>JAVHKZ010000016.1:7500000-10000000 GCA_035079395.1 Aspidiotus destructor
TCCGGGAGTTTCTGTGAACTGCGTGACGTGACGTGTGGCACCTTATGACTTCATCAATGACCTTGACCTACTTTAGGGACAAAAATTTCAACTTCCATCCGTGACGCTTTATGACGTCATCAATGACCTTGACCTACTTTAGGGACGGGAAAATTTCAACTTCCAGCCGTGACGCTTTATGACGTCATCAATGACCTTGACCTACTTTAGGGACGGGAAAATTTCAACTTCCAGCCGTGACGCTTTATGACGTCATCAATGACCTTGACCTACTTTAGGGACGGGAAAATTTCAACTTCCAGCCGTGACGCTTTATGACGTCATCAATGACCTTGACCCACTTTAGGGACAGAAAAATTTCAACTTCCAGCCGTGACGCTTTATGACGTCATCAATGAACTTGACCTTGACCAACAGGAAAATTTCAACTTCCAGCCGTAACGCTTTATGACGTCATCGATGACCTTACACTTTAGGGACAGAAAAATTTCAACTTCCAGCTTTGACGCTTTATGACGTCATCAATGACCTTGACCTACTTCAGGGACGGGAAAACTTCAACTTCCCGCCTTCATTACCTATAGCATGCATTATACTGAGAAGAGCCCACTCAATTCATTCTCTAAGGGGGCATTTTCGTGCCAACGTGATCGCGAGCGCGGGAGGTTGCGAGTTCACCGCTGTCATTGCAAACCTTCTATGTTCTCTAATTTTTTGATAGACACCTGTTCAAACCACTTAGGCCATGTAGTGTCACTTAAGCGCCATACTGTCGTCACATTACCGTCACTACCCTCCTTCCAAAACCTTAATGTGCCGCGGTTGTGCCGCAATTGAGTTGTTCGGTACATTGTAGCTTCAATACACCTGTAAGTTCCACGAATGTTCTACACACAATCTTCACTCGTGAAGGTAGTCTGTCGCACAATTGCTTGGCTGTGATTAACTAACCAGCGACACACCTGCGTTACAAATTACCAGCCCACGCAGCATAAGTCTCCTACTTTCCTCCCCAACTGTGCCGGCTTTTTGCACAACGGGAAGTATAAGCTACGAGAACTGAAGCAGTACTGCCAGATCTATGGATTTGTGTTCCTCGAAAAAAAAACAGATTTTGCGTAAAATGCGGAATGCTTACGCTCATGGAAAAAGTAGCTCATTCACTTTTTTGAGAGATACTTCTCTCCTATTCGTTATGGGCTAATACCGCAGTCTTCCCCCACATTGCACATTGAGGTGATCAAGGGAAAAGTACTTCAGGAACTCTTACTAGAGATGCCATTCTCCTGATCGTTGATGATAAATTGCTAAAAGTGTGTGGAAATTTATTTTTAGGTCTCAGGAAAAATAGCGGATACGGATTTCGAGCAGCACTGGACTGAAGCACACGTGGTGGCGAGGTTTAGTTTGATACATAGCCCTGCTACTCGCAGATAAAATTCCGAGACTTCAAGTCTCGTGTGTATAATACCGACTTTACTATACAGAGACAGGATGAGGATTCAACCTCTTTGTTGTTTCACATCCTATTTCAAATAATATTTGAACAGCCTCGCGAAGAGGGAACCTTAAGAATACGTTTTTGTTCAGCATAGCAAGGAGGAGCGGGGGAGTTGAACCTTCCTTGTACCAAATTTTAATTCACTTGAACTAAATTTTGTTTGAACTCTAGCTCCTTCCACTCATACAAGAACGATTAATTGGGCAAAATACTTGTCATTAACACTAGTCAACAGCCAAAAAATTGCTGGAACGAGAATAGGTGATTCTTGAAGTATTTTTCACGCTAAATTCAATGCCGTTTTCCGTTTTTCGATCGAGGATAGCAGTATCATACTCTGCGAACCTGCGTTACGTTCGCAACGATGCGCGGCAGTTTGTTGCAAAAATCGGCACGTTGTTGCAACGATTACAGGAAATCTAGACCTACTAGCGAAAAACGGAAAACGGCATTGAATTTAGCGTGAAAAATACTTCAAGAATCACCTATTCTCGTTTCAGCAATTTTTTGGCTGTTGACTAGTGTAATTTGTTTCCTCCACAAAATAATTTTTCTTCTCCGTCACTGCCTCAGTAGGCAATAGAAGATCATAAATCGTTAACTATATTGTTGAAGAACTTGTATCCATCCATTAAAATATTGTCTATACACATCTGTTTTGAACAGTTGATCATAAGCATCCTCTTCGTCGTCAGCGTTTACAACCTGGAAACGCAACCCATATTGAGGAATTGTTACAATCAACTGTAAAATAAAGTAAAGTCTATACTTTTGTAAACTGGCCTGAAAATCGTTGAAAATACTTTCGCATTGATTATTGATGGCAGGCAATTCTTCTAAAACAATACAGAATTCATTTACGTAAAAAGAAAACAACGTATTCTGTTCCTTCCGAAATACTTCGAAATTTACGCTGGTCATGGCATAATGCATGAGGTCTATTACTGGTGATCCTCGCCGACTGTTGTGAAAGTTGATGAATGCAGTTTTCAAGAACATATCATCTTCGTTTCCTCCGCGGAAGAAAATGTTCATAAGACTGGGATCTCCGTGCAAAATAACGTTGAGTCCGTTCGAATTTGGCACATATCCAGACTTCAAAATGATATTTAGATTTTCAATCACGAAGATATCCCGAATATCTGTGGACACCCTTTCTGACAATAGAGGAAGAACATGCATCTTGAATTTTTTCAAAATTCGAAGAGTTACGTCCCGAGAAATGAGATCGTCTAGGGTATCAATGTTATTAAACACATTTAAAGAGTAATCCAGGTGTTGAACAATCGATAGAGCGTGAAACTGTGCCAACGACTTGAACACCTCCAAACATTTTTCGAAGTCGTGTGGGTGAGCTGCCGAGGGAGAGAATCCCGATTCGTATAAATTTTCTACGACCAATAAGCCGGAATCGGTCGCGTGATAGAAATCAGGCCACAATTTATCGTGCAGCCAAATGCCGTCCATTGAAGGTAAGACTGTGTCGTACATATATCTTTCCCTGTAGAAATACGACCAGTAATTTCCTAAATGAAACAGTCTTCCTAATTGAGGAACTTTGACACATACTGACGACGGGAAATCATCGCCGTCTATTTTGAACGGAAAGTTCAATTTTAACGTCCCGTAAAAAGATCCATCTCCCGCTCCATATGGACCCGGTTTGTCCATTGTAAGGTCGGTGAGTACCGACGCATAATACTGTTTCTCATATTTGAGGAACAAAGAATCTAAAGCTTGAATCAAACCGTTCCATTCGTGCAAAAAACTTCCTGGAAACGAAGGCAAAAAATCGGCTAAGAAAGTTTGACTCCACATGAGCTAAGGAGCCGGTCAATTTACGTTTACAAATTAAAACGATGATATCGAACGAAATTTTCTTCCCTTCAGCTCAGCTTTTCAAGCTCAAACTTACTCGTACGATGACCAAAATCCATATCTGGTGTAAGAGAACTCGTTGGTGTCGAAGTTGTGATTGTGGAAACATTAGAGGAGCCTCCAGAAAGAACGGAAGTACTCGTAGAAGAGGTGGGACGAATAATATAAATAAGCTTGAGAAAAACTAATACGTGACTTTTACTCTTGTCTGCAAACATCATTTTCCAAGAATTTTTGAATTAGTCAAATGACGCTTTGGAGAAGACTTTCCTCACACAGATGTGGTAAGAATTTCTTCAGATCCATTCTTCGATTGTCAATAATATTTGCCTATCAAATAATAAATCAATTCATCGTGCTCCAATTTCACAGTCTTTGCAACACGCTTACGATTTATATTCACGCTAAGCTTCCACAAATTTTATTTTTCAAAACAAGACGTAATGATTTATTTACGACAATGAAAATTTACAGTAGTAATATCAATAGAGGAAACACGCAGGCGCTTGCCCATGGATTGTCGAAGCAAGAGGAGAAGGTAGTCATTATTCCTCCTTTTTCCTCTACTATCAAGCGTGCAAAGTAATGTTGCTCTTTGGGATGTTTACGCGGGAATTTAGAATGGACCAATCACATAATTCTCCTCGATATCATATCCTCGCTTTCCCTTCCTTTTTAATTCATCGTCATTACAAATTTTCTACACAGAGACCAAGGATTAATTCAGCTTTTATTATATTACGGCAAAGAGATGGGTTTTAGCTTTACACTAGGATTATACTAGACATCAACTAGACTTAAACTAGACCAAGGAGGGAGGCGGAGCAAGTAAGCCCCCCAAAAGCCAACTCATCTCAAAAAGTCACTAGCCACTAAAAAAGACATGAAACATGATCTTTATTCACTTGGCTCTGCCAAAAAATAGATTTCTTCAAATACTATGAACAAATCTGTTTTTAAAACTGCATCAGTTCATTTATCCAATTTTTCAGAAACGAAAAATACACATCGGTCTTGAATAAATCATCGTATTCATCTTCTCCTTGTACTTTTGAGCTAACGTCGAAAAAAAGTTTCCAATGCTGCGGAACGACTGTGACCAACCTAAAAAGCAAAAACATTCTATATTTTTGCACGTCCCGGCGAAGTTGATCAAAACTGTACAAGGATTGGGGACCGTCATTCTGTCCGCACAATTCTCCCACAGTTCTCGTGAATTCGTCCACGTAATACAGCATAAGGGTCTCGCCGTGCGTTCTAAATACTTCAAAATCAACGCTAGTCATACAATAACTCAACAAATCGATGACCGGTGATCCGAAACGGCTATTGTGAAAGTTGACGAATTTACTGCTCACAAAAATGCCATTTTCGGAATCAATTTGAAAGAAGATATCCGTTTTGGTTAGATCTCCATGGATGAGAACATTAAGTCCGGTCTCATTCAGCGAGTGAGCTAATGTCATCGAGGAATTAATGTTATGGATCATAAATTCAAGTTCTTCTCTTAGGTTTTCTGGAAGTAGAGGCATAATATGTTTTCCAAATTTTCGCAAAATTTGCGGAAAAAAACTGTCCTGCGCTATCAAATTACAGCGATCTTTGACGGTCAGCAGGTTCAGTTGATTTTCCGTGATATCATTCAGGCGGACGACGGAGAGGGCGTGGTATTGTGCCAACGATTTGAATACCAGACTACACATTTCAAGGTTGTGCATCGTGTCTTCGACTGTGAAAAATCCACTCTCGCTCATATTCTCCAGCACTAATATACCCGATTCAGTAGATCCATAGAAATTTGGAATCAGTTTTTCTTGCGCGGATGGGAACATGAACGGAAATACAAATTCATACATGTATTTTTCTTTTTGATGGAATGATAGTTTATTACTAAGAATGTAGGACCTTCCCAATTGGGGTACTTTAATTAGGACAGATGATTCGCGGACATCATCTTGGCCCTCTGCGAACCAGATATTCATTAGTATTGTTCCGTATATTGAACCATAACTGGTTTTGAACTGACTCGTCTTCTTCAAATCTTTGCTGGCGGGTACGACGAGAATATCATGTTGCGACTCATAATTTACAACGAAATTCAATAGGGCCGCTTTCAAGTCGTCGTGAGTTGCTAAGAATTTTTCTAAAAATTGAAAACGACAATATATAATCTGTCATAGAACAGAAAAAAGGTAGAAAATATATCAGGTTATTTTCTATTACGAAGGGAAAAAATTGAAAAATGAGTTTGTCTTGACCCAGCTAATGTTGAGCGTCTTCTTTAATGCTCATGATTAACCTTGGCACTTACTTTATTACTCTAGTAGATGTACTATGCTAAAGAAAAGTTGTAATTTTGTTCGTGCAAGGATCAGAATAAAAACACAAACACATCAGGCTTTGCCCGCACTCATTTGAAAACATTTAATTTAACTGGTCGACGTTTCGGTCACCTCATGACCATTATCAAGATTGGATGGCAATTGATAAGACTAATATTGATTCCTTCAGAAGCTGCTCACTCTGTGACGTCATCAGATAATCTAGATCCCTCAGCGTAGTATATTCTCATGCTAGAAGTCAAGATCTCTTGTTTTAGACTGAGGGAAAGAAAAAAGGAGGAGGCACTGGCTAGACCCTCTCTCGAGAACCTAGTTTTAGGAGTTGCTTGTCAACTTCTAGTAGGTCGGCTGGGGCCACGCCCGCCTCAGGCTAGTCGACTGAGAGCCTGTAACATAGCAAAGGTCAAAATGTTTTGAAGTTCCTGAAGTAGACCACGGTCAAGCGTCAAATGTTTCGATCACGTCTCACAAATTTCGATCTGACCCCCAGCCCAAAGACTTATCCGTCAGAACCTAATATTATACCAAACGAATTTTCCAAAAACAGTTCAAGGATCATCATGATCTATAACCTTGGATACAAAGGAGAACAAAAATGAAAAATACCAAGTGAAGAAGATAAAGTCCTTCTCCCATCATATAGGTATAGCTTAGAGTCTGAAATTTGTCCAAGTCCTCCTCCTATCATACATAGCCTAGTTTCTGAGTCTTGAAAATGATTGGCGGGGCTCTTCTCAGTACACTGTATACTAGGCCTGATATAATGAAGGCTGGAAGTTGAAATTTTTTCCAAGTCCCTAAAGTACTTCAAGGTCATTGATGATGTCATAAAGTGTCACATGTGACGTCACGCAGTTAACAGAAACTCCTTGACGCGGACGTTTTCTGAGGGTGTAATCCCCCTAACAAAATGAAAGCGGGTTCCCCGCTAAAAAAAATTCACCAAGAGGTCAAATTAGCTTCCAACAACCAGTCTTATGCTCAAGCTTCTTCGAGTTCCACAGTTCCACTCCATTTTCCCTCTTCCATGCTATATTAAGCTGATTTACAGATAGCCACCGCACAGTTTTATGAATGTGTTACATGAAACTAGGTATTGGAACCAGTGAAGTTCTTAGTCGTACTGATGACTTATTTCAACGACTTATAAAACTGGAACACTTCATTTATGTACTCAAGAAAATGAAAAAGGGAATTCAGATGTCATTTGAAACTCTGCAATGGCAGCGAGAAACTTACAAGCTTTGCAGTTTCGTGGGAAATAGGTAGTCTATTTGCCTTGTGGCAAGAATACAAATTGGCAAAAATGGTCCAAGTCCAACTCTACCCAAGTTCCAGCAGTAAAAATAGAAGAATGATCGAAATTCTTGTTAGTCCCAGTCCTATCATCATCATTGAGGATATTTTTTTGGAAATGATGACCTTACAAAATTCGGCGCTCGTTTTCTGAGATTGCCTTCCAACAACAAGCTCCGCAATTCCGTAGGACACCATCCCGTGAAAACTAAGCCATGACGTCATCAGATCATGACATCACAGGGTCTATCCAAAAAAAATTTCAAGTCCCTAAAATAAGTCAAGCTCACTGATGACGGCATCAGGCTTCTTCCGCTCCATGCAATATGCTAATTTTATACTAGCTTTGTACTTAGTCCATACCTCCCTTCATACTAGGTCTTTCTAAAATAGGTCTTGGGCACTGATGACGTCTTAAAGCGTTCCTCTCCTCTTCTTCTGCACAATGAAGTACACCAATTTTATACTATGCTTATACTACGTCTCGCTCCGTGCAGTTTCTACGTCCCTTTCCTATCATCATCGGAGACTCTTACCCGAAAATGATGATATCACAAAATTCGGAAGCAGACACGCCTGAGGATACTCCCCTCAACAAAAAAACCCTCACCGTTTTTTCATTGAAACATTCAACTTACGGAAATATCGAAGAGCTTTCGGAGCTAGACCTATAAACGAATCTTTCTAGATTTTCTTACTTTGAAGAAGGACTCTATGAGTCCAAAGAGTTGCGTTCGTTTCTAGTAAAAGTTTGTGCAGGCAAAGCCAAGTTTTTCTTTCCTACGTTTCTTACTTGTGCGTTCTAGGAATCTGTGGTTTGTGGAATGATTCTCCAAATTTGAGGTGACACTCTTTGATGAAGAACTTTTTCCAAACATCGAGATAGTGGACCGACTTTGCCAGAAAAAAACGAGTAGCAACGTGATTCTAATTTTATTTACATGTTCCATTATGGATGATCTAGAGAATTAGTGCATCCTTCTTCATGTAGGAACGTGATATAATAACAAAATCGGATGCGAACGAATCAAGAAAAGTTTTCATTTTGATCGACAAAAAATTCTTGTGAAAATATTTTTCAAATCATACACACGTGCATACCTATGTTTGATTTCAAAAAATTCTGGTGAAAATATTTTTCAAACCATACGCACGTGCCAACCTATGTTTGATTTCAATAAACAAACAAATTTCATAAATCATCCTGAAGAGGTTTTCGCAGCATTGTTTTGTACAATCGGAGTCCCTATTCTATTCAAAATCTTTCAAGAAGTGAAGTACTTGCAGAAAATCAGTCCGTACAATTACAGTGTAGTCGAGTGACTTGACCCTAGTCGGCTTCAATAATTTCTAGACGAGAGGGACTTACGTCAGATGTTATAAAAAGACCAGCTTGGAACTGACAGAGTGGAAAGATGAGCCTATTGGTGCCGTCTTCATAGTAGCTTTACAAAAGGCAGAGAATTGAGCATTATTCAATTCAACTATTGCGATCAATCAAAATTACAATTCTCGGTAGGTTTCATTATTCTTTCAAGATTACGTATTCTATCTGTGAATAGAAAAGCCTCCAAATCCAGAAGGCTAAGAGGAGCAGAGCGAGAAACATCAGTCTGTATTCTGATGATGAATTCTTGACTTCAAAATTGCGCTTGGTCTGATCATTCGCGCCAAAATTTATCACTCACGTGCTTGAAATAACTTTGCAATGACTTGTATCATTGGAGGACTATATAAAGCCCAAACAGACATCTTTCTCAGAATTTAGTCGACAATGTAGATTCAGTACGTCAATTGATTAGAAATCGATTCACACTTGACCAGCTCACATCCTTGGTGCTCTGAAGTTATCAACATCAATTCGACGTTGATTAGCAATCGATTTGAAATCCATTAAAAATTTGAAGTAGATTGACGGGACAAATCTGAATTTATGTCGACCCAGCGAAAAAGTGATTTTAAGTTTCTCACATAAAGAGGAGAGCAGAGCAAGGTGAGCCCAATGATTGTCACCTGAAAGAGCCCGCTGACTAGGTGCCTATGATCCGACTGATCTTTACAGAACTACCTTGGCCAGTAAGTCCAATAACCTAGACTTGAGAAACTCTAACTTCGTACCATTGATCTCGACTGATCTCTACACAGGAACAGGAGAAAAATATATTAGACTATTGGCTAAGAACGGCTTTCATCGGTTCTCGACCTTGACCTTCAAAGACTTTTCCTCCTAGTTAAAAGAAGAATGAACCTAATCACTTTGAAATTAAGGCACGATGAGACAAAAAATGGTCGTTGTTATGAATTGAAGACAGGTTTTTTCAGGGAATAAACACCCGCAACGGAAACGAAACCATCCCATAAATTTTCGACTGAAAAGAGTCAGCTCCCTTCAACTCGCCTCTTCTGGGCATTGATGTGATGCACAAAAGCATCAAACTCAAAACTAAAGAGCGATATTCGAAGCGCCTTGTTAACATTGTATGAAATAATTGCCTTCTTCATTCTGTTAATAATTCGGGATTCAAATTATTGTATACAAGATATCGCAAACATAATAGGTATCTGATAAGAACAATTTTATTAATCATAGTCTGGAGTAACATTTTCCATCGATCACCAACTGAGCAAGATACTCATCCAATTTTTGAAGAATGTAATATACCTTTCTGATTTGAATACACGGTCATATTCATCCTCTTCCTCACCCTCACCAATAAGCGCCCAATCGGTCCAATGTAGCGGGACTTCACTAACGAGCTGATAGACAAAATAAAGTTTATATTTTTGTAGATGAACTTGCAGCTCATTGTAACCGTATGGCATTATTTGACCTCCAAGAAACGCGCTCGTTGTTTTCGCGAACTCCTCCAAATACGTTCTAAATAGCAGATTTCCATGAACTTGAAATACATCAAACCGAACGCTGGTAATTAGGTAGCTCATCAAATCAATAACAGGAGCTCCTAGACGGCTGCCGTGAAAGTCTATGAAGGTACACTCCGCCACCTTGGCGTTGTAATCATCTTTCAGGAATGCATTCGTCCAATTCAAATTTCCATGGAGGATAACGTTGAAATATTCGTCACGTGAGTACGCCGCAACGATCACTGATGCTTCTGCATCGAAGTTAACGTACATTTCTTCGACCAGTTTTTGATGAATAGGTTGAATACGAGGAAAAACAATACGTTGAAATTTATTTGAGAGAGAGGGAAAAGTTCCATCTTCAATTATATAACTCCTACGATCACCGATAGTTCTAGAGTTCAAACCCTCGTAATAAGAGTACATCATCGGGAATGTTGATAAGGCGTGAAAGTGGGCCAACGATTTGAATACCTGTAGACATTCCACTAGATTAACTAACGTGCCCTTCTTTGAATAGAATCCATATTCACGAAGATTCTCCAAAACCAATAGACCAGACTCTGTTGCATTGTAAAGGTAGGGTGAAAATTTTATGGGTTCTGACAACGCGGATATGGCTGGTAGCACTTCATCGTACATGTATTTTTCTTTTTCGTAGAATAGCATACTCTGTACGTCGTCGTAGGTTTCTCCCAACTGAGGTACGTATATAAAAACAGACGATTCAAGCATATGGTTTTCTTTTTCGAATGAAAATCGTAATCGAAGTACTCCATAAATTAAACTGAAACCCGCCTCAAAGAGATTCGTCTCCTCAATACTGTAATTCGAGTGTACTGTGCCAGCGACGATTGATCCGTAATGCAGAGCGAACGTTTCTACGGCTTGATATACGTCATTCCAGATCGATATGAAAATTTCTAGAAAATATTTTAGCAAAAGTTACGGAGGTGTACGAAGTAGAATGGGAGGCTGAGAGTAAAGTTTTTGCAAGAAGACGAAGATTTTGAAAAATTTAAATTTTTGCCTGTTGCAAGGTCTGAAAGGTACCAGAGTATTTTGACCCATGTATTTTGCGCTAAAATTTCCGATTACGTTCAACGAGTGCTTAAGGAATGGATCAAGAACACTCAGAATGAAATATGTCATTCAATGACAAATAGTTGCTGTGCACTCGTATAGCAAATTTTATATACCATACGTTCTTGCTTTGTGAAACTTATCTTACTTCACAGAATGGAAAGGGGCAATTTAAACTATATTTTACAGCCTTTTGCATAGAAGATTGCCATCAAATAAAATATCGGACAAATGAACATTCTCTCACCCGCTGGCTCGTTCATTAGATTGGAGCTTCCATGAGAAATCGGATCGACAAAATTCTTATTCTCTGAGTTAGAGGTGGTATTTTCTTCCGAAATACCAGCGCAAGAAGTGAAATCAACTTCATGATGAATAACGGTGATGACTAATAAAATTTTAACCAATGTTTCATGAGTGGACCTCATAGGTTTCGATCCTCCAACCAGGGTAATGGTTTTTATGACAAAAAAGAATGCTTAACACTAGATTCATCTTCAGGTGATTTGAGTACGATGAAGAAAAATAAATCGACAGCTGTCAGTAAGTTAAATACACGCGACAAAATTTATGTTTGCTTGCATTCTAAAAAATGAATGATGGCCTGTATAAAATTTCCAGAAGAGAATCTACGCACTCGTAGTGTTTCAATTTTCATACAATTTTCAACGGTATGTACACATGAACGTAGTACAAGGTCCGGGAATGTAAGGGGCGAAATTGGAATAAGAAACTGTTTCCCCTAGCAGAACTCTACTTATGTAGTTTATTTTCGTGTTGTCGACATGTTTCATGTGCTTTCCCCCGAATTCGAAAATCGGCGAGTGTTTCTCCAACCCCTTCTCCGATGATGAACTTGAAAAATTTTCGGCTATTTTCACTCCCTCCGCGGCCAGCGAACAGCCAAGTGCACCACTATAGCACCAAATTCCCCATAATGAATTTTCTCCTTAAATAACGGGGAAAAACATGGAATGAATGTTCGCACCTGGTGCGGTCCCAGTCTTGACTCTCTCTTTCATGAGGTGGAACTCACATTTGAAAGCGAATGCTAGCGTAGTCAAGAAGGTTTAGGGTTCGATTCCAACTTGGGCCAGGACATTTTGACATATTTCATGTCTTTAGTCACACCCTATAAACTACTGGAAAATCGCAAGTACACCCCTCCCTCCCTCCCACAAAAAACGTGGAAAATTTTTTGAGAAAAATTTTTATACCTGTCAGGTTAATGAGAAATCTTCGAGTACTTCCCTCACCCACGTATCTTTCTCTTTGTAGTATGTTTGGTGTATACTAGGTATCTTTGTAGTACACTAGGCGTATACTACAAATTAGCTCTTAACTTGTACTAGGTTTGTTTGTTTGATCGTTACCAGTTTTTACAGATTCTGGCTAATTGAGCATAACTGGCCTAGGTTTGTGTTCGCGCGTTCTCCTGTACAATCAGAAAACTGTTTTCTGATAACCCAGGCGCTAGCATCTGAGGAGGTCCTGGCGGATTACCAGGATTGATCTGATTGGCCGGAATTTTTTACAAAGTGCATGGATTGTTAGACCAGTGTTTATCATTGTAATAATCAAGTGAGATGTTCGACCATTTTACATTAACAGTCAACAAGGTACACCAGGTGCCAAGAAACAGGAACCTGGTCCTATGCAGTGGACTTGTAACGCTCGAACAAACCTACTATCATGTTTGTCTTATACTGGATATAGGTCACCTGGCAGGTGATTGAGAAATCTGTGAAAACATACCCTTTCTCTCTCCCACTTTACTAGGCGTATACTAGCACTTATTCTTTTATATACTAATATCTTCCTTCTATTACTATTACTAGGCTTATATACTAAGTAGGTATACAGCCGACAGGTGATTCAGAAATCTGCAAGTGCACCACCCCTTTTTTTACATAGGTAATATTATGCTAGCCGCGAATGAGCCCCTAAAAACTATTAGCTTGAAATATTTCTCCGCACGTTCGCTCCCTTATAGCCATTAGCTTGGAATATTTCAAAGTAGACACATAATAGAGCAAGGAAGAGAGCGAACGAGTGGAGCATTTGAGCTCCTCGAAAGCTACTAGCTTGAAATTTTTTAAAGTAGGCTTCTACCAACCCAAGGAGTGAGCTACCAAGAAGCTATTAGCTCAAAGTACCTCAACTGGAACTATACACCAAAGAGAGCTCTCCAAAAGCTATTACCTTGAAATAGTTTTGAGTGGACTCAAACTAAACAAAGGAGGGGGCGAATGTGCGGAGCAAATGAGTTCCAACGACATGTTGAAACGAGGTTTCGCTCAGATGAGATCTAAGAAGTCCATAAACCAGGAGAGGTCCAAGGTGGAAGTCGAGAGTAGATTTTTTTTTGAGAAATACATCGTATGAACTCACAACCGTTGACCAACTGTCGGACTTCCTTCAGAAGATACATCATTCAATTCATTTAATAGAAAATTCATTCTTTCAAGTAGAAATATTGCAATTACCTAATTATTTAATTTTCAATAATCATAATAATTGAACGCGTCTCCGGAAGAAGGGCCCAACTTGAAAAAACCTGTTTTGAGAAAAACGTGCTTAAAGATTCAAAACGCTACCCCGAGAAAACTATGGCTCCTGGCGGATTGATTGATGAATGAAATGAAAGAGTGTACACTCTAAATTCAAAATCAAAATCGAAAATGGAACTTGCATCAAGTTATTGACCATATATATGGACCTGAAAAGTGCCAAAGTTAGGCCCTTTTTCAAACGACTTTTTTTTTTTGTTATTTTTGTGATAAAATCTCTCTCTGAAGTGACAAAATGCAAATTTTTCATGTGAATTTATCATTTAGCCAAATGACAATGATGATATACAAAAATGGGAAGAAAAAAAATGGGTGGAAAAATTTTCATAATGCTTTTTTGGGACGACATCTTTATTTTCTAGTTTTACAGTAGATATTAGAGCAACGACGCTGTGATTGGTTCTTGAGGATGCAAAATCAGGTGGACAATGACTTTTCATTAATTCCTCAGGACGACCAGTTCATTTTGGAGAGCTATTGACCAGTTGGACTTCACTGGAAATAGTTTTCTCCTCCTCTTTCCTTCCTAACTCCATTTTTTTCACTACAGGCTAATCTTTAAACCCCTCTTTACTCCTCTTTTACGATAGATAGCGCTTTGTAATTTTACATCGTGATAAAAAAATGAGTGTAGAGTAACAAAAAGTAAAAAAACAAAAAAAGGCTCAAGTCAAGTTAGGCCCTTTTTCTGGAGACGCGTTCAATTATTATAAATGATTATAATAACTATTGATCAATAAATAAATTCAAATATTTTAAGCTGGATTTATACAAGACCAGTGAGCTACCCAAAAGCTATTAGCTTGAAAAACTCTTGTAAGTTTTGTAGAGGCAGTCAATGTTTTTCCTGGCCATTAGTAAGATAGGTAGGTAGTTGATTTAATCTTATAAATTAATTAAATAATGAATTGATTAATTATTATACAGAACTAAATGTTTTTAATGAAAATTGATTGAAACAATTACAATACTATACATCAATAAACCACATTGACAAAAGTTTTATTCATTTATAAAATAATATACATCGATTTAATTAAATTTTATTAGGGTATTACATGTGTAGAATAATTTTTTTCATTTCAAATAAATTTAAAATTACTTGAAAGATATTAAGACAATCAAATAAATGATTTTAGTTTATTACCTCGTTGTTCAATTATAAAATTTGAATCTTTATTAATTTTTTCAAAATAATATTAATTATAACTTTTTAAATTATCATTAAAATTTAGTTGATAAAAATAAAATTAATATATAATACAATTTTATGAAATTAGAATTGATAAAAAAAAATACATTGATTGAATTTATATAAGATGATAATATATAATTTTAATTGTTTTTTATATTAAATTAAAATTTTTTTTTATAATGAATAAATTTTTTATTGATCAATAATTATGATTTATAATAATGATTATTATGTAAAATTAGTGGTTAATTCTAATATTTTTATTTCATGGACCAAATATATTAGCTAAAGAAATTAAATGATAATATTTTCACAGTCTTGTGCATGCTCATCTTGTGAGTAAGTATATTGTTTCATGGGGATACATAGTCTGATGAGGTGTGCCAATTAATTTCTTGTGGATTGTTATAATGATTATGTGGTGGGGAAAATTTCTTTCTTCTCATCTTCAGTATTTTTTTCCTGTGGAAAATTAATTTTCATGGTCATCATTTTAAAATTCCGCCATGTTACTCTCATTATCTCGTGCTTCCTATTATTTTTCCCATGCCAATAAGGGGGTTCCATTTCTTTTCTCTACATATTCACTCTTCCTTCCTTATCTATATGTTTCCTTCTGAACATCCGCACTCATTAACCTTCTTTAATTAATTTTAATGTCGACTCAGAACTGATATCGACATTGCATTGCGTCGACCTGACCGACATTTGTCGAGCCCCTATCGACCAAATATCGACGTGAAATCGATTTCAAAAATATATCGACGCAATGCCGACAAGAGTTTGAAAGACAGTAGTACTCAGTTGACAACAACGTCATGTCGCCAGTCGACATGGTTCACTGAATACCAACAACCTAGATACAATGGTCTGAAGATACAAACTCAAGTCTGAGAGTCAGTTTAACCAACTATTCTTAACATCATTAGTAACAGGTGATTAAAAGCTCCGATTTCGGCAATAAAGATCCCGATTCTGGCGACCTGAGCTAAGATTAGCACAAAATTGACGATTGGCACTTCGGTAAAACTGCCCATGAAGAAAGTAACAAAGAATTAGGCGAGTGATTTGAACCAATGCGATTTGTACAGAGGTAAAATAAGGGATGTTGGAGATCAGCGGAGACGTAGGCCAAACGGGAAGAGGGGATTAATATAAGTAGAAATACATTTCCTTCTCAAAAGTTCTTCCCTTTTTGATCCTGCCTCCGAGGAAAATTTATCTTCATCCTCCAACTTTCTACTGAACTGAAAATGATTTTCTCAGAACAAATTCAGTTAGCTGTTACAAATTCAATTCCAATTTCAATCAATAATTTTTTCGGAAAACCGATGTTTATTTCTCATAAATTATCGACCAAATGTTTGTAAAACATGCAAGATTCTTACAAGTTTTGAACAGGTCATCTCAGGTTTACCCAGAAGTAGTTTTTTTTTTTTTCTTCTTCCCTGATTATACTCCTTATATTTTACTCTGTAAAGAGTATTAATCATAATAATCATTTTTTCTTCATACTGACAGAGCCAATTCTCGTAGCCAATCAAAACTAATGATTGCTATGCTCGAGTAATTGACTCTGTCACTATTGTATTAATTATTTAATTTTTTGTTCCATTTCGTTTTTGGTATTTTTTTGTATTTTTTGTATTTGTTTTCTTTCATTTTGTTTTGTTTTGTTTGATTGTTTTTTTTGTGTGTTTTCTTTAGTTTGTATTTCTTTTCATTTCAAATAAAATTTTATGGTTGGTTGAGAAAAAAAAAAAAAAAAAAAAAAAAACTCATATCTCATTTTACCTAGGCTAGTCTCAATATAGAAACTATGTTCCATCTGTTACTTCTCCTGCTACATCCACTTAAATAGAATACTTTGAAAATCATATACAAAGCGCTATTAGTTTGAGACATGATCTATTTTGGAAAAGGCGTTCATCCACGCTTTGAAAATTTTAACATACATACGTGATTTGTACAGAATATCATAAATATCATCTCTATCTGTCTGCGCATTAATAGGTACAAAATGCAACCAGTGTAGGGGCGCGGTGGTAATCAATCTAAAAATAAAGTAGTATTTATACTTCTGTATGTCATTGAGAATTTCTTTGTAGCCGTACTTATGATACTGAATGTTGACATTTAATTCTTGCAAAGATTTCCTCAATTCGATTGCGTAGAACTGAATGAGATGATCCATCTGAGAAAGATAAATATCAAACGGAACGCTATTCATTAAATAACTGATAAGATCAAGAACAGGTGACCCTCTGCGACTGTTTTGAAAGTCCACGAATTTACACTTTGTAGGGTCAGTTTTGATGTTGCCCTCGAAGAAGACGGTCGTCAAACACGGATCTCCATGTAAAATCACGTTAAAGCCACCCTCGTTTGGTAAGAATGCCGAATTGAAAATAGAAACTGCATTGTGAACCATAATTCCTATTTCTTTATTCATATCATCCGAAAGTAAAGGTCGCACGTGATGCTTTACAAACTTAGTGAAAAGGATGAAAGAAAATCTGTCTTTCAGTACGTATTTGGCTCTATTGGATATAGTCATACGGTCCAAATTATGCATGGAGAAGACGTCCACACGGGAAATTGATAACGCGTGAAATTGTGCCAGTGACCTCAATACGAGCAAGCATTGCGGAAAATTGTGCAACTGGGGAACGGTTGTGTAGAATCCGGATTCGCGCAGATTTTCGAGAACCAATATACTCATGGATTCGTTGTCCGACACACTATAGAAATTGGGTGAAAGTGATTCATACGGAGAGAGTGAGAACATTAATGGGAGGATCACATTGTACATGTATCTCTCCTTGGTATAATGAGACAGTTCAAGACCGACATGATACCAAGCTCCGAGTTCAGGAACCTTCATAAAAACCGACGACTGAATGACTTGACCATTCTTGAGATATGAAAATTTGAGTTTTATTATGCCATAAATTAGGCCCATTCCAGTTTCGAATAGTCGTGTTTTCTCCAGCGAGGAGATCCCATAAACAGGCATCCCGTGCTGTAGTTCGTATTCACGCACGAATATTACTATCGCTTCGTTTACATTCTTCAAATTGGACGCAAAATTTTCTGAAAATCATAGATTAACGTAAGATCTTTCAAGCAGAATGGAATAAGATAATCACGGTAGGTAAATGAGCGGGGAGAAGAGGGATGAAAAATTAAGACTATATCAAATTATATTCGAAAGACCTCGCGTTGAATCACATAGAAGAGGATGGTGATTTACAATGACGTCGAATTCTAGTCGAAAACGTGACTGTCACAAAAATTTGCCAGAGCCAAAGAAAAACACCAAGCATTTCCAGCACTCAATCCTTAAAGAGATTAAATCCGAAGAATATTGTTTGGTCAACTTTTTAGCGATAGGGCAATGTCTAGGAACCCGTGAATATCTCTATAGCCAGTTAAAAATGCTTACTAGCGCGAACGATGCTGCGATGAGTAATACTACTGCTTCCTGTTATTGGAGCGTTATTTTCCAAAAATTCAGAAATTGTGACGCTGAACGAACGTGGTATCCTCAGCACCACGACGAAAATACAAAATGTTTCAATCATCATTTTAAACACACTAACACTACGTTCAGCAAATGGTATGGAAAACTTCAAATAATCGTTTACCAAACAACGTACCGACACGCAGATCTTTAAACACAAAATATTCTTTTCCCACTCGAAATTTTCTAGACAAAAATAATTCCGGCATTCTTTTGCCAGGAAGTGTGAGTAAAATAAAAGTGTACTGACTGAAATTTCAATAAATAGGAAAGATCTATGATGGTAATGTTGAATTTGTATTAATCATTAAATACTCACATGAGCTCATGGGATGTTTCCACAATAAATTTAAATAATTCAACCATCAATATACATATTTTCATATCCGAAGGTCAAAAAGACAGCAATAACAGTTGATGGTGCGCACTGAAGTTTTCAACAAAAAATTATTTAATCTAAAAACTATTGGAAGGGAGAAATTCCTGCACATGCGCTTCTTGCCAACTTCCATTGAAGAGTCGACCCTCTTCATGCTCCAAATCGAGAATTAGGCAGCTCAGTCCCGTTAAGAGGTTCCCTACAACGTCACCTTTTGATTCACTAATTGCTAGTGTTCATCATGGATATTATGTCCAAGTACAATACTACAGCATGGACCAGGCAGAAAATGAATTTAAAGTAACTGAAAGTTACAGGATCCCTTCCAATTGGTAACTGTTCAGAACCTTGCGTCTTCTCTTTAAACTACACATCAGTCCGAGAAGGAGGCAAAGAAAGAAAAATTTGGGTATTTGTGCGATAAATTGCTCACAAATGGCCCCAGGAGAAAATTTAAAATAATACAAAACATAATCTACATTTAATTTCCTACTTAAACGGCTGAGTATCTCTTCTAAGGCGCTAGAGGTATTCTCACTCAACGTAAAAAAACATGACGCGGGATAAAGCCACCCGACTTGGTATAAAATCAAGTGGACTTTACTTGTAACTACAGTATTGCAGCCAAAAATTTCAGCTTCGGCTTTTGGCTTTCCAAAAAATTGAGCTGGGTTTTAGCTTAATTTGGCTGGCATAATTTAGTAAGGAGCTCGAGAGCAGGTGAAATGGACAATCATTTTGTTTGTAACTTACAACAAGCTGGCGGCTTCTCTACTGATTTTATTGTGAATAGTTGTGAGTAAACCAACATTCACACAAACACCCAACGAGCTCGCAGTCAGTAGAGAAGCCGTCAGCTTGTAGTAAGTTACAAACAAAATAATTGTCCTTTCTTATTTCTGCATTTGCAAAAAATTGGAAAAGCCAAAAAAAGCTGAAAAATTTGGCTTAGTTTGGCTTTCAATAAAGCTGGCTTTCAGCTTTGCTCTTATCAGTAAAAATTTGGTTGAATTCAGCTTTTGGCTTTTGGCTGGCTGCAATACTCTGTATGTAACCCCGATAAAAACTCTACTTGATTTTACACCAAGTTCAATGGCTACACGCTGTTCACGTTAAGAAAGGACGCAAAGTAGTACAACAAGAAAGGATAAAAGAAAGTAAATTTCTTGTCACCACGCTCAAAACCTCGTCCATTTCTACGTAATAAATTGAAATACATAAGAAATTAACCCTCTTTTATCCTTTTTCAAGATGCTACTTCTATACTATCTCGAGCCCTTTCTTAACGTGAACAGAGTATATATTTTGCGCCCCGCCATGTTTGTTAACATTGAGCGAGAATACCTCTAGCGCCTTAATTTTTCCGCCGCTGGAGCGCGCTAAATTTTGTCACTTTTATTTTTTAGAACCTTAAGTTGAAGCAAACAGTCGCGCAGAAGCAGAAATAAATTTCAATGTTTTTGGATAATCTCAACTAAAATTAAATTTGTGCCTAGTTTTTGAGGTTCCCATTTCAACAGATTTATTTTCCATCCTAAAAATGTCCAAACTTGCAGGAAGTCCCAAAATCCATGCTGACCATTGGCTGATTTTACAGATGGAAGACTTCACAACTGCTATTGATTGCTGAAGATGCATTCCAAAAAAAAAATTGAATAGAAAAATTCATTGAAGTCCATAAATCATCTGTATTTGTATTGTACAGTAATGAAATTCCTCCCCACTTCGGACCACTCATCATAATGAATAAGCTTTAGAAGTCATCTATTTTTGACTTTGTGGGCGGCATAATGATTGTCACTCCTTCTGACGCTATGCCACTAGGAAGGAAGCTGTTGAAGAAGTCAAATGGCACTGACAGAACTTCTTGCAGCTTAGCTTGTAGTTAATGAGCAGGTTTTCACTGTTGCAACCTATACGGTCAGAGTATTGGGAAGTGCTGCAGAAGAAAGTTATGGATTTTGGTCAAAAATCAGGAAATTTTGCATAAATTGGATACTTTTGGTCGAGAATCAGTGGAAATTCTAATCTAATTTTCAAACGCTAAATAATTCTGAAAATACTCACTTCATTTTTAGCGTTAACAAATAGGTATAACGATAAGTTGTGCACTTCATTTTTAACGTTAAAATGACTGTAACGATAAGTTGTGCACTTGACACTTCCAAAGGAGAGAATTCGTATGTCATAAGATGAGAAACTCTAGCGTATAAGATTTCTGTGTACTTGCAGATATCACATTTCTAAGAAGTAAGTTTTCCTCAAGATTCACAAGTGTGCTAACTTTAGCGCGCTCTAGCGACGTTACGATGCGTTATCACGAAAAATGAAACTGACCTTCATCAATAGGAAACTAAGCGTAGAATATTTTTGTACTGAAGTTCTTTTTAGGACCTTTTTTAGGCGAGTTATTGGACAAAAGCCGAATTTCCCCTCTAAGCCGCTTCTGTGGGTAAAGCTACAGGAACAAACACGAGGAAACGGGTTTCGAAAGAATTCTGCAGCTCTCATTTCAATATAAGATTTGCTTTCTGGCTTCATTGTCTGGACTAATGAGATGATCCTTATTGAATGGCGGGAATACTTGTAAGATAGGTAGTCAGTCAGATAGAGGAACAGGGGCCTCCTGGAATTTTTCGCCACTCTCTCACCCTCGAGGATTTCTGAAGTCAGTCCACAAGCTTCAAACCTTTCTAACCTAAACATCCAGCAAAAATTAGAGAGCTTTAAGTACCTGAAAGATTGACATCCATAATACCGATGAATAGAAGCACACGAATAATTTAAGCTTATAATTCGAAAAGATCCAATCCATTAAGGTGTACTTTTTTCGCGAATAGACACGAGTTGTTGATTCACTGGAAATGCTTTCTGGTCAACAGAAAATCTCACATTAGTGCTTAAATTCTCCATAAATATTCCCCATCCGTAATTTCCGCGTAAATATACAAATATTTCGTTATTCTCGTACGCTTGAGACAAATAATAATCCAGTTCGAACAAATGATTGGTAGGTTCGCAACTCATCATCCATTCTCTGAACGTTTTTTTATCCGATTGGTCTTGTGCGCGCTTTGTTCGAAACGAAATCCCTCTCCACTCGCAACTACCGTCTACCTTGTCGATGCGAGAGGACGGAAATTTGATCTTGCCATCAAAATGGGAAGAGTTAAATATCGCCATACAAATTCGTAGTTTCTCTCTCGGCTCTAATTTACATAAAGGATCGTCTTTGTAACTCGACACTGTAAACATGCACATTATGGAATGCCACGATACTTTAATAAAACAGAGTTATGCAACCATCCTTACCGCGGATGCTTTCTTTTTATATCGACGACGTACGTACAAAAGAAAAACTCACTCGGTGCATACTTCTGTCTTCTTTGTAGGTAGACGTATTCGATATCGTGATAGTTACCCGATAACGCTTTTGCGGTGTCTTCAGCAACAAAATATAGAAAAGGCTTCTCGCTGAGAATAAACTTTTGGAAGACAAACCTACCACCAATGTAATCGTCAATCGAGTCGGACTCAAAATTCAGGTTATATTCCTTCGAAACTAAATATTTGTGAATTTTCAACGCATTAGTACCATCTCTAACCAGACAAACGAAAACATCTTCGACAGTTGATACGCCGGAATAAGGGTAAACTTCAACTTTCTTGCTAGGACAAGTTTCCGGGTTTTCGTAACCCGGAAGTTGAGACATCCAGTCATCCGATACTTGACAAGGATATTCTCTATTTTTCGCAAAATGATAGTTGCTGAATATGTCCTGGCAAATTTGTTTTCTGTTAACAAGGTCGTCGTCTACTTGATTGATAGATTGTGATTCTAGAAAATTTCCATCATTACAAATAATTCCAAGTGTACTCGACTTACGGCGAAGAGCTTTTTATATTCGTACTCACCTCTGATTCGAACTTGAAAATAGAGGCGAATTGCCGCGACGGTACGAGACAGGACGAGGTATCGTCTCGTAGGAGCCATCAAAGACTGAGAACTCAAACAAAATATCAACGAGGAAGATGAAGCAATGCTCCACATAATAAAATGACGAAGGAAATATTTCATTTTAAAGACGTTTTCAAGTGCTGTCACAGTTGTACGTGCAACGATGTAAGTAGAACAGAGCGTCTGCTGTTTCAGACTACGTGTTACGTTTCGTTTTTATTCAGTTTAAATAATATGATGTCTATATACCAATGAACGAAACGTCATCCGTTGAGATTACATAAAGTCGTTACACAACTTACATCTTGACGGGCAAGCGAGCCAATAATATTCTACCCCTATGCATTTGAAGCTCGATTTCCTTTCCCTCGTATTCGTAAATCAGAAATTGACATTGTGAATTTTACTTGAAACTTTGTCTCGAAAAAAATCCAAATGCCATGCTCCTTCAGCAAATGATTGACTGAAGGGTAAAAAGTGAATAATGTTGACCGTACGCATACATAAGACTCAGAAATTCAAGAAACATGTACAATACTACTCATAAGTAAGTATATTTTACACTTTTCAACACTCGAAGGAGGAACTGATTCAATTATGTTGGACTTTTCTGTACATCTTATCTCCGGCATACATCAAGAGCTCGTCTTTCTCTTCTGTGACTAACTTTCTCTCACTTCACTGGACGAATAATTGACTAGTCACGCCAGAACCCTCAATCTGAGTGACCACAATTCCTTCATGAGCCCTCTTTCCTTATTTCATCATCGGATGACTCCACTACACTTGTCCAACACAATGGCCACGCTAGTTCTTTAGGCCTATCATTTTATCATCCCTTGGCTTTCCTTTCGCTCCAAGTCCAAGATTCCCAACCCCACATTCTTACTCCCCACTCTCCATACGATCTGAAATGATATCCAACTCCCAAAATTCTATATTGATGCCTCTCCATTGATTTTTCATTCAGTTTCACACGTTTGGAAAGTTGAAAACAGAGATGAGAGGGATGAAATGAACTTTATGAGATTCACTGTCTTATATTGCAGTTGATCCAAAAGAACAAATCAGTGCAATAAAGTCCGTACGTGACACAACCACACCTTCGAAATCAAAAAGAAGTTGTCCATAAGCCAACGTAGAAACTGATCATGAAGTTTCACTCCAGTCTTCTAACACCCGCGCAGTCATCACAGTGAAACTAAAACATTTCAAAAAACTACTTTCAACACCCCTCGCAATCTGAACGGGGACGATACAACCTAAATATCCGTAAAACAAGAAAAACCAAGTTTTCAAACAAAAGTAAATATTTTTTGTTCTCACGACAATTTGACTTTGAACCTCTAAAAAGGACCTTCATTTCCATATTCGTGTCTCTCAAGGCAGCATGATGATAATCAAGTGAAAGTGAATTTTCAAATTATACCTTCTTCTCCGCCGTTCTGGAAAATCACAAGATAAAAAGTTAAATCGCTACAATACCTCCAAAAAGATGATCCTCTTAAATTGAATTGAAGCCACCTTGAACTTGGAAAGAAGATACTATTTTCGTATTCCATTATTCATGACGAGACTGACTATGCTACTGGGGCGAAGACTCTTCTGAGCAATTCTCAAAACAATCCCTCTAAGAGGTGAAGGTACGAACTAAATGCTCTGGCGATAACAGCAAACTTCGACTCGAGAAAAGTTTTATTTTTTTCTTCTTATGTTGAAAATTTAGTTTTGTCGAAAAGTTGTTACATTATATAGCATCACGCCACGATAAGTTACGGTTCCAATACCGAGAACCGGTATTAAGTTCCACACGCCTTTATATTGTTAAATTTCATCAGATCAGTTACAAAGATAGACGAGTGAGAGTTTTACAAAAAGCGCTGAAATGTACGGCCAGTATTTTGCCCTCGTACCACTCTCTACATTACGTGGACTTTTTATACAGTACAGTATCGTTTATAAGGAAATTCTTGGTATTTCTTAGAACAATAAAACTTTCTCGAAGGCGTAGATGCCTGCTCGTCTTTTACTCGAGTTTTTTTCTTCTTCCTCTTTTCACAACTATCACGTTACCTGTTAATCTTCTCGACATACTGTGTTCTCGTAAAATTTTCACCGATAGTAAAATCTGGGTACGTAAGTGCTTTTCTGGAACCTTCTGAACTCTCCGTCTTTGTTTTTCTTCTCTTTCGCTTATATTGTTGACTTCTCTTTTAGAACAAAATAAAAAATTCATTTATCGAGTCTATCGCCAAGTCGTATTTCGTATAGAAGCCGCAAGGATGGCACCACAAAAAAAAAAAATTCTCAACCCCGATCTCGTCTTTACGAGCACGCTTTCGAATATTTTAGTACCAGATAGTAAATAAAAGAAAACTTCCTGCCAATAGGGTATTTACCTTGAAAATTGAAAGAGCCGCGGGACTGCGCTTTTCGCTGAAAAATAAAATAATCGAGTGCGCTTTTATTGAGACTATTTTGCGGCTGTGTGTAATGTGGCTTTTTATAGCCTGGAGCCGAACTTAAGAAGTACCACAGTATACGGATCGTTTACTCGTGCTCGGCTGTCAGCTTTATAGAAATGTACCAGTCAAGAAAATAACGTCAACAATATTAATTTTCTCATTTTGAGCACATTTCTAGACTCGAAATTGGCACGTGTTACCTTGATTAGATTGTGAGAAATGATGTCGAAAAACTATAGCACCTCGAGCCTTTACGAAAAGAACATCAAATTATTGTTTTCGTCAACGATATTATTGTTTTTCTAATGGCTGATAGGAATATAGAACATCAATGTTTTTTCAAAACCTTGAGTAGGCTGTATAAAATTTTCAACAATTTTTTTTTCCCGATAAGGATCAAGTCATTTTTGAACTAGCATTAAAAAAATGCAATCAGAACCGGTAATCTGCGAGAGAAGATTTTCAAAAATCCCAGATAATGAGTAAAAAAAAATAATAATAAAAACTTTAGAGAGGATTAGACCTACTTTGATCTAATAATGAGTCTTAAATTCCCTACTCCGCAATAATCAAAACCGATTAAAAGCTACATGAACTACAATTTCAGGAATTAATCAAATAAGAATATTTCTTCTTACGTACGGGTACCTATTTTATTTTAATTTGTTGTAGGTATTTACTAACTTGTATCCGCAAACGTAATGACGTATTGCATAATGTGGGCAATTAAATATCGCATCTGTGCGTACGTGAGAACTTACCTGGAAAAGAAAGAAAACAGAAATTAGATATAGGTATGCATATTATTTTGAAAATTTAAATTTAGAAAACAATATTAATGAAATTGAAAATCTAAATGTAACGTCCACATAGAAACGTTCATTTTTAGCGACCAACAAAAAGTTTCAAAAGTTTTTTTTCTTTACAAGTTGATTTATTTTACGAGTTGGACTCTCACGATTATTCTGCCGGCAAAGTTCATTTTCAAGTCATAGTTTAGACTATACCTATCTTAAATCTAATTAGCCTACAAAGAAATGGTAGGATTTTCTATCTCAAGCGGCAGAAATTCTAGCGGAACATACTAAATATTAGACCGTAAAATGCGAGGAATTTAGTTACCATTTCCAAAATGATCAAATTATTATTGTCAAGTACAGGTACAAACTATGAAAATTCTCTTACAGGTTCAATCTTTTGATGACTCTGTCGTAGAATACTTAGTTACCAGTGATTCTTTACGTTTGTACGTCACAAAACACAAGTGAATTTGATGGTTTCAATAAAATATGGTTCTTTCTCTATAACTATATCGATAGAGCACTTTGGGCGATCGGTAGTTGATACTAAGTAAGTAGTTTGAATTATACTGCAAAAGTGCAGTTTACAGGACAGTAAAAAGCTACCTGTATACCCATAATATATGAAAGTAGGTATATAATGTCAGCCTGATGATATACTTAGTCGTTAGTCAAATATCATACGTACATGAATCTATCATCTCTGTACGCCGATATTATATTGAATGATATTATACCGGTACCTTTTCGCCAAATTCTAAATTCCTCGTGGATTTGTTGGGTATAGGTACCGAGAATTATCATCATGATACAGGACCTATGACGTTGCAGTTATGACTGAACTGGTATTAGATAATGAGACCCAATCGATCTAATTTTGCAATGGATCAGGGGTGAATGGATAGGAGTTTATTGTAACGTCTAGAAACACAATTGGAATTGGACTTTACCTTTATTCTTCAGCGTCCCAGCTTTGTAATCGTTTCATTTTTTTAAGCTGTGTTGCAGTGCAGATGGTTTCATCTACTTGCATGTGATCAGAACATTTGAATACTTGATAGCTAGGTAGGTACATCATCCGCCCAAAAGAATCATTCTTCGTTATTCAGAACACGAATCATCAGGATTATCAACTATAAGTAAATACCGCAGGATACTTTCCACAACCATCTTACGCGCAATAATTTCTTATAGAATAATTATCACTGCACTGTAGTCAAAATTTGTGTTGACTCATTGAGACTAGAGTCGAAACCAGAGAAGTCGAAACTGTCTATTTAATAAGGGAGGTAAGGTATTATTATGATTCAATCCAAACAGCTACACTGCACCTTGCACAGCATTGTCCTGCACGCTGCACTACACTCTGCAGAGATTGGAAAATGTTGATGGGCAGTGCTAGTGTGCTAGTGTTTCTTGCAACTTGCAAGTGACGAGCGGAAGGTTTGTTTGAGTTTTCTCTGATGAGGGACAAGGCTGCCCTACGAAGAGAGATGGACGTATATCCAAAACAACGATTTGGAAAGGGTATGTTGAATTAGAACGAAACAATTATTGTACAATCCTGCAAATTTCTTGATTTTTCATCTATGAATCCGATGGTCGTTTCAAATTCTTGTTAACAGCATTAGTTTTGGAGATATTTACTAATATTCACGTAAGTGGATATACGCCCCACTTGCCGACAACGGAATAGGGCGTATATCCACTTTCGAATGATTTCACAGACAGAGCACACACGCACACACTCAAAGGTAAACCAAACAGAAGATATGTTTCTCTAGATTTGTATTTTGGATATACGTCCATCTCACGTTGTAGGGCAGAAGGGAAGATGATTTAAAGAAAATTTTACGCTCTAGAAATTTTGTTCTCTCCATCCTTAATTGCTTTGTTTTTCGGTTTGTTATCTGAAGATTAGACCTACTCACTAAACATGAATTTTGTCATGTGATCCAAATTAGTATTCATTTTGTGTCCAATTGTGACAATAGTAACGCTCCTAGCGGATCGCCATCCTGATGGAGGAGGATGACGTCATCAGTTTGCGCAAGACCTCAAGAAACTAATTTGCATTCTGCAGAATAGATTTGCTTGAAGTTCTTCAAGTGCACCCATTTCACTGTTTGGTTCTTTGACGCTCACATGTTTTTTCTCATGACAATTAGGCGCCACTTCATTCATCTTAGGTCGTTTCTCCCATCGAGTCTGAATCAGTTTCTAATCTTTGGTTTGTATTTTTGCTTGTGTTGAAGAGAAAAATATTATGTAGAGCCAATCCATCAAACTATGAATTGAAAAGGAGTTCAACAGAAGTAAAAGTTTCGAGATAATTTCTTGTGTGTTAGGCTCTATTAGATTATCGGTAAGTGAAATTCCCTTAATAATTTAGTCTCGTCATAATTAAAACTCCGTTGCGTGTTATGTTGTGTTGGTTTCAGTTTGTCGTATTTAGTTAGATTGCAGCTCTTAGTGAAGTAAGATTCAGTCACATTATCACAATGCCCAACGTTCTGGCCTGTTGAATCTGAAATTGTTCTGTCAGCTCGTGATCTGATCGGTACCGGCCTGTCAAACTGTCAGGTATAAGAATTAAGTCCTCGCATTAGTTTTAAAGTACTAGGTATATCAATACCTCGCACATATCTGCGTCCTTGTTTTATCTCTTACACTACGGTATTCTGTACCCAATTCTGTTTGCAGTGTGCTCGAGTATTGGCGTTATCGTCCTCTTTCTCCTTTCAAACTCTCATTGAATATCTTGGTAAATATTCTGTAACTAATTGGTATGTGTATTATTATCTTTCCCCAAGTTTTCTGACTTTTCTATTGGTGACAGATTTCTTCAGGAAAAATATAGTTGGTCTGTAGATCAACTGCACAATAAACGATCGCCGAACGAAGATACAGAATAAATCAAACTAAGACAGATATACAGTAAGTCTACTACTTAGGTGTTTATTCGTTAATATTTCGTTTATTCTTATCATCATTATGATTCAAGAATAAGCTGCCCATATAATTATATCATTTTCTAGTTCAGTTAGGTATACCTTTTCAATAGGGAATAATTTTGCATCTCTGAACATTGACATAGTATTTCAATTTTGAGATTGTGAAGACTAGTGAGGCAGGATATTGATGACGAGTTGAGAGCGAATAACCAAAATTCATTCAAAATAATGTCTCAAATAACTTATGTGATACGGCGACCTAATAACATACATTACTTACATAGAAGAGATGGATAAGAAAGGACCGAAAAGAAACTCCATGAAATTGAAAATTGTTCGGAAAAAAAGAATGAAAGGAAATGATGTTGGTTACAAAATATTCGAATAATTTCGATGATGTAGCATGATGAGAGAGAGAAAAAAGTAGCGAAGTATACACGAAAATATTGAAGACAGTAATAAGGTAGAATACGAGTCGCGTTTAGAGAAGAGAATAAGGTGAACCCGTTTAAAACAAGGAAATTAACTTCGAGCCATTAAGTCTTGCCGAAATTGAGAACCACGATGTTGTTAGCTTAACCGAGAGGAAGAAAGCTGTTTTGTTGTATCAGATTTAGCTTAAAGAGAAAATAGGTATGAAACGCTCTCGGCCATAAAAAAAGAAGGTTAGCAGCGAGAAAGAGCGACAGAGATAGCGATGACGAAGACAAGCAATCCGGAGGCGAAGGGGAAAACACGAGACGGAATTTCTACTCTAGCATTCTGATAAAATGAAGCGAGCTTTTGGTTGCGATTTTATACACAGTAGATGTACTACGATCGGCTTGTACTTCTCATACATTTTAACGAATGAGAAAGAAAAAAAAAGACCAAAAAAGGAGGACACGAAAAAAAAAAGTGGTAAAGATTCTACCGAAAATGAAAACATGAAGTAACAATTCTTTGTGGTGTGTGAAAAACTAAAGACTACAACATCGTAACATTGTGTTTCGTTTTGAAAACAAAATTTATTTCCTTCACTCGAATTATTCACGATCGCCTAGTCATTGAGCCGTGGTTCTCACGTTGTTTTCGAAATTAAATTTTCTTGTTGGTTCTCAAACGTGAATCACTCAGGCGTGCAGAAACTGGTAAGCTAAAGTCTGAATTCATTTTTATGAAAAAGTAAATCCGTATCAATTTATTATAATGGTTGAAAGAAATTCGAAGATACCTACAGGCTAGAGGGGAGCCGAAAAGAAGGTCTCAGAAAAACCGTCAAGTTTCGAACCACTTTAGCCTACGTGGAACAGATTCCATGCAAATTGTAACTATTGTACCATTCTTTGTACCTGCTATTTCTTCAGTTCAAATAGTCCTAATTTGGATATTTTTTTTGTGGGGGAAGAGGACCTCTGTTCTACATTTTTTTTATATCATTTCATTTCTCTGGCTGACATATACTGAGTGTGAGTCTCGAAAATAAAATTTTTGAAATTCTCGCGAATTTCTGATAATTTTGACTCGTATTGATTCTTCTTCATTCTCTATTTTGATTGGACCTGTTAAATAAAGTGCTATTAAGTTTTGTCTAGTTCTGTTATGTTTTTAAGTCACTTCCATTTGGGAGAGCGTTCGTCATAGTTTCCTCAAATCTGGAAATTCCTACCACTGGAATGTGATGTACCCACGAGTGAGACATTGAAAGAATGTCTAATTGTACTCGTCTAGATGTGTGGTATGACATATCCGTCACATTCTCATATTATTTGTGATCTGCCTATAATTGGCATTATTTCAGATTCATCTCTAATCTCAAAGTACGTGAATCGTAAATCGTGACTCGAATGTTCTGTATGCACTTTCTTGTAACGTGTAACAGTCGTATGATAAAGTCGGAATTCATTAGTGCGTTGCAATCTTCGTATTTTTTACACAAATCTGTTTCCTTGTCTCGACAGATGATTCAAGGTAGCACTTAACGTAAAAGCGTTCCAGTTTTCGGGGTAAAAAAATTCAAAGCGACGGTTTCCAGCGTAAAAGAATGACTAGCAATGTCAAACAGACAAATAAAAAAAATGAGCTCTTCCGACGACGTTGTTAGAGCCGCTGTTGCTGCACATACACGAATTTCTCTCGAGTGTACTCCACATGACTATGAGTACGTATGATGATTTGAATGTAGAAGTAACATCAAAAAATACGTTCTGCATTCTTTCTTTCCTCTATTACTATATTTTTCGCTCGGAACACTTCTCTATTCGTCCTTCAGCTCTCCATCATCAACTTGCACTCCGAGCAGTCGTCTACAATCGTAAAGATACGCACTTTGTCACAAGATACGCCGTGTCCTTTTTCTTCGCGCGCTGGCGTCTCACTTACTGTCCCACTCGTAGGGTTGCTTAATGTTGCGGAAGTGTAATGGAATTCTGCTGTAAAGTTCGCCTTCTGGCATCTCGCGAGTATATTAGCGCAAAAGGTGTGCGTATAAGAATAACAGACGAACAAGCAATATTGTATTATTAGCTCGGCTTTATTTTTCTTTTCTTCCCCTTTGGCTGGAATTTATAAATTGTCATCCGCTTAAGATGCTTCGGAACTACTTACACTAATACGAACGTAATTAATATTTACGAGAATTTCGGGCGCAGACTTCGGCATACATTATATTTCTCGATATAATCGGAAATTCGCGCGAAAGCTTTCGGGTAAAGTTTTCGACGCGCGAGACTGCAGACTCCAATTTCTAGTCTCCGTCCTCAGACTAGACGCGAACTCGACTGTTGAAATGGGAAATTTATTGCTACGGTGAGGAGAGGTTTTGTTATGTGTATGTGAGTACGTTGCATCAGCACTGTGCATCTGGCTAGACTTGAAAATACTTCCAACTTTTTAGATTTGTTGCAACTTCCTCCCTTATTACTAAATCTTACTACACACTCTATTCCGGTTCATTACCCTAAGAGTTCCCGGAGTTCGAATATTTTCGAATTAAAATGGTCTTTTCTACATTTGCAATCGTCCTCTTTCGCAGAACACTCGAACTCATTTATTTTCCGCGAGAATTATGGTGTCTTTTTTGCAATAAAGAAACTGAGGGAAGTTTTATTTCACACCATCTCGGTGACCTTGAAAGAATGTCGGTGGACTGTAATATATCCGTGCATTCGGAAGATCAACCCTATTTTCGGAGTGGAAGCTTTTCCTTTCCCATCATTATTTATTTAGGAGAGAAAATCTGAAAGAGAACAATTGGTACGGATAAAATACTCTTAAACGAAGTCGAACAGCCTGTGAAAAGTCTTCTTCGGATTCTTGTGAATAATGGACTTGTGTTGTAGAACGAGATACTGATGAACACGAGGTTTGAAGCTCTTAGCTGTACCATTAACTATTCATCGAGGAGACAATTTCAGTGAGATATTTAAACCGCGAATAGGGATTTATAACTGAAAGATAATTCATTTTCTATCTTATTCTCGATTGAAGAAAATTGAAAAAAATTAAGGGTGATCGGCCGGAAATCTCATAACTTTCATGAAGTTTATTGAATCATTTCTAAGGCATTCTTGTCGTAGAATAGGTAGATTGTGTTTCTTTGACGTCATATTTTCCAACCTCACCTTATCATGCAATTTGAATTGAGACAAAGGTATCTTTTACAGATACAAAAGATTCTTGGTAGTTTGGAATCAAATACAGTGAAAAAGTATTGTGAAATTTCGTTTCGAATTAACGTAGCTTTAGCTTTTGTTGCGCTTGCTGGACGATATACAGTATTTCATTTTACAATCTGTATTATACTCGTATAGGTATGGAGCAAGAATCATATCTGCATGATAATTAGAAGAATATTTGTGAAAATTCGTCGTTATACCTTCCAACCATCAACAATTCTTGATCTACATTCAGAAGTTTTAGTTGAAAAATATGGCATGAAAAAAAGAAATGACTAACCTAATTTGTTCGCACCTGTTGAAGGGTGGGCGCACGCCCCATTCTTTCTTCTACCTCAAGGCAACTAATTTAGTGTTCGGAATGAATCGGCTAACTTAGTTTTGAACGACGAAATGCAAATTTTTTCCCACCTACATTCGCAGTAGGTTTTGGTAAAGAATGAAAAAAAAAATGAATTTAAATTGTAATTTCAGTGAACACAATTCACCCTCATTATCAGGTATTTCAGATTTTTCAATTTTACGCGTGAAATTCTGAATATTATAACGCGTCTAACTTTTGATTTTTTTTGTGTACTGCAGCGACGGAAGAAAGTTTCAGTTTTTTTTTTCGCTCTTATCGCGTCCCCTTCTCTCGTATAACAAGTCGTAGGTCGTAAAGCGACGCGGAAAATGTGCCTATTACGAGCTGTTATGTACGCATCATAGAAAATACGTTATCCTTTGCTTTTCGTGAATATTATAAATTGTGCGTAGGCTGGCGAATATTCGTGAAGTTTGTTCCCCATGTGGGAACAAGCGGGCTGCTTGTACGACAAAAACTAGAACCTCGGATGAATATTCGTCGAAGCCTCGACTCGACGACACGCGAGCCGCATCGAACATAATTCAGGATCAGTTGAACAACCCGCGGGAAATGCGGGAGGCAGTTAAGTTCCGTAAAACGAAAGCTTATACCTTATTTCGGCGATAGGACGTAATTCGAATGTATTGCCTTCCCAAAAGTGCGTTGAATTAAAGGAGGAAAAAAGAGAAAAAAGGTCTCGATATTTATGACAATTTTTTTTTTTCCTCCGTCGCTCGGAGTGCAGTTAGGATGAAAAAGTCGACTATATGCGGCCATTTTTTATGATGGACTTTACCACTGGAGAACTACACTCCCATTCACTCAACGCCTTTTTTTTCGTTATCGCGACATTGCATGGTCGTATCAATACGAAGTGGCTTAGGAAAACATAATAGAAGATTTGAAGGGTAAAAAGAAGTAGCGATTAATTAGCTTCGCAATCGGAAGCGGATGAAGCCGGCTTAGAAAACCAATCCTGTCCGATTGCGCGAGTAGCGTCTTTTTTAAAAATAGAATCTCGTGCCACACGTATACGCGGGCGTCCTCACGTTCGTATTTGAGTGAAACAATCTCTTTCAGGAGATTCTTCTTTTTTTTCTTCTCATTATTGAAAGAAGAGAAAACATACCGCATCCCGAAATGAAGACGTAATTAAATTGGAAATTTGATTTTCGCTTTTCAGAAACTCCGCTTTCTTTTTTTTAACCCGTCCAGAATAAGAGAAAATTGTGTTCGACAATTTAACGCTAGATTCTCTTCGTAACTTCGCTCTCATTCTCGTAGATCAAAGATAAGCAACTGTTAGCGTGCTATTGTTTCCATCTAAATGCAAGTCATTAGGGATGGCACAGGTCACGAAATTTAGTAGAACTCGTTTTGTCAATTCAGTAACGATTCCCTCTTGAAATTAGTGTGTGAGAGAAATTGTCACCCGAGATTTTATCGTTTGAAGTTTTTAAATGGTGAGAATTGCCCAACTCTTGAAGTCCTTGAACTCGATCATCAAATTATCTAAATTGGAGGATTGGATTTGGGAGAATTTCAACGGGAAATAGAGGAGGCATAACGGAAAGACCTGAAGGAATTTTGACTTTATTTAAGAGTGAGGATGGGACTGAGGAAATGTTGAGTTTTAAGAGAAACATGAGAAGAGCTGAATGAGTACGAGAATTGACATTAGAGCTAAGTGTGCGAAGAAGAAGGTGACCTAAGAGGGAATTGAATTTCCTCTTTTCACCTCTATATGTGGAAGAAGGTGCACTCGAAAAATTTTCATCTTCAAGCCCTATATGTAAGATAATGGGAGTGGAACTTCGGGAAAAGTTTGATTTTTAATGGACGGGAACCTATCTAGATCAGAGAAAAGGATTTGAAAAAATTATCATCTGATATAGCTACTTCGATCAAGACGAATAGGACTTGAAGAAGAAGAAATGGGTGGACGTGTAAGACTTTCAAACGGCAAGCATTCAACTGTACATACGGTGATGGGGGCATTATTAGAGGGTGGACTTGAACAAATTCTTATCATCAAGATATAGGTAGGAGTGAGAAGTGAGAATTTGAAAAGTATCCATCTTGTCTGCATCACGAATTTGTTTCTGTGTATATGCGTAGGTGGCTCGATCTACTTACTTAACGAACAATGCCACATTCCTGCAGGACTGAAACGGAGTCCTTTCTATGTATGCGCTGAGTTACAGGCAGATTCTTGTCGTTTGATAGCATTTAACCATTTTTAAAAGGATATCTAGTGTTAGGTATAATTTTGCGGAGGCGAGAGGAGTGGCTCCGTACAAAGAAAGAAAATCATTTAATTCATCCGCAATACTTCCTAGCTGATTCTTTACTTCTTCCAACCTTCTTTTCCAGAGTTCGTTCCTAACGCTCTGCAAATCCGTCGGTTGCAGCTTACCCTGATGCCAGATAGCTGGGTCCTCGCAGAACTTTTGAAATACCTCGCTGATAAAAGTAGTAGGGATGGTACCACCATTAGAAACACATGTTTCTGGGTAACCTGGCGACGAGGATGAAGTAATGATAGACATGATTGTGTTTATCTATCCAAACTGTGCATATATTGAATGATGAAGATGAATACGTGGTATTGGTATTGTTGTGTAAGTTTAACATTGTAATAGATCCTGCTCGTTAAAATCTGAGACTCAATATTGTGGCGCAGTGGCCAACCCGGCTACTGCTTCCCTTATTGGAAAATATAAACTAGATAACCTATGAGGGCTAATATGGCTAAGTCCTGTTTGGGTGAGGTGCCTTGTAGCCGCGATTTCTTACTGGCGGCTGAGGATCATAAGTCTGCTGGGTCTTTTTCTGACGCCTTCTTTCGACACGGCGAGTTAATACTGTGATGAGCTCTACTGAACCACATCGAGGCTGACAAAGGACGCTGAAGAGGGGTAATTTGTTTTATGTTTCTCTGAAAATTAAAGAAAGCACACTGGTCTTCTGATAACGTATACTACCTAGTTCTTATTTATTAGTCTTGCGACGTAAATTTGGAATGACATACAAAATTGTATCACCACATTTCAATAAGGATCCCAGTTTAATTGTGCTCCCCAGTGTTCCTAATCTCTCAAGTTGCTCTTGTATATGTCCATTCATGTTGTGACAAAGTTTCCTCTAGTGTCTTTTTCTCCTCTTCATTATACCACGAGTCGATTGGCTAGCAGCTGTATCAAGATGTTCAACCTCGGGAATCCTATTTATCGTCTACAATAGGCGGCGTAACTTGGAGTTGGCAGTGTTGGTAGCGCTGCGTACAAATGTGATCATGGTTCAATTTGTATATCTCCAAACTGTTTTTCAATTCAGTTTTCCACTTCAAATATGAGTTTTAGAAAAAAAATTTTATCACAAAAAATGTTCGTTTTAGAATTCTCTACAACTTTAATTCTCACATTGTTCTTGATTAAAAGTCAAATAACTTCAGAAAATGCGTTTGAACTAACGCATGTATTTGGTCCATAAGAAAAAAATCCATGATCAGCTTTGTAACTAGCGCTACCTAGTGCAGGTTACGCCGCCTATTGCCATTCTTGGTCTTTTTAGTTCAGGTCGATTCTGACTGGTTTGACTGACCCCGTTGAAAAGAATTTCTCTACCGTGAGTAGGCGAGAACAAGTCTATAGTCTGGTTTACGTCTAGTCCTTTCCGACCATTATTGTAAGTCCCACAGTTCTGGTAACAATATTCACCTTACTGAAAGGATCTATTCAAGACCCAAGGGCGTGAGAGATATTTGTCTGAATGTTTGTCTAGAATAGATTAGATTGAGACCGTGCTTGGTAAAGTATGACCTTCCTTTCCTGTGTAACCTCCTTCGCGGGCCCCTCTGCACAGCCTCATAGGTATTGCCGACCCTACTCCTTGTCCAGTAAATAAGAGAAAGTGAACTTGGACAAAGAGTTCAATGTTCTCCTGATAATAATGTGATGTCCTTCACAAAATTCAATTTCTTTGGATTTATACTTCCGTCAGTATCCATAATATGGTTCTCTGAAAATAGACATGGTCATTTTTAGGGACGGCCCACGTCGCGAGAGTCGACACTATTGAAATCATAATATTCCTTATTTTTTGCTCAGTTGAGATGCTGACGTCTCCTCTGAATGAGTCGCTAGTCTTGTGTGTTCTTTTGTTTTCCCACGCTCTTAGGATTATTGTGGTGTTGCGTTTTACGTTTGTTTCTCTTTCCATTTGATTGCTGGCTGTTGGCCTCGTTTCCTTGTGTTTTTTTGAATTGTCATCTGAGGTTGTCGTGTTTGTATTGCAAAGTGACTGTTCTGATTGTCCTGTTGTGTCTGCTTCTAGATCTGCATTCTTTTAAATTGATCTACTTGAAAAAAAATGTGAGAGTATGTTGTGTTGTTATTGTATCTTTCTACCTGTATCAGATTGTTATTGTTTGCAGTGCACATGGGTAGCAGTTGATAACCTTGAAAGGTAAGTGATAGTAGATGATAGTATTCTGGCTTGTTGGTTTGTCAACTGTAGTGAATGAGGGAGAGCATAGTATTTTGAACAATTTGCAGATTTTGATTTGTGAATCACATCTGTAATAAGACAGCAACAATCCAGTGTAAATAGAAATCACGGTACATTATAGAGGTATTGACACGAACGTATAGTAGCCGTGTTTGTTATTGTCGCCTGAGTTGTGTCAGTTGATACAATCTACGCTAGGATCGTTGCAAGGTAAAACTAAACAGGAGAACTACACAAATACTACGTAGTGTAAATTCACCAATTTTCAAAAATTTGTACAAGAGTCAGGTATTGACCAAAAAATCTGAAACTTGGTACGAATGGACTATTTACTATGCTCTTCATATTTAAGAAAAAAAAATCTTCCTATCTGAATTTCTTCATCTTCTACAACCCTCGGAAATTTTGGCAACATTAGGGTACCTCCGGTAAGCTTCCGTCACAGGTGGGGTGTGGAAGGTCTTTGAACGATCGCCGCGAGCGTAGCGGAATTCTGTATGAATTAGCACAACTCGGGCGACAGAAATTTTGCCTTGTGTCAATACCTCTATAATGTACCGTGATAGAAATATATTACAATAAAGCTCAATGACTAGTACATCCTTCAAAAGAAATGATGTGCCTGTACTTGGTAGAGTCACATTGAAACGAATACAAAAACGCCATCTATACAAACCTCAGAATAATCATTTAATAACAATTAATAAATCCCAATAAAAACCTAATCTATATGAGAAATAAATGATTCTTATATGGATTATGGATCATAAGTTCGACCAAGTTATTGTAACGTCGCGCAAGCTCCACATACGTTTACCCCAACGTACCCTATAGCCCGCTTAAAATTGCAAATTTCACCCTACCTTACCAACTTGGATTATAACGTCCCGGCACAGAGGTTGACAATGTCTTTCATTGTTTTTTCTTGTTCTTTTTGCTCTTCTTCTGTTTCAGGATTCTTCGTTTGTGTAATGAAACTCGAACACATGATTTTGATTTTTCACCCATCTGCTGAAAGTCTTCTTTGATATTTTGTCTCTGGACTGGAGGTGAGAACCAAAAAACGCTTTGTAAGAAACCCACAAAGTTTTGATCCTATGTCCAGATTTGAAAACAAGATAAATAAATAACAAATCGCAGTTACATTTTCAAATACTTGAGAGCCTCCTAATTCTGAATATAAACACGTGTACCGGAGGTAATTACTTTTTTATTTCCAATTTTTTAATTTGAAAGTATGATCAAACGCTTGACCAGTGTATTTCATGCGGGAATTGACAATGTGATAGATTCAAAAACAATCAATCCCATAATCAAGAGTTTCTCGAGTGCGTTTGCACTTTGTTTCCGACCTCTGCGCCTTGTTGGTTGGAAGTTAACAATGAATGACGTCATGATAACTTGGGCTATTTACAGAGCGGGAACTAACAAAACTTGAGTTTTTATTTTACTGTCATACCACTCTGGAGAGAGAAGGGTGGAGAACTATGTTGTTAGATTGCCATAAAAATGATGACAGATGAATTGTTGAAATCAGTTCCAGTACAAGTTACAACACAAACATTTTAGCTTGAAGATCTACCCACAAGAACGCTGATAGTAAAATGAACAAAAGATACCTAATGAAGCCTAAAAACAATGGAGCACTAATGAACATTATGGCATCCTAGTATTTGAAAATCAGAGTTTGGGGTAACAAAATATTTCAATGTAGGATTACTAATTGTCAATTTAGGATGTGCAGTATTCATGATTTGTGATCCGTAATTTGATCTGTAATTGGTCCTGTTAGAGACAGATTTAATTAGAGTTGACTGGAGAGTGGGTGTAAGATTTAATCAATAAATAAAAAATTGATGAGAGATGAAATACCTCTGTGATAAATACTTTAGCCGACCCTTCTAACACTTCGTGTAACAGGATGCTTCTTACTTGGTAACTCTCTTTATAACTGTAAATATCATCCACACAGATAAAGCAACATGACTTGTTCTCTTCTTGTTTCATTTTTGATGCCAAAATCTTTTTACACAGAAATATAGAAAATGTCAATCCAGTGAATTCTTGAAATTCTGAAAGGCTCTTGTACTGGATACATTTTTTATCTTCCAGTGGTTATATCTCTGAATATATCCCTCGCAAAAGAGAACCCGCACCCGAGGACAATGACTTCAATTGTTGCTTTCTATAGAGATCACAGCTTTATTTTATTTTTCTCGTTTTCTATAAAAGAAGAGCTCTAAATGTGAAAATTTCGTTCGACAATTTTACGCTCGATACTCGGCGCAGTATTTCGGGTAATTTCGCTCTCGTTTTCGCAGATCCTGGATAAGCTGCTGTTAGCGCCTTATATTTCTTGACCATACACGACTGCAGGGTAAGTTTTATTAGGGATCGGACAGGTCATAAAATTTCGTTACGCACGCGAAATGCAAACCGCTCTACCGCGATAATAATATTGTAAACTGTGGAAATGTAACGAACGCGGTAATTGGCCGAGTCGACGTCCGATCTCTGACGTTCTGCCTGCGTTTCGTCCGATCGGATCGCTGTCTGTGTAATTGATAAACGTCTTGCGAGGTGTAACGACCGAGAAGGTGAATTCTCTGTTCGTGCTATCGTTTTTCTTAATCACTCGCGTAATTCACGTACGCGGCAACGTATCACTTTTACTTTCTTTACACGTTCTCACGGGTGGGAAAAAGCGTTCCGTCCGCTTCGCTTCCGTTTGGCGAAAGGCGTGACGCGCAGAGAAAATCTAAAATCAACGCGTCGAAAGTTTTGTTTTCCACGAAACCTATTTGTACGGATTTTTTGCCGGTCTTAATTTGTAGCGTACTCGCTGAATTTAAAACGCGTATATGATCTTTAAGATGTTGGCACGGGTTTGTTGGCGTTTCTTTTAACATTCCGAACGAAAAAGCTCGAAATGTGTTACGTTGCCGCGTTTAATTATCGAGAAAGGCGCGTAAAGGTGCAGCGGCCGCTATTAACCTTGATTTTTATTTTCCAAAAATTAAAGATACTCACTTGGAATAAAAAACCGGCGTTAGTATAACCCTAACGAAACACTTTGAGGTCGAATCAGAAATTAAGCCTGTTTTTTGGGGTACCCGTTCGCATCTTAAACTGAAATTTGAAAGTAAATTGGAGCGCGTGGGAAATCATGCCGAGAGAGAATATTGCGAGTAGGACTTGAAGGAATTTAAAATTAAAAGCTTTAGTACGAGCCGTTTCTTGAGTTAGTATCGTGCGCGGCTCAGATTGTGTGCTCGAAATTCTTTTCACACAAATTTGAAGATATTGAAAAAATTGATGGCTTATTCGTATGAAAATTAAATAAAGAATATAGCTTTTTCTCTCGAAAATGGTGCGCACTATCAAATAGGTAGGTAACAACCTTCTATTCTCACTCCGTGATGGAGGGATTGATCTGCTTCATCCAAGAGCCATATGGGCGTATCATCTTTCGCTCCGGTATTTTTATAAGTACATAATATGTAGCCTAGAATTCAATTCTCTAACTAATTGTGATTTCAGAGACTCCGTTCGGTTATTTAGGACAACATTTCTCTCTCTTTTGACGTCATACTTCTTATTATACTTATTTTCGTGTAGAAAATAACTGTTTGGAGTATTTCACTTGCAGTCTAGTACCGGTTAGAAAATTACCGCGATTCAGATTTCAGAAATTCAATGAGTTTGAATCCGTCGGCCGACAGTTGGACCAGCGTGTACCGCCTAGTCCTCTCATCTAGAAGTTCACGTACTTCGGTTTCCTCTGGTATATTAATTTCAAAATTTTTTCGTGAAATACGGTAAATTAATCTTAAAAAACACACAAATTTCCGGCTGAATTTCACTATATTTATTTTCACAGAGAAAACGACGCGTTTCGAACGTCTTCGTTCTTCTTCAGGTTCTGTGAAAATAAATATAGTGAAATTCAGCCGGAAATTTGTGTGTTTCTCTGGTATATTGTATGTTAAACTACTAGCGTTCAGAGGCCCACTCACTTTGCCGCTCAATCCATTCTTAGCAGTTGTATAAGTGGTGTAATATACTGTTCATTAGGCTGAGTAGCTAACGGTTCTCAGCTTAGTAGAAGTTTAGTTGGGTACTATGTAATAGGCTAAGTGGTTAGAAAAAAAGGCTGAGTGACTCTGAAGGCTCATTGCTTTCCTCGTCCGCCGGCTAATTCGCTCAACATACAGTATATCCATTCTCAGCTCAGTATAATTTTAGTTTGGTACTAAACGTTAGGCTGGGTGGTCAGAAAAGTAGGTTGAGTGACTTTTAGGGCTCATTTTCGGCCTGTGGTAATACAAGTGTGTTAGGCTGAGTGGTTAGAGATTAGTGACTCTCAGGGCAAACGAGCCTTAAACCAGATTATGATGTATAAAATTAGAAATTTCCATCGCAGATGAAATTTCCAATAAAGCTCTACTCGCCTATATTTCTTATCAATACATACCACATGTCAATATATGTATCGATCTCGATGGTATCGATAAATATCAAACAATCGAAGGGTGACCTGGAAAATTTTCGATCTCTGAGCTCCTTATGATAGGAGAAGACTTGGAAAATTTTCGTCACCTGAGATCTACCGGCCACACGGGGATGGCGGACGTTTTTTCTGAAAAACTCCCCCGATAAAACAGGTTTCCTATTAACACTCGATGTCCATTTCCGATTTTCTGTCTTGACATAGGGTATATTAGGCTATAGTTCTATGAGTGGAATGGGAGTGGGGAGCTGGTAAAAGTTTATTGCAAATGCGCAAAGAAAAACAGGAATATCAAGATTTAGACCTAGTATAAAGCTAGTGAACTGCATAGAATGAGTAGTGTTAGAGGAAAAGCCTAGATCGCAAGTATGATGATGGTGCATATATTGGAGTCAGACCAAGGATAACCCTAGTATACAGAGCTTCGGCAGTATCGTATCACGTGCCCTTCTTGGCCACATCTATAGGAAATATTGCCTACTGAGGTGTTTTTGGAGACAGGTGTAATGTGCCCCTCTGGGAGGCATCTGTAGCAGCGTTGGGCGTTTCCTTCCTTTTCTAAGGATCATATTCGGCATACGCTCCAACCAATCTCTATACCACCTCCCTTGAGGAGTGCCAGTGCAATTGGGATGGATAGCTGCACCTTAACCATCTGGCGTTTGCGTCACATTGGTTCGAGACTTACAACCTAGGCATCGGCAACAGATGGCATTGCAGCAAATACCTCCAACTCAGTTGCCGAGCGCTCAATTCCGTGGACTAGGACCCTTGTCTGTCGCAGCGGCTGGCTTATACAGCCTCCTGTAGTTTGGCGGTGAAGGTCTCCAGTGCACCATCGGTCTCTTCCTTGACCTCTAGGAGCATCTCACCTTTCTGCGTGCTCCGCACCTGCGACACCTTCAGTTCCAATGAGGCTACTGAGACCTGGGTGCGAGCTGAACGAATGATGTCCACGTAGGGTGTGTTTTTGCTCTTGCACGCAATGATAACTGCTGACCCTTTGGGTTTTCTTCCCCCAGTAGTTTCTTCTACTGCCTGACCCTGGAAGTGGGAGGCTTTTAGATCCATCGTTGGAGTACTTGACTCCAGGTGGCTCCTTTCCGATTGGGCACTTCTACATTTGTCCTTCTGGTGATGGATTGGGACGATTGCGCTTGCTGCTGCTGCTGTTGCTACGGCGGTTGTTGCACTTGCTGCTGCTGTCGTCGCAGTTGTTGATGTTGCTGTTGCTGCTGCAGGCTTCGGCCCTGCTGGCGCGTCATCAGCAACGATGGTTGTGGAGGTAGCTTCTGTAAACCTACCTGTTGGGTCTTATTGGCTACCTGTAGGCCACTACTAATGGCTGACAAGGGCAGTGGAGGTGAGATTGGCCATTGTTGCTGCAACCTTGCAAGCCTCTGAAGCTCTTTGCTCATCCCTTCCATGTTTTCTTTCAGCCGGACATTTTCGGTGATGGTTCTCGAGTTTTGCGTATGTTCGCCAATAAGCGGAGAGCCAGCTTGCTAGTCCTTCTCGGAGAGGTAGGTGTCCACTAGCCTTTGCAGACCACCTGCCTTCTCCTGTATTGCAGTTATGTTTTTCCGCGCTGCCTTCACCTCAGCTTTGCGTGCGATATCCCTCTTCATAAGAAGCTTGCAGTGCCAGCGGTCCTACAGCTTCTTCATAGCCGACTTCATTTTTGCATTACAACGCACAGGATTAGTTGGTCTTTCTCTTACGTCGACTAAAACACACATTCTAAATATGTAATTACCACGAGATTTGCAACGTTCTCTCCATCATTGCCCATGGCAATTGTTATAAAATATTGATACTTGAGAATGGGCGATGCATGTTTGTACGTTACACGTACCGGATACGGATCGCTTTTGAGTACATTTTTATTTTCTTTATCTGGCACTGCGCGAAGGACGTGATCTACGATCATTTTCCATTTGACAATGGGTGATAGCCGTGGTGCCTAACTTTTGTTGCCCATGAGTTTTTCGTAACACTGAAGTGAACTCATGCTAGGAAACGATAATGCATCCGCGCTCTTGTTTGATGCTGGACCTCATAATCACACTCCCCGAGTTGCAACACCCATCGTCCAATTTACGGTCGCGAGAGTTGCCATACTAGACTGCTCTTATAGCTATAATACAAGTTCGTGCGGACATAGGATACAAAACTGTAACTTACCCTTCAAAAATCTATACACTATTTACCGAGGGTTGAACTAGTCTACGAGCTTGAGTCACCTTGTGATGGCTCTCTGATTTCACTGGTGTTCTGTTCTCCATTTGATACTTGGGTCAGTGTCGTTCTGACTTCGCCCGATGATGGTTTATTAACTGAAAGTATTTGCAACTTAGGTCCCTGCAATCCTTTTGTTTACTCTTTTGAATATTCTTTTATTATTTCTGTCTAACATTCTCTCAAAGTTTCAAAACTAAGAAGAACATTCAAGAACACAATCTAAACCGCCTATTTTGTAAGACATGAAAGAACGTGCTCACGACGGAATTAAAATGGACTAGTGGCGTAGAAAACACTATAACTACCATAGAGTTTGAAGAATAAATTGTCCTAAAGAGAGACTGCTCATCGATCATTTCTTGAACGAGTATCTAATGACAGAAAATGTACAGGACGGCGAGACTAGTCGATCACTTCGGCGTTTGTATATTTTCGTTCAACCTTGGTCCCTTTTCAAGCGAGACACGGTATACTGTAATCATTGTAATCCTTCACATACAGTGAATTGTACGAGAAAATAATTTCGATAAGAAAACCAGGAGACATTCGTAATCCGCGACACTATCTTCCAAGACTCGTACTCCTCCTGCCCACAAGCTCTGGACCAAAATTGAATGAAATTGTCTGTCTCGAATTTCATTCGTGTCACAAGCATTTCTTAAAGTAGATGAACGAGACGAGGGAAAAGTGGATAAACACAAAAGTTTATCCGGTGCGGTGCAGCGGTATAGCGGTGGTTACGCCGACGTAAATTTAAGACATATTTAGTCTCGTTGGCAAGCTCTCTAATTCGATATTATACTCAGACAGTGTTTCGTAATATTAGGGTAAGTGTTTCACTGAGTGTATTATCGTGTTTTTTCGATCAGCTTCGAATACGCCACGCACACTGGCAAGGGCACCGATATCGCGTATTTCGCGAATGAAATTTTTCCGTACATTTTTTTTTCCTTCCGCATCCTGCGTACGTATTCACAAGATTCACCCGAGAACACTTTCAACAGTGATTTACGCGAATAAAATGACACATTAATTGTATCTTACATCTTGCCACGTATTCTCCCGCTCCGTAATCTTTAAAATAAATCTCCGTAATTTATCCGTACATTTCTCGTAAATTTCAACACTAGAAACCGTCTACACAATGTACGTGGAGCGCCCTCCGGCCCGGTAGACCGTTGTAGTACTCACGTTTTGGGCGAAGAAAATTAATCAGTTTAAGTACGTACTCTCGCGGATAATTCTATTATACACGCTAAGTATACCGTTCAACATTTACATAATAATACGGTATAACGAAATTACGCGAGTAATAAGGTATAAAATTTCGTGTTTGTATAGGCTGGATATACATATAGACGGAGCGACGGAGACGAAATTTTTCGTCTCGATTACTTTTATTGCCTAAATACGATACATTTTTTGGCGCGTTTTAATGGTAATTTGATCAGCTTTAAAAGATTAGTTGATTAACGGGGGAAAAAAATGGAGAAAAGGCCACCCTAACGAGGAGCATAACGAGCGAACGTAGAAGTCAACGAAAGAAAGTTAAAGAAAGTTATTGTATCGTTTTACCGCGTTTGTTATTTCATTAAGTACACGTAGTGAACTTTAATTTGGAGGACTTAACGGGACTACGTCGTCTCGTCTTAAACTCGGTGAAATTGTGTGCGTCGCGGAGGGAGCAAATGGTGCGCTGGATAGCACCTAAGCGAAAATTTTTGTATTTCGTGCTGCCCAGTTGTGCAAAATTGCCGTCAAAAGGTATCAAAAAATATGGTTTATGCTGAAATGAGAGTTTGTTATGAGAAAATTTTTAAAATTTTATAGAATACATTAACTCATAAAAACGTTCAAGGTTGTCGTTTTTCTTTCATTTGAGAAATTTATTAAATCTTCATTTCAAGAAATTTCAGCTTTTTCGAAGCTGAAAATTCTTTCAGGTTGGTCACGTATTTCTTTGTAGGCTGGGGAGTTCAGAAGCTCTTGTCTTACACGTATTAGTTTGCCTTGATCATTTGCAGGAGAATTACGTTCATAGGGTTAGAAGGTGTGCATAGAGAACCTGTTCTATAGATTACTCTTTGGAAAAGCCGCGACAAATCAAGGTTATCGAGGAAGAGGACGGGGGAAGGGATTTTGATCTACTCGGGGATGTATGAGGAAAAAAACTTGGGAAAATTCCAGGCCCTGCACAGACACGGGCGATCCAGACGACCATCCAGGGAATATCCGATGAGGTAAACTATCACCCGATCTGTATCCACCCAACGACCATTGTGAGTGGGTGGCATTGCATTAAACTTGCAGATAGAATTCCATCGACGCTCTTCGATTTAGCGTCTTTATAGCCATGCTCAAATGTCTAAAGGGACTTTTGAAGTACTATAAAGCGGCGTAAGAAGAAGCTTGTATGACGAAACTTCGAGCTATTACGCTACCAAGAGTTGAGTGTTAGGAAGAAGGAATGTTCAAAAGATAAGTCTTGAAACCTTTGAACTCAAGGATAAAAGCTCGGTCTAGCATTTTTATCAGGTAAAGGGGGAAATGAAGGGATATTGTCGCGACCATTTAATGATGGTAGCGTTGCTCTATACTTACATACAATGCAAGAACGCTCGCGTCTTCATGACCATTTTGTTGTTGTTGTTATTGTTGCACCAAACTCGCAGATAATATTCTGATGAAACAAGAACACAAAATTCATCTTCTAGATCGCACTTGGTGGCAGGGCTGAGAACCAGTTCTCTTCCCGTATTTTCAAGTTTGTGGAACTGAAACCAAAAAGAAACCGGATCCCGTATTTGGGTTTGGGTTCTACAACCGGAACCAGAAGAAATCAGATCCCGCTATTGGGGACTAGATCTAGAAACCAAAGGAATCGAATCCTGTTATTGGGTTCTAGAATTGGAACCAAACAGGACCGGATCCTGTACTTGGGTTCTAGAACCGGATCCCGAGAAAAGCACCGTAATTTGAAAAAAAATATTTCGAGTTTTCTAATGAGTTTGCTTTTTTACTGAGAAATCATGACGGAAACTGGATCCCGCAATTGGACCCTGGAATTGGAACCCATAGGAACTGGATCTTGAATTTCAGTTCTAAAACTATCAAAAGGAACCGGATCACGAATTCGGATCCTAGAACCAAAATCAAAAGGAACCGTGTCCGTATCTCGCAATTGAGTACTAGAACCAGATCCTTAAGGAAGCGGGTCATGAAAAGATGCGTCATAATTTGAAAAGTATTTACAGTTTTTTGTTTTAGTTTGCTCTTGGCTGTAGTGGCAGTGCTCAACGACAGACTATTTCTAGGGACCAGGGCTGAGAACTTGAACCAAAGACTGCTACGGAAACCGGTTCTCCTCCCGTATTTTCAGGACCTTTTTACTGGAACCGGAAGAAACCGGATCCTGCAATTGGAGTCTGGATTCAGAACCCAAAGGAACCGGATCTTGAATTTTGGTTCCAAAACTATTAAAAGGAACCGGATCGCAAATTTTGGTTCCAGAACCAAAACCAAAAGAAACCGGATCCCGCTATTGGACTCTGGAATCCGAACTCAAAAGAATTGGATCTTGAATTTCAGTTCTAAAACTATCAAAAGGAACCGGATCACGAATTCAGATCCTAGAACCAAAATCAAAAGGAACCGTATCCCGCAATTGAGTACTAGAACCGGATCCTTAAGGAACCGGTTCTTGAAAAAATGCGCCATAATTTGAAAAGTATTTTGAGATTTTTTGAGCTTACTTTTGGCTGTAGTGGCAGTGCTCAGCGACAGTCTATACCTAGGGACCAGGGCTGAGAACTTGAACCAAAGACCGCTATGAAAACCGGTTCTCTTCCGGTATTTTCAGGACCCTGTTACTGGAACTGAAAGAAACCAAATCCCGCAATTGGACTCTGGAATTGGAACCCAAAGGAATCGGATCTTAAATTTCGGTTCTAAAACTATCAAAAAGAACTGGATCGCAAATTTGGGTTCCAGAACCAAAACCAAAAGGAACCGGATCTCGCAATTAGAACCCAAAGGATTTGGATCTTGAATTTTGGTTCTAAAACTATCGGAAGGAACTGGATCGTAAATTCGGATCCTAGAACCAAAACCAAAAGAAACCGGTTTCCGCAATTGAATACTTGAACCAAATCCTTAAGGAACCGGTTCTTGAAAAAATGCGCCATAATTTGAAAACTATTTCGAGTTTTTTAGAGTTTGCTTTTGGCTGTAGTGGCAGTTCTCAGTGATAGTCTATAGCTCGGAACCAGGGCTGAGAACTTGAACCAAAGACCGCTACGGAAACCGGTTCTCCTCCCGTATTTCAGGACTCTGTGATCCCGCAATCGGGCTCTGAAATCGGAACACTAAGGAATCAAATCTTGAATTTAGGTCCTGAAATCAGAAACAGAAGGAACCGGATCCTAGGTTTGGGTTCTAAAATTCAGATGAAACGAAACCAGATTCGGTAATTCAGTCCGAGAATCTTTTTAACTGGAATCGCTAAGAAAAATAACTGTTTTTGACCCTGCCTGGTGCGATCGCTTTTTGAAGATGTTGCTCAGTACGTTTATGAGGGCAATGCAAAAAAATCGAACGTCACTTTTTAAAACGACTCTGGAAAACTGTGCAGTAATCAGGATATCTAATCCTGTGGAATTCTTCCCTAAAATGCACGGTATTTTAGAAAAAAATCGGTTGCCCAATGTTTTCTGGTGATTTCCCAGCTGCCCTTCGACTCTGGATGTCGTCATTTCACAGTCTATCAGCCTGTTATTTGAGACAGTCATGCTTCTACTCGTATTTTTGCTTCAATTTTATTTCCTCCTTGATTGTTTCTGTTGCGTGTCGCACCTCATTTTATGGTGTATTTTCATTGCAGTGATCCAGTTTTTAGCAACAGTCCGCCCATCTACTGTATATGAAACTCAGAACTGGTCAGGGTACGTCGGAATCCCATACCAATTAAAAGGCACTAAACTACTATGACGACTTTCGAAAGAATCCCCTAACCAGGTAATCTGTGTAGACGAATTTTGCGTTCTTATAGAAACCAGAAAGTAAAGCTCCTGCAAAGGTGAATTATCGATATTGAAATATAGGCACGACGATGCAAAAACGAGTCTATAAATCGCAATTTTACGACGCGGGGTCCGTCACGTCGTCGCGTTTTCTTCGCGACGAATTTCAGCATAAAATTATGAAATTCATCGCACATCGCGCGCGCTTGCAAAAGACGAATCATTTCCGTTGCCGTATGCGACGATCCGCTATTGGCTTTTTGTCTTTGCAAAATGTTCGCGCCGGGCACACCGCGAAGTGTGTCGCGAACTGATTGAAAATTTAACATTCCGTTCACGGCTGCGACCAGAAATTCGAATTTTTTCGATTACGTTCGAACGCGCGCACTCTCTCTCTCTCTCTTTCTCCTTTCGTAAGAGCCAATTCCCGTTCCAATTTGTTTGCGCCTATTCTAAACCTTATACTTACTGTATACTATAGCGACGGTCTCGCAAGTACACTAAATGTCTTCGAGGCTGAAGTACAGCACTCTTATTTTACATAATCACATTTTTCGATACGGGAAAGAAAATACCGTCGTAATGTTATTCGTCTCTAATTATCGTCCTGGGACAACTATACGGACCACGAAATTTTGTCCTTGAAGATATCGATACCATGAATATCGAAGACTCGCATTTCTAGTGACTGCTCGCCGCAAAAGACGATGTCGAATGGAATGAAGTGAAGCGATTCATCCTCTGTTATCTTCACGAAAAAAAAAAAAGAGGAGAGACGTCGAAGAAAATCTCTTTCCGTTTGTTTCGCTCGAATTCCAAATATTCATTCAGCTAATGTTTTATACGATTCGAATTGCGGGAGTATGATCCTGGTATGGATATGATTAAAAAAAGTAACTAAAATTCTCGTTTTCGTCTATTATAGATTTGTAACTCCAAGTTATTGAAAATGAGAAAGTTCGGATCAGAAAACCAAGGAGACAAAATTTACGACGAGTTCTAATAAAATTTTTGATGACAGAACTATAAAAAGCCAGGGGTATTCTTAGGAATCTAAATGAGTTTTCGATATCAACAGTCAGTCTAAAGAGAAAGACATAAAAAACTTTTTGACGGGCTGAAAAAAGTTTTCTTTGGACATGAGTAAAGAATTTCTACAACCTCGTTTTGAATAATACAACTATACCTATTGACCATAGTCCGAAATGAGTTATAGATGGTATCTTTTTTTTAAAGGGGAATATATTATATTATCGGTCTCGCTCGCGGAGAAGATCGTCGATAATTGTCGCAAAAGTGAAATACGAGACAAAATTTAGACGCATGATTATTTTCAAGGTTATATGTTATAGTAATTCGATCAGTTTATTCATTACTGAATATTGTGGGCTGGGAAAATAGCGTACATTGCAATGGCGACTACACACATCTGATTCCTGAGCGAGCAAACAAACTGACGAAAGTACACTCGCTAAGATAGCGACAAAGGCAATCCCACGTTTTGCTCTACACTTTTTACGAGGTAGTATATTTTATGATTACGGTACCATAAAATTTCGCGGTCTGTAGAAATGCCGCTTACGCGCATACTATATTTCATAATTTCTTATCAAAGTTTTGAAGAACAAATGAAGTACCACTGTCGCATACATATTTCATAATTTTTCTGCAGAATGAGAAAGGATAAAGGCAATGGCGAGCTGAACTCGAACTTTATCTACATTTGAGCCAATTTGAGATTTTTCAAAACTGACATGGGGTCAACACTGTGAGAAGATTATTTTGTTCGTCTTATATGAAGCGCGAGAAGAGTTATCTTACCCACTGAAGTTTGACGTCGGTACGATGACATTATTCAATTAATTTCAATAATTATATTTTGGCTTTGGAATATACTCCAAGGTTAAAGAAATTTGAAAGAATTTCTTCAACACAATGAATGTAGAGGCAAATTTTGACAAATTATTTTTGATTTGAATGAAAATACTGAATCGATTGAAAGAATTGAGAGTATTTTAGAAAATCTAGTCAGCTGACTGCTCTTGGAATAGTCAAGCGTGCACTTCTATATCTGCAAGTAGCGTTGCAACGTCACCCGAGTAACTAAAGCCCCTTCTCCAGATCCCAAGAATGGCAACGGGGGGGGGGGGGTGAAAATTTTCTCCGGTTTACAGTTTAAACATATCAATTCTTTGAATTATGTAGTTTGCAACCAATACCCTACATCCAGAATGGATCAACATGATGCTATCAATAATCACCAACAATTATGTTCAATGTTGACCAAAAAGAAAGATTTTACGACTCTAAAAGTGGAAGATTGCTGAACCCGTGTAATCTTAAGAAAGAATTATTCATGAATTGGTTATTTCTGATTCACAATACTTTCAACGTACCTCTGGTCTGTGGATTCTGTGGAGAGTCAATTACATCTCAGTCTCACATTTTTGGCTTCTTGAGAGCCTGATTGCGAAATTGTATCTATAGGATTCAACTTGTAGATTTCCAAAAACCAAACGGTACATTTGGGCCCGGTTTTGAATTTGTACATTTCTAAGAACCCAATGGCAAATTCTTCTCTTGGGTCAGCTCAGTGAATTTCAAGAAACGAAATGGCTTTATGTCTGGGTTTTGTGGATTTTTGAGAACCCATGGCGGATTTGTGTCTTATGGCTTCTGACTTGTAGATTTCTGAAATACAATGGTAAATTTGTGTCTGGTTTTTCTAAGAACCCCTCTCTGGGTTTTGCCTCAAGTATTTTCAGTTGAAGGAATTATATGAAATAAACTTTCTTTTAAATGGAATCTATCACATCGAATCGAATCGAATACATACTAAATACAATGGAATTTTTCTTTCTTACTTAGCCTTATTATTAAAATACCGCCAAAGTATAAACATATGATCATGACGTCACTTACAATACAACGTTCCCGACATTCACGTCACATCCGTGCCGTGACATTCTGAATTTTTCAGCAACCAATGGCAAATTCGCTCCTGAGTTTTGATTTGTGAATTTTACAAACTCAATGGCAAATTCTTTTTGTGGGTTTTAACTTGTAAATTTCGAAGCATCAATGGCAAATTCTTTTCTGGTTTTGCTCTGTGAATTTCAAGAAACAAATAGTGTACCTATGTCTGGATGTTGTGGATTTTTAAGAACCAATTGGCGGATTTGTGCCTTACCTCTAACTGTCGGACTTGAAAGGACCCTATGGCGAATTTGTATTTATGGGTTTTGACTAGTAGATGAATTTGTGTCCGGTTTTTGATTTGTGGATTTCTAAGAAACAAATGACGGATGTGTTCCTAGGTTTTAATTTGTGAATTTGCAACAGGGCTTCGCCTTGTGAATTTCAAGAAACAAATAGCAAATTTATGTCCGAGCTCAGTAGATTTTCAAGGACCCAATAGCGAATCATGTCTATCAGTTTTGAATTGTAGATTTCCGAAGACCAATGATGGATTCATGTCCGGTTTTCCATCTGTAGATTCCTAAGAGCCCAATGGTGAATTCTTTTTTGGGGTTTGGTTTCTGAGTTTTAGAAACAAATCCCACATTCATGTCTGGGCTTCGTAGATTTTTAAGAACCCAGTGGCGGATTTGTGTCTGGGTTCCAACATTTGGATTTAAGAGGACCCAATGGCGAATTTGTGTTTATGGGTTTTTAATTGTGGTCGTTTGGGAGCGAAATGGTAAATTTTTTTTCTAGGTTTTGACTTGTATTTCTAGGAACCCAATAAGGAATTTGTGTCTGGGGTTCGAGTTGTGAATTTCTAATAGTGGCGCCGGAACATAATTTTCTGTGGGAGGGAACCAAAAAAATTTTTCCTTACCAAACGTTTACATAATGCATCGAATTATCAAACGATTGGGGGAGGGCAGGTAAAACCATAATTTTGCCCCCGCTGCCCCTCTTTGGTTCCGCTTTCGGTAGTACGTAGCTTTTGAGTAGCTCACTCGCTCCGCTCGTTCGCCCCCTCTTTGTTCTAGTATAAATCCAGCTCAGAATATTTCAAGCTAATAGCTTTTTTGTGGGTAAGTATACAGCTAGTATAAACTGACTAGCTGCTTTTAGTATACTAGGGCATGAGGGGGAAGGGGAGGGTCTTCAAATACAATACATAGGATGCCTAAATCTGCTGGTATCAACTGACTAGACTCGTTCATACAATATACTGTATTTTTGATGATTAGCCTTTGACCGGACACCCTATTGTCATAGGTTCGGTGACGTCATCAGGCGGTAACGTCATAGGTCGGTGACGTCACAAGCTGATAGCTTCATAATGGCTCTCATCAGCGTCTTCTTAGCCGAGTATAAATCTATTCATTATATTAGGATAAACTACTGCTTCGGACTCGCGAACTTGGACTCGCAGATTTCGGAATCACTCCCCTGAGAAATCGTCTTCTTAGCCTAGTATAAATTATATTCATGCTTCGGACTCGCAGATTTCAGAATCACTCCCCTGAGAAAACCTTGAAATTTGTCTAAGTGCCTTTCGAGGGGGGGGGGGAGGCCCCCTTGGACTCGCGAACTCGGACTCGCAGATTTGAGAATCACTGCCACAATGAAAATTTCCATAAGGATAAGACCAGAGCAAAGACATGTACATGTCAATATACTGTATTTTTGATGATTAGCCTTCGCCCGGACACCCCATTATAAGCCTAGTTTGAGACTAGTAAAATCCTAAGAAGGGAGGTGGGGTCCATCTATTATAATTCTACATAAGACTGCTAAAATCCTAGTATAAAGCCAGTATGAAGCTATCAAAAAGCTAGTACAAACCTAGTGTATGAACTGGGCACTACGCCCGAATACCCTAGTATGAGCCTACTTCAAGACTAGTGAAATCCTAGAGAGGAGGGGGAGGGGTCTTCTTTGTCTATTATAAGTCCAGTTTAAGAAGGTAAAATCCTAGTATAAAGCTTAAATATAAATTGGGCAAGGCGAATGCGCGGGGTGAACTCGCTAATTTTTGAATTACCCACGGAGTAACGAGGGTGAAGGGGGGGGGAAGCACTCAAAAAATTTCAAATCAGGGGCCAGGGTAGAGTGAAGACATGAAACATACGTATCAATAAAAAACTCGCAGCCCCACAACTGAGCTAGATGTTTTTAGCGGGAAACCCGCTATCTATTTTGTTAGGAGGATTACATCCTCAGAAGACGTCCGCGTGGGAGTTTCTGTGAACTGCGTGACGTGACGTGACAAGACGTGTGACGCTTTATGACATCATCAATGACCTTGTCCTACTTTAGGAACTTGGAAAGTAGGCTGAAGGAGGACTTAGACAAATTTCAGGCTCTTAAGCTGTATTATTATGATAGGAGAAGGACTTCCAAAAATGCAATGGCAGCTTTATCACCTATAACCCGGAGGTCAAATTTTTCCAAGCCCCACTTTCTGTCAGGCAGTGCCTTTTTCTGAGTCCCAAGTCTGCCGGTTGGCGCACGTCATTCTTCTTCAATTTACCTCCCCACCCTCCTCCCATAAAAAAGGTTCCCTGATGGAAGTCAAACCATGAGGCATACTGATGATCATATACTAATAAAGAAGAAAGATCGAAAAACCGACAAATTTCTGTTTCGTCGTCTTGTGACTCTAGCTGTTGAATATTCATAACAAAAGGCTTGAATTTTAGAGTCGAAAATCGGCACTTTATAGGAAGAATGAATGAGTCATCCGAAAGCTTCGAGTTTTACTACGTCCACCGCGACCACTAAACTCGTAGGAGCATAACCATATTTTGTTCAAGCTAATAAACGGCCTTATCATACAAACGAAACTGTGCATTTATAAAAAGATAAAAACTACATAAAACCGCTCACATCACACAGTGGTTATAAGTGTCAACAGACCTATACACTGAAGAGTGCTCGTAATGCCGGAACAATATTTTTATGAGGCAGTATGTTTTATTGCGAGAATGAAAATGGTATTATTATGTTTGAACAAAAGTACATTTTACATGAATTTTACATTCAGATAATTTTCAGTTTAGACTGTTGAGAATGGTATTTTCATACGAGGGAAAAAAGAGGAAAATATGTGTGTGGACGAGGGTTTCTGTTTGTGGTTCGGCTTTCTTCAACCGAGTAGAAAATTTCATTTTATGAATATTTACCTGGATTGTGCTTCGAGTGCATTTGATGGAATGTATTTCGGAGAAGTAGGGCAAGGATTATTCATTCCAATGAAAATTTTCGTTGTAATTGATACCGAGGACTGTCAAATTACCCCTCGAAAACCTTGAAAAACCTGTAGAATCATAGATTTCCAATTGATTAAAGCTTTTTGAATTTGCTTGATGGAAGTTTGACCTTGACAATTTTTGGATCCCCCGAGAGAACTTTTAAACACGCCTCTGAGCAGAAATCATTGATTGTTTTCGAGAAGAAAGGAATACTTGAGATTGTATCCAGGAGATAGAAGTTCTGGATGATATGATGGGGTCTTAGATACCCGCTGTTGGTGATCCATAACGGGACAAAAAACTTCTTAATCATTTAAGAATTAACTCCTGAAGTCGCATGTGATACCTCTGGTTGGAAATTGAAGTAGATCCCTGTAGCAATGGGTGAGGACATGGGCTCTGTAGTCTGATGCTAATTCGTCGTCTTTGTGTCGATCGTGTTGTCCCATCCGAGGTCGCAAAATCAATGCGTCCGTCTGAGATCCACGTGATTCTCTGGCCGTATACTTGTATGACTGACGATCTATTTTAGTAAGACTTCTTCTTATAGTCATTTAAGTTTACATCTGCCACAAGTATTTTATCGGCCGAGGGTGCAGAGGGGCTGTTCACGTGGAATCTGCCATCGCAACTCAACAATTTTCTGGATCTTCTAAGTCTTTCTTCGGATCATTCTGTCAACTGGTTTTCAGGCACATATTGAAATCTGAAATTGCTCCTTTGAATGAAATGCATCAGCTTTAGATTATGACCGAGAATTGGCCGTGAATTGACCTCCTTCCTTCGATTATATCGACCTCTTCTTATCAATACCGTGCAAAAATTGGCAATTTTTTCCAAGTTCCGGAAACTGATTAAGATTGCACTCATTCTTTTGCAATCTCGTGACGCAAATTCGAGAATGATCCCTTCCTTTAGAACACTTCGTTCAGGTATCACAAAGCCATATTAGACGGTCGAGGTTGAGTTCAATCTCGATTTCGTACGAGTTTTACTCCATGGGAGGATTTCAATATTTGTTCAAGTCAAGAATCAAACCACCACTTTCATTCTCGTATTACGATGTCATATATTGGTTAATTCGATCTCGTCAGAGAAGCTTTGTTCATTTCAATCTTCCAGCACTTGAGGTAAAATAGTCCCACAGAAATTTCAATTTACCTATCGTTTCAGAAATTTGCTGCAAATATCAGAGTATGACAAGAAGAAGAATAAAATAAACATAAAACCGAAATAGAATCGCTGGACTTGATACAAATAGAACTACAGTTGATGGTATCAAATGCCATAGGTATTACGTTCTCTACGCTTCACTTGTGGATAAGAAACATTAACTCGAGAAAAGATGTTTCAATGGGATTTTCTACACTATCCCTGCACATTGTTTCAAATCGATCATTGATATTCTTAGCAATTTTTTTACGTCTCACATATTTTCAAAACCCATATCTCATGTATAGCTATAGGCTCAGAGTTATGTAAGCTTCGCTCGATAAAGATGCCTTAGTCGACTTTTTTTTTTTGATGCAAATCTCCCGAGGTTTGTATACCACGATACATCTGCGTTACCATTGTTATGCGATACTTTGTTCCTCGCATCCGCGCCATACTATCGAATATCGCTAAAGAATCAAATAAACATAAGCTCACTCGATTTTCCTAATAACTTTCCTCAGCAACCGCCGCCATTACCTCCACTTTTAAAATCTACTTTTACTGCTTTTATCAGGGAGCGCCAAAGAATAGAAGGAAATCTCTAGAGCTTATCGCGCGGCATTTTTTCTGAGCTCGTTCGCTGTATATTGTCGATACCACTTCAGCGTTAGAAAGCCTAAACCGTACATACTTGCTTTTCATTAAGGAAGCTTCGAGTCATCTTCGCACGAACACGTGTACGTACAAAGATAGCCGTGCAGTGTTTACGATCCGAGAATAAAATGAAGACAGAGGGAGAGAGAAAAAAAACGGGGAGTGCGTTGAATTCGTAAAAATTTTATTTTCAACAATAGGCCAAGTTTTTCGGTGACGATCAACGAGGTGTGTTTTCTTTCCTAAATTTTCGCTTTATTATTCCGACCTAATTAATTAGAAAGAGAGGACAAGTGTTTGTTGAAGAAGGTTACGAGTATCGCTCTCGTAGTAAAGTGAATTTCTTTGTCGCCTCTGTTAGCGAGACTTTTCCTTTCAGCATTCTTAATTCTGAAAGGAAATGAATGTTATTGTAATGCAAGGAATGAATAAACGGGTAGCTGAAGTCACCTCGCTTCGCGAGTAGAGCAGTTTTTTGAATAAACATAAACGAATTTACGATAGAAAATTACAAATACAAATGAATTCGGATGGCGCGATCTGGGAATGAACGTGTTGTTCCAAACCGCTTGGTACTTAATATTGATGGAGATTTTCCGGAAAATCTTAAGACGTTGCAATGTAGATGTTCGTTGAAGCACTAGTCAACAGCCAAAAAATTGCTGGAACGAGAATAGGTGATTCTTGAAGTATTTTTCACGCTAAATTCAATACCGTTTTCCGTTTTTTCGCTAGCAGGTCTAGATTTCCTGTAATCGTTGCAACAACGTGCCGATTTTTGCAACAAACTGCCGCGCATCGTCGCGGAACGCATCGAGGATAGCAGTATCATACTCTGCGAACCTGCGTTACGTTCGCAACGATGCGCGGCAGTTTGTTGCAAAAATCGGCACGTTGTTGCAACAATTACAGGAAATCTAGACCTGCTAGCGAAAAACGGAAAACGGCATTGAATTTAGCGTGAAAAATACTTCAAGAATCACCTATTCTCGTTCCAGCAATTTTTTGGCTGTTGACTAGTGTTATGAACAATCTTACGCAGAGGACATCATGAAGTATTCCAAAGGCTAGTCAAGGTTTTTCTTTGCTATGTGGAACCATTTTCTCATTAATTAGAGATTTGTAAAGCCTTTGACAAGAGTAACCACAAAATTTTCTCTAGGAAACTTTATAGGGCTAGATTTTGAGGGGACTTCTGAGACGGGCTCTTTCCGAAGTTTTCGGAGTTAAAATAAAGAGGGTGCCAAATCTCGTATTTTATTTCAAGAATTTTGGTCACCATAGTAGTCTGTTTATTTCCTCATTATTGGGTCGAGTGTTCTCTTTTCGCTCCGGAAAATATTGGAATAAAAATTTTTATTAGTCTTTGGTGAGACAATTCTATGAAATGCGCCGTTACCAACCACATCTGAGAACGCACGCGTTTTCACGACGATTTTGTAAAGGTAGCGTTGCACTAAACTCGCAGATAGAATTCTGAGTTGGTAGTTGAATGTTATGGCGTCGGTGCTTACCAATTTTGCGGTTTGCTTCGAATTAAATTCTTAGCAATTAATGAATTTCTGTACGTATGATCAAGATACACTACATCAATTACTTTCGTGTTATACGACCATTTCAATACGTCAAAAGAGACTGTCAACATCGCTATCTTGATGGTCGATAACGCTCTGATTCATAACGCCAACCATCAATTCAAATAGCAAGCCTTAGTTATATGAGAGATAACGGTTTTAAGGTTGCGGTGCTATTACTTTAAATGAATTTGACGACCCGAATTTGGTACTTGCTGTACCTCAAGGTGAGGAGATTCGGTTCTTGCGTTTCTTTCTAAGAAAAAGAACTCAAGACGTTCGAGTTGAGGCTTTCGTTGGGTTGTGTCATCGGCTCGTGGATTTCTACAGTGAACTTCGTTCTTCGTTCACTGTAGAAATCCACGACGGTAATTCTCTTCAACACTAGGTGCTGCGTCAATGGAGATTCTACTAAAGAAGTGCAAGGCGGAGTTTGTTCACAGCCCTGCGGGCTTGTGAAGCAGCAAGGAGAGCATGTTTAGAACTAAAGAGAGGGCAGTGTGCCATGTGACAATGCGATTGTGGTGAACGAGCTGAAGCTTCAAAAATAAAGGACTGAGAAAAAACACTCACGCAGTCGCGTGAGTAATACACGACTTTTCCTTTGACTAATCAAATTTAATCAAGATTAATAACTTATAAATTTCACGAGCCAGAGCCATCAGGGTGTAAAACGTAAACTAATTTAATGAACCCTTTGTAAAGAATGAACATGTCAAATAAAAGGTTCTTTATCACAATAGACATCCTGAGTGATAACAAAAGGATAGAATTTTCTTCTCGTAACATGAGCAGCTACTTGTGATAGTGAGAAATTTCTCAAGAACTTCTCATCCTATTTTCAAAGAAAAAAAAAAAAAAAAAAAGGTTTCTATTATCTACCCAAGGCCTTATCTTTCCCAAACATGAGGTAAGGCAGGTAATATTTTTCGTCAACGTGTGCTTTGAATGTGTGAGTAAAACATGATACCAAAAATTGATTCTCGCAACTTCAATTTTGAAGTAATTTTTGTGATTTTTACCAACTTTTTATTTGGAATGTTCTTCAGAAAGGTTTGATTAAAAGCGCTATAGAAACAGAATTTGAATATTTTCTTCCGCATTTTTCTGTTAAAGTTGACGAAATTTGGCTTTCTTTTCAATGCTATAAAATCTTTTCAGAGCCAAATTTCCAAATTCTGCTTCTATAGCGCTCCTAATGAAGCCTTCATGAACAACATTCTACAAAATGATGAATGTCATATATCTAATACTCCTCTGAATATTCATAATAATTAAATGGGATTGACCATAACCTATGAAATTGATTCTTAGCCTAGTATTGGCCTAAATAACCAAATAAGAAGCTGAGTGCCTCAATTCTTAATTTCCAAAAATACGTGGTATGACTCGAAGATGTCTCCGACCGCTCTTTTTTTCGTCCTCTCATAAATTGTATTCATGATCTTGATTCTTAGTTTAGTATTGACGTAGTAAAACTTCGAGAAAGTTCAATGCCCCCTCCTCCACCGTGACGTCACGTCAACTAATAACGCAGTACCTAAAGGTATTCATAATCCATCAGAGAAACCTTCATTCTATTTAGTTTTAGGCTAGAACTGATCTAACTCTGTCCACCTTGCTATGAGGCTATAACAGTTGTTTCTGCGGTCTATAATAATTGACTGTAACCTACAAAATTGATTCTTAGCCTGGTATTAGTGTAGTAAAACTTTGAAAAAGTTCAATGCACCCTCTCCTTCTCCACATTGCTATGGGTTTGATTCATTAAGACAATCACTGCTACTAACAACTTATAAATTTCATTCATTCTCTAGTCATCTTCCTTTCCTGAAGAACAAAGTCGGCAAATGGAATTGAAAATTCTGATAGTCGCCAAACAAATTGCCATGAATCATAATGACGATTTTCCATTTACATGGGAAACAAAATGTTCACCGGATACATCCCAGTAGTTTTAGGGAAATCCGCAGACAAAAACAACTTGTAAGTCTGAATATAGGCCTAGAATATTATAAATAGGTAAAGAAACCTAAATTTATTGCAGATTTAAAGTGATCTAGGACGTACAAAATGTCAAAAAAATTCACTACCCCATCCCCCTTTCAATCTTTTTATGGATATACAGTTCTTACCTTCTGAGATAAAAAAATAAATAATAAGTCAATAAAATAAAAGAATAAGAGCTTCACAATTACTCTTTCCTGTACGTTTTTCCCAGTCTAGTATTGTTCTAATATACATCTTAAGCCATGGTCACCTGCAATTACTGGTATGTATCACTGAAAATCGATATTAAAGCCAAACAAGCGTCGAATCACTCATCAGTCCACCCCTCACCATCCCTTCTCTCAAGCTCCGACCTCTCCAAACGCTTTAAAAAAAAAAAAAAAAAATCACTCATAATAATGACTTATAAATTTTAGGAGCCAGAGCCATCACAGTGTAAGTTGTAAACTAATTCAATGAACCCTTTGTAAAGTCACTAATCCTATCTAAAAAAAAAAAGACAATCCGGAAGAAGTTGATATTTTGAGAAAAGTCGAGGAAATAACTAAACCTAACCTAACCTAACCTAAAGAAGCCCTCACTGTGTAAATAATTCTTGTAAACTAATTTAATGAACCCTTTGTCAAGAATGAACCTGTCGAATAAAAGGTTCTTCATCACAATAGACGTTCTGATAACAAAAAAATCGAATTTCCTTGTCGTAATGTGAGCAACTACTTGTGATAGTGAGAAATTTCTCAAAAAAAAATAATTTCAAATTTCTCAAGAACTACTCATCCTATTCTCAAAAGAAATTGCAGGTGCACATTTCTAACCTAACCTAACCTAAAGAAGCCCTCACTGCACTGTGTAAATTAATTCAATGAACCCTTTATCAAATGAACCTGTCAAATAAAAGGTTCTTCATCACAACACAATAGCCGCACTGATAACAAAAGGATAGGAATTCACTTCAGGTAATGTGAGCGACTACTTAATGGTGAGAAAAATGCAAATTTCTCAAAAAATACTCATCGGATTTTCTGAAAAAATTGAAAGTTTCTCGAGAACTACTCGTCCGATTCTCGAAAAAATTGCGGGTGCACATCTTCAAATATATGACTACAATATGGCCAAGTTACAAAAAAATCCACCGGATAGTTTTGGAGGAGTTCCACGAACAAACACATACTCAAAATACTGAAAAATTTCTCAAAAAATTGAAATTTCTCGAGAACTACTCATCCGATTTTCACAAAAATTGCGGGTGCACATATTCAGATATAATACTACAATATGGCCAAGTTACAGAAAAATCCACCGGATAGTTTTGGAGGAGTTCCACGGACAAAAAAATCTTATACATATATATGGCTATATATGTAAGATTCCTCGTATCACTCACCGGTCAACGTCTCTTATTCGATTTATCATTTAATTGCCTCACCCTTCCACGTCCGATCTTGCTCGCCCTTTTATTCTTTCACTCGTAGCTGCTCTATCTGTTGTACCCTTAGATTAGTTCCGTACTTGTTTCGCAACTTATTGAATGTTTCGCTATACGCATATTATTCGGTTACGATCTTAATTTTGAATTCTTTCTATTCAAATAAAGCATTCATCTAATTTCGTGGCCGTTTCATTAAGACTCGAACAGATCTTATAAATTCAAAATTACAAGTTCGTTCCGAGTTTTTTTTTTTTTAAGAAAAAATTTTTAATTTACAAAAGCATTTTCTTATACTCTTACGAAAGATTATGACTTTTCGTCCCTATTAGTAGGGGCTACTCCTTCTTCTGATTTTCGCCGTCTTTTCCAGCTACTCCTTTCTTCTGATTTTCGCTGTTTTTGTTCGCTAATTTTTCAAGTAATGCCAGCAATTTTTTCTTCGTTGACAATTCTTCTTTCTTCATTGGCAAGCATTCGTGCTTCATTGACAAGCATTCGTTCTTCATTAGAAATAACTTGACCAAAAATTGTTAGTAATAAATTCTTTTCTTGTGCTTCTTGACTCATTTTCTTGAAATTTTTGAATTCGGAATATAAATAATAGACACCGCCAGTACCAGCAAAACCCGCACCTTTAGTTCCGTACTTGTTTCGCAACTTATTGCATGTTTCGCTATACGCGCATTATTCGGTTACGATCTTAATTTTGAATTCTTTTTATTCAAATAAAGCATTCATCTAATTTCGTGGCCGTTTCATTAAGACTCGAACAGATCTTATATATATAAGGAAACCTGAAATTTTTTTTTATGCTAGTTGTGATCTAAGATCTCTAAAACGTCGAGAAAATTCATTGCCCCCTCCCCTTGTTCACCTTGCTACGGGTGTAATACCTCACTTTTCCAAGTGGAAAAGTCGGTAAAACCTAGACGATAATTGAGTCACATACTGCGGAAGTCTCAGAGTCACACAAATAAATTGGCAGATAGATGATGTACCTCATATTTTCCTTCTCCAGTTCAACGAACCATCTCTCACAAAATTACAAATCTGAACGCAATTTGTTCGTCTGCCTCGTGCAGAAATACGTACGTCTTCATTCGATCGGACCAATATCATTCCTTATCCTAGCGGAAGCGATAATATACTCTAACTGAAAGCCATCAACGAGAGAGACATTTTGTAAAATATTGGAAATTGATGATAATTTATATCTGTGTGTATATGTATTCCAAAAGCATTAATAGGAAGACAGGTTCCCTCTTTTAAAAACAACTCCATCATGAGGAGTTCGAGTATAACTCAAAAGCTGTAGCGTTTCATCGTCGGTCTTCGCTTTCGTTTTCTCTTCTCCGGAACCAATCATTCCGTCAGTCTTCCTTCTTTTTTTTCCTCCCTTCTCGCTTCAAGGTGCATTACGTTTTACCATACACCGCTAATGCAGCAAGCGCGACAATATTTACTCGACTTTCTTCAATTGGGCTGACACGTTGGTGATATTTTCGTAAAATTTACGCGCGTAACGGTGGAAGAAAATGTCTTCTAAAAGCATCGCGTCGCGCGTCGTCGAGCGAAAGCAATAACTTAGAATCAAATAAAACGGCGTTAATTCAGGCAAAGACATATTGAAACACTCGACTATAAATTCAACTTTCGCGTTTCGCATTTTCTTCTGTTCGTATAAGTTATAGCGAAATTTAATACGTCGTACGACACGATAATACAACGTTTTCTTAATTATTCGTCAATTATCACGCCTTTGTCGTGTACTGCACTCTTTCAACTTCGCGTCTGGGAAAATTTTTTTCAACCTTATACATTTTTCACTTTCGGCACCTACGAGATCGTATAATTTTCTCAAAGAGAAGCTAGAAAAACTTGAAAATTAGTTTAATTTTTTTTTTCTTTCGTCCTCCGCTCGTTGAATATCGTCCCGCCTGATTTCGCGGTACTACGAAACGATTTTACGGTCGTCTTCACATCGGGCGAAGAAAGAACGCGATACGAGTACATAAAGTAAGAAAATAGCGTGAAATTTGATAACATCGCGCCAAAAAATTTTCTAGTTTAAAAAGAAAAGAAAAAAAGAATCGTTTTCGCTACAACTTTTTATAATATAAATTTGAATTCGTAAGATTTATCGCGATCCATAACTCTCGATGACATTTGGTCGAATGCGGTATACGCGATATACGAAGACGACTCGATGGCGGCGTATCACGCTTCTCGTCGAAGGAAAATTTGATACGTTCGACAAAATTCGCCGCCGACTTATGTCCCGAAAACGCGAATTCCATATTTATCGTGATTGTCGTGTAACGGACGCGTTCGTTACAACAATGCTGATAAGTTTTACTGCAGACAGTAGACAGAAGAACTGCAGTTGGCGGGGCAAAACTTGCCTCATATGCTCGTAAATAAAAACCATGTTATCTTTTTTTTTATACGCTTCTGACACGATGCTTACGACGGTTGGTCACACATATCTATACGTCTCGAATCATGTCAAGATCTTCAGTTCAGCATATATATCATTAACTCTTTATGAAAAAATATCTTACGTGGGCGTATACGAACGATGAAAGTTTTGATTGTAATTTGGAAGGAACAAATATAATCGAACAGCTCATTTTATTTAACCAGAAGAAGAAATTCTAGCAAACCCACGATGGGCGTAAAATTTCTCAAATCATAATGATCGTGTTGACACGCACTACGCGGATGAAATGACTTTTCGAAAAATGAAGAATATGCCGTTTATATCAGTCTTCATTTGTAAGGAACTGAAATACCATAGGTCCAGGGCTTTTTTTCTCCTTTTCTTACGTCAAGATACACGAGCCTGGTTATCATAACCGTTTGGTCACGTACCATGCTCCGGTGAATAAAATCTCTCAAAATTTGTGATTTCGGTGGTCGCCAACTCTTCTAAACTTGCCACTTGACTAAATACATAACTAGGATATCTGTTCTTCAAACGTACGAACCATTATTATCGGAGTAAAATTAAGAAAATACTGTGGCACGTATCAATTACAAATACGACCGGTTTCGTCTAGGCTAGCTAGACATCATCAGGTGATAAAAGTATGAGAGAATAGGTGTAGCGTGAAAATTACTCATATCATTTAACAAGATTGTGCCTGCATGAGAGGCTGCTGCGATTGCCTCTACCTCTTCAAGTTGATTCATTATGCGACCCTTCGTACAAGTATGAAGCAGCCTATGATGAACGTTAGCGTAGTTATGATGCTGATCTAGGCAGTGTCTGGCCATGGCGGATTTTCCGGGGTGGTTGTTGTTGAAGGCTGACTCAAGTCAATTCGTATATGCCAGATTTTTGGGCGGTTGGGGTAACATCCTTAAGTGAAGATAGGTGTCCAATAGTTGGAATTGGGTAGAATGCGACTTTATAGTTAATCCTCCTCAGTTCCTTGGCTAATTTTTCAGTGAGTCAGGTAAGGTAGTTTCACCCACGTCTCTTTTCCAACATTGGGTAGGGTGGCGGAGTTTGGATGGAGTAGTTTGCGAAGTTGTTGACGACGTATGAGTTGCCTGACATTTATTTTCAGATTATTGATTTTGGCAATAGTTTCAATCATCTGAGTTTCAGATTCAATATCATTCCTGGATAGAGTGGTATGGACAGCAGTCTGTGAACAGATGAATGAATGGTTGCTTCTTTATGGATGCGAGGATGGAGTGAGCGGTTATTGATGGAGATCCCAGTGAAGGTCGGTTTTCTGAAAATTTTGAATTCTGGGGTACAGGTACCATGAGCATCAGCGACTAGGTTTATAGAGAGGTCAAGGTAGTTCAGTTTACGGCCTCCAATCTCCATGGTAAAGGAGATGCTGGGGTGATAGTTGTTCAGCTCATCCAGTAGGTTCTGGAGCTCTTGTTGGTTGCCATCCCAAATACAGAAAACATCGTCGACATATCGCTTCCAATAGAGTATGTAAATGGATCCAAGCCTGGGAGTGATCAAGTTCTTTTCCAAGTGAGACATGTAGGCGTCAGCGACCAAATTTGAGAGTGGGCCACCCATAAGCAAGCCATCAGGAAATGAAGACGCAGATATTTTCGGAGAGGCAGATACTAATTAAGTTAACAAATTCCTGGATGATTTTAGCATCTATATTGTTTTCTTTCAAGTAGAGAGCCATGATTTCGATGCTTTCTTTTACTGGAATGGTGGTGAACATGTTGACGCAATCAAATGATACCAAAATTGACGTTTCTGGAAAGGAGCGTTCATGCAGGTCCAAAGCAAATTCCACTGAATTTTGTACAGTATGGGGTGGTGCAAAGTTAGATATGGTCCGAAACCAGTGAAGGATGTATCTAGCTAGTTTGAAGGAGGGATCCGTATAGTAAGCCACGACTGGACGGATCGGTAGGGATTGCTTATGAAGTTTTATCTGGCCGTACAGTTTAGGTAAGGAAGGATTAAGGTGAAAAAGGTGGTCTTTCTTGCACGTGATGATATACTGAGCATCTTTTATTACGTCTCGAACTTGCGTGTTGTACTCGGAAAGATTGGTTTCTGATTGGAGCGCGCCAGAGGATGATAGAAATTCTAGAACCTTAGTGTCGTAAGTATTACGTGGAAGGATGACAAGAGCTTCTCCTTTGTCGGCTTTGGCTAGGACTAGATCCTCGCGTTTGAGCTTCCTTTTGATGGCAAAAAATGTGCGGGTTGAGGTGGCAGGTGGCTTAGTGAGTTCAACAGCAGCGTCTTTTATAGTGTTAATGATACGGTTAGTGTTTAATCTAGAATCAAATTTCAGACCAGCAGAGAGGTCGGCAAGCAGAATGGAAGTAGTAGAGTCTTTTTTATCGACAGGTGTTAAGGCAAATTTCTTGTCAGATTACAGAACAGAAGCTAGAAGGTTGAGAAACTAAGTATAGTCACCTGATGATGTCTAGCTAGCCTAGACGAAACCGGTCGTATTTGTAAAATCAATAAATTGTTACGTGCCACAGTATTTTCTTAATTTTACTCCGATAAATACATAACGTTTTTGTCTCATACCCCCCCCCCTCGCCCCATCTGTCGCCACTGAAACCATGAACATTACACACTAACAATTTAGTTTTATGGTCTCTTGTTCACATGGGAGATCATCTAAAGACATCTCTAATAGAATTCCCAAAATGAAATGTAATTATCTACACCTACAGTTTCAGAACGCTTTTTAAACGTGGGAAGAATTGCAACATGGATGTCTATCTGCGAGTTGAGTGCAACGCTACCCACACTAAATGATTGTGAGAACGTTTGCGTTTTCACAAGCAGTTGGTAACAACATCTAAGTACTCAATTTCATAAAATCGCTTCACTGAAAGCTATATTAAATGTTGTTGATTTCAATATTTCTTTGGTGCGTAATGAAAATATCACTGGTTCATATGATTTTGCCCCTAATTCCGTTTCACAAAATCTTGAGCAGAATACTCTTTTCATGGTTCCGGACCACTTGATTTTATTACAATTAAGAATTACAAAACACTCTACGTCAACCCCTTCCCCCCTCTCCTATCCCACATGAACAGTTCCTGCCCCATCGTGGTCCAAGTGGAGGAGGAAAATAAGTCTACCTATGAGGCAAACTCTTTAGCTATCTCGATTGTAACACAGGAAGACAGGCCACGACAATGAGGCCAAAGTATTGGCCTGAGATCACAATTGATCAGCTCGCGCTAAATGAATGCAAGCCCATCTGCCAACTCCTCGTCTGACAAATACGGACACTTACTAAATCGACTGGAGATGCTCATTGATCCATTTCCATCACTGTCAGGATACCATTATTGAAAACACCCTCCAAGAACGCTTTGAATTCTTTCATTTTCTTATACATGTAAGATTTGGAGGTTCCAAGTAGACCTTAATCTTACGCCGTTCAGATAGTTCAGAGGTGGATTTATTACTTTCATTATTCTTATTATTACTACCACTTAACTATCCATCAGCTACATTACCGCAAAATCGATAAGCATCGGCGCTATGACGCTCGGTCGCTTATGTACTCGCAACTTTATTTTTCTTGCCTCACTCAAATAACCTCAAGTGTTTCTATTTACCGTGTTTATTTTTTGTGCCATGCTCATGGCTTTTTTCCCCTTTAAACACTTCGATCTGCTCTTCTTCTTCATATTGCTCACAATTTTCTCTATTCTACCGTCTAACTGTTCCGTTTTTGTCTTATTCTGAATTATGTTGGTCAGCATTCTTAACATGTTGATGAAGTTCATTTCTGGCCCTGGTTTTGATTGCAAGTCTTCTTCAACAAGCTCAGAATTATTGCTGTCATCGTCCTCATTTTGGAAACCTACTGGCGATAAATTCTACCAATTGATTTATTGTGACTACATTGTTGGTCACGTAGTTCATAGTAGTAGGTGGGTCACTATTGCACACCCACACACCTTGAAGCCTTTCCTCGGGGTCAGAGTATGCTATTGTGATACACCTTATACTTTTCATTTAATGACTTTGATTTCAGGACTGTCTTAAACGGCTTATTCATTCACCAATATTAAATAGGTCTGTAAGAATGGATAATGAAATTCTGCAATTGGTCAAGCTGTTGAAAAATTTCAGTATCTCTTCTTATCCACCATGTCTTGTAGCATTGATGAACTTAGCAATAGCGTTCAATAGGTCTGTCATGTCCCCTCTTTCCTCAGTACTTTTCTGGCTGATAGGTGATTCAAGTTATTGAAGAAATTTGAATTCATATTTTTGTAATTTCAAGTATGTAGCCTGAGTTGAAGAGCAGATTGCAGCCTTGTACAGCTTCCTGGCTCTGTGAAATGAAAAATATAGATCTCTTTTTATCTTGGCTAAGTAATGATCAAGTTTTAGGTACAAAATACTGTATTTATAAAACTCAAGGCTCAGTCAAAATAACCTTTGACTTTGCTTTATCATAATTCATCAGTTGGTTTGTCAACTGTACAACTGCATTCCCAAACATAGAATTCAGATCCTTAAATTTCCTTTCTTTTCTTATGGAGAGCGTTGGTTTCATTTTTTGTATCTCTTTTTCTTCCTCCAGCAGCATTGTTTTCAAGACCCTTATGATCAGTGCTGCCAGATAATATTTCAAAATTTGGTATCCGTCATTTTGTTCTAGGAGCTAAAAACGGGTTTCTTCGTATTTTTACAAACTCAGAATGGTTTATCAATGACAATCAGGAGAAAGGTATCTCTCAAACGAGCGATTGAGGTACCTTTCCCTTGAGCAGAAGAAACCAATTTGTATTTCACGCAGTAAAATCCTTTTTTTTTGAGGACCGAAAATCCGTAGATCTCCAGTGTTGCCTCATAACATTCTAAAAATTCCGTATCCGTCATTTTTTCCAAGACCTGGAAATTGATTTCGACTCAGAAGAAAGGTATCTTTTACACGTTTGACAGAGGTACTTTTCCCTTGATCGACTCTACAATATTGGAGATCGCAGTATCAGCCCATGACGATCAGGAGGAAAGTATCTATCATTGTGGAGTCTGAGGTGCTTTTCCCTTGAACGCAAGAAATCCGTATTCAAGGTAAAATCTGTAAAAAAAATCCGGATTTTTTTCCGAGGACCAAAAATCTATAAATCTGGCAGCATTGCTTCAGTTATAGATGGTAGGAAGAGGACTTGGAAAATTTTCAACCTCTGCCGGCCGGGCACACGGTGGGCATTTTTTCAAGAAAGACGCTTCCCCCCCGCCCCTCCCTCTTGATAAAACAGGTTCCCTGTTAAAAACTATTTTTTTCACCTGGTGTTATTATATGGTATGAAAGTGTGACCCATCCAAAATATGAACAGTGAGAGTAAGAAAGCGGTTCTCATCTCATCAACTGTGGTCTTCCAAGAAGAAGTTTGGATTGGTCTTTCCTTTCTGATAGCTATTTATGATATCTCCTTATTCGACCTACGACTACTGTATTTTCCTACAGTTTAGAACTGTAAAACGCAAGTAGAATTGCATGATATCTTCAACCAACTTGCGGCTCTAAACCAGAAACCTTACGGAATAGGTATTCTCCGCCAATGTTTCTCTCTCGTTCTTCATACATTTGAGATCGGTCTCCAAATTTCAGAATTTCTCGGTCTCATTTTCAATCGCAAATTTTCCTGGACCTCTTCTGCCGAAGTAAGGGAAAAGCTTCAATGAAATTGAAAATGTGCACGTTTACATTCATACTTTTTGAGGTGAGGGAAGGGAAGTATAGAAAATTTGTGTGGTTTCCGTTTTTTCATGATCTCCCCTTTTGCTTCGAAATAATATAATCTTCGGGAAATAGTCTTTTGATTGTGCACTTGGATACAAACTAATTCTCAAAATCTTAGTCACATTTCTGATACATTTTCAGACGATACGTAAGAGGAAAAAATTAATAATGCAAATCCTCATTACTGATTCAATCCATTATTTTCCGTCATTAATTTCGCCTTATACCGAAATTTCGTTCTATACGATATCGTTTGGCTACACGGAGTCGTCGGCTACAAGAAATTTTAGCTCCGCTCACTCGCTGGTAAATTTTCGATCTTGAATTTGTTTTATTTATAGCCGAATTTTTGTTGTCTTATTAGATTACTTAAATATTTTATCTCCGTACCGAGAATGTTGATCTGATTATGAAAAAAAGGTTCCGAACCAATTTATAAAAGGATCGTAGGATTTTGATGCAGAAGAAGAAAGAAAATTCGGTTTCGCGTCGGTAATTCAACAGACCTTAAATATCGCATTGTTTAGAAAATACAGTGGGCGCGTACTCTAATAAATTTCGGATTAACTATTCCTGGAATTTGTCTCTCTCTATCTCTCGAAAATGAAGAATATTTTCATGGTCGCATAATAATAAAAGTGGGCATATCGTGAAAATTTCTTACGCTTTCGATTTTCCTTTTGTTCCCACTAGCGAAATTTTCGTACTCAGAAAATTGAAAGAAAATATATAAGGAGGGATACCTCAAATTCTTCTCCTTTTATTTATTATTCGTTCGAGCAGTTTTTTAAATAAGAAAGAGTATTCAAAAAAACATAATACCGAGTCGTAAATTTGAAATTTTATTCAACTTGGGTTGGACGGTAATGTATACGCCTATACGAGTCTGTTTATTTGAGCGAACTCGCTGGAACAGTTGTGGGTATCGACTTCATCTTTCTGTAGCGTAGATTATAAGTAAACTCGGTAACTTTTTTTTCTTTCCTTTCCATTGGCCGTATTTTATTTTCTATCCTCTTACATTGTTTATAACTAAAAATAATATAATACCATCTCATAAATCAGAAAGTCATCAAGAACTCTATCGCTAAATTCTAATCGGAAGAGTTTGATACTGTCGAAGTTCGGTCGTCTCTTCCTTCGGTTTTTTTTCCCCCGTCAATACATTACACAGTTCGTGCACTGTAAATGTACGCAATATCTTCTAAAAATTAGTTGCACAATATATATTTACATTTCGAACAATAATAAAGTTGAAAGAAGCGACGGGTATTGGTGAAGATAAAACTTTGCAACAAGGAAACGCTCGGCATACTTAAAACGAGACACTATTAAATTCGCGTACGCGCGGCCTCCCGACTACAAGGAGGATTCTTAAAGTCGAAGCGAAAAAAGCTTCATGATGCTGGAGAAATTTTATAGGGTGCATTCCTGCTCTACGTTAAATATAAAGTAATTCTGATCCTCGGACATTCTTACGTGTATATATATATACGTTTCTACCGGGCCGCGGTCTCATAAATCATTTGTCGAGCCTACTTCTATAATTCGGACAAATTTTTGCAGAATTCAGTCTCAACTTTCCGAAATACCGGTACGCTTTCTACACCAACAAAAACAAAGTTATCGCTCACCACCAGGGATAGAGAACACTTCGTCTTGCAGAAATAATCAGAAATTTAATTCACGAACTCGTACACCCGCGTAATACATCCGCACATGTAGAGAGTGGTCCGCGGCACCTTGTTTTATACTCGGTTTCATTTACCCTGTGGAAATGAGCCAATTTCGACGACATTAGGTATACGTGGCTTGAAATATGGTACCGCGCTAATTTCGCTGAATTCTATGCGTCGCGTTATGGTTATAATGATTTAAATGAATTTTCAGCCAATAAATATTTTTTGTTTCGCGACATTCGCTATTCAATCGTGCAGAGTGTCGAGAAATCGATAAGGAAATGGTATATGGAGTACGCGATGAAATTTGGCCGAAGGTAAAATGAGAGGTCACATTCAAGAATGGTTAATTTGAAGGGGGTGAAGTTCTACAATTCCAAAATTTTTCAGTATTTTTTTTTCAACCTCTCTCCGGCTTAATGGAAGCTGTCAGAGAGAGTAATAGATCTTCTTTTTTACCGTGTGATATGGCGTGGTACTCTACGAACATATATATTCCAGTAACTAGAACTGGTCACAAAGGTGCAATGAAGTAAATTTACCCGCGGTAAATTGATTTCCTCCGCGTTCAAGTTTACGACGTGGGTACAGGGATTTCGATACGCAAATTGGCTAGATAAAAGCGTATATTTTTTTAATTTCTGTGAAATAATTATTTACCCCAATCTAATTGGTTAGGTACACGAATCCGTCAAAAATTGCCTTGTGGAACTTGTTTTCTAGCCATTTGTAATCAACAGGTGATAGATCTAGCAATGGATTTGCTAAAATCTAAAAGGTACTATTGAGTATATTCTAGCGTCATCTGATTACCGCTCATGATTGTATTCCCAGTTTTAATAAATTCAGCATCCAATTTCTCGAGTAAAAGGCTTACATATTTATCCTGTTGTTTGGTAGTGAGCATGTTATGCCATTTAAACATTCGATTGAGAATATGTGGATCAAACTTTTTCCTCTTTTAACGGCTTGCCCCTGAATGGTTGGGGATCCGCCTTGAAATAGATGTGGTGTTGTACTCTAATTCGTAATATGAATTTTAGATATTTTGTATTTTTCGACATCAACTTTTCTTCAGATTTGGCATACTTCGCTATCAATTTGTCACATTTCTTCTCGAGAGTTGCAAACCGCGTATGGCCAGTTCTTCATTTTCAGTCTACAATTTTCTTGAAAAGCCAATCAACGAACTTCTTTAGTGCATAGGCTGTAACGGTTTCGAAGTCAAACAAATTAGAAGCCTCGACCTCTTATCGCTGTATACAAGTTTTTGGAGTCCTCGACGATTTGAGAATCTTCATCAAACGCTGCTATGGAGGCTTCTGTATTTGGCTTTTGTACAAATTCAATGTGAACTGCTTTTGTCACAAAACAAACACACTTCATTCATCCGAGTTGAACGTTGTTCGGTACATTTTACATTAAACCAGCCAGCATAGTCCACTTCAATGTATAGGTGAACGGTCTGGATATTAGGGAAAATTCTGGTGGAAGGTCTACCATTTGCTGAGAAATAGGTGCAGCTTTAATACGAGTGCAAAGCACATATTTATAAGCTATTTTCTTGAAGAAAACAATAGCAGTTTGTGATAACTTTGTTTGAATGATTATTTGAACGTTCTAAAGTGGCTGCACTGGCGTATCCCTACTGGTTTGTCAACATCAGTGAACTAAATATAAGAAGGACTGGAATGTGCACGCTCACGACGAACCCGAAACGCCGTGTTAGAAAGAGATGGAGAGTGGGTGATGGAAGAAAACTTGAGTCTGTCTTTGTCTAGCGTATTACGTTGAATAGCGCATACAATATAAAATGTTCAATTATTGTTATTTTGCAACTGCGTTTTGATTTTTCTTGAAAATTTTTCAATGATCCTCCGTAGACGTTCTTTGAAATTAATTTGACTTACCAATTACAATATTTTGGTTTTTATTTATCCGTATTATGAAGTTATTTTTGAAAGCTTTCTACTACAAAATGATGTAGATGAAGGAAAAAATTCCAAACATCGGTAATACAATTCCCTTATTTGTTGATAACAATTAGGTTTTGCGCACAAAATTATTCAATTAAAATGAAAACCCAAATAGGGCCTAATTTCTGTAAGCAGGTATTCTTTGAGATTTCCGGCATTGAAAATTTAATAAGAGGAAAGAAATAAATGCTAATAATGAGAAAAATAAATTCTCAATAAATAAGTAAGTACTCACAAAAATTAGTGCCCACTTGATTTCTCTTTCAATTTGTTTCTCAATACAATGAATAAATTAATAAGTGTTCTGACGGAGCCAATAAAATAAAGATTGGGATTCATATCTCTTTATGCGCTTTGCACTTGGCAATGTATCTGCCAGACAACGCAGACTTGGAATTCAGAAAGAGGCACTGTCTGGCAGAAAAAGGGGCTTCGAAAAATTTTGACCTCCGAGACATAGGTGATAGGAGGTGCATTAGAGGGGAACTTGGAAAAATTCCAACCTCTGAGCTTATAGGTGATAGGAGGAAAACTTGAAGAAATTTTGACATTCCACCAAGTGGTGACAGGAGGAGGACTTGAGGAATTGAGGAACAACCTTTCTGTCACTCTAACTAAGAGTATTGATATTATTTTTTCATTTTTCCCATAAGCTGTGTCCACAAAACTTTTGGGAAGTCTTCTGAATATATATTCTAAAAATTATTTACAAAATTCTGCAAAGTTTCTTTGGTCAATAGAAGTTCAAAACAATTTGAATTATTAATGACGCTTTTTCACTTCTTTGGTACGTTCTTCAATTCTATTGACCGAATACTACATTGTTTTTATTGACTGTGTACAGCCTCTTTAAATGAGTAAATGGACCGAAAAAGGTTTAGCGCCAAGCCCCATTTAACTGGTAACATTGTAATCATATCTTGCGCAACTGCAAAGCACAAGCTTGTGTCCACATATAAAATATCTGGGGGCAACCTTCAACCATCTCTATTTGTAACCTATGTTTGAAAATTGCATTTGGTTGTTTGGCAGATATATTGCCAAGTGCAAAGCACATACAGAGTTGTCAGAACACTTTTTATTAATTTATTCATTGTATTGAGAAACAAATTGAAAGAGAAATCAAGTGGGCACTAATTTTTGTGAGTACTTACTTATTTATTGAGAATTCATTTTTTTCATTGTTAGTATTTATTTCTTTTTTCTTATTATATTTTCAATGTCGGGAAATTTCAAAGAATACCTGCTTACAGAAATTCGGGCCTATTTGGGTTTTCATTTTAATTGAATAATTTTGTGCGCAGTCAACTTAATTGTTATCAACAAATAAAGGAATTGTATTACCGATGTTTGAAATTTTTTCCTGTATCTACATCATTTTGTAGTAGAAAGCTTTCAAAAATAACTTTATAAAACGGATAAATAAAAACCAAAATATTGTAATTGGTAAGTCAAATTAATTTCAAAGAACGTCTACGGAGGATCATTGAAAAATTTTCAAGAAAAATCAAAACGCAGTCGCTAAATAACAATGATTGAACATTTTATTTTGTATGCGCCATTCAACGTAATACGCTAGACAAAGACAGACTCAAGTTTTCTTCCATCACCCACTCTCCATCTCTTTCTAACACGGTGGATCGGCTTCTCGTGTACGCGTTACGTAAAGCGTGCACATGGTCAACATACGCAATAACGTCGCACTAACATATTGATCATGAATCAGTGTAGCAATGATGCGAGCAAAAAACAAAAATGTTGTTGTTTTCTTGGAACAGTAACTTTTGATCATATTTTCCATTGAAAATATCAAAAAGCGAAATAAATCTTCATTTATATTTCAATTCTTTCTGTTTTATAGATGTGTGTTGATTCTCAAATACTTAGTAGAGATAATGAGCTCTAAATGTTGAGAGAATATTTAGAAATGGGAATTGAAAATGTGAATAATTGATTTTCAAAAACTTGGATAGAACCCACCCTACTGTTTGAATTGACTCAATTTTTTTCTGATACAATCTCCTAGGTATGGAGCACGTCACCGCGTTAAAGGATAGTTCTAATTTTGAATCTGAGCCTTTATTTGCCCCATTAACGTTGGTCCATGTTGGCATTTACCACAACTTCAATTCAGAAACAAGGAAATCTGAGACGTGCTAGCAAAAAATGGGCAACGGAATCGTTCTCAGCGCAAAAATCTGCTTTAGAATCAACTTTCGACATGTTTCATGTCTTTGCTCTGGTCTTATACTTATGGGAATTTTCAATGTGGCTGTGATTCTCTAATCCGCGAGTCCGAGCCCCCCTCGCCTCCGTAGTTTCTGGATGATCCTAATTTAATGAAAAGGCGTAGGCTAGATTTATACTAGGCTAAGAAAACGCTGAGAGCCATTATAAAGCTATTAGCTTGTGACGTCATAAGTTTGGTGACGTCATAAGTCAGTGATGTCATAGGTCGGTGACGACATAAGTCGGTGACGTCATAGGTCGGTGACGTCATAAGTCGTCAATCCTGGTCCGCTTACAACATCTGAAACATACTACAATAGACTTACACTAGGCCAAGGAGCGGGACAAACGAGCGGAGCGAGTGAGGCCCCCTAATTTCATCAGCCTGAAAGGTTAGATTCAGTTGTCTTCTGGGACGCAATTTGTATGTCTCGTTAATTTCCGCAATTTGGATGAAGATTACAATGTGGGCCGCAATTTGGTGGCACCGTTATCCACAACATATCTGATTGGACAAAATTTTGAGAAGACATGAACTATGATCTTTATCTTTTTGGCTGCGCCAAGAAATCCAATATCCCCTAAAGTCATTGTCTTTTTGTTTTCAATGTTCCCGAAACACTGTTGGACAGAGTAATTCCTATGGATATGCTGCGCATAACGCTCCAATAATCGTGATTTTGGATTGCAAAGATCGAAAGAGAAATTGGCTCGAGCTAATCGGCCTCAGACGCGCAAAATACCCTTCTCATCAAGGTACACATTCGATGACTTATTCTTGATAGCTTGAAGTTTATCTTTGAAGTACATCTCCTGTGAAATGCGCATAAACTGCCTAAGAGCTTCCGCTCACTTGATGGTTGAAATTTCTCTTACACCCCCCTCCTCCCTCTCTCGTGATAATAATGTACTTAATTGTAATTTTTCTGAAATCCAACTCCTTGTATTCCCTGCCTTCACTCAGCTGCTTTATTCACCATCCGTCCTTTGCTCATTACTGAGCACTTGGTGATCCAATATTATTAAATTGTTCTTCTAGTTTCATTTAGTTTCTACTTGGTGATCCATCATGAATTTCCGCAACCATTCTCCGCCAATGCTCCAACTCTGATCCGGCATTTACTCTAGCTGTTCCAACACTGCTTTAATAGGGCAGTTCGATTTCTATCAACAGGTTACCTGTTGAAAAAATCAACTACCCATCACAGGAGTTGGACTTGGAAAAATTTTAAACCTCAGATGTGTTGGAAAAATTGCCCTTCTTCTTTTCTTCGCATTGAAGGTGCGGGTCTTGAAAACCATTGAGCAATACATATAAGGGGAACTTAAAATTTATATGATGGAAGGTGATTGAGAAAAATTAAAACCATCGAATGACTTAGATTTGGGTAAATTTCGAATATCGAGTAATTAAAAAAAAGAAGAGGACTAGGAAAAATGTAGACTTTTCGGGACTCGTATTCTGAATTCAACTCTCTATATATCGAGACCAATTAGTCCCATTGATCAGGTTTCCTGAATTCCTCATTCAACTTTGTTGGGAAAGCTGTCCTATTTTTCAACCCCTCAAATCAGGTGACGTCACGAAGATGGGATTGAGGATGTAGCCCCATAACTCAAAACTAGTCCGCACATGAGTCATTAGGAGTCTTGGCTTATCATTAGCCTGAGCCTTTATAATTTTAGCTTAGGTCATTTTATTGGTAGCTAGAAACTTTCAGAGACTAAATTTCTTCGAGTCTCTTCTTTCCAGAGGTTCGTAGTTCGAAATTTTCAAGTCCTATTCTAAAATGACGGGAGCCTGAAACTTCACCTCCTCTAGTTAGGTTAGAGCGGCTACAGACGTGTACGTTTCCTGGGGGTTCCAGCCAAACAGCTCATAGAAACTATAAACGAGCTTTTAATTACACAAATGGGTGACTGCTATAGGAAAACTTGAATTTGTAATGAACCGTCAAGGAAGAAAGTAGTATGGATGCAGACGCGTCGCAAAGGCTATCAATTCACTTCAAGAACTTGATTTTTGAAAGATATGTTCCCTCTCATGACGACAGATTAACTTCCTACTGACCTTGGTCTTTTCAGGGAAAACCTCCCCTTATTTAATGGTGTGGATCTTGAAGTATGAGTTACTATTAGTGGCTCAAAAAAGCAAGGATTTTCTAGGTTTTTGAAGTTGTTCTTTGAATGAAGGTATTAAATTTTATTCTAGGCAGATTCTTCTTCCTTTAATAATATTAAAACTATATAAGACACATGTTTTCGACTCTTCGGCCTCGTAATTATGCATACCTAATCCCAAATTCATTGAGAAAATATTTTTATTCAACTCATTCGAAATGTCAGTCTTCGACAATTTCTTCAATGATAGGGCCACGGCGAGGGCGAGCAGCAGCAGCAGCTTCTCTATTATCTGGTAGAAAAAGCACAAGCATCTGGGTTTGATTTCTATTCGTATTGACTGCAATATTCATTATCGTCGGGCGAACCACAGATACACCAAAATAAAAGTTATACAACGACAACTTCTGATCTGTAGCATTGGTGTACACGTAGATCATATTTGGTGCAGGAGATTTAGACACGTAGTAAAAAACGGGTTCGTTTGTTCTCCGATCCAATGCCCTGCATTGCAGCACCCATTCTTCAAAAGGCCGTCGAAAAAATCTGCTTAGAAAAGTGATTGAAATTTCTCGCCGTTCGCAATTAATTTGGACATTATTCATATCCGGAATAAAACTAACTTTTTCTCTCAATGTTTCCTCATTGAGTAGAGTTGAGCATAATCTTAGCTTCTTGGCAGGTGATAAGGAACATACTGGATCTTGTTCAGGTACTTCCGCTAAAATAGAAAATAGATATTTACCTTATATCTTGAGCTTGCCATAAAAGACGAGAAGCACTAGTTAACTCACGAAGTTCTTCACTCCATCTGTCCCACATGTAAAGTAGCGTGATTAATCCACTGGTGCGAACCATGTCCACTCCTACGACCGGTTGCTCTGCCATCGCTTCCATCACCAATGCGTTTCGGGTTTCATCATTCGTGAAGATGAATCGACCGGCGAGAGGCGAAACACTCAAATGAGCTTCAAGTGCATTCACGTCGTAAGCACGAGATATGTAATACGCCACGATTCTCTGGGCTCTATTTTTTGCTATACATTTAAAGACGTAATCTTGCCTCACGGTGCCGTTGGAAAGTCGTATTTGACGTTCCACATAGGCATTTCGATACTCGTAACGGTACGGTGGAAACGCTTGCTCATCGTATATGGAAAGAAAAATGTGTCTGTGGTGGGTTCTAAGATCATGTAGGACCTCTTCTTGACTAATATCGACCCAGTTTATTCCTTGCATTTGGAAGAAAGGACTCGTGAATATATTTTTGCAAATTATTTGTTTTATCATTCCTCTTTCCGTTACGTCTGCTGGCTCTTTCGGGAGTAATCGTAATCCCAACTGAGGACCGAGATCATATAGAAACACTAAATCCAGAAAATTTCAAATATTGTTGTTATTAAAGTAAAGCCATCTTACAGGTTAGCTCGCTACCCAATGAAGTACATAAATTTTTGCACAAATTATGAGACGTATCCGGGTAAATTTACCTTGTTGTCGTCGGTTGAGGTAAAACTCTTCAATACCGTGAAAATTTGTGACTGAGACAAGTTCTGTACACTTCCATATTTCTGCACTATGACCGGAGAAAACTTTGGCGAAAATTATGAAGATGATCATACAATACATATTGAACTTGAGTTGTGGATGAAAAAGTACAATATTATGATAGCGAGTCCTGAATGAAATTCGTTGAGACAATGTGAGACTGCGAGAGGGAGAGAGGGGAAAAAATGTTAAAGACATCCACATAGGTATCTAAACAGGTGAAAACCCAGCTTATTCAAATAAACGTTACCTGCTCTACCTTCAAGATATACGAGACAAATCAACGCGGCAATGTCTCAAATCTAAAACATGAGTAGATTATAAGAGGAAAGAAAAAATGCTAACGCCTAAAAAGTAGTTAAAATTGTCGCTCATAAGTTATTGACCTCTAGTATTAATTTTTGGTAGCTATACGGGGTTCTGACTCACCGCTGCTCCATCAATCTTCAAACAATTTTTTGCATTCTCGCTCCAACTGATTCATTTTAGACGAATATGAATTTTCTTTTTGTATTTCCTAGAATTCCTATTCATATATTTTTTATCTATTTCACTGCTCCCTGATCTATAAAATTGTTTATTTTATTCATTCTTATAATACATTTTTTCTATTTGATAATTATTTCTTTAAAAATAATGATTATGTTTTTGAAAATTATAATAATTTTTATATTTAAAAATTCGATTATTCTTATACATAATAAATAATTATCTGAATTCAAATTTTTAGAATTATTTCTATTAAAAAATATTGTTTTTAAAATTAATATCAGTTAATCTTATAGTAATTCCTCTTACTAATACTGTATTTTTTTGAATATAATGCACACTTTTTTCACTTTTTCAAGGTTCTGAAATTGGGGTGCGCATTATACATGTGCGAACTATATTCGTGTACAAAGACAAAAATTTGAAGGAATTATGTACACGACAGGAAAATTATCGCACAAGGTGCTCTTTATTAAATACAAAGCACATCTTCTTATGTACCTATGTAGAACGCTATACCGTTCTCACGAACTTTCGTGTAGGTAGCGTTGCATTGATACTCGCAGTCAAAGTTAGGACTTGCATATCTTATAATAAAGGATACTAGAAGAAGATTGTCAATTGATTTCACGTTTAATATGTGCGTGAAGATGGTTCATTAGAAACTCCGTATCAGGGTATAACAAAGGTCTACGGATCATTAGAGACCTGGTATCGAGGTATAACGAAGTTTGATTCTTACACCTATTCACCATTTTTCATGCTCAGCTGTGATGATGCTGATGAAGATGATGATTTTAGTGATGAGTTCAGTGATAGTGATGCTGATGATACCGCTAATTCTTCAGATGAGGAATAATTGTATTCAAAATTTTCATTTTTACCATTTTTCTATGATATTAGTCGTGCGCATTATATTCAAGTAATAAAAAAATTTCCATAATGACATCTTCCAATTTCTATTGCGCATTATATACGTGTGCGCACAATATTCAAAATGATGAAATTATTCAAATTGAAGTAATTATAATAATCACTCAAAAATATCTAATCCTTTATTTTAAAATTTATTTCAAAAATTTTCAAAATTTTAATTTTATCTACTAAAAATTTTTTCTAAAATAATAAAATTGAATATTTTTATATAAATTTATTAAAAATTAATTCTTATAATATTAAATTGGAATTTTAAATTATTATTAAACAAATGAATATTATTTAAAAATATTTTTGTATAAAGATATAAATTATAATTATGATATTATTTTCACTTTATTTCATATTGAATTCATAATCGTTTTTTTTATTTATTTTCACAATCTTCGTTCCTTTGATAATCATACTATCAAGTTGCAAGAGAATACGAGAGGAGGATCAATCTGTAAGATTCCCAAAACAATAGACCGATTTCCCAGTGACGTCACATAACACTGCTGCACGCTGCGCTGCTGCTGCAGTTCCCCTTTCCCCTGGCTCCAAGCCGCGTGAACAAACAAATATTCGCTCTCATAAGAATAACATAGGGAGCAAAGATCATTACATTACCAAATAAGAATGAGAAATTTCTTACGTTGTAGAAATTTAGTATTAAAGGCTAAAACATTGTAGATCACGATTATAAACTCCAATTCCTTAAGAATTTCACTATTCTCGATTGGTAAGATAATCATCTTTGCTCTCTGTGTTATTCTTATGGGAGCATATCGGCTCTTGCTCACTCAGACCACAGATGCAGCAGTAAGGCATGATTTCTGACATCACAGGAAATCGGTCTATTCAAATGAGTGCCTTTTGACCTTGTTAGAGTCAGAGGAGGAAGAAGGCCGGGGAGGGAAGTCGAGCTATCGGTAGGCTCTATATAAAGTACGGTCAACGGCATCCTATTTTTTACTGAAAATATTTCATCCAGAATTGTACACCCTCGTTCCATGCAATTAACGACGAATTTCTATTATTAAAACAAAGAAGTCATTCAGAGTCAAAGGAGAATTTTTGCAGTTCAAAAAACAAAGTTGTTGTACTTCGATGAAATGAGTCATCATGTCCAAAAAGACGAGAAAAAGACCTTCTTTCTGATGTCATACTTTTTTCTGCGATTATTGCACATTGAGAGAGGCAAAAGCTCACTGAGGAGATCTTTAGGAACATGCCACGTTTATAAAACGTCGTCTAATCTAACTGTACCAATGCTAAAAATGACTCAACTACTTATAGCCGGAGTAGAATGAATTGGATTTATATCAGGTAGGAGATGAGTACCTCAGAGATCAGGGAACCCACAGAGGAACTAATGGTGGTTCCTACTTCTTCAGAAAACTCAAATAATCTATCATGTGATGACCAATACTCATTCAACGATGAGGAATTTTTCAGAATTGACGAGTATTGACCTAGTCTGAGGAATGTTTGGGAGTGGGCAAACAACGTCAGAAGCGCGGAGGATCAATCCAGAGAGTACCAGCACGGGACTTGAAACACCGATCGAAAAATTTCGCAGACAGGTCGCATCAGAGTGTCTGTCAATAACTCATCGTCGCCACCCAATATGCAAGATTCAAAATTATTGAAACAAAATGTCCATTCAACTTATATTTACGAGTTCAATCTTCAACATCTTCTCCAATGGTAGATCTACCTGACATATTAGGAGCAACAATCCTATTATTGAGAAGTACAGTAAACATGATATTTTGAGTTGGATCCCCGTGAATATCTGTAGTCTCTATCGGTAGAGCCGCCTTGACCACGGATACACTCAAGTAATAGTTATAAAGAGATAACTTTTGGTCAGAAGCTTCGACGTACCTGAAGATCGTGTTCGCTGCATTGGCTCGGGACACATAATAAGTAATCTGTTCGTTTGTTCTCAAACTGAATGCCTTACATTTCATCACCCATTCTTCAAAAGGTCTTCGGAAAAATCTGCTTAGAAAAGCGATTGAAATTTCTCGTCGCTCACAATTGATCTGGACGTTATCAACGACCGGAATAAAACTAACATTTTCTCTCTCTGCTCTGTGACTGAGTAGACTCGAGCAAAGTCTGAGTTTCTCGGCCGGAGACAAGGAACATACTGGATCTTGGTCAGGTACTTCGGCTGCAAGGATGAAGTATGAAGAAAATCGTGATCCAAGAGCTGAAGGGAACAGACACTCTGTAGAAGGGAGAGTAAACTATGAATTCAAAGAAGTTACTCACGAAATTCTTCCCACAGTCTGTTCCAGAAATAAATCATTGTGACTAAACCACTGGTGCGCACCATGTCCACTCCTACGACCGGTTGCTCTGCCATCGCCTCCATTACCAATGCGTTTCGAGCTTCATCATTCGTGAAAATGAATCGGCCGGCGAGAGGCGAAACACTCAGATGAGCTTCAAGTGCATTCACATCGTAAGCTCGAGATATGTAATACTCCATGATTCTTTGGGCTCTATTTTTCGCAATACATTTGAAAACATGATCCTGTCTCTCAGTACCGTTGGAAAGTCGTATTTGACGTTCCTTATAGGCATTTCGATACTCGTAACGATACGGTGCAGACGTTTGCTCATCGTATATCGAGAGAAAAATACCTCTGTGGTGGGCTCTAAGATCATCCTGGACCTCTTCTTGACTGATGTCAACCCAGTTTATTCCTTGCATTTGGAAGAAAGGACTCGTGAGTACATTTTTGCAAATAATTTGTTTCATCATCCCTCTTTCCGTAACGTCCGCTGGCTCTTTTGGGAGTACTGATATTCCGAACTGACGAAAGTCATGTATACACACTAAACCGCAAAATGTCAAATATTTTTTCAAAAATACTGACGCGAACCCGCTACCAAAAAATGGTACGTAAATTTTTGCCAGAATTTTGAGATTTTGAGACATAATACGGGTAAAATTTACCTTGTTGTTGTCGACTGAGATAAAACTCTTCGATACCATGAAAATTTGTGACTGAAACGAGTTCTGTAACGTTCCATATTTCTGCATTTTGATGTGAGGAAACTATGGCGGAGATTAGGAAGATGATTGTAAGATACATGTCAAAATCTTGGATGAATTTAAATTACAATCTAATGATGAAACTCTTTGAAAAAATGGGAGGCGTGATTTGAAAGAAAGAGCAGAGACATCACCATTGTTGTCGATCCAGGTGAAAAACCAGCTTATCCAAATAAGAGTTATTTCGAGATTACGAGACAAACCAACGTTACGAAGTCTCAAATAAAAAACTTGAGTAGATTATAGCAGGAAGGAGAAATGCTAAACCATAAAAGTAATGAAGAATTATAAATTATCGCTCATAATTTGTCAACTTGTAATCCTCTTCATCTCTTGTGTCAAGTTCTTGTAATGGTAGCGGAAGGTGGTTCTGGCTCACGGCTCTTCATCTCCAAGTCGTTTTTATGATTGACGTCCATTTCCAAGTCTCGGTGCGACTGGTCGTTGATCAATGATCTCCGAGAGATTGAATTTTTCCTATTTATTTATTCATTCATTGTGTATCTTCTTTTGACATGTTTCATGTTTTTGCTCTAGGCTCATCCGCGGCCCCCTTCCCGCTCGTTCGCCCCGCTTCTTGGTCTAGTATAAGTCTACTTTAGTATATTTCGGGCTGATGAGATTAGGAGGCCTCACTCGTTCCGCTTGTTCGTCCCGCTTCTTAGCCCAGTGTAAGTCTACTTTAGTATATTTCATATGTTGTGAGCGGACCAGAATTGACGACTTATGACGTTGCCAACCTATGACGCCATCGACCTATGACGTCACCGACTTATGACGTTACCGACTTATGACATCACCGAACTTATGACGTCACTAGTTAATACCTTCATAATATGCAGAGAATAAAGTCTCTGCGCTTCAGTGTACAATCCATTGGGGCAGTTTCTGTTCTAATATTATACAATCTCTCTTGATACAAAGGAGTCCACTGTACTGCATTTTGAATGATTCAGGATACAGGAGAAATTTTACAGTTTAAAAAAGGAATTGTTCAACTTTGAAGTCCAGAAATCACATGTAAGTATTCACCATGTCCGGAAACACGATTACGAGTTGAAGGGCATACCTGTGATCTTTTTTCCAAGGAGCCTAATTATGGCATCCTCGTCAAAAGTACTGAGAATCGATCCAGAGGAAAGATTTGACCGAAGAAGGAGACTTCAACTCAATGTGAGATTTGAACTACCGATCCAAAAATATGGCACAGGAGTAGGTAGGAGAGAAAATGAAGACGACAGGTTGCATCAGAGTATCTGTCAATAAGTCATCATCCCCACCGATTATAATATTATGATATGTTTTCCTCGTACAGTACGAAGATTTGTTCGATGGGGTCATGGTTTAATGAGGATTAAGAGTGGGGTCGGCAATGTCACATTCATTGAAGAAATGAAAATACGCTGTGAAAATGTAATCTTTCCTCCATAAGATATGGGAATCAAAAAGTATTTTGTATGAGTGTGTCGAACAGAAAAGCTATGAAGACATCTTAAATTGTGGACTGGAGATTGAGAGCAACGGAGAAGAAGAAGGATATTCGAAGGCCTCTTCCCTATCGGAACCTTGGCGTCATCTGGTGGATGTCGGACAAATGTTCCAAAAATTGCAAATATAACAATACATTACTAAACAAGATAGCAAAAATATTTCACATCGAACGCATCTATTCGTTTTATTTCCCTCAGTAAATTTCAGCTTTTCAGCAAAACTAACTTTTTCGTCATTTTAATGGCAATAACGGCTAGAATTATACGAAGTCGTGATTCGTGCACTATCTGAATATTGTACGCGATTGAGTTTCAAAAACTAGCCTTCCTTCGAACTGTCAAATAATTCATTACATGTGGAACGCCCACGCTTCTCAATTTTATAGTTTGTTATTGGATATAATGTTGCTAAAATGGGTTTTGCGACAGCATATTGACGCTGATCCAGACGATGTATCGACCTTGCGAATGAGTTTCCTTAACGCGTGATTTGGCATTTGCATGCAATCAATCTAGTAATCTGTAGCTGAAATTTGGAATTTTATTCTCCCATAGGCGCCTTGACCTCGGAAAAGTTTTCGACTAATTCCTAGGCGGATGAAAAATTCCTCATTTACAGGATGTATTATGTATGATACAAGTACTAACCAATAGACTGACGCGAACCTAGAATATAATTATGGAACACTGTCTTGACGTTCGGATAAGGGATAAAAATTCATTTGATAGAAAATGAAGAGGACTACAATTTTATTTCTATACATTTTTTGCTTTAATATAATATTTGAGAAGGTACAGTCAATTCTATTAATTCGCTGTGTCATGATGGAAAACGCAATGCTCACCGTCAACAACAGCGCCTTTGACTGATTTGTTATATATGTCGTAGCCACTTAGCGTAAAATGACTTTTCACGAAATGACCAAAAATTTGGTCAGATACTGTAACATTATTTCATTACAGTATGTGATCAACTTTCTGGTCATTTCGTGAAGTGTAAATTTAAAAACAGACAGATGATGTATCAGAAGCATTACAGCAAGTGACCGGTCATTTCTTAAGATTAAGCGGTACCTGGTGGGAAAAAATTATTCACAGCATCAGTACTGAAAACAATATAATGTAATATTATCACTGAATGATCACAGTATACGTAGCCTAAAAAAGGAAATTTTAAAATATTTATAATTAAGTGAAAATGATTCTGCTTAGCAGAGAGGTAAATAGAACGTCAACAAGTTAATTCTTCTCTACGAAAATCATTCATTTTGACAAGGTGAACTACCATGACATCGACTATTACACATTGCGCCTTTTCTGAAACAAGCGCATCGGTTCGTGCGGCACTGCTTCGTGGATGGTTTACAGTTACATTTTGCAAATCCCTGTCCGCCAGTAGTTTGCGCGACTGCTTCTCTCACTGATACGAAAACATCCCGATTTACGTCGTTTATGGCAAGCAATGGGGTACGGGTAAAAGTACACAATCACCAACTTCAAACGTGTGCACTTTTTTCTTTTTGAGGTTTCGAGCATTTGCGCCATTTGAACAAAAAACGGGTACGAGACAAAAATAAATGTAAATGCAATATAAAATTCACTTTAGCACGATTAACAACTGAGAGATACGACTGAGGGTACTTCATGAAATGACTAAACAACCGGTCACATCGTGTTACAATGATTCGTTCACTATCGGCTGAAACTAGATTCTGCATTTCACGAAATGACCAGAAAGTTGATCACATACTGTAATGAAATAATGTTACAGTATCTGACCAAATTTTTGGTCATTTCGTGAAAAGTCATTTTACGCTAAGTGGCTACGACATATATACAATACTGGTATTCACGATCTTTAGGCCTAAGCGTATGGTATGTTCTTGGAAATGTAATTTTTTATTGATTATCAGTGTCTCATATAGAAAGAATTGATTTAGATGTTCACTTACATAGCGCTTTGAAGACGTTCTTGTATTGAACTCCCGTTTCAATACTCTCAAGAAATAGCGGGCCTCACCCTGAACGGAATTCAGCAAATGAACCATACGGAGATCGTCATTAAGGTGCGGATTGGTGTGAACAGCCGTGCCATACCGCTCCAGCCATGAATAGAGGTGGTGACTTGTACACCAATTCCTCATTATAAACAGGGATGTTGCACTTCTTAAGCTGAGAGGGCTCTTTGCTCGGACTTGAAGTAGATTGCGTAGGCGGCGCTCCGATATCCAAAATTGAGCGCACGCGTCGTTGTACATAGTTGCGAGATTGCGACAGTCCTTGATGGTATTACTGTGAGTTTGTCGTTTTGGATCCTCAATTGCAAAAAGCAAATTGGATCACATCACGGAGCATAGCTCCGGCATATTTCTTAACAACATGAGGGCGCTGTCGAGTGTAACCTTTGAGCATTACGGTTTTGGCTCTCAACGCGCTCAACTTCAGCTCTAATTTAGTACATAACTGGATTGACCGGAGCAGATGTATTTACCGCAGAACCAGTATTCGTTGATGCAGAGTCACTGCCAGAAGCCACGGTCGGAGGTGGCGTTTGTAAAACGATGAAAAATTAGCTCCTTTCAAAAAACAGGGCGAAAAGGGAAAGAGTCTGTTGTAGGATGCGCACAAATAGCGCGTAATATTCGAGATACTTATAATAGTTTGCTCCTTATTGGATCGTAAACCACTCTACTAAATCGCAATTTTATGGAGTACCCCTAATTTTTGTGATTGATACACATCTCCAGAGGGGAGCATCCTCCTGTCATCCGTCGTAATTGTGCAAAGCAAGGGGAGCTACCTACGACAGTAGTCCCTACTCATCAAAACACGTGCAGCTGCGGAGGGGTAGTTGATTCCCTCTGAAATCATTTTGTAATTGTTTAAAAGAAGGATGTCATATTGTGTTTGATTATTCATTAATTTAGTCATCATTTTGAATTTTAGGAAACTATTGAGGAAATAATCTGGTCAAATCGATGAATCTCTGGTAAAACTTTAAATTATTTCTTATGGTAGCAGAAGTAGTACTAATGGGTCTTTAGGACACTTTCCAATCCAGGTTAAATATTGGTAAAACTCATATCATTTTCAACAAAATTACACTCCTATAATTTGACCTAAAATATTGCCCGAAATTTCTTCTCTAGAATACAATATATTAAGGTAAATTCTTTACCTATGATTTTTCAAGGCTCACAAACGTTCAGGCAAAATTTATTAATGTTATTTAGCCTTATTATAGCCTTTATATGACAGAAATCACTGTCATTAAGAATATATCATTTTTACTAAGGTAGGGATACAGCAGAATATTTCTATTATTTTCAACAATCAAAGACCTTCCCTATTCAAGGTGAGTTTAGGAATTCACAGGCACGTAACCAAAAGCTCCGTTACCAATAGAGCTGTGCCGGATGCTGGGAGAATTGAAAGCTGCCAGATCAATCAAAGGAGGAAGACTGGACAGTAACAAGTAGATGTAGACATTTAATAAACGCACAATTTTGGTAAAAACAAAAAATTTGGTCGAACGAGAAAAGATTTAGATTGAAATAACTTGAAATAACAGAAAAATCAAATTTTGAACGAAACAGCGTCAAAAATTGAAAATGAGGTTAAGAAGGAAAAATTTTGTCGATACTCGGCACAGTTTGGTTATTGGTCGCGGGAACAGTATATTACAACTGGTTTTGGAAGGACCGGGCCTACCATCATCAGGTATAATACTGAAAGACGTGAAGAAGAACCAGAAGTCTAGATGATAGATTTTGCTATCGATGGTTCACTTTGTTGCTTGGCAAGTCAGGTGGAGTCGACAATGAATCTTTCTATAGGATTTACGTATGTAGCTTCCATATCAATAAGGGAGTGGTGTTTATCTCTGCTGTAGGCTCGTAGTGTTTCAATTTCTTCCAACCTGTTGAGTCGTTGGCCCTTGTTACAGACATGAAGGAGAGAGGTGGAAAGTTTGTGCGGGTCATGTCCGAATGCAGCACGATGCAGACCAACAGCAGAAGTAAGACGCTTTGAGTAGAAGGAGGAGACGTATTCTTTTAGCCTGGTTTTTAATGATCTACCGGTTTGGCCTACGTAGAATGCCGGGCATTCACCGCATTCTATTCTATAGACACCTGGTTTGTCCTATTTGTCTACAGGGTCCTTTAAATCACTGAGAGAGGCTAAGGTGGTGACCGGGTAGAATCCGACTCGGTAGTTGTACCGGCATAGGTTACTGTCCAGTCTTCCTCCTTTGATTGATCTGGCAGCTTTCAATTCTCCCAGCATCCGGCACAGCTCTATTGGTAACGGAGCTTTTGGTTACATGCCTGTAAATTCCTAAACTCACCTTGATACCATGGCTCGTACATACAAAGAAAATGTTCTACTTCCCTATTCAACAAGCAGTCCTAATTAATAAAGTGTTTGTAACTGAACAAAAAATTGAGTGACTGGCGTAATTCTCATCCTTTGGTTACAAATTCTGCTAAAAAAAATTTCCACCGGCTGAACATGATTTTTGTGGAACTTTAGAAGAGAGTAAAGTGAGACAGACGAGCTCTCCTTCAAACGCAGCATATTGACCATCCCAATGACCCGGAGGAGAATAATGATAAAAAAAATAACTACCCACTCCTCATAAGAATGTTTGCATTTTTTGTTTGGAATTTTCACTTGGGGAAGTTTCTTGAAAGGGTTTATTTACAACTAAAAGATGTACTTATTTGTCAATTATAAAAATAAATTAGACTTATAAAGTTGATTACGTTTTTATTTTTCATAAGAATTATAAAATAATACTACAAAGTTGAAACTTAAAAACATAATAATAAGAAAGTCATTGAAAAAGCTGGTAATACTATGACTTTATTTATATCTACAATTTTGGGATTCAAATGGGGTAAACTTCCGTCGCTTTGTAATTTTAATATTTTTCCGTTTAACAAAATATTTCTAGACTGTAAATTCTCCGAGGTGAGAAAAAATGAAAAAACTTTCGTGTGTTTTGGTAGACCATTCAAATGAATAATTGTTTCTTGTTTATTTAAATTCATACCATATATAACAATTTGCGGGGATTTATCTGCCAGAGAATTGTTTAAAGCGTAATGAGCATAAAGACGTACACTGTCAACGTTGTTGGGAGTAATCAAATTTAAAACGTTTTTAGAAACAAACTTCTTGTACAATACTGACACCCACCAGTCAGGATTGGGCTCTAAGTCAGGACCAATCACTGCGTACCTACCATCAAATAATGATTGCCTTATCACAACTTGAACACCAGCTTTAGCGCTGAGACCTAACTTATCAAGCCACAAAAATCCAGCCACAAATCTGTCGGACACATTTGGTACCCCTCCATCAAATGCAGAACTTGTTTCAGAAAGCCACATAGAATAAATATGTCCGCTCGCTTTAATTGCCTCTTGCATACTCTTTATTTTTACAGACAAACGATTGAAAACTGACGGATTAATGAAATCTTCTACAGTAGCTATACGACCATCAAGATAATAGTGATGCCATGTAACATAATTTACACAACCATAAACGTTTTTCGAAAAATTCTTCATATATTCTTCTTCTTTCATTTTATCAGAGCTAGTTACTTCTGGACCTAGAAGAAGGCTTTCTTGATATCCTGATCTATCAAGAAGTTTTCTCAATTTGCAATAATCTATAGCTAATTGCTTCGCATGTATGGTAGTATTGAAATGAAAATATAAATCTGGTTCGTTTCCCAATTGCCAATGCAGCTTCATTTTATGAGCTTTAGCAAACAATATAATTTTCTCAGCATTAAGGCTATTCCAGGATCCATCAGTATTTCTAATTAACCCGTTTAAATCAAATAACATTTTTAGTCCAGTTTTTTGTGAAAATTTATATAAAGATAGAAATTGTTCTTTACTTAATGTAAAATTATTGCATCCGAGTGACAATTTATCCACTAAATTATCCGAAGAATAGTATTTCAGAGTTGAATTTTTCTTTCTGCTTGTAGGATTGAAATATAAACAATCAGCAGCTGTTCCTCCAATTCTTAAGTAAGCTGGCCTAAGATGTAGCGCCAAATTTATAAATTTTCTTTCAGTAAAAGGTAAATCTTTCATATCTCTATTTAATAAACCAGAACTTAGACCAACAGATAGAAACTCGTCAGATACATTATTTGTTATGACCGGATTATTTTCCAATGAAAAACTATAATGATTATTGGTAGAAACGACTTCTTGTTTGCAATTAGATCCATGCTTTTGCGGCATCCAGCTTGAAATTATTAGCATAATAATTACATGAGACGCGCACTCATTTTGGATTATTTTAACCATGTTTCAACAATTTTTGACGTGTGGTATCAAAATCATATAAGGAGAAGATCTCAAGCATGCAACTTTTACTGTTCAGTCGCATGCAACATCATTTTCATTTTTTAATGTAATTGACTTTAATTCGGTACAACAATCCCGGGATTCTTCGTCAGGATTTAAAATGACCGGACTGCTTCCTTTCTGAAGACCTTTTCCAAAACTGGCACGAGGGACGACGGCTTGATCAACATCTATAAAAAAATATTTTTAAATAAAAATTGAGCATCCCGAAGCTCAAAACTACCTTACTATAAAATACTACTACGTTTAACAAGCATCGGCGACCTCACTCTGCAACCACACAGGTCATGTAGTACAGGCGACGAAGGAAATTTAAAAACATTTTGGGGGACCGAAGCTTTTTTTTTGTGGAAAGTGCTTATTTAGGTCCCCAAAACAACATGTCAAAAGTCACACCCCGTGGGTGCGTCAGCTCCACCTTTTTTGGGACGTCAAAGCCCCCTAAAATCGGTTTTTTGAAAATAACTCTAGAAATATTGGTCTTGAGAAAAACTTTTTCAAACAAAAAATATTCCTCATAAAATTTCCTATAAAATAATGTACTTTTATTTGAGTATACGTCAAATACTCACCTCATAACGACCACTCAAAGTTACGCTCATTTCAAATTTTCGAAAATTTTGTATCTTTTTGTACACGTAACACGTCCTACAATACCCAAAGGACAGTGTATGATGAAAATGAGTGTTCCGCATCCCCCCTCTCCCTGAATGTGAGAAACCTGTATGATTCGGCGCGCAGCTAACAGAAGCTGCTTAAAGTTATGATCATCTCAATTTTTCAAAGAAACCAGTATACCGAACAAAGCCATACTCCAGAGAGTAAAGCGAGCAGTAACTTTAATATATTTATTTCTGTGGCCATATCAAACTTACTCCTCGCTTCATTCTCTTGAGTATGCTTCCGTTCGGCGTGTCTGACCATAACTTGGCAAATGGTATTAATTCTATTCAATCCACTATAACTTCTAGCCCAGGAAACATAGTTCTGAATAAGGGAAAAATTCAAGGCAAAGTGGAGGATGACTGTCCTGTGCAGCTCTTGCATGCTGACGAACATTTCAAACCCAACACACAGTAATACAAGTATCTATCCATGAAAACTGTTCATCTAATTAGATGATATATTAGCTCGTATTAATATAATTACAATTTCTACAACAAGTGCACAGTGAGGTAACACAGCCTTTTTTAGAATTGAACGTAGCGGAACCCATTCAACTTGGTGTAGGTCGGATTGATGTACAGAGTCGTGAATATCTCCATTCCTGCGAGCTCCAAGTGCTCCTGCGGTCTATTCCTCTGCAGGAAAACTTCGGCTGAGTTTTGTAGCGCTCTACTCTGCAGCAATTTATGCACGGACGATCTCCTCTTATCGTACCCACCAGAGGTAAAGTCGCATCCGATGAAGGCGTGTGCCACTAAACAAAAGTATAGCTGCGGGGAATACTGCAGCTGTTGCTGGAGCGATTGACTAGAGTAGAACGCATCTTTTTGTGCACTGGTACTCTCCCCGGATTACGTTCATTTCAAAGACGGACTTCAGATCACTCTGCCTTACCATTGGAGCGGCCGTCTAACACATCCAAAGAGTGTATACCCAGGTCCAAATGTGGGAAGAGAGAACAAAATGCGCTACATTGGGAACGGAACACACAACTCAATGTGTACCCGGAGTACTCCGTAAGAAGGTTATTCTGCGGATGCAAGAAAAGCTCAGTGCAGTGCACTTGTAGAAATTGTAATTATATTATCGAAGGGATTATTCGGAGGTACCGTTTCACGTGATCCAAGTGAATACATAATGGTTGTAGGTTAAGGTATTCTGTACTACAAAAGTCTAAAGGCGCGGCAACTAGGACAAGATAAGATGTCCACTGACGATGATGGTTACTTGAAAAATTAGGTGAAAATGAGAAGGAGATCTACCTCTCCACCTATACAAAGTGTGACTGTACCTTCCATTGCCAGAACCAATGTCCTCGTCGTCAGAGAGAATGATTACTATCCTAGTCTTGACTCGTCTCTTTTCTACTCTCGCTATCATAAAAATAGGGATCACTGGTCACTACCCCTCCCAGTTCCTCGCGCAAATTTGCCTCCTGAAGAGCACACAGCCAGAGTTCAAACACTAGACAGCCGACCAAAATATAACATCATATTTCCTGTGTGCCTCAGCATTGCTACCCTTGTTTCAAGCCATGGCGCAGACCAATTACACGGATATTTGGACGCAATGAAAATAGTCGGAGAGATGGAGGACCAGTTGAAGTTTGTATTTCTACAAGAAAAAATAGGTCAAAACGAGCAGGACACAGAGCAAGAGTCTGAAGAAGTGAATGATGAAACAAAGGACCACTTTGTTCCACCTCCCCACGATGATGATGATGATGCCAAAGATAGCAGATTTGTGAATCTCAAATCCCCCCCCCCAAAAAAAAAAAAAAAAAAAAAACTTACAGCTCACGGATGGCCGACACGGAGCAAGCGTAAATTGTGTTCGTTCAATAAGTCCCAGGCAGACATAGACCCATCAGTTGGAAGTAAAAGTACGCGAAAATGGAAAAATGTTGATGAATGATGAAGGCAATGATATATCAAAGAAGAAGAGGAAACAAGTTTCCCTTGACTGTTGCCCTATTTGCGATGTATAAGTAATCAAAAGCGACTCATGTGTCACCTCAACAACTTGTCTAGGCCTAATCATTGAACACTGGTACTACCTACTTCAACATGATACGTGTCTGGAGGGCACCTGATGTATTTATTGTTCCATTGATACCTGTATTACTGTGTGTTGGGTTTGAAATGTTGGGTAGATACCATCCAATATTTTTGGAAAAGGATTTTGTTCGGTTGAAATTTTTCTGTAGGAGGCTTATTTTCTGAGAAAACTCAGAAAAAACTGGATTTGGCTGACGCTCGAGTCACCCCCCCCACACCAAAAAAAATTCAGGAGGGATAGGAGGGCAAACTTTACATGACGCACTTCAGGAGACCCTATACTGTATAGGACATATTTCAGAAGAGAAACCTTTGCGCCGAATTTTTCCCTCATTCAGAGCTACGTTGCCTGGGTATACCAGATTCTTTGAAAAATTGAGATGAGCATAACTTTGAGCAGCTTCTGTTCGCTGCGCGCCGAATCATACAGGTTTCTCACTTTCAGGGAGAGGGAGGGGGGATGCGGAACACTCATTTTCATCATGCACTGTCCTTTGGGTATCGTAGGACGTGTTACGTGTACAAAAAGATACGAAATTTTCGAAAATTTGAAATGAGTGTAACTTTGAGTGGTCGTTACGAGGTGAGTATTTGATGTATACTCAAATGTGAGTACACTATTTTATAGGAAATTTTATGAGGAATATTTTTTGTTCGAAAAACTTTTTCCTAGGACCAATATTTCTAGAGTTATTTTCTATTAGATAAAAAAACGGCTTTGCCTGCACAGAATTGCAAAGAGTAAGTATATTTATGACGTTTCGACTGAACCAGCAGTCTTCATCAAAACCAATTTTAGAGGGCTTTGACGTCTGTAAAAAGGTAGAGCTGACGCACCTAGGGGGTGTGACTTTTGATATGTTGTTTTAGGGACCTCAATAAGCACTTTCAACAAAAAAAAGCTTCTGTCCCCCAAGATGTTTTTAAACCCCACTTTTGATGCTCTATCGCCTGTACTAATGACGACAAATCAATCTTCAGTAGAAGCACGGGCATATAATATGCCCGCGAGATCATTTTCCCTTCTTAGTTCGCGAGGTATAGAAGTCAACATCAGAGTTGAGTAATCGTACTAGAAATGGGTACCTTGAGAACACTTTTTTAGACAGACCAAATACTGGTAAAATACATATCATTTTCATCAAAATTACCCTCTGAATTTTCGTGTTAGATTACCTGTGTTCACCATTACGTTTCAAAAATGAAAAAAATTCATCATAATTATCATTATTATCCATAGGCGGAGATCCAACACTCACAAAAGAAGACCAATCTTCCACGAGATGTTTTTTCAGCCAATTATTAAGATTCATGCCTCTAAGCTTATTTTTACCTTTATTGTCCAATTTAGAGAAAATCTCATCGAGAAGAAATTTCTGCCATTTTTTCAACCGATTAGTATTCCTATACAGTACACTTGCACGAGTTAAATTATACTCATTTTCACTACACTCTGCTCGATTCACAAGCGCTATCATTTCTTCCAACTCTTTTCGAATATTAGAAAGCTTTGTCATTATTAATCAACAAAGAAAAATTGACGAACACAACAAATAGACACTGGTATTATCAGTCGTCGTCCTAGTCAACAGCTGATCTCGCATGATACAATGAAGGACACTGCGTATGCACTGAGATGAATCGTCACAACCAGCAATTTTAAAATTAAATATTTACTTTCATTCCTTTTTCACCCACCAGGAGTGCTACGAGCATCAACGAAGTCTGAGACCCTAGTTTCCTCAAACACTCATTATCGAGGCGATTAAATTTATACATCTTTCACTTCGAAAGTAATTCTCCTCTAACACGAGTAAAAAGTTTCTATCATTTTCTTACTCGTACGTGTCGTTGATGGAATTTTGATAATCTTTATTAATTCCATTCTGTACAGCGTCGAAAAGCATACACTACGTACTCGTATTCTATTGAGCAGCTCGTATGCGCTCGAGAAACTCATCCACTCGAAATAGAATAAATTACGTCGCTTCACTTACGTTTTTTTCTCGCATTTCTCCCCCTAATTTCCGACCTCCTCGCGCGACCTTGATACGATTTTAATAACTCTCTCTCCTATCGAATGTCCTTAAAGATACTCAACATTCCCAACCACTCGCGATACTATCTCAAAAAATATATACGACTTGTTAACATCGTAGTCACGTTTATCTGAAAGAAAGTGATACGACTCGTGTAGTTATGATTAATCTGGTTGCGTTATGGGCAGTTTGCAATGGGCTGATGTGGGGACGAGCGATGCAAATTTGCGCAGCTTCCACGTCGTATAAGTTTTACAACGACGAGAATTCGCAGGCTTGTCGTCGACGTACGAATATTCAAAAATGCTAACTGCAAAATAATGACGTGTTTGCAGAGAGGGCTGAATGTATATACGATGAAGAGAGAGAGAGGGAAAAAGACATTTCCGAGGCAACCTTGGCGAATTTGTAATCTTTGTATCCGATCCTCGAATCTGCAACGAACATTGCTAATGCTACGAATTAGAAGAAACGAGATTGTGTAAGGCTCGTGGACTTTTGTGTATACAGCATTATAGTCCACTATACATATATACTGATACGAATGCCTACTCGCATTCCGGAATTGAAATTACAAACATAATTTCCACATGCTCGAATGATATTCAGCAGCTTTGCTACATTCGCTGTACGCGTATGGAGTTGAGAACAGGCTGCGTTTAAAACGATATCAGATGGAAAAATCGTTGGTAATTTAAAAATGAAAATTGCTATTCTATACTTTTTTTTTTATCAACAACATTCGTTCATGTGACATTCCCCCTCCCTTCGTGGTCTCCCGAGAATTTTTCTACGCTACAACGAAATTCAATTACTTTAAAATCTGGTCCTTTTTTCTGTATACCGAAGTGCGAAAAATAGTGTGCCGTACCCAGTTTACCGAAAATCCATACAAGAAAATACGCGCTTCACGCCAACCTAATGCCCCTCAGTCTCGAGAAGAAAAAGTTCCATAATACGATACAACTTAACAACATCGGATATATAGGGCTCGAGATATACGGCTCTTCCATTCGCGAATGGAATTAGAGTAAAACGGCCTAGTTTGCGCGTCTTCGTACGAGAAATATGGAGACAAACCCGGTATGTCTCTACGGTTTGATGGTCTCGAGAGTCCTTATCGATAATGTCCACTAAAATCACCATTACAACCGTAAACAACACACAGTGGTGGTCGCAATAGACCTTATAACCGAACGTTTTTCCTTTCATTTTATTCATTTGAACATTTCTCTTTTCTATGTCGTCTCTTCGACTTAGTATAGAAAAGTTGGTTTTCGATGTGACCGACTTAGAAATAACGAAACGAGGGAACATTTTTTTTATTGAGATGCTAGACTTTTAACATTCTCGTTTTATATCGCTTTATGAAATTGAACGTTATTTTGATATTATGAAACTTTTCCTCGAAAGTAAATTCCATTGCGGATATTCTAAGTCACAATTGACGATGCCGCTGCAACAAGGGCACATAACAAGAAACGTAGTTTTGAGAAAAATGCATTCAAAGTTCTCAGTTCGTTTATCTAGGTACTATTTTCTTTCGTTTTTTCTGTTTCATCTTCCTTTTTTTCAAGTAATATGGATTTGTGGTTGCACGAATAAGTTTTTACGGTTGAGGAGCAGGGGGGGGGGGTCAAAACCTCCCTGCAATTCCGGAATTTCACCATTTTAATTACCAACAAGACTGAAAAAACAAAAGACCCCCAAAGTGAAAAACAAAAATCTTTGAGAGTTAGGCGCGTGCATTTTATGCAGCTTCAAAGAGGAAAAGAAATTATCGTGTTTCGCTGAAAACTTTCCTTCTTTACGTTTAGTATTGAACAACCTCCATTTCACACATCGTATTACGATTGGTGAAATTGGGCGGACCAACTTCCTTGTGAAATTGATCTACCAGTGCTGCCAGATGATATCCATAATTATCATCACGTATTCAACTTGAATTTTCTGTAAGCATGGTTTTCCTACGTCAACTTCGTCAGCTAAGAAGAGCTCAAACGAATGATTGTGCGAGAGAGACAGCGACGCTGAATGGCATTCGCGTTAATTGAAACGAACACTTTTTTCTGACGATCGCTTTACTTAATTAGTCTTCTGCTTATCTCGCAAAAGTGGCAGAGAATCGATGTAAGGCCGTCAAGCGTCGATACCCTCTCCTTCCGAAACACGCTAAGTACTTAAATTCGAATGTCTGACACCGACAGACAGATAGCTAAAAGCGTGTGCATACACCAATACAGCGGATCTCTCAATGCGAGAAGTATATGGAGCACGATAATTGTGAAGGGAACGAGAGCTTAGAAATAAGAGGAACGAGGAAAAAGAATGAAAAGCGAAGTCTTATATTCGTACTTGCAGTTCGGTATCGCATGCGAGGAAGGGTGGAAAGATTAAATTCGTCGTGTTAATGCAAATTTTATCGCATTATCCGGTTATAGGTGTGGACGGATAGAGAGGGCAGAGGTGTCAGCCGGAACATTATACTAATTTTTCCGACGAGTACCAAATTTTCGCTCGTTGCGACTTTACACAAAAGATCTGGCAATTGTAAGCTGTACAGTTTGCTTTTGCGGTTTTAAGTAAATAAGCACGGATAGATTTTGTACGCGGCGGTCCGCCTAGACGGTGGCAGTCCAATTTTCGGTCAGCTTCTGCAAAGTATAAAGTGCAGAAACCGAGGAGACTCGCCTAGCCTCCATTTCCTTTGTAATGTTGTTAACGAAGATGCGAAAAGTTATTAATTCGAACGCTCTCGGTGCTGTATGACCGCGCAGTAAAGTCATTTTTGTCGTTTTAATTGTTGCAGCTTTACAAAGATATATACTACAGCATAACTTAATAGAGAAAAGGGAACGGAGAAAGGATATAGCTCACTTTTCTCGTTACCCATTCTGTTTCGAATTTAATTGTTCGCGCCGCAATGCCTATAAAGACTATTGTGCGATGTATATAGGATGGGTGCGGGCAAATATTCTTGCGAAATTAATTCGCTTTTTGAATACACAGGGAGAGAGAGAGAGTTTGCAGACGCACAAGAATAACCCAAAGAGAATTATCGGTAAAATAATACTCGGAGTGCGAGAGCGGAACGTTAGTAAGTACAATTTCATTCGAACGCTGGAAATTATAAAGAAAATTTTAAATTAGGAAAAACGCTCGAAGATGGAACTCGAGGATGAAGATGTGTATTGGTACTTGCTTTCATGGAATAGAAAAAATACCAGCTCTTGACTTAATATTATGGCTCTCGTGCACAAAAGTAAAGTGGGAAGAAATTCAGTTCTCTACCAATTTTTACGGTCTTATTATTATTTTTTCTTTCGGCAAGGATCCCATCATTTTTTTTATGGTTCCATCAATCGCAAAATGGTAAATTTGTCCTTGTGATGAGGTTGCTGTCTTCTGTCCCTCGACGATATCACTCTTTAATGTACAATCTCTTACAGAAGAGAATTGGAAACAAATATATAAGTTTTCATTAAAATCAGATTTTTAATGGAAGATGATAATAAAATGAAAAAGAAAGAAAGTTTAGTAAATTGATAAAACGTTGATTAAATTGCCTACAAAAGTCATCGATCAAATCAATGATGACGGAGCTCTCTTTGACCTCCCATGAAATAAATTCTGCCGCGTCCTCGAAATCCTACCTTTTCTCTTTCCTCGGAGGAACTCACGGAAATAGGTCTGAAAGGCAGTCTTCCCTTGATACTACAAAGTTTTCTCCACAACAGAGCTGTGATAGTCAGAATACAAAACATATCTTCTTTCCAGAACGGTGTCTCCCAGGGCAGAGTTTTTAACGTTCTCCTCTTCTTACTGGCCATCAACGACATTACCAAAATATGTGTCAAACCTCCGATCATCCAACGCGTCTCCGCGGACGATTACAGCATCTCGGTTCGATCTTCCAACCTTACCAGAGTCCACAGGCTCCTTGAGGAAACACTCAACTCCATCACCGAATGAACATCCAAAAAGGGTTTCCATCAGTCATTTTCAAAGAAAGAAAACCCATTCCTTCCATACAACCATTAATTCTTCAAAATTTTCAAATCCAATTTCGACACACAGCAAAACTTCATGGTATGCTCTTTGACCAGAAACTGAACTGGGCTACCCATCTCTCAAATCCAAATGTCTTCGATCCTTTGAAAATTATGTCACATCTCTCTGAGAGCTGCAATAAAAAGCTTCTTCTCCAACTTTACAGAAGCCTCATTCGTTCCCGCCTCGACTACGGTGCTCCCGTCGACGGATTGGCCAGTAAATCTGTTCAGACTTGCTGGACACCATTCAAACCTCAGCTCTCAGGATAGCTTTGGGAGCCTTCCGCACAAGTCCCGAGCTCAGCTTGTGTGCGTAGGCAGCCAAACCTCCGATTTTCTACTGCAGATTGATTCTAACCTCCAACCTCCTAGCTTCCGTCTCCCAATACCCCCATTTAGCTACCGTCCGATTTCCCGCCCAAATACTGCCCATGCCTTAAGCGTCGTTAACACTAACTAGTAAAACGCCGCGTTTGACTCGCTGCGAGTTACTTGTCGAATTTGAAACTGTGTCTACTTTTGTGGGCGCTCAACACGACTCGCTAGCAAGCCGGTCCCTTTCAAGTTCCAAATCAAGCGAGTAGATGCGAGTAGCTCGCCAGTGTTAACGACGCTTTAATACCGTATAAACACATCCGGTGCCACCTCGAACTTGCTCTTGAAACTGCTTACAATCCTCACCCCTTCCTACCTATATTCACACTCCTCCCCCGTGAACACTCACCCCTCTTTCTATTCGATTTGACCCAGCGCCGTCGCCAGACTTTTTGAGGCCTAAAGCAAAATTTTTACGTGAGGCCTTTTTTCAATTTGGACAATTTTGATTTTTTTTCCTCGCTGGCGCGATGCCTACAATAATGCGAGACCTGAACTGACAATACCTACTCGCCACCTCCTGGCGAGGGTCCTCCTCGAGCCTGAGACTTGAGTTTGAGACTCGAGCCTAGACGATCTTTGAGCTAATTTTATGAGATGAAGTCGAGTCTGAGACTTAAGTTTGAGACTCGAGGTTGAGACTCGATACTGAGACTTGTGACTGACACTCGAGATTGAGACTCGAGGCTGAGACTCGAGACTGAGACTTGAGCTTGAGGCTTGAAGAGACTGAGACTCAAGCTTGAGTATTGAGGCTGAGACCGGGGCTTGAGACTTGAGACTGACACACGAGCCTGAAACTCGAGCTTGAGAATCGAGTTTAAGAATCAAGGTTGAGACTCGAAACTGACACTCGAGAATGAGACTCGAAACTGACACTCGAGAATGAGACTCGAAGCCAAAACTCAAGATTGAAACTCGAGCTTGAGAATCGAAGCTGAAAATTGAGTTTGAGAATTGAGTCTGAGAATCGAGACTGACATTTGGACCAAGACTGACACTCGAAACTGAGACTTGGGCTTAAGGCTTGAGGCTTGAGGAGACTGAGACTTGGGACCAAGACTCGAGCTTGAGAATTGAGGCTGAGACCAGAGCTTGAGACTCGAGACTGACACACGAGCCTGAAACTCGAGCTTGAGAATCGAGTTTAAGAACTGAGGTTGAGACTCGAGACTGACTCTCGAGAATGAGACTCGAGGTCGAGACTCAAGATTGAGACTGATACTCGAGTTTCAGACTCGAGACTGACTTTTGGGACCGAGACTTGAGACTGAAACTGGAGCTGAGACTGAAGCTTGACACTCGAGCTTGAGACCCGAGACTGAGACTTGAGATTAAGACTCCAGACTAAGACTCGAGCTCACCGTCGTCGACAGACTTTTTGAAACCTAAAGAAACATTTTTACATGAGCCCTTTTTTCAATTTAGATAATTTTAATGTTTTTTGTCTCCTTGCCGGCGCGAGGCTTGAAGCGGTAATACCTACTCGCTACCCCTTTGGCGACGGCCCTGATTCGGCCTCAGCCTCATTACCGTGACTGATTATATCATCTTCTTCCAACACATCAGACAACTAATACAGGAAAACCCGCACCATTCTATCTGTTACTCGGAAGGCTCAAAGACTAAAAGCGTAACAGCCTAAGCATACTCGATAGGTGGTACCGTATGTATAGCCTCGGTTTTCACTGCTGAGCTCATGGGCATCTTCGCCTGTCTAGCCAGCCTTTCTCAATTCTCCCCGAATGGTAAATTCTTGCTTCTCACGGACTCTCTCTCATCTCTTCACTCTTTCACAGATCTTCATACAGCCAACCCCCTCGTCCAATGCCTACTCCTCACCTTCCACTTTCTCAACTCAATCGACTCCCAGGTCACCTCCGTGTGGATCCCCGGGCACATCGGATTCCCCGAACACGATGCTGTAGACCGGGCTGCCAAACAGGTCACACCCCCACCTCACACATCCGATGAGACCTGTTTACCTGTATCAAACTATAAAAATCATCACCATGCACTCATACTCCAAAAATGGCCAACTTGCTGGGAAAATCAACCCCATAACCATCTCCGTATAAAGAGGACAACCTTCCCTTGGAAATCCTCCCATAGAACCTCGAGAAGAGAAGAAATTATCCTGAGCAGAGTGAGACTGAGCCATACAAGGATCACCCACTCGTACCTACTGAATCCCTATGACCAGTCTCCTTCCCTTGCACCCACTGCCAGGACGGAAACAAAATTTACAATATGCCGCCTGCGGAACTTTCAGAAAGTATGAATGCAGCCCGCGAGTCACGAAAGGTCAGGCAGGCCTGCCTCAGAGCAATGAATGGAACCAGTTGCTCTTATACAATCAGAAAATTGATCGCGAACCGCTCATGGCGTTTCCAAAAGTTCATTTTCACTATCATCATTTGTGCACGATGCGTATCATTAAAATCGTATCAAGGTTATGTGAAGGGGTCGGAAATTTCGGAAAAACGCGAGAAAACTACGTAATTTATTCTATTTCGAGTTGAAGTTTTTCGAGCACACACGAGTACCTCGCTAATATATGCTTTTCGACGTGATACAAGAGTAGAATTAATACAGATTATCAAAATTCCATCAGCTAAAGGAGCGCATAGAGTAAATACGCCTCGGTGCAATGTCGTAGACGCGGCGAAGAAGACGCGAAGAAAACGTTTTTCGCTTGAAGAAAAAGAATCGCGTACTTCGAACTCATAGCTTTTGCGCAGAAAAGAACAAACTTCCTTAAGATGTATCGTAAGTTCTTTCAGACGTGTTCTCTAATGGCAAACATCGCGCTAAATTTAAATTTAATCGCATCGAAAAACACGCCAACGAAATAATTCCAGTACACCGCCATCAGTATAATATGCGTAATGTTTTCCACATACTCTATTGTCGTGGGATAGCTAGACGACCGTAAAGCTGCCCGGGCTGTATGGAACGCTGGGGATTATGTACTATAGCGCTTTTCCGATGAAGGTATCGTGACTTGAGGCCATAGGGTCACGTTCTTTTGTATAATATCTCGTAATTAGATACTCGGGTAATTTCGATGTCGATCCCCCCTGAAGGATGAAACGAACATAATTTTCTCATAGACGTACGCGAAACCGCATCCACACGTTCATTCCCGTAGACACTTTGTCCGATTTGCTTCAAATATTGTCTTTTCGCCGCAGCTTAAAAATGCATCGCGCGAGGTACCCGTATTTGAAAAGGAAGGAAGGAAAAGGCGCTCAGGCATACGGGCCGGCTGCAGACGTGCAGAAAGAGAAGTAGATGCTGAAGGTTGTAAACGGCCGGAAGGTTGGTAAAAGGATTCGTCGGTAGAAAATTATAACTTCGTTTTCGCGTTGAAAGTAAAAAAACAATAAACTTACGATAGAAACAGGAAAAATTCCGTTCTAAGCTTTACTCGTATGCGACCCTAATTATTTCTGAAAAACCCTCGCTAATACAAAAAGATCCTCGCTTTGGTACTGGAGAGTAAAAAGGTTTGTTTACTCATCGACAATGAGAGCAATCGAGTTTCAAGTATAGCTGTCTAGTTAGGTTCGATATTTGGTTCACTCACCTTTTCAAAAGTTGTAAACATCTCTCCCATTGGCTTCTTCCGATAACAGGACTTTGTTATTCTGCAAATTCCCATTAGGACGAAGGGTTTTTGATGATCACCTGGTCAAACAATATTTTCTGCTCTTGTTCAACACTCCATTATACAGTATAGGTATATTCTTTTCTTCGCAATCTTCTCCACACGAACTCGGCTAATTGATAAAATATGTCTCTCTTCCTGGTATAGTATCTCTTGATCTCATTCATTCTATAGCACTAAAGTTTCTCCTTCTTTTTCCGACGTGAAGCACATCAAGTACCCCGATGAATCATGTCGGTTGATTTTCAGTCAATTTAGATCATCCTATGTCAACCACAAATAGACTTGAGGTGGACTCAAAATCGACGTTGAATCAACAGACGTGGTTCATCGGGACAAAGTTCGAAGTCTAGCCTTCGAACTCATATTCATAACTTCCCTATTTATTCATTATTGACCATCTTCTGTGCTGATTTTGTCTTGAATTCTCTATCCATATTAAACTTCTTGAGTGCCACACCAACTTTGGTTTTCCTACCTATGGTACAGCTCCAAAGTACCTCTCCATACCTTGAAGATTTCTTCCGCTAGTTCTTCAAAAGAGTCTCTGTAGCATACTTTGTAAAAATTGTTGTCCTCATCTATTATGTTGGATGATCTCCACTCATTCCCCTCTCTTCATTTTTCTAGAAAGATAGTGCTTAGTCGTATGGCCTTGGAACGACGTGAGGGCGTTTACAGAAATTTTGTTCGCATTGTTCCCGTCCATTCCTGAGATTGTTTTCGGTAAGTTTGCAAACAAACGATGAACTCTTGCTTGCGTTTATTCGGTCCGTTTGCCGCGATTTTAGCGTACATCTGATCTGTGAGTTTCCAAATCCTCGTAGGTACAAACAACATTGAATAATAAATTGAGAAACACAGGAACGTAACATAGACTGAAAATTGGACTTGATTTCTTTAATCCACTTTTCTGTAAGAATGCTCTCTCCACATATTATTGTGTATGAAGATGCTCTCAGTGCTTCATTCAATATTAGTTGTTCCGCAGATTTCATGTACAACTGTGAAACGAATTTTCATTCTCTATTTCCAAAAAGCTCTCATGTCTTCAAGAATTGCTTCACCTCTCCTCTGATGAGAAGGGTTGCCTTTCTTTCGAGATGAAAAAAATCCCGTATATACGGCCTATAAGAGACATTTCGAATCCTATATTTCCTTTCACATTTAAGCCATTAAGCGAGTGTAAGTGAATCATTTCTCATCCTTTTATGAAAGTGAAATAACATCAATCTTTACTTTCTTTAAGATCCAATTTTATCGAATGACTAGCTTTTAGATGAGCTGTCACAGTTTTTGGAAAACGCACGAAAATGAAAGGTAGTACTGATCAACCCTATGAGACAGAGACCCGGATTTAGACGCCCGTATCCAGGCCAGAAATGTATATACTACAACACTTACTAAAGCGGAATATCGGAAGAAACGAAGGGGAGTTTAGTACCGCAAAGTGTTTGAAAGAACTGTCGAATATGGAAAACTATCTACAAGAATGAGAGAGTATTAGTTCTGACGCGTGCTCAGCCATGTATATAGCGGGAGAAGAAAGTTGTTAACGTTCGCAGACGCTTGTCTAACAATCGTTACGACATACTCCTTACAAGTCGTTAAACCGCATGTAAGGAGAATACCCGAATAATAAAGACGGCACCGAGGCGTTGTCACGCAAGAGGGGGGTGTATTTAACGTGGTAAAGATTCAAGGACAGACTTACAAGATTCGGTGATACCGCAGAGGTAGGATTGGCCGGAATTTGCGAAAAACAAAAAGTTCCGGACGAAGCGGGCGAGCTGAGTTTGTCAAAATTTGGCCTGTCAAATTTAATGCGTTATAAAAGAAAGTTTATAACGTTTTTAATATCGTGAAAACGCTGAAACAGATTTTTGATAGGGCCCGGTGTACGTGTGATGTGAGTTACATCTTCTTCCTGTATGATACGGTGAATCCTCGCTGTTTCATTTTTGAAGATGAAAATTTTACAATCGATTATCCATTTCTTTGAGTTCTTTTCCCTCGAGATTACTATTAAATTATGAGCTCTCATCAGTAATCAATGCCAACTCAACTAAAAAACTTGAGTACAGTTTTACGAACAATTTTTGAGCTATTTTTGCTCTTTGAAACAATAAATTATACTTCCAGAGATAGTGTTCTGTAGGGAGATTATTGGTCCCAAAGTATAGATATAGTAACAAGGTACCGAATGTCAGAATCATTTTTTAAGGTTTTGATACCCGAGGGAGAGATACCCCTGGACTCTTGAATAGAGGCAGGTGCAAATAATTATGTTTGGCAACAAGATCTTGATTGTGACAATAGGGGTTCATTGGACGGCGATATGAGACTTAATGCGCGTGTAGTTTGTTCGCGTCTGGACTTTTTGATGGAGGAAGAGCAAAAAAGAGGGGTTTGCTTGTTTTGTGAGTAGTTTTCTAGGAGGATCTTAGAGTAAATTACATGCTAGTAAGAGGAGGTTGCAATCGAATTGTTTGTAGTCTGAAATCGGAAGATAAGTATTCTCGGGTGGCTTGTTTTGTTGTTCGAGCAACTGCTCAGTATTGCTTGAAATCCAGACAAATATGATGTAAGTGTGTTTCGAGATGAGATTCGACCGCATAAGGGGGATTCTTTTTACAAAATGGGTTCGTGTTGTAAGGATCTGCGAGAGAAATGAGGAGAAATTGAGTCAATGAGCAGGAAGAATTTTCCATTCAGGAGAGTTGTGAAAGATGAGATGAACAAGCAAATATAACCATCAGTTTGGTCAAGTGAACGGAGGTCACAATATTATTCGTAGAGATCCATGACAAGATCTTGCGATATCAATAAAATAAAAGCCTCTCTAATTCCATCCCACACCTGTCTCCACGCAGTGTTCCTGGAGAGCCTTGGTGTACCAATCCCACAATCCCAGCGAAAAGTTAGGTTGACTAATAGAAGAGTGCACGAGGCAGCTATAAATCTGGTGCAATCACGATAAATGGCCTGACTAGACCGGATAGGGATCGCGATCTGGATGGTGACGTCCTAAGCTCAAGTTGGTGAAGCCACTACCTACGCTACGAAAGGGTATCTACAGACCCCGACCGTTGCAGGTGCCTGTGCTATCAGACAAGGCTTCTATACCTAAAGCAGTGAACAGCGAAACTGCAAAAGCCTCTTCACATTATCTACGTGCAGTCACACCACCATCAACAACCACCGCCACTGCTCTGCAGCAATCAAAATGGACCTTGCGTGCCCACAGTTTGTAGTAATAACACCGGCGTGTTCCTTCTTGACGGAGATAGGCAGTCGCAGTCTCGTGATACGGAGCTTCTTATTTGTGGGGTCTTTGGCAGAAGCATTGCATCCCGGATCGACCAGTATATGAGGGCGCATGAGCGCAGGAATGCAACCGATTGATACTGATGGTATCGAGACCTGACTACGACGACGACGTGATGGAATATGAGTAGGCCAGGCAAATCTGTTATTGGATTTCCATCTGTTTGAGACAGATGGTGAAGGAGGGGGGCGAGGGGTGCTGATGAATCGCCTTTCTGGTATGGGAGGTAAAGGTGTTGTGTTTAGGTGATGAGGAAATCTGCATGAGACATGGTCTGATTATGGGTGAAAAGTAATTCTGTGAGAGGAAGCATATAGATGGGACGTAGCGAGTTGGTGGAGAACGATTTATTGAGGACGTGTTCTAGTTTTATTTATTTATGGGACTTGTCAGTAGTAAAAATTTAGTCGCATACATAGAAAGTTGAAAGTTAGTATGATTCGACGGTAGAATATGGAAGCATGAAAGCTCTGCGGCCTCGACGTATGAACTGAGTTTGCTTCTTTCTCGAGCGCCATTATAAGGGGGGGTAGTCGGATTTATGGGCCAGTGCATATATTAAAGCCTTGGAGACTGAATTAGTATGTATGAGACATTCATAGAGTTGTAGCAGAATTTTCTTTTCGCAAACTTTGGAGGGATGAAGTAACCACTTCGGGATGTTGGGGTGCGCATGCATTTACCTCTGAAAGTTTTTGTTTGGAAAACAATTGAGTCTCTTGTATTGGCCAACAATCGTCAGCAATTCCAAAAAAATTATTTTCGATGTCAAAAAAATTAGTCGATTTTTTTTAGGAATCGCACTTTTCGTTTTCCTCTGTGCGAACATTTATCAGCATTTGAATTTTTTCTCTTCTTCTCAAGATGAAGTAATAACATCAAGGTGGATCTTCAAAAGTGTGATCCGTTTCTACTTCTGTTGCATCGATATTACCTAATTCTTCCTGAAGTTTTAGGATTTGAAGCTTTTTAAAAAATATTCACTGGTTTTGACTCAATTTTAAGCTTTAAACAGTAAAGGGAAGTGAATTCTCTTCTCTACTATTCCCAGAAATTTCATCTTGAAAAAAGTTGGGGCCGACTTTCAAACTATAAAGGATGACCTGAATCAACCGTTGGAAAATATTGCGGGACATATTAACACAATGTATTGTTGAGAATTACAAACCGCACAAATACAAATTTAGAATTTAGAGATGAAATTTTGAAATAAAGAATAAGAAAAAGGAGAAAAAGAAAAAAAGAAAAAAGAAAAAAGATGAAAGAAAAAATTGAACGTGAGAAAATTGCCGAAAAATAAATACAGAACACGAGCATAAAGCGCTTTTCGACTCAATAGTCATTATCAAACTAACCAAAAGTTTAGACTGAGGATAAGAAACTAAAGAAACCATACGCAATCAGACCGGCGGCGACATGAAACTAAGATGAATCATAGTCGTTGGGTAAAGAGTAGAATTTCTCGATGAGATCATTGTCGGGAATAAACCGATTCAAAACTGAAACCCGACTATTATGCATGTGACGAACGATCTCGATGTGCTCAAGAGCCAACCGCCGACGAAACGAACTTTCACAATGGAGCATAACAGCCTGGTTCAACTCGAAACTATGGCCGGATTCCGAAAGATGCTCAGCAAAGGCCGAACTTTTTCGGGGGAGGGTAGAAGAGACTTCATCAAGGTGTTCCTGGACCCTGATACAAAGCTGCCGTCTTGTCTCCCCTATATAGACAGCCGGGCAGTTATAACATTGAAGCTTGTAAACTCCACTTCTCACAAAAATAGGGGTAGAATCCTTGTACCTACAAAATAGGGAACGAATAGTGCAAGGATTGTAAAAGGCCGGACGGAAACCAAAGGGTTTGAGGAGGTGACGGAAGTCAGAGGATAACTCACCCAAGTAAGGCAAGCGAACCCATCTTTCCCTCCTCCTCCCCAGCCCAACAGTCCCACGGGGAAGAGAGGTAGTGGAGTCCAAAGCTTTAGAAATAAGTTTCTTCCGGACCATACGATCAATGTCGATCTTAATACCATTGGAATGGGCAAGGTGTTTAATAACACATAGCTCCTCAGAAAAACCCTGCGGAGAGAGGGGAAGAGAAACAAGGCGGTGGATAGAACTATTGAAGGCGGCAAGCTTATGAGGAAAGGGGCAGAACGAAGAATTATGGATAGAAATATCCGTCGAAGTGCTCTTTCGGAAGACCTTGAAAGAGTGCTCACCGCCTTCAATAGAAATAGAAAGGTCAAGGAAGTTAATAGAGGCACCACCTACCTCAATTGCGAACTCAATAGTAGGATAACGACTATTGAGGAACGCTAAGAAATTATCGAGATCATAACGAGACCCACTCCAGAGGCAAAGGACATCATCCACGTATCGGTGCCAGTAGACAACATGGTGGAGGAGGTGAAAACCAGATTGGAATAACTCCTCCTCAAACCGTTTGAAAAACACCTCGGAAACCAAAGAACCGAGGGGGGAGCCGATAGGGACACCAATACCTTTGGGGAATTCGTAAATTAGATACTTGAACTGGCAAAAATTAGGGGAAAGGCACATCTCGAATAATGCCATGAATTCCTTGATAAGAGGATTAGGAACCTGCGCATCAGCTAATAACGAATTAGCATATTCGAGAGTGGGGGCTAAGGGGATGCGCGGGAACATACTTGTATTTGTGCGGTTTGTAATTCTCAACAATACATTGTGTTATAAAGGATGACGACAACGCTGGCGGATGATAGGGAAAGCTGTCCTCGGATTTGGAAAATTTTGAGAAAGGCGTGAGTTCTGACCTACCAGAAGGATTTGCAAGAATTTTTGAAGTTTGACCACAGGTATTAGAACTTGGGGACAAAAGAAGGATAAGGAGAGAAGATTTTGAAAAATTTCAATTTTCCGAGCATTGCATCGTGAATACGAAAGGGGACTTGGAAAAAATTTGAGCCCCACTCAGACGAAGAAGAAAAAAAACTAGATACCATTGCAGAAGTGCGATGGCGGCGGGGAAACCGCTGTCACCTGACTGGAAAAGTTTCAATAACATATTATAGATTCATTGCCATTATTTAGCCTACACAAATTGTCCTATATAGCGTAACCTATTGATGACGTCATCAAATTCTATCGCAAAATTTTAATCCCTCAAATTTTCTCGAAAATGATGACTTTACAGACACAGACGTTTCTTGAGATTTCCCTCGAACAAAATATATACATAACATGTTTCATGGCTATATCTAGCGTAGGCAGATTTTTCTTTACATAACAATCAAGGTCGGACCCAGATCAAAAAAATTCTAGGCCCTGGACAATTTCCCGAAAATGGTGCCGCCACGAACGCGGACGTTTTCTGAAAATGTCCGCCTAACAAAAGGAATGGTGGATTCCCCGCTAAAAGAGAGGGGAATGTCTTCATCAAAGAACTTTGACCGCCAAATTTCTTAAGGACTTCAAGTTTTCCATAAAACAGGTTTCTTATTTGTTTCAACTATGGCAATAGATGATTCATGAATCATGATTATAATATGTTTAGATTAAAATTAGTTCTCCTTTCGATCTTGATGGCATTGTTGCTGGATACATGTTTCAATTGAGGAATTTCTGTCCGAGCCATCTTCCTAGGCAAGATATGAAAGATATGAATCACCCCCCCCCCCCCCTCCCAGGAAATTTTCGACCCTTGGATCCGTTCTGACGTAGAACAGATTTAGAGGGACATTGGTTGGCAAATTGCTCGAAGTAATGAATATTTTTCTTTATCTAACTTTCCTCCATGGTTTAATAGATTTTGTCCAGCCCGACGGGATTTAAATTTCGTCCACAGTTCGAAATTGATACGTAGGTAGAACTTGCGAGAATTTATCAGATTCTAAGTCGTGAACCCTAAGAATATGACCAGGGTTTGTGGATGATAATCTTTGCAAAAAACTGTTAGAAAATCGTCAGATGCGCTCATCTCAGAACTTGAAAAATTCTCGAGTTTGAAAGTTCACATTTTCAAGTGAAGGATTCTGTTGCAACTCAGAAGGTTATAACCCTTGCAGATGAAGAATGACGAAGTAATCTTAAAACCCATATATTCTGTGGGGACAAGTTGGTTCAAACTTTGTTCAGAACTTCGATCACAGAAATCACTTATGTTCTTTTGTTTCTGCAGCATAGAGATAAATCGAATTTCTCGTGAATTTTTAAATATGTTCGAGAGTCAGATTGAACTTTTTGAACCTCCAGTCAGTACATAGGGGTCTATTAGACACCATTCCTGATAACCGCGATATTCTCTCGACTCACTCTCCACCGCATTAAATGATCACATCCGAGACAAATTCCTTCCTAATGTTCCCCTCCCCTTGAAGAGAATTTCTTTACTTACCGTCTTTCGCCAAATGAATGGCTACACCGCAGTGGAAGGTTGTACACAAAACGAGAGCGATGAACTTCACTTTTCGGAATAAAATACCGAATACCTTCATAATACAGAACTCGATTAAGCACTCGTCACCGAAATACGAAGCCGGAGCGCATTTACAAAGCGAACATTGCGAAATCACGCGACAAATTACTCGTATTAGAGTGACGAATTAAGGTATTAAGAGGGCGAGAGCGATCGTCGTCGGACAAAATAACCCTAGAATTTCGACTACTCGAACGTGAAAATTGGACGATTACTCAAGCCATATTCTTGCATTCGCATCACAAACACCATGCACGATTTTCACGTGAGTCACCGGCGAGCGAATTTCGTTACGTACGTATAAACTCTCGACGAAATCGGCGTATTCGCACGCGACCAGAGTACCTTCTTCGGCACGTTCGTACACGACGCGCAAATTTACGGAAATAAAAGTCGCCGAAAGACTGAAAGGACTGTAACCCCCTTATTTTGGGAATCGCAGCTTCGTATCCCGTCGACACCGCAGCGCTGGCAAGTTCCGTGTGCAGACTTGCGCGTCCGCGTTCCGTCATCGGCCGTCTGTCGCGTTCACCCCGAAAACGGCGACGATGAATTATAATTCTCAGTACGGCGTGTAAATAAAGCCGCATTGTATTTTAAAGTTGGTTTTAAGGGTTTTTCATTATTATTCATTATTTCATTACGCGGCTGAAAAACACAATAGCAACGCATTCCTGACATTTTCTAAGTCCACATCATTTTTCGGCGACGATGAACCGTTCTCGTCATTCTTTCTTTTATTTTCCTCTTTTGTCTTCGTAATAAGCAGATAAAACAATAATTACGAGGCCGAAAAAAAAATAATAAAAAGTTTACGCGGGAACGAAAGAGCGTTTCTTCGCTGCGAGAGAAGAGACGTAATCAGTCGAAATGGGATTATTAGAATTTAAAATAAATTAAAGACCGCGTCAACGTCTTCTTAGATACGTCTACGAGACGCAACTATATAAAGATAACACTTCAAAGGGATACTCGAAATGATATTTGACGACGACGCGACGGACTTTCATTATTCCATTAAACGTCTACCTATATTATCTTTCGTGAGCTACGCGTAAAATATGATTTGGACGATGTCCTTTGCTACGCGAGAAGTCGACGAAAGTTTATCGAATGGACAGTCGGGTGTTGATATAATAACTCGTATAACGCAGTATCTTTAGTGACCTGTAGAAAATATCTTCCTCTTGTTTATCGGCGAGGAATTGTTGTAAGCCCACGTTATTCTTAGATTAATATTCGTCTGTAAGGGCTCTAGTCTCATATAAAGAACACAGGAATGATTCTTTAAACAGTTCCTCATTATTAAATTGATCAATCAATCTTTGAAAATGAAGTGTTCAAAAGTTGGAGCAGAAACTATTCTAACAATTTCGAAACTATTTTAGGTAGTTTTCTATTATGACGTGATTAAAAAAGAGCGAAAAGAAGATACGTCTTCTGGACGTCTAATCGTCATCACTCATCATCATCACCTTCGAGTGCAAGCTTTAGAGATATTCCACATAGCAGCGCATTCTCCACTTTCATTGGCGAATAGACGTAGAGAACTGTAAGTTAGGTAGTCTAGCTCGCGGAGTGCTCACTCGCTCCGCATATTAGCGTCCATATGGATATCAATGTTGAACGATACGAAGACTACTGTAAGCCTCCTTCCAGGCCTAACCAGAATAAAAGCCTATGTACTAAACCACTCATAGATTATGAGAATGAGGGGAGGTGGATTGAACTCGTAAATTTCAGAATTAGGCTCGAGATCACGTTTGATGACGTCGTAGTTCATTATAAAGGAAGAGAAATGGTACATTAGGGCCTAGAAGTAGTATAAAATGCATAGAGCAAATAGTGTTCGAAGGGAAGCCTAGAATAACGATGGCTTGGACCTAGTATAAGCCTAGTTTTAAAAAAAAAATGCACTTCGAACGGAGCGGAGGGAAATTGGTCTTATGGTCGCGCGACACGTGCACACAAATTTTATCAGGGGAGGCCCCGTTGAACATTTGATGGCAAAAACTCCCCCATTATGTCCCCAAAATTTCCCCATGGAGACATTTTGGGGATATTTTGCATACACAATGGCGACATAATACGGGTGTTTATGCCATGGACCCTTCAAATATTCAACGGGAGGGGAGGGGGGGGGGAGTCCGGAGAAAACGTCCATCGTCCGCCGTCCGGAAAACCTCGGGGGTCGAAAATTTTCCAGGTTCCCCGCCTGTCATACATACTAATATAAAGCTAATATAATACAAGGAGGAGTGCCAGTCTAGTTCAAGTCCAGTATACTGTGTGTTAGATATTAGCTTATTATAATTTTTAAGTCCCCCTCCTATCATATCAACGACCTCGTGCACACTTGACCTAAGTGATTTTGGGTGATCCGGAAAGAAGGGTATGAGGATTTTGGTGAAAGAGACCCATTTTTTCAGATCGTCAACTGCAAATATGCAACGCACTAAACCTCATAAAACTCAGAAAGCCCTTCCAAAATACCCCATAAAGCAGATTCCCTGCCTACCCTCCTGTCACGAAGAACCCGTGAATTTTTGGAATTGGGGCAGGGGAGAGAAGAGGTCAGAGCAAAGACATAAAACATGTTGAAAAATTACGGCTTTCTTAACAAAGTTAAGCGAAGATTGCATGGAACCTGTTCTATGGGCCAAATCGGTTTTGGTATTGAGAATTCAATGTCCCTCAGCTGTCATATAATTATCGAGTCGACATTTTCCCACGTTAGAATCTTACATGTCAAAAGTATTCCAAGTTTATATCTTTCATTAGGATTTTCGTTGGGCATCGCACGGACGGAAAACTCTTTGAAAAACTCCCCATTGAACAGGTTGCCTAATGAGGCCCCAGTAAGTACAACGTACAATAGAAACCCTAGACATGTATATTGTGACGCACGAGAAAAAAAGAACGCGAATTTCATTGTAGTGCACGGCAAAAAGAGCAATACAGGTTGAATGCTGACCGCCCCCCCCCGAAAAGAAAAAAAAATCGAGAAGTAGATTTTGATAAATACCAAGACTCCTCAAAAACAGGAAAGTACCAGGCAATTTTTGTAGAAGTAGCCTACGTAAGTTGGAAAATATTCCATCAAGGTTACATTTGTGAAAGGCTTATGCAATAAGTCGAAAGCTGCTGAAGTTGTGAAAAACATTTTACAATCGTGGATACTGTGTGGCTTTTGCAGAACCGTCTTGTTTTGTGACCGTGCACTGATAGGCTGAAGTCCATAGCTGTAATTGTTTTTGGAATTTGTCCTTTTTTCTTCGGTCGACCTCCTATGACGTTGATTTGTGTTCTTATGACGTTCATCCATTTTCGCTCTTTTACAAATAAAATGTCGGCATACTTTACCCTTCAATGTCGCTTGATATATTTATTGTTTGATCTAATTTTTGATGGTGGGCTATTTATTTACTCCCTAAGAAAATTTTTCCTGGAAGATGGGGACTTTTGAACAGAAAGGGAGGAAGAGACCTTTAGAGACCGTTGAGACAACCAGTCCCGCTAAAAGTCTCTGTGCAGACACTGGCTTCCCCCACTCTATTATCGACGCCTCAAATCGACAACAAACGTCCTTACAACTATCCTGCAATATCCTCGACTCCCCGTCCACCATTGTATATTCCACCCTCACCGCAACCCAACCTACGTTCCAATCTCGAACTCCAATTACCACTCTCCTTCCAGTTCCACCGTCTTAACCAGATCGTCTTTATTCCACTCAAAATAATTCGCGACCTCACATAGCTCCCTCGTCTATCAACCTCTTCCGCAGAGTACCAGGCACTGTTCAAAAATTTATCAACACCTTTCCCTGCCCGACGGTTACATCAAAGTTTCTCACCGACGCCGCAACTCCGTATCAGTCTTCTCCACTGAATTACAAGCAATCTTTAGCTGTTTAGAACGCATCATAACCAGCCTACCCCGCTCTCTTCTCCTTGATCCATTCTTGGTCATTGCCGACTCCCTATCATCACTTGACGCCATCACCAATCGCACCACCTTCGACCCACTCATAAATCTTATACACACTCTCATTGCCTTCTCTCACACCATCCCCATCCCATTCTTCTTCATCTGGGTATAACTGGTCACAAGGGTGTCCGAGGAAACGAAAATGTAGGCAAAGCGGCCAAACTAGTTACCCATCACCCATCAGTCAACCGCTCTTTCTTCCCCTTTCGCGCTGATCTTCCCGGTTCTACGAAAATTTATCGCATGAAAATTTATCGCACGAAAATTCATAGCAGAAAATTTATCGCATGAAAATTTATAGCAGACGAAAATTTATAGTAGGTAAATTTGTAGTACATTCGAAAAATTGATCGCATGGAAAAAAAATCGTCACAAGTAATTCGGGAAAAAAAAATTCATCGTTAATAATGTGAAAAAAAAATTCATCGTCAATTATTTATCTGCTATCACGACTTTGGGCGCAAGGGTGCAGGCCGTCGCGTCCTCCCTTATTTGAGTCAAGATTTCAGCGGCTTCAACGACAGCAGCATCACCAATATGCGTTACATGGTCTTTCCACCTGTGTATAATTTCACCGCCCGATGTATGCACACGTGCAGGACAATGATTTTTCATCCAAAGTTCACACTTCCAATACGTAACTTTACCAACCTCTTTTTCTCTCGTGTAGATGAACCCGTTTTCGGTAAGTTTTGGTTTTCCACGTTCACTAAGTACAAACTTTACAGGTGACGACGACAGAAATAATCACGAATATACACTGAGAAAGAACATAATTATGCTTCGGACGAGAGAAAGTATACTGTGCTTTCGAAGCAATATAAGAAGAAGAGTCGAAAAAATATGATTCACTGAAGGGTAGTTACACGTAATTACGTGATTATTACTCTGAAGCGATGCTGCAACGAAATCTCTTATCGGTTTGTGATGTACAGTAGGTCAGTAACACTTACTTACATCCAAAAATTCAACAAATTCATATTTCATTAGTCTAATACTCTAATCTTAATTTTACTCCAATAGGCTAGCTCAAACTAAAAATATTCCCATCCCGTGGGAATACTCAAATCTAATGACATGCAGAGAAGAAAAATAGTCATCACCCGTTTCAGAATCGGCCACACAAGACTCACACACACCCATCTCGTCTCTCATCTTATGCCTCTCTCATGTTTTCATTGTATTCGTTCAACACACCTTCAACTGCCCGAACTTCATCCAACTTCGTAATTCCTTAACCATCCCTCGATATCATACTGAAACACTATATTAGACGAGTTCTCTTCATCCCCAGCACATTCAACTTTCTACATCAAGCTAACTTTCTCTCACGCATCTGAACACAACTTCGCCGGGCTCATAGGCCTGATGGTAGGCTGCTAGAAACTCTTGAATTAGAATAAACGAAAAATCAAATTTTCAATGTTTTTTGTTAATTAAAATTTTACCCCAACTGCGTGGGACGCTATCGTACGTCACGCTTGTTTTATTTACTTTACAATGATTGTCAATAATACTCAAACTTATTTAGTAACTCGATATTAATTACTCCTAACATTAATTCGTTTAGTAGGCCTACACTTCGTCTGCTCTCTTTTTCCATCGTTTCTCTGTCTCACTTGTCCAGTAATTCCGTCCACGCATTTACTACACGTGCTTTCTCTTTTTATTGCGTGCTCAGTTCCTACAATAGCCTATTGCAATTATTTCTCGATAATTCATAATGCGCGCGACTTCATATTTGCCTACTTCAATCATTCGCTGCAGATATGACCATAAATTGGTGATTATTAAAATATTAATCGATGTACGAAACATGGTTCAATTTATCGACGAACTATTGTTTGTGATTCAGTCCACTTCGAAGATTATTGACCCTAAGTATTATTATCGGTATCATTCTTTTTGCGTTGATACCCGGTTTTGCGTTTTGGTAACATTGTGAAGCTCTGAATCTTGATCTCGTCCTTTTCGGAGGTGCGCGACGGCTACTGTAAACCCTTTTAGGGTACTCTACATGGTATGATTGCGGGGATTGTAAATTAAATATTTAGTAGGCTGAAATTTCAACCAGTTGTCAATGCGTCTAGTCTTCATGGATGAAAAGAGTTTGTTCCTATAGATGAAAACTAGGTATTGGTTGATTTAGTCTTTCTGAAAAAATAGGAAGAAAATAAAAGTACGAACCTTATAAAATTTAGTTCTGCTCGCATTCAAAAAAATTATGTTTTTCATTACATTTCTTTCTCTAATGTATTGCGACATCTTTCCTTAGAAATAGCAATTTTTGCTTTTTCTGAATATGATTTAAAGATGATGTGACCGCGGTAAATTTGAAATTCTAACTGTGCAACAATACTGTTTGAGAAGATTATTATAACATTTGTTCATGCAGGTTTATTGTTATTGTACAAGGTACGAAAGCATTCCTGTTTTCTCACCCTTCATAAACCTTTTCGCGAGTTTCTTCCGCGCATATATTTTTTTCATTTTGAACTACTGCGCACATTTAAAACGGTGAGTAATACTGTTCGGTTCCAAATCTAACAGTCGAATGTTATTCCGTATGTGAGAAGAACGCGATGTACGCTGCGTAAGACGAGTCTAAAAATACTTGCGTGATAATAATTTCCAAACATCATTATACAGAGCACTCTTTCGCGTATATGATCATCATGTCATCTGTGAACACCGGAACATGAGTTTCAATTCGTATTGTCAAATGAGTTCATGCGTAAGTATTACACGATTTATGCTATTTTAACATAATTATCACTACGGTACCGGTACACATTATTGCCGGTGTGAGTAAAAATTCCACATAATACTCAATGAACCCCGGTGAACGACAACGATTGTCTCTCAATGCTGACAGTGTATGACTAAAGTTCACCTGCTTCTGTCGTGTTCGGCCACAAAATGCTAATTAAGAATTGAATGGGTGGTTAGCATATTTTAAAATTACCGTACACACTTCTAAATAAGGAAAAATCTCAACTGTAACAATCATGATAACGTCTTCATAAAATCTACTTAGGCTACCCAAGTATCTGTAAGTACGTGTACCGGTACCGACTTAAATAATGACTAACTTCTTATCTTTATATTTCATTCATTTTATTTCATCGATATTATTGATAACGGACTAAATCACACGACGCGCATGTCAATAGGAATGTAATTCATATTACTGCGTGTTCGTCAAAGCAGCTGTGCCGGTGTTCGTTACATAGGAAGGAAACTGGTTCGATCAGCGTCTTTCATATCGATGTGAGCCATCAAATTTATTCACATATCCCCACCTATTTGAGAAGAGTGTCCACTAAATGGAGTCGCTAGCACCGACAGTGAACGCTAGTCTGAGCAGTTTTTGTAATTCTACATTCTGGGTGAGTTTTTGTTTTGTTTTGTTTTTTGGAAAAATTTGCGATATAGTACTAGCAGTTGTAGTGACGAAAGTCAACAAGATACTACAAAATTTTCTGATGCAATAAAACTTGTGGTGTGGTGAGAGTTCTAACGTCCGAGTAAGTTTTAGAAAATCATGCTTTAGTCTCAAAAAAAAACGATCAAAGGAAGGGAGGGGGATTGTTGCACCCTTTTGTGGAAAGTACCAATAGGCCTATAAAGAGAGATTATTCGAATATACGAGTTTCAAAAAGCTGCAAATGATATTTAGTCGTAATGGATAATTAAGCTGTTCCAAACGTATGTCAGAGTGGAAGAAGCGATCTTATGAGTACGATGAGTGAAGGTAACAAACGATATCTCTGCAGCTGTGGACGAATAAGAGAGAAGACAGAGAGAGAGAAAGAGGCTCACGAGACTCAGAGGCAATAGCAAGAAGACAAAGACAAGGCGTGTTTCGGAGGCTATGTCGTGCCCCGAAGCTCAGGGCCTCTGGAATCAACCCACAAATGATTTGCTCCTGCAAGTACGATGAAGACCCAGAGGTCACAGCAAGTATTCAGGTAGAGCTTGGCTCCGAGACCATAATATACTCCGAAGCTCAGAGGCCCATAAATGACGTGTCCTTCCAAAGAATCGAAGACTCAGAGGACACAACAGGTATTCACAGATAAAGCATGCCTCCAAAGCCATGAGATTCCGCGACGCTCAGAGGCCGTATCAATCCACAGATGACGTGTGCTTCTAACTGGATCGAAGACTCAGGATCACAGCAGGTGTTCACAGATAAAGCATATGTCTTGCAGGGGCGGATTTAGCCACACAATTTGGGGAGGGATATTCCATTGTCGGAAAATATAGTAGCCTGTTTTTTGATGTTTCCCCCTCCGTAAATCCACGACCGGCCTTGAAGCTCAGTGGCCGTATCAACCCTCAAAAGACATGTTTTGCGGGGAGATAGACAAAAATCAAATTAGGGTACGATTGGTCATCTTTCATAGGATATTCGCAATAATTGATCCAAGAGTATCTCATGAAATTAAGCGCTATGAAAACGTAATCTAGGAACTAGGAGGTTATACTCAGTGGGCATTCGATGACCAGCATCTAATTACTCACTTCAGTTGAGGAATGTGTCCAATAAAAGAAGACAAGGTTTATATGCGAGACTTGAATGCGCGATTAGAAAGGGCATATCTCCGGAAATACGAGTGATGAAACGTGTTGCAGGACGAGAACTAAAGTAAGGTACAGATAGGGTTGCGTTCGTTGGCTTTTGACATCTTTTCAGAAGATGGTGACAATGTTGCGGAAGTAAGGTGACAAATGTCATTCAGAAGATACCTCGAGCGTTAACTTGATTAAAATCGTATCCGTCACACGTCTTGATTTTACTTAAAAAGGATCCATAATAAATAATATACGCTAGGATGCGAAAATGTCGAGCCAGATATTATATTTTGATCAGAGTTATTCATCGTAAATGTACAAAATTTGAAGGGGCGTTCAAAAATAATCGCCGAAAATCATTCCTTCATTTTTTTCGTGCGGACCTTCAGAAGAAGGGTGTATAAAAAATTGACAACTTTCGGCAGGCTATAGGGTAAACTGGGGTAAATGGATGTGGAGCACAATAACGCGGTCTATTCAAAAAGATTATGTCAGAAGTGGGATTCGAACCCACGCCCTCATAAGAGGACCAGAATTCTCTGCTGTGAATGTACACAGCAAGGATTTACCTTGAGTCTGGCGCCTTAGACCGCTCGGCCACCCTGACAGATACTAGAGATACGCGATTTTTTCACTACACCACACGCGACATATGTTGTGTGGTGTACGATGACGCGAAGTTCGTTAGCTCGGCTGCATTGCATCGTTCTGTCTGTGCGACGTGTGTACTGTGTACAGTCATACACTGAATACTGCACACATGCTGTACTCTTTACACATTTATTATTCCTATTGCACCACGTAAATCGTAACCAATCAGCCGATGTATGTTATTTAAAATGAAAGATTTTCTGGCGTAATCAAATTAATAAAGATCGTGTTTCATGTCTTTTATAAGGTAGCATGCTCCGCTCGTTCGCCCTCTTCGTGGTCTAGTATAAGCCTTCTTTAGAATATTTTTGGCTAATGGCTTTTGGAGGGCTCTTTGTATAAGTCTGCTCTAGGCTAATAGCTTTTGGCCAATCCTTTCTTGGTCTAGTATAAATCTACTTTAGGGTATTTTAGGCTAATTGCTTTCGGGGACTCACTCCCTTCGCTCGTTCGTCCTCTTCATGGTCTAGTATAAGTATGCGAGGGAATCGTTAAATAACATGATAGAGGCAGAGATTCACACTCACGTAACGATTAGTCTACTTTAGGGTATTTTCGCCCCCTTCTTGGTCTAGTGTGAGTCTGGTTCAAGACTAGTATATTCCTAGTATAAGTCACAAACTGTATAATACTATTTATTATACTAGAGAATTGAAGCGTTGCATATCTAGCTCAATGAAGGGGCGGAGCCAAAATAAAGCTTGTATAAAAACTGGGAAAGAGAAGGAAGGGAGGGGTCTTGTCTGTCTATTATGTCTAGTTCAAGAGATGAAGCTAGTATATAGCTACTAGTATAAACCTAGTACATAAACTGGGCAAAGTGAACTCGCGGGATGAAGTCGCAAAATAACCCACGGAGAGACGAGGGTGAAGGGGGGGGGCACTTGGAAAAATTTCAAATTAGGGGTCAGGGCAGAGTAACTACATATCATAGAGATAGAATAGAGCTACTTTAAACGAAGTTCTGAGGATTCTATTCTAAATTAGACTAAGGCCTAATTGCTTCGATACCGTATACAGGATTCCTAAACCTAGTTCAAGACTAGTATAATCCTACCTAGTATAAAGCCAGTGCGTCAGTGAAGCCACCACAGGGGTCTACCCTACTGACCGAGGGAGTGCTTGGCACTCAACCTGGAATTCAGGTAGTCCCGTACCATGGACACGCGCGTATCTACTCCTCCGCGAGAGCTTCCAGCTTTCACTGGGAGCCCAAGCGCATCGCAACTCTGGCTTGTTAGGCGAGGGACTCTTCTTCCTCTTCCTCTTCTTGTTTGATTTTCCACCTTTTTCTTGTTCTTACCCCGGGAACTCCCTCCTGAGCGCTCTATTTTTGGTGATGGTGCTGGTTTTGAGGTAGTAGCAGCAGCAGCAGCAGCAGCAGCATGGGGGATGGTACACGTAGATGTGAGAGGCCACAACGTGACTCCATTCCGCGTTCATTTTCTTCTTCATTACCTTAGCGGCAAATGTAGCTATATAGTTCCATGTCTCCGTTGAGCGTAGCATGCATGGAACCAAGTTGCTGGGGGTGAGTTTTTCATCTTCCCCGATCTCCTGTAGGGACCGTTTTAGCTCACACTGCTCACGTCCCCACGCCTGACACTCGAAGATGGTGTGTTTTGGTCCATCATCCCACTCCTGACAGTGTGAGTACGACGGTTGCTCCACTTTCCCCATTTTGTGTAGGTACTTGTTGAAGCACCCATGGCCACTCATCATTTGTGTAATATGAAAATTCAACTGGCCAAGGTCTCGGTCCATCCACTGTTCAAGATCACATACTAGCACGCGGGTCCACTCGCCTTCTCCTGGGTGGACGAGTCGCTCTTTCGACTTGGCAAGCGAGCCTGCTTGACCCGCAAGGCTTGTTGGATGGTCCTTGTCTTCTTATTTGCCTCGAACACTCGTGCTTGCTCTTCTGCAAGCAAGTCAACAAAGAGCGGCCGTCGACACAGTCACGACTACATCAACTATTCTGCGAATTCAATACCTAAAGTCGGACTATTGATATAAACATGTAAGAAGAATTAACAGACACATTACAACGCAAGATTTCCTTTTCATTGTAAACTGTTTGAATAACTTAATTGTATGTTTCACAACTTCTTTATCATTCTAACAGGATACCAATTTGACATGGAACTCACCGGATCCAGATTTTACAGCTTGTTTCGAAAAAACATTCCTAGTGTGGTTTCCATGCGCGTATCTCTGGATATTTTCCACTTTTGAAATAAGCTCCCTCCGTCGTGGCAATCCTACTGTACGATTTAATTCATTTCAGATTTTAAAACTGGTAAGATAGATTACGGTAAGGCAGTGAGTGAATCATTCATTTATCCTGATTTACTTATTTCACAGAATGTAATTGGTTTTTTGATATTGACGAGTATGTTTGATGTAGCTGTGTATATTTTTGCGCCTGAAAGACTACCTCCAGTCAATATTTACACGCCGGTCATAAAGTTCCTTACATTGGTACGTGAAGGCTCACGATTCTAAATCTCTTTTTGGTTCAAGTTTTGTTGACTTGAAATCTATATTAAACCTGACCTAGACTCAGTCTCTGTCTTAGTTCACAGTCTTTAAGCCCTTCCTTCCAGTGGTGGATTAGGCTTCTTGCCGACCACAGGCACTCCTTATCGAGCCACCCTTCCCAGGTAGAAAAAATTTGTCCTTTTCCGCCTTTTTAGCCAACCCTCAAAAATTTGCCGCTCAACGCACGTGCGTGGTGTGCGTGTAGGGTAATCCGCCTCTGCCACCTTCCCCTTTGTCTTCGTATACTAGCCTATACTCAGTTCTATGAGCAGCTGCGTCGTTGTTAGCAGGAGCTACTATCGATAGAAATCTGTGTGATCGGGACATTGGTATCAGATACCGTACTGATGAGGGTTTGTTTAACCTGGCGCGCTTGATATGTAAAAAGGGATTGCGATCGCGAGCAGTAACCGAACCGCAATGCGAAATGCAATGCGCAGATGATATAGTCCTGCTGGCAGGCATTACAGGTACAGCTCGAAAATGGAGGAAGCCTTCGAGAAGGTTTACCATGCCCTTGGCTGAGATATAAACACGAGCAAGAGTAGGAGTTTCCCATTAACCAGTGTAGTGAACCAGGTGATCCCATTGCAAACTAAGACTGGAGACAATGACTATGAGCTACCTCCGAACTATTTGAAGTAATATAATCTCTACCCTATTGTATTTTGTATCTAGTCTTTATTCTTTGGTCTAACGTACACAAATGTGAAATGTGGAGTTCGATCATCGGGTATGCTCTTCATGTTTTCCTTGTTCCTCGCTCTGAGTGGTGCTCCTCAATTTCGCACAGTAAACAGATCCTTTTATACATGGACGGTTGATAATGTAAGTACAAGATCGGATTCAAAAAATATATCCAGTTTGTGTTTAACATTGTAAGATAAACCTAGAAATTTTCTTTTATCAGGGTACAAATTCAGAACTTGCTGAACTAATTTCGTATCTGATTTACTACCCCCTAGTTCTGATGGTACTCTTTCTAAACTGTTTCGCCGATGTTCCTCCTGCCACTCAATCCGGATCTGTTGACGAATTGGTAAATTTATGTAATAAATTCATGTACAAAATTGAAGTGTCTTGCAAGAAGTTGATGGTCCAACTTCTCTCTCCAGACTCAGTAGTACAGGGCGATACAGAGTTCTGCTCCAAGGAATCTCATACGAGCATTTATTCGTTAGTGCGGTAATTCCGGCAGCATTTTTGTAGCCGCTGAGTTGCAATTGTGACAGTCATGTGTCCGACGTCACCGAAACAATAGAAAGCGTAAAAATTGTATTCCCAGAGTATGATAAGAAATATCAGAAAAAGCAGGCGCAGTATCTTTCGTCTTACTGAATTGCATAAAATATTGATAAGAAAAAAAGTGTTGGGAGAAGCTGTAGGCCTACTAAAGTTTGCTTATCACGTAATGCAGTACCATTGGAAAGATTTCTCTTTCAGCCTTCACTTTTTGAAGAATGACAAATTGTTCAGAGGTAAACGAGAACTTTCAAGTATCCCACCCAAAAAAAAAATTATTGAAAGTTGCTGAGATTCCCTTATTTTTGCGTCTCGGTCTAGAGTACGGTAATGTATTTCCGGGGGACATGAAATCTTATTGAAAACCTTCATCAAACAAATTTTTTTTGTCTAAAATCACCCATTGAAAATTTTCCAGCATAAACCTAATCTCAAGTCTTTGATCTGTAACTTGATTGATTTTTTTTCAGAACGTTTGCCCCGAGTATAAGTCATCATTCTTATCGAGAATATTTTTCGTCTGGTTCGATAAATTTGCGTGGAAAGGTTACCGAAGACCGTTGGGCGATGGCGACCTATGGGAGTTGGACCACGAGATGCGAGCGGTTCAAATTGTCGAAAAATTCGAATCAAAGTGGCATCAGGACTCGAGGCCAGGAAGAGATGAAGCTCCATCTGCCGAGACAGCGTCGATTGTACGACCGCTAGTCAAAGTTTTTGGCCCGTACTTCATGATCGGATTCATATTCAGACTGCTTTTCGGTATTTTGAATATCGTGAATCCAGAAATATTGAAGTAAGCTTTCCAAAGAGGTTTTCAGAATGTCTTTGCTGAATTTTACACTATCACTGAAAATTTTAGTTTGATTTTAATTTTCGTCGGTGATTCGAAAGAGTTCTCGTGGCACGGTTATCTGTACGTTTTTCTGCTGCTGATTATCGCAATCTTGCAAGTGCTGTTTTTCAATTATTCTTATCACGAAATGACCCGCGTTGGACTTCAGATGCGAACGGCCTTGGTGTCAGTTATTTATAAAAAGGTAGGCTTACCTATTGAAATATTTCTTCTTGATCCAGATAGTCAATCCGATATTTCTCTTGTTTCCTGTTGGGAGCCTTCATGATCTAAGTTCACCTGTTCTTGTAGATTTAGTAGTTTCCAAACTCTTCTTGTTCACGGCACAGTATTTGAAGTCAAATGTTCCGGGGTACAAAAAACGCGTAAGGTTGTTGGAAGGCAATCGGAAAACGCGTGCGAAAGTGTCTTTCCGCACCAACTCCCATTGAATGGAGCAGCTCACGTTTTGCGTCAACATCAACGTGACTTTGGGTCCTAATGAATTTTTAGTATCTAAATTTAACTTTTCGAGAAATTCGTATCGTGGAATTTTCTTTTTCACGGCAGACTTTTATGGATCCTGTGTGGGAACCACTGTAACTTAGATCCTCAAACTAAAGGTTTACGTCTTCCATCCGTTCGTAATTTACTCTTCTCTCTTCCGAGAGCCGTCGAGTAGAAAAATTTCAACTTCTTATCTGTAAGAAGAAGTACTTGAGAAAATTTTAACTTTTGAGTCTTAAGAATGCAGAAGAATTAGGAAATATTTTGATTTCGAGTCATTCTCAAATTTTTGGCTGATTAGGAGGAAGAATTCTGAGCTGTGGTGCCTGAGAGTGAAGTTAAGGAAATTTTAATCCTCGGACGTGTTGGCAGACATACAAAGATAAGGAGTCCTCATATTTTGAGTTTTGAAAATGACCTGGAAAAATTCTGATTCCCATGCCCCGGAGAAAAAAGGGAATGCTAGAAGTTTGAACTGTAGGTATTCTGCGAATTTCCATAAGACAAATAGATGGAGAGACGTTAGATGAATTCAAGTAACGGAAAAATATCCCATGGATTGCTTCGAATTGAGTGGAGAAAAAGGGTGAACCCTAATCACTCAAATCGGGTTCACAAATTTTGTAAGTTTGGTAGAATTAGTCGATCGAATTTGAATAAGTGGAGGGGTTCTCGGCGAATTTTCTCTTTTCATCAATAATTATTCTAAATCAAATTAAGTGCAGCCAGAATTAGAGAAGCGAGTAAAAATACGCACTTTCTATTCCTCTCTCGTGGGATTTGATTCTGAGACCTCTGTGCAGAAAACAAAAGTACTGAGAGGCTTTACCCGGGAATAAGCGACATGAAGGCGTACCTGAAGTTCGGTTTAGATTCCATTTCAATTCATAAACTGCGCCATCCTAGGCTAAGAACCGGGTTGTGGCGTTGAATTTAGTTGGATTACTTAATTTCTTTCTCTAGCCTACGTGTAATTGTATTTCAGGCTTTTATTCGATTGGCTCATTCCTCTCAATCGTTCTCACCTTTCTCTGTATGTTTTCGCGTTTCATTTCTTTAAAGATTTAGAAATAATCTCCCACTTTTTGAGATACTTAATCTACACTTATTTCATGACAAATTAATACTTCTTAGGCTCTAAAAATCTCAAATAAGACGAAAAAAGATTTTTCCCTCGGTGAGATTGTCAATCTTATGGCGGTGAACGCTCAAAACTTCATCCCACTGATGGTCAACATTATATTTGTCATTGTCGCGACAATAGAAATTTCGGTGGCCATCTATCTCTTATGGAACATTTTAGGTAAGTTGAATGCTTCCTTTCAGTGGATTTTCCGCCAATTCAATAATTTATGAAAAATACTGTCATGTAGGTCTATGCGTCCTAGTAGGCGTGTCAACGTTGGTCGTTTTCATGATCTTCAACGGTGTGATTATTTCTAAGATTGAGACGTTGCAAATGAAGCAAATGGAATTCAAGGACAAACGAATAAAATTGACGAACGAAATTCTCTCAGGTATCAAGGTATAAGATCCCTGCTAGTCAAACTAAGCCAGAGGAATTCTTAAAATGGTATTGGATAGTTACAATTAATTTGGCAGTCTACTTAGGTTCTCAAGTTGTACGCATGCGAACCGAGTTACGAAAAGCGACTTATTGAAATTCGAAAAGAAGAAAATGCAGTTTTGAGAAAAACAGTATATCTTCGTGCCGGGTCTTCGTTCACTTGGATCTGCACGCCAGTCATTGTAAGTTGGGCAGAGAACTATTTTACGGTTTTGATGAAACTTCTTGAACGATTTTTTCGTGTTTTAGGTACCTTTTGTCACCTTTGGTGCGTACGTTCTGTCGAGCAAAGACCATGTCCTGGATCCCAAGAAAGCTTTCGTCTCTCTATCTCTATTTAACGTTATTAAATACTGCATGGGAATGTTGCCTAGTGCGTTCACAAATTTTGTGCAAGTAAGATAAACCTACTAAGTAATGAGCTCATGTGTTCCTATGATTTGTTCTCAGCTTTTTGTACAGATTGGACCAGAGCAAGTAACAAAAACATACTTCCTTTTTTAGGTTAACGTTGCGATTAAACGTATCAACAGATTCTTGAACTCCGAAGAATTGGATCCTGATGCTGTCTCCCACGAACCACGGGGTAAATCCTTTTTTAATTTTGTAATACGAGGGTATTCCACTTTTCAAACTAACTCTTACTAGTTGAGGATCAATCTCCTTTGGGTTTCACAGAAATTCATTCTAGATGAATCGCCTATGATGATCTTTGATCTTCAATCTTGAAAATAAATAGTTTCCCAATTTGGAAATATCTGTAGATTTTTCCCGAAACTCAGATTCTCTTTTAGAACAAAGCCAATCTTTTATTTTACGGCTATATGAGAAGTATGAATGAAAATGAACAAGATAAAAGAATAAGTTTCAATTATTCTTGAATCATCATCATTTTTTTTTACTCGACTATTAATTTTTTTTTTTTTCATAATTTTTTTTAAAATCATTTTTCCTTTTTCTTTATTATAATTTCATGTTAATTATTCTTATTCTTTTATCATTTTGATTTTTTTTATGATTTCCATTTTTTTAATGATTTTATTTTTTTCATGATTTTTATTTTTTCTAATTATCCTTTTTTTTTTTTCATTATTTTCATTATTTTCATTTTTCTTATTATTTTTATTATTTTATTTTTTTATTATTTTATTTTTTTATTATTTTCATTATTTTTTTTATTATTTTGATTTTTTTATTATTTGAATTTTTTTATCATTTTTTTTTATTTTTTCGCCATTTCTATCTTTTTATTTTTCAATTTTTTTATTGTTTTCATTTTTATTTTTATTTATTTATTATTATTTTGTTTACCTATATTCATTGAGATTTGCCCAATCTGAGCTAAATTTTGGAATTATCAAATCCCCATTCAAGAAACTCTTTTCAAGGAGTTGAGGAAAAAATTCTGTCTAGAAAAGTAATCCCAGTGCCTATTGTCCTCTCTCTTTCATAATCTTCTATTTCTCTGTATCTTTCTATTCTTGAGTTTCTCTGAAATGCGTGAAAAAATACTAACAACGTACCATGTATCACTATGAAGTATTCTAAGCCCATCAAGCCCATCCTGAGTCACAAACACTTCATAAATTAATGACATCACTGCAACACAAACTCGTCGCCTCTTCATCAGGAAGTTCTTTATTGTTGGTGATTGAAGGGCATATCACAGGGCCCTCCTTATTTACTTAGAGCTGCTGTTTTTTGGTGATTAAAGGTCACACGTCACAAGATCATCTTCCTTTCTACAGAGTTGCCGTTTTTTAGTGGTGGGAGAGCCACATGTCTTGCCAGAATTCCCACTCTCCATTTTGTGTTTCTGATTCATGCTTTTGCGTTTTGCACGCTCCACCAAGACTCATCTTCCAGCGTTGGGAATTTGAATAGTGTCAAACATTACCCAAAATTGAGCTGGATTTACAAAATTATGCTCCCATATTCCAGAGCCGGTTCATTTTTTTTGTGAATACCAAGTGTTAATTAGAGACGTGTCCTCTTGCTAATAAACATAGTATCCTTATGTGATTGGCTGATTTCAAAAGCCCACCAGAAAGCAGTATTTTCTATCTATATGAAAATTTGACTCCATACAATTGGCTGATGCTGAAAGCCAATCAAAAAGCAGGCTTTTGTTTGTGTAAAAATATCTGGTTTTATATGATTTGCATTTAAGATAACTAAGGAAATAATCTTATGAACATTGTACATCAAATAGTTTCTAAGAAATGGACATATGAGTGGAAAGAGTGAGGTTGAGTTGATTGTTACCTTTCCTTAGACTTCCATAGATAAAGATCGATCTTCATTTTATAATCATGAAAGTTAAGATTGACTGTCAACAAGTATTTACTGTAAGGCTTTTCGCAATAATTTTCAGCCGAGCCCATAGTTATCACAAATGGTAACTTCTCGTGGAACGATCACGTTGAACCACCAATATTGAAGTCCATCAATGTGGAAGTGAATTCAGGAACTTTGGTAGCCGTAGTTGGTCCGGTCGGTTCTGGAAAAAGCTCTCTCCTGTCCGCCATTCTCGGGGAGATGTACAGAAGGTCAGGTGTCGTGAATACAACAGTTAGTTATCCGCGTCAATTTTTGTATAATCCAAGGATCAGCAACCTAAGAGCTCTCTCTCACCAGCAATCTTGATATTTTTGTTTTGTAGGGTACGCTAGCTTACGTTCCTCAGCAGGCATGGTTACGAAACGCAACCTTGAAGAATAACATTACATTTGGGGAGCCGGGGCGAAGTTCATTCTACAATTCGATTTTGGAGGCATGCGCTCTAATACCTGATTTGAAAATCTTACCCAACGGTGATCATACTGAAATAGGAGAGAAGGTTTATACTCTGAGCAATATTCTTGGAAAAGATAAGACTTTCGAAGAATCAATAACCTCTGATATGCTTTGTTTAGGGCATCAATTTGAGCGGAGGGCAGAAACAAAGAGTAAGTTTAGCTCGTGCTGTGTACTCAGGAGCGGATACTTATTTGCTCGACGATCCACTGAGTGCGGTCGACGCACACGTGGGTAAACATATTTTTGAGAGAGTTATTGGTCCAAAAGGATTACTGAAAGATAAGGTAAAAGATTTCTCTTAGAAGACCAATTGAATACTTTTGAAAATTATATAAAAAAATATGCGTTCTATGTTTCTCTAGACTAGAATCTTTGTCACCCATAATCTAGCTTACTTACCGCAAGTAGATTTTATCATTGTGCTGGAGGATGGAATGATTTCGGAACAAGGGACTTATAACGACCTACTGAAAAAAGAGAGTCACTTTGCTGACTTCCTTTCCTCGTATTTGAAAGATGGCGAAGGAGGATCTAGTTAGTTTTTTGTAAGTCATCTCACCTATTTTAAGTTCATTATTATTAATGAATGTAAAATTCTTTACAGATGATCAAGAAAACCTTCAACCATCTCACTCAACTATTGACGAAAAATTGAGATCCTCTGACCCAGATGGCGATGAAAAACTTTCGGAAAGGTACAAGACTTTAAACTAAATATATTATTGAATTATGCTCAAGTACAATTCTTAACTCTACATCGTTTTAATTAGGCGCCGAAGTTCTTCGGAATCCGCTCAGAGTGAAATTAGGACGGGAGTCACGCATACATTGATTGAAAAGGAAAGTTCGGAAACAGGCAACGTATGTTTTTCCCCTCTTCAATCTCAGCTCCTAGCATTCCCGATTTTCGTAATTGTATAATTAATCAGGTTAAATGGTCAGTGATCCTCTACTATCTACAAGCGATGAGTCCATTCTTGGTATTTGTGACGGTCCTCTTCAATGTATCATGTCAAATTTTTTCAATTTCTTCGGACTATTGGTTGTCCGCGTGGTCGAACAGCGCCGTAACTAACAGGAGAATACAGTACGTGTATTTGAGTGGGTACGCATTATTTGGACTGGGTCAAGGTACGCTAGCATAATTTCTTGTTGTGGTGTTGTTCTCAAAGGAAGATGTTTCTAACTCTTGAATTCTTTCAACAGCTGTTAGTGTCATTACGCAAACAATTGCTTTGTACGTAGGTTTGCTAAAAGCTGCTACCTACGTGCATAACCGTTTATTGAGTTCCGTTCTCCACTGGCCTCTGACTACATTTGACAAGATACCGTCCGGAAGAATTCTGAATCGATTTGGCTTTGATTTGGACGTTCTCGACAATACACTACCGGCGAATGTGTTGGAATCACTCGCGTTTGTGGCGATAGTATGTGATGTTTATATAATTCATAATCTTTGGACTAGAACTTATGGTCATCGTTCCTCTACCCAATCCATCCCTCTGTAAGCCTTATTGGCGTCTACAGAGAGTCTCTTACCTTGAAACTTGCTCTCTATAATGGTGGAAGGCTATGACTTAGCACGAATCCAAGCACTGCCTCCCACTCTGGAATTTGCATCAGTTTAGTAGAGGCAAAGGGCTCTGCTTGATACATGCTAAGAACTTTCGAAATTGTGAAAGATACCACAGATAGGTCAAGGTGTCGAGCGTTGCGAGTGAGCCTATTGACGTTGACCTACTTCAAGGACTTAAGAAGTGTTTGTGAAGTCTGCTGTCAAAGGATCAAACAATTTGGAACCTTGACTCCCCTCGATTGGGGACACTTTGCGAGCCTGAAATTCGTCTATTGATGGGCTGAATGAGCTTAATTGACCTGCAGCAAAGATATGAGGGGAGGGAGGGGACTTGACCATGATAAACCTGAATCATGATCTTTTCTTTCTTCAGTGTCTTCATCTCCAAAAAGATCAACCCATCTGAGAAATTGTCGACATGTGAGATGCAGAGAAACCTCATTCCTCGATGTCTTGCGAATGATAGATGCACGTAACTAACTTAGATTTTGAAATAGACCTAGAGATCTTGAAACACCTCCCACCCACTTATTTTTCAGGGTATGACCTGTCTTGTCGTCTCCTTGCTGATATGTATAAGTGAACTTGACTTCGACCGTTAAACAGTCGAAGGCCAATAGTGTTAGCGGGGAACCCGCTATCCATTTTGTTGGGGGGACTACATCCTCAGAAAACGTCCGCGTCTCCGTCCGCGTCTGGGAGTTTCTGTGAACTGCGTGACGTGACGTGACGTGTGACGCTTCATGACGTCATTAATGACCTTGACCTACTTTAGGGACGGAAAAATTTCAACTTTCAGCTGTGAAGCCTTATAACGTCATCAATGGCCTTGACCTACTTTAGGGATGGGAAAATTTCAACTTCCAGTCGTGACGTCTTATGACGTCATCAATGACCTTGACCTACTTTAGGGACGGGAACATTTCAATGCCCTCTAAATTTTTTTTGAACTCTATAGTTGCCTCTCAATGGATATCCAATTGGATTATTTACATCCAAAGATCCAACAAGAGAAAATGGTGAAATTTTCTGATTATTGGGTTCCACAAACGTCACAAATCTGACTATCGACCTATCCTTGGTCTCTACCGGCCGTTGGTTCGGTCCAGCCACTCCTTAGTTCTCCACATTACTACATTTTTATTTTTCACATTTACAACTCGCACCTCAGGCTTTACTTTTAAAAGAATGTAAAATTGTGCCATCGTTTCTAAAAATAATTGTTTTCTTCATCTTCCATTCATCAACTTGATTCATTTCAAGTACCATGTATGTTGATTTCAGGTCACATCATCGTTATTTGTGATCAGTTTCAACACACCATTGTTCCTCGGCGTTCTTGTTCCTCTGATAGCTATTTATTGGATCATACAGGTATTGGAAACTTTTGCGTGTTTGCATTAGAATTTTTTATGCAAACTCGGTTGAATGGCGCAATTTCTCTTCAAGTTGAATGATACGATTTCAATAGTGCTCAGTAGTCAGAATTTTGCGACCAAATGTAGAAAAATGAATCATATTATTTCGTTGCGCTTCAAGATACTTGTGAGACGATTTAGGATCTACCGCGTAATTTCGTTTTACAGAGAGTATTTTCTGCTACCTCAAGACAACTCAAACGCTTGGAATCTGTATCAAAGTCTCCCATTTATTCGCATTTCGGTGATACCATCACGGGTAAGTCAAGGTCCAAATTTACTCACATCTGAGTCCTTCATTCAGCCTATGCTTATTGCTTGAAGGAGCTCAGTCGATACGTGCCTACGACCTGCAAACTAAGTTCATCGAGGAGTCGAACATCAAAATCGACACCAATCAAAAAAGTTCCTACCTAGCTTGGATAGCCAGACGGTGAGCGATATCAACATTATCTCTAAGCTTTCCTATGCAAATTTCATATCGAACTTCCCATTTTAGTTGGCTCAGCATACGTCTCGAATTACTCGGTGCGACAATTGTATTCAGCGCTGCGTTGTTCGCTGTGCTTGCTAAAAATACCATCAGCACAGCTCTAGTTGGACTATCCGTCACTTACGCTTTCCAAGTTGGAACTTTGATTCGCGGTTTTCGTGTACAATGATGAAACACTCTATAATGATGATATCTTTAATTACAGGTAACCAGAAACCTTTTCTTGTGGATAAGAAAATCTTGCGAAGTGGAGACGAATATTGTCGCCATAGAACGTATCAAAGAGTATAGCGAGGTCGAACATGAAGCTGCTTGGATTCTGCCAACCGACGATGAACAAGTGCCAAGAAATTGGCCGAAAAATGGCGAGATAATTTTTCAAAACTTTCAAGTGCGATACCAAGAAAACCTAGAACCTGTACTTAGGGGGGTGAGTTTCGAAGTGAAAGCCGGTGAAAAGGTGGGTATTGTGGGGCGCACAGGAGCGGGCAAGTCTTCGCTCACTCTGAGTCTATTTCGTATTATCGAATCCGCTGGCGGTAGTATTCTCATCGATGATATCGACATATCCAAAATAGGCTTACACACCCTTAGAAGTCGGTTAACCATCATTCCACAGGTATGTTTCTGTACAGGTTGAAAGCGTCGCCTAGTATAAAACTCTGAAGTTTTAATTTATCCTCTTAGGATCCTTCCCTTTTCTCTGGAACGTTGCGGATGAACTTAGATCCAGCTGGACAGTACTCGGACTCGAGCATATGGAAAGCGTTGGAGATGGTCAACTTGAAAGCATATGTTTCTAGTTTATTCTCTGGCTTAATGTACGAAATAAACGAAGGTGGAAGTAATTTCAGGTGCGTCTTTGGGAATTTACAGGTTTTTGTCAACAAATATTTCAAAATCTAACCTGTCGACGCGATTTCTATAGTGTCGGGCAAAGGCAGTTGTTATGTCTGGCTCGAGCCTTGTTACGTAAGACCAAAGTATTGATTTTGGATGAAGCCACTGCAGCTGTTGATTTTGAAACGGACGACGCTATTCAAGCCACCATCCGAAAAGAGTTTATAGATAGTACAGTTCTGACGATCGCTCACAGATTGAACACCGTATTAGATTATGATAGGTAAAAGAGAACATGATTGTGCTTGTAAAATAGGCAAAGTAAAAAAGAAGCTGATAGAATTTTCATACTTTTCAGAATTGTGGTGTTAGATAACGGACGTGTTGCTGAATTCGACTCGCCAAGTGTGCTAATGGAATCGAAAGAGTCAATCTTTTATAGAATGGCGGTAGACGCAGGTCTCGCATAGGGTAAATGAATCCAAATGCACGAGATGGTTGCAGATTTGCGCGCAGCGTTTTATAAAATGATGATATTACGCTTTGAACGAGGAAATATCGGAGACGGTACGATACTTTCTTTGTAAGAACAAATATTTATTCTACGCTATATTTCTTGGTTTCAAAGTTGAACGTGCCTTGTAGAGTTTTTGTCTGTCTGGGTGGAGATTATGATTTTCCTTCATCGTGCGAACAAACCTAATTAAAGAAAGTCAGATTACTCAACTGGACATCTTTGCTAGTATTAAATATTATAGTAGGCTGATTGTTGAGTAGTTTTTTTGTAAACAGTCTTTTATAAGTATCTTTGTGTCATTGAGACGAGTATCATCGTACTTGATAATTTTACTTCTCATGTACTCTATTTGTTACGAATGAATTAATAAAAGCCAAAACTTTCCTTACTGTTTTTTCATTTCACAATGGGTAGACCGTATGAAGAGCTAGATACCGGAATTCTTGAGAGTAGATCACTCTGTCATCATAAAGTAACTAGGCTAAACTTCAGTGCCGTGGTAGGCCGCAGAGAGACGTGGTAAAACGATCAAGAGAACAAGAATTTCTGTAAGATTAAGAGAAACTCTGTTCTATGGACTGCTATTTCCACAGTACAAGAATAACAATAAAGAGGACCGTGTCTGTGTTTTATTTACAAAAGACCTAGTTCTCTTAATCGTAAAGTTTTAAGATGCGTGTTTTAACCTACAGTTCCTGAACGGTTTGGTTGATGATGATGATCTACGTTTGAAGACGTTACTGACTCAACTTCGACACAACCTCGTTTTGCATCCCCCCCCCCCTCTCCCCCAAATTCAAAATTCACGAAAACCCAACTGAATCTTTTTTTAGCGGGGAACCCGCTATCCTTATTTTAGGGGGATTACATCCTCAGAAAACGTCCGCGTCGGGAGTTTCTGTGAACTGCGTGACGTAACGGGACGTGACAGGACGTTCAGTGCCTTGTGACGTCATCAATGACCTTGACCTACTTTAGGGACGGGGAAAATTTTAACTTCCAGCCGAGATGCTTTATGACGTCATCAATGACCTTGACCTACTTTAGGGGCTTTGAAAAATTTGAATTTCCAGCTTTCATTATATCAGGTCTAGCATGCAGTACACTGAGAAGAGCCCAGCCAACTCATTTTCTGAGGGGGCTGTTTCGCGCCAACGTGATCGCGAGCGCGAGAGGTTACGGGTTCCTCGCTGCCATTGCAAACCTGCAATGGCCTCTAATTTTTTCGTAGGTTCCCCAGTCCGGACGGACCCGGTAGGGCGAATTTATTGGAAGAAAATAAGACATGGTTTTAACTAGCCCTTGTAGCGAGATCGACCGCTACAAAGGGTTTTAACATCTTATAGCTAATTTAAATAGGTGCTTTTGTGTTCAAAGATCGCCTGCAGAGACTTATCAAGATGATTTATGCACTGAACGGACTCCCCTATCACACTACGGCTATTAGTCGTCTTCCTCAGCTGGCCTGAATCAGTCTAAACAGTGACCTCAGGTAAAATTTGGAGGAGCTTTTCCAGCTCAAGTTGACCTAGACAGTGGTCTCAGTAGGATGAGGGAGAGGAAAACTTATCCTAACATGCAAGCTAGATTTATATGTACCGCGCACGCAGTTGTCCAAGACAAGGGATTTACGTGGGCAATGTTATAATATGCATACAGGTAGTTATTATATGCATGGGAATATTAGTGATCGACATCTTATTCTATGCTGAAATGGAAGAAAAATGTTGATCTGCGCTGAATTGCTCAGTGTACTCCACTTTCAGCCTATGGTCACGGGAAATAGCTAAAATCTCAGTGCTTTTGCATTCAAGTGCGGTGTGGTGGTGTTGTGAACAAGTACATATATGTGATAGATATGATTTGTAACATCATAGCCTAAGCTGGAACAGTTGAGAATGCGTGTCTAACTCCTCCTACATTCCGCTAGGGTTACAGAAAGTCGCTGTCTTCCCAAACTAATAGGCGCAACAGCGGTATGATGTATAGATATAATACCTAGAGCTCTGGTGGATTTTTGTTGTTTGTCAGCTACCACCCGATGGCATCTCAAAGTTTGGTACGAAAGCCCTGCCAAGATGGTTACAGTTGTTCGCCAACTAGAAGCGGTTGTCCGAGAACGGTTAGCCTGCCGACTTACTGTGGTTTTCTCTCTTAACTGGAGTTGATGATGCGGAAGTGTGGGTTCTCAGTCTTCCACAACTTCAGCATCGCTTCCTGCGTTTAGGGTATATGGTGCTCTTCGAGTCTGTCCGAGTCCATTGGTCGAATTGCATGCACTCAATCAGCAAGTGTTCGGCTGTCTCCGGATACCCGAATCCACATGCTGGACAGAGTTTGTAATTTTTTGGCATATCTGATTTTACGCGCTTCAGGTAGGCTTTGCAGCAGCCGTGGTCAGATATTGCTTGGATTCTTAGCCGGTCATGGATGGTTGGGAACAACTGCTGGGGCCACTTATTTGGTGTTATACTTTCCCAGTCTCTGTTCCATTCTTTCGTGGTGGCGTTCTTGAAGGCCTTGGCTACTTCGGCGGGGGAGACAGGTTTGCCTTGAAGCACGAGGCCGTCATCATCATCGGTCTCGAATGTAGCAAGGTAACCACAGTGAGTGACGACATGCCCTTTGAAAAAAGCCATTTGACTGACGTCTCGACTACTTCAAGGTAGAATGGTGGGCTGACTGCAAACATGCTAGCGACCTGGTTACTACCGTCTTTGTAGCTTCTGCTGCTTATGACATCACGTCACAGTAGCGTTGGACTTCGATGAGATGCTACCAATAAGTCTTCAGCCGGAGTCTGCGATACCATATGGATGAGCACTACTTAGCAGTCGAGAAGATCAGTCCCTAAAACCAGCGGAGGGTTTACCGGGTGTGCAGAGTGTGCATTTGCACAGGGTGGTAGATTTTTGGGGCGGCAAATTTTTCTTTTTTTTTTTTTGTCGACATCATGACCACTGACTATTATTACCTATTCATTTTTTTAAGGTAGCGTATCAACTATGCATGTATTATTTCTTTGCTATTTAGATGTTTGAGAAGGAAGGGTGTGGCAAAGAAAATCGACTAGCCAAAAAAAAAATTACTTGGTAGAAGCCCTAAAAATACAAAAATTCAATTGTCAAGAAAAAAAAAGCTCATCACTGTGAGAAATTCATATTTTTCAATGTGTTTGCCCTCCAAGTGTTGGGCGCTCCAAAACCTGGATAACCGGTAAATTTCCTAGACTGAATAACCAAGTATTTAACAGATTATTTGGGTAAAATACCGGTTAACCGGTGCCTCAACAACCCGTTAGTGAAAAACAGACCTGGTCATGATAAACCGTTATTAAACTTTTCTCTCAGAACATGGTACATGTTGAATTAGAAAATCCAACAAAGTACACTTTCCATTAAATTTTTTTTTTTAATTAAAATACTGTGCTGAACGTATATTTGTTCCTCTGCTCACGATGATGGCGTAAGCAGAAAACGTTCAGCACAGTATTTTAATAAAAATTTTGACAGAAATGTAATTTGTTCAATTTCCTAATTCAGTGCTAAACCGATCAGCGAAATAAGTGCTTTCCTATATCTAAGAAAGCACCTATTTTACTGATTTAATAGATGATATGAAAAAGTCAGAAAATCAATGATCGATGATTCGATGATTGAACGAGCGGCGGTCAATATGCATTATTTAGTGACTTGGAGCGTCAAAACTGCAAGACTGCAAGCCTGCTACTTGCGCGTTTGTTTATTACGCTCCAAAGCCGGTTCATTACGCTCCGGAACCGGTATGAAGCCACGCTTTTAGCACTCCTGGTGTCAAAAATTTAAAATTCTTGAGCCCCGGTTAAAATCCGGTTTAACCGGTTCTTTCAAAGTTACCGGTTTTATTAATCATTTGAAAATACCGGTTTTTGTTTTTTTTCTTATCCCCTCCCCCCCACTCTATCCTTTGTTAAACGGTACATCGCGAGCAAAGCAAGCAAAAATTTATTTGTTTGAGGGGCGGCAAAAAGAATTTTGTACAGGGTGGCAGCAGACCTTAATCCGGCTCTGCCTAAAACATGACTTTTCGCGCCTTGAAGCTGTATTGCGGGCTAGTTTCTGGAGGAGAGAGATGCGAGCCATCATTTTCTCCTCCATGTCCTCAAAGTGTATCTTGAACTTTAGCTTGTTGTTCATAACCCACCTGAATCCTGTCTGAAAATGAGGTCTTTTTGTGTACAGGACAATATTTTCTAGAGTATTTAGAGAGAGGACTCCGTATAATTCTAAACCTACATCAGACCTGTCTGAAAACAGGACCTTTGTGCTTAAGGTATCAAACTTCAATGGGCATTTAGACGGAGGAATGCAGATAATTTCCTGATACAACTAAGAGGAAGGCTCTCCTTAGAGGGTTTTTCAAGAGGAAGGTAATCGCTTTTTCCCTGTTCGGCAAACTAGATATATCTCCCCCCTCCTCCTTCTCAAACAATGAGATATATGAGAGAAATAAATCCTTACAACATTTATTTTTTCTGGAGCTCGTATTCTTTCCCTGGATTCTCTATGTTTATAATGTATTGTGATGATACTTGGATAACTATGACTTTCCGTCATCCACATTTTTACTTTTCCAAATATCAGAACTTCATCTTGACGCCAGACAGGTAAAATGTAGAGTAAGAATGCGAAGAACAAACCGCACGAGATCTGTTTTATAAAGTTTTTTTTATTTAATCATCGTGACTCGGAATGAATGACATTTTAATGTCGACGAACGTTTACCGAGATGCACTTCACGAAAAAGCTTGCGGTGTTTAATTAAATTTCAGACGACACAATTCATTATTCAATTTCTAATTTTACGTTGGGTACGTTTTCATACTGTGTTCTCTCGTCTTAGTGATGAGGAGGAAGTTTTTCCTCGGAAATATAACTTATAGGAGGACAAAAATAACAAAAGAAAACATTTAGGAATAAGAAAAACATGAGAAGCAAAACGTCGCGTCGTTCACAGAAACTTATTTAGAAAGTCAAAATTACATCGAAAAGATAAAAAGTTTTCGAAGTAATTTTGACCTCATTAAAAATTTTTGTAAATTAAAAGCGGACTTTTCTCCCTTCATTCTCTTCTTAAGAGTACTTCTCTCGTTGGCTAGAGCTTTTCATTTTCTAGAAATTTTTTCTTTAGAATGTTATACTTCTAATAATTAAAAACAAAAAAAGAATACCGCGGAAGTGTTCGGATGGTATATTTATCATTTTTAAAGTACGAAAAAAGAGGAAAAAAAAACTTCCGCAAAATGAAATAAGATATTATAGAATGCCGGCCTCAAAACCATCTACAGGCGAGCTATTAAGGAATATCACCCTCTTTTCTTTCTCTTTTTCTAAACTTTTTATACGATACGAAATTCATTTTCGGTTGCACTTGTACGGTAGTACGTATAATTATAAATTTTCAGTTAATTAAACTTTTAAAATACAATACAATGGCCCAAAAAAGTAAATTGTTACACTTGCTTCAATTATGAATGAAATAATATTTGCGGCAGTTTTTGCGCTTGCTCTAGAATTGTCTCTTTGTCTATTAAATGCTACGAATATAAATAAGGAGTATATTTTAACTTTCATAACGACCTACTTATTAAGGATGAAAATAAGTTTTATTTTGAATTATAATCGCTCTTCTTGAAAATGTAATTTTGGTCTTCAAGCTGAGTTTCAGACTACTGATGGTAGTCTTGGAGAAGGCCGTTTGATACAGGTTCTTGGTTTTAAATTTTTTTTTAGGAGACTTGGCCCATATTATTTTGACAGTAGAAACTAAGAATTATTTTACAAACACCACTCCTGACGAGTTTTATTTGACGCAACAGGTTCTGAAAAAACGAGCTTAAAAAATATCGTCATAATCTGGAGGCAGCAACCATAGTGAAAGAGTTCTAAACCGTCACAATGGGTGAGATACTTGACGACCCCTACCTCCTCAGAAAAAGCCTGAGAGAAAAGAGGGATAGCAGCGAGGCGGTGGATGAAGCTATTGAAAGTGACGAGCTAATCGGATAGAGGACAGAAAGAAGAAGCATGGATATTAATATCCGTACAGATATTTTTTCGGAAAATCCCAAAATTATAAAAGCCACCAGCAATGGAAATAGAAAAAGTTCGAGAAAGTTTATGGAAGCCCCCCCTACCTCGATAGTAAAATCTGTGGTAGGATACCGACTATTGAAGATCGGGAAGGAAGCCACGCCTGAGGCATAAGACGTCATCCACATATCGTTGCCAATCAACAATGTAGGAAAGGAGGTGACGGAAACTTTGTTCTCAAAACGTTTGAGAGAACGATCTCTCTTCCTTCATTTGATATAAGCCGCAATGTATAACTCCTCGTTCCAAAAAAAAAAAAAAAAAAATGGAGGCCATTGCAGGTTTGCAATGGCAGCGGGGAACCCGCAACCTCCCGCGCTCGCGATCACGTTGGCGCGAAAATACCCCCTCAGAAAATGAGTTGGCTGGGGGCTCTTCTCAGTATACTGCATGCTAGGCCTGGTATTATAATGAAGGCTGGAAGTTGAAATTTTTCCAATTTTTCAAAGCCCCTAAAGTAGGTCAAGGTCAAGGTCATTGATGATGTCATAAAGCATCTCGACTGGAAGTTGAAATTGTTCCAAGTTCTTAAAGTAGGTCAAGGTCATTGATAACGTCGTAAGACGCCACACGTCACGTCACTCACTTCACAGAAACTCCCGTACGCGGACGTTTTCTGAGGATGCAATCCCCCCAAACAAAATGGATAGCTCTAGAGAAAGCTTAAATGTGCAGACGCAGACTCCCTTTACCCTTTTGGTTTAAAGTTGAGCCTCGGAAATCGATCCATTTTCAGTTTTTCCAGAATTCTTAGTCATAGCTCGAGACCCAAAGACGAATTTGTGATTGGGGCGAAACAATACAAAAATGCCCTTTTGAAACAAAATCGGTGAAGAAAGCTCAGAACAGCACGCACAGACTCCCTTTACCCTTGTTTTTTGAAGTTGAGCCTCAGAAATTAAACTATTTCCAGTTTCTGAAGGATTCACAGCTCGGTAGAATCTGGAGAACCCAAACACTGACCCTCAGCAAAATATTAAGACCTTTTTGCGAGAGAAAAATGCTTAAGCAATATCCTTGGACATCTGCAACTTGTGATTCAGCTAGGAATTTCAAATTCTGAATTACAGAGCATCTCATGTCATGCTAATTCCAGTTGCACTTGGTCCAACAAAGTCTGGCCAGACGAGGAGAGGGAGCAACTGGGGATTTTTTCCCACGGGCCCAGTTTATAAGAGGAAAGAGTGAAATTGGGGTGCTGTATTCCTTGCTCCGGACCCGACTCGACTGGAGCTCTCGAATCACAACAATAATTTCCACCATATGCACTCTCCTCTTTTGTTTTGTTGTTTACATTTTTTAGTTTTTTATCCTTGTGGCAGCGCCTTTGTATTGTAGCACTAAGCAGTAGCCAGTAAGTACACCAGCCCCGATGACCAAATGACCAAAAGGGGAATAAATTGGTCAGCCTTCTATATTAAGATTTTCCAACTTCAATCACTAAGAAATTCATATTTTTCAAATTTTATAACATTAATGATCTCAGCTATCCATGTTTTTATTACTGGAGTCATTAGTGCGTTTGGCCCAATCAACAGGGTTTTTGCCAACGGAACTTGCCCAGTGACGTCACAGGATAAAAGTCTATGAAAATGTAATCTCCACCGTCCGTCAATTTTCTCATTTTTGTAAGTTTAAGATACTAACGCTGTTCGACCTCAACTATATCTAAGGTATCAAAGTCCACAAAATGTCCCTCATGAGACATTATTGATACTTAGGTCACTCGTGTAAAACCTTCTTCCTCATTTTCCTTCACTGCAGATCATAAAATTGTGCGCAAATAAGCAGGGCCGTCGCTAGGGGGTGGCGAGTGGGTATTACCGCTTCAGGCCTCGCTCTACTCCCTCGCACCGGCGCGGCGGAGGGGGAAAGAATCAAAATCGTCTAAATTGAAAAAAGACCTCGTGAAAATTTTGCTGTAGGCTAGGTTTCTAAAAGTCTGGCGACCAGTCTCAGTCTCGAGTCTCAAGCTCACGTCTCAAGCTCACGTCTCAAGCTCGAATTTCAGGCTCGAGTCTCAGTCTAGAGTGTCAGTCTCCGGTATCAAGCTTTAGTCTCAGTCTTGAGTCTCCAGCTCGAGTGTCAATCTCGAGTCCTGAACCCGAGTGTCGGACTCGAAGTCTCAAGCTTGAGTCTCAGTTGCGAGTATCAGCCCCGAGTCTCAATCTTGAGTCTCGGTCTCGGGTCTCAGTATCCTTGAGCCTCAAGCTCGAGTCTCAGTCTCGAATCTCAAACTTGATTCTCCGTCTCCAGTATCAGTCTCGAGTCTCAGTCTCCTTGAGCCTCAAGCTCCAGTGTCAGCCGCAAGTCTCGGTCCCGAGTTTCAGTGTCGAGTCTCAGTCCCTAGTGTCAGTCTCGATTTTCAAGCTTGAGTCTCAATCTAGAGTCTCAATCTAATCTAGAGTCTCGGTCTTGGTCTCGGATCTCAGTCTCCTTGAGCCTGAAGCTCGAGTCTTAGTATCGAGTCTCGCTCCTGAGTGTCAGTTTCAAGCTCAAGTCTCAGTCTCGAGTGTCAGTCTTGAGTCTCAGGCTCGAGGCTCACTCTCAAGTATCAGTCTCAAGTCTCAAGCTCCAGTCTCAGTCTCGAGTCTCAAGCTTCGGTCTCAGTCTCAAGTCTCAAGCTCATGTGTCAGTCTCGAGTGTCAGTCCCGAGCATAGCTGAGAACAGTCATTTTTTAGCGGTGCCGGTTATAAAGGTTCTTTGATTGAATTGTGAGATCCGGTTCTTTTTGGTTCCGGTTCCGGAAACCAAAGCTGGGATCCGGTTCTCTTTGGTTTCGGTTCTAGAAGCCAAATCCTGGATCTGGTTCCTTTTGGTTCTGGTTTCTTTCGGTTCTTGTTCTGGAAGCCAAATCCGGGATCCGGTTCCTTTTGGTTCTGGTTCCAGGACACAAATTGGGGATCCGGTTCCTTTCGGCTCCGGTTCCAGAGGCCTGAAAATACGGGAGGAAAACCGCTTCCTGTAGCGGTATTTGGTTCCGGTTCTCAGCCCTGGTCCCGAGTCTCAGGCTCAAGCAGGGCCGTCGCCGGGAGTGGCAAGTGGGTATTACCGTCTCAGGCCTCGTGCTAGTTTAGGCCTCGCGCCGGCGAGGGGAAAAAATTAGAATACCTAGACTAAATTGAAAAAAGGCCTCATGTGAAAATTTCGCTTTAGGCCTCAAAAAGTCTGGCGAGGGCGCTACTTTCATGGTAATGGGAGTGGTGAGCAAGAGATCTTACAGTCTCTCTTTTGATTATACAATTTTATCCTTATAAAGTCATCATGAAAATGAAAAAGGCCTTACTGTACGGACACACACCTAGGCTATATTTTGTATTGTGTTGATTATTATCCAATTGATCGTGAGCTAATTATTGCGAAATTTTTATTTTTTGAAAGCTCATTCAAAAGTCGATGACTATAGCTGGTAGCCATCCTCGATTGTTTTCACGAGACAGCAAAAGTCAACCCGAGTTGAAAATTTCGACAAAATGATTAAAAGTAAGTGAAATTAACGAGTTTAACGATGTTTACAGGCGAGAAATGACGGTTTGAAAGGAGGTATAAGGCGTGTAGATTGAAAAGTATGGGCAGAATGAACCTGTCGACGACGTGTGTTAAACAGAGAAATTATTTACGGCCATTAAGCGAGTAGTTAACGCATTACCATATAAATTATGTCAGTACGTGACGCCAGAAACGGTATCTGCCTACGAATCGCATCAATTTAATTTATCAGATTTATTATTCCATCTTAATGGCGCACATGTGTTAATTCGCTCGAATAACTCGGCTTTTGAATATATTGCAAATAATAGTGGCGAATCGTTTACTCTCAGTACTGTATTTTGATGATGTGAAGAGGATGAGAATGATACATAGTGCGCGACGAGTCACCGAATAGTATTTGATGGTCGGAGTTAACTAGGAGGGGTACTTGAAAATGAAACTGAGCACATGTAGATTGTTGAAGTGCGTTCTTGACCTTTTTTGCATATACGTTAGCCCCACTTTGTGGTGGAAGGAAAAGAATTTATTTCACGCAGTCTAGTGCGGATATCGTTTTGGTACTTCAAGTATAGTTACCTTTGGGCGAGAAAATAAGGAGAACAATTTCGGAGATAGAATTTTCGCTTTTATCGAATTCAGTTGAAATGTTACGGTTCGGTGTGGTACCTAAGAAGAGGTGGAATTCACTAAGATTGAAAATAATACACAAGCCTTATTTACCTTCTTTTCTTGCGAAAATGTTTGGGGAACTTTTTCAGAATTCAAGCCTTTTAAGACTGACCACTGGTTTGAGGAGACGACCTCTGCGCCGCGACATGCATAATGAGGTCACAATAGAGAATGTATGTTACCAGGCCACCTCAAACGTGTGACCTTAAAATGTGGTTGTATTGTGTCGGCTAATTAACCCATCAGAATGTAGAAAATAGAGGACCCATTTCAGCGTCGGACTATGTGACTAGTCTCTTCTGTTGCCTGTGCAGCGCTGCCCTTCTTCCAAGGTGGAGTGGGTGCGGGTTGCGTAAACATTTGATTTTGTCCTCGGCGAACCCCCTCTTCTACACGGCAACTGACAAGTTGCAGTGTCCCCCTGACACGCAGAAAGCACTAGAACACACAACAACAAAACCACTATCTTAGATATCCTGGATTGCTGTTGGAGTCTCTTTATCTTCTTTCTTCAGGGATGATCTTCCTCTTCTTCCTGCACGTCGTGATGTGAATGGTACACAGGTGGTGAGTGTGTGATAGCGTGGTTCTGTATTTACCTACTCCATTCCCGGTCTATCTTCCTCGTAACGGTAGCGGCAAATGCAGACCCTTGGTTCCATGCTTCTTCAAAACCTAGCATGGTGGATACCAGGCTACTCGCAATTAGCGCTTCATCTACATCGATCTTTCAAAGAGACCGGCTGAGCTTGTCCCGCTCACGTCTCGCACTGAAATAAGGTGTGCTCTAGTCCATCATCCCGCTCTTGGTCGCCGTGCGAACACGTTGCCTACTCAACTTTCCTTCATTCTCGCGAAGGTTCTTGTTGAAGCAGCCATGGTCGCTAAATACCTGCGTCAGGTCAAAGTTCAGCTAACCACGGTGTCGGTTTATCTTCTACACGAGTTGTCCATGTGCTCTGCTCACTCTGGGCGATTCTTGCTTTCCAGTGTCTGGCACTGCTTAACCCGTAGAGTCTCTTGGTTGGTCGTTGTCTTCTTTTTTGCTCTGAACGCCACCGCTCTCTCCTCAGCAAGGAGCTCAATTGGTGATGAACGTGCTATTACGCGAAGAGCCTCCGTAGGCACTAACACACCTCAGCGCAGCTCTCCGCTGGATCTTATCCATCTCTCTTCTTCAGTAAGGTATTTTCATTGAGTCAGCCCATACTGAGGCACCATATGCAGTGCTCGTCGTGATCCTTCTTATAGTGCCTAAAGCTCAGCGTTGATTCAAACCAGATGCCAAGGTACTTCATTTTCTTTTTGGTCTTGATTTCCACACCTTGCAGGTGAAAAGTAGGCTGACTGAACATTCGACGGGTGGTGAATGACATGGCTTCCGTCTTACCTACTGCAAGCAAACTCTGATGATAGACGGACGTGACTTGGGACATTTGCAGGTTACTTATGAGAAGTATTGTAGTCACATCAAAGGATCATAATTAATTACTTTTTTCTAACTGTTTTGTAACAGTAATATTATAATCTATGACCATGGAATGACGTATCTATAAACCTCTTGTGACAATAACTGTTTCCTCTCTTGTAGAATTTGTTACGATCAATTTCAATACTCTACGTGCGGCGCGATGGACAGCGTCAAGGAGGGGGGTTTGACAACCCCCGAAAGTCCCACCAACCACCACCTTTCTCCTCCTTATGTATAAGACCACGTTCGCTACACCGATCGACAATAATACAGGTACGCTCAATACGCACTCGGCTATTCTGACTAAAGGTCACAGTACTGGAGAACCCGAATACTGAGCCTAAGAACAAACGTGGGGCGTTCAATACAGAAACGCTGACTAAACAACTGGAACAACCAAGTTGCTGTACTCGACTCCGGCGACTGGAAAAACCTAGACCGCCGTTTGACTATTCTCTGGCGACTGGAGAACCCAAGACCGCCGTAAACTGCAATGCAAGCGAAACGTACAAAAACTGGAACAATACTGATTTCGCACGCGAATTCGATCTACTTATATGGGCTAGGGTTATGCCGTATTGTGCACCTTAGCCAGCTGCCGCATTCACGGATCTTCATAATTATTTATTTGAGACGCGATAGTCTCGCGCTTCTTCTCGATAACAGCCAATTAGAATCGTTCGTTCAATCCACAACGTTCACGTATTACTGCGTATTACTGCGCTACTCTCGTATCGCGTTTTTACCTCGTCAACGCCGACTAAAATGGTTCATCGTAATAAATTATTGTAATAGTCCTTTCTCTGGGAGTCTTTTACCTTATGGACTTCGTCCTACGACAACACCTTCTCCATAGCTCGCTGAATGAGGTAAAGCTAGTAAAGAAAATGGGCTCTTAATTTGTTGCTGAAATATTTACACGTAAGTTCCGTACTTTTCCTGCGAGTGGGAATGTCATGTAAAACGTAAAAGAGTTCCTTTCATGTGACATATAGTGACCTTGTGTTGTTTCTTGGGGTCACACACGCAAATCCAGAACTTCATTATGGAGGGGGGGGGGACTGACGCCGGCGATTTTGCGCGAAAATTTTTTTGCCCCTCCTTCTTTCGAGAGACCTTTCCCGACCCTCTAAATTGAGGAATGGGAAATACCCCCCCCCCCTCACCGATCCGCGCCTGCATCTGAGAAATACTGTTCCAGCAGTGACTCTATTGTGTGAGCATAGTTGATTTGGTCGTCATATTGTGACTTCATCCGTCTTTGCGTGGCACGTTGTGTCCAAATTACCATAATGTTTTGGGGTTGCGCGTCGTGGCTATAACGACCAGCCGAATTGCTTAAATCGAGATGGAAAAGCATATCTACTTCTGGTTCCGCGAACAGTCCACTAAACGAATATATTGGAAATTTTACCATCATTTAGGTCATGTGTAATACTAGGAAATGTTCGAGATTTCCGAGTGAAAAGAATATGAAAACATGAAAACTCGCGATTTTTCCTTCTTGTTATTTGACTTTTATTACTCTCTTCTCCCCTCCCTCCTTGCATAATTTTCAGGATCACCTTTTATTGAAATTAGAAATGGTTTTAAAGGCGATGAACGTACAAACGACCACTCGCTTTTCACCTATTAAAAGTATACAAGGGTATCTCTTTTTCCAGCATCAGGTGTTCAAAATTGTCGGTATATTTCTATAGTTATCATTCGCGAATTGGTTTATGCAAAAAATTATGCTGAATAAGCAACGTCATTGGCAATAACTGCGACGACTTCTTCGAGCGAAAAAGGAAAAGAAAACGACGACACACCGTGTTCCTTTTCCTGTACCTAAAGGTTACTAAACATAAAAGAGATGTACATAAAAATAAATAAGACATTTATATAATAAAGAGAATGATACTTGAGTAGCCGAAACTAACGTCGTAATAAAAAATGATCTATGTTTAGTAACATTAGGAATTTTTCTCGAGAAAACAGAATACCGGTATACGTACGCTATTACGTAAGAAAATGGGAGGGCAAAAAAGAAGAGAGGAAAACAACGAAAAATTATATCGTACGTACGCAAACTTTAGGTACATAAAAATTTTCTGTATCTTCTACACAAAAAAGATACTGTCGTATATATCGCACCTATAGCGATAAAATTAATCTTTTAAATGGATGTAACTGTGCTCGAATAAAATTATGAAATACTGCGTATCAACATTTAAAAAATAGTTCTCAAAAATAAGTACATAAGTTGGCAGAAAATTTGCAATTGCTTTTCCGTGTATGAACGTGCGTTTTCCACAAATCAGGAGGAAGGGTGTAGTCGGGTGGGATGGTTCTAATTTCACCCGGTGATTATCTGTATGCTTAGGATACAATCATTGTATCCTAATCATACAGATAATCACCGAGTGAAATTAGAACCATCTCACCCGACTACATATAGAACCCAAAAGAACCGTGGGCTCTTTTCCTAGAGCCACTTCGTTTCGAGAGATTCAGTAGCTCCTCTTTGAAAGCTGCTCCGCTACTTTCTCCAAGCTCTCAGCTCCGGCTCTAACTCTTCGCTATTAGAAGCGGCTCACCGCCTCTATTGTTGAAAGATAGTTGAATCTTCAAATTTTATGCCTACTTGAAAATAATAATTCTAACAACAGGAACAATAATGGTAAGGATGAACTATCACATTTTTTTGATCTACTGTATTTTGAAATGGTACCTATTGGCTATTACTTGGAAATCAGGAAGCTTTTCAACCTTCGTCAATGAGCTCGGCACTCCACCCTAACGAATCCATCCTCCACTTTTCCTCAAACCTTCAACGTAATTTAGAAATCTGCAAGTCCGAGTTTTAAAGTTCTATAGCATTCCGTATATTAGGCTATATTATCACTAAACTGGGCTTAATAGACTACATTAGTTTTGAACAAACAACTAGACCTAATTAGGCTGGATAGCTTTAAAATAGGTCTAGACCCGTCTTTATATCAATATGCATGCAGTATACTAGAGTATATTAGTCCTATACTAGGACTAGTATGGTTTAGCTCAGTTTTCTCAACCACTCTTCCAACGCGGCACATTTTTCCATGAAACGATATTCCTGCGGCACAGCATTTCCAAAACTTCAAATTGTATCCAAAATTTTTCTGCATTTTGCTACTGATTTCGTCTTCCTAATTTCAGGATTTGTGGCCGTACAAGAGGAGCCTCAGTCCTCTTTCCTTATACTGTGGTTCCGGGAAACGGAAGCTTTAGGCAAATTCAAGCTGATGACTTCACGAACTAATCACGTCACGGATGGTGATGACGTCACAAGTTTGATAATCTCAGTAGCAGATTCAACGGATGATGATGGAGTCACAAGAAATCTTAAACTGGATTATATCTTTACTGTGCCTTTATCCGCTGTAGAAAATTTGCCAATTTTGGTCTGGGTTTCCTCTTTTCAATGTCTTGACTAGCTCCCAGCCGTGTATTGGAAATTTGCAAGTCCAAGTCCGAGTTGATCTCCTCCCTCCCCCCACCCCTCTCAGAACATTTGACGTGATCCAAAATACTTAACTCATTATACTGGACCAAGGATACGAGCGGAGCAAGTGAGTCCCCAAAAGCTAGATAGTTTATCATACCAGACAACAGGATTACGCTGGTTGATGTCTTTTCTCTGCCTTTAACTACTACATCTAAAATTTGTGAGTATGGAGCCGGGGTTTTTCTTCTTACCGTCTTTAACGGCACCCCAGCTATCTATTGGAGATCATCGAATAGTCCGATTTGAACTTCCCCCACAGAAAAGTTGCGAATGATCCTTGATTTGATCTAGAATATTCAGCTTATTATACTAGACCAAGAATGTCCCCGAAAGCTCGTTAGCTTATTATATTAGAGAAGAGTTTTTTTTTTTTTTTTACTGTACCTTCATCCGCTATAGAGAATTATTTTGTCACAACAGGTCAAGACGGTAGCTGAATCGAGCAACTTTAAAAAGGCGTTAAAAATTATTCTTATTCATTTGGTTCCGCCAGAACATTTATCAAACAAACTGCGAGATTGACTACATACACTATTTGCACTCAACTGCTTGGGAAAGTTTCGGTTTAGAGGAATTTTGCAGTCGGTGAGGTGGCTTTCCTACGTTTGACTTCACTATTTGCACTCAACTAGACTACAGCTGTGAAAGTTGGGCAAGTTTCGGCTTAGAGGAATTTCACAGCGGTGAGGTGGCTTTCCTCAGTCTCTTCTTATGCCGCTCAAATTTCTTCCAAGTCTCTCTTTTAGTTAATACAGCCTTCAACATTTTTCAATCACTAAGTTAGGTTAATGACCCCGCCCTCATTGGAATCAGAATTTACACCTCATTCTTTTTCATGCACAGAATAGTCAACAGATATTGGTCGTGTCGAATTATGTCACAAAAGGTGACCATCACATCACGATGACGGAGGCACATGACGTCACGTGATGTGACGACTGCTCGTGACCGTCATTATTGCCGCGTTTCAGCGGGAAACCCGCTATCTATTTAGGGGGATTACATCCTCAGAAAACGTCCGCGTCCGTGAGTTTCTGTAAACGGTGTCTTATGACGTCATCAATGACCTTGACCTACTTAGGCACATGGAAAAATTTCAACTTCCAGCCTTCATTATATCACGCCTAGTACACAGTATACTGAGAAGAGCTCAGCCAACACATTTTCTAAGGGGGTATTTTCGCGCCAATGTAATCGCGAGCGCGGGAGATTGCGGATTCCCCGCTGCCATTGCAAACCCGCAATGGCCTCCAATTTTTGTTTACATCTTTTCAGTGGGGAACTCGCTATCCATTTTGTTAGGGGGATTACATCCTCAGAAAACGTCTGCGTCCGGGAGTTTCTATGAACTGCGTAACTTGAAATGACGTGTGGCACTTTATGACGTCATCAATGACCTTGACCTACTTTAGGGACTTCAAAAAATTTCAACTTCCAGCCGAGATGCTTTATGACATCATCAATGACCTTGACCTTGACCTACTTTGGGGGCTTGGAAAAATTTCAATTTTCAGCCTTCATTATATCAGGCCTAGCATGCAATATACTGAGAAGAGCCCAGCCGACTCATTTTCTGAGGGAACATTTTCGCGCCGACGTGATCGCGAGCGCGGGAGGTTGCGGGTTCCCCGCTGCGGCGCTGCCATTGCAAACCTGCAATGGTCTCTAATTTTGAAAGAGTTCCCATGCACTCAATCAAGATTGACAGCAATTACCAAATACTTCCAGTGGGCTGCGTGTTAACTGGAAGACCAAAAACGAGAGAACATTATTCTCATCGTTGTTCGATAGGTCAACACAAAATACTTCAGGAAAGTACTATTTGAAGACACATTGGTTCGGAAAGTCTGCATGAGCTGCAAAAACCAGTGTTATCACTCACAGCAAATCATCTCTTTTTTAAGAAATCTGAAAAAATTCTTACTTCTCGAAGTGATCGATCATAAAATCAGGTTCTAAATACTCCTCAATCGACGTACCTAGTTGATGAGGGAAATTTCACAAGCTGACCTGTAATTTTATCATATTTTGAAGCATCGACTCAATAGTTCTTGAAAAAGACCGTAGTACAAATATTCGTGTAAAAACCCTCGCGTCGCAATCTTCACTCTTATCTACGCTCTTTGACGAGATACATCTTGTACCCCACCCCCACCACAAGTTCATCTCATCTCGCTCATCTTCTTCAAGGTATTAACGCGGAACGACGAAAGCTAACTCACGTAACCATCAATATCCTGAAATTCGCGAAATACCGCGAGAAAACTTTTCATTTATCGTATCATAATATCGTTTGTAAATTGATCGACGAGAAAACGAGACCCGATGAGTCGGGCGATGAACGACAAACCCGAAAAGAGCGGATTTATACGAGAAATTACGTCGCACAAAGGAAGAGAAATTTATCGCTAACCAGAAATTGAGTACGTACTACCAAAGAAAACCAACAACAGCTTTCTGAATTTACACAAGTAATTCAATCCCGCATTTTTCGCGACCTTCTCGTCCTCGCGTTCGTTCTAAACTTTAACTAGATTGTACGCAGTCTTCGTGACTCGCTTTGTGGCAAATAAACGTAATTGGATGTAGCGATACATTAATTACCCTATTCCGAGGCTTTTGAATCAGAGTTTGAAACGTCGCGTCGTCGTTGGAAGATTCGAGAGAAAAAAAAAGAGACTCGCAAAAGATGGCGAGCACACCTTTACAATTCCGGAATGCGAATTTTCCCCTGCAGAAAGTCGAGAATAATCACGCGTATATATAAAATGAAAATGCCGACGTGACTGTATACGTGTACTTATACGAAAATAATAATATTTGTTCTCGTTTTCGTTCAAATTTTTTGCAATTCTTCGTGCAATTTACGTCCTCGCGTTCCTCTTTCGTAGCGCTATTGTTGAAGGACGGCGAAAAGAGAGAGAGAGAAAAAAAACGAGCCCATTCACAAAGAAGTAAGAGTTTACGCGGGTAAGGAGACACTATTTTTTTCGTTTTTCTCTCGCAAAAATATAAGTAGGTTTTGAGAGGGAGAATAAGACTCGAAAAATAGAAAAAAGAAAAGAGCAAAAAGAAAAAAGGTCGGACAAAATGAACTGCAAGACGAATATAATTCTCAACTTGTCCCCGGAGAGATAAAAATATTCGCGGAAATCCCATTAAATTTGATTTATATCTTTATATATCGATGAAGAAAAATTTATCTCATCTCAGCCTGTAAAATACTACCTCCCAGTGACAATATTCATCAATCATACGCGTAACTTTGTCCCACTAACCCGTTCTCTCACGAGTATTTCCCACTATTGTTATTCTATACCGCCTAGCTTCTCATATTGCGGCTTTTTCAACGTGTCTGCCGACAAAAATTTACTCCACCACGCCCGTATCTCAGGTATTTTTGCACTTTTTTTTTTGCCTTCTTTCACCGGCGCAAATGATTTTCACTGACGTACAGAAGCGGTCGGCCGCGCCGTACCGAAAACTTACAACCAGGTTAAATTATTGTGGTTCCGTGATCAAAATGAATAATGCTCGCCCCGTTAACGCATTTAGTTTGTTTATTGGACCTATACGTATATAGCTGTGGAGCCACGATGAAGTATTTTCAATTTTCTAAAAGCAAAACATCATCAGCATCTACTTCCTTAATAGGATTTTACTTCCATCTTTCGCGGTTACGAGTGTAAACTTACATAAATGGGATATCACGTATCATCAATTTTCGCCTTTCCTTTGAACTATATAAATATGAGTAAGCTGAAACCATATTGTAAACATCTGAAAGCATTTGTGGATAGCTGTTACGCTACGTGTAACAAGAAATACGTTTGCGAAGGGAGATGCGGATGTGTTCGAAAGTTGAACAAAATCAAGAAAGAAAATAAGAAAAAATGACATATCGCCTAATTTACCGGAGTAATACTCTGGAAATTTTCAACTCACTGGTACGTTGTAAGAATTGAGTATGGCAAGGAGGTTTTATATGTATGAACTCCAAAGATCCTGCCTTCCGAAGCAGTGACTCAACTAAGGGGGGTTTAGAAGATGGTGAAAAAAACAGGACCTTACAGAATGAAAATTAAAAGGATAAGCTTGATACGTTTAAAACTTATAGAGCTACTGTGAATGTACAATATACAATTTACTCTTGTTCATTAGTAAGTAAAGCCATGATTTTCAAACTGAACAAATACTTAACCCTCTCTGTTTCCTACTGATCAATCTCCTTACTTAGTACTCGCCCTGGCCAAAATTCTAGAAAAAATTCTTTAACAAACGATTCATCTGTTTTTTTAATCCAGCAATCTATAATGGATGCCGTAGAGCCAAGTCTGAAACCATGGCATTAGCTGAACTTACCACTCTTATTCATCAAGCAAACTCCGACAAATCAAGCCTACTTTTTAGTTTTTTTGACATGTTTCATGTCTTCACTCTGCCCTGACCCCTGATATGAAATTTTCCGAGTGGCCCCATTCACCCTACTTTGCGCGTACCCCCTTCACCTTCGTTACTTCGTGGGTGGTTCAAAAATTTGCGAGTTCACCCCGCGAGTTCACCTTGCCTAGTTTACATCCTTCATGTCGGCTTCATACTAGCTTTGTGCTAGGATTTCACCAGTCTTAAACTAGACTTTAGACAAAGAAGACCCCCACCCCTAGGATTTCACTACTCTTAAATTAGGCTCATTATAGGGTGTTCGGGCGTAGTGCCCACTATACTAGCTTTTCGATAGCCTCATACTAGGGTTTTAACAGTCTTAAACTAGAATTATGATAGACCAAAAAGCCCCCCCCCCTATTCAGGATTTCACTAGTCTTAAACTAGGCTTATAATAGGGTGTCCAGGGGGCGTAGGTTAATCACCAAAATACAGTATACTGTATAAATAGATCTAGTCAGTTTATACTAGCAGGCTTAGACATCCTATCCCCCTGCTCCATGGTACTCTAGTACACTGTATGAAAGGAGCTAGTCAGTTTAACTTATACTGACTGTATACTTGCTCACAAAAAGTTATTAGCTCAAATTATTCTAAGTTGGCCTTATACTAGAGCTACCCGAATGCTATTAGTTTGCAGTCTGTTCCCACAACTTTTAGAGAACTATCTATAAAGCCGATTCTTTTAAGTCAGAGCAGCAAATCATCCAACTCTTTTCTGGTCATGTACAATCTATACAGTCCCTCACGGCTCACCACTCAGTCGATCGTTTTCCATGATCGTAACAATCATCTTTAGTAAGTAACATCACTTTCCCCATTAAACCAATTTGATATGCCAATGACCTAAGCATCCATAAGCAAACAAGTAATCAACTTTGCGCGCACAGAATCCAACAAAATGGCTATCATACAGTAGATAACAAATATCCTAATTAAAATCATTACCATTTGTGTGGGCTTCACCACACCGAGAATACCGTCATCACAAAATTGACCTTACACGTCTCCAAATTGATCACAGGCGACCCCCACGCGCTCATCCTCTTTCCAAGCTTTTCCCGCTCTCATGCAAATGTAGCCTCGACTCCCTTCTCGTTGTTTGGCCTAATAAATTTGTCCCTCTCATCCCAGTGAATTGGTCACTTTAAAATCCATGTAAGTCCTTGGGAGTAAATTTTACACCACAGTACATTATATAGGTATGGACACAACACCAAAATCTTGTCCGCAGTTTTGTCGCAGCGCATCAAAATATTCCGCTAGATTTGTTGCAATCTAGGACTAATTCCCCTCTCTCCACCAGCGCTGTTACGGTACCGGAAATACCCTAGTGCAAGCAATTTTTTGAATAATTGTAAAAAATTGAAAAATTCACTGAGAAGAATGGCTCTTTCGGACATGTATATAGCTTCTAATGAATTGTCTATTTGAACCAAGTCTCAAATTTTTACAATGATTTTCTTTTTGTATGATTTTTTGAAAATTGCTAATTTGCCATACGACTCTGTGTAAACCAGAAGAGTTTACAACAAAGCATACAGCCCAATCTGGGAATTTGTTGAGGAATGAGGGCATAATATTGAGGGACAACAGTTTGTAGTTTGTACAGCCGAGATATGCTTGTGTTCATACCATCTATAATATAACTACGCAAAAGAAAAAAAAAACCGACTCTCAATACAGTGTTATTGAAATGTATTGTATTCTAGGACAGAAGAAAAGTTGCTGAATCAAACAGTACCAATATTGATAACATTTTATGAGCCTGGTTTACACAAATCTAATTTCATATATAGGTACCCTTATTTGAGTATTTGACAATACATAACTTTCAACATTTCCTGACGGTTTCTCGGAACATTATGCGAGCTGTTAGGTAACCTTCCCTATTTCCCTTAACTTCAAGAATAATTACCCGATGTTTTGAAAAATTCCAAGCATTATTCATAGAGTTATCTAGCTGCATGTGGACAAAAATTCCCACCTGCAGGCCGCAACACACCATTTTGTTATACACGTGTATTTCGTGTGTGTGAGTGATTAGGTAGAGCATACCCTTTATCAGTTTTAGCGGTGTAATTTGTGTTTGATTTTATTGATAAAAATGATGAAATAAAAATAAAAATAATACAACTGAAAAAATTTCTTATTTTCTTTCAAAAGTCAATACTGATTAGATCCGTTTTTGGAACTAAGATGGCGAACGAACTTACCCGTCACATTTATGAAAACAAAATTCAACGAGAAAATGATAAAGATCTACTTGCTGATAAGGATGCAATTCAAAGAAAAGGATTTCCGTCTTCCGTCGATCTTTAATCCTACAAAATCTGGCTTCTAAATTTTTAAATGAAGAGTTTCGAGAAAGATTGGGAAAACAATTTCCGAGACTCATCAAGACATCGATTTCTTATTATTGAGGTCTTAATAAAATTTGGTGGAAGTTGATAATTAGCAGAATCTATTCCTACAAAGTACTAAACTCGAGCGTGAGTAAAACTAAGTAAATTTTGTTAACCTTTAGAATTTATTTAGTAAGTGCCAGAATTATTCGACTTATACCCATCCTCTGCCTTTTCATTTCAGATCGAATTCCCAAGTTTCCTAATGGAGTCATTTCCGGACTCTGAAATGGACCTCCACCAGATTCCTATCCAAGCTTTCACATCGAAAACGCGGGAGAAGTTGGCATGCATGCTGAACGAACGAAAACTAACTCCAACAGATCCGAATAAACTACGAAGGTGATAAATTATATAGTTGAATATTTATTTCATTATTATTAGTGGATATCGCCGACACTAATTTTCAAATTTGTATAGAGATTATCGAGGCCTCGCAGAACTCATGGGAATGAGAGTATACGGACTCACGAATGATACCAATCACATAGCCAATTTGCTCGAAAAAAGTCGCCATACAATCGGTCAATTTCAAGAATTCTTGGAACAAATTGATCGTTTCGATGTGCTGGACGATTGCCGAGAATTATTTTGTAAGTTAGAAGAGATTCAACTCTTGTTATCATTTAAACGAAGTTATTTTATCCTTTCAATACCTACAGATAACGATGCCGTAGCCCATCTTGAACAGTTGAAGTCCCCGTTAAGTTGTCAAAATAAGGAGGATTATCTCACGATAGGTAAGTTGACGTTACACAAAGTGCCTATGTATATTGGATTTGGCGAGTGATCAATTGCGTTCAATATAGATGATATCATGGAGTCGAAGAGGATATATGATGCGTTTTTACTGTACGCCGATGACGATATCGATTTCGCTGCGAAAATAGTTACCAATCTTGAATCAACGCAATTCAATCTTAAGGTTGGTTCATGAAAGATGCTCTTCGAAGCTCTTTTTTACTCTTTTTTCGACTCCTTCAATGGAAAAATTGTCTTTTCCAGATATGCGTCAAAGATCGTCTTCTAGGGGGAGCCGTATTTGAGCACAGTGCCATAATGCAGCTGATCTCTCAACGTTGTCGTCGATTAATTGTATTACTTTCAGACGAATTTGTGAGGAGTGATAGAGATATTTTTTATTTAGAATTTGCGCGACATATGGGTTGGGGTAAGTGGAAGAATTTTTTTGTCAATAAAAATGATGAATTCTCGAGCTTACCCTGTAATCGTTCTTGTTTTTACAGTCCAAGGAAATGAAAGCAGATTTATCATACCTGTTGCGTACAAACCTTACAAACAACTACCAGAACATCATAACGTTTATTGGATATTGCACTACAACCGACACAATATTCTTGTAAGCTTTTGGGATACGTTGCACAGATCTATTGTTACACCGCCTGCAAATACCAGGTAAGAATTAGGTAATTCGGTAGTTCTCACTATGAACAATAGAAAGAACGAATCCGATGACGGAAAATTGTCGCAGAACAAAAAAGTTGGTTTTGTAAAAAAAATTGAGAGAAATCGGAAAATTGGTTCCTTTTTTGTAACAGTAAATTAAAATTAGCGGGTAGAAATCTATGCTCAATACTTTTGTTTTGAAGCTCCTTTCGAGAGTACATACGTCGATCCTCATTTAGGGTTGTTGCAGATCCTTTAACAATTTTAAATGTCATGCAAACTGATGAATTCTTATGATCAATTATTGTTCGAATTTTGTCATTTGTTCTTTACCCTTCCAACATTCATATTCATACTTGTACATTCGTGTACCATCATCTTTACTTTACTGACTCGAGAGTTGCTATAATTAACTTCTTTTTCAGCAGAAGTGTTCCTATCAAGGAACCCGAATTACCGGCTCCACATTCTATTAAGAGTGACTGTATTCATGTTTCGAAGAATGAATGTTCTCGGACCCAATCACCACCAAACGATGAAGAATTACAATCATTGGAACCGTCACCTAGTGTAGAAACTAAACTGCATCGTCGCAAATCTGTAAAATCAACTGTGAATAAACTCTTTAAAAGAGTGTTTAAAAAAAAATCAAAAAATTTGCCGGCAGCGTACTGTGCTTAAAATATTGATAGCGTGATCTCCAAAACTGAACAATACGAGCTTCAAATTATTTTTTACGTTTTAAATGTATTGTACTTTAATTTTTATTTGTAATTTTAATATGTGCGTTGAATCGCTGGCGAGTGTTTTCAACAATAATCGAAAACGATGCAAATTTCTCAAAAAAACGCTCTACCATTTTTATTTACACATTTATTACAAAAAATTGATTTTTAATGTATACGTGATTTGTAATTGTTGAATTTTTATTTTATTGAATGTTTTTAATGCATACGTGATTTGTAATTTTTAGAGTTCATTTTATTTATGATGTATTCTTTTCATTCATAGTACGTACCTTCCTACTCATTAAATATCCACAATACACTCTATGATTTTCTCATTTCTTAAATCCTAGTCAACTAAATTACTTGATTTCTATTTGAAAAGGTGTGATTTTCGACAATTATCATCGAAACATTTTACGCCAGTTCCACAAAGTGAAAAAATGAAGTATTCGAGGTGGTACGAAATGCATGATGGTTATCAAGTTTTTTCGCACAATCCATCACTTTACGACACGTATCGTTTCAGACTCATATTTCAGGTATTATGAATTTTCATAGCTTTCTTGGTAGACATACCCATACCTACAAGTTCAAGATGAGGTATCGGAGCTGCCATCTCATCGAATTGAAGGCTTCTCAAGCTTAGATATGAGTATTGTTTTTTTCTTTCTTTACGTCTTATCGTCTCTCAATCCAAATAGCGAAACAAATTTTAAACGCAGAAATATGAAGCAGGCTTATTTCGTTCAAATTCACTTATGAAGTTTTCTCCTGGAACATTAACTCGCAAGTACACGATGCACAACTATTCAACGAGAGGGATCTTCAAGATGAGCTTGGTACTTTTGTTCGTTCTTTTTCACTTGAGGTTTGAATCAACAAGATAGCATGATGATCACATCACCTACATTCAACAATCGGTGTTTATGTTATCATCATACTACGATTTATATTTACAAATCGTCTTCACCGCTTCTGTTCTCATACATTCTGCGTCGGCGACGAAAAAGAATAGAATACCAAGGAACAACCGACGGAAATCTATCAAATACGATAACTTAATAACTAACAGGTAACAATATATTTTACACATTTTACGACAAGTACAAAGTGATAACGACAATACGAAGGAAAAAACGAATTTGAGATGCGAGGGAATCATTCTTTGGCAAATTCGACGTTACCGGTCGGACTTCTTTCAACTTTGATACCTTTAGCGGCGAGTATTTCTTCAATATCTCTTCCCTCTACATGGTCAAACCAATTTAGACGATCGGCGATCAAATGGTTATTCTGGCAACCGTCGCATCTGATAATGACTACTCCTGACGTATACGCTTTTTTAGAGAAGTATTTATTATTGCGAGTACCACAAACTGTGCACGTGAATTGAATATTCATTTTTACTTCGGCTTGAGTAGGTAGACATTGACTCGGTGAGCTTGTACAGTAAGGTGATGAAATCGTATGCGAATTTCTTGGTACTCGGCAAATTGAATATCGAACAAGAGACCGTTCACTAGGATTGAAGGTGAGAAAATTTTTCACTCGTGACAAAAATCGCGCCCGTCGAAGCATTTTCACGCCAACTAACTTTCGAGTAGTCTACGGAGAATCTTCATACAAAATATTTATGGTTCATTATCAGTAACATTTTCGTGAAGTGCATCGTAGATACCGTGGGACTGAGGTGTTATGCGCCGCCATCTTCATTCAGATTCAATGAGCGATTGACGTCATAGATGAATCACACTGTTGTAAAGTTGTAAACAAAAACAAAAATAATAATAAATGGTTCACTGATAAAGCGCGTGAGGGGGGAGAGGAAGTGAGAACTACCAACTTCTGTGTTGTAAAGTTGGCACGCATGAACTTGTTAAAATTAATACTGACAAGCAACTTGAGGAAGTTAGTGTACACGACTCTTGCGGAGAAAAATCTTGACTCTTGAGTCTTATAAAGTCCTGAAAGTTGAGCAGAAACAGAGGTGAACCACCGTTGCTGCTCATTAAAATCGAGTCAAAACTTGATAGGTGTCATTCATTTCTATATTGAAACGGTTGATAATTGTCTATTAGTCATTGAGAGGCCGACTTCCATTCTGCTTGGAGTAAAGGATTGATCCATCGAAGTATGAGATGATCGGAAATCGATGTATGTAATTTGCTCGGTACGTACTGAAGTCGAATACGCCGATTAACTGGAAGTGTTATCGTTTCTAATCCCGCTGCAGCGTCTTACAATACTATGGAAACCTCAAGACCATTACCGCCTCGAAAAAATCTCACACCGACGAGAATCAGCAAACAGTACCTTAGCCCACTGCAAGTCTTATTGCAGAGTGGATTCCAGCGACATCGCGCGTAAGTTTGAATCGAGAACGTATCTCATAAGCTCGCACTGTAATCCAAAAAACACTAATTTCTTTTATACCGTCCATAGTGAGAAAGCATTAGCCGCGACTGGTCATCGAAGTGCGCAATTAGCTGCCGATTGGTTACTAGCACACGTCAACGATCCCACGCTAGACTCTCCATTTCCTCGAGAATATATCGTATACGCTTGCCCGTATGGTGAATTACTCCAGCAGTTGGAATTATTTGCGGAGCGATCCCTCGAAGAATGCGGCTGGAATGGAGCGCATAATTTCATACCTCATGTGACACTGGTGTCGTTTTTCAAAGTATGATTTTCTTGTTTCGTAAAAAGTTTTGTACGAAACATTCCTAATGTTTTCTTGTGTTTCATGGATCTAGGCTCCGGATGAGTGCTCTCTTCAACTAGCGCAAACGCTTGAACAAGTAGTCAAGCAAGAACTGGAATCTGACAATTCCGCGACAGGATTCAATCTGGAATCGTACATATCCCCGAATTTTATGGGACTCTTTGTGCCCGAAGATAACGCTCCCATTCTGAAACATATTGCTCTTCAGTACGTCAAAGAGGTGTCCAATGCTAGTAAGTAAATAATTCTTTTTTGCGTTGAAGTTTCATTCTAACCTCATATTCTAACGTAATCATCTTGAATTTAACCCGAATCCAATATTCCGTACTGTAAAGTTTCTGTCTGTCCCAAATATGTCATTCATATTTTGAATTGGAAAAAAAGTATTGTTAGCACAGGTTCTCAATTTCTCAGGCAGAACTTTCTAATATGTTTCAATTTATTCTCAATCATTGAAAGCCTGTCTGTTCTCACAAGATCTAAAGCAAGTTTTTCCATTGTCTACTTTTAGTCATCAATGATAATTATGAGCAGTTGGACGCAATTGCTACCTGTTTCCCTTGGTGTACGAATGCGACAAGCAGATTTTCCATCCTCCCCAAGAGTATGCAGTGTAAGTTTATTCCATTTTCCTTATTAATTATTCGCCCTTTACATTATTTGTAGTGATTTATTATTTTTTTCTCTCAGCCATCTCATTAGAGCCGCATGTAAAATCATTACATTTAACGCTGGCGTATCAATTCGAAGGGGAGCATTTTGAAACGTTAAAACGGCTCGCGCAGTCGATGATTGATACAAAGTTGCAAGCTTTTTGGGAAATAAGGCTGTATTCAAGAGATTCGAGAGTTGTTGGAAAACTAGTACGTGTACATTTTATGTTTCTTTTCATTGCGCTAGCATTGTGTCTCTATAAGGTCTTCAATTTTAGGTTTATAAAGTGATACACTCGTATTCACCAAAAGAATCTGACGAACTAGAGTTGCGTATTGGCGATTTCATTTACGTAGCAGAAGACGCTAACTTGAACGCTTCCGATGGCTGGATCGAGGGAACATCATGGTTGACTGGTAGGTCGATTAAACTTGCTCGCTTTTATTCACACGCGTGTAAAGAATGACGTCCGTGATTAAAGATGACGTGTCTTCGGTTTTCATACGTTTATCTTGGTGAACTATGTTCTCTTTTCTGTATTGTATGAGTTGGCATTCGTCCATTTAGTTCTCACCATTGCTCTTTATGTTCACTTAAATTCTCGTTCTAAAGTACATGTGTCATTAGGCATTCATTTCATTATTCAATATCGAGGTTAAACGTGTTATAATAGGTTGTACCGGATTTTTTCCTCTGAACTATACCCAACGTACGGCTGAAACTGATTCGTGGACATTGCATAAGTAAGAAAAAGTGAATTTATTAATTACTCTGTTCTATGTTATGGTAGTGCTGTTTTAGTGTCCGCAACGCCTAATATTAGAATTGAATTACGATTTATTTTATCGCAAAACTTTCGTTATCATGATTCCAATTTTTCTATAATTTTTTATTCGTCTTCGTCGCTTATTGACACGTACGTAGCAAAAGTAACATTGAGAGTCTTTCTCGACCTTGAAAGTCGATTAGCGTTTTTAAATTGCTCAGGGAGATAAGCTGTGGACTTTGAGCTGTGGACTTTCAAATATTACTCTTTCTTCCATTTATACGTTAGTTTACGATTAGACTCTTTACTGATTTGTCGTGATTTCTGCCGGAGAAACTTGAGTAGTCTATTTCATATTGTGATGCAATACACTTTCTAAATTTCGTGTTAAATTTCTGTATTGCGACACATTGCAAAATCGATTCACGTCGGTATATCGTGTGTCATTTTCTTCGCTCATTAATCGCGAGTTGATTTATAGATCTGTTCCACTATTTGAACGAGACCTCGAATCAGATATTATGGAAATGGACGGACAGAGTACAGATGAGATCTGTGCCACGGATTTGTTAACTTGTGATAACGCGAGTACAGCATCTTTGTGCTCAGTTGTTGTAAGCGGCAGTGCAGAAGCAATTTCAACTTCGGTACGTAAATATATTAAAGTTTCGATTGTTCATACATAGCGTACACTAAATCCTCACGAAATATTTTTGTATAGAGGACGAATGCTGCAAATGATCTGTATCTGATGAGACATGGGGAGCGAATGGATTTCTGTTTCGGTAATTGGATTGCGATGTGTATATCGAAGGATGGTAAGTAGGTTTCATTTCTTTATCCGAAGAATCAAGCCGCCGGATACTTATTTTATTGCCCTTTATTGGGATGAACAAAATTGAAATGCTGTTTCATGTCTCTTTATTTGATTCTTGAAACTATCTGTATTATAACGGTGAAACTGAAGGGTACGAAAGTGTTGGGTTTCTCATTAATGAGAGGAAAAGGTCAGAGAAATAAGACAGGTGTGCGAAAGAATATGCTTCATAAAAATCAAAGTAGAAAGGAAGATACAAGTCTATGCCCCAATCTTAGATGCAGAAAAAGAAGAAATAAAGAGAATTCTATGTAACACTACAAGAAACCATAGAAAAGGAAAGAGAGAACTATACAATAGTAATAGGGGATTGGAACGTAATAATGGGAAAAAGGGATGCCACAACGAACATAGGAACACATGGGTTGGGGGTAAGAAACAAAAATGGAGATCGAATAGTCGAATTCGCTCAAAGAAACAATCTGAAAATAGCGGGAACATTCTTTAAGAAAAGAGAGTCACGAAAATGGACATCGATTTCTCCCAATGGGAGAACAAAAAACGAAATCGCGATAGTTAAAAATGAAGAGGTGCAAGCAAAATTTGAATTTTCCTCAGATCATAGAGTTGGAAGATGCCTCCTACAAGATTCAAGAAGAGTAAGATACTAACAAGACGAAAAGGAGGATAGCAGCTAGGAAAGTAGTGATACCTATATACACAAGATAGAAGAAGCAGAGAATTTCTTAGAAGGAAAATTGGGTATAATTGAAGAAAGGGAACATGAAATAAGGGTACAGGAAATGTATGACATAATAGAAGGAGCCATCAAAGAAACTGAGAAAAAATATGGAAAAGAAAAGGAAAAGGGATCCACAGAAGACAGATTAACCGAAGAGAACAAAGGACTTGATCGCAAAGAGAGAACAACTGAGAGTGATAAATAACCCAACCCGAAACAGAAGATTGAACTAACAGAATTACAGAAACTGGTAGGTGTAAAGACTACCAGGCAAAGCTAGTGGAATAAATAATAGAGGAAACGTGTTCGACACAGGTTCGACACTCAGGATGAAAAAGGAACTGGCAGAAGGTAAAAAAATAATAACAGGGATAAAAAACAAAGATGGAAAAGTGATTACAGGAAGGGAAGAAATGATGAAAGTAATAACCGAATTTCATAAAGAACTGTACGAATTTTATAAAGAACTGTAAAGAACTGTCTGATGAAAACGATCACACAGAAACACAAAACAATACCTTAAAAGAAAAACGATAATGAGGACACATCAGGAACTACAATAGACCATACAGAAGAAGAAACGATACCACTATTCATGATAGGCGAAAATCACCAGGGCCGGACAACATTGATAACTCACTCCTCAAGACATTCTCAGAAAAACTAACAAAACCGCTAGTCACCCTACTAAACAAAATTACAAGTACTGAAAAAATTCCTGAACAATGGAGCCTATCAGAACTCCGCATACTGCACAAAAAAGGGGACAAAAGGTACATTGAAAATTACAGGCCTTTAAGCTCAAAATTGTGAGGAAAATTCTAGAAGTAGTAAATACGTATCGTTGTGATGTAGATTTTAGATAAGCCGCACTGAATTTTAGATAAGCCACACGTGTCAGTTTTAAAGTTGACGCTATTAGGATTCTTAATAAACTGACCCGTGCGGCTTATCTAAAATCTACACCACGACGATACCCATCTCCGATAGTGATTCATCTCCGTCGATGTAATCTGGTCCGCACATGTCGTTTTTTATACGTTTTGTTTAGTTCGTAATCTTCCTCATTGTAATCTGCCTCATTGTATGTTTGATCCTGATGATGGATACAAGGTATCCGAAACGTCGATCTTCTAAGTTGTGAAAGGCAGTGCCACATAAATTATTGAAAATATGATAATCACTTTCACCTGTAAAAGTTCCTTTATTATATTAAGGAAATAGCAGTTAGGAAAAAGAAAGCATGCGGGCGGGGTTCTGGACACTCGAACAAATATTTAAAAGCGAAATGAGCATCCCATCAAAAATAAAAATCCTGGAATCAAATATAATGCCAATATCAACGTACGGGGCACAAACCTGGTCGCTAACCAAAAAACAAACGGAAAGTATAAGACAAACCCAAAGAGCCATGGAAAGAAGTATTATGAAAATAAGAATAAACAAAGTAAGAAATGAGAATATGTGACCCTGTCTACAGAAACTCACCTTATGCGTTATCAGTTTACATACGAAAAGCTTGCGTTAATGATAACGCATAAGGTGGGTTTCTGTAGACAGGGTCACATATCAGGGAAGAAACAAATGCGATTGATGTGGGATATAAAATAAAGAAATTAAAGTATAAGATGCTGGCCATGTTATGAGAATGGGACGAGAGATATGGACAAAGAGGATAGTAAATTGGAGACCGTAATAGCGGATAGAAGAAGGCCAATAGAGAGGCTACCAACGAGGTGGAGGGACAAAATGGAAAGAAACTTTCGGATAGGATGGGGAAGGCTCACTGAAGATAGGGAAAATGGCGGAAGATTAGGGAGGCGTATGCCAGGCTGTAAAGATAAATGTATAGGTACACTCTGTAAATCTGTACAAAAGGCGATAAATGCTATTATTATTATCACACTACACAACAAAAAAAATTTGAAAAATGCAAGAACGAGATTATACGATTCTACAAGTATTTTCGATTATTTTCGACGCTGATTACGATGCCGTTGTCCGTTTCTCAACATTGGCTCCGGTTTTCGAGAAATGATCAAATCAAACTCCCGCGATTTGTTGCGACGTGCAGTGTATGTTCATATATTCGCGAAATTCGATAGCTGGGTAACATACCTACACTTGCGGGAATTTGATTTCGTCATTTCTCAAAAACCGGAGCCAATATCGAGAAACGGACAACGGTATCGTGATCAGCGCCGAAAATACTTCTAAAGATCGTATAATCTCGTTCTTGCATATGTCAATTTTCTTCTTTGTTGTGTAGTGTTATTATAATCATTATTATTCAATATTCTTGTTCATTTCAGGCCAATACGTTCGCAAGGATTTGAATATGCCAATCAAGTTGCCAAATAGACACAACTACCCAAATTCTTTCCTAAACGATACTCCTCTTACAAATGTTGGCGGTTACGAAGCCCGATTAACAGGCGAAGGTCTATCGTTAGCAGGCGTAAATATCCGTTACGCTTTCTGTTCTCCTGCGCTGAGATGTGTGCAGACTTGTCACAATGTGTTGACAGGTACGTATTAGTCCTCACGTTTGTATACATCGTTCAATATTTGGTTACTTATCAAAAATATTTTCCAGGGTTGGGTATTGCGAATCAATTACCCATAAAAGTCGAACCAGGTTTGTTTGAATGGTTGACCTGGTATCAAACCGCGTACCCAGACTGGATGACGGATGACGAACTCGTCCAAGCTGGTTTCAAAATCGACAAGCAATATGTACCGCTCATAAGTCGACCAGAGCTCAAGAGCCATTTGAATGAATCGTGCTCCGAGTATTACAACCGCAATTTCCGCTCTACCGAACACATTCTAAAATCAGTTGAAGATAAAAGTATTATAGCACTGTACTGCGATATAATGATCTCGGAAGATTTGTAAACCAAGAGAATTGATAATTGTACTCTGTGATTTCAGATGAAAGCGGTGGTATTTTGGTGGTAGCGCACGCGTCCTCTTTGGATACATGTTCGAGAGAGTTATGCGGCTTGGACCCGCGCTCCGAAGACAGTATGGACAGACTGATGACTAAGGTGCCGTATTGTAGTCTAGTCCAAGTACATCGTCAAAATAAACAATGGAAATTGATCGAACCTCCCATACCAGGCGTTTGTCATTCAATGAACAAACGTTTCGATTGGAAAGTAATATGCTGCTCCGCTTCCGAGGCAGAATAAGCAGCTAGTTATCGTGAATATTAAAGCTGTTATTCAGCTTGCCTAGTCGTCGGTCTGTTGTGAATAGGAGACTTCTTGTAATACTGTCAGTGTTGATCTAGATAACGTGAGCAATGAGGAGCAGTAGAAGATGTGCTGGTCTAGGGCATTGAGAATTTTTCAGAGAACATTTCCGATGTATTTCAACAGTCAAATAATACTCAAATTTACAGGCTTCATTAAGGCTCAAATATTTTTAATATTTTTATCATAGTACAATATGTTTAATATTATCATTATCAATATAGAAGGTTGGGGTAGATCATTTTGATGGAGCTACTGAACAGCTATCCTGTTGAATGCTGATCTTCCATACAAATCAAATTCAAATCAGTTCTGAGTTTTTTTGCTAATGGGGTCATGAAAAATTGTTATCATGCTGTAAGTTACCAAGAACTGGAAGAATATATGAGAATGTACAAGTAGTATGAATTTTCCTCTATCACATTTCAAAAGTTCTATTGATAAGTTTGCTATCTTGTGGAACATTGTGTTTTGAAAGAGTAGTTATCCTCATGGTTTCAGAATACTGCAGATTAATTGTTTGAAGTTTGGATTTGTGATGAAGGAAAATTTGTGCAACATTTCTTCATCTAATTATTTGTTTTTGACATGATGTAATATTCTCAAGATATGACAATTTTTAATAATTATCTCACAGGATTATTAAGAACTTGATACACTAGCGCAACTTGTGAAACACATTTGAATTTGGCATTGTCTGCAGACTATTTGTAGTATTCAATAGGATTTCTGTTCAATAGTGATTTTCATCTTCTTTATTTTCACCAAGAAAAAGTTCTGTAGTGCAGAACGCATTATAATTCCTCAATACTTATGAATACTTCAAATTGTCACTTGAAATTTTTCCTCTAACCTGAGCAAAGCTTCAAACATTGTCAATTATCTTTAAGTATACAAAATATTGTCCCTTAACACAACTTTTCCTTGTGACTCTGACAAGCTGAAAAATCATACTAGATTAGCTTAATTTGTGATACGAATAACGATTATATAATTATGTTGTATACCTTTGATTTAGATTAGAGATATTGCGATAATTAGTAACCTTTGACGTTGCTATTGATTTTACTTAACCATAGACGTTATTTTCTCAAACAAGTTCATTATTTGATTATTGTGGAACTGATTTGACAGTACCTATATTATTATAATGAAAGAAGAATTGCATACCTATGTACTTGCCGCATAAGGCAACTTCAATGTTATTATAAGGTTGAGATAGTGAATTACAAGTAGATTAATTGTCCTTCCATCCAAAGAGTTTTCTTCTGCTTCTTCTTTAAAATCTTCACTTTTTCAGCCTAGCACAATTGCGTTCATATCTCATATTGGAAAAATTATCCCTTTCCCCTCTTTTTTTTTGTGTGTGATAAAACGTCTTTACTACTTTTGATTTTCAAGCAAGTATTTCTCGTCAAATAAGTGTCAATAATGTTTGTGAATTGCAACTGCACCATAATGTGCCTACCATTCCTTGGTCAAGATATTGTGATATACTCCAATTTTTCTTATAATTAGTTACATTGTACGTTACTGAAGATATTCGAGCCTCATCCAAATTCCGACTTTCTTTGTCCATTCAATATCCTTGTTTGATTTGATTGAAGGCTCACAAAGAAGACTAGTGTTGTCCCTAACCTGCGCACTTTTACTACTTCTAAAAACTCACTATTTCATTCCATTTAATCTGTACTTATTTTTAAAATATATTTTTATTTATTCTAGCATAAAAAAACATTTTCTCAGTTGAGTGATCTATCAACAAAATAAAAGAAGAGTAAAAAAAGAAAAGATGGCAGGCTTGGTAAAAGTAAAGGAATTGGGTTATGAATTCAGTCTTCCATTGATAGCATCTCCGAACCGTTGGTGGATGTGAAAAATTTGTATGCTTTTTTACTGAACTGTGGTCCCACGCGACGTGCTGTCGATGGAAGAGGTCCATGCCCTCTCCGTACCTACAACAATAACACGCAGTATTTCAAGAATAATGATTTCACGCGAAAAAGAGGATAGTAATGCATGTATCCTATTTATCTGTAAGAACTCACCTGAATATTTTGCAACAACATTTCACCTTCTTTACGAGTTGTACATTTTTCGTATGCCTGGTGGGATGATAATTGGAAGCGTAATCATTTATGAAATATTTGCGGCTTGTAATTATTATAGAGTTACTCACCTCCATAAGAAGAGTGGGACTAGGATATTGGGCTGCTATAGCTTGCGCTGTATCCAATCCGATGTTGGGAAACTGACATAACTGTTCCTGCCAAAGTCTCAGCAGACCATGACCATCCTTATCCACGGACACACTTTCGCACGAGTCCGCGTCGGCAAACCAAGGCAACGCGTCTTCTTTTTTACGTCTTTGTAACCTGTGAACAAAGATAATGATTGCACGTAATTTTACAGATACAAAGGAATTCTGCGAAAAAAGCTCGAAATTACAGCGATAGGAGGTTCTAAGAAGAAAACTTCAGCTCCTCACACAAATTCGTCTCAAATTAACTATATCCCCTTTCCTTCATTACATACTGCATAACTCTTCCTCTTACATTTAACGACTGAAAACAAAGATGCACGCAACATTTTCCATTTTCTTTCGGCTTCAGCTTTTTCTCTCAATCTTATACCTCGACACTATTTTTCTGAGTCATTTCGATTTCCCTGAAAAATAAGTCCATCTTACTTGTAAGGTAACTCTGCCATAGCCTTGGTAAACTGATACACGAATAACCCAATTTCGTCGATTTTTTCAAAGAAATGATATTGTTGGTTGTTCCGTAACTGTAAAGAGGTCAAAGCCATTTCAATATCGGTCCGGCTTAGGTTCGATAATACTTCCGGTGCTAAATTCGACTTCTTCTTCGGATTGGGCTGTTCTCCGAGAACACCGGATTTGAGCGCTCGGTTTTCCAATACTTTTCTCTGCCTAGAAATGGTCGAATAGGACGGTTCATACACTGAATCATGAGTTTTCCAAAGATGGAACAAACGTTGAACGATACCTGAAATAATCTTCGATTCCGAAAATTACCAAAGTTACTTTATGACCGGGATATCGTTGTACGATTTTATCGACTGTGGTATCCAAATTTTTTAACGACAGTAAATTTACGAGTTCCTCCCACGTCCAAATGACGACGATGTGGTTTGGAATGTGTGTATCGTCATATTCTCCCTATCATAAATTGAAAAATTCTTCAGCAAATTTGTCGGATTATGATCAAGATAGGTTACAAAATATACAAAACGTACTGTTCTTTGCCACGAAATCGTGTTCGGAACAAGTTGTTCACGTACTGTGTACTTGATTTCACCCTTCGTGAGTGCGGTTAATATTTCACCTCCGAATTTGCAATTTAATAAATTAGAGTCGATGAACACTGAAATGAACTGTAAAAAATTTCCAGATGATAAAAGAAAAATAATATTTTTAATTGGGCAAAAAAAAAAAACGTTTGTCAATTTACTTTTAAGCATTCTTCCGGTTTCAACTGTCTGAAAAGCTCGTATTGTTTTTTCTTCTCGTTTTTCTGTCTAATTTTCTCTTCAGCAGCTTTTTGTTTCTCTTCCTTCAGTCTGAGTCTATTTTCTTTGGCCTCCTGTTTCTCCTGTTGAAGTCTTTGTTTTTCTTCGTCTGTTTTACGTGAACCTTGGGTCTGTAACACAAAGAATATGAGCATTACGATAGGTTACATGCAGCCAATGAGTTAAATATTCGATCAAAACACTCACTTTCGTTGGTAGACGCGATTTCTTCTTCGGCGATCGCGACGCATTCGGTTTACCTTTAGTTTTTTTGGTCGGAGAGGAAGAAAATTGGTGAAGGTACTTCTCTAGATCTGAATCATCGCTCTCATTCTTCGGCGATGGCGACACATTTAGTTGAACTTTAGTTTTCTTACCAAGAGGTGAAGGAAAATTGAGAGGTAACTCCTCTACATCTGAATCGCTTCCATTCTTCAACGATCGCGACGCACTTGGTTTAACTTTAGTTTTCTTGGTCGGAGGGGGAGAACATTTAAGAAGGTAGTCCTCTATATCTGAATCATCGCTTTCATTCTTCGGCGATGGCGACACATTTGGCAGAACTTTTGTTTTCTTACTAGAAGGGGACGGAAAATTGAGAAGAAAGTTCTCGATACCTGAATCGCTTTCAGTCTTTGACGATCGTGATGCATTTGGTTCAACTTCAGTCTTTTTGGTCGACTGGGAAGAAAATTGGAGAAGGTACTTCTCTATATCTGAATCATCGCTCTCATTGTTCGGCGATGGCGACACATTTAGTTGAACTTTAGTTTTCTTACCAAGAGGTGAAGGAAAATTGAGAGGTAACTCCTCTACATCTGAATCGCTTTCATTCTTCGACGATCGCGACGTAGTTGGTTTAACTTTAGGTTTCTTGGTCGGAGGAGAAGAGACTTTAAGAAGGTATTTCTCTATATCCGAATCATCTCTTTCATTCTTCGGCGATGGCGACACATTTAGTTGAATTTTTGTTTTCCTACTAAGAGGCAAAGGAAAATCGAGAAGGAAGTTCTCTATATCAGAATCGCTATCTTTCTTCGGAGATCGAGCCTTTGTTTTCTTACTCCTTGAAGAGAAATTAGTAAGGCTTTCTACATCTGAATCATTTTTATCGGAACAGTCGCTTTCCGACAGCGTATAGATTGGAACGCTCATGACGAACTATCTCAATGATACAAAAACGGATAACATTTAAGTGCAATATATTTGACTCTTAGTGAGAAACGTCTGGCCATCCGAAAAATAACTCTTTGATGAAAAATAAATAATAAATAACGAGTAAAGGTGACAAAAAGACGAAGTAATAACGAAAGAATACATTTTTAGACAACTAAAATTATTTTGAATTTTGAAATTCTGAGTCTTTTGTGCGCATTCAAGTGACGATGGTGATAAGATTGATAAGAATTCCCGCGTATCAACAATAACAAGTCGGTAAAATCGACTCACTTTTACTCCGCACGGAGCGACACTCCATGTGTCGAGTAGCGAGCTTGTTGAGGTCTTGAGGAACTCGAGGAAGTCACTTTGACTCACTGCAGTTTCACCAAACAGTTCACTCAAACAGTAAACACCCGGTAAGAGTGATGAAGCTGGCTCTGGAAGAAGATTACTCAAAAGTTGTGCACCACCCGTCATCCATAGTATGAGTCATGACCTCGTTAGTCACTCCTAGCGCTTGATTCGATGAATGGAGGAATCGAAAACAAATCGAAACTGGATAATTGGACTTCAGGTATCAGCATACCGAGCACAAACTACGTCCAATCCTCCAATTTTTCTGTGTCGTACTTTTCGTGACCAATAAAGCCTAGCCTGTTTTCCCATTATTGTTGAACATAAAATCTAAGACGAACCTCTTGCTCTTCCATTTTCACATCTTTCTCTTCTACGGGCTCAAAGTCTACGGGTTTATTTCTTGACTCCTAGTATTTTTTGCGCTGGTATTGCCTTATCGAAAACCAGAGATTTTAAACGCCTGTTCCTTTTCTGTTCTCTATAATCCGTGATTTCAATCTATCTCAACAATTTGACCATTCAGTTTTAGCTTTCTTTTCTCTTCTACCTTCGACCAAAAACAGAAACCATTCTGCAGAGTTTTCGCGTGAGTTTCCTAATGTCCCAGTGTTTCGCCCTAGGGTTTGTGAAAAGACAACGAAGAAAACCAATAATAAGCTGAATTTCAATCGTCGATGTATTCACACGTAGATGAAGTGATCTTTAGTTCATGTACTAAAACATCAATTTTTCGAGTTTCTTTTGCGTCGTGAGTATTTTGTCGTTGCTCTACTGCTAATTCTCTACAATGTCGAAGAGACGATTGGATGTGATCGATCCATACATTACCAAAAACAGGTAACGACCGATTCTTACAGTTTAATAAAATTTTACGTGTGCGTCACTAATGACTAATTCTATTATTTGACAGCGTAAGAAGAACAGAAGGATCCGGGGAAGCCGCTGGGTGAGTAAAGTATTTCAATAGCTGATGAACATAGTCATAAAGGTAGTAGTATTTCTCGGGCACTAAGATGCTATCATATTTTTCTTTACAGACCATCTAATAAATTTTTGAAACCAGCCTCGTCTCTGAATTTGAATCCTTTTACTGGCCTTCCATACACTCCAAGGTGAGCCTTGTGAGAACTAGCACACCAAACTTATTGAACTTTTTGATGAAAATTTTCGTATTTCTAGATACTATGAATTCCTGAAGAAACGATTGTCGTTGCCCGTATTCGAGTATAGAGATGAATTCATGAAATTGTTAGCACAAAATCAAGTAATCGTACTTGTTGGTGAAACTGGTTCTGGAAAAACTACTCAGATTCCGCAATGGTACTGAAATTAAGTCCTTTTAAATTCAATCTCACTATCTTATAATTCTGAAAGATTAATCTTGATCGTATTCTCAATAGGTGTGTAGAATTTTCGCGCTCAGTTGGAAGGAAATCAGTCGCTTGTACTCAACCTAGACGAGTAGCCGCCATGTCCGTTGCGCAACGTGTGTCGGAAGAGATGGACGTATGTTTGGGACAAGAAGTGGGTTATTGTATTCGGTTTGAAGATTGCTCATCGGCAAAAACTGTTCTGAAGTGAGTCAAGTTCAAACATCTACATGAATTTACATACCAATGACCATTCTGATAAATTTACTCGTATCGATTGCCTCAGATATATGACGGACGGTATGTTACTACGAGAAGGCATGTCTGATCCCATGCTGGAGACGTATCAAGTTATCTTGCTTGACGAAGCTCACGAAAGAACGTTAGCCACTGACATATTGATGGGTGTATTGAAAGAAATTATCAAACAGAGAGCAGATTTAAAACTCGTTATTATGTCCGCCACATTGGATGCAGGAAAGTTCCAGGTATGATGCAAAACAACTGTTGTATTTTATTTAAAAAGCTCGAACCTTGAATTGAATGAATTGAATTCTCTTCTGTATTTTAGACGTATTTTGATAATGCTCCACTAATGAATGTCCCCGGTCGAACTCATCCAGTCGAGATTTTCTACACACCAGAGCCTGAACGTGATTATTTGGAAGCGGCTATACGAACCGTTATTCAAATTCATATGTGCGAAGAAGTTTCGGGTGATGTTTTATTGTTCTTAACCGGTCAGGAAGTAAGTTCATTTCTACTGATGTTTATGAGTTCAATGTTTGCCCTCCAAGTTATTAAACTCGAATTACGCTTCAAAAAATAGGAAATCGAAGAAGCGTGTAAGAGAATAAAACGCGAAATTGATGGTTTGGGACCGGAAGTTGGTGATTTGAAATGTATTCCTTTGTACTCAACGCTGCCTCCTAATTTACAACAACGTATTTTCGAACCCGCTCCACCGAATAAGCCGAACGGAGCTATCGGCAGAAAAGTGGTGGTTTCCACAAATATTGCAGAAACGTCTTTAACTATCGACGGTGTTGTGTTCGTAATTGATCCAGGATTCGCTAAACAGAAGGTAAAGTTCGTGTTTTCGTGTCGATCCACGAAGAAATGATTTTTTTTTTTTTTTTTTTGTAAGATACTAAGTGCAAGATTTTTTACAGGTTTATAATCCGAGAATCAGAGTAGAATCACTATTGGTATCACCCATCAGTAAAGCGTCAGCTCAACAAAGAGCAGGTCGAGCTGGACGTACGCGTCCTGGTAAATGCTTCAGACTGTACACGGAGAGAGCGTACAAACAAGAAATGCAGGACAATACGTATCCTGAAATATTGAGATCAAATCTAGGATCGGTCGTACTGCAGTTGAAGAAGTTAGGTATCGACGATTTGGTGCATTTTGATTTTATGGATCCTCCTGGTGAGTTGTTGTGCCTTTTATCAGAACTTGCTTTCTCCGATAACATTGATTTTAATAAAGTATCATCCAATTTCAGCACCTGAAACACTTATGAGAGCTTTGGAGCTTTTGAACTATTTGACCGCGTTAGACGATGATGGTAATCTGACAGACATTGGCTCAGTTATGGCCGAATTCCCGCTCGATCCTCAGCTCGCCAAAATGTTGATCACATCCTGCAGTTTCAATTGTTCCAACGAAATACTTTCCATCACAGCTATGTTATCAGGTATTTTACGAACGTTTTGTGTCAATGATGCTACGAATTTGCGAGATTGGGAAGGAAATATAGTTTTTGTGAGATTGGGGGGAAATAGTATGAAAACAAAAGAAATATTGTTCTTGTTTTTACTTTCGTGTTAGGATCTCGCTAAAAGATTACGCGTTTGAAACAACAGAATTTTGCGAACAACGCGTAATCTCTAGAGTAACATCGGTAACGTTACTCGTGGCGAGATTCTAATGTAGTCTTAATGTAGGTGTTGTTGTTGGTAGCCGATTAATAAAAGTGGACGGATGGCTGGGATCTGCTCCCTTCTTTTCTGCCACTATTATTTAGTTCCGCAGTGTTTCGTACGACCAAATGAAGCGAAGAAAGCGGCCGATGATGCTAAAATGCGATTCGCGCATATCGATGGTGATCATCTAACGTTGCTGAATGTGTACCATGCTTTCAAACAGAGTGAGTATTCTGTGGTTTAGATTTTATATGGAAGATTTCAATTCACGTTTACGAGCTCGTCCCTATGATAGTTCATTCCTTTTTGGTTACGCGACTTCTTTGCCTGAAAATCGAAAAGTTCTGAAAATTAAATACTAAGTCTTGGTCAACGTCCTCGTTGAGAGCCTTGAGAGTTTCCTAAATGATATTTAACTGGATAGAAGAAAAATCGACAATGCCACAAATTCATTGCAAAGAAAACGCTTCATTTGTGTTTTTATCGTAGTTCAGATTAATATCGGTTTCATTCTAGGTAGAATTTTCTAATTTTTCTCGCTCTCCCGTGACCTTTCTGTCTTTTGTTTGTGTGTTAATGTTTTATTTTCTTATATTCTCTGTTCTTTTCTCTTTTATCGTCATCCAGTAGCAAAATTTACGAAGTTGATTGAATTTGGAGCTGAAGTGAAGTATTTTCATCCATAAAACTTTCATCCAACCTAGTTTCAACTTCTTTGATTCTTCTTTTTTTTTTTTTTACTTTTGCTACCTCTGTTTACCACAAAGAAGGCGAATTTCAAATTCAAGAAAGCTGCTTAACCCAACCCTAGTAAATAAAACAATTGAAAGCGACCGCAGCTTCATTGTATATTTTTGCTTTCCCAGATTCCGAGGATCCTCAATGGTGTTACGACAACTTCATCAACTACAGATCCCTGAAGTCGGGTGACAATGTACGCCAGCAGTTATCTCGTATTATGGAACGATTTTCGTTGAAGCGAACATCTACCGAATTCACGTCCAAAAACTACTACATAAATATTAGGAAAGCCTTGGTTACCGGTTTCTTCATGCAGGTAATGAGAGTGATAATATTATTTTCGAAAAATATATTTCCGCAATTCTCCCTAATGTTCAATCTTCTCATTCAGGTTGCCCATTTGGAAAGAGTTGGAAACTATCTCACTATTAAAGACAACCAAATAGTACAATTACATCCATCGACTTGCTTGGACCACAAACCAGAATGGGTGCTTTACAACGAGTTCGTACTCACAACCAAAAATTATATTAGGACTGTTACTGACGTTAAACGTAAGTTTATATTTTTGTGAACCCTATAACGTAAACTTGACAAGAAACGTGTATCTTGAATCACTCGATTTATTTTACAGCTGATTGGTTATTAGAATTGGCACCTCAATACTACGATATTGAAAATTTCCCTTCATGCGAAGCTAAAAGACAGTTAGAATTCATTCAGCAGAAATTGGATTCGAAGAAGTATCAAGAAGGATTCTAAGTATTCTCTCGATGATTTGTTGGAGTTATTTTTGCCACCATCGTTTCGTTCTCTTTGTTTTTTTTTTTATCATTTTTACAAGTACTCGTACACGTTCATGAAAATACTGAACAAAATGTTTGCATGATTGGAATATAGTGCTAGAATTTGGAATTTAAAATCTTCGATACCGTTGAATTTCAGCACTTGAATGTTTCTCTGTGTAGTACGGCTTTCATTTTATCGAACTGATGATTGTAGTCTGTACGAACTCATGTTGTAGATTACTTCTATTTTGTCTCTTGCTCTTTGTAATACGATTATGATAATTTGTATGATTTTTCTCAGTACATTCAAAATATTATAAACCTAATTTTATTTCCTCGAAATTATTTTTGTTTGCATCTGGAATTTGAAGCACAGAAATGAATGAAATTATACGACATGAAGTCCGCAGTTATAATAACATTAATATTATTGAGAAGTTCAATAATCATAGAAACATTAACATTATTGATGCGTTTGACAATCAAAAAAGTATGAGAATCATATCTGCATTCCGGTAAAGTCATTTCGAGCATGTAAGTTGGAAATAAGGCGAGTATACTTGAGAGTTCTTCCACAATAATGTAAACTAGATGAAGCCGGAATGCTCCACTACCCTTTACGACTGTACAATTCAACTACTCAACTCTTCACCAGCTTATCAATTTCGGAATTGTTTGGTAGTTTCGACGTCTTAACGAAAGATGGTAAGCTGCAAGGGTTTCTTATTTGGAAACACCGACCAGTGCAGGTCTGATGACTCGATCACGTAATTTGTATCCTGTTTTAGAGACCACAACCACGATGCCAGCAGGTTTACCTTCTACCTCCTGAAATAGCGTAATAATACTATCAGGAAAAGGAGAGGGAGGGTAAAATTTATTATAAATCCATAACTCCCAACATACTTGTTCAAACAGAGCTTCATGAAGGTTTGGATTGAATTTCTCATCGACTGGATTCATCTGTTCCAAACCGTGACGGTTGAATACCTGCAAAGATGACATGACAGAGACCTGGTCAGTCTAGTGGTTAATGTGAAGGTAATTCGAAGCTAGCTTTATACTCACACTTTTTAAAATATTTTCGGTCATCGTCAAGCCTTCGTACAAATTCTTCAAATGTGGATTTGCGTCCGTGACCTCAGTTTTTGGAACACATTCGGTAGCTTTGTTCAAAACATCGGCTACCTAATTTTCGAATAGAAGAATTACTCTATGCGATGCCAACAATTAAAATGAATACTGCAATGGTTCTCCGCAATTACCTCAAGTAAATCTTTACAAAATCCCTGAATAGCGAACGATTTCGCTTCTTGAATCTGTTTATTTAGTCGATTACGGATGTTTTCATTTTCTGCTAAAGCTCTTTTGTATTTATCCTGTAAATAGTACAAAAAGGCGATTATAATTTTGAAGGTAAGCCACGATTCAAAATCAAGTATCACATTTACATTTAATTCGTCACGATTTTCCTTCAGTTCCTCGAGCGCTTTCAGTAAGTCCTCTACCTGCTGCTCTGAACCTTCGACATTTACTTTTTCTTTCTGTGCTGGATCCGAAGCTTCTTTACGTTTTAAAAACGAACTCCAAATACCTCGATAGCTGGAATACGTTGGATATCTAAAGACAATTATATCGGTGATTTAGTAGAAGTTTTTTACCCGAGGATGGAAATGTTTACCGGCGGAAGATCTTGCGTGTAGATACAAACTTACTTTATTGCTGGTGAGTTTTTTAGATTTAACGAGGCCGCGTTCGTTGCGACACGCCCGCAAGTCCAAAATTTTTGAATGGTAGACATTTGGAAAATTACTTCTAAACTAAACAAGGGTAGAGTTATTTACATTAAAATTGTCCTCATGGTACTTGCATCATCCTACCTCAAGTTCGGTGCTGATTTTTCGAGAAGAATTCACAGGGTGCCTTTACTTATCAATCAGGTATCCGTCCAAAGACAATGTTCAACAGGCACAGCGAACGTGTAAACTTGCGGGTTGAGTATGATCGCCAGTAGGCAGCGCTATAGTATTATTTCACAGGACCATCTTCATTCATTGTTGATTGCATCACACGCGGTTGTAAATGGTTGTAAGGCGTTCTGTAAGAAGAAATTTCATACGGTCGGCCGACCCTAGAAAAACGTCTGTAACGTAAAAATGATGTCTCTAGCAAGAATTTGAAAAGAAAATAATTTGTTTTTTGTAAAATTTTCTTTCTAACAAGTCTATTATAATTTCGAGAAAATTTGGACTTGACAAAAAAAAAGAGTACCTGCAGGTGGAAATGTAAACCCTGGCTCAAGACAATGATTGTGATATTGTTGAATTAGAATAATATTTCTTATGGTAAAAACAAAATTAACTTTCAAACTTTGAAAAAATTCAAGATCGCGATACTATCAACCAAAAATCATGAAGATGTCTTCTGCAATGGTAACCCTCAGCTACAAAGATATCTAGCAATACCTATTTGTCGATTCTCAAGTTTTTTTAGAACTTATAAGTTATAATTCAAGTTATCAGGCGTGGATCAAAGGGCAAGGGGCAGGTGGCCTTCAGCCCCCCCCCCCTTGAGCTTGAAGGATGTTACATTACAGAAATACGTCATTTCTCACGCGCATTTTTTTTTTTTTTAAGGTGGTGATAGCTTCTTGAGAGAATTTCTGTGTGTGTGCCTACAAGTTATTGCCAATTTTTTCATTTCATGTATAACTTAACGCAGTCTTAATCTAGTTTACGGTTTGTGTACAAAACAAAATTTTACTCCAAGAAATATATGGGGACATTTTGATTATTGGTTACTATTCAAAAACTAGAAATAAATAAGAAACCACAGAAACATTTTTGCAAATTGGGAGACCCGCCATCCCTTTAGTTACTAAGGGCCCTCAGAGAAATTCCGTGGGGGGGGGGCGTGACGTTGGGACTTGAAAAAATTCTCGCGACCGCGCAACGCTGGGATTTAGAGAAATTCCTGGCTGTTCTATAGCTCTATGGGACTTGAAAAAATTTGTGACTCTCTTGGCCCTGTATGTTGGGATTTGAAGAAATTCCTGGCTGTTCTGTATAAAGCTCCTAGACCGCCAATAGCCTATGTAATTGACGTTATCAGTCGTCGGAACATATAGGAGGTTGGCTGTAAGTTGGAAAGGTTTGGTATGGATGGTTTGGTACGTGCGATGTAAGGGGGTGTGAGCGATGCCACGCCCACTCTCATTAACGCCGTGAGACCTTACCGACTTATTACAGAGTCTCCTATGTTCCGACAAGCTTCTTATCATTATTAGCAGTCTATGTACTATATTATGGTCTAAGTATAGCTCTCTATGGGACTTGGAAAAATTCTTGACCCTTATTGGTGGGAGACCTGTTATTTCTTTAGTTACGGGGTGGGGGGGGGGCTCTTAGGAATCTTTATGCTTGGACTTGAAAAAATTTGTGACCCCCTTGCCACTTGCCGCTGGGATTTGAGCAAAGGAAAAGGGAAGCTCAACACATAGAAAACATTATGCTTTTCTGTATTTACAACCGAGAAGTGGTTGAATTGTAACCTACTTCAAAAATAAATTATACTCTACGCTTACTCTTGTTCCCTGAGCAAGAGTTTCTAAATTTCTTTTGATAGGGTTGTTGAAAAGAGGTGAGACAAGATTACATTTTTTTTTTCTTTACTTACAAGCAACATTTCTGCTCAAAACCCTCCCCCTAGTTGAAATCTTGGATACGCCACTGGTAGCAGGCTGGAAGAAGTTTTTGTCCCAATTGTTGGTACAAAATATCAAATGGCATCCTTAAATTGAGAATCAGGGAAACCATCTTTTGGACCAATTGCACTAAAATGAGACTTAGAAATTGAAAATTGTCTGCTCTTCAAATTATATTCTTTTCATTTTCCCAAAAACCGCGTTATTTGTGTGCAAATCAAAATATTCAATTTTTTTTTGTTTTTTCTTATACACATCCATGTAACTCTGTATTATTTGCTACTTCCCGGCCTTATTGGGGTCTAAACTTGGAGTTGGAGAGTTTGTCTTTGTAGCCCTGACAAAACTCACCGTTCCATGATTTTCAAATGAAGGAATAATCAATTGGATATCATTTTTCAATAAGCAAATACAAGCATAAATTTTGTATAATTCATATCATCAACTTTGAATACAAAAAAAATTATAGCAATATAATTATGGTATATTGAAAGAATTACAACTGTTTGAAAATTAATCTACCAACATCCGGGAACTCTCTTTTCACCCTTTCAGTAGCGCCCTCTAGTCGACTTTACGTAGGTGCACCTAAAAGGCTAAAAATGCGACCTAATTAAATTAACAATGAGTATTAATATTATTTGATAAATGGAGGGATTTGGGTTGTACAAATTACTTGTGCACTTTGTGCATAATAAAGTCAAAACCACTTGCACACCATCCACTGTCCATCGACCATCACACAACAAAAAAGCAAGGCAAAACAAGCTATGTCGCAGGCGACATAGTAGCGGGGTCGGCTTGAATCTATTCAACTTCATTCACTGCGTAAATATTTCTACTGATTCACTTTCCGTCATTATGAAAAGCTCAATACCGACTTCAAGTTCAATTCAGGATACCTACTCAACAATCATTCATTCATTTGTTATGCTTTACCGCTTCGATACTCCAATAATTTAATTCATAGCTCCCACCAATCGATCAAGAATTCCTCCTATCACTTTTCTTCTATTTTTGATGAAAACAAACACCCAACAATCACTAATTTCGTTGATTTGGATTGGAATAACCTCAAGTAAGGACTGTTGATAGTCCACAGCAACTAGACGTACGTGATAACGTCTCTCAACGCTGACATTATTCCCGTTCGGATCCCGACGAGGTGATCTAAATTTTTCGCCTGAGTTTTTCATTCATCAACAACCCTCCTTCTTTTCCAACATCTACTTCAACATTTTCATCGAAGGAACGAGCCATGATTCACTTATTTAGACAAAAACTCTCAGCACAAGACACGTAACTAACTTCCCACGTTTGTCTTTCTCGTCATGAGATAAGGATAGTTACTAATACAAGCCGCAATATCATGATAATTGTCTTCCAGTTTAATATGACGTGTCCTATCGTTGAAGAAGGAAGAAAATAGAAGAATTACGAACTAAGATTCTATAAACTAGAATGAAAACACCAACTGCGATGTACACTAAATACAATAATTCTAGCTCGATACCAACTATATTATGTTCAGATCACAGTACTCAACGATCATTTATTTATTCTGCTATACTGCTTCATTCACATTGTTTGGACCTACCCCCGATTCCAAGAATTCATCTCATATCACTTTTTTTCTATTCTGTAATAAGCGAACAACCTAGGTACCAAAACTTCATGAGCAGTTATCTATTCATCGATAGAAAATAAATTTACGATTGGAACATTCAATCAAATTTATTACTATGCAAACGTTACTCATGATAACAGACACTTTTTACATTGTCGCGTTCCCACCTCATTCCTTAATAATTGTTTCATTTTATTCGCGTAATTATCGCGTAATATTAATACCACTACGACGATAACGCAAATTCTCAGAGCCGCGATCGAATCATCGAATAGACCGAGTTTTTTGTGATAACAAAAATCGATAAGTACCATCGATACCTCCTCTTGCAAATTTACTCCCATAAGAAATACACGAGGAGCAAAGATCAGTATGGAATTAAACAAAAATTAAAAAGGATTAAGGGCAAAGAAGTTTATTCTCATAAGCGTGATGTAATCAGGTTCTGAAATTGAACTTATAACCTCTTAATTCTTTCTCAATTTTAATTAATACAATATGATCGGTTTGCTTCCTGTGTTTTCTTATGGGGAGCGAAATTGCGATTGGAGTTATTTTGGGTACTTTTGCTACAGTAACCACGCTGTAATCGATCTGCAATCGATATGTTGTTATCACAAAAAACTTGGTCTATGATGAATCAAACACGAAACGCAAAACAAATAAAAGAGCCAAAGAAACAAGACTAAACAGCTTACGGCTCGTTCTAACATGACGTCAGAGAGACTGAAATGAGCCGAAGAAGAAAATTAGGATTGTAATACGGTCGGCCGCGTGCGACGGGCCGACCCTAAAAAGAAGAGGTAACTATTAGTCCGTTCCATATTAGACATCTCTTAATTACATACCCTTGTACTGAGATTATCTGCCAATCGCGTTATTTGTATCACACTTAATGGTTTGTGATTGGCTGGTTCCCCCCTTACTTACGGGAAATTAAGGGACGTCTAATATGGAACGGACTATAGAACTGGTGTATGCCTCCTGAGCTACTGTGGCCATCAATTACCTTATTGAACTGCGTTGAGGAAAGCCGTCCCAGCAACACTCTGTCATTCTGCGGAAGGGTACTCTAAATGCGTTGAGTAAAAGTTGTCCAAGCGTGCCCGTTCCCCTGACTGATAAATTGTCGCTTGGATAGCTTTTGCATACCTAATATGCATAACGCCAACGCGGCTCATTTAATGTGAACGCCCTGTAGTTTACTCCCCTGTTCTTATGATTGTAATGGAATGCGCGGGTTGTGTGGTTGTCAAGTTCGCAGTTTTTGTGCGGCTTTCTTAGCATGAGTCATGATGAGTAAGTAATGATGGTCGTCATATTGTTATAACTTGCAAGTTTATCCTCAATTGTTTAAATTTGAGATTCTGGGCAACTTATTATAACGTGTCAGAAGTATTTTCAGCGTGAAATTATGAATTGTCGATGCCTGGGGCTCAACAAAATGTTTCGTTCGATCCAGTAATTTCAAAATGACGTTTCGGCTTCTTAACGTAATTTTCTTTTAAGAACTTGTGCGGTCTAATTATGTTATGAACGTCTCCTCGGTATAGTCACCTTCATATTATTTTCTTGTGCAACCAATCTCTTTGTTTATAATAATAGTTCATTATTTGCCTTAAGTACGTCCTTTTTGTAATGAACGTGTACGTGATAACTTGGTGATATTTTTTATGGTGTTGCAAGATCCCGCGCTGCAATGTAAGAAGGTACAGCATTAGCTGTGGTATCATCAGCTGCACTCAGCAGGTAAGAATCATATGCATTTTTCAGTTTTGTAGGTCAGGGGATTGTAGCGCAGCATTATTCAAGATGAATTTGGTCTCTTGCGATTACCAGTTCATGAGTACATACCTAATTTACAATATGAGGAGTTGCTGGAGTGCGCGCCAAATTTCGCGTTTGCCAGTTTTTCTTCTGAAGGGATCTGAGATTTGATCACGGTGTATACGACTGTACGTAGGTAGCTCTCGAAATAAATTCAATAGTACAGCACCGGTAAAATACGATTATGTATATATCTACAGACAGAAGCCTGTGAAAGGTTTATCAAACGATACCACATTGTGGTTAACTGAAGTCTCTGTTTCTTTACTCTTTGTGAAAGATTTGTTTGATATGATATTTTAGCGTAGGCTATAAGTACCTGGCTTATATATCGTTAAAAAAAACAAAATACGAAATTCATCTCTAGAGCTGATGACCCTCATTGACATATTGTCAATCATTTTGAGGATGCTGTAACTGAATGCGTATAGGTAGTTGATTTTTAATCAGTGCTTCTGATTACTTATAGAGAATTTGTAGAATAAAGATTCAAAATATTGTACTTATTTTCAACTTCTTCGTAAAGGTTGGAGGTCTCTTCGCCATGAACCTGCATCCCACCTACATTCATTTATTACCATTCCTACCATTGAAATGATACTTACTTGTATTTTCTCTTATTTTCAGGTCAGGAGTTTAATATTTTTGTTCCGGTGGGTAAGTGATTTTGAAAATTGCTCAATACATTCAAATTTTGGCGTTCGCCGATGTCAATAATCAAAAAATAATTACTGTGATGCGCGATTTGAAGAACCACCTCGAAACACTAGGTATGGGAACTCGGTGGTTTTTTTTATCTCCACTGTACTGTGAGTTGAAAGTAAAATTCTGATCTTTGTTTTGAAACCGAGACGTACATCAGAGGTGTTTATCTGAGTGCCTAATAAAATGATGTCAATGAGAGAAATTAGGCATGAGAACGAATAACAATCGAACCAAAATAATTGTCTCGTGCAGTTTGTTCAAGGTTAATTAGTTGAAAAGTTATCGTGGATTTGGTTATTGTTTACGGTGATTTTTGGTGAATTTGTTGTGTCGATTTCGTGTTTTTTTGTCGCCCATCAGTATTCTAGGATGTGCCCACGTCAGAACGTGTTCGAGGGAGAGAGAAAAACCTCGATACTTACGGTACCATTCCAAAGGAAAATCTTGTTGAAAACTTTTCCTACGAAATCGATTTGGCGGAGAAGAGAGAGGAAATGAGTATAATGGACGCGTACCTGGGTACCTATCAATTTATTCTCTCGATGTGAATTAGTGCGTTTTAGGTCTATTGTTCACGTTCAAGTTGATACTTATACCTAATGCTTTCGTTAAAGAAAAAAACATTACCTATCGAAGATCTCTGTCTAATGCTTCAAAAATTCAGTAGGTGAGTAAAAATTTTCTACTTATTACAATCTTATATTTTATTATTTTAATGTACCTAGGCACCTACAATAATATTATTTTCTTTCCAGTACGAGTTAATCATTTCGTTCTGTTTTGAAATGCGTTTTTAATTATTAAACGGTGAGGCTCCCCCTCTCAATCAGATTCTAGTTTTTAGCGAATCGTGCGAAAAAATTGATCAGTTGGCCAATTTCGTCGTTATTGAAGCTGAAGAACGAAAAAAATTACGTACGGTGCTGGTCGCGGCTAATAGTGCGTTCAATTTGGTTAGCCGGAAAATTCAATCAGAAAGTTACTAGTTGGCAAGAATTGTTGTGGAAATTTGGTATTCGGTCTGTTGGTGAATGTGATCATCTTTTGAAGCTACATGGTAATTATTATGAAGAAGGTAATCAATTGGCAAGTTTCTCTCCTCTTTCCCCGTCCCCCAAGCATCACATTATTGCAGGCTAGACTTTACCAATAGGCGAACTAGGCGGTCGCCTGGAGCGGCCAGGGATTCCGAAAATTTTTTTTTTGAATAAGATAAGAACAAAATCAATATAACGAAACAACGACTTGCGCAAAAAGTGAGAATGATCACAAAAATATGTGCTCTGTCCTGACTATTTGCTGACATGTCCATGTCCCAACTTGTTTCTAACATAACATAAAATCATTCGCCTCTAGAACGGCAAATTAGGTAAAAACGGCCCTGCATTATCGGAAGAATCTAGCGCCTTCCGTATTTCGTTCTCAATATCTCAATCCACAATTATTTGTCTGATTTTTGACTCTCAGATCCTATTTCCAGTCAAACGTACGTACAAGTATCAATTTCAATAAGTAACAATATGACTGACTCTTCGTGAATGAATATCTTTTCAATTGAAAAAATTTTTTTCGTGCTAGGAAAATACAACTAAGATAAAAATAACCGGCTTTACCGCTGTGTGGGTAGGTAGAGACTGTAATTTCTATCAAAAAAGAATATCTTTTCTTTCAAAAATGCGTAATCCTCGTGTTAGATTCCGCAAGTTTAATGTGGATTTTTCCATGAAGGAGGGTTGTTGGTAAATGAAAAACTCACGTAAAAGTAGTGTCCTTCTTCTTTTCATGAACTTAATTTTTCATTATTGAACGTGAAGCTTTATTACTGCAGATTATCTACATACGTAGAAGTCATATATTCTCTTCTCAACGGATCTGGGTAGGAGGGTTTCAAGGGTACAGCCGTACCGCTGTAGATGGTATCGCGATATAGATTACGAGTTTTTCTCGACCTGCGTCAAAATTCATCAAGGACGATAGGGTCAAATGTTATGACGAGCAAGCCTCCTTTTGAGACGAACCATTCTTGCGCTTTCTAGCGGATTTTTTCAAAATTTACATAATGTATCTTACCTGTTGCATGATTCAGAGGTACCGCTCATAATTATATGTTTTTAAACTTTCAGAACTTTGATCTCCGCAGAACAATTTATTTCTCAGTTACGGAATCTTATCTAACACTGGGTACTCGTCTTATCTATAACGCACTCACGCTGCTGACATCATCTGCGTTACATATATTTTTTCATGGTAAGAGAGAAGAGCTGCGTGGAACCGTGATCTAAATAGATACCGCTGCTTACATTAGAAATGTGGTGCAATCGATATTCTATTTTACTTTTGTAAGACGTTATAGGTATGCTCATCACTCGTCTTCGAAGAAGTTCTCCCAGTCCGTATTAAACTCGGGTGATTTTCATTCGTTTTTCTCTGCTTACCTACGTATGTCATGAAAAATTGGAAGAAGTTTAGCATTGGAAGAATACCGGTGAAATAAGTACATTCGTAAACATGTTACAATCTTTGAACGAGTCGCTGAGTAGATTTTGTTCTTCAAAATTTTGGGTAAGTAAGCTTCTTTTCTCTTTTTTTTTATCGATAGGTTTGAGATCATCTCCCTTTCAGCTAGACTATCGAACTTCTCGCAACAAAAGTGCGTGCTCGGAATCAAAATCAAGCTGTTCTTGAAATTCGAATAGGTTTACATCAAGAACACAATATTATGAAATCAGAAATCCTCAATTGAAGTATGTAGTATCGAGTACAGGCCTATTTTTGATGATACGAAGGAATGAATTGTTTCAACTCGTTTCTACTCAATTAGAAAGAACTGTTCAAGTTTTTCTCTCTCATCACCGTCTAGAGTTTCGAACGGAGTGATTAAATATTTAAATATCGACAAGACGACGAAATACGACGAAGAAATCTCGTCATTTCTTGAACTCTTTTCAAGGCCTTTCGAGATTGAAGTGCAATACGCACAAATCCTGAACGTAGGTAACGTTAAATCAATCGTCTTTTATAGTGCACTCGCGGTTTCATTTATACCTAGGTATCCGTTTACTTCTGATTGAGGCTAGGACTCTGTCGGTTATCGGTAGCCCATCAATTTGTTTTTTTTTTTTGTATGGAGGAGGGGGCCTACCTACTTGAAAATTCTAGAGATTGAAGGCGAAATTTATGTATCGTGTTCATATTTTCTATACTGTATATTATCTTATATACTTATATCTTCCGGTTCATGTTGCATAACAGGACTCAGATTTAACTTGGAATACTCCCGACCCTGACTTCACGGTTTGTTTTGAGAAAACATTCCTAGTATGGATTCCTTGCGCTTTTCTGTGGCTGCTACTACCCGAACAAATTTACCAATTCCGGACGAGCAAAGCGGCTCGTATACCTGTCAATTTATACAATCGTTTCAAAAGGGTAAGTTTTCACGCTGTTATTTTCTCATCTCTCATCATCATTCAACCCCAAACCTGACTCTTGAGTTTAAAAAAAATAAACGACTGTGCCTCCTCTGATAAGGAGCAAGGGATTATGGAGAGGATGGCTGCCGTACAAAGTTGAATTGACGGATATGAATACGAGAAAAAGAGACTATGATTAAGTATACTCATAACCTCTTTTCCTTGTATTCATTATTTGGATATTCGTCAATTCAACTTTGTACGGCAGATGGATGCCGATTGCAACATCATCGTTTCTCTTGTTTTGAGAAGAGGGCGGGATGGAGCCTCATTTTCGAATACTTGCATCGAAACAAGAGTAGAAGAAGTGTATTTTGAGTTGTACAAATAATACCTGCGAATATTTTTCTCTTTTCAATTCGATATTCAAATTATGTGGGTATGGGTCTGACGTCTTTGTTGCTCCTAGCTGTGGATTTACGGGGAGGGGGATGAAGCCTCTCAAAATCTCTTCAAACAAAAACTGAAATTACGCAATTTGACCTTATTTTCCGAGCGGATCAATAAACTTTACGTAGGTAATAAATATGTGACTCCGCGGACAGAAACCCGGTTAAGCGTTATCAGTAACGCATGCTTTTCATATGGTAATTGATAACGGTTTAACCGGGTTTCTGTCCGCGGAGTCACAATGTCTATGTACGTACTGAGCAGAAGAATAAGAGACGAAAAAGTTTCATCTTCTGATGCCCAATCTCCTTCTAGCAACCCATCACTGATAAAATACAACACGTAAAAGTAATTCGTTCAAAAACCAGTGTCGTTATGGAAAGATTAAGGGATAGATCATTCTCGATTCTGTTTATAATTGTAAAATCTACCAAAAAATATCGAGGAAAAAGAGCCGGTGTTCCCTCCTTTCCTCGAATCCCGGCAATTTCATTCATGTTAAGGACTACGGAGGAACTTGCCTTTATTGCCTACGTCTTTAAATCTGAGGCTTCCTTCAAAAAAGTATCGAGGTGACCCTCTTCTACGGACACATTAGTTTAATACTAGTAGCTCCATCCACTGATTTAAAACGGCGTAAGAGCCGGGAAGATGAAAATTGTACACACGGTGGCAATCAAATGAGAAGAAAGAGTTGTTGTTCCCTCCCTTCTTCGGATCCCGGCAATTTTGTTGAGGACTGCACAGGAATCTGCCCTTATTGCCAACGTTTTTGAACCTGAGGCTTTCTTCAAAGAAGTATCAAGGTAAACCCTCTTCTAGAGAGACATCCGTATACACGAGTACTCTGATTCAGAAAGGCGTAAGAACCGGTAAGACAAAAATTGTATAAATGGTGGCAACCAAATCAGGCGGATAGACATTTGTGAGAGCTCTGTCTTTCTTTTTCATTAATTAAAATGTTAGTAGTTTTTATTAATGATGGTTGATTTTCCTTTTTTTTTTTTTTTTCAGATAATAATTTTCATACTTACGGTGACGTTCCTCTACGACATCATAGCAAATTCATTATATTACAAAGACTACTCTTCAGTTAACATTTATACGCCGATAATACAATTTGTAACGCTGGTGAGTAAAATTACAACCTTCGATTCTCTTTTATGCTTAGGCCAAAACCGAGGAACAAACAGAGTTCGTTGGTTCATAGCTTAGACTGTAGTTTATAATGAGGAGGGCCGGAGGGGGTTATTTCTTGAGCCTTGATACCGAATTGAAATTTTTGAATTATGTGCACAAAATCTTAGAACAAATTAAAATCCTAAGATTTGGATTTTCAACTAATCTTCTCCATTGAACAGATTTAGGTACTCTGACTTCACAGTGCAGGTGGTCTCGGTTCGCAGCACTCATATAATAACTGGTGAAAGTACCCATTCTGCTCAATCGGATCCATGATCAACATGAGGGCAGTTTAATCATTTGTTCATACTCGAAAATACAAAATAATGAATTCAAGAGTCACAAATGTATTTTTATGAACAGAAAAGTTTCAAGAAAAACCTTTCCTCGCCTAAATAGTTGTTGTAATAATTGGAAAAAATATTCGCCACGAGTCCTACGACTATCACTAAATAATGAGAATGTATTCTTCTGTACTTTTGAAGATCCTGATAGCTAACTTTCTTTTCTGTTGATGATCAGTAGGCTATTGGAAGAAAAATGAACTTCCATCAATCTAATTATGATTTTCTTTTTCTTCCTCTCGGCGATTTCCCCTCTAACTCTTGGACTGGCTACAGCGAATAGTCGATCATTCATACTTTTTTCCTCTATGAAGTTCTTTCTGTTTCTCTTTATCCAGTTCAGCTAGGTCCTTTTTAATACCGCCTTAATGACTTTACCAGTCCACCTTATGCGGTTCATACGGCAATAGCGCCACATTTCTAGAGCTTCGATTCTTCTCTCTGTGTCTCTGTTGATGGTCCACACTTTGGAAGCATACCGCACCGCAGACCAGATTTAGGAATCAAGGACTTTTAGGCGCACCTTCATATTACGTATGTTCCTCTCTCAAGGTTGTTGAAGGCCTTCCTCGTCATCGCATCAATTCGTGTTTGCTCGTCCGTTCCCTCTTCTGTGACTATTGTACCGAGGTACTTGTATTGCTTGACTTGTTGCAATCTCACTCCATCTATTTCAATTCTTAATGGCTTGCCATCTTTTGTCCAGGCGCAAAAGAGGACTTTGATAGTACAACTCTGGAATAGTGACCCCAACCGTTCAATCTTCATGAATTGCGTCTTGTTTGTATTCATTTTCATGCCGTACTCCAAGCCTGAGACGTTCATCCGCGCATTTACCATCGGTTGCAGCTCTTGGGGCATTCCCGCTATAGACATTTTATCATCAGCGTGACTGATGGAGTCGAATTTCTCGCTATTGACATTGAAGCCTGTATTCCGACGCGCACTCTTCTGCGAAATTATTTCGGCGTATATATTCAATAGTCTTATAGTGACAATATAAAATATATAACTTGTCTAGGGCACTATTGGCGGGCACCTCTTTGAATTTCGCAATGGGTCTTGGTGACCATACTGTTTATCCTGATATTCGCCAGTACAAATCTCTAAGTAATCGAATATTATCTTCTCTTTCTGCGTTGAGCTGAATTAGCATTTCTATGATCTTCTCATGTTGTACACGGTCAAAGGCTTTTTCATAGTCTATTATCTATTCACCGCCAACGCTCTCTGTATCAGAACTTTATAAAGAGCTATGGCATCTCGAGTGCCTTTCTTCGGTATGAAACCAATTGTGTTAGGCTAAGGTACTTATATTTTTTTTCCGCTAGTCGTTTGTTCTTCATTGAGAGCAATAACTTTTAAAACGTGACTGATGATGCTACTATGATTTGCGCACTTTTTTACGCCATTCTTCTTTGGGATCGGAATGAAAGTTGGAACTTTGAAATCCTCAGGGATTTCTCCTGTCCATAAGAGTTTGTTAAGCGGAGTGAGCAATCTGCGTTCAGCTCTTACACCAGCCACCTTGATCACGTCGACTGGTACACCGTCCATTCCGGTGGCTTTTCTGCAGTTCCCTGCGCTTGTGATTGTTGCCTCAAGTTCGTCCATGGTAATTTCTAGTTGCGTTCTTCTGCAGCCTCCGCCATCCCTCTTCGACTACTGTCTCTATAAAGGTCTTGAATATATTCAGTCCAGATGAGCTTCACTTTTTCTTCGCCTGTTTGAACTTCCCCGTCTTTGTCTCCAAATATAGCTGTTCCTGAGAAGTTCCTTCTCTGACGTTTCATAAGCCTCTGAACTCCTCGTGCATCTTCTGTACTCTTCCGCTTTCTTCTAGTTGTGGATGTATTGTTCATTAAGACGTTCCAATTGTGGTTTCGATGACGGTATTTCTCCACTTTTCCCCCCTATCGTTCCCATCATTTTCTTCTAGTATCTACTCCATGCTTTCATCGAGGTGTGTAGCTAATGCCATAGCTTTCCTTTTATTTTTCAATGGGCTGATATTAATTCGTTTTACTTTTTCTTCTCTCTTCTCTTGCCACTTGGTAGGTAACAACCTACACCTAATCATTAGTAGGAGGCAGTCCGCGGATGGGTACGTGTGACAGTTTATAGTGATATTAAATGTTGTATGAATGTCTGTTTCAAAGAAGACAAGCAGGGGGGCCGTCTTTACCTACTTTGCCGCCTTAGGCGAACGATTTTATGTTAGGTTAGGTTAACAAGTTGGGATGTGGATTCGTCAACTAGTCAGCGCAGAGCACACATTTTTGTGATCATTCTCCCTTCTTGCACAAGTTATTTTTTCATTATATTGGGTTTTCCTTCTTGTCTTTTCAGAAATATTTTTCTTTCGGAATCCCCGGCCGTCCCTGAAGGTCTGCTGCCTTAGGCGGTCGCCTATTGGTAAAGTCTGGCCTGAAGATAAGCTTAAGCTCAAATTTCCTCAGACACTTGAGGAAGTAGGAATATAGATCTATCTGATGTGGTATTTTTTGCATTCTTTTCTCTCATGAGAAAATTTTCATGTATTTTCTGTTCCTCAGTGTCTTTTCAACCATCTCACGGGTGCAAACATGAAGCATGGTATCAGATCTTCAGGTACGCTGTTTCTGTTTTCATTCCTTCTGGCACTTTTTGGAGCGCTAGAGTTTCGTTCGAACCTCAAATTGGCGTACAAAAACGAGGTAAGCTTGGACTCATCAAACTGAAATATTAAACTTATTTCAGTCGTTGTCAGTGGTAAAATTGTATTTCGTCATGAATTTTTATAGGCGTACGACGCAGTTTATATGATCTGGTACTATCCTCTCGTAGTTGCTCTATTTTTCTTGAATTGTTTCGTGGATTCTCGTCCTCTCTTCTCAGATTATCCTCTTGAAAAGGTAAGACAACCATTATGATAATGATATTTTTATAATTTTCATAGCTACTCTGGAGATTATTTAGCTCGGTGTACAAAATTATTGAATAATTTATGTAATTGTTGAATTTGAAAGTCAGTAAGGAAGTGAACTTTTTATTGATTAGGGTTGAGTACAGTAAGTGAGGACAGTTAGGTTTTAGTAAAAGTTGGCTAGTTGTAAATATTGTAGGGTACCGCAAATAATTCCGTGGTCGTTTGTGAGTGCTTGTCTTAGGGAGGAGGGTGTATTTATGAAATAAAAGAGGGATACGAGTTGAACGTAGAAGAAAAAATTTGAGTTAATTTCTCCATTTCATCAAAAACATTGAGTCATGTATACGTCTTTGGGCGTTTGCAATCGATTTTTTTATTCGATAGAACATGTGTCCCGAGTACGATGTATCATTCCTATCGCAAATAATGTTTTCCTGGGTCGATTCGTTCATGTGGAGAGGCTATAAAACTTTGCTTCAAGAAGATGCTGTTTGGAATTTGGATTACGAGATGGAGCCAGAGCAGATTGCGAAAGAGTTCGAAGCAAGCTGGTTTCGAGCGCTGAAAAGATCGAAAAAGTACAGTAAACGGTTAAACTGACCGAGATGCAGAAGTCTGCGATACACTAACTATGTGAAATTTCTCCCCACTAGATATTACGTGGACACAAGTTCGGAAACCGAAAACGAGAATATAAAATTACTACATAAGGGTCAAGACGAAGAAAATGCCTATGAAAGTGACCTCGAGGAAGTGTCAATATTTCGCCCTGTGTGCGAGACTTACGGTTGGAACTTTGGTCTCGGGGTTATGCTGAAAGTGCTCCAAAGTGTTCTGCAATTCGCTAGTCCTTTTATACTGAAGTAATCTCGCACACAGTTTATTTTCTCACATGCCTATTTCTCTGGTTCTTGATCATAATCAGATGCATCATTTTATTTTTGTAGCTTACTCATAGGCTTTGTAAGCGACGAAAATGAGTACCAGTGGCACGGTTACGTTTATGCGGTTTTATTGCTGGTGATAGCATTCTCTCAGACGATTTTATTGATGAAACATTTTCAAATGATGTATCGAGTCGGACTTCAGATACGCACAGCCTTGATATCAGTTATCTACAAGAAGGTAATAAATAAGAATTTTGAAAAACATCGCCTTGATCAAAACTACCGTGTGTGTGATACTGATAATTGATGATTTCTTACTCTTAATGCTTAGGCCTTGAAAATTTCGAATGGAGCGCGAAAAAATTTCACCCTCGGTCAGATTGTAAACCTGATGGCTGTGGATGCTCAGCGATTCACTGACCTCATGATGTTCATTCCTTTAGTATGGATTGTTCCTTTGGAGATTATTCTGGCTTTGTATTTTTTGTGGCAGATCTTGGGTATAGTTTTGCGTACTAATACCCGTTTTTGTAAAGTGTGCTGATTTTTTAAAGTTATCCACACGGTAATTTCAGGTATAAGTGTTTTGGCTGGATTGGTAATTCTTATCGTTCTCCTACCGATAAATGGTGCTATTGCTACTGGTATTCAAAGACTACAAGTGAAACAAATGAAACGCAAAGACGATCGGATTAAATTGGTGAACGAAATCCTATCTGGAATTAAGGTATGCTCGTTCATGATTATTTGTATAAGTAGGTATTATGATATTATTCTGTTTTCATTTAATTGACTAAAAATAAGGAAATGGTACTATGAATACTTTCTGTGAAATGGAAAATAATGAAGATCGTGTTTTATGTCTCATATCGACTGTTAGGAATGAGGAATGGTTATGAGGGCTTGTAAAAGATGCAGACTCACTGGAGATACGCCCTAGCCTCCTCCGAAAATCAGGGGTGGAACCCTAAGCTTGCCATCATAATGTCCTCAGGAATATACTCCCCTCGCTCATTTTCCTCCTTCGTTTTGAAATGAGCCTGTGCGATGGATCGCCTATAATATAGTTTATTTTCTGGCTATCGCGGGCGTCATCAGCTTACTAACAAGACTACTTTTCTTCATCTCTTTATTTTCTTATTATTTATACAAAATTTTTTCTTCGTTTGGTTCTGTGATCTATCATCGTCTGCGCAGTGTACCTCTTTGGAAAAATACTATCGAGTACAAGAATGTAGATGAAAGTTTTTTCGTGTAGGTTTTCATTTTAGATCTAAAGATTTTCAATATAATTTAGGTACTCAAATTGTATGCCTGGGAGCCAGCTTTTGAAAAGCTAGTTACTCATATCCGTGATCGTGAAGTAGGATTTTTACGACTGACTGCGTATCTATATTCTGGTTCATCATTCATATTTGCGTGCGCTCCATTTTTGGTAAGTTTGTAGAAATATGAAAGAATAATTTAAAAATGTACTTTGCATTTGTTTGAGAATCACTTTCAGAACTGCACCAATATACTTATGTGGCGTTTTCTCGTTTTTTTCAGGTGTCCTTGGTCACTTTTGCTGCTTTTGTCCTGGTAGATGATCGGAATGTTTTGACCGCCCAAGTTGCTTTCGTTTCTCTGTCCTTATTCAATATTTTGAGATTTCCTCTGACTATTTTACCTTTGTTGATGTCAACTTTGGTTCAAGTAAGTTCATTTTGAATAAAATAAGTTTTTAGCAAAGATGCCAAAAAAAAGTGTCGCTAGTTTGAGAGGATTTTGAAGGAGAAGAAGAATAGGAAGTTATCCTCCTTAAGGAGCAGGTTGATGTGGTCAAGGACGATAGTGAAGGTATTGTCATTCAGAAATTCCACCCCCCCCCCCATAAATAATAGTCAGGTAATATTCAATAGTGAAGAAACAGCCCTCCTTGAGAAAGGTTTGAAATTTAGTCTGCCTCCTCTCAAGAGTGATGAAACCTTGGCAAAAGTTGTTGCGGATCTCACCATGCAGATTAGAGTTAATACCCAAAAAGTATGTGCCAAATTAGTCCGCAATACTCCCCGCCCTCGAATGAGCAAAGAATTGGGAGTAGTATGATCCAAGGTTTAAGGAGGAAGATCAAGGAAGAGGATCTAATTGTCACAAAGGCTGATAAGGGCAATACTGTTGTGGTTATGGAGAAATTCGCTTATGCTTCTAAGGGCTCCAGCTATGTGGTGCTAAGGAGAGTGAGAATTTCAGCTTCTCTAAGCAAGTTGAAGAAGTTAGAATAGTCATCAACAAGTGTGAGGCTATTATCATAACTCCACCGATGAAGAAAGGCCTCTTTGTTCCTAACCCTCCCCCCTCCTTTACGGGTTGCCTAAAGTGCGTAAGGTTAATACTCCGGTGCGACCTGTGGTCTTATTCATCTCTTCTCCTTCCTACCTCCTTGCTAAGTTTTTAGACCGTTGATTTCGAATCTCCTTATTCAGTTTCGAACTCGGCCTCCAGGATGTAAGTCTTCCCCCTGACACGACCATCTGTTCATTTGATGTCGTTGGTTACTTCCCAAATATTCCCAAAGCTGTTACTTTGCAGCGTATGGGCGAGATAAGCCTCTATTCCTCATGATTAGCTTCGAGAATTCTTTGATCTTCTAAATATCTGTTGAAGTCCTAACTATTGTAAGTTCGGAGGAAAGTTTTTTGAGTTTCCTGACGAAGAAGGGATCCCCATTAGATCTGCACCTCTAGGCTCCCTCATCTCCGAAGTTTTCATGTTGAAGTTTGAACTTGATCTCTTTTCCTCGAACCAGGGCACAGGCACGTGGATGGTGTTCTGTGCGCTTGGACTGGTCATCCAGATCTCCTTGATGAGTTTCTGAGGTATCTTAATTCCTGTTACCCTTCCATAAAATTTACCTTGGAAACAGGGGAAGTCTCCATCAACTTCTTGGATTTATCGATCTCCGTAAGATCGGGTATCTATGAGTTTGGAATAGTGTACACAGGAAGGATACTACGGCATATGTTCTTGTGCACGGAGCTTCATTCTGTCCTGTTTCTCATAAGATAGCAGCCTTTAATAGCTTAGTCCACAGACTGACTCGTATTCCGTTGAGTCAGGCTGCCTTAAAGAAAGAATTCTTAACTATAAAACACCTGGCTAGAGTGAATAGGGTCAATGTCGACGTCGACGTGATGGTTCGTAGGGAAACCACTAGGAGAATTCGTGATTCTACCACCTCCCTCCCCCAAGACAGGATTAGTGACCGTCGCGTCGTATGCGCTGGATCGGTCTCTCTTTCTCGGGAAGTTCTCCCTCCAATGATGTCGGGCCCTTCGTCCGTTTGGTTTCACACCAGTATTTTACGTACAACCCTACCTTTGTGAAAGGGTTGTTTGTGGGGTTGAAGGATTCTATACCGGTTGATAAGGGGAGCGGTATTTACTAGATAGACTGTAAGGATTGTAGAGGTTTTTAAGTTGGTGAGAGCAGCCGCCGGAGGAAGCTGAGAGTAGATGAGCACGTGAAGTCATGGGAAAAGGGAAACATGGTGGAATCAGCCTTCGCCGATCATTTGATCAAAAATGGCCGTGAGGGATCGGAAAAGCTCCTCCATAAGGAGAATTCTTACTGTGAGCTTAAGGCCCTCGAACCCATAGAAATAATTCGTCACCTCAATACTGATGAGATTACGGTACTGAGTACGTACATTCCGGAAGACGGCCTGGTCAAACTTGTATATGATTCACACCGTGACTTGTCTTTCGACCAACCTTAATGAATTCATTCTCTCCTCTGTCTTGTCAGTTGCTTTCAATTCGTCCCTGAAGATGATTATAGACCGAAAGCGCTCGTCGTTTAATTTTTCTGCGGTGTTTCGTATATTTTACTCTCCGTTTCAAGTATTCCTTTTCTATAATCATGTATACCCGTAAACTAGAAGAACGGATTCGTTTAATTCTTATAGCAATATCCTTTTTCTTGTGTTGGAAAAAAAAAGCAAACTCAATAATCGGGAGCCTTCTGCTTGTTAAGAGAACATAGTTGATAAGCTCTTTGACAAATCAAACTTCCAACATTATAAATCTAATACTCTAGAATCATCACTAATTATTCTTGAAGATATCCGTTTTTGTATGTTACGGTTTTCCATAATTAAATTTTATACTCAAAAGAGTAAGGTAAAAAACGATTACTAAAGCCGCAATGTATTTCAAAATTCACGAGCGCTTTCGGCTAATAAGCCATTCTCGAGTGTAGAAAGCGACTGAACCCAGCACCAACGAGAAAAGGTAAAATTCGAAGGAAATCATGATTGAACCGACGAGTCATCGAAATGTGAATCATTCCCGTATATTAATTCAATCAATCCTCCCTCCGGAATGTACCTGTTCAAAACGGTGACGTCTCCGTTGTTACAATGCCGATAAATTTCAATTTCTTCGAGAGCCAAGCGTTTTCGTTTCAATTTTTCCCTATGGAGAAGTTCTGCGGAATGCTTTTTGTAGCTATGACCGCTGTGAATCAAGTGATCGGCAAAGGCCGACTGACCTAATTTCCCATTTTCCCATGGTGTTATGTGCTCAGCAACTCTAATTTTGAGCTGACGGCTGGTCATCCCTATATAAATACTAGAGCAATCCTTACAGGCTATCCTATAAACTCCCTCCCTCTCGACCCTCGGAATGGGGTCTTTTAGTTTAACAAATAAATTCTTGATCGTGTTGAGGTTGTAATACGCCGGGCGGAAGCCAAAAGGCCGGAGGAGTCGGCTCAACTCAGATGAAAATTTACCAAGAAAAGGTAATTTTATCCAACGATTTCCTCTATCAGAGGGTGGATCTCGGGGAAGGGAGGTTGTAGAATCGAGACTCTTCCTCGTAATTTTCCTTCGAACCATGAGGTCTATGTCCACTTTTACCTGGTTCACTCTGGCGAGGTGTTTTATCGTCGCGAGTTCCTTTTGGAATGCAATCTCACTCAGAGGTATGTGAGTGAGGCGATGTATAAGACTATTGAATGTAGCTAATTTATGAGCAACAGGCACGAAAGATGAACCGTGGACGGCAATATCAGTTGAGGTTTCTTTTCGGTAAATACCAAAATCATGGACACCATCAATATTGGATATGGTCAAATCCAGAAAATTTATCGATGAGCCACCTACTTCCAGAGTAAATTATTTTTATGGAAGGGTACTGGCTATTCAAATAAACGAGGAACTCACTAAGGAGATCTTCTGGGCCGGTCCACGCACAAAGAATGTCATCTACGTACCTGTGCCAATAGTATACGTGACCCAAAAACACATGGCCAGAAGCAAATAGGTCTTTCTCAAATTTGGACATAAAAACCTCCGAAATAAGGGAGCCTAAAGGGGATCCAATAGGGATCCCTACCTCCTCGGGAAATTCGAAAAATTTCCCATCAAATTTACAAAAGTTTGGCGTCCAACAAGTATTTAAAAGATCAAAGAATTCACCAAATTCATCGTGAGGGATATTAAATTTTACTAGCAATTCACCCATTTGTTGAAGAGTTGTAGCCTTTGGTATATTAGGAAAAAGCCCTACCACATCAAAGGAACATAACACAGATCCCGGAGGAAGGCGTACATCCTTTAATTTGTTTGCCAAGGTGCCCGAGTTTTGAACTGAGTAAGGTGACTCAAATTCTACGCGCGATTTGAACCAACGGTCCAGATACTTTGCGAGAGAATAAGTTGGGGAGGAAACGAACGAAACGACCGGCCGCATTGGTATATTCTCTTTATGCACTTTTGGCAATCCGTAAAGAAGAGGAGGAACGGGGTTTGGTTCTAAAATAGCCTCTTTTGTTGAACTCTTTTTAATGATAAATTCACTGTTATTAATGACATCCCTAGTCTCTTCATTAAATTTTGGGAAACTGAAAAGAGGGTTTTCTTTTGCCCCACACTGGTTAAGAACCTCGTAAACTTTGGAGGTGTAGGATGTCTTTTCCATAATGACAACAGCATTACTTTTGTCAGCTTTTGTAAGGACCAATCCTTCATCCTTAATTTTCTTCCTCAATCCCTTAATTACATCACTCCCAGTATTACTTATACGGGGGAGGGGGGTATTACGGACCATTGCAGCACATTTTTGCTGAATATTATAACCCGGACCAATCTTTACCGCCAAATCACCTACTGGAGAAGGGATTAAAGTTTGGCCTCCCCCCTCTTAAAAATCAGGAAACTTTGGCTAACGTTGTGGCTGATTTGGCGGTAAAGATTGGTCCGGGTTATAATATTCAGCAAAAATGTGCTGCAATGGTCCGTAATACCCCCCTCCCCCGTATAAGTAATACTGGGAGTGATGTAATTAAGGGATTGAGGAAGAAAATTAAGGATGAAGGATTGGTCCTTACAAAAGCTGACAAAAGTAATGCTGTTGTCATTATGGAAAAGACATCCTACACCTCCAAAGTTTACGAGGTTCTTAACCAGTGTGGGGCAAAAGAAAACCCTCTTTTCAGTTTCCCAAAATTTAATGAAGAGACTAGGGATGTCATTAATAACAGTGAATTTATCATTAAAAAAAGTTCAACAAAAGAGGCTATTTTAGAACCAAACCCCGTTCCTCCTCTTCTTTACGGATTGCCAAAAGTGCATAAAGAGAATATACCAATGCGGCCGGTCGTTTCGTTCGTTTCCTCCCCAACTTATTCTCTCGCAAAGTATCTGGACCGTTGGTTCAAATCGCGCGTAGAATTTGAGTCACCTTACTCAGTTCAAAACTCGGGCACCTTGGCAAACAAATTAAAGGATGTACGCCTTCCTCCGGGATCTGTGTTATGTTCCTTTGATGTGGTAGGGCTTTTTCCTAATATACCAAAGGCTACAACTCTTCAACAAATGGGTGAATTGCTAGTAAAATTTAATATCCCTCACGATGAATTTGGTGAATTCTTTGATCTTTTAAATACTTGTTGGACGCCAAACTTTTGTAAATTTGATGGGAAATTTTTCGAATTTCCCGAGGAGGTAGGGATCCCTATTGGATCCCCTTTAGGCTCCCTTATTTCGGAGGTTTTTATGTCCAAATTTGAGAAAGACCTATTTGCTTCTGGCCATGTGTTTTTGGGTCACGTATACTATTGGCACAGGTACGTAGATGACATTCTTTGTGCGTGGACCGGCCCAGAAGATCTCCTTAGTGAGTTCCTCGTTTATTTAAATAGCCAGTACCCTTCCATAAAAATAATTTACTCTGGAAGTAGGTGGCTCATCGATAAATTTTCTGGATTTGACCATATCCAATATTGATGGTGTCCATGATTTTGGTATTTACCGAAAAGAAACCTCAACTGATATTGCCGTCCACGGTTCATCTTTCGTGCCTGTTGCTCATAAATTAGCTACATTCAATAGTCTTATACATCGCCTCACTCACATACCTCTGAGTGAGATTGCATTCCAAAAGGAACTCGCGACGATAAAACACCTCGCCAGAGTGAACCAGGTAAAAGTGGACATAGACCTCATGGTTCGAAGGAAAATTACGAGGAAGAGTCTCGATTCTACAACCTCCCTTCCCCGAGATCCACCCTCTGATAGAGGAAATCGTTGGATAAAATTACCTTTTCTTGGTAAATTTTCATTTGAGTTGAGCCGACTCCTCCGGCCTTTTGGCTTCCGCCCGGCGTATTACAACCTCAACACGATCAAGAATTTATTTGTTAAACTAAAAGACCCCATTCCGAGGGTCGAGAGGGAGGGAGTTTATAGGATAGCCTGTAAGGATTGCTCTAGTATTTATATAGGGATGACCAGCCGTCAGCTCAAAATTAGAGTTGCTGAGCACATAACACCATGGGAAAATGGGAAATTAGGTCAGTCGGCCTTTGCCGATCACTTGATTCACAGCGGTCATAGCTACAAAAAGCATTCCGCAGAACTTCTCCATAGGGAAAAATTGAAACGAAAACGCTTGGCTCTCGAAGAAATTGAAATTTATCGGCATTGTAACAACGGAGACGTCACCGTTTTGAACAGGTACATTCCGGAGGGAGGATTGATTGAATTAATATACGGGAATGATTCACATTTCGATGACTCGTCGGTTCAATTATGATTTCCTTCGAATTTTACCTTTTCTCGTTGGTGCTGGGTTCAGTCGCTTTCTACACTCGAGAATGGCTTATTAGCCGAAAGCGCTCGTGAATTTTGAAATACATTGCGGCTTTAGTAATCGTTTTTTACCTTACTCTTTTGAGTATAAAATTTAACTAATTATTCTCCTCTCTTTGTGACAGACCGGCGTGGCCATTAAACGCATCAACAAATTCCTGAACTCGGAAGAAATAGATCCAAAAGCCGTCACGCACTATTCTCACCGTAAGTCCGTGCATCAAACGGAGAACACTATGGACGACAAACGTTTCAAGTTTTTGTATGTTTATTTTAGTGGAGCCAATAATCGTAGAAGACGGTCAGTTTTCGTGGGATGGTTACGAAGGCCCACCTACTCTAATTGACATCAATTTAACGGTGGATCGGGGCAGCCTAGTGGCAGTGGTCGGACCGGTGGGGTCGGGTAAGAGTTCTCTTCTATCTGCGTTCTTGGGTGAGATGTACAAGCAGTCAGGTTCAGTAAATACAGACGTAAGTCCCTTTGCCAACCGTAGGTATTATTACAATGTACAAGTGTCATCAAACATAATTATTTTCCATTCCACAGGGTCGTATAGCATACGTTCCTCAACAAGCCTGGATAAGAAACGCTACTGTGAAAAATAATATCGTACTCGATGAGGCGATGATCGACTCTCGGTACAATGAAGTGTTAGAAGCGTGCGCTTTGATACCGGATCTGAAAATATTAACAGGAGGTGATCAAACTGAAATCGGAGAGAAGGTAAGGTTGTTGAAAATCAAAAATCTTGTTAATGCCCGATCGTAATCATTCTCAAGTTTGTGAATTTTTATAGGGTATTAATTTGAGTGGCGGACAGAAGCAGAGAATAAGTTTAGCTCGTGCTGTCTACTCGAGCTCTGATATTTATCTGTTGGACGATCCGTTGAGCGCAGTCGATGCGAACGTTGGAAAACATATTTTTGACCATGTAATCGGTCCAAAGGGATTGCTGAAAAACAAGGTAGTACGGATTTCCTTGTAACCCTGTCCATGCAGCTTGTATGTGTAGTTAACGGAAGTTTGATGGAAGGGGTCATCAGAAAAACTGGAGATAGAACTGGGAGGGAGAAGAACGAATCGATGCATTGGTTAGGACAAAAGGTTTGAGACAAAAGCGGGACTGGCCTTCATTTATTAAGATGTAGGATTAATGCATGAAGATAGATTAATGGTTTTAAATTCACCGCAAAAGGGATAGGAAAGATATTGTCTCTGACAAAGGAACAAAACTTCTGCATAACTTATTTGTGCAAAAGAGTTATTCAAAACTACTCAAGCTATTTCAATTGTCCTCAGACTCGAATCCTGGTTACACATAGTGTAACTTATTTGTCTCAAGTTGACTTTATCGTCGTTCTACAAGATGGGCTCATCTCAGAAGCAGGCACGTACGCAGAATTGATGGAAAGAGGAGGAGATTTTGCCGACTTCGTCAACACCTATCAAACGTCAGAAAATACTGAATATACTGAATTGAGCGATGAAGGTTTGTATATACGGTATCCTAAAAGGAACAAATAGGTTTGAAACGAGAAACTCTAGTGATTTTTTTTTAGAAATAGAAGAAGAACCAGAGATTCACCGTCAAGAAATTATTTCACCAGTACCTCAAATGCTCGATTCCCCTCGCTTCAGGTAGAGAGATTTCTAAATTATAAATCACCATTGATCAATATTGTAATAGTATGCGCGTATTTGATTTCTGTACATTGCAGGTACCCCACAGAATCTGACATCGAGCGTGTTGAAGAAGTGGATCGCGATAAAATATTAGGTCAAAGATTAACCGAAATCGAACATAGCGCACAAGGCACTGTAAGTAAACCTACCTTTAATTTAAACTCGATTTGAGTTTCTTAATTTAATAAGGTTGGTACTTACTCATTATTATTTTTGTTTTTAATAGGTCAAATGGAACGTATTCGCATTCCACTTCAAAGCGGCTGGTTTATTCTTCGTGCTGGGGACCATTTCGATGAACGTATTGTACCAAATATTTTCTGTAGCAGCCAATATTTGGTTGGCAGTTTGGTCGAGTGATGTAACAACCGCCGAAGATGCTGCAGATAAGCAGTACTTGTATCTCGGTGTCTACGCAGGATTTGGGCTAGGTCAAGGTATAATAGATGTATTCCAGCCAGAGATACTCATCTATTACTGGAAACTGATAACACATTTCTATTCAAGCTATTTCGGTTGTCTGCCAAGCGGTTGCTCTCTATTTGGGTATGCTGAAAGCCAGCAATTACATACATTGCCGTCTGTTGAATTCAGTTCTTCGTTGGCCGGTCACCACGTTTGATACCGTGCCGTCGGGAAGAATAATAAACAGATTTGGTTTTGATATCGACGTACTGGACAATGTTTTACCGCGAAACGTTATGCATTTCTTAAGCACTACGGCGTTAGTAAGTGTCTTTAAAATCTTGATCGAAGTTGGCTATTTTTTAATTCCATTATGAGGTGTGGAAAATGTGTTATCATTGGCGTTATGCCCAAAAAATGGATTATAATTATGTGCATTTCCATTAGGTTGTATCGACAATATTCATGGTCAGTTACAGTACACCGGCTTTTCTGATTCTTGTGATTCCTATAGGAGTTATTTACGTTTGTGTTCAAGTGAGAAAGAAGACCTTTTCAACGATTGTACAGCGATGATCTGCTTCTTATTTTCACTTTTTTCTCTTCTGTTTCATGTTTGGGAATAGAGATTTTACGCAGCTACATCGAGACAAATGAAACGCTTGGAATCAGTTTCCAAATCTCCTGTTTATTCGCATTTTGGAGAGACCATTTCGGGTTTGCATATCTTTCGTTTAAGAGATTAATTAATACCGGAAAGTTATTTAGTAGGAGGCTGAGGAACTTCTCCTTCGTGTATCCGCCGTATACCTTAATTTTGCGTCATCTCCGCGCTATCGGGAGAGGGGGAGGCAACAGGCATGCCAGCATCTGTGGTATTGTATAAGCATGCGATGCAATCCAAATCCGATTGTCTTTGTAGAAATTTTTCAAATAGGAAAAAGTAATGGAGTTTCTTTACAAAGATCATTTTGGAACTGCAGGTTCGTCTAGAGCCAAACTAGTCCCAGAGGAGAATTCGCTATCTGCGTGTCCACACTATCATTGTTCTTTACAACTTCCGAGCCTTCTGAAAATCTGGTCTCGGGTAAAATGCCTACCTCTCTCTCCTTGACCCTTCAATGTTGAACTCATACGTTAGGAGAATGGCATGTAGAAGTAAAAAGCAAAAGAGTCAAGTTTTGATTTTGAAAATGTGGAAAGGGAATAAACGAGCCAATTTATGTGAAGGAAATCGGCTAAGAGACAGATACCTGAGGTAGTATGTTTTATTTGATGAGTTCCAATATATTTGTTCCTGAATTTTGGAAGGCTATTTAGTTTACGTCCAGACGGATTAGTGCTCATGTCTTTCTCTCCACCTTCTTTTATGATTTATATTAGATCATTGATGAAAGGAACTATTAAAGATTTGATTACTGAGTTCTGTTCAACAGGAGCTGCATCAATCCGTGCTTATCAACTGCAATCAAAATTTATTCGAACTTCCGAACAAAAAGTAGCTACCACCCAAAAATGTGCCTACGTTGGATTCATTGCCAACCGGTTAGTAATGATGCATTTTTTTAAACTTTACCCTACATGCAAAAACTATTCATTATTATCATATTTTGTTTTTCGTAGGTGGTTAGCGATACGTCTCGAATTATTAGGCAGCTTTGTGGTATTCTTCTCTGCTTTATTTGTCGTGCTTGGTCGTTATACAATCAGTGCTAGCCTTGTTGGTTTGTCTGTCAGTTACGCATTACAGGTACGTGACATATATTGGGAATTCTTTTGCGGGAAAGGGAAGCTATCGGTGTTTTCTGAAGAGCAAACAATTTTTGCTAATTCTCGTTCTACTTCGTCGAAAAACGTCAATCTTCTATACATAAGTAATTGAGAGGACGGATTGAAAAATGTTGGATTATAATCTTGCTATAATTATTTTGAGTCATTTTAGGGAAAACAGTTTGGTGACTGGAGGCAAGGAGCAGAGTTTAGCCACTTGAAGAAGGGAATGTTCTGAGGAAATTTTCAGAGAGAAACTTCTTTGAGAGATGTCGGAAAACGATTTTCAATAGGAGAGGGTTAAAATAGTATTTCTAAAATCAGTACGACGCCGGAAAGGTCTTCCACTTCCCTCTCCCCTTCTCCACCTCTCCGTCGCTTGATAAGTACATAATGCTGAAAGGAATGTGAAAGAAGACAGTCGGACCAATTGAAGGAGAAGACAGGAGAAAATGGTCATAGTTTTTTCGAATCGTTGTATAATTGACTTGACTGCTGGAAATTCCTGCCTCAAGTTTCGCTGTTTCACATTTACCCAAATTAACATTATCTTTACAGATTACGGATACACTGTACTATTGGGCTCAATTAATCGCCGACACGGAGACAAATGTAGTCGCTGTTGAGCGAATTAAAGAGTACAGCGAAGTCGACCAAGAAGCTCCGTGGACGCTTCCAGACGAAAGTGTACCTACAAATTGGCCCAATAAAGGTGTAATTCAGTTTCACAATCTTTGCTCGCGGTACCGACCAGGTTTAGAGTTGGTGTTGAAAGGAATCAGTTTTGAGGTGAATAGCGGCGAGAAAGTGGGAATTGTAGGGCGAACCGGAGCCGGAAAATCTTCGTTGACGTTGAGTTTGTTCCGTCTTATCGAACCGGCTGACGGAAAAATAGTCATAGATGGCCTCGACATATCATCGATGGGCTTACACGCGCTTAGGAGTCGATTGACCATTATTCCACAAGTAACTTTCGCCGCTCAATTTCAAATTTCCCGCTTTTTCTTCGCAACTCATGATTATACTGCATGTTTTAATTTCCCGCAGGATCCAGTATTGTTTACAGGAACGTTGCAAATGAATTTAGATCCGAGCGAGGAATACTCGGATGAACGTATTTGGAGAGCGTTAGATCTGGTCAATCTCAAAACGGTGGTTACGAATTTGAGTTGTGGTTTGAAACATGAGGTGACGGAAGGTGGAGGCAACTTCAGGTATATTTGATCAAAAATGAACACCTCGATGTGAAGGGATGCCGTCGAAATTACTAGAAGAATGTAGATACTGTACATGAGTATTTATTATTAAAGTTCTTCACGTACAAATTTTCAGCGTTGGACAGAGGCAACTAATATGTCTCGCTCGAGCTCTATTGCGAAAAACAAAAATACTCATTTTGGACGAAGCAACAGCTGCTGTCGATATGGAAACCGATGATCTGATCCAAGAGACAATAAGGGAGGAGTTTGCCGATTGTACAGTGTTGACCATAGCTCATAGGCTTAACACAGTGATGGATTATGATCGGTGCCTATACTACTCCTATAATATATATAGTTGATAGCAATATGCGAGCACGTGTATCTATTGGAGAAAGAAGATACTTGTCTGGTTCTTATGATATAGGCTAAATGATTTGCAAAGTTTGCGCTGCCTAGTTTTGAAGAGGAATCTGAGATAACCTATGGCAATCACACGTCATCTTTTTCTTCTATTCAATCAGATTATCAAAGACCTTTCAGATTTGTATCTGCTTAACTGATATTTGGGCTTTTGTGGTACTTAATGGACATGGTATTCTCAGGCCAAGAGATTCTGCCGCTATAATGATTGTAATTTGAAGCTTAGTCTACTTCAGTGACGTATACAGAAATTTTTTGGCCGGGGGGGGGGGGGAGTTGAAGAAGTAGGAGAAAAGAAATGTTACACAAATTATTCAGAATAGAATTAGATATTATATAGGCTTGAGGAGGGGGGAGGGTCGACCTCATCAACTCTTCTCGCTATGCCACTAGTGACTTTGGCAGCAGTGTACTGCAGGTATAAGTACCTCTTTTAAATGGCTGCAAGTTTCTAATTGAGCAGAAGAAGCATGTACAAACATGAAATTGATGATGATGACATGACGTGGAAGTGCCAATCTGTACCATATTGTACTGCTATCTAATGTTCTAAGTGTTGAGTTTATGGGGACAGATCCACAATCATTATCATTGGTATTTCTTCATCAGGTTTCATGGTATAGATGTTTAAATTGCTGAGTGAGCAAGTGTAAGAATTTGTGTAATGAAGAAAAAAAAAAATCAAGCTCCATAATACCCATCTATTCAAACGAAAGTTATAACTTTTCTCATTATAAAGCTACAATTATTACTTGTATACTTGATTCAAGAATTTCCACTTACTGTGAATGTATTCTCAATATTTATATCTATTTTTCAGAATCGTTGTTCTAGATGACGGGCATGTCGTTGAATTTGACTCTCCTGATACGCTGTTAATGTCAAAGAAATCACTTTTCTCACAAATGGCCATGGATGCAGACCTGATTCATGGGTAGAATAGTTTCAAGATACTTTTACTGAATAATTTACCCTCGTTGCTTTTTACTCAGTTGGAGGTTAAGGAAAATTTCAGAAATACTAATCCATAACTTTATACTTTTTTAAATTTTATTTATGTCCGTTCAGGTACAAGTTTATTATTATAATTTTTAATATACTTTGATATTCAATTATGATATTTTAGAGTTTTTTGTTATGGAAGAATAGCCCTATTATACATGAGGGTCTTTCTGTTCAACAGAAATCGTAGTTTCATGAACAATTTTATGAAAACTTACCGACAAAGAAAAATAAGATGGAGAGGGGAATGATGTTTATTCTAGTCGAAAATGAACTCAAAATGGAGTGTTTTGATTGAATGCTTCCTTCATAAACTAGCAAGTATTCCTCTGCGGATCTAAAATGAAGAGATTATTGATCTATATGACCGAGCTCTAGCGGAAAGTTATCATAGAACGTGGCAGAAATTGTACAAGAGTTACATACGTATACATGGCAACTGAGTGCAGATGATTAAGTGGGAAATTGTTTCTGTTCAATAATCTGTTATTTTAAGAGAAATTTCTCCTCTCGTTCTCTTCTGAACACCTGAAAATATTCTTTTCTTATGTTTGATATGTTATAGCGTAATCCAATACACATATTTTCATTTCTTGGCTGAAATTTCATCATAAATATGATGCGTTTTGCGAAAACCCGGCTTATGATGACAAAAAAATCGCCCTCCATATTTTGACGGATCTGGATCGTAAATTCTTAATGCAGAATCGAATTCCGTCAAAATATGGAAGTCGATTTTTTTTTTCCCCACAAGCCGGGTTTTCGCAAAACACATCACAAATTATGAAACTTCCAAATTCTTGCATTAAATTTTTATATTGTTCGCCGTCTTGTAGTTCTGAATTTTTTGTTGAGATTTCTTCTCAATATTTTTTGTGTAGTTGAAATAATTATCTAATTCTTGTATATTTGTATTGAAGACTATGATTGTGTATATCGTAGGTAGGCCTACTGTTTTTTTTTTGTTTTTTTTTTTGCCGGAAGAAGTTGATTATTGAAGATGAAGAAACACAAACAGGGTTAGGAAAGTGGAATGAATCAAAGGCAGCTCTGAGATCAAGACGTCGAGATTGAAAGAATGATTTCCCAATAAATGCGGGAGAAGCTTATTCTCTAGAGGATTATGAGTGCGCGGATGAGAGATGCTGAGGTCAGTCATGCTTGGTGTGCGACTCTGTGGATGAGTATGAACATCCAATTGGTGCATGCAAGATATTTTTGGTATTCCTTGATAATCAGCCTGTGAAGAGGGAATTGAGCGAAGTCAACGAATCATAGAAACATTTTTTGGTGATCAGATACATATAGTGAGATTCTAAGAAATTGATTCCGTGGTCTTTAGTTTCGAAGATTAGGTAATTCAATTGCAAGATGAAAAAAGTCGCGCCACAGCTCCACAGAAGTAGAGTGCATTGTCGGTGTAAAGGCACCAGTACTGGCTTTGCACTACCAGAGGGGTTCTAGACTTGCATGAATATTTCATTTTTAGACAATCGTGAAAATCGCTGAAATTGTGGGAGCAATCGGTCGTGGATACAGATAGATGTCGAGATTCATCGTCTCTTTCAGATGGTTCTAAGTCTAGAAATCCATCAATAATGGGGCATGGAACAAGAGACTCTACAAAGAAGATCTACTCGTCATCTTCATGAGCTTGTTGTTTCGCTGTCTTCTTTTGTAGGTTGTTCTGATTTTGATGTTCGACTCGCGTTTGCCGTTGGAAAAGGGGGAAGAAAACGTTGATTGCTTCACTGTTTTTTCTGTGTGCTCAAATTCTTCTAAACATACCCGTCTTACGTACTCTCATTTCTTGCAAAACGTATCATTTGTAAACTAAGTATTACCAAATCCTCATTGCCTGGTCATCCTCCTATAGGAACTTGAGACGAGAAGAAGTCATCTTCGCCCGACTAAGAATTGGCCACACAAGAATTACTCACCTCCACCGCACCAATCCCTGCATGCTTACTCTTACATCTTGCCCCCACTGCCATCAAATGGAGAATTTGAATGTCAAACAATTTTTGCTCCTGTCTGCAACTCCTACACTTTCGCACTGCTAAGACTAATACCCCGTCCTCCGTCATCAAAGCTCTCAAAAGTAATTCCGATACCATTTCCTGCAACTTATACTACCTACAACTAACAAATTTTCACTCTTATATCTAACCATGGGACATAATAATGACAATAATCTTCATCTAAACCTCTATTGACTATTGGACCTATAGGTACACTCTTCTATCCTTAAAGGTACTGTCTCAATCAGAACACATACATTATTTTTATTATCATTATTTATTTAATCATTTTATTTTATTTCTATAAATACTGTGGCACTATATTTTGTTTCCGCCGAGCTAATAATTCTGGTAATTGGATAGCTCGTAAAAAAAAAAAAAATAGGTAGGTACATCTCAATCCCTACCTATCGACATAACCCAGTTGACTCAGAATTACTTCATGTCAAGCCGTTTCCTTTTCTTCATTTTAATATTAAGAAGTTTTATTAATTTTCTTTTATAGGATATGATGTGCACAAAATCAAATGGTCGAGCTAATGACACGATTGAATATTTAAACACCTACCTATTCTATTTTTTCCATTCCTGCATTGTTTGTTTGTCTGATTTTCTAATCAATTTTATTTACTTTCGTGCAGCAGTAAATGTTGAAAATAAGTATATCCTCGTTGGAGTTTATTTTATTGTATTGCCTTAGTCTCAAAATGATACTCTAATCAAATAGGCCTAATTGGGTTACAAGATTTGAGCGTGTATTTTAATTTCAAAAGACTAACGGAGTCGATTATTTCAAGATGTTTTATTCGATTCACTAATCTATAGGTTCCCGGATTCTACTTTCAATACCTACCTCAAAATATCTGCGACTGCAAAGGAATTGTAGAAGTTTGAAAATTCATAATACAAAAACATAACCTATACTTAGGTTGGAGAACTTGATTAATTTGGATGAGATTCCCTTTGTTGGAGGATAAATATTACAATGTACGTATCCGAGAAGATAATACTTTTTTTCATCTGATCAGTTGTGCACTCTTATAATGAAATGCTTATGAATGAAACTAGGCTTGCATTACCGCCTACATAAGATTTTGTGAATAATTCAGATTAAGAAAAATGTTTCCTATCAAACTAGAACGGGTATTTGAACAAAATTGGTGACAATCAGGTGAAAAATTTGAATGATTCTGTTCTCTAGATAGTCATATTTTGAGCGCAGTTTCATTCAAGTACCTTGAAACAATGATGATCATTTTTGTGAACAAATTAGCCAATCAGAAGGCTGCATTCCATAGACCCTTCTAATTTCACTTGAGAATAACGACAATTCTGAACGTGCAATACTCTCCCATATATATAGGTATAAGTCGTGCCCAACAACCAAGCAACTCTCTTTGATAAGGTGACTGTTACTAATGTTAGTATTCTGGCATACCTCGAACGTCGTGGTGCAGTAGAGACGTGTTCCTCCCGACATAATTATAAGCTCGCGAATTTTTTAAACTCAAATTATCTGCTACGAAGAAGTGAAATTGTTTTGTGATTGAAATTTTACCGTTCCAACTTTTTCATAATGACCAGATACAAGCAGAGCCATCCTGTCGGGAGGAAACAGGCACAGGTGCCGGGACAAGGATTTTCGCACATAGCGCCTAAAACAGCGGAACCAAGTGCTTCAGTGAGAGCACCGAGACCAAAACCCGGGAATAGGAATCTTTTGTTAAAAAGGGCGGATAAAGTGCCAAACGGACAATCATCAGCGAGTCATCCAAAGACAAAGAGAAGATATCGGCCTGGAACAGTCGCGCTACGAGAAATTCGCAGATACCAAAAGAGTACCGAGCTGTTGATTCGTAAATTACCCTTTCAACGTCTAGTTCGCGAGATCGCCCAGGATTTCAAGACTGATTTACGATTCCAGGTATCCGCTATTTTGGCGTTACAGGAGGCCAGTGAAGCCTATTTGGTGGGCTTGTTTGAAGAAGCATTGTTATGCGCTATACATGGTAAGCGAGTTACCGTCATGAAGAAGGATTTCAACTTGGCTAGACGCCTCAGAGGCGAGTCCGTGGCACCGGCAGCTTAAATTTTCAAAGTCTGACTGAAGATTCGTAATAAATAGTTTTTACCGCGTCGACTATGCTCAGTGGCAGCTGGGTACAAATTTTATTTCTTAATTAACTTATTCAATTGCCTAATGAGAGAATATTCGAATGTAAAATAGGTATCTCATGTGAATCCTCTTCCTTCGTTATTCTTTTTCCTCGTATGTGACGTAGTTGAAGTGAATTTTCGTAAAATTATGTGAATGTTTGTGTTGTAATTGGTATCTCACGTGAATCCCTTTCCTTTGTTATTCTTTTTCCTCGTATGTGATATAGAAATTATTTGAATGTTTGTGTTTTGGTTTTTAAAATTGATTAAACTTTGTGTTAGAATTTTAGAGCTTAAAATCAGCCTACCGTTGTATACTCGTCGAAACACTATAATATGGAACGAGTGGTTTTTTCTATCTAGTCGTACCGGTACGGATCTCTCTCCTGCTTATAGCAGGTTTTTGTATGTCGATAATGAGAGTGTTGTTGAATGACGTGCATTATCTGTTGATGATTGTTCAATGTTTTGTATTTAAATGAATTTCGTAGTTTTTTAGCTTTTAATAATTTATTTTGATCGTTGATATTTTGCGAGAAAATATATTTTTATTCGATGTTATTGACTGCGACTTTGTATTCTCAGCCTCAGAATGCAACAGATGATGATTCATTCTTAGTTTCTCGAAGATTTCAAGGGCTCCAATTTCATTACTTGTCCTTACTTGTCATTTCCAAACGTGCTATTATGATTGTGATCTTTCACTGCTGCAGAATTAACTCGCGTAATGAACAATAACTATCATATTCGGCGTTGCGGGAAGGGGGGAAGAAATATTGACTCTCGATCGCTCTCTTTTTCTCAATCAAATAGGCCTACCTACAGAAATCACTTCGCGGCAAGTTCTTTTTTTTTCATACTGTGTATTCACCTTAATAAGTTAACCGTTGTTGTGTCTCGACACGATTATTCCGAATGTGCTGCGACGATATGTAGATCAACTCGGACGTAAGTCGAGTACGGCATAGCCTTCCTTGTATCCATGAAAAAGTCGTGAAGAAATTTATTTGTTATTCAGACCGGTATTCAGGATGGATATTTTCCTGTAAAAAGAATATTTTTCCGTTGAAAATTGTGGAACAGCGGTTTCAGTTACTAAAATTGAATGGGAAATTCGAATCTGGTCTTCAACTAAACATTCGATCGAGCGCGTCTACTATGAAAAATTTCATTATTTTTCTCTCGAATCTTATTCTATCTCCATATTAAGGAAACCTGAGAAAAAAATTGAAGCTTAAGTAGCAACGAATGGCTCTTTTCAGTGGGTGTGTACTGATATTCTAAAAACGTCTCGACGGGTGGAAGTGACGCACAATATCCGTGATTCATTTTTATCAGGTTCACCACTGTTAATCATCGATGATTTTTCTTCTCCTTCACTCGATGAATGACACGATCTTTTAGTTTCAAGCTGTCGGATGGAGGAAAATAAGGAGATTTTATTGTTAACTTTACGTGATCTTCTGAGGTTGAGAGTAGAAATATTTTTAGAAATGCATTCCTACGGCCGTTTTCTAATTGTAAAAATTTAATGTTGGACCAGTGGCATAGCCAGGAGGGGTATAAGAAGGGTGAATGCACCTCCTTGAGGACGAAAATTTACTCTTGGTACCGATGATACAGAAAAGTTCTTAGTCCCTGCATCAAGATCATGGTCGTCCAAATGCCCCTATATACCTCTCCCGTAGAGAAATTTCGGGCTCGCTGCTCTGTAGCTTCATTAGTTTACTCCCTTAGGGGAAAAAAATGACTAGTTTAACGTTTCATTTACACTTTTGAATGGAGAGCTTCGCCAGAGCTTGCAAGTCCGAATTTTCCAGAGTTTCTTCAATGTAGGTCAGCTAATTCTCTCTTCTCTGAATCGATTCGATTTTTGAGGTTAAGATTATTACATGAAAATAGTTGCTCAATTGAAAGCACCCGGCGTTAGTGTCTGTGTTCTATTGCAGTTTTGTGTATCTTTCGCGCTCATCTGAGTATTTTCCCTCGTCTCTTCTGTTTTGGAGTTTGAGATTTGTCTTAGTCGTTTCTTGTACACCAATTAGTGACTTGACGGGAGGGGGGAGGGGAGGTAGAAATTCTGGCAAGATACCATCAAAATTACGAGAAAGGTAAACTCCTGCGTAAAATTTTGTTCAAAATTTCTCTTTCAAAACCTGTTTGTTCTGCTTTCACTTCCCTCAAAAATTTCCTGGCTACGCCATTATCAGTAGGTGACTCAAAATCCTTCAAAGTACCTCAAATATTGGTCACTCGATTCTGGTGAGATTTCTAACCACAAAGATACTCCGTTACAGAACCCGGCCGTTAGTTTTTTTGGGATTGATTCAAAAAATAGAAACAAAATCATTTAAATAAGGGGAGATTAGTCGAAAATAACTTTCCGAAAACCTCACAAGACGTATGAAAACCTTTGACCTAAAATAGGTATGAAAATAAACATTCAAATGTTCAACATAAACTCAAACGTCCAAGTTCAAGCTCTGGCTAAATATTGATTTTTGGATTTTTTAGGTTTTTGATTTATGACTGATTTTTCTGATTCGCCATTTTTTGTTTATACCGTAAATAAATTCTTTCTATTTTATCTTCACATGGAATACCTGAATCTTCGACCGCAACTCTTCCAAATTTGATATCAAAATCTATTTTTATTTCATCTACTTAGCTTCTTTTAAATTTTTATTAATTCTTAAACTGCAGGTAGTAAATTGAATGATTTTGTTGCTACAGATTCATGTAAACCAGAATCAAATTTGACAGGTTTAACTTGAGATTTTTCATTATACCTATTTTTCAAGTGATGTAATAGTATTTTCTTCTTGTAAGTGTTTGCCATTATTTCGAAAATCAATTGAGGTTATTGCATCTTGATCCACTAGCAGGAGCAAAAATTGTATTAACAAGCTCTCTGTCCGAATGCAATTGTCCATCTTTTACGATTTTTTATTAAGAATTAATGAAAAGAACATGAAAATAAATTGATTAATTTGTACTTTTTTTAATTTTAAAAATAAATTGAATTAACAGTTGTGTCGAGAGCGCTCGCGCTGCTTTGTTATAACTGCGATTTATAAAATTGAAGAAAGAAAGATTAGGTGAATATGTAATTCATTTTTAAAACTGATTTTATTTATTTTCGAAATTAGAGTCATTTTCTTTTCAAACTTCCTGTCATCATTGAAATTCTTCCTATTAATCCCTTTATGAAATTTTTCAACCAAATCCATGTATGATTTAGCAATTTCCAATATTTCATAATAATGTTCTAAATTTAAACTTATCATCGCGGTATCAATAAAGATTACATTGACTGCGTTTGTATACTTCTAACAAAGCGACGACATGGATTATGATGTCAGGTTGTTTCCAAGATTCTAATTAAACTGTATTTCATATTCTCTTGCATAAAATATGTTTGAAGGAAAGAAACTTTTACAAATATTGAATTTTTTTGACGATTTAGTTCTGCCAAATATCAACACAAATGGTCCCGACATTCAATTTTACTTAAGTTTAATTAGTTCCTCCTAATTTCGATCCGAAATTGAATGGAAGTCAACTTAGACTTGATACCGATTTCGAGTCGATTTAGATGCATCAAATCCCGATCCAAAAAATGTATTCGAAATTCACTGGAAGTCGACTTTTATAGATTTGACATCAATTTTGATTGAATTTAGTTCCGCCCAATACATTGATCCAAATAGACCCAAAATTAACCAGAAGTTGCCTTGTACTCGACGTTAATTTTGAGTCCATTTAGTTCCTTCCAATTTTGACCTGACATTGACTGGAAGTCTAATCAGACTTGAAACCAATTTTGAGTCGATTTAGACCCGCCAAATATCGACCCTAATGGACCAGAATTGATTGGAAGGGGACTTGAAATTAACATCAATTTCGAGTCGATTCAAGCTAGTCCAGCCAATTTCGACCCAAATCAACTTGAAATGACTGGAACTTGACTTGAACTTGACTTTAATTTTGAGTCCATTTAGTTCCTCTCAATATCGACCCCTAATGCACCCGAAATTCAATTTTGAGTCCGTTTAGTTCCTCCCAATTTTGACCTGACATTGACTGGAAGTCGAATCAGACTTAAAACCAATTTTGAGTCGATTTAGACCCGCCAAATATCGACCCAAATGGACCCGACTTGATTGGAAGTGGACTTAAAATTAAGAGTCAATTCAAGTCCAGCCAATTTCGACCCAAATCAACTTGGAATGGCTGGAAGTCGACTTCAACCTGACTTTAATTTTGAGTCCATTTAGTTCCTCTCAATTTTGACCTGACATTGACTGGAAGTCGAATCAAACTTGAGACCAATTTTGAGTCCATTTAGACCCGTCAAATATCGACCCAAATGGACCAGAATTGACTGGTAGTTGACTTGAAATTAACATCAATTTTGAGTCGATTCAAGTCCAGACAATTTCGACCCAAATCAACTTGAAATGACTGGAAATCCACTTGAACTTGACTATAATTTTGATTCGATATAGTTCCGCCCAATATCGACCCCTAATGCTCCCAAAATTCAATTTTGAGTCCATTTAGTCCCTCCAAATTTCGACCTGACATTGACTGGAAGTCGACTCACACTTGAAACCAATTTTGAGTCGATATAGTCCCACCTAATATCGACCCCTAATGGACCCAAAATGTAGACTTGATTTCACTTTTGAGTAAATCTAACTCCGGTCGATTTCGACCGACACCACCTTGGAATGACCGGAAGTCGACTCAGACTTGACGTTAATTTTGAGACGTTATAGTTCCGCTAAATATGTACTGACCCAAATGGACCCAAAATTGACCGGAGGTCGGTTCAAACTTTCTGTCAATAGTGAGTCGATTCAAGTCCGTCCAATATCGATCTAAATGGGCACTAAATTGTCTATAGAAGTCGACTCAGATTTGACGTCAATTGTGGCTCGATCTATTTCCGTTCAATTTTGACCCGAATCAATTCGAAATGACTGGCAATCCTGAATCCACTCAGACTTAGCGTCAATTTTAATTCGATATACTAATAGTTACACTCAATGTTGATCCGAATGGGCCCGAAATGACTGGAGGTCGACTCAACTATGACGTCAATTTTTTGACATGTTTCATGTCTTTGCTCTAGGCTCATCCTTATGGGAATTTTTCATTGTGGCAGTGATTCTCAAATCTGCGAGTCCGAGTCCGATGGAGCCTACCCTCCCCCCCCCCCCCCCTCGAAAGGGACATGGAAAAATTTCGAGAAAATTTTCTCAGGTGTGATTCTGAAATCTACGAGTCCGAGTCCAAGCTTTCCCCCCTCTGTAATTTCTAGCTTATCCTAATATAATGCAAAGGCGTAGGCTAGATTCATACTAGGCTAAGAAAACTCCGAGAGCCATTATGAAGCTATTAGCTTGTGACGTCATAAGTTCGGTGACGTCATAAGTCGATGACGTCATAAGTCGATGACGTTATAGGTCGGTGACGTCATAAGTCGTCAATCTTGGTCCGCTTACAACATCTGAATTACACTAAAGTAGACTTATATTAGACCAAGCGAGTGTGCCGTTCTAAAGCCTTAGCCTAGAATATCCTAAAGTAGACTTATGTCATAAAAGACACTTTAATGATTTCTTAAACAGGAACTCTCAAATATTTTTGTCTCGCATTATCCACAACATATCTGATTGGGCAAAATTTTGAAAAGATATGAAACATGATCTTAATCTTTTTGGCTGCGCCAAGAAATCCAATACCCCTAAAGTCATTAGCCAAGATCTGTTTTTTCCTTTCTTTCTTCTTCTAGACTTTTGTATCTATCTCGTTTTGCTCAAGATCCACCCAAATGTACCTCAAATTGCCTGGCGTCAATTTAGTTCATCCCAATATCGACTCCAATCACCGGAAGTCGACTCAATATGGACCGCTCTTTTTAACCTTCTACTCATCGTTGACGTTAAATTGAGTCGACTGAACCAATATTATTGATTTATCTCAACTGAAAAGTTAAGGTCAATTCTGGGTCGATTATTTGTCACTCATTGGCAAAAGACTAGCAATTGACAATGAAATATTGTGTATTTCAAATGCACAAGTTGATAGGGATTCAAAATCAAGGTTAAAAATAGGTCAAGCTCTGGTGCTGACTAAAATCAACGTCGATATTGCGCCGATTTAACCGTGAATGGTGAAGCATAATTAAGATTCTTGATACGTGCCCCTACTTAATCGTGGCTGCACATATACTGTCTGCGAGTAGCGGAGTCACCAGAAAAACAGAATGTGCTTCAAGAAGGTGACTGCAGATCGACTTCAGATCAACGTCGATTTGATGTCGATTCCAAGTTGACCGCAGCGTACATTGCCAAAGGATTACAAATCAACTTATGGAATCAACCCGGAGCAGTCGATTTCAGGTTGATGAAAAATCTAGAGATTTCGACTCGAAATGGAGTCAATATTTGTCGAACTGATATCGACTTCGACGTGTAGTCGATGTCGACCAATATTTCTGAAAAAATGAATTCTTGTTCAATATGACGTCAATTTTAGGTCGACATGGCTCATTGAGGCTGATCAACATTGTACTCACTGCGACATTCATAGACACAAAGCAATTAAGTGAAAATGAAAATTTCTCCGAATTTTTTGTACTCCCGTTCACAATTTGATGCACTTTTGGCTAGCCCTTAAAACAAGAACGATTCAATCGCGTTTGCAATTTCTACAATTTTTTAGATTCATATTTTTGACGAAGACCACATAAAAACAATTTCATAGTAGATCCATTCTATTTTACATGTTCTGGTTTCAAAAATCTCACGTTGTCCATACTCTCATAATCTTTTATTCGTGTACTCGTAATCCTAGCATGCATTTCCTTCTCGTAAATTTTAAATTGAAATTTGTAGTAATGCATTAATATTCTGACGGTGAAATATGCGACGAGTACGGATGCAATAAGAATGCATCGATCGATTTTCGTTCAGTGATTTAACCAAAATACGCGCGTGATGTGGCAATATTGACTAAAGATAGAAAGTAATCAGGAAAAGGAAATTACGCATTGTAATTTGGTACAGTTGACATAACTTAGGCACAGTTAGGTGATCGCATATAATTGTAACGCAACTATTATGATTAGTATTCTCCTCTTCAGTTTGTTGAATATAGACGCGAAGATCGATTGCCAAATCTACGTACTTTCCATATTCTGTCGCCAGTGCATGTACCTATAGCTAGGCGAGTGCCCGCCTCAAAACTTGGATCGTAGGTCGTGGTGGAAGCTGCCGTATTATAAATACAGAAGTTTACACCTCAATGACCCTACGTGTTCGATCTCTTCTCGATGAAACAAATTCAACTCGTATCACTGTGAACGGAAGTTTTTCGCGCTATCGTTGATCTTTCTGTCGTGGTTCGATATTTTTTGTGAACTTTAGTAAAATGATTTCAGTTTCGTTTATTCTGGTGAGTAACTATACAATTACACGTTCAGTTTTCATGTTCAATTCATTTCTAAACTTACTATAACCAATTTACGAGAGTCGTCCACGGTACATTTGTTTATCAGAAATTGCATACTCATTGGTTCATTCCCTGTCGTCATATACCAAGGGTAAGAGCATAGCTTTTCTCTGGCCAAATAAGGCCAATGTGGTCCTCTTCTTGACTTTGGTCATTTGAGCTACTATTATGGAACAGTTCATGTATTAAAATTCCACTTATTTCTTTATAATATTTTGTTATTTCAATTAGCCACTCAACTTTTGTTCTTCATCCCTTCGCGTCTATTTTTATGCGTCCTTCTATCTTTCAGCCTCCTTGTATTTGCAGCACAGTACTGTTCCCAAAGTCGTTATCAATTAGCCCTTCTGATGCTGAAGACACTGAATCATCATATCTTTCACAGTTTCTGATCTCGTTTGTTCTGGGCACGTTTCTAATTTGAAATGGGATCACTCACCGACAATGCAACACTTAGATCTTTTTTAGTCACAGCGTGCACAACTTCTTTGAAAATCAAAAGGTTGAAATTTCTTTACCATTTAATTTGGCCTCTTGGGGAACGTTTACCATTCTCGACTTAATTCTATTGTCGCGTCGAAGCCTACAAGGTATTGGGATACCTACACATTTGGAAGGGGTAGAGACGACGACAATGGCCTAGAAACAAGGCTTGAGAAATTTTTCTCAATTATGGGATTGATAGAATATTGCTACTAAAAGGAGTTGTCACCGTCCGCGTCCCTCTGATCTCCCCCTTGGGCACACCATTGCATCAAAGGTGGGCATTCAATATATTATTTTTGTGAGCGACTTCTTATAAGAATATCTTTCCAAGAAATTTATTGACCCCTTTGATTTGATCGAGATTATGGGATACTACTCGTATTGGCATCATTGCTGACGAGATTCCTGTACAACTTCTTATCTTTACCCTAAACAAAGATCAAATCAGTACATTATGCACCTTGTTGTTCTTCTGATCTTCGACCACGATAACCATGATTTTCTTACCTTTCAGTTAGCCGCAGCAATCCTACGTTGTCATCAAGCTAAGCCGGTGACTGTGGATGACGAATTTGAGAGGAAATATGAAATTCACGAAGACTCTAACAGCGTTCCTGAACAAGCCTTCCCGTATGAACATTCATCCGTGCTAAATGTGAGATCAGCCCAAAGTCCACAACAATTCAACACGTATCCGTATCAATATTCGCAACAATTCAGTCCCTACAGTCAGTATAGCAGTCAACCGCTGCAGTTACACGGTCAGCCGAGTCAAATTGCCGCCGCACAACATGGCAACCATCAATACCTCGCTGCGTTACAACAGTATTATGCAGCTGCTAGACGACCCCAAGGATTTTCTTCGGCTCCTCCCGCATACAGTCAAGTTCCTCTTACTCAGCAAGCCGCGCACTTATCTTCACCCCAAGCTGGTTATCAACATCCTTTAGGAGCGTTGTATTCGGCCGCTTCCGATGTTTCGCAATTTCAGTTCAGCGGTAATGGCGTGAATTATGGTTTCTAGATGCTTCCAGTCGCTGCAATTACATCATTCTTGCTCATATTTTCTTCTCCGTCGGTCAAAATTTACATAAAAATCGTTAAAGCCATTATCAACAGATTCAATAATACTTCAACACATTTTTTTCAATTTTTCATCCCTGATTCTGAGACATCCTTATTTCTCTCAGACCGACGCCTTTTCTTATAGATTTTCATGAGATTTTTCTCTCCTTACTTTTTACAAAATTACTTATATTTATCCTTCTGAGCTTCCCCTTCATCTTCCTCATTGACTAATCTTGAACTTCATGGCTACTTTGTTTTTTGTATATCGTTATCCCAGAATATTTCGAGCCGACGTCAAGCAGTAAAGTCGTGAAAATTGAAAATACTGTTGTTTGCCAACTATGAACATTAGTCTAAAGCTGATGACAATAGCTTTTGGTCGTTCATGGTTGGTATCTGGATGTATTTTAAATCATGATCAACCTAATCCGCTTCCTTCTCTATGCTCCACCAAATAGATAGAAGGTGAACTTTCACTTTATTTTCCTATGACTTTGTTGCTTAATTTTTTAGTATTATTTTTCATAATTGTTTATACTTAGTTTAAGTACTTGTCGTGTTTTGTAAGCATTTTTTAATAAATTTGAATTGTTACTATTACGTTGTGCAAGATGGAAACTTATTCTCGGCATTTGTTTGAGGGAAGAGTGCAAGATAGCAGCCTATCCAGTAATTTCATCGAACTTGTAAACGTCTTATTATCGAACTTTGATGCTGCACTCAATGTATGCCGACGCACCTTCGGTTATAACTCATAAATATGATGTCGAGTCAAGGCTTGGGTCAGGGAATTCTAGATTTCGTTCTAGGTCATTTGTGAACTTAGGGGAGCGTTAACTTTCTCTCTCTCTCTCTCTCAATTGAACAAACGATACTCGATTGATATAGCATGTTCTTTAGGGCTAGAGTTAATAACTGAGGTGAATATATTGGATGCTGAGTATTACTCAAAAAAGATTTCATACCGTCTGGTATAACTGTCCCGTTCTCCTTCAAGAGCAGATGATTTCTCGCCCAATTGGCGTTTTATATACAACCATAAATGAGGCGCAGGGTCAGCCTCTCGGGAAAGTGAGCGCATATTCACCTGTTGCTAGTTGTAGATCGCTATTACGTGTGTCAGATCTTTCAAGAGGAACCAGAAGAGGTTGTTTGGAAAGAAGGGCCTAAGCTCATCTTTGGTGTGTTTTTATCATCGCAGTTTCTGTTACTTTGTACAACGGTATAATCTAGATTATAGGGATGGGTTTTTCGGACCTCTGCTTTTGAGACGCGAAAGTACAAGCATGAGTACAGGTATATACAGTAGTGGTTTCTCAGATGGTACCTTGTTTCATTTCCATGGATGAACCTTTCTTGATAAACCAGATTGACTCGAGATTGACGCAGATTTTTGATAATATCGATCACAAAATCGATTCCAAATCTTTGAGAGTAGACTCAGGATCTACCCTCATTTAAATCTATCAACTCAAAGTTGTTGACGACGGAACTGAGTCGACTACTTGTATTGGATTGATGTTGAATAAAAAAGAGAAATTCTCTGGAAGACTCAAATGAATGAAGATCAAAATTTTAAAGTCCTTCTTAATTTGTGAGCTTCACCGGACGGGGGGGGGGGAGACTTAGTTCAATATGAGAAAGATAGAGCAGTTATGATGAGGAGAGATGGGTTGTACTCTTAGATTTCTAGACCAGGTACCGAGAATTCCTAGAAAACTTCCAAGTCCGATGACAAGGAAAGATGGGGGGGGGGGGGGTGTAGTCGCGGGTCAAGTATCAGTGAAGACATTGAAAATGTCAACATCTATTTAATTTTAGTTGATAGAAGTCACTCATCAACTTTGGAATTCTTTAGATTTCAAATGCGCATCTGGTGAGGTTTTAGAATCGAGGTCAAAAATGAGTCGATCCTTGGAATTTGTCGACTGAAAATCGACAATGAAATTTCGCACTAGATTCGCTCAGTGCTGCAAGTATGATTGAGATTCTCAATATCCCTATAGCTTCGGTAAAATAAGTCTCAATAACGAATTGTAAGAAAACTATGGGTGAGGTGTACGCAGGGACTACAATAAAATACAAATTGTAAGGAAATAATAAATAAGAGTGAAATGAGAACAAGGACAGAGAGAGAATGAATGAGAGACAAAGATAGAGTTTAGTTGGAGGTATTCTGCTTATCACGCTGCAACGCATTCTGTCTGCGAGTGACGGAGTCACCAAACAGAAAGAATGCTGTGATTGCTGGGATTGCCCATCGATTCCAGATTGACGATGATTTGAGGTAGCTAAAACTAAATTTGACTGCTAATTGGACGGTCAGTTTGACGGTGACCAAAAATAAATCAAATTGAGCAAGAATTTATTTCTGAATTTTTGGACAAATTGTGTTGATATATAGTTGAAATTGACTTTACGTTGGCGTCAATATTAAGTCGCTAATTATGGGGTCAAAAAATGTTGACTTCATTTCGACCCATTTGTTCCGTAGATTTCAAGTTGATTTCAGTGTGCTGGTTAATTTCAAATTGACCTCAAATTGATGTCGATTGTAATCGTCGACTTCCCTAAGTTTTTCTATCAACCTGAAATTGATGTCTTTGATGAACCAATTTCAAGATAATTTTTAGTTTTTGACATGTACATGTCTTTGCTCTGGTCTTATCCTTATGGAAATTTTCATTGTGGAATGGCTGGGGAATTTATAACTCAGCCAACAAAACTATCCTCGCTCTACTTGATCCCATTCAAACTTCTCCCCTCAGAATCGCCCTAAGAGCTTTTCGCGCCAGCCCTAAACTCAGCTTATGTGCAGAAGCCTCTGTTCCTCCCCTCCCCTTTCGCAGACTTACACTAACCGCCAAACTTTTATCTTCTGTCTCGACACAATTTCCGGACCTCCTTATCTTCGACCGCATTTTCCAAAAAAATACTAATCAATCCTCAAATAAAAATATCCGCCTTAAATTCAAACACCACATTAATAAATCACTCGTAGCTAATCCTCTCAAACTCATACACACATTCTCCCCCCCCCCCCGGAACTCTCCCTCAATCTGAAATACGTCTCGACCTCACAGAAATCCTTAAAAGCGATAATTCTACTTACATCTATCAAACCAAAAGGCTACTTCAGGACTACCCTCACCACACTCTCTGCCTCTGTGACGGATCTAAAACAACCAAAAAAATAGCTTATGCATACTCCATCGATGGAAAAATCTCTTCACACCGAATCTGCAACATCGCCGCCATATTTACAGCTGAACTCTGCCTCTCTCATCTCGCCCAACTCCCCCCAAACGAAAAATTATTTCTCCTCACCGACTCACTTTCTTCACTCCACTCCCTTACCGATACATACACTCCTAACCCTCGCACCCAACGCATCTTACACTTCTCACACTTAACTCAATTAACTCCAAAATAATATTCATATGGATCATGGGTCACATTAATTTTCAAGAACACGATACAGTTGATCAAGCCGCCAAAATTGCCACCTCCTTAAACAAAATATCTGACAACTCCCTCCTACCAGCCCTTGATTATAAAAACCACTGCCGTTCCCCTCATAACTCAATCCTGGTACAGTGGTACACCTTCTGGGAAAATCAAACTAACAACAAACTCCTCAGCATCAAAGAAATTCCTGTTCCCTGGTCATCCTCCATTAGGAACATAAGACGAGAAGTCTTTCTTTCCCGTCTTAGAATTGGTCATACAACAATCAATCACACCCACCTAATCAACTCCAACATCCTCACTCCTCGCTTGCCCCCACTGTCACCAAGACAATCTAACAGTCAAACCTTTTTTTACTTGCCCACAACTTTTAGCTCACCGTGATTCCTCTAAAACACCCTCCTCCTTCATTCAAGCACCCAAAAACAACTCCGACACTATAATTATTATTTTAGCAATTTTCTTGAATTCAACCGTCGATTCCACGTTAATAGAAAAATTTGGAGAAGTCGACTCGAAAACGACTCCAAATGGACGTCGATTTGAGATCGATTGAAGTGAACTAGCAGGCATTTCCAGGACCTTACGGGTAAAAATCGACTATCAATCGATGCAATGAAAAAATTTGGAGCATTCTTCTTGAAATCGACCGATTTGAAGTTGATTTTGAAGTCGATCAGCATACATTACCATGGAACTACAAATTGACCCAACAGAGAAGTCGATTCGAGGTCAATAGTACATTTGACAATATTTGACATCACAGCAGCTCCTCATGGACGTCGATTTGAGGTTGATTCAAAATAAACCAGGACGTATTTCCAAAACCAGATACATCGATTATCGATTAATGCAGTAGAGTAGTTAATCTTAGGCATACAAAAATTTAGAGGCCATTGCAGGTTTGCTCCCGCCATCACGATCACGTTGGCGCACAAATGCCCCATCAGAAAATGAGTTGGCTGCCTGGGCTCTTCTCAGTATGCTGTATACCAGGCCTGATATAATGAAGGCTGGAAGTTGCAATTTTTCTGTCCCTAAAGTGGGTCAAGGTCAAGGTCATTGTGGACGTCATAAAGCATCCCAACTGGAAGTAATTCTTCGAAGTCCCTAAAGTAGGTCAAGGTCATTGATGACGTCATGAAGCGCCACACGTCACGTAGTTCACAGAACGCAAAAACGGACACAGACGCGGACATTTTTTGAGGATTTAATCCCCCTATAACAAAATGGATAACGGGTTCTCCACTAAAAAAAATTTCAACGATTCATTTCTAAATTGACTTCTGATTGATAGTAATTTGAGGTCAACATCACCAAACAAAAACCAAAAAGAGGCCGAGCTATTGGAGAGGGATTTAGGAAACTAGATAATTTGGGTATTGGATTTCTTCGCGCCGCCAAAAAGATAAAGATCATGTCCATGTCTTTTCAAAATTTTGCCCAATCTGATATGTAGTGGATAATGCGAGACAAAAATATTTGAGAGTTCTAGACTAAGGCTTTGGAGCGGCACACTCGCTTGATCTAGTATAAATCTACTTTGTAATATTTTAGGCTAATGAGCCTTCTTGGTCTAGTGTAAGTCTACTTTAGTATATTTCAGGCTGATGAGATTACTGAGCCTCACTCGCTCCGCTCGTTCGTCCCGTTTCTTGGTCCAGTATAAGTCTACTTTAGTATATTTCATGCTGATGAGATTACTGGGCCTCACTCGCTCCACTCGTTCGTCCCGCTTCAGTATGTTTCAGATGTTGTAAGGGGACCAGAATTCACGACTTATGACGTCACCGAACCTATGAAGTCACAAGCTAATAGCTCCATAATGGCTCTCAGCGTCTTCTTAGCCAAGTATAAATCTATTTATTATATTAGGATAAACTACTACTTCGAACTCGCGAACTCGGACTCGCAGATTTCAGAATCACTCCCTTGAGAAAACCTCGACATTTTTCTAAGTGCCTTTCGAGAGGGGGGTGAGGGCCCCCTCGGACTTGCGACCTCGGACTCGCAGATTTGAGAATCATAGTTTTGAGCGGATGACACTTTGGTACAGTTGGAGGAGTAATTTTTTGTTGCAGCCTTCTGAGGGATGGGACATATATTTTATAATGTTGAGTGCGCGTGTGCATTTGGCTTTAATCCAGATAAGTTTTTGGACAAACTGTAAGCCATGATGGAATTTTGTAAAATTAGGAGAGGGATGGAAGGGATAGGGTTTCTTTTTCTGAAGATAACTGAATAGGTTTTTGAGAGAAAAAATCTGAATCCGGTTTTTGAAGTCCATGTGTTGATTGAGTTTAGGGTTGATATAAAAAAATCCTTTTTTGTGGTACAGTATCTTCTAAAGCTTGATCATTTGTAATTAGAAAAACGTATTATCGTTCGCTTCTGTCTAGGTTATACAGTTTACTTCGAAAACCGCTGAGGTGATTTCAAACCATTTTTGTTCGTTTGCAAAATATCCTCGAGGTTGTTTGTTCGTAATTTTTCCTCGTTACCTATAGTATTATTCTGCTTTAATCCGTACAAAAATTTAGGGTATACCGTAGATTGATTAAAAGAGAGGTAGAAAGTGTATAGCTTATTTATATTTTTTCAAAGAACATCTACATAACATCATCGTGGTATAACGTAATAATTATTACGGATGGTAACTCGATTACACGTAAAAAAGTACGGTACACCTATTTACAAACATACAAAAACATATTTTGTTAGTACGCAAATCACGTACAAAATGTAAACGTGTATCTCAATGTTGATAATATTTCTACCGAATATAGCTTTCGAATTTCATTCTCGATGTCACTAATACAGAACTTATTTACAACTCGCACTTGTTATTTATGTTATCGACGAAAGGTCGCGCTTTCTTTTTTTTTTCTTTTATTTTTCAAAAATATCGTGCAAATTTTGAAACGACGCTTTATGAAAATTTCAATATGTACACGTACAATAGATGAAAGGAAAGACGTATTAAAAACTTCACAATAAACATCAATACAAATATCGGAGCATACGTTCAAAAGATACTGTTCTGTATTCGACAGAAAATAAGGAAGAAATAAAACGTTCTACGTTTGATAAATAATACACGCAGTCCGCATCTCGTTTCCTTCATATTGAAGAGGGTTACAAAAACAGTTCTGGTAAAAGAACAAATTTGTTTAGAAATCGAATATGAATCAGAAATTTTCTTATTTTCATTTTGAGTGATATTACGTATCCCCGTCCCAATATATATGGAGCCCACCACTCCCGTGGATATTTTATATATGGGCCTATGAAAGGTAATCAAAAATTTTGCTGTGTGATGGGTCGCGATATCGACAGTGACACAAAATTATCGAACTTTCGAAATTCATTGGTTCTCAATCGAGTTTCTAGACGAGCGGTGCGGTGTTGAATTCTCGTCTACACATCATCGAAAACTGTCCTATGGATTGCTATCATTTCCGTTGGCACAATTTTTTCTCGCTCAACCGTACGTGATTAATCGTCGGAGTGTGAAATTTTACTTTTCGACCCTTTGAAAAAACGCTCTTGATTAGCGTCTACATCTGTGGAAATGGTCGTCGCGCTAGGATGAGTAATGTAGGCCACATTGTTGAAATTATTTTCCCCCAATTCGTAAGCACCGCCGCGACCAGTCCTTCTCGCCAATTTGAAAGAGTCCTTCAGGATTACTTTATCTTCTCTGGAAAAAAAAAAAAAAAATTGGTAAAAATCAATTTTAAGCGTTCGCTCGTATATGAAACCGTCGGAAAGCGACATTTCCTGTTATCGGCTCGCATCCTCTTCTTTTCTATGCATCGCGAATCACGTTTGCGGAGACACGAAAAACACTCGCGTTCAGATTGCGGGTTTTCGAATCTTCGTCGGCAAATAAACGACGTAAAATTCACAAGGGGACAAGATTTTACGATATATAGCGTACTATATGACCGTCGAGTAACGTAATATTTCAACGTTGGAAAAATATTGACATTCGCAAATATCGTGATGAAATGTCGAGAGAGCGCAGCTTTCGGCGTTCGAGGAAGTAACATGTCGATGGTATTTGGAAACGTCAACCAGAAATTAGTCTTTTTTCTATCATACTTTTCAAAAATTTTCGGCGAAAGAACCTATCATAAATTATCTTCGAGACTGTAGGCAAATAATGTATGTTGTGAATTCGCGATTTTCGCTGTAGAGCTTTCACTCGTTGCGGAAGATATGACTTTCTTGCTGTGTGTAGCTCGCAATCTGCAATTTAAGTCAGCAATCCATTTTCTTCTCTTTTTCGCAGGTCCTTATCGAGTCTTTTCTCTTTACTGAAAACTTGCAGCCAACCTCGTTCACTACTCTTGGGGTCTTATTCTCTGATTGAGATGCGACCAGGGAACCTGTTTCATGGACGGATTTTCCGATTTAAATGCCAATTATCGTGCATTTTATGACTAGCTCAAAGGGCAATATCATTTCAAGTCCTCTGATGTAGCTCGGAAGTCTATATCTTTCCGAGTTCCTAAAGTAAATCAGATAGTTCCTATGACTTTTCCCTACCCCTGGTGTCCCAAGTTACCGCCTCCTCTCATTATTAAGTCATAAATTACATGTCATAAAGCTCAGAAGTAACTTTTTGAAACCTTTTCGAAGCCTTCTATACAATAGATCCAAAACTCACGGGTTTTTTTACCGGAGTTAGATGAGGGGAGGCAGGGAACCTGAATCTGTTTTATGAGTCTTATGGTGTTTGGAACTTTGTATATCTGGCTCATTGAAGGGGCTAGGCCAATTGGTGTTTGGAGTATTGCATATCTAGTTACTTGAAGGAGCTATTTTAATCGGGCTATCAGTGCAGCAAGATGGTGCGAAGAGGACTTACAATTCATTGATGGAGTGGTGTTTGAAGCATTCCATATCTGGTTCATTGAAGGGGCTAAGCAAAACCGACTTCCAAGCTATACATATTATAGGAAGGGGGCTTGAAATACAGTATACTGTACTTCAGCTAGACTAGCTAGACTAGAACCCTTCAAGGGCGTTTGGGCTGAAGGTCAGTCAGAAATCTGTAACGTGATGTGATGAAGTTATCATTGACCTCGGTCTTCTTCAGGAACGAAAAAATTTCGACCTCTAGCCGTCATCATATACGTATACTCAGTATATTATTTTATTAAGTAGGCCTAATATACACTATACTAGACTAATACTGGACCAATAAGGGTTTGACTTATTCATGCCTTTGGACAAGGGGTCATGGAAATCTACGAGACGTGACGCTTGATAACGCCATCAATGACCTTGACCTACTTTGTTGACGAAAAATTCTCGACTTCTAGATTATACTAGGCCCAATATACAGCTTATGACTTATACTAACTGAGCCTAATAATACTAGATCTAAACTAGGCTGCTGTAATAGGTGTGGGTTTCATCATATAAGCCTAATACAGTATACTAGCCTTATACTAAGAAGTGAGTTTCCGGAAGCTAATTGCACTAAATTATTGTGTACTAAACTTATACTGAACCTCGGAGTGAACGAGGGCGAACAGAGCGAGTGAACCAAGCTATTCAGGGTTAAATATTGTATGCCAGACCTCTACACCAGGTTATATAACGCCCAAAGACATAATTATACAATGTTTTTCCATGACTTAAACTTTTTTTCTCGCCAAATCATCCAACATGGCGGCTGGCAAGTCCCTTTTTGACAGGAAACTTTTTTCTATGGGGTGGGGGGAGGAGCGGTGGAAAAAACGTTCGCGTTCGGCTTGCCTGCCGGCAGAGCTATGAAGTCCGAAAAAATCTTCCATGTCCCCCTCCTATCATGCATAGCTCGGAGGTCGCTGTAGCCCTGTCAATCAACCAGATATGCCATACATCATTCACCAATTGACTTAGCCCCTTCAATGAGCCAGATATGCAACGCTTCAAACGCCATAAAACTCAGAACGCTTTTCCAGGGTACACCACAGAAAAGACTTTCGGCATCTCCTTGTTTAACTCGATTAAAGAACCCGTAAATTTACATCAGGGAACCCGTTTTATCGGGGGTGTTCTGGATAAGGAAATTTCTATTTTTCAGCCCTTTGGAAAAAAGCTCTTGATTAGCGCTCAAGTGGATTGCCGACGAAAGTCTGCAATTTATGAATGATGGCATCACTCCATTGGGGTTACGGGTTCCGCGTGGACGTCACCTCCGCGTCAGAAAGCCTGGCCCACTGGATCAAGGGCTGGACGACACTAGATAAGGATTCAGGGAGCCAACATCAGTACATCAGCTTCTTTCTCCACCGAAAACCTGAAGTTGCTGCTCCACAGAATCTGGGAAGGAAATGGGCAACCAGAAAGCTAGACAAAAATCAGCTACATGCTAGCTACCCGGTCCTCACATTTCACATGCTAGAAGAAAAGGATGCAGAAGAACAAAATACGGAGGTGGCGAAAAATGCAATGATCCGCGACACTGCCATTCCCCAAAAACGGTCCACCAAAGAAGAGAGGACCAGTGTATTGGAACATCGCCCTACTCTTTAAGGAGAGCAATCATCAGCGCTGAATATATCAGCGTGGTAGAGGCCACAAAGAGGCTCAAATGGTTACTGAGCAATACCAGCAAGCTCGGAAAAGGTTGAAGGCTGCGATAAAACTGAGCAAGAGGGAATGTTGGGATGAGCTCTGCAGCCTTGCGGATGAAAACCCTTGGGGCAAACCCTATGAAGTTATATTGAAGAAACGTATCGTCATAAATTTCTAATAAATAGTGGTGATCTTCAGTGGCGTATCCAGGGGGGATTAGGGGGATGAATCCCCCCTTGGGTTTTTATATTTCTTGCTTTGCGTATGTATGACGTATGTGCCGAGAGAAAACGAAAGAATTTTTTTCCACCTTTTATTTCATTCTTTTTCTTTCGACCTCCTATTTTGGAAATCCCCCCCCCCCCCCAAGGAAATCCTAGATACGCCAATGGTGATCTTGACTTTCGAAGTCGTCACCACAAAGAAAAAATCCTCTTACCTGATATCGACTTCTCACCTAAAACAACACGGCTCGCCGACCTACTCTCAGTTTAACAATTCATCTCTTGAATGATAAAACACTGTTCAATCAACAGCTCTCAGAATGTCCCTTGGGACATTCTTCACTCGTCCAAATCTCAGCCTTTGTGCTGAAGCAGCCGAACCTCTTCTCCGTTTTCGCACTCTAGTATTAACTGCCAACTTCCTCGCATACTCAGCTCAATATCCGGAACTCTTTACTCACACTGCTTTCTTTTCATTCAAAATACCTTACTAACTTTTCTTAAACCGCATCTTGACTCAATTCCCAAACTCAACCCTCTCCTCCCCATTAAACCATCTATTCCTCCATGGCTATTCACTCCTCCGACTATCAGATTGGATTCGATATCACAAATATTCCGAAATCAAACAACACCGTCCACCGTAAACTTATCTCAGAAAGTATAGCAAAATTCCTCAACCATACACTGATGGCTCAAAAATAAAACAGGCTACGCATACTCCATCCAGAATAAAATTACGGCTTATCGCTTAGAAGGAAATCTGCTTCCGTTTTTACAGCTGAGTTGAACGCTATTCGCGTTTGTCTTTCAACCCTTACTCAACGTCCTCCCGGACTCAATCACTCACTTTCCTCCCTCATATCTCTAAAAGATCCTTATTCAAATAACCCCATCTTTCGACGCATTCTGCTAACCTCTATCAAATCATCAGTCACCTTCATCTAGATTCTAGGTCACATCGGTCACCTTCAACATGAAAACGTTGATCGTGCGGGCACGAACTCCACCCTCTCACCGAAAATTACTGACCCAGCTCATTCACCAGTATAAAACCTTCGTTCCAAAATCCTAACTTCTTGGCATAACCTTTGGGAAGAACGAGATCAATCAAAAGCTTCCCTATTCCGTGGTCCCCTTCAAACAGAAACTCCGTTCATGAAGAATTCATCCTCTTTCGTCTTAGGATTGGCCTCAGCCGACTCACCCACGCTTACCTCCTCTTACGTATTCACGCCCTTCCGCCCTGTAACTACTGCTATTCAGACAATCTCACCGCTCAATATCTCTTCGCATGTCCCGTCCTCCAAAATCAACGTTCCTTCTTGTATCACCTTCGCAATATCCAACAACTCTGAAACCATCTCCAATTCCCTCGTGCCACCTCTGTTCTACGATTACTTTTTCCAAATTCTGTAATAACTCTGAGTCATGTGATAATAGTTTTTAAAATCAAAAATTAATGCGAGTCGATGACCCCTTTGCGTAGTCGCATTAGCCCCTAAATAGAATAGAAGAAAAAAAATCTGTTTCTCGAACATAACAGTATCGAAAATAACACAGAATGTCTTTGTTCTCGAACTTATAATATTTCCTCCTACCTTCAAGCCTTCAGATACCTTTATACTGGAACAACATAATATTTTTCTGAAATTACATTTAGCTCGCAGAAAATCTCTCCTCTTTTGTGTACGTACTAGTATTTATAGAATCAGATACCGTACATTCTTTTCGACTGTTTACAAGTATCGCTCATTCCTCTTATTATGTTCTTCACTCATCGTAGGATATTTCGGTAAGTTTTGATCAAGTATTTACGTGGGTCCAAGGTATACAAAAATTAATAATATCTTTCAATCTTTTGTAAAACCAAAAATATTCGTCTTTGTTTATAGGTATACTCCTACAAATTTAATTTTCGTAAAGCGTTTTTGTGGAAAGCGGCTATTATAGGATGAAGCTGAAGTATGCGACGTCTGATAATATTAAATAGTAGAGAATAAGAAAAGTTTTATAATTCAGAGAAAGAAACCAACTTTACACTCTGTTCATTGTTTCTTTTCTATATAATTACGTATTTGATACCCTCCCAGTCTCTCTACTTTAAGATTCATTTGCCACCTAAGTTTTTGTTCTAAGCGCAAACAGCTTTTTTCATTGCTGACAGATCACGCCAATGCATCAGTTTCCACGAACGTCCGAGGTTTGGGGTGAGAACTGAAAAATATAATCCCTTTGTTTCGGGTTTCTAAGAAGTTTTTCTTGTCTCTCGAGAAAACTAGGTAACGGAATGAGGATAGTACGCGTTCGCTGCATGCTTGAATACGTTTCTAAGAAATAGATGTCGTTTTCACAATCTCGTTTCATCCCCGCTCTTAGTAGTATTAAAACTGTAGAAGAAACAAAATTTCTCTTTTTCTTGTACTTACTCGTTCATGAGCAGCGAAAATACGATAAGTGGCGTGATAATGGTCGGAAGAAAAGCAATAATTGTGAACACGACAAATATCTTGTCTATGTACGACGTGTTATCGTAAGTTTCGTGGATGTTCAGAATGATCATTTTGCTGAAAACAGGAAAACACGAGCAACGTTTATTAAAATTCAAATGAATTGGAGTTTTACATTCTTTGTGTTTAATAATCGAGCGCTAATGTCTAAGAGCCTTATTGAAATAGTGAAGCACTATCCACCTTAATTCTCAGGTAGAGCTAGAGACCAACTGAAGCCCTGCGAATGATGGAAGAATTCTCTCGTTGTTCCAGGCGATGCTAGCTTTCTGTTGTGGACTCGCGACAAGAGATCGACTTTAGCCCCGCGTATAACCGAAGCGAACAAACGCCTTGTGGAAACTCTGGTTGTTTCCGGGACGCGAAAAACTCGTCTCCTGTTGTGTGAACGTGTTAAAATTCTCGTTGAGCACGAAAAGAGAACATAAATTTACCAAGAAGTTCACATACTCACTCAAGATTGAAGAGGACAAGACCCCAAAAATTCCAGTTGTAATGAGCGAAAGAACGTACAAATAGATTCATCTATTTTATTGTAAATATCAACTTTCATCTCAAAGAGGACAAAATAGCATCGTTATGCTAGGTAGAAAAGTAAATCTTTCAACCTCTCCCTAAATTCACATTAGTATGAGAATTCCCATAAACTGTAAACTGGGGACGAAGGTGATTTCCTGCTACAAGTCCACAACGGGAGACGAACCTTTATAAATTTAGATAGTCTCCTTTAGCCCAACGAGAATTTCCCTGCTTCGATCATTCGCGGGGGTGAAGTTAATCTCTCACCGCGAGTCAGCGACAAGAGACGAGTTCCTCCGTAAGATTCCCTTGACCCTCGGCTACCACACAACTTTCTGCTCGTTTGCGCACTTTGATCGTACACGAGGCTTTCGTTCATCTCTCACCACGAAGAACGAGTTTTTCTTCCTTGTTGGGTTTGAATTTGAGACCGCTCGCGTACCTTAATGGGGGACGGGTTCAGCAACCAGGACCGTCGTAGAGGCTATACTAATGAGAAAAGAAAGAAGAAAGGAGACTTTGTCAATCAATTTTATTCTTTAATGGAGTACTCGCTAGCTGTTTTGTTGAGGGTATCTTCAGAAAACGTCTATTTCAGCGTCCGCGTCCGACCACTTAGTGACGCCATCAATGACTTCGACCAAAAAATGTCGAGCTCCGATACTTCTAAAGAGAAGATTAAGCTATAAACCTCCAAGAACCTCCAGTGGAAAAATTTCAAGTTAGTAGCCCATGAGCTGGACTGCAACTGTGAAGTCTAATCTGAACATTAATTAGGCTGAGAGAAGCATTTTAGACTGAGACTTCATATGTTCAGACCAATTGTATGTTCTGAGCGTTACACGTGATCGGTCTGTGACGTCATCACTGTCGTCTTCGTAATACAGGTCCTTTGAGAAATTTCTTGCTCCGATACTTTTTAGAGAGAGGATTTGAAACAATATCAAGCTATGACCATTCTCGAGTCGGGCCATGATGGCTGAGTTCTGAACTCATAAGCCGTACAACAACTATGGTACTTTGAACTAAATTCCTCCCTAGGATCCCAGATCTACGAATTTTTGGTCCTCGAAAAAGATACGGGTTTTTCTTTTTTTATAGATTTCACGTACAATATGGATCTCTTGTGATCAAGGGAAAGGTATCTCAAACACTAGTACGAAAGATACTTTTCTTCTGCTCGTTATAGACCGTTACTGCAATTTCCATAATATTGAGCCGATCAAGGGAAAAGTACCTCAGCTACGTTTAAAAGAGATACCTTTCTTTTGATTGTTTCTGTTTTTAGGTTTCACAACAAATGGCGGATGCGGATTTTTGATGCTATCACCTGGCAGCACTGATTCCTCCTCTGCGTGTACAAGAGCTGGGCTACAAGTAACGCAAGCTAGCTGCCCAGAAAAGAGCTTAAGGGTATGACTCTAGACTTCTATTCATTGATGGTCAAGATAAAATACTGGTTGAAGAAGGTTTAGACGTCATCAATATAACATGGTCAGAAGGGGATAGAGAAGAGACTTGGAAAAATTACAAGCGTGGGGTCGTGACACCTTTACGACCGGATTGAATACTCTATAGATGAGGAAACTACAAGCAGGAGATTGTGACGTCATCAGAGGATTATTTTGAAAAATTTCGAATTCCGATCCTTTTCAGAGGAAGGACTTGGAAAAATTCTGAGCTACGACATTTGTAAAAGGTAACCAAGATGCCATGCTACAACTGAGGAGTTATAAAATAAATTTCTCCTCTGGGCATGAAAGATACGCTGAAAGTAACGGGATCTAGCTGCCCAGAGGAGAATTTTAGACTTATGCTCTTCCAGTTAGGTAACTAAGCCAAAATACAGGTTAAAGAAGGTTGTGACGTCATCATTGTAAGACGGTTGGAAAAGATAGAGGAGAGACTTAGAAAAGTCACAAGTATGAGGGCCTGACATCATTTAGTAGGATCTCCCTTGAATACTCTCAAGACGAGGGAAGTACAAGCAGAATATTGTGACGTCATCAGAGTATGATCTTGAAGAAATTTTGAATCCTGATCCTATTTGAAGGGCGTATTCAAAAACATTTAAAGCTACGACCTTTGTAAAAGTGAACCCAGTTGGAGCACAAGCTCTAAACTTTTAAGCCATGGTACGAATTTCTCCTCTGAGGATGAAAGCTGTAGGCTACAAGTAAACTGAGTTAACTGCCCACAGAAGGATTTTAGGCCAAGGCTCTTCCAGTTAAGATTCTTGTTAATTAATGGTCAAGAAAAAATACAGATTAAACAAGGTCGTGACGTCATCAATGTGAAATGATAGGGAAAAGGTAGAGAAGAGACTTGTGAAAGTCACAAATATGAGGGAATGACGTCATTAGAACAGGACCTCCCTTGAATACTTTCAAGACTGGGTTTCCAATCTAACTTGAGGACTTGTATCATTTCTGCTGATGATGTTGGACTTGGACCATTTTTGTTTTGGCCGGACATCATACGGCGTACGGTAAATTTTTCGACATAATCCTCGTTAGAAAAGGTTCCCTGTTGAAATAGAGGCATAAGAAGATCGTGACGTCATCAATACTAAATGGCCAGGAGGAGATCATGGAGGGGGGTGACGAACTAACAAGCCTGGGGGGTGTGACATCATTCGGGCCGGATCTCTTTTGAATACTCCGAGGAAAGTAAAAGCAGAAGAGGTCGTGCCATCATAAGAAGATGATTTTGAAAATTCTTGAATTCCAATCCTTTTTAGAGTTGGATTTGAAAAAAATATGGAGCTATGACCTTTGTGAAGGCGAGCCATAAACTTTTAAGCCATGCTACGATTATGGAGATATAGTCTGAATTTCTCGTCCGGGCATAAATTCTACGCTGGCTGCCCAGAGTAGGATTTTAGACCTGGACTTTTCAAGTCAAGACTCTTTGTTTTACTAGGACTAGGTTCAAGCGTGCTGGCCATTTATGATCTGGAAAAAATACAAGTTGAAGAAGATCGTGAGGTCGTCAATGAATTTAGGTAATAAGAAGAGAAAAGTTACAAGCATGAGGGCACACATCATCAAAGCTGGCCGTATGAATTCACAAACAGAAGAGTGTGATATCATCAGAGAACGAGTTTCCTTCAAATTCTCATGCAAAAACTGGTGCATGGTCGAAGTTTCAACCCATTGAAGTGTGAATTCTTGATGGATTTTTTGTGGCAAAACGAAACATTCTGAAGCGAGCGCCTGCGCGAGCATGTGTCGGAATTTCAAACAAACAATTCCGGGTCCGAAATACACCGACTAAGAAAACTTTTTTGATTTCACCACAACCAGCTACAACTCGGGTTAAAAACTCCGAAATTCGCTACTCTGACGACATCTCAAGGCGTTAGCATTTTTTCTTTTTCAACAAGTCGACGGATGTGTTCGCCTAAACAAAAAAACGAGGGTCGACGTTCGACGTGGTACTCGGCACGAACGGAGGTTCCCCGAAACCGGTTGTGTTGGAATGCCAAGTCAGTCAAGTCGACGCAAGAACAACCATAGCTTAGCTTGGATTAAAGAGTACCGCTATTGTCGTGATGTTAGACGGTGTAATCACTAATCGTTGTTTTGACTGTACTTTATATCCAGAATTTTGGTGTATTTAGTGCTGTCGTCATGAAGTTAATTCTGGTAGTCATTGCATTCCTAATCGATACGAATGTTATCGCTGGCCCCGCGAGTGTTTCCACGAAAAATGAAAGTTCTTTGATCATCGTTCTCAACGCATGCAGTCAAGAACCTCCGTGTCTCGTTTCCTGTATCATCGATTTTCAGGATGTTCAATTATATAGATCACCAATCTTGGCTTCTGCAGAGAAAAGTTATTTTTCCTATGCGAAAACTACCAATGGTTTACGTGTCACGATCTTTAAACACATCGATGTACAGGATCCTGGAACCATCATCATAATGAAAAAGCTTGGAGATGATGAGGATACTTGTTTCACTGTGAGAGGAGATTATTGGACTCCGAAAATATCGAAGTGTTTAAATGGTGAGTACCTATATACGAGTATATTGTTTGAACAATGATGAATAAGCAAAAGCAAAATCGTTCTAACGTAATTAATGAACACCGTAAAATATGGTAACTTTAGACAATTTCTCAGATTCTTGCATTGTAGCGCCTACGATTTTTGACTTACGTTCTGATTCTTTACACCGTGTGAAAGATACATCATTCTTCGACATTCTCGCGAAAAAGAAAAATTAGTATCAGCTGAAAATTGAATTTTTAGGAATTTTCTGAATGGTGTAAAGTAATAAACTCAGTTTTAGGGACAGACTCGAGAAATCATAATTTATCAGCAAAAGTCGTACATTATTTGATCTTTTGAAGGTGAATATTGATATAAAACGTGTTAGCAACTGGTCCAGACCCTTCCCCCTCTATCCCCTCATTGTACCAGGGCTACCCTCAAAAAGATCGCCCCACCCCTCCAAATTTACAGAAAATGATTGAAAATTGTACGAAATTCTCGATTTTTCTTTTGAAATTTTTTGCGGAGCTTTTTCTCGTTTCTAAAATTTATCTCATTTCTTCTCATTTCTTTCAGCCTGCTTGGTCTCCTCTTAAATCTGACCCTAATTGTACCCCCTCTCTTAACGAAACAACAAATTTTATAAATATTCAAAACACGAAACAAATTTATTAAGTCGTAGGCACAGATATATAACTCTTAGACTACCTAGATATCAGACTCGCCATTTAACGCGTGTTAAATTTTTGTGATAGGCGGTTGCATAAGCATTTGCCTGAGTGTGGGCAGAAAGCGAAATTCCCATAAGACCCTGTACAACTTTGAACTCGAATAACTAAACGAAAATTGATTCTATTAGGCTGGAATTTTCGCTTAAATTTTTTTATAACATTCTTAATCAATAGGGAAAAGTATTTAGCAATTTCAAATTATTTAAAATATACCTGCCATAAGACGCGTGTTAAACGGTAGTGTACCCTGCACCGCTGTCACGTAACGCTTGCGCCTGCGACGCTCACAGATACTTTGACGAGTCTGATATCTAGGTATTTTGTTCTATATCTGTGGTCGTAGGTACCAATGGGAAAGGTAACGCCGGTGTTGTGTATAGTATACCTTGTGGTGACTGCCCCGGGATCTATGTGGGGGAAACTTTTCAGTATTTGAAGTCGAGAATTTCCCAATATAAATCCGACGTAATAGGAAACGGTCGTCATTGTACTGCGCTGTCCACTTATAATTTAGAAAACGGGCACCGTTTTAATTTCTGTAGGTACAGAATGTCATGATATATTGGCGAATTTGAACTTTTTCCTCATAGGTACGAACCATTATTAGAAATAAGATATAAACACATGGGCACGTAACAATATAATTATGCAAATATAATCATAACACGACCGGTTTCGAAACGGTGAACGTAACTTCATCAGAAGTGTACAGAGAATGAAAGAAAGAGCGTCAGGCGATGATAGATTTTTTCCAAGTTCAATCAGGTCGAGTCATCTTGGTATCTGTAGTTCAGTACGTACCTAATTAACGGGTTGAGGAGTGTCGATTCCGTATCATGTAAAGAATTGTGTTGGTCTGATTTGTAAAACTTTATGGTTTCGATTTCTTCGAGTCTATACAATCTCTGACCCTTGGTGCTGGAGTGAAGGAGTTCTGTACTGATTCTTTCAGGATCGTGTCCAAATGCAATGCAATGAAGGCTTACGACCGATTTGGAGGGATTTTGTGAGAAGGTAGCAGATATGTGTTCTTGAAGACGTATATTAAGAGCTCTTCCAGTCTACAAAGGATATCCTTTGATGTGACTAACATGTTTGGAACCATACCGAAGGAGGAACTTCTCACTTTGCTCAAAAAGAATAAATATCATGGGAATGCTGATGGACTAAAGTACGCCAATATAGCGGAAGAGATCTTGAGCCAGAACTACTGCCGCTTCAATAACAAATTCTACGACCAGGAGAGGGGACTTGCGATGGGATCACCATTGTCACCAATCCTGGCAGAGATATTCATGAACGACATGGAAAACAAGATATTGAAGGGCAGCAAGTTCAGAAACTCAATCAAGCACTGGGCCAGATATGTAGATGATATCCTGATTGTGTAGACAGGCACTAACAGACAGGTGGACTTGTTGATTTTGGAAATGAATGCGATGAATGACAGCATCAAATTCACAGTGGAAAAAGGCAATGAGACCATCAACTATTTGGACCTTACACTCACTTTGGATAGTAATAGGATAGAGTACAAAATCTACAGGAAGCCAACGCACACGGACACCATCATCCCAAATGACTCCTACCACCACCCTAAGCACAAGCTAGCGGCAATTCAAAACTACTGCCATCGAGCTATTGCTGTACTAAAGAACAATGAGGAGAAGAGGAAAGAAATAGAGGTAGTAAAGCAGATCGCAAAAACCAATGGCTACCGTAGTGGTGTGGTGGAGGCAATCTTTAGGAAAATGGAAAATAAAAAGGGAACCCATGAGAGCACGGTGAGAAAGTACTCCGGATCAATACCATACATAGGAAAGTATACAAATAAAGTGATAAAGGCGTTCAATGGCTATGAAGTAAATGTGGGTATCCAGAATAACTTACCCATGGTGAAAAGAATTAGCAACGACCAGACGGAAGCCAAGGACGAGGGGAGCTTGAGTGGAGTTTACAAGCTCAGTTGTGACCAGTGCGAGGGCATATACATTGGTGAGACTGGGAGAAAGTTTGAGATCAGGAAGAAGGAGCACGAAAAGTCAAAGGAGAAAGAAGATGGCAAATCACTGTTTGGCAAACACTGTAATGAGGAACACCACAATGGAGATGGGATATTTGAAATCATACGTGTAGAGAACCGCTTGAAAAGAAGAAAACTCTGGGAGCAAATGGAGATTGCAATAGCCAAGAGGAAGAAAGCCTTCCTCTTGAACAATGTAGTCACATTCGACAGCGAAAAATTATTCAGCCTGGTGATTGGACGAGAGAAGAAGAACAGAGTTGACCAATAAGATGGCAGGAAACCAGTTAGCCATTAGGAACACCGTATTTAGCTTTAGAATGAGAACCAATCACTAAGCACTAAGCAGCATGTTTTAGCCAATAAGAACGCATTGTCTAAATAGTGTAAGAATAAGTCTCTGAATGAACCAATCACAGCACAGCATTGTTACTGCCAATAAGATCACAGTGTTATACTATAAAAACTCTTGTTCAAGGCCTTTTCTTCAGTTGCGACACAACTGATGATGGGATAACACCCGAAAGTACTCTTGTAAAAAGCAACTATTAAAGTAGAATTGTACATTTGAAAAGTCTTTTTCTATTTTGTATGGGTTTAATCATAAGGTCGATGGTAGTTTTGACACGGATGCTCGAGTACATAGAAGCTACATCGAATGAAACAAGTCTAGATGAGACTGGGAAGGAGCGATCCTTGAGGTTATCAGTCAATTCCACAGAGTTTCGAATACCGTAATGCGCAGAAAATCCGGAAATCGTTCTAAACTATAGAGTATTTAGCTAAGAGGAAGGATGGATCAGTATAGAAAGCGATTACTGGTCTGAGAGGGTAATCGGTTTTATGAAGTTTTATTTGACCATACAAAGGGGGAACACTAGGGCACATTACAAGAAATGTTTCAGGTTTGCAAGTAATTATAGATTTGGCTTCGTTGACGGCTTTACGTACCTGATAACTGGATTGGTCGATATTGAAATCATGTATTGGGGCGGCATTCATTGTGGCGAGAAGGTCCAAAACTTTTAGGTCGTACTCATTTTTCGGTAATATGGCAAAGGATTCACCTTTATCAGCTTTGACTAGAGCAAGGTCTTGATGATCGAGTTTCTTTCTCATCTGTATGTAGGTTCTCTGAGTTGATGTGGGTGGCGTGAGGGAGGCTTGAGAAATCATAGATTGTATTAGTTGAGTAGTGCGTGGGCAGTTGAGTCGGACATCACAATGTTGTCCAGATGCTAAGTCAGCGAGAAATAAAGATTCAAGTTTTCTTTGTTGATCAAAAGGAGGCAATGCGAATTTTCTTCCTTTGTTGACCTTTGTTGAGGAGAGCGAGTTCGTCGGATGAGAAGTTTACAGTAGAAAGGTTCACAACGGTCGGAGCAAATACAATTGTTTATTGGAGTTCCAAGAATTTTTAAACGAAAGTGATTGCTGAATATTAATTATGAATTATTTTACAAGTAAAATGCTGCTGGTTTGTATGTTGTTGGCGGACTTAGGTTCCACGGCCGAACAGCAACCTTCAACGGTGCGAATCAAGAACAAGTCTACTTTCATTGCGAAGATAAGATTTTACGAACAAACAATGCTGACGGAAGAATTTGATTTGTATGGCAACCAAGAAAAAACAACAATTTTCACTCTTGAAGATGGAAGCCCAACAGGGTTAGTAACGTTGACAATTATGAAACGACACCCGGATTTGGATAACATTGAATACGTCAAGGTGAGAGACGGAGTTGAAATCTACCGTGGAGAATTTTGTTTAGAAATAGGGGGAAATTTTAGTCTCCCGATCGTAAATAACGTAGTATGTAATAAACTAAAGGTTTAATCCTACTTGTGAAATTGACCTAATATTTTGTATTTAACCATTTTCAATAAAAGCATTCATTACTCTTCGTTTTGGATCTTCTCGAGTTAAACGAATCTTACACTAATATAGGCCTAATAGAAATGAATAAAAAACAAGCAGCCCCATTAGTGGCAGCAAGAGGTTCGTGCGATGACGCATGACGTGATACAGTTTATACTTCATTTGCCCTGAATGAAACAGCTTGAATCAGGCTTTGGCTTCGGACGTTCAGCTTTCAGCTATATAGCTTTTCAATTCTGCTTAATAATAGTATAATACTCCTCTTACTCCTTTCAGAAGTTTATTCGCAAATTTTCTTGCGATATTACTCATCTTCTTCCTCAGAAAGTGTACTCCAAGTCTTACAAGAGAAAAAGAAACCCTCGTCCACGGCCGTCTTCAGTGTACCTCGTCAATAAACTTTGAGGATTCTTATTCTTGATGCGTCTACTGATCACTGCCCATAGGCCTACTGCTGAGCAGGTCTAGGATAATCCATAAAGTGAAACAAACATCCAATAACCTGATACCTAACTTTATTCTCAAAACTTTCTTCTCAATTTCATTTACCATTTTGAGCATTCAATCGAATTTATTAATGAGTACGTCGATCTTTGCGAATACATAGATTCAGTTCCAACGATAATTGACTATCTTTATCCTCGAAGCTAATATTTTCATATTCACATTCCATCGAATAGAAGAACTCAAATTGGGAGCCGCAAATGGAAACATAAGTAAGATACGCTGCAGGTACACTGATATCGATTTCATGATAAGGATAATCAACGATCTTCTTTTCCCCGTGCGGTCAAACAATCGAGTACATCGTACACATCGGAAATTGAAATCGAAAAGGTCGGTAAATAACAGTCGAAACACTGATGAAAATAGCGATTGCAAGTGGTTTGTGACTCGTAGTACGAGCACGAACTTAATAATGCAACAATAAGTTATTGCATGCATCGAATTACAACCGTGTTTTACTATTTATTGAATTTGTACTACGTTCGATCGCGTCCAGATTCCTACGATCTAAATTAGTAGTGGTGCGGTGACCCCCTTTGACCTACAAAGAGACCCTCAAAAAATTTCATGCTATGACCCTCCTCCTGTGTAGAAAAATAGAAACACAATTTTTCCCATTGACAATTTAGTATCTGTATGATGATCCACCATCGGGTTCGGATGAAATATACACGTGAATACTTCTTTTCTTTGTTGAGAGGTGAAAAAAATGAAAAAATAATCCATTAATTTGAAGACTCTAGTATGGAGATGAAGGAAAGTGAAATTGTTCATTATTTGCTATGAAAAACCTGAAAATGGATAGGTTGTAAAAAATTAAAGAGAAATGAGTAAGTGCGCTAGAACATACATTGTAATTTTTTAAGCTTCGTATGTTTTGACACTACCCGCAGACTTAAACACATGATGTCCGTGCTGCAAAGCTGACCCTACCGTCCTCTATTGCCCATGCCATATCAACTAAGGATATTTTATTGCAAGTCTGTTCAAATTACTTTAGGATGGAGGAGAGAATGATGTCTTGATAAAATTTACCACGACTGGTTTTTCTCTCGCGATTTTCGCTCATTGGTGTTTCGCTATACCCTCTTGCAAAGTAATGAATGTTGGATTCGGGTGCTGCAGTTTACAGCTAACATAAAAGGCGATAAAACGGCTAAAAGGGTGGCCGCATTCACATGACGAGAGCGCAAAGACAGGGATACGCGTCATTAAAGGTAAATTTACGCTTCATTTTTCTGCGCGCAACTTAGAATCATGCTGTCACTTTTCCATACTCGTATTTATCTTTAATGCGCTCGTCGCACGTTTAGCGGTTTATTGGATGAAAGTGGCGCATAAACTATAAGCGAAAGAGGCGCAGCGCTAACGCAGACGAAGCATCAAAAATTCTCCTTGTTGCGCTCATCTTTCTTCACATACTTCGTTTGATGGTTCGTGTTTTAATAAATGACCGTACTTCGCTTCAATTAGGTCGAACTTGTTTTCCAACAATATTAATTTGTGGAACCGCACGCGAGCTTCCGCTGTTTTAAGCTTCGCCGGCGTATCTTAAAGCCGCTGAAGAATAAATTTAGACTGAGCCTCTAATCCTGCGAAAGTAAATCTTACATTAAATTTTCAAAGATGAGAGGTTTCTTCGCAGTCGACGTTCGGTTTAAACAAGATCGCTAAAGGATAGGTCGACTACTAGTTCAAAATTAATTCATGGTATAATTACCTTGTTTGCGTATTATAGGGGACGAGATAACTGATATTTCCGAACCGTCGCAGTTAACAGGTCGTGATTCATTTATTAAAGACAATACGTCGCTTTTTCGAAAAATGAGCTTCATGTAACATTATTACAGTGAAACACAGGCCCACAGAATTCATTTTATTTTGCGCGAATATGATATTACTATAGACTTAAATTACACTACAACTACGATACATTGTAGTCTTCTATGCAGTAAAATAAAGCTGGCTGCTCATTTGTCATCTTTTTTGACGTTACTGTATTGTTGTGTATTAAGTTATTGCTCGCAGTATTTGTCGTCATGTATAATTCAGCTGCGCAGAAATCGCGAGCTAAAGGACAAAAGGAACATTCGCGTAAAACGTTTCATAATATTATTAATTCCTTTTGATTTATAAATGATGTCTGACGTTAGTTGAATTTCTCTGTTTATCAACATGACGCATAGGGCACGATTTAACAATTCCGCCTACGAGAGATGGAAGTCTGATATCGAAGAAAGGTAATTCACTCTGCACTGCATTGCAGACTGATGAACATCAAAAAGAGGACATATTTCTTTCGAAGTGTAGCTACTATCCATGACAGGAAGAAACAAGAAATTTTTCTAATCCTTTGTTCAGCCCACACTCAGATCAAAAGTTCGTTATTTCGGTATCGATACTCAGCCATCATCAAAACTATAGGAATTATCCTGACAGGTATCCAATATTGAGAAATTTCGCGAGCAAAAGATGCTGCGAGTTATAATCAACTCCTCTAAAGAAATATGCTACCAGGCCATGTCTACACCGATGTGGAGGGACAGCTTTCGACTTTAGTTTCCTTTAGGAGTGAGCCACAGACTCTCTCGTACATAATGGAGAGCTTGGTACGGAACTAAGTAATGTTGTCAAAGATGTTGAAGATTTCAGTTTACGTAACATGCAGGCGTATGGTTTATTTTCGAAGTGGGTTACAAGTTATCCCTTCTCGGTTGTAGATACAGAAAAACTTACTGTTTTCTATGTGTTTTGCCTCCCTTTTCCTTTTCTCCAAGCCCCAGCGTTAAGGGTGAAGGGGGTCACGAATTTTTGAGTCATCAGAAATTTCTCCAAGTTCCAGCGTTAACGGGTCAAGAGGGTCACGATTTTTTCCAAGTCCCATAGAGGGCTATAGTAGAGCCAGGAGTTTTTCCAAGTCCAAGCGTTACGCGTACGCGGACAGAATTCCTCTGAAGGACGCCAGTAACTAAAGGGATGTCGGATCTCCCGCTATAAACGAACGGTAAAAAATAAATCGCCGTTCCACCTGGAAGCCCACAATCTCGGATCTTTTGGATCATGAGTCATAAAGTACTTATTTTCTTTCTATGTCTATGTACTTGAAATTTTTGAAAGTCTTGAAAGTTCTCTTTCTTTCGGCAATTCTTCTTGACATCATGCTCTCAGTTTTGCAAACCCTTTCTATATGAGAATTTTAACAAAAATCATTCTCTGATGACATCACACTCTCCTGCTTGTACTTTTCTCGTCTTTAAAGAATTCACACAGCCAGCATTAATGATGTTGTGCCCTCATGCTTTTAACCTTTCCGTTCTCATCACCTAAATATACTGACGTCCTCACAATCTTCTTCAACTTGTATTTTTTCCAGACCATAAATGGCCAGCAAGCTTGAACCTAGTCCTAGTAAAACAAGCTAGCGTAGGTTTTATGTCCAGACGAGAAATTTAGACTAAAGTTCCATAATCATAGCATGGCTTAAAAGTGTATGGCTCATCTTCACAAAGGTCATAGCTCCATATTTTTTTCAAATCCAACTCTAAAAAGGATCGGAATTTTCAAAATCATCTTCTTATGATGGCACGACCTCTTCTGCTTTTACTTTCCTCGGAGTATTCAAAAGAGGTCCGGCCCGAATGATGTCACGCCCCCAGGCTTGTTATTTCTTCACCCCCCCTTCCATGATTTCCTTCTGGCCATTTAGTATTAATGACGTCACGATCTTTTTCTGCCTGTAATTCAACAGGGAACCTTTTCTAACGGGGATTATTTCGAAAAATTTACCGTACGTCATATGATGTCCGGCCAAAACAAAAATGGTCCAAGTCCAACATTATCAGCAGAAATGGTACGAGTCCTCAAGTTAGATTGGAAACCTAGTCTGGAAAGTATTCAAGGGAGGTCCTGTTCTAATGACGTCATCCCCTCATAAGTCTCTTCTCTACCTTTTCCCCGATGACGTCACGACCTTGTTCTTGAGCATTAATTAACAAGAATCTGAACTGAAAGAGCCTTGGCCTAAAATCCTTCTGTGGGCAGCTAAATGAGTTTGCTTGTAGCCTAGCTTTTATCCTCAGAGGAGAAATTCATACCATGGCTTGAAAGTTTAGAGCTTGAGCTCCAACTGGATTCACTTTTACAAAGGTTGTAGCTTTAAATGTTATTGAATACGACCTTCAAAAAGGGATCAGAATTCAAAATTTCTTCAAGATCATACTCTGATGACGTCACAATATTCTGCTTGTACTTCCCTCTCCTTGAGAGTATTCAAGGGAGATCCTACTTAATGATATCAGGCCCTCATGCTTGTGACTTTTCTAAGTCTCTCCTCTATCTTTTCCAAGCGTCTTACGTTGATGACGTCACGAATTTCTTTAACATATATTTTGTCTATCCTAACTGGAAGAGCATTAGTCTGAAATTCTCCTCTGGGCAGCTGGATCCCTTTACTTTCAGCGTATCTTTCATGCCCAGAGGAGAAATTTATCTTATAACTCCTCAGTTGTAGCATAGCATCTTGGTTACCTTTTATAAATGTCGTAGCTCAGAATTTTTCCAAGTCCTCCCTCTGAAAAGGATCGGAATTTGAAATTTTTCAAAATAATCCTCTGATGACGTCACAATCTCCTGCTTCTATAGAGTATTCAATCCGGCCGTAAAGATGCCACGACCTCACGCCTGTAATTTTTCCAAGTCCCTCCTCTATCCCCTTCTAACCATGTTATATTGATGACGTCTAAACCTTCTTCAACCAGTATTGTATCTTGACCATCAATGAACAGAAGTCTAGAGTCATACCCTTAAACTCTTTTCTGGGCAGCTAGCTTGCGTTACTTGTAGCCTAGCTCTTGTACACGCAGAGGAGGAATCAGTGCTGCCAGGTGATAGTATCAAAAATCCGTATCCGCTATTTGTTGTAAAACCTAAAAACAAATTTGTACGGATTTTGATTGATCTATTAATAACAATCAGGAGTAAGGTATCTCTTTTAAACGTAGCTGAGGTACTTTTCCCTTGATCGGCTCAATATTATGGAAATTGCAGTAACGGTCTATAACGAGCAGAAGAAAAGTATCTTTCGTACTAGTGTTTGAGATACCTTTCCCTTGATCACAAGAGATCCATATTTTACGTGAAATCTATAAAAAAAGAAAAATCCGTATCTTTTTCGAGGACCAAAAATTCGTAGATCTGGGATCCTAGGGAGGAATTTAGTTCAAAGTACCATAGTTGTTGTACGGCTTATGAGTTCAGAACTCAGCCATCATGGCCCGACTCGAGAATGGTCATAGCTTGATATTGTTTCAAATCCTCTCTCTAAAAAGTATCGGAGCAAGAAATTCCTCAAAGGACCTACATTACGTAGACGACAGTGATGACGTCACAAAGACCGATCACGTGTAACGCTCAGAACATACAATTGGTCTAAACATAAGAAGTCTCAGCCTAAAATGCTTCTCTCAGCCTAATAAATGTTCAGCCTGGACTCCACTCTAGTCCAAGACTCCACAGTTGCTGTCCAGCTCATGGGCTACTAACTTGAAATTTTTCCACTGGAGGTTCTTGGAGGTTCATAGCTTTATCTTCTCTTTAGAAGTATCGGAGGTCGACATTTTTTGGTCGAAGTCATCCTAAGTGGTCGGACGCGGACGCTGAAATGGACGTTTTCTGAGGATACCCACAACAAAATAGCTAGCGAGTACTCCGTTGAAGAATAAAATTGATTGACAAAGTCTCCTTTCTTCTTTCTTTTCCTAATTGCGGTCCTGGTTGCTGAACTCGTTCCCCACTAAGGTACGCGAGCGGTCTCAAATTCAAACCCAACAAGGAAGAAAAATTCGTTCCTCGTGGTGAAAGATGAACGACAGCCTCGTGTACTATCAAAGTGCGCAAACGAGCAGAAAGTTTTGTGGTAGCCGAGGGTCAAGGGAATCTTACGGAGAAACTCGTGTCTTGTCGCTGACTCGCGGTGATCGATTGACTTCACCCCCGCGAATGATCGATTTCTTTGTTTGAAAATTTGTTATTGCTAGAAACTAGGGAAAATAATGGATGTTTTTAAAAAAAGGTACCATGGATGCACGTCCACATCTTCTAAAATAACTTGAAGTTTCATTGTTTTGCAATCATTATTGTCTGAGATACAGGCATTTGAATTTTAGGCCAAAAAATGACTCTGCAGTCCACATGGATGAGCGGATGGGTCCAATTTCTTGGATTTCGAGTCATCTCACCGAGAACAACATGTAACCAAGGCCGTCGTTTTACCCCTTACCCGGCTAGAGCGTTTCTACTTCCTGCAGGTCCAGGCTTGATCAAAGTGTCACATGACCGTACGATTTCATACATGATCTACAAAATTGGTTTTCTTCTTACTTATACATAATTTTAGCCGATATTTTACCATATTTGTGCCACACGAATTCCAAGCGATGTGGAAGATACTCTTAAAGCAACAGCATACTAAATAGCTTTAAGCGAGTTTTGTCGTTGAAGTAGAAAAGTTCTGTTACGAATGCGAACAAAAAAATGAAAGACAGTTGGAAAGCTTTTGTGCTTAGAATTTATTCTCATTTTCATTCCGGCTGACTGTCGACGTTCGTCTAAAAGAAAAGTTTTCCTACAGTACAATTTCAAAGAAAAATTACACCCAACTAGCTGTTATCACAAAAGATCATATCATTCTCAACCTCGCGTGAAATCTCATTTTTATGAAATTGGAAAAGTTGACAAGTGCATCGTCTTCGTACAAATACCATAACCATTATTATATTATGCAACGAATGAATACGATGCAATGCAGATATCATACTGAACGATGACAGCCTCGAACGTTTCTACCTCTCACCTTCGTATGCTGCCCACGATAAGTTTTCCAATTGGAATCGACAAGAAGTTTCTCATATTTTCGAGAACTTGATCCCATTTTTCTAGCCGGCGTCTGATGTACACGTATACATATAATATGCGTAGACGTACCGAATGAGAATAAAAATTCCAAACCCTTCGAGACGATATCGTATAGAAATAACTGCTATATTATCTTTCTCACGAACTGTGTTTAAAATGTGTAGGTTGCGATTCTAAAACTTTTACTCGTATATCATATAACGCCGTAATAGGGATTCCAACTTTCTACTTTTCATAATGACCGCATCAGTTGGTGTAGATTTTCGAAGTCATTTTCGATACTATACACAAGTGAAAATATACTCTGAAAATGGATAGCAGATGACAGCCAAGTTTACTGGGTTTATTATTCCTCGCGGATTTGTGTCGAATTTTAAGATATGTGCTAAGAATGCTTTTCTTTCTCGATTTTCATTCATCGTATAACTTATAGTAACGGGCTCACATTTGCGAACCGATTATTGGTCAAGGAAATTAATCATAATGATATTATAAATTAGGATGGTATTGACCAAATCTGTATACACCGGTGATGTCTTTGAAAAGTCTTTCATTTCAAATTTCAACAAATGGACTCTCGTGGCTGATTTTGCCAGCGAACCAGCGGAAGCCCGGTTTAATAACAATTCCAAGGTACTGAAGAGGACAACGAGGAAAATTATTTCAATGCAGTCGGCTTCCACATTGCAACCACAGCCAGAACTTTGAAAAATGAAGGAAAAAAGGTCTTCCAGCAAACTTTTGTTCCGGCTGGTCTGAGGTTTCTTGATTTCACTCTCCTTCAATCGGCGCTCCTGATCTAGACTTTCTATGATTACTCTTCTAAACCCGAATGACCTTGAACTAGAGACTAACTTGAAGCGCGAGAGGACAGAAGATTCGAGGAAGTATTATCAAATCCAAAGATCCTGATCTGAAGGACATTGACTTCGCTTCTCTGATCAGGAAAAGCCTTTAAGGTGAGAGGAGAGTAAGCTTAATCACATCAATCTAGAGGAGTCTGACTCCGTATAAAGTGTGAGGAGAGGAGGCTTATAGATTGACCTGAAAGAGTTCGACTTATATTAGGGACTTGAATTCTATCTAAATTCCTGACTAGGTAACATTGAATCAATTGCGGGTGTTCTGATGTCTCGTGTACCGAATGGCCTATTTTTACCGTGAAGAATGCCTTTGTATATATTCATCATTTTTTCTTCGACGTAATAACTCAAGTCACCAACCTATAAGACGACAAACAGTCTTCGTTTATGTCGAAGGCACAACAATACAGAAATGATTTATCAATCGAAAACTTGTGTGCGCTATTATCGCACTTATATTTGTATACGTTCGAGCAAATATTTTTCTGAACTACGCGCACGTGTGCTGTCGTTGACCTATAAATTGGTTCTACAACTTTCCGTTCCCATGCAAAAGATGATAAATATTGGTCAAATAAATGTGCAATATGCGTGAATTGATGGAAAAGTTCAGCTATAGGGTGTAACGAATTCTTTTCTTTTCGGTCGAATAGTCGAAGATATAAACGGCTTTATTTTTAGCATATGCCTTGTTATCCTCGATACGCAGGGTATTTACTTTTCTTTCGAAACTGTTAAAAATCGAACTTCAAAATAAATGTGGCACACATTCGCCGGAAGTCCAGATGTCTGTCTAATGACCCTTACTATTTGAGATCTTCGTTCGAAGTGTTCGATGACGCCAGCGACAAAGAAAACAAATCTTTCTATTGAATGCTTTGCACTTTCCTGTTAACATAGAGTCTCAGCAAAGTTTTTTTTCCCTTCTGTATACATTACAAGATTTGTGAACGTCACAACCAGTAGCCACTTCAGTACGTTGATTATTTTTTCTCTAATGTAACTTCATAGAGTCTTAGTTTGGGATTTTGATTTGAGGAATTCTCATCGTGAACTATTTGTATACTTTTAAACAATGCGGGAGCAGAGCAATTACATGAAGTCCTCGATATTGCTCGAGATTATTCAAACTTAGGGGCGGTCCATCATCCAAGTACGTCAGATATGGGACACATTATCTGAACCTACGCCATAGAAATATTTAGAAAGGACAACTTTTGAAGAAGAGTCCATCCTTGCCATACCTGAATCATTTTTTTAACGTCAATCACCCCTTGCTTACACTGATGTGAATTGAAACTTTCTGCATGACATGCTCTTTCTTGTGCTCGCGGTCTCCAGTTCTTCTCCAACCTGTGCGACATCTCCTGCCCTATTCGATGAAGGGACCCAAAATATTATCCTAATCCCACTGAAACGGCGTTTCTTAATTTTTTAGATAGCGGATTCCTGCGATGCTGTGTTGGCGTTGATAAATGAAAAACTCGGACAAAAAATTTAGATCACCTCGTCAGGATCCGAACCTGAGACCTATCGCTTTCTAAACGACTGGTCTAACCGCTGAACTACGAGAGCGATCAAATCTTCCGCGAATTTCTCCAAATACCAATGACAAGAACTTGTCTGTGTTTTTCAAAAATAATCGTAACTACAACATCGGCAACCCCTTTAATTTGGCACCTTGACTTCTTAAAATTATCTACTTCAATTTTATCAACGCTCAAGCATACTCACCTCAAAACGTTGAGAGGTCCAAAACAGATTACAAACACGATGACCACGCATACAAAATGGTACTGAACGCGTTTCTCCTCTAATCGTGGATCGATATCGTACGCGTCGGTTAAACTGTTGTTTTCAGCTCTGGTGGAAAACATTGGACCTTGTCCAGACGTCATGTGTCTTGATGGAAAAATTCCTCTGAAACGGAAAGATAAACGAACGCTTTAGAATTGGTATTGGATTTCCAAAGAATAATTTGGTTCATTTATCGAATGGTTTCGAGTCTTGTTTCAGTCATTCATAGTTTCATCTCTCGTGCTCTGCAACGGCTCACAAGACATACGGCCTCACGAAGTCATGAGTGTAGGCTTAGGCAGTGCGTTCCTAGATTAAGATCGTCACTACCAGTCGAGTGAATTTTCGGTGTATCTTCTATTTCATGCGACCTTTTAAATCCACATTTCCCACAGGACGTCCGCACATGTTCGGAAATAACCAGAAGAGAGTCGTTCGACTTCGCTTGTGACCCTGTGGGGAAAGGAGACACACTTCGTCCTCACCAGCTTGTTCGCTCAGTTTTCTTCTTCTTGTTTTACCCCAATTATACCCTGGAGTGCTTCCTCGCAGGCTAGTTTGATGTACAGTACTTTCTTTTCTTCTTCACTTTTTGAAGTCTTACCCTGACGGGCTACTTGTCGCCTTGGTCATCTCGTTATACCGTGATATTTGTCAGCGCCTTTTCAAACGTTGTCCTAGACCTTTGGTCCCTGCTTGAATCCCTGTAAATTGTTCACAGTTCGTAAAGGTATCAATAATTTTTTGCAACCTCATGCTAGCTGTAAAATATTTGGTCGGATCTGCGCTAGAATGACTACCTTTTTCACCAACTTCATCATGTCTGTCGCTGAATCATCAATCCCACGTACCTCAAGTAGACACAGACCGAACCAGGCCCCTTGGCGGTCCGAAGAAATTCACCCCATAAAAAAATCGTAAAAAAGCCCACAGTACATCCTACTCTTCCCGCGCTCAAGCAGACTTCATAGTTCATGAAAAGGCCCGTGCGGAAGCAAGAGTTCTAGTCTGTTCTGCGAAAAAACGGTCCTGGAGTTCATTTATAGCAGGTCTGAACCATCCCGTTTCTATCTCCTAAATGTGGAGAGATGTGAAGAAACTGTCAGGCAATGGTTCCTTTCGCCACATCACTCACCTCAAAACTAGCAATTCAATCATCAAGGACACCCTCGACATCTCCCAAGTTTTGGCGAACCTGTATACTTCCGTTTTTTCCAACTCGAACTACTCCAACTTCGTATCCTACAAACTTGAACCAGAAAAATCTAAAATATCATTTGATAGCCAACTGGGAGAACTCCCCCCTAATAATCTCCCTGCATCTAAACAAGAACTCCAATCCACCATCCAGAAAAATCTGAAAAATGATGCTCCTGGACCTAACAGCATCCACGCAGCCATTCTCAAAAATCTTCATCCCAATTCGTTTTCCTACCTCCTTTTACTTTTCAACTCCATCTTCTCTCTCAACTCCTACCCACCTTCTTGGAAGACTGTCATCATTCTCCCCATCCTAAAACCCACCGCGGACCCCCTCCTTCCCGTCTCCTACCGCCCTATAGCTTTATCAAGTGTCCTCGGCAAACTTTTCCAAAAAATTTTGAACAAAAGACTTCTCTGGTACCTTAAATAAGTGCTGCCAGATGTCCGGATTTTTTGTCTTCGGAAAGAATATGAATTTTTCTGCGTGAAATACGGATTTGTTGTGCTCAAGGGAAAAGTACATTAGTCGCTCGTTTGAGGCCGTTGAAGGCTCATATCGTGATCCTAAACATTGAGCAGATCAAGGGAAAAATGCCTCAGTTATATGTATGAGAGATACCCTTTGACTATATATTATATGGACTGCGCTAAGCATTAAAAACTACGGTTCAATATGTACAGTGAGGGGACTGGTGCGACTGTGTTACGCTTACGGCGTATGTATATCAGGGGCGAACGGTACATACCACGAATGCGGTGAGGAGGAAAGGTGCGACGTGTGTATTTTAAATGGTCGTGGTTTACCCGTCTGCTCCTTATATACGTTATCAGATCTGTGGACGCGCTTTTCGCTCATTTTATACACGTTAGCGCAGTCCACATAATATATTGTCAAAGGAGATACCTTTCTCCTGATCAACATTGATAAATTATGCGGAGTCATTGAAAATACGTAGAAATCCTTTTTTAGCTTTTAAAACAATGGCGGGTGCGGATTTCTGAAGTATCATATGGCAGCATTGCCTTGAATCCAATAACCTCATTTCACCCTTCCAAGTTCCAATGCGGCTTCAGAAAAGGACAAAACACCTCCCAAACACTTCTCGACCTTCAATCACAAATTAATAACTCGTCTCTACTCAAATCTTCCCTCTACTCCATCTCGTTTGACCTTGAGGAAGTCTTCCCCCGTGTCTGGCGTCACATCATCTCTAAATTACATGAAATCGGCCTTCGAGGTAACCTTCCCAACATACTTCAAAGCTTACTTGACGACAGGTCATCAATGGTCCGTATCCAGAACACTATTGTAAACGTACAAAATATAGAGACGTAGGGGCGTACCGAGTAGTTCGGTCTCGTCTAAGCGAAGAGACAATTATATTTAGTGAGGTAGAGCTGAAATATTCGCCACCAGACTAGTTTATCTTACACCATTGTTTAGTTCTAATGACCTGCGCCGCCGATAGCTGATTGGTTCACGTTTGCATTGTTTTCGACTCCTGTAAAATTAATCACGGGTGAGCACTACTCCCATCGCTAATAATAAATTAGCGTAAAACTAATGACAAGCAGAACCCTCGCAAACCCTAGAGAAAGTGTTGGTGGTTTACGCAGTGCTCAAGAACGACCAGTGAGATTCACAAGAAGGCCCTAACACCAACGTGCTTCTTTTCTACTATTACTTCCTCTGCACAAGTCCAATCTGAGACAGGATCCTCCCACTACCACGAAAGCAGAGGTTGGCCGGCCTCTACTAACGATTTGTGAGCCAGACCCCAGACACCTTACAGTGGTCAGTCCACAGTGTCAACTACCTTCAATTAAATCCAGTAGCGTCTCTTATCTCATGCCGAAACGCCCTCCTGACGCGGCTTTCGTCTAATCAACTTCGACATTATACAACACAGCCGGCTCATTCCCCCAGCCTGCGCTCGAAAGGGATTCATCACAACAGAAGTTACAGCCGCCTCAGAATCTCGATCAGTCCGTAATACAACCGACCCTGATCTCAACCAGTCCGTAATACAACCGACCCTGGGCCCTTTGGCTAAACCAGTCCGTAATACAACCGACCCTGGTCGCCGTAACTTCTACAACCAGCATAAGGACTTGTGCACTTCCATCAGACAAGACGTTACTTCAACGGCCCCAAGGGCCTGACCAGTCTTCCGGTCACCACAACCTCCACAAAAGGAAACCAACTTCTCCCTAACTAGACCGCCTATGGTCATTATTCAGCTAGTAATTGATACTATCGCTATAATATTCTAATCAAGTATAATTAATTAATATTACGAATAAGAATCATGCTCAGTGAACCAACTCACCACTAATACGACAAATTCGTATGAGACGAGATAACAACACACTCACGCACACACTTTCACAATATTAATAAATATATTATTTTACTGATACGAGGTTACCTCGTGACATCAACACACGGGCACTACAAGAACGATTGTGTCAACCGTTGTCATCGCATTTAACGCAGTCGTACTCCTACCCTTGCTGTTGGCGCCAAATAGCCACCCTGGACACTCGTGGCTCGACTAGGAAGTCGTCCACATTCGGTTCTAGTTTTTTATACACGTATTTATGTGCAGTTACTGTGGAGTGTAACAAGAAGTGCAAACAACAATATTGTGAAGTCGTAACTGCGTTCACCTCGTATATGTACCTGAGCCTTTTTTTTCATTAGCCCTCTTTCTTCCACCATCTCTAATTTCATTGTGTCAAAATATATAGTCTACTCGTTTGCTTTCTCGACTTTTATCGTTAAACTGTACGACGTTGCCATTATAACGCACAGCGTAGCTCTCGCTGTCTTCGAATATAGGGTACAGATTATATTGCTAGGTTAAAACTTACCACGTGCTATATACATGATATTTACACTATGTACTTCCTCTCTTCTCCCAGTCCAAAACGGTGTCCTCCAAGGAGAAGTCCTCAGCGTTCTACTCTTCATTTTGGCCATTAACGACATAACTAAACTGGTCAAATTCCCCTTAACCCAACGCCTTTTTGCTGATGACTTCAACATCTCCATCTGTTCCTCCAACTCCCTACGAGCTCACAAAATTCTTTAAGAAACTTTAGACTCAATAACTACTTGGACCTCGAAACCGGCTTCAAATTTTCTCCTTCCAAACTTACTCCGTCGTTTTCGAAAAAATGAACCCCCATACCATCACTCCAACCCCTATATCTCCAAAATTTCCAAATTCCCTTTCGCAATTCCGGCAAACTTCTCGGTCTCCACTTTGATCAAAAACTTACATGGACTTCCCATATCAAAATTTTAAAAGCAAAATGCACTCAAGCCCTGAACAGAATGCAATTTCTATCCCAATCTTCTAAAGGCTGCATCAGAAAACTCTTATTACTCGTACTCATCTAAAAAAGTCTTATCCGTTCAAAATTAGATTATGGTTCCCCAATCTACAATCTTGTCAGCAAAACCGTCCTCTCTTCACTTAACACTATACAAACTTCCGCCCTCAGGATGACCCTGGATGCCTACCGCACAAGCCCAAAATTGAGTTTGTGCGCAGAATCCGGTGAACCTCCCCTTTCCTATCGTAGACTCATCCTAACCTTCAATTTTCTATCATCCATATCCCAAGACCCTGACCTACCAATTTTTGACTCAAACTGCCATCAATATCCCACCTCTCCATCGGCTTCCAATAAACATATCCTCCTCCAATTCAATAACTCCCTCGAAATCTCTTTCAATGCTAACCTTTTATCCCACATAAACATCACCTTTCCTCCTTGGATCTTACCACCACCAAACATACGACTCGATCTCACTGAATTACCCTAAACCAACCACTCTATCATCATTCAAAATATCAATCTCTTAATTAGGGAATAGCCCAATTCTTCCATTTGCTTTTCGGACAGTCTAAATCTAACAACCGAACATCCATGAATGGTTCCGTGACTTTCCACCGTATCCACAACATCGCATCGATATTCACTGCCGAACTCATGGGTATATTTTCTTGTCTATCCCACCTCTCACAACTTCCCCCTAATAAAAACTTTCTTCTCCTGACTCACCCTCTTGCTTCACTCCACTCCATCCCCGACCTTCACAACTCACACCCTCTCATCCAACGCATTCAACTCACGCTTCTCACCCTCCGCTCTATCTACTCTCACATCACTTTCATCTGGATTTCCGAACACATCAATTATCCTGATCACGATAAAGTTGACCTAGCTGCAAAACAAGTCTGTTCCCTTCCAAGAATTACCGATAAATCCCCTATACCTGCTTTAGATTACAAATTCACTTTTGCTCCCTGATTCTTGACAAATTGAAATCTCACTGGCAACTGCAAACTCTAGATAAACTTTTCTCCATAAAACAATCACCTGTACCCTGGTCCACCTTCAACAGACCCCTTAGACGGGAAGAAATCATTCTCACCCGACTAAGAATTGGTCACACGCAAATCACTCACTCCCACCTTCTAAACCCCAACATCCTACTACCTCCATCCTGCCCTTACTGCAAAGAAGATCCCTTAACAGTCCAACCTTTTTTCTCATGTCCCTAAATTTCATCTCTCTGTTCTTCCCTTAACGTCTCCTCTTCCTATAAGCAGGCCCTAAAGAACAACCGTATGAAGCGACATCCGTATCCCTTCAATATTTACGACATACTCATTTCTACCGACTTATCTAAACTCTTGAAACTCCGTTTACCAAGGCAATCCTTATCTCTAATATTCGTCTGTTTCTAATTCTAAGATGTTCACCAAATTTAATTAATAACAAACTGTACCATTCCGTCGAGCATGTAGTCCTCAGAGTAGCCAACTGCTCGTAAATAAATCTATACCTTTCTACCACAATTGAAATTCATTCATTTTTTTCCGCAACTTCCTATACTGCCTTTCATTTTTCACGTTTCAAACATCAAAATATGATACTTTGTTCCCTAATTGGCAAAAAATCACGAGCTGCAAAAACTAAAATCGGTTCGGTCATAGGTAATAGTAATTCGAAAGGAGAAAGCACACATCCGAACGATTTTTATTATTGAAACAATAAAAAGGAAAGATTTGTGCGTGTCTTTCTGTCGTCGCAAAGTTGTAAAGGCCTGCGGCAACAGAGTTAAACTGCTTTTATTATCGTATTACGGGGTGAGTTTATTTTCGCGTTATTTCTCCGCCATCGTAAATCGGAGATTCCGCGAGTGAGTAATCCACGCTTTAGAAACTTTTCTCGAAGTACTGACGCGAGGATTTTTCCTTGACTTTTACGCCATCGCTACCGATAATTTTTTCTAAATCGATCCCAGAAGCATGCAGAAAACAGCACAATTGTGTGTGAAAAATTTTTGAAGATCGTCGTTATATTTTTATGGGACGACCAATCCCACGCGCGTTGCCAGTATTTCATATTTGAATGCTAATGCTTACAAGTCGTCCATTTCCTATACTAAGGAGACGACGATTAATTTTTCCTTATACACGCTGTAGTAATTGACCCTGCTGATGTGATTTATACGTATTTTTCTTTATAAGAGTTCAACAAAGATATTGTTACGCCCCGGTTGAAAGGTAGAGTAAGTATATTGAAACGAACGTCCTCGTTTCAGATAAGAGATTCGAATGAGAAAGAATAGAATTTTTTCTACGTATCAGGATGTAAATTTTTCGATTTCATCGTTGTAGCAAAATTGTGTAATGTACAATTTTTTCGGTACATTCACGCTTTCGAAACTCGCATTTTCTATTTCACGCATCCGAAGAAAACTGTGAGTGGAGATTGAAGTATCGAATGCTGGTGCAATTTTCTCATTCCGAATCTTGTTACTTCTTTTTATACGACAATGAATTCATTCGACGTAATGTTCGCAGATCCTTTGAAATTTTAAGAAAGAAATTTTCCACGAGTAAGGGGCGAGCGTAAGTAGATAGCGCGTACCCAGGATTATTAATTCTATTGTATAGTTTCTTTATGCGACAGAAACGATTTTCTATACAGACGAGAATGAGTATAGCGTTTGAAGAAATATTTTGACGAAAGATTAGAATTGTTTGTTCAATTTTATTAGGTATTCCAGCAAGAGATACCGAAACAAGATTTATATTTTTTAAAAATGGTTATTTTGAAGAATGATGAGAAAAATTTTGTTTTGTAAATGGTATGTCTTATTAAGAAATTATACTCGCTAAAAAAGAAAACGCGCTCTTTCGTCTTCTACGATTGCCTTTGTAACCTGAGGAAGCTTCAAACGAAAAACGAGAATTCATTATTTTGACAAAATAGCGAGAAATGGGTATTGGAGATAAATTTTAAAAAATCCCTTGTGATGTTAGTGAAGAGACTTCCATGGAGATTCGAGCACTTTACCTAAAAGTAGGTCAAAGTTCAATTATACTTTTGCTTTGTACATTTAACAAAAAATAATTATAAGAAATACGTGAAAACTTCAAAGTTCTCACGTTTTGATCATCGTCAGTATGCAAGAGATGTTTTCTGTCAAGATGAAGAAAAAATAATTGGATGCATAAAAAAATTTTCCAAAACATTTTCTACCTGAGCCAAATAAATGAAGATCATGTTTCATGTTATTATCATTTAATTCGATAGTACTTATTATTTTGTAACCATGATTAAAGGTCTATGGTGAGAAAAATATGAAATAAAGCGTATAGTCTCTACGTTAGTAATATTCCTAAGGAAAATAGCGTCAACACACGTTTGGTTCTTGGTTGTTGGAAGATTTCGATCATTGTTCATATGTAAATTGGATTCCTCTTCTAGAAAGGTGAGGATGGTCGTTCCAGCTTCACTCTTGAAATTAATGTTGAAGTCGCCAACAAGAATGAGAGGCATTTCCTGTAATTGCTGAGTAGGACAAGTGTTTGAGATGGTCCTCTGAACTTTGTACACCGCCAAATACGTATTCAAAAAGAGTTTTAACTGATCGAGTGTAGTTCCATGAGAAATATACACGTTGATGAGCAAACTTCTCTTGTTGTTGATTCTTATTTCTGCAGCGCACATGTCTCCAACTACTTCTTTTTGTTTGTTTTGGTCTGCAATGTATCTCAGTAATTCGTGTTTCTGAGAATGTAAAATATTTTCATATTTTTCATTTATTAAAATAGCAACGCCACCAACTCGGTTTGTTGGTCGTTTGTATTGTGCAACAGTATTGTAACCTCTCAATTCAATTACCTCTTCATTGCTTTTCCATGTCTCTGTAAATGCTAATACTTTGCAAATGGGTATTACAAAATCGTTAGTAATATCACGAGCGTGGGCGCTGAAGGATTGAATGTTGAAAACGCACATTGAATACGCAGTAGGATGCAAAGAATTTGTGACAAGGTCTTTTACTCTTTCTCCAATGGTTACAATGGACCGTTGTTGAAGTTGACCAAATTCTTGTTGTAATGCTGGATTTGGATTTTCGTGGCAATGGTAAAAGTTGAAATTGTTCTCTCGATTTGTTAAGAATAAGCCTTCAATACTTGTTGCACGACTGAGAGCAACATATACCAGCGTTTGTTCGTGGCTTCTTGAGTATTCATATACCACTCGTTTATAGGTTTTCCCTTGTGATTTGTGGATAGTCATTGCACAACAAGGAACAATTGGGAATTGTTTTCGTTTACAAGAGATTAATTTTGACCGTAACGTGCATAGGGCTGTTCTTAAGTTAAGTGGAACCCAATGGGATTGCAGTTCTGGGTTATCTGCAATATGGCTTCTATATTTTCGTCGCAACTCTTGACCAATGCTTCTGTCTTCAAATTCTATCCACAAACGAATTATCTTTCTTGTAGTATTGCCTTTTTCATCAATATCAGTTTTCCATTCGACATACTTTAGATTTCCAATTGTTCCGGCGGAGCTAACCTACAGTATATGAGACAAATTAGGCTAGGACTCCTAGTTTTATACTAAAAATAAAAGTGACTAAGAATACGTGATAGAAGATACAAGTAGAGCCACTTCAAGTTTAGTACAATGTAGTTTAGCGTAGAAATAGTATACTAGTATACAGCAGAGGCTAGATGGACTAACGGATGTACGGACGGAAATCTCGAAATTAGTGTACAAGTTCGGAGTCTACAGCAAAAATTCTTTCAAGAGCAAGGTCGCGGTTAGTCTACTGCAGAATCTCTGCTCCTTTGTCCCGCTTCTTTGTCTAATATAAGTTTACTTTAGTATATTTCAAGCTGATGAGATTAGGGAGCCTCACTCGCTCCGCTCGTTCAAGCGTTGCACATCTGGTTCATTGAAGGAACGAAGCCAACATACAGTATATATTGGACGAACTAGGCTAGGAATCCTAGCTTTATACTAAGGGCCTTGAATAGTTCATAGGAGGGAGACTTGGAAAGTAGCTTTGTAACTGTCTTACAAGTTGAAGAAAGATCGGTCACCCCATGCTAAAGCCACTTTAGGTTTAGTATAATGAAGCTTAGTCTAGTAGAATAGTTGATAAGAGGGGGACGTGAAAGCTAGTTTTATTTTAGTAAGAACTGTCTTACGAGTCGAAGGAAGCTTGGTCAACTACCTTCTAGAGCCACTCCAGGTTCAGTATAATGGAGCTTAGCCTAGTATACTGTATATTGTGGAACCTCGTATACTGCATATTAGCCCTAGTATAATGAAGGCCTGTATCCTATATATAAGGGAACATTGTATACCGTTTATTCAGCCTTAACAGCATAATCCTAGTATACTGTATATTATACAGCAGAGGCCAGCTGGACGGACGGACGTACGGACGCAAATTTCGGAATTAGGGGGTAGGGTTTAGGGGGTAGGGTCAGGCCAGAGCAAATTAGCCCTAGTATAATGTAGAGCAGAAATTTTTCCAAGTGTCAAGGTCATGGTTGTACGGACGGACGTACGGACGTACGGACGCAAATTTTGGAATTAAGGGGTAGGGCGGACGTACGGACGCAAATTTTGGAATTAAGGGGTAGGGTCAGGCCAGAGCAAAGACATGAAACATGTCAAAAGGGGTAACAAGAAAAAAGTTACAGTCACAGCTGCAAACTTCACTCTCCACCTTTTTCTATATGAGACCATATTATTTAGGGCAGTGGAGTTGATTTTATATATGCAACTTTGTATGTGGTCAAAAACAACTGTTACAAATGTGGCGCACTACCAGCAACGCTGGTCATGATGACAGCTGATGCCAGCCAACCATGTAGAAGGTGCTACCTCAATGCCCTATACTGCGCGCGCATTGCAAGGCGAGGAGTACATTTGGGGATGACGGTGGCGCAGCACACCAGATCTGCGATCTGCGACGTGTCCTTTTCGCATTGCGTGATTGCCTATAAATATAAGTATGCTAGCTTAGTTTATGCATTACATTTACTGCTTGCTCTCCTTTATGTTTAATCTTACAGCTATTGTTATTACTCTCTCTTGTTCAGTGGTGATGAACTGAGTACCTAATCGGATTATTCCGTCAGCATTTGTTTCTGAGCAGAGTCCTAACACAACATGTTCACCTTTTGGTGGCATTCTATATATATCCTCCAGCCTTCCTACTGGATTCTAAATTTGCATATTATCTATGAGCAATTAGCTAGTGGCTGATAAGTATGTGTTCTAGTTGGCGTTGGCCACTTATGTACATATTGTTGCTAATAGTATACAGACCACATGCTCCAACTGCCAGCTAATTGCTCACAGACTGTATACGTAAGAATGCACTGCACTCTAACAACCATTATGTGTAGTCAGTATTGCTCTAAAATTCACAGATAAAAATACAAGTCTTAAGTACTTAAGCAATCAAGGTGTTAGTAGGCATATTTTACTTGTTGTGGTACTGACATACCATCTAATTCGACTTTGAAGGTCATCCCTATGCAAGAACAAGTAACCTTCACACAGCTGAGGTATGCCGGTGAGTTCAATGACTTTCAACTGTTATTTTGAAGGATGACCTTGAGCTGTTGTGTTTGATTGTACTAGAACAATCAAAATACACCTACTGTTTTTCAATGGTTTAGATTTTTTTGTTGCTGTATACTCCAAGTCCAACATCAATAAGTGCGAGGGGGAGGGTGAAGGTAAAGATTTCTAATTTATATATGAAGAGGACTCCTTACTTTTGAGGTATAAGTATTAGGCTACAAGCATAAGAAGCTGTAAAATACCTCCAAAGAGGGTTTTTAGTCTTATGGTGTTTTAAGCACTGCATGTCTGACTCATTAAAGGGGCTAAGCCAATGTGTATAAAGCATTGCATAACTGGTTACTTGAAGGGGCTGGGCCAATCTCCTAGCTATATATTTGAGAGGGGGTAACAGAGTTGGATGGTGGAAGGTAGGAAATCTGTTTTATGTTATACCTCAGAAGAGCATTTTCTCATGGTGTTTGAAGTATTGTATATTTGAATCATTGAAGGGGCTAACCAATTGGTGTATGAAGGCATTGCATATCTAGTAACTGGAGGAGCTGCACAAACCTTGAAGCTATATGTATTATAGAAGGGGCACTCGAGAAATTTCTGACAGCTGGCTAGCCAGCAGATAGTGAACATTTTTTCCATAAAACAGCCAGAATAGGTTTCTTGTTAAAATTTAGTCCATCATGGTACATGTATGGAAGAAGAAGGGAACTAGAAAAAACTCATGCCTTTCTCAACAAAGTAGAACAAAGAATGTAGTAAGCCAATGAACCTTGAAGATTTTCATTTTTCCAGCATTCCATATTGCATGTGTTATCGATCTGGTAGTGTTTTATAAAATTCAAGAGAGTTACTTGTCCCCAAGGGGAGACGTTCTCAAAAAGAGTTACCTGTTTTATTTCCCCCAAGATATAATTATATGATAGGACAGGTTGCTTGGAAACATTCACTGGTTCTCCTTTTTTATGAAGTACATTGGAAGTTTCTTTTCTGATTCTCATACGGTGTTTCAAGCGTTGCATATCTGGTTCATTGAAGGGGTGGAGTCAACATACAGTAATATTGGGCTTGAATCAGGCTGGGACTCCCCTCTCTATTAAACTATCTTTATACTAATATAAATAATTAGAAGGGACCTTGGAATAGGTGATAGGAGGGGAATTTGAAAGAATTTTGGCCTTCAAGCTATAAATCATAGGAACACTGCTGCCAGAAAATGATTTCAAAAATCCGTATCCGCTTTTTTTTCTAAGACCTAAAAACAGATTTTTACAGATTTTTACTGATTCAACAATAGCAATCAGGAGAAACGCATTCCTCATGCTCCTGACTGAGGTACTTTCCCCTTGATTGATTCAATTAGCTTATAACACCAAGAGAAAAGTATCTCTCATATGAGTGAGTGAGGTACTTTTCTCTTGAGCACAAACAATCCTTTTTTTCCTGGAAAATCCATTAAAAAATCCGTATATTCTTTAGTGACTGAGGTGGGTACTTTTCTCTTAAGCAAAAGCGACCTTTTTTTTCTGCAAAATCCGTATAGTTTTTCAAGCACCAAAAATCCGTAGATCTGGCAGCCCTGGACAGGAAGGAAAATTAAAAAAACTTTGACCTTCAAGCTATAGGTGACAGGAGGGGAGCTTGGGAAATTTTTGACCTCTGCCAGCCGTTGGCCGGCCAGATGGCGGACAACGGACGTTTTTTGCCAAAAACCCTCCCAATAAAACAGGTTCTCTGTTAAAATTTCTAGGCTTATTGTATGATAGAAGAGCATTCAGAGTCTCATGATATAATTATAAAGCCTTGCATATCTAGCTCATTGAAGGGGCCAAGCTTATTGGTGTTTGAATAATTGCAGATGTAGTTACTTGAAGGGGCTCTTCACTGGCCTCCAAACCATCTACGATAGGTGGAGAAATTGGAAAATTTTGGACCTCCGAGCTTTGCCGGCCGGAAAAATAGCAGAGAGTCCAGGTTTTTTCACCTCCCCCCCCCCCCGCGCTATCGATAAAATGGGTCCCCTTTCTTGCTTAGCCAAATGAATAAAGATCATGTTTCATATCTTTCTCAGAAGATAGAGGGCTTTTAGGGAGCTCACTAGCGGATCTAGTACAGGTCCAGTTTAAAATATTTCAAGATAATAGCTTTTGGAAAGCTCACTCGCTTTCCTCCTTCATTTAGCATGAGTCTACTTTAGAAAGTTTCAAGCTGATAAGTTTTTGCGGGTCGCTGGTGGCTTTTGAGGGGGAGGGGACGAGCGGAAGTCCAGTTTTGAATATTTCAAGACCGGTATAATCCTAGTATGAATCTAGTATAAAAACACCGGGGTAGGGCTAGCTTATGGGAAGTGGAGGGGGAAGAAGAAGTAACCGAGAGGGGAGGAGGGGGTGTACTCACACCTGGGGCAAGTATAATGGTATATAGTATAAGATAGTTCAAGTTTGCGGTATATGTATATGAGCCTTAGTATAATGAAGACTTCAGAGTCTCAAGGTCATTTGGATGGACGAGGCACGCACGCGCGCAAATTTTGAAATCAGGGTTCAGAGCAAAGACATGAAACATGTCAAAAAGAAAAAGCAAAAAAGTGATCTCAATAAATTTGGCTACCGCGACAAGCGTCGACTCTGAGAAAATATTTTACGTCACCAATAACATTGGCTTAGATGTAGCGGGGTTCAAGCCAAACGCTACAAGCTTAGCTTCTGAGAGAACCTGCGCATTATTGAATGGGATCAGTATGCTAAATACATGGTTACGAGTGGAATTTTTCAAAATACGGGGATCAAGTCTCAAATGGGAAAAATGTCCAAAACGTGTTGATTGTTGCGCTCCAAGCGGATGACTGGCAGAAATTGAAAATTATTTGCATCATTATCGCCATCCAATCATTGCTGCGTTGATAAGTATCACAGTGATTTCCAATGAGTTTCACAATACAATTAGGGAATACGCATTCTGTATGCCAATAGCAAGATTACTAAATAGATGTACTTGGGGCAGGAGTTAGACTTTACATCACCTTCAGGTTGATGAGACATAGAAGAGAGTCTTGGAAAAATTTTGTCCGCCCTCAGAAGCCCTTAGTAATATACGTAGTTACTCATATTACTCATTATATCTTTTTTCAGAGGCAGGAGGCATTTGTATGAAAGAATTATCGTGATCTTAGGGTCACAAGATCCTAGATAGGAGGATTTGGAAGAGCACGTTGAGACGTTATAGATTCAAAATTAATTCTGGCCTCGCGAATCCCTATAGAGCCGAGCTGTTGCATTTCCACCCCTGTCAGTAAGTTGATTAACGCCCTTCAAGAATAATTTGTATCGTGTTGACGTTTGTACTATGATCTGTTACTGTAATGCTGCACTGTTTACCCACTCAGTTTGCTCGAGAGGAGATAAACGTGAAAAGAAATCGGACAAAAAGTTTCACAATTTATACATTTTCGTTTCCTTATTATTATAACTAAGGCAAGGAAGAAGTGGCTTCAGAAAGAAATTCCTCTCCGGGAACCACAAGAAGGTATTTTTCACATTCAAATAGTTTCACCGCCAACATTCTGTAGATTCTTTTTCCGTAAAATGCTTCTCGTTTGATACAACTTGAAATTTGTATTTCAAAATTTCTCTCCTTTGGTTCAAACAAACTCCAGCATAACTTTAGACCGCTATTTCGTGTTCGAAATTCATAAGCGTTCGCAATTACATTTCCTCGACGCTCTGTAAGATATAGTTTTGCGTGGATTATCACATTGAACGAGTGAATGACCTTTTCAATTTTGTGAGATTTCGCCTGCCTGTATACTATAAATATGCTAGAGGCGCCCATATTGTGTGCTGAGAGAAAAAAATTTTCAGTTATTTACGTCGTGGCGAAATATCGGTTCGAACAGACTTTGATGCTCGGAGTCGTAGTCGTCGTCTTCAGTCTCTGTGCCAGTAAATTCGCTTAGTTTTTCATCCTCGCTGTGTATTGTACGAATATCAGTCGCGGCCTCATTTTCTTCAACGTCGGCGACAGCAACATTTTTTATATAACTGTACACGAATACTCTCTCGTCAGAAAACGGGCGCGAGTACAAGAAAACTGTATGTTGAAGATCACCTTGAGAGACGTAATAAATCTGCGGCTTATTTTCAGTTACATCCAGAACATTGCATTTGATCAGCCACTCGTCGTATTCTTTGTTTTTGTCCAGATGTCCTCGCGTCATTTTCAAGAGTAACCGTCGGCGTTTTGAAATCTTGATCAATAATGAAATTGGTTTCCTCACACAGAACTGTTCGACGACGGGCATGTGCGGCAATAACTTGAACTTTTTCTTGAATATCCGCGAGGCGAATATACTGGCGCAAATTCTTTGCTTGTGGCCTCGTGATAATGAACACAATGGATCCTGATCGGCTGTTCTACCTGCAAACGATCATCCGAGTAAGTCTTGAAGTCCATCGACCATCGTTGTTCGTTTTTATCTTTTCATAAACAAAAAATGAGGAGACGTCGCCGTCCTCATCTGTTCCCATTATGGAACAAGGGACACCCATCGGTAGATTCATTCAAGGATTGATATGAGATTTTAGATACTGAGTGTTTAGCATTCTGAATTTCTAACTCGATAGCGAAGGGAGACAAAGACTTGGAAGAGAAGTTTCATTCGAAGAGATCCTGTGGGGGAGATGGGAAAACTCATTTGGACTGGAACTCGCTCGCAGCCATGTCCCGATCTGCACTCAAATAGAGTGAGGAAAAACTTACTTGGTTGGGTCTTCGCTCTGAATTTCACATAATGCAGCTCAGCGATATTGGTTTTGTTGACAAATTTCGAACCTATAGCTGCCTCTTCCGCCATCGCGCTTAATATTAGTTCATTATTCTCATTGTAAGCCAAAATGAATCGTCCAGCCATTGGATAGGAATTCATCATAGCTTCAGTAATGTTGTATTCTTGAGTTACGAAGTATTCTTTAATTTCATCGTTTTCTCTATCCTTGGTAAAACACGAGAATATGTATTCGTTCATGGTACGAGTGGTTCCAACATCGGAATACAACGGATGTATTCTGTAGTTGTTTTCGTATACGTATTGGTTGTGCCGTGTTATCTCACCCCAGCACTTGAATAGCGGTTGTTCGCGTATTTTAAAAATGTGGTTGAAACTATTGGGAAAATGCTTCGCAATTAGCGAACGATTGGCTGGAGAGTCGAGGTTTAACCAGTCTTCTTTTTGAAGATCGTAAAACAAGCTATTAAAGATACGTTTGCACAACTTCCTCTTTATGTGCGTGTTTAGTCCTCTGTAAATCGGTTCTTGAGGGACAATTCCTTTATCTACAACATTCAAAAGATTTCCTAGCTCATTAGCTAAAAATAAAGATGTGATGTATTTTGGAAGGTGGGATCTTATCCCCATGTTGTGGAAATCATTGCTAACTTCCTCTCAAGTTCCCCGTGTGTGAAACTCTCGGACTTCAAGCTTCGTCATCTCTGCAATCTTTTGCGTCAAAGTTTTGCTTACTACGGATTATCAGTATCTTGCAACTTGTGCATAGTCCTAATCCAAAATTTACCTCAGGTTCATCGGTCGGGATGAATGTTTCCCCTGTCCTCCAAGTCTTAAGGTTTAAGGAGAGACGAGGCCCTCTTACTCTATGTTGGTCCACTAGGAAAGTTGGAGGAGGTCTTTCCGGGTGTATGGTGGAGGGGGAAGGGGAAGCAGGGATCACAAACCAAGGGATAACATATCCAAGGATTTGATGTACAGTACAGAGCATAATTATTTCATATCAATTTTTAAAGTAATTCGATTGTAACCTGTATCATCATTGAAGAATAGACGCACTTTTTGCATGCAAGTCTCTGTAAAATCCATCGAGCTCATCGAAATAGGTCACGGCTCCTAAATCCACAACCTCCGAAATGTGCTCCGGATTGACGTTAGATACCGAGAGGAAAGTGAAGAGGATCGCAATCCACATCACAATTACAACGATATTGTGAAATTCTGATACGAGAAATTGATTTTAGAACAATCTGAATGTAGCTAAAAAAATTGTCATTTCGATGATTCTCGATTTTCGAACCTCGTGGACAAAAATACAATATTCAAAATGTGTGAGCTTGTATAAGTCTTTGATAATTCGTTGATATTTGTGCGTACTTACATCAGTCAGTATCCCTCAAGAGAACACCAATAAGAAAAAAATTGTCGAACGATGAACTAATGAACTTTCCTAGTGAGTCTGTGTACCCAGATGTTTTTCTATTTCTTGAATAAATTTGTTTCTCATCTTTGCGACGGCTAGGAGTACGTTACTTGCAATATTCATATCCTTTCTATTGCTGAGTAGGTTAAAAATCATATTCTCAAACTTTCATTTTTCAAAAACCACCTTTCTTTTCTTTGCGGGTTAGATCTTCAAGTCTCTTTTTCTCTACAGAATCCGGTCATGAAATTTTCCCTTAGTTCTTCATTTCCAGAAAATTTAATACAATTATTGCCATATCCGCGTCAGATTCTCCTTTGATTGCAATTGATAGAAAGGAACATAAGAGTGAAGACCATTTTCACAAATTAGGTACGGTTTTGGTTGTGAATGACAAAATGTGGAACCCATTCTTCAGGGTAAACCTGATTTACATATTGACTTTTTCGAATTTTTCCTCACTCAAAATTCTTACCATGGTAATAGAATTAGGAACTCCTAATGCTTCATGGGGATACTTTTGTAAGTCAGATATTTAGGACCTGATATCAGTATATCATAGCATGGTGGTTTCCTGCTATATCGTGATTATCTTCGAATATATTTTAGTGCTGTTTTCTTTGGTGGTTATCCTGGGTGGAGTTTAAAAGGCTCGGGGTGACAGCGTCAGTTATAAATGAAACTGAGGACGTCAAAAACTCAGTATCTCCATTGATTGCCTGTCAAGTGTTCAATGATATTCTTCTTCTTCTGTGCCTTACGCTTACAGCGCTTCGGCGACCAATCTTCCTACAAGTGAACCATCGGCTGCCACTTTGTACATGGTCTCTGCGTCATCGACTTGACACCATTGCCTGATGTTTCTTAACCAGGAGAACTGCTTCCTTCCAGTTCCGCGCTTTCCTTCGATTTGTCCCTGCATAATCAGCTTCAGTAGTTGGTAAGTTATTTGTCGTCTCTTAGAATGAGTCTTTTTCTCTTTCACAATTTGTGCCATTTGTGAGCGATATCAAGCTCTTCCAAGCATTTCCTCATTCGATGTATGTACTGTCCAGCTTATTTCCAATAGTCTTTGCGTGAATCACATTTTGCATGCCTGTGTTCTATCCGTATGTACTCTTTCTTTAAGATAATTTCTGGGAGTCAGTAAGGTTTCCGAGCTGGACGCTGCACTTCAGACGCCGCAATCAAGCTGAAGAAGAGAAGCGCCAGTTTTGCGCAGCTGTCAGCCTCGACATGAAGAATGCGTTTAATTCCATTCCGTGGCAGAAGATCTTGAAGATGCTACTAAACGCAAGGGTGCCTGGATACCTGCTAAGAATCATCCTGAACTGCAGAAAGGTCTATGCAGAGACGTCTGCCGGCACAGTACAGAGAAGTGTAACATGCGGGTTCCCCAGGGCTATGTTTTAGGGCCCACATTGTGGAACATCGCATTCAACGGCCTGTTTACGATTAAGCTACCATCAAGGGTACAGCTTATATGCTATGCCGACGATACCCTGGTGGTTGGCTCTGCCGAAACTGTTGCCGAGGTGGAGACCAAGGTAAACCAGGCGCTAGAGGCTGTGACCCGTTGGATCGAGTCGGCCGAATTAAGCTTGACAGTGGAAAAGACGGAGGCCATTATATTCACGATCCGTCGGAAGCTTAATACACCCACATTTCGCCTGCAAGGTGCGGAAATTGAGGCTAAGAAGCCCTTAGAATACCCGGGGCTCTGGTTCGACAGCAAGCTTAGCTTCCACCACCACTCTAAGATGGCGGCGGAGAAAGCTTTCAGGGTGGTGATGGTCTCAGTCCGAGACCATGGCCAGTTGAATTTTCATCTTAATGATGAGTGGCCATGGGTGCTTCAACAAGTACCATTACAAAATGGGGAAAGTGGAGCAACCGTCGTGTTCACACTGTCAGGAGCGGGATGATGGACCTCAACCACACCATCTTCGAGTGTGAGGCGTGGAGAAGTGAGCGGAGTGAGCTAAAACGGTCCCTACAGGAGATCGAGGAAGATGAAGAACTCATCCCTAGCAACGTGGTTCCATGCATGCTACGCTCAACGGAGGCATGGAACCACACATCTACAATTGCCGCTAAGGTAATGAAGAAGAAAATTAACGTGGAATGGGAGCGGCAGATGAAGTCATGTTGTGGCCTCTCAGGCTCTCACATCTATGTGTACCATCCCCCATGCTGTTGCTGCTGCTGCTACCTCAACATCAGCACCATTATCAGCACCGAAAATAGGGCGCTCAGGAGGGAGTGCCCGGGGTAAGAAGAAGAAAAAAGTAAACAAAAATCAAACAAGAAGAAGCAGAGGAAGAGGAAGAAGAACCCCTCGCCTGAGAAGCCAGGGTCGCGATGCGGTGCTGGTGAGCCTCTAGTGAGCTCCCAGTGGCGGCTGAACACTCTGGTGGAGGAGCAGATACGTGTGTGCCCATGGTACAGGACTGTCTGAATTCCAGGTTGAGTGCCGAGCACTCCCTCGGTCAGCAGGGTAGAACCCTGTTGTGGCCTCATTGACGGACATTGCACAGCGCGCGGAACTCATGGAGAAAATGGGACTGGCCACTCTCAATTCGACCCCTCTGGACTACCGAAGCAATGCCCAAAAGGGTGAATACCGGTGCCGAGGACCACTTTGAGCGTGCGTGCACGCTCATACGCTCCCGTTTGAAGAAGAATACTCTTCCTTTAGCAACCACGTTTCCACTCCATATACTTAGTAGTGTTGGCCAAGCGTAACATTGGACCATCCTTAGGCGTGTTTGTGGTAGTGAACGCTGTTTTGGCCTATCCTGTACGAGCGCATATGCATTTCTCTATGTTTGAAAGCTGCCAAGATATTCAAAGGTGCTCACTCTCTCAACTGTCTGGTCACCAACTCTTAGCTGTCATTTGTCTGCATGGGAACAGAAATGTTACCAAAATGGTCAGGAAAACAGCTTGTCCTCTTACATTTCCTTCTAAGGTCAACCACCCGAGGAAGAGGACGGACTGATCGTTTACCCATGCTGTATGTCTCCTCAGAATTTTAGCGGGGAACCCATCATCCATTTTGTTAGGGGATCACATTCTCAGAAAACGTCCACGTCCGGGAGTTTCTGTGAACTGCGTGACGTGACGTGTGACGCTTTATGACATCATCAATGACCTTGACCTACTTTAGAGTTTTGGAAAAATTTCAACTTCCAGCCTTCATTATATCAGACCTAGTATATAGCATACTGAGAAGAGGTCCGCCAACTCATTTGCTGAGAGGGCATTCCCATGCCGACGTGATCGCAAGCGCCTTCATCTTATTACGTCATCATTTTCAAGACTCGGAAACTAGAGTATATATGATAGGAGGAGGACCAGGGAGGTTGCGGGTTTTCCGCTGCAAACCTGCTACGGCCTCTAAATTTCATTTTCACCCCCTACGAAAAAAATATGGAAAAATTGCCCTAAAAGAATTATTTTCAGACCTTCTGCGGACCCTCGAGCTCGGCTTCGCGGACTCCAAAGGGTCAGCTGACCCCAGGTTAGGGACCACTGGCCTACATGATTTTCGCTCAAAATTTGCTGCCTTTAAAATCTGCCCCTGCAAGCTCTTGCTTGGTGTGCTTGTGCCTCAATACGGCGCCTGCCTCGGCCTGTCAATATGTAAGATCCATACGTTTGTCATGCGAGCTTGTTCTTATGCTGCTAGTAGCTCCAGAGGTGACTAAAACCTTCCATTGACATTTGTCTTCACGGAAACAAAAATGCTACATTTACTTGTAAGCAAATACTGGCTACTGTAGTATTGTGATAGGAACAGTAGTACAAGTGATAGCGAAGCTACCATAGATATAATATTTACTTCTACTCTAGCAGTACTGTAGTAGTTTTATTGGATAAATCAAGGGTAGCACGACTTCTTTTGAGAGTCCAAACCCTCCAGTCTTACTACCAGTCGTAAAAATAAGAAGTGAATTTTGATCTTCTGGTACAGTATTTCATTCGAACATTATGTAATTTCGAACCGTAGCAGTTGTTCATATTTTAATCTCTCAGTGTTGCCTCATGTTGAGTAAATTTGCTTTCTGTTCTTCAATAGCTGCACTGTTTACTTTTTCAAGGTATCGCTACACAGTGTTTCTCTTTCATTCCTAAAACTTGCACGAATGTAATTCTTTACAATGGAAGTAAATTTTCTATTATCCATCATCGTCTCGATTCTCATCTCTGGTAGTGCGTCCAAAGACTTATCAAAAGTGTTAAGCTTGAAAGCTGTAACCGAGTTTCCTGCGCTAGAGGAATACTATCATAGTCTCTACATAAAAAGTTAGTCCATGAGAAATATTTATTGATAATTTGTACTTCTTACGTACTCGAATTTTGCAAATTTTATACTACAGAACCGAAAGATCCACCGCCAACACCGATATACCCCGTGGAAGATGCGTGGATGAAGAAAACAATTTGTCGGAAGATTTTCAATAACCCTTACTTCGATATGCGTGATCAAGAATGGATCGACGTCGATGACCCAGCAGTTTTCGAAGATATTGAAAATAATTACCCACGGATTTTCCCGTTTGTTTATAGAAAGACCGAAGAGCAACTCTCGAAATTCCAGCTGTACGAGTCCGACACTTCGTACCGTCAATATCCATTTCTTTACGACCTAGAACCTGAGAACGATTACATGTTTATTTGTCTGGTGCGAAAGAGACGGTCGCAAAGAATTAGGATGTATCGCGTTTCTCAGGTTTACGACGTCAATTTAGTCGACGGAATTCCGATGGCTGGTCGATTCATTTTCAAGGACAGTGATCAGAATTTGGTACTTCGAGCTTTGGCTGAAGAACCAGCTTACGAGTCCTTATTGAAGAAGAAGACTAAATTCGCCGAATATCGCTATATAAAGCGAAGACAGAATGAGACCTCAGGTGAATATAATTTGAGATTTTCTCCTTCGTGAACCTAGAAAATTCACATTGACTCGCATTTTCAATTACAGTTCATACCTCGAGAACAGACCCTATCTGCAAATTAACGCTTAGTAATAAGATCAGACTGTGCGCCACTCTTTTCGCGTCAAAACTTTTCAGGAGATCGTACAAATTTTGGCCGATAAGGGAAAACGTAAAAGAGGAATGCGTGCAGAAACAAATATCATTCCTCAAAAGAAAACGTGTACGAACACTTCTCTTGGTGACGAGGAATCATTTTGACGAAACCAAACCTTACGAAGAGTTCGTTATTGGATGTACTGCTGAGCTCATCAACGACAGTGACAAGAAAGTCACTTACTACGTGTCCAGAGGCGATGTGAAGAATACGATTTTTGCTTACAAACATAAATTTTCCGATGACAGGATATTCGTGACAAATTATTTAAAAAATGTGAGCGTTGTCGATGGCAGGGGTAACGAAAACGAGGCTTCATCAAGAAGTGATGAAAGAGCTTCACAAGCTACTGATGATAGCAGTGATGAAGATGGTATCGGGGCTCATGAGGGTGCAGAAAGTTCGACAGCTGGGGAGCGTCGCACGCATGCGGTGCCTCAAACAAAACCCTATTTTACAAAGAATTCAGATTAATGTAAATACCGCGAGATATTTTCTTAACACCAAAGCTTATAAAAGTATCAAAATTATTACAAGTGCGACATTTGAGTGACTCAATTTCTACTTCTTAAGAAAGAACGTTCGTGGAAAAGCTTTCTGAGGTGGTCAAAATATGGGCATACGAGCGTACAGGTAAGTGTTGAAGTTAGTTCGTGTGTAGGGCAGACCCTCGGAAAAATATGAAATCCAGGCTCCTGATCGATGAATCTGATCGAGAACGTGATCATGGATTAAAAATGGTGCAAAGTCTCCCTCCTTTTATATACAGCTCGGAAGTCGATGTATGTAGCCTGAAAGTCAAAATAGCTCCTTCGAATAACTAGGTATGCAATGCTTCATACACCAATTGGCTCACTCAAAACGACCTTGGAAGAACCCCATAAAACAGGTTCCCTGCCTCCCCTCGTTCAACTCCGTTAAAGAACCTGCGAGTTTTATTGCTCCGGTTCGGAGTAAAGAAAAAAAACATGAAACATATAAAAAAATATACTTCTGTCGATGTGCAAAAATTTGAAGGCTGTGTTTCATTTCTCATAACTTACGCTTCTCCGCTATCTTTCTAAGGTAGTTTCTATTGAGGTCAATGTCAATCGGGATCAGGGATGTGACGTCAAACCGAGGCACTCGTCAGCTTACTAAAAAAAGAGTTTACCCTTTTGGGTTATATATTGGCTTAGAAGTCAACATTTCAACCCCTCCAGACGCACTCTTTAGCCATATTCACCCCCCCCCCCCCAAAAGAAAAAAAGATGGCGATGACGTTAAGCTCGAGTTTCAGTCTCAAGTCTCGAGTTTCAAGCTCGAGTTTCGGTCTCGAGTGTCAGTCTTGAGTCATAGGCTCAGTCTCGAGTGCCGGTCTCGAGTTTCAAGCTCCAGGCTCCGTCTCGAGTCTCAGTCTCTAGTGTCAGTCTTGAGTCTCAATCTCGAATTTCAGTCTTGAGTCTCAAGCCAGAGTCTGAAGCTAGAGTCTCAATCTCGAGTGTCAGTCCTGAGCCTCAGGCTCAAGTGTCAGTCTTGAGTGTCGGTCTCAGTCTCACGCGTGAGTCTAAGTCTCAAGTGTCAGCCTATAGTCGCGGGCTCGAGTATCGGCCCTGAGTGTTAGTCTCAGCCTCGATTCTCGAGATCGAGTCTCAAGCTCAAGTGTCATTCTTGAGTGTCAGTCTTAAGTCTTAGCCTCAATTCTGAAGCTCGAGTATCAGTCTTGAGTCTCAGTCTTCTCGAGCCTCAAGCTCAAGTCTTATAGTCTCCAGTGTCCGTTTTTTTTAAAAGTCCACATAATATTTTCCAATGTCAGTTTCGAGTCTCAAGCTTCAGTCTCAGTCTCGAATCTTGGTCTCAAGTGTCAGTCTTGAATCTCAACTTCGATTCTCAAGCTTGAGTCGCAAGCTCGAGACTCAGCCTCTAGTATCAGTCTTGAGTCTCAGTCTCAAGTCTTAAGCCTCAAGCTCAAGTGTCAGTCTCGAGTCTCGGTCTCTAGTCGCAAGCTTGGGTCTCAGTCTCGAGTCTCAAGTACAAGTGACGATCTCAGACTTGATTCTGAATCTCGAGTCTCAAACTCAAGTCTCAGGCTTCAGCCTCGGTCTCAAGCCTCAAGCTCAAGTGTCAGTCTCGAGTCTCAAGCGCAAGTCTTGGGCTCAAATGTCAGTCTTGAGTCTCATGCTCGAGTCTGAAACGCGAGTCTCAATCTCGAGTCTCAAGCACAAGTGACAGTCTGTGACTTGATTCTCAAGCTCGAGTCTCAGGCTCGAGTCTCAGTCTCTATTATCAGTCTTGAGTACCAGTCTCAAGTCTCAAGTTCAAGTGTCAGTTTCGAGACTCAGTCCCGAGTCTCAGTCTCGAGTCTCAAACTTGAGTGTTCGTCACGAGTCTAGGCTCGAGTCTCAAACTCAAGTCTCAGGCTTGACTCGTGGACCTATGATGTCCGCCACAGAAAAAACTCTTTCTACTTCGAAGTTGAACGAGGTAAGAAGAATGGGTATTCAGTTGCCAAGTATTCTCTATTTCCAATGCAAGAGAAGCAAATGAAGAGGAAATCATGTATTACATATCTCAAGGGGATGAGAAAAATACGGTCTTCGGTCACGAGAGTGATTTGACCGTGAACAGTTATTTCAAAAACGTCAGCGTTGCCGGTATAATCGACGAAGATTCAAAATTCGAATTTCAGCAAACAGATAGCGAAGCTTCGAGCGAAACGGGGTCATTCTCCAGCGCCAGAAGTTTTTGGTCTCGCGATTCGTCGACGAAGCAATAACATGAGCTTTCCGAAGCGTAATACAATTTCCGTCAATTGCTCAAAAACTATCGCTCGTTCGAATAAATTCAATTATTCGTGTGTCGTAAGCGCACTTTAACCAATTACGGATGGCGACGCTCTCACTGTAACGATATCTAGTCAAAAATTCCAAACGTGGATGTATATTTTCGCGCACTTTCTGCTGGATTGAATTCTGAACATGCGACGAGTAAAAAGGTACGGACTTGGTAGCCGTATCCTGAGCAATAATGTGGAATAAGATTATAATCTCCTCACTGCTACACTGGTCTCGAAATAAACGATGGAATAGTGCTGTGGTCTCACACCAGTCGAATACATGTACAAAAGCTGATTCAAGCGACCAAACCAAATTCAGTGGGCCTATATTCGAGCAAGATTATTGACAAGAGGACTGAAGATCATCCAATTCCCAGTTTCTATGACTGGGTACAAAAAGTTACTGTATGAAGAATGATGATGCTCAGTGTTTTGTCTGTGCTTTGAAGAAAATACCGGACCATTCGTTCCATGACGAATACTTTTGGGCCCTATGCTACTATACATCCTGAGGCTTCTTATAAATTAATTTTTGTGTCACCCAGTGATCCGCTGCAACTACGACTTATAGTTTTCAGGACAACAGGTCAATCTTGATCTTCCATATTAGTACCTGCTTCAAAATTTCTGCAGTCAATCCTGCTAGAGAAACCTGATGCAAAGTTCTCTCATGACATGAAGTTCAAGAAGATTCCCCAGGATCTGCAGTTACTTCAGCGATCGGTAACTTATGCTCTGGGCGGAGTCTCGCCCTCTGAATGGGCTACTTGTCGATCTTCTTTACTCCTCCGACAGGAGACTTGAGATACTTCCCAGTCAAGGCATTGATTAATCCCCATGGAGATTTGCGCAGTAGTTAAAATGACTCTTGCAACTAGTGATTATTCCCGGCGGCCTTTAGGTTTCCCAGTGAGTCTCGAGCTTTACATTCTCATCATGTCAGTGTTATTGAAATTACTTGAACAGTATTACTCCTTATTAGCTTAATTCGCTGTGTAGCAAAGCAAGAAAAGTACTCAATGTAAAACTCTATCTTGCCAATTAATATATCATTGAAATGAACTTCCGTTCTGATATTCTCTCTACAGACTTTCCTAATCTTGCACCCCCTTTTCAACATATTGATAAGGATTTTATTCATAATTCTTATTTATCAATGACATCATGGAGTTGGATTTTTTCTCTTCCTTTCAGTCAATTCTAACTTTGTTAAATGACCTCCCTATCTTCTCTATCCAATTTCATTATAATTCTCCTCTTGCTACAATTTCCTCGTACAATTTTCTGTGGGCTGTTTTACTACAAAAAAAAATCACACGCTTGCGAATTTGAAACCAAAAAATTCCGTCTCATACACAGAGGATATAAATTTTCAATGTTGTACTCTTGTTCAAGTGTTTGCATTTAAAAAATTTAATATTTGTATTGTCTATCGAAGACCATGTGCTTGTGTTGTATTTACTGATTCCGTAGTTACATGAATTATACAAATTTGACTTTGACAGAAAAAAATTGTACCTTTTTGTCGTAACGATGCGACATCATAAAAGATTATTCAGTTAAAATTTAATCGTTATGAAGAAATCATCATCGGTGTACATCTTCATGCTAACTTTCGTGATAAGCGTATCGTGCAAAAAAGATCGGAACCTCTCAGAGAAAGTTGAATTGTTCGCGGTTACCAATTTTCCCGACATCAGAGCATTCTATAATCTTGTCAAAAAGCAAAGTCAGTTTTAACAAATTCAATTCGGTAAGTGCATTTGAGAACATTTATTTCCTTCCAGCTGTTTCATCTTGCGCGTATCGTTTCAGAGGAGCTGGTTCGACCAAAATGGCTGGATGCAGACATTCAAAAAAATATTTGTCAAAATATATTCAACAGTCATTATTTCCAATTGAATATACAAGACGAGTGGATTGATATCAACGATGACGAAATTCGTAAGCAACTCACAACTGATCCACGCACGGCAGACTCCGTTTTCAAGTTGCGTAAAAGCACGAGGAAAAGGTTTATGAATCCTGTTGAATACGTTCACAATGACAACGACGTCTACAGAGACCTTCCTATTTACTCGAATGACAACCGTGAAGATGAATATTTTTTCAAATGCCTGAGCAGAAATCCGGAATCACGAGAATTGAAGGAATATTTTATTTCGCGTGAATATAATGTGGCTACAAAGTCTTATCCCATTGCTGGGCGATTTGTCTTCTCTCCCCATCCTACCATGTTCTTGGTAATAAGAGCATTGGCCGAAGAAGTGGCCAGAGGGTTGAAAACTTCGGAGTATGGGTTAATCGAATACCACTATTCGAAACGAAGGAAAAACAATGGTCCAAGTAGGTACCATGGATTTAATATCCAGATCCCGAGTGTACTTCAGCAGTAATTATGTTCCGTAGCTTTTTGTCTGTTTTGCTTTAGCTAAGCTTTCAGAGCAGGATCCTGTGTGCAAATTGGAACCCATGGACAAGCTGAGACTTTGCGCGGTTCTTCTCGGATCGGTAACATTTAGAGAAAAAGTTCAATTTTCGCCGAGTATCGAAAACGTAAAACCTGATTGCGAGCAGAAACAAATTTCATTCAGAGCCAATATCTCTACACCTGCGAATCTCCTCCTCCAGTTTACTGGACGGCAGTTCCAAAAGCAGAGGAATTATGAGGAGTGGTTGATTGGTTGCAACACCATGACTGCTGATCGGAAAAATAAGATGTATTTCGTTTCCCGGGGCTATGAAGAGAATACTGTTTTCTTATACTCCTACAAGTTTTCCGATGATAGAATATTTGTTCGTGACTTTTTCAAACATGTCGGTGTAGTGGGTGGAGTTTTAGAAAAAGATGTCCAATTAGACACTTGAAAGAATGGGATTGTGTTTGTTGTTCTATCCAGAAGATGATTGAGTGGAAGGCGTTCCACTCCGAGGTGTCTGTATCAAGACTTACAAGAATAAAACAGATGGTTTGGGAAAATTTTGATGGGATAAAATTATCGGAGAAAAATTCATTACCAAAATCAATTAACTCAACCCCCCCCCCCTCGACTCTCCTATATCGTACTTTGTTCAGAGATGAAGGTTGTCAACTTATACTTCTAAATTCGTTCAACCGTGATTAAATTTTCAGGCTTTTGGAAGATCAACAAAGACCATAATATGCGATCTTCTAAGATGGTGTTCTTCCTGAAGAAATCGAGAAGAACAGAACGATGTAAGCGTAGCTGAGTAGTTCTTGACGTCATCAGAGAGACTTTTGGCCCCGAAGTCCATACCTATGAGAACTAGAGAAAATTTGAGTTTTGTCCTGAGCTACCATGTATGAGACAAAGAGGCTAAGATGCAGCAGGTATGCTGTCATCAAGAAGGATAGACATTTTCAAAATCTTCGACGTGCAGCTTGAGGTCCTGAGACTCTATCGTTTTTCTTGTGTTCTAATTCATGATAATATATGTAGTAACACCGGGTTTCTAACCCACCCACCCCATTCGCTTATTTTTCTTTAAAATGAGTATCATTATCAGAGGAAATAGACTTCATCGAAGTTGAACGGAAGGTATGTGTTCTACTCGCTATTCATAATTTCGTACAGTTCGCAGAAAAGTTGTAAATTAATTTCGTGACGCAAACGATACATCGGGTACAAAACTTTTCAATAATGGTTAAAGGGGTTGGATACAGCTACGACTAAATTTTAATTTTTGACGTCGTAGATTCTGAGTTCAGGGGAGTTAGAAGGCAAGAAAGGCAAACGATGTGAACGTGAATTTAACCTAATGAAATTGGAAAAACAATGAACTTCTTGATAATATAGATTAATTCCCGCAAAGAAAGAAGGATGTCAAAGTATGTCACTATGGTTTTAGGGCTCGATGAGAATGGGGGAAAAACTTTCAAGTAAGTATACAGCTTTAATTTTCGCAAATTTGGTACGTTTGTGACGCTCTCGCGTTAGTACCAGGAATAATGGTTTTACTTTTGAGAAATGTGGCCTTGTTAGCTTGAAACTGTTTTTCTAACAGCTGAACGTAAAGTGACGGATATACAGTAGATTGGTTCCTGGTTGAGATTGAATCTTCTCTTTCCTTACTGAGCTCCATAGTCTAGGAGAATGGGAGAAAATTGTAAGCACTCTCTCCAACGTTCTTTTTCTTCTTCAATAATTCTTCAATTAAACAGGACAACAACTATACCTACCATCCTTGATTCCTTGTTCCTTGAGAAATGGTATACTGTATTGGTAGTAACACCAGGTCTTTAACCCACCCATCCCATTCGCTTATTTGCAGTCCAAAAAATACATTTTTTTGGACTATAGAGCATACTACCTCCTTTCTAAATCTTTCAAGCGAACAATATTTGCATATGGTGACATTTTCTCACCATTTTTACGCCGGGTGCATCATCTGTCTCTTCCTTTGACAATTCTTATCATCTTTCTAATGCGCAACTGCCCAAATACACAACCAGAAAGGCAAATGTGGAAGAGCCCAATCGGGAAGAAGGAGCCACCTGGAATCAGGTACTCCGACGACGGCCCCAAAGCCTCCCATTTCCAGAGTCATGCAGCACGAGAAACTACTGGAGAGAAGAAAGCCCAAAGGGGCAGCCGTTATCATTGCGCGCAAGAGCAAAGACACACCCTACGTGGACAGCGTTCGTTCAGCTCGCACCCTGGTCTCAGTAGCCTCACTGGGACTGAAGGTGTCGCAGGTGTGGAGCACGCAGAAGGGTGAGATGCTCCTGAGGAAGAGACGGATGGTACACTGGAGACCTTTACCGTTGAAATCCAGGAGGCTGTTGGTGATGTGGCTACGGTAACCCAGCCGCAGCAAAAGACAAGGGTCCTAGTCCTCGGGAATGAGCGTTCGGCAACTGAGTGCGAGATACTTGCTGTAGTGCCAGCTGGTGCCGATGCCAAGGTTATAAGTCTCGAACCAATGGGACGCGAACGCCAGATGGCCAAGGTGCAGCTGTCCATCCCAATTGCTTTGGCACTCCTCAAGGAAGGTAGCATAGGGATCGGCTGGAGCGTATGCCGCATACTTAGAGTGCAAGAGATGCGGGATACATAGCAGCTGTCTGCAAAAACACCGCAGTGGGCAAGATTTGCTACCGACGTGGCCAAGAAGGGCACGTGATCCGGCAATGCCTGGAGCAACCCAAGTGCCCTGTGTGTAGCCAGGTCGATGGACGCGACACGGGACACATAGTGGGCAGCTAAGACTACCTGGGTGCTGCCCACAAGCCTGCCCGCAAGACCGCAACTAGAAGCGGCAGAAGAAGAGGACTAACAGCCTCCTAATGGCTGGAACACTCAAGTTCCTGCAGGTCATTCTTGAGCACTAAAAACTTTTGCAGAACCTTCTCTGGCAGTTTGTAGCAGAGAAGGGAACGAGTACTACAACGTAGCGGGAGTACAAGGATGGAACACAGACCGTATACTGGCTTAGCGGCCATTGGTGTTTGCCCAGAGTGTCCAATTGCTCCGGGAGAGGTTGAAAGAGAGGAGGGGTATAGTGCTGTGAAGATGGCCGACATGGTTTACTTCTCTTCGAATCGCCCCTTCCCGGCGTTTGAGGACTTTCCAAGCAAGCTGGAAGAAAACTTGTCCAGACGGCGAGGTGAGAAGTTCATTGTGGCAGGCGATTTCAATGCCTGGTCAGAGGAGTAGCGTTCTGGCCGAACTGACATTCATGGGTATGCTTTGGGGGAGTGGATTGCCTACAATCGACTGGAAACGGTCAACGTGGGCAACACTCCTACCGGAGAACTTCAAGGATGCGGATCCATCATTGATGTCACCTTTGTTCAGAGAGTCTAGCCCGAAGGATAGAAGGCTGGGTGATACTGGATAAGGTGCTTCCATGGAGCGACCATCAGTATATGAACTTTTCAATCCACCGGAAAGTTGAGATCGCTGCTCCACAAAAGGTGGTAAGAAAATGGGCAGTTAGGAAGCTGAATAGCGACCGTTTGAAGGCTATCTACCTTGCTCTTACATGTAACCAAGGAGAAGAGCTTGAAGAGACCGTGGAGGTGGCAGCAGAGAGGATGATAAAGACTGTCACCAAAGCATGCGATGCAGCCATGCCCAAGCAAGGTCCACCAAAGAAGAGGAGAGCTGTTTACTGGTAGACCAACCAGATTGCCAAGCTAAGAAAAGAGTGTAACCGTCACCGCCGGATATACCATCGTAGAAGAGGCCGCGAGGGGCGCAGCTGGTGGCACCTGAATACCAGCTAGATCGCAAAAGGCTGAACAAGGCCATCAAAGACAGCAAAAGTGCTGCATGGCAGGAGCTGTGTGAGATGGCGAAGGACGACCCGTTTGGAAAGCCTTATAAGATAGTGCTGAAGAAGCTATTAAATGGAATAGGCAAATGCAGAATCACGCTATGGCCTAATCGACACCTGTATACCATCAGCATCCAGATTTGCAGGAAGAAGAGGACTAAGGTCATCCTTGAAGAGCAATGAAGATGAAGAAACTCCAACAGCGATCTACTATATTGCGTAATGTGGTGGTGTTGTTGTGTGTGTTCTTATGCTTTTTGCGTACCAGAAAGACACTTCAGCTTGGCGATTGCCGAGAACAAAAAGGGGTTTGCCGAGGAGATTCCATTGCTGAAGTTATACTCGAAAAGGCCGATTCAGGTACTGGGAGAAACAAAATCAAATGCATAAGCAACCAGTACCCACTCCGCCCCGGAGGACGGGATGGCGGTGCACGTGTAATATGAGCGATAAAGTGATTCTCTTTCTAATAAAAATTTATGCGCTGTCAATCGTATCATGACGTACTATTCAAACATTCTTCCCTTAAAACTTGCATCCATTAGCTTTAGGTAACAATAATTCTAATATTCATGTATTAACTTACGTTGTTTTACGGGTTTTAAAAGGCATTCCTTCTCGTTAAGAAGAAGTAGGCTTGCAAGTACCAACAGCGTTCACAAGGATTGTAAGGTCCTCTATTTCCTTTTCGAGTTCTCGAATTAGGCTTTTGAAGTCCTTTGTCTCTTTATAATAATCGTCAAGTTGCTGAGGTGTCAAGTTCAGCTTATCTGACGCATTCAATTCATTGTCAATATTATTTTATCTACCCACGAGATTATGTATACAGTAATTAATATATCATTTATGTAATTACAGATTCGACTGCATTTTACGCTGTAAACTTATCATTCATGCTGCTTTGCGAAAAAAATTTTCAAGTTACTTGTATGTACAGCATGACTGTATGAAAAATGAATAGGACAGGAGAAAGAGACTCGGCTGCTAGGTGATCATATTTCACGATAGGAAATTCAACATAGGTCAATTAAAATCTACCAACAGTGAAAAATGCCTCAAATACAAATAAAATAATGCCTAAACGTTTTCTGAATGAATAAGCAGTCTAAAAAATTCTGTTTCTTTTGAAGTCTATTTCCTTTGATAATGATACTCTTTTTAAAGAAAAATAAGCAGGTGGGGTGGGTGGGTTAAAGACCTGGTGTTACTACTAATGTACCATTTCTCAAGGAACAAGGAATCAAGGATGGTTGGTATAGTTGTTGTCCTGTTTAATTGAAGAATTATTAAAGGAAAAAAGTTGATCACGTTGGAGAGAGTAGTTACAATTTTCCCCCATTCTCCTAGACTATGAAGCTCACTAAGGGAAGGGAAGATCCAATCTCAAATATGGTCACCCAGGAACCAATCTATATCCGTCATTTTACGTTCAGCTGTTAGAAAAACAGTTTCAAGCTAACAAGGCCACATTTCTCAAACGTGAGACCATTATTCCTGATACTAACGCGAGAGCGTCACAAACGTACCAAATTATAATTTTGCGAAAATTAAAGCTGTACTTACCCGAAAGTTTTTCCCCCATTCTCATCGAGCCCTAAAACCATATATCGTGAAATACTTCTTTCTTTGCGGGAATTAATCTATATTATCAAGAAGTTCATTGTTTTTCCAATTTCATTAGGTTAAATTCACGTTCACATCGTTTGCCTTTCTTGCCTTCTAACTCCCCTGAACTCAGAATCTACGACGTCAAAAATTAAAATTTAGTCGTAGCAGCTGTATCCAACCCCTTTAACCATTATTGAGAAGTTGTGTACCTGATGTATCGTTTGCGTCACGAAATTAATTTACAACTTTTCTGCAAACTGTACGAAATTATGAATAAATTATCAATTCAACGCGAGTAGAACATACCTAACGTTTAACTTCGATATAATATGTGACAAAAAGAAAGGTTCTCAAATTTCGACGCCGTGGTTTCGCCATGTGCGATACGACGTTGACGATGAAAATTAAGTTTTCACATATCGCGACTTTTCAAGTCTTCTCATAATGAGATTGTTACGAGTTGACTTCCTCGAATTGGGCACGGCGCGCTTTCGAAGTTTCAAAATTAGGACGTTTCTCATATCATTGTAGAAAAGTTATGTACGTATTTGTACCATTCGGCACTTACCGGGTGAATCGATGTAGTCTGTAATACCGACGAAAGTTGGCACGCAAGCGAATTTCATTTCCGTCGACGACGATCGGTTGGTCTTGTTCGTCCAGGATTTGGAATGTCTGTATGAATAAGAATAGGATCACAGCTAAGGGTAGTACGAACCTGTGAAGCAGAAAAGAGGTGTCTTCAGAATAATAATAATTCCCTAGAAGAGGCCAGACCAAGTTTTTCTGAAGGTTCTCTCGTTTCACCCTTCAAGTGCCCGTCAAATTAATTTCAATCTTCTAAAAGCGAGTTTTGATAGAGCTTGGAATTACGGAAGATGGTCGAAAAGTTACAACAATTGCTTTGAGAGTTTGAGGAAATTCTGATTCTGTAAAATGGTGTCGCCAATTACTATTCTCGGTACCTCCTTTTGGTCGTAGAAAACGGAATTTGGGAGAAAATTTTCTTGCTCGCCCTTGAAATTTTCTTCTTTTTCTCACCCCCCCCTCCTCCGCAGAGAAATAAACTCTGCCATCTTAGATCTTAATATTTGTATCTTTCTTCAGATTCATTCCTATTCATCAAGACCCCTTATCTCATACTTTTGCTCATCATGCTTTATGCAACTTTTCCCAAAATGCAAGAATGGCCCTCTAATACTCTCTGTCTCGCCATCGTACAATTTTAGAAATACATATATTTTTACAGAATGCATCGCCGTCGTTTTCCTAAAGCGCAACAAAAGTTGTAGCTTGAAAAAAAATCTGAAATCTTTGATAAAAAGTTGACCGCTCTATTACCGAAAAAGTTGGATGAGTAATGACGACACGGTCTCGTAGAGCGATACATAAATATATGACGTCGATTTTTTTATCGGATTATAAAACCGTCAGACGTTATAACTTCAAAAATTTGAAAAATACGACGTTTACCGAAGAGATGAAACGCTGTAAAGCTGTACCCATTAAATTACGCACGCAGTTGACTTTTAGTTCTCAAATTATGCGTATACACGTCAAAATGCGGGATTAAAATCCTCTAGAGGCCTTCTTTCGGAATATACGAGTATACTAAATTGTAACGGTTTGCCAATCTCGGCCGAGTACTCGTCGAGCTTTTAATGCGGTGCGTATACTTTTGTCAAATTAAACTTTCTATTGTTCTGAGATATTTTACGCGTATTAATGTACCCCCAAAGGAGCGGAATGAAGAGTGAAGTATTTTCCGGTTCTGAAAATCAGAAGCGACAGCGTGTGGGAGAAATTAACCAAACGTGAGCGGCCGAACAAATTGAAAAAATTTTAACTCTCCTGTCCGATGGTTTTCGTCGCACCATCGTAGCGCCGCGCCGTATAAAAACTGAGGTCAATGAACGAAAGAATGAGAGACGAATATATGAAAACAGGAAATTATAATATTACGAGAATACTTCCTGTCTGGATATTTTTAATTATGAATGAATTGACCTCATTACTTCAAACCAAAAATTAAATCTATCATTCCTATTTGTAAACATGATAAGCACTTGGATGTACTTAGTCTAGTACAGAAAGAAAATCTGTATCTCACAAGTCTATGCATTTAGATCGACAATGAAACACACAAACCGGGACACCAATTCCACAAAACAATTGCAATTACCAAAAATGAGCGCAGCTGAGGCTGTGGGTAATTTTATCAAACTTTATTGGTCGTATGTTTAATGGAAAACTACTTAAAATAGGACTGGAAGAGACCAAATAATAATGGTGAAGCTGCAGGAAATGACGACATATTGGCAGAACTGGGTAATAATATGAACATCATTGTTCAAATATCGCGACCGTTGAAGTTCTACAACCTTGTGGTCAGAAAAGACGGAATCCCAGATGACTTCAGGAAATCAATACTTGTGACGCTGTTCAAGTACATGACAACGTGTATAATTACCACGGCATCAGTCCTTTGTGTGTAGGGGTTGCAAGTGTCAGACTTCCGACTCACCTACGTCTCATTGAATTTAAGAAAGCATATGATTGAGTTGAATGAACAAAACTATTTGTAATAAGTTATTGCTGGAACCAGCAATCCTAGAACAACCGGTTTGCGAGCTGAAAATTATGTGCCGTGGTACTGAAAGTGCTACTCCAATATGCGCAAATGTAGTAATGCAGCCTACCTGTGTAATAATCGGGGTCTTCTGCGGTGCGAGATGACGAACATGAGTAATACTCCTAAAAGGATGAGACGAAGAGATCATCCAACCGAATCTGAGGACAGTGACGTTCAGGTTCAGAATCAGGTAGGAGAATAAACAGACCATTGGTCTGCGGGCTCAAACAAATTCATGTGATTGCTGTATCTTTTGGATACAAAAGACGAGACCGAAACACTCATTATTTGGCATTAATATGTTTTACAACTGGTTATCCATTCGGATGAATGGGCCGGCTATGAATGCTCAGATGTTTATCCTCATGTTTTCTGTTTAATGTTTACCTAAACCTGAGACAGAACGATTGGTACAAAATGCAAGCAAAGCAGATAAAAAATTGAGAGGAACTGTTTGCAGATGACCCAGTAGTAAAGGCTGAGATGGAAGAAAATTCACAGCATTATTGAAATACCAAATAATTGATTCATCCTATTACCTATTTTTAATAAAAATTAGTAAAAAAAAATATTTTACCAAAGTCAAGTCTATCATAATTAATTAAATAATTCAATTTACTTCATATAATTTTGATCCTTTGAATAAGAATAATTATTAAAATCATTTACATATTCCATAAATTTAGTATTTTTCAATAAAAACTTCAAAAATGATTAAATTTAACATGAAAAATAATCATATCCCAAGGCGGTGAGCTCCCAATTTTGGTCCAGTGTAAATAGAGTATGCTGAATGTTTAGCTACTTAGCTCTCAGGGCTCTGCCCCAATCTTGGTCTAGTGTAAGTCCAGCATACTGTATTGTTGAGATTATTTTGAAATTATTGAAATAGGCTACCAAATAATTGATCAATTCTCAATGTAATTAATGATTATAATTACACCAACTATTTCAATAAAAATTATTTTAATAAAATTAAAACCATCATAATTAATTAAATAAAATCATATAATCTAGTTTATTTGATATAGTTTTGATAAAAATAATATTAGAATCATTCATTTAATGAAATAGTAATTATAATTATTGATTCATAAACAATTTATTATCACATCAAAAGTTGATAAATTTAACATAAAGAATAATCATCTCCCAGGGCGGTGAGTTAGCTAATACGAGAAATTGTTTCTTGGATTTTACGTGACATATACGTGCTTTGCATTTTCTGATTATTCAATCCTTGGTGAGTTAGCTCCCATTTGTATGCCAAATGTTCAGCTACTTAGCTTTCAGGGCTCCACCCCTCCTCCTCATCTTGGTTTTGTGTAAGCCTAGCATACTGAATGTCAAGATTAATTTAAAATTAATGAAATACCAAATCATTAATTCATCCTAAATTTACTTAATGATTTTTATCATTATAATTAACGATTCTAATAAAAAAGAACAGAAAAATTTTTTCAATAAAATTAAATTCATGATAATTAATTATATAATGTAATTTATTTGATATAAATTTGATCATTTAAATAAGCATATTAAATTCATTTATTTAAAAATTTTAATGATTTTCATCATTGGTCAGTAGAAAATTCATTTAATATCAAAAGTTATTGAATTCAACATAAAAATAATTATCTCGGTGGGCAGTGAGTCAGCTCCTAACCCTGATCAAATGTAAGAATAGTATGCTAAATGTTGAGCTACCTAGCTCTCTGGGCTCTGTCCCCCTCCCTCTTGGTGTAGTGTAAGTCTATTATACTGTATGTCAAGAATACTTTAAAATTATTGAAATACCAAATAATAATTGATTCATTCTGAATTTAATTGATAATTATTACATTAATTATTTTAATGAAAATGATTAAAGAAAATTATTTGAATAAAATTAAATCAATCATAATCAATTCTATAAAATTATATAATGTAATTTATTTAATATAATTTTGATCTCTTAAATCAAAATAATATTAGAATTATTAATTTAAGAAATTTAGTGATTAGAATTAATGATCAATAAAAAATTTACTCATTATATTTATCAAAAATTATTAAATTAAATATGAAAAATAATTGCCTCCAAGGGCGGTGAGTGAGCTCCCAATCTCAGTCCAGTGTAACTCTAAAATGCTGAATGTCAAGCTACCTAGCTCTCAAGGCTCCACCCCATCTTGGTTTTGTGTAAGTCTAGTATATTTCATATTATGATTCATTTTAAATGATTGAAATACCAAATAAATAAATAATTGATTTATTTTGAATTTAATTAATGATTATTATCATTATATTAGCCATTTTAATGAAAATGGGTAAAAAAAAAAAAAAAAAAAATCAAACCCATAATTAATTGAATAAGATCATAATAATGTAATTTATTTAATATAATTATTTTGATCCGTTGAATAAAAATATTAATTTAGTAAATTTGGTGATTATAATTATTGATTAATGAAAAATCTAACAAATTAAACATAAAAAATAATTTCTCCTCAGGGCAGTGAGTGAGCTCCCAATTTGGGTTTAGGGTAATTATAGTATGCTGAATGTTGAGCTGCTTAGCTCTAAGGGCTCCGTTCCTGTCTTGGTTTTGTACAAGTCTTGTATACTTCATGTTGAGATTAGTTCGAAAAGTTCCTTAAAATAAATGTAAAATTATTCAAGTAATGCTAAATAATTCATTCATTTTGAATTGAATTCATATTTTTAATTCAATTGATATTTTAACTATAATTATTAAGTATTTTAATGAATATTTATAAAGAATATTTCAAAATGTAGAAAAATTAATTAAATAAAAATATCATTTAATTTATTTGATGTACATATTATTTGATCCTCTGAATACAAATATTGGAATGAATTATTTGATAATTTTAGTGATTATAATTATTGATCAATAAAAAATTTATTTGTTGTATCAAAAATTTATAAATATGAAATGTAAGAAGTGATTAGCTTCCAGGGCCGTAAGTAAGCTCCCAATCTTGGTCCTGTGCAGTTCTAGTATACTGTATGTTGAGCTACTTAGCTTCCAGAACTCGCTCTTGGTCTAGTGTAAGTCTAGTAAACTGACCCTCGAGGTATATGGGGGGGGGGGTACCTATTTGCTTTTTAATTTGACGGAGGGAGAGTGGAGGGTAGGTGTACTCGCAGATTTCTGTATCACCCACCGGATATAACTTTGAAGCTAGAATTGGGTCCAGTATATTCCAGGAAAGTTTACCCAGTAATTTCTAGGAAATCGTGTCCAGTTAATTCCAGGAAGAAGGGTAGTGCACAGGTGTACTCGCAGATTTCTAAATCACCTACTGGACACAATCCGATTTTGGGAGAGAGGGGAGGGTGTACTCACAAATTTTGGCATTCGGGTGAGGTGAGACTGAAGATATGAAGGAGAAAGGTTTATGGACGGTGATATTTTATTTTTTCTACCGCGAAGTATATGATTCACTCGCGCAACAGATCCCTTACACTTCCTGCTTGTTAACTAAAAGCCCAAAATTTTACAAGAAACTACTTAACAGAAGGGTTTCTGAAAAATTCAGTTCTCCAAGTATAATTATAGACCTTTCGATATTCACGTGACAGAATACTGATATCCGCCTAGGGTATTGTAGAGAAGAGTCTGCGAATGACAACTCAAGGTAATTAAGAATCGTTGGAGGCATTGATATTTCCATCATCCCAGCTGGGAGATGCAAGTAACGGGCAATTGTTCGATAAATCGAGGGCAAGATGAGTTTGTGCTGAGTGGTTGGTGACAGCTGCTGATGATTCGACCAACAATTATCGACTGATTTTAGGGGATTTAGGTTAGCAGTGTAGTACGGAGGAACTCCACGTCCTTCATATGATTTTTTAGGTTAGATGAGCATAAACGAGCTATGAATGAACGAATGCCCGTTTTCCTTTCCTTGGGCGCGGATCTGAACGGTTCCTCAGTAAAGATTCAAAGTATTATTCATCATTCTCCTTCATTCCAATCTAAAGACAAAACTAAACTTTCTGGTAAAATATCAAATTTGACTCTAAGGAATTATATTTGATCCCGGTTTTCAGGAACATTAGGGGACAGTAACTTCTTCAAGCATGACTTCCTGCTGATCGCAAAAAAATGTCACATGATACCTAACCTCTGACTTTTAAAATAGAGCATGCCTCAAGCCTCGTTCTTTCTGTTTTATCTTATCCATGTTCTGTTCTGAGCTAGCGCTTCTTCCATAATTCAAGCCTCTTCCCCGCGCGCAAATACCCCCTCTATACTTGCTTAGTTTATGACGTCATCAGATAAATACTCGTAACGTGGATCCTCGAGAATTTCGATATCCAGCTTGGAGGTTTTAGTTTGCTCTGTATACTGCATTATGGTACCAGGTTATACGTCATGTAAATGTTAGCTCAAAACTCGAAATTCAATAACTAAGTGGAATTTTTTTCCCACACCCTATACTCCAGTCTAATCGCTTATTCTGATCGTAACCCAGTTTCTGCATTTCAAACGCGAAATAAAATAAGTTGGAGCGACGTGCGAAAGATCAATGTTTCATTTTTACGCTATTGTTTCCGCGTTGAAAAGAAAAGGATTGCTGTATTGAATACAGCGAACGAACGAGGTACAAAGCGAGAAAATATTATACAAATAAATGAGTTTGAGCGAAAAATAAAACAGGTTGGAAACGGAACGAAAATATTTTATCGTATCATTAGATACCGTTTGGTGCGAGAATTATCGAGCATATAACAACGTTTTCGCGAAACCATTAATCAAATTGAACGGAAATTTCGCCTTTGCCGATCGGCCTATAAGCTATACCGATGAACGAGAATTTCGAGAACGCAAAACGAGAAGAAATATAAGAAAGAGATCAAAAATTATTATGAATAGCCGACTGAATAAGTGTTTCGTTTCGTGAAATGAAAAGCCGAAGTGTCTACAAAATTGGAATTGATTTTTCAAAAAAAAAAAGTAGGTACTTCTCAAATTACTGCTCCTCTTCATTCAATCTGATATTTCCGAAAGAATTCATCGTTCGTATGCACGAGCGAGCTTATAAAAATTTCATTTACCAACTTTTCTAAAACGACTCAAATATATTCCTTATTCGTCTGTCATTCATTAGAAATTTCGAATTCAACGTGCCGGCACGATATTTCAGAGAAAGCGAAAAAAGGAGTGAAATAACATTAGTTACATAAGTGCTGTGAGGATTCAGATTCGCTGAGCAAAAATGCGACAGTCATCCTTAGAATTTTTAATAAAGGAACTCTACGAAGAGGAGGGCAACTCTCTTAGGAGCTAAACATGCGCTTCAAGTCTCTAGATGATGGTCTGTTTTCTATTTCAACACTATCGTGTTGCATCGACTGTAATATCCTGGTGCGAACTACGTTAATTTACTGAGGGAAAGTACATGAAACAAAAAACTAACGTTTTGTATATTTACTTGCTTAAAGTACGCAGAGAACTGCGCGTAAGACGATCAACAGATGCGAGTAGAGGACCTGTATAGGAACAGCTGTATTTTAATTAAAGAATCGGGTCTGTAATGTAGAGAGAACTTCGAGCTTACCGGGAAAGATACAGTTCGCTAGTCGCGGGTCACTCCCGGCGAACGCTCGCTTGAGGAGGGTTCTTATGATTCTTGTAGGCTCAAGCATACTCTCCTTAATGGAAGAGGAAAGAAGGAATTTTGCAACAATTACGATTTTTACAATGAAGACAGGACTGAGAAGAGATATAAGTCCGCTGAAGCTCACGAGGAAACTCTGGAATGTAAACATAGTTGCCTTGCCTTGACTAGCTTGAGAACGTATCCTGCGGATAACGAACCGTGTTACTTCCCGATGGGCTCAAAGTACTCCTCTTACTACTACCGAGGCTTACGGGAATGGACTAGTTTGAAAAATTTAGACACCATATTGCCAACTCTGCTATGGCAGCGGGGAACCCGCAAGTTTTGAGGTTCCGTGAGAAATAACTAGTTTTTTTGCCGTGAGCCGTGTGATGTCCGGCAGAAATCCAAATCGGCAAATATGACCCAAGTCCAACACCTCCCTTGCGAGTTCCAGCGGTGAAAATAGTCCAAGCCAAACCTTATTGACTCGAATAATGTTCTCAAACTTGTTAGATCTCGTATCCTTCCATCTTTTGCATAAAGTTGGCACCCTCACATGGTGTATGGAAGTTAAATGACTAGAATAAGTCGCTCATTTTATCAGTATATTTTGCTTGTTCTTCTTAATTACTTTCTCCCTTCTAAAATAATGTTGTTAGAAGTGTTCTATGTGGAAGTTGTAAATTCTGAAGCTACTTGCTTGAAATTTTTGCAGGACAATCTACTGTTAGGCGACAAAGATGGTCAAGACACATGTCACTAGTGCGGCAGTCAAATGACTCGGAAAAGAAGGTAAACATGTTCAAAGAATGCATGCCAAAGAACGCGGTCCGTCTGATCTGGGAATGAATTCTTCCTCTACACCAACCTGAACAGCAGGATAAATTCTAAGCTATCACCAAATTCAATAATGGAACTTATGTACCTATTCATAACTGAAATGTCTCCGACTACTGACTACGAGTTAACTGCGTTCTTCCCAGAAGTGTGCAGCACTTTGAGATCAAAGAGGACGCAAATGGTGGGGGCACATGAGAATCCTATAGAAATTAACAAAGTTCAATTTGCAGATTGACAAACATCTATACAATTGGTTTACGTATACAATTGGCCGGTTGTTGATCAGAAACACGCAGCCACTCAGTAAGGATGGAAGCGCTCATGTGAACAAGGTGAGGAATTATGGGCATAGATTGACGGACCGCGGGTCTTTGGTCTTTGTGTTAGAAATGATTGCCGGTACTTCTGCGTCCTGCGTTGTGATAAGCCAACACTGCTCCCAACATGAATGTTGAATTAGCTCCATTATTCATTCAGATGAGTGGCCTATTGTAAGATACTCAAAGAGTAACGAAAGCAAAAATATTGCAAAGACCGCAGATATACAGAGGAAGACGCGAGATCTTTCGGTTAATAAACCATCATCGGGCAAAGATAGAAAGCCACTAACCCAGATGTGAGATGCAAACAGGATATCAACGAAGACGAAGTTCAAGAAAGAACGAGCTAGCCCTCGGAAGGTAACTCAGTCTCGTAAATCAAATCAATGAAACCTTCGTCAGGAATATATCTGTTGAGGACAGTAACATCATCACTGTTTAGATGCCGCACTATTTCGATATTTTCCAATGCAATGCGTTTAAAGTAAGAGTTTGCCCTATGAAGGAGGGTGGCTGACTTCTCTTTGAAACTATGACCATTGGAGATAAGATGGTCCGCAAAGGCAGACTCACCCAATTTTCCTTTCTCCAGGGGCTTTAGGTGTTCCTCCGCTCGGATTTTGAGCTGGCGACTCGTTTCGCCTATGTAAACCCTATTACAACGTCAGTCTTTACACCCCACTCCTCTCCCTCTGCCGGATGGGGTCCTTAAGTCTGACAAACAACCCCTTTACCGTAGTGAGATTATAAAATGCAGGCCTGAAGCCGAAGGGGCGAAGGATACGAATCAGCTTAGATGAAAATTCACCCAAATACGGGAGCCTGATCCAGCGCAATTTTTTATTATTGTAACTACTCGCATCGCGAGGGAGAGAGGAGGTAGAATCAAGGCTCCTCCTTGTAAGCTTTTTCTGGACCATACGGTCGATGTCCAAGTTGACACCATTCACAAAGACCAAGTGCTTAATGGTCGCAAGTTCTTCATTGAAAGCTGGCTGACTCAACGGAATGCTGGCCAATCGATGAATGTAGCTGTTAAAGGCAGCCATCTTATGAGAGAATGGACAAAAGGACGAACCATGGATAAGAGTATCGGTCGCCGTATCTTTTTCTGAATATTGTAAAATCATGGTTCCCATCTCTATTAGAGATATTGAGATCCAGAAAATTTATAGAGGAACCTCCAATTTCTAGAGTAAACTTTATGGAGGGATATATTTTATTCAGATATTCAAGAAACTCACCAAGGAGTTCTTGAGGACCGGTCCATGCACATAATATATCGTCCACATATCGATGCCAGTAATGGATGTGACTCAGTAGCACTTGGCCCGAGGAAAACAAGTCACCCTCAAATTTGGACATAAATATCTCAGAAACGAGAGAGCCCAAAGGCGAGCCAATAGGTATACCTACCTCCTCCGAGAATTCATAAAATTTACCGTTAAACTTACAGAAGTTAGGGGACCAACAGATGTTAAGGAGGGTGAAAAACTCTTGAAGCTCATCATGAGGAGTATTAAACTCTAAAAGCAAGTCCCCCATGTGCTGTATAGTGGAAACCTTTTGAATATTAGGAAAAAGGCCCACCACGTCAAAAGAACAAAGGATAGCGCCCGGAGGAAGGGTATCTTGTTTAAGCCTATGAGCTAGAGAAACTGAATTTTTAACAGAGAAGGGCGACTCATACTCGATTCGAGATTTGAACCAGCGATCCAGATACTTAGCTATAGAGTAAGCTGGGGAGGAGACATAAGACACGACCGGACGCGCAGGGGTTCCCGTCTTGTGTACTTTGGGCAGCCCGTAGAGGAGGGGGGGGGGACGGGGTTTGGTTCGAGCAGAATTTTCTTGAGCGGATAACTTTTTATAGTAAATTCGCAATTATTGACAACTTCTCTGACCTCTTTGACATACGTAGAGAAGTTGAAGGAGCTATTTTCAATAGCCCCACATTGAGTAAGGACTTCTTGATTCTTGGATACGTAAGAGGATTTCTCCAAGATTACGATCGCGTTACTCTTATCAGCCTTAGTAAGGATTAACCCCTGCTCCCTAATCCTCCTCCTCAAGTCATTAATCACCTCACATGTGTAATTATTTATGCGAGGGATGGGGGTGCTGCGGACGAGTTCAGCGCAAGCACACTGGATATTCATACCAGGACAAATTTTTATAGTAAGGTCCGCAACAACGTTAGCGAGAGTGTCACTCTTAGGAAGGGGAGGGAGCCCAAATTTTAAACCCTTTTCCAGCAAGTACGACTCAGGTTGCGAGAATTGGGCTTGAGAATAATTGACCACGTTCCTGAGGTTTTGTCCACAGAACCGTTAAGAACCAAGAACATTCTGTAGATCCCATGACTGGAGCTCACACACAAGTTGTTGAGCATTTGTGACTGGATGCCAAAATTAAAAGATATTGAAAAAGATGAGAGGTGTTTCAATGTCAGATTTCCAGTTTCATCTAGATGACCATTGCTGGCGAATGTATGGACGCAATTCACCTGACTTATTCCTCGCCTTTTTGGAAGACCAACTCGCCATTGACAAACATATTTCATATCTTCTACTTCAAGAGACTGTTGGTGGTGAGAAGTCGATTTTTTTCTGGAAGACAATCTAAGCTGGCCTACTTCTGGTATCTTTTGGGTAATGCTAACTGGCTTACACACCATTGTTCACACTTCATTTACAGAGTGCATACTGCACATATTTCAAACTGGCATCAGAGCGCAGCAAATCACATTGAGCACACCTACTATAACGGCACCGCATATTTTTTCAGAAATGATGACGTCAAAAAAGTCGTTTGCGTACGCGGCTATCTTCTGAGGCTGCCCTTTCACCAACGACAAGTTTCGCAGTTCCGTGAGACGCCCTCCGGCGAAAACTGGCCTATGACGTCATCAGATCGTGACGTCATAGGGTCAATCCAAGCTCTATCATCAGGCTTCTACCACTCCATGCAGTGTACTAATTTTATGCTACGCCTATTTTATACTGTCTTGGCTTCGTTTATACAGGTTGCCAGTTTCTGGAAAATCTGGAAAACCTGGAAAAGTCAGGGAATTTTACTAGTCATGGAAAAGTCATTGGAAAGTTATGGAATTTCCGCCCAAATCATGGAATTTTGATTTCTTAAGCAAGAAACTATTTCTTACAAGAATTTAGGAAAATTTTGGCGTATTTTTATGATCTGGTAAATTTTCTGAAATTGGTATTTGCAAAAAAGATAATTAGAGGACAAATCAAGTTTTTTGCCCTGATCAAAATTTTTTTCATTTACTGCTAGTTTAGATGAAGAACAAGTCATGGAAACATTGAAAAATTGACCTGGAAATCCTGGAAAAGTCATGGAAAATGATTCTTGAAAAAAACTGGCAACCCCGTTATACTAGCTTAATACTAGGTCTCTCTGAAATAGGCCTAGAGCGACACTAACATTCCTACTCTTCTTCTTCCGCTCCATGCCATATACTAATTTTATTCTAGGCTTATACCGGATCTCGCTCCATGTAATTTCCGAGTCTCTTAAGGTTGTGCTTTCAAGGGTTCAAGAAGTACGTTCTATACCCCTGCCTACACCTTTCTTCCTCTCTTTCTCTCCATGTACCATATGCAAAGGACTTCAGGCAGTTGTCATTTCAAATTTTCAGGCCTCACGCTGCGTGGAAAAATTCTGCTCGTTACATGTTGATCAGTTGATCTACTGTCTTATATTTTGGATTCTGCGGTAGAGTACTCGAAAGCGTTTACCCTCTTTTCCACGGTTTTTGAAACTGCCCACGTTTCTTGAGCATATCTGCTCCTTGTCCACACGTAGAATCTCTAAATTCGGGTCCGTATTTCTATTCTTATCCTTCAAGACACTGGCAAAATTATAAAAAGCTTCTTTTGACATCGCAGTTCTACGTCTGATTTCCGTGTCGTCTTTCCCGTCTGTCGTAATCATCGCACCAAGGTATCGGCATGCTCCAGACACACGCCTTCCAATTGTATTTAAAGCGGTCCGTTGTGTTCCTCTTGACTGTGTATTTTTAAAAACTCGCCCCAAGAAGTTTTACCACAGTTCTCGAACACTATCTTCACGTATACATTCTGGGACTGACTCAAAATCCGTTTGTTTTCATATTGTACATCTGAAGCTTGTGAATAGATCCATCATTGAAGTTCTAAAACCTTGCCAAGCTCAGCTCGGCGTAAAATTACGTAACGATGCTTTAATTTTAAATTCGGAGTATTCCGCAGCGATTAAAACTTACTCGAAGGATTTTTGTCCGCTCTTTATTCGCCAACTTAAACGTATCATTTGGGGAGTTTGTAATTCGGAGACTGTATAACAGCTTCGCACAGCATCAGCTGAATTTTATAACGATGTCCGGCAAAATGAAATCAAAACCTTTAGTGTACGGTCTGAGCACTCTGACGAATTTATTCGCTCGTAAGCGGGCATTCATGGCGCATACAAATCTATACCGTATACTTCTGCGCGCACACATCAAAGTACACTTTGTGCGTGAGAAAGAAATAGCGAAAGCTGATTTTGATTGCGTTCGGACAGAAAAGTTAGAAGAAATATTTCACGTTTAGGGTATAGCAAATTGAAATAGATAACGTGGAAGAGCATTTTTCTGTATAATATCGTTTCACTTTTCCATCATGTTTTACTACTTTCTGTTTCATAATGTTCAGGATGCGTTTTCCTTCTCTTCGTTTTTGCCTTCAGCGAGAGAGCAAAAAAAAAATATTTGTTTTGTATCATTCTCATATTGAAATATTGAACAAAATTTTGGTGTAATTTTATCACGGATTGAAATAAGGTCAGGTACAGTCCCTGACATGTTCCATATTTCATTCTAAGAAAATTTCAATGATACTTCGGGTATAGAATTTGCATGTTGACCTCTCGTCATTCGTTACACGAAGACTTTATGAAGGCTTGGGTATGGTTTTATTTGAGAAGAATTTAGAATTCATTCTTTTAAACTTGAATGGAAGAACCAATTAATAATCGGACCATTTTCTTCCATCAAATAATCACATTATATAAAACTTCAAATAATAAGTAGGACGCGATTGAGTCGAAAAGGAATGGGCGAGTTTGTAAAGATGTTAAACTTCGCACAATAATAGATAGATTAGCGGTTGATCGGATTGTAGAGGTCGGCCTATTCACAAAACTCAAGCTCAAAGTTTCCGCAAACAAAACAAAAGTTTGTCGGTGTTATTTTTAAGCGACAAAAGAATCATCTACAGCTACCATATCATTTTTGAGTTAAAATTGATTATAACAATCGTGCATCACTTATTCTAAAATAATTTCTCATCGGCTATACATAGTTTGTAACCCTAATTTAAGCTATCTTCGCTAAATTGGTAATACTAAGATTAAGAGACAAACCGTCACATTGTCCGCAATCAGCTCTTCTACGATTTGTATCGCATGTGTTTCCCGTGCCTTTGTTGTTCTCTCTCTCGATATACTTTCGAACGTCGCTCGTAAATTATTGCGTTCGAAGCTTGAATAGTCGCAAAGTGAAACAATAAGTTTGAAACAAGACAGCTGCTGGACGTTTTGTTGTAAAATACGCAAACATTTGAAACGTACGAATAATATAATCTTGCTCAAACTTTAGACCCTCGTATACTTTGTTTGAGAAAAATTCTATTGTGTAGTGCCTCACGTTTCGATAAACGCAGTTGCCGCTGTCTATTACGATGGGAAAAGTTCATCGTTAAGTGAATTCTTTTCACCCGTATGAAGCTGTTGTCTTAATACATTTCTACCTCTTACACGTAACCCAAAATTACCACTGAATGTAAACTTTCACATTCTCATTTAGTATAATTCGGCTAGAACTTTTCGTTCTTTCTAATCAACTCTTGCGAGTTATTTTTAGTCTTCTCCTAATCAGCGCAGCGTTCAAGGCCTTTCGAAAGAGAAGCTCTACTCCGTGCAAGTCTGCCTATAGAGGTTACTCCAAGATCACTTTTATCAACTTTTGAATAGTTTTCAAAAAAACGATCCGTACGCATAAGATTGACTCTGGTTATTTGAAACCATCTTTCAGCAATCGAAGAAATATAGGAATCTTTAAAGTGAAATTAATTTGGACGCGCTCTTGGACCGCGAAAACTTGAAGGACGACCTTTCAGAAGCGTAATCAGGTGTGCAACCTCATCAAACCTAGTCTACTATCACACTCAACTAGTACTCAGGCTCTGCTCCCCAGTGAGCTCAATGATCTCAAGCGTCGTACTCTCGATCCGGGGTGACAACGACTTACGCAGAAAGTACTTTGATGACCTTATCGGTTCGTGCTACTTTGAAAAATATAGAAAGTTTCCTGAAGGGGTTCAAAATTTGAGATTTTATTTCACAAACTGTACAAATAAAGAGTCAACAAAATTTCAAAATCAAAAATACTTTGATGTAGGTACTCAAAAAGAAGCGAGGATATTCAGAAAGAATTGAAAGTAACGTCGGGGGTGAAACGAGTCAAGGATTACAGAAAAAGGTGGCGGGAACATGTCTACAGAATGGATGAAGACAGATCACCGAAATGGGCGGCGTCATATATGTACTGAGAAGAGAGATCGCGGCAGACCTCGAAGGAGACTGATGGATATATCTTCGTCACCTGAGACCGACGCTATGCCGCAGACGGGCCACCAGCCCTAATCGCGGAAATGGATATGTAATACAGTCATATGCCTTATCAAATTTAAATTTTGCTCATACATGGTTCACAATAATTGCGCTCATTTTTCTGCGTACCACTCGTATTTACATTTTTCTTGACAATTTTTCATTTCTAGTCTTTCAAACCTTTTTCTATCGGGCAACCCGCTATCTATTTTGTTAGAGAGATTACATCCTGAGAAAACATCCACGTCCGGGAGTTTCTGTGAACTGCGTGACGTGACGTGACTTGAAGTGGGGCGCTTTATGACGTCATCAAGGACCTTGACCTTGACCTACTTCAGGGACAGAAAAATTTCAACTTCCAGCCTTCATTTTTTCGGGCCTAGTATTGTTAGGGGGATTACATCCTCAGAAAGCGTCCGCGCATGGGAGTTTCTGTGAACTGCGTGACGTGACGTGTGGCGCTTTATGACGTCATCAATAACCTTGACCTACTTTAGGACTTGGAACAAGTTGAACTTTTCATTTTGTTAGGAGGATTACATCCTCAGAAAACATCCGCGTCCGGAAGTTTCTGTAAACTGCGTGACATAACGTGACTTGACGTGGGGCGCTTTATGACGTCATCAATGACCTTGACCTACTTCAGGGACAAAAATTTTAACTTCCAGCCTTCATTATATCAGGCCTAGTATTCTCAGGGGGATAACATCCTCAGAAAGCGTCCGCGCAGGGTAGTTTCTGTGAACTGCATGACGTGACGTGTGGCGCTTTCTAACATCACCAATGACCTCGACCTACTTTAGGACTTGAAACAATTTCAACTTTCTATTGTGTTAGGGGGATTACATCCTCAGAAAACATCCGCGTCCGGGAGTTTCTGTGAATTGCGTGACATGACGTGACTTGACGTGTGGCGCTTCATGACGTCATCAATGACCTTGACCTACTTCAGGACTTGGAACAATTTCAACCGTCTATTTTGTTAGGGGGATTACATCCTCACAAAACATCCGCGTCCGGGAGTTTCTGTGAACTGCGTGACGTGACGTGACTTGAAGTGGGGCGCTTTATGACGTCATTAAGGACCTTGACCTTGACCTACTTCAGGGTTTTTGCCTTCATTATATCAGGCCTAGTATTGTTAGGAGGATTACATCCTTAGAGAGCGTCTCCGCACAGGAGTTTCTGTGAACTGTGTGATGTGACGGGGTGCGCTTTATGACTTTATCAATGACCTTGACCTACTTTAGGACTTGGAACAATTTGAACTTTTCATTTTGTTAGGGGGATTACATCCTCAGAAAACATCCGTATCCGGGAGTTTCTGTGAATTGCGTGACGTGACGTGACGTGACTTGACGTGTGGCGCTTCATGACGTCATCCATGACCTTGACCCACTTTAGGACTTGGAACAATTGCAACTGTCCATTTTGTTAGGGGAATTACATCCTCAGAAAACATTTGCATCCGGAAGTTTCTGTGAACTGCGTGACGTGACGTGACTATGACGTCATCAATGACCTTGACCTTCTTTAGGGACTTGAAAAAATTTCAACTTCCAGAGGGATGCTTTACGACGTCGTCCATGAACTTGACCTTGACCTTGAACTCGACCTACTTCAGGGACAGAAAATCTCAACTTCCAGCCTTCATTATATCAAGCCTAATATGCAGTATACTGAGAAGAGCCCAGCCAACTCATGTTCTGAGGGGGCACTTTCGCGCCAACATGATCGCGAGCGTGGGAGGTTGCGGATTCCCTGCTGCCTTTGCAAAACTGCAATGGCCTCTAAATTTTTCAACTCATCTTTACTATTTGCGGCCTCCCTCTTAGTCTCTTGCAGTCCCCTGTTTGAGAACCACTGCAGTGTAGTTGAATCAAAAATCTGCAAGTACACCTCTACGTCACTATCTTTCCTCCAAATTAACAGACAGATTAGTACACCCTTCTTGTACCTTCCTCAGAAATCAGCAAATACTCTACAACAGGGGTTCTTAACCTTTTTGAAGTGGCGGACCAGTAACAAGAACAAAATTTTTCGCGGACCACTAATTTAATTTTGGTGAACTGTCTTGAGATGACGCTCCAATTTTGCTGGCTTCAATGCATCATTGGAGAGAACTACTGCGCATATAACACACTGAGGTTTCACTTCACCATTAACTTCAATACACGTGAAGCCAAATTTCAAATAATCATCGTTATATTTACGTTTCGGCGCCATTTCATCAGTTATTAGATGTAGAATTGTAGACTGTAGAAGTGTAGAGGCGAATGAAAACAGTACAGAACTGCACGGCTATACACACAGGACTAGAAGCTTACTAGAAGTTGATGCAGTAGTCGAGCTATAGGGCTGACACGACATGACAAGATAGGACGACTAATTCTCTCATTACACGTCCTTACTTCAATAATAACCATTTCCCTATCCCACCTATCTACGATTAAAATTAGGGATTCTCAATCTTTTTGGTGAATTTTATCTGAAAAATTCAAATTTCTTTGAGAACCTCGCGGACCACTTTCAGATATTTTTTGATGAAATTTTGAGGGCTCTATTTTTAGGCTAAAAAACAACAAAATATCCCTACCCAGCTATGAAAATAAAAAAAAAGTTTTTTTCGACCCACCCTAATGTCCAAATTCTAATATTTGAAAATTTGTGAGTTTATTTCAAAAATCACATAAATATAGAGCTCAAAAAATTTAAACCATCAAAATTTGTATAAAGATCAAATGATTGAGAAAATTTTTAAAGGATTCAAAAATGCAAAAAACTGCGGGTAGTTGTAAATATTTTCAGCTAAACAGTCGTTATTAAACAACAAAAAAATCTTGAAAAAGTTTTTGCTCTTTTTAATAATTATCAATTTCACAATTCTTAATTTCGAAGTTTTCAATTTTTATAAGATGAATATGACTGTGCACAGTATGTGAAATGAACTCTCAAATTTTCAAATTTTTATTTATTGATAAACTGTAATGTTGCTCCTCGTATATTTAAAATTCCCTCTGTATATCCTGTGGATAAATCAGAAATTGGCGAGTACACCTCGACACCACCCTCCCTTCTCCAAATTAACAAATTATTACATCCTTCTTCTACCTCCCGCCCTGTATAGGCTGTTGGTGATTCATCAGAGATATCTGATTATACGACACCACCCTCCTTCCCCCGAATAAACGGATAAATTCTTACACTCTCAGAACAAGCGGAGCGAGTGAGCCCGTGAAAGCTAAGTAACTTCAACTATAGACTTACAATTTGTGCCGGTCAGCCGCTTGGGAGCGTTCCGATAACACGGAATCAGGGTAAATTTCTCATTACAATGTACAGTGAATTATCTCAAAATAACTTGGGAACGAAGCAATTTGGGAAAAAAATGAAAAGGATCAAATTTGTAGAGCGTGAAATTTTCTACGAATCATCTTCTCTCATAAAAAAAGTTTTAGATCAATTTTTGGAAATCTGCGCGCTATTCTTCCATCAAGTGTCCCGTTTTTGTTACTAGCTGTCCAGCCCAAATAGACCGCGATCCGCGAGTGGAGAGAGCTAGTCCGCTTAACATGCAATATACTGAACTTAGACTCTCTGCGTCAGCGATTCTACGCAGATGGATGCGTAGTTAGTTACCTTGAAGCTGCAATTATACCCTTATTTATTGCCCCATCTTTGCAGCGTATATTCGCGGCAATATATCGCTACAACAATGAACCGCTACTCAGTTGCAGCGACCTTCTGCTCTAAAGATGCTGTAAGTAGTACTTTTTCATCGGAGCGAAGACTGCTATTTATTCTCCGTGAAATGATGTAGCAATATTACTGCGAAAATCGCACCAAAATTATCAATTGGTTTGAGACAATTCCTCAGACTAGAATTCGCGCAGGTAATTGGCTATAGCGTCTCTCCGCTGCTTGAATTGTAGACAGAAATCGATAAAATATATACTCACACCAGGATGGAGCAAGGGGAGGAGGGAAAGTAAGCTAGTTCAAAACCGAAAAATAAACACTTGTTGACAATTAGGTAATAAGTAAAGAGTACTCACCCGCAAATGAAAATTCCATGCGAGTACTCTTTCAAGCTTTTCTCGATACCGAAGAAACAAACTCCAGCGCCGTTAGCAGATACGTTGTTATATATCTGTAAAATTAAACGGTAGAAGTAAACAAAGAATTATTACATATACCGAGAGCTGAAAAACGAGAACGTCGTCCACCCGAATGATGGCGATAAACGTCCAGACGTACTTTTCGTTTTTTCGCCATGTTTTTTATTGAGGTCGTAATTTAATCCGCGCTGTACGAAATTCAGAAACAATTAGAAGAAAATTCATTTATCGTTCTCCGCGGCCCTCTTTGTAATCGCCTAGTAAAGAGGCTAAATTACGTTTGAAAAAGCAATCGTAAAATAGGTAATATTTTAGTTAATTACAAGACGAGAGATTACAAAATGAAATCCGCGTTTTCATTCGACTTTTTCGGCCTTCAAAAGTTCGTCGTGACGTCGTTCTTTCAGAAATTGTCATTAATGTTGAGAGTACCGCCGCTATGAGATAGGATTTTGAAACGTTCGAGTTCGATTCATGTATACCTGTTATTTGTTCAATAAATTGAAACAGAAGTTAACTTATTTTCTATGATTTTAATTACCATCCAAAAGTGTAATTGCTTTAATGTTGCTCGAAATGTTGAAGGGGTGTTCGAGGCTTTTTATAGAAGCGATGATTGTGACAATATTTTACGCACGTGACTGTAAATATGATATCGTAACTTCCAAAATTCCAACTTTTGTTGGCTTTTATAAGATGTGCGCGAATGAAAATTAATATTTTCATTGTCGAAATTTAATAAAGACCTCGTGACGTCGACTCTCTTAAAAGCGTAAATCTGTATTATAGCGTTCATTGGACCGAACGAGCTTTGGCGTCACACGTGTACTTTGACGAGCGTGTTCTACTTTATTTCGTGAAACAATGACCGGATGATTTCTGGAGAGTCCATTTCACCCGCTAGGTGGATTTTGATTAAGAACTAATTTTTTGAACGGCTGGAGTGAAAAATAAAAAAAGGTCCAATGAATCTCGCGAGTGGGGATTTATTTGAGAACTTCGTGTTTCAGTCGTTAGCGCTATGATTTTTGTGGCAGGCCCAGCTATCTCTATTCATCCCTGCACCCGGATTAACGGGGACGATATCCTCAAACCTGGCTCAAAAAAGCACATATTTACCGTGCAAGGGGGGATTGATGAAAAGTGCTCATTCAAACTTGTTGATTCTGGCTAGTATTTCGTATTTTTCTGTAAAAAGCGGTGGAAGACTCGATAAATTGAACGTCTATCGAGCTATAAGATGAAAATAAAGACTCGAGCGTCGCATTATACGATGTAAGTATAAAAAATTTTCAATGAAACTCAGGAAATTGAGAGGGTGCAAACGACAACTTATCACAATCTCTCGCAGATAAACGTCGCTTACATGCTCTCGATGATCGGAAAAAAGTTTCAAGCACGTTTCTCTGATTCTTAGAAAATAAACTTTCGACTTATAACGTTGTGGTCACGAGTTGATATTAAAATATTTTGTTCGCGTTGGAAAAACACTTCCTCGCCAACATACCGAATTAAGTGCGCCTTTAGAAACTATAAATTTTCTTCTAACAACGTGACGTATCGTAAAAGTTTATTTCAAAGTTTCCGGCTGGTTATGAATTCGAGTAAGGAATCTCGATAAATGTCTTGTTCTGTATGGGCCCAAATGCTAAATTAGTACCTATCATTATATAGGACGCAAGATGTGGGACATAGAGCGCTTCCGCTACTCGCAGATGATCTGGATAACCTAAGCTTCTTATTTGACAAACCTTAAACAACCCTTTCCCGTGTCGTAGAAACGAAATTTTGATTTCGTTGGAACAGATTATATGAGTAGTATTTTATGCGTATGGTTATAGATTGCAATGGAGATGTGAGTTGTTCTGAGGTATTGGAGGATAGCCCATGTGAGGAGGAAACATCCATAGAGGCTCGGATGAGAAGAGATCGGGTACAAGTGAAGATTTGATCGAAAGATTTTGATTGTGATAATGGGGGCATTTATTTCGTTGGAGGAAATGGGGGGTCAAAGATGCGGGTGTGACCTGTTTGAAGCCGAGAGAGGATGACATCTTCATCTGGAGTTTCTGATGGAGGGAGACCAGGAAAAAGAAAGGTAGTTAGGTGGAGAATTGATTTTACTAGTTTGAGTTGTTGGTCATGGTCTGGAACCGGGAGATGGGTATAATCGGTAATTTTTTCAAAGAAAATGGCGTTTTTTGATGCTCGATCGACAGCGTCATAATCAGAGTCGCGGCAGATTTTATCGCTCTCGTAGCTCAGTTGGTAGAGCAGTCGCCAGGAAAGTGAAAGGTCTCGGGTTCGGATACTGTTGAAGAAATTAAATCTCACTGATAAGAATACCGTGATAAACTATGTTACCAACTATTGATATAAGACATAGAACATAAGTATAAGTTAGATAGTGTCCTAAGCGATGATGTAAAGATCTAGAATAGTGTAGAAAACATCTGTACAGGATATTGATAAGAGAAATTGCTAGATAGTTCTAGAGAAAGGACATTTTAGTATATAAGCCGGTCAGCCGTCTAATAGTTAGTTAGTTGAGTTCAGTAATCAGTTGAGTTAAGTGTTACCGGTAACTACTAAAAAGGTGTTTACGGTAATAAAGTGAAGTGTTCACGTTAGCTGTGAGCGTTTTTTGTTCTTTAACCGCGGATAATTCACGCTGCTGCGCGTTAACTCGCCAACAGGTTATGGGCCCAGTTTCTTTTTGAAGAACTGGATACTGGATTATATTGTTCCGCGAGTTACTGGATATTGATCGGAGAATTTGGTGGATTGTTCTACTGGAAATATGGAAGAATCGAACTTGAAGGTTATCAAGCTTGTGGATTCAACAAACTATCTGCCATGGAAGTTCCAAATCAAGATTTTACTGGAGAATATAGCCGACTTTGAACCCGGGAAATACGGAAGCTGGAAAGCTGAAGAAATGGAACAAGGCCGATCGAGCAGCAAGGAAGATTATTGTTACATCAGTTTCTGAGAAGGTGCTGTTAACAATAATGTCATGTGGAACGTCGAAGGAAATGTTGGATAGATTGGAAGCGCTGTATGGACAGAAGGCGGATCAATCTTTGCATGTACTGGAGCAACGTTTCTTTGCGGCTACCTTTGATAAGTCTGGAGGTATTGCTGGACATGTATCAAAACTGGAGAACCTTGCCAAGGAGATAGCAACGTTGGGAGAGACTATCTCAGAACGGATGGTGATTAATAAGATCCTGAATACATTGCCAGATCAGTATAGACACTTTCATTCAGTTTGGGATTCAACGCCAACTGGTGAGAAGACTCTGAATAATTTGATGGCAAGACTACTGATTGAAGAAGAACGTCTTGGAGGATCTAAGGAACAGACAGAAGCACTAGCAGTTAGTCATGAGAAGAACTCATGGAAGAAGAAAATGGAGTGCTACGGTTGTGGACAACTTGGGCACATGAAGAAGGACTGTAAAGTCAAGAAGCATGAATCTAGAAGAGAAAAACTAGATGATAAAAAGTGCTTCAAGTGTGGCAAGAGTGGCCACATGAAGAGAGACTGTGGAGCTGATGTCAAGCATGGTCAACAGAAGAGTTTCATTGCCACTGCAATGGTAACAAGAAGTCATGGAAGATCTTCAAGAAGAGAAGATTGGTATTTGGATTCTGGTGCGACCAAGCATATGACAAATAATAAGAATATTTTCAGTTGTTATATCAACTTTAAGGTCAAAGAGAAAGTTGGTTTGGCTGATGGAGCTGCCATAGATGCTCTTGGGATTGGTGATGTTGTCTTTGTGATCTTCATTGATGGTAAAAAAGTGGAAATGAAGCTGACTAATGTGCTTTATGTACCAGACCTGGAGATGAACTTGTTTTCACCAAGAAGATCCTGTAGTAATGGATTTCAAATATTACTGGATGAAGATAGATGTTCTGTCATTGAGAAGAAATCTCAGAAAGAAGTCCTGGAAGGAAGATTGGATGGGGACTTCTGGGTGTTGAAATTGAAGATCATTGAGAAAGATCAGGCACTAATGGTGCAATCATTCAAGAAATGGCATGAAAGAATGGGACATCTGAATAAAAGTGAAGTGGAGGAAGTGTTGCCTACACAGTCACTGGAATTGGTGGGAGATTATCATGGAAAGATACAGGATGGAAACAAATTGAGACCACCAGGAAGACTAGTTGACTGCACAGCTGTGTCAATGGTTGACGGAGCTGAGGAGGAGGAGGAGGAGCCAGTAATGGTGGAAGAATCAATCAAAAGTAAAGTATGGAGGTCAATCAGGAACTGCAGTCATTGCAGAAGCATAATGTGCGGAAGATAGCGGATTTGCCGCCTGGAAAGACTCCATTGAAGGGTAAATGGGTTTTCAGAAATCCGGAGTTTTACAAGAGGACAAAACATATTGATACACAGTATCATCTGATTTGGGAGAAATGGAAAGATGGAACTGTGAAGACTCAGAAGATTGATGGGAAATCAAACCTGGCTGACATGTTCACCAAGGCTCTCCCTAAGGAAAGGTTTCAAGAACAGACCTTGGGTATTGGAGTCATTAAGCAACAGGATCTAGAATAGTGTAGAAAACATCTGTACAGCATATTGATAAGAGAAATTGCTAGATAGTTCTAGAGAAAGGGCATTTTGGTATACCGGGTGAGGCAAAAAGATGTTACCAGTTAAATGGGAATTTTCGCTAAATCCGCCGTAGCGCAAAAACGCGAAACGTTAGACGTATAGTTTGAATGCACGAAATTTTTATTCCAATTTTATCTTTAATTTGAGCTACATGCGAAGTTTCTACGACTTTTCTGAGCCGAGTTATGGACCAAAATGTGCCGAAAATTGACTAATTTGCGAAGATTTTTGATATTAAAACATTGAAAAATCCCCCACTTTCAAGCTTCATGGGGTTATTTGGACACTTTTTTCGGAATCAGCGTTAAATTTCACTTTGGAATCAGATAAAATGAGAAAGTTGGAACAATTTTAAATTTTGGCAAGTTGATGAATTTTTGGCACATTTTGGTCCCTAACTCGGCTTAGAAAAGTTGTTGAAACTTCGGATGTGGCTCAAATTAAAGATAAAATTGAGATACAAATTTCGTACATTTAAACTATACGTCTAACGTTTCGCGTTTTCACGCTACGGCGGATTTAGCGCAAACTCCCATTTAACTGGTAACATCTTTTTGCCTCACCCTGTATAAGCCGGTCAGCCGTCTAATATTTAGTTAGTTGAGTTCAGTAATCAGTTGAGTTAAGTGTTACCGATAACTACTAAAAAGGTGTTTACGGTAATAAAGTAAAGTGTTCACGTTAGCTGTGAGCGTTTTTTGTTCTTTAACCGCGGATAATTCACGCTGCTGCGCGTTAACTCGCCAACAGATACCAACGAGGTGATCTAACTTTTTAGTTTGAGTTTTTCATTTATGAACCACCCTTCTTCTTTGGTAAGGCTTGGTAGACGAGGGGGTTCATTCAGATGAAGGTTGACAGTGTGAGGTTGATCCTATGTACGAGCGGGTCTGTGTTATTGAGATTTTGGAAGAAGTAGAGAGAAGAAATGGAATTGGAATTTGCTGTCTGAAGGTAGTTGTGAGGGATAAGATAAACAGAGGAACATAGACAATCAGTTTCGCAAGGCAGTACAGTTTTTGTTATTCGTTGAGCCTTTGGTGTCTTGTCAATTTTTGACCCACCTATGTGACTGATCGTAAAATTTTCTGATAAAAGTGCCCGAATTAGAATTCTGTAGCGATCTTGTATGATAAGGGTGAGAAGTGACTTCATGAGAACAGCAAAAGAGGAGGAAGTCAAGGGTTGACAGAGGAGGATTCATTCAGGACGTATTCTAGTTGTGTTGACATGTTTCATGTCTTTTTTGACACCCTAACCAAAAATTTGCGACTACCCCCCCCCCCCCTTCCCCCCGGCCTTCCCTATTAATGGACTTGAAAATTTTTTGAGAATTACCTGGAAGGTTATCCAGTAATCTGCGAGTACTACCCCCTGAGTAAAAATTAAATTAAAATTAAATTAAATTAAATTAAAATAAAATAAATTAAAATAAAATTAAATTAAATTAAATTAAATTAAATTAAAATTAAAATTAAAATAAATTGAAAAAAATAAAATAAAACAAAAATAAAATTAAAATAAAATTAAAATGAAATAAAATAAAATAAAACAAAAATAAAATTAAAATAAAATTAAAATGAAATAAAATAAAATAAAACAAAAATAAAATTAAAATAAAATTAAAATTAAATAAAATTAAATTAAATTAAATTAAAATTGAATTAAATTAAATTAAATTAAAATTGAATTAAATTGAATTAAATTAAATTGAATTAAAATTGAATTAAAATAAATTAAAATTGAATTAAATTGAATTTACATTAAATTAAATTTAAATTGAAATAAATTGAAAAAAATAAAATAAAATAAAATAAACCTCGAATCACCTGGGAGGTCATCCAGAAATCCGCGAGTACCACCCCCTGGGTAAAGATAAAATAATTGACATGTTTCATGTCTTTTTTGACACCCTAACCAAAAATTTGCAAAAATTTGCGACTACCCTCCTTTCCCCTCTCCCCCCGCCTTTTCTATTAATGGACTTGGAAAATTTTTTGAGAATTACCTGGAAGGTTATCCAGTAATCTGCTAGTACTACCCCCTGAGTAAAAATAAAATTAAAATAAAATTAAATTAAATTGAATTAAATTGAATTAAATTAAAATAAAATAAAATAAAATAAAATAAAAATAAAAATAAAATAAAATAAAAATTGAATTGCATTAAATTAAATTAAATTAAATTGAAATAAAATAAAATGAAAATTAAATCAAATAAAATAAAATTAAATTGAATTAAATTAAAATTGAATCAAATTAAATTAAAATTGAATTGAATTAAATTAAATTAAAATTAAATTAGATTAAATTAAATTAAATTAAATTGAAAAAAATAAAATAAAATAAAACAAAAATAAAATTAAATAAAATGAAATTAAAATGAAATAAAATGAAATAAAATAAAATTAAATTAAATTGAATTAAATTAAATAAAAATATTAGAATAAATTAAATTAAAATTGAATTAAATTAAATTAAATTAAAATATTAAAATAAATTAAATTAAAATTGAATTAAATTAAAATTGAATTCAATTAAATTAAAATTGAAATAAATTAAATTAAAATTGAAATAAATTGAAAAAAATAAAATAAAATAAAATAAAATAAACCTCGAATCACCTAGGAGGTCATCCAGAAATCTGCGAGTACCACCCCCTGAGTAAAAATAAAATAAAAATAAAATAAGAATTAAATTAAATTAAATTAAAATAAAATAAAATAAATCTCGAATCACCTGGGAGGTCATCCAGAAATCTGCGAGTACCACCCCCTGGGTAAAAATGGATTAAAAATAAAATAAAATAGAATAAAATAAACCTGGAATCACCTGGGAGGTCATCCAGAAATCTGCGAGTACCACCTCCTGGGTAAAAATTAAATAAAAATTAAATCAAATAAGCCTTCCCCCTGCCCCCTTCGAATCACCTGGGAGGTCCTCCAGTAATCTACGATTACCACCCCTCGAGTAAAAATAAAATAAAATTAAATTAAATTAAATTAAATTAAAATTAAATTGAAAGAGCGAGTGAGTCCCAGTAATCTCATCAGCTTGAAATATACTAAAAAAGGCATGTACCGGACCAGGAAGCGGGACCGAGTGAGTCCCAGTAATCTCATCAGCTTGAAATATATTAAAGTGGACTTGTACTGGACCAAGAAGCGGGACGAACGAGCGGAGCGAGTGAGGCCCAGTAATCTCCTCAGCTTGAAATATACTAAAATAGCCATGTACTGGACCATAGGCGGGACAAACGAGCGGGGCGAGTGAGTCCCAATCCACTCGTTCGTCCCAGGAAGCAGTCAGCCTAAAATACTCCAAAGTTGACTTACACTAGAACAAGAAGTTGGAAATTTTGGATAGTTTTGAACGATAAAGAGCTTAAGAAGACTAACAAAAAGACATGAAACATGATCTTTATATTTTTGGCAACGCCAAGAAATCCTTCTCACTTTTATTAATTTATGGGTGTTAATTGATTTTTTGTTTTTGTTTTTTTTTTTAGTCAAGATCAGCAACATCGAATATCCTGTCACGACAAAACCTTCTGAACGTTCTCTATATTGATCAAGAAAGAGATTAGGATCTTTCTACAACTTCGATGATGCTCTTTCTCCTGATCAATTTGAAAGCCACTTGAGGATTTCTTGGCGTGACAAGTCACAAGTATGTACCGCTTAGAGCCTTGAGAGTCTGGGCAATTTTGAAACAATCAGGAGAAATGGTTTTCTTTCGCAAGTGCAAAAGATCTGACTCCTCAGATTTGTTTTCTTGTCATTCTGATACCTATTACGTATTGATTATCTTCGGATCTTTTCTTAGGTGCTGCATTCTTGACAACTTATATCATTTTGAAACCACGAAGGCGTTTAGAATCATTTGGTCAAAATCAGTTCTGTTGTCCGAACTTGAAGCTGTTTGAGGCAGAGAAATGAATGTTTGATGTTTACGAGAAGAGGGGGGGGGGATAAATTTTCAGTCCGGCAGTATTGGCATGAGGGAAGAGCAGAGAGTCCCCGGACTAGACAGGAGTGGGTTAGGCAAATATGCCCAACTCGTAGTCTAGTTCGCGGCGTGAAGAACAGATTGAAGAAGTTCAGGAGATTGGGGAATTTTTAATTAAACGAAGTTTTTTGCATTGGCACCGAAGGTTGTGCCATGATGAGATGATTTGGGAACAGTAGAAAGATTTTAAACCGTAGACCGGAGTGGGGGTTGCGATCAGTTGTTAAAGGAGAGAGCAAAGCTTGTCTGGTAGCCAGATCCATTGCGTTGTATCCAGTAAACCGCTATGACTAGGGATCGAGTGGAAAGCTATTGAAGACAGAGAAGATGTTGAGGTATGGAAGAGGATTAGAATGCGTTCAACGATAGGATTGGAAGAGTAGAAGTTTGTTTGCCTTGAAGAAAGGAGAGAGAGTCAGAAAGGAAGAGGAATTTTCAGGGTCGAAGGAGACGAGTGAGGTGAGTAAGTCAGGAATAGACGGTACATAGTTCAACAAAATAAGTTTTACGTGCAAAAGAATGAGACTCTACACCTTTTTATAGAGAGTTTTGGAGCCCTATTTGGATCCATTTGTAAAGCCCAGGTTGAAGTGATTCGCAACTATGTCCTTAATGTGTCTTATGCAGATTATGTTGGCCAATTTCGGTAGGTTGGCCAGGTCGAGACGAATGAGAGGTGGTGAGAATATCCATATAGGAAGGTGGATGACAAGATGGAGAGAAGGGGCTGAAATTTGAGATGGGGGTCTCGATGAGATTGTAATAAGAAAAGAAAAGAGGGGGGAACTATAGGGAGATAGACAAACTGGGCAGCAGACGCGAGAAAGTTGGCTGTAGTCAAATTGTACAGGGGGAATATTATTCTCAGCTCATGAGTCAAGCGTGAGGCTGGTGCGCAAGGCACCAAGGGCTGAATGTGGGGCTGCAGGTTGTATTGTATCTTGACTATCTGTAATGTAGGTCCATCATGTTGACCATATTATTGAAAAATTGATGGCTCCGCAAGCAGCAGTCAAGTGCCTAATTTTTATACTGGTAAATTATTTCTTTCGTGTCCTCTTAGGTTACAGTATTGAAATAGCTGTACACTTTTACTTATTTTTGGCCATGCGTTTATATCCCACTCGCCGAAAATCAGAAAATGAATTGACGTGAAAAGAGACTTACTCTCTCTTGATGTAGGTAATGGAAGAAGTATATAGGCCTGACGTCTGAAAGAAGCGAATATTTAAGGGAAATAATGGTAATAAAATAAGATTATAAAATGAAACCTTCGAAAGGGAAAGAGGACGGGTTGTAAAAATAATACATGAAAAAAAGTGATTTTGTGGGCGGTCGAATAACCGTTATTAAATCTCGGCGTACGGTACAACGAGTACACGGTTTAGCCTTTTAATTCTCCTTTTTTTCCTCTCTGTCACCCTGCATCGTAAAATCTTCTAATTTTTGTGGCAGAAATGGACAAAATAAAAAGTTAATGTTTCAAACTATTCTTCAATGCTATATCGTGTAATCGTTTTTCTACACGGTCAAAGACGTTCTCCGTTTGTTGTATCAACACCGAAAGAGGATCGCGAATTCTTCAAATTTTTCAATAGCGCGAAACTGGAAGAAAATGCAAGCTTTATTTTATCGTTATTACCCCCGATAAAAAGCCACTTGATGATTGTATGGAGGAAAAAAACCTCGCTAGATGTTATAAAATGTAGTTCGCGTTCCCGTTGTCTCGTACGTAATTCGTGGTCTAGCCTTAACTCGATCAAAGCGATGTTGCTTCTCAGGTATAAATTGATGACAAATTTTAATCGTGGGGGATAAAAAGAACAAAAAGTGGTATTTGAGTAAGCTAAGACTTTTGTTAAGATGGGAAGAAAAATGAGCGATTCTACACTTATTTGAATATTATTAAGCTAAGAGCGAGTGCTAACAGCAAACGAGCGTTATTACATATTTTGCTCTCGTTGCTCTGTATCAAAAATAACTCGAGTATAAAAAAAAAGAAGTTGTGTTTCCGAATACAAAGTGGATATTTTGAAACATAACGTTCAAAATTGAATTTAATTCTGTTTTAATCATTTTCCTTTGTCGACCACCTCTTCTTCACCCTCGAATCTTCTGCCAAAGTCAGCGCCCATGTTCAAACGGAGAAGACAAAAACACTCTAATTTCTCTTTTTTTCTCAATAAAAATCAACCTAGTATTCTCCATTGGTAGAGTGGTTTTGACTACCGCCTTGTCTGCAAGAGATACCAGGGGTTGAGAATTCACTGGAAACGCGCAAAGATGTGTACTTGTTATGTCTTCACTCTGGTTTACCTCCCTTTACATTGCTACGATGAGGAACCTTTTCCAAGACTTATTTTCTTGTGATGTCAACAATCAAATCCATTTCTTCCCTTATTCTCCTCTTTTTGCTATTGATCACGAGCAAACTTTTTTTAGTCTCCTCAATATTGAAATGTTCATTCCTCCACTCAAGAAGGCTCATGGGGAGATCGAAGCACTCTTCGAGCTTCATCAGACCTCAATTTTCGAAATTAGTAACTCATTGCTCTCAAACTCAAATGTTTGCGTGCTGGAAATTAGGTAACCTGATCAAGACCAGGAGACAGTCAGCATAAGGAATCCGAAACAGTGTGCCACAGAAAGCAGTAAACGGTGCTCCTCTCATCTCGATCAAGATATCGACATACTCTCTTCCTACTTGAGGACTGGTGTTTCTCTCCTTTTGTAGTAAAATTGTGATAATATTCATTATGAAGTTTTGACCTCAGTTTTCACTTCGAACAGACAAGTATCAAACTGAACGAGAGAACTATCTTCAAATTCCCTGTCTTTCCTTCTTCTGCAGATCTTTAGCTTTGTAATCGATCTCCAGACTTTTTGCACTGGCTTGGAGGACCATGCTCATAAAATGAACCAATCTGAAAACTCAGTGGTCAAAATTCTCTCATTATAGGTTCAAAGTAAAAAATTAAATATTGCATCACAAGAAAGGGAACATTCAGAAGATATACTCTCACTATTTTCGAGGAAATTTCCTCGAACACATAAGAGGCAAGGAAAAGTGATCCAGCAATTTCATCGGAGATTAACATTCAATATACATCTCTTTTCCTTACCTGAAAATCCACGTAGGTCGTGTAAATAGGATATGGTAAAGCCACACAAATTGCGGTCAGCCACGCTCCAGTACTGAAAATGAAACTTGGCAATCTAGGTTTGGCAGGATTCCGCACAAATAAAAAACGATCGAAGAGCAACATCATCAGTGTTAGAATGGTAACATGCACCGGTACGTCCTGCAAACAGAGTTCGAAAATTTCTCATTGGTGAAAATTTTCTTTGTATCTCAACCTGAATTATTTTAAGATAAGAACCGAGATCCAAAGAAATAATTTTTAGGGAGGTTTTCACTTAGTCATCAGTTGAGTGAAGGTCACTTATTTTTTTCCAATTTACGAGCTGCTAGCAGCCTGCCTTCAAGGTATAGATGCGTGAGAGGGAGTTAGATTGATGTAAAAAGTTGGATAATGTTCGGGATGGAGGGGAAGTCTTCTGATAGTGCCTGTGTGTGATTGCTAGGGAAGGGTAAGGGATTGCGGAGTTGGTTCAAGTTGGGAAAATGTGTTGAACAGAGAGGGGAGAGGGGTCAGAGTTGTAATGAGGGCATTGGAGAGGCTTAAGATGAGAAATGAAATGGGCGTGTGTCAGTGTTGCTAGACCTACGGATTTTGGTCTTTCCACGGATTTTATATTTTAATTAAGAGAAAAGTGCCTTAGTCACTCGTATGAGAGATACTTTCATCTTGGTCGTTATAAGCTGATACCGTGGTCCTCTGTACCATCGAGCCGATCAAGGGAAAAGTACCTCAGTCACAAGTATAAGAGATACGTTTCCCCTGATCGGTATTGTTGAATCAGTCTTTGTCCATAAAAATTCGTTTTCAGGTCTTAGAAAAACTGGCGGAAACTGACTTTTGAAAATATTATCATTTGGTAGCTGAGGTGTGTGTGTGAGTCTGGTGTGGTCTTAGAAAAACTGGCGGAAACGGACTTTTGAAAATATTATCATTTGGTAGCTGAGGTGTGTGTGTGAGTCTGGTGTGGCCGATTCTAAGACGGATGATGACTATCTCTGTCAGTGTATTGCAGACGGTCAAAAGCCGAAAGCTGGAAGCCAAATTTAGCCAAATTTCTACAGGTAAGAAGAAAGCCAAGAGCCAGCTTTAAACGCACCTCTGGAAGCAGACAGCTTAAATTCAGCTAAATTTTTTTGACTAGCTTTTGGCTTTTTCTGAATTTTGAAAAGTTTGTACAAAACACAGACCCTTTTCTCCTGATCGTGTCCGATTTTCTCAATAATTGAAGAGCCGAAAGCTAGCCAAATTTTCTTCGAACAGCCAGAAGCCTAAGCCGAAGATATATTTTTCAAGGTCAAAAGTTAAGGCCAGAAGCCAAAGCTGAATCTTTTAGCTGCATACCGATCTCCGCGTGTCAACAGATATGAGGAGTCCAACGAGATTGGCATAGTTCTAATTTGGGCTAGCTTGTTCGAGTGTGATTTGAGATTAGACCAATGAATCAATTTTTTGGAATGTTTGGACAGATCGGAACGTGAGGGGAGGAAAGAGCGATTGACTGCTGGGTGTTGGGTAGCAAGTTTGGCTGTTTTGTCTGCATTTTCGTTTCCTTGGATACCTGTGATGAAAAATAATGGGATGGGAATGGTGTGAAAGGTGACAATAAGAGTGTGTATGTCATTTATAGGTGGGTGGAGAGAGGCGCGGTTAGAGATGGCGTCGAGGGATGAAAGGGAGTTGAAAATGACCGAGAATGGATCGAGGGGAAGAGAGGAGGGTAGGCTGGTGAGAATGTGTCCTAAACAGCTGAAGATTGCTTTGAATTTAGTGGTGAAGACTGATGCGGTGTTGCGATGTCACTGAGAGACTGTGTTGTGACGTATTGAATTATGCGAAGCCGATTTTGTTATGATATTTGGAAAAACTCACGGATTCTTTAACGGAGTTAAATGAGAGGAGGCAGGGAACCTGTTTTATGGAGTCGTATGGTGTTTGGAACGTTGTATATCTGGCTCATTGAATTTTGCAATGTAGTACTACTAAGTGGGGAGCTCTGCGGTATCATTCTCTTGGAGTGGATTGAGGGATGCTCTAAATAATCGATTTCTAAGATAATCTTGAAGTATGAGTGAGAATGATCCGCAAAGTCCGAATTGATGGAGAATGACGTGTATGCGATGTGTCCACATTCTCAGGAAGACGTTCTCCGTGTACAAAAATATGGAGTAAAGGTTTACTTTGAGTACATGGGCATCATGAATTTGGAAATCGAGGTCAGCAAAAGTCATTTGAGCTCATCGACCTTCGCAGCAACCATATTGTATGTAACTCTGAAGGTCATTGATAACGTTATATCCTGTTTTCTGTAATTTCTCAAGGACCCCCCTCCTCTAGAAATAATTTGGCTAACTGTCACTCATGAAGAAAATAGCATTTCTGATGATTTCAAAATTCGAGTTTGTAATGTTTTCAAGTCACTTCTCTATTGGAAACAACGCAATTTTCTAAATTATGGCCGGACACACCGAAAGGAGGCATAAAAAGTTTTTTGCTTCTGTGGCTCTAGCGAATATGCAGAGATTCAGAGTTCACAAGTTGGACGATTTCTCTTCTGAAGAGTTTCAGAGTTCAAAATTGTTCCAAATACCATCCCTTACACGCATACCTTGAGTTCATACATCAAGGTCATCCAGACCATGCACTTTTTAGAAGAATTTGGTCATCTCCGTACAGCGACCTAAATCATCAAAATTTGTCCAGGCTAGAGACTAGAAAGACTTACACGCGTAAAAATTCCAAAAGGCATACCGCTGACAAAAGTATTATCTGAAGATATTGCCAGCGTAACATTTATACAAAAAACAACTTTTTGGATGAGCGAAATAAAATCGATTGTCTAGTCTTTCTCTTTTTCATTTCTTATAATGAGACAGAGCATCAATAGTAAGCATCTGCGACTAAGAAAATACTTCAGACTAGCGACTGTCTGGTGTCAGCTTTGACGATCGAATTTCCATCACACAAGTGACGAATTCTTTGCACTAGCCGTATCCGAAATATCAACTACTGTTTACAACTTACGTAAGTTCGCTCGTTAAAATGACGAAAAACGGCGTCTCATATTGAACCACATGGGTACCTAAAGAAAACGACGAAGTAATTTGACACACCTGCGTTAGAAACGGACCTTCAAAAAGACGTCGAGTGATCTTGAAACAAAACAGCGACATCTTCTATCAAGAGAATGCGTCTATTTCATGAATAATTGACTTACGGACATGTTTCTCTCTCGCTCTTTCTCGGTCGAAAGGGGCGGATTAAGAAGGAAAGTATAGGACCCAACTAAAGCCAATTGCAAACCGGAAATTCTTAACTTTGTAGAGTACAATCGGTGTCTTTTTATTTTGCTTTTTTCGGAGATGTCGACCCACGTCTATAAAATTGGCTCCGTCATTAAACCGAGCCACCCCGCAATTGAAAGGATAAAACTATTATAAACAATGCGTATTAGAAAATTAATTTCTCTCCCGCAGAATAACTCGTGAGCGTGAGAGGGATTGAAGGTCAGAATGTGGGAAATCTCTCTATTTTGAACGTTCGAACGTACAGATTTTTAAGACAATATCCTCCATCTAATGTTCAGCAATTAAAATAGTTGTATTTCATGCATCAAAGAGAGAAAGGAAAGACACGAACGTTCTAAATTCACGTTACCTCAAATAGTCGAACGCCCTCGATGATCATCTGGTGCAATATTATTCATATAAGTCGCAAAATAGGGCGAGTCAATAAAAGCGATGTAGAAAAATCTTTCTTTCTTTTCTCGCATTATTAAAAATACCAATGAACATCCAAAAGCACTTCCTTGATGGGATAAGAATAAGTGAATAATTAAAAGAAAAGCCTCGCTTTATTTGGTACCATCAATAAGGGAGAAACGTAAAGCCATCCTTTCTGTAGAAAACGATTCCGCAATTATTTTTCGACCGTGTTCCATTTTTTATCATCCAATAATTAAACTATTCGTTAAAATTACCCGGACAGAAGCTTCGAAACTGAGAAAATGCTTTCAGTGTCGCGCCAGACTTCTCTCAACAATGTGCTTTAAAACCGTCAAATTTTCTCGCTCGGAGTTAATTTCAGCGTTCAAGTACGTGCGTACTCGAATTCGTAAGTGGTCTACGTGACCGCCGAGACATCAAAAGATACCGATTCATGATAATGCTGAGCTATTTGTCGCGCGTCTCGCAGTTTTTACGAGCGCGTGTCGCCTGCGTTACTTAAATAGGCAAGCCATATAGCTTTTCTATCGCCGTAACAATGCTAAACGTTTCCTCCTGTGAAGTTTCTTGTGAAAACGCTGCGATGAAGTATACATGTATTAAGTTATCTAGAGTGATTCAGAACGAAACTCATACTTCATCATTTCAATGTTAGAATTTGACTTGCTTCCTTCTTCAGGATAGAGGTGACGAAGGCCTTTGCATACTAACGCTTCTTGTTCCCTTTTAATTCATAGATCCGAACGGATGCAAACTGGATGAAAAGATAAACGTGAGAGATTTCCAAAATGATGAGTTTGGAGGTCCCCGAATGAAATGAAAAGAGGAATTTTCTGGCAGAGCCAAATAAATAAAGACCATCTTCTATGTCTTCTAGTAAGTGACCTCATTTATCTGAGGCCACGCCTGTTCTGAGGTGAAATCGTGGTCCAGCTTGTGAATATTTTACACGCAGCGCCTCGCTCTTGGACTAATATTATGTAGGCGTGTACCGTAATATAAGCTATCTAGCTCAGACTGTCTCTCGTCCTCACTCTTTTCTATTCTCGGATCACTCACACTTAGCTTAGCCGAAGCTCTTAGCCATTGGCTATTGGTCGAGATATTTTGAGGTCAAAATTAGCTATAGTCAATGAAATCATTTTAGTTTTTAGCCAAGCCTTAGGTCAGTGAGATTGGTCCTCCTAAGGGCTACTTGTAAAAAGGAAACCTGTTTTATGAGGGAGTTTTTCCGGAAAAAACGTCCGCCGTTTCCAAGTCTCCTAGCTCGGAGATTGAAAATTTTTTGTCCCTCTCCTATCATCTCCTATTATATAACTAATATGGTACGAAAAGGGTCCCAGCCTAATTTAAGTCCAGCAAACTAGATCTTAGGCAGTAGCAATTTTGACATGTTTCATATCTTTTCTGACACCCCATACACTATTGGAAAATCGCGAGTACACCCCCTCCCCCTCTCCCAAATTATGGACTTGGAAAATTTGTACCTGGCAGGTGATTCAGAAATCTGCGAGTACCACTCCTCCTACACTATTGTAGTATACTTATATTGGACTTGGAAAGTTAGCCAAAATATATTCTAAAGTAGACCTAGAGCCATTAGCCTAAAATATTCAAAGTAGACTTATACTAGACCAAGCGAAGGTGCCAACCTAAAGCTTCAGCCTAAAATATTCCAAAGTAGACCTATACTAGACCACGAGGGGGGTGGGGTGAATGAGCGGAGCATGTCATAAAAGACATGAAACATGATCTTTATATTTTCGGCAATGCCAGAAAATCCATTCCTTAATACTCTAATTTTTGATAGTATTTTACATTTTCAAGTCCTTTTAGCCTGACTAAATTAGCTCCTTCAAGTAACTAGATATGCAATGCTTTGAGCTCCCCCCCTTCAATGTATCAGATATGCAACACTTCAAACACCACAAAACTCAATAAGAGGCGCTTCCAAAACACCCTGTAAAACAGGTTCCTTGCCTACCCTCATTCAACTCCGTTCAAAAACCCGTGAATTTTTTCTCTCAATTTTTCTTTCCTCTGATCCAGTTCCTCTTGTTTAGTTCAGAAATGATTGCTTCATGGCTGGATGGCTGCCTGCTGGTGCTGCAGGACTGCAGACCATTGACTAGCCGTTAACTAGTCCATTGGATTGGTTTAGCCGTTAGCTGATAGCGGAAGTCAATCAAATTGAAGGGTTAACTTTGAGCTAACTTGTTAGCCAATGCTATTGGCTAACCATCCTTGACACGTTATGGATGCTGATGACGTCACGGGCAGGTATCAAGGAGGATTATGACGTCACGAGCTAATGACGTTATCAGCGTAGGCTATCTCTCTTCTTTACTCTCTTCTATTCCCAGGTTCTTTCACTCTGCTTGTAGAGTCAGTTTTTATTATAATGAGCTCAATAGTCCTTCATGCTAAACCTCTGGGTCACGGCTAATGACGTCATACTTGCAGATTTCAGAATTTGGTGCTACGCCTTAATCTCCGTCAGGGTTATGCAGCAAACTAAGGGCTAAAACTAGGCGTATCATAAGCCTAAAATACAGCCCTATAAATCACTATACTAAACAAATTATAGATTCCAAGAACGAAGGGAGCTATATGGTACTCGCAAATTTCAGAACAATGACGTCACAAGAACGTCGTAATTAGTTATGAAGGAAGAGGAGAGATACAGAGTACAAGAATATTAAAGGGCGGGAGAACTTGCACGCAAACTTTGGAATTAAAGGTCAGAATTGAGGACTCGTGGCATTCGTAGATTTACATAATCATGTCTACGGTTCCCTTTCGGAAGGTAGCCACCCGCAGAGGAGGTGTGAACTCGCAAATTTAGGAATTAACACCAGGATTCGAGAAACTTCAAGAGAATCTATCTTGCTAATTTATCGGAAGCGATCCTCTTCTCCATTATGCGTGGCCTCGCTCCCCCTGCACGCCACTCTTAGGTTCAGTTAGAAATTCTGCCATCTGCAGCCAGGCTTGCTCCAAACCTGTGTGCGAAGTCAGGATACCCACCTCCACATTATCGCCGTCTTGACCAACCCTCAATCTCCTCCTCCCTATTTTTAACTTTATTAATCTCCAATCAGCAACCCTCTCGACACTCCAGCTGTGGACGTACAGAAAATCATTCGACACTTAACTATTCTCTTGCCAAAAACATTAGCTTCCCCTACCTCCTTTACACTCCTTCCCATCTACCTGACTTGCTATCATTGGCCATACCCCAGAACAATTTTTGAAGGATGTGCATTACTCAAAAAATTTATCAACACTTCTGCCTGTCGCTTCCCCTAAACTTATACCCTAATACCCCCCCCCCCCCCTTGCATCATAGTCGAGTCGGTTTGCATAATATTCAATCAAAAAGAAACATTTCTCTCACTGGCCGCAACTCGCCATTCAGAGCACCAGCAGACTGCGCTAAAGTAGTACGTAAAAAATGGCAAATAAGGTATGAAGCTTTGTTTATCTTCCCATAAACGTAATGTAAATCTTTCATACCTTAATCAGGTTACAATTTCTGCCACCAGAGTTCACCCTCTTTGCTCCGAATGGCGAACTGTATCTCCGTCTGAATTCTAATAGCTGAAATACAATCCATCTGCCAATACCTATAATCAATTCTGATTCATCCTCCTCCATCTTTATACACTTTCCTTATTGAGTCTGACTTCCCACTTGCCTTAACAGCAATTGACAATATTTACTCCAATCGTCACACTGTTCCATACATTTGCAGCCTTTTTTTAACACTTTCCACACACCTCCAACTCTCTAAGCGTCATCTGCGTCCAGAGCCACAGTGAAGAAGTCGCGAGACCCCTGTGCATTAGAAGCCGACTTCTCCTCGCTAGATCCAACTCCGAATTAGGAACCAGTAGATCACTGTTGATGAAAACAAGTCTTTTTGAATAAATTGGTGCAAATGAAACGTCACCCTCCTTATGGCCCTTGTCTCACGAAGAACTTGCCCTGACGAAATTTACCCAGACCGCACGCGCACCTCTTCTCCATTCTTTACCCTCTCGCGCGAACGCTGCTACCTAGACTGCCTCCTTTCATTTTGTGGCGAAAGTAAAGCACATTGTGCACTACTTACAAGAGTCAGAGAAGAAGACTTTGGGAATCTCAGTCACTTAGCATACGAGGAAAGATTTGCTAGAGTTAACCAACGTTGTCGTATCGTAGAAGATTCTGAATTTTATGCGTTCATTCCCTCCCCTCCCACATTGACAGATTTTAGAACTCTTCTACAAGACTGATTATCAAGGAAAGGATTTCAGCAAACAGTTGTGTAATTTACTCTTTCGTGCCTTCTTTTTCAAACAACGTCAAGAAGACGTCAATGTACCCAACCGTTTCAAATAAAACAATGTGTCGTTCTCTTTTTGTACGAGCTAGAAAATTATTTCGGGTACCTATATTCTATTTGCAATTCAATATTTCTTACTCGCGTTATAAAATTGTCTCAAAGAATGAACCATCGGTGTTTTTGCTGCAGTAACTTAACTCAGTCGGTCGGTATTCAATGGTCACAACCTTCGCGAACGAGTGAATATTGCTGATATGAATCTTTATAGTAAGTTAATCCTCACGTGCTCCTTTCGCGAGAGATTTTCAACGTAATTGTGTCTCCATATACGCTAGCTCGATTTGTACAATGTATAGACCGGACTAAGAAAATCTACCCTGTCATATTACCTACACGTGGAGATGAAAGTGATGGTGTTAATCCTCGCACGGTTCTCCGACGCACAATAATTTTAGTGAACTCGTTTTACATAATTTCATACAAAACACAAGTCGCAGTATTTTTATTCCTCGTGCACGTGTCACGTATAATATAAGCTAAAAGTTGGCCTTTTTTGATCAGCCATGATACTCACGTATCGCGCTTTTCTTATAACTTTGTTTCACGAATTTGCGAGAAAATAAATTGCTTAGGTATTCATGATGTTTGTATTTTCTTTTGATGGACCAATCGATGTGGGTTTCATTGGATGGTTTACTGATTTTACAGTTGAATGGAAGAGGTTGTGTTTGCCAGAATATTGGCTGACTATCTAACTTTCTTCTCATGATTCATTCAAAGAAAAGTTTCAACATATTATAGCTTACCGAGTGGGCTAGTATTATCGCAAAGCTTGATTGAGGGAGATAATTTCTATCGAACCTATGCTGCATTTTCGAACGAGTAAGTTAACATTCATAATTTTTATTGGTATAATAGGATTATTAATAAAATGAACTAATAATATTCTTCTTAAAATTATTTAATAGAACAAAAAGTATCATCTAAACTCACACCGAAAATCTGGTAAGTTTAATGTTGAGAACCTTTCTAAGATGTAGACTTACATGACGAGTCAATCTTCATTATAGCAGGGCACATTGCTGTATTAGCTGAAGAAAAACATTCAAACAGCAGCACCTCATAGTTCAGCAGATTTAACCTCTTTTAATTGAGCTTTGCTAGATGTTTGCTACTGAGCATTCCCTCTCAAAAGCCGACAAATCCGATAATCTACATTTTTTGGAAACTTATACAAAGTAATGCACTATGATCTTCTATAAATTCCCTGGTCGTGTCCTATCGCCACTCGGTAATATTACGTATTCATTTATACGTTTCTTTTTTCTCTATTGCAGTAATAATCCTCCGTAATGGTTATAATTCGTCGATAATCATGTATAGAAGAAAAACAAAATTGAGCGCGTGACATAAAAATTTCTGCACCATTCTAGAGAATACCGAACATTCTGGAGACATTATTAAGTCCATTCGTTTTTATTGAAAGTTCAAGACACAATGAAGACGCGCTATGGACCCATTAACTGTCGTCATATGGAAACTTTTCTTCCCCTTTCATGCACACGCGAACTTTAATTTTGTCACAAGTTCGCAACGATACAAAATCCCGCAAGTGAAATTGAACTCGCGATAACTCGTGTTAAATATTGTATTTTTGAAATCACAACGAAACGAAGAAATACATATTCTACGCCCTCAACAGAAAAATACACTATCACGCTGTTACGCAGTAAAATTCCGTGACGTTGGATGCCCATTTTGCGGTATCGCGTTTTAAAATGAAGGAACAAGGTGGTGGGCTGTGACGTCCGACCCCGTTAATTTTGATCAACTTGGAATTTATATTTCCTTTTTCTCTCCATTCACCATACTATCGACTACACTTACTGCACGAGAGAAAAAGGGAAAATTTCGACATCTTGAGACGATTTGAATAACCTAAACTAAATAACTCTAATCCTTCTTTACGATGCTCCATTCTTCGCGCGTCAAAATGACACATACGCTAAGTTATCTGTCCGACTGATCAATTTGTCTTGATCAGCGAACTCGTTCTTTTAGTGCGATAATCCTATATCTAGAGTAGACTCGTTTCAATTTACTTACACAATTCGAGTGTTAACGTGCGCGACATTCGGTACGTACTTATTTTTCAAAAGAGAGGAGACACATTATCTACGATCGCTCTAGCACGAGGAAAGAAATTCATTTCGTTCTTTTTTATCTTGTCGTTGCCTACTCCACTCGGAAAATATTCTCGTAGGTCGAAATGTTATACTTTTTATCCATTTGAACGAATGTACTCGTATTAAGGGTCTTACGAATGAAAAAAAAGAAGAAGAATAGTTTCAGTCAAGGTTGTAACTGAAACGAAGGAGCTCGTGAACATTTCGTCGGAAAGTTTATTCAAAAAAAAAGAGAGTAAATTTTAGTTGATACTACCAACCATACGCAACCATTGCAATTTCTGTATGAAGTTTATTTCGAGGTCAAGATGACTATCACCTTTTATGACACACATTCTATATTTTTTGCGAATAATTTTCCTTTTTTTCATAACATGCTCACCATCTTTTTAGCCAGTTTTTAGCGTATTTTCATTATTATTAGGTCGAACTAACAAAAAACCGCGTCAATTCAATTCAAGAGGCCACATTGTTGAATCTGGGGACCACTCTAGGATTTTTTTGTTCTTTCATTGATTAAAGAGGAAAGCACGGTTTGGAGCCAGAGAGCCCGCCGAAGGAGAAATCAGTTGTTGTTTCATTTTACAGAAAGGATATTTTTTCCGAACCACGAGAGTATCCTCTTTAGAATGATTTTAAAAATTTGGGAAAGTGTTCACATCTATCCTCGGTCGACTTGGCGTCTCAAGGAAGAGCATGAAGCAACCTGATAGAAGCAACAGCGACAGCAGCAGCAACTGCAACAACAGCAACGGCTTGTGCAGGCAGCTACTCCAATGGAAGTACCCACCTGAAGCCAGGTGCGGTTTCCCAGTACACCAGGAGGAATAACCTGACTGAAGGACAACGGCTGGAGAAGAGGTCGGCAGCGATAATTATGAGTCGGAAAAATGAGGATGTGAGACCATCCTCAAGACAGCTACATCGAAGCTGTCAATAGCTGCTCTAGTCCTCAAGGTGACCCGAGTCCGGAGTACCAAGAAAACGGAGCTTCTCCTACAAGTGAAGAGAGAAAGAGAGACGCTGATGGAGACACTTCGGGAGAAACTGCTTGAAGTCATTTGAGATATGGCAACAGTTAGGACGCCCCAGCGGCAGACTAGAGTGCTGATCCTGGGAATTGAAAAGTCCGCGGATAGGGAAGATGTCCTGGCCCAAATGCCACAGGTGCCAATCTTGTGGATCTGCAGCCAATGGGACGCGGATGCCAGATGGCCAAGTTCGAGCAGCCCTCAAAATCAGGAAAGGCAAGATCGAGGTTAGATGGAGCACCTCTGGAGAAAGCAAGGTCGACGCAGCGATTCTCCCGGAGGTGCACGTAGCAGCTGCCTGCACTTATGCAGCGATTGGTAGCGTTTGCTCCAGATGTGGCAAAGAGGGGCACCAAATCCGGGGCTGCAAGGGGGAACCTAAGTGTCCCATCTGCAGCACGCTGGAAACCACATTGTGGGAAGCAGAGGGTGCGTAAGTGCCCGAGCACAGGATGCTGGAAGAAAACGCAAGTAAGACCAATGGCAGGTGCGCTATCCTTCGTACAGCTTAAACAGGAGAATTGTATGTATTCTTGCGCAAGATCTCGTGTGGCAATTTGTAGCCGAGAGGGGAACGCACGTTGTGATTGCCAGCGAATACTACAAAGTGGTAGGAGTACAAGAATGGTACACAGACCTACAGACCGTACTGGTTCAGCGGCCATTGGTGTTTGCCCAGAGCGTCCAATTGCTCCGGGAGAGGTTAGAAGAGGGGAGGGGCATGTTGCTGTGAAGATGATTGTCTGCAGTTGCTACTTCTCTTTGAATCGCCCCTCCCCGGAGTTTGAGCACTTTTTAAGCAAGCTGGAAAAAAACTTGTCCAGACAACGAGGTAATATTAAGTTCATCGTGGCAGGCGATTTTAATACCTGGTCGGAGGAATGGCGTCCTGGCCGAACTGACATACGTGGATATGCCTTGGGGGAGTGGGACGCCAACAGTCGACTGGAAACGGTCAACGTGGGCAACACTCCTACCCGAGTGCATCAAGGATATGGGTCCATTATTGACGTCACCTTTGCTTCAGAGAGCCTAGCCCAAAGAATAGAAGGCTGGGCGGTACTGGATAAGGTGCTTTCTGGGAGCGACCATCGGTATATCAACTTTTCCATTCACCAAGAAGTTGAGGTTGCTGCTCCACAAAAGCTGGTAAGAAAATGGGCAGTTAGGAAGCTGAATAGCAACCGTTTGAAGGCTAGCTACCTTGCTCCTACGTGAAACCAAGGAGAGAAGCAAGAAAAAAACGTGGAGGTGGCAGCAGAGAGGGTGATAAAGACTGTCACCAAAGTATGCGATTCAGTCATACCCAGGCAAGGTCCACCCAAAAGAAGAGGATAGCTGTATACTGATGGACCAATAATATTGCCGACTTAAGGAAGAAGTTCAACCGTCAGCGCCGGATATACCAGCGCAGTAGTGGCCGCGAAGGGGTGCGGGTGGTTGCACCTGAATACCAGCTGGCTCGTAAATGCCTGAAGAAAGCCATTGAAGACAGCAAGAGTGCTGCTTGGAGAGAGTTTTGCGAAATAGCCGAGGAAGACTCATTTGACAAGCCTTACAAGATTATGCTGAAGAAGCTGAAGAGCCTTTCAACAATGAACCGAATGGAGCCGGATGTTGTTGAACAAATCATTGACCGTTAGTTTCCGCAACGTCCACCACCAATGGTGACGCTACCAATAGTAGGAAAGGGTGTTATATTCCTCCTAGGTACTGAGGAGGTGGATGCAGCAGTCAATATACGGCGGGGCAAGTATTGGAAGGCTCCAGGCCCGGATGAGATTCAAAATCCATTCTGGAATACCATACACTCAGTTGACCCGGCACTGCTTGTTGATACATCCAATGTGGCAGTTGTTGGGGGACTGTTCCCTGTGCGATGGAAGAAAGCCAGGCTAGCGTTGACTGATAAGAAGGATAAACCACCTGGCCTGCCGTCCTCTTATCGTCCACTTTGTCTCTTGAACAATGTTGGGAAAGTCCTGGAAAGAGTGATAGCCAATCAACTGGAGAGCTATCTGAAGGAGAGAGATGTAATTCCTAGTAGCCAGTACGGTTTTCAAACTGAACGCTTCACATTGGATGCTGGAGTCCGGCTGAAGAGGATAGTCGAGTCAGCGATTGCTACGCGTCAGTTTTACGCAGCCGTCAGCCTCGACATCAGAAATGCATTCAATTCGATTCCTTGGGAGAGGATTTTGGAAGCCCTCAAGGACGCAGAAGTGCCCGCATATACTTGCTCAGGATGATCAAGAGCTATCTTAGCTGCCGAGAAATCCAAGCAGAGACGTCTGCTGGTACAATGAAGGGCCTGATTACTTGTGGGATGCCGCAGGGGTCTGTCCTTGGGCTGCTGTTGCGGTGCGTTGCATTTAAGGGGATATTTACGGTGAAGCTGCCACCGGGTGTTGAACTTATCTGCTATGCGGATGACACACTGGTGGTATGCACTGTCGAGACGATCGTAGAGGTGGAGAGCAGAGTAAACCGGGCCCTAGAGGTAGTGACGCGTTGGATCATGTCGGCTGGACTCGAACTTTCAGCTTGTAAGACGGTGGCCATTTTATTTACGACCCGTCGGATGTTCAGTCCAACCACCTTTTGCCTGCAAGGTGTGGAAATTGAGACCAAGAAGCGGATGAAGTACCTGGGCATCTGGTTTGACTCGACGCTGAGCTTCAGGCACCATTTCCTGATGGCAGCGGAAAAGGCGGGCCGGGTAGTTGGATACCTAAGCCGCCTGTTGAGAAACCTAGGAGGACCGAGGAAAGCAAGGAGAAGGATCATGATGAGCACCACCTCGTCGATCCTCCTATGTGGTGCCCCAGTATGGCTGACTCAATGAAAATACCTTACCGAAGAAGGGAGACGGTAAAGATCCAGCGAAGAGCTGCGCTGAGGTGTGTTAGTGCCTACGGTGTCTCGACGGAAGCCCTTTGCATATTAGCACGTTCACCACGAGCTTCTTGCTGAGGAGAGAGGCGGTGATGTTCAGAGCAACCTACCGTGAGAGTGTACGGGTTAAGCAGGAGGCCAGGCGCACCTTGCTTGAGAAATGGAAAGTAAGAATTGCCCAGAGTGAGCTCGGCAAGTGGACAACCCGTGTGTTTGTACGCGACCTTGATGAGTGGATGAACCGACAACATGACCAACTAAACTTTCACCTGACGCAGGTGATGAGCGGCCAGGGCTGCTTCAACAAGTACCTTTAAACAGGCAAAGTGCTCGCACTGTAACCAAGGGCGGGATGATGGACCAGAGCACACCTCATTTGAGTGCGAGCCGTGAAGGTGTGAGCGGGACAAGCTTAGTCGGTTATTTCAAGAGATTGGAGTAGATGAAGTGTTTCTTCCGAGTAGCCTGGTACCCACCATACTAGGTTCCGAAGAAGCACACATATAGCAACATCAAGTGGTATCCCATCCATGTGCGTCATTCAACTTCGATTGCTTTATATTTCTGGTAAACGTTATGTATTATGAGTTCCACTCATCAAATTCGTGAACCTTCCAGGAAGTCCTGGGGTTCCGCGGACCACAATTTGAGAAGCGCTGTACCACAAGATAGGTTCACCCTTGTTAAAATGAACTCACCTTTTGATGCTTCATCAGCGTCAGAGTATACAACTGCCCTAGTTTTAGAATCGTGGCCGAGTTGGTCCTTTTGATATTCTAAATTTTTGCCATCAAATATACATATTTTTCTCATAAGACAGGTTATTGTTAGTAATATTGGTCATCATGGATGATGACAATGAGATTCTAGTTTTTTCTTTCTACTATACCTTTCAACTCATTTTGTATTTCCACCAAAGTCTTACCCCGCGTTTCAGGCAAATCGAAGTACGTATATACCACCAACAGTAGAGCACTCCCGCCATAAATAGCGAAATTAAATTCCATGCCGAACGTTACCGCAATGGGTAAAAAGGTTCGCGCGCTTACGAAAGAAACCAAGGCAACCATTAAAGTACTCAAACTCCCTCCCATAATTTTCACACTCTGTGGGAATAATTCACCTTTGAGTAGTCCGATAAGAGGGAATATAAACATCGCACACAAGCACGAAAATATTGTTAGCAATATAAACAATATCACTTCGAACCGAGGAATTTCATACGAATATTGGATGTTGTAGAGAGCGACTATTCCAGCGTGAATAGTAAATATTATTGCGCCAGATACTAAGAGCAGAGTACGTCGATTAAATCTGTCCATAATTGTCGATGAAGCACCCACGCAGACGAACTGAAACATACCGTATAACATGGAAAATTGATTGGCTGACAAGCTTTTTGAATTCGAGAACAGTTTTGTCGCAAAAGCGACAACGGTTGACCAGCCGCATCCTGTACACAACGACAGTATAATGAGAACGAGCCTCATGCTTTTTAATACCTCTGTCGAACGATACAACTGAAAATTGATCGTCTTGGACTTTTCTTCTTCCATATTTTTTTTTATCGCTTCGAATTCTTTCACAGTGGCCGGATCGTTCATATCGCGTAAGTGTCCGAAGTTCTTTTCAGCCTTTTCCAGATCGCCTTTCATGAGTAAGTACTGAGCCGGCTCGACCAGAAAGAGTGCCGATAGAAGAGCGACGAAACCGAGTGCGATATTTATTGCGGCAACACCACTGTATAGGAAAAAGGTTGCCTCAACGAATGCGATAAAATGACCGGCAAAGCGGAACAGAACAGCTATTGTGTAGAATGTGCCTCTGAATTGCGGAGAGCAATTTTCACAAACGTAAATGCTCGAAAGCGTCTCTTGAAAACCATCGCTCAAACCGCTTACCAAACGAAGGATATAATGCACGATAATGTCTCGACTCCAGTATATCACTATCCACGAGCCGAAATTGATGAAGGCGTTGAATACGAGAATTGAATTTCTGCTCATTCGGTCCAATAAAAGCCATAAGAAAATTGGACTCAGGCCTCGCGTAATGAAACCTAGAGACGCCATCCACGAACTTTGATCACTTGTCAAGGGTAACTCCGAATCTGGGTGGTCTGCCTCGTTTAATATTGGCGCTATCCAACCGCGGGTGATGCCGATCATAAAAAATTGAGCGTAAACTGTAATGCAGGATTGGGTGATGATGAATCCGTCTTGGCGAAGAAAGACATAGGTATATGAGGAAGTACTTACTCGGGATGATACATACAAATTGACGGTACAAGATCTGCTGGCTCTTCATTTTCTTATAATTTTTGTATCGGAACAAGCAAAGTTTAATCGTGTATTGTCGAACCTACCCAGTTGCAGATCAGATTTATTTGCACGGCAAGCAAGGAACAACTGTCGATACCCACGTATGGCAGCTACACTGTGCCAGAGCGACACTGATGTTCAACTTTGAACAATACGCTGACTAATTATATTCGAAAAAAATATACTTTTAAGGTCGTAGAATATGGCAAATAACCAAAAGAATTTTGACACCCTCGAAAAGCCTAGCTTTAAACGTGAAAGTGCATGCAACTGTTGAACTTGCTATCACTTACTCTAACAGATCCACCATTCAACTAACATACAGTAAAGGCGTGTTAGTTTCCACATTAGAGTTCATTACGAATGCTGTTTATTCTATACTCTGTAAATAATTGATTTTGCTGTAAGAGTTATAATCTTCAATCTAATGATGGTAAAGAGTTTTTGAATGAAAGTTCTAATGCGTCTTTGTGAACTATAAGCAGTAACGATTAAGTTCCTTGGACCAAAAATGTTTGGAACCAGCATGTCTTACGTTCCAGCAAACTGATTCATATTCATGACTTCTCTAAAATTGAAAATTCAGTAAAGCTCCCGAAGATACGCGCAGCAATTAAAAATAGCAACATGAGGAGGAAGCTGACCCATGGTGAATTGACATGAGTGGATCGTTTTCGGGCGTATCGCTATATCAAACTAATTTTAAGGACCCATGGGTGCACTCTTATTAAATATGTGCGTTAGGGGTTGAAAAGTCGAGTGATTCTGAATCCATCAGTGAGTGATGAGTGCAATTAGTATCACTTCCCAGAATCACCAGCAGTACACACGTGTGATAAGGCTACCGGAGTGTCCTTTTAGTATTCGAGTGCTCATACAAAGCCAGGTCAAAACTTAGAATCAGCCTGCTCCAATCTACCCTCCTCTCTTCCCCTCGATCTATTCTTGGTCATTTCCGACTCCCTTTCATCACTCGACGCCATCTCCAGCTGCACCTCGTTTCAGGCACTCATAAATCGTATACACACTCTCATTGCCACCCTTCGCACTCAAGAAATAGACTCCAATCTCAAATTCAGACGGGGATAGCTTCTAATAACTTTACTTGATGTACCAAATGACATTTTTCAGTAAACATTTTTGGAAGAAGAGAGTCCAGTGGAAAGGTATCAACGTAAACGAGGCGAAAACTCACGAAGTCACGAGTTCTTTAAGGGAATTGAATGAGAAGAAGCCGGAACCTGTTTCATGAGGTACTTCGAAGTTATATAATATGATGGGAGGGGGACTAGGAAAAATCTTTACTTCCACTCAAATAATTTTTTACTCTCGCTTTTCATGATAGAAGGGCGTTCTGAGTCTTGGGGGGTGGCAGGGGTGCATATCTGGCTTATTCAAGGGGCCAAGTCATTTGGTGTGTGAAGTGTTGCATATATAGTTACTTGAAGGGGCTATTCTTTTAACTTCCAGGCTATATACACTGACCTTCGAGCTGTATATGAAAGAAAGAGACTTGAAATATTTGCGACCGCCGAGCTCTGCCGGCCGGCTGAACGGCAGACGTTTTTTCGACCCTTCCCCGAAAAAACAAATCCCCTGTTGAATTTTTTTTGTGAATTGAAGAACTGGAGGTGGAAGCAATATACTTCTACACATACTTTCTTATAAGAGTCACGTATTTATGTCTTTGAGCTGGGGATTAGTTGGGAATTGGCGGGACGTATGATGTCATCAATCACCTTGACCTGAGTCAGAAACTCAGAAAATATTACTTGGAGAGTATTATGCCGTCATCAACATTGCTGTCTGATGATATTTTCAAAAATCCGTATCCGCTATTTTTCTAAGACCTGAAATCGGATTTCTACAAACTTTGACCAATTCATCAATAACGATCAGGAGAAAGGTATCTCTCATTTTGGAAACTAAGGTACTCTTTCCTTGAGCACAAGAAATCCGTATTTTACGCCGAATCCGTGGAAAAATCCATACTTTCTTTGAGGGCCAAAACCCCCGTAGGTCCGGCAGCACTGCATCTGTAACCTTGGAGAGTTACTTGAGCTTACTCTGGTTAAAAACATGACTCAACATATTCTACTAGGAACGTATCACAACATCATCAATGACCTTGACCTTGTTTTGGGCAAACTACATGAGCTAAGTAGGGTTGGGAGCGAGGATTTGGAGTAGTGAGTCACATGACCCAAGGAGTACGGTGATGTGAAAAATTTGGTTGTTAGTTCCTTCGCTGCAACAACTCACTTACTGAAGACAATTCAGATTTTCCTTTGGAAGTGATTCTATTGCTGTTATTAGACAATATGTCCCAGGTGTCACGTGACTCGAGAAGCGTAGCACAAAATTTTTTATTATAATCGTATCATGACGTCATCAGTGACCTTGATCTACTTTTGGGAGAGCTGCGTGAGCTACATGGGTTGGAAGCATAGCCCAACAAATTTTACTCGGAGTTTATTATGCCGTTATCAGTGACCTTGACCTACTTTCAGGAAAGTTACATTAGTTTACATGGGTGAGGAACTTGGCCGAACTTATTTTGCTAGGAGCGTATTATGACGTCATCAGTGACCTTGACCTACTTTTGGGAGAACTTTGTGGGCTAACTTGTATTAGAGGCGCGGCTAGCCCATAGAAAAGTGTATTAGTTAGTCAATAATGTACTTTGCCAAACTAAACCAAAAGCCTATAGACAAGTGTACAATAATACAAGACTTCTACAAGGCTAGGAAATGATCGGTAAAGGGGCAGTGAGTGAGCATATACTCCTTATTATGCAGTAATTATTCTAGAAATTAAACTGAGGGATGTAGTCCTCCGCCCTTACTGCACGGGGTTATCGTCTAGAACCTGGCCTAAGACCATGTGAAACACAGCTTCGGGTCCACCCCCTTCCCTCCTTTCTATTTTTTTGCAACCACCCAAGAATGCGTACATAATTCAATTTTGACCGGGAACCTGCCTTATCAAGAGGAGGGAGGAGGAGGATTGGAAAAAATAAAAAATGCCCGCCGTCCGGCTAGTCAGTGAAGCTCGGAGGTTGAAATTTTTCTGTCCTCCCTCTATCATATTTAGGTCAGAGGTTGGTGTAGCCCCTTCAGTTGAATGGATATGCAAAGTCTCATGCACCAATCAGTTTAGCCCCTTCAATGACCGAGATATGCAACGCTTCAAACATCATAACACTCAGAGCACTATTCTAAGGTACCCTGCCTTCCCACGTTTTCCTTCTTTGAAGAACCCGTCAATTTTTTTTTGTGGAGCAGAAAATTTTTCACTAAAAATATGTAGCATAGTGATGACTTTATGGTTTGATAACGTCATAAAAATGTATATGTCTCAGTATTGAGGATATTGACGTCACTGAGGTCAGAGAGAACGTGAGTGGCAGCGATAGGCGTAAGTAGAATAAGCGGTTGCTTACGGGCGCCGAGAGGAGGGGCGCCATCCATGCACCGTAAATTTTGACGGGGCGCTTTCTTTCATTTTGCTTACGAACGCCAAAATTGTTTCGCAGCCACTAAACGTGACGCGCTGCCAATGTCGCAAAATTTCATGTCGCAAGGTGAAGGATGAAAACTTCAGAGATTGATGACGTCATAAGAACGTGAATGAGCAGAGGTCGAGGTTGATGACATCACAGAAGTTTCCATGTCCGAAGGTCATGAGTTCATGACGTCCCAGAAGAGTATTGATGATATCACGGGATGATGACTGCTTTAACCTGGGGAGGAGAGATGGGTGATTTCATAATTTTGATGACGTTATAGAAGTGTATATTTTTCAAAGTTGGGGAAGATCTTAATGTACCATTGTTGAGGGTGATGACGTCACAAAATTGTAAAATGCCCCTAGATTGGGGATAATGACATCACGGGGTAAAGACACCACATGATAGAATGAATAAAATAATGTGAAGAATTACGAGAGTCGTATACTCGTATTCACCCTTTGTTGATTTGTTCTTCCCGTTCCTGTTCAATTTCCGTAGTTTTCGAATCTAAAACCACTCTTGCAGGCTTGGAAAGTAAGTTTCTCAGTTTAAAATTTGGAAGTACGAAGCAAGGAACCATATTAGCAGTTGTGAGAGCATTCAAGAGTCTGTATGGCTCCGACTATACTTTTTACATCAGGGATCTTCGTGATATTATGATTGTAAATGAGAGTTTTAATGAAGGAAATTCAAAACACTAATCTATATTTTATAATATTCTCATGCTAATTAATCACAACGACGTTGTAGCTCGTAGATGTTTTCATTAATACCTACTTCAAAAATGTGTTCTCTTTATTCTACCAAGAATGCAATCATCGCGATTAAAAATTTTTCCTACACGTTTACATCTTTATATTATTCTAGTAATTTATCGCTCGTAAATTTGCACTTTTCATAAATTTTCGGGTTTTTAGAAGTTGAAAAATGATGATAATGACGCGTGACTAACTTTCGAGTAAAACGTGTATTTCATCCCGTAGAAATATTTATGGTGATGGTAACGCGAGAATATTAATTTGTCGATAGAAAGAGTTAAGACTTCAATTATAGATTGACGTGCTGTAAATAAATACGAATAACATCTACTTAATCTTCTCTGCTCTAAAGCTTGTCATTTCAAAGCGTTCACACTAGATTGTACAAAAAAACTGGAACACTCGTGTTAAGAATCAAACAAATAGGCCTCAATATCTTTCTGTTTGAGTTTAAATGACGTAGCCACGTGATCCCTGGCGGACAAATATGGAAATATTTATCTAAAGAGAGGAATTTTTGGCCACTAAAAAACAATAATATCGACTGGCCGGTACCCCGTACCGAATACTGCGGAGCGGCAGGACGACCAGACGCTGCGAACGTTAGCGGGTGTTGCGACGCGAATCCGCCTGCGTGCGAGGCATACGTACTGTTCACCGTTCCGCATAGAAGGCGAGACTGGTAACGCGTATTGCCCCGCTTGTAAGCATCAATTTTCTATATTGTTTTATTCCTTCCAGAGAGATGGTACTTACGCAAAATTTCTAACTAGACGAAGGGCAATATTTAATTTAAAACTTTCCATGTAATACGCCCCATCAATTATGAAAATCAATCCAACAAAAGTTTTTATAAAAATTACAATTTCCTCGTTAAGGACTAGATGAGTGAACCTAATTTTGAATTTGCCATTTCTAAACATAGCCCCAGTAATCAGCTTTGATGAGAAAGAATTTTGAGCGGGAACACTTTTGACCATGTTATTTATCTAGGCCCTTGTTAACGTAGATCCAAAGAAATCGTTCCCCATTCAAACAAACTTTTCAGCCCGAGTTTTGGGCGTCGGTTGAAGCTTTTTTAGTGGGTTTTAATTTTTCATTTCTGAGGCTTAGTTTCCTCTTTGTCCTTGGGGTCAAATTCGCCTTCTGATCGCCATGTTTATCGGGAGATCATTTATGATAAAATCTACGGAAAACCCCTCTCTCGGTAATTATTTAGTGGCAGTTGACAGCACCCCGCATTTTAAGACTTGAGAATTCGTATATGATATGTGTGTTTCTCTATCTATGATTCTTTCAAGTTTCATGGGTGAAATTAATGATGCGAAGAAAAGAAGAGAGGGAAAACATCATTCAGAGTAAGTCAGTAAAATTTTCTAAGCTATACGTGTACATCTCGCCCTTCTTACGCTTTCGAAGAAACGAACGCGTCTTTCATTTGTTCTCATCCTCGTAATATTCTCGAAGGTTTCGCGACATTTATACAGGCGACTTTTGCGTATTTCTAACGTGTTCTCCGCCAAGTATGTCGTCTCGACAGTTTACAAGAACTCATTTATTCTATTACTCGTATTCAATTACAAACGAGCGACTTAAACTGCGTGTATCTCATTTTAGTTTGCTTAAATCCCGCAGGCTTAGCTCTTATCGTTATTCATACTGTACTACTCCAGAATGCTGGAAGATGATGTTGTTCGAGGCAGAAAATAGTGAACACTTCCTTCGCGAAATTTTTAGCCTTACATTAAATTCATAGTCAGCGTCCTCGGACTCGAAACGATATATGCCGATGGAATGTGTATCCCATACAAATTAAACGCTAATTAAGTTCATAAATTTCGCGGTTAAAAGTTAGTTTTTGATCTGCGTTATTTTATTATCTCCCTTTCTTTCGTCATTTCACGATAAAGTTTTCGGGATTTTTGTGCGGAAAGCAAGTTTGGAATTCTTTTTATTGTCTTACTTTTACTTTTGCATTTGCGATTTATATAAAATGTTTCTTCAAACGCAAACATTTCTGTACCTTTTTTTTTTTCGTTTAATTAACATCTTCTCTTGGTATTTTCTTTCTATTCCTTCCCGAATGATACGCAGACGGCGAAACAAATAAATACATCGAAGTCAGAACATTTGGAATTTGAATAATTCATGCTTTAAAAGCTTTTTAAAACTCCTGTAATTTTAATCGTACAATAATACTAACCCGATGAAAAAAATATCGAGTAGGTTCGCGAAACTTAATTTATTAATTGAGAAAATGTAAATCGAAAGAAGGATCATTCTGGTTGATAATGGAACGGCGGCCTTCTTGTAGGTCATCAAAATACGGATCCTCGACTGCACAAATTGAATTGAAACTTTTTCGTAATGTCTTTATTCCGCGAGGTGATGGAAATTTTTGTTTCATTATTGTGAAACTTGTCGTCTGAGTTTTGTAAAACACTGTTCAAAATGATAATTACTCCTAACGGCTGTTAGATACTCGGGGCAGAAAACATATAAAGAGCTCGAAAATTCGTCTTGAGTTTTGAAGGTTACCCTCCACTAAATTAAGTGTGGAAAAGACAGGAGACTAAAGAGGAGATGAGGAATGAAGACTATAAAAAATCTCAGCTTACTTTCGCCGCTCGTGAGGTGTGTTCTATCAACTATTTCAATTTAGGCTCGTAGTAAATCTCTTTTAATTACATAATATTTGATTTATATTTTGTAAATGGATGTTGTTAATCGATTAAGACCTAGAAAATGGAAATTCTCCCCAAGAACTACGGCTGTTCATAACGCTTGAAGGTCATAAATTTTCAATGTCTCTAATTATATGGCTATGGAGGATCATCTTTCGTTCGATCAATACTCGGAATTCCTCCAAGTGTCTATCCTCTTATACATTGTTTGTGAAAAAACTTTTTCCTCGTCTTCTGCCCACCCCTTTGAATAGGTGGCTTAAATCTACCTCAGCTCGACGATCACACCTCTTCTAAGTGCCTCTCTTCATAGATACAGCTCGAAAATCGACATTTTTCAGAACTTACCCGTCTCCTCAAGTACAGGGACAGATACTCGGAATTTTTCTTTACAACTTGAAGATCGCCATTTCTCCAAGTACAATCTCTCCTCTTACCTTCTGGATTAACGTTTCCCACCCTTCGAGTAAAACTTTTTAAGCTTACAGTTTTTGCAAGTGCCTCTACTCTCATACATAAGTTAGAAGTCAAACTTTTTCCGACCACCTCTCTCCCTCCTTCAGATACATTACTTGAAAGACAACAATTCTGCTGAATTCTTCTTCTGATTTATAAACAGCTCGAAAATCACATGTTCCCGTTCAGTAATTCCTTGGCCTTCATTGTACCAGGCTTACTGGTACAGCCTCCATAACTATATGTTCGGCCTAATATGGAATGAAATACGCATAGTGAACTATGGTTTCAAACTTTTCCTGAGAAGTAGACGTCATGAAGTACTGCTAAATAATCAGAAAGTGAAGCAAGTCAAAGAGCTCAAATACATAATCTGGAATGCTACATCACAAGAAACCTGGACTCAAAAGTTGAGGTAAAAAGAAGATGCGGTTACACTCGCGCATCCCTTGGGACTATGAAAATACTTGACGCCGCGTCGGTAACTTTCTGAACCTAGAGACTAGGAAAAGATAAATGAAGGGTACAGGGAGAGAAGGGGAAACGTCCGAACGAAACGAGATGAAGAAACGTTTTCTTCTGAGAGATGCAAACGATCCAATTGTCCAGCTCGTTTCGTTTGGACGTCCTCCCTTCTTTCCCTGTACCTTTCAAATGTGGTACTGCGTCTAGTTCGTCATGCTAGAAAGCTGAATGCTACAACGTCGATATGTGGACTAGCCGCAAAATGCTGAAAATTCCACAGACAGCGCGAAAGAGAAATAGTGAGGTGGCCAAGGCACCAAGAGAAGTGCTAAAAACGATATCGATCAAGTCAAGAGTTGGAGAACTCATACCCTCTGCCGAGAAATTTTGATAATCATCATCACCAGAGCTGAGTCGAAACGAGTTCTTCAAAGGAGTTGAACGAGGGGAAGCGGGGAACCAGGATAGTGTTCTAGATCTTATGTTGTTGGGAGCGTTGCGTAGTTGGCTTGTTGAAGGAACTAAGCCATTGGTGTACGAAGCATTGCATATCTGGTGAATTGAAGGAGGTACACCGACCTCCGAACTATAAGAGGGGGCTAGAAAGGAATCGATTTTTGACATGTTTCATGTCTTTTCTCTACCCCCTAATTCTTGAAAATTGTCCGGGCGTCCGGTCGTGACCGTGGGACTTGGAAGAATTTTGGTCAAAAAAAGAAATAATGAAAAAAATTTTTTTTTAAATTTAAAAAAAATTAAAATAAAAAATAAATAAATAAAATTTAAAAAAATGGAATAAAAATAAAATTAAAAATAAAATAAAAAATTAAATAAAAAATTAAATTAGATTAAATTGAAAATAAAAATAAATGTCTGGGAGGTCATTGAGAAATTTGCGAGTACCATCCTCTCTCTATAAAAAAATAATAATAAAAAAATATATATAAAAATAAAATGAAATAAAATATAAATAAAATCAATAATAATTCTGAAAAAACTCATCAGCCTGAAATATACTAAAGTAGACTTGTACTGGATCATAAAGCGGGACGAACGAGCGGAGCGAGTGAGGCCCAGTAATCTCATCAGCCTGAAATATATTGAAGTAGACTTACACTAGACCAAGGAGGCTCATTAGCCTGAAATATTTCAAAGTAGACTTATACTACATCAAGCAAGTTCCGCGAGAAGTCCCAGAGAACAGTCAGCCCAAGATACTCTAAAGTAGACTTATACTACAAGAAGAAGCTGGAAATTTCGGAAATTTTTGAACGACGAAGAGCTTATGACGACTGGCGAAAAGACGTGAAACATGATCTTTATATTTTTGGCAACGCCAAGAAATCCTTCCTTTTCGGAAAAAACGGTCGTTGAAAATTTTCCAAGTTCCCTTGTATCATAGATAGCTCGGAGTTCGAAAATTTTATCTCCGCCTCCTACCATACACATAATTATGTATTGGTATAAAGCTAGTACAATACAAAACAATTAAGAGGCCATTGCAGGTTTGCAATGGCAGCGGGGAACCCGCAACCTCCCGCGCTCGCGATGGCGTTGGCGCGAAAATGGCCGCTCAGAAAATGAGTTGGCTGGGCTCTTCTAATTATACTACATGCACGACCTGATATAATGAAGGCTTGAAATTGAAATTTTTGCAAGTCCTTAAAGTAGGTCAAGGTCAAGGTCATTGATGACGTCATAAAGCATCACACGTGACGTCACGCAGTTCACAGAAACTCCCGGACGCGGATGCAGACGTTTTCTGATGATGTAATCCCCCTAACAAAATAGATAGTGGGTTCCCCGCTGAAAGGTTCATAGCCTAGTTCAAGTCCAGTACACTACAATTATGGTGGGCATTAAGTTATTATAATACTGTAGTTTTTTAAGGTACATTTTTTCAACTCCCCCCCCCCCTCCCTTTGGTGGTCAAAGAATCAAGTTTGTCGATTGAGTAACTAGATAAGCAATGCTTTGTACATCAATTGAATTAACCCCTCCAATGAGCCAGATATACAACGCTTCAAACTCCATAAGACTCGGGATCCTCTTCTAAGGTACCTCTTAAAACACCCCTTGTTTAACTCCGTCAGAGAACCCGTGTTTTTTTGACAGGGAGCCTATTTTTTTGGGTGGAGGGGGGGGAAGATATAAATCGAAGAAAGATGACGGGCGCCGTCGGGCAGACTTGGGACTCAGACAAAGTGAGTGTCTGACAGAAAGTGGGATTTGGAAAAAACTCACGGGTTCTTCAACGGTGTTAAATGAAGGGAGGCAAGGAACCTGTTTTATGAGTCTAACGGTGTTCAAAACGTTGTATATCTGGCTCATTGAAGGAGCTAGGCCAATGGGTGTATTTCAGAATCCTCTTCTAAGGTACCCCTCTTAAAACACTCCTTGTTTAGAGAACCCGTGTGTTTTTCAACAGGGAGCCCAATTTTTTGGGGATGAGGGAGAGGGGGGGGGATTAAATTGGAAAAAGATGACAGGCGCCGTCCGGGGCAGACTTGGGACTCGGAAAAAGTCAGTGTTTGACAGAAAGTGTGACTTAAAAAAACTCACAGTTTCTTTAACGGAGTTAAATGGGAGGAGGCGGAGAACCTGTTTTAAGAGTCTAACGGTGTTTAAAACGTTGTATATCTGGCTCATTGAAGGAGCTAGGCCAGGCTGTATGTAGTGTAGCAGATCTAGTTGGAGCTATTTTAATCAGGCTATCAGTGCTGTAAAATGATACAAAGGGGACTTGGAATTCATTGAAATAAAGGTTTTTGATTGTATATCTGGCTCATTGAAGGGACTAAGCAAATTGGTGTATAAAGCATTGCATATCTAGTTACTTGGAGGAGCTGTTTTGATCAGGCTATACTCACCAACTTCCAAGCTACACATATGATAGAAAGAGGACCTGGAATACAGTATACTAAACTTAAACTAGGCTACAGCCCCTCGTGGCATTATCCTTATATATGATAGGAGAGGGACTTGGAACAAATTTTCGACCTCAGCCGTATATCTATATGATAGGAAGCCCTGAGGTCATGTTGCCTCCCGGACGGCGGACATTTTCTCCGGAAGACCCTCCCCATGGAACAGGTTCTCTGTTAAGTTTCGACCTCCGATGCTATGGGTGATAGAAGGGAAACTTGGGAAAATTTGTAAGGGTGTTAAGAAACGAAGTTCCAGCTTTATTAAATAAAATAACAAGATTAACCCTGCCCGCTCATGACTCCCATAAAACAGGTTTCCTGTTTGCCTCAATTGACTACGTTAATGAAGGTGACCCCGAGTAGCTCAGTTGGTGGGCTACGACTTTGTTTCCAACCTCCGAGCTTTGCCAGCCGTCCAGACGCCTGTTAAAAATAATGAGGGTTCTAGTTTTCCAGGGTCAATTTCTTCTGTCCAGAGCCGAGCACAAGAACCGATTCTTGGAACTGATATCGAGAAAGACCGTCTTCCTTGATTCCCCTTAGGAACCAAAACCAAAAAAAAACCCTTTCACATTTTATACGCTTTCGTCCTAAGCGTTGATTTTCGATACACCAACTCCATCGATCATAATTGAGTCGACTCTATCTATTATATCGACTTTTTATACGTCTATCTCAGCTATAAGATGACGTCATTACATTTTCCTTTATGAGTGTCTCATACCTCAGTACTCTAGCCAAAATGCAAGATAGTAGACATGCACTAGGTAGGCTAAAAATGGGAGCGAACGAGCGGACTGTATCATATGCTGAGTGGCTCACGGGCTCCCTCGCTCCATTCGTTCACCTCGAGTAGAGGTCATTCAAGAAGATATGTCACAGTCGAACGTTCCATATCGTAATTCACAGCTTTTCGGCCAACTCGATGTCTGTTTTCATTTGTTCTTTGTCTCGTCGTATTTAATGCAGTTCACGTGCACTCGAAAAATGTTTAAGCGCATGTTACGACATACTAATCAAGTTCACATAAAAAGTTTCTCACTCAAATATTTGAATGTTCCACGATACTAATCCCATCTCTATTCCTCTAACCGGGGTCCAAAAGGATAATCTCTCGGCGGCTGTATAATTTTATTGTTTTTCTCGAAACGTAAATTGAATGCCATCCTTTTACCACTGACCACGAAAAATATAGTTGACACACAAAAAAAAGAATATGAGGAGATCCGTTCTCGTCTGTTCAGTATCCGATGGCTTATGGCTTTGGTATTGCTCAGAAATCCAACGAGGGTGGTCAATTGTACCGTAAGTAATATTCGATTTCGTATACTCAGTCCAATCCATTTTTATGGAACGGGTCGACCACTTCTTGACAAGATAGTAAAACAGGGATTTGCCTTTTCTTCAGTATAAAAGGTGAAACGCCGACAAGCAAGTTTATAGATTTGACATCCATCAAGAATACAATCTCATGTTCTCGGCCACTTTACACGAGCTGATAACAGCGCAAAAGGGTTTCCATTACTCGAAAATAAAATTGGAGTAGCATCTTTTCGGAATACGATCAGTAATTTCAATACAGACGAATTTTGTAAATTAAATTTCCACCATGCGAGTTGAACCCACACACCTATACCAAACGCTATCATCGTCACTGCCGTGTATTAGAAGATGACATCGTACGGCAAGTTGTGCTCGTTCTTTACGATGTTTTAAGTAACTCGAATACAATTTTCTTTGTCTTCTTCAGCATCAGAGACAGGAGAAAAATTCAAATAAGCTATCGAATCGATGAACGAATTCATCTAAAATTTGTCGTAATAGAAGGGAATCGAACGGAAGATTTCCATTAAAGCATTGAATAAAGAGATAGAAAGCGTCGTCTCGCGTCGCATGAAAGATAAAAAAATGTCGCAAATGGCGTTTGAAAATAACGATTAATCATACATCTCGAAAATTCGTTATACGGTTTATTCCGCTCTGTCAAAAATATGCTTCGTCTAAATAGCTTCCTGAACTTTTTCCTCTTACAGACAAAAGAGAACTGTATGCATGCTTCCGAACATGGCGACAGTACGATTAGGAAAGAAGATTAAGTGAAAGGACCACAGAAAATGCTGAAACGTAGAAATTCTTTCGATAATGCGGAATAATGAGCGCTGTTTTGATAAATTATTCGAGAGAAAATAAACACTTGTCCGTCTCCGACATTTTTAGTGACCCCGATCCTGCGAGAGACGAGACTAATTTCAATAAAAATCTGGCTTATAAAAGTGGAGGAAGCGTCCTCTGGTGGCGGTAGTTAACGCGGCCTGCTAATTCTAGTTAAGATGTTTGAGTTTCAAAAGTAAGGACACAAATTTTTCAAGAAACTCAATTCATATTTCTATACCAAAAAGTACGATACAACATCTCGATCTAGCCACTTGGGATCCTACAGAGCATTTCGATTAAGCATTGCACAGCTTCAGTTCAAATTTCTTCTCAAAAGCTTCGAAGGAAAGTGAAATTCATCATCACTTCGAAAGCGTTATTCCTCAAAAATTTACTTCCGATTAGAAAAGAAAACGAAACGCCCTGTGTCGAAATAGCTTGGAATCCATTTTAGAAACGTTTATCACGATAAAAGAAAAAATACTACAGCAACAAGTCACACTACAACTAACGTCTCCAGGACCTATAAATATCAACCTTTTTCCAGTGAGTCACGTAAAATAGTTTCCTTTTTCAATTTGCTATTAAAATGAACGAATACGTACATAAACAGTGAGCCAGAGTGCGTGGCATCTATCGAGGGAATTAACAGCACGTGGATGTTAAATTGAATGGACCATAATTTTTACTCAGATGAAGATAAAAAAATATCGTTTTCAGAAACGCGTGGCGTCTTCATCAAAACGCAACAAAATTTTCTAGTAGAGTTGTGTATTTGGGGAAAAAAAAATAATTTCGCTCTTCGCTGAGCACACGAGGAAAAAAAGGAAAAATGGAAGGAAGTCCGATCGAATCAAGAAAATTGAGTCGTAAAGAATCGATCATACGAACAATTTTTTAGATTTAGGTACAAATGGTTCTTTCAATACTTCATTCGCGTGAGAATGAGATCTGTTTTCTGATGTGTTCGACATTCAAAACTCGACTGCCAACGAGATGCCACTGCAGGTCCGTTTTCTTGCTAGTACACTTGGTACTTTTATTATGAGGTTGGCTCTAAAATCTTAATTATTTTAGCATTCTATATTATGCTCATAAGATCGGAAGCTCTTGGGAGAATAGTCACGCTTGCTTCATTGGGACTACACCTGGGAAAATGGTCGCCAGAAACTGTCACGGTTTTTGTCGCGCTTGATGACGTCATCAGCGACCCGGACCTACTTCAGGGAATGTTTTAGTCTACGCCAGAGAGAGAAAGCGGGGCGTTATATGACGTCTACCCTATACTAGGCTTATACTGACGGACTGATCTAACATATAGTATAAGAACAGGAGGCTCAACCACGATCATTCAACTCATCAAAATCTTCTTCAGGAGGTAGGATTCTTCAGCACTAAACTCAGCCTGGGAGTAATTAAGGTGCGTAGGCGGGGAATTCTGAACTATGTTATCGCCACAGACACTTTCCTCAACATTTGAGACTCAAGCTGAAAATGTGCGCCAACAACGCAGCTTTATCAATTCTCGTGATTAATAAATAAAATCGGTCGAACGTTCTCAAAATAATTGTTGATTTCGTGCAATTTTGATATGTTTCATGTCTTTTCTGACACCCTATACACTATTGAAAATTCGCGAGTACCAACCCCTCCCTCCCCCTAATAATGAACTTATAAAATATTTGTGAATTGTCTGGAAGGTTATTGAGAAATCTGCGAGTACCAACTTCTGAGTAATAATGAAAGTAAAATAAAAAAATTAAATTGAATTAAATTTAAATTCAATTAGAATTAAATTGAATTTAAAATACCTAGGAGGTCATTGAGAAATCTGCGAGTACCACATTCTGAGTAAAAATAATAAAAATAAAAAAAAATAGAAAAATTCTATTAAATTAAAATTAAATTAAAATTAAATTAAAATTAAATTAAAATTAAATTAAAACTAAATTAAAATTAAATTAAAATTAAATTAAAATTAAATTAAAATTAAATTAAAATTAAATTAAAATTGAATTAAAATTAAATTAAAATTAAATTAAAATTAAATTAAAATTAAATTAAAATTAAATTAAAATTGAATTAAAATTAAATTATATTAAATTAAAAATACCTAGGAAGTCATTGAGAAATCTGCGAGTACCACTTTTTGAGTAAAAATAATGAAAATAACATTAAAAAAATTGAATTAAATTGAATTAAAATTAAATTGAATAAAATTAAAAATACCCTCCCCCCCTCCCCCTAATAATGGACCTAGAAAATTTTTGTGAATTACCTGGGAGGTCATTGAGACAACTGCGAGTACCATTCTTTTTCGAAAACAAAGGAGAAATTAAATAAAAATAAAATAAAAATAGAATGAAAATGTAAATAAAATAAAATAAAATAAAATTGAATTAAAAATGTAAATATATACCCGGGAGGTCATTGAGAAATCTGCAAGTACCACCCTTTTTTGAAAAAAAAAGAAAGAATTAAATAAAAATAAAATAAAAAATAAAGTAAAATAAGAATAAAATTTAAAATAAAAATATATACCTGGGAGGTCATTGAGAAATCTGCAAGTACCACCCTCTTTCGAAAAAAAAGAAGAAAAAATTGAATAAAAATAAAAAATTAGATTAAATTAAATTATATTAAATTAAAAATAGAATAAAAATGAAATGAAATGAAATGAAAATAAAAAATACCTGGGAGGTGATTGAGAAATTGGCGAGTACCATCCTTCTTATACTATGTATTTGTGGTATATTTATAATGGACTTGGAATAATTTTGGGTGAGGTTAGGTTGGGTTAGGTTTAAGGACTTGTAAAAAATTGGCGGAGTGAGTGAGGCCCAGTAATCTCATCAGTCTAAAATAAACTGAAGTAGACTTACACTAGACCGAGAAGGCTCATTAGCCTGAAATATACTGAAGTAGACTTACACTAGACCAAGAAGGCTCATTAGCCTGAAACATTCCAAAGTAGACTTGTACTGGAACAAGAAGCGAGACAAACGAGCGGAGCGAGTGAGTCTTAGTAATCGCATCGGCCTGAAATATACTCAAGTAGACTTGTACTGGAACAAGAAGCGAGACAAACGAGCGGAGCGAGTGAGGCTTAGTAATCTCATCAGCCTGAAATATACTGAAGTAGACTTACACTAGACCAAGAAGGTTCATTGGTCTGAAATATTCCAAAGTAGTCTTATACTACATCAAGCGAGTGTGCCGCTCTAAAGCCTTAGCCTAGAACTCTCTAATTAATATTTATGTCTCGCATTATTCACAACATATCTGATTGCAGGGTGTCTACCAGGTCAACTAAGTTAACTAAGTCAATTAAAGTCAACTTTTTTGAAATGTGGTCAAATAAGTCAACTAAAGTCAACTTTTCCAAGCTACGGTCAACTGAAAAGTCCAAAAATGCATAATCTTGTGTAAAGCTTATGAACCTAATCAAATTTTTGTTTGTATGTGAGACTACTTGACCATAAACATTATGTACGTACTAATAAATCATCTCTTTTTTGGTGTGCTCTCGAAACAGAGGTTGGTGTCCTGAATTAATGAGAACAAATGATTTTGGGTCAAATAAAAATTGAAAAAAGGTCAACTAAAGTCAACTATTTTCATTTTCCAATTCTGGTAGACACCCTGGATTGGGCAAAATTTTGAAAACTTTTTTTTCCACCAGCCTAAAATACTTAAAAGTAGATTATACTAGAACAATAGGCTGGACATTTCGGAAATTTTTGAACTTTGAAGAGCTTAAGACGACTGGCGAAAAGACATGCAACATGATCTCTATATTTTTGGCAACGCCAAGAAATCCTTCCTTTTTTATTTTTCCATCCGCATTAAATTTAAGCTTATAAATTATGCGGTGGCGTACGACGTACGTGTACTCTTCAATAATAATTTAATTTTCTCGAACACATAATAATGAAAGGATACGTATAAGTATATTTACAGAAAATTCAGAAAAGAGGCGAACTTTATTGAATTATTTTCCTATCCTTCGCGAAGGAGAAACATTTAAAGGTTTTGAAATTCAGATTATGAAATTTCAAACGTATCGAGTAAATAATATTACCGAAGGAAAAACGTCGAGAATAATGAAATCTGCGGATTATTTGATCTTATTACGAGTCAGAAATATTTCTTATTTTTATTTATGAACGAAAATTGCATTCGTGAAAATTATTTCCAGAATATGATTTAGGCAAACCAACTTCTAACCATAAATTCCTCGTCTTTTTTCTTCGATGTATGAGTTGAAGAAATGAAAGACGTAAATTTCGGTAAATATTACTACTGCATCCGTAAATTCAGTCAATCTCTGGTATATCTCTCTCACGTAGCTTCACAAACGAAGCCGAATACTGTCGTATCAATAGAGCGAAGCCACGGTCGAGTTTTTAAAAACATTACTTCAAAGCAACTAGACCGAAATAAAAGCATGTCAACGAGAGAGATTTTCGGTTTTGCGTATTTTTGGCCAATTCATTCGTTCGGGAAGTCTTCGTTCAACTAATTTTTCCCGCAAACTCTACGCTGTCAGTTTTCAATGCATTAATAAACCACGAGAGTCTAATGAACTCGCGTAAATTCAAATGCGCGCTCGTCCCTCCAGACACGCATTAAACAGGTGTAAATTTTATTCCCTAGGAAAAACATTCCCTACACGCGCGTTAATAAGACGAAATAAATTACATTTTAATATTACGTATGAGCAAATACACGTAATACAAATATATTATCTAGATCAGGTAATTACGGTAATGGATTTGGTAATTTACCTTATTACTCTGACAGACCTTAAAGGGACCCTTTGTGTAAGTTGTCAACTAGACTTTTCACGTGTAAAATTCGTACACACGAGTTCGATTGTCCCAAATCTCTTTGGAATGGTTGTAATTCGCGAATACATTTCGTATAATATCAATTGCACTATTCTGAATCTAGATTATCGCGGTCCTACTTAACCGAGCGGTCATAATCACTTGGAAATGAAAGATAGAGGCCAAAACCGTAACACTCTTACACTTTTCTTCTTTCTTCATTGAAAACGATTATTGCGCTGAATTTCACATGCCATGACTGAAATGAGAGTACAGAAGTGTAGCGGTGGTTCTGCTGCTTCTGCACAAAGGCTCAGATGGAAGAAGTTCGAAAAGCTCCGAGAGCCATGCGTGAGGTGGATGCTTGAATAGTATCGAGAAGTTTGATTTTGGACGTACTGCATTGGCTGTAGATTGTAGCACCGTAATCGAGTTGTGAGCGAATAAGACTTTTGTACAGTTGGAGCAGGAGTTTGCGGTTACATCCTGTCCGGGGGTAGAAGAGGTACTTGATGATATTGATAGCGTTTAAGCATTTAGCTTTGAGAGTCTTCATGTGAGGCATCCAGGAGAGTTTTTGATCGAAGATGAAACCCACGAATTCATAAGAAGAGAGGTCGATTGTGAAGCCTTGAAGAATTAGCGGATGAAGTGGGGCTATAGGGCGTCGCTGTTTTTGAAAGATGACAAGACCTGTTTCACCTGAAGAGAAACGAAGTCTACGGTCAGAAGCCCGGGAACCGACATTATCCAGCGTTTTCTGGAGGAGACGTCTTGCTCTGTAAGGTTCTGAAGATAGGAGGAGATGCTGTAGCCATCCGCAAAGAGGCGCTGGGCGAGTGGAAAAGAAACACATTGACTGTTATCATTGATCGCTATTAGAAAGAGGGGGCTCCTTGAGAAAAGCCATTCTGGATGGTTTGGTGAACAGAGAGTTGGTCTTCTAACCTGACGGTAATACAGTTCTGTTGTAGAGGAAGCTTTGAAGCAATTTTGGTAAGTTCCCCCTGAGGCCTATTTGGTGTAGTTCATGGCAGATATAATGGCGTCAAACGCGGCCGGAGCCTTGTTGGAGATCGAAAAAGATGGTGTCGAGAGAAGATTTGGTGTGTTCTGTATCATTGATTTGTTGCTGTAAGTCAGATAACGCTTGTGAAGTGTTTCGGCTTTTCCTAAAGCCATATTGGCGGGGAGCGAGTACATTATTCGAGTCGAGAAACCAAGTAAGTTTTTTGTTTAGGTTTTTGATATGTATCATTTCTTTACTCTGCCCTGACCCCTAATTTGAAATTTATCGAGCGCCCCCCTCCCCCCGCTTCACCCTCGGTACTCCGTGGGTGATTCAAAAATTTGCAAGTTCACCTTACCGAGTCTATAACCTAGCTTTATACTAGCATTATGATGGCCTTATACTAGTTTTATGCAAACTAGACCTACAATAGAATGGAGCCCCCCTACCCTCCCTAGGATTTTACTAGTCCTGAACTAGGCTCCTTATTGAACTGGACTTGAGCCAGCTACTATAGTAGGTTCAGCCTTCTTTATACAGGCCTAAATATACAGTCAACTAGACCAAGAAGGTGGTAAGTCTGAGCCCTAGGCCCTTATTACAACCAATGTTACGTTTTTTTAGCAGGGAACCCGCTATCCGTTTTGTTTGCGAGATTACACCCTCAGAAAACGTCCGCGTCCGGGAGTTTCTGTGAACTGCGTGACGTGACGTCATTAATGACCTTGACCCACTTTAGAGGCTTGGAAAAATTTCAACTTTTGGCTGGGATGCTTTATGATGTCATCAATGACCTTGACCTTGACCTACTTTAGGGATTTGGAAAAGTTTCAATTTCAAGCCTTCAGCATGCGGTATACTGAGGGGAGCCCAGTCAACTCATTTTCTCAGGGGGAATTTTTGCGTCAACGTGATCGCGAGCGCGGGAGGTTGCGGGTCCCCGCTGCCATTGCAGACCTGCAATTGCATCTAATTTTTTGTCATCTCTTTATCACACTTAACGAGTGGTTGGAGGATGTTGACAGGGGTGGTATAGAGTGATATAGAGGTGATGAACATTTTTTGTCGTTAGTTGTAATTGGGGTCGTGGGCTTTTTCCAGCCCTGGTTTCAAACTAGGTGTAGGCTTACTAGGATTTTAGCAGTCCTAAACTAGAATTTCAATAGATGTAGAAGACCCCCCTAGGATTTTACTAGTGCTAAACTAGACTTATACTAGACCAAGGAGGGGGGCGAAAGAGCGGAGCAAGTCAGCCCCCTAGAAGCTATTAGCTTGAAATATTTCAAAGTAGTCCTATACCAGACCAAGGATGGAAGTAAAAGAGCGGAGCGAGTGAGCCACCTAACAATTGTTTGAAAATATTCCAAACTGGACACATGGTAAAGCAAGGAAGAGAGCGAACAAGGGAAGCGAGTGAGCCCTTCTGAAGCTCCTAGTTTGAAATTCTTTAAAGTAGCCTTCTACCAACCAGAGGAGCTCCCCAAAAGCTATTGGTTTGAAAAACCCTAACTGGAACTATACACCAAGCGCTGGTAGAACTGGCCTTCAGACCTAACGCGTGAGCCCCTTAACCAGTTATAAAGCAAACCACGTTAACAATGAAAACGAACAAGTGAAAACATCACGAAAGGACAGCAGACATGAAACATGATCTTTTAGCGAGGAACCCTCTATCCATTTTGTTGGGAGAATTACAGCCGCAGAAAACGTCCGCGTTTGCGTCCAGGAGTTTCTGTGAACTACGTGACGTGACATGACGTAAGGCGCTTTATGACGTCATCAAAGACCTTGACCTACTTTAGGGACTTGCAAAAATTTCAATTCCCAGCCTTCATTATATCAGGAGCCCAGTCAACTCATTTTCTGAGGGGGCATTTTCGCGCCAACGAGATTGCAAGCGTGAGAGGTCTCGGGTTCCCCGCTGCCATTGCAAACCTGCAATGGCCTCTATTTCTATTTGGCTCCGCCAGAAGATTTTTTGAAATTTTTCCAAAACACTAGTGAATGCTACGGGTCGGTAGGATTCAGGAGGCGAGGAATGGGTAGAACGATAACTAGTTTCTATGATTCCGGATATAAGCCTTGAAGGAGGATCGAGTTGAACGAAGAAAGTAAGTATGATAGAGCGTTCGAATTTAGATTTCTTAGCGTACTGGCGTGAATTTAGTCAGGTCCTGGAGAGGCATTTCTGAGATTCGGTGGAGGATATAGGAAGGTTGTACGGATGAGTTCCCCAAGTTTCTTGAGCTATAATGTTTGAGCCATAGAAATTTTTCGAAATCGATCCCTGAATGATAGTTTTATAAAGATTTTCGGAATCACAGAATCGAAACTCTTTTTCATATCAATTCATCCGATCAAACAAATACTGAGTCAAATCATAGGTTTACTGTTCACGTACTTATCTGCTTTCGGTTTGTTTGCAATCTAAGGAAGCTCATTGAAACAAATAAAAAATAAAGGAGAATTTCGACAGTAAATATTCGAAATTTGTGATGCGTTTTGCGAAAACCAGGCTTATGATGAAAAAAATCGACCCCTATTATTTTGACTGATCTGGATCTTATTCTTACCGCAGAATCAAATTCCGTCAAAATATGGAGGTCGAGTTTTTTTCACCACGAGCCGGGTTTTCGCAAAACGCATCACATTTTACAATTTATGAAGGAAGGTTTAATCTAGAACTCTTTAACATTTCTCAAAAATTAAAAAATGCTTGAGGGCAGCACGCTTTAGAAAGAAATGAAAAGGCAAAAAAATATCAATTAATTATATTAAATACAGCCATGATGTCATGAAGGATTGAAAGAAAAAAAATAAGGCAATATTATAAGTAGTAATTAATTTTTCATCAAAATTATGAGGAATAATGAATTCCCGGTTACGAGAGAGTCCGTCTGAAATAATCATCAGTTACAACAAAGCTCAGGAAAGTATTGATGTACCGTAATTACCGCTTTTTGAACACCCTTTTGAGAATACGTATCTTTTATCATGTAAAATTAGCAAGAAGAAAGAAAAAGGAGAAAGAAAAGCTGCTCGTTAAGACAACAGAAAAGATGCTGACACAACAAAGGCGCAGTCAAAATAAAAAAGAAAGACCCTAACCGAAATATGATACGTATATTTTTGTAGTGAAAGTTCTAGAAATATTTTTTGAAGTCGTTTTCTGCACCACTTCTCTCATATTACCTACCAATCCTACGAAGACAAAAAATAATAATAGACCGAAGTATCGTGTTTCCTTTTCTCTCCACCAAAATGAAAGAGATACCTCCACCTATATAGCAGGTGAATTAACCGCGAAATTTTTACGCCATAACTAGAGACGATGATTTTTTCTATCGAAAGCGCCCCTGTAGATTTTCTGTACTTTTTTTACCGACGAACCTGTAATTACCGCGATTCTTCAGTCGTGGCAGTCGCCTTTCTCCTTTAATTTGGTCTTTTGTGTTACGAATTATGTTTCTTCCTCTTCGTTACGACGCGCTCTCCACAATAATACTTTATATTAATACAGAGCAAATTTTTCTCTCAAATTATCGCGTCCTTCTATCCTGACCTCGTTTCTCCTGAACGAGTAACGCCGTCTTGTTTAATGATTCTCATTTCTGTTCATAGAATGTGGTCACATATTCGATAAGAAAAAAATAATTGTTCGCCGATAAATAATGATCTAGTCTTACAAAAAAAGATCGTTCTCGATTTTATTTCGCGCCCACTTGCTTATTTTTTTGCAGTTGTTATCCACGCCGGCATTTGTTCTGCAAGAAAAAAAAACTAGTTCGCGATCTACTCACCGGAATTTCCAAGGCTAGTTTAGTATACTTTATCTTGAAGAGAGACAGAGAGATAGAAAAAAATTGTGATAATTTGACGCTCCCGCATGATAAAATTTGGCATTTCAATTATTTTCATTTTCCTCATCCTCTCTATGATATTTCTTTTGAGAAGAAGTGCTTCCCTGCCAACAAACGAATCCATTTCCGAATCGAATATCAACCAAACATTTTCAAATCAACTTCTTGCCCTCACATTCAAGCTCCTTCTTGATTTCACACCAATCCCGTATCAGGTATTTAATCCACGAATATCCCGGTCACACCACCTTCCTCTCACACGAATCTAAATCCACAACCCGTAGACGGCCTACCTCAAAAAAAGTTCATCCCACGGAGGAAATTTACACGCAGAGAAATGAATGAATCAAACCGAATAATTTTTTCAGAATATTATTCACTGTATGTACACATTATGTAGACAAAGGTAACAAAGTACCAAATATGACACCAGCCGCGATCTCACGTTCCTAGAACTCTGGACTAAATAGGTTCACAAGATCCAGTATAGAGTCGGTCAACTCGCTCGCTTTTTCTCTGTCAGCCGGATTCGGTATGTTGGAAAAATAAATTTTCTTCACCGCCATCAGCACCAGGGAAACGATGATCATTTGGCCAAAAGATCGCATACTCGACATGATGTTTTCCACACTCTGCTTGGTGAACCCCAGATAGAACTGAAGAGGGCCGCGCAAAGGTTCGGGAGCCTTTTCGATATTTTGCTCAAAAATTTCCATAGCGATATCACTGATCTTGAGAAAGAATCGACCCTGGCCGACCTCGGTCGAAGTAATGTTCTCCGCATTTCGTTTTCTCAATCTTCGAGCGTGTGCGATCGAGCGCTCTTCGCGAATTTCCACCGGTGATCCGAGGCAAGAAAGAACAAAAAATACGAATACCAGGATTGTCGAGCACTTTACTCGCAAATTAGAAATTTTCATATTGTTCGAGGCACGTACGACACTTCTTTCAACCGATTACAAGGAAATGATAACACAAAAATAATAAACGAGAGTGAGGGAAAAACGTACACTATAACGCAACGCGCGGAGAAAAACAAATTTCGCAAATGAGAACCAATTTTACGGTGGGAAAATCGAAGATACACGACTAGATTAGACTGATGGCTATTAGTTTCGCATAAACTATGATCCCGACTACCGGTTTCACTGAAACAGTAGTCCGCGTCGGCGTCGATTATTCTCATTCCAGACATTGCACTATTTTCGTCCTGCTCTTCACCAATTTCTAATCATAAACCATGGCTAAATAAATATACACACGTATTCTTTCGTCTTAGCTATTTTGAACGCGTCCGACGTACGAGCATCCGTAAAGGATTTATTCTATCACACTCTAGCTCATTGTGCGCGCTCGAGAGAAAAGAATACAAGTTCTCATTGTCATTTTTTGAACGAGAGCCAATTCGAAAAACACCACATTATACGCGTGAGTTTGTATTGACCTGTCGATAATTCGGTCAGCGAGAAAGTGGTCTCGAGTTTTGCTATGGTCAAGGTCGAATACGATGAACTATGCGGTATGATACACTCGGACTATTCATGCCGAAAATAATTTATCGAATCGCATTGTTTTTTAAACTTGTTGTGGTGGAATGAGCGGAAAGTCGGAAGCTCTTAATTTTTAGTAGTGCACTTGGTGGTGTGGTTGGAATTATTGAACAATTACAAGAAGAAAACTTTGCGTACCGTTAGCTACGTAAAATAACTCTACTTTTTACCTTGGGGAAAAGGTGGTAAGACCAGACCCACTATCTCTAAAACGCCGCATCTTGAATCAGATGACCTTGAGGAATGACTACGTTTTTCAGCTCATCAAACACATCATAATCATTTTTAGTTTAGGCATTGAAGGTATCTGCAAAATACTTCAGTTTCAAATAGAAAAACGACATGCCCCGGTTAACTTTAATAGTCCGAGCTACAGATGATCAGAGATAAACTTAGAAAAATTTCAACCTCCTAGCCCCTTAGAAGAATTTCATGTTCCAAGAGGACGACAAAAAATTTTCTTTCCAAGTCCCATGGTCATAGTTGAGTTAGGTTACGTTACGTTGCTTCCCGGACGGCGGACGTTTTCTCCGGAAAGACCATCCGATGAAACAGGTTCCCTGTTGAAATTCGCAGAAGATTTCATCGCCCTTTAGAACAGTCGCCTGGAAATTGAAAGGTCTCAAGTTCGGATCCGGACGAGGAGATCTAAATTTTTTTCATTTACCAACAACCCTCCTTCTCTGGTCTACACATATTTCCGGAATTGCAGAGGCCACAAACTCAGACTTGCGAAGTTCATAATCCTAGATAAATATGTTACAGTCACGTTGGTGCTGCCAGATGAGATGATAGTATATAGGGTGCGCCAAAAAGATGTTAACAGTAAATCGGGGAACTCCACGAAATTGTCGCGAAGTCCTCACGGAGTTTTTCGTTCAATTGTTAACATCTTTTTGGCGCACCCTGTATACAAGGGAACCTAAACCGATGACAATTTGAAGAAAATTTTTATTCAACTCCTGCAAGTATCTCACCGAGCCGAGGTGGGTCGATTCTTAGTCGATTTATGATTCCCAGGTAATGTGCGACGGGCTTGTCAACTTTTAATTGAACTGAAATCGACTTTGATCTGAAGTCAATTCTGAGTCAACTCATAACTTTTGTATCAACTTAAAATTGATTGCTGTATTGGATCGATTTATTGAAAATTTATTTCTAGTTCTTTGATGATGGTTGACTTTAAATTGAACCAAATGAACGTATTGCGAATTCTGATAAAATTTCTCCAAATTTTTCTATTGACCAGAAATTTACTACTCTTTTGGGTCGATTTCAAGTCGAATGTGGGCTTGTATCAATTTTAAATTTTTAGTCAAACTGGATTTAATTTTGAGACGACTTCTCTAAATTTGACTATCATCTTGAAATGGACTATTCTGCGGCGTCAATTGACAGTCAATTTTTGACTTGTCTCATGTCTGTAGACTCTCCTGCAATTCGACCCATAGAACAGGTTTCCTCCATTCTTCGTTCAACTTTGTTCAGGAAGCTGTCGTTTCTTTTTATTCAGAAATCTGCAAGAAAATTAGTGGACAAAATTTTAGCTTCCGAGTTACACCCCATGTAGAAATCTGCGAGCACACCTCTACGTCATCCTCTTCTGCCAAATTAAAGAACAAATTAGTACCCCCTCCCTTATACCATGTAGGTAATTTGGAAAGGGATGCATTTATCGGCACGCGAAGGAATAATGAATACACGAGAAAAAAGAAGGGAAATCACTAACATTTAATTGAAGTAAACGCTAAAACAAAACGTACACGATAAAAGTAAAATTTCAGCATAAATATAACGTTATTGAACGCGATTATAATGGTTTGAAACGAGAAAAGAAAAAATAAACGCCATTTTTTAGCACGCGAAATAAAATAAAAAGAAGATGAAGTTCGAAGTTTTGAAATAGTACATTTTGTATCAAGTGGCCCCTCCGATGTGTTGTACAATTTCTGTTCAACCCAAACTCGACTCAATTTTCTTCATTTTCGTTTTGGAGATCCATCCACATCACTAATTTTATCTGCCCTAGTGTCAGAATATTCACTAACGCACGTTAAATCCATACTTTCAAAAAAAATAGAGATCACGCAAAAGCTGTAGTGCACAGAATCATACCCTGGGAACTCGTACTACCCGCAATAAACATTTGTAATCACAGACCTCCAAATTTCATCTCGTAATGCCTAGAAACATTATTCATATTCACTTGTTCAGACACGACAAATTCAGGTATTGGCTACTATAATCGTAGTTTTATCGCGTTGGAATATTATACATTTACTGTCAAAACCTATTAAGAGGATCGTGTGTGTGTCATCGCGTGAATCACATATAAGAATCAGCTATTTTCATTTTTTTTTCGCGTGTACTTTTTTCGCGTGCGAATATTTTTCATTCGCGTGCCGTTATATTATATATCCCATTTGGAAATCTGCAAGTGCACCTGTATACATCACCTTTCTTCCGCCAAATTAAAGAGCAGAACATGACACCCTCTTATACCCAGTATATGACTCAGAAATCTGCAAGTACACCAGTACACTACCCTCCTTCCCGTCAAATTAAAAAGCTAATAAGTACTTCCGCCTTGTACCCTGTAGGCGATTCAGGAATCTGTAAGTACACCTCTGAACCACCTATCTGCTGCCATATTGAAGAAAAAATTAGTCTCCCTCTCCATAGCGGTGTCGGGTAGGTGATTCATAAATCTGCTAGTCACATCCTTTCCTTCTGTAACATTAAAAAGCAAATGAGTACACTCCTCCTCTTCTCTCCCCGAGTATACCCCGAGGATCAATAAACTAGATTTACACTAAACCAAGAGTGTGCCCTGCGACAAACAGTATACTAGAGGTACACTAGACCAAGATTGGTCGGTCCTGAGAGCTAAATAGCTTAGCATCACAAAAGACCGAGATAGGGAACAAACGAACGGAGAGAGCCTTGGAAGCTAAGTAGCTTATTCTACAATATTCTAGACGTACATTAGATCGCAAGTGAGTCCTGGGAGCCAAGTAGCTTAACATACAGCATGCTAGAGTTACACTAGACCGTAAGTGAGCCCTTGAAGCTAAGTAGCTCGAGATACACTAGACCACGAGCGGAGCGAGCGAGCCGTGGGAACTCACTGGCTCAACATACATTATACTAGAGTTACATTAGACGAGGATGGGTGAGAGAAGAAACGGGTTGAGTGACCTGTGAGAGCCAGATAGCTTATAACATATAGTATATGAGTTGCACTGAACCAAAATTGAGTGAGCTCTGAGAGCCAAGTAACTTATTGTACAATATTCATAGCATTTTACTAGATTGAGAGTGAGCCCTGGAAGCCAAGTAGTTTAACATAGGATTGGGGCGAACAAGAGGAGCAAGTATGCCCTTGGTGCTTAGTAGCTCAACGTACAGTATTTTAGAGTCACACTAGACGAAGATGGGTGGGAGATAGAGCGGTGCGAGAGACCCCTGAGAGCCTAATAGCTCAACTTACAGAATACTAGAGTTACACTGGACCAAGATTGAGTGAGCCTTGAGAGCCTAGTAGCTCAACATACAGTACAACAGACGTACAAAGCTTAGAGGCCTCATGTCATACATAGCTCGGCGATCCATGTTGCCCCTTGATTTGAATAGATATGCAGTGCTTCATACACAAATTGGCTTTACCCCTTCAATGAGTCAGATATGCAACGTTTCAAACACCATAAGTCTTAGAACGCTCTTTCAAGGTACTTCGTTCCCCTCGTTCAACTCCGTGAAAGAACCCGTGATTTTTAAAAAAATTTATACATGTTTTATGTTGTTACTCTGCCCTGACCCTTAATTTGAAATTTTCTGAGTTTCCCCCCCCCCCCTCACATCGCCCTTTTCACTCCGTGAATGATTCGAAAATTCGCGAGCTCATTACTGCCAGATAAATATTTTCGAAAATCCGTACCCGCCATTTTTCCAAGACCTGAAAAGGCTGAAAAACGGATTTTCACGGACTTGAACTAATTAATCGATAAGGATCAGGAAAAAGGTATCTCTCATACAAGTGACTGAGGTACTTTTCCCTTGATCGAATCGACGTAGCAGGAGGCTGCATTATAAGTCCAAGTCCATGAGGATCAGGAGAAAAGTATCTATCATTATGGCGACTGAGGTGTTTCACCCTTGAGCACAAGAAATTCGTATTCAACGCAAAATCAATCTATGACGAAAAATCCGTAAATCTGGCAGCACTGCGCGAGTCAACCTTACTTAGTTTATATACTAGGTTTATACTAGTTTTTTGATAGCTTTATACTGATTTTAGCAGTCTTGAACTAGAATTATAATAGACGGAGAAGCCTCCCCCCCCTTAGGATTTTAAAAGCTTTAAACTAGGCTTATAATAGGGTGTCCAGGCGTAGCCTATAATCATCAAAACTATAAACGGATCTAGTCAGTTTATACTAGTAAGAACAAGGAAGAGGGCGAACGAGCGGAGCGAGTGAGCTACCCGAAAGCTATCAGTTTGAAACACCCAAAAGCTATTAGCTTGAAATATCCTGATATGGACTTATACTATACTTTTGAGAAAGACAAGAAACATGATCTTCATTATTTTATTTGGCTCCGCCAGAACATTTTCTTTCTTATATCACGTCATACTTTAGATTTACCTCTTCCAATCTCTTCCCGTTCAGTATCGTACACAATTGAAGGAACGACAACGTCTCGTAAAATCTCAAAAATTGATCAAGTTCGTAAAGTCGAAAAACATAAAAAAAATCGAACAAAAGACGAGACCGTAAAACGTTGAAAAACAAGAAAAATCTTGAAAATTAAATATCGTGGATACATAAATATAATAATAATTTCCGACTAAACAAATATCTACAGACGAACACCAAATTAGAACTAAGATAAATCGAAAGAGAAAGAGAAAGAGTCAAAGGTGTCCCAAAGTTTGAAAACTTTTGTCTCTTCTATCCCTCTCGATCAAGGCGTCTTCATAATTCGAATAACCCGCAGATATGTCCTGAGAAAAATAAACTCTTGATATTCTCACTTTGATCATCATTACATGATTTTGGAGAGAAATGATAACAAGTGGTAAACAAAATGCCTTCTTGCCAGTGAGTACAACCTTTTGAACACAGATCAATTTAAAAGAAGTCAGCAGGCGTGACTATTCCTGTGTTCTCAACATATTTTTAGCGGGAAATCTGCTATCTCTTTTGTTGAGAAACACTCGTAAGAAATTTCGCCGAGCGCGAGCGCATCCAACTTCAATGACGTCATTTTTTTTGGAAAAATACCGAACGACTTGAAATATTTTCAACCGTGAAGCTATATGAGAAGAAACTTGAGGAGGGGATTTTGGCATGATGTCATCAGAAAAATAGGTCGAGGCCAGATCAAGTTCAGAGAGAGCCTCCAAGAGATACTTACTGTTTTGATAATGCAATCGTGTGTATTTGAGGTATAGTACAGCTAATACAGATTGCTGAGCTTATCAATATTCTCGCTCACACGGTTAAAGCCTCTTTTACAGCTACTTTTTTCTTTGAAGGATAAACTCGCTTTCTTCATGCCACCACATAATATTTTTGATTACTACGAGTACATACTTGAACTTAGATAGATGGTTAAATTTGGGGATGAATAGTCAACTGTGATTACACTGCTGCGTAAGCTTTTTTTTTGGGGGGGGGAGGCATTTAAGTCGAATACGAGAAAATGTTTATTCATGAATGATCAATTCAAGACTTTAACTACCGGGAAGTAAACTTTTTCTTCATTCTTCCCCTCCCTTGCAATAATTTTCTGAAGTCAGCGCCTCTGTCTACTCTCGAACTCCAAAATGAGGAGGATTGCGATCCACATTGCGGACAAAACTATGCTAACTGTCCATTGTGTGAATTTTACAGTAAAGAAAGACATACGTGCTAAACCTCGCAGCATCTTTTTGATCGACAGATGGAAAATAATGTCTATACAGATGCACCTCAAGTTACAAGCGTGATCTCAACCAAATCGTCGATCCACGAGGATGGGAGGAGTCCCAAGATTGAAAACAAATATTAAATTTTACTATAGCTTTACTGTAGGTGAAGTCTTTTGTGAAGATTTCAGAGAAAGACTGGAATTTGATTTCTAATCTAACAGAATTTCCGTCGTGAATGTATCAAAATGTGTACAAGCATAATTATCATAATATTGTAAAATAATGGTCAGTTGACCTACCTGTAACATGGGCAGGAAGTAACACAGGAATTCGCCAAGTAACCAGTTTTGAAAGAGTAGGGACATGATGGTGAAAGGAATCGTAATTAGACATTTGACGAGGTCGGCGACAGCGAGATTGAGAAAATACGCGTTCGTCGCCTCTCTGTACAGTTTATTTCGGATCAAGATGTAAATTTCATAAATATTGATCGCCGTACCGAGAGCGATTATCAGGGTGAAGATGAACAATATCGACACGTAATGTTCTTCTAGATCGGATCGAAAACTAGGCGAATTTAGCGGAAGACTATGATTATCGCTGCCTTCGACCACGTTGATGGCTGTCAACCAATAATAGGTCGATTCCGTATAGTCCGGTAGGTCGCTTTCGTTATCCATAACGCCGATATGGTGAATTTTAATTATGTCACACAATCACGCATCTGTCACTTAGAACGCCGGTAGTAACGTGATGAGTTCAGCGTCAAGTCGAGAGAGAAAAGCGTCTAAAAATATATACGCGGTCAATATCGTCGACGTGAATACCATTTTTACGAAATAATAACGAAGAGCCTTTATTTTCGAACGCGTTGTCGAGTCGAGTTTACGTCTTTGAATACGTCGATCTCGCCGTCGGATACGAACACGAAAACGCACAACGGGCAACGATCGTATTGAGAAAACAGACTGTAAAGTCTAACGTCGACGCAAAAGTCGCCGTTTAAAGTCATTTACTAGTTGCTGTTTCGGAACGATATTTCGCGCCTGTGTGTGCATTCGGGGAAATGAACGTGAGAACGCGTGCCACCTTATTGTAAATCTGTCACCGCTGGTGTAAATCGGATAATGTAAAAATTTATTGTTCTTGCTAAAGTTTTGTCTATCGTCGAACGGATAGTCGGCCACGAGTCAGGATAAATTCTTCGGATAGGTCGAATTTATCGCTGGGGTTAAATTTATACGGACTTCCATCGACTCGAATGAAAATTCGTTTAACGAAATCTCTTTTTAGGTTTGTTGTACCGTTCATTTTTGTTATGGTCGCCGGAATAGCAATAGATGAGGCTTGAACGTCCAGCAAGGTCACAGAATCGAAATCTTTTCTCGCGTTCTTACGCCTACAGTAAATGGCAGCTCATTGCAGTTGTAACCACTAATTACCCAGACAATTAATTAACCAACCTTTTTACCGTTTTAGAATGACCGTTTTTTATTGTAAACGTCTGAAATTCGAACAGAATCTATTTTTTTTTTCAGTGGAGAGAGAGTTTTTTTTCCTTTCGATATTCTGCTTTTCATTTTTTCCCCCACGTTCTCATTAACCATCTAGAATGGAGAAGCATTGTTTTAGATCTGCTACAATCAGAATTAAAAATACGTGGTTCATTGGTATTTGTGTTTGTTGTCTTGTGTATAAAACGATACTTCTGAAGTTATTCGGAGTAAAGCTGTAATTAGCTTTTGATTGGAACTTTCTCTGTGTGTGTATTAGATTCTAATTAGTACGTATACTTGCGTCCGAGTGATTCAGGGTAATGTATTTTAGCTTGTGTAGTGCTCACAGGGTACACACCTATTTTTAGCACATAAAGTTATGTATGGATTAATCTATCTTATTGACTCTAATTACGGACAGGGTGTGACCTTTCAAGTAATATCAAAGATCTCTCAATGAACGGAGAGTCATGCTGACGCGTTGGCGCGTATCTCGAGATAATATAGTCCTAACTTAGTTGGAGCCTTGTTTGAGATCTCGTCTCTCATTGATATGCTCTTGAATTATTGATTTGATTATGGTAATTGATCTAAGTGACTCGCACCCAGGGGAATGTGTAATAGGCCTGAAGGGTGGCATGGTTTGTGGAGTACGACTGGCTTAAAGACAGTACTCGGGTTGCGTATCTGAGTGATTGCACCACACCGTTAAGAGCACCGAAGGTTGGTCGGCACGTGGAATCCGGTAGCAATAGATTTGCATGTGCCTGGGTTCTATGTTTAGACCCGGAGCCAAGGTGTCGCAAGCCATGGTCGAGGTGCGGACTTCCATTCTGCCGTTTGTTGATGACACCACAAAGAAGAGAGAATTCTCACGTGAATTTTTAAGGGAGCTGTCAGCATCAATAGATTATTTATGGCCTCCAATGCCACCTCTAGATTATAAATACTGTGCAGGTCGGGTTAGTCACGTACAGTTTTTTTTTCTCCCAATTTACAAGCTGCTAGCAGCCTACTCTCAGGGCTATGAGCTCGGCTAAATTGTATTAAGATGCGTGAGAGGACGTTAGCCTTGATGTAGAAAGTTGAACATGTCAGGGATGGAGGGGAAGTTGTCTGACTGTGCCTGTGTGTAATTGCGAGGGATGGTTAGGGTATTGCAAAGTTGAGTAAACTTGGGACAGCTGATGATGTGTTGAACAGACGGGGGAGAGGGGTCGGATTTACAATGACGGCATGAGAGAGGCATAAGATAAGGGATGAGATGGGTGTGTTTAAGTCTGGTGTGGCCATTTATGATACGGGTGATGACTTTTTTATTCTCTGGGTGTTGACAAAGTTGAAGAGTCCACGAAATGAGAATATTTTCAATTCGGGCTAGCTTGTTTGAGTATGATTTGAGGTTACATGAATGAGTGAACAATGCTTGAGATATAAATTTGTTGATATGTTTGGAGAGGTTGGAGCGTAAGAGCAGGGAAGAGTGGTAGACAGATGGGTGTTAGGTAGCTAGTTTGGCTGCTTTGTCTGCATTTTCGTTTTCTGGGATACCCTAAGGACCAGGTACCAGGATGAAGAATAATAGATGGGGTGGCTCAACGAAGGTAATAAGAGTGTGTATATGATTCATGAGTGGGTGGAAGGAGATGCAGCTGTAGATGGCGTCAAGTGATGAAAGGGACTCCATACTGACCAAGAATGGATCGAGGGGAAGAGAGGAGAGTAAGTTGGAGAGGATACGGTCTAGACAGCTAAAGATAGCTTGTAATTCAGCGGTGAAAATTGGTGCGTTGTTGCGGTGTTGGTGAGAGACTGTGATATGACCTATTGAGTATGCGAAGCCGGCTTTGTTTTGATATTCAGAACCATCAGTGGAACATAATATAAGGTTGTGGAAGGTGTTGAGAATTTTTTAGGACAGTGTCTGGTATTCTGCGGAAGAGGTTGATAAACAAGAGAGACTTGTGAGATCGTGAATTATTTTGGATGTAGTAAAGAGCCACGGAGGGGATGAGGGAACGATTTGGTTGAAACAGTGGAACTTGAAGGAGCGTGTTCATTGGAGTTCCATATTGGGACGTAGGTTGGCCACGGAATCGATGGTGGAGGGGAATTTAAGGGCAGGATAGTTGTGAGGAAGTTGCGTATTAGTTTTAGGTGTTGATAGTGAAGCGGGGTAAGCCAGTATCTGCACAAAGACCTTCAGCGGGACTGGTTCGAAATGCTCCAGCAGCTATTCGGAGTACAGAATTTCGGACATTGTCGAGCAGTTAGACTGGAGACGGGGGGGGGAGACGATAAATGGGTGAGCCGTAATCGAGAATGAATCAGATTAAGCTTCGGTAGAATTGGAAGAAAGTTTTTCGGTTACAACCTTCTTATGGGTGGGAAAGGAATTTCATTACGTTTAGTGCTCGGAAGTAGGCCTATTTTAATTTTGTCAGTTTGATGTATGGGACCCAGGATTGACGGTTGTGGGAATTGAGGCCAAGATCTTTTGTGGTATTAACTTGCGGAATATGGTGCTCAGCAATTGTAAAAGGGGGATATTTGATGGCTTTCTGTCGTGGCTTTTGGAAGACAATGAGTGGACGGTGGGAGCGTGTTGTACTACTGGAATGTAAATGGATGCTTAGGTCATCTGAGGAGTTGAGGATATCGCAAGATAGTTGTCAGAAAGTTGGTTGTTAGTTTGAGGCGTCGATAATAGAAAGAGAGAAAGGTAGTGTCTGCCCAGAGACCTTCAGCGGGACTGGTTTAGAATGCTCCAGTAGCTATTCTCAGAGCAGTATTTTCGATGGTGTCGAAGAGTTTTGAGTAAGAGGGGGGGGGGGGGGGCTGAAACCGTAAATGGGTGAGCCGTGATCGAGGATAGATCGGGTTAGGTTTTGGTAAAGCTAGAGGAGGATTTCTACTAGAAAACCTGTTTTATCGGTGAGTTTCCCGGAAAAAACATCCACCGTTCAGCCAGCCGGCAGATGTCAAAAAGTTACGAGTCCCTCTCCTGTCACCTGTAGCTTGAGATCGAAATTTTTTTCACGTCCCCTGTTATCATCTACAGCTCGGAGGTCGAAATTTTTCCTAGTCCTCATTCTACCACCTATACAGGTTGAGGTCGAAATTCCCTCCTATACAAGTGTAGGCCTGAAGCTAGTACTCCTAGCCTAGTTGAAGTCTAGTATACTGTATTTTGGCTTCGCCCTTTCAATGAGTCGGATGTGCAACAATTTAAACACCATAAAACTCAGGAAAGGCTTTTCAAAAATATCTCGTTGAACAGGTTCCCTGCCTCCCCTCTTTAGGACGTTGATGACTCGAATGCATGAGGTGACACTAAGTGGGGATCCTTGAGATACCATTTTCTTGAGAGTGAGTTGAGGAGTACTGATCGCTCACGTGGATGATGGATTTTTTAGATAATCCTGAAGTAAGAGGGGAAAGGGTCCGCGAAGTCCGAGTTGGTGGAAAATGAAGCATATGCGGTGTATCCTTACTTTTTAGAAGGCGTTCTCCACGTCGAAAAACATTGAGTAAAGCTTTGCTCCGTGTGCATGGGCATCGTATATTTGGGAATCGAGGTCAGCGAGCGTCATTTGAGCTGATCGACCTTTTCGGCAACCATATTGCAGAATCAAGAAACCAGGAGAGTCTATTATTGATCATTTTTCCGGTACTTTGCTAAGAGTTTGAATGCCTAGAAGTGATATAGATTGGTAAGAGATTGGTCGTGAAGGATCTTTGAGAATTTATAGGATTAGCATTTTGAGCTTGGTGTTTGAGCTGAGTGAAGGGTGGGTCGTAGTTGGCGTTAGATGAAATTTCTAAATAATTCTTTGCGAGTATTTCGATCTTGGAATACAAGCAAACATTGAAAACTGACTACCTCGAAATGTAATACGATTATAGCTTAGTTCTTCCTTGGAGTGTCGTATGGAAAACGTTCGATTGTGCGTCTGGCCGAGGAATCCCTGAGTTCTTTCTTTAAGATAATTCATGCGGAAATAAGGTATACTTGGCTTTTTCTGCTCAAATTTTTTAATCAAACGTGTCGTTTCGGACTCATCAAGTCCTTTTTCGAACGAGCCAATTTCTTCTGCTCTTGCACCGATAAAATTTCGTCGAGTTCAGTTAATGGTCTGATAAGAGTCTATTGGGTGGCTACAAAGTTAATGTTTCCACAAATAAAGCATTGGTTGAATAAAAGGAAAAAATTGGCTCTAAATATCACTATATTTTAATTACTTTAGTGTATAGAATCAGTAGCCTAAACTGGTTGAGCGTAAAATATCCAGTGGATCATTTGGGATTGTCTGCAGAGATCAAGGAGATTGACTTGATGAAGCGCAGAAGCACACCTGTAGGTAGAGTTCAAGGCGAGGACAAGTCTTGGCTAAGTAGTGGGGCAGATCCTGGATCTGTTCGTCTCCAGTGCGGTTCGAGATTGTCCAAGTTGAGGATTGCTTTGACGGTATTGGTTTCTAGTTTATCCTCTGGTGGCCTCAAGGGAGTATTGTTTTATGGATGCCATGCTGGTGAGTGTTGTAGCACGAATCAGACGGTAGGTTCTCAGCTGACTGGTGGGATGTCGGATGAGCTGGGGTTGGGAGCTGAAATCGCAACCCCCAAAACCCACCTGACCTCGGTTAGGGTAAGAGCATTTAGGTTACTCCTTGTTAAGGCACTTCAGTTGGTGGGACACCCCTGTAGTCCGTTGTAGGGACGCGTTACTCATTTGGTGAATAGCTCAGTAGTTTCTTTTTGGTGAGCTGTATCGCTGAAGAGACTGATACCTGTATTTTCGTAGCGAGCATACCTGTGCACTGAAATACTTGATTCTATCGGTCAAGTCGAGAAGGAACTCATCCATGTCTTTTACAGTTCTAGATGATTGACTGAAGCTGTTCAAAAGTCGGTTCCACCCACCAAGAGAAGGCAGTTCGGGCATGTTGACTGGGAATTACTTTTGGAGTTAGCTGCGCTAAGAACCTATGACTGACAGAGTGTAGAATTGACCAATGAGAGACCTGTCCGTTCGGCACCAATTATTTAATACCTTTTTCCTCGAAAATAGGATATTCAACCGCGTGTATTTCACAGGTTACAAAAGAGTGAGAATCAATGATTTTTGTTCGATCCAATACGCAAGACTAATATGCGAGTCGGTAGGATTTCAGAAAATGGTTTTACCTCGTTCACAAGATATCTTCCATTTAGGTTATTCTAAAAAAATTTGAAGGAGTTCATGTTTTTGCCCTCGTTAAAATACGTAAGTATATCTTTTACACTACAAAATAAAATAGAATGATATATTGACAAAAATTTTTTACTGTCTAGAAATCGGCTTATGAAATCGTGAAACCTGTGTTAGGTTTTGATTTACGCCCGCAAACTAAATGAATTACATCATGAATAGACGTTGTGACAAAACCCTGTTGTCTGGGAGACGAAATAGGTAAGGAGTTTATAAAACCGCTGTATACTTGTCCGTGATATAACTTTTTTTTCATTTTATAATTATTTTTATTCTTGAGCTATTCTCTAAGTCATCGGCTTTTAAATATTACAAATGAATGTAAATCATATCGTAGGACTTTCCATGGCAAAAAACAGCTTTGGTAGGTCTTTGATGAAAGATAGAAGTTCTGCTCGCACGGAAAATAAAATGAACTAAACCACAGATGAAATTGGAAAAATTTATAAATATTTCAAAGTTCATCTTTGTTTAGTCTATTTTATTTTCCATGCGAGCAGAGCTTCTATCTTTCATCAAGTACGATCTCTGCACGGATAAAAATCTCATACTTACACCTTTCGTATGATTTGTTTTTGGTACCCAGTTTTAGTTTTGGCATAAATAAACACTGTACGGAATTATATATTTCGAAAAATACGGATAATTTTTGATATATGTATACCTGTAGAATCCCGCGTATAACTGTATCTTCTCGCGATAGGGCAAAACAATTTGCATAATATCATAATTATGGTACATATTCCTGTTTAGACACTCGAGAATGAGCTGCTTCGTCGCACTGATCTGTGGATCACTATGATTGGGATTCACGTTAACTCTCCTGTAAGTTATATTTTGTACCGATAACAATCACTACTTCGCGATTTTTGTGTGATCAATTGAAACTACTTTTTAAATCACTTTACCATAATTCTTGTAAACGTCCTCAAGCACAAATTCATCTTAGTGAGTAAAACTCATGTTGTTATGTAGTAAGTATTATTCGAAAAAGTAAACCAGGAAAAAAAAGTTTTTTAAATCAAACAATAGAAGAACGTAAATAAGGATGTATATTTTTTCCGTGAAAACTACGAAAGTTTAGCATAAGAAAATATATAAGACGGCTTTTAGTACCACAAATAACGAGTTCGATTTCCGTTTCCTTCTGATGACGCCGGGGTTGCGTCGAAACGTCAAATATTTTCTGTCCTTAATTGTGGCAATAAGAACCATCCTATATATTTTCTTATTATTTCTGAAACATTAATGTAATTTGAATATGAAGTAAGATACAAACTTTAGGCTTATATCGCACGTATTATAATTGTTGGTGCCAGGATGATTCCGAGTCGCAAAGTTTATAGCACATGTAGAAAGTTTTCTGCACTCTTCATGCGCGACTCGAAGCCTGAAAGTTTTCATCATCTCTTGTCTTTCGTCTACGTTTGGCGTCGAGAGAGAAATTACCTATTTCTAGGACTTCTAAGATTCTAAGATTCCAAATCTTCATGGAAGAATGGGAGGAAGGAAATAACCTCGTAGGCACCTAATAAAAAAATAGAAAATAAAATGATATAACGTGTCTAGATCGGGACAGAATGTTAGGAATAGTGAAGAGTGGAATTTGAACGGTAAGTGTGTAGGTGTAAGAGTGCCAAATCAAGTCAGTAAAGGTTAAGTAGATGTAGATTCTTCAGGATTATGTATTATGGTTGGATATAAGAGTAAAAATTGGTTAGTTGTAGACTATATTGCAAGGTGCAAAAATGGTTTCGAACGTTGTGTGCTTTGGGAGGAAAGAGGGAGCATTAGTAGCAGAGCGGAAATGTAAAAATTGGGGACAGGTTGACAGCGGGGGCCAGATGAGGAAGTTAGCATTATGGAGATTAGTTAGGTGGGTGTTGTCCTTTCCTGGGTATTGAATCTCAGGTTTCTGTCAATGATTGGGTAGAAACTTAGTGACATTGAGTGGATTACTGTTCCGAAGGGGATGATGTATCAGTATAATCAGCGGGGTAGACGTGATGAACGGTACTTCAATTTGAATGAGACGCAAGCGTCCCTATTACGTAATCGTATAGCGTAATTATATTTTCAATGTCGCTAATTTATGTTGGCGTAATGATGATTCATCTAGCCGGTGCAATACTTTCTATATTGTGTGAGTGCTAAATAGATTGCGGTGAGAAAATGCAAAAATGCACAATTTTGTATCCGACAACATAGGTACAACTTACAAATAATTTCAAAATTTTTCCAGTCCCTAATGTGGTCTAGGTCAAGGTCAATGATGACGTCATAAAGCATCCTGGCTGGAAGTTGAAATGTTTCCAAGTCTCTAAAGTAGGTCAAGGTCATCGATGACGTCCTAAAGTGTCACACGTCACGTCAATTGAAATGTTTTTATGTCTCTAAAGTAGGTCAAGGTCAAGGTCATTGATGACGTCATAAAGCATCACAAATGGAAGTTGAAATGTTTCCTATTCCCAAAGTAGGTTAAGGTCATTGATGACATCATAAAACATCACACGTGCCGTCACGTCACGTCGCGTCACGTCACGCAGTTCCCAGAAACTTTGAGTGGAAATTGAAAATTTTCCAGTCTCTAATGTGGTCAAGGTCAAGGTCAATGATGACGTCATAAAGCATCCTGGCTGGAAGTTGAAATGTTTCCAAGTCTCTAAAGTAGATCAAAATCATTTTTCAAGTCTCTAAAGTAGGTCAAGGTCAAGGTCATTGATGACGTCATGAAGCGTCACATGTGACGTCACGCAGCTCACAGAAACTCTTGCTGGAAATTGTAATTTTTCCAAGTCCTTAACGTAGGTTAAGGTCAAGGTCATTGATGATGTCATAAAGCATCCCAGCTGGAAGTTGAAATTTCAAGTCCCTAAAGTAGGTCAAGGTCAATGATGAAGTCATAAAGCATCCCGACTGAAAGTTGAAAAGTGTTTTCAAGTCCCTAAAGTAGGTCAAGATCATTGATGACATCATAAAACATCACACGTGCCGTCACGTCACGTCGCGTCACGTCACGCAGTTCCCAGAAACTTTGAGTGGAAATTGAAAATTTTCCAGTCTCTAATGTGGTCAAGGTCAAGGTCAATGATGACGTCATAAAGCATCCTGGCTGGAAGTTGAAATGTTTCCAAGTCTCTAAAGTAGATCAAAATCATTTTTCAAGTCTCTAAAGTAGGTCAAGGTCAAGGTCATTGATGACGTCATGAAGCGTCACATGTGACGTCACGCAGCTCACAGAAACTCTTGATGGAAATTGTAATTTTTCCAAGTCCTTAACGTAGGTTAAGGTCAAGGTCATTGATGATGTCATAAAGCATCCCAGCTGGAAGTTGAAATTTCAAGTCCCTAAAGTAGGTCAAGGTCAATGATGAAGTCATAAAGCATCCTGACTGGAAGTTGAAAAGTGTTTTCAAGTCCCTAAAGTAGGTCAAGATCATTGATGACGTCATGTCACGTCACGTCACGCAGTTCTCTGAAACTCTGAGTGGAAATTGAAATTTTTACAAGTTTCTAAAGTAGGTCAAGGTCAAGGTTATTGATGACGTCATAAAGTAACCCAACTGGAAGTTGAAATTCCAAGTCCCTAAAGTAAGTTATTAAGGTCATTGATAACGTCATAAAGCCATACTCGTCACGTCACGTGACGTCACGCAGTTCACAGAAACTCCCGGACGCGGACGTTTTCTGAGGATGTAACCCCCTAACAAAATGGATGGTTAGCGGGTTCCCCGCTAGAAAATGTTTTCGGAGTGAGAAATTGCGTGACCTCTAACATTTTTTCTCGCATCAGCAACAAAATTTCGTGCCGAGTCCGACAAAAAGGTAGGATGACTCGAGTGTTAAAAGTGGTCTTCCTAATCATAACAATCCAAAGCAGTGTTGTCACCTAACATCAAGGTTGCACGAGAATGACTGAATGGGCTCAAGGAGGGTCAAAATTTCCCAAAATTAAGAAGGCGGTTTCGACATTTTTCTCAAATTCCCGATGAAATTATGCGCCGAGTCCGAGAACAATGGTGGAATGACCTGACGAACTACCAAAATGATCAAATGTGCCCAATGAGGGTAATTTACTGAAAAAGGGATTCAGTCTCGGCCAATTTTCCCAACATGAAAATTGGGGTGGTTCTTGAATTCACGAGTGTACAACTGAAAGCGAGCTTCCCCGTAACCTTAGCCTTACAGCGTGATAACCAACGGAAAATTCTCCATGTTTGCTCTCCTTTCTCGAAGGCGGGGCCTTGTTCGATCTCTCACCGCGGGTGTACAACAGAAAGCCAGCTTCTTAATATCATTCCCTCTAGCAGCCGACACAACGCGAATTTCTGCGTTTGCCCTCCTTCATCAATGACCGGGCCTCCTTCAATCTCTCACCGCGAGTGTAGAGCAGAGTGCATGCTTCTCGATATCCTTCATTCTAGTGGCCGACGTACCGCAAATTTCTGCACTTCTCCCCTCTTTGATCGAAGACGGGACCTTATTTCATCTCTCACCGTGAATCTACAACCAAATGCTAGCTTACATCCATTTTGATACTTCATAAGGTCATTTGGGTGATTATTTTCAAACTCAGCGCCAAATCTCACCAATGTATTGTACAGAGTTTTGAAGATCGCGCAATCGTTTATGAGGGACGATTATGATCTTCTTAGGGCCACACATCCATTCCAAAGCTTCGTAGGGTCATTCGAGTGATTTTTTCAAACTTGGCACCAAATTTCATGAAAGGATTGTACAAAATTTTGAAGATCACCACACAGGCTGAGTTTAGGGCTGGTGCGGAAAGCTTCTCAGGCGATTCTGAGGGAAGAAGTTTGGATGGGGTCAAGTACAGCGAGGACAGTTTAGCCAGCTGAGTTATAAATTGGAGAGCCGTAGTCTTGTTTTGAGCGGATGAGGCTTTTCTACAGTTGTAGAAATAATTTTTTACTGCAACCTTTAGAAGGATGGGACGTATATTTCAAAATGTTGAGTGCGCGTGTGCATTTGGCTTCGATGGATATAATCTGGGGGACCCAGGTATGTTTGTGGTCAAATTGTAAGCCAAGAAGTTTGCCGAGGTTACGGGATGGAATTTGGAAGTTCTGTAAAATTAAGGGAGGGATGGAAGGGATAGGATTTCTTTTTTTGAAGATGACTGAATAGGTTTTTGAGGGAGAAAATCTGAATCCGGTTTTCGAAGTCCATGTGGCGATTGAGTTTGGAGTTTCCTGAAGGAGTCCGTGCGGGCTCTTTAGGGGTCAGCGGAGGAAATAGAGATGTCAAAATCGTCGGCGAAGAGGCGTTGGGTGAGAGGGGGTTTGACGTACAGTATGTGGTTATATCATTAATTGCTAATTGGAGTAGTAAAGTGTATCATCAAAAAAAAAAAATCTCGATTCATCAAACTGCTGCACGCAGGTTCTAGATGCGTGTGAAATTCTGTAAATCAATTCATGTGTATTAGTATTTTTTTCTTAGCAGAAAGTTGTTTTTTACGATTCATCTGCCGGTCAAAACTTCTAGAAGTGGTATTCATTTGCATAGATCGAAAAAAAAAAGTTTATTGATAACTAATTTATTTATTTCCAATACCGCATACCTTGCTCGGTATTAAACTATTTGCATATCATTTAGCATTCCTTTTATTCAGATGCTCGAGAAACAGCTCTCGCGTTTTACCTCAAACATACTTGTCAATGGTTCGGTATGATTCCCTCATTACGGGGAAAAAATCCATCGCTACTGCACCCGGTGCTTTTCGAGATATGAGGGTTGAAAAATCCTTACAAAGGAATTTCTTTCAGTTTTTTCAATTTTTTCGAGATAATTTATGAAAAACAAAATGTTCAACGCACAATTTACTTCAAAAAGTGTCTCTTGTTCATAAGTGCTAAGACAAACCCGGGCTTTCCTATGGAGCAATAAGTTCTAATAATACTTCTTAGCATGCAATATGAACATTAGGAAAAATGAAAAAAAAATCCATTATTGATCTCTGGTCTGTCACATGCTTAGCATGATGTCATAGTCTCCTCATTGTTGGGAAAATACCCATTTCACCTCATCATAGTTGCTCCCCAAGACATGAGGGTTCAATGTCTCAAAAACTGTTTGGTGACTTTGTTGTCAGTTGAACTGAATTTCCAGAGCAGCCAGTATACTAAAATCTTTGTTGAACTCGCGGAAATAACTGACTAAGCCTATAAATTGCCCAACTTTTTTGGCGTTCTGAGGACGAAGAAAAGATCCTACCGCCTTGATCTTCCCCCGTTTTCAATTTCATATCCCAAAGACAGTACTTTATTATATTATGTACAAGAACCGACATTTATTCAAGCTTATTATTAGACCATTTTTTCTCAATACCTCGAATTATTTCCTTAGCTCTCCCAAATTTTCCTGACAGTCGATTCATGTGATCATTATACCGTCTAAGTAGGCTGAAATACTGCTCCTCCATTGGACAAACCAAATGGTCAAAATGTCCATCTGGAGTCACAAAACTTGTCTTATCAATTGAGATCTAGATTTCTGGTCACATTGCCGGGCCCAATGCCCAATTTTGAAACAGATATAGTATTTCTTCTCAGTCGTAGAACTTTCCTATAATATTCCTTCCTGCGAGAATGCGATTATACAATGTTGGTAGAGCGCCTCCGGAGACTCACAAAAATTTAAAGAAAAATTAGAGGCTATTGCAGGGTTGCAATGACAGCGGGGAACCCGCAACCTCCCGCGCTCGCGATCACGTTGGTGCGAAAATTCCTCCTCAGAAAATGAGTTCGCTGGGTTTTTCTCAGTGTACTGCATGCTAGGCTTGATATAATGAAAGCTGGAATTGAAATTTTTCCAAGCCGTTAAAGTAGGTCAAGGTCATTCATCACATCATGAGGCGACGCACGTCACGTCACATCACGTCACGTCATGTCACGTTACGCAGTTTACAGAAACTCCCGGTGGAAATTGAAATTTTTCAAAGTCTTTAGAGTACCTAGGTCAAGGTCAAGGTCATTGATGACGTCATAAAGCATCCCAGCTGGAAGTTGAAATTTTTCCAAGTCCCTAAAGTAGGTCAAGGTCATTGATGACGTCATAAAGCGTCACACGTCGCGTCGCATCACATCACATCACATCACGTCATGTCATGTCATGTCACGTCACGTCACGCAGTTCTCGGAAACTCCCAGGGGAAATTGAAATTTTTCCAAGTCCCCACAGTAGGTCAAGGTGATTGATGCCGTCATAAGGCGCCAAACGTCATGTCATGTCTTGTCATGCAGTTCACAGAAACTCCCGGACGCGGACGTTTTCTGAGGATGTAATCCCCCTAATAAAATGGATAGTGGGTTCCCCGCTAAAAATCCCTTTGTGAGGACCTCCCAAGCCTCAGATCTCAAGACGCGCGAGGGGTGGGTTTGATGGGTTTATTCGTCGTAATGAGGGAATCATACCAAATCATTGTTGGGCCGGAAGTCGATGTTGGGAATTTTTTTTTAAGCGGGGAACCCGCTATAAATTTCGTTACGGGGACTACATCTTCAGAAAACGTCCGCGTCCGGGAGTTCCTGTGAACTGCGTGACGTGACGTGACGTGTGGCCCTTCATGACGTCATCAATGACCTTGACCTTTGACCTACATTAGGGGCTTGGAAAAATTTTAACTTCCACCACTATCCATTTTGTTAGGTGGATTTTTTTTTTTTTTTTTTGTTTCTTCCAGTACCGGAATCGACCCTTTCGGGTATAAATTCAGTGTTGGAAGGATCTCCTCGGTGAACCCCCCTCCTCTGCTTGGCATCCGCCAAGCTGCAGTGCCCCCCTGGCACGCAGAAAACACAAGAACACACAACAACAACATCACCTTAAGATATGGTAAATTGCAGTTGGAGTGTCTTCATCTACCTTCAGAGATGATCGTCGTCATCCTCTTCCTGCAAATCTGGTTGTTGATGGTACACAGGTGTCGAGTAGGCCATAACGTGGTTCTGCCTTTGCCTATTCCATTCCTGGTCCATCTTCCTCTTCATGACAGTGGCTGCAAATGCAGACACCTGGTTCCATGCTTCTTTGGAAAATAGCATGGTGGATACCTGGCTACTCGGGTCAAGCGCTTCATCTACCCCGATTTCTTGAAGAGACCGACATAGCTTGTCCCGCTCACGCCTCCACGCCTCGCACTCAAATAAGGTGTGCTGCGGTCCATCATCCCGCCTTTGATCGCAGTGTGAACATTTTGCCTGCTCAACTTTCCTTATATAGCTTCTCATGAAGGTACTTGTATTAGCAGCTATGGCCGCCTAACACCTGCGTCAGGTGAAAGTTTAGTTGGCCATGGTATCAGTCCATTCAGTCATCGAGGTCGCGTATCAGCACACGGGTTGTCCATTTACCCAGCTCGCTCTGGGCAATTCCTGCTTTCCACTTTACAAGGAAGGAGCGCATGGCCTTTTGAACTCGTAGAGTCTCACGGTTGGTTGCTCTGAACACCATCGCCCTCTCCTTAGCAAGGAGCTCAATTGGTAGTGAACGTGCTAATACGCAAAGAGTCTCCGTCGAGACAGTGCGGTAGGTTCTAAGACACCTCAGCGCAGCTCTTTGTGTTAGAGGGATTACATCCTTAGAAAACGTCCGCGTCCGGGAGTTTCTGTGAACTACCTGACGTGACGTGACGTGACGTGTGACGCTTTATAACGACATCAATGACCTTGACCTACTGTAGGGACTTGAAAAAATAACTCCCAGCCTCCATTATATCAGGCCTAGTATACAATATACTGAGAAGGGCCCAGCCAACTCCCGCTATCCATTTTGTTAGGGGGATTACATTCTTAAGAAACGTCCGCGTCCGGGAGTTTCTGTGAACTGCGTCACGTGACGTGACGTGACGTGTGACGCTTTATAACGTCATCAATGACCTTGACCTACTGTAGGGACTTGATAAAATAACTTCCAGCTTTCATTATATCAGGCCTTGTGTACAATATACTGAGAAGGGCCCAGCCAACTCCCGCTATCCATTTTGTTAGGGGGATTACATTCTTAAGAAACGTCCGCGTCCGGGAGTTTCTGTGAACTGCGTCACGTGACGTGACGTGACGTGTGACGCTTTATAACGTCATCAATGACCTTGACCTACTGTAGGGACTTGAAAAAATAACTTCCAGCCTTCATTATATCAGGCCTTGTGTACAGTATATTATACTGAGAAGAGCCCAGCCAACTCCTGAGAGGGCTTTTTCGCGCCAACGTGATCGCGAGCGCGGGAAGTTGTGGGTTCCCCGCTGCCATTGCAAACCTGCAATGGCCTCTAAATTTTTTCAAAACCCTAAATTTCTTGTGCTAAAGTCTCGAAAAACTGTTCAAATCAACTACTTTGGCCATGAGTAACTTGGCGTAACGTAGGACTAAGACTTTTATTCTTCCCGCCCCCTCTTGATATTTATAGCGCGATCCATTGCTTTTCCCATTAAAAAATTTCTATATGCCGATGACTTGAGTATCCATGTGCCAACAAATAATCAACTTCGCGCTTGCAGAATCCTACCGGAGTCCGTCTTGTCCATCCTTAACTGACTATCATACCGCGGATTACGAATATCTTCCTCAAAGTTGTACATCGTGATTTCTGAGAAAAAGAGGTTAAAACCCCATTTTCTCCCCTCCACCGCCTCTTAATCCGACTTACTCTGGATCAGGTATCACCTTCCAAGATAAGGGCAACAGCGAGCAATTGAACTTTGTTTTCGCTCTCATAGGAAATTTGTGATTACAGGTTACATATGGACTCGCACCCTCATCACATCGCTCACTCCTAGACAAAGTTCAAAATTCATTTGCGCAAGCGCTTTTCGCGCTAACTCTGCTCTACGTCTAGCTTCTGAGTGAGGTTATCCACCTTCAAATTTTCGTCGACTTTACTTGACTGCCAGTCTCCTCATCTCCGTCTTTACAATTTTCTCGGACTTTAGTTTGCAACATTGTCTTCAACTCCACCCGCAAATCGTCCTACTTATTGCAATACATTCTCATTCATTCCCGCCAGAAAGGAATACAATTCCAATTTCGGTTGGCATCCATAGTGATTCGAAATTTTCAGGGAGACCGCATAATAAATTTGCACCCATCATTTGTTGTTCAGATACTGGTCATTGTTGTCTGTTATAGGACGAGTCATTCTTTTGTGAATCGCGAAGATAAGGATCTTTGTAAGATAATTTTCGAAAAATTGGAGTGAGAACAGCGGCTGGTCTCTGACAGTAACATAAGGGGTCAGAAAGCCGAGCGATCCAATATAACAACTCATGTGTAAAAATTTGTTCCATGTTTGTTCTTTTAAATTTGAAATTTCTGTTATGACAGGCATCGTCTCCTTTGGATGAAGAAGCAGATGACAAGAAGTCGAAAACCTCCATCCAAACTCGCAGAAGAAGGCGAGGAAAAATAAAATATGTGGAACCCATAGTCTTTCTGACATTAATGTCTCGCGTATCTTTTGGCAAGTATTTTCCGAGATTTTTAACGGAGGTATCAGATTGTATAATATTGAATTATAATTCTCAGCGTTTTCCTGGAATTAGAAAATATTTCGGCAAAATCAGGCGACAACTTCTCTTCTAGTGGTATCAATTTATTGATCTAAGAATACTGAAAATGTAGCCGAATTACGAAATAGGAGCCGAATTTTTAGCGTACTCGAAAATCGAAATACCTACTTCAAACAAAGAAAGTCGATTTCCTTGGAACTTCGGAATAATCCACTCATTTTGGTATCTTGCTAATCAAATTATGAAGCGCACAACTTTCAGCACCTGAGGTTTTTTACTGTCAAAATATAACATTTAAGGATATGATCCACCTAGTCTCTCACGCGCAGAAAATACACGTATACCGGTATTACTCCAAATGATAAGTTGAGATGACGATTTTTGCCTATGGAATTATGGAAAAAATGTTTTGAAACATGGTGATAGTCATTCTGAAGTTGAGAGAAATAGGTACTTCAAAATACGTATTCTGGAAGATCTTGAAGAAACCTTTGAACTTACCTATGTCTGAACGAATTAGTCGTGTTTTCCTAATAGTTCTGTCTGCGGAAATACAAAGTTTCAAGAAATATTATGCCTTATTCAATCAGTTATCTTGGGGCAAAATTCACAACATGTGGTACTCTATTTTGTGTGTGTTTACGTGTAAATGACCAATCGCCCAGTATACAGCATATCCTTAACGATAAGATTCACGTTTCGCGTTCCTAACTCGAGTTTATTTTTTTTTCTCGCCTCCAATTTGTACAACTTTTTTTTTTCATTTTATAACTAATTTCAAACACTTCACATCTTTAAGGTTTTCGTTAGGCATTTTATATAACAGTGAATTTTTAAAAAAATGGATAAAGATATCCAGGTACTCGAGTCAAATCACGAGCGAAGATTCCAGACAGATATACTGCAGTCATTCATTATTTATGGACATCAATGTTTTTTCTTTTTGTTTGTTTTTTCTCTCAAACAGAAATTGTGGCAACCAACGTTATCGAAGTTCAATATTGTAAAAGCGTTTTAAACATACGCGAACTAGATTCCTGTCTAAACCATACAGCTCCACATTTTTCAAGCATACAGAAGTACGCGTCAAACTTCCTTATGATTCAGCTGCTCTTATACAGTATCGGTTCCGTCCTGGCTATAATATTCTTAGCTCCATGGAGTGAAACATTTGGTCGTCGGCCTCTAATTTTATGCGGTACTATCGGTAAGAAAGTATGGTATTAAAATTTTATTTGTTGTACTTTTTATCTGCAGTGGAAATGTCTGATAAAATTGAATTTTCTCATCTATACTAGGCACAATAAGTACGTCTATATGGATCTTGGTCACTTATTCCAATATGCATCCCAACTATTTCATATTATCGATTTTACCAAGGATTCTTTGTGGCGGTACAAGAATTATACATACGGCTACCAAGTGTTACATGTGCGACATAACAACCACAGAAACGCGAATATTCAGGTCGGTGCAGAGTTTACTTCAAAAATCTATAATGGAAGATCTAGGCCAACGCTTGATGAAATCACTCAAATTTACGATTCCATTGTAGGATGGGTATACTGGCAGGACTGGACTTCCTCGGAACACTTTCAGCTTCATTACTGTTTCCCTACCTTCAGAATATTGGTTACTCATTCCCGTTGATTTTTAGCGCATTCTCGATTGCAGTTGCATTTCTGTACTCATTAATCTTCCTTGAAGAGTCCGTGCGTGCCCCGAAGGTAAGAGATAAACAATGCATTATAGACTTGTGAGTACATTCAATTACTTGTTTCTGGAGACCTGTGTCACTATTGTCCATTAGCGTACTCACATATGTAGGCACTTGAACAAAAAACAGGATGCGATGGTTCTAGTACCCCATGAAACCGACAATTGTGTGTATTTCGATACCTGTCTTTAATTTAGAGATGTCTGGGTCAATGTCTGTTATCCTCAATGTTTGCTCATGCAGTATTCGTCTGATCTCACTGACACCTTCTGAGTGCCCTTGAATTCACGGTCGCTAATACTCTCTACTCCTGCTTACACTTGAATTTACACCAAGTTGCATCGCGTTCTTATAATGCTGAGAAATCTGATGGGAAAACCTTGAAGCCAACCTGAACCCCGTCGAACCATGTCGACTTGAAATCGACGTCGATTTTGAGTCGATTCAATTCCGCCTATTTCGACCCAAAATCGACCGCTTCTCTTCACCAAAATTGAGTCAACCCAAAGTCAACTCCAGATCAACGTCGATTCAAGGTCGATCAATGTAAACTAAAGTAGGTCAAGATCAATGACATTGATGACGTCATATAGTATACCGGCTGGAAATTGAAATTTTTCAAGTCCCTAAAGTAGGTCAAGGTCAAGGTCCATAAAGCATCCCAGCTGGAAGTTAAAATTTTCCAGAGTCCCTAAAGTAGGTCAAGGTCAATGACATTGATGACATCATAACGTATACCAGCTGGAAATTGAAATTTTCTCAAGTCCCTAAAGTAGGTCAAGGTCAAGGTCCATAAAGCATCCCAGCTGGAAATTGAAATTCTCAAGTTCCTAAAGTAGGTCAAGGTCAAGGTCCATAAAGCATCCCAGCTGGAAATTGAAATTCTCAAGTTCCTAAAGTAGGTCAAGGTCAAGGTCCATAAAGCATCCCAGCTGGAAATTGAAATTCTCAAGTTCCTAAAGTAGGTCAAGGTCAAGGTCCATAAAGCATCCCAGCTGGAAATTGAAATTTTTCCAAGTCCCTAAAGTAGGTCAAGGTCAATGACATTGATGACATCATAAAGTATACCAGCTGAAAATTTAAATTTTTTCAAGTCCCTAAAGTAGGTCAAGGTCAATGACATTGATGACATCATAAAGTATACCAGCTGGAAATTGAAATTTTCTCAAGTCCCTAAAGTAGGTCAAGGTCAAGGTCCATGAAGCATCTCAGCTGGAAGTTGAAATTTTCCCTAGTCAAAGTAGGTCAAGGTCAATGACATAGATGACATCATAAAGTATACCAGTTGGAAATTGAAATTCTTCCAAGTCCCTAAAGTAGGTCAAGGTCAAGGTCCATAAAGCATCCCAGCTGGAAGTTGAAATTTTCTCGAGTCCCTAAAGTAGGTCAAGGTCAATGACATTGATGACATCGTAAAGCGTCACACATCCCGTCACGTGACGTCTTGCAATTCACAGAAACTCCCGGACGCGGACGTTTTCTGAGAATATAATCCCCCTAACAAAATGGATGGTGGATTCCCCGCTAGTCCTGAAAGTAGGTCAAGGTCAAGGTCATTGATGACGTCATAAAGTATCCCGACTGGAAGTTGAAATTGTTCCAACTCCCTAAAGTAGGTGAAGATAGTTGATGACGTCATAGAGCGTCACACGTCACGTCACGTGACGTCACGCAGTTCACAGTAACTCTCGGACGCGGACGTTTTCTGAGGATGTAATCCCCCTAACAAAATGGATAGCGGGTTCCCTGCTAAGAAGTAGGTCCATTATTTGAGAGTAAGAGGGGTGGTACTTGTAGGGGGGATGGGGTGGTACAAAGTTTGACTAAAGATATGAAACATGTCAAAACTACAAATTGACTCGGAATCGATCCAACAGAGTAGTCGATTTCAGGTTGTCAGAAAATTAAGGGATGTCGACTCGAAATCGACCTGAAATCGACGTGGCAAATGAGTCTACATCGACGTCAAAGTGAGGTTGATTCCAACAATATATCGATGTGATTTCAACCAAGACTTTGAAAAAAAAAACAAATTTTCGGTCGACTTTTGGTAGACACTGATGGTTGTCGACCGAAAATTGACGTGAAATCGACGCTCGACATTGTTCATCGGGAGGGCAAATCCTTTTGTCCTGTTGCTCACAAATATGCTGGTTTCAATCGCTATATCCATCGGTTCACCAGTATTTCACTGGGTCAGCTTATGGTCCACAGGAAGTTGACTCGAAAATGCCTTGACCCCACTATTTCCCTCCCTTGCAATCCGACCTTAGAGAGTAGTAAATGTTGGATTAGGCTCCCGTTTTTAGGAAAATTCTCTTCCCATTCGGGTCGTGTCCTCCACCCCTTTAGGTTTCGCCCAGTGAACAACAATCTCAACACTATAAAAAGTCCTGTTTGTCAAGTTAAAGGACCCTATCCCATTAATCGAAAGAAGCGGCATTTACAAGGTTGAGTGTAATGAATGTAATGGAGTTATAGGTGAGACTGGCCGTCAGCTCAAAATTGGGATAGATGAGCGTAGGAAAGCAAGGGAAAAGAAGAAATTGGATGATTCGGCATTTGCGGACCATCTTATTACCACTGGCCATAGTTTTAAAGTGGGATCCGAGACCCTCCTCCACGGAGAGACCTTGTATTTTAAACGTACCGCGCTTGAACATATTGAAATTATTCACCATCTGAATAACGACAACCTAAATGTGCTCGACAGGTACATACGTGATGATGGGTTGATTAAACTAGTTTATGAGTATGATTCCCATTGTGACGACTCGCTAGTTCAATCATGATTTCCTCGGTATTTCTTGTTTCCAGTCGGAGTTGGTTCAGTTGCTTTCACGTCCCCGTTGACAATGGTTTTTAATCGAGAGCGCTCATGTGTATTTTTGTATTTTTGGGGCTTTATTCAAATTACCCCTTTGAGTACGTCGTCTTCAGGTAATTCTAATTCTTAGTGGAAACTAAGTTCGGCACGCCAGAGATTGTCCAGGGGTCGGGTGGGGGTCCAGCCAGAGCGCGAAATCCATTCAGGAACCAGAGTAAGGTAATTATTTCATGAAACCACAGGAGATGCTTCATGAAAAGTGATGCGCACAGCATACAACAGCTAGGCTTTTGCCCAAAACACTCATAGGCTCTCCACGAGCCCAATCGTCTCAATTCCTGTCACTTGTTTCACAATAGATCAATTGCAGCAGCAATGAGCGAGGAAACAGTAAAAATTCCCTCCCTTATCGATCATCACCGAATATCATAACACAAAAAATGATTACCTACGATTTTTGTTATTTTGCAGGATCAACGTAAATTGGTCAGTAAGAATCCTTTCCAGTGGTCTCATGTCAAAAGTATCTACATAACTTGCTTCACAAAGCAGTCGCCAATTGTTGTCAAAATTTTAGTCTATACAATATTATTGTATATGATTTCGTTTGTGCAAGTTCTTGGTATGTTCTATACTTTCTTCTTTCAACTTCTATTGATAACAATTCGATAACCTTCTGCCATGGTAGACTGAACCCAAGGAACTAGAGGTGATCTTGCCGAAATAAACCAAGATAGAGGGTGAAGTGGTTTCGCAATTTTTGTTTACCGGCTATAGAAACGCAAACTTGCTGAATCATAAGAGATGGTCCGAGCATAATGATAAATATTCTGTAAGGATCATTTAGACCTTATGGGCAGCTATTGCGGTAAAGGAGACGCTGTACGGTGTATTTCACTCCTCCGCGCGTTGCAGATATTTACTTATCCTGTCCTTGTACCAAGGGTTAACTCAATACCTATTATACTTATATGGCCGATGCTTAGTCTATCTGTTATATAGTCTTAGACTTCACCTTCCTTATTTGTTTACCATCGCGCGAGAATACCTCCTGGTCCTTACTGATCAGGGTCATAAGAATACTGTAAATTGCGAGTAGCTTCTCAGTTGATCCTAACGTAGAGTTCATGATTATTTCTTTCCAGGCCAGAATACTGTTTTCTATTTGTTTTTACAAAAAGCACTCGGATGGACAGTGAACGATTATTCACGCTTAACTGTCATAAGTACAATTTTTCAGAGTAAATATTCATCAGATACTTACGCACTATGTTTTTTTTTTTTTAAAAAAGTAAATATTTTGAAAATTTTATATCTTATCTCTATCGGCAGCTTTTGCAGCATTCACAGCAACTAGCAAACTTTTAAATCTATCCGATTTAACTATTCCGAGTGTATTGATTGCAGTTGATTTTCTCAGTACAATGACACTCTATTTTGGGACACAAAATTGGCTCGTTTATATCACAGCACCATTAAGTCAGACTTTACGGATAGACGTGACTATCATACAGAGTTTCTTATCAAAAATTGTTCTAGCTAATGAGATTGGTATGTATTTATTCTCAACACATAGAAGGATATTGATCATTTGTTTCCAAGTGGTATGTTGATCGGTGTATTGATTATTCATGTCCATTCTGATTATAGGTAAAGTGTTTGCTTTGTGCGCGATCGCTGACACTATTAGTCCGTTTTTGGGTTCACCCATCTATACTACGGTTTATAAAGCAACTCTGGATACCCATCCGAAAGCAATATTTCTCGTTTCAGCCTCCATAGCTGTCATTTTGGCATTTTCATGCGTGTAAGTAAAATCGAGAGGAGTATATCAATTTCATCAGAAGTTATCGGAGACGAATATGTTTCGAGGGTAGAGTTTCGAAAGTTTTGGGTGTTGGTAGCGTAGCCCCAAACTTACACATAGGTAGAATTTTGAGTTGGAGATATCATAGCAACACGCCGGTGCTTATTGATCTAGTGTTTTTGATGCTGTAATTATAAGTAATGATTATATTACTTTTCTGAGTTGGTGGCCTAGAAAAGGTGCCCGACGATCCTACAAATCGGCTAACCATCATGCCGCCAAGAGTTGGATACGTTTAAGAGTCAAGTCGTCAAAACTAACTGCTGTCAAGGAAACAAATGGAGTCAGCCTTTTTCTCTGATGTTTGGCGCGCCTGAGGAGGAGAGATTGTGAGAACTAGGGCGGAAATAGATCACCAATAATTTAGGTGGGATTCAGTCCTCAAAAGCGGAAGGTCATCGAGTAATCAACAATTACCCTTACCTCAATTTCTTCGAGTTTGTCAAGCGTTCTACTTCTGCTGCACAAGGGCAGATACGTTAAATTTTCTGCTTGATGGGTGTTCAACAAATGCACTTTTTAAAGAAAAATCTCCAAATTTGTATTTTTGGAGAGTATTCCATCAAGAATAATTTTACCTATGCTCTTTGATTCTAAAGAACAAAGCTCGACCGACTTGCTCAATTTATATGACATTGCCACTGGCACATGATAGACAATAAACAGCTTTCCGGCACCACACAAGGAAGAGGTCTCTCAGCCCCAAAAGAGATCTCAATTTGTATGGTGTATGAAAGACAGTCCCGTAGCCTAAAATTGCAAGTCGGGTATAATGGAAACAATCAAGCATCATAGCTCTTTAGTTTAGGTATTCATCTAGCGTTTTTGTGATCGAGTCACCTCTTGAGTTACAATATAGCGACATAGGAACAATTTTCTGAGTCATTCATACATACAGGTGAATTCGCCAAAATGGGGGTTGAAAGGTCGATTTCATTTTTCATTAAAGCAAATGTTTCGGACGCACCCAACTGCGTGGAATATGTGAGAAAGAACTCGTAGAGACGGGATCAGAAGTTTAAGAAAAACAGAGGAACAGTGAAGATATGAAGGGAGTTCTGATAATTTACAGCTGAACGAAACCATTGGGAGATTTGATATTCACCCGAATAATACTGTGATTTCTCTTCGGACAATTTTGTTGATAAAATTCAATTACTTTTTTGCTTGAATATTTTCTTCATTCACAGGAAAATACACTTCCTCCATCGGAAGTATCTCTCATCGATGACTGTTCAACGATCACTGAACACCTGAATCTCATTTACGTGGAGTTTTCGATACTTTGAATTGGATAGGCCTAACGTCGAATGAATTTACGAAGACGACGATGTACGGATTATTCCAATCGATCTTTTTTGCACATCCACAGTTCTAATTAGTGAGAGGAAATACGAGACCCCAATTGTAATATCACCTTTTAATAATCAATTTTATCTGTCCCGATCAGACGTGATTCACGTAGGTTGTTCCGTCCTGTATTTGGCCTCCTTGGCTGTTGTAAGGCACGTCTATATCTATAAAATAATAAACGTGACGGTTTATATTCAAGTACAACTAATTGTACAGGTATTTGATGCCGTGCTGCAACTCTCCTCCTAAAGTTCCTGGGCTCCACTCAATGAAAGGAAGTACAAGTTCGATGAGCAATCACTGACTGTCCAAAACTAATGTATAAATTCATCTAGTTATGAATATAATCCATTTGTTTGTATCTGTTTGTATTTAGCGAATTTGCCTTAATGTTTTTTGAATAACGATTATGATGACTTATATTCATGTACACACTTGATGTCCTGTTAGATTTCTGCATTCCCGATGCATTTCTTCTGTAATTTCCTTTTCAATCTAGTTTGATTTTGAGTAATGGACGTATTCTTCCAAGACTCTGTGTTGGAACTCGAATTTTCTAAGGACGGAAATAATATATTATACAACTTGATGCATAAAGTGCGTGATTATTGACAAGTGCGAAGGTTTGCAAAACGAGCGAAAGCAAGTGAAGCAAACGCACGAGTTGATATAGCGCACTTGATTGCATCTAGTTGTATAATAATACTTTTTACTATAAGTGAACGAAGATGTAAATCAAAACTTCAAACTTTGCTATTTACAGCTAGCGAACTCTATCAAAATTACTGGTAACTTCCATTATTACCCTGTTCTTCACGCAGCGGGTACCTAATAATGAAATACTCTTTATCCCGCTTCTTCTCTTATCACAGAGTATCACTACTCATCTTGAAAGCGACACCTTTTCACCCACCTAACTAAGCCATAATTACGTGATTTGAGTTCACGTATAATAAAAAATATCTTAGCGGGTGGGACGTCTGCTGCCGTACCATGCCATGGCCAGTAATTTTCAACAGGGGACTTTTTTTGTTGGTAATTGTATTCGGGGATAACGTGCGTTGTTCTTTTGTCAAATTGAGGTTTCGAGGGAGACAAGGCCTTAAACCCACTCGGAAAAATCTCGATATGCGCGCTTTATATAAGACGGTAGCGAGGGAAGGGGGAGAGGGCTTGGGTAGAATATTTTGACCTGTTTAATTTCTTCTCTCTATCCCTAACCCAATCTCAAAATATGAATCCGGGCGTCCGCACGGATGACCTTGCGCATTGGAAAATTTTCAACGTCGAACCTCAGCTCTACCCAAATTGCAAGAATGAATAGATTTTCTGGCATAGCTAAAATATGAAGATCATGTTTCATGTCTTTTATGGCATGCTCCACTCGTTCATCCCCCCGCCCCTTCATAGTCTAGTGTAGGTCTACTTCAGAATATTTTAGGCTAGTGACTTCAGGGGGGCTCACTCGCTGATTTTAGGCTGATGACTTTAAGGGGGCTCACTCGCTTCTTGGTCTAGTGTAAGTCCATTTTGGAATGCAAAACACAATAATTATGTGTGAGTGTTACAAACCGCACTTTATTAGAAACAAACCAAAATTGACAAAGTAACAAAATAAAAATAAAAATAAAATTTAGAAGAACAGAGACGTGAACGTTTTCGGCTGAATAGCCATTATCAACTAACGAAAGATTAGACTGCAAGAAGAAGGACGCTAAAGAAACCACAACAATCAGACCGGTGGTGACGGGAAATTAAGATGAATCATAGTCGTTGGGTGGAGAATAGAATTTTTCGATGAGATCATTCTCCGGGATAAACCGATTCAACACAGAAACCTGGCTGTTACACGTGTGACGAACAATCTCGATGTGCTCAAGAGCCAAGCGACGACGAAACGAATCCTCACAATGAAGCATAACAGCCTGGTTCAACTCAAAACTATGGCCGGATTCTGAAAGATGCTCAGCAAAAGCTGAGCTTTTCCGGGGAAGGTTAGAATGGACTTCATCAAGGTGTTCCTGAACCCTGATACAGAGCTGCCGTTTCGTCTCCCCTATGTAGACGGCCGGGCAGTCAGAACATTGAAGCTTATAAAGTCCACTCCTCTCAAAAATAGGTATAGGGTCCTTAAACCTACAAAATAGGGTACGAATTGTACAAGGATTATAAAACGCCGGGCGAAAACCAAAGGGTTTGAGGAGGCGGTGGAAGTCAGAGGATAACTCACCCAAGTAAGGCAAGCGAACCCATCTTTCCCTCCTTCTCCTCAACCCAACAGTTTCCCGGAGGAGGGAAGAAGTGGAGTCTAAAGCTTTGGAAATAAGTTTTCTCCGGACCATACGGTCAATGTCAATCTCAATGCCATTAGAACGGGCGAGGTGTTTGATGACACACAGCTCCTCAGAGAAACCCTGCGGAGAGAGGGGAAGAGAAACAAGGCGATGGATAAAACTATTGAAGGCAGCAAGCTTATGAGGAAAGGGGCAAAACGAGGAACTATGGATAGAAATATCCGTTGAAGTGCTCTTTCGGAAGACCTTGAAAGTGTGCTCACCACCCTCAATGGAAATCGACAGGTCAAGGAAGTTAATCGAAGGACCCCCCCCCCCCTCAATAGTGAACTCAATAGTAGGACAACGACTATTGAGGAACTCTAAAAAGGCGGAGAGATCACAATGAGTACCACTCCAAAGACAAAGGACATCGTCGACGTATCGGTGCCAGTAGACGACTTGAAAAATACCTCGGAAACCAAGGAACCGAGGGGAGATCCAATAGGGACACCGATACTTTTGGGGAATTCATAAATAAGATGTTGAAACTGGCAAAAGTTAGGGGAGAGGCACATTTCATGTAATGCCATAAATTCCAAGATGAGGGGGTTAGGTACCTGCGCATCAGCCAATAAAGATCTGGCATATTCAAAATTGAGGGGAAGGGGGATGCGCGGGAACATACTTTTCACATCAAAGGAGACAAGAAAAGATCCTACAGAGGGAGACACACAACTGATATTCTCTACAAGCTCAGATGAGTTATTAACAGAGAAATCAGACTGATGATTCACCAACGACTTAAACCACTGATCAAGGAACTTGGATAATTTAAACGTGGGAGATGAGACAAAAGACACCACCGGTCTGATAGGTATGTTTTCCTTATGGTGCTTGGGAAGGCCATAAAGGCGAGGAGGTACAGGACTAGGAATGAGAACAGAAATCGGGTTTTTTAGCAAGGTGGTGGATTTGTTAACGAGTAGCCTAACATCACCAACATAACGGGAGAAATTGAAAGCCGAGTCTACGCCACTAACGGTACAGCTGCTACTTTCCAGAAAGTCCATGATCTTCCTCTCGTAGTCAGCTCGATCCAGTATCACTACTGCGCTGCCTTTGTCGGCTTTGGTGACAACAAGATGGTGCTGGCGGATCTTCTTCTGTAGGTTCCCAACCAAAACACGCGTCTGAGGATCCATAACCTTGAGAGGGTGATCGGCCAAGACCTGGCAGCATAGGCTGGATATTGGTGCACTTAATCCGACTTTGACAGACAAATCCGCAATTAGACTATCTGTTGCCTGCGGGCGATTCACAGGTGGAAGGCTATGTTTAAGGCCCATCCCGAGAAGGCTCTCCTCAGGGGAAGAAAGTTGCACCTCACTGAGGTTCAATAAAGGAGGATGGAAAACCACACACACATAATTATTGTGTTTTGCATTCATTATGTCCCGCAATGTCTTCCAGCGATTGAGTCAGATCCATTTTGGAATATTTTAGGCTTATGACTTTAAGGGGGCGAACGAGCGGAGCGACTTTGCCCTGCTTCTTGGTCTGGTATAGGTCTACTTTAGAATGTTTTAGACCAATTTTTGAAGTCCAATATAAGTATACTATGGATAATATAGGAGGGGCGATACTCGCAGATTTCTGAATCACTTGCCAGGTATAAAATTTTTTTTCATAAAATTTTCCGAGTCCATTATTTGGGAGATGGGGTTTGCTCGCGATTTTTCAATAGTGTATGGGGTGTCAGAAAAGACGTCAAAAACTGAATTTTGGTGGTAAAGGGGGACTGCGGGGAGACGATTATGGGGCCAGAGCGAGTGGGACTCATCGGTGTTTTAATCAGGGGCATATTTTGAGCTCATTACAAGAAAAATACTCCGTCACATTTATGGCCCGTAATTGTCATTTTTCCATCTTTATTGACTGGACTAATAGGGCAGGAACCTGTTTCAAGGGATATTTTGGAACGGCCTTTTAGTGAGTCTCATGGTGATTGAAGCGTTGCACGTCTGGCTAATTGAGAGGGCGGCGTTTGAAGCAGTTTTAATCAGTCTATAAACAGCGACCCCCAAGCTATTATATGATATGAAGGGGACTTGAAATAAAAGTATACTGGACTTGATTAGGCTAAGGCGCGGGTGTCTCCTTGGATTATACTAGCTTTATAAAAGTACCTATAATATGTATTATATGATAGGAAGGGGCCTTAATTAGTTTTCGACCTCGAAGCTATATTAATAGGAGTAGTTTTGGAAAATTCTCGACCTCTGACGTTTGACGACCGTCGGACGGCGAATATATTTTCCGGAAAGATCCCCTGGTGAGGTTGAAGGACCGTATACCCGTTGATGAAGAGAGCGGGTAGGGTTGTAGACGCTTTCATATTGAAGAGATTCGCCGCCAGATGAAGGTGATAGTAGCTGAGCACTTGAAGTCTTGGAATTAGAGACACTTGAGGGAATCAGCGTCCGCTGATCATTTGATCAACAGCGGCCACAGCTTCCGTGAGGGATCGGAAAGGCTCCTCTATAAGAAGAATTCCTACCGCAAATGTATTGCCCTCGAACACAGAGATAATTCGTCTTCTCAACACAGATGGAATTATTGTACTAAACACGTTTTTTTTCCATTCGTTTATTTCACAAGCATTTGTACTACATTCCGGAAGATGGCTTGATCGAACTGGTTCATGATTGACGCCGCGACTTCTTGTCTGACCAATCTTAAGAAATGATCTATTTCCCTCCTTCGCCTTTTCAGTTGCTTTAATTTTGGTCCCAATAATGGTTTATTAACCGAAAGCGCTCATTTGTCTAATGTTGTACGCATGTTTGTGATGAGTGTGAAATTCTTCGAATCAATAAATGTTTGATGGTACTGTTTTCAACAAAAAATTGCTCTTAAAACATATAGAGGAGGCTTTCATTCGCAATTTTGCATAAATAGATATTCCGTATAATAAAATATGTTTTTAAATTTATTTGTCTCGAAAACCACATAATTGGATGGACCGAAGTGCGCTTCTTCGCTCGGGATTGCACTATTTGCATATCCTATGACCTTCCTGTTTAGATGCTCGAGAATTAGTTCTCGTTTTCTACTTCACACATAAACCTACACACCTCTTGAATGCATCTCTTCGGAATTTGCGTTACTCTCGTGCAAGTTTTTTGTATCTATAAAAAGAATGTTTCCTGATTTCCGCAAGATCAATCAAACATTCAAACGTGCGATCATTTTTATGGAAGTCCTGAACAAGCACAAATTCATATTAAAGAGTACCTAAATCTTCTTTTCATATTGTTTGTACTGTATTACAGAAAATGGAAGAAAAAGAAAAAAAAAGTTCTTTAAATCAAACTGGAAGGAGGGAAACATTGAATATGAAGTAAGGTGCAAAGTTGAATTTTCGAGTCCAAAAGTTCGTTATAGGATGTCGAGCTTTAATCTCCCTATAGGACTTCCAAGCTATTATAGGGATCTCAATTTCAAACCTTTTATTCCATCATAACGTGTACGGGTAATATCGAAAAAATATAATTCATCAAGTTTCATAACCGGTAATAAACATTTGCAATTTCAAGACTGAAAGTGAATAATTAATTAATAAATTATCCTATGTGATATTAATTTTTTCAAATCCCCTTCCCTCCTCTTAGAGGTATAGCTGGATGGGTTCTGTTGACTCAAATCTTCAAATTCCAATCTTCTGCTTGTGCTCGTTTTAGTCTCTTTCATTTCAGTAAACCAGTTATCTCAGCGCGGAACGTATCGTCTAAGTCAGTTCCTGCTCTTTGTATTGAATTATTAATTGTAAATACTGTGTACATTTTTTGGTGAGTAAAAATCAGGCTGTTCTAATTATAGCATATATTTGTAACGGACTAAGATTATCGGGTGACCGCGATTGTTGGGAAGCCGAGTAATTGGTTTCGTCAGGGTGGAGAGAACAACTTTAAGTAGTTACAAAAACTGACCTTGAAAAGAGGGAAGGAAAGGCTTGATATGGAAAAAACTCGCGTGGTCAGATTTACGCGAGGTGACTGCTCCTCGCGAGGCTGGTATCTTCTTCGGTCTGTGCCACTATCTCGAGTGGTGTTTGTATCACTCTACAGCATGAGACATCGAGCCTAGTTTCCGTCGGTTTGTATAGCATTTGTACTACTGTATTATTCGTGTGTGCGTGAGTATGTCGTTCGGTATTCGCGAGCTCTAGGTATTGTTCGGGTGAATTGGTTCATCTGTAATTTACACTCGGCTGCTTGATAGATAGAGTTTTGTATTTTATAAATATGTGGGCGTTATTTTGAGTGAGCAAGACTGGGCGCACATGTTGGGGTTGGTGTTGATGAATTGGGATATTTATGAAAGGTTCATTTGTGACTGGAGCCCTGTGGTCAATGTCTACGTGACGATGGGTGTATCTGATTACCTAAAAAGCTGTTAGTCAGTGTGGGCTGCGTGAAGGCCTTCCAAGTGAGATTTCGGAAGAGATGTACGTAGTGGACATCGAGGATGTCTCAGCAGTGCGGACTTTGTTCAAGTCTAAGCGGGTATGTGACGAACTCCGCGGACCCAAGTGCCTGAGTTGCTAGGAATAGCGCCCTGCGAGTCATGCATTACCTGGGGAGAAAGATAGGACGTCATGGGGGAACCTTGGCTTAATACAGATCGCCGCACGAAGAAGTACTTCTCTTACCTGGGAGTCCGGAGTCTTGGTGGTTAGCAGACTTATTCAGTTACGGCGATATAGATCTGGGGGAATGCCTGGAGTTTGTCTCGCAAATCCAAAACAAGGGAATTTGCAGCCCCTTAGTTGCGGTGGTAGAGAGGCTGCTCTTTCTGAGGGGCACTTCGTAGGAGATGAACCTTCCTAGTCAAGATTCTGACAACTCTTAGCCGTGGCATTGTATTGTGACAAGATATCGGCGGGGATCCGTTATCGCAATTGTTTCCATAAAGGTAGTGGTCAGGCAAAAATCTAACTATATTGGAGAGTTGGTCCGAAGGGTCAATTGTATCCGTTGGAGTTGGAGTCTGACACTTGGCGTTTGTGCTTACAATCTGTACTCTGATTGTATATGTGTGCTCAGTGGTTAGGTAGGTAGAGGGTATGCACAAACGAGGTTTTTAACAGTTTGCTGGTAGAACGTGGTCCAGCTTGTCATTCAATAGCAAGGCGAATCTCGGTTGCATCCGGACAGGTATTAATTATTATTATTGATAATAATGATTGAAGTCTTGATAGACTGACGCCCAGTGTGGTTAGGGCTGTATCTGTAGGTTGACTGGCGCACGAAAGTGCTTCGAGGAAAATTCCAGGTCGTATTACCATAATGTGGCACACGAACGAATCCCCTATTTTATCATTTACGGGTAATATCGAAAAAATGCTAGTTTATCAAGTACTCGTATAACTGGAAATAAACATTTGCAATTTTTACGTTGATATATACGCGTAAGCTTTACGCTCTCATCAAAACTGAGCGTAATACTTTAATAAATTGTCCTATGTGATATTTATTTTTTTCAATTCCCCTCCCCTCTTCTCAGAGGTATTGCTGAATGGGCTCCATTGACTCAAATCTTCAAATTTTAATCTTCTGTTTGTGTTTGTTTTAGTCTCTTTCATACGAGTAAACCAGTTATCCCAGCGAGGAGAAGAGTTGATGATTCATTACGACACGTGTCGTCGGAGTCAATTCAAACTATTCGCAGTGCAGTGAATTGTTGATATTCTCGCATAAAAATTATCAGCTATAGTAATCGCACCATCATAACATGACGGACGAAGAGGAGGATCATGCTGTGAGTTTAAATAGTAATAAAAGTTGTAATGTTTATAAGAACTTACTTCACCCGCCGCTCGTAGCATCTATTTCATTAACACCGAAGCGTTCTTTCTTCTAATCTACGTGGCTCGGTCTATCGAATTTCTTGAATCCTCTCTCCTATACGACACAACGGTCGGAATAAAATTATGAGAGCAGACACATTCACACCAATATTGAATGAGAGGGGAAAGAGTATTCGGCTGAGATGATGAATATTGAAACTTCTGCCCTTTGAGATTCCCCTTGAACAAGGCGAGAGGCACAGAATGTTTTTGGCAATCGTATCGTACGTAATAGGTTCTCGGTCCAAACCGCACTGGACAGGAGCACCAGGCTGTGAGTTTTCGTTGTTCTACCAACCTTCTCTCCATTTAATCAATGATCGAAATTTTTTCATGTCTCCCGCCCGAATCCTCGCGTAAATTGGCGTGCATTTGGGATGTTGTCGAAAATTTTGAAGACGAGATTATTTATGACGTCATCAATGAACTTGATATGTACTATAAAGACTCGAAGAAAGGCTTAAATTTGCTGCCTTGGACATGAATAACTAACCCTACTGTGGGACTAAGACTTTAACTTTTCCCCCACCCCGTTGAACCATGTCGACTCTTAATCGACGTCGATGTGACGTCAAATCGACGTCATATCGACCCATTATTTTGATAAGTAATCGACACAAATTCGACGTCGATTTCCAGTCGAAATAGTTCCGGGGTGTGTCGACCGTAAATCGACCGCAATCGACGTCAAATCAACTTGTTGGTTTTCAATGTATGACTCGAAGTCGACGTCGTCGTTATCGAGTCGATTTAAGGTAAGCGGTTTTCTAGGACTCAAGATCGACGTCGTTATCAAGTCGATTTTGGATGGACAGTCTGCTATACTGCTGAAAATCGACGTCGTTATTGAGTCGATTTGAGTTGGTCGGTGGCCTTCGACCCGAAATCGACTCCCTATCGACGTCGTTATGAAGTAGATTCGGGGTGAATGGTCTACTATACTGTTGAGAATCGAAGTCGTTATTGAGTCGATTCGAGGTGGACGGTGGTTTTCGACCCAAAATCGACTCCTTATCGACCTCGTCATCAAGTCGATTTGAGGTGAGCCTTTTTCTACGACTCAAAATCGACCCGCAATCGACGTCGATATGAAGTCGATTTCGTTGCTCGACCGTTTTAACCGGTAGCTTGCTTCTCAAAAATATAGTAGGTTGATTCCTCCTTAAATAACTATGAATGCATAACTTATCTGCGAGTAGTGAAGTTCCAGAAAAAAACAGGTCGATATGGAGTCGAAATCAAGTCGACATCATTACACGGAGCTCAAATTTTTTGTAGACTAAGAATTTACGTCGATTTTATGTCAATTCCGAGTAAACTTCCTCAGTTCCGTGATCGACCGAGAATAGACTCCTTATTAAGTGTCAGGTCTACGTTATTTAGACAAAGTTCACATTTTTTGTCGACCAAAAATCGACGTCGATTTCGAGTCGACCTTTACAAATTTTTTATCGATCAGGAGTCGACTCAATTTTGACGCTGATGATGAGTCTACCTCTAGTTGATTTTTGGTCAACATTAGGGCCAAACTAAAACTCAAAATCGACTTCGATTCTAAGTCGATTTTGAGTCAACAATAAAAATATTGTAGTCGACCAAAAATCGACCATTTGTTGCCGTCGACAATAGGTGTACAAATTGTTCACATTTTTCTCATATCAATCACATTTTTGGTAGCCTAGGCAGTCAACATGATATCGAACAAATGTTTTTTGAGTTGACGATATTTCGACTTCAGATCGACGTCGTCATGCAGTCGATGTACCTTTAAAATCGACTGCATTTTTAAAGATTATATAAACTGGTATAACTTTCACTCATGACGTCGATTTTCAGTCGATTTCTAGTCAACAATGAGAAACAATGAGAATATTGTAGTCGACCGAAAATCGACTAATTGTTGCCGTCGACATCGGGTGCACAAATTGTTCACATTTTTGGTAGCCTGAGAGTTGACCTCGAAATACAGTCGACATGATATTGAACAAAATGTTATCCAAGTCGACGAGATTTCCACTCCAAATCGACGTAGTCAAGCAGTCGATTTACCTTCAATATCGACCGTAATGTTATGGCCTTCAGTAAAGATGTTGATTTGACGTCGAATTGTAGTCGACATTGCCTATGACTCAAAATCGACCCTAAATCGACGGTCGACATGGTTTAACGGGTACCCTTGTTGATTTTTATAGCGTGATACATTGCTTTCCCAGTCACACCTATTCGGTATGTCGATGAGCTCCCATGTGTAAACAAATAATCAATCTTGCGCACACACAAGCCTACAAAAGCGCATCTTGTCCATTCCTAACTGGCTATCACACTGCAAGTTCTGAACAGCCTCCTCCAAGTTCTCTATCGTGATTTTCGAGAAAATATGAGGCCAAAACTCCATTCCTTCCAGTGGCGTTCTGAGCCGCCGGGAAACCGGGAGAGTTCCCGGGGCCCCAGTATTTTGGGGGCACCAAGCAAGTGGGAGAAGAAGCAAATTCAAGAAATTAAAAAGATTAAAAAGCTATAAAATTACAATAATTGACTTACAAAGTCATCGCCTTATGACGTCATTGACTTACAAAGTCACCAAATTATGACGTTATCGACTAATGACGTCATTGACTTATGGCGTCCTTGACCTATAATGCCAACTTATGACGTCACCAACTTATGATGTGACCAACTAATGATGTCACCAACTTATGATGTCATTTACTTATGACGTCATGACTCACAAAGTCACTGACTTATTGCGTTATCAACTGATGACGTTATTGACTTACAAAGTCACCGCCTTATGACTTCATTGACTTACAAAGTCACCGACTTATGACGTCCTTGACTTATGACATCACCAAATTATGATGTTATCGACCAATGACGTCATTAACTTATGACGTCATAGACTTATAATGCCATTAACTTATGACGTCACCAACTTATGATGTCATTCACTTATGACGTCATGACTCACAAAGTCACTGACTTATGACGTTATCAACAGATGAAGTCATTGACTTATGACGTCACCGAACCTATGACGTCACAAGTTATAAGATATGACGTCATTGACTTACAAAGACACCGCCTTATGACGTCCTTAACTTATGACGTTGCCGAATTATGACGTTATCGACTAATGACGTTATCGACTTATGACGTCATTGACTTATAATGCCATCAACTTATGACGTCACCAACTTATGATGTGACCAACTAATGATGTCACCAACGTATGATGTCATTTACTTATGACGTCATGACTCACAAAGTCACTGACTTATTGCGTTATCAACTGATGACGTTATTGACTTACAAAGTCACCGCCTTATGACTTCATTGACTTACAAAGTCACCGCCTTATGACTTCATTGACTTACAAAGTCACCGACTTATGACGTCCTTGACTTATGACATCACCAAATTATGACGTTATCGACTAATGACGTCATTAACTTATGACGTCATAGACTTATAATGCCATTAACTTATGACGTCACCAACTTATGATGTCATTCACTTATGACGTCATGACTCACAAAGTCACTGACTTATGACGTTATCAACAGATGAAGTCATTGACTTATAATGTCATTGACTTATGACGTCACCGAACCTATGACGTCACAAGTTATAAGATATGACGTCATTGACTTACAAAGACACCGCCTTATGACGTCCTTGACTTATGACGTCACCGAATTATGACGTTATCGACCAATGACGTTATCGACTAATGACGTTATCGACTTATGACGTCATTGACTTATAATGCCATCAACTTATGACGTCACCAACTTATGATGTGACCAATTTATGATGTCATTCACTTATGACGTCCGTCATTGACTTATGACGTCACCAAATTATGACGTTATCGACTAATGACGTCATTGACTTATAATGTCATCAACTTATGACGTCACCAAACTTATGACGTCATAAGCTATAAGAGCTTCATAATGGCTTTCGGAGTTTTCTTAGCCTAGTATGAATTTAGCCTACGCGTTTGCATTATATTAGGATAAGCTAGAAACTACAGAAGGGGGGGGGGAGGCTCCCTCAGACTCGGGCTTGCAGATTCGAGCATCACTGCCACAATGAAAAATTTCCATAAGAATGAACCCAGAACAAAGGCATGAAACATGTCAAAAATGGAGTTAAATTTTTCAAGGGCCCTTGATGAGCAACATTCCGGTAGTAAATATACTCTCAGAACGCCTCCGATTCCTCTCCTCCACCACTCCCTAGTCCGACTTATCCTAGATCAGGTATCACCTATGGACTCAAACCCTCATCACATCGCTCACTTTTAGACAAAGTTTGAATCTCATTTTTGCACGAGCGCTTTTCGCGCTAACCCTGCTCCATGTCTAGCTTCCGAATGAGGTTATCCACCTTCAAATTTTCTCCGACAGTTCGCAACATTACCTTTAATTCTACCCCCGATCGTCCCATTTATTGTAATACATTCTCACCTATTCCACCAGAAAGAAATACAATTCCATGACCACCATTACGTGCTTGTCATTCTTGATGATTCAAAATTTTTAATGAGACCGCATACTAAATTTGCATCCATCATTCGATGTTCAGATATCGGTCATTGGTGTCTGTAATAGGACGAATGATTCTCTTGCGAATCACAAAGATGGACATAGCTCAGAGGCAGAAGTCCCTGTAAGATGATTTTTGAAAAATCAGAGCGAGGAGGGTGGCTGGTATCCGATATTGACAAAGCACAAGCGATCCAATAAAACAAATCATATGTACGAAATTTGTTCCTTTTTCGTTTTTTTCAATTTGAAATTTCTTTTTATGACAGGCATCGTCTCCTCTGGATGAAACAGCAGATCACAAGAACAGGTATGACTCCCTCCAAACTCGCGGAAGAAGGCGAGGAAAAACAAGATATGTGGAACCCGTGGTCTTTCTCACATTAATTAGTCGTGTATTGTTTGGCAAGTATTTTTTGAGATCTCGAACAGAGACATCGGTAATATTTTTTAGATGAGAATATTTCGGCAAAATCAGTCGACGGTTTCTCTTTGATTGGAAATAAAGCCCAGTATATTTCCTAGAATAGAATGAAAATAAATTTTGCTTCTCAATCTATACAAGGAATGCTGAAGAGCTCCCAAAAGAGTCATGGTCACAATAAACCAGGAAGGCTTGCTTACGGATGTCGAAGTTACATCCATGGTATCTTTTAATTGTGTCCTCATACCTTTTTTTACTTAAGCATTCCATACGTACAACAGTGAGTTATAAAATATGGAAACATACCTAAGTGAAGATAATCGAGTAAAATGACACGTAAAATCAGTACAGGTTCTAGACAGGTACTAGTGATTCAAAATTAATTAGAAACGTAAATGTTTTTTGTTTTTCTTTTTGCTTCCACATAGAAATTGTGTTGACCAACGTTATTGAAGTTCAATATTGCAAAAGCGTTCTAAGTGTACACGAAGTTAGTTCCTGTCTGAACCATACAGCTCCACATTTTTCAACCATGCAGAAATATGCGTCGAATTTCCTCATGATTCAGATGCTGTTATTCAGTGTCTGTTCCGTCGTAATTTCTGTATTCTTAGCTTCATGGAGTGACACATTTGGTCGTCGACCAGTGATTTTATGCGGCACCATTGGTAAGAAAGTATGTTATTAAACTTTTCATCCACTCTGGAAATGTCTGATGATGATCAAACGAAATCCTTTGATTTACTAGCTGATACATTGAATATATCTATGTGGATCTTGGCCACTTATACTGACATACACCCCAACTATTTCATATTATTCGACTTACCAAAGTTGCTTGGTGGCGGTTATAAACTTACATTCATGGCCGCCCGATGTTACTTATGCGACGTAACAACGACGGAGGCACGAATATTCAGGTGGGAGCAAAGTATAATTCAAATATAATATCCTTTGAAGGAAGATCTATGAAATGAATCAAATTTACGATTTCATTGCAGGATGGGTGTGCTGGCAGGATTGGACTTCCTCGGAGCTCTTTCAGCTTCATTATTGTTTCCTTATCTTCAGAAAATCGGATACTCATTCCCGTTGATTTTTGGCTTATTTACGGCTGTACTTGCTTTTCTATACTCATTGATCTTCCTCGAAGAATCCGTATCCGTCCCGAAGGTAGAGGATCGAAAATTTATTATAGATTTGTTAGCACCTACAATTACTCGTATCTGGAAATGTGCGTCACCATTGTCCATTAGAATACGTGAGTGTGCACGAGAAAACCGACCTAGTCAGTTTGCTAGTAAGGTAAAGCCAAAATATAACTGGTATGAAAGTATATTTTGAGAATTTCTATCATTAGGGGAAGAATTTTGTGAGACGCAGGTATCGGGAGACAGAATTGGAGTTGTTTTTCAAGGCTTGAGGAATTGGGGATGGAAAGTTCATAGTGATGCGCTGTGAGCTGAGGTGTGCGCAGGAGAGGAAGTGATCGACCGTCAAGTTTCCTTCCTGGCAATGGTGGCAAGAGGAAGGGGACTGGTCACAGGGATTTAGTAAATACGAGTGGGTGATCCTTGCATGACCCAGTCTCAGTCTGATCAGGATAACTTCCTCTCTTCTTAAGGTTCTATGGGAGGATTTCTAGGGGGAGGTTGTTTTCTTTGGAGGAGATGATTATGGGGTTGATTTTCTCAGCAGGTTTGCCATTTTTGGTGTATGAGTGCACGGTAGTGATTTTTATTGTTTCCGAACCATGGAAATAGGGTTGATTCTCATTGAGTAACTAAAACCGCAGAGAACGAGAAATACACCGAAGCGCTTTCGACTAAACAGTCATCCTCAGCGAAGACATGAACACAACCGACTTGAAAAAGACCAAAACCAACCTCTAGAATGACGAGAACAAGGAGGAGACTAGGGCGCCTGGAGGTGCTCTAGAGAAGACTAATCGTCGAGTTGTGACTCATAAACAAGCTCGATCAGACCTTCGTCCGGTATGTGCCCGTTCAGCATAATGAGACCACCAGTGTTCTTTTGACGAAAGATTTCGATATGCCCCAAGACGATACGCTTAAAATACGAGCTCTCTTTGTGAAAAAGCACCTCGGATCCTTCCTTGAAGCTGTGCCCAGTAGCTGGCCAGCGAATACCGAATCTCCCACTTTACCCTTCTGTCAGGCTACCTTGGGCTCATCGACTCTAATCTTGAGCTGGCGACCGGTCTCCCCAATATACACATTCTTACAATCGTTACATTTTAACCTGTACACTCCACTTTTCTCAACTCCAGGGATTCGATCTTCCAACCGAACAAACATCCCTTTGACAGTGATAGGGTTGTACAACGCAGGTCAAAACCAAAGGAATGAAGGGCTTGGCTTGATTGAAGAGAAAACTTCCCCAAAAATGGGAGCCTAAGTTTCTCACGGCTGATGGAGAGGGGGAGAGGGAGGGAGGTAGTAGCGTCGAGACATTGCCTGGTAATCTTCCTGCGCACCAACGCGTCTGTATCCAGTGAATCTCATTCACTCTGGCCAGGTGTTTTATGGTCAGTAACTCCTTACTGAAGGCAGTTTGACTCAAAGGAGTGAAAGCGATGAGCAAGAAAGTTGTAGAAATTCAATCTTCATATTCCCTCCCTTATCGATCATCACCAAATGATTACAATTTTTGGTATTCTGCAGGATCAACGTAAATTGGTCAGTATGAATCCTTTCCAGTGGTCTCATGTCAAGAGTATCTACATAACATGTTTCACTAAGCAGTCGCCAATTGTTGTCAAAATTTTAATTTTTGCAATATTGTTGGATGCGGTTTCGTGGATGCAACTTGTGGGTATGTTTCATATTTTCCTCTTTTGTATCGATAACAATTTGATAAACTTCTGCCATGGTGCACCGAACGTAAGGAACTGACTGCATGTTTCAAGAGGGCTGGTGAACAGGTTTATCGATTTGGGTGTTGAGGAAGATGATGCGGTTGGGAGGCTTTACGAACGTTAAACTCGCTAAACCATTTTAAATGGTCTAAGGACTTGTTTACATTGGCGGGCCTTACTGGACAAGGTCATCAGAATACCGTGTGAATTAGCTCCTTAATTGATTGTAACATGTACCGTATTTTATGGATATTTCGTTAAGATGATGGAGCAGAAACCACGGAATGTGTTCTAGTGGTTTCTTCCTCTTTTATCTCAATGTTCGATGAATTGTACTTATGAGGAGTCTCTACAATTTATGGATGTTTCTCTGCAGGCCAGCTTACTGTCTTCTATTTGTTTTTACAAAAAGCCCTCGGATGGACGGTGAACGACTATTCACGCTTGCTTGTCATAATTACAATTGTTCAGGGTAAATATTCGTAATACGGTATTTTTCCAGATTGGATATAAGTTCATAATTTTAACGATGTTACTTCTTATCTCATTCGACAGCTTTTGCAGCATTCACTTCAACCAGCAAACTTTTAAATCTGACCGATTTGACCATTCTTAGTCTATTGATTGGAATTAATTTTTCAAGTGCGGTAGTTTTCTATTTTGGGACACAACCATGGCTCGTTTATGTCACAGCACCGTTGAGTCGTACTTTACGGATAGACACAAGTATCATACAAAGTTTCCTGTCAAAAATCGTACCAGCTAATGACATTGGTATGTATCTACTTCCAACCTAGAGGAGTACCTTGATTTTGATTTGACCAGTGTATCATTCCCATTCCTCTATTTACAGGTAAAGTTTTTGCTTTGTGCGGGATTGGTGGAACGATAAGCCCGTTTCTGGGCTCACCTATTTATTCTACCGTTTATAATCAAACTATGGACACCCATCCGAAAGCAATATTTCTAGTTTCAGCCACTACAGCTATCGTAATGGCAATTTTATGGGCGTACGTAAGATAGATTATTAATTCTTAGATCGTGTTCCAAAAACACTATCATAATTTTTTTTAGGATATTTTTGTGGTCGAGTGGATCGTAAAAGGTTGTACTTGAAAGGGAAAATGGAAGAGAGTATAAGCATAGCCAGTTCTGTTGAGAAAGGTGATATATTAAGTTAATTCATTCGTGTAGGGAAGTTTGTTTACTAATAGGAATATAGGATACCTATGAGTTTCAGTGGGAAGGATACTATCGATTTGTGACTGAATTAGGAGAAACGGTGGGCAAAATTAGATGAATCAAGTATCACTTTTGATTTTCACTAAAGTAGATGTTTTGAGTGCACTCATTAGCGTGTAGGATGTGAGGAGAAACATTTAGGGATGGGATTGAAAGTTTGGGAAGGGCTGACGAGATATTGAGAAAGTGCTGATGTTTTACAACATAAAGAATTGATCGATTGTCTAGGAAGACAAGTGATATCCGCCTACATCTGTCGTCAATTCCCAATCGAACGATATCGCTGAAATCATTAACCAATGTAACTCTCGAATATTTTTTCGATCCACAGGAGAATGCACTTCCTCTATCGGAAACATCTCTCATGGACGAGCGAGAATAATCTTTAAACAAGTTTTACTCATTTTCATGATATTTCATCTCACAGTGGACAGGCTCAATGTCAAATGAATACGAGGACGACGATATTTTTCATATCCGAAAGGTTCGATTCCACGGTACTGGAAGAAACAAAATCAAGTGCATATAAGCAACCCGCACCCACTCCACCATGGAGAACGGGGTGGCGCTGCACGTGCGACATATTATTTGTTTGAAGAAGACACGAGATCGATAAGCAATCACCAATAGTTCAGAATTTCTGTAATATTACCTATAATTTTGTTTGTTTCTGCCTGAGTGACTGTGTTTGGCCTTATCTTAGCTGCAAGAGAGCCTGCTAGAATTTGTTGAATAATATAAGCATAGTGACTTATATGCGCATGTAGCGGCAGCGGCGGATTCGAGCTTCTGTCACCTATAAGCCAATAATGTTAACTGCCGCCCGCAAAGGTTTCGAAAATTCAATGTTCATTTTGTGCATCTTATTCAAAATAAAAGAAAATTCTGAAATCACATTTTTTGGTTTTTTTTCTTTTGCTGTCCCAATCCATGGCTTGGTCTGGTTTCTATAGAGAAACACGACACTGTGCGGTGGTAGAGATTTTCGCTCTAATTCATTCCGAGAACAAATAAACTTTCTCTAATGAATTGAAGTGGACGTATGTAAGGAAAGCCTGTCGTAGAAAAGACTAATCCTTTCATTAGACTGTTGTACATAGGTTTGTAACACATTCAAATTGTAAATTTATATACATAGCGTATTATAATTTGCCATTTTCCTGACAGAAGACACCTATGTTCCGTTCGTCTACGACTTGTCGGTGACTTTCAATTGCATAATTTGAACGTCAAGCGATTATTCGTACTCGTAGTCGAGGAAAAAACGTTTATTAATATTTAAAATTTATTTGTCTAGATGAACTTCGCATAACTTCATCGACTAAATCACCTTCTCGCGTTGCATATTAGGCTATACGATATTCCAGTTTAGATATACTATTAGATAAAAGAACGGCTTTGCCTACACAAAATTGCAAAGAGTATATTTATACTTATAACGTTTCGACTGGACCAGCAGTCTTGGGGTTTATTCCGATGAAGACTGCTGGTCCAGTCGAAACGTTATAAGTATAAATATACTCTTTGCAATTTTGTGCAGGCAAAGCCGTTCTTTTATCTAATTGTATGACCTCCTTGCACGAAAAAATCGTATGCTTTTTAGATATACTGTGTACATCGAGAATGGGTTCTTCTCTAAATCGTTCTTCATTGGAGTTCGCGTTGACTTTCGTGTGAGTTATGCTTTGTACATGGCTAATTCGTAATTTCCGTTAAACAGTCGAACATTCGAACGTACTCTATCTTATAAGGGCCCTCAAGTACAAATTCAGATTATCAGTGAGTAATTATTCTATTCTTGGTGAGGAAAAATACGTTCGTTCAATCAAGCAGAAAGAGAGCTATTTTAAAATATTCGAATGTGAAGTGGAGTGCATTGTTGAGGCGGCCAATTCAACTATGTTGTATAATTTCGTATTATAGAAAGTGTTCTGCGCCCTTCATACGGCTCAAAGTCCAGACTGCGACTGTTTCATTATATATTGTCAGGAAAGAAATTTTACCTAGGTGCTTTTTAGAGGTATGAATTCCAATCCGTTCATTTTGCCATAAGTTTATAACATTGTAAAAGGTCAACGTATTCAACTATACAGTATAATAAACTTTTTTGTAATCTCAAGATCGACATCATCGTCAATTCCACGATCAAAGTCGAAATTTTTTCAAGTTTTTGGATGGACGGCGGACGGTTGAATACGTTTTTCTCCGAAAACCCCCTACAAAACAGGTTTCTTGATGTTAAAATTCTAAAAAGTGCATTGTTTGAGCCGTAAGTGAAAATTGAAGATTTTTCTACCCATGTGTGCATGTATTACACTGGTCGCGTCTTGTAAATACACGAGGTGTGGGCGTATTGTTAATATGCCGATAGATTTTGTTACATAGACCCTTCTACTTGTAGATCAGGGTACATCCAGCTTGCGTCCAAAGTAGAAAAAGACCATCCGTTTGCATCCAAAAACACCTTCAGCCTGCGTCCGAGAACTCTTCTAAAATGCGACCGAATAGCTCGAAGATTGACTAAGTCCTCCTCCTATCATGAAGGCTTGGAGGTCGAAATTTTCATTGGTCCTCTTCCTATCATGGCTCGGGAGTTGGAGAAGGACGCAAGTTGGATTATTTTTTCTTTGTGAAAGGATGCAAGATGGTTAGCTTTTCTGTGATCGAAGGACGTAAGTTGGATGACAGAAAAAAAAGACTCTCGGGATGCAAGGAAATTTGATATGGTGGGTTCAAGAATATTTTTAAACAATGTGAGGACGAGAAGTGTAGTAGAATTTTGGATCCTAATTCCAAAATGTTTTAGGAAGAGAGTTTGGAGGAGATGGGACCTTTTTTTTTAAAAAAAAAGAAAAAAAGATCATGTTTCATGTCTGATGCTGTCCTTTTGTGAGGTTTTCACTCGTTCGTTTTGTGTTGGGTCTGAGGGTCAGTTTTACTAACGTTTGATGTACTGTTCAAGTTAGGGGCAAGTCAATAGCTATTCGATAGCTCACTCCTTGGGTTGGTAGAAACCCACTTTGAAGAATTTTAAGCTAGTAGCTTTAGAAGAGCTCACTCGCTCCGCTCCTTCGCTTTCTTCTTTGCTCTACTGCGTGTCCAGTTTAGAATATTTTCAAACAATAACTGTTGGGTGGCTCACTCGCTCCGCTCCTTCGTCCTCCTCCTTGGTCTAATATAAGTCTACTTTGAAACATTACTTCAAGCACGCGTGTACTTTGAAGTATTCCAAGCTAATAACTTTTAGGGGGCAAACGAGCGGATGAAGCTAATAGATTTAAGGCTCACTCGCTTTACTCTTTTGCCCACCCCTACTTGGTCTAGTATAAGTCTAATTTGAGACTTGAAATCTAAGAGGGGTTTTTTACATATATTATAATTCAAGTTCGAGACTGCTAAAATCCTAGTAAGCCTACACCTATAGTTTGAAGCCAGGTCGCAGTGCTGGCAGGTTTACGGATTTTTGGTCCTCGAATAAAATACAAATTTTCCTACAGATTTTGCGTTGATTACGTATTTCTTGCGTCCGAGGGAAAGATACCACAGTCCCCAGAATCATAGATACTTCTCCTGATCGTCACGAGCTGATACCACAGTTCTCGGTAGCGTTGAGTCAATCAAGGGAAATGTACATTAGTCAGTTCTATGAGAGATACCTTTCTCCTGCTCATTATTGATAAATTTGTTGAAGTCCGTAGAAATCCGTTTCCACATCTTAGAAACGGTGTCGGCAGTTTGCGTCCCAGTGAAACTTATGAACAAACCACATTGTGTCCCATGGAATGTATGTTTTGCGTCCCATGCTCATTTTCCTTCCCACTTAACCAGACTTAAGACTGGCTGCTGCATGAAGCGGCAGGTCTCAAGTCTCAGTTTCTTCGACCGTCAAACTCGAGTCTCAGTCTTCAGTCTCAGTCTCAAGTCTCATGCTTGAGTCTCAGCCTCGAAGATCAGTCTCGAGTGTCAGTCTTGAATGTCAGTCTTGAGTGTCTGTTTTGAGTGTCAGTCCCGAGTCTCGAGTCTCAAGCTTGAGGGCCAGTGTAGAGTCTCGGCGCCAAGTCTCAAGCTCAAGTCTCAGTCTCGAGTCTCAGCCTCGAATCTCAATCGTGAGTCTCCGTCTCGGTCTCGAGTCTCAGTCTCAAGCTTGAGTCTTAGTCTCGAGTGTCAGTTTTGAGTGTCAGTCCCGAGTCTCGTGTCTCAAGCTTGAGGGCCAGTCTGGATTCTCGGCGTCAAGTCTCATGTTCAAGTCTCAGTCTCTAGTCTCAGCCTCGAGCCTCAATCGTGAGTCTCCGTCTTGGTCTCGAGTCCCACTCTCAAGCTTCAGTCTTAGTCTCGAGTGTCAAGCTCTAGTCACAGTCTCGAGTCTCGGTCCTGTGTGTCAGTCTTGATGACGAATAAAAGATAGTCTTATCGCAGGTCGACGCCCGTGATTAGACAGGAATTATATTTTAGATGGGACGCAACATGTACATTCTCTCGTTTACATCGGGACGCAAACTGCATTCAGAATCTGCTTAGAAAATTTATCCGCGGAACGCAAATACTGCTTTGGGACGCAATTTGCTTAAAACATTTACCTACGGGACGCAAACTGGAAGAAGCCCTTAGAAAAAATGACGGATGCCTAACTGACTAAATCCGTTTATACAGTATACTGTATTTTTGATGATTAGCCCACGCCCAGCCTAGTTTAAGACTAGTAAAATCCTGGTGGGGCTTCTCCATTCTATTATAGGTCTAGTTTAGGACTGGTAAAATCCTAGCATAAGGCTGGTATAAAGCCATCATAAAGCTAGTATAAACCTATAATATAAACTGAGCAAGGTGAACTCGCAAATTTTTGAATCACCCACGAAGTATCGAGGGTGAAGGGGGAGGGGGCACACGCAGGTTAAGGTGAGGAGAGGCACTCGAAAAATTTCAAATTAGGGGTCAGGGTAGAGTAAAGATATAAAACATGTCAATAACTGGGTTGGAGGTGAAGAATTTTAAAGTCATTTTTGAAGTCCACGCAGTAATTGAGTTTGATGTTACCTGGAGAAGTCTTTGGACTCTCTAAAGGTTGGGAGAACAGGTAGAAATGTTGTAGTCATCAGCAAAAAGACGTTGAATAAGGGTAAGGTTAACAAGTTTCGTAATGTTGAGGAAATGCAAGACTCTGAATACTTCTGCCTGGAAACCACCGTTTTCGACGGGGAAAGGGATGGAAGTTATAAATAATGTAAAAACTAATATGAGCACGAACGTTAACCTTTAATTTAATACATGCTCTAAGACAAGAAACCCAGCCTGAGTCCGAGCAAAATGCGGATCTTTGAGACTATTTTTTATACCCGTAAAAATGTATCGAAACTGGCTAGCGGAGATTTTTGACGATTTTGGTACAACGTACACCACGAGCTTCGAACATAGAGATACATGGAATGCGTGTAATGTACTTGGCTCCTTATTTTGCTTCGGCTCACTATTTCGGTCCCATTACTTTAACACAGTAACGAGTCAAAGTAAGAAGCCAAGGTACATGTGAGCGTCAACCAAAACGTGATACACGCATTCCATGTATCTGTATGTTCAAAGACCACGAGACGCTCAGCGCACGCATGACGTGTACGGGAGGCAGGTGGTCGTCGACAAGTTATCAGCATTGTTCGGAATAAGGGAATGGATGACATACTGGTGGTGATAGTATTCTCCGTAATTAGATAATTACGAGCCTCCTAGATCGAAGGGTTGAAATAGACAAAGCGGGCGAATGAATGAATAATACGTCTCATCCGGTTCGACAGTATTCGTGCGCGCTCTGTACTATTGATTCGATAAAATTATTCTTCAGTTCAAGTTCTTAAGGGTATATTAGTAGTCTGTAGGGTGAGTAACCTACTATGATTGTGGAGTGCTCACAGGGTACACCTATTTTTAGTGTATGCTACATAAATTAACCTATCATATACGTATTAGCGTTATTATTACGGACAGGTAGTAAGATGGAATGAGGTAGGTGCGCCTTTTGAGTGATAAGGGATAGTAAACTATTTCTCGATGAATAGAGAATGATGATTATTCGTTTGCGCATATTATGAGATAATACTACCCCAACTTACTTCGAGCCTTGTCTGAGATTCTGTCTCGCCTTCATGGTTGTGCGTTTGAATGATTGATTTGATTATGATTCTTGATCTGAATCATTTCTAACTAGATAGACGTGCGATGGGCCTAAATGGCAGCACGGTTCCTTAGGGTTTGACGAGCGCGTGTGGTCGCACCGGAATAACACGAATTATTAGTTAGGGCGCCTAAGTACAGGTCGGCATACGGGTTCAGGTGGCAGCCGGATGGCGTATGTCAGAGGTTCATGTCTAGATCCGCAGCCAGGATATTGCGAGCCATGACCGAGGTGGGGGCTTGATTCTGCCGTTTGTTTATGACACTACGGAGAGAATCCTTCCGTAGCCCGCAAGCAGGCTCGATACTAAACAGAATGAAGGACCTAGTCAGCGTCAGAAGCTTATATTTGGTTCCCGGCCCCACCCCTAGCTTACGGTTTGGGTCTGCTGAGTAAATGGCTGACTGGGCGCGGAGCGAATCGTTAAGGAACCTGTCCGTTAGATATATTTAGTATAACTTTCCTCGACAATAGGGTACTCAGCCAGGTCTATCACAGGTCACAGAAGACAGAAGAGAGATAGAATTTAGTGGTTGTTCGATCCCGTGAAAAATTATTGAGTGAGTTGGTAATACTTTAACGAATGATTACGCCTAGTTTTATAAGACGTCTTCTATTTAGGTTATTCTGACAATTCTCAAAAGAGTCCGTGTTCTTCTGTATATCTTTTACATAGTTGTATTTTGAATTCGTACTTTCAATGTTCTTTTATAAAGGGAACTCTGAAGAATATTATAGGGAGATCGCCTCGAAAGCAAATTTCGAGTAATTTACTAACAATGAGATGTCTCCAAATTAGGTTTTGTCTTCAATTATTTTGTTATAGTCAAATATATCCATTCACTTCTAATCTCGAATGCTTGCTCCCATTTCAGTCTCTTTCTTCTGAGTAGAAAAATTATCCCGACGATGAGAAGAATTGATGACGTGTTGTCGAAATACATTTCAAGCGTTGGTATTGAATTTTGAAAAGCGTGGCCTAGAAATTGTCATTTAAACTATGCTGGACGAAGACGAAGATCATGGTGTAAGTTTGAATAGAAATTAAATTGTAAGAAATTGTAAGAATCTCTTTTATCAGCACCAATGCGATGCAGGGAAGAACTTTCCATTCTTGCTTTTTACCTTATTTCAATCGCCTCAAAAGTTTTCCTCCTTACATATAATGCTTGATGATCAAAATTTTCTTGTACCTCTTCGTTTTTCGTCCCCCTTCCATACCGTTTGATCACAATGCTCCTGTACGTCCGCCTCCTAAGTACAAAGCTCGATGATCATGATTGAGAAATAGGAGTTTCACGCCTCAATAGATACGGAGTAGAAATGTTTTGTGAACCTCTCTTCCGTATTGATACAGCTTGAAAATTTGAACTCTTATGGAGTTCTCTGCCTGTTCTACTGCGGTGCATCAACAGAGGAAAAAAATGGTTTTGGCCGAGAAAAATTGGTGCGAGGACGGTGACTGATCTCCGACAATAACAAAGAGGATTAGAATGACGAGCGGTAGAATAAAACAACTCATGTGTAAAAATTTGTTCCTTTCCTGTTCTTTCAAATTTCTGTCATGATAGGTATCGTTTCCACTGGATGGAGCAGCAGATGACGATAAGACGAATACCTCCATTCAAACTCGTAGAAGACGACGTGGAAAAATGATGTACGCGGAACCCGTAGTCCTTGCGACAATCATGAGCCGTATGATATTTGGCAAGTATTTTCTAGAATCTTAAACTCAGATATCAAATTGTATAATTAAATGTTATATTCTCATAAGTTCTTGCACAAAGCCTGACATGAAGTCCATAGGTCTTGAGGTCATTGAAAGACTTAAAAATAAGGAAATGTGTAATCTGTATTATTTTAATAGATTTTTTTCTTTTTTTTTTACTCTGCGACAGACATTGTGGCAACCAACGTTATTGAAGTTCAATATTGTAAAAGCGTTTTAAAAGTATACGAAGTTGGTTCCTGTCTAAACCTTACAGCTCCACATTTTTCAAGTATGCAGAAATACGCGTCAAACTTCCTCATGATTCAGATGCTGTTATTCAGTGTCTGTTCCGTCCTAGCTCTCATATTCCTAGGTTCATGGAGCGACACATTTGGTCGCCGGCCGCTGATTTTAAGCGGCACTATTGGTGAGAGAGTTTGTTTTTGAAATGAATTGATTAGTTATCTATTTAGGTACGAAATATTTGATGATGAGATGCGATGTTTTCTGATCTATCAGGCACTACTTCAACTCTTTCTATGTGGTTCTTGGCCACTTATTCAGAAATACACCCGAACTATTTCTTATTGTTGGACTTACCACTGGTGCTTTGTGGCGGTACGAAGATTATAATGATGGGCGTCAAGTGTTACGTATGCGACACAACAACGACAGACACGCGAATATTCAGGTTAAAGTCTTATTAAAAAAATTCGTTGCTGAAAGATCTAATCACTCCAATTTACAATATCATTGTATAGGATGGGTGTACTGGCGGGATTGGACTTCGTCGGAGCGCTTGTAGCTTCATTACTGTGTCCGTACTTCCAGAATATCGGATACTCGTTTCCATTGATTGCTAGCACGGTCATGGTTGCAGCTGCACTCCTGTACACATTCATCTTCCTCGAAGAATCAGTGTACATCCCGAAGGTAGCTGATAAATAATTTTTTATGGATTCGTGAGCACAGTGCGACGATTCTAATTCCGAAAGAAACCAATAGTTGTGTGTTTTTCGCTGTTTCATAACCAAACCCATCATTTAGAAAGGTTCAGTCATCCTAAAACTTTGATAATAATAGAATCATCTTCTGGTCCAGCTGCGACCATTTCAATGCTTCACAATTACTGAAACTCTTTATTCTACAAGTGGCGTCCCTCTCGTGCCCAGAAACCTGATGAAAAGCCTTTAAAGGCAGCTTAGTGGAAATCAAGTTCGACACACAAAAAATTGTTCAGGGGTGCAAACAATTCCAACCGAGAAAGTTTATGAAGTTGGATGGGTACAACCTACAACAATTAGGCCTCTGCCTGAAACACTTACACTCTCTGTCAGTCAAATCGTCTCAATTCCAATGTAGCCCAATCGTGATAGCAAGTAGAGGAATTGTAGAAGTTCGATCTTTATATTCCCTGTGTTATCGATCGTACCAGAATGTCATTGTCTGATTTAATAATTATAATTTTTGTTATTCCACAGGATCAACGTAAATTGGTCAGTAGGAATCCGTTCCAATGGTCCAATGTTAAAAGTATATACATAACGTGTTTCACCAAACAGCCGCGAATTGTAGCCCAAATTTTAATATTCACAACATTATTGAATGCGTTCTCGGCTATGCAACTTATGGGTATGTTTCAGATTTTCCTGCTTTACATTGATGACAATTTGGTCAACTTTATACAAGTATTGTGTCGATGAACTCATCAAATGAGGTTCCATACCCTGGCCGTAAGGTTTCTAAAATGAGATTTTCGCCTTCAGATGGAAGTTTTACCTTGTGATAGACGGGGTACAAAGATGACTGTATATTAGGCTGTTGCAAACGCTCACCAAAGCTCACCTGTGAATTCCTAGAGGGGGAAGGTAATTAAAAGATGTTAATTAGAGCGGAGGTTCATTAGAAATCATGTAGATAAAGAAGGATTCGATTTTGGCTCGGGACAAGAAATCTTAAGACAAACGATTGAAAACTGTTCCCTTCTTAATAGAGTCCAGTCATATATGAAAATGTGGTGTGAATAAATGAGGGGCAGTTGCAATGTGGCATACATACGTCATTTACACTAAAATCCCCTCTCGTTATAACGTGCGGATTGTACCCAGGGAGAAGAAACAATGAGGTCCTGATTGGTTTTTTGTGATTTTTGGGGTGAATATCGGTTTTTTGAAAGGAGGTAAGCGAGAACATCAGCTTTCCTAAGCAAGTTAAAGAAGTTAGGCGAGTCATCAATAAGTGTGAGGCTATTATTAAAACCCCAGCAATGAAGAAAGCCCTCCTTGTTCCTTATCCCCCCTCCTTTAGGGGTTGCCTAAATTGCATAAGGTTAATATCCCGACGCGACCTGTGATCTCATTCATTTCTTCTTCTACCCACCTCCTTCCTAAGTTTTTGGGCCGTTGGTTCAAGTCTTGCGTTGATTTCGAATCCCCTCATTCACTTTTAAGCTCGGCCTCTTTGGCGGATGTTTTTTAGGATGTACGGAGTAAGTCTTCCCCCGGCACGACCATCTGTTGGTTTGTTCCCAAATATTCCCAAAGCTGTTACTACACAGCGTATGGGCGATCTACTCGTTAAAGCTGATTCTTTGATCTTCTGAAATATATCTGTTGGTGCCCTAACTGTTGTGAGTTTGTAGGGAAGTTTTTTGAGTTCCCTGATGAAGTAGGGATCCCCATTGAATCACCTCCAGACTCTCTTATCTCCAAATTTTTCATGTCGAAGTTTGAACTTGATCTCTTCTCCTCGAACTAAGTGCTACTGAGTCATATTTACTATTGGCACAGGTATAAGGATGAAATTCTGTGTCCTTGGACTGGTCCTCCAGATCTCCTTGGTGAGTTTCTGAGGTATCTCAATTCCTGCTACCCTTCCATTAAATTTACCTTGGAAATAGGGGGAACCTCTATCAACTTCTTGGATTTATCAATCTCTGTAAGAGAGGGTATCCATGAGTTTTGAATATTTAGGAAGGGTTGGAATTTTTATCAATTAAATAAATGAACATAATTATTAATTTAGAATTTATAATAAATGAATTCTTTAAAATTATAATTATTAAGAAATTTATTGAAAGAATCATTTGTAATATAAAAAATTCAATTAAATTGATTAATATTTTAATTAATATGAAAGAAATAATAAATATGAATATTTTTATAAAAATTCAAATTAATAATCAATTACAATTACTAATAAAATTAAATATAACAAATAAATTCAAATTATTTATTAAAATTTTGAATTATAATAATAAATTATCAACAATATTTTAATCAATTAAATAAGAATAAATTATTTAATAATAAAATTTTCAAGGAAATTAATTCATAATTAATTCAAAAAATTAATACCTTAATTTTAAATGATTTAATTGATCATAAAATAATAATACATAGTATTATTAATATATTTTGAAAACATATTTAATAAATTTGATTGAAAATTAAATTAATTTTATTTAAATATTTATAATTAATAAATTAATAAAAATTAATTTTAATATTTAATTTTAATTAATATTGTTATATTCTGCAAGCCCAAGCAGTTAAACAATATTGATAAATATTTAAAAAATAAATATTAGAAAAAAATTTATTATTTTAGATGAAATTTTTCAATAAAATTATGAGATTATTAAGAAAATTGAATAAATGTATGTATAAATAAAGGATTAGATACCCTTAAAGTGTATTAAAATTTAAAAAAATATTAAAGATTAATTTACAGGACGTCGTCAACGTATTGTGAGTAGTGGAGGAGGCGGTCTCTTTGCATCTCACTGGGTAAGATTTGTTCTTCCATGTAATCCATGAAGATGTTTGCCACCAAAGACCACAGTGAACCTCCCATAGGCAAGCCATTCGGGAAGCGGTAAGTTTTCCCTCGGAAGTAGCAGATGTTATCTTGAAGACACAGGAGTAGCAGTCTCCGGAATTCTCGCACGATGTCTTCTGGAGTGCCATTATTGCGTAGCCTCTTTTTCATGGTGTCAAGAATGTAGGAAACAGGAATCTCGGTGAACATGTTTACTGCATCGAAGGATATGAGACAAGAGTGCGGTGGACAAAATTGAGGAGCAAGACTCTCGGCTAGTTCGATCGAATTTTCAACGGTCCATTAAAAAAAGAATCCTGAATAGTCCCTGAAGCAGATGGCAATTAATGAATTTGGCGAGTCAAGAAGAGGAAGCCGTGTAGTACGTAACGACAGAGCGCATTGGGTGGTCAGTCTTGTGCATTTTAATTTGGCCGTAGAGTTGTGATTTATCTGTTTGAGTTTGTCTCCTTTTATACCAAAAATCTGGGAGGGTTTATCTAGAGTAGTACACACGGATTTGTTGTGTTCTGTGAATTTGTGTCGGAATGGTGCGGCCTAGCTTTTCAAGGAAATCGATCATTTTCTATTGTAATCAGTTTTCCAAAAGAGAACTAGAGCTTCAGCTTTATCTAGTCTGCGACGGAGGCTAGAGAAGGTACGCATGATAGGAGGAGGGGGAAAGATTGAGAACTTGGATACGAGATTGTTCAGGAGAGTTTTGACTCTTGATAGAGACCACCAGCTCCTAAGTTTGCTGTGATGGTCTTGTCAATCACTTCGTATTTAAAGGGAGGAGTGATGGCAAATTTCCTTCTTCTGAGTGATAAGTGTGGCTCATCATCAGGAAGAGTGACGTCCGTAAGGTTTAATTCTGCTGGGGCTAAGGTCCTAGTGTTATTCGCGGCAGAAGAAGAGCCTTTTTGTTTTAGGGCGACATATTTCCCAAGTTTCTGGTGTTTTTAGTGGTGGAGGATGCTGATGAGGTTGCCTCTTTGGAAGCTACTAAGGATTGAAATACGTGTAAGTCCTGAGGATCGAGAAGTGCCGCAAGTCTTGATTTGCTGTGGGTCAAAAGTTCCAGAAGTATAGCCTTCTTTCCGTATCAAGTAATTTGCGGAGGAGCCATCTTTCAATGCGATTTCAAACCGAGGTCGACAGATCGGAGACTCTGTAGTTTACAAATTTAGGTCGAACCAATATTCTTCCTAAAAATCATGAGAAAAACATTCTGGATCACACTTTTTTGCTCCCTGGGACGCGTCATATTAAGTGGGACTTTTAGAATGTTGTATGAGGTGGTAAATGACATATACATGCCAAATTTCCGATTTTCGTTTTTCTAATCTAGTATGACTCGGATATATTTTGCTGAAGAAGTCATTGGATGGAAGGAGAAGTAGAAACGTGGAACCAGTGAAAAGGACTTTTAATCAAGAAGGTGTCTAATGGGAGAAATCTTTCTCCAACTATATTTGATTACGCAGGACTGAAATGTTGACTAAATTTACATTGGTACAGATTATAATGAATGCAATATTTTTTTCCAGGCGAGTATTCGGTCTTCTATTTGTTTCTACAAAAAGCGCTCGGATGGAAAGTAGACGACTATTCACATTTGTGGGTCTTGATTAAAATTGTTCAGGGTAAATATTCAGATATCGTATTTTTCCAGCTTGGAGGCTCATAATTTTAACGATGTTACTTCTTATCTCATTCGGCAGCTTTTGCAGCATTCACTTCAACCAGTAAACTTTTAAATCTAACCGAATGGACTATTATCAGTGTATTGATTGGAATTAATTTTTCAAGTGAAGTGGTTTTCTATCTTGGGGCGCAAAGTTGGCTAGTTTATGTCACAGCACCATTAGGTCTTACTTTATTTGTGAATGTAAATATCATACGAAGTTTCTTGTCAAAAATCGTCAGAGCAGATGATATTGGTAGGTATCAATTTACAAGTATAGGGCTCTTCTCCTGAATCATATTGCATTTAGCGTAATAGTACTTGGTTTACAAAAGAGTAGATATGCTATTATTGCTTATTCAATTCTCTTTCCTTAAAACCAATGTAAACAAAGTACCATTACAATGAGAATCAGGCAAACATGTATGCAATATAGTATAGGGGAAGAGTCATGTCTTGCAACCGAGAGAAGGATTTTCATGACTTGTATATTTACAAGTATCATGTTGACCAGTGTATCAATGATTTAAATTCCTCTGATTACAGGTAAAGTTTTTGCGTTGTGCGGCATTGCTGAAACTATATGTCCGTTTCTGGGCTTACCTATCTATACAACCGTTTATAAAGAAACTATGGATACCCACCCAAAGGCAATATTTCTCGTTTCAGCCGCTATAGCTTTCATTTCGGCAATTTTATGCGCGTGCGTAAGATCAGTTATTAAATTGCACTTTGTATTTGTTGCATCAAGTTTGAGTACCTACTGAGGCACTTCTGTGGAGGAAGATATTCGAAGTATATTTTTTACCTATTTCTGGCGTATAAGTTGGAAATGAAGTTATTTGCTATGACTATCCTATAGAGAGTGAGTTTTTTATTCAAAGGTAATGTTTTGAAGGTTTCGAAGGGGAGACGAGGTACTGACATAAGAATAAGTTGGACGAACTCTTTCTAGTTCTCACTCGGACAATATCGTTTATAAAATTCAATTACTATAACTCTTGAATGTTTTTTTAATTCACAGGAAAATATACTTCCTCTACCGAAAATATCTATCATCACCGAGACTTGATGATCATCAAACACCTTCGGCTCATTTTCATGAAGTTTTACCTCGCAGGGAATAGGCCTAAGGTCGGACAAGCACGAGGACAGCGATACCTGTTATTCCAAATGATCTTTCCTTGTGAGTTGTCAGCTCCTATATTGTGATAGGAGGCACATGATCGATGAGCAATCACTAATTATGCAGAACTTGAATAATATTACTTATAATCAATTTGTTTGTCGCCGCCTGTATTTGGCCTTGAGAGGCTGTTGAAAGGCGCTTTAATATTTGTCCAATAATAAACATTATGACTTATACTTATTCACTTATTTGGTGCAGTGGTAGAAAGCCGATATGAAAATTTTTATAAGGAGAGAGGTTTCAAATTCGTGAAAAAACTTATTCAAAATGTCGGAGCAAGGAGAAGTAAAAATTTTTATAAATAATGCGTAAATTTAATTGAAAATGCCCAGTCACGGGAGAGGCCCCAAAACACGCTACCCCATCCACCTTGAAATCTATCATTGCTGTCTACGACTCTCTTTCTCCACACTGCGGTTCCGGGAAACAGGGTTTTGACCTTCCGTCAGGACTGCAGAAAATTGTAAGTTCTGCCGCCAATGTACGCAAAAAGGCCTGTATGTTTATTGCACTTACTGGGGACCATTTAGGCTCTCCAGTTTATGAGGAAACATGAAATACAATTTGTAGTTTTGGTCACGTCGCAGAAATTTTCATGATCAGTGCAGGTCAGGGTTCAAATTTAAAGAAATTATAACTCGAATCGACATTACTTATTCAAAAGCTGCAACACAACGGTCGGATGATGCTCATAATTACTCGAGGTATACGGAAAAGTCGCACCAAATCCGTATACGAAATTTAGAAGTATATCTCCCCTTTCTCGACTCGCCTTTTCAATACGAGAGATTGTTTCCGACACGTTACGGGACATCATAAGAAGAGAAAAGAAGTTTTTCACTGCGTAGCCCGTATATTTTAAACAAAAACAGAAACGTATGAGACGTCTTTCGACAAAGCTGTCATCATCAGAATGAAAAGCTACATCTAAAACAGATTACAATTCATAAATATAAGAATACAAGAAAAGACAAGAATTAAACTTCGGTACACTCATACTCCGGGGCGGTACAATAAAGTTTATTGATGAGATCATCGTCATATGTAGTCCGATTTACAAGGTTGCAGGCGTGGTGAGTTCTCATCTTTACAATTTCAATCTCCTCGAGAGCTTTTCGCCGACGTTTATTGTTCTCAACGTGTAAAATGATCTCATCACCTCCAAGATGTCCATTGTCCAGAAGGTGCTTCGCGAAGGCAGATTTTATGAAGTTATTGTTGTCGAACGCCGATGCGTGCTCATTGATCCTAGCACGGAAAGCTCGGCCGGTTTCTCCAACATAACAGGCGGGACAATCGCGACAACAGAGTAAGTATACACCGCTCCTAGATAAGGGAGGGGTCGAATCTTTTCCATTAGGAAGGAGTTTCTGAAGCTTTAAGTAAGGATAGAATATAGGGGCAAGATTACCGGTCTTAAGTGAGATGTGAGTTGAGGGAGATAAGAAATTATGACAGGAGACTTCCTCCGACCTGTCCTGAGGGGCGGGGTGAGAGTAGTAGTCCGTTGGAGAGCTACCTTAGTAAATTTCTTCCGGACAAGGCCATTAATATCGATATTAACCTTATTAACTCGAGCTAATTGCTGAAGAATAGAAACTTCTTTAGCAAAGGCGGGAGGAGAAAGAGGGAGTGAGACCAGGCGGTGAACAAATGAATTAAAAGCAGCGATCTTATGGGAGAATGGGCAGAAAGACGAACCATGAATGAAGATGTCAGTAGTAGTGGGTTTTCTGTAGACTTGAAAGTCAAACCCATTGGGGAGGAGGGAGATCGTAAGGTCTAGAAAATTTATCTCAGAGCCTCCGATCTCGACCGTGAAATCAACAGAATGATAGAAACTGTTCATGAAGTTCAAGAATTCATGAAGGGAGTGATCAGGCCCCTTCCAGACACAAAATATGTCATCGACATATCTGTACCAAAGAGAAACATGGTCAAGGAGAGGGTGCCCATAATTAAAATGCTCATCCTTAAGTCTAGACATAAAGACTTCAGAAATGAGAGACCCCAATGGTGATCCGATAGGGACACCTATGTCAGGAGGAAGTTTGTAGATAGAGTCATTGAACTGACATATGTTGGGGTAGAGGCATTTTTGAAGGAGGGTTTTAAATTCGGAAATCAACGGAGTTGGGACTAATGCCTTCTTAAGTAACTCGTCCATGCGTTCACGGGTGGGGAGGAGAGGGACATGGGGGAATAAACCCACCACGTCAAACGAAATAAGAATACTTCCAGGAGGGGCAGAGGAGTTGTGAGTGAGTAACTCAGATAACTCAATCGAGGTCTTTATCGAATAAGGGGAGTGGAAGTTCGTTACTTGTTTAAACCAAATATCAAGATACTTGGCTAACTTGTAAGTTGGGGCGGAAATAAAAGATACCACAGGACGCATGGGGGACCCATTCTTAAGGATCTTAGGAAGACCGTAAAGGCGAGGAGCCTTAAGGTTAGGTATTAAGATCGCTGTTTTCAGGGGCTCCTTATCTAGGATATACTTACTCTTGTTGATAAGGCTCCGGACATCCTTGTTGTAATTATCAAAATCAAAGGTGGGATCAATAGTAGCGCCAATAGAATCGAGACCCTGGTACATCTTCTGGTTGTAGTCTGGTCTATCTATGAGGACAACCGAATTCCCCTTGTCTGCTTTTGTAACGACGATATGGCATTCTTTCAATTTCTTGATTGGGGAAGTGACTGTGTTGCGGAGGCTTCCACTCATGGTAGGAACACGGTTGTTGTGAATGATAGAGGCTAGTTGGTCCGTAGTGTCACCACGATATTTCAGACTGGCAGGAGCGAGGTCAGCAACAATTCTATCTTTAACTTGGCTGGTGTTTATCGGAGGAATCGAATATTTGAGCCCACGGGATAGTAGGTCTTCTTCATCGTCCGAAAGAGTGGCAGAAGATTCATTAACAAGTCTCCTGAAGAAGTGGTGCTCCTCATGGGGGTCCAGTTGATCAGAGTTACCATGTTGCATCTGAAATAGTGATTGAATCTTCTTCTCCTTCTTCTGTCGGAGGGTGACCAGCAGGTCTTCTCTTTCATCCTCAGTATCTGCGAGTAGGGCATTGAGATCCAAGACATGTAGTAATTTGCTCACCTTCAGATGTACTAAGTATACGAGTTTGGTGGTCGAAGTAATTTTGCAGTACCACTTGCGTATTTCCATTTTAATCCATTTCGCAGAGATCCAGTTCTCACACTGTTTTTGTTTAAAATATACGGGCTACGCAGTGAAAAACTTCTTTTCTCTTCGCCTTTTCAAGTTCCCGCAAACAAAATCACCGTCTATTTCGTCAAATTTGACAACAATACTGTTCATTTTATCTGACTGTGCTCTCAAATGTCTATTTTAAAAAAACACCTGAAAAACGTACAATAATTGTACGTACTTATTACGTACTTTGAAGTTGGGAAATACATCTTGAGAGCAATTGGAATAAGCATACGTGTGTTAGAACGTAGCCTCATTATGCACTGATCTCATAAAACTAAGGGATTTGAGGACTTTAATTTCTTATAGTGCGTATTTTTGTGGATAATTCTATTTTCTACAATTTTTGTGCGAACGATATTTCCTCGTGAACCGAAATACTAAATTTATTAGATTATATTCCTCTTAAACCAGCCATAGTCAGCACGTGTAGGAGACAATGTTACAGTACGAAAATAAAAGTCACTTCCAAAATACAAGTACTATACATCTGCATCATTAACGCGGCGTTTGATACGCCATATTTGTGTTACATTTATAGCGTAGGGGTATTATTGTCGACCACGCTTGAGAAGTGGCATTTAGATTTCAATCGCTATCCAAAGCTGTCATGAAATACGTATTATTTGTGATCATTTTGGCTCTGAGGGGTAAGTGTATTTGTATATTTATTCAATGTATAACACAATTATTTTGAACAACGCTATTCACGGGTACCTACTTCACATTCTACATTGAAATATTATGTTTCTACGTTGGTACCCTAAGTAATTTTTCTTTCCTTATCAGTTATGAAGTTGTGAAAAACGCAATAACATTCGTTTTAGAAGTCATCGTAGAAAGGCAAATTTATTAACAATAAGCCAAAACCCCGTAATCTTGTTCTCGCTCTGAGTGTAAAATGATGAAATACGAATCCAAGTCTGTCATGAGATGAGAAAGAAGGTTGAAACTATTCCAAACGTTTCTAAAAGTATTTCAACATATAGGCCCATGATGTGTCCTTTAGCAAGCAGGTGTTTACTGTTTTCGTTTCTTTACAGTATCGTTACCTTTGTTGTCGCTCTCATCGTCTTTACCGATAGAATATTTTGATTCTTATTATTCATATGTGTTACCACTACAATGCGTTCAAGATATGACTAGTTGGAGTAAAACTTGCCTCGTACCAGCTATTTACTTTTTCTTCATACTAGTACATAATATCTTTTAAAAAACTGTATGTCCTAGCAATGTTGCTCAATGAACCTGTAAAACAATTTTTCCGCCTTCTTTTTTGGCTTATCTGCGGGATTCTCTCTCATTAGCGCTTATTGTTTTTGCCGAATCTCTAAACAGTCGCAGAGTAAAATCTGTAAAAATGCAAGTATGTAATTGCAGTCATAAGATCAAGTAGAAACATGAAGCTTCTAGAGATGCCAACGTTTTCGTTTCGCGAGTCCATAAATTTTCCAGGTGTTCTAGTTTTCTTCTGACCTATGTTCTTATCAAAATGCGGTTTTAAATCAATAATAAGTTACCGTTACTAAGTGTAGTGTACGTATAGTCATGATATATCTTAGAATTAATTGTACAATCTTCTTTTCCTTTTGCTTTTCAGAGTCTAACCTCTTGAACCCGGAAATTCTCAAAGTGAGTACTTATTTCTAAAATCGATAATGTATTTTGAAGGGTTTGACTCCCCTACCCGATTCGCGATTCCTGAACCATACCTCAGATGACTCCCTCACCATCCCCTTCATTATTCAACTTTCTTCATCAAGCATCTAAAAACAACTTCTCCAAGCTCGTAGCCTCGAAGGCAGGGTGCTAGCAGCTCCTGAATTAAAATGAAAAAAAGGAAACAACGGAAAGTTTTCGATTCTGAGCGGCCGCAGAAGGAATAGAAGGGAAGTGCATTAAAAATTTTTTCACAGACGAAAGGAAGCGACCATACAACAAAATACTAGAATTCATTTGACTGGAAAAAAAGGAAGAAATATATCACAATATCTCAGAATATTTTACATCGAAAAAAATTTTGCGACAGTCCAACGTGAAATAATGTAAAAATCATCTAATTTTCAAATTCTTTTATGATTGGCGGAAACTCACGCATATAAAATTTTTGATGAGGGAAAATAAGTCGTGCACAGCTTCAATGTAGGCTTGTAAAAATCACTCCTTATGGTGTGTACTTATACACGTAAACATTTTCATTTTGAGAGGGCAAGAAGGAGGATATAAGTCGTGCCCAGCCCTCAAACATACGTACAACGAGTGTCATTTATTAACAAGCCTAACAGCCCAAATTATATATTAAAATTCACCTAATTTTCAAATTTATTCATGATGTGCACTACTTACACTTGCGAAAATTCTGTTTCTAGGAAGAGTGAAAGAAAAAGTAAGTGGTGCCCAGCAGAGTGTAACTTATCTAAAAGTTCAATTTATATTCACAAATCGCCTAATTTTCATATTCATCAATGATGTGCACAACTTACACTCATAAAAATATCGATTATCTCATATGGGCAGGAGGGAGAACAAGTCGTGCCCAACTTTAATTTATGCTAAGTCTATAACTTATTTGGAAGCTCAACTTCTATGTTAGAATTTATTCTAGATGAACCCAACTTATATATTTTGGCTGTAGAGTAAGTTGTGCACTACGGGGAAAGGGTAGAAATGAAGTAGAGGCTGATTTTTTCAGAAACATAGACGCAGGACTCATTATTTTGTATATATTGGGTGCTTCACCAACTGTGGCCGGTAGACCTTAAGTGTGAGCATCAAGTTTGTTGAAGAAGTTAGTGAATCTAAAATATAAGTCATGCTTGATTGTAATGAATAAAAGTAAAATTTCAAATGGTGACTTCTGTCTTGTCAGAATTCATTCTTTACTATCAACAAAACCACAGTTTGACATTGATGCAAGTTGGCTTTTACTTTCTAATATTCTTTGTGAGTGTGCCCTCTCTAACAGTTAATGATAATAATACAAGTATGTTGCATTTGTCTCTGCAGTATGATGAATTCATGAAAAATTTTGAAGTAACAGGGCGAAGAATAAAACAAGATGCGAAGGATCAAGTGAGTTTTTGAGCTACTTTTGAATATCCTTGAATATTATTCTTGCTTGAAACTAGTCTAGGCGTGGTACATCCCACTTGTAAATGGATCTTTATACAATCAGGTATTTTCAATGTTATAGGCCTAGATGTTTAATCCTCCCTAATTTTTTCCAGAAAATGGACGGAACAATTATGAAACGTGAGAGCCGTAAGTAACTAAAGTACTTTACTTCTTTCTACAATTTTGCTGTTGGTTTCGGTGATTTTTATGAGATAGGTACCGGTATGCTGAATCTACAAACCTAGAATTTAATTTATTATTGAAAACTGCCCCGATGATAAGCGTTTGTTCAAAAGACCTTGCTTTGCAGTTCTCAATGAGCTATGTTTATAGTGGGTTACAATTCACGTTTTACTAAGTATTATGAATTCCAATTTTGGGTTTACTAACCGCGTAAATTGTCAAATATCTATTATTTGTGAATTAACGGACAAGAATTGACTAAATCACAAATACAAGTAAGCATGCAATTTATTGTTTTTCATACAATTGTAAGTTTATGAAGTATTTCTACGTGATTTTATCGAAAATTTTCTTTTGGTTAGTCATAATTGGTATTTAGTATAAAATCTGTAAGGGATAAGCATACTCTGGTCCTGATTGTACATCAAGGACTGAGTACCTTTTCAAAAATCGTTATGCGTCTTCAGTCATCCTAGAGATGAACATGGCATCACCTTGTTAAGTTTTATGATAGCTTATTCCATCTGATGTCACAGCACTGACAGAACGCTGCATATTACTGTCAGAGTGTGTACAATTATTGCTTCCTCTGGAAGATATCTACGATTTTTTTCTATTTTTCATTTTCACAAAAAGTTCTTCAGTCTTGTTATTCTTTGTTAAAAATTAGGTCATATTAGTTTTACCTTTTTATTTTCAGTATACCTTTCAACAGCATTAAGACCAAACACTGTGCTATCATGGTTCAACATTGCAAAAGTGAATGGAGATTGAAAAATTTATGCTCCGGTTAACGCGGATTTAAGTATACAAAAGGTATGAATATAATTGGATTTGCAACAATATTGCTAACTATAAAATAAAAATATTCAAGGAATTGAAGAAGCAAAAAATCAGGAGTCACTCTCAAGAATTGAGGATATTCGTTTGATCTCGCCCATGCGTCCGTTCTGATCAGAGCGCAGATAAAATTGAATCTGATTCCTGAAGAACCAGGGTAAGCCGACATCCCTGTTTATAAATTTGGCGTCCTAATGAGCAGGACCGTCATCATGGGGCATTAACGGGTTTGAATGAAGCCAAAACAGCTGAGGAATACGGCGTCGATCAAGTGAGTACGTTTTCATTTTTGGATATTTTTTCTAGAAAACACCTAACTAGGCCTATTTTTGTCCAAGTAAGAACATAGAGGCGCAGTTCTCCTCAACCTATGGAAAAAGACCACTTGTGCCATAAACAGATTGTCAAAGATGTGCGTTACAAGAACAAACCAACATCGAAAGACTCAATCAACCAACTGGAATACCGTTTGTTTACGAATTGGACAATGATATGAAGCCAATTGTATCGGGGAAATTTCTGAGGGACAGAGGAACTCTTGCAAAATCTATGGCTGCGGTGGTTGCTCAAGGTAAATCAACGAAGGAATAGTCGCCAGAGCAACCTTTCTAATTTTTTCTTGAATACATAAGGAACTTTTGTGCACTGTTTAAGATAAGGTTTTTCTTCTCTTGAAAAAAAAGAAGTTAAGCGTGTAGAATTGATATTGTTTTGATGATTCTGAACGTATTTTATAATTGAAAGATAGATATTATACATTAAAAGCTCGACCAAAATTGGTAAACAACCAGCATGGCGGTGTACAAGATTGTCAAGTTATTCTCAACGCTGACATGTAAAACCGGTTAGAAGTTGCTGTCTTCTTCTTAATCTCGGACCATACAATCCACAATTGCACTAATCAATATTAGGGATTTCCTCGACTTCTCTTATCTTTGGATCGCTCTTTACATTTGAGAAGTGAAAAAAAATAGGAAAAAGTATGTAGCAGAGGCTTCGTATTGTGAGGTCATGAGCCCATGGTCACGTGCCCGCAAATTTTGACCTTACCTCAAAGGGACATTTTCCCCTGAAAGATTGAAATTTTTTCAAATCCAAAGGTCAAGCGCGAACTTTGTAAATATGCCCTCAGAAAAGGAATAAAACATGTCACCCGGTGAACAGTTTGTCTCCCATTTGAAGCTCTGGAAAAAATGAAAAAACTACTCACCTGTTGATCCCCTTGTTCCCGATTTTTCCTCAGTTGAAGCCCTTCAGATTTCTGGGCTTCAACAGAGACTAAATTGAAGCCCTTCGCATTGGGAAAAACTACTCATTTAAGTCTTATTTGAAGCCCTGTTTCCTATTTCGAATCCCTGAAACCCATTGCGTTCGAGGACTTCAAGTGAGATTAATGTTTACCAGGCAAGAATAAGTGAAAGTGAGAAGATCATGGACGTCCGATTTTGATAATTTGTTGAGAGAAAATTTGTCTTTTGATATACTTCAAGGCTCGCAAATGCGGCACGACCTACATATCGGAATTCTAGTCTTGAAGTTCATTGAATCTTTTTTTCGTTAAAAGTGCCGTATTTCTTTAGCGAATTTTAAATGCTGTAGGAAATATTCTGCAGCCGTCCGATCTAGGATACGATGGTCCTTGGGAGCAATTTTGTCATCCGGATGAAATTGATAAAGACTTTCGGCTGTATCCAGAGCACGAGTTGAAAAAAACGAGATTATCAGTTTGTCATTTTCGTAGATTGAATCATGCAACAACAAACGAATCGCTGACTTTAATGACAATTTGTAAATACGGGTACGAGGTAAGCAGATTTTGAAATGTCAAATTAAAATCGATATTCAGGCTTGGCGTTTGGAGGAAAGAGAGTTGAACAATGCTTGATGTTAGCCAGAGTTCCTGAATAAGATGCCTAGCGCCTGGCCCATCAATTTACCCATGATTAACTTGATGGAAATTACAGATAAAAGCCGATTTAGATGAGATTCTATCGAATATGATTTCAAAATTTTCGGAGAATAACACGTTTAAAGCAGAAATGCTTTTGGACCCGAGCCCGCTCTCTGAAGATACGATTTGTTTCATCGAGGCTCTTGCCGCGGTCGACAGGAATTGCATTGGAAGGATGGTAAGATTAAATATACTATCATCAGTAGAGAAAGTTCTACTTCAAGTACACTTGACTTTTTAAATGCGGGAAATTTCGCAGAATCCGTTCTTCAAAATGTTCAGACATCTTATAGCACGTGCTTGTAATGCATCGTGGTTGACGTCAAGAATTGTTTTGGCTTTTGTAGAGCAGTCATGCCGCGATCGTGAACGAATAAATGACGTGGTTGATTGGTTATCATTATCAAAAAATATCCGCGATAAAACGTGAAGTTTGTTTATATTTTTGAATACAACTTGTGTCGAATTTATGTGACTCACATTTTTTGGAAAAGAGATTTCGAGCATAGAAACCTATAGTGAAAATGCATTGGTGCTTCAGAAAAGCCGGAATTACCTCAAGATATCCACAATATTCAATTTGCCGCATGGCCTTTTCTTGAGATTGTTGCGAAATATTTCACGCCAAATTAGACATAGCTTATTTTCTATGATTGAATTCATAATGGACCGATGGAGTAAACCTTGAAATAGGTTCTACAAGGTGGGATCTGGTGACTGTGGTCACAATTGACTTACCTCATTGATGTTTTAAAGACGCCGAAGCTCCGATCCTTTTCTAAAGAGGGCTTGAAGAAAGTTAAAGCTCTGAACTTCTGAAAATGTAGGAGTTGAAAAATCCTGAGCACTTCATTTCTTTAAAGGGGAGGCAATTTTCTACTGTACAGTAGACCTATGAGCTAGGCTATAACTCAGGAGTTCTAGATTTGACATAAGCTAGGCGCAGATAGAGTAACGTTTTCGTCTAAAACTCCTCGTTTTTCGCTGACCTTTAGCTATGAGGGTTCCATCCTTGGAAAACATCCGCCTCGGATCTTAGGGGCGTCATCAATGGTCTTGGCCTAGTTCAGGGAATTGGAAGCATTTTTCCCGCTTCGATCATCAGTTACAAATAAGATCTTGTTATGAGCGGAGACTTCTGAAGCTGGAGCTATTTTTAGTCCCCCTGCAATAATGTTCAATGGTTATAAAGTGCTCTTCACAACATCACCCATTGAAGAAATCGTTACTATTACAAAATCTGTGAAGAACACTCCTGTTCATTGAGGACTTCTGCGGAATATATCTCTCTGAAGTAGGTCAAGATCATGCGGGGTCCATTAGTGAAGGGCCTCATGTCTGAGTTAAAAACAAATTCTGAAATGGAGACTCGTTTCTCTTTCCTTCGTGTCAACTTCCATGGTCAACTTTTAATTGGCTTACTAAAGCTCCCTTTTCTCTCTCATTTTTTTTCCCTTTGGTCTACAAATTAGACCCCTCTCCCTCTTTCTTCTTTTCTGTTTTGGTGACCAAGTTCCATAATTGCGTGTACATCCAAGTCGAAATTCAGAATCTCTCGAAGCTCCTAAAGATTCGAGTCATTGAGCTCATTACACCTCCCTTCCCCCCTATTTGCTATCCTCCGATAACTATGGCCCATATTATACGGCTCGAATTCAAAGATCAACATTTTATCCCAAAGTAAGTCAAGCTTATTTAAAGTGCGAAAATACCTTTCTTACGGTCTAACTCATTTATTTTTGATCTGTTCAAGCTGCAATAACATTCAAACCAGAAGTAGATATCGAGGCGAGCTACTGAGAGATTTTACAGCAGACTACCGAATTATTATGGTCTCAACAAGTGCAAGTGATTCAGATAAAAATTCGGGAAAGTAGAATTCGACGTAATACGAAAAAAAGCGTGCCTGAAATACAAACAATAATAAGCGAACTCTATTCGATAATTGAAGCCGAATTAGAGCTGCAAGCAGATAGATTTTGGACTCCAAAACGTTTGTTTCACCTCAGGATACATTTACCTGCAAAAACAGGCTCAAAATTACATCAGTAAACCGTCTGTAATGAATTTCTTTTCGACAGGAAACCAACAACACAAAATTCCGATGACGTTAGACGTATTTCAGCGTCTCGTGAAAAACTGGAAAGAGTTTATGAAGGTTACTGACAGATACGTACAACAAATGGAGGGTATTGAAACAGAGTGCGAAAAGATCAGAGAACAAATAGTTGAAGCTTCTACAAGTTTACGCTCTTTATACGAGGACATAGTGCAGCATATGAAAATTTTTGAAGAGCTCGAGAAAACACAACCAAAATCAGGATACAGAAAAATTCAGGAAAATAAAATGAAACCGGTAAGATACCTTTAAAAATAAGTAGAAGATTGCTTTGAAACTGACCTCAATGCGAGCGACAGAAGAGGAGACTTGGGTTTAATTTAGTGGGGGGAAAACTTTCCTCATTAATCACGATTCGCTATCTTTAAGCAGAACTCTCAAGTTCGCTGTAATTCATGTGGAACATAACATAGTTCTCTTCTTTGGAGGTGAATTGTGAGAGGTAATTATTCTAGATTTTTGACTTTGGAAAATCACTTACAAGTATTTGATATCTTTTCTGAGCCCTACCCCTAATTCTTGCGAATTCACATTCATACGACTGAACAAACCTAAATCTGGTTTTATTGTCCTCCCTCGTCATAGCTCCAACAAGCAGCATACTAGGATAATTAAGGAGGCAGTAAAGGCGTAGTCTTCACTGCCTTCTCTCTTCGTTTCGAATTAACTCTCCACGCCACGAGCCATCATAATAATTGTAAAGTTGTGCGTGCCTGTACTCCCATTAATTCAATCAATATCATACTCCTGATACCGATTGACCTTGACTAACATGAGGACTGCCCTGATGACATCATGGGCTGGACAATGATTGGTATAAAACTCTAATAAGGGATCTATTGAGCATTAGCGGGGTAGAGGGAACGTAAATTGTAATCCTAAGCTGAATGATCTGGATCTGACGTCGCACCTCGGATCGGGACTGATCTTGACCAACCTAGAGACCACCTTGATTACGTCATAGGCTAGACAAGTATCAGAGTATTATGCTATCCTAAGGGATCTAGAATGAGCACTCATGTGGTGCGGTCACTGCGCCCTACCCTAAGCTTCTCAGCTGTTCATTCTCTTCTAACAAACTGATTGTGTTTGAATTGATGTATCAGTATGTCAATATTATTATAATTTTTTTCTTTGTACCTCCTTAGGAAATGACCTTGACTTCATGAAAGAGGCTTCAAAGAAGTCAATTACGCTCGTGTCATCATATTTAGCTGGATTTCGAAACTTCCTAGAACATTATAACTCAAGAAGTGGATCAATTTCAAAGATCCAGGCTGAAAATCTAACTTTTTGTGTTCAGATTGGACTCCGATCGTAGACTACCTATGTAGAATTAGACTTTTTATTTGTCAAATAAACCAGTGCCGTTCAAGGAATATATTTCGTTGTATCTACGCTCATCAATAGAGACGCATAAAAGATGAACAGCTTTAAACAAAAGCTATCAAAGATTAGGGAGACGAATCCAAGGAAGAATTTGTTCGACGAGAGCTTCCAAAGAGGAGAAATTACTTGGAATTCTTCGTTTCACGAGAAAGTTCAAAAGTTCAGAGTTTCTCCTCTCTCCGTTACAACCTATAGTGGACGCCTGTATTCCTTGGTAAAATCTGTATAGCTTTCATCTCTTTGAATGCCCCAATTCAGACGTTCTTCGTGGGAGAAGTTATTGAATATAATTAATTCGTATAATATTGCGATACATTACCATTTGTACATGTTTGTAGAAAATCAGTTAGATAACCTATAAATAGCCGAGTTTAGCCCAGTCCCCCACCATGTAAACAGGATACCGGGCGAGGCCAAATGGTCTTATTACTTTCTTGTAAGAGCTAATGGAAAAGTGATAACATCTTTCATCTCGCCCTGCGTAGCTCGATGATACAAAATATTCTTAGTTGCCCTTGATCTTTGAAAATTTGTCCAAGTTTCTAAAGTAGGTCAAGGTCCATGACGTCATCAACTCGTGAACTTCTTTTGACATGTTTCATACCTATATTCTGCCCTGACTCCTGATTTGAAATTTCCCTTCACACCTTGATACTCCCTGGGTGATAAAAGCTATTAGCTTGAAACACCCGAAAGCTATTGGTTTGAATTATTCTGAAGTAAATTTATACTAGAGCAAGGAGGGGGCGAACAAGCGAAGTGAGGGAGCTACCCAAAAGCTATTAGCTTGAAATATTCTAAAGTAGATTTATACTGGACTACGCCCACAGAAAGCAATAAGCTTGAAACATTTTAAGCTGGACTTATACTAGAGCAAGAAGAGGGGCAAACAAGCGGAGTGAATGAGCTACCCAGAAGCTATTAACTTGAAACACCTGAAAGCTATCAGCTTGAACTATTCTAAGCTGGACTTATTCTAGAGCTAGACTTTTGAAGAAAAGAAAGATATGGAACATGATCTTTATTTATTTGGCTCCGCCGGAACATTTTATAGACATATTCATATGTTCTCTTTTATTGACTCTTTCTGTTGAAATTCGTTCTTAATCGTTTTTTTTTTTTTTTTGTTGAGAGGGGGGAGGAGGCATATCCTTTTGAACTCCCGTCTTTTTTCGCCATCTGACTCTGAGATTTATTCAAGGATTCTAATAATGCTATGAAGGAACAGACTCAAGAAAGTGGGAGTCATACTGTAAGAGAACAAAAGCATTTTGGAAACGTCATCACGAGATCAGGGTACAGAAATTTAGTGGAACTCTCGTAGAAAACAGAGATTTTATTTCATGTAGTCAAAAAATTTGAAATACATGACGGCGTTACAACACAAAACAAAGACGTGATATTCGAAATATTTTCAAAGCATTGTCGGCCCGGCTCACATATTTTAGCCCAGTGTACTAGTTCGTCGAGCCCCTAGAGACTCTCATGGTCAAATTTTTAAGAATTTAATCCCAGTTTCTATAAAACCTTCGCGGGGCCGGGAAGTTCGAAGAGGAAGTGGCAGGGCATTCATACTAGCCTGAGGAGGAGGAGCGAATCAACCCCATCTCTAATCATCGCTCAGCCTATGAAGTCATCAGAGTGATCCTTATGCAAATAAGGGTCAATCTTGATGGGGAATATGATGTCAAGTGGAGATAATTGAAGGTTTAGACAGTCCACTTACAATGCCTGGGAAGCAGTAGAGTAGTGCGCTCAGTCGCTCAGTTAGTGCGCTTCTAGAGCTCCAAGAAGATTAGTTCTCTTCAAGATCACGTGAAGTCGCTCATCGTATTGAAATTTGGTATTTACCAACCGAGCGTCAAGGTCCAACAATAACTCTCAACTGTTTGTAAAACATTTGGTACCACGTCTAGCAGTCCCACCACAAGCGGAAAAAGGTATGACACTTTTTGGTGCACTAAATATTTTGTTTTACTCATCCTCCTCCTCAAGGATGTCATTCTGATGAACGATTAAATTATTACCTAGAAAACATTTTTTCTCATTGTTAACTATTTCCCCCCTCCTTCCCTCTTCTCCTCAATAATTCCGAAGTTGGCGCCACTGAATTCAATACTTGATCATTTCTTAGTAAGTTCTGAAAGGCCTCAAAAGTATTTCAGGAGATCACAACCTCGATTTTCAATTATTTTCCCTCTGTTGTACATCCGTATAATATTGATTGGATTCTCGGTGAAATTATTTTTCTAGGTGAGAAAAGCGTGTATACTGATTTGAATTTCGATGCTGATGGTCTATTGACGGTTTATATTGATGGAGCTTGCAAAAGAAACGGGCGACCGGACGCTCAAGCTGGCATTGGCGTTTGGTTCAGTCACAACAACACGTTGTAAGTTTGATTCATCATCAGTAAGTTGATATACTCGTCGCGAACCAAAATCAAGAATTCTCAATGTGTACAACCTGCTGGCCTACGATTAGCCCTTGGTGCTTTGTACAGCCTGTGTGCTGAGGCTGGCGTCCCTCCTCTATGATTTCGCTATCTATCGCTCACCGCCAACTAACTTTATGATGTGCAGAAATTTATCAGCTCCCGTTAAAGGTAAAGCGACAAATAATGAAGCGGAAATACAAGCAGCGACGAAAGCTATTGAAGTAGCTGATAGCATAGGTGAGTGTTATCATCAACTTACAAGCGTGTGGATTACTCGGGTCTAAGATGCGATTTTTGTACGACTATATTGGTTAGGGAGGAAGACCGAAGTAATCGAGGGATTGTCTCTAACGCTCTTAGTATGCGCACCTACAAAATTTTTGTAATTTCGAAGGTGTTTTTGGTTCTTTCCTGGCGAGTCCAGGAAAACTATTTGAAACAATCGCCTTGTTATACGAGGCATTGGGAGGGTCGGTTCATTATTGGAATCTCGCACTCATTCTCCAATCTCAATATGGGTAGAAGTCTCAGTCAACTTTAAACCCAGATTAAATCACAAGTCTTCTAAATCCCCAAACATTTGTATAGAGCACGTACTTATAGACTATTATTAAAAATTAATAATACATGTTGTAGGCATTAAAAAACTCAGAATAAGAACAGATTCGTACTTCCTCGTCAGATGTATGACCGCGTGGATTGAAAACTGGAAACACAATAATTGGGAGACGGCCGCAAAGAAACCTGTTCAAAATAAAGAAAGTTTATTAAAATTGGACAAGGCTGTCTCTCTAATGGAAACAGTTGCATGGGTACTTATCGTTTTATTTTATTTAGATTTTTTCTCAATTTCTTCCTTGACGGATTTGTTCCTTTTCAGGAACACGTTCCAGGGCACTCAAATGTCACGGGCAATGAGGAAGCCGACGTTTTAGCTAACAGAGGAGCCGCGTTATACAGAAATAGTGGAGCTTTGCAGACGAATGATCCTCTCTTATCTACGGAGGCGCTGCCCTTTTAGACTGAACCCTACATGAATAGTATTATGTACAGTTCAAGACGATCTCCCGGAATGTATCTCAATGAATTAATACACCGCATCTTTCTAAACGTTCTTATATTTATTGATCTGCAGAAGATTAACCTACTTGAGCTCCAATGTACAATCGATCCAGTAATTTTTGGTAAGAGGGTGGAGTTCTTAGGCCCACGATTAACGTTTTCATGTTGGGGGTGACCGATGTGACCTAGAATCCAGATGTAGGTGACTGATGATTTGATAGAGGTTAGTGTGTGAAGAATGACGTGAGTGCGTTGAGTGATGGAGTTATTTGAATGAGGATCTTGTAGAGACATGAGGGAGGGAAGGGATCCACTTGAGTTCGGGAGGACGTTGGGTAAGGGCTGAAAGACAAAAGCGAATAGCACTCAGCTCAGCGGAGGCAGAGTTCTTTAAGCGATAGGCCGTAATTTTATTCTGGATGGAGTATGGATAGCCTGTGGAGCCATCAGAGTAACATATTATTATGGTCGGGGAATTCTGCTATAATTTCAAAGATAAGTGTACGGTAGACGGTGTTGTTTGATTTTGAAATGTTCGGGAGATCGGATCTGATAGTCGGATGAGTGAATAGCCATGAATGGATGATTTAATAGGTGGGAGGAGAGGGTTGAGTTTGGGAAAAGAGTCGAGATACGGTTTAAGAAAATTTATAGTAAAGCATTTTGAGGGGAGAAGAAAGCGGAGGTTCGACTGCTTCGGCACGGAGGCTGAGATTTGGACGAGTGCGGAGTGCCCTAAGGGACATTCTGAGAGCTGTTGATTGAACAGTGTTCAATAATTGAAGAGGTGATTTGTTAGACTGTGAGTAGATCGTGCAACCGTAGTCTAATTGGAAGAGGGTGAAACTTTTGTATAGTTGGAGAATTAGTTTTCGGTTGCATCCTAGACGAGAGTGAGATAGATATTTGAGAAAATTAGTCACATTTAGTCATTTGGCTTTGAGAAGTTTTATGTGAGAGATATAAGAACGATTGTGGCTAAAAGTAAGCCCCCAAGAATTTATGAGAGTTGAGAATTTTGATTGGAAAGCCTTGGACGGTGGATTTTCTGGATGATGACAAGATCAGTTTTGCTGGAAGAGAAGCGAAAACCACGCCACGGTCTGAAGCCCAAGTAGTGGAGGAGTCGTGATGCTCGATGATGGTTTAAAAATTGAAGAGAAATGCTGTTATCATTGGTGAAAAGGCGTTGTGTAAGTGGGAGGGAGTTACAGTTTGTGATATCATTTAAAGCTAACAAAAAAACTAGAGGCCATTGCAGGTTTGCAATGGCAGCAGGAAAACCGCAACCTCCCGCGCTCGCGATGACGTTGGCGCGAAAATGCCCTCTCAGAAAATGAGTTGGCTGGGTTCTTCTCAGTATACTGCATGCTAGATCTGATATAAAGAACGCGGCAAATTGAAATTTTCTCAAGTCCCTGTGAAGTAGGTCTAGGTCAAGGTCAAGGTCATTGATGACGTCATAAAGCATCCCGGCTGGACATTGAAATTTTTTCAAGTCTCTAAAGTAGGTTAAGGTCATTGATTGCGTCATAAAGCGTCACACGTCACGTCACGCAGTTCCCAGAAACTCCCAAAGGAAATTGAAATTTTCCCGTCCCTAAAGTAGGTCAAAGTCAAGGTCATTGATGACGTCATAAAGCGTCACACGTCACGTCTCGTCAAGTCACGCAGTGCACAGAAACTCCTGGTTGGAAGTTGAAATTTTTCCAAATCCCTAAAGTAGGTCAAGGTCAAGGTCATTGATGACGTCATAAAGCATCCTGGCTGGAAGTTGAAATTTCCTCGAGTCCTTAAAGTAAGTTAAGGTCATTGATTGCATCATAAAGCGTCACACGTCACGTCACGCAGTTCACAGAAACTCCCGGACGCGAACGTTTTCTGAGGATGTAATCCCGCTAACAAAATGAATAGCGAGTTCCCCGCTAAAAGTGGGACACTCATCTAGAATTCTCCTTGTGGGACGCCGTTCTGGATGGTTTGGTGGGACGGGGGATGGTTTTTGATCCTAAATGTTATGGATCTGTCGCGCTGGAAACTTTGCAGAAGTTTTGAGAGGTTTCCTCTCATACCTATGGAGTGGAGTTTTTGACAAATGTAATGACGCCATACTCGGAGAAAAGCCTGTTGAAGGTCGAAGAAGATAGTGTAGGGTGCAAAATTTTCGTTTTTTGCGTTGGTAATTTGTTGTTGGAGGTCGGCCAAAGGTTGAAGAGTATTTCGACCCTTTTGAAAACCGAATTGGGAGTGGGAAAGTATATTGTTGGATTCGAGCTGCCGTAGAAGTCTTTTCTTTTAAAATACTTTCCCGAGGACGCTATTTAATGCAATAGGACGGTAAGAATCAGGAATAGAGGGGTCTTCAAAAGGGTTTAAGATCACGAACGTCCATTGTAACGGATACATTCTTTGAAGTAGGATGGAGTTGAATATTGACAGGAGGTATGATAGGGAATTGGGGTGAAGGTTTTCAAGCATAGAAGCGTGAGTGTCATCAGGTCCGGGAGATGCGTTTCTAAGATTTTAGATACTTAAATGGAGTTAAGTGAGTGAAATTGGAAGAATCAAAATTGATCACTAGAATTTCAGCTTGTATTTTAGTAGTTAAAAAGAGATTGTAGTAATTTTCATCCGATGAAACTGCCGCAAAATTTAAAGCAAGTAAATTTTTGTACGGAGAAGATATACCTAGTTAATGAATTTGAAGTTAGTTGAGTCTCGGCCGTGGTTGAGTGATAGGATGTAATGACGAGTTTCCCGATAACCTAATTAAATTTAAACTGGTCAATTCTAAATTTCTGTTTTGGTGATATATTTGGAGCTTCATCTTTTGTTTTTTCATCGCAATTTTCCTGTTTTATTAAAACTCTCTTGCTGATTGAGAAATTTGTAGCACCCAACTTCTAGAACTTCTTGAACCCGCTCGATAAATTTTCGACAGAGAACCTGTTCTATGGAAGATATCAAAAAATTTGCCGTAAGTTGTGCACTATCCGGCAAAAACAAAATGGTTCAAGTCCAACGATATTTGCAAAAATGGTTGAAGTCCTGCTGGCATCGCCTAGAGCTCGGATAATGGGCGGGGCTTGACACTACCTTCCTAACATCTAGCGACGTCAGTATGTATTATTCACAATCATTGATACGAGTAGAGCCAGAAAATCACAAAGCAGTTTCAACCTTGTTGATACACGCATTTGATAAGATACGGCTCACTGAGTTTTGTAGATAAAAATACTAAGCCTTGTAAGGTGCACCACTTCTTTGCCTGTTTTTGATCGCGCATCTGGATTTCAGACATTAAATATTCACTTTTCCTTCTAATAGTTATTTACTCTCAAGTTTTTTGAAATAATTCTGATAATGGATGAAGAAAAGATCGATCCGTCGAAGGGAGAAGACGATTCGAAGAAAGACGAGCAACCAAAACCATCTACGTCGAAAAAATCGCCCGAAACGGAACCTTCATCCAGTCGGCGAAAACAAAAAACGCCATCGAAGAAGAAACGATTTTTTGCCCTGTTTACACCCAAGAAATTGCGCTCTATGCTGAAAAGTGCGGCAAGCCAAAAAGTGAGCAAGACAGAAGAAGAGCTTTCAGAGATCGATCCCTTTTCTTTCCCTGACTGTAGTGAACTTGATCGTAGTACTGTTCCAACAACTGAGTCTGAAGGTGCGGAAACTCCTCCTGTAGCCAGTGGTTCTGAAGGTCCAGCTGAACTATTGAGTATACTGAAAAGAAGAAGCGAATGGTATTATGAGTTGGTAGAATCGCCGAGGAAGGTAAGAAGGAAAGAAAAAAAGTCTACGAAAATGTTCCCCAAAACTGACAAGAAACACCTTGTTGAATCATCAGACTCACTATCCTCTCAATATTCTGAAGAGCAAACCGGATCGACAAATCTTCTCTCCAGTAGCCTTCAGAGCGACGCATTGTCCTGTTCAAATCTCCTCGTCGATGATGCAGCTAGTGACCGGCAGACGAGTAACCGTGAGCGGTTATCTTCTCAGACCAGCAGTGTCGGTGGAGCAGATGAAAATATTCTCGCCCTTCATATTGGTGATACTTCTGTAACTTTGGCCCCTCCAAATACATCAGAAGATAATGAAGGAGATAATTCAGCACCCACAAAAGAAGATCCTGGAAGTTCAGTCGACACTTCGAGGCCAGGAGATGAGGACGAGTCGTAATATCTGAACTATTTTGATGACAGTCTTTGGAAAATTGTTTTGAGTCTACTGGTAAGATCTAGGTATATGTAGTAATATATTGTGACGTAATATTTTGTGCAACCTTAATTTCTAAGTGAACGATTTATTGTTCATCTGTTTGGTGTCTGATTTTATTCATTTGTCTTATTTTATCGCTTGTGAATCGTGCATACGAATATTGTTAAGTTCTCGCCACTAGGATAATAATTTTTACTTTATTTTCATGCTGGTGAGATTACTTTTCTCTTTCTTTCTATTTCTATTGGTTTTAGGTACTATTTTATCGGTGAGCATTTTCTTACTTGCATTAGTGTAAGTAAAAAGTTGTATAAAACGCTTGACACGTACATTTAAATCATCAATTTTTTGTTGAGTTCTTTGATAACGATTATAACCGCGTTAACTGTAATTTATGAGAACTAAAATCTCATCGAAGGCTTTTGAATCTTTTGAAAAAGTCTGTTAGCGAAATTCCAACAGAAATATTGAACAATAAAGGCTATAATTTTTGAAACTTTGGTTTTGTGAAAGGAGAGAAGTGACGCTATCGGTCAAAATTGGTATTCACTATCAAGAGTATAATGAAATTCAAACTCCAATTTCCTGCGTAATCGGTGGAGGGGAGGAGGGAAGAGAATAATTGTTTTTTTTTTCAATATTTTTCAGCGAATCTTTAATACAAAACTAGTCAAGGAAAGATTCACTCCCCATGCTCGAAAGCTACGTCATGTACAAATCAACAATTTGATACCCCAAGTCTCAATATCGTTTTAACACGAAGGTATTTTTAATTTATCGTCAATGGTACCTGAATTATGGACTAGAAAACAATGGAATAACTTTGTCTCCCTCCGTTAAAGTGCAAGAACAAAATTATAGCTGAAAATTCCTGTATCTTTTTTACTCTGCACCCTACTTCAATTAAACTAACGTGAGAGGAAATGAAAATTTCAATTTTCGAGCTACATATTAATTATTTAGGATATTAATTAGAGATGTACCAAACACCTTCTAATTTTGTCGGACTTTTTAACAACAAGCCTCTCGAAGGCTCTAAGCTATCCAAATTAGGTACTTTTTTGTATTCAATTCTACTTCCTGCATCAACATTTCAATTTATTCCTTTTTTTTTCACAAATAAATTTTTGAAAATGAGGATAAACTGAGAAGGATAAACTAATTTCGGTTAATAAACCATCATCGGGCGAAGTTAGAACGCCACCGACCCAAATGATACACGTAGAACAGTACACCAGCGAGATCATGATTGAACTAGCGAGCTTTCGCGAGGTGATATCGACTCAACCTCGTACACTAATTCAACCAACCCTTCGTCGGGGAAATATCTGTTGAGTACGGTAACAAAGTCGCTGTACAAATGACGCACTATTTCAATGTGTGACTTCTCCTTATGGAGGAGGGTTACTGACCCTTCAACTCAAGCTCCGGTCTCCGTCTCGAGTTTTGGTCTTGAGTATCAGTCTCAACTCTCAGCCTTTATTCTCAAGCTCGAATCGCAAGCTCGAGTCTCAGCCTCTAATATCAGTCTCGAGTGTCATTCTTGAGTCACAATCTCGAGTCTCAGTCTCGAGTCTCGGTCTCGAGTCTCAAGCTCGAGGATCAATCTCAAGTGACAGTCTTGATTGTCAGTCTTGAATGTCGGTCTCCAGTTTCAAGCAATAGTCTCTGTCTCGAGTCTCAGCCTTAATTCACAAGTTCAATTCTCAAGCTCGAGTCTCAAACTCAAGTCTCAGTCGTGAATCTCACGCTCCAGTCTCTGGAGTCTTGGTCCCAAGAGGCAAGCTTGAGTCTCAGTCTCCAGTATCAGTCTCGAGTTTCAGTCTCGAGTCTCGGTCTCGAGTCTCAAGCTCGAGGCTCAATCTCAAGTGTCAGTCTTGAGTGCCAATCTTGAGTCTCAGCCTCGATTCTCAAGCTCGAGTCGCAAGCTCGAGTCTCAGTCTCCAGTACCAGTCTCGAAGGTTAGTCTTGAGTCTCAATCTCGAGTTTCAGTCTCGAGTCGCGGTTTCGAGTCTCAAGCTCGAGGATCCATCTCAAGTGTCAGTCTTGAGTGTCGGTCTCCAGTCTCAAGCTCCAGTCTCTATCGCGAGTCTTGGTCCTAAGTGTCAGTCTTGACTCTCGGCCTCAATTCTCAAGCTGGAAGCGCAAGCTTGATTCACAGTCTCAAGTTTCAAGCCTCAAGCTTCTTTCTCAGTCTCAAGTCTCGCAAGCCTCACTACCCATTTATAAGTCCTTTTCGCCGTGAACCTTCATTCCGCCCATACCACCTACTTATATGAAGAAAAATAGAAATCCCCAAGTCTAACGACAGCTTGGACCTGATTCAAGAACATTCAGATTAGTTTCTTTGTTTTGCAGATGGTTCAAAAACTAAAACCAAAGCAACCTATGCATATTCCATAACTGGATCAATTTTGTCCGCTCCATTCGCCTGCCTTTCTTATTCTCTCAAATGCTTGCGTGGTAAATTTCCTTTCCTAAGTTTCACTTGCCTCAGAATAGAGATGACCGTTGAGTGAACACGATTCTATTCTTATTATGTTCATTAGCTTTGCGACTCTGGGTGTTCTCCATTCCATTTTAAGATGTTTTAGCGTCACTTAAAAACAGGTCAACATTTTCACTTTCCTTATTACTTTAAACAAAATAAAATTGGCTTTTGCCTCCCCATACAAACGACGTTTCGGTGCGTCCGGCAGCAAAGAAAACGGATTCCTTATTCCTGTCTCCAAGGATCTTCAAACTGTAAATCCCCTCATACTCCGAAGCTTGACTTCGATTGGTACCGAAATCATATTCATCTGAATCAGTGGTGTAGATAAGGAGGGAGGGGGAGATTAGGATAAATATTCCATCACAATTTTTAGCGGGAAACCCGCTATCCATTTTGTTAGGGGGATTATTACAGCCTCAGAAAAAATCCGCGTCCGGGAGTATCTGTACACGGCGTGACGTCACGTGATGTGACGTGTGACGCTTTATGACGTCATCAATGACCTTGACCTAGTTTACAGACTTGAAATTCTAATTTCCACCGGGAGTTTCTGTGAACTGCGTGACGTGACGTGAAGTGTGACACTTTATGACGTCATCAATGACCTTGACCTACTTTACGGACTTGAAAAATTTCAACTTCCACCGGGAGTTCCTGTAAACTGCGTGACGTGTGACGCTTTGTGACGTCATCATTGACCTTGACTTACTTTAGGAACTTGAAAATTTGAGCTTCTAGCCAGGATGCTTTATGACGTCATCAATGACATTGACCATGACCTACTTTAGGGATGGGAAAATTTCAATTTCCACCGGGAGTTTCTGGGAATTACGTGACAAGACGTGACGTGAAGTGTGACGCTTTATGACGCAATCAATGACCTTGACCGACTTTAGGGACTGCGAAAAATTTCAACTTCCAGCCGGGAGGCTTTATGACGCAATCAATGACCTTGACCTACTTTGGGGACTGCAAAAAATTTCAACTTCAATTTGGGATGCTTTATGACGTCATCAATGACCTTGACCTTCACCTATTTTAGGTACTTTGAAATTTTCAACTTCCACCGGGAGCTCCTGTAAACTGCGTGACGTGTGACGCTTTGTGACGTCATCAATGACCTTGACTTACTTTAAGGACTTGAAAAAATTTGAACTTCCAGTCGATGTGCTTTATGAGGTCATCAATGACATTGACCTTGACCTACTTTAGGGATTGGAAAAATTTCAATTTCCACCGGGAGTTTCTGTGAACTGCGTGACGTGACGTGTGACGCTTTATGACGTCATCAATGACATTGACCTTGACCTACTTCAGGGACTTGAGAAAATTTCAATTTCCAGCGTTCATCATGTCAGGCCTAGAATGCAGTATACTGAGAAGAGCCCAGCCAACTCATTTTCTGAGGGGGCATTTTTGCGCCAAGGTCATCGCAAGCGCGAGAGGTTGTGGGTTCCCCGCTGCCTCTGCAATGGCCTCTAACTTTTTTAGTGTCTTTTTTTCCGTTCAATGCAGTGAGTTTGCCTATTTTTCAAGTAAATTAATAAAATTTTTTGGCAATATCCGCACCCTGGAAAAAATCTTCCCCCCTGAGAAAATCGTATCTATAGGCCACTGATCTGGATCATGGTGATGTGGGTCTACAATGTGATAGACCAAGAAGAAACCGAGGGTATCTCTGAGCCACAGATTTTAAAAATCATTTCTAATCATTTATTTTAATTTCAAATGCTCTTCCGTATTGAACAAATTCTACTCGCTGGGTATACCTCCCTCAGAAAACCCAGACGTGAAGAAACATTTATTACCAGATTAAGAATACGCTGCATATTGCCACCTAATCAATTGAAACTGCTAATCACCCGGGCCGCATCTCACCCGCTCCTCTTGCCATGAAGAAAATTTAAAAGTTCACCGCATCGTCTCATTCCCTCTACTCCAACCCGCTCTTCTCTATTCCTCAAGCCCTCTAAAATAATGTTAAAACTGTCTCCCTCGCACTTCAACACCTCCGTCTTACCCACTTCATCTCAGCCTTTCAATCCTCCTACCTGGAATTTTTGCAGCTTCGTAATAAATCACTTTCATTATTTGATTCGAGAACTCTTCTCAACAAATCCTAAAATAATTCTAGCAAAAATTAAAACAATTTTTTTATTCAACTTGAAGTGCAGTTAAAATATTACCCGTAATTATTTGAAACAGATTCCATTGCGATACTCGAAGATGAATTTCAATTCTTTGCGTTTTGAGAAACCTCTAGCGCATTCTATACCATAGTTTTAGTACTACGTTTAATTTTTCCTTTCCCGAAATGAATGAAGAGGAGGACACGTGCGCGACCTAAACTTTCCACATAAATACGCGGCTACGGAATGTCGTCCTCGCGTTTTTGCTAAGAATTTCTGCCTTTTCAACAAGTGAATCGAAGATTTTTGCAAATAAATCTGTAACCTAATTGCTAATAAAAATTGACCCAAATAATGCTCGAGCCAAGTTTCTTAATTTTTATTCTTGGAATTTTCATGTCCTCTACCCTCTAGATTATTTTTGAGTGCTGCGTGATATATTTCGATTTAATTATTATATTTTTTCCTTCGTGATAATGCTTCATTAAATTAATTATGAGTGGAATACGAAAACAAGTGGTGGTTATTGGTGCCGGCTGTGCGGGTATGGCAGCAGCGACCAAGCTCTACGAAAATGGAGTAACAGATCTGATAATCGTAGAAGCAGAAGATCGCATTGGCGGACGAATTCAATCCATAAAAACACCGGGTAATCAAATTATAATTCCCTAAAGATGCAAGATCGTACACCAATTTACTTCACGACAGAGAATGAATAATATATTTTATAATCTCCTTCCTATAGGCAAATTCAGTAGCTCTCATTCTCTCCCCATATTATTTCCGCTTCTTCAAAATAATGACCGGCAAAAAAAAATAGCTGACCTAATTTGTGTTTTGTAGAAGGAGAAATGTTGGAGTACGGAGCTTCTTGGATCCATAGTAGGCAACCGAACTGTATTCATGACATGGCAGCGTCTCACGATAAGTGCCAGCCCTCTGAGATTACGTTCTATTCTCTGGTTTATGTTCGTTCGACCGGTGAAATTGTTGGAAAGGCACTAAGCGATACAATGAGAAGAGCGTTCCGCGGAATTCACAAAGATTTCATGGTAAACGATGTGCGGTCGTTTCGTAATTTCAAAAATGTCTACGAAAAGTAAATTACCCGTGGTATATTTTTATGAAGTAATACTGTATATTTCATGCTGAAATACGTCAGCCATAAGTAGATCAAATTTCTTTGAACCAATTTAAAACACTCTTCTGACCTTGAATTGCGTGTCCCTTCTCAACAGCTATGAGCAATAACCTCTATCATACTTTGTGAAAGTTTGTCTTTAACCCTCCTCAGGTGTTTCAACCCCTGACTGCTGCAAGTACATCTTGCCAGGTTGTCTCACATTCCTTGCTGTATTCCGATTATCTTTCGTGCAATTTGTTCCATTTGCAACTATTATTCAGATTTTCTTCCAAGTCTTACCTCATTCAGCCTGAAACTTTGCTCCTAGATCTTTGAAGCTCACTTCTACGCGGAGATTCTATCGATGATGATGTTTTAAAATTAGAAATGAGTTTTTTGTAAGCTTAGATGATCTTAGTGACCCTAATGAAGCGTCTTTTCGATTCTTTTGTGGTGAAGGGGAAGTCATGGCCCCCTCCCTTCATTCGGCAAGCCTGTCACGATGAGCCTCTGGCGATCTTTTCCTTCATCCTTCTCTCTTAACAAGTCTGACTCTTGCGAATAAGAGCTACCTAATATTTTTCATCCCGCACCTGCAGATCTCCTTTCGCGTAATTGTATTCAATCACCATACCAATTTCTCAAACAACAACTTCGCGCCAAGAGTGTGAATAGTAGAGGAAAAACCTTCGAAAAATTCTACACCGACAGTTTGCGCTTAATTTCAGAGTTTTGGAAGAATTAGAGAAAATGGAATACGATCACATACCCGAAGATATTAAAGAAGAGTTCATCCATAATTCGCTCGATTTATTCCATGTTCCTCATCATGTCACCGAATCCTGGCTCGGTAATCCTACGTACCCAACCGAGAAACGTCATTGCACCATAGGAGATCATCCTATCGTGTGGAAAGATGACGGATTCAAGACTCTGTTCGACATACTATTGGTAGAACTTGCAAATTGTGTAAATAAATCGCTGTGTAAAGATTCATAAAATCATTACGTGAATATTTTAATTTTATAGGAAAATCACCCCAAAGATTTTTTGGATAAACACTGTCTGCTTAACACGGAAGTAACGCATATTTCTAAGTTCGATTACGATCACCTGAGCGTCGAATGTTCGAACGGGAAGACGTACATCGCTGAACACGTTATTTGCACCGTGTCTCTTGGCGTTTTACAAGATACGTACGAACGATTGTTTGAAAAATTACTCATACCGGAGGAGAAAATACGAGCAATGCGAGTAAGTCAATATTTTATGCCTAGAAAACACGCCGCAGCCAGCTCGTCCAGCTCGTTGCCCCCCCCCCCTATGAGTATCTCGGAAATCAAAATTCATGGAACTTAGTAGTATAACTTCCAAAACAACAACAAAGCTTTCTTTACAGCAAATTCACAACAGTCATCATGGAAGTCGATCACTCCTTTTATTAAACATCCCGCGAGGAAAAGTCTAGAGCTTCTCACTTCTAACAAGAAACTGCTCTATTGACCAGGGCGATCTTTTTGAAAATTTTGGCGTCCTGCCGTGCTCCGTACGCCCGCGCCGTTGCGTAAAAACTGACTCACTCTATTCAAGGTTGGAATAGGAATAACTTTGAACAGAAAGCCATCTACTTGTGATAGAATGAGGACTTGGCAAATTCCAGCCATCAAAGGAGTTCGACTTCTTCCTTTGCTCTCATAAATGAGGCTCGGAAGTCTAAATTTCTCCAGGTTCTCCTCTTTTCATTTAATAACTCCATTGTTCAAGGTCGCTATCCTGTGGTGAGCATTGCTCGATATTCAAAATTTTTGGGCGGGTCAGTTTTTGCCGGAGAGGACCTCAATTTTCAATTGAATTCAATTCGACTTATTATACAGGTTTCGTGCGTTCCTCAGTCAACTTTGTGAAGGTGGCCGTCGTTGTTCCAACAAACTATTAATAGCATCCCTCATGCCCCTCTTTTCCCCTAACACAATGCCTTTTTCTTGTAGATTTCCATCTCTCTCTCCGTTAGGCATTATTTCGATATCCCCGTGGCAAAGACACCCGTATTATGTCCCCGTCATGTATGTAAAATATCCTCAAAATCCCCCAAATGTCCCCGATTAGGAACATTCTGAGGAAATTTTTGCCATTAATCGTTCAACGGGACCACTCCAACGATTTTAACTGAAATTTCACCATGGATTTTTCGATTCATGTCGGGTAAAAGAGTCATCCTCCAAAAATAGTGTCGTTCTCTAATCCATATTCCTTCTCCACTACTTCGAGACTTCTCCATTTTCTAAATTCATTGGACTTCTTTTTCATAAAAAACTTTCTTGGACCCGCATCAAGAAGTATAAATGCCCATAACATTCTCGAATGCCATCCTATACCCTCGACTAGGCTGCAACTGTAAACTACTCGAACTTTGTCAATGAACGCGTTCGTGTGTAAACTACTCCTCCAACTGTATGAAATTCGTTCCAAAAAACTACCGGAGGAAATAGGCGAGCATATGGACTGTATGGGTGATGAGAGGTCACCAAAGATGATTGGAGGTACATACCAGGGGGAGGGAGGCAAAGGAAGACCCAGAGAAAGAGTTGACCCAACATCGGGATCATCGAGTGCTTCAACCCTACAGACAGACCGGTAGGCCAAACACACGTATTGGCAACGACGACGACTAGACTGTGGTGCCTCAATCTACACCCAATCCAGTGAACACCATCTAATCATTAATTCCAGCCGGATCATTTCGTACTAGTCACCCTCTCAGCCTATGTGCTGAAGCAGCAGAACCTTCTCTTCACTTCCGTTTACTCTTGACTACCTCAGCCCAATTTCCGGAACTACCTACTCACACCACCTCCCGCTCTCCCCATGAAATCTTACTCGATAACCAACTTTAGTGAGTCATCTGGACCTGGCCCTCTCTTCTCCATCAAATACTTCGTTCTTTTGTGGCTATTGACTCTCCCAACTATCGGCTTGATCCGTAGATGTACAAAAAGAGGATGACATTCTGCGCCGAAGACTAATTTCTTAGATTATCATGAAATTCTTCAAGCATATATGTACTCCAGACGGTTTCAAAATAAAATGAAACGGGTTTCAAATGTGGCTATTGAAATCTCTAATCACTGCTGAGCCAAGCGTCATTCACTCTTGTCCCTAACAACTTAAAACTTCTACTCTCTCATTCGAAATTGCCAGCCTCCCACATTCTCACCTGCATACGACCTTGAAAACTATTATTGTTCTTCAATTATAGATTCTCGGTATCACTTATTGCTGGAAAACCATCTAACTTAGAGCAATTGAAGGCAAACCAACGTCTTTTCCCTCCTCAAACAGAAACTCCCGCCTCAGGATGACCCATACCGGACTTGCTCAGTCACTCTCATCTCCTCGTCGGTCTTCATGTCCCACCGTCATGTAACCGCTGCCATGTAGCTGGATCAGTACTCTAAAGGTCTTTGTTCTTGGACCTTCCAAATTTCCTAAATGACATTTGTACTATCAGAAATTTTTCTGTAGGGAAAATTTTTTGACATGTTTTATGTCTTTTCTGACACCCCATACACTGTTGAAAAATCGCGAGTACGTTCCCTCCCCCAAATAATGGACTTTGAAAATCTTCTGAAAACATTAGAGGCCATTACAGGTTTGAAATGGCAGCGGGGAACCCGCAACCTACCGCGCTTGTGATCACGTTGGCGCGAAAATGTCCCCTTAGAAAATGAATTGGCGGGGCTCTTCTCAGTATACTGCATGCTAGACCTGATATAATGAAGACGGGAAGTTGAAATTTTTCCAAGCCCCTAAAGTAGGTCAAGGTCAAGGTCATTGTCATTGATGACGTCATAAAGCATCCCGGCTGGAAATTGAAATTTTCCAAAGTCTCTAAAGTAGGTCAAGGTCAAGGTCATTGATTGCGTCATAAAGTGTCACACTTCACGTCACATCATGTCACACAGCTTTCAGAAACTCCCGGTGGAAATTGAAATTTTCCCGTCCCCAAAGTAGGTCAAGGTCAAGGTATTTGATTGCGTCATATAGCGTCACACGTCACGTCACGTCACGCAGTTCTCAGAAACTCCCAGTGGAAATTGAAATTTTTCAAAGTCCTTAAAGTAGGTCAAGGTCATTGATTGCGTCATAAAGCGTCACACGTCACGTCACGTCAAGTCACGCAGTTTGCAGAAACTCCCGGTTGGAAGTTGAAATTTTTTCAAATCCCTAAAAAAGGTCAAGGTCATTGATTGTGTCATAAAGCGTCACACGTCACGTCAAGTTCGCAGAAACTCCCGGTTGGAAGTTGAAATTTTTTCAAATCCCTAAAGTAGGTCAAGGTCAAGGTCATTGATGACGTCATAAAGCATCCCGGCTGGAAGCTCAAATTTTTTCGAGACCCTAAAGTAGGTCAAGATCATTGATGATGTCATAAAGCGCCATACGTCACGTCACGCCGTTTACAGAAACTCCCGGACGCGGATCTAGACATAGACGTTTTCTGAGGATGTAATGCCCCTAACAAAATGGATAGCGGGTTAAAAATTTTCATACCTGGAAGGTGATTCAGAAATCTGTGAGTACCCCCCCCCCTTCCCCTCCATACTATCTGTAGTATACTTATAATGGACTTGGAAAATTTCTGGTTAGGTTAGGTTACGGGACTTCGAAAAAATTTCTATATCTGGTAGGTGATTCAGAAATCTGCGAGTACCGCCCTCCCATACTATCTATAATATACTTATCTTGGACTCAGAAAATTAGTCTAAAATAATCTAAAGTAGACTTATACTGGACCAAGAAGCGAGGCGAACGAGCTGAACGAGTGATCCCCTAAAGTCATTAAGTCACTGGCCTAAAATATTCTAAAGTAGACTTATTCTAGACCAAGAAGGGAGGCAAACGAGCGGAGCGAGTGAGCCCCCTCAAAGTCATTGGCCTGAAATATTCTAAAATAGACCTATACTAGACCATAAACAGGGGGGAGGAGGTACGCGAGCAGAGTATGCCATAAAAGACATGAAACATTTGATAAAATTTTGAGATCTCCTCGCTCCTAGAAAAGACAAATGAAAATTAAAAGTCATTGAATCTGTTGTGACACCACTGGTGTCCTCTTGTTTGGTTCCAAATCCTTCTTTCAATGAATACAACTAGGAAATCATTCATCTCCTCTCCTGCTCTCGACTCAAAAATTTTCACAGTTCTTAAACCACATGATGACGTCATTCCTCTCTCTCTGATCAGTCATCTTCTTTGCTCTTCTGTCAAACCTGTTCTACATCTCTTGATCCGTCATCTACGAGGATTTAAGCCCAATATTTTTCCATGTTCCAGTCACCTGTCAAAATCGACCATCTTCTCTCCTGCCACCATTATTCTAAGACCTCTAATGACGCTCTCAGAAACATTTTCAAGTCTTCACATTAGGAGGCTTTTGCTGCTGTCCATAACTATTTTGATAATATTTTACGAGTCCCCAAGCGTGCAAGCCCCTGTTGGCGCCGCAGATGAGCCGCCAGGCGCGCTGCAAGGGGCTAGTTTAATAAACGATTGCAATGTCAAACTACAACGAAATTTTTGAAATTGTTGGTTTCTAGGCCTTAACTTTAGGTACGCTAGATAAAATGTACATGCGATTCGTCGATATATGGTGGCCAACGGATGACTTCAACGGTTTCGCGCTCTTATGGTCAAAATCAGATCGCATCGAATTCAGGAAAAAAGTAAGTTAGTTGACATTTTCGCGTGTTATGAGTCTTGTGAAACCATAATAATACGCGTACCATGTGTCGTAGAACGAGGAATGGGCCACTGGAATTTTCGCCATCACTCGAGTCGACTACAATCCTCACTTCCTGTGCGCTTGGATTTCCGGATTGGCGGCAAAAGCGATGGAAATTGTTGACGAGAAAGACGTACTTGACGCTTTAACGCTCGTACTGGCGAAATTTCTCGGCAAGTCTTACAAAATACCAAACATTCAGAAAATTTACAGGTACAACAGTTGTCAGTACTCGTATTATATTCGTATCAAAGTGAGTCTGTACCTACGCTGCAGATGAAATAACTTCGAGTCTCAGTATATGTTTCTAAACTCGCTCGTTTAGTTTCGACGCGTCGTTTAGGGAAAATGTGAGGAACGTATGCACGCTATGGGCCATTTTCTTTCGTTTCGTCGCCTTTTATCCGCATTGTGTAGCCTTTTTGAAACAAGAAAGTTTTCCGTGAAACGATGTCGTATAAAATGACTTATAATAATCCTATTCTTCTCGCGTCGTTTCTTCTCCATGCCTTATATACGCATTCGTATTAAAAGCTTGAATATATTTTCGTTCACCTTTCTTCGGTCCTGGGGCAAGTCATACGTCACTTTAAGAATAAGCATGAAATAATCTAGTTGCCCTATAAATTACTTTTAAATCACTTTTGACAAATGATTGCGAGCACATTTTGCGCGCTAAGTATATTCTCTTTGTTATAAAGTTGTATTCATGACGTATTGTAAAGTGAAAATGTTTCCGTATATTTTTGGAATCGCTCTTTCGAATTTCGAGCATTGTTTATCGTAGATGTTGGAGAAAGAAGTTCTAATTTCTTGAATTTTGTCGCTTCGGAAAGTGGATGTCATGATTTTGAAACTTGATGATGTTTGAGTCGCAGAAAAACTTTTAATTATTTAAAAGTAAAATTCTGTTTTGGTTCTCTTTCACTTATTCATACGGTATGGTCGGATTTTCTCTTCCAAAGCCGTCGCGAAGGCCATACCATTGAATTACGAGGAGGTCCTCTCTCAACAATGACTGAAATTGTCAACTGCTGAAATTACTCGCAAAATTTGCACACTTCAGTTACTAGAGTGTGCAAATTAAAAAGAAATTATTGGAGGGGTCCGCAATCTTCAAAAGTTTGAAAACCACTGCTCCGGTATCTGATGGAGGCATCTTACGCTATATCATCTCTGAGTCCAAACTAGGACTCACGAGTCTAGCACATCTCTACTTAGTCGTCTTAATATCAATAGAAGTGAAACACTCAATTAAGAGGTCTGTTAAGCGACCCATTCCTTCGGGTTGAATCTCACTGCCCCGCCTCCTCTGATCTCATCTTTTCTCACGATGACGGAAAACTCTGTCCAGATAGGTAGAAGGGGGAGGGGGTTAAATAGTGCAATTTCGATTGAGCAGCAAAAGATGAGTCGTTAAGAAGAAGAGATAAGGAAAGAAATGAGATGGATTAAGGCATCGCCGATTTCAAATTGTACCGATTTCATATGAAGAAGAAATTGGTGTCTTCGGTATTGAGGAGGGGGGAGGGGTGTATTACGACGTATCTATCTCCTTTATGGTCAATTATTATGTTCCTGGTAAACCAGATGGAAGAAAATAACATAATGACAGTAAGATTCACATGAATCACACAGCAGCGATCATGAGAAGAGAGGTGAGCCATGAGTCCAATGATCACGATCTAAATGACTTGGACTTCACGCTCATAATTTCATATATTTTGGACTACCCTAGAACGCGATCTAATGATGGTGAAAAGGTAGGAGCTTCGATAGTCCAAACTTCTTCAAGTCCAATGATCGTAGTTTAGAAATACTAAGAAAGCTGAGAAGACTTTTTCAGAGGATAAAAGTTGCTATACTAGAAATCCTCTGTGTCTAGATCATAAAGTCACTTCCTATCCGTAAAAGAGGGCGTTGTCATGATGAGGTCCTTTCAAAATCCAACAAATGAGAAGTCGAATTATTATGCCCAGAGAAGTGGTAGAGGTAGATGATATGTTCCAATTTGAAGATTCAAACCACAAAAGAAAAAATCTTCTGGCGGAGCCAAATAGAAAAAGATCATGTTTCACGTCAAGCCCAGTATAGAACTACATATATAATCAAGCAGTCTAGTTTAGGCCTAATACCTGCTCATTCGCGGTAGTTCACGCAATTCATGGACTCGGGACTCGAGAGTACAAACAGAAATTTTCATGTCTTTGGGCGTTTGCAAGTAAATTCAAAGTAAAGATCACCTATATCAATCTCGATTATATCGATATGTCAATCTCGATTATATCAATACATTGATATCGATCATATCGATTACTGATTTTGATTACATCGTTTACTGATCTCGATTATATCGATACATTGATATTGATTATATCGATTAATGATCTCGATTGTATCGAAATATCGATTCTATATTTGGCTTCAACAATTAGTATACTGTATATTAGGTCTAGTATAATGAAGGCTCAAAGCTAGAATCTAGCGATCATAAAGCTAATATAAACCTAGTTTATAAACAGGGCAAGGTGAATTCGTGGGATGAACTCGCATATTTTCAAATCACCCACTGAGAGACAAGGTTGAGGGGGGGGGGCACTTCGGAAATTTCAAATTAGGGGTCGGTATAGAGTAAAGACATAAAACATGTCAAAAATTTTCTGGTGTAATCAAATAAATAAGATCATGTTTCATATCTTTCTCTTTCTCAAAAATCTGGTATTTAAGTCTATTTCATGCAGTGCTGCCAGATCTACAGATGAGTTTTGTTTAAAATACGGATTTCTTGTGCTCAATGGAAAAGTGCCTTAGTCACTCGTATGAGAGGTACTTTTCTCGGTTATGCGAAAATTCATAGCTCGAAAATTGATAGCGCGAAAACTGAAAGCAGAAAATTGAGGGCTGGAAAATTGAAAGCGGATGAAAACTGAGAGAAACGAAAATTGATAGCAGCGAAAATTGAAAGCAATGAAAATTTATAGCAGCGAAAATTGGAAGCATGAAAATTTATAGCAGCGAAAATTGAAAGCATGAAAATTGATAGCTACTAAAAAAAAAAAAAAAAACGAGACTGGCAGTAGCATTATGTAATTCAATGCCCCAGTAGCCTCATCGGGCATTATATTAGCGTCACACGTTCATGGAAAACTGCAATACTGCAATTAATTGACCACAATGCATCCCCTTCAATAGGTAAGCATACTTTCATTCTGACTGACTGATTTGGCTGATTCATGAAATATCACGTACCTCCATGAATGCTTAAATGACTAACCGTATCTGAATCTCAGTACAGTTGCTGAGGATCTTAATCATACGTTGATCGTGGCTGCTCACGTTCATTTTGTCTTCAAAGAAACTTCTTTACGAAAAAGAAGTACAGGGACAATGCTAAGCGGCTTCAGCGAGTGGTGTTGCATTTCCTGGCAGCAGATGAAGCAACCGATGAGGAAAGCGATGTAGAAAGCGATGAGGAAACGCCTGCGCCTACGCCTACAGTCCGCTACTTGAGAGGTGTCGCCCACAATATTTCGTATTAGTAGGCAGAATCTGTGAAACTGTTTTATGTATGCAGTCTATGCACTTTTAATGTTCAAACAATTCATTTGTTTCATCTACTATAAATTTTTACTGCATTAAATTTTTTCCTGCTATCAATTTCCACTGCTTTCAATTTTCGCTGCTATAAATTTTCATTGCTATAAATTTTCGCTGCTATCAATTTTTGTCGCTTTAAATTTTCGCTGCTATCAATTTTCGTTGCTTTCAGTTTTCATCCGCTTTCAATTTTCCAGCCCTCAATTTTCTGCTTTCAGTTTTCGCGCTATCAATTTTCTAGCTATGAATTTTCCGGACACCACTTTTCTCCTGGTCGTTATAAATTGATACCGCCGGCCCCTACAACATTGGGTCGATCAAGGGAAAAGTACTTGAGTTGCAAGAGTGAGAGATACCTTTCTCCTAATTGTTATTGATAGATCGGAAAATCCGTCTTCAGGTGTAGAAAAAATGGCGGATACGGATTTTTGCAAAAATCGTCTGGCAACACTGATTTCAGGATATTTCAAGCTAATAGATTTTGGGCGTTTTAAGGTAATAGCTTTCAAGTGGCTCACTCCTTGCTCTAGTATAAGTCCAGCTTAGAATATAATTATCAAGGTTTGTGAGCAAGTATATAGTCGGCGTAAACTGACCAGCTCCTTTTGTACAGTAAACTAGAGAACGAGGGAGAAGAAGGGTTTTCAAAACATAGGATGCCTAAGTCCGCTAGTATAAACTGATTAGATCCATTTATACGGTCTACTGTATTTTTGATGATTAGCCTACGCCCCCCGCACCCTATTATAAGCCTAGTTCAAGACTTGTGAAATCCTGGTGAGGAGGAGTCTTCTTTGTCTATTATGTCTAGTTTAAGACTGGTAGAATCCTAGTATAAAGCTATCAAAAAGCTATAGTATAAACCTAGTATATAAATTGGACAAGGTGAACTCGCAAATTTTCGAATCACCCACGGAGTAACGAAGGTGAAGGAGGGGTGTACGCGCAAAGTAGGGTGAAGGGGGGTACTCGGAAAATTTCAAATTGGAGGTCAGGGCAGAGTGAAGACATGGAGAATGTCAAAAAGTTCAAATTCACGCTCATGGTCCTATTTCACCTTGACCTACTTTGGGAACTACCTTCCAACGCTATCTAAATGTGGTGTGGGGGGGAATGAGCTCCGGCAACTCGACCTCTCTCGTGAATACAATGACCACGATTTAAAGGATCGTGACTTCTCGCTCATATTTTCCCACATTAGAGATTACCTCAGAACGCGATCTAATGATAGAGAGAGGGGACAGCCCCGAAAACCTTACTCTCTTGTGAGTCCAATGATTTCGATTTAGAAAACCCTTACTCCACGCTCATGACCCGAACTCGTCTTGACCTACATCATGGATTACCTTGACACCTGATCTGCGAGCGAGGTGGAACTCCAGCCGCGGACACCTGATATCTCTGGTGAATCCAATGATCTTATTAAGTTAAAGCGCCTTGATCTCACGCCCATAATTTTATAGATTAGGGATTACTTGGAGTGCGATTGAATTATGATGAGAGGAGCCTCGCTCGTCCAGTCCCTCCTACAATTCCCGTGATCTCGATTTAAATAGGACCCTGACTTCACGCTGATCCCGATTGAGCTTGACCTACCTTAAGGAGTTAGCTTGAAACTTGATCGAATTTTGGTGAGGTAGAAAAGGGGAGCTTGGACTCTTGTGGTGACCCAAATGATTATGACCTGGAGGACCCTGAAGTCGTGTCACGTTCCTTATCCTGATTTATCTTGACCGACGTTGGAGACCTCTTCAAAACGCGCTGGGCCGCGACCGGGGTGCATTGCCACCAAGGCTTTCATTGAGACAATCATCTCGAAGTCCATTCATTTGACTCGCTGTGCGTGTATTTTAAAAATCTCCGCATTGTAAACTTGAAACCTGTGATCTAGCTCACCAAAATTGATATCTTTTAATTTCACAGAACGACGTGGCACGCGAATAAACACTTTAGAGGAGCGTATAGTCTCCGGAATCTTGATGCAAGAGCAGAGGAAATGTGGTCGTCTATGTTAATAAGTCCTATAATAAATGAAAAACGTATCCCTGTAAGTAAACTGTCTGCTCTTACTTTCCGATCAATTTGTTTTTGCTTTGACGAAGATGGAAAACAATTGTTCCTTCACTATCTCTTTGTTTTCCTTTAATGAGCAACTGTTTCTTCTTCTTTCAGGTGTTACTTTTTGCTGGAGAAGCAGCTCATCATCAGTTCTATTCAACAGCACATGGTGCCGTTGAAAGTGGTTGGCGAGAGGCAGACCGTCTACTTTTGCTGAAGAAAACAATACAGAGCAGGGAAAAAATCAAAATCAATTCTCGTGGATAAAGCTGAAATCTTGCGTGGATTCAGCTATAGAAATAAGATCGATAACGAGAAGAGGTCAAAATATCTCGCGAGATTACGAGCACAGATTTCTGTTCACAAGACTATTTTTTAAGCTACTACAAGAAGAAGCTATTTCTCGTGATTTTCATAAGTCGTGGATAGATTGGATTGATTTTTAAATATAGTTTAAAACCATTAAGCATATTGATTTCCCTCCATCGGTTATCCGCATCGTTGATTTTGCCCAGTCAAACTTCGAGTATATAAAATACAACTTTCTTCTTTTCCGACAGAGGTGAGGTCAACGTTGAAATTCACGAAGAAGCGAGAGCTGGTCAACATCCGCGGTTTTCGGTTCTAGAAAGTAATTGAGCTTCTTTTATTCGCTCGTAGTTAATCGTTCATCTTTAGTCCCTCGAGAGATTCTAACGAAAAAAAGTTGATTCAACAAAACTGATCGCACCTCCTCTCCGCTCTATATTGCGTTCAATCTACCGCGCATTGTGGCTGGCGTCGTGGATAAAAAATTACAAGAATATTTCACAACTTCCTGTCAGAAATTTTTCTTTGAGATTTTGCAATGAAAAAGTTCAGCTCCAAGATCGTAACGGGAGTAGGCCACCTACGTAACAGCACGGAGCATTTATTTGCGGATCGACTCACCGTAGGTGTTTGTATAGCTCGCATCAAGTTATCCGCTTAACTGCTCGTATAAACAATCATTAGGATGTGTGTTTTATAGCTTAGCTACAGTATACAACACTATTAGGGTGTTCTTTTATAGTGAGCGAGATTTTTTGTAATGGAACTCGCTTAAAATCCCCATTAAGATAGTCAGCGACAAAAACGTTCGTTTTTTGATCCATTTGAGGAGAATATGTGTCGCAGTTTATTTTATTATACGAAGTATGTGTCATTCAAAATGAAAAACGAAAACTATCGTATTTGAAAGCACGCATCGTTTCTTCCTTTGTACACAGCAATAAGATGGTGTCTGCGAGACTACCATCGGATAGCAATTTGTTTTTTTCTTTCGCTTTCTGTATACTTTTCGAAGGGAATGGAGATATTGCTCCGGGCGCTAGAGAGATGGAAGGACATTCTTAAGTCCATTTTCAACGTAGGTTCATGAGTATACAGCACAAAAAATGCTTGAAATTGGTCTTATGGCTATTTACGTTATAAATGGTAACAATAGGTTCCTATTAAACTTGAGAAAAACGAGAAATTTGTCTTGAGGGGCATTCACTCTACTGTCATAGTAGTGACACGGACCCGGGCTCTCTGCAGATTGAGTAGGTAACTGATTCTTCTCTTTTCAGATGGTTTATGTTTGCACATCGTCGACACATTGTCTTCCAATCCTGAACTAGGCTACACCTGGATATCTCTACATCTCATTTTTGTTACAGACATTATGATAACCTCGAGACTAACTCTATATCCCTTAGTACGCAACTCTGTTTCTATTCCTAAATGATAACACTATGATTTCTTGCAGCACTTGCTTTGCAATCTCCAGTAAAATAATATGGATTATCTTTATTTAAGTACCTACTTATAAATTGATAACATTTCGAAAAAAAAATTGGATAAGATTCCCCTAAGTACCTACGAGCCATATTGTAATAAGAAATTTGGGGGTACCGTAACAGACTTCTAATTCGAGACGTTAAATGATACACAAAACAGAAATTTAGATGGAACATAAACACGCAAAATAAAAGTATAAAGAAGTCTGTTACGTGACTGTACCTCCAAATTTCTTATTGATAACATTATTTCTACTTTGTTATGCAAAGTAAGTAGGTATGCTATTTATTTTCACTAATTTTGTTTTTCCCATTTTCATGAAGAAGGAGGATTAGGTATCTACACTTCCTTGATAAACGGTATTGAAATTATTTGTCTAGCTTTTGATATTCAAGGAATGCACGATACAAGACGACAGCTGCGGATGATATTACACAATGTAGGTATTCCAACGAATAGAAGCTTATTAGTAAAACGAAACCGTAATCAAATCTGGGAAATATTACAAGCATACCTAGTTTTGATAATGAAGTTGATGTCGATGAAGTCAAAAATGTGACAAAACGTAGCTCGTAGGTGGCTATAAGATGATAAAGAATAAAAAGATGTGTTTTAGCCGCACAGGAGCTGCTGTAAGACTTCATTCTTTCAAATAATGCTCGTGCACGTATCATGCGCTGAGAATAAATATAGAACAGGATAATATCGACAGCTTTTTCGACGCTTGAATTTCCATTTAGGTTCGATGTTTCTCATTAGGAAGTTCACGTTCATTGTTCATACGTTAGTAGAGAATACGCCAAAAAAATTTAATTTCGTGCAAAAATGTTGACTATGTAGGTACTCGAAAAATACGTGATTTGAAATTTGAGACTGAAAACTTTCTGATATTCTATACCTTATCTTCGGTGTGAAATTCTAATAGTATTAATATGACTACCCACCCTCTATCCTTTACTTTGCATCTGAAAAATATCGTAACTATTTTATGCATTCTGAAAATGAATCCTCTTCTGTGCAGTAACTAATCGTCTTTTCGCGACTAAGTGTGTGTTGTGTACAGCATGAAAAATTTTCATATCGTAAATGGGAAAAATTACCTTGTTCTCGATGGTTAATGATGAAAAATAAGAATAAAAAAGACCCAAACTATGCAAACTCAAACAAAGGTGCGAGGTTATTTATCATCATCATCATCGACTTAACACCGGAAGAAACATTATTTCCGCGGCCTTTGATCCGCAGCGAGTGAAATTTTATAATATCAGCATTCACGCGGAAAAGAAGTGAGAAAAACTTATCCTAGGGGAAAACGCGCCATTTGGGAAATACACGCGAGCTCCGCAATAGAATTCAATTTTTGCGCGAATTTTTTAAAATACGACGAAATTAAGAAAAAATAAAGCGAAAGAAACGGCAACTCACGTTCATTTAACTTAAGTATCGGTTGACGGAACAGAGACCATAATATTTTAGTAGAGAAAGAATTCAATTTAATTCGACCTAACGGCTTCTGTATTTTTTTTTTTTTGGTAATCTTGCTAAGAAGAACAGCTCATTGAATAAAAAGGAAAAAAAAACTACCTACTCGAATTTTATAATACCTAACGCGCAGAATTTCAACTCCACAAGTTGAATTAAATCAATTACTTATTGAGAAACTGAAATATCTTCATCTTTTCATTTTTTATTTGACCGTTGATTTTTTCTCAATTTCTTAACACTTAATACGTCTACCAATGAGCTGCATGAATACAGTTTCCATGAAGACACTTATACTTACTATGACTGCATTAAAATTTCTTAGAGTTCACCAACATGAAAACTGAATTGAGAATCAAAATTTTAGAGTGAAGTTTCACCAGCACTTTTCCATGTGGATGTTTGTGGCTTCCAATCAGCGTCTAGCCAAAGAAAGAAAGAAGTACGAAATTTTCCTCTTGGTACCTACCGTGTTATGGAATTATAAGATATTAGCCTATTTCTATTCATTTAAGTAAAAAAAGTATAAGCGCAAATAACTAACTTGATATTATCCAATGCCATATTTTTTCATTTATTTTGTTCACAATCTCAGATCAAATAATTACAAACTAAGAATAATTCTGTATTTAAACAGGCAAACTTTATAAGTAGGTACCTACTTATTTAAATATTTTTATTAATGCAAAAAAATGAGTTACAGGTGATTTTTTTTTCTTAAGCCGTTGGTGAAGATGAACCCTTTTTGCTGATTCATTTATGTTCAACTACAACTCTTTTGTAGTTATCTGGTTGCCACCTAGGTACTAGTCACAACCAGGGACAGCTATACAAAACATGAATCTTCTGAAAAGTAAGTCTTGCGGCGGATCTGAATTAAATTTTTATTTATTTATTTATTTTTTTGCGGAATCAAGTACTTATATAATTATTATACCTACTTTGTAAGCAGAGTATGTCCTATAGGCCTAGTCAATGGTGAAACCTTGTTGCGAGTTTGACCCTTATTATTCCAGTCAGGATAACTGTTATGAGTGTCATGACTGTTTGAGAGTTATAAAATATCGGTTATAACTGTTACAATTACAAACAATCGATCATTTTTTAAAACTGTTATCAGTCAATCAGTCTATAGATCAATACTTTCATTCCGGTCGCGGTTATAACACTTAAATAACTGTTAAATTCCAAGCCCTAAAAAAAAACCATCCTGATAGGGTTTTTTCGTTGTTAGGTACTTTTTTTTTAGCTGATATTTTTCTTCTAGGCCTACTGTTTCTTTCTTGAATTATTTTTTTCTATAACTTATTAAAATTTTGTACAGAGTTTTTTTTGTCAATTTATTCTATCGCGCTTTCTAATTTTTGTTTGGCTAAATTCTCCATGAATTCTTTTACCTGGGATCAACAGTGAATCTGAAAGCTATATCGATCTTCAAGTCTCCTCAATTTAATGATGGAGAGTTCAATCTATGGTCAAGAAACATGTAAACAATTTATCAGCGTATACGGTGTAGACTGAACACCATATCAAAAAAATATTGTTGCATTTTTCAACTTTTTTTTTTAATTTTCAATTTTTTAACGTGACCAAAACTTTGCTGTTATAACAGTTAGGTATAACCATTATTGGCACCAAATTTTGACCACAGAAGCAGAATTGAATATTCTGTCATCTCATCAAATCATCTAATTTGTGGAACGTGCGTTGGTGGACATCCTTTGTACTTACTTAGGATGTTAAGAAGCCAAATCTGCTTCATTCTTGTGTTATTGGTACACAGTATACCCATTCCAGACAAATACTTGCATTATTGTTGAAAAAGTAAACAGTTAGTTCAACACTACCACCATCAGGGTGCGCTGTATGTTAACCAGCAGAGTAAAATAAAAGAGAGAACATTGCTGCTGTACATAAAAAGAATGACAAACCTTGCAGAATAGCAATTTAAGGAAAATATATCTCTCTGAAGGGAGAAGAGCGACTGTTTCTCCAACCAAATTGCTATTCTGCACATTTGTCATTCTGTTTTTGCGCGGCAGAATTTTTGTTCCCTTTCTGTTACACCCAGAGTATTGCAGCTAGCCAAAAACTGAACCAAAAGCCGATAAATAGCCATATTTGTACCAAAAATTGGAGAGCTCAAAGCTAGCTAGCTTTTTCCTACAAAGTTCAAAAGCCAGCCAAAAGCTACATTTTCAAGCTTTCTTAAAACTTTCAAAAAAAAATGTTCTTTTCCCTATTCTTCAAGAAAAAAAAAGAGGATTTCAACTTTGAACTCAACGTTTCAACTTTCATATTTCAATTTCTTTTCAACTTCCATCTCCCAACACCCATGTCTAGACCAAGTCAAGTTCCAATTCATGCGTCAGCAACATGCTTGAAAAACTTCTTTGAAAAAGATGCTATCCATATTTGCGCTGGAACTGCTACTTTCCATGTGACACTAGAAGGTGATGTAAACAATTAGCCCTATTTGAATAACGTGGGCAGTGATTTTCAAAAGGTTTGTTGTTTGTTCTTGTTAGTTTTGTATTGATTTGGGAAAATGAGATGTCTACTATCAATTTTCAATGTTTCTTGGATTGGTTATCACTCGAATTTTCAAGCAAAACAAAAATTCTCTCATGCCGCAATGAGAGTAATCACCTTTTAGGGACAAGCTTCTAAAAAATTCCGCTTAAAAATATAGAGGGCGTACCCTTTGCGTCCACTAATTGCAAATAGTATAGATGTATATAAATTGTGCAAGCTGAAAGCTAGCCAAGAGAAAAGAAAAAAAAAAAAAAAAAGTTGCTAGCTTTATTAATTTCTGGAAAAAAGTCATAGCTATATTTTTCATGGTCATAAGTTTAAGCAAAAAGCTTGAGTCAAATCAGTTGGCTGCAAATCTGCAATACTCCGATGGTTACCCACGTCTTCACATGCAGCGCCATCTTATGGTAGTATCCAACAAACCATTTACTTTTTTAGTTTTTTAATAATCCAAGTATTTGTCTGGTAGCTCAAGTTTTTCATTTTTCTCCCATAAACCAAACAACCATAGTTTTGAAATTTCTTACAAATAGTTACAATAATATCATTTTCTTACTGCTGCAACGCTATGCTAGCGCTGTCTAGTTCAAATACCCACTAATGATATTCTTCCTTCTAGTCCTAGTCTAACAGCTCAGTTCTCTGTTTTGTGCTCTATGCAGTACACAAGTTTCCTGTACACAAGCTCAACCACTCATTCTTGATTCTCATTTCTCTGATTCTCATTGTACATCATTGTTGCTCGCCCAAGTACATTGTTCTTTATTGTTAGCAGGCACTTGTTATGTTCATGAAAGTTATAAAAGTATTTGCTCTTGCAATCGATACAATTGCAAATGTTTCATTCAGACGACTTATGGGCCCGCTCTATTTGGCGGATGAAACTAGCTCAGTATACCGGTACAGTGCAGGTATTTCTGATCTCACATCAGCCATTTTGCATAATGATACGGTAGGTACATTATAAGTTATAAGTCTATCATGATTAGGTATACGCGTACACCATGCCAATCATCATATTTTTGTAAGTTATCTGAAGTTCAGAACGCGTTACCTTGATGAAACTGAAAATAAGTCTGCTTGTAATTTATCTTATTGAATCCTACAGACAAAATAATTCTTCACACATCCGATTACGTACCTAACCATGTTTACCAACTCTCCTGGAAATGGAAACTTTCTTGGTTGCCACTTCTACCTTCTGATCGAAGTATGGATACCAGAATCAGAAATACGGACACTAAGCAGTACCTAGAAGATTTGTATTATAAGTGAGTACGTACCATTGCAGTTTAATCAAAAATCCTATTATCTACCCATGTACGTTGAGCTATTCATTCCTTAATGAACATAGGTAGTCTATTAGGGGATTGAATCAAGAGCAAACACGCGGAGTTGCTTCTGTTGGTACTTACTCGTTATTTTGCACAGGTTCGGTACTCTTTGGTAAACTGTGTAGATGTTCCTCAAATTTCATTCCATGTTCTTATCACTGATTTTATTGGTTAATTGAATGTAGACTACTTTCTTCGAGGGTTGACCTTTTCGAGTTCGTCGTACGTATTTCTGATGAATGAATTGTCAAACGTAGCCTTCTGAATAATGTTGAATATACATCGATTTTAACTACCCAGTGTTTTCCTATTCCAGCTCAATGATAAGGACGTTCTAGAGTCTTGCCTAGTTTCATGATACTTTTCTTGGTGATGCAATGATGAAAAAATCAATGGAAAACGTTAATTTTCCTGACGAACTTTTTTTTCAATGGACCACTGGTAAGTTATGTACTTATTTCTTAGTGCTAGCAGTGAGAATGATGCTAGCAACCTCGTATACTATCATCATTCAATAGAGGCTAGCATTTAATTTTAAAAAATTCACTATCATGTATAGACTACCGGCGCGCGTACTCTATCGTATACTTCATCGTGACTCGGTATGAGGGGAATCAGGTGATTTTTGACGTAATTTGTCACCTCATAATTTTGTTCTTATCGTGTTGTAAATTTGATATCTGATAAATTTTCTTATTGCCATTATGAGACGAGAATGATTAGGATTATTCATGGTGTACATGAAATTACAATTGACGCGTACGATTGATCTTTCTTCAATTATTGTTCTAAAGTCGTTCTTATATTTGAATTTATTGACGCTTTTTTTTTCTATCTTCATCTTTGTTGACAAAATATTTTTTACGAACTAATTCAGTCAGTATGGCCTTAAAATTACCTATAATCTACTGCTGTAGAATAATTCTCTCATTTCAAACTTTCTGGGGAAAATAACGTTGAATAACTTTCATCAATTCTCATTCTTGTCAAATTGAGGTGCTCAAAAAAACTCTATCGTTCGTCCTGTGCAATATTAGGAATATTAGGTATAGTTTGATTCTGTTTTTTTTTTTCTTTTCTTTCGAGTATACTACGCTCTCCTCTTCTCTTAGTCTATCGCAATCGAGTCCTCGTAGGTATCTATTTTATTTCATTTCCCATCTCGATGTTTTCATAGAGGAAAGTTGCTTGGTTTTTTGTATTAAATTTTTCTCCTGTTCTGCATTCAAGTGAGTTATATACTTTTCCGAAAGCTCGTATAAATTCAAAATATTTCTAAACTATCCGCTTACGCTTTTGAAATTGTTTTAAGTGAATAGTTTGTGTCGGCTTTGAGATTAGGTGCAGAGGGAGGAAAAAGCCTGTTGAATTTCGCTGTCGACATCGCGCGACGCTCCGACGCTTTTTCTCATAAATGATGGGCAGACAGAGACTTATAGTATGTACCATCAAGGCTTATACTCGACGAAATAGTTTTCGTTCATCTGCGAGGGTATACGAGTACACTAAATACAAGACGATGTACAGCATCTGTGGCTGCGTATTATGACGAACAATGCCGCGAAAAGAATTTTTCAGCATTTATCACTGGTATTTTCCGCTCGCTAAAAACGAAATGGGTACACCCTACTAATTCGAGAGTGAATGGGGAAAAAATGCGAAAACAAACGAATGAAGACAGATTCCGGGAAATTTATCCTCTCTTGCTGTTTCGAACAGAGAGCAGTTCGACTCTTGCAACCGTAGTTCGTCTTAAATTGAGATAGGCCTACTTTCGTGCGGTTGTAACAATATGGTAATACTACTACTGATACTTAGGCATCCCTGATTACTTCTTTTAATGGATAAGAAGTGCAATTTTAGATTCAGAAACAGCATGTTAGCATAAGTATAAGTAGGTACCCCGTGAGTTTTTTTTTTTTTTTTTTCAATAAATATGAGTTCCAAATTGTAGAGGCGTAAAATAACATATATTTCGAATTCATCCGTCTACGTCAAGTTTAGAAAATTAGTTTCAATTATTTAATGCATGAATCACGTGGTTGATGAGAACTTCTGTTTTTTTCATCAGACGAAAAAAGGGTTGGCGAAACCTGTCTCTTATCGATCAAGATATCGTGTTCAAAATGAAATTGAAAAAAGAACGAAGAAAAGAGAGCCCTTAAAACATCTATAAGTCTTTAATGAAAACTTTTGGTGTTTAATAGAGCGGAAACCATTTCTTTAACAAGTTTTTCCCTGAACTTCACTCGAAAGTCATATATACACGATTTGAGCCGTGAAAAGCCTTTCTCAGTATACCTATTTTTATGGAGCTCATTAAAACTTCAGACAACGTGACTAAATCGAAGGCGAAAATTAATTATCGCTTCTCATTTGGTATTCAGTATTTTCTTGTTTTTGCGCAGTTTTAACCTAAAATGTAGGTAGAAAAAAGGAGGGAGAAACGTTTCATATTGGACTTTTATGGGTGAGAAAGTTTACACTCTCAAAAATTTACAACGATCAAAAACGTTCTACTTCATCAATATTTTCTACAACGAGATAATAATAAAAATAATAATAAAGTTTTGTTCCGATAAAATTCTCGTATTTTCTCCGAACCGAGATTTGCAACATTCGCAATTGAATTGTTGATCTAAGGAGAAAAGTTTTATGGATGTAGGCGAAGTTACCTTCTAACTTACTCGCTTAATATGAACAGTACGATACATATAAAGAAACTTTGTGGACGAGTTTGACACAGTTGCCAGACATGTATATTCTACGAAAAAGCGCTTTCGAAATTGATGGCAAATTCGTGTTCTCTTCCATTTTTTTCGTTATCTATTCTAGTGAAGGATAGTTTGGTAAATCGGGGTAGTGAAAGAAAAGGAGTTTTATCATGATAATATTAGTATAAATCGCGCCCAATGTTAGTTTTTTATCTTTCATTTTAATGTCTGGTCTGTTTTGCTCAACTATTGGTCTTTTTTTGTGTGTATTATTCTATCCCAGTGCCCTACGTCGGTAGTTTACATGACTTGAAGAATTCATAGCCACCTACTCATAATATGAGTGTGGGTTTTGCTTGAATAATATTTCCTCGCAACGTCTGTAGCTTGCTCGCAAACCTTAAGAAACGTTGGATCCTTTGCCTAACTTGAGCTTTTGGCAATTGTCTACTTCTTGTCACAATTTTTGGTGCTAATTACTTCATCTTGTGTGGCCTATATGAAACTTGGTTCTGAGTATATGAATCCCGTTACCAATTTTGACTAATGGCACAATAGGAAAGGGTATTTCATACTTTATTTTCACACTTGTGATGGTTTTCTTTTTTCTCACCTTTGTTGATCGAATTCAATCTATGTAGATCAAGTTATGAGGTAGAAATTGTTATATATTGCTAATGCAGGTCCAGGTCATTAGGATGACTAGGGTGGTCTCTCTCCCTTGCCCTTCTGACAAATGAGTCGCCCATGTATATATTGAGTTCCAATGTCAAAATATGTCACAAGTCCTTCATGTAGATCTCATTTGCACAGAATCAGGCACGCCCACTCTCTCCCCGTGTTCCAATGTTTGAAAATTTGATCAAGTCTCTAATGTAACTCCATGTCATTTCGGATCAGGGTCATATGACAAGATCTGGGGTAGAGAATTGGATGAAGTACAACATCTTTGTAGACTGTCTCCTCCACTCTGAACTTGAAATTTTCAATCAAACTAAACATTTCTATTTTCCCATTTTGTATTCTATTTCCGAAGTAATATTGATTCAATTTTGTGACAAAAATGGCCAGAGTGTTGCGCGTTATCTACTACAGACTCAGTTCTCGGAAATTTATTGTAGTGTTCAACACTGTCTGGCGACTCGTTGCTCGTCTTTGAGCCAATATAGAACTATTGAATGCCTCGTAGTTCAGATGTAAACCCCTCTCTCTACCCGTGTAGCACACCGTAGCTATTTGCTGACCTCTAGTTTGTGCACGCTCTCTTGTGCGTCATAGAATATTTCAAATTTCCATTTCCTACGTTTTGTGATCCATCTACCTTTTCTGCTCTTCAGTTAGAATTTTTCATGTCCTTATGGTGATATCACGTCCCTAGATATTGGCCGAGAATTTTTGCGATCTCTCACTTGCAAGGAGGTTGTGGGCCATGCCACTCCGCCAATGAGAAGATACGTTGTGAATTTTCTCATTTATTTAATGGTTTTCAATTGTTCAACTTTTCTAAGAGAGGTAAGAGGTATGAGTGGTAAGAAATTTTCAGATGTTCTCACTTATGAGCAAAGACCGTATTCTTCGGCATTAGTCAAGTCATTTTGCTGAGGGCGGGAAGCGTAAGAAATAGAAGTTCGTTTTAGGGGAAAAAGGGCCTAGGATTGCTTATGCATTTGGTTTTGTTTCTTCCAGTATACTGGAATCGACCCTTTTGGGTGTAACTTCAGTGTTGGAAGAATCTCCTCGGCGAACCCCCTCCTCTACTCATTAACTGCCAAGCTAATTTGGCAACCGCCAAGTTGCAGTGCCCCCCTGGCACACAGAAAACACTAGAACACACAACAACGAAACCACCACTATCTTGGATAATAAATTAGATTGCTATTGGCTTCTCATCATCTTCTTCCTTACTACGAAAAAAAGGCGATACTTCTAAAAAGAAAAGAAGTAACTCAATACAAAAAACCGCAGAAAATACTAAAACCTTCGAAGATCTATCGACTAAGCAGCCATCATCAGCGAAAGACAAGAATGCACTGACTTGAAAGACCGAAACCAACCTCGAGAAAAACGAAAAACTGAAGAAGAGAACTACTCATCAGATTGTGAATCATAAACAAGCTCGATCAAATCGTCGTCCGGTATGTACCTGTTCAACAAAACGAGACCACGAGTGTTCTTATGACGAATGATTTCGATATGCTCCAAAGCAGTACGCTTGAAATCGGACCTTTCTTTGTGGAGAAGCACCTCGGATCCCTTTCGGAATGCTATGACCGTAAGCAAGAAGGTGGTCAGCGAAAGCTGACTTCCCCACTTTACTATCTTCCCAGGCTTTCTCATGCTCCTCAACCCTAATCTTAAGCTGGCGACTAGTCTCTCCGATATAAACACTCATACAATCATTACATTCTAACTTATAAACTCCACTCTTCTCATCTTCAGGAATCCGATCTTTCAACCTAACAAATAACCCTTTAATAGTGACGGGGTTATAAAACGCAGGTCGAAAGCCGAAAGGGCGAAGGGCCCGGCCTAATTGAAGAGAGAACTTCCCCAAAAATGGGAGCCTAATCCAGCGAAAATTCTCACGGCTGATAGTACGTGGGAGGGTGGTAGTAGTGTCGAGGCATTTCCTAGTAATTTTCCTACGCACCAAAGCGTCAATATCCAAGTGAATCTCATTAACTCTAGCTAAATGTTTTAAAGTGAGTAACTCCTTCTGAAAAGCAATCTGGCTCAAAGGAAATTCAGTAAGTCTATGAACTAAACTATTAAAAGCAGCATGTTTATGAGCGACAGAGCAGAATGACGACCCGTGGACTAAAACATCGGTCGACGTATCTTTTCTAAACACTCCAAACTCGTGGACCCCGTCTTTGTTGGAGACAGTAAGATCCAAAAAGTTGATGGAGGCGCCTCCCACTTCCACAGTGAACTTCACGGAAGGGTATAGCTTATTAAGATACGTGAGAAACTCCAAGCAGAGCTCTCGGGGACCAGTCCACGTACATAGCACGTCATCTACATACCTGCGCCAGTAAAAGATGTTATTTAAAAGAGGATGGCCAGAAGAAGATTCAATCTTAGACATGAACACCTCAGAGATTAGGGAACCTAACGGCGAACCTATAGGAATGCCCACCTCCTCTGAAAACTCATAGAATTTACCATTAAACTTACAAAAATTAGGAGTCCAACACAACCTCAAAAGATCAAAAAATTCACTCAACTCTTCGTGAGGAGTATTGAGATTCACCAAGAGGTCACCCATCCGCTGCATAGTGACAGCTTTCGGAATATTAGGAAAGAGGCCTACAACGTCGAAAGAACAAAAGATCGTATCTGCAGGGAGGAGCACATTTTTTAGGCTATTGGCCAAAGTTGAAGAATTCCTGACGGAGTAGGGAGACTCGAATTCGACACGGGATTTGAACCAACGGTCCAGAAATTTAGCTAAAGAGTAGGTAGGAGATGAGATGAACGACACCACCGGCCTCATTGGCATATCAACTTTATGGACCTTAGGTAATTCGTAGAGGAGGGGGGGGGGAATAGGGTTAGGATTAAGAATGGCTTTCTTCATTCGCTCACTCTTAATGATGACAGAACACCCATTAACAACATCCCGAACTTCCTGGACATGTTTGGGAAAACTGAAGCTATTATTCACTTTTGCCCCACACTGCCGAAGTACATCATACATCTTAGAATCATAAGAAGACTTCTCCATCACAACCAAAGAACTACCTTTATCGGCCTTAGTAACTTGCAATCTCGCACCAATTCGATCTTCTTCCTTCTTCAGGGATGATCTTCCTCTTCTTCCTGCACATCTGTATATTGGTGGCACACAGGTTTCAAGTAGGCCATAGCGTGGTTCTGCATTTGCCTATTCCATTCCCAGCCCATTTTCTTCTTCATGACTGTGGCTACAAATGCAGACACCTGGTTCCATGCTTCTCTGGAACCTAGCATACCAGGCTACTCGGGCCAAGCGCTTCATCTACCCCAATCTCTCAAAAAGACCGACTAAGGTTGGCCCACTCACGCCTTCACGAGGTGTGCTCCGGTCCATCATCCCGCCCCTGGTCGCAGTATGAACACGTTGCCTGCTCAATTTTCCTCAACTTCTTGCAAAGGTACTTGTTGAAGCAGCCATGGCCGCTTAACACCTGCGTCAGGTGAAAGTTTAGTTGGCCATGGTGTCGGTTCATTCACTCACCAAGGTCGCGTATCAACACACGGGTTGTCAACATGCCCAGCTCACTCTGGGCAATTCATACTTTCCATTTCTCAAGCAAGGAGCGCCTGGCATCCTGCTTAACCCGTAGAGTCTCACGGGTCGTCGTCGTCGTCTTTTTTGCTCTGAACACCATCGCTCTCTCCTCAGCAAGGAGCTCAATTGGTGGTGAACGTGCTAATATGCAAAGGGTCTCCGTCGAGACAGTGCTTTAGGCACTAACACACCTCAGCGCAGCTCTTTGCTGGATCTTTACCATCTCCCTTCTTTGGTAAGATATTTCCATTGAGTCGGCCCATACTGGGGCACCATATAGGAGGAACGACAAGGTGGTGCTCATCAAAATTCTTCTCCTTGCTTCTCTTGGTCCTCCTAGGTTCCTCATCAAGTAGCTTGGGTATCCAACTACCCGGCCTGCCTTTTCCATTGCCATCAGCAGATGGTGCCTGAAGCTCAGCGTCGAGTCAAACCAGTTGCCCAGGTACTTCAACTTCTTCTTAGTCTCGATTTCCACACCTTGCAGGCAAAATGTGGGTGGACAGAACTTCCGACGGGTTGTCAATAAAATAGCCTCCGTCTTACTAGCTGAAAGTTCGAGTCCAACCGACTCCACCCAATGCGTCACTACCTCCAGAGTCCGGTTTACCATGCTCTCCTTCGCTACAATCGTCTCGGCAGTGCATACACCAGTGTGTTATTCGCATAGCAGATTAGTTTAACACCCGGCGGCATCCTGGTAAATGTGACGCACCACGACAGCGGCCCAAGGACTGACCCCCGCGGCACCCCACAAGTAACTGGGCGCTTCATTGTACCAGCAGACGTCTCTGCTTGATGGATTTCTGGGAAGCTAAGATGGCTGCTGATCATCCTGAGCAGGTATGCGGGCACTTCTGCGTCCTTGAGAGCTTCCACGATCCTCTCCCAAGGAATGAAATTGAACGCATTTCTAATGTCGCTTCTGCTGCGGTTGCTGCTGCACTGCTGCCGTCGTTGAAGTTCCTGCTGTTTTTGGCACGACTTCTGCTGCAGTTGTTGTTGCATTGGTGCTGCTCTTTATTCACCTCCGGAGCTCATTCCCTTGGATGGTTAGGAGAGCAGTCTGTTGCTGCTTCTCACACCTTAAGTGCAGGTCTTGGGGCGTACTCGTGACTAGTTTTTCAACTCGCGCCTTCAACTTGTTGATCGTTTCCTGCTGGCGGTCAGTCTTGATCTATAGCGCTTGTAATGAGGAACGCAGGTGTAAAACGTGTACTGTTACATGTACGGAACTGAACTGCCAGATAAGCAGATAACACTAATACGGTACGATTATCAGAAGGATATAGAATACAACTATACACAGTCCACTACAAGGATTTTCCCTCTTTTTTTTAGAGAGAGAGAGTGAGAGGAGGGGAAAAAAATTAGAAGTACTTTTGACGAAAAAAAAAAACGTTACCCAAACTACAATTTTAAAAAATTAAAGGATCTAACATTAAAATTGAGTACTGAACAGACATGGTCAATGTTCGACTTCATGGTGTACATAGAAACGATGGTGTACATAAAAACAACATAACGACAGTAATGAGACTGACAAATTAATAATGATGCCTATCCTCTTAAAGCACAAACATTTCAAGACCCAATTAAAACAAAATTTCCCAATACAAATAATAAAACTTATAACGCAGGGATCTAGAAATTATTGATACTTCAATGTTCCAAAAAAAGAATGTATGCTTTATTAAGTATGACATGAATTTAGAAGACAAAATACGAATACATTTATAATATGTAAATATAATCAAAACAAAATCAATAAAAATTTAACAAGCACAATGTGAAAAAAATTGATAATTTTTATTTAGAGAGAGGCAAAAAAAATTTTTCTGACTTGCCTGCCTGGTATCGAACCGTCTTTTTTAGAAGTCTACCGTAACGGGAAGTAGGAATTGAGGTAGGGTTGGAGGATGGAGATTCAGGGAAAGGAGAACCTAAATCAGAAGTAGAATCATTTGATTTATTTCTCTTCAAAATTGATCTGAGATATTGGTACGGGTGCCGACGGAGATTCCTTTTCCTTATACAGAAAGTACATTGGTTTCAGCCTTTTGATTGTCTTCCTTCTCTCCCATTTTTATACGGAACCACTTTTTTGTTTTTTTTTATTATGCAAAACGGTCCTTTGTATGGTGCGTCCAAAGGGCGCTGGACTCTTCCTACTCTCAAATGGCATGGAGCTGATTTTAAAATAATATAAATCACAATAATGCAAAAAACATTCAGTGGTTACCAGACCGTAACAATCAAAGTACATTCTTTTGGTATAAAGTTTACCGTCGAAAATTCAACTGAAATTTCTACAAGAAATCGATTGAACTACCTAATGAAATGGTATTTTTTCTTGCTTTTGATCATTTTTAAAACACTTACCGCATTTATTATCCTTTGTCAAGTACAATTACAGGCTTCCAAAATTTTTCTAATCATGTTGTGTCTTGTATTTTGGAAATGTCTCTCTTCAATAATCAATTTTGCTCACTTTGCTCAGTGTGAACTTTGGAAATATCTCTCTGCATCATTTGAGTTACCTCTTTGGTGCAAAGTTCAATTCACATGGATTCCTAGATTATTAGTTTGTATAATTATAACAAGTAACAGTCATATTGTATCACAGATCAAGTGAGATCATTTTTTTGTACTCAAGGAATGCAAATCTCGGTACTAATTGATCCGCTTGTACTGATTTGAGGTGTTGGGTCAGTAAATCTCTCAATTCTTTTTCAGAGTTTGTTTCGATTCCACTTAGTATCACAGATTAGGTAACAAAACCAATTTTCTATCAAAGAAAAAAATCATTGTGTAAGTACACTTAATACAAGTTTCCTACCATGGAGGTAATTATAAAAATAATGTAAATCACAATAATACAAAAAACATTTACTGGTTACCAGACACTGTCAGTCAAAGTACATTCTTTTGGTACAGTGTTTATACTGTCAAAAATTCAACGAGAAATCAATTGAACTAATGAAACAGTTTTTTCTTGCATTTGATCATTTTTAAAAACTGCATTTATTATCCTTTGTCGAGTGTAATGTTGGGTCCCAAAATTTCTCTTATCTTTTTGTGGATTCTGGAAATGTCTCCCTTCAATAATTGATTTTGCTCACTTTGCTCAGCGTGAATTTTGGAGCGCCATGATTGCGCATATTGCGTACGTCAGCTTCATCATCTCTGTCATCATCCGGCGCATTGCCTCCCGCCAGTAGACGACCTCGATTGTACTTTCAACGGCCTGCAAAACCTGCTTCATCAATCTGAATCGGATTTTCCTCTGTACATGTCATTGTAAGTCTGTCTGCCAGAACAGCGCAACAAAGCTTGAACCAGGACGTGATTGTTGTTTGCTCTCTTCCTGTTACCTCGATACACCGGTATTTCAATGACAAATATGAGCATCAACTCCAATATCTGGCTCAAGGTCAGATGAGAATTCATGCAATTGTTCAAATTGGTGAAGTTGAAGAAGGAATTGCTTTGTATTGAATGCAAAGTCTGGCAACAGCAAAGTATCAGTGTCCACTTGCCCTTACAACTTCTTCTCATTTTCTGGCTCAGCTTGGTTCCACACTTGTGACATAGTTTGGATTCTCCACATTCCCAATGAGGGCATTATTTTGTAAAAAATTAACACATGTACTTACAGGACTTACCACGTTAGTATAAAATTCTTTGAGGAACATTGTCGGTAATTACATGAAAAAAAATCACTGAACTAAAGAATGTACTGAAGAACGTGTCAGCCGCTTGTGGTTTACATTTTAAGCTAGATTGCACAAACTTATCTAGGAGTTTTGTTGCGTTGTTTGGTAGAGCACGTGCACTAGCATTGAACCGCTGGTAGAACGCGTATACGCTATTAGAGTAGTAGATCACACATTTTCAGGCGTAAAGAACACAATTTTGGTAGAGCGCGTACGCTAGTAGCACCAAACAGTCTGTCTTCATAGTCCAAAAGATACAGTTTGCCTGATCGTCGATATGGATACACGTCAATTCAACTTTGTACAGGGTACGAACCTCTTGTAGCCTGGTACGGGCTGCTTGTCATTGGCGAGATTTATTTGAAAATAACTGCGCGGGTGCCAATTCTGCTCTTTTTTTCTCAAGCTCGCCATCTTCAATAGCTTCATCCGCCGACTAGCTTGTTTTTGTACCCCCTTTCCCATCGGACTTTTTCCAAAGAAGTCGATGTTGTAAGACACCTCGCCCATTCTATTGGCCTGGGACTTGATGCCGATTGTAAGGCAGAAGCTTTGGATTCTACCACTTTCCTCTTTTGGGGTAAGCATTAATGTTCTAGTTGCCCGGAGACGAGCCGCGGTAGCTTTGTAATAGTATATTCAAGAACATTTCCACGCTTGGCTTTTGCAAAGAACCTCTCGGAGTGATTGGCCCGGGAACATATCGAGATAGTCGAACGCCTGAGAGAGAAAACCCAGTAGTTTGGAAAGGAAATAACAAAATTTTACGTTTCAACGAATATCCCTTAATTATTTCTTCACGCTATCGTGAAATTTTCCTCATCTGAAATATGAGTCATTTTGTTGAATTGCTTTTTGACTTTATTGCTTCACCTTTCTCTCTTCAACCAAACATGGTGGAAACTAATTTAGTCGGAACTTCGTGCTTCAAAAATACGTATACCATGCGACATACTAAGATTTCAGACACATTCTCTGTACCGAATACGGGTAACGTTTAGACAGGATTGGTTAAAACGTTTCTCGACATTGTCATACGCGTACCGTTGTCGTAGAATCGGAGACGCATCTGTACGCCAGAGCGAGATTCTGAGAAATTATCTCGCCGTAAAATATGGAAAAATTTTTTCAAGGGTTCCATTTGTCTCAAATTTAATTAGAAATAATTCAACAGATGAATTAGAAAATATAGCAAGAAATCCTGACAATATAGCGAGCATGATTTAAAAATCTGTCGCAACGCTCGAGAGGGAGGACGCGAACGTGAAGTCGCCACGCTGAGAGACTTTTTCAATACACAGGCGCCGTAAAACGACATCGCTGAAATGTTCGTTTCGAGTACTTCGACTCGAGCTTTTTGGCTCATTACATCCCAGTTGCTACGCGATACCGAACGTGATGTGGTTAGCCTTTACGAAATATAAACCTCGTACGTATTTCACGTAATCATCGTACGCTACGTGTGAAAGTGAAATTTTCGTGGACTACGTATTATTTATATAGAATCGTAAAGTTCGGCGAGACAAATACAAAATGATTTGATATTTAGGAAAAGTTTTCTGAAGTAAATCATCAACGTACGACCACTTTAAATGATCGTCTCGTAACGTGCACAACTTTTCATAATAAGCATGGAGGAGAGACAACTGGCCGATAATGGTCTGGGCACGATGGATGCGAGTGGAATGAAGACGACTTGGTTAGACCTCGTCGTCGGATTTATCAAAGGAAATCATAATAATACTGCCGAAATGAGTAAACCGCATTTAAGGCACACGTACGTCGATTGCTACGAATTTATCATCTTCGCGTACCTGTTGATCAGCGTTTGCGGCATTATCGCCAATACGGCCGAGTTATATTTCATATTAAAGTACCGATTACATAGAGACGCTACTTACATTTATCTTATTAATTTATCGATATGCGATCTCATCAAATGTGCATTCGTGATACCATTTTCGGTTACCATGCTGTTGCTGCAAAACTGGTTGTTCGGCCCGTTCTTATGTTACTTCATACCCATGTTACAAGTGAGTACCTACTCTAAAAATGAAGAATTTTTACGATTTCGAATTCAGAGCTGTATTTAGGCTGAGGCAAACTAGGCATTTGCCTAGGGACGCAAGATTTCAGAAGGTGCAAAACTTTGAAGACAAATTGGACAAATTGAGAATTGTAAGAAAGAGAAACATTATATGGACTGATATCGAAATACTGACGAGAATTTGATTAGAGTAAGAGGAAGAGGGTCGATAAATTTTGCTTCGCCTAGGGACGCGAAAAAGCCTAATTCGCTCCTGATTCCGATGATATGAAAATCTTGTCTTCAATAACTTTCTGAGAATAGAAAATAATAATTATGTGAAGCTGGAGAATTTTTTCAATGATTATAGAGCGCTTTACTCGCGCAACTCAAATAATGGCATAGGTAGGATTGAGTATTTTTTTTTCTTTAATATTCTCCAGGCACCTTTACGTAACAAAATTACTCAGGAGAAATATCCTCTGTGATCCTCCCTTGCGGCTACGCCACTAGATTTTCTTCTGTGATTATAAAATATCTATTTATTCAATGGTCGATTAAAGTGCATAATGATGATAGATACAATAAGAATGATAGTGATACCAGTAATGAATGGCGAAAACCGCCCTCCCCCCCCCCTCCTCAAAAATGGCATCATTACAAAGTCATTTTAAGGATCCTACGCAAGCAAGCAAGGAAGCTGCTCCCTCCCTCCCCCCGTTGTTCATCTTTACCAAAGCTCAGTTGATTTTCCGTGCGAAAGCATTCCTCCCGTTTAAAAATATATCGTCTGAGCTGTCGTTTTGTCGTACAGCGACAGGGATCAACATTTTGCAATTCTGAAGAAGTCTCAGTCGGGTATATCCTTTACTGACGATTGATAACTTAAGTTTTCTAGTATTGATCGATTGATTGAAGTGAATCACCTTTTGATCGTACAGTTGTCGGGTGACCCCACATTTGGTCCAAAGAAATTTCGCCCTCAGACTTTTTGTTCAAGAAATTTTGTCCACTCCTTTTTTGTCCAAAATTGAAAGAATTGAATCTTTATTGATAACGAGGTAAAACAATTGTGTAATTCTGAAATTTTAAATTCTTATACGTGTAAATGAGTATTCACAAGTGCGAAACTTTTGGAATTTTGACCTTGTAACCTATGGCTCAAAGATACGTGAGAATTTCACCCTTTTGCTTATATTCGTCGTATTTCCTCACAATGACATCAATGTTCTCTTGACGGGTAATGTACTTCTTCTTAATTGGGTATGTCACTTTGGTGTGACCTCTTTGGAGTTGAGTTATTAAAGGTGTGTTTGATTTCTGATCACGCTTGATATGGTCAAGAAATTTCCAAATAGTTGCGTGCGTCGTTGAAATCAGCTTGGTAAATCGCGAGTGCCAGCCTTCCACCTTCCACCCCGTTGATCGTTCGTTGCTCGCCGCGTGGTATCAATTCATAGACGTTCCAAACTTCTGGGGGAAAGCGAGAGGGCAGGGGTCGTCTCCGGCGTCCACGACGAAAATTGGTCGAATGAAATGATCTTCGAATGAAATAATCCTTGTTACTCAGAAACTTCTTACAGTAATTTGTTAGATTTATTCACTAGGTGCACAACTTTCCCGCATATCCTTGAAGAGTTTGTTGAATATTGAGATGAAAATCATTTGAATGAAATGATCCTCGTTACTCAGAAACTTCTTACAGTAATTTGTTAGATTTATTCACTAGGTGCACAACTTTCCCGCCTATCCCTAAAGAGTTTGAATATTGAGATGAAAATCATTTGAATGAAATGATCCTCGTTACTCAGAAACTTCTTACAGTAATTTGTTAGATTTATTCACTAGGTGCACAACTTTCCCGCCTATCCTTAAAGAGTTTGTTGAATATTGAGATGAAAATCATTTGAATGAAATGATCCTCGTTACTCAGAAATTTCTTACAGTAATTTGTTAGATTTATTCACTAGGTGCACAACTTTCCCGCTTATCCTTGAAGAGTTTGAATATTGAGATGAAAATCATTTGAATGAAATGATCCTCGTTACTCAGAAACTTCTTACAGTAATTTGTTAGATTTATTCACTAGGTGCACAACTTTCCCGCCTATCCTTAAAGAGTTTGAATATTGAGATGAAAATCATTTGAATGAAATGATCCTCGTTACTCAGAAACTTCTTACAGTAATTTGTTAGATTTATTCACTAGGTGCACAACTTTCCCGCCTATCCTTAAAGAGTTTGAATATTGAGATGAAAATCATTTGAATGAAATGATCCTCGTTACTCAGAAACTTCTTACAGTAATTTGTTAGATTTATTCACTAGGTGCACAACTTTCTCGCATGCCCTTCAAAAAATTAGAATATTGAGATGAAAATCGGTACCTATGATCCTCGTTACCCAGAATGTTCTTACAATAACTTGTTAGATTTACTATCTAGGTGCACAACTTCCTTGCCTGTTTTTCAAGAGTCAGAGTATTGAGATGAAAATTTGGTAGAATAAAAGGAGATTGTTTTCCTATTTGTATTGATTGAACAATTCGGAGGAAATATTGATGGTTCAATTATCTGTGGTTGCGATGTGTGGTCACTTGATCGCATGACGTGCCAAATATTTTGCACAGCCCGGCGAATATCGACCGAGTATAAATCAGTCAGTCAAATAAAAAGGGGAAATACTTACCATTGCCAACACTATGGCTTATTTCAGCCCTAATAGACCGAAATACCTTGATATCTGCTCCGATATTCTCGGGTTCTTCCGAAGATGCAGACTACGAGCTGGTATTGACACGTTCGTCGGTATTTTGATTCGGGCTCTCATCATTATTGTCGTTGACTTTGGTCTCACTTTCATCTTCTTCATTTTCACCTTCCCCAGTCCGTTGAAAATGGTGAAGATTAGGGGATGGGGTCAGGTCAGAGCAAAGATTTCCTACCAGAGCCAAATAAATGAAGATCATTTTTCATGTACTCAACGTTTATCTCTGCGGACGCATTTTAGAACAATTCTATTTTATCTTATTTTGTTTTGTACGCTTCTTGGTCTAGTACAAGTCTACTGCAGAATCTCCACTTTTTCGTCCCGCTTCTTTGTCTGGTATAAGTCTACTTTAGTATTTTAGGCTAACGGCTTTTGGAGGACTCATTTGCTCCGTTCTTTCATTTTACTGGACCTGATATACCGTATACTCGGTTTATAGTAGCTAAGCTGTAGCCTAGTATAAAGGACGCTTCAGAAAGGATACAGTATACAGGATTCCTAGACCTAGTATGAAGCTTGTGTGTTAATTTACTGCATAGATCAAAGGGAGACCTAGTTAGTTTGTCCTCCCTCTCCCTTTAAGATAAGTCTAACGAGTAAAATCCCAGGGAACCTGTCTTATGAGATATTATGGAAGTGCCTTATGAGTCATATGGTGTTTGAAGCGTTGCATATCTGGTCCATTGAAGGAACGGATCCAACATACAGTATATTGGACGAACTAGGCTAGGAATTCTAGCTTTATACTAAGGGCCTTGAATAGTTGATAGGAGGGAGACTTGGAAAGTAGCTTCATAACTGTCTTACGAGCCGAAGAAAGATCGGTCGCTATAAAACTACCTACATAAACGTTCGAGATGTGAAGAAAGGCGAGAGTGGTGATTCAGCCGCGTGACTCGTAGCGGAGAACGAAGCGAATCAACGGTTTTAGAAATGTAGATTCTAAATCATTGAGTAAAAGGTTGCCTACTCTGAGTTTGGCGGCGATGGCTTCAGATTCCTTAAGTCTGGTCATGAGTGAGCTTTTTTTACAACGGTGAAGGAGGGAGATGGACAGTTTTTGTGTGTCGTGGTTCATCTCGAAGCAGTGTCTTGTGACAGCGGTAAATTTAGTCTGGTGCTCTTTTAGTCGTTGTTGGAGTGTTCTACCGGTCTGTCCAACGTACATTGAGGGGCACTCGCCGCAGGAAACTTCATACACTCCATCTGAATCCAATTCAGGAACAGGGTCCTTCAGCGAAATTAGATTTGAGATGCACGTTAGCGGGTAAAAGCCAGTGCGGTAACCATACCTTCGGAGCTCGGAGGCTAATTTTTCGGATGGTTTACCAAGGAAAGGTAGTCGAAGCCACTTTTCTCTCTTTGGAAGGCGTTGGAGAGGAGAATCAGTGTCCGTCAGAAGGTATCGTAATCTCTTCTTACGGACATCCGTGTACTCGAAATAAATTGTTACGTCCGTACTAAACCTTTTAATTTTTCTAAAAAAAAAAAAGCTTAGCCTAGTAGAATAGTTAATAGGAGGGGAACTTGGAAGCTAGTTTTATACTTGCAAGAACTGTCTTACGAGTCAAAGAAAAATATTGTGGAACCTCGTATACTGTATATTAGCCCTAGTATAATGAAGGCCTGTATGCTATTTATTACGGAACATTGTAAACCGTTTATTCAGCCTTAACAGTATAATCCTAGTATACTGTATATTAGTATCCGGCAGAGGCCAGATGGACGTACGGACGTACGGACGCAAATTTTGGAATTAGGGTACGAGGTCAGGGGGGAGGTCTAGAGCAGAAATTCTTCCAAGTGTCAAGGTCATGGTTGTACGGACGTACGGACGCAAATTTCGGAATTAGGGGGTAGGGTCAGGCCAGAGCAAAGACATGAAAAATGTCAAAAATACCGCGGACGAAATGTATTAGACAAAATGTCTGAGGACAAAATTTCTTGGACAAAAAGTCAGTGGACGAAATGTCCCTGGACGAACGGTCGTGGCACCAGTTGTCGAGATGTCTTCTTAATCCAGATTTTAGTGTCCTTCGAGTGACAAATAAGCGCCAAGTAGGTCGATTTCAAGGTCATCAATTTTGATAGGAATTATCTTCAGTTAATTTGAATTATCTTGAAAATTTCAGTTTTTTAAGCCTTCTAGAAAGAGAAAAACGTGAAAAATTGTAATTTTCAAGTTTTGTGAGCTTCAGAGCACAGCTAGGAATGTTTTAATCTCAAATATTATTTCACGGGAAAACCCAAGAAATAGGAAATGATACTTAAAAAAAAATTCTTCCTCATCACTAGAGAAAAATTATTTTTATTTCATTTTTTTCAGTTCAAGGCTCGAATTTTGCTCAAATTTTCCCCAAGTCCTCCTCTTTCATATTTAGAAAAACTCCACGATACTCAAAGAGTAAGCTAGGTTACTCTTTAAGTATCGTGGAGTTTTTCTAAATATTATGTCCGACCGTAACCTCGAAAACCGGATTAATCCTCCTCTTTCGTTATACTTTTTCTCCGTTTTCTGTTCTTCTTTGTTTTCTTCTTCTTCTATTCCTCGGCTAGTATACATTTACGCATAGTTGACCCCTGAACTATTTTCAAGTTCTCAAGGGAGGTCAATGCCTTTGCCCCGAATCCCCTCACCTAGCTTAAACTTTTTCATCATAGTCGTGACAACTCTCCAGATCTCCAAACCGCAAAAGTCGACCCTAATTCTTTACGAATCCCTTTGAGTTCGTGTTCTTTCTGTCTTCTTTTTCTTCAACCCGTTTGTACGCATAGAAATCCCTCAAATAGGTCACAGCTTCCACGATACTAGGAACCCGCTAACTTTCGGAGGAACGGCGTGGCGGACATTTTTCCAAAAAACCCTATCATAGAACAGGTCCCCTGTTTGGATGAGGGGCTTGTCGAGTTGATTTTGGAATCGAAGTTTGAAATTTCATCAAGACCTTTCTTCATGAGAATTTGGGTTATCTCGCATCCGCGTTGCACAGGTCCATGAAAACGAACGCCATTTGAAGTAATAAATGCAATATTATTGATGTAAATGATACAAGGACACCGAAAATGAACACAAATTGGCACTGATGATCAGACAGTCAGCATCCAGCGATACTTGCACACGTAAAAGCAAAAAAGAATCCAAGAGCCCAAGCAATGGTGACCCAAGGGTAGAGTATCCTCCCTCCAGTGAAAGTTGATGACAATGTCCCAATCACCATTCCGGAATGGTGATCTCTCAAATAATATGGTCGCTGTTCTACTCGAGGTAGAGGATAAGAAATACGTTTGCGTCCCAAAACACGGCCCATTGGATACAAAATTGGAGCAAAATGCGGAAGCACCAAGGGTAATTAACGCTCACTGCACGGGCTTTAAAAATACCCGTCTATAGACTTTCCAATCTAGTTCTGGAGTGCAGAAGCAAGAAAAACTCCACTTCAATAAGACAGACTCAACTCGACTGCTGATTTCCAAACCACCTCTTTGTATATTCTTCGTCCTCTGTCCTTTATAACTCATCTTTGCATAAGCACCTCATTGTGTTCACAATATTTCTTTAGCTGTAGGTAGGTCGTGAATCTCAGAATCCTAAAGAGATCTGGTAACCACTCAAATTGAATTTCTTATTCGAGAAGAGAACTTTGAGGTATACGAAATAATGAAAAAAGCAGAAAATAGTCCTCGAATTACATAATTCAAAATTTCTCTTCATTGGAATAGGTACTTGTGCGAACCGAATTTTTCTGCGTTCCCATAGAAAGTGAGCGCGTAGGTGTAACGAGCTATATCGAGATGATCGAAAGCCGTTCTCATGCATACTTCATTTTAAAAGAGAAGCGGATGACAAGTGGAAAGGACGAATTCAACACACCGCATATACCCATAATACTAAACAGGCTTCGAAAGCGACGAAAATTCGATATAAAACTTTTCCATATAATTACGACAAAATTATGGCTACGAGCGAGCGCCAATTCACTATACTTTTAGGATTTTAGGGTAGGGAAAAAAGCAGCGCGAGAAATATTCTTTTCGTTTTGAAGCTCGAATTAAAGTTAATATTAATTTCGTTCTTGTTTAACTTCTCTCACGTTCTTTAACAAATGAGATTGGCGCGGTAGTTGCCCTCCCACCGTATATTATGTTGGCGTTCCCTCTTATTTCGTCGAAATAGATTAGTTTTAGAAATAAATTAACGAACTCATTCGAAATGAGTGTCCAGCAGTTCAAACGCGAATATAATTTTCTTCCTTTCGTACAACATTTCATGTAGTAGGCGTTTTACACGCTCAAGAATGAAAAATTTTTTTGAGGGGAAAACTGAATATGGGCGCAAAATCATTGAGACTAAGGTCACACGTTTCGAGCTTGCCGTATCGTTTACATGCGAAAGATGTAGAAAAGCAAATTTTAAGAAAGATCGACAAGGTCGTCTTTTTCCCAGGTCTCCTTGATCTTAGAATGATAGACGGTTATTGTGGTATATTTCTAATCACTTTTCTTTCAATTCTACTCATTTTGGTACTTGCAGAGCCACTCTTTTGGTTACGTGCCTGCGTGAATTCCTAAACTCACCTTGATACCATGGCTCGTACTTACGAAGAAAATGTTTTTTTTTTTGAGATTCATAATGTTCACTCTCTAGATTGATCAACATTTCGAAAGTTGAGCAAGTGATGCTACTGTAATTGTTTTTCAAGTTGGAAATTAGAAGTTCGTATCACTTCAATCATATAGGTAATCACAAAGATATCAAGAATCAAGTAAGTTCCTTCCATTCTCTAAGTTCTTGTGAGACCATCAAATATTGTTTGATATTTTGATTGTGGTTCTACTGAAGCGTACTTGAGTGAAAATAGCCTATTGACATCGACTTTATGTCCAGACGTACATAGGATTTATTATCATAACGCATTACTTTTGAAGACAGTCTCCCGTGACACTCTGAAGTTGATGAATCACAAAATCATTATCATCAATTAGCAAATCTAATCATTTCAAAAGTACTTTTTCACAATATTCAAGCGAAAAGTGTCCTCAATAATTTTACATAATATTTTTATTTTACTATGGTATTTGCTTACTAGGTCGGTTTTTTAGTACACGCTATAGAAAGTGGTCAGGTACGTCCGTCAGAAGATAATACTAAAAGCTTTACAGAATTAAAACCACCAAAAACCATTAAAGATGTTCGATCCGTAATTAGTTCTTTCTCTTATTTTCGAAAGTTCATGCCTGATTTCGCTAATATAGCCAAGCCCATCAGCGAGCTACTATGCGGCAATCACGACGCAAAGAGTAACAGCAAAATTATATGGTCAGAAGAGTGCCAAGCAGCGTTTGAGAAACTCAAAGAGAGAATAACATCGCGACCCATCTTACAAATCTTTAACCCAGACAAAGAAATCTATATTGAATGCGATACATCTTCGTATGCAGTTGGAGCTATGATGTTACAGAAGGATGAGAGAGAAAGCGAACTTATGCCTGTTGCGTTCTATAGCGAGAAATTGCCGAAAGCCAAGCGTCACCTTACGAGTTACGACACAGAGCTTATAGGCATTACGAAAGCTTTGAAACATTGGCGAAGATTCTTATACATGCGAAAAGTAAAAGTATTTACAGATCATCGCAATCTCATTTCTCAAAAAATCACGCCTAATACTCTTCTCAATCCCTCACGTCTCCGGCGCATCACGGATGTCATTAACATGTTCGACATAGAATTTATTTTTCGTCCGGGAGCTAAAATGCTTATCTCGGACTATCTTTCTCGAGGGCCAGATTTTGAAAAAATTCACAGCATCAACAAAATGACGAAAACAGATAAATTCAGAGAGCAGCAAGAGCAGGACAGAGATATAAAAGCAATCAAGTGCGCGCTTTTAAGGGAAAAATTTGACTGTACCATACCAGCAGTGAAATAGCAAGATTCAAGCGAATAAGTCGTAGACATGCTCTAGATCGCAACAATATAGTCTGTGCAAAGAAATATACCCGTGGGGAACTGCATCTTCTTCCCCTCGCCCCTCGTTCAATGTAAAACCAACTAATTGAGGAAGTGCACTCAGGATTGTACAAAGGTAATCACAGTGGCGAGTGGCGAACGTTCAGCAAACTTTGCAATACCGTATATTTTTCCCAAATGAGAAAGCGCATAACAGAGTACGTAAAAACTTGTGATATTTGTCAGAAGATGAAGAAGCCCAAATTTGGCTACGGCAAGCTGAAAGAAGAAACGACGAAAGAGACAAAATTGATGCGAAAGCTTTCCTCTGATGTGATTGGTCCATTAAAAATAGGGAAAACTGACTATTTCATCATTACCCTCGTGGACAACTTTTCTAAGTACCTATTTTTAAACGCTACCAAAGTTATAAACACAGAAGTTGTGATCAAATTCTTAGAAGAGGTCCGAGTTTCATATCCTACGTTTGAAGAATTATTTACCGATGGCGGATCATATTATACTTCGAATGCTTTTCGCACTTATTGCGAGGATAACCATATCACCCTCAAGCTTTCCATAGCCTTTTGTCCGTTAACTAATGGCCTTTGTGAGAGACCAAATGCCCATATAACCCCTGCATTGAAGTCAATCTTGGCAGAGGGAAAGCATAAGAAGGACGTGGACAAGTATGTAAAGTGGATTGCAAAAGCATTTAATTGTTGTCCAAACCCAAGTTTAAGAGGTAAGAGCCCTTTTTATGTCATGTATGGCACAGAAGATGGATACCTCAACGCCAAATACGGCATACCAGAGAAAGACCAGGACAGAGATGAAGAACTGAGAGAAGTTGAGAAATTCCGGAAATCTCTCCCCAAGATCTTAGAAGAGAATTACAAAAAATATATCGCATACTTCAATAAAAAGAGAAAAAAGCTCACGTTGACAGAAGGTGACAAAGTCCTTTTAGCTGTTATTTCGCCAAAAAAAATGGACGAACTATATGAGGGTCCTTATGAAGTTACCCGTATCCTGGGATGTTCGACTTTAATTATCGATAAAGACGGCCAGGAACGGAAAGTTCACGTCACTCAGATCAGACCTTATTATGAAAGAAAAGAAGAAGAGTGTGGAACTATTCAAAATGAGTAAAAATAGGCCCATAACACGACAGCCTCGCTTACGAAATATAGGTCATTTGTGGTTTTCCCCATTTCCTTTCCCCTCCCTTATCCTATGCGCAAAACTTTCCTTCCCCATTTCCTTCTTTCCCCCACACTAGTCCTATCAATTTCGATTTTACAGGTAGAAAGCAGTCGTCACACCAAACGCGCGTAAATCATCATCATGGTACATTTATGGAGCCAAAAACAAATACAAGGAGATAAAGTCAAACTGGTATCGTTCATTGTTCCTAATGAGTGAAGACAGCACCAGGTTTTCCCAGGAACTTCAGATCCTGAACTTAGGAAATCAGACCATCCTTCACGAGTTATAAGTAACCAAGTCGAGATATAAGTAACCAAGTTATCGCTGATCGCCATGAAGAAGAAGCCCTAAGGAGCATCTGGCATCAATATACAGCATCACACCACCAAATTGACCCTAACTTCTGCAAACACGCTCTCAGGAAGAGAACTACGAGATGGAGATATCAACCTCGAAATTAACGCTGCAGATGGAGGTTGGCTAACATCGTCATAGGAATCCAACATCACTATTTGAGACTGATCCACAGATACAGAAGTCGATATCCGCCTCCGCCCGACTTACACCTTCACCTAATCTTTGTAATTTCGAATCCATCGCTGAAAAATTACGTTTTAACTCTTTTCTCGTATCCTCTATTTGCATTTTATAATTTTCCGTATCGCGGTTTTTAACTTATACGTAAACGTAATGACTTCGATGTAATTATACAACTAAATAAATAATCGATGTACCCATAATATAATACCTAACAATAGCCTCGATTCCATATTTTGCTGGATCAGCACCTTTAGCACGATAGTTGTATAGTATATTTTCTTTGTACCATAATATTATTATTTGTTTACCAAACACCTATGTTTATCCACCTTATTTTAAGATGTTTTATCTTCTACTAATATTCTCACATATTTATCTCGCACCACATTCCTTCCCTCAAAAGAAGGGGTGACTTGTAACGATACATTTTGTATCGCTACAAGATCATGTACAGCTTTGTTTATTTATTTTAGTTTGTTGCTATTCCAGCACATTTTTTGGAGGTGACTCACCCGTTGAGTCACCTACCGTTGAATGATTCATCTCTGTACATATAAATATTTATATTTAATTAGCTATATGATAGACATAGGTTTAAGACAATAGTCAGCGTACGCAGACGAGTATACTGCGATCAATTGTGTTGTTTCGCGTGAGACGTTAATATACAGTGCATCCGAGTATTATGATTGTTTATGTTCGAAAAGTAAAAACACATGCGAAATAATATCGCCGATTAATTCGCGTCGGATACTCGCATAGAGTCACCGTACAGTTCGACCACGAAATTATCGAAAGTTTGTTCAGACGAGCAATGACCACCAGCGTCATGACAAAGACTCATTCAAAAAAACCAAAAAGCATCAACTTCAAGAGCAGCAGAAGGCCACTCGCGATATCCGACAGCATTGCCAGCTTTGCCAACTGTGCCCCCTCTGTTTTTCAGTTCAGATATTTTTTCCGCCATTTTTCTACTGTATTTTTTTGACTTGAAATACCGTTAAAACTTCAAAATTTGCAAATCAGAACAAAGAGTCTGCCCTGTAGCGGCAAAACAAAATATTGAAATTTTCTCATGAAGGTGAAGATGAGAGAAAAATTTATCACAAAATCCGAAGTTGAATGATCTAGAAGATAATTATGACGGCTATAAGGGTCAGTTGTACCAAATCTATGAACGGGATGATGAAAAAGTTTCAATCATGCTCCGAAGGATCTACAAAAAAGGGTTGAAACGGCATTACGTTTCCAAAAGAAAGTAAAAATACAGAAGCAATCGGAACGCGATTACTTCAAAAATATAGCAAAAAGCTTCCAATCTGAAGTAGTTCATTACTTCAGCTCAATATTCTTTTGAATGTTATCTTCGAATCATCAAAAACTTGGACCATTGATAGTGCTACTCGGCATACTATGGAAAAATTTTACCCTTCGATCTACATTTTGAGAAGAGGAGAGGGTATGGCGATTTTCGCATGTTGACAACTGAGATTAAACTCAATTATTCTCCCAACGTCGACGTAATTTCATTTCATGTTCATACCAATCTATAATATCACAATTTCACCATCCCACACTCAGCGAAGCAATTACCGGCCACATTCTAAAACCTAATTTTCCGCCGAGAACGAATATCTTAATAATAACACAGGCCTAATCCGAGTTACCCGCGAGTTCCTTCACCTTCATTAAGGAACCAACTTTCGTGATACTGTAATTGTGTATATCTTATCAAAAAAAAGAAATTCATCAATAAGTTCTTCGCCTCCAGTCAAAAGAAACGTGATAAAATTTAATAAAGCGTCGATAGAATGGCAATTTAAGGGCATTACAACGAAGCGAGAAAAATTTGATAAAATAAACAATTTCTCTGTTGATTCTTGTACCAGCAGCTGCGTGGATCTTCGAAAATACGCGATGTAAATTATTCTCATGAAGGCCAATTAAAAGTTCATTTATACCAGTGTCAACTCGAAAATCTTTAAGAGAACTATTCGTTTCGCAATTTCCCTGCTGCGGAAAATTGTTACCGCTATACAAAATTCCTCATCTAACCGCGGCCAGAATGCATAATGAGAACCTTTTATATATGTTGGCTTTTCGACTTTTCTGGGTGGAAGTTTCAGCGTACTCTTCTGCATAATGAATTCCGAAAGCACGCACAATACTTTTGTTTCTTTTTTCTTAGACGAAGAATTTACCAGCTGGACTGTCACCCGTCCTCAATCTAGATATATACGTTGAAGTCCGAAACAGTTAGTGCGGAAATAACGAACATCGCCCCGTGGTTTCTGCGATCAAGTTGAAAAGAAGGCGAAATCGAAACCGTTAAACATCGGTTGCTTAAGAATACTCCTACGTTGATCCGCGGAGGAACTTAATTGAAAAGGCCGTTCACGTTTTATAATCTCCGGTTTTTGGTCGTGAAATATATTACCTGTCGTTACGTACACGAGGAAGAAATGAAATTTTCTCTAAGGCTACAACACTGACCAATTTGAAAGCTCGAGTATAACTGACGGAGAAAAAAATAAACGTAAATTTTGAACACGTTGTAACATCGCAGACCCTATTTCTTCATCCATCACGTCAAACGTCTCGACATATCCTATCTCTCTGCTGCGGCCTCTTGTGTAAAGGACGGCAAAGCACTCTCTATATCTCACGATGAGTCGTCTAAATTTCACCGTACCCGAAGATTAGATGCTTGTGTCCGCGCTCGTGGAACACGTAGAATAGAATTCATCATTCTTTAAACGTATATAGGAGCCGTGCTGTCATCGCACGAAATATGGAGTTTAACCCAAAAAATTCGATTCGCCTTCTGACAAGAGTGGATATGATTTCGAAGAGCTGATATCCTTCCACAATGAGAAAGATTTGTGAAATAATTCGCGGAAATGTTTAAGATAGCTTAACCTTATTCTCATTCGAGCGCAGTGTACAATTGAATCTGATCTTTACGTGATTTCATTAAGTACATGTTAGGCCTCCGTTAAAGCTCTATTTTTCCGCCCACGAGGATAAATTCCAAAAGTTTCACTTGCATTGTGAAGTAATTAGGTACGATTAAGATAGACATTCATAATTAAGGACAACAAGGAAGAGGTATAATGTCCTATGGAGAATGGAAGAACGATCACGTGAAAATAAGGAAAGTTCTACCCAACGTGCGATAATTGCTTTTAGAAAGCACTACAATTGTAACGACTGACTAATGATTCGGAAATCTAGAACACAGTCATCAACAAGTAAATGGATTTCATTCTAGAGTATGATGGCGCCGACCCCGTTCGATTGTAATTCGATCGCCTTCGTTGCTAGAAAAATATCTCCTATGACATGTTCCACTTTCAAACGAAGATAATTTCAACTTCCCTACCAAAGCTCTCGAAAAAGTGATGTTTGCCGCGATATTATTTTTAACGCCACATTCCGAGAAAATTGTTGTTTGCTTACGTTGAATATTTTCGCTCGTGTAAACATTACAATAGTCATTCAAAAAGAAAAGAAAATTGGAATGGTCGTCACAGGAAATGATATTGTATTCATACCATTTTTGATGACTTGAAGATGAAAACTCGTTGAATATTTAAATTCTACTCTTCATGAATGCAAATTTGACGTACGTTAATAATCCATATATTTACTGCTTACTCTAAAAAAGGAAGTCTATTATTATACCTTTTGTAATCGACTTAATTTTATTTCCTTATTCCCGGACGTAGATGACAATTTTTTTACTTCCTTATTTGAAAAATTTCCAATCACGCGATAAAATGGCGAGAAGTACGCGCTCAAAACTATTCTGAGAAAGTAAAAGTATGTTTTAATCTAGTAGGAAGTGGAGAGTTGTAATATCACGAGGGACTAATAAAACAGATGAATTTTCACCTTCGAGCTTATACTATCTAGCTAGGATGCCACGAGTTCTTCAAAGGTTCCGTGTGCAGAGGGATGATTGAATACTGAGGGCATGAATGGTGAGGAGGGAGCGGGAGAATGTTGTAACTATTTTCTTCTTTGTGAGAGCTAATAAAGGTACTTTGTTTCGCACCTCATGAGCACAGTGAAAAAGATAGACACAAATGATGGACCAGTCATAAGTCAGAAATGGTTCAGGTTCCCTCTTAGGTGGTCTCTACGTTGGCTCTCGAAGACATCTTGAAGGAACCTCTGTACAGTATTAGGGACTGTAAGTGGAGCGGATTCGATTCATGGGCGAGGAAAGGAAGGGTAGATCAGGAAGAGGACTCAGAAAAATTTGGAACACCCACAAGATGATACCAAGACAGTGGATTTTGAATAGTGCGCGCTGCGCTAAAAATAGAAGAAGAAAATTGCTGAATGTGTTATAGTGTGAACGGCCAAGGGCAGCAGATTATTAAAGACTGCCGGAAGGCGGTAAAGCACTTGAGAAAGCAGTTTTCTTGGAAGGCATCAACTTATAAGAAGACTGCCGAGGTTCGAGGTTGCTGAAGAATTGCAACTATTTTGGTGCACTTTGTGCGCTTTAATCGAGTAACGGGCGCAAATTCACGGCAGATATCATTCGACAGTTAATGCCTTGAGGATTGACGTTCTAATCAATGGCTTTCCGCAATATACTCAAAGCCAAGACTCCGTCAAGAGGGGAAGCGGACTGGTTCGTTTGAAGGCGGGTGCATTGGTCACTGACTCCTCACTGCTTGATACGTGTTCCCGCTTAGATGGATCTTTTTGCTTCCCTTCTTTGGGTGTAGTAAATATGAGGGAGTCGTTATTTTCTGAATTTCTAGCTTGTGGCTCATTGACCTGTATGCATTGAGGATTCTTGACGATGGAAGATGGTTTAGTTGTCTTGATATCTTCCTCGAGCGTATGAATGTATCCTCTTATGCGATTGTCTTGCAGACCGGTACCCTCACTCAGTTCTCCTGCTTGCTCGAGCAACTGAGGGTTGAATTCCATGGCCTCATCATTGACTGACGACCGAAGAGAGCCTGAGTGCCACAGCTCTACATCTGCCGGGCGTGGGAATCCTGACCCACATGTTTGATCCTCTGGTTTCTCTGTCATTGTTGTTTGTATTGTATCAGATGCGTTGGCATCTTGTATCTGCGGGGAGAGCCGAACGATGTTTAGCTTGATCCCAATTGTGTGATTTGTATGGTATTGTGGATTAGGACATTAGGAGAAAAGGACAGGAATCGGATTAATACAATGGAGCTTGTAGGATGGAGGCGTATGCAGTGGGGCTGTTGCAAGAGCCCTACTGTTTTTACTTTGACAGCGATCTGCGCCTTATGCCCAGCACATCTGTTACCAGGTGTACTTGTATGATAGAGGGGTGGTTATGATTCACTGAATTATGGGCTATACTTGCCTCGATGTCAGCTCAGCGTATGAGGTGGAATAGGATAAGTCGTAAGCCTCCTCACTACGACAAGGTAGCAGCTAGACTTGATGTGGCCGCAGTTAATAAGGTGAATGGAATCCTCATAATTACGAGTCCTAATATGTAGATTCTTAGAGTTTTTGAGGCACCTAACAGATATTATTAGACAGGTTTCGAGCACGCTGGGTGATCATTAACGGGCGACTGAAATACATGACGAAGAAACGATGACTAAAGAATGAGAATTGAGAAATTAGAGGGAGGGAATATCAATAAAATCAGAAACAAAGAGCATGAACTAAACGAGAACTAGTTGAAAGGTTAGAAATTTTTTTATGAAGAGAAAAATGAGAGAAAATGTATCGAAAAGAAGAGTAAAATAAAAGGAAAAAAATAAAATTTAAAAAACGAATAAAATAAAATGATGATAAAATTAGAGCTACCTCCTGCGCTCGAGATGACGTGGGTGCTAAAATGCCCCCTCGGAAAGTGAGTTGGCTGGGCTCTTCTCAGCATACTGCATGCTAGATGTGATATAATGAAGGCTGGAAATTGAAAGTTTCCCTAGTCCTTGAAGTAGGTCAAGGTCAATGCCATTGATGACGTCATAAAGTATTCCGGCTGGAAACTGAAATTTTCCGAAGTCCCTAAAGTAGGTCAAGGTCATTGATGACGTCATAAAGCATCCCAAATGGAAGTTGAAATTTCTTGCAGTCCTTGAAGTAGGTCAAGGTCATTGATTGCATCATAAAGCGTCACACGTCACGTCACGTCAACGTCACGCAGTTCCCAGAAACTCCCGGCTGGAAGTTAAAATTTTCTCAAGTCCTTAAAGTAGGTCTAGGTCAATGTCATTGATGACGTCATAAAGCATCGTGGCTGGGAATTGAAATTTTCCCAGGTCCCTAAAATAGGTCAAGGTCATAGATGACGTCATTATGCATTGCGGCTGGGAATTGAAAGTTTCCCAAGTCCCTAAAGTAGGTCAAGGTCAAGGTCATTGATGACGTCATAAAGCATCCCGGCTGGAAGTTGAAATTTTTCCAAGTCTCTGAAGTTCATCGATAGCGTCATAAAGCGTCACACTTCACGTCACGTCACAAAGTTCCCAGAAACTCCCGTCTGGAAGTTGAAATTTTTTTGAGTCCCTAAAGTAGGTCAAGGTCAATGCCATTGATGACGTCATAAAGCATCGCGGCTGGGAATTCAAATGTTCTCAAGTCCTTAAAGTAGGTCAAGGTCAATGTCATTGATGACGTCATGAAGCATCGCGGCTGGGAATTGAAATTTTCCCAGGTCCCAAAAGTAGGTCAAGGTCATAGATGACGTCATTATGTATTGCGGCTGGGAATTGAAGGTTTCCCAAGTCCCTGAAGTAGGTCAAGGTCAATGTCATTGATGACGTCATAAAGCATCCCGGCTGGAAGTTGAAATTTTTCCAAGTCTCTGAAGTAGGTCAAGGCCATCGATTGCGTCATAAAGCGTCACACTTCACGTCACGTCACGAAGTTCCCAGAAACTCCCGTCTGGAAGTTGAAATTTTTCCAAGTCCCTAAAGTAGGTCAAGGTCAATGCCATTGATGACGTCATAAAGCATCGCGGCTGGGAATTCAAATGTTCTCAAGTCCTTAAAGTAGGTCAAGGTCAATGTCATTGATGAGGGCATAAAGCATCGCGGCTTGGAATTGAAATTTTCCCAGGTCCCTAAAATAGGTCAAGGTCATAGATGACGTCATTATGCATTGTGGCTGGGAATTGAAAGTTTCCCAAGTACCTAAAGTAGGTCAAGGTCATAGATGACGTCATTATGTATTGCGGCTGGGAATTGAAGGTTTCCCAAGTCCCTGAAGTAGGTCAAGGTCAATGTCATTGATGACGTCATAAAGCATCCCGGCTGGAAGTTGAAATTTTTCCAAGTCTCTGAAGTAGGTCAAGGCCATCGATTGCGTCATAAAGCGTCACACTTCACGTCACGTCACGAAGTTCCCAGAAACTCCCGTCTGGAAGTTGAAATTTTTCCAAGTCCCTAAAGTAGGTCAAGGTCAATGCCATTGATGACGTCATAAAGCATCGTGGCTGGGAATTCAAATGTTCTCAAGTCCTTAAAGTAGGTCAAGGTCAATGTCATTGATGACGTCATGAAGCATCGCGGCTGGGAATTGAAATTTTCCCAGGTCCCAAAAGTAGGTCAAGGTCATAGATGACGTCATTATGTATTGCGGCTGGGAATTGAAGGTTTCCCAAGTCCCTGAAGTAGGTCAAGGTCAATGTCATTGATGACGTCATAAAGCATCCCGGCTGGAAGTTGAAATTTTTCCAAGTCTCTGAAGTAGGTCAAGGCCATCGATTGCGTCATAAAGCGTCACACTTCACGTCACGTCACGAAGTTCCCAGAAACTCCCGTCTGGAAGTTGAAATTTTTCCAAGTCCCTAAAGTAGGTCAAGGTCAATGCCATTGATGACGTCATAAAGCATCGCGGCTGGGAATTCAAATGTTCTCAAGTCCTTAAAGTAGGTCAAGGTCAATGTCATTGATGAGGGCATAAAGCATCGCGGCTTGGAATTGAAATTTTCCCAGGTCCCTAAAATAGGTCAAGGTCATAGATGACGTCATTATGCATTGTGGCTGGGAATTGAAAGTTTCCCAAGTACCTAAAGTAGGTCAAGGTCATAGATGACGTCATTATGTATTGCGGCTGGGAATTGAAGGTTTCCCAAGTCCCTGAAGTAGGTCAAGGTCAATGTCATTGATGACGTCATAAAGCATCCCGGCTGGAAGTTGAAATTTTTCCAAGTCTCTGAAGTAGGTCAAGGCCATCGATTGCGTCATAAAGCGTCACACTTCACGTCACGTCACGAAGTTCCCAGAAACTCCCGTCTGGAAGTTGAAATTTTTCCAAGTCCCTAAAGTAGGTCAAGGTCAATGCCATTGATGACGTCATAAAGCATCGCGGCTGGGAATTCAAATGTTCTCAAGTCCTTAAAGTAGGTCAAGGTCAATGTCATTGATGAGGGCATAAAGCATCGCGGCTTGGAATTGAAATTTTCCCAGGTCCCTAAAATAGGTCAAGGTCATAGATGACGTCATTATGCATTGTGGCTGGGAATTGAAAGTTTCCCAAGTACCTAAAGTAGGTCAAGGTCATAGATGACGTCATTATGTATTGCGGCTGGGAATTGAAGGTTTCCCAAGTCCCTGAAGTAGGTCAAGGTCAATGTCATTGATGACGTCATAAAGCATCCCGGCTGGAAGTTGAAATTTTTCCAAGTCTCTGAAGTAGGTCAAGGCCATCGATTGCGTCATAAAGCGTCACACTTCACGTCACGTCACGAAGTTCCCAGAAACTCCCGTCTGGAAGTTGAAATTTTTCCAAGTCCCTAAAGTAGGTCAAGGTCAATGCCATTGATGACGTCATAAAGCATCGCGGCTGGGAATTCAAATGTTCTCAAGTCCTTAAAGTAGGTCAAGGTCAATGTCATTGATGAGGGCATAAAGCATCGCGGCTTGGAATTGAAATTTTCCCAGGTCCCTAAAATAGGTCAAGGTCATAGATGACGTCATTATGCATTGTGGCTGGGAATTGAAAGTTTCCCAAGTACCTAAAGTAGGTCAAGGTCATAGATGACGTCATTATGTATTGCGGCTGGGAATTGAAGGTTTCCCAAGTCCCTGAAGTAGGTCAAGGTCAATGTCATTGATGACGTCATAAAGCATCCCGGCTGGAAGTTGAAATTTTTCCAAGTCTCTGAAGTAGGTCAAGGCCATCGATTGCGTCATAAAGCGTCACACTTCACGTCACGTCACGAAGTTCCCAGAAACTCCCGTCTGGAAGTTGAAATTTTTCCAAGTCCCTAAAGTAGGTCAAGGTCAATGCCATTGATGACGTCATAAAGCATCGCGGCTGGGAATTCAAATGTTCTCAAGTCCTTAAAGTAGGTCAAGGTCAATGTCATTGATGACGTCATGAAGCATCGCGGCTGGGAATTGAAATTTTCCCAGGTCCCAAAAGTAGGTCAAGGTCATAGATGACGTCATTATGTATTGCGGCTGGGAATTGAAGGTTTCCCAAGTCCCTGAAGTAGGTCAAGGTCAATGTCATTGATGACGTCATAAAGCATCCCGGCTGGAAGTTGAAATTTTTCCAAGTCTCTGAAGTAGGTCAAGGCCATCGATTGCGTCATAAAGCGTCACACTTCACGTCACGTCACGAAGTTCCCAGAAACTCCCGTCTGGAAGTTGAAATTTTTCCAAGTCCCTAAAGTAGGTCAAGGTCAATGCCATTGATGACGTCATAAAGCATCGCGGCTGGGAATTCAAATGTTCTCAAGTCCTTAAAGTAGGTCAAGGTCAATGTCATTGATGAGGGCATAAAGCATCGCGGCTTGGAATTGAAATTTTCCCAGGTCCCTAAAATAGGTCAAGGTCATAGATGACGTCATTATGCATTGTGGCTGGGAATTGAAAGTTTCCCAAGTACCTAAAGTAGGTCAAGGTCATAGATGACGTCATTATGTATTGCGGCTGGGAATTGAAGGTTTCCCAAGTCCCTGAAGTAGGTCAAGGTCAATGTCATTGATGACGTCATAAAGCATCCCGGCTGGAAGTTGAAATTTTTCCAAGTCTCTGAAGTAGGTCAAGGCCATCGATTGCGTCATAAAGCGTCACACTTCACGTCACGTCACGAAGTTCCCAGAAACTCCCGTCTGGAAGTTGAAATTTTTCCAAGTCCCTAAAGTAGGTCAAGGTCAATGCCATTGATGACGTCATAAAGCATCGCGGCTGGGAATTCAAATGTTCTCAAGTCCTTAAAGTAGGTCAAGGTCAATGTCATTGATGAGGGCATAAAGCATCGCGGCTTGGAATTGAAATTTTCCCAGGTCCCTAAAATAGGTCAAGGTCATAGATGACGTCATTATGCATTGTGGCTGGGAATTGAAAGTTTCCCAAGTACCTAAAGTAGGTCAAGGTCAAGGTCATTGATGACGTCATAAAGCATCCCGGCTGGAAGTTGAAATTTTTCCAAGTCTCTCAAGTAGGTCAAGGTCATTGATTGCGTCATAAAGCGTCACGTCACAAAGTTCCCAGAAACCCCCGGCTGGAAGTTGAAATTTTTTCGAGTCCCTAAAGTAGGTCAAGGTCAATGTCATTGATGACGTCATAAAGCATCCCGGCTGGAAGTTGAAATTTTTCCAAGTCTCTGAAGTAGGTCAAGGCCATCGATTGCGTCATAAAGCGTCACACTTCATGTCACTTCACGCAGTTCCCAGAAATTCCCGTAGGAAATTGAAATTTTCCCGTCACTAGAGTAGGTCAAGGTCATTGATGACGTCATAAAGTATCCCGGCTGGAAGTTGAAATTTTTTGCAGTCCTTGAAGTAGGTCAAGGTCATTGATTGCATCATAAAGCGTCACACGTCACGTCACGTCAACGTCACGCAGTTCCCAGAAACTCCCGGCTGGAAGTTAAAATTTTTCAAGTCCCTGAAGTAGGTCAAGGTCAATGTCATTGATGACGTCATGAAGCATCGCGGCTGGGAATTGAAATTTTCCCAGGTCCCAAAAGTAGGTCAAGGTCATAGATGACGTCATTATGTATTGCGGCTGGGAATTGAAGGTTTCCCAAGTCCCTGAAGTAGGTCAAGGTCAATGTCATTGATGACGTCATAAAGCATCCCGGCGGGAAGTTGAAATTTTTCCAAGTCTCTGAAGTAGGTCAAGGCCATCGATTGCGTCATAAAGCGTCACACTTCACGTCACGTCACAAAGTTCCCAGAAACTTCCGTCTGGAAGTTGAAATTTTTTTGAGTCCCTAAAGTAGGTCAAGGTCAATGCCGTTGATGACGTCATAAAGCATCGCGGCTGGGAATTCAAATTTTCTCAAGTCCTTAAAGTAGGTCAAGGTCAATGTCATTGATGACGTCATGAAGCATCGCGCCTAGGAATTGAAATTTTCCCAGGTCCCTAAAGTAGATCAAGGTCATAGATGACGTCATAAAGCGTCACAGGTGACGTTACGCAGTTCACAAAAACTGTCGGACGCGGACGTTTTCTGACGGTGTAATCCCTCCAACAAAATGGTTAGCGGGTTTCCCGCTAATAACTGATTGAGAGGAGGGGAGGGGGTCATCGATTAGAAACTAAGATGAATGAAAACATTTGGAAAAGTACTCATTGAGATTAAAGTTGTAGAAATATCGGATGAATGGTGACAGAAAGGTAACAAGAGATCATTGATACGCAAGTCACGTTGGTTGGTGGAGTCAACAGTTCCCACCTCTTCGAGCCTATTCATGAGAGCACCTGTAGAACACTTCCTAATTAATTTTACGGTAACCATTGAGAAAGGATGGTTGTGTTCCAGGCAGTGAGCTGCCACAGCCGGATCTCTGGGTTTGTTGGAGTTTTACGCTGTGCGATGTTCCAAAATTTTTGTAGTTAAGGACTTTCCTGTTTGGCCGATGTAGAAGGAGTTACAATGGCCACATTCGAGACGGTAGATAGCAGCACATTTCAGGAAGGAGGTGGGGTCTTTGGTGTTGAAGAGATGACCAATTGTAAGGTAAAGATGAAATCCGACTTTTCGCTGTATTTTTTGAGCTCCTTTTCGATTTTGAGAGAGGGTTTCCCCAAATAAGGTAACTTTATCCATTTTGTTCTTGGTTCGTTGTCAGCGTTGTTGTTGAGGGATGACTTTTGAAGGTGGAGGCGAAGGTTCTTTCTTCTGACCATTGCGTTTGCATCGAGATTCAGTCCATTGAGGTTGGCTTCGTCTTGGATGTTCTTAATTTCTGCCTTTTTGGCTCTATCAGATAAAGGAAAGTGGAGAAGACGGTCAATGTTATAATTTATTACCGCATGGTTACGGCGTTGATGATGTAAGAAACTACGGTGAAGGTATTTTTCCTGTAAATCTCAAATTCAACTATCATTTCAGGAGATTTAGAGTCAAGTCGCAAAGTGAGATCCAAAAAATTTATAGACTCACCGCCAATTTTCGAAGTAAAGGACATCGAAGGGTGGAAATCGTTGATTTTTCGAAGAAATTGGTCTAGTGAAGATTGAGAGCCAGATCAAATGCCCACGAGGAAATTTCTAGTATAGTATACTGTATCCCCTGGCGTCGCGCCCCTGGTCCCGATGGACCAACCTGACCTACATCAAGATCACCATGAAGCGCGATTGAATACGTCTAGTCAAAGAATAGAGGGACTGGGAAGTGCGCTTTATTTAAGATACGATACATGATTTTTATTTTTGCGCGACTGCGGAAAACCGCGTTTTTTTGTTCCGACTGCGAGCAAGGAAGTTTGACCAGCGCAATTTCTCGCGACAAATGAAAAGTTATCGTATTACACTTCAAAAATATTATTTCTGAACACAAACAAATCGTTTTCACGTGTACTCGACGTGTCTTATTGTCAGCGACTCGTAATTGAATCAAGAAACGCTCGAATTTCAGTTTTCGGACAAAAGACGATACAAATAGCTCAATAACTGTACGCTCGCGGTGGAAGAAAGCTCCCTTCGACAAAAAACCTTGAACGTGTTATTTCAACCTAAACACGTCCGTCCGATGTACAAATAATGCGTCTATTTATGAAGGGAATAAGTGTTTAATGCACGTATACCCTGTAATGGGGTACATTGTAACCCGGACATGAGGCTTTTACTCAGTCCGCGGGAAAGGATATCATAGAAAGTACTCATATACGGCACCAGTTTATACGCGTCGATTAATATTCTTTCTAATGCTTTTCTCGATACGAATAGTGAGCTCGCATTCATTATCGAGTTCGCCTCGCTCGTTTCGACTTCGGTTGCGGTAATTGGTTTCTTTTAAAATCGCTGATGCGAAGTTCGTGCTTTCCTCCCGTCGAAAAAATTAGTCGTATCGACGACGCCGAGACAGTATCTGTAAATTCGCGAGCGATCCGCGAACGCTGTTTACATTAAATACAGAATTCATCTCGTCGAAAAAGGTTTTTCTCCGCGAATAGGAACTTTTGTACCGCTTATTGAATAAAACGTTCGCATTGACTTATCCCAAGGTTATGTTTATGTTTTTCGAACGGTGGATAACAAAATTAGTTTATTCAACTCGATATTTATGATGCGTAATTTGCGGAGAAATTAATTAGACACGCACCCACGTGAGATGAAGGTACTTGCGGATTTCGGTTAAATGAAGATGAATTTGTAATTCCCAATATCATGAAGTTATGTACTCGTATATACAGTATATTCCTTCCACAGAATTCCATGCTAACGTTCCGTTTCCAACTGTCATTTTGAAAGTCTTGCTTCGGTTCATCTGAGTTTTCGTGCATCAGAAATTCCTTCATTACAATGTTAAAAACGTACGTTGAAAGATTCGTGAAAAACATTACAATTCGTTCCGCTTTCGGTGAGCTTTTCTCGACAACGCAAAAACTTTTTAATTACATTATGTTATTAAAAAAAAAAGTTTTCAACGCGTGCAAATGAAAAAAAAAAAAAAGAAGTAGAACGAAGTATACTCGTTGATATTTCGCACCCATTTCGGAAAAAAAAAAAGAAGACGATAGCCCAACTTATACGCTTGTCCAACTTGAGTAAACGTTCACGATAATTTTTCTTCCGTTAAGGCCAACTTGAGAACAAGAAATATAAACAGCTCAGCTCCCTCCTTCTGTGTTCGAGAAACAACCTAGTTCGACATTTTGCGATATTGGAGGCGTGATGGTCGGAATGTTGTATTTTTATTCATAGTTTCTAAACTTCTGAAGCGAACTGAGACCCAATAATGTAGAACGTGAGTAGATCTACGATTAATTTGCTATAATTTACGTAGAAAAGGTATGCTGTATAGGATGGACGTCTAGAATTTTATTAAACTCGACATCTGTCACTATGTCGTCTATGACGCGTTCAATTTTCGACGTCCGTGCGACCTCGGTTTCTCGGAACGATGAAAAATCGAGAAATTTCATCACTCGGCGAAAATTTAGCTGAATTACTTTAGGTAAAGTAAATTATACTTTTTCTGATATGGGTGGGTATCTCTCAAAATTCGTTGATTAAAAGAGAGAAGGAAAGATGACTTAGAATTTTTATTCTCTTGTGCCGTTGAATTATAGAATAGGCTAGTCTTCGTCATGTATGAGGATTTTGGGTCATTTTGACGATTCTTTCCAAAGCTAGTGACGTTTCTGATGCGGCAAACGGGACCATTAGCGTATATTGAATGTATTAGGAGAATAGTGTGTACTCATCGAAAAGGAAGTCTCAAAAGGGAGAGTGAAATCTACAAGACACAACAGGAAAATTCAACGACGAGCGCTTTCGGTTTATAAACCATCCTCAGGGACGAAATGAAAGCAACTGACAAGAGGGAGGAGAGAATGAGATTATCAAGGTTGGTCGAAAGAGAAATCGCGGTGTGAATCATACACAAGTTCGATCAGACCGTCTTCCGGAATGTACGTGTTCAGTACCGTAATCTCATCAGTATTGAGTTGACGAATTATTTATATGTGTTCAAGGCCCTTACGCTTACGGTAGGAATTCTCCTCATCCAGGAGCTTTTCCAATCCATCACGGAAACTGAGACCATTATTGACCAAATGGTCGGCAAAGGCTGATTCTCCCAGGTGTCCCTTTTTCCAAGACTTCACGTGCTCAGCTACTCTAGCTTCATCTGGCGACTGGTCTCGCCTTTATAAAAAACCTTTACAATCCTTACATTCTATATTATAAACACCGCTCCTCTCATCAACTAGTGTAGGTTCCTTTGACCTCACAAACAACCCTTTCACAACGGTGGGGTTGTAAAATGCTGTTCTGAAACCAAACGGACGAAGGGCTCGACCCAATTGGAGGGAGATTTTCCCCAGGAAAGGGAGACTGATCCAGCGCGTACGACGGTCTCTGATCGTGTCTCGGGGGAGAGAGGAGGTAGAATCAAGAATTTTCTTAGTGGTTTTCCTCCGAAGTATCACGTCGACGTCGACACTGACCCTATTCACTCTAGCCAGGTGTTTTATAGTGAACAATTCTTTCTCAAAGGCAGCCTGACTCAACAGAATACGATTCAGTCTGTGGACTGAGCTATTAAAGGCTGCTATCTTATGAGAAACAGGATAGAATGAAGCTCCGTTATTTAGAAAATCAGTCCTAGTATCCTTCCTGTATATTCCAAACTCATGGATACCCGATCTTAGAGAGATCGATGGATCCAAGAAGTTGATGGAGGTTTCTCCTATTTCCAAGGTAAATTTTATGGAAGGGTAGCAGGAATTGAGATACTTCAGTCCAAGCTTACAGAACATCATCCACGTACCTGTGCCAATAGTAAATATGACTCAGTAGCACCTGGTTTGAGGAAAAGAGATCAAGTTCAAACTTCGACATGAAAGCTTCGGAGATGAGGGAAGCTAGATCCAAGGATCCCTACTTCATCAGGGAACAAAAAACTTCCCTTCGAACTCAAAATAGTTAGGACTCCAACAGATATTTAGAAGATCAAAGAATTCTCGAGGCTGATCATGAGGAATCGTGGTCTTGACAAGTAGCTTGCCCATACGTTGCATAGTAACAGCTATGGGAATATGTGGGAACAAACCAACGACATCAAAAAAACAGCTGATGGTCGTGTCAGGAGGAAGACTTACATCCTTCAAAACATCCACCAGGGAGGCCGAATTCGAAACTGAATGAGGAGACTCGAAATCAACGCAAGACTTGAACCAACGGTCTGAAAACTTGGCAAGGAGGTAGGAAGGAGAAGAGACAAATGAGACCACAGGTCGCATTGGAGTATTAACCTTATGCACTTTGGGCAACCCGCTAAGGGGGGGGGGGGTAGGAACAAGGAGGGCTTCCTTCATTGCTTGGGTTTTAATAATAGCCTCACACTTGTTGATGACTCTCTTAACTTCTTTAACTTGCTTACTTGCTTAGGTAAGCTGGAATTCTCGCTTTCCTCACTACCACATTGCTGGAGTTCTTCGTGGGCTTTAGAAGCATATGCGGAATTCTCCACAACCACAACAGCATTGCCCTTGTCAGCCTTTGTAACGATTAGATCTTCCTCCTTGATCTTCCTCTTTAAACCTTGGATCACTCCTCCCAATTCCTTACTCATTCGAGGGAGGGTGGTATTACGGACTAATTCGGGACATACTTTTTGGGTGTCAACTCCAGGGCTAATTTGCACATTGAGATCCGCAACAACATTTGCCAAGGTTTCATCATTCTTGAGAGTGGGCAGACTAAATTTCAAACCTTTCTCAAGGAGGGAGGAGGGTTTCTTCTTAAATACTACCTGACTATTATCTATGGTGGGGGGGGGAGGGGATGGAATTCTAAAATGACAACACCTTCACTATTTCCGCCCTTGGCCACATCAATCTATTCCATCATTAAGGAGGATAACTTTCTATTCTTCTTCTCCTTCTAAATCCTCTCAAACTTGCGACACTTTTCGTTGGCATCTTTCAAATTTGTAGGGGGGTAGGGGGTGCACCAGAGAATCTCGACTGGACCAAAAGGTTTAATCTAGTCGTGATCTATTACATTTACCATACCGGTGTTTTTTGTATTATTTTACTCTCCCTTCTGAGTATTCCTTTTCAATAATTATGTATACTCGTGACTTAGAAGAATGGATTCGTTTTTAGGGTCGGCCCGGTTCTCGAGGCCGACCGTATTGTAATCCTTTTTTTCTTCGTCTCAGTTCAGTCGCTCACGTGACGGCATAGCATCCATAGCGCGGTATGTTGTGGGTAGTTGTGGGTATTTTGTAGTTCGTGTCACAGATCACAACGTCTCCCGCTCAGGTAATTGGCTTAAGACGCAATGTGGGACATTTGCCAGTTCGGTTCTCAAAATCTGTGAGGGAGGTTGCTCCGGATGATCCGCGGCCTTTCGTTTTAATGTTTCGGTAAGCTCTTCCGCTGTACTTTCGTCTGTGTTCGGTGGATGGCTGTGCTGGGATTCTTCGGGGCCTTTCAAGAGGACAACCGCATCATTACCTGATGGCTTGTTCGTAATTGCACGCGCCGTGCACTCCTTTCCGCGTACAAGGCGGCAATCCCAATATATACGTTTGCCTACAGTTTTAGATCGTACGTATATGAAACCGTCTACAAACAATTTTCCTGCTACAATTTTCGCCATGGTTCTCGAATTAAGTTCTTCGCTTACGGTTTTTTGCGTACTGTGTACAAATGCGCAACTGCGACGATCGAATAAATATTCACATTTCCTTGGCAATCAGTATATTTATTCAATCGATGGACTCCATTAACAGGAACACGTACAAGTAATATTTTTCCGGTATTTTGACTTTTCGAGAATTTAAGCATTCGGGATACGATTTTTTCGGGAACTTGGTTTCGGGCATTCGGCGTTCGGGACTTTTGATTCGGGGTACACAGTATTCGGGAATTTGTCCGGGAACGCTATCAATGAATAACAGCTGGTCATAAAATTTTGGTACCTAGATAGCTCGCTTTATCACAGAATAGAAGAAAAGTGATCAGAGGTGAAATCTTGAAATTGGTTCGATCAATTTGACTGAAAGTAGAGTACTGACTGAAGCGGTATACAAGAATAAATAAATGATTGAGAATAAATAATCGATTGTTGAGCATACTGTGATTTAAACATAATATAATCGGTATGGAGCGACAATGATTGTATCTAGTGTATACTGTAGTTCAGTTCATGTTTTCATCTTAGTTCCTATAATCAGAGTTCACAGTTCTTCTATTTGATGGAATGTGAAATAAATGATGATTTTGAAATTGAACATGGATTGCATAATTATATGTGATACCCTGGCTTTGTAATCCGCAATTCTGGTAGTAGGTTATTGTTTTGATTTACTTATCTCAAGAAAGTTGTCTTTTGATTGAAAATGCTTCAGCGAGCAAATGGGTTGAGTACCATTAGCCAAATGAGATTCATGAGATTCTAGTTGACAAGAGTTAACGTTTTATAATTGTATGAGTAGATAGATAACATAAATGATTATTACCTATTGTATGATAACTCAGGTGAATATTGGAAAGAAATCATTTTATTCCTTCCATTCCAAAGTTCTGTTCTGTATTATTTGAGTTTAGATTGAATGTTCAAATTGTGAATTCATTTTTTATCAACGAAGGATTTTTGAAATTGGTCACAATTTGAATAAATAAAGTAGAATATTGAAGTAGGTATAGTATATGTGGGAAGTTAGTTACGTGCCTTTGTGCTGAGAGTTTTTGTGTAGATAAGTGAATCATGGCTTGTTCCTTCGATGAAAATGTTGAAATAGGTGGATGTTGGAAGGGTGTAATATTAGCGACAAGGAAACGTTATTACGTCTTTCCTATCAACAGACCTTACTTGAGGTTATTCCAAATCAACGCAATTATTTATTGTTGGGTGTTTGTTTTTATCGAAAAGAACAAAAGTGATGAGAGGAATTTTTGATCGATTGGTGGGAGATTTAATAAATTGAATAGAGTAATGAAGCGGTAGAGCATAATGAATGAATGATTGTTGAGTAGGTATCTTGATTTAAACTTGAAATTGGTACTGAGCTTTCTCATATTCGACAAAAAGTGAATTACTTAGTAGAAAATATTTAGGTATGATGACAGTACTCTTATAGGTGAATAATCATCAAAATTATTCAAAGTTGCAGTGGACATGTTGGAGCCTCCTCCTCCCTCTCCAAATAGGGTATCGAGCATTTCAAGCCCTAAATATGAACCAATTTTGACCAAACTCAATGTATATTCTCTAAGATATAGAGCCTTATAGTCACATAGTGAAAGAAAATTATTTCAACTCTCTGAAGTTCTCTTCTAGGTATACCCATTATTTTTGTCAATATTGTTGCTGAATAGTCCACTGCTGATGATATGAAAGTCACAAAAAGTGGTAATGTAAAGGAACTTCAGCATTTCAGCAAGCAGCATTTTGCAATATTTTGCCAATTATTGGTGCGGTAACAGAAAATCAATCCATCGTAATTATAGGAGAAGATATTAGCCGACCCTCTTCCAGCCTGGTACTGGCTGCTTGTTAAGAATTGGGTACGTTGGACGACGTCAATCTATTCACACGTGTCTAGTTTGCCTTACTTGAGTTGTTTTCATTCGATCGCGATGATTAAACTGAATATTTAGAAGTAAAAGAGTCTCCTCGTAATTACGAGACCGTATCTAAAAGAATTATAATCACGTAACGAAAATTTTTTATTAATAAACACAACCGGGTTTTACGTCGACTGAGCGGCGTATCTTCACATGTACTGATTCAAATACCTACGACGACTGAAAAATTATGCGACGAGAGATAAAAGAGGAAAAGGAATTGTTAGAGGAAGGAAGGAGAAAGATCAAGGTAGAAATATGAGACTCGCCTGAACGTGAAAGCTCGGCAATTATTTTAACCTCTTCTAACCTAGGAGTCGGCCTTTAGTTGCTTCAATTATGGATGAGTGAAGGTGACATGATCAAAGCTGTGATTTTTCTCGATGCAGTGCTTCGCTATGGCGGATTTTTCCAGATGGTGGTCACGGAAAGTGGAGCGGTGTTCATTGGAGCGATCGCAGTGACATCAAAAGTAGAATGGGCCTCTGACGTGGCTTTTTCATCAAAATGGGAGAAGTTACATTAGCATGAATAAATGCGGTTTTCACGTCATAGGAAAGCACTTAATGTGTGCGTCGGCTTCCTGTAGATTTTGTTTTCTATCTTTCTGTTTTCCAGTGTGAGTGTAAGTTTCAAATAGTTGACGGTCTCATTGCCGTTTTCCACTGTGAATTTGTGCACTCAATATGAGTTCCAATAACTATGTGAATACATTATATGGCATTATATTATGTTCGACGCTGAGGATGAACGCAACGCATTCAAAACGTTGGTAAAAAGTACAGTACATCACCAAAATCTTGTCCGTAGTTTTGTCGCAGCGCATCGAAATATTCCGCTACGTTTGTTACAATCTAGGACTAATTCCCCGCTCTCCACCAACGCCGTTATATTACCGTAGGTACCATAGTATGAGCGACTTTTTGAAAAATTGTAGAAAATTAAAAAATCTACCCAGAAGAATCGCTCTTTTGGAAATGTACATATTTATGACTCGTAATAAATGGTTTATTTGAGCCAAGTTTCAGCTTTCTTCAATGATTCATTCTTTTCCCATGAGTTTTTGAGAATTGCAAATTTGCCATCAGACTCTGTGTTTGTAGCGACCTGTCCCTTTGTTTCAATGTAGTGAACTGTATTGTGGTTCATTTGGCCAATACCTTGGCAGTTTTGTGAGCTTGGGGAATTGTTCTAAAAGCTGCTGCACTCTTGGATTGTTGCTTTTTTCTTCCTTTGCCATAGGTGGATACTTGGTTGGTTGCTGATTGCTGGGCGACAATTGACGTTCGCGTAAGTTTCTCTGTCAATTGATTTCTTGTGTTTCAGATTGAGAAGTAAATGAAAATGCTCCAGAAAGTCGGCTCCCGGGATGGGTTGCCTGATGTTGGTCACAATGGCAAACCATGAAAACGTTTGACCCAGTCCTAGGTCTAGATTAATTGATCGCATACCGTATACTTTGACGCAACTACAGTTGACTATGATGACGTTGTATTGAATATGTACATTCCTTTTTTGTATGATACAAGTGTAGGAAATAATCAGATGCGAGAACACACAACTGTACTGTATTGCTTGACGAGCATAGACACATAGTAACATAGATAAGGTAGATAAGGACTAGCGTGCGTATTTTCCCTTTATTCGGGCATCCTGATATTAAAAAAAAGAAATAGAAAAAATAAACAAATAAGAAAGAACATAATAACAAAGATCACAGAAATTACATCTTGTACAATAGGATCACATGGGTTACAAATTATTAGGTAGCAAAATAATGCTTTTTTTTTTACACACATATGCTTAATCTTCAATTTCCGGCTCACCCCAGAAACGTACTTGGGAAATATGAACAATGGTGCAACGTTTGGACTCCAGATCCATAAGTTGATAGGTATCATCAGATATAGATTTCATCACCACAAACGGTACTCGGTATTTTGGCTACAACAAATTGTCTGGTTTTCGCGCAAACACAATTTGACCCACAATCAGCTTCTCTCCAGGGCAGTGATGTTGATCGAAATACTTTTTCATAACTTCCTGGGACAATATGATGTTTTCTCGCGCTTCCTCGCGCAGTTGTTCTGGTTGAACATAGTTTTCGGCCTCAGGGCTAGAGTGACGTAAGAGCCCATCAACAAAACTAGGATTATATCCATACAAAAGCTCAAAAGGTGATCGACCTGTGCTTCTATTAATACTTGAGTTGATATTCCTTTGAATTAGCGGAATATTTTCATCCCAATCCTTCAAATCTTCTTGGCGCGAGTACATAGCAATTTGAGGGGTGATGGCGCGGTTTACCCTCTCCACCTGACCATTTGCGCGCGCGTGACGTGCGGCATTTGAAACGTGCCGGATACCATGATTGGTCAAAAAGTCCACAAATTGATGCGAGGTGAAACATGATCCTCTATCTGAAATAATCAATCTAGGGAGGCCATACATACTGATGAAACTTTCTATACATTTTAGAACATTTTTTGTCTTAGTATCCGCTACTGGGAAAATTATAACAAACTTAGTTAAGTTGCAGACCAAAACTCATACTTGAGAACGTCTTTCAATACTTTTAACAAAGGAACCAAGATGGTCTATATGAGTACATTCAAAAGGACGTTGTCCGGGCGGTGTGGGGTTTAATTGTCCACGTGTCTTCCCTGACTCGCCCTTAAAAACAACACATTCTAAACAACGTCTCACATGATTTTTAACATAATTACATAAAGGGGGAAACCAATATTTTTGAGTAATCTGTTTAACTACTTGTTTGGTAGCATAATGCCCCATTAGATCATGAAATTTGATACATAAAGCTTCTCTCATAGACTTAGGTACAACAAATAATTTACGTGATTTTTCTAAGCGATACAATATTTTGTTCTCAACAATATAATTCTTAAATTCAGGATTCTCATTTTCAACTTCATGAATAATTTTACAAACATCATCATCCTCTGCTTGAAATGTTAACACTCGACTATCTTCATTAACAATAGAAAAAACAAAAGATTTGCTTAAAATATCATCATCTAATGATGATTCAGATTCAACTGGAGTGCGACTAAGTGCGTCCACATGAGCCATTTTGCCTCCATTTCTGTGAACACAGGTAATATTGTACTCCTGTGAACTAAGAGCCCACCTAGCAACTTGCGGATTCTGATTTTGATTTGAATTCATGAATAAAACAGCTTGACAATTGGTAACAACAGTGAAGGGTATTGACAGTAAAAATTGTCTCAATCAATTTATACAATAAACTACAGCTAAAAGTTCAAGTCTTGTTGAATGATAAAAACTTTCCGCTTTTGTTGTTTTCTTACTGATACAGTAGACCAATCTCAACATACCATGCTCATCACGCTGCATCAGCATACCAGCTATACCATCTTTTGAAGCATCTGTGTGGAGCTTTGTCGGTCGGTTTGGATCAAAAAGGGTCAACATTGGACCAGACGTTAATACTTGCTTTAACGATTCAAAAGCGTGAACTTGAGACTCTCCCCAAGTAAATTCACAATCTTTAGCCAATAACTGAGTGAGGGGGTATGCAATGACAGCGTAGTTACAAACAAAGCGACAAAAAAAAACACTTAAACCTAGGAAAGGTCTTAATTTGTGAACATTTCAAGGGGTTTTAAATTTGAGAATAGCATTTATCTTATTTTTGCCTGGGCAAAGTTCGCCCGCACTCAATTCAAAACCTACAAATTCCAGACTGTCCTGTAAGGAAAAACATTTTTTCAAACGGCACTTTAGTTTTGCATCTCTCAAAGTCTGAAAAATTTAGCGTAATTGATCGCACATTTTTTCAAACGAACTCGCGGGTACCAATAAGTCATCTAAGTAACAAAACGCGACACAATTTCTAACTTTGTCCAATACTTGATTCATTAATTCCTGAAAAACAGCTGGCCTGTTTTCGAGTCCAAAAGCCGTGGGTTTAAATTGACCACGAGTAGTTGGCGTAATGATCATCATCTAACCATACTTGTAGATAACCACTTGCAAGATCAATCCCAGAAAATACACTTGCACCTGCCAACTGAGATAAATGATTGTCCATATTAGGCATAGGAAAGGGATGTGAGACAGTCTGTGCATTCAAGGCGCGATAATTAACGACAAGACGCTTCTCCCCCGACTTTTTTGCAACCAAAAACGCCGGACTAGCATAAGGGGAAGTGGTGTCTTCTATGATGTCCGCTTTCTTCCATTCCTCAACAATACATTCAAGTTCCTGGGTATCTTGAACAGATAAACAATAGGGTTTTTGGCTTACCAGAACACTGTTAGGCGTTTCCACAATTTTCATTTTTGTAAGGTTTGTGCCATCTAATTTGTAGACATTCTTGGCAAACACATCGCAAAAACTATTTATCAATGAACATAAAATTCCTTTTTGACAACTATCAGTGTCTTTAGGGCAGTTAATTTGATCTAACAAAAAAGATTGTAACGTTTCGGGTTTTTTGGATACGGCTAAACATTCATTATTAATAACGCGCGACATAAAATCTCACCTTTTTTTATTACTCTAGGCTCTTCTGCAAAGGATGTAATTGGAATTAAAAATTCAGTTTTAGGTTTTGCGCGAACTAAAATATCACCATCACTTATATTCTTTAAAGCTACGACACGGTTCATTAATTATCACACTAATAAAATTAATCTTACTGGTTTGTAAGGTAACATCTTTTGACGTACGTATTTTCACTCTCAACTCACTTGGTTCATTAATCAACACTCGACCTAATTTGCTTAGAGTGTCACTTTTGAGACTGTGAAACACCAAATTGTCATCAGCCTTTGCATAGGCAATCCCCGGATGATCCAACCAGTTTTGACCAACGACCAGAGGAACATGAATAGCATCATTGTTAACCACAACTACCAAAATCATAAGTTCAACAGAATCCAGTTTGACCATTGCCATAAAAGTTCCAATCGCTTTTACACCATCCAACATTGAACCAAACCCATAGAGCCTTTCCTCTGAAGGTTTTATCATCTTACCTAATTTTACTGCTTGACTAGCTTGCATAATGCAATTAAATGCACCATTATCCGCCATACAATCGACGCTTTTGCCGTCAACATAACATGTCCAATAGTAAACACCATCACTTACAACACTTTGGTTCACTGCACTTACAACTTTATCTTTACTAGCACTTTTTTCAACATTTCCGTTTTCAACACAGTCCCTACAAAAATGTCCTTCCTTGCGGCATTTGCTATATCAAGGTTTTTGTTTTTCCTCGGGGCAACAACTATAAGCTAAATGTCCAGTACACTGGCAATTAAAACAACGCGAACGCAACGCAATAGATGAATTTTTATTGTCACTATTTTTCCAATTCTTATTGTCACCGACTCTTTTTGCACTCTTATTATTACCATTGTCATAATTGTGCGAACTTTTCTTAAAAGATGTAGCCCTATATTTTGAACTCGATTTATTATCACAATCTTTTTCTTTCACTACACTACTTGAACAAAAATTTGAACGATTTGAATAGCCCGCGCTAAAGTTTTGTTTTTGTAGGCTATCAATTGATTCAATTGCACAAATGTTTGATAACAACTCTTCAACCAAACTCGACGATCGACTCAACAGCTGACTAGCCAATTTGCGCGAACGTAAACCAATGATAACAGCTTCCTTTATATCGTTGAATGCCAATTTCAATGCACGACACAATCGCACTTTTTTGTGAAAATACTTGATCGTTGATTCTTCCCTGTCTTGCACCTGATCGGACATTTGTTTCCATTAAGATTCTGTTTGATTATTTCCAAAACTCATACGTCGTCCCAATCATATAATTGCTTCAGGGAACTGATAGAATTCAGCCAGTCTTTTGCTTCCACCGGCGTTGTTTCACCATTAAATTTTTGCACTTCCTTCGCCACATCCGTAACGACAGTGCTCTTTGTCAGTTTGGCTATCACCGCTTCCATGAGTTGGAGCGTCTTCAACCTCACTTCCTCTTCGCTCATCTTAACGGAGAAAAAAAAATACAAAAAATACGTAAACCGCACTTAATTGACTTATTTATTGAACGAACACAAAAAAAAAGAGAAATAAAAATACGTAACCGCGAACTTTTTTTTTGAGTAATATTCCACTTCTGAATTGTAGGAAATAACCAGACGCGAGAACACACAACTTAACTGTATTGCTTGACGAGCATAGACACATAGTAACATAGATAAGGTAGATAAGGACTAGCGTACGTATTTTCCCACACAAGTATGGCTGTGACGTCTGATCCTGAGTCAACAAGATAAATTTCCTTTGAGATTTTTGTTGAAAACAAATAAGCGTGGCAAACACTTTGGTCCTGATCCCTCTGCCGCTGCAATAGATCTCCCTCCTAGTTTTCCAACTTTTCTAATGACTTATCATACTTCACTAACGTTGGACGACATTTAATTGCGTGTATTTGTGGAAAGAGCGACGTCGGAATCAAGTGAATGAAGAAGCTTAGAGAATTTCGATGCTTCATGATGATTCATCTTTTCGGCTTGAATATCTGTTTGAAAATCTATCAAATTTCCATTACACAATTGATTCATTACTAGAGACTGTTCTCCCTATGCACGTTTCGAAGTTCGCGATAATGTTCCCGTCAAGTTTAGCGAGGAAATCCTACTACATCATTTCTTGTGCCTTATCTCGTTTCAGTACCTTCGACTGTCGTTGTTTGATAGACTTATAATACGGAATGTACGCATGTACGCGATACAAACCTCGTAGAAGTGCTTCTCCATCCCGTTGGGCAAACAGTCATAGCAAGATAAATATTTCTTTGTTTAACATTTTCGGGCCCTTCGCACTTGGAGCGAAGAAAATTTTCCTACCAGATTAATCTTTGAATAAAAAACGGTAACGAACCTCAGTTATCTCATCAGCTGCACACGCTTATTGTGCGCGTAAAAATTATGACTTTTTATCAAAGTCAGGTTTTTTGCGAGTTGAGTAGAAAAAAAAAAAAGGAAGCACAATAGAAAGATAATGCGCGCGATAGTGGTGATGATGATGATGTCTACACAATACCAGCGACGTATGAACAACTTTTACGCATTAGAGTGAACCTTTTTCTGCCTTCTATTCCTCTCTCTCGCTGCATTCCACATTACAGCATAAGTTATTAAAAACAATTATGTACCGCCATATCTGTACCTCTATCTCAGTTAGTCTAACTGCTCGAAGCTGTAAATAAAATGAGGTGAAAAACGAAATTAATAAAAACGGGCAATCTACCTGATATTATACGAAAATCGAAATTTCGAAATAAGAGTCGCAAATTTCAATTTAACCCGCCTCCCACTTGAGATTTTTTCGTCGTTTCAAAATTTCGTTTCATACAAAATAGGGGTAGAATCGGGTGAGAGAAAAATGGTCGAACTATCAAATTAATTTTTCATCGACTAGCCTTTTTTCGAATCGCTATATTATCAATTTTTCAAATTATACTAAATTAATGGTATAGCGAGATTTATACGAACGACAAACATTTTAGATTTCTGGGAGGAATATAAATGCGAGATTGTGTGGCAGTTGCGGCAATTAATCAAAGCCACATTTAGTCGTTTGAATATTGTGCGAAAGGAATGAGGACAAAGCCGAGACCAGCGACATTTTTACCGACGACGCGTCGCCTCTCGTCTCAAAATAAGATTTCAAAACACCTGCTCTATAGTAAGCAAGCGTATTTACCCAACTCGGAAGTTGCTCTTTCGGTTACTTGTGAACCGTTTCTCATCCTTGAACGCATCCGCGTAAATTTAGCGTAGAAATAAATTACGAGGAAATTGAAGAAAGCTTGATAACCTGCCACCGAGTTCTGTTTCATTTCGGCCGTCAATCAGAGAGACATCCCTATTTTGGTGACGAAAATATAGTACAGTATCTGAAATAGCAATAGAGACTTCCAACTGTGCGTTGAAAATTTACAACTATTGTATAATTTCTTCAGCGAATATATCTACACTACTGATTGAAAATTTATCAAAATTTTCTCTGTAACGAAATCTCTATTCATTTGCTGTGCGATAAATTAAATCCGACTGAAATAGGGTAAAGAGCATTTTCGAAATTATATATCGCGAAATGATGGGTTTTGGTGCATTAGTTCGCAATTTCCATTAACATGAAAGATTTTTGTACACCTATTGTGCACTTCCATTACAATTTCTCATTACAAAATACCGACGACGAAGTTTTTGAAGTGATAAGTTCATTGGATGAGAGATAGAATGATGTACTATCACGATTTTACAACGTTTGAAAGTTTCTAAATTTAATTACACCGTAAAGAATGGATTCTGAATCACAGCGTATGTGCAAGAGTCGCTCAATGGTACAAAGAATAGGCTAGTGCAGGCTGCCTGTGTATACCTCCTCTAAACTGTATGGTTACCAATAATGCATTCAAGAAGAAGTTCTAAGTCTGTTACCGCACTGCAAGCAATTAAAGCGTCCTACTTGAATCACCAAATCCAAACAGTAGAACCTTATCGTCTGATCAGAACTTTTGCTTCTTCCGAGCCAGAACCCATAATACCGTGATACTCCGGAAAAATTACCTGAACCATAAATCCTCCTGAATTTTGCGCTCCAAGTAGTGTAAATTCCATTTTTCTTTGAACGGTACAATTTTCCCATGGCAGTTTGACCACTGTCATGTATCGATGACCCCAAGTATCCCTCCTGGAACTGCGAAAAATTCTTGTACAGGTCTCTCTTTCTCCTTCAAACTCTTATCTGTCACCTTTCAAGTAAAATTCCTGTAGCCTATTATGTGTGAGCCGTGCATTTTCACTTCTGTTTTGTGTTGATAATGTCGCACTAAACTTGCTGGTAATATTTGTCAAATCCAAACTCCAAGAAGGGATGGATAGCAAACGATCGAGTGATTCAATAATAACAGTACTAGGGTGTCTGTTGGAGTAGGCAAAAGAGGAGCGGAGCGTAGGGAGAGTGGGGATAAAATTTAAAAGGAAATTAAGTATACCCTGAAACGGTTACGATGTTCAATTATTGTCAGCACCATCAGCCTGCAACCCAACTTGTCCCTATAGAGATCAATATTTTCCATCATTACAATCAGTTTGTAATCCTACTTGTTCCGATAGTTTTGTATAGGCATTAAAAACGACCTAGACCTTGTCCTCGCTATCTTTTATGCAGCATTGTTGATCACAGCATACAAGCCTTAATTTTCAATATTACTCTACAGATTGAAAATTCAACATTACAAAATTTAAATGAGGCATCCTGGCTTGCAGTAGTGATGGGCGATAGTCAATAGTTTCATATTATCGATAGTACCAACTACAAATGTTGTTACAAAGGTACTAGCGAGACTACCGATAAATCCGATAGTTTTTCCTAAAACTATCAGCACTATTGATAGTTTGGATAACGTTGATCAGGAGAAAAGTACCTATACTACTTGTCGGATAGATACCTTTCTCTTAATCTCTATTTTTTTCAAAAAGCCCATTAAGGAATGTATTTCAGTGTTACCAGATGACGGGCGCGACTAGGAAATACCACAAAAACGTGGTGGGCACATCTGTGCCTAAGTGTGAGCGACTATTTGACACTCCAGTTCCCCTATCTTTGTTTCAAATGTGTTATCAGTAAATTCCCACCAATTTTGTGATTTTGGCTATTGATCTCAAACTATTGATTGACGATAATACTATCGCCGTTTTTATTCAAAAACTATCGATATTATCGATAGTCTATCAATAGTTCCTAACACTAGTCACAGAAGTAAGTTACTCCTAAACGTTGGGTTATTATGTTCCAATTGATTATACGAGTAATTAATGAATAATTGCGCAACAGTAGTCCGTCGAATTCTCAAATTTATTGCTGAATTTTGTCGAGAAACGCTTCTTGCGTTCTATAAAAATTGTTAGTTACAGGGTTTGTATCCAAAGGCGACTATTCACCTTCTAATGCGTTCTAGATATTGCCACTAGCGTTCCTACAGGATTTTAAATCCGCAAATGGAATCAGCCTTTGGCTGATGACTGCATCTCGTTCATTTTTGTGTACATTAAAAGCAGGGCTGAGAACCGGAACCGAATACTGCTGCAGGAAACGGTTCTCCTCCTGTATTTTCAAGCCGCTGGACCCGGAACCCAAAGGAACCGGATCTTGGATTTGGCTTCTAGAACTGGAACCATAAGGAACTGGATTTTGAATCTGGGTTCTGGGACCGGAACTGGAACTGAGCGGAACCGGATCTTGAATTTGGCTTCTGAATCTGGAACCGAAAGAAACCGGATCCTGGATTTGGGTTCTGGAACCGGAACCAAAAGGAACTGGATCTTGAATTTGGCTTCTGAATCTGGAAGCGAAAGAAACCGGATCTTGGATCTGGGTTTGGGAACCGGAACCGGAACCGGATCCTGGATTTGGGTTCTGGAATCGGAACCAAGAAGAACTGGATCTTAAATTTGGCTTCTGAATCTGGAACCAAAAGAAACCGGATGTTGGATCTGGGTTCTGGAACCGGAACCAAGAGGAACTGGATCTTGAATTTGGCTTCTGAATCTGGAACCAAAAGAAACCGGATCTTGGATCTGGGTTCGGGAACCGGAACTCAGTGGAACCGGATCCTGGATTTGGGTTCTGGAACCGGAACCAAAAGGAACTGGATCTTGAATTTGGCTTCTGAATCTGGAAGCGAAAGAAACCGGATCTTGGATCTGGGTTCGGGAACCGGAACCGGAACTCAGTGGAACCGGATCCTGGATTTGGGTTCTGGAACCGGAACCAAGAGGAACTGGATCTTGAATTTGGCTTCTGAATCTGGAACCAAAAGAAACCGGATGTTGGATCTGGGTTCTGGAACCGGAACTGGAACCGAGCGGGACCGGATCCCGGATTTTAGTTCTGGAACCGGAACCGGAACCAGAAGGAACCACGTCTGGCAACTGAGTTCTGGAACCAGAACCGAAAGGAACCAATTACCAAATTTGGATTCTGGAACAGGCGGATCCAGACCACCATCGGGGGGGGGGGGGGGATTTCTTATCCAAGGTTCTTTTATAGTCGCGTCATGGATATTTTATTAGTCGTATCTTTCCTTTATTCTATTATTCATTCGTATCTACAGTTGACTAGATATGACAAGTTATTCAAAGTCTCGCTATAAATACTTTGGAGACTGTTGCGAAGATATTAGAATACTGTACGTCGTCTTATCTCATTAGGTTGAAAACTATCTACTAGAAATCGATAGCAAAAGAAGTATACTTGCATCGTCTGATTTCCTTTTGTTCTCTGAAAGAAACGAAACGGTATTACTCACTGGTATTCATTACATCAAATTCGTATCAGAATCCCAATTACCTTTCGGTCCAATACAGTAATATACTCGATCACCCCAGCCATCTTCTGGTGGGTAAAACTTGCTGTCTGCTCCCAAACTAACGGCACGGATTTTACCTTCCGACGACTGGAATGTTATTCCGGTTGTACCTGGAATAGACGGTGAATCAGACACAGCTGTTTGTGTTTGAGTGAATTCTATTCTGATTTTTTTTCCTTACCCGGAAACAGCGAGGTCAAAGTTGTATATAACAACGTTCCATCTGCGTCTATAGGAAATTCTACGGGTTCTTCACAATCTTGACCCTCACCTTCCGCTATCCTAATGTAGACCATCGTGTGAGTTGAAACAATGAGAAAATCTTGAATGGTACGAGGATTCTTTACGCAAATGGATTCTTTACGCACGCAACAACTGAGTAGCAGAACGATACAACATACGAGAGGAAAGCAAGTCCGAAAAATCTCGAATTCTCGACAGCTCGGTAAAGTAAACGATGCTAGAACAAAGAGCTTAAATCGAATCGCAGTACCGTTGGGACGAAAGTATTGAAGTCCACATTGGTCCACATCGGAGACATGGGCTGATAACTGTCAGGATTTTCGGGTTTTTTTATCACTTTTTCCCGATCTTATACTTTTGATCTGTGATGATGTTAGATACTTACCTTTCGATATAATTATGTGTAATAGTAATATGAATATAGTCGATTGAATTGTAAGTGAATATTGTAGATCGAGTAGTTTATTTAATTCCGAGTTTATTAATCTGAAGAAAGATACGTTCCACCCTCATTTCCCAATAATAACTCATAATCGATGAGATATTCAATCAGTGTGACCGAACGTTAAAAAAAAATATTCGAAAGTTCAGAGCTGCGCGCTGGAAAATGATTGTTTGTAGTCTAGTCAAATGGAGCGTTAGTATCAGTTTTTGAATCGTACCAGGATCGTGACTGATGACGAAAATTAAGGGCATGCTTTACCTCGCAGAAAAGCTCACAGAACAATGTGAATATAACGCGGATCTCGTGAATATAGCACAAACTTTTCTCGAGAAATCAGTACTAAGTCATACGTATGCTACGCGTCTTTTTCTGATAACGCACTCGATAATCATCGTGAATTGAATAGTAAAAGTGTCTGCGAAATCACGGTAGAACTACTCAATAAAATCTTTTGAAATTTGCTACAATTGTAGTTGAAGGTTGTGAAAAATGCGGAAATTCATTGAGAAGGTGAATAATTGATATTTGCGTGTTCTATAGTGACGTGAAATCTGGCTATTCTACCACTAATTCTAACGATCATAAATCGAATTATAATTGAAAATACGCGTAATGAACTAATTTCCGCAATTTTTATAACCTTCAACTATAATCCTACCAAGTTTCATGAACTTTCATGTAGTATTCGAGCTGTAATCTCGCAAACAAAATTCCATTGTTTTCGGAATCGTTATCATAGGTAAAGCATACCCTTAATTCATTCGTAATTCATCAAGGTCACCAAACTCCTGTTTGGTCCATAAGACTCAATGAGTTAGGCTGTATACAGACCAAACTACTGTTGCTTTAGCCTTATGTACCAAACCAGTGTTTGGTGACCTTGGTAATCCATACACCTTCCAAAAGTGAAATGAGAAGCAGCAAACCGCGTATTTGTTCTTTAATAATCATCAACATTTAACTTTTTTTGTTTTCTGCAGTGTGCTGCAGCCAGCTGAAAGCCGAAAGCTGAAAGCCGAATTCAGCCAAATTTTTACTGATAAGACAGAAGCTAAAAGCCAGCTTTAAGCGCACCTTTGGAAACCAAAAGCCAAATTCAGCCGAATTTTTTTGGAGGTGTAAGATTCAGTTGAAAAAATGTTGAAATAATATCCATCTATTACTTACTTTTTTTCACTGAATTAAACTTCTTTACACAAAGTGATCAAAAAGTTCTACCACAATAAGTCATCACTTGTGATCTGTTTCAAGAAAAGGGTCAATAGGGACAAAACACGAATTTCCCAAGAGAGCGGAAACAAAGTTCAATTGCTTGCTGTTAAGTACCCTTTTTCAGTGCTGCCAGATGATATTTTCGAAAATTTGTATCCGTCATTTTTTGAGAGACCTGAAAACAGATTTTGACGGACTTCAACCGATCTAATAATACCGATCGAGAGAAAGATATCTCTCATAGGAGTAACTGAGGTACTTTTCCCTTGATCGACTCAATGTTACGGTTACGGGATACTGCAATATCAGCCGATGACGACCAGGAAAAAAGTATCTCTTATTTTAGTCCAAGGTACTGTTCCCTTGAGCGCAAGAAATCCGTATTTTACGCAAAATCTGTGGAAAAACCTGTATCTATTTCAAAGACTAAAAATCCGTAGATCTGACAGCACTGTCCTTCTCTTGGAACAGGTAGTCATTGCTAATGGTCCTTTTCTTGTGTACAAAACTAAAAACTAAATTGGTGTGACTCCTCGCTTTGCAATTAAATCAAGCATAATAGAATCGTAACAGGGTTGAACTTATTTAACTAAGAAGTAGGTATATTATTCCAATGTTGTATTTGGGTCAACCACACTGGTGCATCATCTTTTGTTAGGAGTGCCACCAGCGCCACTATGCTTAGATTGAGCAGCAACAGTCACAATCTTCAAATTTCAATAAGAGACAAAATGGATGCCCATTTTGTCTTCTCTTAAGCTCCTTCTACATTGATGACACCAGTCTGCTCCAAACCTGGGATTATAGTCCTTTGTATATGGACTGAGCTAAGACAATGTTTACCATTACATGTGGAAAGATGTGATAAGAAAATGAAATGCGAGGACTCAGAATAGGCGACGCGGTTGATTGCAGAGGGAGAGATAGCTGTTACGCCTCCGCGCACTCACCCGCACCGCCTACGTTGGAGATCTTCGTACGCTATTATGTTTCCACGCTTGGCTAATATTGTGGTATATGGGTGAAGCTCAGTCCCTGTAGGGAGTACTATAATATTCAAAGTGTCAAACGCAGATCTTGAAAGTGTATATGTGCAGCCATCAGCTGGAGACTTAATCCTTTACAAATGGAATCCTGTTATATCTCCCATCTAGTGTCCTTATAAAACTAGTTTAATTTTGTCTTACAACTCATTTTGCATGAGATTTGCTCTGTGATATGATCCTCTTGGAATTGTATCTCGCAATGTTGCTATAAACAATTTCTTTTATTAAAATTGAAAATGTAATTATCATTAATTTTGACTTCTGATTCAGCTTTTTAATCACGGGGTGTTCTCTGCAAAGGATCAAACTACTATTCATGAAAAAGACAATTCTGTGTTGTTTATTGAACAGACAAGATGCTGACAAGGTGTGTGCTCGAGTTAGTTAAGCAGCCGGTGGCACATTTGGTAACAGAGACAATTTTATTTTCCCTTCAAAATAGCATTTCATCCTGATTTCTTCATCAGTAATCCCTTCAAATGACTAAAAAGTTGGACTAAGGTTGTACAAAAGCTAGAAAGTACAAACAGTAGCGCAGTAGCGATACTAGCGCTGACTGGTCCAAATCAGAGGAGCGGACTGACCAATTGATTTTCTGAATCCATCTTTGATCATTGTCAATTTTTTTCCAGTATGTATAATCCGTTATAAGTGAAAGTGAGCTTTTCAGGACTAATTAATATTTTGAAAACAAAACATGAGACAAATAAGGGTCACTTTTTAAGAAGTATCAAGTTTCTAGGCTTTCAAAATGCCAATTGAAAATGTACATATTATATTGAGAGAAAAAAAAAAAAAAAAGAAAGAAACAGATAAAAAGATCAAAGAGAAGAACTTGATACCATCTTGATATATTGTGCGGTTTATCAAGATTACAAGTCATGAGAGATCAGTTTGTGCAACTTGCTTTGCTTGTTGCACCTGTAAGCTGAGCAACTGACGTCCGCCACAAACGCGCCCAAGGCGTGCGTCAGTTACTTGTGTATAGAGTTGGAAAGCTAGCCAAAGACTGAACGTTTGAAGCCCAAAGTCCGAGAATTTTTCGGGGGGGGGGGGGGGAACTGAAATTGAATCTCAAGAATTCCAATGCTGAAAGCCAAAAGTTGAACGCTAAAAAACAAAATTCATGGGTGCTTTGATGGAGTTGAACGAGGAGGCAAAGAATCTGTTTTATGGAATACCTTTGTTCTCTCTTATGATGTTTTAAGCGTTGCATATCTGGTTCATTGAAGGGGCTAGGTCAATGGGTGTATAAAGCATTGCATATCTAATTACTTAAAGGGGCTGCACCAATCGTAGTCTTTGACCCGTAGAAAGAGCGAGAAGCATGGTTAGAAGTGGTACTCTGTGAAGAGTGAAGTGATGACACAAACTTTTCAGGTATTTGTTTTTGAGTAGATAGCGTAGAGTGGGGATATACATGTTTTGCCATGATACTCTTTGTGATGGAAATTTCATTTTTGTGGAACACTTACGTTATCGTCTTTCTTTTTATTAGACTATTATTTTCCTCTTTGACTTATGTCATACGTTTTTTCCATCTTGTAGAAATCTCTGTATGTTATATTCTCAAGAAAGTATATTTCCTATGGCATTATAAGCCTCTTCCCATTTCCTGTAAGTTTCTATTTTCTTCTTCGTATCTCTCCGGTTTCTTCTTTTTTGGCACTTCATCTAAAATGTAGAGAAAAGTCGATCAACCTCTTAATGCTTTCAGATGTGACGTATGTAGGCCTGAAATACGCATCTAAACCGGGAGACCGATTTTCATCACTTCGGAGTATACATATACCGAAAAGCGGGCGCGAGAAAGCCGCATATCATATTTTATAGCTTTAGATACACTCGAGTTTTGGGTGTTACGAATGCAATGAATAATATGACGAACGTAAAATACACCATACGGCTCGCATATTGAATTTTATGAAACCGACGTTCTTGCTCTATCGAAATATCCAAAATGCGAACGACATAGTACGCACGAACCTGGGGACGATAATAACGCGATATCTTTCCAATATACGTGTGTATTCCTACAGAGAATTCGAAAAGCGGAAGTGCGGACTCAATATTTCTATGTGATTCCATCCCAAGAACTTTCGCTCTAGATTTGCAAACTTCGTTTTTCCTCGCGGTGACAAGATAAACTTTTAGGTAGATTTCCGTTCGTTTGAATGACAAATTATTCCTCGCACTATTGTCAAAGGAGGACGTCCCTTTCTGCTGATGAAATATGAATCATCTTAAGGCAAAGTTTGTATATATGCATTTTTTCTTTTCCGTGGTATCACTTTTCAAAAGTTCAGCCTCGTCGTGTGTTCTTGATGACCTACTAAAGTCACTCGCCATTGAAATAAATTTTTTCGTCTACCCCAATTTTTCTGCTTCTTAGTCTCGTGTTCGTACTCACAAATCATTTTTATCGCGCTCTACCCTTGCTGCGGATAAAGTTTAGGTCGACGATGGTATAATGTAGTCACAAAATTAGATTTCTTTTATCCCTAGCCAGCCTATCAGTTTGATGAAATACGGGAATATGGGGGATTCAGTTTGATGAAAATGCGTATATATATGTACATTCGTCGAGTAAAATTTGGTTTATAGTACCAGAAATCTTCTCCGAGGAAAAGATACGAAACCTTTTAGAATGAAAACGAGAGAGGGAAAAAAAGTAAACGAGTTAAATTCGGTGCTCACATGTTATCCGTTCGATGAATAAGCCCATATACAAGTGGCACTCTACATCTAGATGGAATTGCCTTTAGCACGCAAGATCCTCCCGGAATGTAGTAGAAACAATTTTCACAAATCAGAAATGGCAGCTGAATCACTACCCTACCTATCTACGCTCGAGAATTCGCAAGCTTGACCGTCGGTACATTTATCGTCAGTAGCGTAGGAAGCTCGGAATATAACCTGCTTAAGTTTATCTGACTGTAGTTCAATTACGGGTAATACACCATGAAGACGCTGATAATAATGACTGTAAAGAATCGATATACGAAAGAAGGGAAAAGTCTTCTGCTTTCGCGCTCTCTCTTGTCATTCTTGCCTTTGATAGACACCGGTATACAAGAAAATTATATGACGCATTAAGGATGTTGCAAATTTTGTACAAAGGAAGGAAAAAAAAAGCTGTCGTTCGATAACGTTTTTGGACGTTTTGAAAGCTCGAATTTTTTCTGTATTCAATCGCGTAATGGAAGGAATAAATTCGAGGAAAAGAAAAGGAGATAGGAATTGGAGTAACGTTTATTTGTGTAATACATTAAATATACCATCGCTCGCAAACACCATTTGAGGCGATGTCGCGCGTTAGTGGTTCCAAAATTTAATTATTAATTTTTTTTTCAGATTTCCATACAGGTGTAATAAGGTTTCCCAAAATAGAATGGAACGAAAGTTTGAGGGCGCGGAAATTATTGTAAGACTGGTAAATTTTTTAGTATTTCGGGAGAACTCAGGAATAGTGCTGTCAGATTCACGGATTTTTGGTCCTCGAAAAAATTACGGATTTCGCGTAAAATACAGATTTCTTGTGCTCAAGAGAAAAGTACCTTAGTCACTCTTAGGAGAGATACTTTTTTCTTGGTCGTTATAGACTGATATCGCGGTCCTTTTGTTACATTGAATCGATCAAGGGAAAAGTAACTCAGTCGCGGATATGAGAGCTACGTTTCTTCTGATCGTTATTGTTACATCACTCAATGTCCGTAGAAATCCTAGAAAAAATGGCAGATACGGATTTTTTAAAATATCATCTGGCAGCAGTGCTCGCGGCAAACGACTTCGAATGAAAATATTTTTGCGCGGTCGTTACTCGGTTCACTAAAAGTATGAATCATGAAAAATCCTTGGTGTCTGTCCGATCGCGATTGACCTTTGTGATGTCATCAACGTTTTTCAGAGAGACTATATGGTCACAGAAATTTCTCGCAATTTGTTGTGACACGGGTTGCACCTTCTACGCCTCGCAGGAAATTGCGGGAAGTTGATTTGATCAGGTGTCAACGCTGATCTGGAGTTGATCACAGTCACCCTTTTGAAGCGTTATTTGTATCTTGGGACTTCTTTACTCGCTGACAGAATTTGTAGTTGTTTAAATGCGCACAAGAATAAAAAGTGGGCCTGTTTGTTTGTTTACCCTAGCTCTTTTACTTCAAGATCCGCTTAACCCATTAACTTCAAATTTTCGCCATAAATTCATGTCATCCTGGAATAACGTTCAAGCCATAAATGGAAATTCTAGCTCCTACAGAGAAAAATTCTTGTTCAAATAGCACAATTCGTTTCTTTTTGAATGACTGTAGTCGATTTTCATTTGCTAATTTGCTTCTACGAGATACACTTTTTGAATCTTCAGAATCGTCCATCTTGATTTTGTTTCCGCTCTCGTTTGTAGATTGTAGATTCTTGTTCTTGACGTTTATCTAGTAGGCACTTATTGTACGCAAAGAAATCAAGCGCGGTGGGGCTCTGACCCGGGGTGTGAATCGTTATTATTTTTTTTTAGGATTCCGCTTCCATTTGTTCTTCAACTGAATTTGCTTCCTTTTTTGGTTCCGCTTCCCAGCAGCAATCGCCAGATCCGCTTCTTTTTGTATTTGCTTCCAAGCAGCAATCGCCGGATCCGCATCCTTTTGATTCCGCCTCAGAGAAGAAATCACCAGATCCGCTTCCTTTCGATTCCGCTTCCAAAAAGCAATCACCAGATCCGCTTCCTTTTGGTTCCGCTTCCAAAACCCAAAAATTCAGGTTCGGATTCCGGATACCATTTTGGATAGCGATTCTGGTTCACACCTCCTGGGTGGCAGGGGTGTGAACCGTTATTATTTTTTCTCAGGATTCCGCTTCCATTTGTTCTTCAACTGAATCGCCGGATCCGCTTCCTTTTGGTTCCGCTTCCACACAGCAATCACCGGATCCGCTTCCTTTTGGTTCCGCTTCCACACAGCAATAGCCGGATCTGCTTCCTTTTAGTTCCGCTTCCAGGGAGCAATTGCTGGATCCGCTTCCTTTTGGTTTTGTGTCTTGATAAAAGAATCTTTCAGGAGTTGGACTAAAAAATTACGGTTATTCTTTGAGAAAAAGCAAAGAATATTGGTTATCCTCTATTTTTTAGGGGATATCCGCTATTTTTCACAGATGAAAAATTGGTTACAGTTCTTTGGCCAGGTTTCAAGATCCGCTTCCTTTTGGTTCCACTTCCACTCAGCAACCGCCGGATTCGATTTCTTTTGGTTCCGCTTCCACTCAGTAATCGCCGGATCCGCTTCCTTTTAGTTCCGCTTCCACACAGCAATTGCCGGATCCGCTTCCTTTCAGTTCCGCTTCCACACAGCAATTGCCAGATCCGCTTCCTTTTGATTCCGGTTCCAAGCAGCAATCGCCGGATCCGCTTCCTTTTGGTTCCGCTTTCAAAACCCAAAAATTCAGGTCCGGATTGCGGATACCATTTTGGATAGCGATTCCGGTTCACACCCCTGCTGGGTGGTAACTGAGCGGAGAGCTGATTTTTTTAAACAGGGAACCTGTTTTATCAGGGGGAGGGGGGAAGAGGCTGCAGAGGCTGCATTTTTTCAAGGGAATCCGCTTCCTTTGCGGTTCCGTTTCTCATTCTCTGGATCCGCTTCCATTCCAATCCGCTTCCGAACAGCAATCACCAGATCCGCTTCCTTTTGGTTCCGCTTCCAAGCGGCAATCATCGGATTTGCTTCCTTTCGGTTCCGCTCCCAAAACCGGAAAATTCAGGTCCAGATTCCGGATACCATTTTGGATAGCGATTCCGGTTCACATCCCTGGCTCCAACCCAGCTTAGGAATTTAGAAAAATGTTGACCTTCGCACTGTATTGGTATGTGAGACAGTACGCGTTCACGCGACCATTTTGTTCAGGTGGCTTTGCTCCAAACTCGCAGATAGAATGACAAGTGGCTAAGAGAATTGTTAGAAAAACCACGTTTTAGTTCAATGCTTATCTCTTTATTTGGGTCAAGGCGCATAGCGCTGGATGTCATCAATTTGGTGTGAACAAATTATTTTGTGTCATCCATCAAATACTATATAGCAACGTAGGAACAAGTTTGCGTGATGTAACTGTGAGTAACAATTGGGTTGGGTGGATTTGTGTAGAAATTGTAAGAATGGGTTTGAAGCCGTCGAGGAAAGATCATTGAGCAAGTCCAAGCATGGTAACTGCAAGTATTTCCAATTCTCCTAGTTGGTTTAAAAATGTCGTTCTAGATCCGATGTGTAGTAGTCGGCTGTGGATACCTAGTTTGAGACTAAAATGTGTCCACTGTTTCCAGCATTCTAATTGACTAACTCCCTGACACAATCTAGTCACATCTTACGGTCACATGGGTAAGACGCTTTGGGTCACTGTCACACACTCTTTCTGTTATGAGCTCAATTTGCACATCAAAGCGCTCTTTGCTCAGTATTTTTCTAAGATACTACATCGCTTGAAAAACTCCATGAATACAGGGTCGAGTGTGGACGATTATAACATTTCCATCAGGTCACCAATCCTCTTAAAGACCGCGAATTCCTCCAAGAAACTTCTAATGCCACATGAACAAACACAAATGATCTCATCTAAGACTGATTTCGTCAATAATTGCAAAATCCCTTAGACCCTAGACCGCCGATTTGGTCAGTTAATCCTATCTCTTCTCTTGAGTTCTTCTATGAGATCTTGAACGGCTGGAATTTTCATCTCCTTTGTGAAAATGTGATTCCATTTCTGGCGCCGCATCTCCTTCGATTTTTCTAATTTGTCAGATGTTTTATTCATGACCTTTCAATCATGTTTGACATTGACGATTGCATGACCATTTTCCCAGCGATCTATCACAACTCATGTCCAATTTAGCCATCTGAGGTAACCAGCAAAGTTCCAACTTTTTTTCATTTTTTACCGCTTGATCCCTCTTTCAATTGCTCACACAAGTTTAAATATCATTTTTTGTGTTTTCCAAGTTTGAGAATATTATGTATTCCTGATTCACCAATTGATCAATCTCTTCTTCTTCCAAATCTGTTCCAACTTTTCCAACAGTGGAGCAATAAGATCCTACGGGAGTTTGGACATCCTGTGCTACCATAATAGCCATACACAAATTTGTGGTGCCCAGAAGAACACCAATGACAACACGATTCACATTTTGTCATGGCCAATCTGAACGGCAGAATTCATCATAGTCATTTTATGAATCATTGCCATCTATAGGAATGCCTGTAAAAGTCTCTTTTTGATAGATCGAGAAGACAGGTTGAAATACGTCGCAATTTTCTTTCAGGGTGATTGAGAGGTCTAGATTTGATTTCCTCCTATCTCAATGATGAAGTTTGATAAAGAGTGGAATTGGTTGAGCGTTGCAAGTAGATTGTGGAGGTCTACTTCTGGGCCATGCCAGACCTTTTCCTCTTCATCCCTGTCACCAACTCTTTGTTGATTGACAACTTGTCTCTTCTCTGATAGAGAGACACTTGAATTAGAAAAAACGTCTTTAAACAATCCTTTTTCATTGAATACCACATTTGGTGACAAGAAAATCTCATTCTTTTTGGGATCAAGCAAGTGGTAACCGTTTGGTGTATACCCAACAAAAATACACACTCTCAACCAACTGTCCAACTTCTTATGTCTTTCCTTTGGTATGTGAGCATACGCCATACAACCAAATGCTTTCCGTTTTGAGAAGTCAACCTTTTTCCCAAACCAAAGCTTAGCTGGAATATTATTGTAGTCAGAACATGGATTTGCTTGCGCCACACAACCAAACGCCCTCATTTCCTCAAAACCAGTCTTCCAACCAAACTGCTGGAATGCTGTTATTGCTTGAACATGGACTGTAATTCAATACATAGTTAGCGCATAAGACCGCTTTGCTCCAGTAAGATTTAGCCTGCATCAATTGCCCAATCTAATAGGCTATAATTCAGCCTCTCAGCTTTTCCGTTCATCTGTTTATTATAAGCAATAGTATTTAAAAAAGTAATACCTTTATTTTTGCAAAAATTTATAATTTGGTTGTTCACATACTTGGTTCCATTATCAGACAAAGAAGATGTCCAAATTGGCAATGTATAAATTTGTAGTAAGCTGTTTTGGTGACTAACACTTTGGATTTTTTGATACCAAATTTGATAAAAAAAAAAAAAAAAAAAAAAAAACAGATCATTCTTTGTCTCATCAGAAGCAAGAATTTCTCCTTCCGGCGTTTGCAAATCAACACCATTGTACTTGAAACGTATGTCAACTTTTTCTCTTGTTATCTGGTAAACGCTCAACAAATTCCGACATAGATCTGCCACATAAAGTACATCCTTGAACGTTATCAAATATCCACAATTACTGACCAGATTCAAAACACTGCTGTGTGTTGTGTAAACAATCCTGTCATTGGCCAGATCGATAGGGTGAGGTTTTTGAAGCTTCACACACAATTGGAAGGGGAATCATCCTTGACCATAAAACAAGTGCAGCCAGAGTCTGATACAAACTCAATCTTGACTTCAAACAACAATTCACATTATTGAATGCCGACAAAAAACCAGCCATAAAGGCAAACAAACATGCTTTATCTTCCATATTGATCATATGTTGTGCTTGTGCTAACGTGTTTGCAATCTGTGTTTCCCCGGAATCGGCTTTTGCACTGTCTATACCACCAGCACTCTGCTTTTCAAGTCTTTGCTGATTCTTTTTTGCATAACAATGGGACTCAAGGTGATTGCTTTTACCACAAAATCCGCACTTAAATTTGGGTTTACTCTTCTCTGAATCAACAGTTTCCTTTTTCTTGACCAACAATTTATTTTTGTCCTTTCTCTTCAACTGGTAATCAAGTAAGCAGCCTTTGACTGTTTCCAACAGAAGAAGATTGTCTTTCTTTATTTCACCAAATGCGGAAATTACTGATGCAAAATCAGCTGGCATCATAGATAGTAAAACAACCACAGATTCTAAATTTTGGATGACGCAGCCGCTAACTTGTATCTTGGCAACAATATTGTTGTATTCTCTAAAGAGGATATTTAAATTTTGCTCACCGTCATACCTTAAATTGGCTAATTTTTGACGCAAGTAGGCATGTTGTAGATAGCTACATTGCTGGAAGGTAACTTGCAGCTTTTTCCAAATTTCAAAGGCAGTGGCTGTAGTTAAATAGAATGGAGTCCTCGACACTACGAGTCATCGTATTATAGGTAGGTTGATTACATGGACACGTAACAAATGAAACGAATGATTATCACCATACAGGTTTATTCGACGAAAAAGTTTGGGATGACTAGAAATTTTGTACAACCGGATACAATAAATACACAGGGTAGTGTAGATGTTTTGGTCCGAAATAGATTAGGGAAAAATAGGTTAAGTCCGAAAAATGAATAAAATAGGTAAGTCCGAAATAGGTCAAAAATGAAATATACCACAAAAATAAACGAAATTTAGATGAAAAACAATTAAAAACAAGAGCTAAAAGGTAAACTTAAAATTCGCGTCATGAATAAACCGGATTAGAAGATAAAGATTCGATTTAATAGCGACCGGTTTCGGTCATACGGAGATGACCATCATCAGGCAACTGAAGAAGACGGCGATGAACGAAGGTGAGAATGATGTCATCTCGAATAATCACGACGTATGAGGCTGGGAGTACTCGAGCAGGAAGCTCGAAATGGGTGAGACAAAGGTGGCCGCTAAATCGTTTAGAAGATGTTCGCCGTGAACTTTATGTGCCGCAACCGTTTCTGCCTCCTCCAAATGGTTCATTAACCTACCCTTAGAACAATAATGCAAAATTTTCCAGCTTATTTTATCGAAACCGTGTTGGGAGTCTAGACAGTGCTTTGCCATTGCTGATTCAGAAGGTTTCTGAGTGTTGAAGGCGGTGCGATGCTCAGATAAGCGCGACGAGAAGGATCTGCCGGTCTGCCCAATGTAGACTGCCGGACAATCTGAGCACGACAGTTGGTAGATCCCAGATCTTTTTTTGGAAGGAATCGGGTCCTTCACGTTGAGCAGACTGTTGACTGTCGTGACGGGTCGAAAGGCAGCTTTATAGCCATATCTTCTCAGAATAGTGGCCAATTTATTTGAAGGGGGGCCGAAGTACGGAAGGCCGATCCATTTTGAGCGGGCAGTGTCCTGAGGTGAGACTGACTGCGAGGATAGTAACGTTCTGAGGCTTTTCTTTCGCACCATTTTGGCTACATCGATGAGGAGTCCATTATGCAAGGCGATAGACTGAATGACGCGGGTTTCGGAGTCACGTGCAGAAGGAGAAAGAGGGAGAGCTAGCAGACGATGGATAGCGGAGTTTACGGCGGCCAATTTATGGGCTCTCGGATGCAAGGAGCGGTTGGAGATAGAAACGCCTGTGAAGGTATCCTTCCTGTAGACCTGGAATTCTGTAGAGAGACCTGACGGACCCGGCACGAGACAAATATTCAAGTCCAAATGTTGAATGCGATCGTAGCCAACTTCGATGGTAAATTGCATAGAAGGGTGAAAGTCATTGAGCTTGTCGTGAAGTTGGTGAAGGGATTCATCGGTGCCATGCCATACGCAGAGAATATCATCCATGTACCGAGAGTAATAGAGGAGATGACCCTTTTCGAACTCGTCAGGTAGGATGTGTTCCTCCAAGTGAGACATGAAGACATCAGCTACTAACGACGACAAGGGGCCTCCCATGGGCAGGCCGTCAGGAAACCGATACGTTTTACCTCGAAAATAACATATGTTGTCTTCTAGACACAGGAAGAGCAGCTTTTTAAATTCCGTGCATATATCGTTGGGAGCGCCAATACTGTGGAGTAGTTCAACCATGATATTGATAGTGTAGATTACCGGAATCTTTGTAAACATGCTTACCGCATCAAAGGACAGGAGACGTGATTGCGGAGGAAAGGACTGCTCAGCGAGGTTGTGCGCTAGCTCAATGGAGTTCTTGACGGACCACTTTGGTGAGAAACCGGAGTATTCCTTGAACCAACCAGCAAGGAATTTGGCCAGACGGAAGGATGGAGCAGTGTAGTAGGCAACTACAGGACGCATTGGATGGTTCGCTTTGTGTGTTTTTATTTGTCCGTAGAGACGAGGGATAGCTACACACATCTGTTTAAGCTTCTCCCCTGCAGTGCCGAAGAGCAGAGACGGTTTATCCAAGACAGCGCGGACGTCTTTATTGTGTTGTGTGAATTTGTAGCGAATAGGGACTGCATTCGCATTTCCGAGGAAGTCCATGATTTTCTTTTCGTATTCTGATGCCTTTAGTAGAACGAGCGCTTCGCCTTTGTCTGCTTTTACTAAGACCAAGTTTTCGTCTTTGAGCCTCTGGCGGAGGTTGAGAAAAGTGCGAGTGATAGGAGGAGGAGGAGCCGAAAACGTAGAAACGACATTATCCATCAAAGTTTTGATTTCGGGGAGATTGAGGCGAGAATCAAGGCGTAGACCAACTGCCAGATTTGCGGTAAGAATCTTTTTAGTTCTATCACGATTGCAGGAGGGGGGAATGGCGAATTTTCTTCCTTGGAGTAGTAGCTCCAGTTCATCATCAGGGAGTGAAACTACTCCCTGATGATGAACTGGAGCTACTACTCCAAGGAAGAAAATTCGCCATTCCCCCCTCCTGCAATCGTGATAGAACTAAAAAGATTCTTACCGCAAATCTGGCAGTTGGTCTACGCCTTGATTCTCGCCTCAATCTCCCCGAAATCAAAACTTTGATGGATAATGTCGTTTCTACGTTTTCGGCTCCTCCTCCTCCTATCACTCGCACTTTTCTCAACCTCCGCCAGAGGCTCAAAGACGAAAACTTGGTCTTAGTAAAAGCAGACAAAGGCGAAGCGCTCGTTCTACTAAAGGCATCAGAATACGAAAAGAAAATCATGGACTTCCTCGGAAATGCGAATGCAGTCCCTATTCGCTACAAATTCACACAACACAATAAAGACGTCCGCGCTGTCTTGGATAAACCGTCTCTGCTCTTCGGCACTGCAGGGGAGAAGCTTAAACAGATGTGTGTAGCTATCCCTCGTCTCTACGGACAAATAAAAACACACAAAGCGAACCATCCAATGCGTCCTGTAGTTGCCTACTACACTGCTCCATCCTTCCGTCTGGCCAAATTCCTTGCTGGTTGGTTCAAGGAATACTCCGGTTTCTCACCAAAGTGGTCCGTCAAGAACTCCATTGAGCTAGCGCACAACCTCGCTGAGCAGTCCTTTCCTCCGCAATCACGTCTCCTGTCCTTTGATGCGGTAAGCATGTTTACAAAGATTCCGGTAATCTACACTATCAATATCATGGTTGAACTACTCCACAGTATTGGCGCTCCCAACGATATATGCACGGAATTTAAAAAGCTGCTCTTCCTGTGTCTAGAAGACAACATATGTTATTTTCGAGGTAAAACGTATCGGTTTCCTGACGGCCTGCCCATGGGAGGCCCCTTGTCGTCGTTAGTAGCTGATGTCTTCATGTCTCACTTGGAGGAACACATCCTACCTGACGAGTTCGAAAAGGGTCATCTCCTCTATTACTCTCGGTACATGGATGATATTCTCTGCGTATGGCATGGCACCGATGAATCCCTTCACCAACTTCACGACAAGCTCAATGACTTTCACCCTTCTATGCAATTTACCATCGAAGTTGGCTACGATCGCATTCAACATTTGGACTTGAATATTTGTCTCGTGCCGGGTCCGTCAGGTCTCTCTACAGAATTCCAGGTCTACAGGAAGGATACCTTCACAGGCGTTTCTATCTCCAACCGCTCCTTGCATCCGAGAGCCCATAAATTGGCCGCCGTAAACTCCGCTATCCATCGTCTGCTAGCTCTCCCTCTTTCTCCTTCTGCACGTGACTCCGAAACCCGCGTCATTCAGTCTATCGCCTTGCATAATGGACTCCTCATCGATGTAGCCAAAATGGTGCGAAAGAAAAGCCTCAGAACGTTACTATCCTCGCAGTCAGTCTCACCTCAGGACACTGCCCGCTCAAAATGGATCGGCCTTCCGTACTTCGGCCCCCCTTCAAATAAATTGGCCACTATTCTGAGAAGATATGGCTATAAAGCTGCCTTTCGACCCGTCACGACAGTCAACAGTCTGCTCAACGTGAAGGACCCGATTCCTTCCAAAAAAAGATCTGGGATCTACCAACTGTCGTGCTCAGATTGTCCGGCAGTCTACATTGGGCAGACCGGCAGATCCTTCTCGTCGCGCTTATCTGAGCATCGCACCGCCTTCAACACTCAGAAACCTTCTGAATCAGCAATGGCAAAGCACTGTCTAGACTCCCAACACGGTTTCGATAAAATAAGCTGGAAAATTTTGCATTATTGTTCTAAGGGTAGGTTAATGAACCATTTGGAGGAGGCAGAAACGGTTGCGGCACATAAAGTTCACGGCGAACATCTTCTAAACGATTTAGCGGCCACCTTTGTCTCACCCATTTCGAGCTTCCTGCTCGAGTACTCCCAGCCTCATACGTCGTGATTATTCGAGATGACATCATTCTCACCTTCGTTCATCGCCGTCTTCTTCAGTTGCCTGATGATGGTCATCTCCGTATGACCGAAACCGGTCGCTATTAAATCGAATCTTTATCTTCTAATCCGGTTTATTCATGACGCGAATTTTAAGTTTACCTTTTAGCTCTTGTTTTTAATTGTTTTTCATCTAAATTTCGTTTATTTTTGTGGTATATTTCATTTTTGACCTATTTCGGACTTACCTATTTTATTCATTTTTCGGACTTAACCTATTTTTCCCTAATCTATTTCGGACCAAAACATCTACACTACCCTGTGTATTTATTGTATCCGGTTGTACAAAATTTCTAGTCATCCCAAACTTTTTCGTCGAATAAACCTGTATGGTGATAATCATTCGTTTCATTTGTTACGTGTCCATGTAATCAACCTACCTATAATATAAAGTGGCTGTAGTTGGCGCATAATGTAGAAATCCGTCGCTGAGATTTTTGACAATTATTTTCCTAGCTTTAGCGTTACCTTGAATCCATGCATCTTCTCCTTGTTGTCATCTGTACCCTCACTATTGACGTACCGATGTAAAAGTTCCGCCTGTAACTTGATGTGAACACGCGTTTTCCACAAAAGATAGTTCAATCCGTTGAATCTTTCACAATTGACCAAGTATTTAAAGAAAAAAACTATACGGGAAAATGAAAAAAAGTGCACACAGAGTAAAAAGGAGAAAAAAAAATTATTGACGTTAACTAGGCACATAACCTGTTTGATTAGAACAAAGGAACGCAGGACGGTACGTGGTTTAAAATGCATGTATTGATACAGTACTGATAAGATGGTATAATAAAATCAACAAAACCAACACGTATACCTTTGCTGGTGTGATCAGACTCCGGAATACAGGATTTAAGGTGATTCCTCAAGTATAGATAGCGGGCCGCTTATAAGAAGACCGTTAGGAAATTTGTAAATCTTATCTTTTCAGGCAGAGAGTGAGGAGCGTTTGAAATTCGTCGATGATGCTGAGATGTAATTTTTTGGTTTTTCAAAGGTCCAGCAATATCGACAGAGCTCGTTCGCTAGAACAGTTGTGAACATGCTCATAATTTCGAAGTAGTGTCAAAAAAATACAGAGAAAGTGTGTTCTTCCACGTAACGTGTTTTCGACAGTAAGGTCGGTTCCTTCATTCACGTCACATTAAGGATGTTAGAATCTTATAGGGAGTCAACTTTGCCGCCACTACTTAATTGTGAATTCTAATTGTGAAAAACGTCCAAGTAAGGAAAATTTCTCTCGCTATATGTGTGGAAAATTGCTACAAAGTCATTGTGATCGAGTAAAATTGATTATGAATAGGAAAACGAAATTATTGTGTCACGTCATTTTGTGTATAAAGTCGTTAAAAGATGCTTCCAAATAGACGACAGAGTGTCGTGAATACTGTTCATAACATTGGAGGTTATATTCTTCTCTTCCGTTAGAAATTGAACGTGTGCATAATTATAAACTATTTTAAGCACGCCTATTTCGATTCGATTGAAAATTTTTCCTCCTGAAGGTTCTGTGAAAAAAGGAAAACACTGGTTATAGCTCAATTTAATTTTTCTTTGGAAAATTTTAATTGAAGCTCTTTCGTACTTTCGCCGTAGCTTCTCAGATTATTCCAGGAAACATGAAGACTCTTTTTGCAAGCTCTGATTTTATAGGTCATGCAATCTGATACGCGTTAATTTGAACGGATTTTGTTCTGTAAAGAAATGTCGAAATAACGGAGGACCAATTTAACAGTCTTTCAACCTTTGAGTACTATTGATGTTGTGAAATAATCTAGAGTGAGGAGTGGTCACACTTTTTACCAGCTTCGATATTTTTTTAATTGACCGCACCTGTAACCGCACTACAACCGCCCTTCTATCTTTATCTGCAACATTGCTATTCGATCGTGAGCGACAACTTATCCAAGGGTCAAAGTTTTTGTCTTGCGTTCTTAGAAAGCAGGAACAATTCTATTCCGACTTCTGCAGCCTTTTGAAAGATCGCGAGATCCATTGAGCATTCAGGTCCGCGTCTGGACCTTTCAGAAAATGGGGGGGGGGTGAAAGAACCTTTCTAGAGGTGGGTCCAAAGTGAAGTTGAGCTCTGGACCCTTAAGCTAAGATAGTGTTGAGCTGAATTTCTCCCCTGGGTGTTGAAGGTAAGGTACTAAGACCAACGACTCTTTTTCTCACTAAAAGCTGATGGAAGAAGGTTTGGGAAAATGACAAGCACGAGTGCATAACCGAACATGTTCTTCCTATACTACGTCCTATAAAACTTCAACAATTATGATTGTGCCTGACCTGTAAAAAAAAAAAGATACCAATTTTGTGCACGAGTTCATTGACTCTTTAGATTTCATCTCATTTCTAGTTAAGCCTTTTTGTTCTAATGAACGATTAATGAACACGATAATTATGCCACATTACTGGAAAAGCTGATATAATTCCTGTTAATGACTTGCGTTCAGTATAAATACTGACGTTGTGCGAGATAAAAATTGAAATATGAAGCCTCCGTTGTGTTTCTACGTACCGTGTTATTTTCCTTGTTTTTTTTTTCTGTTTGTATCAGCTAACAAAGCGACGTTGTTTAATGATGAAATGACCATATCATAATTCATAATCTATTTGTGGATAGATTTTCCGACATTATTTTTCCGGCTCGGATAGCGATATTTTCAATCGTCGGTTGGGTGACTTCAGATGAACTAAAAATTGTTTTGCCAGAGTACACTAGCCCTTTCACAAATAAGAAAGTTTCATTTAAAGGTTGAGAGCTGGAAACTGCTTCCATCTGGAGTCGACCTGAGTCGTCGATGGCAACTCTCGAGCTCTTTCACTCGTACAGCAACCTCGATTCCACAGGACTCCCCTGTGGACAGCCTCTTTCCGGAATTCGTTCGCCAAGGTAGCTTGAAAACATTCTGAGCAAGTACTTAAGAGGCTATGCTTTCAAAACTCACCCAGAATATGTGACCAGAGTAGGTGGGCGAAAGCACCCCTGATGTCTTGTTTCCTGTACCTCAGCAGCCAGGATACAACCTTCGTGTACTCGCCCCCTCCTGAAACCGTAATGAGTGTTGAAAAGTACTTTCTCGGTGATAGCTTCAGTTCGGTTGCGGCGATGCATCTCTTAAGCAGTTCACCGAGGGTGCTCAGGTCAGAAAGCAATGTAATCCAGCAGCGAGCCTTTTTTTTTTCTTCTTCTTCTTTTTTCTTTTTTTTTCAATGAAATTGCCCTTCGACACATTCTCGACTGTTGGCCCTTTCGGATCCAACAGCCGCCCCTTCTCGCATTTATTGTTAAAACAACAATTTACAACGGGCAGGGAGATTACAGATACTGCCGGGACACCAATACTTCGAGGGTTCCTTTACCTAGAGGCATATCAGAACCCTCTTACAATGAAACAATTAAACAATTACATACAGTCTTTATCTTATAATGAATAGGACTTGATAGATACTATACAGCTTCTATTGCGCTTCAATTAGTTGTCTCTTAGCTAATCTTTCATTATTCCATAGTTTCTTCACCGTGTTTTCAAGTAGTTTAGTGTATTCATGTCTTCTACGCAGAGAGCATCCGGTCTACCTTCCACAAATAGTGGGCAGTACAGGAAAACATGCTCTGGGCCCTCTTCTTCATACCCGCATGAACAACTTGCTGACTCTCTTCTTTCCATTTTTGCCAAGTAACTACCAAACGTTCCATGGCCAGAAAGCGCCTGGTTCAGCCAGAAGCAAGGATCAAACTCTGCTAGGCCGGGTCTTCCAATCAGCCTCTGTGTCCATTTGCCTTTCCCACAATTTTTGTACTCGTCCTCCCATCTTTTCAGGGCCTGTGGTGCCAACAGGGACCATAAGTCCTCATCATCCGTCGCTGGAACAGGTTTAAGTAATGTTTCTCCATGTAAAACTACTTTCTTTTTTATGGAGTATTTAATTGCTCGTGCTGAGATGGTATACTTCATCGGTACCCAGTCACAGATGACTGTGGCTGGCAGGTAAGATACTGTTCTATATAGCCTGCCATAGCATAAGAGCATGCACCTATGTAGCCTGTCAACGTAGCTTGCTACATATTGCACCTTAAGCGGTGTACAAAGACAGCGCTTGCATACAATAAGTAGGAGCCAACTGTTCCTTCCAACATTATTAGTCTTGCTGAGTTACTATATCCAGAAGTGTTTCTAGCAAGGGCTGCAATTTCAGGGATTAACTTTATTCCTTTCATGAAGACTTTCTTGAGGTGAGGCTCCCAGCTCAGACTATTGTCCAGCCAAACACCAAGGTATTTTATTACACTTTTCAATTTTAGTTTTAGGTTGCCTATTTTTATTGGTGGAGCAATGACCGTACCATGTCTTTTTTTCAATAGCATTATCTCAGTTTTAGCTATATTTAACTTTAATCCGCCTTCCGCCATATCTTTTTCAATCAGTTCTATATTCCGTCTTATGAGAGTGTATGCTTCCTGTATGCTATTTGCTGTCAATAGAATTAGGGTGTCATCGGCATATGCAAAGCCTCTTGCGTAAGTCTCTCCTTCAATTTCAGAAGTACATAGTTGTAGCTAATGTTCCATAGCTGGGGACCAACCACGCTCCCCTGCGGGCAACCTCGTTCAATGTTTATGTAGTCTTCACCTAGACGTACTTTCCTGTCCTGAAAGTAGCTTTTCAGAAGATTTATAATATGTTTTGGAACCTTATAGACATTGAGTTGGTCAATAATCCAGGGCCACAGCGTATGATCAAAAGCCCCTTTAATATCAAGGGATACAACAGCTGTGATTTCTAATGTTTTCTTCATACGGGCTATCCATTTTGTTGCTGCCAGAATACAGTCCTCGCATGATCTGCCCTTCCTGAATCCATACTGACTATCGCAGGTGTTTGCCTCTATTGTGTCGCCAATCTTCAACATAATGCATTTTTCCAAAAGTTTTCCAAGTGTTGGAAGCATTGTTAGTGGACGGTAAGAGACAGCATCAATCTTATCGCCTTTGTTCTTATACACAAGGACAAGTTTGCCAACCTTCCAACATTTTGGGAATATTGCCCACTGTAAAGATTCGTTGATTATTGCTGTTAGGAATGTAGGGTGCAAGATGTTTAGCACTTTTAGGGCTTTGTTGTTGATGCCGTCAATTCCTGGTGCTGAGCGATTGTTCAGCTTCTTTATTATGTTGGTAACTTCACTTTCACTAACATTGTGTTCCTTATTCTTGGTGGATTGGATAAATCCGGCACGATACTGCGATGGAGTCCTAGGAAACTTCGCTTCTAGCAGGGTCATATTGGTCTCATGCTCACCCACACTCATCTGACCATTTGGTTTTTTGATGCTGACAGGCGGTGAGGAGCTGTCACCTTGTGAGTTCTTAATCATGATCTGATTAGGCTCTTCCATGCATTCTCTTTGGCTTTTTTCATGTTGAGTTTGTAAAGGTGTTTGAGCTTTTTTATTTCACTTTTCAGCTCTACCACGCGTAGTGGATTTTTACATCGTTCTCTGGTCCTGTTAGTTCGTTTCAGTTTAATTCTTTGGTCCTCAAGTTCTTTAGTCCACCAGTACGTGTAGCTCTTAAACTCTTCAACAGTGGTACTGACTGCTACTGCAGCGCTTAGCCAATTAGTGACAGTTTCTACACTTGCTTCCACATCTTCAGGACGCTTGAAAATTCTGAGTTGTGGCAGGTTGCACAGAAGGACCTTCAATTTGGCCTGATCCAACGTATTTTTCTCTACGACTTTTTTGTTGACAGTAGTGTCGTTAGTCTCGAAGTAGATGATGCGATGGTCTGAAAGCGAGTCCTCTTCTTCTTCTTTAAATACCTTCCAACTACATATATTTGATCTCTTTGTGGTGGTATAATCGTTGGTTGTTTCTCTCCCCTGGTGTACACATGTTGGCGTACCATCATTTTCAATCTTTAAATCATGACCTACGATGAAGTCATAGAATACTTTGTCTCTTTCTCTAATTGCAAGGTGTCCATCAAACTCAGGCCATCGGCAGTTGAAGTCCCCTGTCAGCACAAGTGCAGAGTCTTCTCCTATGTATGGCGCCAGAGCATCCAAATATGGCTCATTTCCTTCATTTGGAGAGTGGTATGTAGAAATAATTTGGGTTTCCCCGATCACAATTCCGACTGTGCAAAGCCCGGACCATTTTTTCTTGATTTGAATTTTCTTGCTAATTGAAATGCTGTCCTCTCACCCAGGTGCTCATTCCAACCCGGACAACCTATTTTTCCATTATAGTATTTTGGTGGTTCTGTTATACAGATTACATCTACTTTTAGTTTGTTAGAGCGTGATGTCTAGTGAAGGTCTCGAGTTGTTGGTATTGATCTGGAGCACTCTGATCATTTTACTCATTGTTGATTTGATTCTATTGCAGAGGCCCTTCTGACTGGCCTTACATATAACTTCCTCAAGAATGCCTTCTTGGTTGGACATTCCTGACTGTTAAGTTCGTGGTCTGTGTACCGGTACCTACCGCTTGGAAAGCCTGCTATGGACATCTTCTTGTTGTGTGTAAGACAGTCAAGACAAGCTATACCTTGCTGTTGTTGGAGTCGAGTAGTACGGCAGCTGGGATGCCTTCGCAGTTATTCATGGTATGCCCCAAGAGCTTACAGGTTTTGCACCTCATCAGGTTTGGTTTATTGTCGATCCTGCAGTGTTTATAATCAATAAATATGAATTTCCTGCTTTTTGCAGCTTCAATTAGGTTTTTGCTGCCTAAGATCACGCCAAGCTTGACGTTCTTCTTGTTTACATCCTTGTAGTTCAGCAGAACCACTATTTCAGGTTTAGCCCCCAGTATATTGTGGACCTCTTCTTTTATGCCTTTCTCAGTATTCCCCTCCGGAATATCGTGTATTTTAAAGCTATTTGTTCCATGCAGACTGGTTTGTGGTTTTTGCTGAAGTCCCGCATCCTCTAATTTCTTCATTGTCTCAGTGGCGTTCTTCTCCTGGATGAGGAGAAGTGCAGCCCCGCTAGGAAACTCCACAACATTACTCACTCCAAGTTCTCTGGCTTTGAGACTCTTTTCCCGCATAGATTGGATTACTTTTTTATCTGCCTCTGGAAGGATCAGGACTTTTCTCAATTTTTGGCCTGTTGTGCTAGTGTCTGCACAATCCAGCAGCGAGCCTAGGTTACATTGTAAGGCGCCCACTTTGAGAAACGTATCCCAAGCAATTCACCAAGAGTTCAATCTCTTACGAGAATCAAGGACATTTACAAATTATTGCGATTTCGAGCGAGATTCTTATCGAAAATAATACCGAAGTTCGCAAAGAAATTGTTATAGTTCTGTATGAGATGGAAAGTATTATAGAGGATCTGAAGAATATTCACTAAACAAGAAGAAGATGAGGTACTCTAAACTTGAAATCCCGAAATAGAGGTTTGATGAAGCCTATTTTACCAATTTTTACTAGCCGCGAGAGACGATAAATTCAATTAAAAACTACCCAGAGAGAACGGGTGAAATTCAGCTCAAAAGTCTCAGACACCTCCAAGCAAAAAAAAAAAAGAATAAAACCTACGATACCCTTAGCTGTAATTTTGGGTCGAAATAAGAAACGTGGAGGATCTCTCTTGTTTTCCGTACGGTCGCGTAGAAATCGTAATTACACAATATTATTCGGAGTTTGAAGGTCGTAATTCAAAATAAAATTCTCTCGTCGACCCGTGACTCGTGGCGCAACGAGATTTTTTTTTGTCCAGCTCCGCGTTCGACTGTACACATAGAAGCTAGGAAAATAACGTAAAATTGAACGTCTTTCGGCCTTTCTATTATACGTATACATAATAAATGCACAATATTTTGCGTACGGGCGACAATTCATGTCCCGAAACTTTCCTTAACAAATATGTTGTAAAACGATAAAATTTAACGAAGAGATTTCGGCTAAATTATATACAACTGCGGAATGATAAACGTTTCTCGATGAGTGAATTTAAGTAGAATATTAATGGACACTCGAAGCCATTTTCGTGATTACTTACTCCGCGTCAGCTCCATTCACGACGGGTATATTAAAGTCATTAATTTTATGTGGATTCCTTATCAAACCTGTGTTATATTTGTATAAATTATCTCGGCGTAGCTGGTGCATGCTTAGGCCGACTGAATGAAGATTCGAGATCTTGGAAATTTTAGTGAACTATTAGGCAGGCACGAACGAAAATTTGTTCTCGAGTGGGTCGTAAAGCGTGGATTCATTTGAGCGTACAAAATTTTCACGTATAATTTGCAGCACTACAGACAAAAGAGAGAACAAAAAATGACGAAGTAATTTATTTCTTACATGTTCACTATTACAATACTTTTCTTGTGAGTTAGAGCATAGTATTGCTGAGTGGCGAAAAGTTGAGAACAAATTGACGGTCATTGCTCTCTCCCCGCTGTTTTCAATCATCCGCCCTCTTTTCTTCTCTGAGAGTCTTGAAAATCTGTATTATTGTAATTTTTCCTGACATCGCTCCATCATTTTTGTGGGTCTCTTCTCGATAAGGACCTTGGCTAAAATTATTCCCCTGTGCCGTCACATTCTTTTACTTGTAATTTGCTCGTCTTCGAGAAGGCTGCTCTCGTGCTTGTAATGTTTACATGTCCCTTTACTTCCTTCTCCTAACCGCCATCAATCGATTGGCCGAACGGGAACCCAGTTCAGCCTCCTACTCTGGGTCTAGCTTACATTAGTTGAAGTCCAGCTTTTACGCCCGGGGGAGACATTGGTTTTCAAATCTCATGATTATAGCCTGGCTCAGAGGTTGAAAACTTCAGCCATTTTCTCAAGTTTCTCCCTCTGTACTGAAAACTCGAAGTTTAGATTGAAACCATCGTAACCGCATGTAGTCTGGACATAAGAAACCTTTGCGCAACAGTCTTCTCTGGGCTTTGCTTAAGTAAAGTTACCCTTGGCAGTGACGTCGGCAGAGAATTAGGTCGAAAGTTTATTAGGTAGTTTGAAATGTATCCAACTCGACGCAGGTCCAGAGCTAGAAGTTTTTTCGAGTCCCTATATAAGGTCAAGGTCAATGATGACGTCACAAAGGTCAGATGAGTTTACAATCTGGTTGACGTGCGAGTTTATTACACAATTGTGATACATAGATAACTTACGCTGCAAGGATACCAAAGGACGTGAATGCGGTTGTCAGTTGGTATTGACTATGACTTTCCTACTGAGTCTTTGGTTGGCTGGGTTGTCTAGAAGCTCTAGCGATTCGATATGTAGGCGATCAACGTATCTGTTCGTAGACCGCTCTTGTTTCAGCGATAGAATGGTCAAATTGCCCCAACTAGGTAACCTAGGGATTCCTAGGGGGATCCTTCAAAATACGCTTGACCTCAGGTAGATTAAAACTAGAGACCTCCCCTAATACCATCCTCAATATCCACCGGTTTTCAGTTTCCCGAAGTCCCAGCGGAGGGGGGGGGGTGCAAATTTTTGTCCATAAGCAATAACTCAAATTTCGTTATTGGTCCGATGGATCCCGGACAGATTGAGTACCCGTTGACTTAGCTGTATGGGAGAATTGTGACTCCCTCTATTTTGTTCGCGGCCGGGCTGTTAAGCTGGCGACCCTTGCACAATCCAAGTTTCAGGGACAGGGTCCGACAACTTTCAGCCAATCAGGCTGGTAAATTATCAAAGTCCCAAACCGGAAGAACTTGACTAAATTTTTGGTAAGTGTAGCCCAAAAAAACGCGGAAAGAATGTTCCGAAACAAAGAAAGCTGTGGCAAGATTACGTGGCCCAGAAACCGGTCTCCGAGACACCTCCTTCCAATTGACTCGTAATTCTCCAACTTCTACTGAATTTCTTTTCACGCGTGTGTTGGCCATGCTCTCGTTACCTAAAATTGTATTCTGGGTTCATCTATTGTCTAGCCCAAGACTCTGTTATTGCCAGTTTTTCAAGAGGGTTGAAAGCTTCCTCTGTGTACATAAACTATTGTAGTTTCTCCTGACATCATATTCTGACTCTCGTAACTCACTCCTCTATGAGGGTCAGTAGTGTATTCACAGCGGAGAGTTGGCAACAACTCTCTTGAAGGTTTTCAAAAACCTGCAGACTTGTCAATTTTCAACTAAATGAAGCTTCTTTTGCCTAATGACCTCAAATATTTTGACATGTTTCATGTCTTTTCTTACACCCTATACACTATCGAAAATTCGCGAGTACCACCCCTTCCCCCCATTCCCTCCCCCTAATAATGGACTTGGAAAATTTTCGTGAATTACCTGGGAGGTGATTGAGAAATCACCAAGTATACCACCCTCTCTCGAAAAAAAAATAAAAATAAAAAAAATAAAATACAAAAAAATAAAAAGGAATAAAATAAAATAAATAAATAAATAAAATAAAATAAAATAAAATATAAATAAAATCAAAACTAAATCTGAAAAAAAAAAATCATACTAAATTAAATAAAAATAAAATAGAAGATAAAATAAAATAAAATTATATTAAAATAAAATTAAAAATAAAAAATACCTGGGAGGTGATTGAGAAATCTGTGAGTACCACCCTCTTTTGAAAAAAAAAAAAAAAAATTGAATTCAAAAAAAAAATAGAAAATAAAACTAAATTAAAATTAAAATAAAATAAAAATAAAAATTAAATTAAAAATAAAATGAAATAAAATAAAATGAATTAATAAAATGAAATAAAATGAAAATAACATAGAATAAAATAAAATAAATGAATAAAATGCAATGAAATGAAATAAAATAAAATGGAATAAAATATAAATAAAATCAAAAATAAATCTGAAAAAAAAATACTAATAATAAATAAAATGAAAAATAAAAATAAATCAAAAATAAAAAATACCTGGGAGGTGATTGAGAAATCTGCGAGTACCACCCTCTCTTGCAAAAAAAGAAAAAATTAAATGAAAATAAAATGAAAAATAAAATGGAATAAAATAAAAATAAAATGAAATAAAATAAAAATAAAATAGAATAGAATAAAATAAATAAATAAAATAAAATAAAATGAAAATGAATTTTAAAATCAAATAGAATAAAATAAAAGGAATGAATAAAATGCAATAAAATGAAATAAAATAAAATAAAATGGAATAAAATATAAACAAAATCAGAAAGAAATCTGAAAAAAAAATACTAATAATAAATAAAATAAAAAATAAAAATAAATCAAAAATAAAAAATACCTGGGAATTGAATAAAAATGAAATGAAAAATAAAATAAAATAAAAATAAAATAGAATAAAATGAAAATAAAATGAAATACAAAAATGAAAATGAATTTAAATAAAAATTCACAGGTTCTTTAACGAAGTTAAATGAGAGGATGCAGGGAACCTGTTTCATGAGTTTCACCGTAGGAAAATAATTTTTGTTTATCGATTTATCTGGACCAATTAATTATGATTTTCTGTCACTACATCACGTGCAAGGGGTACTGGATAAACGTTCTGGAGGTGTGTGTATTTATCAAAGTCAAATCTCTCAATGTTTTATTAAAATAAACATTAAAAACAACACTAAAAATGAAATTATAGAATTTCAAATCAAATGTGGAGACATTTAATGTTAGGACAGACTGGGACAGCAAAAAATGAACCGGAACAAAGGATATTAGAGAAGTAACTCTTGCAACCTGGAAGGAACAAAAAATAGTAAAAACACAACAATTGCGGCGACGTTAGTTTAGTTTGAAAAAGACAAAGAGGAAGATGGAGAAAGAGAAAAAGAGAGACAAGAATACGAGGGTAGTAAAATAATAAACAGAAAGGACCATGAGCGAATCAAAAGTGTATCAAATGAGTTGTCCAAGTGTAGGTTCAATAAGACAAAAATACTGCCTAGGAGGAATAGCGCCCAGTTTGCCGCCACAAGACACAAGACAAAATTTTGTGACACTACACAAGTTTGTTGATAATGCAATAAAGAGCTACAAAGCGAAGGCTACAGTAGAAAAAAATACTAATACAAGCACACACTTTAATACCTCGGATGAACAAGTAAAACATGGTAAAAAACATCGCGCGCCGAAAAATGCGAATGGAGGAATAGGTATAAAATCGTCAACACGGGGTGTTCTACGCGCGCACACACACACACACACACACACACTTGTATATGTTGATAGCGACAAGCCGACAAGCGAAGTCTTGCTTGTATTTGATGGTAACAGTGCGTATACAAGTATATGCCTAGCAATCTGTATTATCTTTGATATAGGTAAGCTAGAAGTTCTCCTTTATTATACTGGCTTCATATTAGTATAACTAGAATATGCCTAGCAATTTCTATCATCTTCAGTATAGCTGGGACCCCTCCTTGCTTTATACAAGTATATGCCTAGCAATCTGTATTATCTTTAATATAAGCTAGAAGTACTCCTTTATTATACTAGTATAACTGGAATCTTTGAGCTATAGATGATAGGAGGGGGAACTCAAAAATTTTCCAAGTTCCAAGGTCATAGGTGATTATGGCTATATAACTGGAAAATATTGATATGCCTAGTGATTTGTATTATCTCTAGTATAAGCTAGGACCCCTCCTTGTAGCACAGTAGCTTTATACTAGTATATGATTAAATAGGAGGGGACTTGTGGGGGGGGGGGGGTAGACGGGATGAAAAGAGGGGGAGGTCAAAAATTTTCCAAGTCCCAAGGTCATTCTCAAGGTCATAGTTAGGTAAGGAAGTTGCCTCCCGGACGCCGGACACTGGACGCTGGACACTTTTGCTTGAAAGACCCCCTGATAAAACAGGTTCCCTGTTAAAATAAAATAGAATAAAATAAAATAGATAAATAAAATAGATAAATAAAATGCAATAAAATGAAATGAAATAAAATAAAATGGAATAAAATAAAAATTAAATCAAAAATAAATCTGAAAAAAATAATGATAATAAATAAAATAAAAAAATGAAAATAATGAAAATAAAAAATACCAGGAAGGTGATTGAGAAATTTGCAAGTACCATCCGTCTTATACTATCTGTAGTATATGTATAATGGATGTGGAAAAATTTTGGGTGAGGTTAGTTTGGGTTAGGAAGGACTTGTCAAGAAAATTTTTATACCTGGTGGGTGATTGAAAAATCAGAGTACTACCCCTTTACTTTTTTTCTTTATACTAGCTGTCTACAAACAAGCGGAGCGAGTGAGGCTTAGTAATCTCATCAGCCTGAAAGATAGTAAAGTAGACTTGTACTGGAACAAGAAGCGGGACAAACAAGCGGAGCGAGTGAGGCCAAGTAATCTCGTCAGCCTGAAATATACTGAAGTAGACTTATACTTCATCAAGCGAGTATGCCGCTCTAAAGCCTTAGCCTAGAACTCTCAAATATTTATGTCTTGCATTATCTACAACATATCTGATTGGGCAAAATTTTGAACACTTTTTTTCCCTGTTTATACAGTATACTAGCTTTATACTAGCCTTATGATAGCTATATACTATCCTTCCGAGTGCCCCCCTTCACCCTAGGTAGACTTATAGTAGATCAAGAAGCGTTCCCAGAAAATCATTACCCTTGTTTCTTGTAACATATCTCCAAAGCAATTTCAAGAGCATTCGAATCAAACAGCATCATAGCGACTCGATCATCATCATTAATCGCAAAAACACCTCCTATTAAGACATGAAACATGATCTTTATTTATTTGGCTACGCCAGAACATTTCTTTTTTCTTTATATTTTGAACTCCCCAGAGAGAATTTTTAAGACGCCATGCCATTGATGATCCCCTGATGACGTCACGCTCTCCTGCTTTTACTTGGGTGATGTACGCCTCTGATGATATTAGACCCTCATTCTTGTAAATTTTTCTAGTTCTTCCTGTGTCTCCTCCCAATCACGGGTGGCAAAGTAAATTTTTCTCAGGGGGGGAGGAGAGGGGCAAAATTTTGTCAAATATGCCGAAGAAATTTCTGCAATAGTATTGCTAAATCAAGTACCTTTTAATTTTTTTTCAGTCGTTTGTGGTGCGGGGGGGCAGTGCCTCTCCTACTTTTTGTCTGGGTGGCGATGTCCCCCCTGCCCCCCATTCCACCACTCATGCTCCCAATCAATCAAGTACCTTAATGACAGTCAATCAGTTGATCAAACTTGAATTGGGTCATAGTGAGAAGAGAGCCCTCGCTTAAAGAGTCAGCCTAAATTCCTCCTCGAGGCCTAGCTTATAATTATTTTGTTCTCTTCAGAAGAAGAATTCCGGTTTGGACGTTCCCGGTCGGGCCATTCATTTTTGTGTGAGACACAATACCATAAGCGTAATATGATCTAACTTGACACCAGATATTCAGTCGGAGCTGGGATCCTAACAAACGGACTTGCCAGGATCTTGTACGTATCTACAACGAGGGGAGGGGGAAGAGAGTGCTGAGATTTTTTCTTGCTGAAGGTACATATGGCTATTTCTTGCTTATTGTGGAACAAGATAGCTATGAAAGGCTGGCTAAGGGAGTCCCCTAGCGTCAGCCGCCTCGAGGGACCACATCTTCCTGTGCTTGGCTCTCTTCCGTTGAGCGCGGCTGATCTTGCACTTACATGCGCAGGAGTCTCCTCTGTCTCTCCACATCAGCCTATAGGGCTTTGTGGTCTTGTTCTCTAATAATTATAAAAATTCTGCAAACACACAGTGCCCATTCAACCTCTGGATCAGCTAGAAGTCGGGTGGATCACGATCTCTCTGCAGTAACGTCTTCGTCCATTTGCATTCCTAAAAATTTTCCTCTTCTTCCCTCCAAGCTTTGTTCGCAATCTTTTCTAATTTGCATCGCAACTATTTCATTTCCTTGGCTTCTTGTCAACAATCTAAGGATACTGCGTTTTTGTTAGAGCGTGTAGATATGTACAGCCGTGCCCGCTCTCCGGGTACCGTACGCGATAGTCTAGCGTCTCTCGCTACTAGCTCTATTCAACCACTTCAGTCTATGTGCGCTGCGCGCACCTCTCGCATGCACGTTATCGTGTATACTTCGAGCTCTTGCCTCGAGCATTCATGTAGATTCCCGTAGTCGGGTTAACCCGCTTATCAATCCCTTGTGGGATATGCATCTCAGGGTCTAACCCTCTAACATGGCAGCAGACGCAAGCGGTGAGATCTACCTCTGTAATACATTAAATAAAAATCACTACAGTAATCAAAAGTTCGAAAAAATCACGGGAGTGATCGAAAATTCGAATATCTAAGTACTCAAATCATACCGTTCGCGGGGAGATCAGTTTTAGCTGATGCTCTTCTACCGCATGAATGATACAAGATTTATTTTCTTGTCTTAAACTCATCGTTTTCCGACTCACGTACGATGAACTACTTTTTCCAACGAATTCGATAATGATAACTTACGATAACAGCAATTTGGAAACACTTATACTTGAGATCGATCTCCGTCTTCTTAACGAATACTTAACGATATTATGTTAGAGCGTGTAGATATGTACAGCCGTGCCCGCTCTCCGGGTACCGTACGCGATAGTCTAGCGTCTCTCGCTACTAGCTCTATTCAACCACTTCAGTCTATGTGCGCTGCGCGCACCTCTCGCATGCACGTTATCGTGTATACTTCGAGCTCTTGCCTCGAGCATTCATGTAGATTCCCGTAGTCGGGTTAACCCGCTTATCAATCCCTTGTGGAATATGCATCTCAGGGTCTAACCCTCTAACAGTTTTAGCCTCTCAGCGTTGAGGTGCCCAGCGAGAGTAACATCATTTTTTATATAGCTTTTATCTTTCTTGCTCCATTTGAAGAAAGGAAGGTATACGTCAAACAGCGAAGAATCAAAAGTATTTCAATAGCCCTTTGATCTGTCTTTTGGCTGTGAATTCTCCAGCGCAGATCTTCATCCAGCCATCTGAATTGGAATTTGGCTTTTATACACAGAGGAGAAATTGACCCTATAACCTCATAGTCATTGCCTGCAGGCTGTCAATTTGTTCAGCTTTTCAAACATGTCCACTAAGTAAGTGAGCTGCAGGCAGACGTGTAATATTTTCATCATGCTTTCTAGCTGCACAAATTCAATCATCAGACCTTCGAGCCCGGTTTCCTCATTCCATCAAAGATCTTGTAGCACCTCTAAGAACTTTCACGGTACTCGCAAGTACCATGAGACCGAGTTTGAGAATAGCTGTTGTAGATACTGATTGAGTTTCTAGTAAAGTTATAATATTACAAAGAGCTTTTGAAAGTGAATCGGGTATATTGAGTACAAACGTGTAACAGTTCATTTTAAAACTTCGGGCATGAAATGAATGAGCGAATATGAAATATTTCTCCGAGTTTCTCACGATAATGTTAAATGACGCGAATAACAAATTTTGAATGCTTTTTCTCGTCAAAGAGAAATCCTTGTACGTAAATGATGCAGAAAAACTTTAAGGTACGTCTTTCTTCAAATTTACGTTCCTGTTTGATCTCGTGCATAACACACTCTTAATTAAAGCGTGACGACGTCCCGTCAAACGTGGAGTTTCTTGATTCGACTTTCTGCGAAGCTGAGTAGAACAAAATGTTCAGTCACTCGTAAGAAAACGTATCCAGCGACGTATCAAAATATCAGATACAAGTACTTGTATGAATAGGAAAATTCGAACGAACTTCGTCGATCTGGAAAGAAAATAATATTTTCCACAAAATGAATAAGGTGAAGATAACCAATTTTTATTGCGTCGTTATAAAAATCCTATTCGATTCCAATTTCGAACGCTGTTTTGTGATATCGTTTTCTTCTTCAACGAAAGTTCTCCCAAGTATCACGCACATAATGGACAAATATTCGTCAAGAAGAGCTAAACGAAAGTCTTCCCGGTCAAATTCAACTTCACGAAAACGCTGCCGGCCTTAGGCCTCAATAGACTGGATATCCTGTGCCTACTTCATTTTCTCTCGCGTTCGAAGAAAAAAATTTTGAAGTTCGAGAAAAAAAGATTGAGGAAAACTTTTCTCGTACTTTCTTTTTTCTATACGTGTGTAGTTCTCTCGAGCAATAATTCACGAACAAGAAAATTTCCTCCTTCCCAGTGGAAGAATCCGAGCGAAAGTAATTCGATTTTCATTTTCTGCCCTCTTCATCCGCTTATAAATTAGTCTCATTCTCGCGGCTTTGATTTTATCCGTCGGTATTTATTCGTAACTTTCAGTTACTAATCATCGCAGAATATCGCGAACTTCTGTACATTCTACGCGTACCACGTTGAGTGGTGTACTATTTTTGAATAAACGTCTCTCGCTGAAATTTAAGGTCACGTTTGAGAAACGGCTGCGCAAGCTATCTCTTTTGCAGCAGCTGAAACGATACCGAATTTCGTACCTACTTACTGGTATATCTCTCAATTATTTTGGCATTTGATTCAAAATAGGCGTTCAAGGTTACCTTTTCAACAAGTTCACTCACCTTAATAAGTCTTCGGCCAGACATTTGACATTGTTTTCCTCCTTGATGACAGCATCATTATTTCTTTTGTAGAATAATTTGTCGAGATGAATAGTATATGGCAATATTATGAAAAAATTTCCATGAAAAGGATTTGTCAGGCTCGATTTTACGAGCAGTGCGAACATGTACCAAATTATCCTTGCGATAGCGAAACGTAGCAATTATAAAAAAATTTATACTACACATAATTCACCTTTTTTACGTACCAAATTGTTTTGACATTGCTTTCCTACCCAATTTGGTTTGTGAATAAGTGCCTGAAGCTTTGCTCAAGACTTGAATTCGTGAAAGTTGTTTTTTACTCACTGTAAATACATCACTGAAAAGTGGATTAGATCGAACTTGCGGAGGTGTTTGGCCAGCTCATCTCGCCGCCAGGTTGAATCTCCTGGTCCATTGAAAGCTTTCAAACTCACTCCTCCTAGGTAAATTTGATCAATTTGTAAAAGCTGTTGATTGTGATTGTCGCGTCGTTGAGGCTAAATTGGAAGGAATGTCCTATCTTTCTTGAACTTGGAGGCGAAATCATCGAGGGAAATGATACTAAGGCCAGCATAGCTCAGCTCAACTTCCTGGGGAGAGAGTGGTGGCGTGTACGACCGATCAAGAGGCTTTAGGGGTCAAACAGGAGGCCAGGCGCTCCTTGGCTGAGAAATGTAAAGCAAGAATTGCTCAGAGCAAGTTGAATAATCGATCAATCCTTGTGTTGAAACGCAACCTTGGTGAGTGGCTGAACCCAACCTGACGCAGGTGTTGAGCGGACGCCTTATTTGAGTGTGAGACGTGGAGGCGTGAGCGGGGTAAGCTTAGTTTGGGTTGACGAAACGCTTGTTCCAAGTAGCCTGATATCAACAAGGTGTCTGCATTCATAAACAAGTAGATGGTCCTGGAATGGAATAGGCAAATGTAAAACCACGCTATGGCCTACTTGACACCTATGTACCTTCCACGTCGAGGTGTGCAGAAAGGAGAGGGAGTTTACCCTTGAAGGAGGAAGCATGAGAGACTCCAACAGCGATCTACTCCATCTGGCGTTGTTTTTGTGTGTTCTAATGTTTTGCTTGGTGGTTACCAATTGGACAGTTCTGCAATTTCAGCCGCCTCTCGTATATTTTAGGCAAATGATGTTTAATCTCGAAGAATTGACTGTCTTGGAAAAGGGTCAGGAGTTTGGGGTACTCCCTCTCAATGACGCTTAGGTCCTGGCGATTGCTGCATATTCATCGGCTGTAAAGATTGCGCTGCTGTCAGATGATATTTTCAAAAATCCGTATCCGCCATTCTTTTCAAAACCTGAAAACATATTTATACGGACTTTTAGTGATCAAACAATAACAATCAAGAGAAACGTATCTCTCGTAAGAGTAACTGAGGTACTTTTCCCTTGATCGACTCATTATTACAAAAAACCGCGATATGCCGATATCAGCCAACAACAATCTAGAGAAAACATCTCTCATAAGAGGGGCAGAAATACGTTTCCCTTGATCGATTCAATGTTACAAAGGACGTGATATCAGCCTATCGACCAAGAGAAAAGTATCTCTCCAAAGATCGACTCAGGTGCTTTTCCCTTGATCGACTCAATGTATTGCAGGACCGTGATATCAGCCTATTACAACGGGAAAAGTATCTCTCATAGGAGTGACTGAGGTAGTTTTCCCTTGATCGACTTGATGTTACAAAGGACCGCAATATCAGCCCATAACGACCAAGAGAGAAGTATTTTTCCTAAGAGTGACTGAGGTACTTTTCCCTTGATCGATTCAATGTTACAAAGGACCGCAATATCAGCCCATAACAACCAAGAGAAAAGTATCTCTTATAAGAGTGATTAAGGTACTTTTCCCTTGATCGACTCGATATTACATAGAACCGCAATACTAAGTGTGACTGAGGTACTTTTCCCTCGATCAACTTGATGTTACAAAGGACCGCAATATCAGGCTATAACGACCAAGAGAAAAGCACCTCTCCTAAGTGTGACTGAGGTACTTTTACCTTGATCGACTCGATATTACAAAGAACCGCAATATCAGCCAATTCAAACTCGATAGAGCGAACGCGCGCTAGCATCGCGGCTTCCTCTCTTACCGCACTTTGTTATCAATGTTAGAGTACGATTCTCGCTGTAGATCTGGCAGCGCTGAGATTGGACCCGATGATGGTGTGCTGAAATGGTCCACATTACACCTCTTCCTTGCATATTATGAGACTATGAGCTGGCTATACTGCCGTGTTGGTTATCCCTATCACCTGGGCGAATTGGTGCATCAACTCCATCAAGTCTGTCAGTAGGTGGGCAGTCTGGGGCGTCGTTGTAGTTGTCGTCGTCTTTGTCGGAGCTGGAGGGTTCGATGTTGATTGAACCACCGCCGTTGATGAGCGCTATTGGGAATTGTTGTAGTAGTCGCCATCAAGTTTTAGTGGAATAGTGTTACATCGCTGACTTTGAGATAAAGCCTTGAAAAAGTCGGTTTTACAAGCTTCTAATTCTTGCTCAATTGTTTCTACATACTGTAAATCAGAAACTAATTACAAATAAGATACGCCACTTTTCAAAGTGCGAGCACTTTCACAAAATTGGAATACGAATGAGATGAAATCCATTACCAGGAGCGGTTGTCCTAACGGTCAGCCCGCCAAATTACTTAGATCTTATAGGTATGATGTGCACAGTGTAAATACTGTAAATAAATGTGAGTATACTTCGTATTCGTTTCTAACTCTACGCGTTCGGCGCGAAATGATTTTACGATCTCTGTACGTGTATTCGAATGATGACGAAACTCTGTCTTTCGTTACTGCGGTATATTGGAAACAAATATCGGGGCCTACAGAAGTCGGTACATCTGTTAGCAGTTTAGCTGCTATGATCTTGAAGTTCGTCACAACGACGTGTGGAGGATTCAGGGAACTAGGTCGTAAAATTGATGCACGTGCAAATTGTAGGTTGGGTTCGTCACGTACAATGTTCGGTTCAGGAGCCAGCCTTTATGCTTGAAGGATCTCGCAGAAGGGCAGTAAACGTTGTAAACTGGCTACCTCGAACTATCGAAATATAATACGAATATAGTTAGCTCTTACTTCGAGTGTAGTTCGGTTTACCGGAAAAACGTACGATTGCGCGTCCATTCTTTCCTACGTAGTTTATTGTGTTACGAATTTACTCGTAACTAAGTATCGGCGTGTGTGTGTAAAGTGTTTGTTGAGTGATTTGGTGTACTTTTTATTGAGTGATTTTGTGTACGGCTGAGGTGAGTAATCACTGAGCTCTTCCCTTAAGTTAATGATTAGAATTATCACTGGTCTAATAAGAGTCTAATAGGTGGCTACAGGGTTAAAGTAAAGTAAAGTGCTAGTTACTCTAGAGTACGTATAGAATCAGTGCACAGTCGAGAAGTAGTCTAAACTGGTTGAGCGTAGAGTACGCAGTGAAACGTTTGGGATTTTCTACAGGGGTCAAAGAGGTTGACCTGATGAAGCGCAGAAGCGCACCTGTGAATCGAGTTTAAGAAGAGGACGAGTCTTGTCTAAGTAATGGGGCAGTTCGTGGATCTGCCAGCCTCCAACGCAGTTAGGGATGATCTATGGTGTTGGTTTCTAGTTTATCCTCCGGTGGGATGCTGGGGAAGACTCCTTGAGGGAGTGTTGTTTTATGGGTGCCGTGCTGGTGAGTGTTGTAGCACAATCTAGACGGTAGGTTCTCAGCTGACAGGTGGGATACCGGTTGAGCTGGGGCCGGGAGCTGAAAACGCAGATCCGAAGCTGAGGCCGGCCAACCTTGGTTAGGGTAAGGGCGTCTAGGCTCCTCCCTTTTAAGACACTACAGTTGGTGGGATGCCGCTGTAGCCCGTTGTGGGGACTCGTCACTCATTTGGTGGAAAGTGTAGAAGTTTCTTTATGGTGAGCTGTCCCGCTGAAGGGACTGTTGGCTGCGCTGACGCAGTGAGGAAACCTGTGCACTGACATCTTTGATTATAGTATCGGGTATGTTGGGAAGGGACTCAACCATGCCTTTTACAGTTCTAGACGATTGGCTGAAGAAGTTCAAAAGTCAGCTCCACCCACCAAGAGAAGTCAGTTCGGGCATTTTGACAGGTAATTACTTTTGGAGTTAGCTCCAGTAAGATCTTATGGCTGGATGGGGTCTTACACAAGCTTCTAATTCTTGCTCAATTGTTATACATACTGTAAATCAGAAACTAATTACAAATAAGATACGCTACTTTTCAAAGTGCGAGCACTTTCACAAAATTGGAATATGAATGAGATGAAATCCATTACCAGGAGCGGTTGTCCTAACGGTCAGCCCGCCAAATTATTTAGATCTTATAGGTATGATGTGCACAAATCTTTATATTTATCAAAATACTGAAGGAATGTCTCATTGGATATCTAATTGGGAATGAGAGTAATTCCATATTTCTTGTTTATTAGTACTGTAATCCAAGATTTGAGTGATATACACCCCACACCATGCCCTGCCTTTTGACATCATGGTGGACATCACCAGGAGCGGATGGTCAGCCCGTCGACCTACAAAGACTTCTAGGTAAGGGTGTGTATGCAATCTTTGACGCACTCTTTGACACTCCGTGTCATGAGTACTTGGGTTGTTTTTCTGTTACTTGTCTTGGTTTGTGACGCATCAGCCAATTACAAAAATGCTCCAGTTTTTCTTCAGGATACGCCTCCTTAAACCAGATGTACAGCCAACGAGTGCCACACCATACTGGAGTAACAACTTGAACTAGTTACTGGTGTTTTCCTTTGAAAAATCTTTCATCAATGGTTCTTTGAATGTAGATCTTATCATATGGTGATTGTGGTTACTATTCTCATCATTGCCATCAGAAGCGTCTACCGGCTCTTGTTGCGGTGAGCTCTGCAGCGGAGCAATATCAGGGTGATAGACTGATTCTTGACTAATGCTGACGGACTTCTCTTATTGTGGAGTAGATGTTCTTGAGTTTGGTGAATTAGCACATGTACAATATTCATTCCAACAGACTGCTCTTGATGCCAACTCCTCCATTTGCTCCAAAGGGGAGAAAGAGTGGAACAGCGAGAGTCCCCCGTTTTATGGTTAGTACGTTGTTCCATCGATGGCGGCTGTTGTTCTTGTAAAACACTGTCAAGGGCTTTCTTATCAGTGCAGTGTTTGGCTTTGCGACCCAGAAGTTGACATCTAGGGCATCTGGGTACATGAATCTAGGTGTCATTTGGAAAGGTGAAGTACCCGATCAAGAGACGGCGTGTTTTACTCATGGCATTATGTAATACCTGGTTGGCCTTGATAGAGCAAAGCTAATGGTCCGGCTTGACCTATATTCCACTGAGGTTTCTTGATAACAGAGCCGCATCGAAGTGTTCTTGAATGGTGTTGATCACGGTATCCTTGCTGATGTTCCTCGGAAGATTCTGAATCTTCACATCCCAGACATTTGATTATAAGATTAAATGCCTGTACGGTGTTCTTGACTTGATCAACTAGGTCATTATTACCACAAGTGAGCAGGAGAATTTGACGTGTCGCTTGATTCCGATAGCGTTCGGATCAGGGATCATAGATGACGCATCTTGGCCGTCCAATGGAAGGACAAGTAAGCTGTTCTTGTTGAACCTTCAAATTATTCGCCGTCAGAATATTAGACCAAACGGGTACATTCCTTGATTGGATTATTTTATGATTCACGTTTTGATAACTCGTTATTTCAGTCATAATTTCTCTATTGGTTTAGTTATCTAGTCTAATATTGTGTAAACCAAGAGCGCTCGCTTGTTATTTAGTCTCATTTCTGCGGCATTTGCCACCAGCATTATTCCTCCGAGTATCTCTCCCGTAAAAGAAATATCCTTAATTTAAAAAATTGGATCAACTCGATGACTAGACTGCATAACTGATCTGACAGTTATCGCTTCTCGCAGATACCACGTAAAAGAAGAATGATAATTTGTCAAATTTTTCTTTCCCACCAACGTCGTTCAATTCGAACGAAATTTTCCGTAAGGATTGCTCGTTAATACCAATAATCCACTCATTGAGATGTTTCCCAAAAAGCGATACAAAACTAGGTTAGTTTCCGAAACACAAATAATCGGAAACAGTGTCAACCTTTTATACTGTTAATGCGTTCATCCACATGATGGATAGTTCTGCGCCCGCCTAATGGGAAATAGAGAAAAGTAGGTCTACCATACATAAATTGGCAGAGTTTACTGTCGATTCTCTACGGTGTAGATGTTATTTCGTACTCGAATTAGAATTGTAGCCATAAGTCACCCTACTTTGGAATATCTTCGCGGTCGCACGCTGTGAAATTAAACGTCTATATCAACCGCAAATTTCAACGCTACGCTCGCTGTTCGTTGTTTTATTACGATGGTGGTAGCATGAATGTGTACACAAACGTTGTATGTGCGTTTTCGAGTCAAATCTTGTTTTTCGAATCCGAAACACTACACCAAACAATGTAAACCTCTTTAATAGGTCGTAAACTCAACCATTTTGTGACATTAGATTAACTGGCAACAATTGAGGTCGTTTCTCTTACCAGAAACCGACGTCACTAAACCAAATGACGTGATGGATAATATAGAGATCACGAGAACTGAAGACATTTCTTTGGACCATCCTGTTGTAAGATTTTTGGGAATTACCGGGAGCACGTAGAAACGTCAAGGATTAAGTAATGTTGAGTATGAATTCAAATAGAAGGAAATTAGTGTATCCGTATTGATGTAGAGTCTCTCTGTTGGTGATAGAAGACGTTTAAATTCTTACAGAGGATGAATTTTAACAAGCCAGAAGGTCTTGTTCAGAAAACTCACCATGTTCACCCGGTGGAAAGAAGTTTCAGGACTTTCAAATATACGTAGAGAGTGAAGGGAAAGAGGGATACTCGAGTGAATACGAAAACAGATATAGACGCCTGGGTAGAACAACTATATTTTCAAAACACAAAAGTAAACGACCAAACCGCGGGAACATCAAACGAGGTCATAACTGGACCAAATGTGAATCATTGTCATAGACTAATTCAATCAATCCCTCTTCATGAATGCATCTGTCCATAATGGTGACGTCTTTACTATTCTGACGTTGAATGATATCGATGTCCTCAAAAGCCGTACGTTTGAAGGGCGAGTTTCTGCAGAGGAGTTTTCTGGACTCCTTGACCATTGAATGAACGGCCAAGGGCGACTATTCCATACTACCTCCCTCCGTCACTCTTTCAAGTCCGGCTTTCTGATGTGCAGTTGGGGGCTAGTCATCCGTAAATCGACTCCAGGACATTCCCTACAAGCTATCCTGTATACGCCACTCTTCTCAACCATCTTAATGTCAGTTTCTGGCGGGTTAGTTGCAATCCTGTGGCTATTCAGAGTTTTTCTTATGAGCATTTCAGCAGGGCCATTGCTCACAATTGGGTCGTTGGTGCTACTTGAGGGGATTGTGGAGCCTGCAGCACTGGCATAGGACTTACTCTCGGTGGCTCTTCCAGGGGCCTCTTTCATCTTGGTTGCAGAAGCTGATGTGGTTAGTGAGTTCAGAACTGGTTTCAATATTGATTCAACATACTTCTTTACTCCTGGAGTAAGTTCGGAGGGTTCAGTGTGGCTACTGTCTTTTGCCGCTGTGGCTTGTGATGTGGTGGCTAATTGTTTTGTAAGACCTTGGATGGCATCGTGCAGGGTGGTAATTTGTTGCGAGAGGGTTACTATTTTTTCTGCCAGTTCTTTCCTTGCCTTGCGTTCGTGGTTTAGTTCTTTGCGAAGATTTTCTATGACTTGATCGTTGTTTTCTTGTCCAGTTGTAAATTCCAGGCATTGGCGTTTCCGTTTAACAGTTTCGCAGTTGTCTAAGCTTGGACTTCTGTCTGCTTTTTCTGGTGGTATGCAGCTTGGGATGCTGACTCTCAAGTTCTTTAATTTATCCTTTTGTGGCTTGTGTGTGGCAGAAGTGGCTGAGGTAGCAGGTTGGCTTTGGCTGTCCATCCTTTTTGCTTCCAGGTTGTTTAGAAAATCAGTCATGGCTTTACTCTCTTGTTGTCTTCGCCAATTGTGTTCAGATACGGTTTCATGCATGTGCTGTGGCTCCCATCAGTGCGGTGCTCCAGTTTCTGTAAAATTATTATATTCAAGTGTCCTTAGACGCTTCATGTGATCCTTGGCAGCTTTTAGCGGGGAACCCGCTATCCATTTTGTTAGGGGGATTACATCCTCAGAAAACGTTCGCGTCCGGGAGTTTCTTTGAACTGCGTGACGTGACGTATGGCGCGCTTCATAACGTCATCAATGACCTTCACCTACTTCAGGGACGACAAAATTTCTATTTCCAGCTGGGATGCTTCATGACGTCATCAATGACCTTGACCTTGACCTACTTTAAGGACTTGAAAAAATTTCAATTTCCAGCCTTCTTTATATCAGGCCCAGCATGCAGTATACTGAGAAGAGCCCAGCCAACTCATTTTCTGAGGGTGCATTTTCGCGAGGTGTGAATGCTTTCCTGCGGAGTGTATGAAAGAAGGAATGGTGATTGAAATTGGGACGGTCATACATGGGGTCAAGTCCATGTGAGCCTCTCCATTATTGGTCGATCTTCGTGATCTTAAGCCCCCTTACCGCGACAAAGTTGTGGAAACACTTGAAGACACATCGAGCCCCCCAGTGTACCCCCCAAAGACGGATCCCACTCCAACCTTCTTAATTCTTGGGATAAACTCGAAAAACGACAAAAAATACCGAAAAACTTTATTTTCGCAGTGTTTTCCTGATTTCTAGCAGCATTTGTAAGCTCAGCCCTTGCTGTAGGCTAACAAGTGGATAGTCTAAGATGTAGTAAAATTCACAGCGCATCTTTTGGTGCCAAAATTTCCCATCTACAACCAATATCGCTCGAGAAATGCGCCGCCAAAAACCGAGAAAAATCAATTTGGGCGGTCTAAAAGTGCTACAAAAAATTTTGCACAGCAGGTGGGGGTCGGGAACTTTCAGAGGTTGTTTGTAGAACCATTCCTCACTGGTTTTCACAATTTCCCACCATTACCCCTGAAATGCATAGACCCTCAACTTTTACGTCTAATTCGCCTCTACTAAAGGGTGCATCCTAATACACGGCACCATCGTTATTCCCCATAGGTCTTTCGTTTTATGCGGGCTCGGTGCCCGCAATCCATTTTGCCGTAAGAATAAAAATTTCCCAAAGGGATACATAGTACATGCCAACAGGCCTCAATCACGAACCTGTGAGCGGGTCGACCCTGATCTAATATTGATAGTCGACTTCGACAAAAATTCGATCGATATTGTAGAGTCGACCTCTAGTAATTTATTCGTGGTCGACATTAGGTGGAAATAAATCGACTCAAAATCTACATCGTCTGAAAATCGACGTCGACATGTGAGTGACAGAGTCTCCGTTGAAAGTGCACCCACAACTCCATCACTTTTAATTACTCACCCTCCTTCCCCAATACTGAAGCACTGTAAGATGAGGTGCGATTTCAAATTATACTCGAGGAATTCAAAACTCCTACAATGTTTCCTTCCAAGTTTAAGGCGACATTGCCTTTCGAACCGGCGCGGCGCCACTTTATTATTTCCTCGGTAATCGAAATGACGCGAAGACGTAACGTTCCACTTAATCATGTGTCTAGATAAGCGTCGCGCGTTTTGTTTTTCTTCGACAAACTGCACAGAATTTCCTTACGATAATATGAAAAAGATATTTCTCGGAAAGCTATTCGTCGCAAAATAAACCTCGTAGTTTTACTTCATATACGTGTATGTATGTATATTCTTTTCAAACGTGTAAAATACCAAAATTTATTACTTCATTATAGATGGGAGGCAGTGAAGGAGTACAGTTCTGGAGACAATAGGGCTCCTTAACACGAATAACAAAACATATATTATTAAAAATTCCTTCGATCTCGTACGCGTCTTCGGTATTTTTATCGGATATACGCTTCCGCTATCAGCAAATTAAGTTGAAGAAAAAACGAAGGGGAAAAAAAGAACCGAGAGTGTATTTGCAATTTTTTTCTCGTACATAGAGGACATATTATTCATATCTTTCTCATCAAAGTTTCGTTCCACGTATCTTGGAAATCGTGTTGCTTCGGTGTTCTCTATACGTATACAGTATTCTCCTGATAAACAACTTTTCCTCGTGCATTATCGAAACGAAAATCATCAAATTCTAATTACGAGTTTCATGGGGTTTTTTAGCGCTGTACCCGGCTGCTTTATGTGTATACGTTCCCGCGATACGGGACTGCGTTAATATAAATAGCTATTAGCGATGTTTTCCTGAGTTTATTACTGGACGAACCAATATGCGTGTATTAATAACTTTTGTTCAGCATTTTTGTTTTGAAATATTATGTACCGTACAGTCACGGGAGAAAATAAAGGCTTGTGACACGGAAAGTACTTCGAGGATTACCTTTGGGCAACTTTTGCAAAGTTTTTCGTCACTACACAGTATTAAGGAAGTTTTTCTCCTTAGTAAACAACGTACAGTTTATAATTATAACAATATACAGCTGCAGGGTGTCTTTACTTTTACTCGATGATTCCGAAGAATATTGCACTACCTTCCATAATTTTATTCATCGCGTATTCTCGGAGATATATTCTCGAATTTTATCTCGTAATCGTATTAAAATTTCAAATTATTGTTCTTATGTTGCATACGATACTAGGACATCTTTTCAAGCGGGCATTTCACCTTCAAGGAATCCGCAATCTGTCATGTTCGGAGTTGAGGAGGTGGTACGGACAGCTCAATGGTCTCAATATTCTCTAGTCTACTTCTTCCTAATAACTTTGAAGCTCGTAGGGACGCTCTGATTGGTCCGTGCGCTCCCAAATGTTGCACGCCTGTCGTTGTCGCGAGAATACTTAGATGAATACTATGCCAGAAATTTGGGTGATGCCCGTGTCTCGAGCTCTTGTTGACGAGGTTCACTTTTCGGTAACGTCACAATCTGATGAAGTCATTTACAGCGCAAGGAAATTTCTTTGAACTTTCTCCCTCCCCCTCCAAAATAGGTTCTCTTTTTAAATATTGACCTCCAACCCTGTGACGTCACAATCGGATAGTGGCATCCAGCTCACCTCGTAACAATCTGATCACATCATTTTGACTAGACGCGGGCAAAGCATAACAAATTTTTCAAGAAAAAAAAAAACTATAGCATAGGTTTTCTGTTCAAATTTTAACCCCCAACCTTGTGACGTCAAAATTTGCTGATGTCATCAAACCCAATCCTGTGACATCATAATATAATGACGTCATTCTAGCCGGCCGGTGGACAGTGCATGGCAAATTTTTCTAAAAACCCCATAGAACAGGTTCCTTGTTGAAATTTCGACCTCCGACCCTGTGACGTCACAATCTGAACACGTCATGCAACCTTATCCTGTGACGTCACAATACAATGACGTGATTCTGGCCGTCCAGCGGACAGCGCGTGGTAAAGTTTCTGGAAAACCTCCCATAAAACAGGTGCTCTGTCAATATTTTAGCATCCAACCCTGTGACATTGTAATTTAATGATGTTATTTGAACCTTCCCTATGACTTCACTCAACCCAACCCTATGACGCGACATTAAGATCTGATGACATCATTTTGGCCACCTAGCAGACAGCGCATAGTAAATGTTTTCACCCCCACCCCCTCCCCATAGAACGGATTTCCTATCAATATTTAAACCCAACCCTGTAACATCCCAATCTAATGCCGTTACCCAACCCTACCCTTATAAAGCTATTCGACCCAACCCTGTGACGTCTAGATCTGATGACGTCATTTTGGCCAACCGGCGGACAGCGCATGGCAACTTTTTCGAAACAAACCATAGACGGGGTTCTTTGTTAGAATGTTGACTTCTGAAGCATAACAATTTGCTTCATCAAAAAAATACAAGCAATAAGGAGAGAAAAAGACAATTACTACAACCTAATGGAGCGCTTGCAAAGCTCAAACAAGGGCTGTCAGCCAACATTCAAAGTCAGTAACAGAATATTCTTCATTTCAAAGCTGTTTTTGTTTTTGGCGGGGAACCCGCTATTCATTTTGCTATGGGGATTACATCCTCAGAAAGCGTCCGCGTCCCCGTCCGGGAGTTTCTGTGAACTGCGTGACATAACGTGATGTGACGCCTGAGGGGGTATTTTCGCGCCAACGTAATCGCGAGCGCGGGAGGTCGCGAGGTTCCCCGCGGCCATTACAAACCTGCAATGGCCTCTAATTTTTAGCGGGGAACCCGCTATCCATTTTGTTGTGGGGATTACATCCTTAGAAAACTCCGCGTCCGGGAGTTTCTGTTGACTGCGTGACGTGACGTGACGTATGGCGCGCTTTATGACGTAATCAATGACCTTGACCTACATGAAGGACAAAAATACATATTTCAACTTCCAGCCGGTAAGCTTTATGACGTCATCAATGACCTTGGGGAACCCGCTATCCATTTAGGGGGATTGCATCCTCCAAAAACGTTCGCGTCCGGGAGTTTCCGTGAACTGCGTGACGTGACGCGACGTGATGTGACGTGACGCGACGTGACGTGACGTGACGTGACGTGGCGTGGCGTGGCGTATGACGTGCTTTATGACGTCATCAACAGCCTGGAAAAATTCCAACCTCTAACTTTGATGCTTTATGACATCATCAATGACTTTGGGGAACCCCCTATCCATTTTTAGGGGGAATACATCCTCAGAAAACGTCCGTATCCGGGAGTTTCTGTGAACAGCGTGACGTGACGTGATGTGACGTATGGCGTGCTTCATGACGTCATCAATGACCTTGACCTACTTTGGGGACTTGAAAAAATTTCAAATTCCAGCCAGTGTGCTTTATGACGTCATCAATGACCTTGCGGAACCCGCCATCCATTGTTTTAGGGGGATTACATCCTCAGAAAACGTCCGCATCCGGGAGTTTCCGTGAACTGCGTGACGTGACGTGACGTATGGCGTGCTTTATGACGTCATCAATGACCTTGACCTATTCTAGGAACTTGGAAAAATTTTAACTTCCAGCTTTCATTATATCAGGCCTAGTATAGAAGAGCCCAGCCAATTCATTTGCTGACGGGGCGTTTTCGCACCAACGTGATCGCGAGCGCGGGAGGTTGCGGATTCCCCGCTGCCCTTGCAAACCTGCTATGGCCTCTAAGTTTTTGACAATAAGCAAAAACATATGAGAAAGAAATTGGAAAAACTAGTATAAAATATTTAAATCACCATCAAAAACTTATAAAACTGCGTCAAGAAATATTATAAGCCATTGGAGGAGGGGGATTCTTGAAAATGAATGGGACTTCACCAAGGCTTAAACCAGGGTCTGTCCTCCAGAAAAAATGTGACGTAACAGGGTAAGGTTGGGATGACATCTTCAGATTGTGACGTCACAGGGTTGGAGATCAAAATTTTAACAAGGAACCTTTTCTATGAGGTTTCTTGAAAAACTTTACATGCACTGTTGCCAGCCTTGACGTCACAGGTTTGGGTTGAGTGACATCACAGGGTAGGGTCGGATAAGATCATTAGATTGTGATGTCACAGGGTTGGAGATTGAAATATCAACAAAGAACCTGTTTTATCGAGGGTTTTCAAAAAATTAACCATGTGCTGTTTGCCAGACCACCAAAATCACGTCATTGCATTGTGAAGTCACAGAGCTAGGTTGCATGACGTGTTCAGATTGTGACGTCACAGGGTTGGAGGTCACAATTTCAACAAGGAACCTGTTCTACGGGGTTTTTGTCCACCGGCCAGCTAGAATGACGTCATATTGTGATGTCAAAAGATTGGGTTCGATGACATCAACAAATTGTGACGTCACGGGGTTGGAGGTCGAAATATCTGCTGGCATCTGTATAATATTATTTCTCAAGCAAACGCATTTGCTGGCTAGCGTACAGCGCGCAAGTTCCAATATTATAGTGCAATTGAGAGAGAGACGAAGAAAAATATCGACCTTCAACCCAGTAAGGTCACAATCTGATGACGTCATCTTACAAGATACATATGATAGGAAAGAAACATGGAAAAATTGCGTCCTCCGACCATGTGGCGTCACAACCCGATGAAGTCGTTTAACTTCAACCCTGTGACGTTGCAATGTGATGACGTCATAATTGCAACCTATGACCCTATGTCGCCACAATCTGATAACGTCATTCTACTTTGACCCTGTGACGTCATAATGTGAAAAAAATACAGTACGATCGGAATTTCACCAAGTCCCCCTCCCCTTTGTACACAGCCTAATGTTTGAAGCTGTTTGAACTCCCCCTCCTGATACATGCATAGTTTGTTCGGGGACATTCTACCAGACATTACCTCTGTATATTCTAATTGAATTCCAAATTTTTCTTCCATTCATCTGTCTCAATTCCTCCACCCCGCCCCTCCCCCCAACGTCCTTCTTTCTTGAACGTTTTTATCTATTATATAACATTTTTTCAAAACCATTTCTATGATTTGTTCATATAAACATTCAAAATTCTTTCAAAACCCTTGCCGGCAACCACAATTTACCAGGAGGACCGCACACATTTGCCCATAATAACGTCCCTAAGTACAAAGATGGAAAATTCCCTCTCCGAGCTACTACAATAATTCTTTTATTTGAGTCTGAAACTAAGCACTCATGAAGAGTGAAGACCAAAAAAAGAAATACAGGGATTATACGAAAAAGTTCTAAAGGATGTTATAAATAGACTTGAAATCAAAAATCGAGGAATAAAAACAGAGGCCAAACTATCTCACGTAGTCGTAGATCTTACGAGCGAATTTAAATCGAGTGTTATTTCCCACTCGAGCGCGCGCCCACTCGGCAAATTTCCATGATTTCACTTATACCCATAAGTACGAAAGTTTATCATAAATCGGCCTTGGAAGCTCGCGTTAGCCTCTCGTATATACCTGAATATCAATAAAATTGTGAGCGTGCTAAGGCGAGTATACGTTTAAAATAGTCGAGTATTAGAATGCATTTCGAGCCAGTGTCATTTCGATATTTCGAGGTTCGAAGAAAAGTTCTGTCATTGCTGAAAAACGTGATATTCACTCAGTTGTCCGGATAAGGAGCTTACGGAAACTAATATTCTCGACCCGCCTTCGCGTTTTCCTTTTTCGCTTTTAAAATTTCATTCATTTTTTCCAATTTATATGTTCCGAGAAAATTCGTCTTTAATAAATCGTATTGCGCGAAGAAAAAAGTATCGTTCATCGAAATTCGATTTCGATCTGAACCTTTTCATTCTTTCGTAAATTCGCGTCATTAGAGTGACGCTGCGAACATCCTCACTCCGTTTTTCTATTATCGTATCTACTGACGAAGAGTATCTTGTCGCATTTGATCAATCACCGAGTAAAGTGTACTATGGTGTTTTTTCTCGCTTCTCTTCGTTTCTTATCTATTCTGTCGACACTTATAATAATTTTCCGCACAGGTGTCGAGTTCCTTTATTTCAAAGAACGTCAGTAGTGCCTTACAAACTGCGTATTGATTTTCTCTTCTCTCACCGACAGTCCACGTTCCTACGCGAAAAATTAGTGATAAACTTTAAAATAAAGCTCTCTGACCACAGAGGATTTCAACATAATTGTCAAAGCTAGAGAAGTTTTGTGCTCCAGTGACAATCTAGAGATTCGTGGTCACCTTCGCCTTCATTCGAGCTTGACACTGTTCGAGAACGATCGCGAAATAATAATTGTTTATACCTGTTTATTTATTGACAAGGAATCGAGCCTTTAGAACTTTAACATGATTATTCAACTAGTGGCGCCAATGACCCTTTTCTGTAACGGCGTGTGAAACAAAAATCGATTTTCCTAACTTTCCATTTGCGCCAAGTTCAAGTGTTTTTTTTATTTCCTATAACGAGGGTGGTGACGCGGAAACCTCTGCGGAAGTAAACTCTGTCACTTCATCCACTCGTAGGGTAAGATGAATCATTTTGCGTAGAAAAAATATTATTTAAGCTCATTATCCGCGACAGTTTTCTACTAAGAGATTAAAACAGGCTTACGACGGGAATAGGAGAAAAAAAAACGAGCGTAAACAGAAACTGAATTACGACGTGATATGAAGGTCGCACGTAGCGGTAAACTGTCTGAAAATTTTACTTTGGAAAATAAGTTAATTATAAATTTTCGTTCACGAGTCACGAGAGATATACAATAATAAAAAAAAATAAATAAAAACAAAATTCCGCGAAAAATAAAACTATTTGTGCTCTAATACTCCATTTTGAGCATTACTGGAGAATTTTTATGCATTTTTATTATGGTCTCGCGTGACGAGGCTGTTGATTTTCTGCTTGAAATTATGTAAATGAAGAAATGAGACGTTTTAGGACTTGGTGGGGTTTTCGCAGGTCTTTTATTATACTTCCGAGAACGTAAATATATGGAGTTTTTTAGCCTTATTGTAAACAGGAAACCCGAATCAAGAGTCCAAGGTTGAAAGGTGAAATAAAAGTTTCCAGAACTCGATTTAAAAGCTGCTTATCGGCAGATTATTTATTCGAAAACTGGAAAAATAAAATTCGCAGCTTTTTCCGCTCGCTAAACGAATCCTGGTATAAATGATTGATTCCTGCGGTTGTATTGTGCCCATCTTCCCCTCTGTACTCAATTCAAAGCCGGAACCAATGTCTAAATGTTCTGCGCTGGATCACATCCGTCAGAGAAGTCAGTATTTTTCAGGGTAGTAAATTTCAAAAATGTGTACACTAAAATTCGAGAGGGAGGAAAAGTAAATAGATTTGATGTTGATCTGAGAAAGCAAGAGGAAAAGATGACGAAAAAGTACATACAGGTTACTTCTTTCCAAATGTTGGTTGAAATGGCGTCGATACGAGTTCCACATCCCCAGCTGGCCCTTCTTGGGTGAGAGTGGGTGGATCCGTATGTGCTATGGTTGTGTGGGATTGTGCCGTCCGACTGTTGGAGGAGCTGAAGACAAGCAAAACCTAATTTGAGCAATTAGTGGATCTTTGGGACAAGTATTGATGGAATCGTTTGTGCTACAGTTGAGCTGGACTGTGCTGTAGAGTTTTTCACAGGGACCTGTTCTGACCGAAGGTTTTCCGGAAAAAACGTCCGTCGGCCGGTAAAGCTCGGAGGTCCTTCGTATCATACAATTATAGCGCGGAGGTCGGTGTAGGTATACCGGCTGGACCAGAAAGATGTTACCAGTTGAATGAGAGTTTGCGCTAAATCCACTCTAGCGCAAAAACGCAAATTTTTAGACGTGTTCTTCAAAGCTACTGTTACGTCCCTATTTCGATCCTCTCAGAAAAAACACCTAAGAGGGCTCCGGCCCAGTAAAGTCGCCTAAAAGTCTCTCACGGCTTCTCAATCTACCGGTTTCCAGGAGATTCCCGTACTATGCTCATCAGTACTTGCCACTGCCAGGGCGGCGTTTCCTCCCTTTTCGGGTGCACTCGACTGTCAACCGGTTTCTTAATCACCGTCCTAAAGAGTACGTACGGCTGTGCGTGATGCACAGTTCCTCCGATCCACCCCGTACGTAGTACGACAACTTGAACTTCATTAGAGGCAGCGGCCTATCTTCTCGCGGGGCAACGGCCCGTAAGATCTTCTAGAGCAATAGCAGGCAAGGGCCACTTCTATTGTTGGAAGAGAGTTCCCGGCAATGGCCAAAGACGTGTTAGTAGAGCTGTTTTTATAACAATAGTTAGTACCGTATTGTTAAGTCATGCGTTCTCTTTCTTCAAGTCCTTGTCTAACAACTAGCGTTAATGGCAAAACCAACTCGTGTTCATCTTTCTGCATCCTTTCTCATCAATATCTTGCGATTGCGAATAAAGTTACACATTATCTTTGAATACTGAGTTCTTAAACCTTTCGACTAGAGCTCTACCTGATAATATTCTCTACATGATTCCTTCCAAAAAAATATCTGGGATCTACCAACTGTCGTGTTCGGATTGTCAGGCAGTCTACATTGGGCAGACCGGCAGATCCTTCTCGTCGCGTTTATCTGAGCATCGCACCGCCTTTAACACTCAGAAGCCATCTGAATCAGCAATGGCAAAGCACTGTCTAGATTCCCAACATGGATTTGACAAAATAAGTTGGAAAATTCTGCACTATTGTTCAAAGGGTAGATTCATGAATCATTTGGAAGAGGCAGAAACGGTTGCGGCATATAAAATTCACGGCGATCATCTTCTAAACGATTTAGCGGCCACCTTTGTCTCACCCATTTCGCGCTTCCTTCTCGAGTACTCCCAGCCTCACACGTCGTGACTATTCAAGATGACATCATTCTCACCTTCGTTCATTGCAATCTTCTTCAGTTGCCTGATGATGGTCATCTCCGTATGACCGAAACCGGTCGCTATTAATTCGAATCTTTATCTTCATTTCCGGTTTATTCTTGACGCGAATTTTAAGTTTACCTTTTAGCTCTTGATTTTAATTGTTTTTCATCTAAATTTTCGATTATTTTTGTGATATATTTCATTTTTGACCTATTTCGGACTTACCTATTTTACTCAATTTTTTCGGACTTAACCTATTTTACCCAATCTATTTCGGACCAAAAATCTACACTACCTTGTGTATTTATTGTTTCCGTCTATTCAAAATTTTTAGTTCTCCAAAATACTTTTTTGTCGAATAAACCTGTGTGGTGATAATAATTCGTTTATTTGTTACGTGTCCATGTAATCAACCTACCTATAATATAAAAGGAAGGCTTAATTTCAGCCTTTTATCTCAAAACCTGAAATGTATGAGTAGTACGTATGCATCGGATACGAGTTCGCAAGAGTGCGTAATTCAGAATCAGCTGAGGTCGTAAAATTCCTACTTCTCCTCGTTTAGGCGTAGCAACTGATTAACGATCGTCCATTTTCATGCGAATATTTTCGAGTATTCGTCTTCATTATTTTTCGATCGTAACACTACAAAATTTCTATTTCAAATTCATCTTCAATTTGCGCCCCTATTCAACTCTCTACGACTTTTTTTGAGCCGAGTTATACACCGAACCAAGCCAAAAAATGGCTTATTTGCCGAACTTGAAAATTGTTTCAACATCCAAAGGCTCCTTAATTAGAAAGTGTAAAACGATGATTACCAAAAAAATACCTAAATAACGCTCGGAACTTTGAAAGATGAGAACTTTGAATTTCTTATTTCGGTAATCTTGGCAAATTGGTTAATTTTTGGCACATTTTGGTCCATAACTCGGCTCAGAAAAGTCGTAGAAACTTTGGATGTGACTCAAATTATAGATGAAATTAAGATACAAATTTTGTACATTTGTGACTTGTCACAAGAAAAAACCCTTAGTCGTCAAGGAACGGATCAGCAGGAACAGTTTATCGTAGTTGCAGGCTTGCACGTATACAAACGCTTAACTGCTGATCCGTTCCTTGAAGACTAAGGGTTTTTTCTCGTGACAAGTCACATTTAAACTATACGTCTTGACGTTTCGAATTTTCGCGCTGCGACAGATTTAGCGCGAACTCCCATTCAACTGGGAACATTTTTCTGATCCATTCGGTATAGCTTGAAAGTTGAAATAGCCCCTTCAAGTAACTAGATATCCAATGCTTTGTACACCAATTAACTGAGCCCCTTCGATTAGCCAAATATGCAACGCTTCGAACACCTTGAGACTCAGAAGGCCCTTCTACCATAAGTGGTTTGGAGGTACTCCCATAAAACATCCTGCCTCCCCTCATTCAACTGTGAACCCGTGAGTTTTTCTTTTGTGTTCCTTCCCCTTCAATTATATGAGGGGGCTGTAAATGTCCTCTTTAATTCCGTTTTTAGACTGAAAACAGGCCAAATTGAGTGTGTTACGTTTTTGCTGTAGAGCCTTCCGGCCGGCCGGCAAAATTTAGAGTTCACAAGTCCCCCTACTATTAATATATAGCTCGAAGTTCTGTGTAGCACCTTCAGTTGACTAGATATGCAATACTTCATGCATCAATTGGCTTAGCTCCTTCCATGAGGAAGATATGCAACGCTTCAAACACTATAAGGACTCAGAATGCTCTTCTGAGGTACCCCATCGTCTCTTTTCGTTCAGCTCAGTTGAAGAATTTCCATCGTGCAGTGCTGCCAGATCTACGGTTTTTTTTGGCCCTCGAAAAAGGTACGGATTTTTCTACGGATCTTGGGTAGAATAGGGATAACTTGCGCTCAAGAGAAAAGTACCTCAGTACCCTCTATAAGAGACACTTTTCTCCTGATCGTTATGGACTGTTAACGTCGTCTCCTGTAACATTGAGTCGATCAAAGGGAAAATATCTTAGTCATATGAATAAGAGATACCTTTCTCCTGATCACTATTGATGAATCAATGAAAGTCCGTGGAAATCCGTTTTCAGGTCAGGAAGAATGACGGATACAGATTTTTGAAAATATCATTTGGCAGCGCTGCATTGTGGGCACTCCTTTCCCCTCCAGTCCTTGGAGGAGGGCAAGCCAGAAGACATGCACAAGCCAATTTCGATGATTAAGAAGGTTACTCGAGAGAGGGAAAAGTGAAATTGCGAAGACCACAAGAAAGTCGAGGAATACAAAGCGACTGGACCCAACACGGTAAAATCGAACAAGGTCATGACTGAATCAGCGAGTCATCGAAAAGTGCATCATTCTCATAGACTTATTCAATCAATCCCTCAAGAATATCTATACCTGTTCAACCCCTTCGATGTCCAATAATTTCAATTTCCTCCAGAGCCAATCGTTCAAAATACGAATCTTTCCTGTGGAGGAGAACTTCCGACCTCGCCCTGGAGCTATGACCACTTCCGATTGAGTGATCTGCAAAGGCCAACTCTCCCCCATTTTATCTAGCGTTTTCTTCAATTTGGAGTTAACGGCTAGTCATATCTATACACAAGCTACTCTACGATATAACCACCCACCCGTTCGGCAATCGGAATGGGGTCTTTTGATATAAACAAATAAACTCTTAACTGTAGTAGTATTATAGAGAAGCGGGCGAAAACCAAAGGGACGGAGGACGCGGCCGCAAAAACGATAGTCCAATCCAGCCTTTTCTTCTAGGTATTACAATGCGAATTCCAAAGCAAGAGGGTTGTAGAGTCAAGACAAATTCCTTGTAAGCCTCCTAAAAATCCTGGGATCAATGTTCTCCTTGACCTAATTCACTCTAGCGAGGTGTTTTATCTTCTCAGAGTGATGTGAGTCAGGCCGAGCTATCAGACTATTGAAAGTTGTCATGTATCAGAAAGTGCTTTTACGAGCATTGCAAATTTTGGCAACCTTTCTATTACAGTGCTTTTCTCAGTCCTGTAGTTTGGCTTTTACTGAAGTCACGAGATATTGGCAGTTGAGTTTAGCGGTTTTAAATATGTGGTGGTTATATCAGTAATTGTCATGTGTATAAATCTTTGGTGGTTGAAACGGTTAAAATGACCTCTATGAGTATTGATGCTGTGTTGGTAAGTTGGTTTGCTGAGTATCTGCAATATGCACTTGTCTGCTTGATATATGGGGTTCTGTAAGTCAGCAATACTGGACTCATATGATAGGGTTGTGATGAAGGGTCCGTTTGTGACTGGAGCCCGTCTAGGTGACGATGATGATATTGTGAAGTACATTTGGTTATTCATGTGGCAGTCGCGTGTAGGCCTTCCTTAGTGGGTACCTGACGTGTGTTGAGGTATACTTACGTGGTATGGTGGATGTCTTGATCTTGTGAAGTACATTTGGTTATCCAGGAAGCAGCCAGCCACTGTGGGCTGTGTGTAGGCCGCCGAAGAGAGATACCGGGAGAGATGTACTTATGAACATTGAAGATTTCTTGGCTATGCGGATGTTGTTCGTGTCTAAGCGGGGATGTGACGAACCCCGGGAAGGTAAAGGCCCCGAGTTGCGTGAGTTAGTGCCCTCGGGATGGCCTGCGGGTCATGTAGAATTGTGTACACGACTTTAAGGGCTACGACTTCAAAAATGGATAGGACGCCATTGGGGAAACTGGGCATAGCTGTGGTACCCACCCCACTTTGAGATCCTGAGTTTCGGTGATTGGCAGACTCACTCATGTACGGCGATACCGAACTGGGAATGCCTGGAGTCGTTCTCACAAATCCAAAAGAGGGGTTCGATCAGCCTCTTGTTGCGGGGGTAAAGAGGTTCCTTTGTCCTAGGGATGGGAAATGAGCTTTGCGGGGCAAGATTCTGGGAACTTGTCGCCGCGATATTGTGTTGAGGTGCAAGGTTGGTGGGGACCCGTTATTGCAGTTGTTGTCATGTTTCATGTCTTTGTTCTGGGCTTATCCTCATGGGAATTTTTCCCTGGGGCAGTGATTCTCAGATCTACGAGTCCGAGTTCGAGCCCGAGCCTCCCTTCTCTAGAAAGGGATTTGAAAAAATTTCGAAAAAATTTTCTCAGGAGTGATTTTGAAATCTGCGAGTCCCCCACCTCTTTAGTTTCTAGCTTATCCTAGTACATATAACGAAAAGGCGTAGGCTAAATTTATACTAGGCTAAGAAAACTTCGAGAGCCATTATGAAGCTATTAGCTTGTGACGTCATGATTCGGTGACGTCATAAGTCGTCAATCCTGTTCCGCTTACAACATTAGGAGCAAACTTCTACAAATTCCGCCCCCCCCTCCGCAGTAGTTTTAGCCTAGCCTAATATGCGGGGCGAACGAGCGGAGCGAGTGAGTCCCCTTAAAGTCATTAGCCTAAAATATTTCTAGCTTATCCTAATATAATGAAATTATATACAAGGCGTAGGCTAGATTCATCTAGGCTAAGAAAACTTTGAGTGCCATTATGAAGCCATTAGATTGTGACGTCATAAGTCGTCAATCTTGACAACGGCTCCGACTTGGGAAAATTATTGGGGGAGGGGGGGGGGGAAACCTAACAAGTTAGGACAAAATTTTTTCATTCGAGGTAATTCAATTCTAAAATTGATAAAATTCATTTTTTGGATCAAATTATTGGAGGGGGGGGGGCAGAAAGTGTCATGCCCCCCAAAGTCGGCGCCTATGAATCTTGGTCCGCTTACAACATTAGGAGCAAACCTCTCCAAAGTCCGAGCTCCCCTAAAGCTTTAGCCTAAAATATTCTAAAATAGACTTATTAATTGTAGCTTTATACTAGGATTATATACTAGTCTTCAACTAGACTTAAACTAGACCAAGGAGGGAGGCGGAGCGAGTAAGCCCCTCAGAAGCCAACTCGTCCCAAAAAGTCACTAGCTATTAAAAAAGACATGAAACATGATCTTTATTCATTTGGCTCTGCCAGAAAGTAAATGTTTATAGCGGGGAACCCGCTATCCCTTTTGGATTACATCCTCAGAAAACATCCGCGTCCGGGAGTTTCTGTGGACTGTGTGACGTGACGTGACTTGTGACGCTTTATGACGTCATCAATTACCTTGACCTACTTTAGGGACTTCGACAAATTTCAACTTCCAGCCGGAACATCTGGGTTAGTGGCGTTCTATTATTGTATTATCAACGTCAAACGCGGGAATATGCTATCAGTCCAAATTTGATCTTCTAGGTTGGGAAAGAGCATACCTACAACTTGGGTAAATGGTTTCGTGAACGATACAAGAATTTCGATCTAGTTAACGAGGCCTATTGTGGTGATTTGTTGCTGACCAATAGCCCTAGTACGGATAGAACAATGATGAGCGCTGAATTGGTTCTAGCCGGTTTTATGCCGCCCAATCGGGAAGAAATGTGGGCTGACGATGATTTGAAATGGCAGCCTATTCCTTTTTATCTTAAACCCTTATCCTACGATAAAGTAAGCGCAATATTATGATTTCTTACAAGTGCGAAACCATTCGCATCTTTACTTAATCTGTCGTTGAAAGGTAATCGGAACAGGGACTGAATGCGATCGATACGAGCTGGAAAAGTACAAAACTAGTTTTTCTTTAAAGATTGAGTATTCAGACAGTCATCCAACTATACATATTATAGAACTATTGGTCCTAAGGGTCAATGGTACATGTTCGACTTGGAGTGTGACTCTTGGTTTTTGTACTGACAGTCTATACTTTCGTGGCGTGTGTGCCCTTAGTAGTTAGGTTGCATGATCAGGAGTATATTCCAGGTGTGCTCAGACGATATTTCAAAAGTCCAAAATATGGTCCAGCTCTGGTCATCCTATCAAAATTGGTATTGATTGAATCCTGAAAGGGTATCATCGATGAATTACCATTGGTTCAAGATGGAGAGACACCTTATGTAAGTTGAGTTGTATTCTTGTATTGTTTGGCCCACTCTGGCGTCTTGGGGAAAATTCTAGGTCGTATATGACTCTGCAATAAGTTTGTGTCACGGGCACATTTTAGGCGCTCTGTTTCTTCAAAGCGAGCTTATGATTATGAATCTAGAAGAAAAAAATACGTTTTTATCGGAAGAAAGAAACGTTTTGAAAAGTGTAGCTAGCTGTACATACAGAAACTAGAATGTTCGTACTTACAATATGCCTGCCGGCCAAACTCTTAAAAAGGAAATGCAGGTGTCTGAGTAGTGTGCAGAGTGTAACAGCTTGTGAGAAAGATATGGTAGTAGTCAAAATTTCTTTGAAGTACCTCTAAATGCGTCGCTATAAAAATTAATGATGCACAGTCTACCTAGATTGCCGCTTTCGTCGTCAAAAAAATACGTTCTGATATTTTGTGCTTCGTGTGGTCTCTTACAGGCTGAGTACGCTCGTTTACATTCCTTTGTTAAACGAAACACGATATCACTAGCTGATGGCCTAGAAGAACAATCAGGAAGTCGTATTATCGTCAGTCTTCCAGAATCTCTAACTTTTTAATTATCTGGAAATTTTCTGCTAATAGGGAATAACCTACAAATTTCAGCTCACATTTCATGTACTCATTTAGTGCGGGAAATCAAACGTAATTTCACGAGTAATTCGGATTTAAAATTCTTCTCAACAAAATGAAGCAGTTGAAAAACTTACGTAGCCTATCTAGAAACCCGTAGAAAATAGCATGTTTTTACTAGAAGAAAAAAATACTGGCCAAAACTTACAGAAGTTATTTTTTCCTATCGTATCAATGATGTTCCATAGTAATATTAAAAATTTGATACTCATACTGCAAACTCGAAAACACTATTCTCCCGACCCACATTCTGGGTAAAGTCGAGTAAACAGCGTATTTTACGATGACGAAAGAAAGGCAAAGAAAAAAAACGATATCTTAAGTCCCAAAATCCTCATTCTATTCTATAGATGATGTCGAAGTTGAGTTATACAACCAATGGTCGCTTAGATTACGATTTTTTCATTCGAAGTGCATGGATCGTAAAATCAGCATCCATTTCAGTCAATTTTCCGCCTTCGTTGTTTCGGCCGCGATAATGTCTATTCACTCGAGGGTCTATCGCGGTATGTACTCGGGCGAAATTGGAACGGATGTATTGCAAACCAATTTCTTGCCTTTGACGTGTAGTACTGCTCGATAAATGTGCGAAAGTTGTCACAGCGACGCGTGAAATATACAGAGGATGCTTTATGGGACGCTATTCCGCAGCGCAGAATATACTTTGTTCGGGTACTATTTTGCTTACATAACAAACGGCGTTGTAAATTTTCTTAGAAAAATTAAAAACATATATCATCCCCACCTTTTTTTCGAGCGAGCAGGCTCAACCACTATATCTTTTTCTTCTTTTAATAAATATCGCGTGCTGTCTTCACCTTTCTTCTTGGAAAATGCGTGAAAATTGGCTCGAGTTTCGGTAAATAACAACTTTACTTACGAGGCACGCGTAAGTATTTATTTTTGACGCGGTACTTTCAAACAAACAACTTTATTTGAGGAACTAGCAAAAATTTCTTCCAAAATAGATAGTGATCTTGTCCCAGGGTGTTACATTTTTAATCATTTATCCTCCAAAAAGTCTTCTAGGAAAGCTCGGCAGTATTTTTGAATATTTTCCTTCGGAAACTGCAGGACCTGGAGCATTGAGTATTACTAAGTAATGAAGGTCGAATTTAGGAATGATTTTGGCACGTACGGCCTGGATGGCATGCCGAGTTACATTCTAACCCCTGCTTCACACAAAGCATCTTTGATACCCCTGACAGCGACCAGTGCCTACAGAGTCGATTCTGACAAGCTCCCGAAGCGAGAATTCCTTCTCAAGGGGCATTTCCGACGCTATCAGTGTCTTACACTTTGTTAGTGCGACAGCATTCCGTTCCAACTTCGTGTTCAGTCGACCGTGTCTCGTACCAATACATATTATGTACTTCTTCTCATCTACCTCGAGTACAACGGCCACCATATTCGAGGGATCACCCCGCCCTCGATCGAATTCCGGAATAGAGATCAGCACATTATATCCTACTTTCACAGGAGGCATGATACCTTGCCCTCGGGCCACCACTTTCGGCTTGGAATCGCAAATTCGTCGCTGCTAGTTCGCGTGCAACAACGGCTGGGTGCTTCTGAATCTCAGCAATCTGAGAGAAATACAAAATATTATCACTTCAAATCTGTGTTCGGTGTCCCCTACTTGCTTCACTTGTCTCACTCGCATTCATTCCTTCAATAGGCGCTTGTATTTCCGCTACATGGATGACCTTCTTCGCGTCCACTTTCGGCTCCTTTAAACGTGAACATTGCAAGGGAGGAATGAACATACAAATGTTGATGATGAGGAACGCAGAATTCTTTTTCCCATACCTACTTCTTCATTACTTTACGTCAGTCTCTTTTTAATCTAGAGCGAGTGCTTCAGCTGCAGCTGCGGCCTCTTCCACCACAATTTCAATCCTATCTCTCATTTCAGGTTGATTGTTTATATACGTACACTTGTAATCTTGTGACCTCTAGATCAATCCTCTCTCTCATTTGGCAACCATCTGCCAAATTCATCAAATTGGCAGTAGTTCTACTTGATCTGAATTACATGGAAGGTAAACATCATGAATATTCTTTTTGACGCACAACTTGTGCAACAGGAGTGGTACCTCTGCCCTGTGCTCACCAAGTTGAGACGTTCAAGTTTACGCAGTGAGTATTCCATGTTGACCTTGACATCATTGACTTTCATGGATTTGTGCCTTGTAGGCTCAAAACTATTACGCTCCAACCACTGGTGCAGGTAAGCATGTTTTGTCCCAACCCGCAGCTTATCTTCCTTCTTTTCCACAACTACAGGAATTGAGTAGGGTAGATCAGCACGGGGGGAGGGATATCTAGAACCACATTGTCGCCTATACCTGAACTGGAGGTAATATACCCTTGCCGCGGGCACTCATTTTTTCCGCCTGCTTCTGCAAATCATGAGCTGCTTCATTTCTGAATTGGACAGCTGTGCTCGGGGTACTGTATTCTGGCTCCTTGTCGAATTTCTATTTCTTCAAACAAAGACAACGATTGGTTGTGCATTTGTTTCCGCAATTGCATCGTAAAACGCCCTGCCCATGACCGCCAACATCTGATTGTTTTGTTGCTGCGGACTGTAAAGAAATGGTACAGGGCGCAATATCTTTTTCATTCATGAATTTTTCTTGGCATACAGAGAACTGTGATCTTGCATATAACTGAGCCAACTTTCCTTTTTTTGAGGAACCAAGGTTCCATTGTCATTATTTGCATCCTCATTACCATTGTGCAGTCTTCTTGAGTCTCAGTAGGCACCTCCTTCAATTTTAGGCCATTGCTTTCTGCAAATCCTCTTCTGCCTCTAATCTTGCCAAGAATTTTCGGGGCAAACATGTAATTTCAAGCCGGTGCCCCAAACATACTTTCATAAGGGCTTCGTTGTAAGCCCTTGTGAAATTCCCTGTTTTTCATATATTGAACAAACTGGAGTCCCTCACTCCATTTGCTGGTTCTCTGATCTTGCATCCATGTGAATAATATCTCCTACTTAAAATAGATGAATGTGTTTTTACTGTGTTTCTTTTAAAAATTCTTGGTTGTCTTCCAATGCATAGGTAATTTATGAACTGTCTAGGCATCTTATAAAAGGTCTAGTTAGTTCATAAATAGAGATCAATTAACAAACTGCCGGGAATTCATGAACTCCCTAGGTTGTTTATAAACTGCCGGAATTAACCAATTTTTAACATATAGGAACCAACTGTATACAATTGTAGATTTCTACACAAGTTGTTTCAAAAGTAAGCTGAGAGTAATGTACACAAAAACATAGGTAACTTCTAAGAGCAAATTAATCACAAAAACTAAAAATAATCTTTAATTTGAAACACAAACAAGTTGATTGAAATCAATAATGGAAAATGAGAGAAATCTTGGATTGAATAAGACAATCTCGGATTTGACACAAACAAACAGTACCAATCAACGCCCATCTTTAATCAAGATGAGAACATTTTCACCTTGGTCTTCTTTGAGCCCAGCTTTCAGATTTACGTCTTCCTGAGCTTGCAGAGCTCCAAGTACAGCACAGAACATATTTGCTGCGAAGTTATGTAACTGCACTTGTTGAGTGATGAGCTGGAGCATTGATAATTGATAGACAGCTAGAGAAATATAATTAAAGAAAGAAGTTTGAAAATGATTAATAGTCATGACATAGTGTCCAAAAGAAAGCAAAATTCTGTTTAAAAAGTTCTTCTGATTGTGTCTTGACCCCCCCTTGCTCATGTCTTCAAAATGCGTTGCTTGAGACATCACGCAGACATCAAGCTTAGCTGGCAGAGAAGCATAACAGGCCGACCAATTCTACCCAAGAACCAATTGTATATAGGGTCCTCCAAAAAGATGTTAATAGTCGAATGGGCATTTCAACTAAAGTTGTAGCTCAAAAACGCAAAATATTAGATGTATTGTTTGAATGTATGAAATTTGTATCTCAATTTTATCTTCAATTTGCGCTAAATATGAAGTTTCTATGTGTCCTCTGTGCTGAGTTATGGACCAAAATGTGCCAAAAATTGACCAATTAGCCAAAATTTGTATTTTAGGTGATGAAAAAAATTGCTCCGTAAATAAATTCAAGTGAACGCTTATATGCCTAAAAGGTTAAAATCGATAGATTTTACAGGAGAGCTAAAAAAGAGTTCGGTAATGGTTATTTACGTAACGGAAACTGAAAGCGTGCAATTGCTGCACAAATGTCAGTGCAGCCGCATCGCACTGACATGAGTCGGCCATGCATGAGTGCAAATTGCTCGCTTGTAAGTTTTCGTTACGTACAATATTTTTCGTACGATTATGCATCGAAAGTGATAGCACAAATCGAACTTTTGTCTCGTTCTGTACTATTTTGTCTGGGTAATAATTATTACTTTATACAATTATGTTCAAAAAACGATGTTTTATAGCCTATTTTTAGAACGCTAACCTGTTTACCACTGTATTAGTACTTGTTATCTAGGACGCCGGCCATGCCTTACCCGAGTTGTGGTTGTACCTGAAATTGCTCTGGTCGTTCGGTGAAATTTGAGTTTAATTCAAAATTTATAATATTTCTTCGGTTAATCACAGTAGTGATAGATTTTAAAGTCAAACTCCACCACATATTTTCTTCATAGCCAATTCAGGACTCAGCTATGGAACATTTGATTCCAAAGAAGTCGAAACATCGTTACCATGCAATCTACAACGCTTATCAAGAATGGAAAAGATTGGTAAATACAAGTTCCGATTCCGAAGTGGTTTTATTGGCGTATTTCACAACCATGTCTGAAAAATACGAGTCAATTTCCATCTGGAACATGTATTTCATGTTAGCAGCAGTTCTAAAAGTTTGTGACGATATTGACATCAAGGAAGTATTCTAAGGTTCGAGCTTTCATCAAGAGCAATTCAAAAAGATACGTATCCGAGAAATCAAATGTTCTTACCGCAAATCAGGTTTCCAATTAATCGAAATTTCACTTCAAGAACGTTGGTGTAACATACTACTTATTTAGAGTGTTTTTTTTTTTTTTTTTTTCTTCATCACTTTTGTTACTCTTGTTTGTGAAAAATTACTCCTTGTTTCTTTTTGTTTTGTAGTGAATCATTTGATCGTAAAGTTTTGAGAATTTGAAAAGAGAAGTTTCCTTTTAGTTACCGATAATAAGAATCTGTTCTTTGTATGTGTGTGCAATTCTCTCAGAAGTTCCTATTTTTTAATCAAGTATCGTTTATAACTGATTAATAGATCTGTTCTTGTATTATTCCCTTTCTTTCTTTCAATCAAAATCATAATGCTATTTGATGTTTACAAAAAAGACAACAGCAAATCATCAACAAAAAGAATAATTTAATCCGTGCACTTACATAATAATCTTTTTCCATATAAATAATTTACTAATTCACAAACAAAAAATTAAAAATACAATAATGGATAAAACGTGAGTTTGTACTTACTGGGCTCGGGCAGGATAAATATTTATAGTAATGTTATTACATTTTTTAAATTTTAAAGCATCTTTCAGGTTCTTCGGGATTAGATCATGGGAAGATAAATTCATTTCTTCCACAAGAATCACGTTTGGATCATTTCTCACCTGTGTACGTGTTTCATCGGATTCGGCTATCCCTCCTAGTTCTACTCGTTTTTCTGGTACCACCGGTACGATCATTGATTCCTTTTAGTAGTTGATGTGATCCGTTTTATGAACTGTTCGACCACATTCGCATGTTGGTTCATTTCATATTCAAATTGATCATCTGCGTGAATTTGGTTCTGAGGTGAAGCGGTAGAATTCGGATTATTTGTATTATTTGTCAATAGGCGAGCTATTTTTTTTCGATTCGAAAGTGAATTTTCTATGTACCCTTCAACTACCTTATCACTTTTCCAACCTCCCAGATCTTTTATATTTCGCCTGTTCGCCCCAGCATCTGCTAAAATTGTGGCGGCAGATCTCCGGAAACTATGCCCTGTGTAATCCTTAAAATCGGGTAGGTTCAAAAATTCTGCGATTTGTTTTGGGAAGAAACCTATTGTATTTATTCCAATGACCTGATCAAAGCAGCGTCCACGACTGTATCTTATGAAGAAACGATCGGTTTTTGTAGATGGAGGCCTGAGGTTTTGATATTTCTGAACGATAGGAACGTAACACTCAGAAACAACGTATGATCGAGGTTTATAGGTTTTCGTATCTCGGATGTTGACCAATATCAGAGAACCTTGTTGTTGTACATCTGTTACTTTCAAATCCGCCAGTTCGCCTCTACGTGAAGCGCCCATTATTCCGAAAACACAAGCTACCTGATAATAATTCAATGATAGTAAGTACCATTCGAGCATAGCTCTTTATAGGAAAAGATACGTTCAGTCAATTTACCTTTATAACTAAATAATCAATATCGTGTGCTTCATTTAAAAACCGTTCAATCTGGGATGAATCAAAAACCTTGGCTTTTTTTGCCTGGTAGCCGACATTTTCATTCGTAATGAAGGCTCTTTCACCTTTTCGTAAGTTTTGATATCGATATTCTTATGAACCAGCAATGTTTTTCTGAGCTAAACAATAAATGATCATCTTTAATATCCTACAGATAATTTCAACAGAACTGTGAAATATTCTTGAATGTTTCTTCTCTCAAATCTCACCATCGAATATTGGGCCCATAAAGTCTTTGGGCTATATTGCGAAGACAGTTTCATAAAATATCCCAAGAGGATATTTTCGGAAATGTGACTCGTGTTACTTTTCTTCAGCCAAACGATAAATGAGTTATACGCAATTTCATAGCAGTCTAGCGATTTTTTGGGGAGGAGATTTCGAGTTGCTTCGGCTGCTAATGCACTTATTTCTGGTGGAGTGCATATTTCGAAATCGTCATTTTCTTCTTCACGTTCTTCATCAATCATTAAATTAAAATAAAAAAGGATGAGGAGGAAAACTTCGTGTTCGAATAAATTTAATGAATAATTTTCGAAATGATTAACAACTTGTAAAATTTCGTCGGAACAGGTCACAAAAAGCGAGGGAAATGGAAGAGATCAGCTGATACAGTGATACCATTATTTATTCAAAACAAAAACATTGGCAAAGATTCTTCGTAGACATTGTGGATACACTGTGTATGACAAATTTCAGTGTTTACTTTCTGCACGCCTTTTTCACTTTCTGCACGCTCCTTCGGTACTTTCTGAACGGCGTTCAGAAAGTAGTTCACGTTGTGGAATCGGTCACCTTCACAACTGTTTACGAACACGAAACGAACGACTTTCGATGCATGAGTACGAAAATGTTATTCATAAAGTCCCTGTGGTGAGAATTTCGTCTTGCGATGTTTCTTCCTGAGATAGAATTAAAAACAAATACGCCTCTTCTGTTAGTATATCAGCCTTTATTCTATTCTACAAAAGAAATCACTTCATAGACGAAAGCCGGAGAAGTTGACTCTCGCGTGCGAGGTGTCCTCAAATGCCCTTCCGAGGTTATTTATAAAAATAATGCTCTCTGTAACGATTTTGTTTTTCTTTTAAAAACTAGGTTATGTTTTTATATTCTGTTTATGTTCACTCGCACTCATCGCAAAATTGATTCAATCATTGATAACTGAATTAAGAAAATCTCATTCTTGCAGTGCGTCGAGTTTTGAAAATACAAATTTCCTGCCACAAAGTCGACTATACTTCTGAACTTTCAACGCACTAATATTTTCTGAAGGAAAAAGCTAGAAATAATTTTCGTTCAATCAGGCTTTAATGAAATACGATTAATATTGGATTCGTTTTTTTTTTCTCGCATTAAAACTGTAGTCGTATTATTACGATTGCTAAAAAATACGTCGAATTTCCTCGTCAGTCGCGAGGTTATAACGGCTGGCACCATTTGAAAAAGCGTTTTCCGTTTAGCATAATTAGATTCCTGTTCGACAGGCTAGCGTCAATATTCAAACATTATTAATACTGTATAATGCATTCCGGAAAAGAAAATCACAGAGGTAGTTTTTACGAAAATATCCATAATAATGAAACGTGGGTTCGCTCAATCGCGAAAAAATTTCAAGGAAATTCAGAACCAACCGATTTTTCGCAAAAATGAATCCCAAAAAATTCGTTATTTAATTTATTCACTCGGCAGTTTAGAATAAAAACGCTATCGAACAACAAGTATTGTGGACAAAAATTTCGAGCACGTGTTTCTGACATGACGATTAGATAATTGAGTTCCAAAAAGCCCGATTGAAGTCGGCTGTAAAATAAATTGTTGTATTTGGGGTACACGAGTCGTTTGGTACTTATTGCCTACAAAAAAGAAAATAATAAGCATGCGTGTTGGCACTAAACCACTAATAATGATGATAAGGACAAAATAATGAGATTCAGATTATTTTGTACTTCACTCGTGTGCCATTTTCATTGACAATGGGGATGAAAAATATAGACAGAATACACAATTTGTGATTTCTTTCTTTTCCAGTATAATGTGAGAGCGAGTGACATGAGACTAAAAACTTCAAAGTCGAGTCATATGGTACTAATGCTTATGATTCGAAGGTTTGCAAATAATTAGATTTTGTGGAATGATATACCCAGGAGAGAGAAAGAGGAAAGAAAGAATAAACGAACAAGTCTGAAAATTGGAGTCATATTTTTTGAGCCAATCAGAACTAGACCAATCAACCTAGACAAAAGAAGGGCTCTAGGGAGATATTTTAAACGATACATTTTTCTTTTGTGGAAGCGGTCTGACCCACCTGATGAAAATACTGAAAAATCATACTCACTCCGCCTTCCGTGAACTCTTTTCGTGACCACCGTTGCCGCCTAAAATTCAGATTTTACCATTTTCTCAAAAACTAAGCCCTTCAGCAGAAGGTGGTCAAAAAATGATACTTGTCTTTGAGTGGCTGCCTTAATTAAGGCACTTCATTTCGAATATTAGTGATCAAAAGAGAAGAGGCGTTGATTTAGCTCACCAACCTAAAAATTCGAGGAGTGAGGTAGGGTACATAGACCTCAATATCAGGCTCCAGGTTCAAACCTCCCTAAAGAAGAGCAATTTGTTCTTTTTATGATATTGCTACGAACGTATCCGCTGCTATAGACATAAGTAAATGTGTACAATGTATATAAAGATGCATACACGTTTAACGCGAGTCAATATTTCTATATTTTACAGGACGTACCGACGCACGTAACAGTTCTAACCCTGGTGATGATCGTCTTCGACCGACATAGTTTTTTAAAAAATCCAACCGGATCTCGTTTACCCGGATTCATCTTTAGTTGCGGAACTTGGCTAACGGCTATTTGCGTTGTTCTACCGTATCCGATTTACACGACGTACATCGATTTAACGGTAAGTTTAACAAGCGTGGAAGCGCTTTCGGGTCTCTCGGAGGACCTACCTATAAAATTATTAGAAGAGTATTGCTTTTCAATCTGCCCCGCGGTAAGGTGGGCTTACTTGGGCGCGGAAAGGATTCGTGTTCGCTTCTATATACCGTTTTACGACAACTAATTTCATTTCAACTTATTTTGTACGGAGGGGCAGAATTCCTTTTCCGTAATATAGCTAACGTTATTGCCTCGTATCGAAGCGGTAACTCGCAAAATTTTGGCATCTTTCAAGAATACACTTGATCTTTTGTAAACGAAATATACCGCGTACGAGCTTGCTGGAGCAGTTTGATAAGGCTGTAAATGTACGGTATCGCTGACAAATAATTAATTAAAAACTTGTCTGATAGGTTGATGTATTTTTGGGTTACGTGGTGTGTTTTGAAAGGATTGGATTTCTAAGTGTGGTACAATTTTTCGACGGTAATAGAAAAAAGAATTATTATCATCGTGTCAGTGAGAGAATATTTTTGAAAAACGAAACATAGGTGAAAATAATAACACTATACAGTCCGTAATCCGGGGTGGAAACCACCTTTCTAAAGAATGAAGTTCAAGTGAGGAGTAGAACTAACTTTTTACCGTGTTCCTCTATTGATTTACCTACATTATTATGAGGGTACCAGAAGTATATCAATTAGCCCTTGAAAACCATATCGTCAATCAAAGTACTAGAGAGCGAGAGAATCGGATTGATATCCTCTGAAGTATCAACATCACACATATGAGAATGTTTGTAAAAAGTCATGAAGATTATGTTTGGCAGTTGTATAGTCCTGGATGTAGTGACTCAAGAAGAGCTTTGGTAGAATTTTGTACCTGGATTCTTCCGAATTCTTCAAAATCTGTTCGTCATTTTGTCAGTATTTTGAATTATTTTACCTACAGAGGAGACGCGCAGGAACAGTTTGTTATAAGGCAATTAGACTTCAAGAAAGAACTTTTCCTAGAAATTTTCGACATGTTTCACGTCTTTACTCTGCCCTGACACCTGATTTGAAATTTTCCGATTGCCTCCCTTCCTTCACCCTACTTTGCTCTTGCCCTCCCTTCACCTTCGTTACTCCATGGGTGATTCAAAAATTTGCGAGTTCATCCCGGCTTTATACTAAGATTTTACCGGTCTTAAACTTGGTAGATTTTTAATTGACAAAAAAGACTCCCTGCCCCTTTTGTTCATGACCATAGTTCTGTTCTCTTTTTCATTATCTCCACGCTCAGTACACTGCGGAAAAACTTCAGGGAAAACTGCAGTCAACTGTGGTAAAAAAGTGACAGCAGGAGAAATAACCCTAGAACTGTTGATTTGTCAACTTTTAGCGACTTTTCCTTGTGGAAAAGTGAGGTATTACACCCGCCCGTTCAGGTTTCCTTATATATATATTTATTATTTATTATTTATTTATTATTTATTATTTATTATAAGATTTTCATTTCCGTCGAACTCCTCCGAAACTACCCGACGGATTTTCTTGAAACTTGGCCATATTGTAGTAGTATATCTGAAGATGTGCACCCGCAATTTTTTTGAGAATCGCACGAGTACTTCTTGAGAAATTTGCAATTTTTTAATTAATTGCTCACTCATTAGGAGTATAGTCGCTCACATTACCTGAAGCAAACCCCTATCCTTTTGTTATCAGTGCGTTTATTGTTATGAAGAACCTTTTATTCGACAGGTTCATTCTTGACAAAGAGTTCATTAAATTAGTTTAGGAGGATGATTTTACATAGTTAGGGCTTCTTTAGGCTTAGGTTAGGTTAGGTTCAGTTATTCCTTCGACTTTTCTGAAAATATATATTTTTTTTTCGGATTGTCTTTGTAGCTGGATTTTTAGATGAAGAATATTGGGATGGAATTTGTGGAAGATGGTGGCGATGAGAGACAAATTATGAGCGAATGAAAAGATGAGCGGCTGGAGCCCTAATATACCGTATACTAGACCAATACTAGGCTAAGAATATCGTGTAGGAAAAAGTAATTGTAAAGCTCTTTTTTGTACCGAATTTTCTAGCTAAAAAAGTGAGATATTAGATCCATGGCAATGTTCCTCAAAAACGAGAGTGAACGAGGGCCTGCCGAAGCACGGTCTCTACCGTTAGGTCAAAATGGAAAACGGCGGGCGTCCGAAAAATGCCGTACGTGCCTTATTGACTCAATGAATATTCCTGCATGTAGTTTTTTTTTTTTTTTTTTTTTTTTCTTTTATGAATTTTAGGTAATTAGAACTGGAGTTTTCTTACATTTTAATATTTCTCATCCCATAACTGGGACTTCTAATTTTTTTATTTTTTTCATTCCGCATTTTTTTTTTCTCGTTACGATTTAAATGTTGCTGACGTTGCTCTCATTTCTTTTCTTTGATTATATCATTTGCTTTTTAGTGTTTTCTTGTGTGCCTACAATTTGTTCGAGAATCAAATGAGCTTAATTGATAGTAATTCATCTATGGTTTTCTAATTGAAATGATGGACAATTTGTTCAGTGATTAGATTTTAGAATTTCTGAACATTTTCCGACTTTTTCTTGAAAAAAAAAGGTGATGCGAGAATAATTAGAGTTTATGAGTCCTTACTAGCAGTGATCCTCTCAGTGAATTTTCATTAGTCAAAGGAAAAGTCGTGTACTACTCACGCGACTGCGTGAGTGTTTTTTACTTTACTGCCATTTTTTTAGGGGGATTACATCCTCAGAAAACGTCCGCGTCCGGGAGTTTCTGAGAACTGCGTGACGTGACGTGACATGTAACGCTTTATGACGTCATCAATGACCTTGACCTACCTTAGGGACTTGGAAAACTTTCAATTTCCGCCGGGAGTTTCTATGAACTGCGTGACGTGACGTAACGTGGAAAAATTTCAACTTCCAGCCGGGATGCTTTCTGACGTCATCAATGATCTTGTCCTTGACCTCCTTTAGAGGTTTGGAAGAATTTCAATTTCCACCAGGATTTCTGTGAATTGCATGATGTCACGTGTTGTGACGTAACGTGTAACGCTCTATGACGTCATCAATGACCTTGACCTACTTTAGGGACTAAGAAAAATTTTAATTTCCACTGGGAGTTTCTGTGAACTGCGTGACGTGACGTGACGTGATGTGATATTATGTGATATTACGTGTGATGTTTGATGACATCATAAATGATCTTGACCTTGACCAACTTTAGAGATTTGGACAAATTTTAATTTCCACCGTGAGTTTCTGTGAACTGCATGACGTCACGTGATGTGACATGACGTGTAGCGCTTTATGACGTCATTAATGACCTTGACCTACTAGGAAAAATTTCAATCTTCACCGGGAGTTTCTGTGAACTGCGTGACGTGATGTGTCGTGATGTGATGTGACATGACGTGACGTGATGTGATGTTACGTGTGACGTTTCATGACGTCATCAATGACCTTGACCTACTTAAGGATCTATGGGAAATTTCAACTACCAGCCGGTATGCTTTATGACGTCATTAATGACCATGACTTTGACCTTGACCTACTTTAGGGGCTTGGAAAAATTTCAATTTCCAGCCTTCATTATATCAGGCCTAGCATGCAGTATACTGAGGAGAGCCCAGCCATCTCATTTTCTGAGGGGCATTTTCGCGCCAACGTGATCGCAAGCGCGGGAGGTTGCGGGTTCCCCGCTGCCATTGCAAACCTGCAATGGCCTCTAATTTTTTTTCCTCGATTTTTTTTTCAATGTAGGAGTGTAGAGCGACGCTAGCGCTGCCTGGCTCGAGTAATCTATTCCCCAAGAAGCACTGATATCCTTTTATTGCCACGGCTGCTCAGCTAAGCCAAAGCCATTAGCCGTTAGCCCAGCAATTTTCATCCAAAATGAGCTAGCCGTTAGCTTAGCTATCAGCTATTCAAATTGGAACTGCTAACGGCTGATCCATTCTTCCCTCAGCCCTTCCCATTAAAGTGACTTTCTCCCTACTTCGAGCCGTCAGCTTTTAACTTTTAGTCGTTAGCCATTCTATTTTGCCTAAAATTAGCTAGCTTTTAGCTAGCCAATGATACTGAAGTAGCCGTTAGCTGATAGCCAAATCCAATCAATTCGGAGGGTTAGTTTTTAGCCAATAGAATTGGCTAGGCAGCCCTGTTCTTTACTATAGGAACTTTTCTCGCATGCGCGGTGCCTCCCTTCCTCCACAGTGGAGTGGGTGTGGGTTACAATCGATCTTTACGGATATAACTTCAGTGTTGAATAAATCTTCTCGGCAAACCATCTCTTCTTCTTGGCAACCGCCAAGCTGCAGAGCCCTTCGGATGCGCAAAACTTTGAAAAATACAACAACAACACTACCTTAGATGTCGCAAATAGAGTCTCATTTTCTTCTTTCTTCAGGCTCAATTAATTTTCCCCTTCTTTATGCACATCTGTATGCCGATGAGTGTGGCGTAGGCCATGGCGTGGTTCTGCGTTTGTCTGTTCCTCTCCAGGTCCGCCTTCTTCTTTATGACTGTGGCTGCAAATGTAGATACGTGTTTCCTTGCTTCTTCGAAATCTAGCATGGTAGCTACCAGCACCAGGCTACTCGAAGCGAGCGCTCTGTCGAGACCAACCAAGCTTCCCCACTCACACCCACACCTTCAAAGATCATACTCTATTGTCAGAAAATTATTAATAATCATCAAACGCCGTCAATAAATCACAGACCATTATACATAATAGTCCTTGAAGGTTATTTGGCGTGTCCAAATTATAGGTTCGCTAGCGTCGCCTTATTGACAATGAAAGAGTCAACAGGGCCACTGAAGAAGGGAAATGATTTGCCGCATTGATAATAGGTACTTTCCAGAGAAAAATAAAGCAACAACACTAGTGAAATACTTAGTATCGAAACTTCTTGCTCAAACGTCTTGCTAAGAAGACGAAAACTGGTTGAATGAAGGAGAAGAGGGGTTGGTCACAATATAAAGTATATTTTTTTTGTATTGAGGAATAACGATACGAACGATAGTGTGTGTCGATTTTTCGTTCGCCGTCATAAGTGGTCTTCGCACTCCGTTGTATCGAAATAAAACTTTCCACTTTCGCTTTCCTCTCAGTGTATCCTAGTTCAAACCTGTCCTGTATCCTCACCCCGCGTTTCCTTTTCCTTCTATCAAGCTTCTCCCTTATTTACCCTTCTCCTGCTATTTCAATTATGCGAAAGACAAGACCGACTTAGAGGGAGAAAAATTGGCCTGTGCTGGTCTCAACAATGGGTTTCGTCGGCGATTCTAGCGGGAGTTCGGTTATTTCCTTCAACAGGTACGGTTGCGGACTTCGATAAGTTTCCGGGTCGAAAAACGTGGCCGGCGAAGCGAGAAAACGGAAAATTTAATCAAAAATTCGATTGGCACATAAAATTTAATATTTTCCGAAATGTATATCTTATCGCGATCGGCGTGCCTTAAGTTCGAGTTGAGAGCTCCTAAATTTTCGGAAATTTGAAACGATGACCGATATTTTGAACTGCTGTCGATCCAGCCTCCTCGGAAAATGATTTCGTGCTCTGGATGCAGTATAATGTTTTATTGAGGTTCGAGAGAGTCTTATTTAGAACCGGCCGCCTTCGATTCCACGTGGATATACGAGTGAGATACGTAATTTTTTAATCGAGTGGCGAGCACCTACCATCTGCTTTTCCATCTACATCGAACAAATCAGCACGTGACGAGTATCCGACTACGACCGATTGCTGAACCATCAACGAAATTTGAAGTTTGCTATCTTGCACCTATTTATAATCTTACCGACTGGTTTACTTCTTTTCGACTGAATAGACGGATCGTTATCTATTCTAGTCGGACTTGTTAGTTTTAGATGAGCAGTTATTCAAGACCCTAGGTCTATCTGGCTGCTGATCAGGGTCTCAATATGTGTTTCGAACGACGTTGGAGTAGTCTGACAAATTAGATGTACGTCTTCCTCTTTCGACCTCTGTTTTGGACATGTTACATGTCTTTGCTCTGGTCTCATCCTTATTGGAATTTCCACTGTGGCAATGATTCTCAAATCTGCGAGCTCGCGAGTCCAAGGCTCCCCCCCCCCCCTCGAAAGGGACTTGGAAAATTTTCGAGAAGATTTTCTCAGGAGTGATTCTGAAATCTGCGAGTCCGAGTTCGCGAGTCCGAGGCTCCCTCCCCTCTGTAGTTTCTAGCCTATCCTAATATAATGAGAAGGCGTAGGCTAGATTTATACTAGGCTAAGAAAACGCTGAGAGCCATTATGAAGCTATTAGATTGTGACGTCATAAGTCGGTGACGTCATAAGTCGGTGACGTCATAGGTTGGTGACGTCATAAGTCGTTAATCCTGGTCCGCTTAGAACATCTGAAACATACTAGAGCGGGACGAACGAGCGGAGGGAGTGAGGTTCCCTAATCTTATCAGCCTGAAATATACTAAAGTGGACTTATATGTACTGGACCAAGAAGCGAGTCAAACGTTCTAAATTTACTCTCAAGTAGTCCCATAGTCTTCCTATCTCTAGGCCTGTTTGATTGGATTTCCAATCCTTGCAGTTTTCTTTTTTTTTACTTTTGCTATTCTATCTTCGTATCATGGGATGAAAATTGATAACGACAAACTGTTGAACGTAAGTTTGAAAAGCAGTACAGCTTTTAACCAGCGACAACAATACCCTCCTCTAGAACTAAGGTTTCTCATAGCCTCAGTGACCTCTAGAAATGACGCCAAAACTGGACTTGTGATCTAGCCTCGGAGTACCCCTACCTCCGTTGAGTACTCGCGCTTACCGACTGAGCTGGCTTTGGGTCCTATCCGGACGGATAGGCTGGTATCAGAGTCTTGAGTATTTTCTGGGGTGGAAGTCGGTGGTCTGATGGCTATACTATGTGAAAGCTTCACCGGAATGAGTAAGATCATTTGATTTAGTTTGCCGTCTCGATAGGTTACGTTACATGAATCAAGTATAGGTTTTATATTGGTAGCAGGACGTGGCCCTTGTTACATCAAAGTATTTTCAGCAAAACTGAGCAAAGATGTGTTGCTTCTGCTCACCTCTGGGATTATCAAGAAGAGGGACTTTTTGACAGTACTTGTTGGATAACTTCCTGTCAACTTCGCTCCCGTGTTATCAGTAAAAAACTATGCATCTCAAATGAACTCAAAAGCCCCGAAATTCGCTGAGCACATTTTAACCTAAGATTCTGCATTCGATATAGACTCATCTGTTGTGCCATTATCGATCTCAACTCTCACATCCCTTTTCCCGCCGTACTAGATGCACAATGCCTCGTGCTCGTATCAAATCGTTGCACATATTCCATACTCAAAGTTTTCAGCTTCATTAAAATCTATACTCAGTTAAAAACATGTAACATTTCTTTCGAGCAAATGTGGACGCAAAATATAATCTCACGGATTTAGATTCAGCGCATCCCTAAATATTTCGCACTCGTAAATAATCTGCATTCGTGCAACATCCTCTAATCGCCGAATACAAAATTCCCATTAGGAAATTCCTCGTACGCTCAGGTGCGATGTGAGCCTACTTTTCTTCGTGCAAACGAATCTAATTGCTATCGCACATCACAGATTAAAATGAGTTCAGAGTTTACTTTCGCGGTCTGTTATTTAGCTTAGTCGTGAACAAGAGAATTATGCAGTAGGAAAATGTGCGCACGTTAATGATGTAGGCATAAAAGTAGAAGAAGAAAAATCCTCAAGCGTAGTAATACGGTGCTTGATAATATGGTGAAAGATTCTCATTATCTTTTCATTCCACCAAAATAAGAGTATTCAAATAGACCGAGGTCCCTTTTTCATCGTGATTTGTGTGTTCCTTAATGTTATGCTAACCTTACAATAAAAACTATTTCACGCAGCGCTGAATTGATTAGGGCTGAAATTAGTCGGACTTTATTTGTCCTCGTGAAGTACGAATGGAAAAAAAAACTTTCAGTCCTACGTCTATCGTGTAAATAAGAATCGCTCGCTCGTTGGAATAAGAAAAGGAAGAAAGTGACGTTCCATGAATCATTTATAATTTTTACGCGAATTTCGAAACGATTTTCCCGCTATCGTGTATCGCGCGTCGGTTTGTTAGTTTGCTTCTCGGTTCTGGAGTGGAGCAATCTTCCGTAAACCTTTTTCGAAGAACGAGAATTCAAAAGCATTAGCTACCGAGAAAAATGAATAATCCTGTCGTAATAATATGATCATAGTCCGTATCCGAGGTACCGACACGATTTGATTTAATTTTCTTTACTCTTTAAACATAAACTTGTATACTTAGTCTACTTTTTCTTTTTTTTTTGTACCCAACCCCGAAGTGACATTTTTCATTTCGATCGTTGAACGCGTTTTACGAGTATCGCGACTGTACTTTTTATCGACTACAAATCTTTATGATTTTCATTCCGAGATTTTAATAGATTATCGCGAACGACGCTATGAAAAAGTGGTCTACCGTCTGAAGCGTGTGACAAACCTTCGCCGTAATCCGTACTGCTAAACATTGGTCCGTAAAAAAGGATTTATTGTGTAGTATTTTTTCTCCTCGACAAAGAAGCAGGTGGAAGAAAATTTTCTTGAATTTTTTTTATGATCAGTTTTCGAATGAAGTTGTATTCTATGAAGTATTATTATTTGACGGTAAAATGTACGCTTACCGTCTTCAATCCTGCTTCGTGTAGGCAGAATATCCACATTGAGTGACGTCCCAAATGATTTCAGGAGGTATTTCTCAAAATGAAATTTCGACATTTTATGACTCACGGAAATTTGAAACATTTAACGTCGAACTGCAAAGATTGTTGTCTGCCGCTCTTAATTTTCAATCTTCTTCAAGGGTCGGCTCGAGAACCGGAGGCCTTTTTTCTTCTTTCTTTTTTTCTTCGTCTCAGTTGAGACGCTCATGTTCTGTATTTTTGCCTGGGCTCCTCCAACAACATTCGCAGGTGAGAGCTCCCTCCCACACCTTTTCAGAGCAAGCGAGCATTTGAGATTTTAAATATTGACCTATTTTGACCAAACTCATTTGTATTGCCACTACATGCCTACCCAAATAACATTCATGAGTGGGAGCCCCCTCCCTCACCCCTCCAAAGAGAACGACCTTATGAGACCCTAAATATCAACAACTTGTACCGAGCTCATTGTGTATCCTCTTTATGGCTCCCCCAACAACATTCATTGATTAGAGCCTTCGAATCCTTCAAGGGGAGCGAATATTCGAGACTATGATAATTCACCATGTCCTCTACATGCAACCCCAACAACATTCATAGGTGAGAGCTCCCTCCTCCTCCCTTCCTCAAGGGATTGAGCCTATGAGACCCTGAAAATTTACCAATTTTGGCCGAACTCAATGTATAATCATCTTTTACATGGCACCCCAACAACATTCATGGTTGAAAGCACCCTCCCCACTCCTTCAGAGAGATTTGGATCACACTGAATACATATTCTCTAGAGAGGCTATGCAGATTCATTGAGATGCTAACGTCTTCTATTTTTGCCTGTTCGTCATCTCTTTTTTACATGGCTCCCCTAACGACATTTGTAGGTTTGAACCTCCTTTTGCACCCCCAGCGATGGAGAAAACTAAATAAATGGGTATCCTGACTTAAATATGATGAGCTACGATGATAGTATTTATTATTGAGCGTATTTTTTGTGTTTTCATTGCACACGATTGCAACGACCAATGTATTAAATACATTTTATTGAATGTTCAAATCGGAAATCCATTTTCTTTAATGAATACAAATTAGACGGGTTATCTTACAACGCGGAGGGGAAATTAAATGAATAATAGCGAATGCATCGATATTATTTGAGTCAGTTCTATTTTAAGGTCCTCATTATTCAATTTGCCGCTTCGAGTACATGAAATGTTATTTGTCGACAGCCGACCCTCCTGCCACCTCGAGCAGCGAGATGTCTTGTTTTAGGGTCGCCGCGTCTCAAAGGGGCCGTATGGAAATTTATTTTTTCTATCATTCTCAGGCAGTCGCTGATGTTGTTTTGTGAGGGCACAATAGTTCACAGTACTCATGTGGATCGATCATCACTAGGCAATGCATTTATTTTTTAAAATGTGAATTTATTAAAATGAACAAACAGATGACAATGTACTGACTTTGAATTACAATAGAGTTTCATTGCAGTTCACAAAAATGGATTTACGTCAATTGTCAAATGTAAACCGTAATCAATTGTCCCGATAAATGGACTTGTACATACTAAAAGAACGCTCTACGTCACAATATGTGAGGGGAGCGTGAACCATATTTATCTATTGCTTTGGCACTATCATAATTGTAGCCTGCTAAAATATTTGCAATTATTCAAAGATGTACCAGTCCACACTTGAAAATTCTGCTTATAAAAGGAAAACATGTGTAAGAACCCTATAACGTTCTCACGAATTTTTGTGTAGGTAGTGTCACATCAATACTAGCAGTCAAAGTTCAGACTCGCATATCTCATAAGATAAAGAATAGTAGAAGAAGCTTGTCAATTGATTTCACGTTTCATGCGTGCGTCAAGATGATAGGGAAATATGAGGCCGGAAAGACGACACTGGAAAGACTTTGAGCACCAGTAGACGAGCATCGGAAGACGAGCACCCTGTCATTCTTACACATGTTTACAGTTGAATATTTGCTTCTGTCGCATGTGCAGCGCCGCCCCGTCCTCCATGGTGGAGTGGGTGCGGGCTGCTTACGCATTTGATTTTGTTTCTTTCAGTACCGGAATCAACCCTTTTGGGTCTAACTTCAGTGTTGGAATGATCTCCTCGGTGAACCCTTTCTTCTGCAGTGCCTCGCTGGCACGCAGGAAAACACAAGAACACACAACAACAACATCACCTCAAAATATAGTAAATTGCTGTTGGGGTTTCTTCATCTTCTTCTATCTTCAGGGAAGATCGTCGTCCCATTCATGGTCCATCTTCCTCTTTATGACGGTGACCGCAAATGCAGCCACCTGGTTCCATGCTTCTTTGGAACCTAGCATGGTAGATACCAGGCTACTTGGGTCAAGGGCTTCATCTACCCCGATCTCTTGAAGAGACCGACTAAGCTTGTCCCGCTCGGGCTTCCACGCCACGCACTCAAATGAGGTGTGCTCTGGCCCATCATACCGCCCTTGGTTGCAGTGTGATCACGTTGACTGCTCAACTTTCTCTATCTTCTCATGAAGGTACTTGTTTTTGCAGCCATGGCCACTTAACACTTGCGTCAAATGAAAGTTTAGTTGGCCATGGTGTCGGTTCATCCACTCATCAATTAAGCAGGAGCGCCTAGTCTCCTGCTTAACCCATAGAGTCTCACGGTTGGTCGTTGTATTTTTTTCTCGGAACACCTCCGCTCTCTCCTCAGCAAGGAGCTCGATTGGTGGTGAACGTGCTAATACGCAAAGAGCCTCTGTCGGAACTCACCTCAGCGCAGCACTCCGTTGGATCTTTACCATCTCTCTTCTTCTGTATGGTATCTTCATGGAGTCGGTCCATACTGGTGCACCATATAGGAGAATCAACAAGGCGGTGCTCACCATGACCCTTCTTCTTGCTTCTCTCGGTCCTCCTAGGTTCCTCACCAGGCGGCTTAGGTATCCAACTACCCGGCCTGCCTTTTCCGCTGCCATCAGGAAATGGTGCCTGGAACTCAGCGTCGAGTCAAACCAGGTACCCCGGTACTTCATCTTCTTCTTGGTCTTAATTTCCACACCTTGCAAGCAAAAGTTGAGTGGACTGAACTTCCGACAGGTCGTGAATAAAATGGCCTCCGTCTTATTAGCTGCTAGTTTGAGTCCAGCTGACTCGATCCAACGCTTCACTACATCTAGAGCCCGTTTTACCCTGCTCTCCATCGCTACAATTGTCTCGACAGTGCATACACCAGTGTGTCATCCGCCTAGCAGATAAGTTTTAACACCCGGCGGCAGCTTTACTTTAAATATCTCGTTAAATGCAACGCACCACAACAGTGGCCCAAGAACCGTCCCCTGCGGCACCCCACAAGTAACTGGGCTCTTCATTGTACCAGTGGACGTTTTTGCTTGGATTTCACAACAGCTAAGATAGCTGCTGATCATCCTGAGCAGGTATGCGGGCACTCCTGTGTCCTTGAGGGCTTCAAGATCCTCTCCTAAGGAATTGAATTGGACGCATTTCTTCTGTCAAGGCTGACGGCTGCGCAAAACTGACGCGTAGTTATCGCTGACTCGGCTATCGATGTGCAGCGTCCAGTTTGAAAACCGTACTGGCTGCTAGAGATTATATCTCTTTCCTTCAGGTAGCTCTCCAGTTGATTGTCTATCACTCTTTCCAGGAGTTTCCCAACATTGTCCAGCAGACAAAGTGGACGGTAAGAGGATAGTAGACCAGGTGGTCTATTCTTCTTATCGATCAGCGGTAGCTTGGCTTTTTTCCATCGCACAGGGAACAGTCCCCCAACAACTGCCGCATTGAATGTATCAGTGCCGGGTCAACTGAGTTTATGGCGCTCCGGACTGGATTTGGAATATCATCCGGGCCTGGAGCCTTCCAATACTTACCCCGCGGTCTATTGACTGCTGCATTCACCTCCTCGGTACCTAGGAGGGATATACCATCCTCTTCTACTATTGGTAATGCTACCTTTGGTGGTAACTGCTGTGGGAACAAGCCATCAATGATTCGACCCACAACATCCGGCTCCATTGCTGAGAGGCCCTATAGCTTCTGCAGCACTATCTTATAAGGTTTTCCAAATAAGTCATCCTCGGCCATCTCACAAAACTCTTGGCATGCAGCACTTTTGCTGTCTTTGATTGCCTTCTTCAGCCTTTTGGGAGCCAGCTAGTATTCAGGTGCAACCGCCCGCGCCCCTTCGCGGCCTCTACTACGCTGGTATATCCGGCGCTGACGGTTGCACTCTTTTCTTAACTTGGCAATCTGGTTGGTCCACCAGTAAACGGCTCTCCTCTTCTTCGGTGGACCTTACCTGGGCATGGCTACATTGCATGCTTTGGTGACTGTCTTAATCATTCTCTCTGCTGCTACCTCCGTGTTACCTGCTTGCCCTTCTCCTTGGTCCCATGTGAGAGCAAGGTAAGTAGCTTTCAGGCGGTCGCTATTCAGCTTCTTAATCTTAACCACCTATTTTCTTACCAGCTTCCGTGGAGCAGCGATTTCAACCTCCCGGCGGATGGAGAAGTTGATATCCCGATGATCGCTCCCAGAAAGCACCTTATCCAGTACTACCCAGCCTTCTACTCTTCGGTCTAGGCTCTCTGAAGCAAAGGTTACGTCAATAATGGATCCGTTGCACTCGGGTAGGAGTGTTGCTCACGTTGACCATTTCCAGCTGATTGTAAGCAATCCACTCCCCCAAGGCATACCCACGGATGTCAGTCCGGCCAGAACGCCATTCCTCTGACCAGGCATTAAAATCGCCTACCACAATGAACTTCTTACCTCGCCATCTGGACAAGCTTTCTTCCAGCTTGCTTAGAAAGTCCTCGAACTCCGGGAAGGAGCGATTTGGCGAGAAGTAGCAACTTACAGTTGAATATGAAGAAAAATATAATTTATGAATCAGATGTACGTTTATCGCAAAATACGCAAAAATATGCATTTGTAAATTTTGCAGGTAGGCTTCAGATGATATGGAATGTAAAGGAAATTAGTCAGATTTTAAATATGCTGCTTCAAAAATTATTTGTATTTTTATATAATTATACTCATATAATTTACATCCCTAATTATCACGTTTTGTTGTTTGATGTATTATTCTTACCTACAGCCTATCCGAAATAAGAGTTCCGTTCTACTACCCGAAACACACGACAGTTTGCACGTGGCAGAGGAGCGACAACGTAAGCTCACACTAGCAAAGCGCAGCGCTTGTGCGTGTTTGTGTTATACATACGTGCGTTCAGCGCTACTGAAAATTGTGGAACTCTTATTTCGAATAGACTGTATGATCATTACTTTGGGGCCGGCTCGCATTGCAATGGTCACCCGTATTGAAATCACATTTTCGTCTCAGTAAGTCGCTCACCTGTCTTGTCACGCAGCCCACAGCCCACTCTAGGATAGATCGTCACACGATTCCCTATCGTGTTGGCACATATCCCCGGTACAACTACAACCTTGAAACTTGTAACAATTTGATGTTACACCTCCTCTGATTCCTAGACTTGGGTTCGTACATGTCTCTACTTACCTACATCAGACTACGCTAGAGTAGCCTGGAAACTTCTGGAGTTATAAGAAGATAATGATGCATCCTCCTTGCAGCCCATGCTTCTTACCAAGTCGAGCTAGCACATCGGCTAATGTGTAAGCAAGCTAGAAGTCTGAGTCAGCCTACAATACCCTGCCCCCTGTATGGTCAACTCTGAAAGTTTTTCTAATTTTGGCAGGATTTGTTTTTGAACATCAGGAAAAAATCTCTTGAGTTTTGGTACTCCAAAAAAAAACAAGCTCAAAATCTGGACAGCAGAATGAGAACGTACTACTAGAATTCGTTTGAAAAGATCTTTATATACGTCTTTTTACACCATTTCTGATCCCTCCGCTGTAGCCATAAAATGAGCTGAACATTGATGTGTGCTCTAAAACGTAAAATACTTGATACTTAAAAGTTGGTATGCATTCAATTATGCTTCCAGATGGTTTCTTAATCACAAGAGGTTAGCGTCAGAAATTCCGAGAAAGTTTACCATTCAGCCCTTTTTCAATATGTTAAAAGTGTTTCCCATTTTAAGCATTCTCTTAGTAAGTTATTACAACTCCTTTGTTCGTTCTCGGTAACGAAGTTCTTTGAAGTGTTGTTGCATGCCAATGCTGGTTATCAAAACAAAGGCTGAACGCTAATAAATTTCTCTCCTTGCAAGTAGGCACGTGTCTTGTTCTGCGAAACAAACGCAAAAATTGGCTGAAAAAAATGGCAATAACCCATTTTCACACTTCAGTTAGCGCGCATTTTTCACTTGTCGAGAAATCCAATCTCGAGACGTAGGATGAAAACAAAAAAAACGCGCGTACAAGTACATAAACAGGTTAGCACGTGTATTTGTGTACATTTTTGATCGTGAAATGAAAAATAGACTACACTCATGGTCCATACGTGTGTACCGATGAATTACGTGCCTTCTCTTGCTCACATCTTGAAGTAGTCGTAGGTACAGTACTTTTTATGTACGTTTTACACGTGAAGAATTCCTGGTTCAAAACTAAACACGTACACAGCTGAAGCTCAAAATACGCGCAGTTCGGACTTCGCCGTAATAGGGGGGCGGGGAGAGCGAAAAACATTATTTTCGAGGCTTATCAACTTCCTCGTTTGTTTAAACTCTTTTCTCCTCGGGCATCGTATTTTTTATTTCAACTTTTTTTTTCTATCCTCAATTCGCTGAATCGGCCAGGCTGACTACTGCTGGTGGAAAGAACGTGTAGTATGGAGAGGTGACTTATGGAATACTTTTCGCGGAAATTTGGCCTTTATTTTCGGCGATGATTTTTTATTTATCTTTCAGGGTGTTTGAAACTGAAACCTATTTTTGCGACACTTGTGAAATAAGATAAACATACAACTCGAAGTTGTTGGTGACAAAACGACGAGGAAAGAAGGAAAAAAAAGTGAAATTTATTTTCGTCCATTCTCTTTCGCTCTTCTAAATATAATCTCTCCTTTTTTTTTTTTTTTTGATTTTTAAAGTTTGCTTGGCTTGACTTCTTATAGGTAGGACTCGTATCCTATTTATGTTTACGTTATTTTGATGGTATCCACTCAAATTGAGATCCTTTTCTCTATTTTTCGCGTCAAATTTGAAAAGCACAACTATATAGGATTTCAATGGTCATTGTTCCAAGATTTCACACAAGTCTCCTTCCTCATAGTTATACTTCGGATATCAACAGTTTCCCAAGTATTTTACCTCATCCAGATAACAAATTAAGTTAGGTTTGTAGTAGATGGTATCTCATTTCCAAAGAGAGATGATATGGTTATGTCTTTAGGCTGAGGATCAGTTGAAAATTTGTGTTACGTTGCGCTGTTTTACGTCACGCTTGATCGTGACCTAATTTGGGAACTTGGTGAAAGTTTTGAACTTGGCAAGCCTAAAACTGGTACCCTTAACCTTCATAATACTGAGCTTAACATACAGTATACTAGGTGTGACGCCACTTTTGGCTCTAATTCTCGGCGTCACAAATTGCAGAAGAAAAAGATAAATCATCGAAGTTTCAACGTACGAAGTTAGTCAGAATAGGTACACTTAGTGCATAGGAAAATGTACCGCTAGATTTCAATATAAAAACACTCATGTAAATATCCGTACGACACCTCGTATGACGTATAAATCGTCATGATCCGCGAAACCAATTATAAGATGTATTATACCCTTTCCATACGATTCTTACCAGCTCCTAAAACAATTATCCAATAATGTATATTTTCCCCAAACTGTAGATTAGACCAGCCCTCGAGCCGGGTTAACTTCAAGAGTAAAAATGTAACTTTGAACCAATTCGATTTTGCTCCAAGCTGAAGAAAAAACCTTTTTGATTATAACCTTGTTCATCGATTGTAACCTTGTTTATTGATTGTGAATTCCGTGTAATTATTTGAAGTGCAAATATGAAGTTAGAAAATCAGTTCTTTCATTTTTCATATTAGCCGGTTAAATTATGATATCGCAACCATACGCAAACTCTCATCACACTAGGTGTCAAGGAAAGGGTTGGGAGGAAAAAAACAGACGCGGATAAAGTGACCCTCTTTTGGCAGGAGACACGCCACCCCATGCGGTACAAAAATATTTGAGAGTTCCCGTTTAAGAGATCATTGAAGTGTCTTTTATGACATAAGCCTACTTTGGAATATTTTAGGATAAGGCTTTAGAGCGGCACACTCGCTTGTTCTAGTATGAATCTACTTTGGAATATTTCAGGCTAATGAGCCTTCTTGATCTAGTGTAAATCTACTTTAGTATAATATTTCGGGCTGATGAGATTAGGGGGCCTCACTCGCTCCGCTCGTTCGGGGCGTAACCGAATTGAGTCCCGGGAGCGGGGAATACCTTTTTCTGATAGCCGAATTGAGTCCCAAAGTGTCGGGGGTACATAACCGAATTGAGTTCCGAAGGGAGAGTGGACGGTGAAATAATATCCGAATTGAGTCCCATAGTGTCGAGGGTAGAAAGAGGCAAAGTCCGGATTGAGTCCCGAAGTGTCGGCGGTACTAAGTCTGAGAAGATTGGTGAATTCATTCATTTCCCTTCGTCCTCTGCTGTAGGCTTAGACACTCTTCTTGAGGTCCAATGCGACATCTACGCCAAAATCCTTGACATTCGCAATTTGAAGAAACGTATAAGCTCGCCCGGTAAACTGTCATCTTGTCTGAAGCACCTGTTGAGGCACTGATCAGGGCTTCATAAGGGTAGTAATTCCCATTGAAGCTCTCTTGAATCCCTGAGAAGCCCTTTTGAAGCCCTGATCAGGGCTTCAAAAGGGTTTCAACTGGGCCTCTCAGAGCTTCAGGCGAGCTTCAAGAGGGCTTCTACTGGGCTTCTCAGTGCTTCAAGCGAGCTTCAAGAGGGCTTCAACTGGGCTTCTCAGTGCTTCAAGCGGGCTTTAAGCAGACTTCGAAAGGGAAAAACAGGGGTAGTAATTCTCAAGTGCTTCAGAGTGCTTCAGAGTCCTTCAGATTGTTTACCGGGTCAGTAAAAAAAGAGGCTGAGGTTGCAAAACTCATGACGCGGCGTGATCTTGGCGAATTGTCGAGAATTGAATTCGTTAAGCGCGTATCCTTCAAATTTCTGCTTCTGGCTATTAAAAGATGATTACACCCGAATACTTTCCACGCCTAGTACCTCCCATGGGTACTAGTGTGCTCAAGACATAGCCACGTGCCAACTCATTTTTAAACCGCACCGATGCATGCATCGACAGTCCCGAGTCTGTTGAAGCGAGAAGGAAAATGAAAATCATTTGTGAACTCGAGACTCAATTCGGTCGTATACCCCCGCTATCTCGGGACTCAATTCGGCTAAAAACGATGTTTTGGGACTCAATTCGGCATCGCCCCTCGTTCGTCCCGCTTCTTGGCCTCGTACAAGTCTACTTTAGTATATGTGACCTGTTCCAGGGAAAGGATATCAGTGCTGCCAGATATATTCAAAAATCCGTATCCGTCATTTAAAACAGATTTTGACCGATTTATCAATACCGATCAGGAGAAAGGTATCTCTCATACAAGTGGCTGAGGTACTTTTCCCTTGATTCGACTCGATGTTCATGAAAGACTGCAGTATCAGACCTGAACGACCAGGAGAGAAGTATCTCTCATATGAGTGTCTGAGGTACTTTTCCCTTGAGCGCAAGGAATTCTTCTTTTACGCAAAATTCTTATTTTTGAAGACCAAAAATCCATATATCTGGCAGCACTGAAGGGTGGCAGTTGAACTCCGTTTTCGCTCATCTGGGAGATTTGCGTTCTACTGCTAGTTTCCCTTATCTTGGAACAGGTCACATTTTTCAGATGTTGTAAGCGGACCAGGATTGACGACAATATGACATCACCAACTTATGACGTCACCAACTTATGACGTCACCGACTTATGACGTCACAAGCTAATAGCTTCATAATGGCACTCGGAGTTTTCTTAGCCTAGTTTAAAACTACGTCTCTTCATTATATTAGGATAAGCTAGAAACTAACGAGGGGTGGAGGGGGAGGGCCTCGGACTCGCAGATTTGAGAATCACTGCCACAATGAAAATTCCCGTAAGGATGAGCCCAGTGGTGATGGGCGATAGTCGATAGTCTCATGCTATCGATAGTCCCAATAGTTTTTCCTGAAGCTATCGATACTATTGATGGTTCTAATGAAAAACGTCGATCAGGAGAAAAGTACCTGTGCTACTTGTGGGATAGATACTTTTCTCCTGATCGTTATTTCTTTGGGAAATCCTGTCGAAGAATGTATTCCAGTGTTACCAGATGATGGACGCGACTAAGAAATACTTCAAAAACGTGGCCCCACACAGCACATGATTATTGGGAACTATTGATAGTTCCCATCACTAGAGCCCAGAGAAAAGACATGAAAAATGCCAAAATTTCCTCCCTTTCAGACTCAAAGTCCAAATCTTTCAAAGGTGATGTCATAGAGGCTGGTACTGTTCAAAAATTTCAGCCTCGCGTCATAAATTGCAGTTGAATAGAATTCACTTGCGACGAGACTACTCTGTTAGAGTAAGGTTTGAAGTTTAGCCTCCCCCCCCCCTAATAATGCTGACGCTCTCGCAAACGTCGTCGCCGATTTGGCTGAGAAGATCGGTCCCGGAGTTAATACTCAAGAAACGTGTGCTGATTTGGTCCGTAATACTCCGCTTTCGTGCATGAATAGCCCTGCGAGAGAGGTGATCAAGGGTCTGAGGAGGAAGCTGAGGGAGGAGGGACCATTAATCACGAAAGCTGATTAAAGGAATTCCATAGTCGTCATGGAGAAGTCCATCCATGTCACTAAGGTTGAGGAAGTGCTTCACCAATGTAAGGCCATTGAATTTCCCTAAGTACGTCAAAGAGGTTAGGAAGAGTACTGTTTTAATAAGCAAGCTTGCGGCCAAAAAAGTCCTGCTCGAACCGAATCCCGTGCCTCTTCTCTTTTATGGATTGCCTAAGATACATAAAAAGGATACTCCAATGCGTCCTGTCGTATCTTATGTCTCCTCCCCCGCTTACTCTCTCATCATATTATACTTGTATAGATGGTTTAAATCTCGCATTGAATATGAGTCGACTTACTTGATTAAAAATTCTGTTTTCTTACTTGATAGACTTGAAGACCAGTTGCTTCCTCCAGGCACCACTATTTTTTTTCGACCTACCGAGAGTCTATGCTATGCAACATATCGGTGACCTCCTTGTCCGGCCGAATACTCCTCGCGAAGAGTTGCAGGAATTCTATAATTTACTCAATGTACGTCGGTATCCTAACTTTTGTGAGTTTAATGGAACATTGTTCAAGTTCCCAGAGGAGGTTTGCATTCCTATTGAGTCTCCATTAGGTTTCCTTGTGTCAAAGATCTTCGTGTCCAAATTTGAGGCTGACCTCTTCTTCTCGGGCAAAGTATTCCTGGCCTACGTCCACTATTGGCACAGGTATGTAGATGACGTCTTATGCGCGTGGACCGAACCCCAAGATCTCCTTAGTGAGTTTCCTAAGTATCTTAATGCTCAATATCCCTCCATCAAAATAATCCACTTTAATTGGAGGCTCTAAAATCAACTTCTTGGATCTCACTATCTCAGTTAGAGATGGAGTCCATGAGTTCTCAATATAATTATAAAAGAAATACTTCGACCTATATTCTCGTCCACGGCTCGTCATTCTTCCCTGTTGCTCGCAAGTTTGCGGCATTCAATAATTTTATTCATCGGCTAAGCCGCATCCCGCTGAACCAGACAGCTTCCTAAAAAGAACTTCAAATTATAAAATATTTGGCTGGAGTGAATGAGGTCAACGTGGACATTGACCTTATGGTCCGTAGGAAGATTACGCGGAATTGTCTCGATTCAGCTACCTCTTTCCCATGCGATTCTTGCGGAGATTACCTAGACTGGGATGAACCATTCATGATATTTTGTTGAAGGTATTTCCGTTGCATCAAAAAGCGACTTCAAGGTTGATTTTATGAGAGGAAATGAAAACGGAGTTGCCTGGCCTTGGTCGTCTGCTATCAAGAGCCACTCAAGTTTTCGTTTAGTAGAACTCGATTTATAAAACTCCCCTTTTTGGGAGAAATTCCCTCAAAATTAGGTCGTACTTTTTGGCTTCCGGCCATTCTCCTAGGGGTTGTCGAGCTAAAGGACCCCATACCGTCTCTGGAGGAGAGCGGAGTTTTTAGCGTTGCTTGTAAGGACTGTAATGGTATCTATGTAGGCGAGACTAGTCGTCAGATTAAAATCAACTTGACTGAGCATCCAAAAGATAGGGAACAGATGCAGTGTAAAAAACTCAACAACCAAGGCGCCGACTGTAGTGAGACTAGACAGCGTTATAAAATTGACTCGAGACTACCTCGTTAGTGTAGAGGGAAGTAGAAAACCACAGGAAAGTCATTGCACCATATTTCGATTGGCCGTATCGTTGGTAAAAGGGCGTCAAATCACCTTCCTCTGGGAGGGGAAAGTTGAATGGAATTGATTGTCTGTTTAAATCTTCAACACCAGCGGTCTCTCAGCTATGAGAGCTATTGTTTTCTCTTCAATGCCGTGGATGTTGATCACCTCCGAACACAGATGAAATACCAGCGTGACTTACTGAATATGTCGCGCCATAATGTTCAAAACACAAAGACCGAGTAATCGGATTCTTTAACGGTTGAGAGAACGTTCAATCATACAAATATGGAAGGACAAGAAGTAATCAAAACTTTGGTAGCGCGCAGCGACACATTCTACTCGAACGAGCGAAATACAATATTAAGTACACGCCAGGTTAACCGTAAATACCGGGTGAAAAGTGTAAATTAGTATTTATTTTACTGCTTGTTTTAGAGGGAAATCACTCGGCCGGAATACAGAATTTAAAAGCCCGAGATTGAAAGGTCGAAATAGGAATTAACGTTCTGTTAGTTGTAAATTTACCGCGGATGATGGGAGTTGAAAATTAATTTTCGTAATTTACTCGGCGCCCTCGAACTTCCTCCGCAGTTTTTTCTTTTCTTTGTCTCTTTTTTTTAAGGGCTTCTTTGATACGACTAAGTACAACTTTGTAATATAATAATAGCCTTTTGTCATCGCGGTCGATTATTATTCCACACTTTTAAGCGTTTTGGCGCGGTGAACATGTAAACTTTTTTTTCATTAGCCTATAAACTTGATTTTCTAAATTTTCAAAACTCGTTTATTTATACTTTTCTCCATTTTCGGCGGAGCTTGATAACTTACAGGTATTACGCTTTATTTGCTCGTGCTTGAACGTGCCCGCAATTCTCGATTTGAAACGCCTAACCATTTTTTTAGGATCTTGAATTTGAATTTTAAACGTATTCTTTTCGAAACTGAAAAATTCTAAACAAAAACCAACAATTAATATTCAACTCATACGATAGCAGGCTTGAATTTTACAGAATTTAATGATTGTAGGTAACTGATTTTATAGTTCGATCAAATTGTACTTTTTATCGAACTTGATTTGGCGCAAATTTTTAATGTCTTCACCGGCACTCTAGCCCTCAACCATGAGGCTGAGTCTCGGGCATAGCTCCAAAAGAGGTAAAGAGAAGAATGTTGATGACGTCACGAGCCGATTCAACGGATGATAATAACCTCATAAGGAGGTTCACAGTGGTTGATGTCTTCATTGTGCTTCTTCCCGCTACCGGCTGAAATTTTTCCTCTTTTCATATGTTTCATGTCTTTACTCTGCCCTGACCCTTCATTTGAAATTTTTCGAGTGCCCCCCCGCCCCATCTTCACCCTTGTTACTCCGTAGGTCATTCATAAATATGCGAGTTCACCCCGCTTAGATTATGTATCAAGTTCATACTAGCTTCATACTAGGATTCTACTAGTCTCAAACTAGACTAATTGACAAAGAGAAACCCATGAAACATGATTTTGGTTTATTTGGCTCTGCCAAAACATCATTTCACATGTCTCTACCGGTGCCCTATCAATGTTGTCTGTTGGAAATGAAAATTTTTGAGGAATCTTTAACTTGATCTAGCACCTGAAAGTCTTGTATTATCATTCCTCAAAAAGTACTACCCGTGCACGCCTAACTAGTGTCGCGTAGTGACCGCTGGTATACCAAACCTTGCAGGGTATTCGGGGATGTATGTATATGCAACTTGTTGTACACCGTTTTGGAGTTTGCCAACAGGCAAAACCTACCCTTAATGTTACTGACTGCTTTATGAAGAGACGTCACTAATTATTTTAATAAAATCTTAATACAAAAAGAAATAAAAATAGTTAATATTTAATATTATTCACAATAATAATTTTTTATCAATTCATCAATATTTATATAATTTGAATTGAAATATTAGTTTGCGAAATTAAAAATAATGTATAAATTTCTAATTTTAAAAATTATCGATAAATAAATGATTATTAGTATAAATTTAATTACAAAATTAGTGTGAAAGAATTGATACAAGAAAATTAAGATAAATTAAATTAATCAAAATTAAAAAATTTATACTTATTAATGAAATTATTTCATTTGATTTTGATAAAAATTATGAAGGTAATACTTGAAGATAGTAGAATGATTAATACATTGAAAAATTTAATTTAAATAATAATTAAATAGAAATTTTCATTCAAGAAAAAATAATTATTTATGTGATTCAACATCTATCAATATTTGTCATCAATTGAAACATTTTTTTCTCGAGTGGCTTGAATGTCAAGTATCTATTTTTTAAATTAATTATGAAATTATTTCTTTGAAAACTCAAATGGAATTATAAATCATGAATAAACTTGAATTTTCAAAAAATCAAAATTCAATTATTATAATTCATTTTATAATTTCGTATTGAATATTTTAATTGACCTCATTTTATTTTAATTTTAAAAATTAAATTTATTTTGAATAAAATTATTAATATATCAAGAAAAAGTATTATAAATTAAGTTAATAAGAAATTGAAAGATATTTTTATTGATAAAATTATTCCAATTGATATTGCTAGAAATTATGAAAGTAATACTTGAATATAGTAGAATGATTAAACTTATTAATACATCAAAATATATAATTTAAATATAATTGAATAGAAATTTTCATTATTAAAGAATTAATTATAATATTTATATAATTTTACATCTATCAATATTTGTCATCAATTAAAACATTTTTTCCTCAAGTAGCTTGAGTGTCAAGTATTAATTTTTCAAATTAATTATGAATTAATTCCTTTGAAAAATTAAATGAAATTATATCATGAATAAATTTAAATTTTCAAAAAATCAAAATTCAATTATTATAATTAAAATTAATTTATTTCATGATTTTGTATTGAATATTTTGATGAAATCATTTTATTTTAATCTTAAAAATTGAATTTTGTTTTAATAAAATTATTGATAATTCTTATAAATTAAATTAATAAAAATTGAAAGATATATTCATTAATGAAATTATTCCAATTGATTTTGATAAAAATTATGTAAGTAATACTTGAATAAAGTAGAATGATTAAACTTATTAATACATCAGAATATATAATTTAAATATAATTGAATAGAAATTTTCATTATTAAAGAATTAATTATAATATTTATATAATTTTACATCTATCAATATTTGTCATCAATTAAAACATTTTTTCCTCAAGTAGCTTGAGTGTCAAGTATTAATTTTTCAAATTAATTATGAATTAATTCCTTTGAAAAATTAAATGAAATTATATCATGAATAAATTTAAATTTTCAAAAAATCAAAATTCAATTATTATAATTAAAATTAATTTATTTCATGATTTTGTATTGAATATTTTGATGAAATCATTTTATTTTAATCTTAAAAATTGAATTTTGTTTTAATAAAATTATTGATAATTCTTATAAATTAAATTAATAAAAATTGAAAGATATATTCATTAATGAAATTATTCCAATTGATTTTGATAAAAATTATGTAAGTAATACTTGAATAAAGTAGAATGATTAAACTTATTAATACATCAGAATATATAATTTAAATATAATTGAATAGAAATTTTCATTATTAAAGAATTAATTATAATATTTATATAATTTTACATCTATCAATATTTGTTATCAATTAAAACATTTTTTCCTCAAGTGGCTTGAGTGTCAAGTATCAATTCTTCAAATTAATTTTGAATTAATTCCTTTGAAAAATTAAATGAAATTATATCATGAATAAATTTAAATTTTCAATCCAAATTCAATTATTAGAATTAAAATTGATTTATTTCATAATTTTGTATCAAATATTTTAATAAAATCATTTTATTTTAATTTTGAAAATTGAATTTTGTTTTAATAAAATTATTGATAATTCTTATAAATTAAATTAATAAAAATTGAAAGATATATTTCTTAATGAAATTATTCCAATCAATTTTGATAAAAATTATGTAAGTAATACTTGAATAAAGTAAAATGATTATTAATACATTGAAAAATATAATTGAAGTATAATTAAATACAAATTTTTATTATTAAAGAATAAATTTTTATGTGATTCAACATTTTATCAATATTTATTATCAATTAAAATATTCTTTTCAAGTGGCTTAAAAGTCAAGTATCAATTTGTTAAATGATTATGAATCACTTTCTTTTTAAAAATAAATGAGATTATATCATGGATGAATTTAAATTTTCAATCCAAATTCTATTATTAGAATTGAAATTAATTTATTTCATAATTTTGTATTAAATATTTTAATAAAATCATTTTATTTTAATTTTGAAAATTGAATTTTGTTTTAATAAAATTATTGATAATTCTTATAAATTAAATTAATAAAAATTGAAAGATATATTTCTTAATGAAATTATTCCAATCGATTTCGATAAAAATTATGTAAGTTATACTTGAATAAAGTAAAATGATTATTAATACATTGAAAAATATAATTGAAGTATAATTAAATACAAATTTTTATTATTAAAGAATAAATTTTTATGTGATTCAACATTTTATCAATATTTATTATCAATTAAAATATTCTTTTCAAGTGGCTTAAAAGTCAAGTATCAATTTGTTAAATGATTATGAATCACTTTCTTTTTAAAAATAAATGAGATTATATCATGGATGAATTTAAATTTTCAATCCAAATTCTATTATTAGAATTGAAATTAATTTATTTCATAATTTTGTATTAAATATTTTAATAAAATCATTTTATTTTAATTTTGAAAATTGAATTTTGTTTTAATAAAATTATTGATAATTCTTATAAATTAAATTAATAAAAATTGAAAGATATATTTCTTAATGAAATTATTCCAATTGATTTTGATAAAAATTATGTAAGTTATACTTGAATAAAGTAAAATGATTATTAATACATTGAAAAATATAATTGAAGTATAATTAAATACAAATTTTTATTATTAAAGAATAAATTTTTATGTGATTCAACATTTTATCAATATTTATTATCAATTAAAATATTCTTTTCAAGTGGCTTAAAAGTCAAGTATCAATTTGTTGAATGATTATGAATCACTTTCTTTTAAAAAATAAATGAGATCATATCATGGATGAATTTAAATTTTCAATCCAAATTTTATTATTAGAATTGAAATTAATTTATTTCATAATTTTGTATTAAATATTTTAATAGAATCATTTTATTTTAATTTTGAAAATTGAATTTTGTTTTAATAAAATTATTGATAATTCTTATAAATTAAATTAATAAAAATTGAAAGATATATTTCCTAATGAAATTATTTCAATTGATTTTGATAAAAATTATGTAAGTAATACTTGAATAAAGTAGAATGATTATTAATACATTAAAAAATATAATTGAAGACATTGAAGTCAAATTGAATACAAATTTTCTTCAAAGAATAAATTTTTATCTGATTTAACATTCACCAATATTTGTCATCAATTAAAATATTCTTTTCAAGTGGCTTAAATGTCAAGTATCAATTTGTTAAATAATAATGAATCACTTTCTTTGAAAAAATAAATGAGATTATATCATGAATGAATTTAAATTTTCATTAATTTATTTCATAATTTTGTATTAAATATTTTAATTAACATCATTTTATTTTAATTTTAAAAATTAAGTTTATTTAAAATAAAATCAAGTGCTAGTGTAAAGCTAAGTATGGAATACTAGAGGAGGTCCTAGCCTAGTTCAATTTCAGTTTACTGTATTTTAAATGATGAGCCTGCGCCCTGACTCCCGGGTAGGCCTGAGGTTCGACGTTGGTTCGCCTCTCCTCTTTGTCTAGTATAAGTCTAGTAAAATCCGGGAGGTCCTCGCCTAGTAACTATCACCCACTTTTTGGTTTCATATAAGTTCAGTTTACAATATTTGAAGATTTAAAGATGATAGCTCCAGGGGGAGGGGGGGGGAGCGAGCGCAGCTGAACCTTCTATAGCAGCCCACTTCGGGCCCAAAATTCGATGAAGGGTAATATACTGTAGGTAATGAAAGAATAACCAAAACCCGAAACCGTACAAGGAAGTCTCAAGGTCATGGTCATGCGGATGTCAGGGGACGCCCGGACGCGTATTTTAAGATTGGGGTAGGGATAGAGAAAAGTGGACCGATTTCGTTATTCGATGAATACCACGCACGTTTTGTCTAAAAGCGAAAGTCAGGGTCAGAATTTCATAATTTTATTATTGAACATTGCTAGAAAGGTCGGATTCAAGTTTCTAGTATTATCACAGAGCTGAAAGACGTTTGGAGTGATGTCATTAAGTCTTTTGAATTGATTACAACTTGACCGTGAAGAATTATACGCTCTCTAAGAATGATAGAAACGACAAAAATGAAAGCGCTGTCGAAAAAATACCATCTCGTGCACGTGTAAGATAGAGGCGAATTCTGCGGTAACGCAATTCTGTTTAATATCATTTTCCTTCGTCGGATACGAATGGTGTGGTGCACTCTTACGCTGCGAACGCATGTGTTGAATAAATCGTCTATTCCGTTTGCCGTAAATCGGTACGCATAAAAATAACAAAACATGACTCTCGAATACTCACTGGCTAACGGTACGATGAAATTCGATTATAACGAAAACTGACATACAATCAGAACTTCGCAAGGACATCGGTCCACAAGATTTTCACGCTAAGTATCGAAAAAAAAAACACTGAAATCACTCCCACCTCGAAGACATTACACCGAGATAATGAGGGTTTCACATAACTGCGCTTTCGATCAAATCCCAAGGGGTAATCTTGACTGCGGACTGATTTATGGACTTCTTAACACACGATGTTATAATTAATTTTATTTAATTGCGACGTGATAAATACAAAATAAAAGCTTTCGGAAGATGGATGCGTTGGACGACTTATTTCTATTGCGTAATTAAAATAGAAAAATATCAGGCTCTGAATAAATGACGAAGCTGAAATCACATATATTGCTCGTAACGTTGCTCGTCGTCATTGTTAAATGGTAAACGTAAAATAATTTTTCGTATGTTTAGACGGTATTCGTAAGATGCGTGTATATACGCGAGAGACCAGATGTTTCGGTATAACCTAAGTGTAATAATATTTTGTATCCTTAGTTCAGAGTGCGAGCAATAAAAATTAGTAGTAGTCCGCAAATGTTTGTGTCTGTATCGTCGTGTCTTTCGAGCTCTACGAAAGAGAGTTACGTGTATACGTACGTTGATATGATCGCACAGAATATTCGTATGACTTTTCTATTCGTCGGACCGTAGACCCCCTTTCCCCTAATTATTTTAACATGGTAGCAGAGCGTGGTTATCGGAAAAGTGGTTCGGCTACCAAGGGGAAATTGAGAAAATTTTTCTGTGCTTAAATTGTTTGAAATCGCGGAAATTGCGGAAGTGTCGAATATTTGTGTACGCGGAAAAACGCGGAAATCATCATGACTGATCTTGAATATGGGACGCTTCCTGTCCCTCGCTTCTCCAAAGGCGATGCCTACGATAAATGGAGGTATAAATTTCTATTATTGCTGAAATTGAAAGGCTGTGAAGAGATCGTCAAGTATCAAGTGCGTCCGGAGTCATCGCCCATATCGGAAGGTGATTGGAGGAAAAAGGATATCAAAGTATGTAATTTCTTTGCTGCGGCAGTGGATGTGGATCTTATTATGGAGTGTCAGACCGGCTATGATATGCTACAAAAACTCGATAACCTGTACTTGAAAAAGAGTGAAACTAAGCAAGTCCTAATTGAGAAGAAAATAATGGCGTTAAAATTCAGTGAAGCCAGTGCGGAGGACTTCTTTTCGAAATTTGATCGTCTGATTAAAGAATTGAGTGCGGCTGGTGGTTCAGCAGATCGAAAAAGAAAATTGGGATACCTACTCTTGCTCCTCCCCGAAAAGTATAATCATATCGTTGACGGGCTTGATCAACTTCCTGAAGATCAACGTACGGTGGAGTATGTGATGGAAAAGGTGTTGCTGCGGAAACAAATAGCGGAAAATAAAGATTCCGGAAAAACACACGACGAGAAACACGATCCACAGGTGTTTAAAAGTGCAACCGTATCGGAAAATCGAGGTCGTGGAAATTACTATGGTGGACGTAGAGGAACTAGCTCTGGAAGAAATTTTCATGGTTATTGCAGCAGGTGTTACAAATACGGCCATATGAGACGGGATTGTCACGTGAAAATTGACGATGCGGAATTTCAGAACAATCAGACCAATAGGCGTGAGAATTTCAATCGAGGACGAGGTTATGGAAATTGGAGGCCAGGACGAGGAAATTTTCGTAGGCGCGGGAACCAACACACTCAGCAGGAAAGTTCTAACTCGAATGAGGTAAAAAGTAATAATTTAGAAGCTTTTACAACTGAGGCAAACGAAATAAATTCTCATAAAGTAAAAATCGAAAAAGACAGAATTTTGTGGATTTTAGATAGTGGTGATACGGATCACATTTGTACTTCTGATAAGTATTTGATAAATAAAGTAAAATTGGAAAGTGCAGTTAACGTAAGAGTCGGTGATGGACGACCATTGAAATCTACGATAAAGGGTAGTATCAAAACGTATTTTTATGTAGGAGGTCAGTACTCTGAAATTCTCATCAATAACGTATACTACGTGCCAGAGATGCGCCGAAATTTATTAAGTGTGGGTCGTATCACTGATGAAGGCAAGAAACTTACGTACGAAGGGAATTATGCAGAAATTTATAATAAAGAAGGCAGGTTACTAGCAAAAGCCAAGAAAATAAATCGTTTATATTATATTACGAGTTTTCAAAATCCCGAAATAGAAAGTAACGTAACTTTTTCAAATGAGAAAGAGAAATGGCATCGTATCTTGGGCCATACAGATTTTTATAATTTGAACGTAATGTGTAAAAATCAGTTATTGGAGGGGTTGCCTCAGAACTTAGGGAATGAATTTATGAAATGCGAATTTTGTCTTACGTGTAAAATGACGAATAAAAAGTATGGTGTTAATAATCGTAAGCGCGCACGGTATTGTTGCGAGATTATTCATACAGATGTTAAGACTATGGATACTCCAGGATATAATGGAGAAAAATATTTTGTTGTGTTTGTCGATGATTATTCAAATATTGCTCAGGTATATCCTATCAATAGAAAATCTGAAGTATTTACTAAATTTACGTCTTATGTAAATTACGTTGAAAATTTGACTGGGAATCGAGTGCGTGAAGTAAGATGTGACAACGGCCGAGAATATTTAAATTCGAATTTTTTTGCTTTTGCGAGGAATAAAGGTTTTCGAATTCGACCTTGTCCAGCGTATAATAAGGAGTTGAACGGAAAAGCAGAAAGGTTTATAAGATCTGTTATGGACAAGGAAAGATGTTTACAGAAAGAATCAGGGTTAAGTAAAGGTTATTGGCCTGAGTTTGTCAGATGTGCAGCTTATTTGCATAACAGGATATTGAGTTCAAGTACGTCGATACAAAAAACACCTTATGAAATTTTCTTTGGAGAGAGGCCTACCTGTAAGAATTTGAAATTGTACGGAAGCGATGTGTTTGTAAGAATACCTGAGGAGAAACGAACAGCTCAGAGTGACAAAAGTAAGAAAGGTGTTTTGGTTGGTTACTCCGATGTAGGATATAGAGTTCTAGTTGATGGAAAAGTAGAAGTGGTACGGAATGTTGATATAATTGAAGATGACACTACATTAATTACGATTGAAAGTGACAACGAGGAAAAGAGGAATGTGAGAGAATCAGATAGTGATTCAGGAGGAGAAGAAGAATCTAAATTGAGAAGGTCTACTCGAGTGAGGAAACAACCGGATTGGTATCAAGCTCATGAAATTGAAGTGTACGCGATGGATGTAGACAATGATAGTCCGAAGACTTATGAGGAGGCTCTGAATAGTCAGGAATCTAGTAAGTGGAAAGTAGCTATCAAAGAAGAGTTGGACGCTATGGAGAGAAATAAGGTGTGGAAAATCTGTAAAAGACCTAAAGGCGTGAAGACGATTGACTCGAAGTGGATTTTTGTGAAGAAAAATAAGGAGAATGGCAAAGTGCGTTATAAAGGAAGATTGGTAGCTAGGGGATTTATGCAGACGAGAGATTTTAGTAATGAAGAGACGTATGCCCCTGTAGCGAAACTCAGTACTATACGAGTATTTTTGAACGTAGTCTTACAGAAAGGTTTAATGATCAAACAGATGGACGTGACTTCTGCTTTTTTGAATGGTGTCTTAAAGGACGAAGTTTACATGGAACCTCCCGAGGGTTTGCAGGTTGAACGCGGATACGTGTGTAAACTGGAACGAGCTCTTTATGGGTTAAAAACTGCTCCGTTATTGTGGAATAATGTGTTTGACGGTATTATGATGGAACTAGGCTTCACAAGATCGAAAAATGATGGTTGTCTGTATACAAAAAATATCGAAGGAAGTTCTACGAGTCTATATGTACTTTTATACGTTGACGATTTGTTGTTAGCATCTGGTTCAGACCGGGAAGTCGTAAAAATAAGCGAAGTGTTATCAGAGAGGTTAGAAATGAAGGATCTTGGACTACCTAAGAAGTTTGTCGGTTTCGAGTTAGAGTGGAAAGAAAACGAACTCATTCTCAGTCAAGAGAATTACACGTTAGCCATATTGAAAAGATTTGGGCTACAAGACTGTAAAACTGTAAGTATGCCTCTAGAAACAAACTTTAAAATCAACGAGGCAGAAATTAAAAACGAAATTAATGTCAACGAAAAGAATAACGTAAAAATTTATCCTATTCGTGAGTTAGTAGGATCTTTATTGTATTTGTCAGGAGGTACGAGGCCAGACCTCACACATGCTGTTAACGTAATGAGTCGATATCAGGATTTTCAACATGAAAACATCTGGAAGGCATTGAAAAGAATTTTGAGGTATCTTTGCGGAACTGTAACGTACAAGTTGAAATATTTGAAATGCGGTGAGACAACTAACGTAAACGATTCGTATTTAAAAGGTTTTGTTGACGCGGATTTTGCGTCTGAAAATGATCGTAAATCGGTCTCGGGTTTTGTTTTTTTTATGTGTAATAATGTTGTAAGCTGGAGCACACGAAAACAACCGTGTGTAGCTTTGTCCTCCACGGAAGCCGAATATGTGGCTCTTGCTAATGCGTGCACAGAGGGTGTATTTTTGAAGAACCTATTACAGTATGATTTTAATATCCTCATGAAAAATGTAATCTTATACGAAGATAATATTAGTTGTATCGCACTTGCTAAGAACTGTGAGAATACGAAGAGAACGAAACATATTGATGCTAAATATCATTTCATAAAAGACTTAGTCGATAAGAAAATTGTTGTTCTAAAATATAAGCAGAGTAATGAGCAAATTGCGGACATTTTTACGAAACCAATTACTCGGTCAAAATTTGAAAAGTTTAGGGAATTGTTGAATGTTACTCCTTGAGTATTAATCCTAGAATAGATTATTGATTAACTGGTATTGATTAAGAAATTTGAAAGGTTAGAATTCAAAATTATTTAAGTTTAAGGAGGAGTGTTAAATGGTAAACGTAAAATAATTTTTCGTATGTTTAGACGGTATTCGTAAGATGCGTGTATATACGCGAGAGACCAGATGTTTCGGTATAACCTAAGTGTAATAATATTTTGTATCCTTAGTTCAGAGTGCGAGCAATAAAAATTAGTAGTAGTCCGCAAATGTTTGTGTCTGTATCGTCGTGTCTTTCGAGCTCTACGAAAGAGAGTTACGTGTATACGTACGTTGATATGATCGCACAGAATATTCGTATGACTTTTCTATTCGTCGGACCGTAGACCCCCTTTCCCCTAATTATTTTAACAGTCATCGGTATGGCAAACTCTGTGTGGTTTCACCCCCTTCCATTGGAATCACCTCGCGTCAGTATCAGGCCATTTCAACCCTCTTGTCAGGTGTCAAGTCGATTTCATTATAATATCAGAACAAGAATAAGGGCGAACAAGCCGAGTGAGTGAGTTCCCAAAAACTACCTCGCCATCGACTTGCAGTATCCTAGACTTATTCTAGAGTAAGAATGGGAACAAACGAAAGCAACAGCTCGTTATCTGGAAGACCCCATCCAGCTAAAGGATCTTATCGGAGCTTACTCCAAAGGTAAATTACTTGTCAAAATGCCCGAACTTCCTTTTCTTGGTGGGTGGAACCGACTTCTGAACTCTGTTAGCCAATCATCTAGAACTTTAAGGCATGGTTGAGTCCCTTCCCGACTTAACCGATACAATAGTCAAGTATTAGTCCTCACAGCGGGCTACATCGGCACCCGACCAACAGTAGTGTTTCAACAAGGAGGAACCTAAACACTCTCACTCTATCCGAGGTTGGCCGGCCTCAGTTTCGAATCTGCGTTTTCAGCTCCCGGCCCCAGCTCAACCGGCATCCCGCCTGTCAGCTGAAAACCTACCGTCTGATGTGTCCTATACAACATCATCAGTATGACACCCCTAAAACAATACTCCATAGAGGGAGGGGTCTTCTCCAGCATCTCACCAAAGGATAAACTAGAAACCAATACCGTCAACGCGGTCCACAACGTGGGCCATCTCCAATGGTATTGGGGACTAACAGATCTATGATCTGCCTCCTTGCTTAGACAAGACTCATCCTCCTCTCAAACTCGATCCACAGGTGCGCTTCTGCGCTTCATCAGGTCAACTTCCTTGATCCGTGTAGAAAATCCCAGATGATCCACTGCGTAGTTCGAGCTCAACCAGTTTAGACTACTTTTCAACTGTGCACTGATTCTGGGCGCTGAAGTAACTAATGCTTTATTCTACAATAAAAGACTCTTATAAGACCAATAATTAAATTCTAATCATTATCTTAAGGGAAGAGCTCAGTGATTACTCACCACAGTCGTACACAGAGTCACTTAGCATCCGCTTGGCACTCTGATAATTCACTTTTCCGTAACATTACACGTCGAGAAGGAGAGAATAATTTCACTGCTAGACGCAGAATCGAACATTTCGCCGATAAACCGAACCACCCTCGAGGTAAGAGCTAAATTATTCGAATTATAATCCGAGGTAGCCAGCCAGCTATCATTCTGAGATCCTTGAAGAATAAAGTCCTGTGAGAACGACAGAGAAAACGAGAAAAATATAAAAAATTATGAGTTACCAATTTGATGAGGTCACAGGCAGGTCCAAACTGATGACGTCGCGAACAAATGACTACAAGTGTTGATTGGGTCACAAAGAGGTATGCCTTTTTTGAGTCTTCATCCGCCATCGGAGATTATTCTGTCTTAATTGGTGGCTGAGTCGAGAAGCTATGGCTTAACCAGCACATGTGGGGTTGTTGCTGCATGGGCTTTCGTTGCTCTTGTTGCTGCTCCTGCTATTGTTAGTTGTTGTTGCTGCTGCTGTCCAGCTAGTTGCTGTCGTTGCGGTTTTTGCTGCAGGTTTTTGTGTGGCTGACTCTCCTGTTGGGGTGTCCTCAGCGATGGTGGTTGAGCAGGTACAGTCGATGCCGGCTATGAAGAGTTTCAAGAGACTGCGGAATCTCGTCACAGCCATACATCGGCTGCGACAAGATACTCGCTATAAGGTCACAAATTCCCTAATTTCCATCATCGGCTTCATAATCTCATTTTTTTTGAATAGCACCGCTAGGTGGAACTGTCAAACTGCGCTTCTGCCGAAACCATGTGAGAAGGGCATCGTCGAGTTGTTTGTAGTCCCATTCACGCATATTTTTCACGCGCGTGTGACCTAAGCGAGCTTCCTCTTTCAACCTTTTGTCGCGGGGACACATTGAATTCTTCACATTATACTATCAGTACAAGATAATTTAGCCTTGTAATACGCGATTAACGGCCTTGTTACAACCAGGATCAAATTACGCAGGGTACATGGGGATTCTGCCAGGACCGAGACAATTGCTTGTATCAGCCAATTTCTCTTTACAGCCGGCATCGACCGTAGTTTCTGCAGCCCTACCTGTTTGGTGTTATTGGCTACCTGTAGGCCACTACTGCTGGATGACAAGGACGGTAGTGCCGAAGATGTTGAACCTTGTTGCTACAGCCTCGCGAGCCTCCGCAAAAATAATGACAAGAAGTCCAAGACAATCTATTCAAGAAACGCATGAGGAGCTTGACTTGTCCTCATCTTGCTCGGGATCTCTGGAAATGTTCGTATCATACAAAAACTTTCAAAAACTTTTTCAATCCAATTTCCTCTCAAACTCTCTTGCTCGCTTTCATAGGTTAAGTAAATACCATGTAAAGGTAGTCCTTAAAAATAAAGTAATATAAAAAAAAAAAAATCCAATTTCCTTCTGAAGAATATCACTTCCTTTGATATTTGTGATGGAATACACGTATCGTAGAGGATGTCTCGAATGGGAGCTCAAAATCCTCCTCATTCCGATTCATCAGCCCAAAAAAATTAACACAGCTAGCCCGAAAATAGTTTTTCTTTGGTATTTTTTCCCAAAATTATCGCGAATTTTTCAAGTAAGATTGTAATACGAAGAAGTCAGCATTTTTGCGGCGTTTCGGTGACGTCACATTCACTGATACCACTAATTCAAATGAGGTTGAAGTACGAGTACTTTGACAGTTCGCTTTTGAACAAAACTGAAGTGCGATTGAGTGAACGTGAACGACCACTCTCGTTCGTTTCACACTTCATGGACGAGCGCATCACGAATACTAATATTGAAACGACTCTATTCGCATGAGGATGCATAGATTAGTGAGCGTAGCAGGAGTCGAAATTTAGGAGCTAACCGAAAAGGTGATCATCGTATGGAAATAAAAATCTTTCTACGTCCTTTAAAACGAATTCCAGTGACTGGGCCTATTAGCTTTCTTACTTAGATATAACATGTACAGGAGAATTATGAATTGATTCTCCGAAAAAAAACAAAATTTATTTGATGGGCACTATTTTGGCAAGACTAAGAATGCTGCAGTGAAGTTTCTGGATTCAAATCAGTAGCTCGGAATCTCCTTTATGACACCCAGCAATCACTGTCTCCCACCCCTTCATCACAATTCAAGACAATGCAAGGACACTCCATTTTGACATGTTTCATGTCTTTGCTCTCTGTAGTTTCTGGCTTATCCTAATATAATGAAAAGGTGTATGCTAGATTCATACTAGGCTAAGAAAACGCTGAGAGCCATTGGGAAGCTATTAGCTTGTGAGGTCGTAAGTTTTATGACGTCATAAGTCGATGACGTCATGAGTTGGAGTGACGTCATAGGTTTGATGACGTCATAAGTTGGAGTGACATCATAATTTTAGTGACGTCATAGGTTTGGTAAAGTTATAAGTTTGGTGACATCAAAAGTTGATGACGTCATAATTCGGCGGCGTCATAAGTTGAGGTGACGTCATAAGTTCAAGGACGTCATGAGTTGGGTGACGTCATGAGTTAGGGTGACATTATGAGTTTGATGACGTCAAGTTCCGTGATGTCATGAGTTGATGACGTTATAGGTTTGACGACGTCATAAGTCGATGACATCATAATTTGGCAATGTCATGAGTTGGGGTCACGTCTTAAATTTGGTGACGTCATGAGTCGATGACATCATAAGTTTGATGACGTTATAGTTCGGTGGCGTCATAATTTAAGGTGACGTCATAAGTTTGGTGACGTCATAAATTCAGTAAAGTCATAAGTTTCATGACATCATAAGTTTGATGACGTCATAATTCGGCGGCGTCATAAGTTGAGTTGACGTCATAAGTTAAGGCGACGTCATAAGTCACTGACGTCAGAAGTTTGATAACGTCATAAGTTGTTGATGTCATAACTTGAGGTGACATCATAAGTTTGATGACGTCATAACTCATAAGTCTGGTAAAGTCATAAGTTTGGTGACATCATAAGTTGATGACGTCATCATTCGGCGGCGTCATAAGTTAAGGTGATGTCCTGAGTTCAATGACGTCATAAGTTTGGTAATGTCATGAGTTGTGTACGTCATGAGTTAAGGTGGCATCATGAGTTTGGTGACGTCAAGCTCCGTGACGTCATAAGTCAATGACGTCCTAAATTTGGTGACGTCATGAGTCAATGACATCATAAGTTTGATGATGTCATAAGTTTGATGACGTCATAATTTGGCGGCATCATAAGTTGATGTGACGTCATAAGTTTTTTGACGTCATAGGTTTGGTAAAGTCATAAGTTTGATGACTTGGTGGACCTGGACACCAGAATGAGAGATACTTTTTGAAATTGATCAAGGAAAGGGTACCTCAGTTACCTTTATGAGAGATATCTCCTAATCGGTATTAATAGATCGTTCAAAGTCCGTCAAAATCTGTTTTTAGGGCTCACAAAAAATGTCGGGCATGGATTTTTGAAAATATCATCTGGTTGATGTAATGAGTGGGTTACGCCATGAGTTAAGGTGGCATCATGAGTTTGGTGACGTCAAGTTCCGTGACGTCATAAGTCGATGACGTCCGAAATTTGATGATGTCATAAGTTGGAGTGACATTATAGGTTTGATGACGTCATCAGTTGGTGACATCATAATTTCTGTGACGTCATAGGTTTGGTAAAGTCATAAGTTTGGTGACATCAAAAGTTGATGACGTCATAATTTGGCGGCGTCATAAGTTAAGGTGATGTCATAAGTTAAATGACGTCATGAGTTGGGTGACGTCATGAGTTAGGGTGACATCATGAGTTTGATGACGTCAAGTTCCGTGATGTCATGAGTTGATGACGTTATAGGTTTGACGACGTCATAAGTCGATGACATCATAATTTGGCAATGTCATGAGTTGGGGTGACGTCATGAGTCAATGACATCATAAGTTTGATGATGTCATAAATTTGATGACGTTATAGTTTGGTGACGTCATAAGTTAATGTGACGTCATAAGTTTGGTAACATCATAAGTTGATGACGTCATCATTTGGCGGCGTCATAAGTAAAGGTGTTGTCTCTAAGTTCAATGACGTCATAAGTTTGGTGATGTCATGAGTTGGTTACATCATGAGTTAAGGTGGCATCATGAGTTTGGTAACGTCATGAGTTGGGGTGACGTCGTAAGTTGGACGTCATGAGTCGATGACATTATAAGTTTGATGATGTCATAAGTTCTATGACGTCATAATTTGGCGGCATCATAAGTTGATGTGACGTCATAGGTTTGGTAAAGCCATAAGTTCGATGACATGGTGGACCTGGACACCAGAATGAGAGATACTTTTCGAAAATGATCAAGCAAAGGTTACCTTTATGAGAGATATCTTTCTCCGAATCGGTATTAATAGATCGTTCAAAGTCCGTCAAAATCGGTTTTTAGGTCTCACAAAAAATTTGATTTTTGAAAAAATCATCTGGCAGCATGGCTGAATTGAGAAGGGTACTTAACAGCAAGCAATTCAACTTTGTTTCCGCTCTTTTGGGAAATTTGTGTTTTGCAGCCACCATGAATGTCAATTCAACTTTGTACCAAGACAGAGCAGACTACCTACCAGTCTACAACACTACCACCTAATGGAAAAATACATAAAGAAATGAACTTGGCTTTTTCTGCACAAACTTTTTTAATCGAACGCAATTCGCTTGAAGAAGGACTTCATGAGTCTAAAACGTTGCGTTCGATTGAAAAAATTTGTGAGGAAAAGCCAAGTTTATTTCTTCAGGTACAAGTATTATATATTCGGTCCTTGCACGAATAAAATTTCGTCTTTTTTGAGTTTATGCCAATGGAAAAAAAGAGGAATTTAAAAAGTTAGAGGCAGGGAACCTGCAACCTCCCGCACTCACGACCACGTTGGCGCGAAAATGCCCCCTCAGAAAATGAGTTGGCTGGGCTTTTCTCGATGTATTGCGCCTGATATAATGAAGACTGGAAATTGAAATTTTTCCATTCCGGCTGGACGTTGAAATTTTTCCAAGTCCCTAAAGTAGGTCAAGGTCATTGATGACGTCATAAAGCGCCCCGCGTCACGTCATGCAGTCCGCAGAAACTCCGGACGCGGACGTTTTATGAGGATGTAATCCCGCTAACAAAATGGATAGCGAGTTCCCGGCTAAAAACATTGAAAGCCGAAAGCTCCAGGTTTTATATTGTAGAATGAGAGCTAAAAGTCCAAAGCCAAAGTTTTATCTTTTGGCTTTCCAATCTTGAAGCTGAATAGATCTTGAGAACTGGAGCTTTATTTTGGCCCCCAGAGACGGGAAAATAGGAGCGGACCCGGGGCTTTCCTGGGGAACAGCTCTTCACCTTTACTCGAGAGGACGATAGCTGTACCCGGCAACCAAACAGGATCACTGTTGCCAGATCCAAATTCTGAAGTGTCACTTTTTGAAAAGAATTCACAGGTTCTTTAACGAAGGTAAACAAAGGGAGGCAGGGAATCTGTCCTATGAGGTGCCTTAGAAGAGCGTTCTAAGACTAATAGTGTTTGAATTGTTGCTTGTCTGGCTTATTGAAGGGGTTAAGCCAATGGGTGTATGAAGCATTGTATGTCTAAGTAACCGAAGGGGCTACACCGACCTCCGAGCCATATAAATAGGAGGGGGACTTGGCTTATTGTCGAACTTCGAGCTTTGCCGCCAGTTTCCGAACACCTCCTGGTAAAATGGATTTCTTGTTTTAAAAAAGTGTAAAATTGTGCGACCAACGCCTGAAATCAGTTCCAGAGCCATTCTGGAGCTGTTCCAAAGTGACCGCTAAAAATAATGCCACTTTCAACGATTAGAGCTACCAGCTCAGAAATGTGCCACCCCTGATGCAGGATGGACTCCCACCTCTTGGGTATATTTAGATTTTGATGCCTACACACATTTAATAGTATATTAGGCATCAAGGGAGAGAGCAGTGCGTTTCGTGCCGAGTGCGACATTCGCGGAACGAGTGAAACGAGTGGAGCGAACGCACGAGGCATGGAATTGGAACGCACTGTCTCTCCCGAGTTGCCTACACTATTTTCTTCCGTACACACTGGTGATACCAGCAGAGATTTATTATTTCGTGGCCGTACGCGACAAAACCCACCAGTCTGGCCGAACCAACCTTTTGTTGCGCACGTTGTTGAAGTTAGTTTTGCCGATATCTTGTGAACGAGTGAACTTCAAAATACGCGGAATTTTACAACAGCTAGCTCTTCAAGTGGAATAACGACACAAGCTGATCCTTCAGCATCTTCCTCGACTCGAACCGTAAGTATGATTATGGTAATTATTGCTTAATATCGATCATTAATCTACGAAAGATAATGAACGCTGATAACACAGAAAAGAAACGAATCTCAGAATCATCAATGTTTACAGGAAGAAAACATTCCTAGCTGTTCTTATGCCTCGAAAAAAAACTGATAATGCCGAAGCAACTTCGTCATTTCGCTTTCCCCAGACTGTAAGTATCAAAATAATGAGTACGTCTAATGATAATTCCTGAGAAACATTATCGTATTAGGAGTTCTCGAAATTGATGTGTTATTACTTTCTATTTTGCCAGCGAACTGAAGATATACTTACCATTGGAAAGCTCAGTATTTGATGCTAAAGATGCAGAAAAAATTCACGCCATATACGCGGATGTTAGTGCAGATTGCTGTAAAGACAAATGCAATAAACTCATTCCAAAACACATTGCTGTCGAACACAGGTAATTGCATGATGAATTTCGCATTTAGCTACGTGTAACAACTTCTTATTTGTTCCCTAATGTACAGTATTCACGCAGAAAAAAATTTCCTTTATTGTTTGTAGACAAAAATTCATGGAACTTGATAAAAACGAGCAGGACCTAATTATCCTCACTACGATTCAAGCAATCAAGCATTTCGTCGACTCCATGAACTCGATTCTGTTTATGTTACACGAAACACCAAGCAGAAGTTTAGATCGACCCAGAACGATGGTTTCAAGCTTAATGTAACAAAGTTCATATTTCTGTCTTTACCCATATGCAAAGGGTTCTTCTTCTTTGTTCACCCAGTGGGGATTGATCGCTACACAAGTTTTATTCGACACAGATAGTTACCATTACTCTCTTTTTTAAAAAGCTTTTTTGTGAAATTTGTGTTTTTTTTTTTTTTATTATGACGTTCTTTGTAAATTAATTTCCTATAAGTTGATGATTCTAACTCAAAAAATTTGTTTTTGCTACTGTTGTTTCCTGAATGAGGTTGTTACAGTCTATTTTCCGGAAAGTGCTTCTACAATGAGAAGAGTGCGCCAAATTGAAAAAGTGGTCAGAACATTTTTTTTCGGAAATTTGATGACGAACAATTTTTGTTTGAAGAATTTTTCAATTTATGCCTTTTTTTCCTAAGAATTTTGCAATAAACCTGCAGTTTGAGTGATTTTTCACCAAAAAGTCCCCCTCCCCACTCACCAAATGAAGTAAATGACTTGAAATTTTGGTCAAACACTGGAGTGATGATAAAAAAAAACCTACAAATTTGAGAACTTTTCCCTTCAGTTTTACAGTTGAACCATTTTTTGGACTGCCCAAAATCCCTTGAAATAATCGAAAACACAAAAAATCACATATAGGTACCACGTGAAAATGCGTGTCCTTACCACCCTAAGAATACAATAAAACGAAAATCAATTTTTGGCCAGGCTGGTGGGTTTTGTCGCGTACGGCCACATTTTTCTTTTTTTTCGGGAGTTGGCAATGAGGGTTGTCAATAATAGCCAGCGATCGGACAATACCTACGTTGTCATTATTCATCATCATTCAAATAAATGCTTCAAATTGCACTAATTTTATTAACACGAAATAAAAAACTCTTGAGAAATTAAAAACACTTCTGGTGAAAAGAAAATATTCGAAGGTAACAATAAAATCACCGCAAATCTAATTAAAATGAATATTGATGTTGTTACAGTTTGTAAAATGAAATAAACCTTTCGGATGCTGGACTTCGTTCGTGGAAGACATTATACGATTTTTATCTTCAGAAACTGAAGGTGTTAGTTCTTCGACGTCATAATTTTCACATACGATGAAATCATCTATATTCTGACTGTTGATGAAAACTGTAGGAGATGCCGAAGAACTCTTTGTTGTAACTGGGAGTAAGGAATCGAGATAGTTAGGGTCGTGATTTGCGATAAAACGATCAAATTCGTCATCATTACGAAATTCTGGTCCATTGAAGTCTATGGCAGTTGAAGTAGTTTGTGTGATGGAGGTCTCAAGATGTGTATTGATACAATTTGTACTTATTTGAGGAGATTTCTCCAGTATTCTGTTGATAGAACGTATTTCCGATGACGTTGTGGCTGGTAACATTCTTCTGTCTGGGATGAAGGTTGTACCGGTAGCTTGAATTGTGTTGGCGCTGTTCGACGACGATTGTTTCAGGGAACCAGTACCAGAAAGTGGATTCAAAATATTTGAACTTCGTGGATTTTCCTTGCTGAAATCGTCCAACTTTTTTGTGATATAACTACAGGTTTCTTTCATGTAATCTAGGTCGCTTTCCACATAATGTTCCGCAATACGATCGCTCTTCCAGCCTCCTGCGCGCATCAATCTGTCTTTCTTAGCACCACCATTTGCAGCTAGACTTGCACCAGTTCGGCGAAAAGTGTGACCTGTGTACTGTTTTGGATTGTCAAGTTTGAGAAATTCCGCAATTTTTTTCGGCATCATTGAAAACTTATTTTTTCCGATGGGTTGTATCGTACAATGGGAGTTTTGGTAATTTAGGAAAAATCGTTCGTGTTATATAGATTCATCATTGGGTCGTAGGTTTGCATACATTTCCACAAAATGCACCAGTTTTGAATCAATGACAAATGTACGTTCCACTTTAGTCTTCGTATCCGGAACTCTCAACACCCAAATATCCTCGTGTTTCGTTACATGACTGACCTTTACCTTTGTCAGTTCATCGACTCGCATTAGGCCTGTTATACCAATAATGAGTACAACCTTCATGTCTAACTTTGTCTCATTTGGTGCTGTTTTCAGGAACGTATTAACTTCGCTTGCAGTGAAAACGCTTGCTTGTTTTGATTTAAAACCTGCCGACTTTTTCTTCAGGAACGACTTCAATTTCATGTAAACACCGATATTGACATTGTTGTTGGTACCAATCATCAACTTTAACATTGAAAAACGAGCCCATAGCGTTTTTGGTGACAATTTCATATTGTTCATATATGCGAAGTACGCTAAAAGAATGTTCTCTTCAAAATTATTTCGGGATAATTTCTTCTCCTCTTTCCATTTCTGGAAATTCGAATACGCTTTTTCATAATCTTTTCTTGATTTTGAGGGGATTAAATCATTTGTTGCTTCATCAGCTAAGTTGCGTACATCAGGGGGCGTACATATTGAATCATCAAACTCTGAATTATCGTCTGCCATTTTACACTCTATCACTAATAAAAATTTACAAACAAATGACCACTCATTATACTAATTGTGTAGGATTCTATCGGAATTTGAAGAATTTGATGGAAAAGGCGGCAATAAAGGACGAACATAGAAGCCGATAGATAATTAATGTACGATGGATAAAATTTGAGTTGCCTCTAAAAAAATGTAGATTCGCTACGTTCGATGTTTTTGCTCCCTCTCAAACTATTTCCGCTCCCGCATAATGACGTCATCTTGTTTTCACTCCCGCTAAGGAACGATCGTCGCGAAACATGTACCTTCTACCCGAAATACCATTGCAGAAAACGCTGTTTCATATGTGTGTATGGAAGAAAATGTATTATGATGTTTGCATCGTAGAACATCGTGCACGTGGAAGTATGATAAAAAACCATCAAACATTTCAATTTGACTTTTAATAAGCTCCATGTGCCGTGCTAAGAATTCATGCAACTGTTTTCGATTATTTCTTTCTTCATACCGATCATTAAACGTGCGAGACTCAAATACTCGCGACGTGGGTCGTATACTTCATCAAAAAAGTAAATTAAGCATACCGAGCTTCGAAACAGGAGGAAAAACAATTCAACAAATAGCTCATGGAACTGACAGAAACGTTTACGTTTTCATTATGATATCGTTATACAGGTTGGTACGACTATTTCCAAAATTGTACTCTCATATAAATTTCCAATGTACCAAGTCGAGTGTTTCAAATTTTCTATTTTGATTTCAAAACGTGAATATTTAAGATAGCGTTGGACGTTTCGTCGTACCCTCTCTAACTTCTAATCCATCTGGCAGATTGATTTGACAGGTGGTAGAAAATTTATTCGACGGAATTTATCGTATTACATTGGCACGTCTGATGTTCGCAAAATTGAAAGGCCGGCATAAACACAAGTCTATTCGTGTCTGAGAGAATGCCGGACTGCATTTTCGCTTTGAAATAAGGTCCAACGGATTTACGGGATTGTTCTTACGTATGTATAGCCGTCGTATTAACTCGAATTGTCACATAAATTACACGAAGGTATTTCTTAAAAAGGCATATACGTCTCTTCCATCTTGTTTATAAGATTTTCTCACGTGTAGCTTCGATACTAAATTCGAAAAACCTGTACTAGATCTTGAGAGACAAGAAAACAAAAAAGAAAATGAACGGCAATTTCTTCAAGGTAAAACGTGCACGTGATTTATTTACCTGAAGTAAAGGGTTAGCGCAGCTGAGCGCTCACGAGGAAGTGAATCTTTTATCGAGAATTACAGACACAATAAAGTCATCTTCTCCCAATTTTCTCAAGGGGGGAAAAACAGCCGATGGTGAAACCAATCTCTGGAAACGAAGCTTCTCTACCTATATCATCATACCGATTTTAAAAGACGAACATTTTCAACGTGTGTCATCCTTACAACAACCAGGTACTTTCCCCATTCTCCATCAGTTCTATCTTTAGAAAAAATTTCGCAAAATTTCGCTGTCACAAGTTCATCCGAAATTCATTTGCATCTCATTCACATTCAAAAACTCTCTCCACGTGTCAATATTCATTCAACAATAATATACTCTCACATTCCTTACAGAAACTAATCCAAAAATCGAAATAACATTGTTGATTAGAAATAATACCCACGCTAAAACAAGAGAGAGGAAAAAAAGTTTCACATGTACCTAAAAGTAAACGAAGAATCTTCAAATCAGAGAGGACGTGGCGAATACGTTTCTTTTCTTACCTTTGCGTCGCGTTGGCACAGCTCATGACTCGTCGTCGTCTCTCTCTTTTTGGCGCTCTACACGAACTAATATTGTGAGAAGCGCACGTACACGAGTCAGAAGAATAGTGGTTTTCAACTTTTTCCATTTGAAAATACCTAGCTTTTGTACCGCGCGGCGAACGCTTAATTGATAATACAAGCTTGTCTCGTAATTAAAGTTATCGAAAGAAAATTACCGAACCCTTTTCTTTCAGCGCTGGAACGCGGGGATGGTCATTGTCCACAAAGTTTTTCTCGTTCGAAGGATCACGATAAACTTTTTTGAAGAGACTAGTTAATAAGAAAGTAAAATACTCGAAGAATGAACTTGTTTCTGGATCAGAAGCAAGGAATGTCTGCGAAAACTTCATTCTTGACGAGCGGATTACCAAAATCTATACGGTTGAGTAAATATTATTGCGAGAAAAGGCGTGAAGAAAGTTTTTAATCGTAGAGAAAAGTCGACAAGGGTAAATAATTAAGCGTGAGTGATTGAGGTAGCTACACTCGTTACAGCAAAAATGAATACCTTTTTACAAACATACTTGGAATTTCAGGATTGATGACCCTGTGCTGAATCTTGTAATTAATTTCTCACGATGAGGAATATAATTTGCTATGTTCATACTTTCGGTCCAACGGGGCCAGTAGTGGATGACCTCATTGAGGTTAATAGGGCCTCCATAGGCACCCTTACCATTTTCTGAAGCCCGAGCCCAATCCATAACCTACGAGCGATGGTCCCGTTAAGCCAAGCGACACTGTCGGGCGGCGACTGATGTAGATGATCGTAGGAGAAGGAAAACTCTGGAACTAAAACCAAATCAGGAGAAGGAAAACTTCGATTAACATACCCGGCCAAAGTCGGCATCCGGAAAGCCGCTGCCTTGCGGTGAGGAGTGGTTTACCAAAGACTAAGGGTATGAACCCTCGCAGAAAATGATCCTGCAAAAGGCAACGGACGAAAACCTATCATGGCATATCGTTCACCGTCAAATTTTCCGTAAGTATAAGTAGCCCTCCTCTCGGATCTCCGGGGAAAGGGGGGGGGGCAAATGCAGATATTGCGAACTGAAAACACCTAATGGGAGCTTGGAGCACCAGAGGTGTGTGCCAAGTGAAAAAGTTGCAGAGAGAACATATTTTCATCGACAGAGCGCTTTCGGTTGAGCAGCCATTCTCAATGTGTAGAAAGCGACTCTAAATCCCAGTGAAAGTGTTGGCGGACTCGCAGTGCTCATTTTCCACGTCTCCCACCAACGCACCTCTCTTCTTATTATTCTTTCTCTGCACAATTCCAATCCGAGACAGGATCCTCCCTCTTCCCCAAAGGCAGAGATTGGCTGGCCTTTACTGACGATTGGTGAGGTGGATCCCCGACACTTCACAGTGAACACTCCACCGTTCCGACTTCCTCCTCAAACCAGTAGCGCCACTTATCCAAGGCCGGAACGCCCACCAAGCGCGGCTTTCCTCTATTCAACCTCGACCTTAAACAATAACACTCATCTCCAAGCTTCAATCCCCCCAGCCACGCTCGAAAGGGATTCAACTCAATGGAAATTAGAGCCGCCTCAGAATCTTAACCAGTCCGTAATACATCTGACCTTAGTCGCTGTAACCTCTGTAATTGGAAAATGAACTTGTGCGCATCCATCAGGCAAGATATTGCTTTAGCGGCCTCAGTCACCTGACCAGTCTTTTAGTCACTACAACCTTCACAATGGGACTACGTTGGAAATTGTATTGCAATCAACTTGTGTATACCTGAGCCTCGTATATCTCTTCACTTCCCTTTTGTCTTTCGACCGACTATATTAAATCATTTTATCGAGGTATGTTGTCGTCGAAGTGTACAACGTGGTAGTCATCGATCCAATTTGGGAGCATTTTTTCCGCCGAGTTATGATCTGCTACCATTTAAATTATCCGCCGATTAACTGCAACAAAAAGGTGGAATACTTTCACGTTCAACAATTTAACAATCAAATGAGTGATTCAGATACAATTGACGTTCTAGGACCTAAATCGTCTGTGAAAGGATGGTAAGGCCTGAACCAAGTTCTGTACAAGACTTTAGGTAGGAGGAATAGATCTTTTGTAAATGTGCGATAGACCTTATTCTATGGATTGTTTGCCGCTTGGCAGGCTTTTAGAGAACACAGTTCTTATCACATCTTATAATTTGACAATAACCTTCTTCCATCATTAGATAGTTTACTTTCAAGTATAATCATTGTAACAAAGCATATAAATTTTGATTCCAGGAGGTGGTCAAAACGGATGGAGTTGGAATCTGTTTATTCAATTTAGAAAAAGATATCAAAGAATATAATCGGGCAATTTCCATCGCTTTGTAAGTACAAGCTTGTTTCGAGCGATTTTATATTCGCGTACCGTACAACTGTATTACTAGAAGATAGTGCAGCAAATACAAGGCAAAGTGACGACAAACTTATAGAACAAGACAGAGAACTTTGAAGAACTTTATAATTTATTTTTGGTTGACCAAGTTGGTACAAAACTTTAGCACCAGTGCCAATTCTCTTTCTTTTTTTTCCCCGCTAGCGAGATGAAATCTTCGCATATATTGAGTACATTTTTGGTACGGCTTACAATCTCCAACCTACGCATTTCCTGGGGGAACGAGCCTGAAATGGTTTCCTTGTAAAAACGACCTTTTTAACGAAAATTTTTCTTGCCTTTCCCCTTTTATAATGACAAGTTTAATTTCGAGAACGTATTTGTTTTAGGTATTTATCGAGTATTAAAATTGCAGGATTAGAGAGCGGAGAGCTAGTCGTAGGCATGGAACTTGTTGATGTGAACGAGATTTTGTATGAAATTTTACACAGATTCAGTGCTGACTCAAGCCGTCGTAAATTGAGCAAGCAGTGGACTGACTGTAGACGGACTAGAAATAGTTGGAGACTTGGTGAGGGACGAGAGATTAGCCGTATTTTCCTCAGCTCCAAGAATAATTACCCGATATTTTGAAAAATTCTGAGTATTATTGACTTATCTGTAGAAGTGTCTTCTGGGTATATGCGCCCTATGAGTATGAAATTTCTAAACATACAGATCTTCAGCGCAAAATAAAAGAGCAATATAAGGAAATAGTTTCACATGTTTTTGTGTGTTCCCTAGTATCCATACTAACATACACCCACCTCAAATAACTTACTGCCTTGTTAGACCAATCATAAAATCCAAAAACGTTAAAAAATCCGGCCCTGGAGGCTACTTTACCTCGGCGTAGCTGGTGGCTCCACAAGCTGAGCCTCCAGGCTCCAAACTTCCGGCTCCTTCGCCGAAAAATACCCGGATCCCCATCTTTTGGAATTCTGTCAATTATGATAACATCTAGACTCTGGCTCATGTGGGTCACCAAAATGTCGATGTTTTCCAACGCTTTTTGTCACATTATCCTCCAATAAAGTAGTTCTCTAGTACTAGTATTGTACGCTGGTTGATTGTAAATGATTGCAAATCTTCTGTTGATGGATCAGGCATATGATCGGATTGAAAAACCACGTCGATTTTCAGTCGATATTCGAATATCAGAATTGTCTAATACATTTTGACGTCAGTGTTGATTCGATGGAAAAAAGAAATGAGCGGCCGATTTTAGATTTGAGTTGATTTTGGGTCAAAATTATCAGTCAATTTGGAGTCAAAAGTTTGAGCAAATTTCTCCACTTCATGGAATAACTTCAAATTTGATGTGTTTGGACGGTTGCTAAGAAATACAAAGTAGAGATATTTCACTTATATCAATATATTATTGATCTCGGTTATGTTGACGTATCAATTTCAGTTATATCGATAGATCGATCTCAATTAAATTGATCTCGATTATATCCATGCGTGAATCCCATCTATATATTAATCGGAAGTATATCAATGTATCAATCTTGATTATATCGACAAATTGATCTCAATTATATCAATACATCAATTTTAACATCAAACTCAAAAATATCGATACATCAATATCGATTATATCGATACATTGATATCGATTATATCGATACATTGATATCATTGCTATCGTACATAACAATTCATCAATATCGATTACATCGATACATTGGTATCGATTATGTCGATACATCAATCTCAATATAATTAATCTCGACTATATCGATACATGGATAGTAATACGTCGATACATTATTGATATATCGATTTTGATCCATCGATACATTGATCATTGATTGTATCAAAATATCGATTCTACATTCAGATGACACCGTAAAGTAAAAAGCCTTCCGCTCGTTTCCCCTCCATCTTGGTCCAGTATGAGTCTAGTATACAATAATATGTAAAGCAAACTAAGGTACAATTGAGGAGTTATTTGTCAAAGGGGAGTCCGTTCCATAAGAATTACATTGATCGGAGGCCCTTTTAACAGATAACTCCTCAATTGGAAATGCACATTTCAAGGTGGTACTTTCGGCTGAAAATAAAGACTGTAGTTCCAAAACAAAAATACCGTGGTCACTGTAATAGTGATGGGCGATAGTTGATAATTTCATGCTATTGATAGTCCCGATATTGTTTCCAAGGATAGTCCCGATAGTTTTGACATGTTTCATGTCTTTGCTCTGGTCTCATGCTTAAGGGGATTTTCACTATGGCGGTGATTCTCAAATCTGCGAGTCCGAGTTCGTGACTCCGAGGGCCCCCTCCCCCTTCTCGAAAGGGACTTGGAAAAATTTCGAGAAGATTTTCTCAGGAGTGATTCTGAAATCTGCGAGTCCGAGTCCAAGGCTCCTCCTCTGTAGTTTCTAGCTTATCCTAATATAATGATGAGGCGTAGGCTAGATTTATACTAGGCTAAGAAAACGCTGAGAGCCATTATGAAGCTATTAGCTTATGACGTCATAAATTTGGTGACGTCATAAGTTCAGTGACGTCATGAGTCAATAACGTCATCAGTCAATGACGTCATAAGTTTGGTGACGTCATAAGTCAATTGCAGAGAGCACTGCTCACTGCAGTGGTGTCCGTGATACCCTCGCGGACCTTGAACATCTATCCGCGACGTCATAAGTCAATGACGTCATAGGTTTGGTGACGTCTCAGATCTGGTGACGTCATAGGTTTAGTGACGCCATAGGTTTAGTGACGTCATAGGTTTAGTGACGTCATAGGTTTAGTGACGTCATAGGTTTAGTGACGTCATAGGTTTAGTGACGTCATAAGTTTGGTGGCGTCATAAGTTCGATGACGTCATGAGTCGATGACATCATAAGTTCAGTGACGTCATGAGTCAATGACGTCATAAGTTTGGTTATGTCATAGGTTCACTGACATCATAGGTTTGGTGACTTCATAAGTTTGGTGACGTCATAAGTCAATTGCAAAGAGCACTGCTCGCTGCAGTGGTGTCCGTGATACACACGCGGACCTTGAACATCTATCCGCGGCGTCATAAGTCAATGACGTCATAGGTTTGGTGACGTCTCAGATCTGGTGACGTCATAAGTTTGATGGCGTCATAAGTTTAATGACGTCATGAGTCGATAACGTCATAAGATTGTTGACGTCATTAGTTCAGTAACGTCATGAGTCGATAGTGTCATAAGATCAGTGACGTCATAAGTCAATGACGTTATAAGTTTGGTTATGTCATAGGTTCACTGACATCATAGGTTTGGTGATGTCATAAGATTGGTGACGTCATAAGTCAATGACGTTATAAGTTTGGTGACGTCATAGGTTTAGTGACATCATAGGTTTGGTGACTTCATAAGTTTGGTGACGTCATAAGTCAATTGCAAAGAGCACTGCTCGCTGCAGTGGTGTCCGTGATACACACGCGGACCTTGAACATCTATCCGCGGCGTCATAAGTCAATGACGTCATAGGTTTGGTGACGTCTCAGATCTGGTGACGTCATAAGTTTGATGGCGTCATAAGTTTAATGACGTCATGAGTCGATAACGTCATAAGATTGTTGACGTCATTAGTTCAGTAACGTCATGAGTCGATAGTGTCATAAGATCAGTGACGTCATAAGTCAATGACGTTATAAGTTTGGTTATGTCATAGGTTCACTGACATCATAGGTTTGGTGATGTCATAAGATTGGTGACGTCATAAGTTTAGTAATGTCATGCGTCTATAATGTCATGAGTCGATAACGTCATAAGATCAGTGACGTCATAAGTCAATGACGTTATAAGTTTGGTGACGTCATAGGTTTAGTGACATCATAGGTTTGGTGACTTCATAGGTTTGGTGACGTCATAAGTCAATTGCAAAGAGCACTGCTCGCTGCAGTGGTGTCTGTGATACCCACGCGGACCTTGAAAATCCGGGAGAGGGCCACGCGGAGTCTTTGTGCTTACTTGTACTGATATCCGCGGCGTCATAACTCATAAGTCGATGACATCATAGGTTTGGTGACGTCTCAGGTTAAGTAACGTCATAAGTTTGGTGACGTCATAAGTTGATAACGTTATAGGTTCAGTGACGTCATAAGTTTGGTAACGTCATAAGTTTGGTGACGTCCTAAGATCAGTGACGTCATAAGTTGATGACGTCATAATTTGAGTGACGTCATAAGTTTGGTTACGTCATAAGCTCAGTGACGTATAAGTCGATGACGTCATAAGTTTGGTGACGTCATAAGTCAATTGCAAAGAGCACTGCTCGCTGCAGTGGTGTCCGTGATACCCACGCGGACCTTGAAAATCCGGGAGAGGGCCACGCAGAGTCTTTGTGCTGGCTTGTACTGATATCCGCGGCGTCATAAGTCGGTGACGTCATAGGTCGTTAATCCTGGTCCGCTTACAACATCTGAAACATACTAAAGTAGACTTACACACTAGGCCAAGGAGCGGGCCGAACGAGCGGAGTGAGTGAGGCTTTTAAACTCATCAACCTTAAATATACTAAAGTAGACTTGTACGGGACCAAGAAGCGGGACAAACAAGCGGAGCGAGTGAGGCCCCCTAATCTCATCAGCCTGAAATATACTAAAGTAGAATTATACTAGATCAAGTGAGTATGCCGTTCTAAAGCCTTAGCCTAGAACTCTCGAATATTTTTGTCTCGCATTTCTGATTGGGCAAAATTCATCTTTTTGGCTGCGCCAAGAAATCGAACACCCCCTAAAGTTTGGAACTTTTTTTTTCCTAAAACTATCGATACTTCTGAAAGTTTGGAAGAAAAACGTCAATCACGAGAAAAATACCTATACTACCAGTAGGATAGATACCTTTCTCCTGATCGTTATTTTTTTATAGAGAAGCCCGTCTAGGAATGTATTCTCGTGTTACCAGATGATGGAGGGAAGACCTTGAAAACGTGGTGCCACACCCATTGCACAACTGGTACCGCTTGACTGATCTTAATTCATTGAACTGGCGCACATTTTCAATTTTCAGTTTGACATTCCAATTCCATTCTCTTTCTTCCAAATTTGTTGTCAGTGAATTCCAACCAATTTTGAGATTAAAAAAATAGAAATTCTTAACGATCGATAATTTTTCAAACTATCGACAATATTATCGCCATCGATTTTTCACATAAGTATCGATTTTCCGATAGTGTATCGATAGTTTTCAGTAGTACACTGTAAGTAGGGTAGTGTATCTCGGTTGTATCGATGTATCAATCTCAATATCAATTTTGATTATATCAATCTCGATCATATCAATACATCAATTTTGATATCAAACTCCATTATATCGATAAATTGATTTTGTAGATCGATGCATAAAATCTTGATTATATTGATACATCAATTGCTATTCAACTGATATATTGATCTTGATTATATTGGTATATCAATCACGATCATATCGATTCCGATTATATCGATACATCAATCTCGATTATATCGATACATCAATCTCGATTATATCAATTGTTGTTATTGATTGTATCAAAATATTGATTTTACATATCGGCTGTCGTAGAAAGTTAACCCTTCCGCTCGTTCAATCACTTTCTTGGTCCAATACAAGTATAGTATACAATAGGTTGAGCAAACTAGCTTTCGGAGTATGGTGGTATGGTTGGCTTAAAATATTGGATGCTAAAAGTTGAAATTTTTCGAAGGGCCTAAAGAAGGTCAAGGTCATTGGTGAAGTCATAGAAACTGGCTTTGCGTTCCGTTACGCAGATTTCCAATTGACCCTCAGCCCAAAGATTTATCGAGAAGCCAAATGGGAAAACAGAGAATTCTATATGTTCCTACGCCGTTTTGTTTCGGAGATTCGGGACTCGGCATGAAGGTTGAAATGAAGGATAAGCCAGAGCGGTGAGGTATTAACGTGCCCGCGGGTTTTTCGTGAGTCACAGCGACTGAAGAAGCTGAGAAATAGCGAAAAGAGCGAGCCCAGAAGGAGAAACTAAATTGACTGATGCCGAAAGGAGTGATTTCCACTTGTACCCCTGGAGTCGGAGAGTATTCAAGCAGCCACTTTAGGATCGCGAATAAAAGAGGAACGCCAGTGTAGACATGTCTGCGTTACGCAACGCAAATATGCGAGAGACGGAAGAAGACAAAACGACGTAAAGATATGGTAATTCGAGAAAAAAAAATCAATTTCCGAACAGGATTTAGGCAGAAAGTTTGACAGCTATTATCGACAATGTGTGACAGCTTCAGTTTCGCACTTTCTCTTTTAGATCAATATCACATGAACCTTTAGAATGAGAGTTTAAAATGCTATACCAAAACTTGTTTCACTGTGCTGAGAAGGCGGATTATTTGGCATATACTTCCGGTAGCCGCCGTTCGTCCGGCAAATTTTAGTTTGAGGGGAAGCGGGATTGTAAAGTACAAAATTGAAAAAGTTTACTTTTGTAAGGGGTGAGAGGATGAGTATTATCGAGGTTAACGACTAGACGCAGTAAACTGATATCGACTACGTTTCTTTCAGATTTGTGATCCCAACCGCGTGTATTATTTACTTCTTTATCCAAATGGTCCAGATCATCGAGGAACGGTCCGACGAAACGATTGTCGTTAGTGGTTACGAAATCCATTTAAAAGGATCCCTCAGACGGTACTACTCGCGTCGTTTTTCAAGGTAAATTTTCTATCACTTTTTCCCCGCCCGCGCAAATACCACTTTACTTTTTCTAGCGCGACATCTCGTATCGTTCGTTCGAACTAAATTACCTTAATACCTAACGTTTACGCGTTTGTCGTGCCTACGTTCAAACTTTTATCGCTCGCTATTAAATTAAGCAATTATCTGTAACAACTGCGTTTAGAATGCTCATATCCTCCTCCGTTTTTATTACAGCGATCGTAAAAGATGTCGAACCAACGGAGGTAACACTTTCCTCGATAACTACAGCCCCATTGATCCGAAAGAAGAGGAAAAACGTGTGCAGAAATTTTTAATCGCCATTTGCGGAGCTTTCGGATTGTGTTTTGGTAGTTTTTTGATACTTCGGTAAGTCTATTTTTTTTTCTCGTCTAACCCACACGTATAGCATGCAGATATACGGCAGGTGAAATAGACGCAAAATCTTTCACTCACGCGACATCGCTCGTGCAAAATACGGATCGTGTAAGTTAACAAGAATAAGCCCACGCGCTTTCGGCTGAGTCAACTTGTTTACAAGGTAGAAAACGTTAGAAAATAAATCTTTCAGACCGAGGATTTCTGGAAGCTATAACGTCACCTGAGATACTGTGCAGCTATGATGTAATTTTGGTAAAGGGTTTTCAATCGCCGCGAAAAGAGTGACACGGGTTCGGACATTTATTTCTGCATTTATATCGACGCGTCATTTGTCGTTTTTGAAAGGTCTTCTAATTCTGCAATGGTACCCGAACACGAGAGCCAGGAAAATACCTACCTTTTTGAAGCGTGAGAAGCTATATTTCTTGACGATATAAATTCGTCTGGAAACTTTTCTCTACTACTATAAAGAATTTAATACCTGTACCAGTTGTTACCTTCAATCACATCTCTCAAACTTTTCACGAGTACAAGATGATGGGAATGGTTGAAATCAATTTTATTCTTCAGTTATTATCGTGGAAAACTTATACTTGGAAAATCATCAAAATAATCTTTACCCGTTTTCGTGTTTTGTTTTTTTTTTTTTTAAGAAAAATTCACGAAGCAACGCGACTGAGAAAAAACAACTCGTTCACTATCTTTAGAAACACATGTGAAAGTTCATCTTGCAAAGAAAATTTCTCGTGAAAAAACTTTACGAGCAGATTGATGAAGGAGCGTATGGAACGTATTTTATTATGTAGCTCATTCCTCAGTGTACTTATTTGGAGAAGAAAAGAATTATAAGTTTAACCTCAATGACATTGTCAAAAATCTGTTTTCGAGGACGTCATGGGTCACTTGACCTCGAGTTGTTCTAGTTCTCTTCGGGCCTTTATTATCGTTCAATATCTACCGCGGCTACTCATAATTTTTGTGTTAGAAAGGAAAAATGACCTATTTAAGAATTGAAATTAAAGAGTTATTGGTTTGCTACCGAGTGCAAAATTTTAATAAAACGAGTCGAAAACGAGCGGAATGGACAACGCCCCAGCAGTAAATTTTTTTCTTTTTAAATTCTTAATTTTTGAAATATTTCACTGTTCAAAGGATTGTCAAGTCGACATCGCCCACCTATTACTCAAGTTCGACGGTTAAAATTCTTTTCGACTTCCCCTCCTTTTCCTAGATCCCTCTCCAATAGCTCAGCCTCCTACCATATATACTTGTATACAGCTGGTATAATACAAGGAAGAGTCCAAGCCTAGGTTCAAGTCCAGTGTTTTGTATGTTAGTGAATGATTTCTCAATAACGATCATAAGAATGGTATCTCTCGTACTCCCAACTGAGGTACTTTTCCCTTGAGCACAAGAAATCCGCATTTTACGCAAAATATGTAGAAAAATACTAATTTTTTCGGGGATTGAAAACCCGTGGATCTGGCAGCACTGATGGCCCGATTAAAATAGCTCCTTCAAGTGACTAGATATGCAATACTCCATTCACCAATTGGCCTAGCCCCTTCAATGAGCCAGATATACAACGTTTCAAACACCATAACCATAAAACAGGTTCCCTGCCTCCCCTCATTTAACTCCGTTAAACAACCCGTGTGTTTTTTTTCTAGCGTGCAAGAAATCTACCTTCCCCTTTTTGATATCAAGCGCACAACTTATCATCTGAGGCTGGATTTTCCGTTAAAAGCGAAATTTATTTGTGTGTAAATCTTACATCATCATAAAGATAAAAAATGAAGAATACGCGAGCTTCTGATATTTTACCTAATTCTTGACCAAAGTTGAAGAATAGAAATTATTTGATTTTTGACTTGAACTATAACTAATCATTTTGAGTAATCAGAAATGTAAATTAGGCCAAAATTTTCTTGTTACCAACGTAGGTCAAGGTCACTGACGATCTCATCAAGCGTGACAACAAACATAGGCGTAGGAAGGTCGGGGGGGGGGTTCAGTATTGAAAAAAAAATTTAAGCGTAATTTCCTCTGTTCTTGAGCCATGTACGATCCAGAATCTCCCCAATGAAAGTGAAATATCTCGATATTTTTCGGGTGTCGGGGGGGGGGGTGTTTCAATTTCTACCCCCCTCCTCCTCCCCCCCCCCCCCCCCCTTCCTACGTCTATGACAACAAACCGTGACTGTTTTTCCAGGACTAGCTAGTTCCAATTTTATCATCAGTACGAACATGACGTGCTAAAAATTTAGATTTCACTAACAAAGCTAATTGAAAGGAACAGGGAATCTGTTTTAGGAGATTCATTTTCCCCTACCTATAATGATAATTCTAAGCAATGTGGCATGTCAACATTTCTAATCTAACACGTGTTAAATATACATAATTAATAATTATTGCTATCGTTTTACAGAAATATTCACCAGTTGAATGAAGAAGATTTCAACGATACTCAGCACTGGGATGTGATGTACGCTCTTATGGAATGGATCGCGTACCTACCTTCAGTAACAACGCCTATATTAGTATTACTGATGATTATTAGAAGGTAAAATAATTTACAGCTTTCTTGAAATATTAGAAATCGTTTGAACTCGGGGTTACAAAATTCACTCGATTCTAGGACATTTTTCCGAATACGATTTTCCGAAAAGAAATTATTTGGAAAACTAATCTTCCAAAAATTTATTAATTTCCGACTATCTTTTTTTCTGAAGAAGATTTATTCCGAAAAAAGTTTCCGAATGCATTTTTTCCAAAAAACAGTTATTCCAACATTCAACGAAGAAATTTATTCCGAAAAGAAATGATCTGAAATTTCATCTATTTCCTGCATACTCCTGTCCGTTACATTTTCTTCAAATATTCCAGAATTGGCGTAGTGTCGTAATCGGCCACAATGTTCTCCATTCGCGTTTGTAAATCGCGCCATTTCTCCGTTGGCGCTAGCTTGACTCTTCTCCCGAGCGCGAGTTCCTGAATACAAATTTCTATCATCACCTGCTCTTTGTGGAATTCTGACAGCGCGGGATACAAATCCGGTTGATCTTTACCTACCACCTGCCTAAAGTGGTTATGCCAGCCCTCGCTAATATTGTTAGTCTTATGAGACTTAGCGAGAGTGGTTTCATGGTGATTCCATAAGACGGGGGCGTACAGTGGATCCAAACTTTTTGTGGCGGTAGGTTTTTCCGTTTGAGTGTTAGACTCGCTGTATTGTTTTTACTATCGCAGGCTGCTCGCGGAGTTGGCTGAGGATCCCACCTGGAATCCCTTGCACTTCTGTGCGGAGCAACTGTGCAGGGGACTGCACGGGGTGGTCCTCAGCCTTTGGCTCAATTCGGATAGTTAACTGCTCTGTTGGGCACTCCTCTCTATTTGGTGGATGTGCATGTGGTGACTCGGTCGGTTCTTTGACTACGTCAAGAACTCCATCGGCTGCTTGAATGGTTGTTGTAGCTCTGGCGCTGCACATGAAGCCATTTATATAGAGTTTCAAACCGATGATTTCTGCAAAACATTGTTTTTGGAAAAAAATTGTTCGGAAAATATTGTTCATGGGCGTTCGGAATAATTGTTTTTGGAAAAAAAGCTTTTGTAAAAAATTCTATTCGGAATATTTAACGTACGGAAAAACGTTTTCGGAAAAATGACCCTAAACCTCATAAGACAATTAGAATCATATAAATACAAAATACAATACCTAATATAATATTTTGGTCTGCCTACGAAGTGAAATTAATATTATTATCATGCGACCAGAGTTGGAAAGCTAGCTGAAAGCTGAAAGTTTAAAGCCAAAAGCCGGAGAATTTCGAGGAAAAAAGCTTAAAGCGGAAAGCCAAAAATAAATCCCGGTATTGAAAGCCAAAAGTTAAAAGCTAAAAAACAGAATTACAAAGGAAGAAGCTGAAAGCCAAAAGCTAAAAGCTAAAAGCCGACGAATTTTGGGTGAAAAAAGATAAAAAGTTGAAAGCCAAAAGTTTTATATTGCAGAATGAAAGCTGAAAGCCAAAAGCTAAAGTTTTATCTTCCGGCTTTTCAACTCTGCATGCGACTCTGCAAAATCAAACACAATACCTTGGTTGGAGAAATACTATAATAAGTTATAACTACAGAGGAATCTGACGCAATGCTCCTCGACATGGAGTAGAGCAAATTACAATCTCGTCATAGTGTAGCACGTGCTCTGCCGTACAAAAAATAAATGAGGTATGTTCCATGTTATTTGAATGGAAGATACGTCATTCATTTTTTGCACGGCAGTGCTGTGGAGCAAAGGAGGTAGTCTGCATATGACGGAAGCGTTGAGGGGCGGAGGAGGCAGTCTGCAGATGACCGAACACCACACACCACCTAGCTGGGTATCGAAAAGCAGCGCAGAACGCAAGCTGAACCACGTAATACAGTAATACATGCGAAGAACATTTCTCAACTGGTCATACTGATCTTGCAAACACGCGTTTACAATAACTGATACGCGCACAGAACACTCACACATAGACACACATGCAAGTCGACTTCAAAGCTTGATTACAGCTTTCATGTATCAGTAATCGAAAATTGGATGCGAAAAGGTTCTTCATTGGTTCAATATGTATATTTTGTGCAAATTTCACTTTGTAATATTCAGTACAGGCTGAGAACATTTGGGACATGGAAACGCTTTCTTCCTTATTAGGGAATTCAACATGACGTCGCACGGCATGTTCTATTGTCTCACTCGTTGGCGATGTTACATTGCCTGTTATGGGACGCGGTTGGTTTTTCTCAATTATCTTTGGAAAGAAGGCCTAAAATGGAAAAATGATGAGAATGATATTTATTGCCCTTATAATTTCCTACATTATGGTAAAAGAAAAAATTACAAAATTTTAAAGGTAGGTCCAATCGATAGGAAATTACAAGGGGAACAAACTTTGTTCTCTTCATTTTTTTGCATAAAGGCTTATTTTCTGAGAAAACTGAGAAAAACAGGATACGCTCCATAAGCCGCAATGTATTACTGCCAACGAGTGAGATCTTGTGAGTCACGATTGTGACGTCAGTTTAATTGCCTAATAATATAGAAGATAGAAATAGATAGATATACAGCAAAACTGCCGCGTATTGTGTTTGTTTTTTAAAGCAAGCCTCGCCGTTATCAGAACCGTGGCAAAAATCGCGTCAGTGGTGCCATTTAAACAATAATTGAACATTAAAACTACCTATAACAAATTCTACTTTTGAGAGTCTAATTTTGCTTCATGTACTTATCATAAAAAGTACTGTTTGTAATTTGTGTCAAAAAACAATATTGTAACTCGCTCACTATCCGCACTTGCTTTGCTTGTGCGGCTACACTTTGCTCGTTCATGGCCCTCTCTAGTTACAGGCCAGAATATTTGAAACACAACAACATTGCACAGGGCTGATATTTGTACAGTCTCTTATGAGAGAACATCAAAAAACACTCTTTGACACAAATACGGTGAAGTTTTTGAAAAAAATGAAGAGAACGTGATTTGAAGAACCAATGATTCTCAAGTTTTTAAGCCAGTTTTGCTAAGATTGATCAACTACAAAGCAAGTTATTTGCGTTTTTAAAAAAAAAGTCAGACAGAAGGCAAAGCGCGGTACACATGTACTGCACTTTGCCTCTAACTGACTTTTTTTTTAAAAAACGTGAATAACTTGCTTTGTAGTTGATCAATCTTAGCAAAACCTGGCTCAAAAAATTGCAAATTGTTTACTCTTTCAATGTATGTATAAACTTTTTCCCTTTGGAATCAAATACTATTTGCAAATCAACAATTAATGTGTTTTTTGAAAATTTTGCATAAGAGCGTGTTGGCCCTGTATTTTTTGTCACCGCGACGTTGCCAGCTTTAATATTCCGGTTTGAAACTAGAGACGGCCATGGCTCGTTCCAATATTGCTTGTTTTCGCCACTCGATACAAAATGTACTATTTTAAAATTGTCTAAAACATCTCAAACTCAGGGACCCATTTATCAGCCCGAGAAAAATTATAGAAAAGCACGAGATGATGAAAGTGAGGTGGCAGAATTTTGAAATGATGACCATGAAAATGAATTTTTATAATACATGCAGCGAAAGTGCTGCATATTGTGTTTGTTTTAAGCAAAACTCGCCGTTATCAGAACTGTGGCAAAAATGTTTTTCCCGTGGTGGCGAAAGTGTTTGTGGCGAAAGTGTTTTACCCGTAGCGAAAATCGCGTCAGTGGTGCCATTTAAACAATAATTGAACATCAAAACTATAACAAATTCTACTTTTGAGAGTCTAATTTTGCTTCATGTATTATAAAAAGTACTGTTTGTAATTTGTGTCGAAAAACAATATTGTAACTCGCTCACTATCCGCACTCGCATTGCTTGTGCGGCTACACTTTGCTTGTTCCAATATTGCTTGTTTTCGCCACTCGATACAAAATGTACTATTGACAACATATTATTAGCCTCCGTCAGTCAAATCAAAAAGCTAATAACATTTGGTTTTTATATCTGTTGTAGGGGTTTGAGGAATTTTTTAAAAAATATTTCCTCCAGATTTTGCGTTAGATTTTCCCTAGTAATTCACATGAGGTGAAAACATTCCCTCATTTTAATTTTTAGCAGTTTTAAACTTTACATCTAGCCACTCACGAGACTCCTGGTTTGAGAATCATGGCAATATTTTTTCCATGGGGAATGTATAGCTGGTCTTGGATTCGAATTTTCGAAAAATTTGTATAGGAGTGCAGTTCAAACATCATAACTCACCATCCATACTTCTTCCATTAATAGCTCCTTTTTTCAATTTGCCACCGTGCTGCCAATACTGGCGAGAGTTGGAAAGTCAGCTGTAAGCTCATAGTTTCAAGCTGAAAGCCTTTGAATTTTGAGGAGGTAAAGCCGAAATCCGAAAGCCTACGAAAAGAAAGAAAGGAGTAGGGGCAGAAGGCCAGAAGTTTCATTTTTGAAATAAATTCATAATATTTTTGTAACCAAATGTTGGTAATTAAAGAATTAGAAAATACAAAAGTTCGTAGAAAGTCGAGAGATTTTGTGTGCAAGAAATTGTAATCCGAAAGCCAGAAAAAATTATTTGAGGCAAAATTCAAACGTCAGAAGGTTGCTGACGAAAATTCAACCTAAAAGTGAAAAACGTTAGTTTTATGATTCGGTTTTCCAACTCTGCTACGTATATAGGTTTAAAAGCTAAATTTCATTGAACGATTTTTTGTAAAATCGTGCTATTTTTTCTATCTTTATTTTAGTTAAATTAAAATTTTCGGTTTTAATGCTATCAAAGTAATCAAGGGCAATAATTTTCTTTCACAAGGGCAGAAGATCTGATTATGTAGATCGTTATTTCGTCTCGTTTGGACACTTGTTGCGTATTTAAAGCGGTTCAAGTACCTATCCTTGGAACATCCGTTTTTTTTTTCAATACTAAACAAGAATAGAATTTGGAAAATTGAGAATAGGCATGTAGATGCGAAGAGAACGAGAGGTTAACTGAAAAAAGGGAAAATGAAGATCGGCGCGAGGAAATAAATGACAATATGGAAAAACGAGTGTGAACCAGCCTTGATATTTTCGCTTATATAATGGTTCAATTCGAGCAAATTTTATCTCGTAATCCTCGTAACACCCATTTAAAACGAAGTATTAATGAACCAGAATTCTCTCTGAAAATAACCTATTCGAGGGAGTCAGCATTATGACCAAGGTCTTCAGTCTAGACTACACCGATACGGCATTGTCAACATTCGTTCTTATATACAAGTGCGAAAACAAACATCTTCAATATAAAGAGGACCTCAACGGAGCAATTGTTCAACTCGTATAAAAATTCTCCATGTCGAGGAAGTAATAACGAAAGTACTAAATTTTCCCGTGTTTCTCATACAAATTCAACTTTGCTCTTAGCAAACGCTCTTTTCACCAACCATAATGTACCGCACTCTATTGATGATGTGTAAAATTTTCCTTTTTCAGCGAGGATATTTCCGATTTACGAAATTACATTCGCATGAAAAGGAAAAGTATTTTCCATAGGGTAGCCGACGACGAGGACACTAGCCAAATGATGAGTGTCACGTGTGTGAGCAGACCGAGCGCGACCACAATTTCGACTGATTTTGGAGTTCAACAAGAAAAAAGCATATAATCATATCAAGAACCACGTGTACGCGAGTCAATTAAGTTACTAGGAAATTAAAAGTGGAAAGGTTTACACTACTGATGTTTCATACTCTCTTTTTCATGTCAAACTTGATTTCATTTAATATCTCCTGACGAGGACGTTTTGATTCAAACCGTTCAGTATTGTTTCGTGTCATTCTTTATTTTTATTCAACGATATACTTACTTAATTCTGAACTTATACCAATATCGAACGATGAATAATTTTATTGTAATACATATGTACATGTGTGTATGTGTACTCCATTTGTTTTGAATTTTAATAAATGTTTGTATATTTTATGATGGAATGCTCAATCAACTCGAATGTCTTTTCAGAGTCTTTTTCATATTTTTCTTGTCTTTACCGGCGCTCCATGCAAAGATCCCTTTCATTAAACCAGGAATCCGCGAGTTCGAGTTGCCCAGGTCTTGCAAGTGAAAGCTATTAGCTTGGAATATTTCAAAGTAGACTTATATTAGGAGGCGGGCGAACCATGTGACGATTTTTACCGACTTTTCCTAGTGGAAAAGTGAGGTATTACACCCGCCCGTTCAGGTTTCCTTATAATATAAGGAAACCTTATATTTATTTATTATTTATTTATTATTTATTATTTATTATTATAAGATTTTCATTTCCGTCGAACTCCTCCTAAACTACCCGACGGATTTTCTTGAAACTTGGCCATATTGTAGTAGTATATCTGAAGATGTGCACCCGCAATTTTTTTGAGAATCGGACGAGTAGTTCTTGAGAAATTTGCAATTTTTTAATTAATTTCTCACTCATTAGGAGTATAGTCGCTCACATTACCCTGAAGCAAACCCCTATCCTTTTGTTATCAGTGCGTCTATTGTTATGAAAACCTTTTATTCGACAGGTTCATTCTTGACAAAGGGTTCATTAAATCAGTTTAGAGGAATGATTTTACACAGTGAGGGCTTCTTTAGGTTAGGTTAGGTTCAGTTATTTCCTCGACGTTTCTCGAAATATCAATTTTTTTTTCGGATTGTCTTTGTAGCTGGATTTTTAGATGAAGAATATTGGGATGGAATTCGTGGAAGATGGTGGTGATGAGAGACAAATTATGAGCGAATGAAAAGATGAGCGGCTGGAGCCCTAATATACCGTATACTAGACCAATACTAGGCTAAGAATATCGTGTAGGAAAAAGTAATTGTAAAGCTCTTTTTTGTACCGAATTTTCTAGCTAAAAAAGTGAGATATTAGATCCATGGCAAGGTTCCTCAAAAACGAGAGTGAACGAGGGCCTGCCGAAGCACGGTCTCTACCGTTAGGTCAAAATGGAAAACGGCGGGCGTCCGAAAAACGCCGTACGTGCCTTATTGACTCAATGAATATTCCTGCATGTAGTTTTTTTTTTTTTTTTTTTCTTTTACGAATTTTAGGTAATTAGAACTGGAGTTTTCTTACATTTTAATATTTCTCGTCCCACAACTGGGACTTCTAGTTTTTTTTTTTTTCATTCCGCAAATTTTTTTTTCTCGTTACAATTTAGATGTTGCTAACGTTGCTCTTATTTCTTTTCTTTGATTATATCATTTGCTTTTTAGTGTTTTCTTGTGTGCCTACAATTTGTTCGAGAATCAAATGAGCTTAATTGATAGTAATTCATCTATGAATTTCTGATTGAAATGATGGACAATTTGTTCAGTGATTAGATTTTAGAATTTCTGAGCATTTGCCTTCTTTTTTTTGAAAAAAAAAAGGTGACGCGAGAATAATTAGAAATTATGAGTCCTTACTAGCAGTGATCCTCTCAGTGAATTTTCATTAGTCAAAGGAAAAGTCGTGTACTACTCACGCGACTGCGTGAGTGTTTTTTAATACGCTTTCTCGTGAAATTTTTTGACATGTTTCATGTCTCTACTCTGCCATGACCCCAGGTACAAATATCATGTTCAGATCCAATTCTTACTTAGTCATTTCTATTTTTCAAACAAATTCCTGATAAAATGCCTTCATTTGCCGTGAACTACCCTTCGAGCACGCTGGAGTCAAACAGGTAGAGGAACATTTGTCCGCAGGAACAAATATCATGTTCAGCTCCAATTCTTACTTAGTCATTTCTACTTTTCAAACAAATTTCTTATAAAATGCCTTCATTTGCCCTGAACTACCCTTCGAGCACGCTGGAGTCAAACAGGTAGAGGAACATTTGTCTGCAGGAACAAATATCATGTTCAGCTCCAATTCTTACTTAGTCATTTCTACTTTTCAAACAAATTTCTGATAAAATGCCTTCATTTGCCCTGAACTACCCTTCGAGCACGCTGGAGTCAAACAGGTAGAGGAACATTTGTCTGCAGGAACAAATATCATGTTCAGCTCCAATTCTTACTTAGTCATTTCTATTTTTCAAACAAATTTCTCATAAAATGCCTTCATTTGCCGTGAACTACCCTTCGAGCACGCTGGAGTCAAACAGGTAGAGGAACATTTGTCTGCAGGAACAAATATCATGTTCAGCTCCAATTCTTACTTAGTCATTTCTACTTTTCAAACAAATTTCTGATAAAATTCCTTCATTTGCCCTGAACTACCCTTCGAGCACGCTGGAGTCAAACAGGTAGAGGAACATTTGTCTGCAGGAACAAATATCATGTTCAGCTCCAATTCTTACTTAGTCATTTCTATTTTTCAAACAAATTTCTCATAAAATGCCTTCATTTGCCGTGAACTACCCTTCGAGCACGCTGGAGTCAAACAGGTAGAGGAACATTTGTCTGCAGGAACAAATATCATGTTCAGCTCCAATTCTTACTTAGTCATTTCTACTTTTCAAACAAATTTCTGATAAAATGCCTTCATTTGCCGTGAACTACCCTTCGAGCACGCTGGAGTCAAACAGGTAGAGGAACATTTGTCTGCAGGAACAAATATCATGTTCAGCTCCAATTCTTACTTAGTCATTTCTATTTTTCAAACAAATTTCTCATAAAATGCCTTCATTTGCCGTGAACTACCCTTCGAGCACGCTGGAGTCAAACAGGTAGAGGAACATTTGTCTGCAGGAACAAATATCATGTTCAGCTCCAATTCTTACTTAGTCATTTCTATTTTTCAAACCAATTTCTGATAAAATGCCTTCATTTGCCGTGAACTACCCTTCGAGCACGCTGGAGTCAAACAGGTAGATGAACATTTGTCTGCAGGAACAAATATCATGTTCAGCTCCAATTCTTACTTAGTCATTTCTACTTTTCAAACAAATTTCTGATAAAATTCCTTCATTTGCCCTGAACTACCCTTCGAGCACGCTGGAGTCAAACAGGTAGAGGAACATTTGTCTGCAGGAACAAATATCATGTTCAGCTCCAATTCTTACTTAGTCATTTCTACTTTTCAAACAAATTTCTGATAAAATGCCTTCATTTGCCCTGAACTACCCTTCGAGCACGCTGGAGTCAAACAGGTAGAGGAACATTTGTCTGCAGGAACAAATATCATGTTCAGCTCCAATTCTTACTTAGTCATTTCTACTTTTCAAACAAATTTCTGATAAAATGCCTTCATTTGCCGTGAACTACCCTTCGAGCACGCTGGAGTCAAACAGGTAGAGGAACATTTGTCTGCAGGAACAAATATCATGTTCAGCTCCAATTCTTACTTAGTCATTTCTATTTTTCAAACAAATTTCTCATAAAATGCCTTCATTTGCCGTGAACTACCCTTCGAGCACGCTGGAGTCAAACAGGTAGAGGAACATTTGTCTGCAGGAACAAATATCATGTTCAGCTCCAATTCTTACTTAGTCATTTCTATTTTTCAAACCAATTTCTGATAAAATGCCTTCATTTGCCGTGAACTACCCTTCGAGCACGCTGGAGTCAAACAGGTAGATGAACATTTGTCTGCAGGAACAAATATCATGTTCAGCTCCAATTCTTACTTAGTCATTTCTACTTTTCAAACAAATTTCTGATAAAATTCCTTCATTTGCCCTGAACTACCCTTCGAGCACGCTGGAGTCAAACAGGTAGAGGAACATTTGTCTGCAGGAACAAATATCATGTTCAGCTCCAATTCTTACTTAGTCATTTCTACTTTTCAAACAAATTTCTGATAAAATGCCTTCATTTGCCCTGAACTACCCTTCGAGCACGCTGGAGTCAAACAGGTAGAGGAACATTTGTCTGCAGGAACAAATATCATGTTCAGCTCCAATTCTTACTTAGTCATTTCTACTTTTCAAACAAATTTCTGATAAAATTCCTTCATTTGCCCTGAACTACCCTTCGAGCACGCTGGAGTCAAACAGGTAGAGGAACATTTGTCTGCAGGAACAAATATCATGTTCAGCTCCAATTCTTACTTAGTCATTTCTACTTTTCAAACAAATTTCTGATAAAATGCCTTCATTTGCCCTGAACTACCCTTCGAGCACGCTGGAGTCAAACAGGTAGAGGAACATTTGTCTGCAGGAACAAATATCATGTTCAGCTCCAATTCTTACTTAGTCATTTCTACTTTTCAAACAAATTTCTGATAAAATTCCTTCATTTGCCCTGAACTACCCTTCGAGCACGCTGGAGTCAAACAGGTAGAGGAACATTTGTCTGCAGGAACAAATATCATGTTCAGCTCCAATTCTTACTTAGTCATTTCTACTTTTCAAACAAATTTCTGATAAAATGCCTTCATTTGCCCTGAACTACCCTTCGAGCACGCTGGAGTCAAACAGGTAGAGGAACATTTGTCTGCAGGAACAAATATCATGTTCAGCTCCAATTCTTACTTAGTCATTTCTATTTTTCAAACAAATTTCTGATAAAATTCCTTCATTTGCCCTGAACTACCCTTCGAGCTCGCTGGAGTCAAACAGGTAGAGGAACAACAAATATCATGTTCAGCTCCAATTCTTACTTAGTCATTTCTATTTTTCAAACAAATTTCTCATAAAATGCCTTCATTTGCCGTGAACTACCCTTCGAGCACGCTGGAGTCAAACAGGTAGAGGAACATTTGTCTGCAGGAACAAATATCATGTTCAGCTCCAATTCTTACTTAGTCATTTCTATTTTTCAAACAAATTTCTCATAAAATGCCTTCATTTGCCGTGAACTACCCTTCGAGCACGCTGGAGTCAAACAGGTAGAGGAACATTTGTCTGCAGGAACAAATATCATGTTCAGCTCCAATTCTTACTTAGTCATTTCTACTTTTCAAACAAATTTCTGATAAAATGCCTTCATTTGCCCTGAACTACCCTTCGAGCACGCTGGAGTCAAACAGGTAGAGGAACATTTGTCTGCAGGAACAAATATCATGTTCAGCTCCAATTCTTACTTAGTCATTTCTACTTTTCAAACAAATTTCTGATAAAATTCCTTCATTTGCCCTGAACTACCCTTCGAGCACGCTGGAGTCAAACAGGTAGAGGAACATTTGTCTGCAGGAACAAATATCATGTTCAGCTCCAATTCTTACTTAGTCATTTCTACTTTTCAAACAAATTTCTGATAAAATGCCTTCATTTGCCCTGAACTACCCTTCGAGCACGCTGGAGTCAAACAGGTAGAGGAACATTTGTCTGCAGGAACAAATATCATGTTCAGCTCCAATTCTTACTTAGTCATTTCTATTTTTCAAACAAATTTCTGATAAAATTCCTTCATTTGCCCTGAACTACCCTTCGAGCTCGCTGGAGTCAAACAGGTAGAGGAACAACAAATATCATGTTCAGCTCCAATTCTTACTTAGTCATTTCTATTTTTCAAACAAATTTCTCATAAAATGCCTTCATTTGCCGTGAACTACCCTTCGAGCACGCTGGAGTCAAACAGGTAGAGGAACATTTGTCTGCAGGAACAAATATCATGTTCAGCTCCAATTCTTACTTAGTCATTTCTATTTTTCAAACAAATTTCTCATAAAATGCCTTCATTTGCCGTGAACTACCCTTCGAGCACGCTGGAGTCAAACAGGTAGAGGAACATTTGTCTGCAGGAACAAATATCATGTTCAGCTCCAATTCTTACTTAGTCATTTCTATTTTTCAAACAAATTTCTGATAAAATGCCTTCATTTGCCGTGAACTACCCTTCGAGCACGCTGGAGTCAAACAGGTAGAGGAACATTTGTCTGCAGGAACAAATATCATGTTCAGCTCCAATTCTTACTTAGTCATTTCTATTTTTCAAACAAATTTCTGATAAAATGCCTTCATTTGCCGTGAACTACCCTTCGAGCACGCTGGAGTCAAACAGGTAGATGAACATTTGTCTGCAGGAACAAATATCATGTTCAGCTCCAATTCTTACTTAGTCATTTCTACTTTTCAAACAAATTTCTGATAAAATTCCTTCATTTGCCCTGAACTACCCTTCGAGCACGCTGGAGTCAAACAGGTAGAGGAACATTTGTCTGCAGGAACAAATATCATGTTCAGCTCCAATTCTTACTTAGTCATTTCTACTTTTCAAACAAATTTCTGATAAAATGCCTTCATTTGCCCTGAACTACCCTTCGAGCACGCTGGAGTCAAACAGGTAGAGGAACATTTGTCTGCAGGAACAAATATCATGTTCAGCTCCAATTCTTACTTAGTCATTTCTACTTTTCAAACAAATTTCTGATAAAATGCCTTCATTTGCCCTGAACTACCCTTCGAGCACGCTGGAGTCAAACAGGTAGAGGAACATTTGTCTGCAGGAACAAATATCATGTTCAGCTCCAATTCTTACCTAGTCATTTCTATTTTTCAAACAAATTTCTGATAAAATTCCTTCATTTGCCCTGAACTACCCTTCGAGCTCGCTGGAGTCAAACAGGTAGAGGAACATTTGTCTGCAGGAACAAATATCATGTTCAGCTCCAATTCTTACTTAGTCATTTCTACTTTTCAAACAAATTTCTGATAAAATGCCTTCATTTGCCCTGAACTACCCTTCGAGCACGCTGGAGTCAAACAGGTAGAGGAACATTTGTCTGCAGGAACAAATATCATGTTCAGCTCCAATTCTTACTTAGTCATTTCTACTTTTCAAACAAATTTCTGATAAATTGCCTTCATTAGCCGTGAACTACCCTTCGAGCACGCTGGAGTCAAACAGGTAGAGGAACATTTGTCTGCAGGAACAAATATCATGTTCAGCTCCAATTCTTACTTAGTCATTTCTATTTTTCAAACAAATTTCTGATAAAATTCCTTCATTTGCCCTGAACTACCCTTCGAGCTCGCTGGAGTCAAACAGGTAGAGGAACAACAAATATCATGTTCAGCTCCAATTCTTACTTAGTCATTTCTATTTTTCAAACAAATTTCTGATAAAATGCCTTCATTTGCCCTGAACTACCCTTCGAGCACGCTGGAGTCAAACAGGTAGAGGAACATTTGTCTGCAGGAACAAATATCATGTTCAGCTCCAATTCTTACTTAGTCATTTCTACTTTTCAAACAAATTTCTGATAAAATTCCTTCATTTGCCCTGAACTACCCTTCGAGCACGCTGGAGTCAAACAGGTAGAGGAACATTTGTCTGCAGGAACAAATATCATGTTCAGCTCCAATTCTTACTTAGTCATTTCTACTTTTCAAACAAATTTCTGATAAAATGCCTTCATTTGCCCTGAACTACCCTTCGAGCACGCTGGAGTCAAACAGGTAGAGGAACATTTGTCTGCAGGAACAAATATCATGTTCAGCTCCAATTCTTACTTAGTCATTTCTATTTTTCAAACAAATTTCTGATAAAATTCCTTCATTTGCCCTGAACTACCCTTCGAGCTCGCTGGAGTCAAACAGGTAGAGGAACAACAAATATCATGTTCAGCTCCAATTCTTACTTAGTCATTTCTATTTTTCAAACAAATTTCTCATAAAATGCCTTCATTTGCCGTGAACTACCCTTCGAGCACGCTGGAGTCAAACAGGTAGAGGAACATTTGTCTGCAGGAACAAATATCATGTTCAGCTCCAATTCTTACTTAGTCATTTCTATTTTTCAAACAAATTTCTCATAAAATGCCTTCATTTGCCGTGAACTACCCTTCGAGCACGCTGGAGTCAAACAGGTAGATGAACATTTGTCTGCAGGAACAAATATCATGTTCAGCTCCAATTCTTACTTAGTCATTTCTACTTTTCAAACAAATTTCTGATAAAATGCCTTCATTTGCCGTGAACTACCCTTCGAGCACGCTGGAGTCAAACAGGTAGATGAACATTTGTCTGCAGGAACAAATATCATGTTCAGCTCCAATTCTTACTTAGTCATTTCTATTTTTCAAACAAATTTCTGATAAAATGCCTTCATTTGCCGTGAACTACCCTTCGAGCACGCTGGAGTCAAACAGGTAGAGGAACATTTGTCTGCAGGAACAAATATCATGTTCAGCTCCAATTCTTACTTAGTCATTTCTATTTTTCAAACAAATTTCTGATAAAATGCCTTCATTTGCCGTGAACTACCCTTCGAGCACGCTGGAGTCAAACAGGTAGATGAACATTTGTCTGCAGGAACAAATATCATGTTCAGCTCCAATTCTTACTTAGTCATTTCTACTTTTCAAACAAATTTCTGATAAAATTCCTTCATTTGCCCTGAACTACCCTTCGAGCACGCTGGAGTCAAACAGGTAGAGGAACATTTGTCTGCAGGAACAAATATCATGTTCAGCTCCAATTCTTACTTAGTCATTTCTACTTTTCAAACAAATTTCTGATAAAATGCCTTCATTTGCCCTGAACTACCCTTCGAGCACGCTGGAGTCAAACAGGTAGAGGAACATTTGTCTGCAGGAACAAATATCATGTTCAGCTCCAATTCTTACTTAGTCATTTCTACTTTTCAAACAAATTTCTGATAAAATGCCTTCATTTGCCCTGAACTACCCTTCGAGCACGCTGGAGTCAAACAGGTAGAGGAACATTTGTCTGCAGGAACAAATATCATGTTCAGCTCCAATTCTTACTTAGTCATTTCTATTTTTCAAACAAATTTCTGATAAAATTCCTTCATTTGCCCTGAACTACCCTTCGAGCTCGCTGGAGTCAAACAGGTAGAGGAACATTTGTCTGCAGGAACAAATATCATGTTCAGCTCCAATTCTTACTTAGTCATTTCTACTTTTCAAACAAATTTCTGATAAAATGCCTTCATTTGCCCTGAACTACCCTTCGAGCACGCTGGAGTCAAACAGGTAGAGGAACATTTGTCTGCAGGAACAAATATCATGTTCAGCTCCAATTCTTACTTAGTCATTTCTACTTTTCAAACAAATTTCTGATAAATTGCCTTCATTAGCCGTGAACTACCCTTCGAGCACGCTGGAGTCAAACAGGTAGAGGAACATTTGTCTGCAGGAACAAATATCATGTTCAGCTCCAATTCTTACTTAGTCATTTCTATTTTTCAAACAAATTTCTGATAAAATGCCTTCATTTGCCCTGAACTACCCTTCGAGCACGCTGGAGTCAAACAGGTAGAGGAACATTTGTCTGCAGGAACAAATATCATGTTCAGCTCCAATTCTTACTTAGTCATTTCTATTTTTCAAACAAATTTCTCATAAAATTCCTTCATTAGCCGTGAACTACCCTTCGAGCACGCTGGAGTCAAACAGGTAGAGGAACATTTGTCTGCAGGAACAAATATCATGTTCAGCTCCAATTCTTACTTAGTCATTTCTATTTTTCAAACAAATTTCTGATAAAATGCCTTCATTTGCCCTGAACTACCCTTCGAGCACGCTGGAGTCAAACAGGTAGAGGAACATTTGTCTGCAGGAACAAATATCATGTTCAGCTCCAATTCTTACTTAGTCATTTCTACTTTTCAAACAAATTTCTGATAAAATGCCTCCATTTGCCCTGAACTACCCTTCGAGCACGCTGGAGTCAAACAGGTAGAGGAACATTTGTCTGCAGGAACAAATATCATGTTCAGCTCCAATTCTTACTTAGTCATTTCTACTTTTCAAACAAATTTCTGATAAAATTCCTTCATTTGCCCTGAACTACCCTTCGAGCACGCTGGAGTCAAACAGGTAGAGGAACATTTGTCTGCAGGAACAAATATCATGTTCAGCTCCAATTCTTACTTAGTCATTTCTACTTTTCAAACAAATTTCTGATAAAATGCCTTCATTTGCCCTGAACTACCCTTCGAGCACGCTGGAGTCAAACAGGTAGAGGAACATTTGTCTGCAGGAACAAATATCATGTTCAGCTCCAATTCTTACTTAGTCATTTCTACTTTTCAAACAAATTTCTGATAAAATGCCTTCATTTGCCCTGAACTACCCTTCAAGCACGCTGGAGTCAAACAGGTAGAGGAACATTTGTCTGCAGGAACAAATATCATGTTCAGCTCCAATTCTTACTTAGTCATTTCTATTTTTCAAACAAATTTCTGATAAAATTCCTTCATTTGCCCTGAACTACCCTTCGAGCTCGCTGGAGTCAAACAGGTAGAGGAACATTTGTCTGCAGGAACAAATATCATGTTCAGCTCCAATTCTTACTTAGTCATTTCTACTTTTCAAACAAATTTCTGATAAAATGCCTTCATTTGCCATGAACTACCCTTCGAGCACGCTGGAGTCAAACAGGTAGAGGAACATTTGTCTGCAGGAACAAATATCATGTTCAGCTCCAATTCTTACTTAGTCATTTCTACTTTTCAAACAAATTTCTGATAAATTGCCTTCATTAGCCGTGAACTACCCTTCGAGCACGCTGGAGTCAAACAGGTAGAGGAACATTTGTCTGCAGGAACAAATATCATGTTCAGCTCCAATTCTTACTTAGTCATTTCTATTTTTCAAACAAATTTCTGATAAAATGCCTTCATTTGCCCTGAACTACCCTTCGAGCACGCTGGAGTCAAACAGGTAGAGGAACATTTGTCTGCAGGAACAAATATCATGTTCAGCTCCAATTCTTACTTAGTCATTTCTACTTTTCAAACAAATTTCTGATAAAATGCCTTCATTTGCCCTGAACTACCCTTCGAGCACGCTGGAGTCAAACAGGTAGAGGAACATTTGTCTGCAGGAACAAATATCATGTTCAGCTCCAATTCTTACTTAGTCATTTCTATTTTTCAAACAAATTTCTGATAAAATTCCTTCATTTGCCCTGAACTACCCTTCGAGCTCGCTGGAGTCAAACAGGTAGAGGAACATTTGTCTGCAGGAACAAATATCATGTTCAGCTCCAATTCTTACTTAGTCATTTCTACTTTTCAAACAAATTTCTGATAAAATGCCTTCATTTGCCCTGAACTACCCTTCGAGCACGCTGGAGTCAAACAGGTAGAGGAACATTTGTCTGCAGGAACAAATATCATGTTCAGCTCCAATTCTTACTTAGTCATTTCTACTTTTCAAACAAATTTCTGATAAATTGCCTTCATTAGCCGTGAACTACCCTTCGAGCACGCTGGAGTCAAACAGGTAGAGGAACATTTGTCTGCAGGAACAAATATCATGTTCAGCTCCAATTCTTACTTAGTCATTTCTATTTTTCAAACAAATTTCTGATAAAATGCCTTCATTTGCCCTGAACTACCCTTCGAGCACGCTGGAGTCAAACAGGTAGAGGAACATTTGTCTGCAGGAACAAATATCATGTTCAGCTCCAATTCTTACTTAGTCATTTCTATTTTTCAAACAAATTTCTGATAAAATTCCTTCATTTGCCCTGAACTACCCTTCGAGCTCGCTGGAGTCAAACAGGTAGAGGAACATTTGTCTGCAGGAACAAATATCATGTTCAGCTCCAATTCTTACTTAGTCATTTCTACTTTTCAAACAAATTTCTGATAAAATGCCTTCATTTGCCCTGAACTACCCTTCGAGCACGCTGGAGTCAAACAGGTAGAGGAACATTTGTCTGCAGGAACAAATATCATGTTCAGCTCCAATTCTTACTTAGTCATTTCTACTTTTCAAACAAATTTCTGATAAATTGCCTTCATTAGCCGTGAACTACCCTTCGAGCACGCTGGAGTCAAACAGGTAGAGGAACATTTGTCTGCAGGAACAAATATCATGTTCAGCTCCAATTCTTACTTAGTCATTTCTATTTTTCAAACAAATTTCTGATAAAATGCCTTCATTTGCCCTGAACTACCCTTCGAGCACGCTGGAGTCAAACAGGTAGAGGAACATTTGTCTGCAGGAACAAATATCATGTTCAGCTCCAATTCTTACTTAGTCATTTCTATTTTTCAAACAAATTTCTGATAAAATTCCTTCATTTGCCCTGAACTACCCTTCGAGCACGCTGGAGTCAAACAGGTAGAGGAACATTTGTCTGCAGGAACAAATATCATGTTCAGCTCCAATTCTTACTTAGTCATTTCTACTTTTCAAACAAATTTCTGATAAATTGCCTTCATTAGCCGTGAACTACCCTTCGAGCACGCTGGAGTCAAACAGGTAGAGGAACATTTGTCTGCAGGAACAAATATCATGTTCAGCTCCAATTCTTACTTAGTCATTTCTATTTTTCAAACAAATTTCTGATAAAATGCCTTCATTTGCCCTGAACTACCCTTCGAGCACGCTGGAGTCAAACAGGTAGAGGAACATTTGTCTGCAGGAACAAATATCATGTTCAGCTCCAATTCTTACTTAGTCATTTCTATTTTTCAAACAAATTTCTGATAAAATTCCTTCATTTGCCCTGAACTACCCTTCGAGCACGCTGGAGTCAAACAGGTAGAGGAACATTTGTCTGCAGGAACAAATATCATGTTCAGCTCCAATTCTTACTTAGTCATTTCTATTTTTCAAACAAATTTCTGATAAAATGCCTTCATTTAGGCTATCATGAACTACCCTTTGAGCACGTTGACACACCAACGGTCATTACGCGACGGATGTCGCGCGTGCGTGGGTAGTCCGTTTGAGGAATGTTTCCACAAAGTTTCGCAAAGCTCTTTTTTTTTATGAATTTTTTCGATCTTCAGAAATGTTGCACAGGAAAGTTCAACTTGAGGCAGTATAAAAGCAAACTTCCGAATTTTTGCTATAAAAAAATTTTACGTCAGAATTGCTTAAATCTCACCAGATATAGTCTCTAAGTGTGGGTCGTATTTAATAATATTTCCATAGACATGTTGGAACCGACCCAGGGGAAAAGACAGCCTACATATCTTTTAAATTTATTACCGCATTACTTTGTGTCATCTATTCTTTTTGCTGAAAACTTTCAGTTTTGTAATTATATCTTACGGACTTTTTTAAAAAGGGAACCTGTTTTATCGGGGGGGGGAGGGATTTTGGAAAAAATATCCACCGTCAGGGAGGCAACATAACCTTAGGACTTGGAAAATTTTTCTCTTTTTTTCCTATCGCCCATAGCTTGAAGGATGAAATTTTTCTATATGGCTTGAAGGTTGAAATTTTTCGAAGTCCCTCTCCTATCACCTATAGCTTTGACTATCACCTATAGTTTGAAGGTCAAAATTCTTCGAAGTCGCCCATCTATAACCTATAGCTCGGCCTTTTGTCATATAGGTATACTAGTATAAAGCAGGTATGCTACAAGGGGAAGTCCAATATAATTTTTTCAAATATTGAAAATACCTAGATCTGGCAGCACTGATAGCCTGATTAAAATAGCTTCCTCAAGTAACTAGATATGCAATACTCCATACATCAATTGGCCTAGCCCCTTCAATGAGCCAGATATACAACTTTTGAAACATCATACGGTTCATAAAACAGGTTTTTCGCCTCCTCTCATGTAACCCTGTTGAAGAACCTTTGAGTTTTCTTTCTTTTTTTCTTTTTCTCTTGTCAGAAGGGATTGGAAGGCAAAATTAAGAAAGGAAAATTTTGTGATCTATTGATATAATTTTATGGATGAGAATAATATAATAATCCTATCTAATAAATTAATGTCTACTGGCCAGTGCAGTGTGCCTTTGTTACGTACAGGGCATAAGAACGCGAAGCTCCAGGTGACGCTAAACACGAACGTTCTACAATGTTTACTCATCCTTGTCCCCTTTAACTCTACTTTTCTCTGCGTACGTTTCTCCTATTCTAACGATGCGAACCACGTTTAAAAACTGATTTTCTCGTCGTTAAATTGTATAAGAAGTAAAATTTTGATCAAATGATTTTTAAAGGAGCTATCATCAAAAAATATGTGATGAAAAAATTTTGAAAAAAGAAAATTTTTTATTTGCCCCTTCAGATTAGAAGATAAGCAAAATTTACAAGAGACCTAAATGTTGGGAAATTTCATAAGCTATATACAAAAAAAAGTTTTAGAATTTGATGAAAATTGACCGAGATAACGAGCGTTTTCTGAAAGAGACATCCGCCATTTTGAATTGACCGCCATCTTAGATAGCTACCAATTTGAGGTGGCTATCATGGTTTTTTTAGCATTAGCGTAACACGAAGAAACACCTCCAAGAGTGGCGCTTTGTCCCGTTAAGATGTACCAAACACTGATTTTTTCTTATATGGCCCATGGACTATAGGAACAATTGTCTACAGGTACAAGCATCATCTTCAGATTCATTTTTTACCCCATTTGATTCACTCAAGCAATCCCCACTCGCTTGTAAGATCATCGATTCTTATTACCCCACATTTTTCCGGACAGCACCCGACTTTTTTGCGAATTAGGTACGCCCCATAAAACAGATTCACTGTCAAAAAAGACTTTCCTTTTCATGAGTTTCTTTTCTGTAATATTACCACGGCTTTCTACCTAATTATGGAAACACTGCTCTCAATGAACGTAGATCAATTATCGATAGTAACGCAATTTCATTTCCATCATCTTAAAATAGAGTACAAATTACAAATCACAACTGAATCAAAAAGAAATAAAAAGGGGGGAAATGTATAAAAGTAGTACAACAACGTTCATCTTCGTGTCAAATCGAAGGTAATAGAAAAAAACAACAAGAAATAGAATAATCAACAAAAATGGACACATTTTCGCACGAAAGTCGAATCATCATAAATTGCAAAATAGTCGAAGGAAGAATTTCCTCTCGGTTTCCATAAAAATAATTCATCATAAAAATATAGGCACACAAGTAAGTAAGTTTATAAAAATGCACGAATAAACACGAGTATAAAATATCTTGAGCTAATTAATAATAAGATAGAAAATGGCAAATGCGACATGGCAGCAGAAAAAAAAAATGAAGCGCACAAAAAAATAGAAAATAATAAATAATAAAATACCGAACAACCGTCGACTTTATTTCAGTCTTGAATCGGGCAATAATCCATACTATTCATGATGCTTCACCATCGACAAGAAAATTTTTATCACTCGGTATTTTTCGTTATTTATTAGTAGACTAGAAAATTTTACCTCCTAAAAACGATGAAAAGAATAGAAAACAAGAATTTCCGTCTCGCTACCCAAAATCGCACACTAAAAGACTCCACAATAAGTACGAAAAAATGGACGTTAACGAAATTATAAGTTGGAGATCATAAATCATGAGGAACCACGAGATCCGAAACACATTCTTACGCATCATACGCACGTTTCTACTTTATCTTCGGAGCTGAAATCAGACGAAGGGCTCACACCGCGATACGTATCTTTCGTCAACTGCTGATACCCCTCCTCTTTCCGACGTTTCCTGAAATCGCCATTCCCAATACTATTCTTGGCACTAAATTCGCTACTATAATCGTCGTGATGCTGGTGGGTTCCTTTCGCCGGCGGTCGGTAATAATTGCTTCGCGGATGTCTCGGTCTCATTACCTTGTTTCGCGGTGGACGCGTTCTCGATCGAGTTCGATTTCGATGCCGGTCAACCGAGTTCGAAACATCCGCGACGACCGCTGTATACAGATGACTATTACCACTCGAATTATCCGAGATGACTGATCGAGAAGACGTGTAACCATTACGAATATACGCGTAATTATACGTCGGCTCCGAATTCACGTCGGATATCGTGTCACAACTACACCATTCGTGATCGCTAGGGCCGCACATTTGTTCTTTGGTGGGAATTCGTGGCGGCACGTTGTGTTCGATCATTGCCGAATTCGGTTCCGGGATTTCAGCGTACTCCGGCACGGTGAATGTCGCCTCAGACTCGGTACCCGTTTTGCCTTCTTCGCAACCCGTCATATCTGGATCGTCGTAGGTTAGCGGATGCTTTTCCGAACTAAATTCGTCGTAACGACCGTCGCACATGTTAGGTCTGCGCAAAAATTGCATATTCTCCTCATCATCACAGCCTTCAACCTCATCGTGTCTCATCATCGTGGAACTCATTTTCATGGCATTCTTCTTATCATTATCGAACAATAAGGTCGACGAGACCGGTGAACTGCCACCGCTACGACATTTACGCACTTGTAGCTGTAACGAGTTATTGTGCTTTCTTCTCTGCTTTCTGAAAAACCTCTTCGCTGCGATACTCTGGTGCGGATTATAAAAATTCCCGTCCGCCATCAGGGTGCTGCAACCACGATAGTGTTGTCGATGCAACATAACCAAATTAATATTGGGTGTTTGTTTCAAAAAGTCCGATCTGATGGAACGATTATCTAATGCAACAATATTCTGAAGTCCTTCTTGGCCGTCAAAATCTTCAGGAATTGGCCCGTTCATCCGGACAGATGTTAATGTATGCGTGGTTGGGGCGCTCGGCATGAAAGAATTGGCGATTATATGAGGCGTTTTACGTTGACTTTTACCTCGTAATAATCGACTCCACGCTGAACGCACGTCGCTACGCGCGAAACAATGAAAGAACAGAATAAAAGCTCCTAGTAACAAACACACTCCAGCGTACGTGACGCTGAAGAGTTTTTCTTCGAACGACAGCCACGGGAGAGGATGCATAACGCATGCAGCCGCGCTTGCAACGGCCAACGAGTAGAACGCCCAAAATATGACGAACGCTTTCAGCTGACGCACGGGCGAGTGTTCGGTATCTTCAGCCTGACTAGAAGGTGTCGTGATACTACGTACGCTGTTACAGCCCTCGTGCGTGTACGAGCTGCGTCCGCCGATCATTCCGTTAACACCGCAACCCTCCAACAATTCCAGGTCGATTGCTTGCGTTCCTACCGACAGTTGCGGGTTCGAGTCGACATTGCTGGCAGCGCATTTAACCAACAGACACATGATCAGCAAGTAGAACATGACCACGCTGGCTGGAATGAATACGGTGCACAGTTCTGATCCCGGACTCAGGAAACAGTAATGCGGTCCGCTGTAGCCGCGAAGGTTCACTGCTCCGGCGATACCGCATATGATGGCGGATATACCCCAGCCGACTAGGTATATTCCGAGGATGGGCTTTTCGATTGGAATGTCTGCTGGGAGATCTTCCGACGGCGTCGATACCGAACGATTGGATTTTTGAACACGCTTGTATAGAGCCCTGTAAATATACAGACGTATGAATGAATCGTACTGGTAAGAAAAAACGAGTCTTAGAGTACGAAGTTGATGAATGTTAGAATTGTTGAACTTAACTCAGGTACAGCTCAAAAACCTGAAGTCCCTCTTTAATTTTGATATCAAAAGAAACCGGATTCCTCGGTATTTGTCGAATCATTTTAGGGGAACCTATTTTATTGGGAGGGGGGGGGGGTCTCTCTCTCTCTCGAAAAAGAACGTCCGCCTTCTGGGAGGCAACCTAACCTAACTTGACCATGACCATTGACCATGGGACTTGGAGTATTTTTTTTTGTTTTTGCTTATAGCTTGGAGGATGAAATATTACGTCATTCTCTTATCAGATCACCTATAGCTTGGACTATCACAGTCAAAATTCTTTCAAGTCACCCACCTACTACTTAACTTCGAAGCAGTGCTGCCAGATGATAGTATCAAAAATCCGTATCCGCCATTTTTTGTAAGACCTAAAAACAGATTTTTACGGATTTTGATTGATTCATTAATAACAATCAGGAGAGAGGTATCTCTCATGAATGAAGCTGAGGTACTTTTTTCTTGATCGGCTCAATATTACGAACATTACAGTATCCGCTTATAACGAGCAGCAGAAAAGTATCTCTTGTAGGATAGTTTAAGGTACCTTTCCCTTGATCGCAAGAAATCCATTCTGTTTGTAAAATCTATAAAAGAAGAAAAACCCGAATCTTTTTTGAGGATCCATCCCAGGTTCGAAGGTCAAAATTCTTTTTGACTTTCCCTTCCTTTTTCTAACTCCCTCTCCAATAGCTCGGCCTCCTATTTCAGTAGTTTGAAGCTAACATAACACAAGGAGGAGTTCAAGCCTAGTTCAAGTCCAATATACTGTATGTTGTCGAAAGATTTCTCGATAAGGATCATAAGAAAGGTATCTCTCATACTTCTAACGGAGGTACTTTTCCCTTGAACGACATAATGTTACAGAAGAGTGGTATTAGCCTGTAATGACCTGGAGAAAAGTATCTCTCAAACAAGCGACTGCGGTACTTCTCCCTCGAGCCCCAGAAATCCACATTTTACGCAAAATCCCTAAAAAAATCTCATCTTTTTCGAGGATTGAAAATCCGTAGATTTGGCAGCACTGACAGCCCGATTATAATAACTCCTTCAAGGAACTAGATATGCAATACTCCATTCACCAATTGGCCTGGCCCCTTCAATGAGCCAGATATACAACGTTTCAAACACCATAAGACTCATAAACAGGTTCCCTGCCTCCCCTCATTCAACTCCGTTAAAGAACCGCGTGAGTTTTTGGGGGTAGTAGAGGCTAGGATGCCAGATCTACGGATTTTTGGTCCTCAAAAAAGGTACGGGTTTTTCTTTTTTTGTAGATTTTACATATAATCATTGACTATACACGTACCAGACGAATACTCGCATTGTTGAAAAAGTTGTCACTTTGAAGGATACTGACACCAGAGTGTGCTGCGTGTTAATACGTTGGTGTAAGAGAGAGAGAAATATGTTCTGTCTCTTTCACTCTGCCGGTTAACACGCAGCACACTCTGGTGTCAGTATCCTTCAAAGTGACTTCGTTTTCAACAATGCGAGTATTTGTCTGGTACGTGTATAGTCAATGATATAATACAGATTTCTTGCGATCAAGGGAAAGGTATCTTAGGCACCACAAGGAGAGATACCTTTCTCCTGCTCGTTATGGGCTGGTACTTCAGTGTTACCATTGACTATACACGTACCAGACATATACTCGCATTGTTGAAAAAGTTGTCACTTTGAAGGATACTGACACCAGAGTGTGCTGCGTGTTAATACGTTGGTGTAAGGGAGAGGGAAAGATGTTCTGTCTCTTTCACTTAAATTTATTCAACTTATATTATTTAAATTAATTATATTTAATGTAATAAAAATTTCAATTATAATTTATTTATATATAATAATTGAAATTTTTATTATTTTTATTCAATCATATATTTTTATTACATTAAATATAATTAGTTTAAATAATATAAATTAAATGAATTTAATTAATTTAATAATAATTATAATAATACTTATTTAAAACAAATTTTTTTTTAAATTCTTTTATTTATTATTTATATTTTATTAATTTTTATTTAATAATTTTATTAATTATTATTTTTTGAAAATAAATTTTAAAAAAATATTAAAAAATAAGTAATAAGTTTCTTTACTATTATAATATAAGGTTCTTTTGATGGTTTAGAACCAATAGAAGAAATTAAAATTTACTAAATAGAAGTTACACAATTAATATTATTTATTTTAATTTTATTTATGTATGGTTATCAAAAATAATACAAAATAATTGTTTTTCATTGAAATTTTAATTAATAATAAATCATTATTTAATTTATAAAAGAATTCTAATTTGTAGAGGTATAATATATTTTAGAATATTTATTTGTAAAGATATATTTTTTGATTTAATTTATTTAATCAAGATTATCAATCTTTTTTTTTTTTTTTGGTATTATTTATTTAATAAAAATATTTTTATCTATTTTTGATAATCTTTATTTGAATTTATTAATTTATAATTAGTTCAAACAATTTCTAATATTTGATTTTGAAGAATTAATTCATTATTAAATTTATTTTCTAAGATAAATTTAACTATCAAGATTGAAATGAAAATAATATTGATTAAAGTAATTAATATGGAATTATGAAATACATTAATTTAATTTTTTAATAAATTTATCAATAAAATTATCAATTATTATGTTTATTATATCTGAATTATTTTTTTTTTCTGTTTTTTTTTTTTTATGCATACAATTCACAAAAATACTTGAATTCATTTTTTAATAAAAATTTTTATCTAATTAATTGTATTTAAATTAAATTTTTTTTTATTTGAATTATCATTTTTTTTCATAATCTATTAAACTAAAATAAAATAATTATAAATTGTAAATTTATAATAAAAATAAAAGTTTAAATTTTTAAATAATAATTTTGGAGATTAAAGAAAATTAATATTATATTTCATAATTTCATATTACCTAATTATTTCAATCAATATTATTTTCATTTTAATCTTAATAATTAAATTTATCTGAAAAAATAAATTTAATAATAAATTAATTCTTCAAAATCAAATATTAACCTTTCCCTCTCCCTTACACCAACGTATTAACACGCAGCACACTCTGGTGTCATTATCCTTCAAAGTGACGATTCTTTCAACAATGCGAGTATTTGTCTGGTATGTGTATAGTCAATGGTGTTACCTGATATCGTATTGAATCGATCAAGGGAAAAGTACCTCAGCTTCATTTATGAGAGATACCTTTCTCCTGATTGTAATTAATGGATGAATCAAAGTCCATAGAAATCTGTTTTTAGATCTTACAAAAAAAGGCGGATACGGATTTTCGAATCTGGCAGCAATGAGAAGAGGTGACGGGGGGATGTAATTTCGTCAAAAATACCGAAAATGGAACAAATATGCGAAAACGTGATGTGAAGCCAAATGGGGCCAAAAATGGCCAATTGGTCGAATCTTCTAAAATGATAAAATTTTCAACAAAATTTGCTAACTTTCGCATAAAATTCAGCAATTTTAGTAAAAATCTGATAGATTTTGTTGAAAATGTTCCAAGTTATGAATTTCAGTCAGAAATTGAAAATTTTGTTGAAAATTGCGAAGATTTTGTAATGTTGAATTTAATTCTCAAACAAGGTAGCCAGTTTTTTCTCAAGGTGAATTTCCCTGACTTTTAAACGTTTTTCCAGACCATAATCTCCACTTAAAAAGCAGAAAGAAAGACAAAAATACAACAGCACTGCCTTTGTCAGCCTTGGTGACAATCGACTCTCTCTCCATGGTCTTACTCTTCAAACCTTGTATCACTCCTCTCAATTCATTACTCGTGTGAGGAAGGGGATACTTTTTGGATATTAAGACCGGGACCAATTTGCACAGTGAGGTCCGAAACAACATTTGCCAAAGTTTCATCATTCTTAAGAGAGAGAGGGGGGGGGGGGGGAATTCCTGAATAACAACACCGCCACTATCACCTCCTTTGACCACATCAGCCTGCTCATTCATTAAGGAAGATAACTTCCTGTGCTTCTTCTCCTTCAAGATCCTCTCAAACTTGCGACACTTTTCGTTGACATCTCTCAGAAACTGATCAAATTCGAAGGGAGAGAGCACACCGGAGAGTCTTGGGTGGACCAAAAGGTTCAATCTAGACGTTCTTATTTACCGTGCCATCTTCGCAACTCCGTTCTTATCCACTTCACCCTCATATAATTCTCTAGTCTCTTGGTCGTGAACTCACAACCGGAGTAAATGTTCTACTCTCCCTTTTGAGTATTTCTTCTCGATATTATGAAGAACGCATTCGTTCAATTGAAATTCAAAAGTTCTGGTCGTGAATTCGTAAATGACGTGCCGAAACTTTTCATTTTGAGTGTAAAAAAATCGGGTTCTGAGAGCAGATAAAGAGCCAACAACCTCGAGTACTCCTCCATCAGGGTGAAAAAGACGAACATAATACGAGAAGCATAGATACCGAACTTCTTCAGAACTCAATCAAGACAGAATACTCACTTTACAGTCACAGCCATCCAAAATAACGTAGCTAGGGCAAAGTAATGGAGCGACAATCCTATCGACTGACATACGAGCTCGTGATCCGTTTGATGAATGCCAACACTAAGGACGAAAAAATAAAATGAAACCAACACTCTTTCCTTTCTCTGCTTTTGTCTACACATCAATCATTTCTACTACCTGAATATCAGAAAAAGTAACGAAGCTGAAAACCACGAATTCATTAATGAATGTTTCATCTTTCTGCTCATCTGAATTTGCGCGTAACAGAAACAATACGTAGCTGACGCAAGAAGTAGGCAAGTGACACCGATGAACGTTCCAACGTACACAGTCCAATGCAAGAAATGAAACAGCAATCGTCGCTCAACACTGCGAACACCGATTCAAGATTAGAAAAAATGGATCTAAATCCATACCTCGACGGATCGTAAAGATACTCACTTTCGTTCCGCATCAGAAGGGTCTTCGATGAACTCCGTCATCAAAGAAAAATACCCCAGTCTGTCGCAAGAATATTTCAAGTACGGACTGAAGAAACCCGAAGTCAACTGGCAAGCGTCTCTGGACCATACACCTTTATCAGAGTTCCACCAAGCGAGCGTCGGTGACGCAAAAAACCCGATATTTTTCACCGTTAACATCACCGGATCCTCTAATTTGTTCACTTTGAAATTAACTGAAACGTAATTGAAACGCAAACAATTAAAAATTGAATTCAAAACACGATCATGATACGCATCTACATCGAGCAAACTTTACCAAAGTTTATGCCGATGACTGTGGACGATTCTCTATAAGTATTCCGATCGGGGAACATACGACTATCGTTGAACATGGTGATTGCGAGTCGGGCAATTTTCGTTTCCAATTGGTGGAGAATATTTATGGCAATATGCACCGATATTTCCATAGCCTACGGTTTTGTTAAAAAAAAACTAATTAACACGCGTTGTATTGCACGTCTGATCAAACTCGAGAAATACTCACCGGTCCTATGGCGAGTGTTTTGTTTGGCAGCGAGCAATCCAGAGTTAAATCTTTCTTATACCTAATCCAAGAACACGAGATACCGAGAAACGAGTCCGAAGATAGCGAGGCCTGTACTAGGGCTAATTCTTTCTGCAAATTCCAAATGAATATAAAATCATAAAACTCGTCAAGTACAGGCGGACAATAAAGGCTACGTAACTTACACTTGTATATTCTAAAGATGGGCAATATTTAATAATTGCTTCGATGGTAGAAAGAAGGCGTAAACATGCCAAGTGTTGTTGTTGTGCTCTCTCCATCAGACTTTTTGGTAATGTCAATACCGAGCTTACAATCCCAAATAGATGATCACCAAGCTAGAAGAAAAAATATACATATTTGCGCGCGGAAATGATAATCTGACGTATTGAATTAGAGATACTTACATCGGATTCTTCTTCCAAAAATTTAATGTAATTCTCCATTGTAGTGACGATGAAATGAACATCTTTCACGTGCGTTATATCATTAAAATTGTACACCGTATAGTTACGTAAGTTCGCAGCGCTTTCAATCAGGCTCGCTTTATGATTCGTTAAATTCATCTTTCGAATAAAACTTCAAGTTAGAAGAACATCAAAGAGAAAAATTTTCAGTGTAAAGAATAACAAAGCGTAATTACCCGTGAGAAATTTTGTAAGATCCTGGTGACCGAACTCGTGAACGGACACCTGTCGGAATTCAAATTCATCCACGATCCGTTGTTTGAACAAAAATACGAGACGGTCTCAGTAGAAACGGCGTTCATATTCACAGGCGAATCATTGACCATTTCGCAAGGTAATTCGACCACATGGCCGGCAACAGTTTCTGGCCATGTGTAACGTCCTTTATCGTTCTCCGTCACTATAAAGAAAGAAAAACAATACGATTGTATCTCTGGTTAAGAAGCCGAGAAACAATATTCAAAAATAATATACTCACCAGTCACTTCACAGAATAAAGTATCCTTGGAAAGAACATTCACTCTTACAGATAAAGATCGATTAAATTTGGGCGATAATGAATTGCACGACCACTCGCCGCTGTGTTTTTCATATAATTCGCTGATTATGAGAGTGCTGCAAGATTTAAGAAGAGAATTGAAGAATTACACGACAAGATCTTTTAGCAATCATCTGAAGAAGCTAACCTTTCAACTGTGCCGTTATCTCCATTAATATCTTGGTACTGAGAAGCATTGTCAAATAAGCTGTTGGGATTACGGCCATCCCAAGTCCAGGAAAGAAGCTGGTCATGATGATCAGCAGTCGCTTGTCTCCCGAGACCGCTCAAGACGCACGTCATTTTCAATGAATCACCTTCAAATACGATCTGAGGAAACATACAGTCAAGTTAGCTATTTTAGTCACGGAATTCTCACAACAAATAGAAGATGAAATATAATTTACTTGATCCTGGTCAGGGCTGATAACGAAAGAATAAACTGGGCTACACTCGAATGTTGACAACGCCTTATCGAGTAGTTGGCCACGCAGAGGCGGAGGAGAGTCACACTTCGGGATAACAGTAAGCTTGAATGCACTCGACAACAGCCACCATACATCACATGAACAAAATAGTGGATTACTGCTGATATCGCTAAAAGCATTCAACAAGATACCACATGAACAATGAAAACTCCTCAAGAAATTCCTCGCAAAGAATGTAACTTACAGTTGTTTCAATGCCGGCAAAGAATCGAACGTATTATTAGGAATGACGGACAGAAAATTCTGGTTAAGTTTGCTGAAAAAATTAACGAAGTAATAACAACATTACCACTGTACTCGCAGAACAAGTTTTACGTCGGGAAGACGGAAGAAAAAATGTTTACTCACAGGTGATCGACCGAATCCAAACCTTCGAATATTCTTCGTCGTAGTTCTCTTAATTTATTATTCGACAGCACTCTGCAGAAAAGGTTTAGATTATTACACACTTCTTTATAAACAAATGAAAAAAACTGGAATCCAAAGATTCTGTACGTACAATTTCTTTAGAAAAGGCAATCCACGAAACGCATTATCATGAATAGTTTCCATATTATTCCTATCCAGATTCCTGAGAAAGAAAGGAATACGTTTAAATCATAGGATTACTTTGCCTAAACGTATTATAACTATAAAATGTTACTCACAATTTCATAGTAATATTGATAGGAAAAGAATCTGCCGGTAACTCTCGTATAGAATTATTCGATAGGTCTCTGAAATAGCCGAAACAGGAGGAAATGAAATTTAAAATAAACAAAAGGAATTTAGTGTCACTAGACCGAAACGAAACTTACAGGTGATAAACTGGAGTCGTCAGGTTCACGTATTTTGGAATGACCAGCAAAGCGTCAACTGAGTGAATATGCGAACATTTTAGCTTAAGATGTTTAAATTTACTTTCTGGACACACGCAATTAGGAATGTCTGGGCAAGTAGCTGCGACCTCGATCCAAAATCCAAGCAGATGGACCAGGATCAATGCCCGAATGATGAATGTCATCCTCGAGATGCAATCTTGGTGTTAGATCTGAAAGGATGGAACTGATAATTCCTTCACGGGATGTACGTGACTGCGAATACTTCACATTTTAATCTGAAATATGAAGAAATTTTAAGAGAATAACGTCATATTCTTACATTCTATGTGTAAAAAACTGAAATTTCCTTCTTTCGGCGAACTCACTTCTTAAAAATAAATACGAACACATCGAGTGACCACATGTTCTTTCTTCCAGAAAAAGATCCAGTAGATTTATCAATTTACTACAAGTCATTATGAGAAGCCGCAGTGAAAGTATTTCATCGAAGTCCATAAGTAATATACGAATGCCGACAAAACTTCATCTTGAATCGAATTCTAATGAAATGAATACAAAAATATGCTAAGTATCTACAGCGAATGAGAAGGAGCTGCTGAAATAAGCGACAAAACGTAAACAAAAGAAATTCTTCTTCTTCCTCGTAAAACTAAACTCGTATCAAACAAGAAACACAAACAAAACACGTTTATTTACGTTTACATGCTATTATTCAAGAGTGACATCCGCGTCACATCCCAGAGACAATCTTCATAAAGGATACGCTTGGTAGCGTTGCTATCGTTTCTATTACGACCGCGTTTTTTTTTGCGCTGCTTCTATAATAATTATAATGACGGATAGCCTTCTATAATTAAATTGATTATTGTAGCGCCGAGCCAATACTCTATAGCCGTACGTGCCGCTATAGAGCTTGTTAGAATGAAAATAGCCTAATGAAAAAAAGAATGAAAAAAAAAAAAAAAAATTATGAATAAAATCTTTTCTACGCTGTAAATGGCTTGTAACTTTGAAAACATTAATATTGGTCATATAGTAGTCATAAAATTCATAATGACTATTTTCATTAACTGCTGTCAGTCTTTCAACTCAGGTCACATTAAGTCACAACAAAGCCAAGCGACAGTCATACTCTCATACAATTCAGAATACCTAAATTATTTCTCAAAAATAAAGAGGTTTTTCTCTCTTTTGTGATAGGTCCAATGTTAAATAATGTATCAATTTTGATTTTGACTTTTCTTTTCCACCACACACACAAAGGGAAAAAACAAAAGTATTTTACATTTTTCTGATAATTAGTATTATTTCTTGAGCACCCCTCAATATGCGCCTTTTTCATTGAAATATAACTCATTTTTATGATGTTTCATTACAGATTTTTTTTTTTTTTTTTTTTTTTTCTGCTTTTTTACTCTAGTTTTGCTCTCATAAAAGAAAAATTGGAGATTATTAGAAACAAAGAATAAATAAAATGAGGGGAAAAAAAAGTCAAAAAATGAGGTTCCAGCAGCAAAAAGTGTCAAAATAATGCTTTAACAAAATGTTGACCATCAAACAAACAATGTAACAACAAATAAAGGTCCGTCGGAACGCCAAATAAAAAGAAGTTGCATTTCAAAATGTATTCAGGAAAATGATAAAATATTTTTACAAAAATAAAATCTTTTCACAACATCAGTACAATATTTCCTCAACAGCCGGCGTATTTGGCTATTTGCCGATGAAAAATGAAATTCAAAAGTGCAAAAAAAAAATAAATCAAGAATTAATTTTAATTGAAAGTGAAAATTTTTTGCCTTCAAGAGAATGTGACTTGTTAATGCAGGATGGGCAGCCTTGTTTTCTCTATTGTTAAGGGGGGAAACTTTATGCTGCTAAAGAGGTTTCCAGGAGCTGCTGTGACAAATGAGCATTATAGAATTTTTGCTCCGGTACTGTTTCATGAAATTGTTGGACCCAAGAGTAGTAGTACAGGGCGGGAGTCCACTACTGTACAGGCATGGATAGGCGAAAAAACTTTTTTTTGAAATTTAATCAACTTCATCTAACTGAAATTATTTGGCGTACAATTCCACATTTCAGACTTGTAATCAACTTATCTGACTGAAGTTATTTGGCGTGCAATGCTACATTTCAGACTTGCAATCAACTTTATCTGACTGAAATTATTTGGCGTGCGATTTGCCAAAAATTTTTTCCCATTAAAAATCATTTTAAAATAAAACGAAGTGATTAAGTAATCGAAGGTACATACCGACGGCTAAAACGTTATTCAAAGGTACAGTACCGACGGATAAAACGTTATTCGAAGGTACAGTATGGACGAATAAAATGTACGTTATTCGGAGGTATACATCAGCAAGGCAATATAGTAGCTAATGTTGTCCGCAGAAACATAGAATGATTCTTATGCATCATTTTGTAGGATGATAACCCTCATGGACGCAGAAGTGCCCGCATAGGTACCTGCTCAGGATGATCAGCAGCTATCTTAGTTGCTTGTCTGCTGGTACATTGAAGCGCCCAGTTACTTGTGGGGTTCCCTGGGCCGCTGTTGTGGTGCGTCGCATTTAACGGGATATTCAAGGTGAAGCTGCCGCCGGGTGTTTAGCTTATCTGCTATGCGGATGACACACTGGCGGTATGCACTGCTGCCGAAACATTTTAGCAGGGAGGAACAGGGTAAACTGGGCCCTAGAGGTAGTGACGCGTTTAACCGAAACAGCCAGATTAGGACTTGCAGTACATAAGACGGAGACCATCGGTGTGGAAATCAAGACCAAGAAGGTAATGAAGTACTTACCAAGGCATCTGGTTTGACTCAACGCAAATACCATTTCCTGATGACAGCGGAAAGGTTGACAGGCTGGTTGTATACTTAAGCCACCTGATGAGGAACCTAAGAGGATCGAGAGAAGCCAGAAGAAAAATCTTGATGACCACGACCTTGTCGATCCTCCTATATAATGCCTCACTATAGACCGACTCAATGAAAATACCTCATAGAAGATTTGTCCAGTACCTTCAAATAACGTTTTATCCGTCGGTACTGTACCTTTGAATAACGTCATCCTTTAAAAAATCAGGAATTCTTTTATTGGGTAGGCCGAGGGCAAATTCTTGCTGGATAGCTATAATCTTTGTGCGTCTCACATAATAATTTTAGATTCTTAAAAGTTCAATTATATAAAACCTGGGTTATTAAAATTTATCTGCTGCTGTAATACGTGCGTAGAAAAATAATCACTAGAAAGACATTTCAATAATTTGCGAGGATAAAAAAAGTTGAGAAAAAAAAATTACTATTTGACTCCCAAGTTGATAAGAAAGCCAACGGTCACATGGTAATTTCTTATAATGAAGAGACAGGGTACACTTTTTTTACTGTCAAGATTGCAGATTGTATGGACAACTATACAGATGAAACAACACTCCACAGTTTAAAGCGATAATGCATTCCTCCATTGCATGCTTGCCTTTGCCGACACCGACAAGCTAGTCAGTCATCACATTGCGATTGTTGAATGGTGAACAGATGTTGAATCACCCTGCTCTGTAACGTGATCATTATGAGAAATTTTTACTGAGATAACATTTCTCTTACGGTAACGTATGACAATAATTTGTGTTTCTAGTGATATTTACTCCTTTCAATATGACTGCGCTCGTTGATAATTTGCTTTTATGGAGAGAAATTTGTGATCGATACAAAGAGCTGAAGAGCGCATCCTTTTCGGTTGATAAATCACTTCAGGAAGCAAGTAAATCAACATTTCAAGCTGAACAATTTCGCGATCGAGGGAATAATCAGTACGCGAATGCCAATAATTTTATCAATCTGCAAGAATACCGAGAAATTTTGTTGTATGATGCGTTGAACTCGTACACAAAAAGTGTCGCATATGCTCAGAAAAACAGCGAGGAATTAGCTCTTGCCTACGGAAATCGTTCGGCAGTCCTGTTTGAACTCGGTAAATATGTACCGTGTATACTGGATATAAATCGTGCTATGAGAGGCAATTTCCCGAATGTAAAATTGGAAAAATTGTCGAGCCGGAGAGAGAGATGTCTCGAGCAGATAAGACTGATCAAAGGAGATGATTGCGGTGTGACCGGTTTTGAAGTCGAACCTATCGAATCATCAAATCAAGATGAGGAAGAATTCAAATGGAGGATAAACGTTTGTAAATTTGGTAATCGTCGACTACCTAATTCTTCGCCAAAAATCGAGCTAGAATGCGATCAACGAAGGGGAACTACATGCCTCAAGGCTTCCGAAAATATTGAGCCAGGTAAGGCCATTTTTGCCTCAATCAATGCGCGTAGGTACTTGTTTCCTGGTCGCAAACCGCTCTGGATGCCTATGAGAATATATTGGTGACAGAGCTACAATGATTATTATGATTCTGTACGTTGTATAAGGAATCAAATCTATCAGGAGATACTAAACCAACTTTTTAATTCATGAAAGCTTGATGAAAATACTTACATCCTCTGATTTCCAAGTTATTTAATTCTCAATTATCTCATTTCAAATCATTCACCATGATCATCTTTACTGCTACTTATAGTTGACAAACCCACCTAATTTTTATTACTGTGCATTACCTTACGGTATGCCTTTTCTTCTCAACTATTTTTTTCAGTTTTCCATAATGCTTAGGTAGGCGACTTGTTCTCCTGCGTGTTATCAATCTGATAATATTTTGTTTCTAATTATTGATCAATTGATCATATATGAGTGTTTAAGTCGCGTACTTTTCAATCCAAGATTAGTTTGTCAGAGACCTGCTACCAAATTGATAACATGTGGGAGAGTGTATATTTTATGTATTGAGGAACTCTGAGAAAGCCTTGTACAAGGCACGTTGAGCATAATGATGGTGAAATTTTCCTGCAAGCGCTCAATTCTGAAACTCATTTTCTTTTTGAAAAGTTGAATACAAAATTTTAGAAATTCATTTTCTAACCTAATGTCTATCCTTATGTCCGCCATTATTTTGTAATGTACCACAATCAATTTTCAGTTAGCTTACTATTCAAAATTGAATGTTCCACGATGTTCCAGCTGAATTGGATTTACACCACTGATAATATTTCAATTTGTTATTATATACGTAGTGCACCTAGAATAATATTGTTTGATTTCAGGTGAAATTTTATCGAGCGAGGAATTTTTCCTGTGCGATGTCATTCAATTTGAAGGGCACTATAAAAAATGCTCTTATTGTATCATAGACTGTGATGCCTTGATACCTTGTACGTCATGCAATTCTGTAAGTATTAGTTTGATTTCAGTGTTTTTATCAATCTACAACCAATTGCAGTGTCAGTAGATGAGACATGTATGTTTTGCGTCATTGAGAGTTAATTTCATATGTGCCAACAACACTCTAATGCTTTTTAGAACTACCTATCAAAAAATCTTGAGAATGCTCTAGTTTTCAATACTTACTAAATATTTAGCTACCTTCAGAGCAAGTGTGAGTCAATTTGCTGTTTTTCTTAGAATTAGAGGGTTTTTAAGATTCAATCAAAAAGGTAGAGAAAAATGATAGAAATTTGATATAACGTTCTAAAATTTTTGAGCCTTATACTAGTTAAGAAAAACAGTAAAAACAGAGAAAAATAACACATTGGCGAAAAATTGCCAAATATTTAGTACCTATTGAAAACCACTTAACCAGAGGACTCTTGGGATTTTTTTGATAGTGTTAAGAAGCATTAAAATGGTGTTGGCGCTTGTGGAAACCCTCAATGGCGCAAAACATACAAGTCATATTTTACTAAGGCGCTATAGGGGGAGGTATAATGGACAACCATTTTGATTGCAAAAGAGCCCGACTGCTTTTGTTCGTCGCTCGTTGCATGAAACGGAAGTAGCCCCGCTTGTGTATACTTTTTTTGCAATCAAAATGGCTGTCCAGCATACCTGCCCCTATAGCGCCTTAATTTTACTAATGTTAACCCATAGCAGAATTTAGTTGAGGTTATTTCCGCTAGGCGCCGTCCATCCAGCAAACCGTGAGTTTGAAGGGAGCCAAGTTTCAATTTATTTTAGGGTCAGCAAATTGAAAAAATTATTCTGATGACGAGCCATACGGAAGCAAGGAGGGGTGTTGGGGGGGGTGTATAAATTCTGTCTTCTAGCTTGTGTACAAGGAGTCAAAACAATTAGAGATGGGGTAACATTAGGACCATCTCAGCTGTCATCATATTAATAGAGATGAGGATCTTGGAAAGATTTTGACTGAATAATCTGTTCTAAATTTCTTATCACAGTGCTTCTAATTGACTATCAAACTCGCGCTATACTTCTTAAGGCAAATGTTTTCTGCTGGTTTTGCTTAACATATTGGGTGGCTAGTGCAAAAAATTGTGATATTTATTTTTGTTTATCAATTTTCTCCCCCAAGGAAGGTACTTCAAGACGTACAAAATATTTTGAAATATAAAAAGTAGGTCGCGGTTCAAGTTGAGCTTTGCTGGACGCGCTAAACGCCCATTACATCATGAAAATCGACTTATTCTATTTTTACATCACTGTACTTAGATACTTGATAAATGACATAAAAATTATTTTTCAGATGTTATATTGCTCTGAGAAATGCCGTATTTTGGCGTATGAATCTTATCACCGCACAGAATGCCAAATGTGGCCCTTCTACCACCAGGAGGGCTCATCAATGAAGGATTTATTTGCGGTACGGGCTCTTTTAGTTGGAACAAGCCAAGGACTTCAACTGAATCACTTGATGAGAACGTTGCCCATACAAAACGTTATTTTCGAAGGGAATCCAGATCTCAGAAGTGAAACGCTGAGAAGCGATTACGTAACTTCGTTGAAGTTACCTAATAATTTTGATCTAAAAAGGGTGAAATCTAGGATTACAACTTGCGTTAAAGTGATTATCGCTCTGGAAGAACTATCGTTTTTTGTTCGAACAGAATCGTGGAAGGTGAGTGTATAGTTGTTGAATTTTCCAAGAGTTACGTATCTTATGAAATGTACTCAAGAGTTGAACATTTTTGGCCCTCTTTGTGGTTTACATTAGAGCCTCATATTGCTGGTGATTTCTTGCCTTAGCTCCTACCTAATTTTTGTCTTGTGGGCAATGTACCTATATGTTACGCATTTGAGGGTAAATGGTTTTAGAGGTAATTAAGAGGGGCAAGGGATTCATTCAGTATTATTGTAAACATGCCCGTTCTCATTTAGTAATGATTTTAGGTACCTACATTCCTTCAATTTTTTCATTCTCCCTCTCATTTGATTCCTAATGTCTGCTGGTGATAAGTTTCCAAAACTTTATTTCATACTTTCTTTTCCTCTAAGGTATCATTTGCACTTGACCGAATTAAAGAGGAAAATAATTCATATATTTTCTGAGTAGATGTCAAGTCTGGTTTGAAATTTTTTCATTTCTGTGCAACAATTGCACACACCTACTAATTACTACTATAGTTTGTGATCAGGTCATGAATTTGGAACTTGCCATTATAATTTGTAAATTCGCTTGATAAATTCACCAGAACTGTGTTACATGAGAGTTAATCCTAAAGTTTATCTTTTTCCTTGCAGGAACATCGCATGAATGATGCGGAATTGTTTGCAACGGCGCTGTTGCTGAATCATTACGAATCATTGAGCGACAAATCATTTCCGATTCACGCAAAAACCTTAAATCCACTCTCTTCTTTTGGTCGTAATCAATCCCAACAAATAGGTTTGGGAACCCTCCTTTTGCAAAAAATGGAGTATTCCTGTCATCCAAATTCGCGCGTTTTCGTGCGGAAGAGGGAGCAGGTTCTGTTCGCCTTACGACCGATAGCGGAGGGAGAACGAGTAATTAACCAATCTTAATATTTAACACTCACTATTCACTGCGTTTTTATCTAAATTTTTAAAATTGGCTTACTTATTTTCAACAGATAACCGTTGCAAATGGCGATTGTCGTTGCAAAACTTGCGTTAGAAATTTGGACTCCTTTTCTGACCCATTGGAGACAGGAATAAAAGTCATCTCCGAGAAGTAAGTTTGGTTAATCGCATCTGACTTATTTTTTGTTTCCTTGAAGAAAAGCGTTTGAGTTCAGTGAACCATTTTGTGAGCGTGAACAATACTTTACATCTCAATCCTATAACGTCAGGAATCAATATTGTTCATTTGATGGGCAGTGTCAGTTGATGAGTGTTGACAAAGGTTAAAAATCTTCAGAACAGGCTTGAGATGAGGCCCTGGCTTGGCCAGGCTGGGCCATAGTGAAAGAATTTGAAGCCTTGCTTAGGCTAGGCTGGGCCGAGCCAAATATTTTGTATAGGTCTAAAGGCAGGCCGGGGCCAAAACTTATGCCCATTCTTAGACCTGCTTCAGATCATCTTATCTTATAAAATCTAATTTGAGAGTTCCTTTCGGAGTGTTTGACATCAGTCTAATCATATAATTTACATGCCATTTATCCTGAATCCCTGGGCGTTGATTCTGCACGATCAAAAGCTCAATTATTGCTGTATGACAAAAGCTCAATTATTGCTGTATGAACTAGAAAATCATTTCTAGGTATTCCAATAATTATTAATTTCTATACCTAGGTACTGATGAAATGAATAATTAATAAAAATATGTTAATAAAACTAGGGAGAAAAACAATTATTCACTTCAGCTCTTCAATGTTGATTTCTGTAAAATAGATAATAATTTATGTATTATCTTCATTATTTTGCCTTATTTCAAACTTATTTTTTTTTCATTTCAGTAAAATTGAAGCAATCCACGCCATACTTGACGCGGCTGCTCCACTTATGCAAGCAGAAATAAATATTACGCCGCCAGAAATTCTACAAATTATTCCCAAGTTTCTCAACTTACTTTATATTCATACACAGCCTTCTTCTATACTTGTTACTTTGTGTGCGGATATTCTCACACAATTTCTAACTATAGCGTATGTTGCTCCAGAATTTCCATACGCTAGTGGATGTGATCACGAATTTCTCAAATCAAAAATCATGGAAATATTACGAGAAGTGACGTGCTATAGACGTCAACGAATCTCGGACCCTTTGTATCAAATAATGCTTGTTATAGAAAAACTATATGTCTATGCACTTGCCTATCTTTAGTATGGACTATTTCTTTCAGAAGAATTAATCATTATTCTTATCTTTTATGATGTTATAGTGAGTATTTATGTTTAGAATTAGACACTAGTTGACAAAGGACAAAATTAAGTTTCATTTTTGTGCAGATGTACTTGTTATTTTCATATTTTTTCAGTTGCGCCGATGAAACAGTAATCATGATTTAAGTATTGTTGAGTGTTATTTGTTACTATATAATTTTACAAGAATCTCCTAAGGACTGTCAATTATGTGTATCTGACTACAATATCTTTGAAGTATGGGTTTCTTCTTCATAATGACCTGTATTTTCTTGAAGTTTTCTTTGAATTCTATTTTTGTATTTTGAGTAAATAAAATATTCTTTTTTTTTTTTGAATTGAGGTGTATTTTTAAATTCTTCAGTCTACACAAATTCGGTAAAAGAAGTGAACGATCAAGTGACAAAATTGATGGCTTCAGAGAGAATAATACTGTGTATTTAATTATTTTCCTTCGTGGACAGTGGAATGGGGAAAGAAATTTGATGAGAAATAATATAATTACCTAGAAGTTTCACGTAAGAATTCATCTTCCCTCCTCTGTCCTCTCAAACATTTCTTCTTGTTTTTGCGTTTGTATCTTCGGTCCATCTTTATTTGTCTTGCTACTTTCATCAAATTATGTCGATACCCTCCCAATCTTTGTAAACTTTCAGTTTTGGAGAGGAAAGAAAGGAGCAATTCTTGATAGTAACATAATCCTATTTTCAATGACATAATTAGCTGACGGGCTCAAACGTTCCGTTTGTTCACACCTCTACCCGGTATCTCTTAGCCTAATAGAGTATAAGCCTTGTGTACTGTAAGTTGGACCACGCTTTTAGCCTTTTTCAGCCTGATGTTTTACAGACCGCGCAACTTATAACGTAACAAAAGTTAAGATCAAGTGTGAAGCTTCGCAAAATGACGATACGCAAATTTCGAACTGATCACGGCTGATAACAATTACAGGCTTCACCAATTGCTATAGGTAAGTTGGATTTTACATCTACAACTCAGTTGTCAGTTTCCCTAGTAAGATCTGTAATTGAAGTCGGTCAAGGATTGACCTTCAGCCCAGAGATACGTATAGGACCTCTGTACAGGTCTGTATCATGCTATACAGAACTTTTGTCATCACGGGCCTGCCATCATCAGTTTCCGGCAAACCGAATCGACTAGATTTTAACGTCGATTTTCTCATTTTTCGAACAGAAATCGACCAAATTTCGACCAGTTATCGACGTCAATGAAGAGTCGAAATATTTCCGGATAGCGCTAAAATTTCAACTAAATTTTGACCTACATTCGACGTTGAAATCATACTCACAGATTCGATCGACCAGATTTTGTCGTCGAAATCTAGTCGACTTTTTTTTTATTTTTGAAAATTTATTCTAAAATCGACGTCGAAATTTGGTCGACAATAATCGCTTCTCAAGAATTCGCTAGAAATTCGACGCAGTGCCGGATTTAGCTTTTGTGGGCCCCGGGGCCTAATTTTTGCGGCGGCCCCAATTTTTGTTTTTTTCTTGGGTGTGAAAAAATTTTTTGCTCGCTCTATTCGCTATTAGGTTTATAATATGAATTTTAATTAGCGGAGGCCTCTAAATTGCGGGGGCCCGGGGCCAACGGTTCCCTCGGCTCCGTCCTAAATCCGCTGCTGATTCGACGTCTCATTAGACAATACAATTATTTGCATATTCATGTAAAAATCGAACTACGTTATACCCCGATACCAGGTCTCTAATTATCCGTAGACTTTTGTTATACCTTGATACCGAATCTCTAATGAACGATCTGACATGCCTAATCTTTCTACGAGTTGATATGCGACGGTACCAACGGTCGAAATTTGTGTTTGGAAAAGTGACATTATCGGTCTCATAATTCGACTTGATATCGACGTCAAAATGAAGCCAATTTGACGTAAAAAACAACTTGGGTTGGGAGACTCATATTTCGACCTGATATTCGCTTTTGTCGCATGTGCAATTCCGCCCCAAGCCTCCATGTTGGAGTGGGTACGGGTTGCTTACGCATTTTGATTTTGTTTCTTCCAGTACCGGAATCGACCCTTTCGGGTATAACTTCAGTGTTGGAAGAATCTCCTTGGCGAACCCCCTCTTCTGCTTGGCAACCGCCAAGTTGCTTTGGCAACCGCCAAGCTGCAGTGCCCCCCGGCACGCAGAAAAACACAAGAACACACACCAACAACATCACCTTGAGAAATAGTAAATTGCTGTTGGGGTTTCTTCGTCTTCATCTATCTTCAGGGAAGATCGTCGTCCTCTTCTTCCTGCAAATCTAGGTGTTCATGGTACACAGGTGTCGAGTAGGCCACAGCGTGGTTTTGCATTTGCCTATTCCATTCCTGATCCATCTTCCTCTTCATGACGGTGGCCGCAAATGCAGACACCTGGTTCCATGTTTCTTCGGAACCTAGCATGGTGGGTACCAGGCTACTCGGGTCAAGCGCTTCATCTACCCCGATCTCTTGGAGAGACCGACTAAGCTTGTCCCGCTCACGCTTCCACGCCTCGCACTCAAATAAAGTGTGTTGCGGTCCATCATCCCGTCCTTGATCGCAGTGCGAACACGTTGCCTGCTCAACTTTCCTTATCTTCTCGCAAAGGCTCAGCACGACTGCGCTTGTGCGCGGGTTCCTCTTCTTCAGAAGGCGGAGCTGCTGTTGGGTCTTCTTCTGCTGAGTAGGCACATTGGAGGGTCCGCTCTCAGTTGTCCTAGGCGGCTGAGTGTTGTTCCTCCGGGTGCGTCGGGAAACCACCAGGCTCCAAGATGGTACATCAGCACTAGACGTAGCTGGTGCGGCCTGTAGGGACTTTTGCCGCTGGTCTTGGTGTTGCTGCTGCTGTTGCTGCTGTTGCTGCGATTGCTGTTGTTGCTGATTTTGCTGCAGTTGCTGTTGCTGCTGTCGTTGCTGTTGCTGCTGTCGTTGCTGTTGCTGCTGCCGTTGATGCAGTTGCACACTCTTCTACCCTCCTCTTCTGTCTTCTCATCTTCAGAGCTAGTCTTGGTAGGAGAGGTGAAGGAGTTGGCTCGTAACCTCTTCCTACTGTGTGCTCGCTTTGCTTGCGAAGTGAGAGGGGTGACAAAAACATTTTCGTCAGGAGTTCCTGGTGTTGGCGTTGTAGGCACCTAATCAAGCTTCTTGGTCTCCTCTTTCTTCTCTGTCGTGGTTGTTGCCTCATCATTGGATTTGGGGACAACAACCCCCGACCCCTCGCCGCCTGAGCGCTTCAGCGTGGGGAGCCGGTTTGCCGCATCCGAATCGGCACGTATGATTGTATCCTGCATCATTCTCATCTGTAATAGAGTTGCAGTGTGAGGCGTCATCTGGGAAGCTGCTTCCGCCTTCCCAGATCATCTTGCAGTACCATTACTTTCCCCGCGAGCTGCTTGGTCCTCGCAGGGAAGGCACACTCTTTACGGCTATGACCGGATTTTCATTTCAGAGTTTTCCTTCTCCTACCTAGTCACTGACAGAGAGCTCCACCAGGACTAGAGATAGAGTGGTATAGGACGTGAATGCCCAGGTGGCAATGTGTAACCCCATACAAACAGGACGTGAAAGCTATGTAAGCAGTACGTAACCCCATTCATACAGGACATGAGGGCCACCAGGCAGTACGTAACCCCATACGTGAAGATGATCCTGATGCAGATGTGACTGCCTACACCAGTTGACGGTTTTCTGTCGGGGTTGTCCTTCCCTTATCCTCTGAGCCCATGCCCTAAACTGCAAGGAGGCAGCTGGTTTTTTACAAATGTATAGGGTGTCCTTCCCTACGGTTTAATTAGCCTCGGAGTTACCTTCTCCTAGTACTCTTTGTTACAGCGCGCCACCCACACCCCAGCAGCAACCCACCACCAAACCAGGGCCCCACCAAACGCCGGCCAGATGCAGACAGAGAGTGAAACAGTCGCAGCCAACACCTCACTATCCTCACATTCAACACTCAAGTCCAGTACCCCATCAGGTACAAGACGACACAGCTCAGTCAAGCACCATGGAGAGCACCTACCAGAGCAGACCCGGTATACACCCACCCGGCACAAGACGCAGCACCGTAGAGGCACGATACGCAGCACCATGGAGGGCATCCACCAAAGCAACCCCAATCTGCACCCGCCCGGCACAAGACGCCACCCCAGTTTATAGGTCCAGCAGCGCATCTCAGGTGGTTAGCCCAGTCAGCACACCCAGACCGCAACTACTCGCGCGAGACAGGGCCCAGGTGACAGCCCAGGGGATTAACCTAGTCTAGGGTCCCAGGACCGGCTCTCTTCATTCATACATCATCCCACTCATTCAATCTGTGCCGCACACTCGCCTGTCACCCCATCCACACATCCACCAGCGCCCAGCAAAGCCGCAGCCCAGGGTACGCCACTATAAGAGAGCAGACAGCACACCGCGTAGGCCCCCCCACCGCGTCCAGGTGGTACCTTACGGGGGAGTCGACCTGATATTAACGTCGAAGATAGGTCAAGATCACGTCGAAATTCTCAAAAATTTAGAATCGACGTCGAAAATAGGTTGAATGTTGGTGATCGACCTCGATTCAACGTCATTTCGACGGTCGATCTGGTTTGCCGGGATTTTGGTCATCGAGGCGCGAGCAGTACTTACTGCGACAAAAAGGGTTGGCAGACCTACAATGATTTTTCAACCGGCAGATTGATATCACCATCTCATAAGTAGACCACCTTGAATAGAAAATATTTCGATTTTGGCAGCAGTGGTGAGACAGAGCCCCGGTCCGCTGCAAAGGAAAAAAAAAAAGAAAAAAAAAAAGGTTGGAAAAAGGAAGGCTACTAGGCCTTACATCGTTGGAACAGTAGGTAGTGAATTCGGAGTTAAATTAGATGTTGACGGAAGGAGGAAGATCCGAAAGAAATTTGAAAATGAGCGGGAAGATAGGCAGGTTTTCGTATGATAGGAGGTTGGTGGCTGTGAGAGGGGCAGAAAGTTGTAGGTTGAGGGCTTTTGAGTATAAAGTCTATCGAATGTTCGAAGTTCCTGGACATTCAAAAAGATGGTGATTGATATCGCCTTTCAAAGGGTTGACTTATAGCAGACCAAGGACGGGGGCCCACTCGCTCCCCGCTTGTTCGCCATTTGCCTAAAATATTCTAAAGTAGACTTATACCATACCAAGAAGCGGAGCGAGTAAGCCCCCCTAAAGTCATCAGTCTGAAATATTCTAAAGTATACTTATACTAGACCGTGAAGACCGTGAAGGGGGAGGGGTGAACTAGCGGAGCGTGCCAGAGAAGACATGAAACATGATCTTCATTTATTTGGCTACGCCAGAAAATCTTTTCACAAACTTTTGATATCTAATTCCCAGAAGAATAGAAAAAGATTTTCGAAAACTCGACGCCGTTGTTGGCGAACATTGTGGTGGTATTTCCAAAACTTACGCTACACCCTGATCTTTGACATTGGAAACGTATACTCGGACAGGACATAATTTTCCCCCCTTACAACAAAGCGCGATATTGTTTATAAGTTGCCGAGCAACACCCGCTCAATGGAATGGAGTATCTCTCCATATTATTTTTCTTTAGGTACCTAACGATAAAGTTGATTGGGTAAGTATATTCGAAAAATTAACTATCAATTACGAAAAATCTTAGAACCAAAAGAGAACGCGCGGTCAAGGTTTGGCGCGTGACGTTAGACGTCAATGCACACACGGTATTATTAATTTATGGTAGGTGTACTTACTAATAGAATTTTTTATCAGAAAAATCGAATTCGACTTCTGCTCAAATACACCGAGTATCCTACTGACCTAATATCGGTACTCAATTGGTTCAAATGTGTTGGCCGGCTATGCAGCCGCGAACGTTGATGTACCGTGATATCTAGCTATATGGTGTACTCACGAAAAAACGCGATCCTTCCGACTAAATGGTTAATCTTTTCCGTCTTTTCAAATTACCAACTTTCTATCAGACGTGGAATAAACTAGTTTAACCAATTGAATAATCATTATTAGACATCCTATGGCAAATATTTTCATATTAAACGCTTTGACGATTGTACCTGTACGTATCGAAATTACTTTTATGAACGTCGTGGCGCACTTCCAAACTTATTATCGAGTCGAAGTTGAAAAGGGTTAGTTCGCAAACTTTATCCTACAAAATTGCGTGCATATTACCAGATTAGTAATAATTAGAGATTGAAAGTAGATTCGCACAAATTGCACTTTGAAGTAAGAACTTGCAGCCCAAAAATTTAAGTAAGACTATTTCACAGATAAACAGGGGATACTGAAGGGCAAAAATGGTGCTTGGAGGATGAAGTACCGTGATAAGTTGTGCACCACTAAATGTGTATACAAAAATTTAGCAATACTGGTTAGTTATAGCCGTAGAGTAGGGAAGAGGGAAACGTACATATTAGAAATCGGACTTCATTTGAGTCGATTATAGTTTTGCCAGTGTGTAGGTATTGTAGTTACGAAATGTTCAAGTAAATTTCTCCACTCCATGGAAAAGTGTATTATGTCTTCGAGTGTTTGCAAAGAAATACATAGAAGGTAAAGATATTATGGGTCTGCGTTATAACCTAGTAGGTACATTAGTCTAGTCTAACGAGGTTTTGGAGGCTCAATTGAGGCCCTTCTTAGACTAGTCTACTGTATATTAGGCCTATATAATAGAGGCTAAACCTACTATAGTGGCCTAGTTTAGGCTCAACATAATGAAGGCTAAGAGTTGAAATTGTATTAGGCCTATATAATGAAGGCTAAACTTACTACAGTAGCCTAGTTTGGGCTTAGCATAATAAAGGCCGAAGGTCGAAATTTTTCCCAAGTTTCTCAAGTAAACCGAGGTCATTGATGACGTCATGAAGCGTTACGTAACGTTACCCAGATTTTTGACTGACCCCCTGACATTAATGATGATTTTATCCGAATTATATTGGGCTTAATTAATGTACAGTACATTAGGCCTATAATAACTAGGTTGCGACAGTAAGTTCGAATTTATTCCAGACTAATACTAATACGCTTGTTTACCCCCAAAAGTAATATTACCGAACAAATGAAGAGTACTACGAAAAATGCTGTGACGAATGAAAATAATGTAAAAGTCAACATAATCGCTGAAAATCTCTCAGTTTGATTGTAATAATAATAATGATAAGTAATAAAAATAAAAAAAAACAGTGATGAAATTTTTTTTATTATTATTTTTCCTGACTCTTCCAGAATTCCTGACCTATAGACACCCACCTTGAATTATTAGTCCGTTGATGCTCGCACTATGCGGTAGAAACTTATCGGTAATGAACAAACCAAACGACCGTGCAATTTAAGCAAATTTTTGAAGTTCAGCAGCTATATGGATCTTGTCAGTTACAGTTCACCGACACCGACCCATGTTTTGAGAGGAAATACCTAAATTTTTCTGAATGTACCATAAAATTCAATAATAATGAATGACAAAATCTTGCTCGATCGAGCAATCCATTGCATATGATCGAGTCCATACCGCCACGTCATTGTTTGGTTTTGAAAATATTTTAAAATCTGGAATATAATGATTATACTTCCTGGTAAAAGAAGCAATATTCATCAAATTTGGAATGCAGAATACCGGTACCTACTATTATCATCCATCATTTTCATTATTACTCACCTACCGAAACCTATTTGCCTTTTTCTTTTTGGTTTAGCTAAATAAGAATTTTGTTCATTACCTATCGATGCAATTAAAAGAAAATTCACTTGATACGGTAATTACAAATAAATTAAGTAATATATCTACCTACAGAATAATAACTATGTATCATTCCTTGAACACTTTAGTCTATCGTCATTTAATGACGTAATAATTCGAATTCCAGATATAAGTCAATTAAAAGGATTCTTCTATACCTACCGTACAGATGATAGTCTCTTTCCTCTGAGTTGAACAAGAAGCAACCCAGTTCAAAAAGTCAACATTATTTCTATTGTCAATATTATTTATTCCCTCGCTACAAACATCCTTAGTTTTATGAAATTATGCTCAAATCATTCAAATAATATCACTTTTTATTACTAATACGTAGTTCGTTGAAAAAAGAAGTTTCATGATACAGTTCCAGAAATCAAATTCTTTATTGAAAATATTCACCTAATTGCCATCATAATTATCTTCTATTCATTCGGAGTACGAAAAATTCGTATACTGTATATTTCATTGTCTCATTTTTTCCATATTTTCTCCGGAATTTGTTCCGAATTAATAGATAAAAATACGATACGGTGAATGGTACTCATCATCATGCATGTACTAACTCAAATAATATTTTCTCGTCCCGATCGTTTCTAAAAAAAAAGAAGAGTAATATCTCATTCGATTGATGAAAATGAGTATTATTATATTTTTCATTCGACCAGTTTGTTGTTAAACCTCGAATTATAAGGAAAATGGAATAAGTACGTATCTCTATATTATAAGACACAAAACGGATATTTCGGGACCGGTAATCTCCGCTCCTACCGATTACTTTTCCCCGAAACTTGCCTGACACGCGAATATTGTCCCAAAGAAGAAGAATAACTGAAAAAATTTTGGAAAAATGAATTTCTAAAGCTGAAATTAAGCTTCAAAGTTAGACTATATTGGTTACCGACTTTTTACGTGCATCTGCTAACGCAAAGATAAATTTTCGTTTCATCGCCTTATATATTAATGAAAAGGATGTACATAATTGAAAAAGTTTGCGGAAATTTGAAAACACGAATATACAGTTTCCAGTCCCCATGATCATGCTACAATGTTATCCTCTGATTCAAATTACTTTATTGCAGAATTTTTCATCATTCCATGGAATTTTGGCTGTATTGCCTCAGAATTCTTGCCTCTCACAAGACATTTCCAAATTCAATTCTGTACTCTTTCTCAAAAGTTATCGATTACAGTGCATAAATAAATATAATACAGTTTTTTCTCCTCTAATGTTCAGGGAAGAAATATTATTTATCTTCTGGTACTTATTCTGAGACTGATCGGTAATTTAAAATTATTTTTACTCAGTTTTGTTCATAATAAAAAATTTTCCCTATCAAAAAACTGAATATTTTTTTTTTTCAGATCGCTTCATCTTAAAATAGTTTATTAGGCTGCCAAAAAAAAAAAAAGATCGAAGATTTAATCATCAAAAATGGCGTCTTTTCTTCGCGATAATATATTTTAAACAAGAGGATATAGAATTTTACATCGACTGAAGAACTAATAATAGGCAACATCAGAGCTCAAGTTGGAAATATTCCATCATAAAAACATTTTGATAATGATGTTTCACCATTCCGTCCCATGGAAGATATTGCTAATGATGTTTCACCATTCCGTCCCATGGAAGATATTGCGATCATCAATAATTGTCGATCTTCGAGAATAAGAAATTGAAAGAAGTTCATAGTTTCCAAGTATTTGAGATATATTTTTAGTTTCCTGTTTGGGTGAGGCGAAATAATGATAACCCTATACTCCCCTTCTCAATTATCAGCCAATAAACTACCCTTTTTTTTCTTATGACAAAATCTATCAAAAAAATTCTTCAGGAACCAAAGATCATAAACACTGAACCTCAGATTTTTTTAGTTCAAAAATAGATTTCATGTCTTAAAAATGTTTCAAATGATGGTTTTCAATTCCTTGTTTAAAATGTTTCAAATTTTGAATATTTATTTTATATATGGTTCGAGACACATTTTTGGGGTATCAACTATCGTTTTAAACACGTTTCAAATGTTTTATTGGTTTTAAACATTAGGTTTCTTTTTTTGCTTTTTCAATCCCGGAAAATTGTTGAATATTTATTTTCTAGTAAGGCATCAGAATGAAAATAAGGAAGAAAAAACAAGGTTTTCAATATTTTTTTATTGTACTTACCTACTGAAAAAAAAACAAGTTTAAAACAAAGAGAAAGACACGTTTCAAACATAATATTTTCGTAAGTTTTTTGTGTGTATGAATCATGTTCTCATCATCATTATTTTGTTTAAAACAATGTAATCCTGACAAGAAGGATTGAACAGGTATTGACCCACTTTAGGATTTCAAGAAAATACAGAAAATATGAAAAAACGCATAGATTTCTGCTCTTCTCGATAGGATTCAAAATCATAACTCCCGGCGTCCAAAGCATTACGTGCGAGACTAGCCATGAAATGTGCGAAAATTTAGGAGCGTTTTCTCATCTATTATCTAGATTTTGGAGCACTGAACTGCAAGACAGCAATTCGACACCACCACAAACGTATCCAGCTAAATAAGTTGACGTTGAAACGTGCCCGCAAAATACAATATGTACAAAGGAGGGAGTGTAACGAAACAGTGTAAAATTTCCTCAGCGTTCGAGGCCACCGAAAGGCAAAGAGTGGAGGCTTCAACCTGGTTTCGAGACTTACGACTCAGGAGAATTCGATTTCTGCGGTCAGTTAGGTGAAATTTACACAGGTGATCGAATATTAGAAGAGAGACGCTCCGACTTGAGGGGACTCTTGTCCATTTTTAAATGACGAGTCGGATTCAGGGCAATAAGTTCGAAAATAAATAGGTCGAAACCGAAAAATTCGAAGCTAATAGGTCGAAAACACAAAGTTCGAATAAGAAGTAGGGCTACGTCAAAAATTGAAGACACTAGACAAAAATTATGATCACAATGACCAATGTGCACCTCTAGTCTACGGTTTATTACCAAATAAAACAAGAGCAACGTACGATGAAGTGCTGGCCACATTACAGCGGCTAAACAGATCTCAGTCCCTTATCTATGATGACGGGCTTCGAGCAAGGATTATTGAAGTCTTTCGATACTCATTTTCCAACTGCCCAGCAACGCGGCTGCCTTTTTCACTTTGACCAGTGCGTTTACCCAGAAATAAAAGCGATTGGTTTCAAAAGACAATATGACACTGATCCTGAGTTGGCACTCCATATGAAATTCTTCTCAGCATTGGCATTTGTCCGCACACGTTTGAATACTTAACTGAAACCATCAACCATTTTCCTGCTGACGTAAGTTCAATTGTCGATTACTTCGAAGATAGGCCTACGTGGATTGGTCAGCCGCAAAGAAGAACCCGAAGGCCACCTCTGTACCCTGTAAAGTTGTGGAATCAGTATGATCCGACCCTTAAAGACTTGCCCTGTACCAACAATTCAGTTGAGGGGTGGCATCGAGGATTCGATGCGCTGACGACGAGGTACCATTACTCTTTGTGGCAAGTGATAGAACATTTTCGAAGAGAGCAAAGTTAATTTGAATTAATGGTTGAACAAGACAATGCTGGAGGCCCGCCACCAGGAAAACGGAGGCGCGTCATTGCCGCTCAGGACAACCTCGCATCAGTAGTACTTAAATATGAGGAGAAAGTTGACCATAATGATGTGGAGGGATATTTACGTGGCATTGCACACAATCTAAAATATTAGAACAAATTTTAGTTCGCAATTTTTCCTGAAGTTTTATAAATCTAAGTCCTGAAACTTTCGATCATTAATTTAAATACTGCATTGTTTTTGAACAAAATTTTAATTCGTCATTTTGCCTCAAGTATGAACATAATTTTTTGTTAGTACATGTCTTGAATTTTCGACGTAGGCCTACTTCTTATTCGAACTTTCTGCCATTCGCTTCGTGTTTTCGACCTATTAGCGTCGAACTTTTCGGTTTCGATTAATTTGTTTTCGAACTTATTGCCGAAGCCGACGAGCCGTGAGGCTGAATAGTATAGTGACTCTCGAGTTATTCAGGAAGGCTTGAAAAAATTCTTAAAAATGGCCAACTATTTGATGGGAAAGGTCTCTGGCCTTAGAGAACTCGGAGAATTCAGCCTGCCGCCGAAATTTGAGAATAATGTACCGATTTTAGAAAGATTTAAAAAATTTTCGGGTGTCCTTATCAATTTTGGATGATGAAAAGAGTCCATAATCTGCACCATTCCATAATTGAAAGAAATTGGAGACAGAGAGCTATAATCTGAGCAGTTCTCTGGGGGGAAAAAAGTTGACTGTATTCACATTTGCGCAAAAGCAACTCACGTTTCGCGTATGTTCACTTCTTTCTCATCGAACATGTGGTCGTGATATCATGGATATACTGTCAGAATATTTCGAAAAGGGCAAAATTGTTTTGAGAATCTAAACTCAAAATTCTATTTTGATGAGTACCTACAGTATAAATTCAAGCGAACGCTGTACTATGCGCATAAGTATGATGGACCTGTCGCGATCCGCGAAACCGTAGGGGGGGGGGACTGCTCGAATTACCGAGATCTCTTTGAAGTTTACCCCTCTTTCAAGATGGGGGCTTGAAGAAACTTCAAGTCTCCGATAAAACTGGTTTCCTACTCGACTAAACTAGAAATCTCGGTTCTCCACGGTTCAGTCTTTAGCTTCTTCGACACTATGAAAGACGATCTACTTTTTCGTACTAGCCTCAACTCTCAATCCCAGCCTCAAGATTCAAACTTCTTGGAAGCCAGTTTCGGAGTCTGGTAAAAAGCACAAATAATGGAAGGAAGTAAGACTTCCATAAATAAAATTGTTTTTAAATACCAACAAGTTTTTTCCAGTAACTTTGTTTCAGAAAAAAATGAAGAAACTTGTTTATTCTCACATGCATAACAATTTTTCACAAATTTAAAGATTCGCAATAAACAATATTATTCTTTCACAAGTATTATGTATAGGACATTCATTTAATCTATAAATATTATAATCCATCTTTCTTAAGATAAGAGCTAATTATTGAGCTTCTCTTGTCTCCCTCACTCTTCGTCATTCATTAGCTACATCACAATAGGTATAATTTGATGAATCAGCGTCTTGTCTTTGCCTTCGTTCACCTTTCGCCTCCCAGCCGAGTATCATTCTGTCATTCTTCGTGTTCCTAGATTCTCTTGATCACAATTCTTTCCCCGGAATACCTTCCGTCAAGGTCATCGTTGGTTTTCAATATCACGAAGGCCACTACCCTTAAAATATTACATCATAAACGTACCTCAACTTGTACAAACATTAACATGCATACATGACGACTATAAATAATTCTCAATACTATAAATAGAGTAAATTCGATTTTTCAATCGATATCTTCTTTATTTCGTTGATCAATTCAAGTGATGAAGATGGTAGTGTGGGAAGTGGTCGTGATTTATAACTACGCAACCAGCTAACCACACTGCCACTATATCACAAGCTATTTCTTCAATTGTTCTGGTTCCACACTTGCCGAAAAAGACTTCCACCGAGGGTATGCTCGATTACGTGTCACCGATTCGCACATGTGTCATGAACATGTGCCATGAAACCTGTTACAAACAAAGAAAACTATTTGTACTCCAACATAGTTTTAAATCACGTCATTAAACGTACATTATTGACATTATTACAATGTATTCGGAGATATAGTCGTAATAGGCGATATCCTGTAATAATTCGAAACTTTTCACCCCCATCGAAAGTAGCTCACTTTGTAACCCCTCCTTCCTAACTTGTGTCGATAATTTAAAGCAATCAAATCTCTCTCTCTTAACGTATTTGACACCGTTCCGTTTTATTGCCAGCGAGTTATCACAACGTACAAATTCGAAATATTCTCGCGGTGGTTACCAAATTGTGCGTCTGTGTATCCGTACGCGAGTGTGTGCGTGTAGTATTTTTGGCATCCGGGTTATAAAAGCTTGGACGGGCACAATAAACGAACGCCGTTCACATATTTGAATGGCGCGAATACAGGAACGGGCTATTTCGGTATCATCGGATGACATACCACGAAAAACTGCACACAAATACAACCGAAATACAATGCATCTATTCGCACACGGAGCTTCGCGATTTTGACGCAGGTGAATATCGAACAGCTAGAAACATTTGGTTACTGAATCAACACGCCACTACTTCTATTTTGCATCCAAAAATAGTATGCGAATAAATGAAAAAATTAATATAATATAACAATGATCCAGAGGCCTTACAGTACGGTCTAGTCAAATCTTGAACGAGAAGCGGCAGCTTGTTACGGCGTTCCACTGGTAGGCAACGCGAGTTATCTGACCTTGATCTGGACACGTTGATGAGAACTTGTACTCATTTTTCTTATTCGAATCTCCGCGTCGTCGTCGCGATTTTACAAAATAATCATAACGTGCACAACAAACGCAAAAACCTATCAAATGAGGAAAAACTAGTTACAATTTTTTTGGGTAAGAATTAAAATTACTTCAGCTCGACTATTTGTGATGTCTGACGACTGCTATACCCGGGCATACGACGCAGGGAAGTCAAAAATTCAATTTGGTTATGATCGAACAAGAATTAATGAAAGCAACAGATGAAGGGAAAAGCCAGGTGATGCCTCAATATAGTATCTAGAGGCAAAAGTGAAGCTGTGAGAAGAGTTTCAAAGAACTGTGCCTAGAGAATCATTGAAAAGGAAGACGAATGCGGAGAAATAAGGTGCAGCGGGACGATGAACCCCAAGTCGACTGTCAATTCGATGGAAAATTTAATGAGATTTTTCTTCTTCCAAAGTCTTGATCATTGCTTCGATACTGTTGAAAATGACTATCAGTATCAAGTCGACTCAAGACACATTGATTTCTAGTCGACTTTCACAAATTCCTCATTGACCTTGGAATTGGCAGCTTAGATAAGGCTGCCGCACCTGAAGTCAAAGAGAAACTTCGAGAAGTCGACTTAAAATTGCTTCAACACAGGCGTCAATAAATCAGCTGTTAATCAACAAAACAAAGCTGCCAATCCTAGAGTCAATGAGAAATTTGGAATGGATGAATAAAAATTGACTCCAGATCAACGAGAATTTGAGGTCAATTCATAGTGAATCAGCAAACATCAGCAATAATTCTAGAGAATCTGATAGCTGACCCAACAAAACTGCCTATTCCAGGAATAAAAATTCATTTCCCAAAGTAGACCCGAAATTGAATCCAGATTAACGTTGATTCAAGGTCAATTCATGAAAATTAGCGAAGTTTTGGAAGAACCGTCAATCAACTGTTGATTGACACAACAAAACTGTCGATTCTAAGGTGAACAAGAAATTTGTCGAAGTTGACTCAGAATCAACTCCATGGTAGATAAGTGTAAATCAGCAAAGAATTACAAATCACCTGTTAATTGACCCAACAAACCTGACAATTCCAAGGTTAATACAAAATTTGGAGAAGCTGACTTGATATCAACTCCAGATCAATGTCAATTCAAGGTTGATTTGGAAAGAAGTAGCGTATATATTTGTAGAGAGATACAGATTGACTATTAATTGCTGCCAATTCCAAGGTCAATACAAAATTAGAAGAATTTGACCTCAAAATTGACTCCAGATCAACATTGATTTGAGGTCAATTCATAGTGAATCAGTGAACATGAATGAAGGTTCTGAAGAACTGCAAATCAACTGTTGATTGATACAACAAACCTGTCAATTTCAAGGTCAATGAGAAATTTGAAAAAGTTGACTCAGATATTAACTCTAGATCAACCTTGATTTGAGGTCAATTTTGGGTGGATCAGAGTAAATTAGCATAGAACTACCAATCATCTGCTAATCAATACCACAAAACTGCCAATTTGGCAGTCAAGACAAAACTTGGAGAAGCTGCTTCATAATAACTCCAGATCAATGCCAATCAGTGCTGCCAGACCTACAGATTTTTGTTCCACCAAAGAATACAGATTTTTCTACAGATTCTGCGTGAAATACAGATTTCTTGCGCTTGAGCTAAAAATACCTTAGTCACATGAAAGGTACACTTCTTCTGGTTATTATAGGCTGATACAACAGTATTTTATAACATTGAGTTGATCAAGAGAAAAGTACCTCTGTTACTTCTATAAGAGATACTTTTCTCCTGATTGTTATTGATGGATCAGTAAAAGTCTGTGGAAATTTGTTTCATGGTTTTAGAAAGAATAGCGGATATAGATTTTTGATATCATCTATCAGCACTGATGTCAATTCAAGGTCGATTTGGACAGGAGTAGAAGAGAACTACAAATTAACAATTAATTGCCGCCAATTCCAAGGTCAATACAAAATTAGAAGAATTTGCCCTTGATTTGAAGTCAATTCATAGTAAATCAGTGAACATGAATGAAGATTCTGAAGAACTGCAAATCAACTCAACAAACCTGTCAATTTCAAGGTCAATGAGAAATTTGAAAAAGTTGACTCAGAATTGACTCTAGATCATCCTTAATTTGAGGTCAATTTTGGGTGGATTGAGTACATTAGCATAGAACTATCAATCATGCGTTAATCAATACCACAAAACTGCCTATTTGGCAGTCAAGACAAAACTTGAAGAAGCTGCTTCATAATAACTCCAGAGCAATGCCAATCAGTGCTGCCAGACCCACAGATTTTTGTTCCTCCAAAGAATACGGATTTTTCTACAGATTCTGCGTGAAATACAGATTTCTTGCGCTTGAGCTAAAAATACCTTAGTCACATGAGAGGTACACTTTTTCTGGTTGTTATAGGCTGATACAACAGTATTTTATAACATTGAGTTGATCAAGAGAAAAGTACCTTTGTTACTTTTATAAGAGATACCTTTCTCCTGATTGTTATTGATGGATCAATAAAAGTGTGTGGAAATTTGTTTCATGGTTTTAGAAAGAATGGCGGATACAGATTTTTGATATCATCTATCAGCACTGATGTCAATTCAAGGTCAATTTGGACAGGAGTAGAGTATATTTGTAGAGAACTACAAATTAACAATTAATTGCTGCCAATTCCAAGGTCAATACAAAATTAGAAGAATTTGCCTTTGATTTGAAGTCAATTCATAGTGAATCAGTAAACATGAGTTAAGATTTCAAAGAACTGCAAATCAACTGTTGATGGACACAACAAACCCGTCAATTTCAAGGTCAATGAGAAATTTGAAAAAGTTGACTCATAATTGACTGCAGATCAACGTTGATTTGAGGGCAACAGGTGGATCAAAGTACATTAGCATAGAACTATCAATCATGCGTTAATCAATACCACAAAACTGTCAATTTCAAGGTCAAGATGAAATTTGAAGATCGCTGACTTGATATCAACTCCAGATCAATGTCAATCAATTTTACCAGATGTACAGATTTCTGTTCCAAAAAACATACGGATTTTTCTACAGATTTTGCATAAGATACAGATTTCTTGTACTCAACCTTTCCTCACTTGTATCCTAACTGAAGGTGTAACATACTGTATACGTTGAGCTAATAACCTACTTGCAATTTCTAAGCTTGTTAAAATAAATAAATGGAGTAAAAATATCACAAGTCACGCATGCAAAAGGGCGTTCTCACAAGACAGACGCCCTTCTGCCAGAACCCTCCTCATATGAGAGACAATCTTCGTCTAGTCGTTATATAGGCTGATACAGCAATATTTTGAGACACTGAGTCGATCAAGGGAAAAGTACCCCAGTACCTCTACAAGAAATACCTTCCTCCTGATCGTTATTGGTAGATAAGTCCAAGTCCGTAAAAATTTGTTTACAGGTTTTAGAAAAAATGACAAATACAGATTTTTGATTCAAAGTTGTCGGCTCAAAATTCTCTTCTAGACTTCATCTGCTTGTCTTCATCCGTTCCATGGAGGGGGGAAAGGTTGGAACGTCCGCTAGTGCATTCCGCCCTACTTTTCGACATCATCATTTTCGAAGAAAAGTCCCGCGAACTTTTGGTTTTCATCACTACCCACTTTTTCGAGGTTTGCTCCAATTCGATCGAGCCCTCACAAAGCGGATAACGCTTTCAGCACATAAAATCCGATAAAATTGATACGTCTCAGTCTGAAGGACTCTTCGAGAAAAACCACTTGGTGTGTATGCTAGTCCGCGAACCATCGATTTCTCACATTCTTGTATAGTTTCCATGTCGTCTACGAGCGCGAGGGTGTATTTCCGTTTGACGAGGGAGGAAATTTCAAACATTCCACTTTAAAGTATTACGTATTCATATTCGCGAAATACCAGGCCACATATGAATTATGTATCAAGATTTCGTGCAAGCAAACCTTTTGTAAAGCATTTGCAACCTATTAACGGCACGTAAAATGAACTGTTGAAGGATTGTCGTCGGGAGAACAAAGACATAAAATAATGAACGAAAGGAAGTAGGTTGAGACACGATGGGTAATTTATTGGCGCAATTTATGAAAAATTAATAACATTATAGAGAGAGGAGCGCTGGTGTGCTTGTATTGAAAATGAAATTTCTCATGATTGTATTCCGTCTTTTGTCGCCCTACATTACACGAATTCGTTTGATGTCGATTGGTGACCGCCAAGGCACTTGTAGAAGTCCGTCTAGCGATTGATTTTTGACATATTATTACTTTCGAACGTGTATACGTGGTACGACGAAGTATACTTCGAAGGAGAATTTTCGCTCTTCGGATAATTTTTGCTCTTGTCCAAGAAGTAAATTTCTCCACATCCCTCATCTCCACGCTCTTTCTTTTCGCCTTCTATAATCAACGTGTGTTTCGTTTAATCACGAAAGTGAATGCATTCAAGCGAACATAATCCGTCGGTCTTCGGAGATAATAAAGCCGACGATGATGTGAGATTTGGGCCGGCGAAGTTGTCAGTGACGACGTCTCTTCTTTCTAATATTGTGTTACACTCTCGTTGTTACCGTACACTTGTCATCGTGGCATTCACGGAAAGTGCAATAATGGTATTTTTTTTTCGTAATGTAGCGAAATTTTTGAATAAGCAATAATTCTGTTCCCATTTTCGTACGCGGGTCTCTTTATTGTAGTTAGATTGAGGAGTAAATGTATCAGTTTTTTTTTTTTGTGGGATGACATCGCAGTATATTGTGTGTACAGGTTGCGAACGAGTCGAGCGCGTGAATAAATTGGACAGATGAGTACACTCGACATACTTATTCCTGATTGATGTATAAGTTACCATTCACACGCACTCGAGTGTACGTGTGGTGGTCAAGAAAGGTGCGCCCAGAATGCGTAATTCATCTGTAGTCGCAACTTTCAAAAGTACGGAATGATTGATGAAAAAATGATGTACGAAAAAAAAGTCGAGAGTGACGAGGGATTTCCCGAATCGAATGTGCGAGCGTGGCGAAATAGAAGTTGTAACTAGTTTTTCTGTGGTCGTCGGCATAGTCAATTATTGTTGATGGAGCACATACAGGGCAAGATGTAGGAATTTATGACGTGTAAGGAATCGGTACCGCTTTCAAGAGCATGAGTTTCAGGTCTGGGTTTAGTTTTTGTGGGCCTTGGGGACCAAATTTTCGTCAGAGCATGAGACAGGGCATCATTCCCAAGTAAGTGACTATCAGGCTATCAGGAAACAGTGCACCAGTGAAACGCACGAAGATGAAAGGCGAAAGATCAAGAATAGAAAACGAAATAAACCCGTTGAACATTGGATGGCAAAAACTCCCCCATTATGTCCCCAAAATTTCCCCAAAATTTCCCCATGGGGACATGGTGGGGACATTTTGGGTATTTTGGGGATATTTTACATTCATAATGGGGACATAATACGGGTGTTTTTGTCATGGGGGACATCAAATGTTCAACGGGAATGAATTTTACGAGAAAATCACCAGGCTGAATAGTTTCAATGGCGTATCCAGGGAGGAGGGGGAAGAAATCAGGGGGATGAATTCCCCCTTGGGTCTTCATGAAATCCCCCCACCCCTCCTCAAGGAAATCCTAGATACGGCACTGAAAAGTTTACTGTATGATCAATCTTTCCATCTGGACAACTTACTGCATCGTCTTCAATTTAAAGAACTCTTGCTAAAAAAAAAGAAGACTGCGTGAAAAAACGGGCGGAAGCCCAAAAGAAACAGATCAAGAAAAAACTTGCTGGACTGACCCGAAAGAAAGGAAGAGACTGCGACACCTAAACACAACTTTGCTTCCAGAACCGAGAACTTATCAAGCGTCACATTCACAGAAGAAAAAAGACTGCTGGACATGAGTATTATGGACGAGCAGCCAGAGAGACTGAACCAGTGTGAGCTTGAAAGTATGACCATTAGCTGCGAAGAAGTAATCCAAACCATGGAATACGACGTGAGACCAGAAGCCCGAACCAACAGTGGGGCATCATAGAGAATCTGTGCCGAATCAATGACAGAACGCAAGTAATGCAGAAGATGGCCACAGATCTTTCAAAGATCCGACAGAACGACCTGATTTTGACAAAGGCAACAGGGTAGTGTTAATGGATAAGGAGGACTACACCCAAAAAGTGGAGTCGTACATCGCAACTAATGAATACCAAGAGCTGACAAAGGACCCAATACCGAAATACCAAGAAGACCTGAAATCTGTGCAGAAACGGAAAAATATACCCGGCAATGGAAGAGATGAACCCGATAGTACCAAAGTTCAAGGGATTTGTGAAACTCTACACAGCAAACCGCCCTCTTAGTTAACAGCATCCAATCACCATGCTACAAGATAGCAAAGATCAGAGCCACATTCTTGAAAGATAACTACCAGTTTGCACCGAGAAAAAACATCAGGAACAACGGTGAGCTGATGGAGCAACTGGACAAGTTGGAAATCAAGAGGAACGACGAGTTGGTATCCTTTGATGTGACAAACATGTTAGATATCACACCGAAGGAGAAACTTCTCACCCTGCTCAAAAAGAATGGATATCATGGGAACCCTGATGAGCCAAAGTACGCCAAGATCTTCGACTACTGCCGCTTCGATAACGAGTTCTGTAGCCAAAAAAGGGGACTTGCGATAGAATCACCGCTGTCACCAGTCCTGGCGGAGATATTCATGAATGATATGGAAAATAAGATATTGAAGGGCAGCAAGTTCAGAAACTCGATCAAACACTGGGCCAGATTATGTAGATGATATCCTGATAGTGGGGACATGAACTAATAGACAGGTGGACCTATTGCTTTTGGAAATGAATGCGATGAATGAGGGCATCAAATTCACAGTGGACAAAGGTAATGAGACCATTAACTATATGAACCTTACACTCACAGAGGAGAACAACAAGATAGAATACAAAATCTTCAGGAAGCCGACGCACGGAGACACTATCATCCCAAATGACTCCTACCACCACCCCAGGCACAAGTAAGCGGCAATCCAGAACTACTGCTATCGAGCTACTTCTGTACTCAAGAACAATGAAGAAAATAGGAAAGAAATCGAGATAGTAGAGCAGATCGCAGAATCCGATGGCTACCATGAAGATGGAGTGGAGGGACTCTTCGGGAAAATGGGAACAAAGGAGGGAATCCATGATAGCAAGGTGAGAAGGTACTATATGTAGGAAAGCACACGAACAAAGTAATGGCGTTAGGCGCGGATCCGCGGATGAGGGAGGAGAGGGGAAAATTATACCAAAAAAAAACACTCCACCTTGAGAAAGAAAAACCAAGTATGGCTAAGGTCTCTCGAGGGGAAGAGGGGTAAAGATTTTTTTGCACGGAATCGCCGGCGTGCGCCCCCTCACCTCCCCCCTCCCACCCATGATAATGTTTTGGATCCGCGCCTGAGGCGTTCAAGGGCTATGATGTAAATGTGGGTATCCATAATGATTCACTCATTGGGTATCAGCAATGACCAGACGGAAGCAAAGGACAGGGTAAATTTGAGCGGAGTGTACAAGCTCGGTTACGAGCAATGTGAGGGTATCTACATTTGCATTGGTGAGACCAATAACAAATTTGAAGAAGTTGACTTGAAATAGACGGTGACGTCACACGCTCCACATCCGTTTACCCCAATAGACAATCTTGCCCTACATTATCACCTGGGATTGTAAACAAGAAAAATGCTACAGTAAGGATAAAGCGGCAGCACATGCAACACAAGCGATTATATGTCAAGGGTATGTCCAAAAGAAACAATCTAAATGACTGGAACATTGGCATCACTAAACTTGAAACCGTTTCTCCGGATTGTTTCGTTCAGACATTTGCTACTTGGCGGAATCTTTGTGGCGCAAAAGTGTTCTGATCCATCTTAGCACAAGAAACTAGACAAAAAGGGGAGGGAGGGGAGGTACCTGGATATTATTCAGTTCAATGGAAGTCGAGTAATTTGTGTTTCCATCAAACATCGAGTGAATCTAAGAGATTACGGAAGTGGCCTCGTGTCGGAAACGATGACAGCGTAAGAGCATTCACTTCAAGGTACCATCATTCATCGCCCATCAACCTCAAAGTAATCACTCAACGATGAGTACTTCACATTCTGATCAGCGTACCTTGAAGGAATACTACAGTCAAGAGAAATACTCCCAGTTAAAAACGGTAGAGCAGCAAGAGCTTTGATACACCAAACAATGAACTTGAAGAAAGTCTGCGCCAACACCTCGAGTCGACAAGGTGGTGTCTGAATCTATCGATTTAAAACCTCGTGTCTTTCAATTTCCCGAACGACTGTGTCTTCGTCAGCATTAAAATACAAATGATGAGCTTCGAATTCGATCGCTCATCTCAGCGAAAATACAATCTGAAGATCAAGGTGTAAACGCAAGCTGATGAGACAACATTTTATAAGGTCAGTGGCCATCAGCCCAACTTGAACATTCAGAGCGAGTCGGTTGCGGCTAGATTTACGAAAAAAATAATATCGAAACTAATTTTCTCTTCCGCGTCTCGAGTTAAGATTTCATTAAGAATCTAGATCTTTTTCTCGGCCTTTGGAAACGAAGCCACGTTTCATGGACGCACTTTAATAAAATACACGTATAGGCAATTTGATGCGTTATCATCGTCCACATTTGAATGTCAATGAATTCTCGTGCCGAAGAGGAGAAACCGGTACCGGACGAAATTAGACTGAGCATACATTTTTGTACCCAGTGTCCTAGCACAACATACGAAAGATGCGCGTAGTTGTACGGATATTAATAGGTATTATACACGTAACTATCTAGTTTTTCATTCACGTTCGTTTTCCGCTTCTTTGGCTGGTTAACTAGCGCTTGGCATCTATCAGGTTGATGCGCGCAACGGACGAAGCAAGCAGTAGCAGACTGATGCATTCGGCAGACCGCATTAATGTAATGAGTAATTATATCGGTTTTCGCGACCAACTTTCAAAGTAGGCCTCCGCTGGCGGATAGCAAACGGGGCCGCCGCGATAGCGCGGCGGCGGCGACGACGACGACGAATAAAAATCATTAAAAAACCGAACTGGGCGCGATGCTTCTGTACGATGGTCAAGAATCTCATACACTGCGGCAGATACAATTTACTGAAAATTTATCATCGAGCTTGGATGATTTCCATCGTCCATTTGAAATGAACAGAATGACTTCTGAGCAATGCATAGTTGTGAGAGGCAGAGATACTCTGACATACATCTAGGCAAGAATCGGGTAGACGATAGTGCGCACCCGTGTAAAAAGCCTTACAAAAACTTGAAACAAAACAATTCGTATTGTGAATTTTGAGCCCTCAGAGAACACGTAGAAACAATGCTCGAAAAAGTCATGCTTATCATCCCGCTAGTTGACTGCAGCCTGATGAATACTAAAGCGCGCGGCTCTTTTTTGTTACCGTGAGTACCCGGTGTCAAAGGATGCGTTACAATTTTTGCAACGTGTAATTCTTTTGTAACGAATTTTAAAGGAAATAAAACTTCGCCGTGTGCGGAAGCTCGGAGGCGATTCGACACTCGAGTCGTCCGTCGGTTCTTTCGAGGGGGAAAAAAAAGGTATACTTCTTGTTTTCAAGCCGCGCAATATTGTCATGGAAATACGTAACTTATATTAAAAGTAGCTTACACAATGTGTCCGCCCAAGTGCTATAAAGTAAGTGCGCTGATGTATACGTGTATACTGGTATAGGCGGCGTGGAAAAGAAGAGTCGCAACTCGCGATAAATATCCGTAACTTAATAACCTGCCCGTGGATTATATACGGTCAACTGACACATTGTACACATCGACGTTTTGATTTTCCATTAGAAAGTTCCATCGTAGAAAGAACGAACGCGGTAGCGTATCTAGGAAAAAAAATTGCGCCGGAGAAGATGATAATATTGTCGATCGTTCGCTCCAGAATGAAGGGCAAGAGAAATGAAAACCCAGAAAGATTTACAACTCTTTTTTCAATATCGTGTACACTGCGGACAGGAAATGCTGGGCGCTGTGTACAAATAAGGTGTGAACAGAAGTGTGATCAATATTTCGCAGTAACGCGATACATGTTAAAAGTTCCGACAGCTTGGAACTTGGCCAGGGTGCTACTCCTTATGAGCGAACGAAGCTTTGATACATATCCAGGTATAATGTTAGAGTAGGAGTCGGCTATGAGCTTGCATGATCATACGATGGAAACTAAGCTTTTAGATCAACCCTCAAGTTCGCTCGAGTTACTTAAAGAATAAGCTCGACAACTCAGTTCCGCACTCACCCAATCAGGATCTTCAACTCTTGACTTTTGCTACAAAGTTGAAGAAACCGTTAAGGACCTGAAGTGTGAAATCTGGCGCGTGTTTTCAATCTATATCATTCATGGTATTGTCAAAGAGCTCACTTGAATGGAGGCTCTTTCTTGAAGGACCTGATTCATGACCTCAAAATTCACAGCTCTGAGGAAGAGAGGATGGAAAAATCCAAGGTGCATCTGTCTTTTTAAAAGTCTCCTCCTCGGTAACTACAGTGATTTTGTCCTGACATCACGCTGTGATTTCCAGACCTGGCGAGAAGTGGGAGGGGTAAAGGTGAATCTTGTCCCTGGACCCGGAAGGGCTGAGGACAGACGGCCAGAAGAAGAGACAGAAATTCATGAGAAACTGGCGAAACCTAGTCCTCCGAGCCCGCTGATTTTTGTAGATCGCATCCCCTTGCGACGTCACTCTCTCTTGCTTGTAATCTCGTCGTCTTCATGTGATGCCCGGCTTTGATGACGTTATGCCTTCTTGCTTGTCACTGTTCCACCTCCATATGATGTCGCACCCTTCTTCAATGACGATCTGGAGTTGTTTTGGTGACTTGATGAGGGCAGTTGGGAATCTTAATTACACTTGACCGAAGCACAAGTAAGGAACCCTCGATCGTATCACTGCACCAGTCTCAGTCGTCATTGAAATCTGACAGGAAGTCAAACTCATCCTCCACTTGTGATTCACATACCCTATCAGATTGTCCTCGATATCAACTAAAAGTCTTTCAGCAGTAAATGACGTAATTGGCCCATGGGTCGACTCAATTCTGACGTTGACAATAAGCTCGATTTCTAGTCGATATTGGGCAGAACTGATAGTCTTCGGTTGAAAGAGCAACTTATCTGGTTCATCGGGTACGACCATCGTTCACTAGGACGCCAGATCTACGTATTTTTGGTCCTCAGAAAAGATACGGGTTTTTTTTCAATAGATTTTACGTACAATATGGATTTCTTGTGATCAAGAGAAAGGTACCTCAAACACTCGTATGAGAGATACTTTTCTCCTACTCGTTATAGACTGATACTGCGTTTCTGTAATATTGAGCCGATCAAGGGAAAAGTACCTCAGCTACATTCATGAGAGATACCTTTCTATGAATCAATCAAAATCCGTAGAAATCTGTTTTCAGGTCTTACAAACAATGATTATCACCTGGCAGCACTGATCGTCCGCCTCAGATCTTCTAGATGTATCAACAAAGCAATTTGAAGGAGATATCTGGCCCTCTACGCCTTGCTATCTGCGTGGACTACAATTTCGAGCTACTCGGTTTGAGACCTGCCCGTTTTGTGAACAGCACATCATTAGCTATTTCTCAACTCTTGGGCTTGCGACCGAGCAGTCTCACCGTACTCATTGCATAACAGCGTGTATTGGAAAAGGAAAATAATCAGAAGTTCCTACGTCGCCTTACATAATAACTTGCTATCCGATCCGCAGCAGCATTTCCTCTCTCTCTTCTCCGCGACAGTTTTCTTCTCTTTTCCATTCGTTCAGCTCGATCCGTCAATTCGTTCGAGTTTTCCTCGAATAAGTAAATTTTGGGAACAACGATTGAGTAGCCGCGGCGGCAGTAGCAGCAGCGACACTTGACGGCGCGGCGTAATCGCGAAATTTTCATATCCGGATCGCGTTCCAGCGTGAAGAAGGTAATAAGACTTTCACATTGCCGCTCGCGTACATATTCAATACAGTTGCTGCGCCTCCGTACATTACGAATATAGAGGCGGTGAAAATTCCGCGTTCAAATGGTTCGTTAATGAGGTATTTCGAGCAATTGACACTTCTTTAATTTGATAACATTGAATACCTATTTGGAGAATGTTCTTGGATGATACGTGGACTGCGCGATTCTATGTAAAATTCGAAGGGTTTCCTCCGTTGCGTGCATATTCGGCAAATTACTTCCGTCGCACCTCTTGGTGGACAACGCTTTGGGAATATGGCTGTGGACTCAGGTTTGATACGACCCGACATCAGTTTTGGGCCAAGTTCTGTAGCTACTAACCTCAGGTTACTAGAAGTTCAGTTTAACCGGATTCCTACTACTGAAACTGGCCTTCAAGTACGATTTCGAAGAAGAACCTTTCAAGGGATAGATGATGGATAAGAATCCATGGCACATTCATCTTTTTGCTATATGACAGATGAGAAGCTGCCAGGAGTGAGAGGATTCAGGGTACATTCATCTTTTTGCTAAATAGATGATAGATGAGGAGCTGCCTTGTGAGTGTCTGCTATGATTTGAAAGATGGAAAAGAACGCTACAGATCGAACCTCTCAAAGGCGACCGCAGGAACTCGGAATCTGGGCGTTTCCCACATCAACAAGTTCAATCTCACTATGGAGTCAGGCGCGATCTCCTGGGCATTAACTCTTCAGACCGCGCCACCTCTATTGAGAATGATCCCTAATTTGGCATACATAGACGGGCCACGCTCATTCATGGTTTTAGTTTTTGCTCCAGATTTCACAAATCTGCCGCTTGCAATGCCATCGCCCATTGACTAGTCACCACGGTAGCCATCATGAGGCATCTTACTCTCGTCAACGACCTTCGACGTCAACAGCCCGGTCCGCAAGGAAATTAGATCTCCATCTTGAGGAATATGGCTTCCATGGACCGCCTCTGCTTGATCCACTTCAAGAACTACCAGGATACTTCCATTAAAAAACGGTAGGAAAGTTTTAATGAATACGTAGGACTTCACTTTTCTCCTCGGGTAGTTCTTAACGTAGATGAAGCACTGCCCACTGGCATTCAAGTCAGGCATTGTCCGGACACGACCACTTCCAAGCCTGGGAACCCTCTAGATAGAAGTGGATTCGATTTTATCAAACTCCTCGTCAACCTCAAAGATGAGATTCCAAGACACAAAGAAAGTGCAGGGCGTGTAAAAGGGTATCTCATCACCATCAAGCGTTTGCATCGGTGAAACAGGTAGAGCTTTCACTAAGCAGACTTGGGAATACGCGGACAACCCAGCTGAAAGTAGCTAACAATCTCTCCCACACATTGAGAACATGTACCAGCGGTGAATATCGCTCCAGGAAATGATACCATCCTCTTAATCAAGTACTCGCAAGATCAAAGCTTTCCACAATGATCAATTTTCCTGCTCCGTTCTCATTCTTCTTTTGTTGCCAGTCGATTTGTACGACGCTTTGATGATAGTCATAAACCGAGAAGCCTCAGCTTCATTGTTAACACGCTGAAGAAAGCGATAGCAGACCAAACCAGTTTGAAGAGTACAGTTCCGCTGACAAGGGTGGAATTCAATCACAAATGCCTTAATCAATTAGTCTGTCAGACATTCCCGGGACTGTCAACTTTGACAACAGCGAACATTCCAAGACCATCTCCGCCAAACGATCAACCTCCCTACTCGGCATCTTTACGCGCAGCGTTTCCCCCTTACAACAACCTTCGGTAGGCATGTACACGTTCGATGGAATGTGGCGAAAATATTATACACGTGTAATAAAATATACTGCTGAATAAATACTGCAGTACGTATACACTCTACAACGTAGCATTATTACTTCTTGTCGTCGTATACAGTATACACATAAGAAGGAAAGCTGAAGAATAGGTCAAACCAGTTCCACAAACGGTAGAGGAGCCGCGATCGCGGGGCAAAGGACCGTAGGTAAACCGGCACAACGCGCGCGACACAGCGAAATACTGGCCTACTTTCACCCGTTTGTTGCGACTACGCGGCTAGTCAGCTACCGCCGCGGCTCTGCACGCTCGCTCAGTCACTTACGCTGCTGACTGCTGTCGACGCCACCGCCGCCGCTCCATCGAGCAAAAAGAAAACTCGACACCGCACGCGCACTCCCTTTCATCATCCGATAGTATGCCTTCTCTCTACCTCAACCACCGAATTTTCTGCTACTGTTCGCACTGGTACAGACCTAGGAGGCCTCTACATTTCTCTACAACCAGAGATTTTTCGCTGCGTGTTACACATACACGCACTGTGACGAACAAAGCGAAACGATTTTCTTCATCTTTCCCATTCTGGTGCCCCGTTTTACCCGTTTTTCCATCTCATTCTTATTAGCGTGACGTGACCACATCACCGTATCGATTCGGTTCTTTCAACGATTTTTCCCCTCTTCTTACGTTGTTCCGAGTTTTCATTTTTTTTCCTTCTCTTCTCGACTACTTTTACGCTTCACGATTTTATCTTACTTTCATCGGCGCGTAATGAACTCGCACACTAATTTGGGGAACGCCGGGTTTTACGCCATGCAAAAAAAAAATAATGATCGAAGGCCCAAAGCGAACGAGAATAAAGAACGAGCCAAAGAATGACGTTCTACTTCAATAGATCAGATTCGAGCTAAACTAGGTCACTATCCTAAATGAGATGAGATTTTAAATTAAATAATAATAATAATGAAAATGGATTACTCATTGCTTCTCGATCGGCCGATATTCCACGTTCGTTCGTCGAAAATGAAGAATCAACAACGAGTAAACCAAGAACCCATAGTCTGAATCGTTGAACCTTCGAAGAATTCATCTTTCACAAGAAGTTGGGAACGAATCATTCTCGACTTTATTTTGGAATAACACATGTTTGACAAGAGGGATCGAGACGTATCGAAGCAGGTTTGCTCAGTTGGCGTCTACGTCACCAAATAAAAGACAACACGTGCCCATTATTCAAGTTTTCGAATTTCTTCTTACACCACACGCGAGGTTGCAGGCATCAAGCGTGTTTTTTGGGTCAAGAAGATTGACTGTAAACTTGCAGTAATTGACGAAAAAATCATTTTTCCTGTAGAAACTGACCAGATTGGAGGATGAAATACAGAGAACAATACAGAACAGCTTTAGGAGTGTTTCACATCGAGTCTTCTTGACAAGGTCTTACATATACTTCAAAAAATTATATGTCAATGCAGCCACGCTACGAGTACAGAATCCCGAAGACGAGGTGTTTTAGCTTCTTACGTTCTTGAAATCAAAACACCGAGCGCTTTCTTCGTGTTTTCGCGCAAAATTCAGAGACTTAGTACACCTTTCTGGATCACGGTTATTCGCTACGCCAAGGACAACCCTCCAGAAAAAACAGAGGATCACAATAGCAATGTATTGCGCATGAGACCACGGAGAAAAGGACAAAAGAGTATCAGGAGTAGGACTGAACACGGAAAGTAAACAACACAATTGATCCGAATACCAAGGGCTCGTAACACCACGTGAACCATGCTACCAGGGACTCAGAGGGCATGAAGCTTCGAGAGTTACCTGAAGAGAAGTGTCTCATCAGTGCGCCCTTGTGGAGAAGAACAAACAGCAGAACACGTCCTCCAAAATTCTGAACGGTAATACCAAGAAGGCAGATCCGACACATTGAACCTGGAGTAGGGTGGCCAGTTTCTTCACAAGATGGAATTTCTTCCTCCCTCCCTCACCCTGAAAAAATGAGAGAAACGATGGAAAAACTTTCTGGCTCGAACTTTCTATGACGTTTCTTCAGAAATTCAAGCTTGTTACAGTAACGCGCAAAAACATAAGAGAATTAGATAGAAAGTTATGGATCGAGGAGAGATTCGAGACGAAGGACAAACTTGACTGAACGAGCAGTCAACGTAGAACAGTGGAAACCACATGATTCCAAACCCACCCCGCCTAACGTTGGGGTGCAAGGATGCGGAACGCAAATCCGAAATGTACTAGTCTTGGGAAACGCGGCTGATCGATACAATTGAAATTCCAGATAATCTTCTAAACTCGACTTCATACCTGTTCTGAATTCGAACAAAATCAAAAATACAGATCCTGTTTCACATCTTCTTACAACTTTCGGAACTAGGAGAGTCCAAAGAGTTGTTTTTCCAGTAAGGACAAAGAAGATCTACCGAATCCGGTGGCAAAACTCCAGATTCTTCCCAGTAACTTTAGTAGGTCGAGGCTTCCTTCACCTTGGGACAGTAGTTCAGGGAGAGGAATTTGAGGCCCAATTTGTCTGTCTTGTAGAGCCACAAATTCTGGATGTGGGAGGGAGAGAGACATAAAAATATCGTAACGTCGAAAAAATTAGATGGTCTACAAATACTGCGCCGTATGAAGACGTGCAAAAGGGAAAATGTGCCGCGAGATAAGAAAGGTTGAGCAGCACTAACGCAGACGCTACTAGAGCAGCTCCCTTTCCCCTCCAACAATTGCTAATGATTTTTCTGCCCTAAATCACAATTAAAATGGATTGCAGCCATCTACATACCCAAGCGAAGAAGAGGAAAAAAACTCTTAGCGGGGAACTCGCTGTCTGTTCTGTTGTAGGAGTGATCCCGAGAAAACGAGTGCGAGCGCGTCCGACTTCTGTGACGCCATCATTTTCAAAAATGTATCCTTGATGGTGATGATATGAAAAGGACTTCGAAAATTTTCAACCTGCAAGCTCTACCTGTATACTAGAGAAGCTTGGCCCGAATTTCAACCTTTCTTGGACTACTTTTACCGCTGGAACACCGGTGGGATGAGAGAGGGGAGGAGTCGGACCATTTCAACGGAGAATTTATTTTATAGAGGGATCCTCCCGGGAAAAACGTACGCTGTCCTGCAGAGGTCCAAATTTAGCCAAGTCGCCTTTCTATCATAAATATACACTAAAATAAAGCTAGTATAATACAAGGAGGGGTACTGGCCTAGTTCAAGTTCAGTATACTGTACTTTAAATCCCCCTCCTATCATATGTATAGCTTGGAGGTCGGTGTATACAGCCTGATTAACACAGCTCCTTCAAGTGACTAGGTATGCAATGCTTCACACACCAATTGGCGCGGCCCCTTCAATGAGCTAGATATGCAACGTTTCAAACACTGCCCCTTCAATGAGCCAGAGATGCAATGCTTCGAACAACATAACTCCTAAAATATTTCATCTTCGTCGACAATGCACGGCAAATTTTTTGAAATTCCCCCCCCCTCACCCCTTGGAATACTTCCCTATTGAAATTCCAACTCACAAGTCTAGGGATTGGTCTACGACGTCACAGGGACTGATCTGTGACGTCATCAGATTGCAACTTCGAAGATATTCAGGCATTTTTTTGGAACTAGATTTCACTTTCAAGTTTGAACAATTCTCATGAATTCGAGCAACTTGGTCAATTATTCGCTCTTTTTGGTCCATAACCAATGTTGCCCTGTGATATTATCAAAAATCCGTATCCGTCATTTTTTGTAAGACCTGGAAACAGACTTTGAAGGACTTCGACCGACCTATCGATATCGATCAGGAGAAAGGTATCTCTCATAGGAGTAACTGAGGTACTTTTCCCTTGATCGACTTGATGTTACGGGAGACTGCAGTACCAGCCTGTAACAATAAGGAGAAAAGTATCCCTCATATCAGTGTCGAAGGTACACTTTTCCCTTGAACGCAAGAAATCCGTATTTCGCGCGAAATCCTCTGAGTAACCTGTATCTCTTTCGAGGACCAAGGCAGCACTGTCCATAACTCGACTCAGAGAAGTCGTAGAATTAGGTAGGAGCGCCAACTGGAGATACAAATTTCACAGATTTGAAGTTGTCTACGTTTTTAGGCTAGAACAGGCATAGTGCAGATTCCTATTCAACTGATGACTATACATGGTTGAAAAAATTTCAAATATCGAGCTATAAAATACTAAGAGTGGCACTTCAAAAAATTTCGACTTTCGAGCTACAGCCTACAAGATGATGAGGAGCCATACAATTCAAGGTGAGAGAAGGGATTGGAAATTTGTAACTCTAGATTAGACCTGATACGCCCACTCATAAGACTAGGCGTTTCCCGCGGAACACCGAAACTTGTGGATTCCCCGCTATTGCAATGGCACCCAATTTTCATCAGTTTCTCTTTGGAAAGCATTGAAAAGCTATTAGACCATACCACTGGCGCTTGGCCCGCACGCTGAGAAAACGTCCTTTCCTCTGGCCATCTCCGAGCAAAAAAGTCGACATCCCATACCTACCTCTCTGATACATAAATACTTCATGTTTTTCCAGCAACGATGCCATCTTTTCAGTTCTTCTTCATGTCTTGAATGCAGTTCTGGAAAAATAGAAATATCGGATATTGAAAGCGTTTGTTCGACATTCGAACATTGTTTTACACGTTGTAAGTTCATCAAGTTCTTTAATGGGAAGGGACACTACGAGCAATCGAATTGCTGTTGGACGTTTTTTTCAGCAAACGCTCGAAAGATACGACTGCCCACCAGGCCGCCTCTCAAGAATTCATTATCTCTACAGATGATATATCGCGATACGTTCATCTGTCCAGATCAATTTGTCCATACGTTACGAGCAAACTAGCACGTATGAGACGCAACACATGCGCACGTATCTATCTCTCATCATCCGGTTGACGAAGAGTTATTCTCCACTTTTCAAATGTCAAACGGCAGATAGTGAAAGTAGATTTCTCGCCACACTCACAGAGTAGACGAATCATAATTTTGATACGATGAAAATTTCCTCGATGACGTTTCCTCTTCTCTATATAAATACGCAATTTACACTCTTTCTTCTATCGTATTTCATTCCAACGAGACAATTGTTATCAACCGACGAGTCACCCCTTCTTCCATACCATTTTCATACACACGATACGATTTCGAAACGTTCAATCATGCTGACAACAGAAAGGCGAGAAAACAAAACGGCGATAATTAATTCACGCTTGATTTACAGTTTTCAGCGAAGAAATGGTTTCTAGATTACTATCTATCTTTTTTTTTTTTTTTGCTGTATCCTCGCAACCATTTTTACTCATAATTCATAAAATACGGTACGCTCAATACGAAAGAAAAGAAGAAAAAAATGCAATCCGCTGCAACGAAATTACAATGCAATGCAGTAGTTTATACTTCGGCCCATCGAAGGAAACAAAAGAGGTCGCAGGTCATTTCCTTCGTGGTATACAGTGCGTACAATATTATTTAGGTCGTACTTAACGCTCGGTGCATCTCTCGCGCCCGAATTCATTTTTTGAAGCTCTCGGCACTTTCGGACATGAATATACTCACTGCGCAAATGATCACACCCTCCTCGTTTCAGATTTCTGCGGTAGTAAATCTTTCAAACGTGACACTCTCGTCTCAACTTCCGTATTTGTACCGGTAGATGACCTCGTCAAAAAACCCGAGTACCGAGTAATAATCGTTTCAAGATCAAGGGCTGCCAGCGACGAGCTACCGTATGAATATTAAGAGAGAGAGAGAAAAAAACCTGACACAAATAGGTAACGAATTTACTCGACACATATGAAATTATACGCTTCGTATACTACACACATCCTTGCCATATACACGTTTTTCAACAACATAGAACACCTCTATTTCGAAAACCAACTATCGGAGACGAAAGCAGAGGCGGGAATGACTCGTAAAAATGAACTACGTAAAGTGGTTTAAAATAGCAACTTTCCTTTTCTATCCGCGCGTTCACTCTTGAATCTCTCTCTATCGAGAGGAGGGATCCAAAGAAGTAACGTGTCCAGATTCTCGTTCTTTTTTTACGCGCACAGAAAGTAGAACAATTTAAATGATACCTAATCTAAGTTGACAATAAAAGTTCGAAGGAAAAAAAAAATTACGTTTAGTCATTTCGTCATTAATTGCACGCGTAAAATCTTGCGGTCTTTTTTTCTACAAAATAATAGAAAAACGCGTAACACCATTTTCTGCGTACCTTTCTCTCAGTCGTGGTCACTTTTTACAGGAATCATGATTTGTAGAAAAAAAAATATAATGAATAAGATGCGCATTACGAAGAGAAATAGAAAATTGTTCCACACGCCGCGCGATCGTAAAACCACTAATTGTTGAAATTATACGAATTTATAATTCACTCCTTCACGCGCGTGTTCTCGAAAATAACTCGGAAAAGTAATGAAATAAAATACCTATCATTAAGTATACACGATGAAAGTTCCGAGACCCGAGAGCTGCTTCAACGTGCACGAAATAGTCGATCAATTTGAGAGTCGCGAGGATAGCGTGCACACGATGACACGGTCAGAAGAACCTCAGAATGATTCGCCAGACTCACAAACTACACTCGTCTCGTCCTTGAGGGGGCAAAATCACACAAAAGCTAATGATACCCTCTTGACTACTACTAGTTCACACCAATACACACTACCACAGTATCATCGTGAATCCCCCCAAACCTTGTTATCAAAGCCAATCAAGCCTAGAAATATGTCAGTTGGATTTTCGCCCGAGACTGGGATGTACTCGACTCCTCTGCCTCCAGAAGAACACACGACCAAAAGACCAGGTAGAAGAATCTCGAGATGATTCTGGCCTTATAGACCGAATACAGGCTCACCATCTGCATTCTCCTCGTCCTGGCGGCTAATGGTCGAACAACCGCTAGTGATATCCTCTTGGCTACCTCTCCAGTTATCAATACACACTGCCGCAGTATCGTCGTAACTCTTTTCAACCTTTTTCCATCAATTTTATCACAGCCAGTCAAATCCGGAAATTTCTTGGCCTCTTGCCGCATAATCATATTATCAACTTCAAAATATTCAGCCTCAAATCTTTGATTAAGTCCTTCGCATATGGACTACCAAATCACACAAGATGCTTGGAATTCAATTCGATAACTTCTAGATCTCACGGGATCATGCAAGTTGACGCTGGACCTTTTTAGCAGGGTTCAAATCGAGATCTCTCGCGTACCGAACACCCTACACTGAGGCATACCGGACCGAATTATTGACATCTCTCCTGAGGTCTCTTCTCCAACTCGTACTGCAATCAAGAAACCTTATCCTACAAAGCCCCTTCACCTGTCCTCAACTTCACGACCTTCGTAACCATCAAAATATCTTCAGATCTTCTTCCGATAATGCCGAATCAGTTACACGGTCTCCGAAATATTTCATTCAGCAATATCGTGATAACCATCCTCTCAATTCGATTTCATTTGTACGAGCCAAGCTCCTGTAGCGCTGCTCTTTTCAACCTCACAATTCCAGCACGCATGTTCGCTTTCTCTTCCACATCATACGATCCTACAAGTGGTCCATCTTCCTCTTTCGATCTCAAAATGTTTCGAGATTCATCACAAATCTACATCCACATGAAAAGTTGGCATTGATTCGAGTCCTCAGAAGTTGAACAGCAAGACTTCAACCCTTTCAATTCCATATTCCTGACCCCCAGAAAGTGCGCACCCCCTTCCCTCCACCCTTTCAATCACCCAGTCTCAATTGCTCCAGCGATATCTTACCACTTCAACCAGGCTTCAAGCTTCCTTCTTTTGAACTGAACTTTCTGAATCAAGTCCCCTTCGACTTCGTATTCTAGACCTTGGAGAAATCATCAGCTAAGAGATATTATTGAACACCCCCTCCTCTCCCCCTGAATGCAATGACTACTCGCTCGAGAGAATTCAGACTGACCTAGTATTCTGAATCCCATCAAAATGCTTTCATCCAGGTCAGCTTCGAGTAATACAAGCTCTCCTCCTTCCAATTGAATTCCCCAAATCGAATACGTCCGACCTCTCATTCTTGACCGCAGAAAACCACTTCCTTGAGGTCATATCACTGCATATCCCTCCCTTTCCCCTCTCATCATCCAGCTCAAATTGCTCGAGAGACGTCAATCTGACCAGAGTCCTTTACATCCAAGATAGTTTCGAGTGATGCCGAGTACGTGGAGATATTCATATCTTTTTCCATTTTCCCCATCCAATATTTTCAAGTAGTAACTCTAGAATTTTCCCATCTCGAACTCGGCCTCTTCATGAGAGCCGATTGCGAGCTCTCTTCCTTCAGATTGAATTCCTCAATCATTAGTCCCTCTCTTCTACATATTTTGGGCCTCGAAGAGGTCGGTAGCTTGATAGTATACCATTCTCTCCCTTTACTCTCTAATCAACCATTCCAAATTGCTCGAGAGAATTCCATCTGACCATATCTTCTTGACCTCATTGAAATATTTTCGTCCTAAATAATTTCGAATGTCCTCATATCAATTCCCTCAAACTTCATCTTCTTGACCTCAACGAAATCATCAGCATGAGGAAATATCATTGCACACCCTTCCTCTCTATTCAACCAGCTCACATTGCCTGAGAGAACTCAATCTGACGAACTCTTTTTATTCTCCTGAAAATCTTTTCATCCAGAAAGCTTCAAGTGATGTGAGCTCTCTTCCTTCGAATTGGATTTTATAAATCAAGTCACCAAGTTGTCCAAATCATTTCAAAATCTACTTATCCAGAACTTCGAAGGTATTCTCTTCCTTCGAATTGGATTTCTTCGATCAAGTATCTTCGACTTCATATTCTTGACCATCAAGAAATCATCAGCTCAAGAAAACATCACTGCATACCCCTCATTTTCCCCTCTATCACTTCGTCTTTATGGCTCGAAAAAATTCAAAATGGCCTCGAGTGATGCAAACTCTCGTCCTCCGAATCGATTTGCACGAGTCCATTTCCTCCAATTACAAAATTCTAACCTCAAGTTACCAGCTCAAAGTTGATATCGAGGCATACCCTGCCCCTTCTTATCACCCAGCTGACTTGGCTGAAGACATCTGACAGTCTTCTCAAAAATTTGATCATCCAAGATGACTTCTAGAGATGAAAGCTTCTCTTCCTTTGAAATTAACTTGAACAAATCAAGTCTATGGGACTTCCGACCTCAGACATCCTACCTGCATTCATCACTACATCTCCCTTCCCTTCCCTCGCCATTTACCTAGTCCACATTGCTTACGAGAAGTAAATCTGACAAAATCTTCTCCTCTTCTCTAATCACCAGCCTCGCTCGAGGAAAGCCAATTCGACAAAGTTATTTCGATCTCATGACAGTTTCGAGTGAACTCCCCTTCTTCACAATGAGTTGGACAAAGAAAGTTCCTGTAACGTCATCTCTGTGACCTCAGAGAACCCATTTGCGTAACTACACCATTCATCAAATTTCCCCTCTTCCTCCAATCATTTAGCCTTGCTCGAAAAGAGTCTGGCTTCATCTTTCGACTTCGAAGAGCCTACCTGAATCACCACATTTCCCTCCCTTTCCGCTGCCACCCATCCAATTGCTTGGAAAAAGCCTTTTCCCTCTTCCAATCACCCAGCATTACTCGAGAAACGCCAATCCGACAAGGTTCTTCATTCAGGATAGTTTTGAGTAAACTTTCTTTCTTTCAAATTGAATTGCACGAGGCGAGTCTCTCTGGCTCGATCTCTTTGACCCCAAAGGAGCTACCGAATGCTTACATTACTCCATACTCTCCCCCTACCCCGCCCTTGCTCGAGAGGAAGTCAGAAAGACAAATTTTTCATCCCACATAGCTTCGAGTTCAACCCTCAGACAAACAGATTTCCAGCAAGACTTTCTGTCCACACGAGATCGTACGGAGTTCAAGCTCGTGAAACCTCACCCTCCCCGCCTCAAAACCTCGATTGCGTAGGTCAAGTTCCCCGACGGTATCTCGTTGACCCTACAATTATGCATAAATAGTATCGCCGTTCCCGCGGCAATAATAATGAAATGCGTGAACCAAAAGCCAGTCAATCTATTCGCGCGCCACCGACTTGCGAGTTTTCCCATTCCTAGCGGTGTCTTCGACTTCCTACAATTCAGCCGTCGTCGTCTTGCCGGACGACACTTCATTAACCTGACGGACCTCTTACCGACGACAATTCTACACCGTCGATCGCGCGAATATAAATATAATTGCTTCACAAAAAGAACACCACACACACACACACACAGGTAAATTTCCAACGAACAATATTATTCATCGACTTAATTAACCATAGAATAATGTAAAGTGAATAACAATCGTGTTAATTAAAATACCGTTTAGTATGCGCATACATTTCGGACTCGTTTTTCGATTTTTCAGCGCGCCACGACAGTCGTCCGCATTTATAACTTGAGCCCCTTTTTATTCTTCCCCCTTCGCTAGTATATCGTCTGTCGAACTTACGATAGGAATGACTTATCACACGAAAAAAGAAGGAAAAAAACACATTTATTTTCAAAAACAAAAATGAAGGAAGGTACACGAAAATATTGAATACACGTAACATGTACATAAAATTAAGACAACTTTCAGGCACCATCATCACAACTAGCGAAATTTCGAAAGAAACATAAAATAAGGTGGTCTAAAGTTTTACATTTCGAAGAACACCTTCTATTCCCTTCTCACCAACTATACACAACATAGAATTCTAAGCTAATTTCTAACCTTATTTCCTCGAACAGTTGTTTCCGAAAAATAATATTATATCAACAATAGTCACCGATAATGCATTGTACATCAACAAATTAATAAAAAATTCATCGAATAACGGAATTCGCACAGAAAAAAAAAAAGTATACATTAATCTGCTCGTATGCAGTCGCGAAGAATGAAAACAACTCATAAATTCAAACAAACAAACAGACGGTACATAATCAAATTTCTGTAAAGCTCGGGTGAGTGAGTCCCAAGTACACTCTCACACATATACAACTACCACTATGACGGTGTTATAGAGACGTACAATAGCAATAATACAGTACACAAATTGAAGTCAACAACGCCAACTGGCAACACAGCTTAATTAGTGCTTAATAATAACGTGCGCGGATTTTCAATGTAAACGGCAAAACCGCGCACAATAAAAATTTTATACACCTATATAATATTGTACAGAGAACATGCCGAGGTGCCATTATAATATCATAATATTCTACACAATAATGCGACTCGTGTAATTTATGTGAACTTTTAGAACTAATACCTACATATATACGTACACAAAACGGTTACAATATCGTTCTCGTCGATCATGTGAAATACCGATACCTACTTATTTATGTTCGTATGAAAAATAATACACACTGGATATGCAGTGTGCGTCGGGTACAATGTTACATATATTATGTATTATCGGATTCTTTTTTGATATTCAAATTAAGGTCAACGCGTATACGGATTCCGTTAAAGACACTGATGTCTCGCAACAATACTTTTTCATTCTGAAGTGCTCTACCAGCGAATATCTTTCACATACGAGACTGATTGATAGATGTGGATCGAAAGAAAAACGCTAGAGTTTGATTGCATCGGGCCACAAATTCAACCTAATTCCATCAATAGCTAGAAGTTTGAAGCATGATCGTTCGAGGGACTCTCTTCCTGCCAAGCAATGCGTTCATCAACACTGGCACAGGAATGAGAGGCGGACAGACACAGAAATCGTCTGAAAAGAGAAGAAAGTAGAGGTCTCGACAAGTAGACTTTTCTGTTAAGGTTGGTATCTTATCCACAATGATGACCTCACAACATTGTCAACTGATTGCTGGGCCAATAAGACATTGGAAAAGCTGGTGAACTTTTTGCTGCAACCTAGTACACTGCTCTTACTAGAGATCATTTCATAGTTCATCCCAGCAATATACACAGAATTCAATTAGGGTAAAGAACAAATCTTCCGAAGGGAGGAGAGAGTGGGAAGAAATCTAGACAAGCAGTCGATTCTACTGGTTGGTATCGTCTAGAACTGATCTGCATCAATGAAAGAAACGCTATCGTATCAACATTGATAACCTCAAACTCTGTCAACTAATTGTTCGGCGAATAAGACATTGGGAGAGGCGAGTGAAGCATATGCTGCAACGATCTGAGACACTGCTTTGACCAGAAACCACTCTATCGTTTTGCTAAGTGTTTTACTCATCAGAATCTTCATCAAGATACAGACCAAATCCTTTGAAAGAAGAAGAGGTAAGGAAGAAGTTTCGACAAGCAGAAACAGACTAATTACTAATGTTGGTATCTTCAAGAATTGATCTTCATTAACAAAAGAAACGCAATCTTATCCACATCGATAACCTCCCACATAGTCAACCACTTTTTCGGCCACTGTTTCTTCAGAGGTCTCTTAATGGTTTGAGCAAAGGATGTACCCGGAATTCAATCAAGATATACAGGGTGGGAAGGAGTTTTGACAAGCCTACATAACAACATTTCCCAACTAAGGTTGATACGGAGAAAATGCTAGGTTGGTATCTGCCAGAATTCGCCTTCATGTCAACTAATCGCTGAGCCAATATGACGTCATGAGAGGCCAGTGAACTATGGACTGCAACGATCTGAGATACAGAAAACATGGTGGACTAAAACATCAAAATGGCTAGTTCCATTGTTTCAAACCTGGCAATAATCCAATAGGAGACCCCTAATATCAAGTACATCTCACAAGAATTTGATGTCTCTATTTACTCTCTGTTGGTCAGCCTGGAGACCTTTGAATTCTCGAGACAAAAGTTATGAGATCAGGACCAACGATGGTACGACTATTTTTTTCCAAGGGATCACGATTTCAAGACTGCAGGTACGTCAGAGACTCCTATCCATCTTTCTTTCAAGAAGAGAGGAGCATTGCTTGATTGCTCTCCCTTCTATCATATGTTCTTCATTGGAAAGGTTGGATAATGATATTGATGACCTTCTAACTTACAAGATGGAGGTTTCTGAGACTTCAATTCATAGGTGGTAAATCAAAATTCAAAAGTCATTGCAACGGTGCAGGAAGAAATCGGTTCTCGTTTGTACGCTAGAGAAGCTAAGGTCTCACCATCTATGATTCAGGGAGGGAAAACGTTGTACCATTGCTCTCCTCCACCACCTGTTCCTTTTCAGCCAGTTCAGATGAGGGTATTCAAGATCGTCGAAGTCAAGAAATTGAAATTTCAAACTTGGAACTAGCGGTAGCGGCGGGAGGGGAAGGGAACTAGAAAATGATTTGAAACAATTGCAGCGATACAACATTCGTTGACCTAATCTTTATTCAGAGGGAGTGTTACTTCCCTTGGCGCCCTCTCATCACACCATCGAGGACACTGGTGTCAAAAAGAAGTTACTGAGGTTATAACCGGGCTAAAATTATGAAATCATGATAACTTCATGAATCTGGAGAAACATGGTTTTCATATCAATTCTGCCTCGGGAAAGGAGAAGGAGCTGATCGTTATTAGAAACATCTTCCACAACTAGCAAAGTTGGAGAAGTTTCAGTTGAACCCTGCGGTTTTCTGAGACTTGTGACTTTGAACGAGATTGTCCAATAATAATAATTCATGTCCTTCCCCAATAATGACCAATAATACAAGATTTTTAGCGGATTACGAGAATGAAGGCGATACAAATTCCATAAAATCTCTATCAAACTTTCTGATGGAATCGACACGAGTTGTTCCTCTAGAGGACCCGAGAGAAATCATGCCGGAAACAGAGGGCATAAGATATCGACAAGAAAATACCGTCAAGATAGATCAAGAGCATGATGAACGGATATTGGGAAAGATGAGAGTGTTTCTTGATATCTTGTGCAGCCATTCACACCATTGAATTGGAATGCGCCTCATTTTTCCAAAGGAATGGAAATCTAATACAATAAGACATTCTCAAGGCATCATGGCGGAAAGTAAGTAGCTTTTCCATCACATTTTGCTTCACTTTTCACGCACTCGGCCATCCTTTCAAACTTTTTCAACGATCTACGAGTAAAAGCGTCAACAGAATCTCAACACAAAGCCATTTCAACATTCTGAGATTGCTCCAGACCTTCTCTTCTGCCCTCGTATTCAATCTGTCCGATATCTTGTAGCCGAATTTGTCGAACATGTCACGAGTAGGTACAGGGCAACCAAGAACCAAACCCCGAGGGAAGACCTACCAGAGGGCCTACATAAAATGGTCTTCTGTACGCCTTCTAGGCATGATTTTTTCATGTATCTGAGCAGTAGATTCTTACACATTTCGAAAAACAGATTCCCCAGGTTATCAGTGAACATTCAAGATTACATCAAGATGCCTGAGTGAGGTCTTTAAAGATCACCATAGACGAGAAGAAGGGAAACTGATAACATTCCACGGAGAATGAGAGCAAACTAGAAAGAAATACCTCGACTTCTGTTGGAAAAATGTCTGAGTCTTCATTTTCAAATTCATTCAGAGAAGTTCAGAAGAGCCAAAGGGCATCGTCGTAATCCAAGGTTAAAGTTGTCTACTTCATTTGTTTTCGAAGTAAGTATTACAGTAAATTCCAATCAAAACATAAAAGGCCCTTCTACATAAGAAGCAACAAATGTACAAGTATGTTCCTTTCTACTACCATTTCAAACGTTATGACTGTGGCTTCAGGCTGACGATGCAAGGTCGCGGCATCAGCAAGTTGCGGCTTACGCACAAGGGCACTGAGCATGTATTTTTCAGACTAAATTCAGCTAAATAGGATGATGGATAGCGCTCGTGGCCTCGTGTTCGCATGGATGGGAGAAGAAATAATCCCAGAAAAACCTTCGTAGTACTAAACAGAATACAAGACCAAATTCTACTCACGAACTCAATTTCAACTAAGAGGCAGAAATATATTTTGGCTGCAACATCTAATCTTGATTCTAAGTCAAAGGTCTCGCCAAAGTCAACCAATAACCCGACCTATGCTTCCTCGCAATCGCGGACAGACAGAACGGAAGTTCGATTCTGTTCGCGAGATTCAATAGTCGAATAAAATATTCGCATTTAGCTAAACGCGTAAATACAGTATCAGTCGAGTCTGTATAATATGTGTGCATAAAACGTACACACTCGAAATGAAAGAACACAAGGTGAACGACCTCGATCGTTTGCGTAATTATGATTCTCGGTACTACCAAGCGGACGAAAGTTTGCCACGAGTAATTTATGATACCACCTAGCGACAGTTTTACGATCGATCACCGCGGAAAGCTATCTTCACCTTGATTTATTCTCCCTGCTCTATTTCGAAGAAAGGTTTCGAAATGATCGTAAACTGAGAGAAGCAGGCTTCTATACGACCTAGCTTGTACCTAAGTCGCCCTTTGTAAAAGCTTCTTCGAGCGAAAAGCTCACGTTCGACGTACTATAATCCTACCTTTTTTTTCCCCCTTCTTAAAAGCTAAACTTAGAAACGTTATACACGATACACGTCGAGGAGTACTACAAGTACAACGAAAAGGAAGCCCGATAAACGCCGATTGACCCAGCTTTGGAATGTCGTACCAGATAGTGCATTTACAACGATCAAAGAATATATGCAAAAGCGCATCTGGTACGTACTCCAAAACTTACAATCCCCGCAGAAATTGGAACACGCTTGTATATCTCGATGTCGAGTGAGTGTCTTGTGTATGTGTGTGTGAAACTTCTTGATAGATTGCGCATTCATCGAATACCATACAGCAGCCTGTCTTGTGTAAGTACGTCAATGGATACTTGAGAAAAAAACCATCGGTATCACGAGAAGACGATCACGACGACGCGAAAATACATACACGGCCGAGATGTTCCGCGCGACACTTCAACGTAGATATTTTTTTCTTCTCTTTCGAAAAAAGTACAAAAAAAAAAAACTTGTTCTACATAAAACCGAAGTATGGCACTCTTTATTACACAGCGTACCACATACGTGCACATTGTTCAAACGCGAGAATCAAAGACAATGGAAAAGCTCTCTATATGAAACAAAAAAAAAAAGGGAACAACAAACCTGAAGTTCGACGTCAAAAAACGAACACTACAGTCAATCGAGAACCTTTCAGGACTTCGAGGAAAGAAACATTATCATTATTACTCCTAGCGAATGATGAATCACATAAGTCTCTCTCTCTCTTTCTCGCTGCATTACACAAGCCACCACCGCAACGTTATAAAATCGATCAACGTAAAGCCCTACCGCAATACACAAATATGCCCGGTACGAAAAGCCTCTTCCGCTCCGATTAAACTTTCCTGCAATTTCCCAACTATATCGACAAGACGCCACACCACCAAATCCATACAAGCAAAACGCGACCGTGCAATCGCGAGAGTCCTAAATACGGCAGACACACACGCGCGAATATTATTCTTCTTTTTACAAAACTTCCCAAACGAGGTTAATTATTCAGTTATTTTATTCGGTGACATACAGGAGCGTTGTGTAGAACTCCTCATCGAGAAATGCACTCCGCATAGATGAAACTAATTAACCTTAAACGAATGACGGAGACGAGAAAGAAAAAAAAAAAGAGGGGAAAAGACGAGAAAAGAATAAGACGAAGAAATGAAATATAGAATCTCGACGACCGAGTATCTTGGGAGAATAAACTTGCTTCAACTCTCTTCGTATAGCGTGCGCGTTATTAACATTTATCTCACCTAAATTGGAACAATTAACCTCGTGGACAAGTTATTGGCTTCAATTAATGTAATGACTCGAGATAAGCATTCTCGTTTGTGAAGAAGAACTCGTGTATCGTTGCACAGCGAGCGCGATGCTACCGTTCGCTGGCCGTCCATATCGTTCCCGATACTGGAGCCCGAGCAAGTTTTAAAATAGAAGAGCCACATGGTTGAGGTTGACGAAAAGATGGTCAAATGTAATTCGAACAGTCCTGTGCACAGAACGAAGGGTGCAGGGGAAAAGTGTAGAATGTCCAAACGAAATGATCTGGAGAAACGATTTTCACACAGTAGAGCAAAAACTCCAATTGTCCGGATCCTTTCTTCAGGATATTTACCCTTTTGCCCTTCAAATGTGATGAGACTTTTGGGCCTGAAGTACATCAGGAAAACTTGCACAGCTCATTCATAAGCTGAGGTCAAGTGTAATTCAAACAGTTCCGTGCAAAAAAAAATAACTCACAAGGGAAGGGTACAGGGGAAAAGGGATGGATGTCCAAACGAAATGATCTTGAATCAGTGCAAAAATTCTTCTCCAGATCCGTTTCTTTAGGATATCTATCCTTCTGCCCATGTGCCCTTCAAATGTGATGAGACTTTTGGGCAAATCAGGAGATCGCATTCCTTCCAACTCATTCACGTGCACAGGACCAAAATTTTCATACTAGTGAAAACCTTGCGCCGGAGTTTAAGGGGAGGGGGGGGGGTGCGAGATTATTCGAAAAGCGGACATTTGGGCTAGAAACAAGGCGCAGTAATACATTACTTCGACTTCAGCCCAAATATACCTTTTCAGCATAACCTATGAGAAATCAGAAATTCGATATAAAAATAAGGTCAAACGTGCTCCAGAGTTTCTGTAAGCAACGAACCATAGCACTGTGAATTGCCGCGCGACACCAAAAGCATATAACCCGATTAATCGTTCATCCGAACCAAAACATGAATCGACCAAAGAGGAATAAAAAACGCCACGTAAACAACCTAGCCATCCTCATACCTCTAAAAACCCTTCCAGAACTTCGTTCCAGAAACTAAAGGGTGCGCTAAATCTAAAACCGGAAACGAAACTTTTACACACACATATTCTCCATACCACGCATCGCAAATTCTAGGTTAAACATCTCAGACAAATAGAGGTGAACATACGCCGCTGCTCTCTCTCTCTCGCTCTCAATATTATTGAACTAGTTTCTATCTTCCATCTTCCTACACTGCGTGCGTAAACACCTACTTCGACGACGCACACCGAAGGTAAACCTATCACGATGACGAGAGGTACTGTGCATACACCGAGCAGATAATAACAACAAAAAGCTCCACACCTACAGATCGCGACGAACTTTCGCGGCGTGAATCGCGCGCGAGCTAACGACCTTCGTGACTTCGCAGCCAAATTATTTTTCGAACCAGTTCCGCGAGCACGTTCTCTCTAGCTACGAAAAAAAGACATCCTCACCGAGTTCCTGATATCCGAGAAAAATAAATCACAGCTCACTACGAACACACCCTTTCGGAACGAACACTCGAAAAATATTATTCCCAACGTTATGATACGAAATAAACAAGCAGGCAAGTGTGACAACAAGATCCCAATAAGTAGGACATTAGGACGAACGCCGAATTAGAAGACAAAAAAAGAAACACACGTATACGGTACGCTGGTACAGAACTTTCGCTCATCGCGAACTAACATCAATACACTGGTATCGTAGCCGAAATATTCATTTTCGAAGAGAAGAAAAAAAAAAAAAGAAAAGAAAAATCATTAATTATTCTTCGCTTCACGAGAACGAAACAACTTCGGCAAGCTCGAGACAAGGACAACGAAGTCAAAAACGTAGGAAAAACAAATACTGAAAAAAAAAAATAGATGAAGTTTTCCACGAATGCACTTTTCTTTCACGACGAGAATATTTTTGTGTATATCTGTCTCTGTCGAAGAGCGCGGCGCGAAACACCCAACGCGAAAACTCTGAACGTAGTCGACGACGTACGGCGAACGACAATAGAGACGCGGACAAAAAATACAACAACTGTTTAACGATAATGGCACAATTACAAACGCTGGCAACCGTAGCAGCGAGGCTATGTAGAAACCGTACAACCTATATACGCTAGTGGGGAGAGAGTACCTCTCTTTCTGGCGGGGTGCGACGGCGACGGCCGAGGGAAACGCGCGCGGTGCAAACGCGAACGGGACGACGTACGCGGCGGCACGGTAGTGGCGCGGCCAACGACGAGAATTCCGCGCGCCAGCGACGACGATGCTTACGTAGCGTAGCCGGACCGAGCGCGAGCGGCGTAGAAAACGTAGCGCATAGCTCGAGCGGTTGGCGGCGTGGCACAATATTTTAACGCGCGATCGAGTGCCGTTTTCTTCCCCGGAGTCCGCGAGCGTGGTAGAAAGGTAGTCTCTCTCTCTTTTTAACTAGAGCACGCTACGCCAATGTAGTATAACTATGCCCCTTTTACTTGACGCAACTCCGTAGATACGTACAAGGCCGAGTTTGCACTGATCCAAAACTCGCACACTTATACACACATACAATAATATCAGTAATGACATACACGATTACATACCGAAATTATGTACAGGTATTTACGCTGCTTGCCAACGTATACACGAGTATGTACATATCGTACACCCGACTCTCTTTTTACAGCGTCTCTCTACACACACACACACTTACCCAAAATATTACTTTGTAACAATCGTGTCCACAGAATCGTGAACGCGAAAAAGAAAAAGATATTAGACAAATAGACTGGGGAACAGATATACACGAGCAGATACGACGACGGTGCATCCAGAATCGATAAAGCGAAAAATTCTAACACAATGTTACATAATTGTGAAATGAAATGTTCCAACTAGAAAAAGTGAGATAGTGACGGTATAGGGAACATGACTGAATACACTTGTGTAACAGATAAACATTACGCATTCCGCGTGAAATATAGGAAAAATTTCTACTATCGAGCAATCCGAAAGAAGAAAATTATCAGTATCCCTACCGGAAGACCAAAAATGTCTGATGAAAAAGGATTCACCGCGAGAACAAGGGTTGAAAGCTACGTATTGATGACAGTTTGGAGTGAGCAATACTTCAACAGTAGTGCAGACAAAATTCATGGCCGCTTCGCCAATCGCATTGACTGAAAACTACCCTTCAAATTGATTGGCTTTCGCTATGAGCAAGCTATTCACCCAGTCTCATGGGCTGGCTAATGGCCAGTGAAGATTCGTTGGTTAACAGCTGACGGCAATAAGGTTCAATTGAGTAAAAAGATCGAGGGAGAAATAGGCTACAGCTAACTTTATATCATTGGCCAGCTAACGGCTAGCTAATTTTGGCCAAAAATTACTCGGTTAGAGCTAAAAGTTTCAGCTTAGTTAAGAAGTCCTGCTCTCGTGCTTGATGGATGATCAGGAGAAGGGGCACACTACCACCGCCTATGATTTGCACACTTCGAATACCAAATTCAGTGGCCCAATTTGAACTGGACAGCGCTAGTATCGCGCTACAGCGGGGAGAAATCGAACGAGGCATCAAAACCATGACTGTACAAAGGAGAAAAATGAAACAAATGAAATAACTTCTGAATGAACCAGATTCGGCTTCTTAATATCTCATAAAAGATTAGATGGGATGATTAAATCTTCGATTCCGCTCATTCGAAAGTTAATCGACACACGCCTGAGTCTTGAATAGTGTTGGGAACTATCGATAGGGAAAAACGACGGCGATAGTATCGTCGGCAGTTTGAGAAACTATCGATAGTTTGAATAATTTTGTTCTTCTCATCAAAATGACAAAATTGGTGGAACTTTCAATGATAACACATTTGAAAGAAAGAGAAAGAAACTGGAATGTCGAATAGCGCCGTTTTGGCTTTCAAAAATCGGAAGTGAAAATTGAACATGTGCGTCAGTCAATGAATTAAGAATAAGATCAGTCAGGCTGTACCTGTTGTGGAATGAGAGTTTTCTATGGTATTTCCTAGTCGCGTCCATCCTGTGTGCCCGTCATACTGAAAAACATTCCTTGACGAGCTTTTGGAAAAAAATAACGATCCGAAGAAAGGTATCTATCCTACAAGTAGTAGAGGTACTTTTCTCCTGATCGACGTTTTTCATCTCAACTATCGATAGTTTTAGGAAGAACTATCGGCTCGGGACTATCGACTAACGCTTATCATTCACTAGTCTTGAAACCTCTTATAATTTCGGTGAAAGCACCGTTACTGTTGAACAAATCGCACACCTTATTAGCCTTCCTGGCGAGTGCCCAGTTCGAATTCGATATTATTCAACACGACAAAAGAAGGAAATTTTTGAAATTTTTCAACACGTCAGATAGCAGAGCTTTTTCTTCCATCAAGAGATGGAAAACTCGAAGTTTACTTTGTTACGTCCCAATACGCGGATTGAGATTCATTTAGAATTTTAGGTTGGTACATAGACACGTAACAAATACAAAGAAATCACGATTAAACAGTCAATTTTTTTGAGATTCATTGGTGACTTGGGGAGAGGATATCCAATGCCACCAGCCAGGATTCTTTCCCTGAATTATCACTAGAGATACAAGCCCTTGTAAGGGCCTCTTATGTCGACCATTCATTCCAAAAGTCTGTTCAAGTCTATCGTTCCGACAAAGAAATTGGTGAGTATAGCCTGATCAAAACAGCTCCTTCAAGTAACTGGATATGCAATGCTTCAGACACCATCCTTCAATAAATTCCAAGTTCTCTTTGCATCATTTCACAGCACTAATAGTACGATTGAAATGGCTCCTCCAAGTGACTAGATATGCAATACTCCACACACCAATTAACCTAGCCCCTTCAATAAGCCAGATATACAATGTTAGAAACACCATAAGACTCGTGAACCAGGTTCACTGCCTCCCTTCATTCCACTCCGTTAGAGAACCCAGGAGTTTTTATGAACTCTCCCGAGTCCTACATTCGATCGCGGTACGGCCGAAGGATTGCACACAAAAAGGTAAGTTACTGAGTTATGCGTGATGCAGATTTGCATTGTATGAAACTTTCCCTCTGTCAAGACTTGAAACCAAATCAATATTACTTATCTATGCATAAAGTTTCTGTACAAGTTGGTGTATGAGCCAGTACTTATTCAAAACTTTTACAAATTCAATATAACCATACAGCTGCCATTATGACAGACATATATCTCAATTTGAGGAACTACCTCACTTTTGAATTTTTCGCAGCTAACACTGGTAACGTATCGTGTCAAGATTTTTCGATAACACCCGTTACTATTGGGCAATACCCTCGATTAATACCCGCGTTGCATTGCAACAGGTAAGTGTACCTTCTCGCGTATTGAGATAGCGCGACAAGATACGTCATGCGCTGCAACAAAACGCGGTGACTAAACCCATATAAGACGTAATATTTAAAAAAGGTCAATGGTATTGTACTTAAACGGGGAAAATACTTCTACAAATACCTTCGACAGTTCATAATTCATTCCAGAAGTTTGATCATGAGTGTATTGTACACTTCTCTCGTTCTTCAATTACAGGCATGCGGAAAGCAAAATATCGTGAATTGATTCAGCACAAAATACAGAATGGAAGGCAGTAGATCCTCCCAATTTTCACTCGATACAAGTGTGAAACAATGACAGTCTCGTATCTATTAACTACATCTTCAATTGCTTCCGCTTTGCTCGCAATGAAAACAAATACGATTATCTGCATCCAGAGTACCAACCAGTGTACCAAAGACCCGTATTAGCAACTTTGATAAAATCTAAACGCCGAAAATATTGGAAAATGATGTGAAGTATGTATCAAGATCGGGAGAAAGAAAAAGGTGTAACGAAGATGAAAAAATTAACAATTCGTTACAAACCAGAAATTATTATTGTTCGGTAAAGCGGCCGTGTGCAAATTGTATCGAAATCTGTGAAGATTTTCGACGAACTAAACCCATTTTTTCTCAATTTTTTTTCTTTTTCATTCTTTTTTATTCCTATTCAATACTCTAGCATAAGTAAGTCAATTGTGTGTGATGTCGACTGCGGAAGAGACGCGTTATTCATTGTCTAACGTGAAAAATATCCTCTTTTGAATTTCTCATAAGATTTCCCCACATTCACTTTCTCTGATCGTTCTCTTTTCTTCTTTTTCACACGTACACACCGATGCGCTCGCTGATGTTTTGTCTCCCGTATATTTATATCGAAACGGCCGACTACGGATTACGACCAAACACGCGCTAACCGAGTATTTTATTTCGGTTTCCTCTCTAGAAATTTATTCAGAAAAGTCCAACGTGCGAGCAATAAACGTCAAAATGGGATCACGTCTGCGGCTGTTTATGCCTATAGGTATATCTTTGATACCATTAGTTCACGATCATCTGTACGATGCTTGCCCACACATACACAGAAAACCAATTTTTACATATTGAATGATTTCGTCCGATGATCGGTCGAATCGGAAGAAAATTATGCACTGTTTTCTCGCTTGGGAGATACACCATACTACTACTGATACAAGAGAGAGAAAAATATCGTATTGGGCGATACTTATTTGAATACGTAGTTTTGGATGAAAAAAATAGGCCTACGAGGTGAGAAAACGAGGTCGTCACCTAAATAATGATTTTTTTTTGCGTCAATCAAACACAAGAACTTCTAGTCATCATATTTGATTGTTTCCGCGTTCGGAGTCGTACTTTGTACAGGTAGAGATGAAAAAAACGATAGAGAAGGACCGAAATTTCATCAAATCTAGGTTTCCAGATTCGAGGCTCTGGTAATGGATTTTTTGGCAAAAAATTGAAAGAATTCGAGAAGCGATCCGGGGTAATGTCGAAGAATATTGTTCCGCACATTCGGAGCGAACGCAAATCGCATTCTCATTACATTGACTGAACAAGTTTCCAAGTCTAGTATTGATAAACTACAAGAGATGATGAGAAGATGTTGGGATATACAGGGAAAAGGATCCTTCGAGAGGAGGGAGAGGGAGGGAACAGGAAACTGATTTCGAAAATTTCAATATATGAGCAAGTTTTTAGAATAAATTGAGATCTCCTCGTGAAACACGTGTGTGCACATGAGGGTGCATCTGAGGGGGAAGGGGGAGGCGAATCTCATGTGAGATGGAGTAGGTGCCTTGATAACTATTAGGTCATGTTTCTTACAATACATATGGTAGAACTGGATCACATCTCGAGTCAAATCCTAATTTCTCTCTTCCGTCGAGGTTCCAAGTTGAATGCGGAAAAGGATGGAAGAGGAATTATGACGAAGAAATCTAGTCTGGGTGGGAATCGAACTCGCGGCCTTTCATTTTCATGACAAGTGCGATAACCACTACGCTACCAGGTCCCAAGATTAGATCGTCATAGTTCGCCTCTAGATGGAAGTTCCACCATGTAAAGGAGAGGGTCCGGAGACCACAATACATGAGGCTGTTGCCAACGCACTCATTGGCCTCGGGCTTAATCTCAACAACCAGACGAAAATTAGCTCATAGAGTGTAGCAGGATAAGAATAGTTCATGAGCACTCAACAGATCTAGAGTCTAGACCATCTAAAAACGATGCAAAATCATCAACTTTGGCGCCCATCAAGACCTGAATGCGAGAGTAGCCGGAATCTTAGCAAGTCCTCCTCTCTACCTGACAGCGTTGAAAAACAACACACATTATTTTCCCGAAATTTTTCGAGCAATGCACCAGGAACAGAATGAGAATTCAACGTCCAGTTCTTTCCCCGGCACTGTAACGGAACAATACGAACGTGAAAGGGTTTGACACCGTTGCATTCGTGTTGCTCCGTTACAGTACCCGGGAAAAAGCAGGACGTCACACCCGCATTCCACTCACAGCGCAGCGCTCATACAATTCTAAAAAAAAACGTATACATTTCGCGTCGCAAAGAGGATGCACTTCCTTGTCCTGCTACACCCTCTGAAACTACACCGGCCAGACCCTAACACGAGGAAGAGAGACAGAGAAAACTCGACAATCAGTACTGCCCGGTCCGAATTAATTTGCAACGAAGAACGGTCAAAAAGTTCATTCTTTCTCGTTGTCATAATACGTAATTATTCGCGACATCGTGCAGACTGTATCGTTTCACGGATATCATTCGTGTACAAGGTTTCGCATCTTCGTCGTCCAGATTTCGAGCATTTCCTCTTCACAACTGCGCTTATTAAACCGAAGAAAACTACTGAAAAATCTTCCGCAAGGTCATTGGCTGGAAAACCAGACAGACGAAAACTGACCCACCCCACTCGTTCGTCACCGAGAGATGCGATATCGCATCATCGCAATTCGTTACATGCGCTGAGATGAGATGGCACAAGGTCAGACATAGGACTACCACAAACTTTTCGGACATCGTTATACACGACGCATTGAACAACAAAAGAATCCACAGTAACTCGCGACAGCCGGTCGTCGTTAATCTAAATCAAAATTACAAGAGCTTGACACCACAACGCGAGCTAATGAATCGATACGAGCCGAACAGATGTTAAGAAGAGGACTGTGAGACCGTAGGTCTACGCATAGTTATCTTTCGATTTAGATGAAAGAAATCGATAAGTGGACGACACTTCCTGGGAAAAGGGATAAGAATGCTTATCCTGTCAACGTGTTGCGGTACAGCGATATGTCCCCTCGAATTTTCTATTATACATTATGCAAGTCCACCTTGTTCTATCATTTCCAACAATAATTAGGTTGAACGATAAAGCGCATTAATGAACACGCATTGTTTGCTGTACATTTCGTAGCTTCGCTATAGATCGGTCTAATAAAACACGACAAAATGCTCGTTAATAAACCAGAAAATTCGATAACACCGTACGGTATACAGCATAATTATACGTATATAGCCTGGGCTCGACACTCGTCGCTGTCCCAGCGTTAAATAACGCAATCGGAGAGTAAATTATCCGGCAGGCTGGCTAATTTATCAACATTAATCAATTTCTAAATTTAAAAGGTACCGAAGAAAAGCGGACCGGGCACCGCGCCGCTATGCAGCGTGCGAATGAATACAATAAAATGGCGTTCCTTCTTTTTTTTTCTTTAATAATATTGCAAAAGTAAAACGTGATTATGTAAACGAAACGATACGGATTTGGCACGCTTTAAAATGTCACAAGGACGAGGCAATCGCTGTCGCCCGAGATGCTGAGAAAGACGCGAAGAGAAAATGAAAAAAATACGTTCTTCGAAAGTCATCCCCGCGTGTATCCTATACGACGAACACAACGGCGGCGGCTTTATTCCGCAATATTCCTGCCACAATCGCGTGAAAAGACAATTGCACAAAATACACTCTCGGCTCACTTCCTGTAACGCGTTCCAATCGGCTGCATTCGAGGGGGGGGGGGCAGAACGAATGTATTCGGTGGAAATATAAATTTCGTCAACGTCTATACGACGCAATATAATCAAGTATGCGCAAGAAGTTACGGACGGGAGGACGAAGGACAGGGTGTAAGGACTCAGGATATCAACCTGACATCGGGCACTTCGTTCGTTCGCTTCTGAAAGGGTCGACGTGAATACACAATTATACGACGAGAAAGAGGCTATTTTACGAACGATAAAAATGATTAAAAACGCGCGGTATACAAGTTTAATTAACCAACCTTTACGATCACCTATAAACAACCGGCATCGACACATCAAGCCCAGACCTACGTTCATAAGCATTCATTCGCTCGGGCAAAATTCCGCTAGTTAAGGGCACTCATTAAGACTTCGGAGGCAGCACAAACTACACGATGATGCGTTAAAGAATGCGACATATGGAGAAGGAAGGTCGGGCTCTCACGAGATTTTATAGTTATATTCTCGAGGGAACAAGCTCGGGTGAAACAGTGGCTTTTCTATCAATGATACTCGTACACGAGAATTCTACACGACCCCCTCCGAGATGTGACAACTGATCGACGGTGAGCGGGAACAGCAGTTTCCTGATCCGCAATACATAAGTTTAGGATGTCTCCATGACCCCCATCTGTGATAGCAGAAACAACGCTAGGTTGAATTCCAGCATTATCTCATCATGAGAAGTCTGAGACTCTTCTCTCGACTAGGACTACTCTCGGGAGAATCGCAGAGCTGCTTGAAAACTAACCCCTCGAATTGATTGGCTTCGCATATCAGTTAACGGCTCGCGAATGTCAATGAAAAACTCCTCGGCTAAAACTTCGGCTCAGCTGAGCAGCCCTGATTACTTACGATGTAACTGCGTAAGGGAAAGACCCGAGGGTTGAAAAATGAGCCACCAACAGGGTCAATTTCACTGGTTAAAGGCTTGCTAAAATGTAACTCGATAACGGCTAGCTAATTTCAACCAACCGCTGAAAAGTTCGGCTCATAGGATGAAAGAGGAATTATGACGGGAAAATCTCTTGGCTCGAGTGGGAGTCGAACACCCCCCCCCCCCCGGATTCACAGTTCTTCCCTGTGGGCTCTAGTGTGCACTTGCAACAGCCTACTGTATTGTGGTTTCCGGACCCTCTATCTCACAAGATGGAACTTCTATCTGAAGGCGAAATATGACGATCTAATCTTAGGACAAAGGTTATTGCACTTGTCATGAGAACAAGAGGTCGCAAGTACGATTCCCGCTCAGTCCAGGAGATTTTTTCGTCATAATTCCTCTTCTATCCTTACCAACATAGACCCTTGTGAACCACCCGCAGTGACTTGGGCTGAGCAGCTAAACAGTCCTGGAAAATCGTCACGGTTTTCTGTCGAGCTTGATGACCTTGACCTACTTTGGGGACTTGGAAGAGTTCCGATCTCAGCTACTTTCATTATACTAGGACTGACAGAATACTAGGCTACACTAGCCCTACTACACTTGGTCATAATTTCAAGTGTCAGGTCTGACATACGGTATACTGGACTATACTAGCAATGAGACTACACAACGTGTCTGATCTTGTAGCTAGTTCTATAGTAAACTAATACAAGGCCTAGCCCAACATTTATACAAGACTAGAAGCATCGCGTGCATCCGTCATCTCTTCAGTTAGTTAGCATAACAAACAGTAGAGGGTAGACCCTGATTCTGACCATGACTACTCCTGAAGTCCGTTCTAACTAACCTGTAGACGATTTTTGAAGGGGAAAAACGTTGCTTCACATTGAAGGCGCAGCGCCCGCATGTAAGGTTGGTGAAGTTGACAGCGCACAGCAACGTTCCAGTGTGAACGTACATCGACACACCCTTCCCCGCACCGTCAAGAAACAACCCACATCCTGGTGTAATGCGAATTGCATGCTGTGCACTGTACAGGTTAGTTGGAACAGACTTCAGAGAACAGTCGACCTTCAAGGGATGACGTCATCAGTGACCTTGACCTACTTCAGGAACTCGGAAAAACGTTGACTCTGCTACTTCACAAACTTGGTACACCACGTCCAACATACAGTCAGACCCCCAAAAGCTTCCCTCCTTCTTCTTAGTCAAAAATACAATTTCAACTGGGACTATTGAAAGAATTATCAACCGTTAAGCAGTCCCCTTGACCCACTTTAAGGACGTAGAACTTTGACCTTTGCTATTTCAAAACCAAACATATTGGGTCTGACATGGAAAGTGATACTCTGAACCCTCTTCTTTCTCCTCAGCGGAACATAAGATTTTGCCCAGGACAAGTCCAAATAATTTTCTGTCCCCCTGACAACGAGATCAGTGACCTTGACCAGATCTTGTACCTAGTTCCACACTACGCTATACTAGACCTACATAGCCTAACAAACAGTATTCTGGGATACACGACTAAAACCAGCTGATGGAGTCAATCAGCCCTTTAGCTAGTTGACATGACGGAACAATTGGGACAGGACCCTGATTTTGACTGGGACAACTATCAACCGTCACGGTATTTCTCCAAGTTTGATGACGTCATCCGTGGCCTTGACCTACTTCAGGAACTTGACGACGGCACCCCTAAATCAAGTTACAAGGAACGCAGAGAACCTGTATGTGTTGCAATGAGTTTTGTATTGAGGAATCTCGATGAATCAAAATTTTTTCAAGTCCCTCAGCTGTCATATAATACAGCTCAAAAGTCGAGCAATAATATGCGATAGGGAGGAGACTCAAAAGACGGTTTCCCTCCGTCGAGTCATCCTCGAAACTGTCCCTCAAGTCCACCTGAAACTTCAAATATTCAAGCAAAAATCTGTCTCAATACTGTCACAGCGACAGGATTGAGTAGGGTACAATAATGAGACCTCAACGTTTCAAGTCAAATAATACAGAATTAAACACTACTTTGCCCATATCGAATCTCTAGCTATGAAGTCCCGCTAGTCCGCGAATATACAAACGCTCGATCAAATCATTACAAGATTAAAAAAGATAAGAATTGGTCTTCTCGTCGATAATAATACTCTTCTACCGGGAACACACAAAACTTTTCAAAACTACAACGTATAATACACCGAATACTAAATAACAATGCCAAAGTACTGTAGAATTACACGCTACGTAAGGCTCTAGAGGTACTGTAATACATTTCCTGTTTGCATTCAATAGGTATACGAATCACGAATAGTAGTTCTACATTATTTACAATACTAGTGCCAGTGCGCATAAATAACTCGCACCTTGCACCGAGTATATAGGCTACCCATTGCATTTACATTAAGCCAAGTAATGAACCCTTCCTCGGCTGCCTTTGAGTACGTCCACTCGCTCGGTACAATGATTCTCCCGCATTCGTCCTATATCAATCTAGTCGGATCGTCATAAGAAGCTCATGTGTACCAATTTCTGCGACTGTCTCATTATTTCAATCAGCAATATAAAAAGAAATCCGTCCAAGGGAAAACTAGAATATAATATATATTGGAGCACCATCCGTGTGTTTCACATTATGAATACTCTTAACTCGTTATCGCGACTCTCGAGGGGATATCGTGCATCTACTCCAAATAATGATAAAATTCGAGACAGCGAATATCTTCGGAATGAATAATATTGACGTTTATTGCAATCGTGGCGATGATACGGATGGTAAAAATATCGTATATCTCGCGATATCGAAGCGCTCGTGTGCATTTGCGCTCCCCTCCCTCCCCGAAATTAGCAGAAAAAACTTCTCAATTTCGAATGACTGACGAAATACGCTACTGCGAAGCGAGAGAAAACGTTGCGACGAGAGGTCTCCGTTCGCTAGTTAAATGACGCATTTAATATTTTTTGAAAACTGGCCGTGGAAATTCAACTGTGGAAAATGGAACAATCAATAATGCGCAATGCAGTACCTTCTTCTTTTTTTCGCTGTTTCTGTCGGCGTGTGTCTCTGCTTCGCATTCCCCTCTCAACTTTCTCGCACTGCACAGGTCATGAAACACGTTGATACATCACAAAAATATAACCGTGCCGAAACATACACGGTTGTGATTCGATGGCGAACACCTATTCACATCGTAAAGCCCGGCATCGGAATTTCCTTCAATTTGAACGATACGGCTGATGAACGCCGCGCCACTCTCTCATTAACCGCTTTACGTCACTCGCAGGTAGTTCGCACACCTCCAGTACAGCCCCCTAACCCCTCGCATTCCCGAATGATTAGAACGAAATTAAATTATCGCGAATAGTAAAAATACATTATTGTACCGTCATCGTCGGTACGGTTCACGATATATACAGCATTATGTAAACCGTAAGGGTATTGCACGTGATCGGAACTTATACTAAACTAAATGATGTACAAAATTGTAAAAAAAAAAACAAAAAAAAACACATTGACATAAACACTGTCGTAATCGTCTTATGTAATACAATAATTTGAGAAAAATCGACGCACGACAAAAACCAGGAAGAACGAAAACGTAATAGATTGACGCATTATCAACTACTACCTATGATAGAACACACCGTAATACAGATACAAAAATTGATGGAAAACGGAGGATTTTCATACCTAGATTTTACTAGCGACAAATCATCAAAGGAAGAGACGAAGTTTTTTCCGCCAAATTTTATTCTAAAACTCGTCCATAATAATACATACACTGATTTGATTATAACACTACTCTATATATCGAGTCAACGACTCGTCTTTAATTAATTCTGAAAATATTTTTGATGCGAATTCAAAGTCTTCCCGTCATCATTATCAACGTTACGTTTTCGAATAATCATATGAAACATGAAAAACTGTCACTACTTCCAGACGATCGTGATAATAATTAAATAAAGTCGGATACGGAAATCAAGCTTGAATCTTCCTTCATCACAAATCAAAAGTTTAAATAAATAATTCGCGATCTTGCGGAACATCCTGTTCGATACTGGTATCATAATCTCGGTTCCAGAAAATTGCGAATTGAATCTTTCCGACATTTTGATCTGTGATAAGAGGAAGATTCAACTGAAATTTTTATGTACGAGTTTATCAAATAAGTAATGATATTTCTAACGTGATACAATGTGATTTGATGTTTTGAAAATATGACGAATACCTCACTTTCATATTCAAAAACAGAGGGATTCGAAAATACTTCTACAATCAACCAAAGACGAGCTGTTGATTTGATAGCCGTTCCGGAACTGTTCAGTAAATCAAAAGCTACTAGATTCTAGCTTAGATTCTAGTACTTAACGATAGATACTAAGATTTGAAAGAATTTCTTTCAAAATTGAAATTCTACAATAAAGAAGCTGAGTGATTTGCCTCGTTTCAAAAAAGTGATCTACGATATTCATGAAGACTAAATTGATTCAAAAATATTCATCATACGTACAACGTGACGTCACGACAACTGATACCTGTAGATTCAAGTACTCAAAGAAGACAGATAGCTTCACGATTAGCTTAGAAATAACACAGGAACATAAAAATGAACTCAAGGATGAAAAATACAATTTTCAATAAAGAGGAAATTTACAGATCGTAAACATAGACTTTTTATTCTCGTGTTATTCTTCTTTTCGAGAAACTGATGAATGATCGAAACATTAATCAAGTGGAAATCTACCGATTGCTCAAATATGGATGCTATCGATGGATATGACGTCACAGAAAAATTAGTCAATTTAACCACGATGAAAATCACACAGAACTTTTTCAATGCGAAATACAATATGGAATATTCGCTGAATGCAGTTTCTCCAGCGAGGAACTCGACGTTTGAAGGTATTTGGCCGCACAGCTGATAACGAAAACGGGAAAATTTATGGGCGGTTGATCAGAATGATCTACTAAAAAATTCTACGCTCTAAAAATTTGATTCATTTAATTTTTCTCAGAAATTGTCTCATTTTTAAGTTACTCTCAGATTACCCACTGAACCTTTTGATGGAAAATTAGCCCTGATCCAGTTTTCAATTTGCCGATCGTAACGCTCCTAGTCGGCTGACCGGCAATTGTTGATACCTTCCTCCAAATGAAAATGAAAACACAACAATTGAAAATTTTTGATAATCAATGACATGAGATAGATTGCTTCCAGGAGTATTCATTTCTGCGCTGAATTCTGAACTTATTTTCTTTCTCAATAGAAAATCGCATCTTCTTGTTACGATTTTGATTAGTTGCCCCCGAGCTTTGATATACGATACTAGTATCAACCTTCGTCTCGCGACGAATGGCAGCAAATCTTCGATCAGATTTCATCAATTTGAAAAATATTCTGTGTTTTGGGGTCGTGTAAATTATCTACTTATTATCAACGTCAGCAGATGAAAAGTCGTGCTGTGAATTCTCACCTCCAGAAGTATCGATCCCAACGACTTTCAGAACAGCGACGAGGCAAATATTGAAAATCCTAATTTCATGAATACAAATTTTCGAAAATCTTCATTCGTCGAGCCTCACAGAGAATCCGTTCACTTTTACAGCGGAACTACCTATTAAAAAACTTTTTTTTTTTTTTTTTTCTTTTTCGAAATCAATAATTTCAACTATTAAAAAGCGCAATGAGTATCCGAAATCATGATTGTATTTTTACTTATTCAAAGATAATTTCGACTGCCAGTGAAAGAAAATTGTAACTCCACTCTCAGATATTCTACATGAGATACAAAAAACGATAAAAATGATTCACTAATCGGTAGATTTGCAACAACCATAAAATCAACATTTTCTCAAATTATTACCATCGTTGCGAATTCCTCATCAATTTTCTCATTCGATAACTACCAATAAATACCGCCAACAGCTGGTATTGAAATCTCACTTTCGTCAAAAAGTCGAGTTACAATTCTTTTTCAATAGGCTACACAGAATTTTTGGTTACAAACCCAAACGATCGCTGTGGAAATTTTCCTATTTTCATCGTCGAAAATAAACCGAAGTTTTCTGAGTGCAAAATAGTTCCACGATAAACGTTTCGCTCATTTTCGTAATTCTTAAATAAGCAATAAAATTCATTGCAATCCTCGAACGAAAATTACTTTCCACAATAAAAATATATGGCAACTACCATCATCGTTAGGTCTTGAAGAATTCTAAAAGCTGTAAATATTGAATGATCGCGTAGTCGATTTTCAAGTTTGTATATTTAAAATACTGCTCACGAATATTAAAAAGCGCACAAATCGTTGCTTTTTTGCGATAGATGATTCACATCGAGTAGTGAGAATAAATAGGTTATTATATTTTTTCTACTAAATCCTAACAAATTTCGTTTATCCACTTTAAAAACTTATTCACCTATATTCAATCCGATAGGTGCCACTAAACATTTCACGGGTGTGTACACAATTTGCCAGTCTCCGAAATTGAAGGAGATAGAAAAAATCTTGATAGAGAAGTGCCTATTCGATAGCATTACGAAACAAAGTTCGACTCAAAAGAAGACTTTAATGACCTTTCTTGAATATTATTTTACGCAAGGTCTGCTAGATGGTGATGTATCAAAGTAAACAGTGGGGAAGGCGTCCGATAGCAACGAAGGGTTCCCATCCTGCCACCATAAATACTTCGCAATTTCGCAGAACTTGCTCAAAATATCATCTTTCTCGTTATCGGCATTTCATTTGTGACCTGGTAAAAAAAAATTGAAAAATTACTTTCAAAAATTGGCACAGTCAAACATATTTACAGTCGATATAGACTCAAATATGCTCCAACACATGCTTCCGATTACGTTGCGGTTCTATTTTAGAGGATACGACTGAAATAATCGAATTTTTGTTTCATGTCATAGGTAGGTTACATATTTTCGTCATCTTAACATAACTTGTACATATTCAATACAATAATAATTATAAATATTACACGTAGTTCGAATACTAATAGCGGAGAACTTCAAATCTCGATCGCTGCGGACCGATGCACCAATTTGCAGATAATATTCGAGAATGATGCTGAGATACCACCAGCTGTGTTCACTGCGGATAACAAACGAAACAGTGAACTCAGCGTGGTTCCCAACACCACACTCGAGAGAGTAGCACATGCGATAGATCGCTTCCACCACTCGACGCCAGAGTGCGCTACAGTCTTCGTTCGATTCTCGAGCGCTTCATTCGGTTGCGTAGACGATGATGGATATGCGAGTAATAGGTACGTACTGTAATACAAAATTCTTACACAACGACGAGAGCAGCATGTGCCCGGAAATAACTCTCGTATTAGAAGAATATTCGACAGAAGATATAAAAAAAAAATTTGAAGAGCAACTCAGCCACACAACAATCATTTTTTTTAAACCATCTGAAAACAGGTTTTTAGCATGTGAATAGTGGTATACAACTGCTGCAAATTACATTCGCTCGCAGCTCACGCCCGAATTATCATCATAGAAGGAACGAGAAAAAAAAAGAGAGGGTTCTTCGTTCATCTGTGATGCAATTCTTTTTTCGTTGATGAATCTACATCTGCGCTCGGGTACGCAACGTGGGATACGGGCAACGGTTGGGAAATGCGAACTTGAGAACTTACAACGATGAAATCAATTCGATAAATAGATCATCTACTCACCAGAATTATTTCCAAGAGAACATCTTCATGAATTTCATTCTTCCAAATACTGTCGCGAATTCGCCAACGTACATAAACCTGCGAACATAAGAAGGTGATGTCGAAAATTAGCGCCGGTGTATTTCTCAAAGTAGGCAATTTTTTCAACATATTGACACTATAAACAGAGGGAGCGACGATGTGTACTCGTGTTTCGTTTCGTACTTATCATCGACCGTATACATGACGAAATCAACTACCCTACCGAATTACGTCAGAGGAAAAGTAAATACCCGTCGGGCAAACCTGCGAACGCGAACCTTTTCACCTTTCCCAATACGAGAATATTTTCTGATAAGCGCCCCTAATTCGGCAACACACTCGAGCCACGATAATTGTAAGAGTGCAGCGTCGATAATAGACGTAACTAATTGATTTACACCTAATGAATCAATTATCGAATGTCCTTAATGAATATTTTTCCTTTCTCTCTACGTTTGAACCTTATTTACACGATGCAAATTAAGAATAAATATCGCAGACATTGTAGGTACAGTATTAATTCGCGTACGAATGCGTATCGAAGAACGGAATGTTTGCGGTTTACACAGCGATATCGAATCCGAAAACTGATTTTCCAATCCTAAACCGACACAGACACACCTACTTGGTTAAAATCCTGCTCAACATTCTTGAATGAGCACAAACGATCGGAAGATGATTAAAATCAAATCGATGATAAATCAGGGTAACCTGGTAAAAATGAATTAATTAAAAAAATACTATAACACGGTGTTCTAGAAGGATACAGAAGGAAGGAATATCCGTGAACGGATTCTTCTCGACGTTCCGCAAAAATCAAATTCAATTACTTTCAATGCCTAGCGTAGCAATAGGAAAAAAGATAACGTAGAGCACGATGTACATATGGTGTACCACACTACAGTTCACAATGAGCGAGTCAATTGATAATTAAAAATTAAAAATAAGTAATATTTCACGAACGTTGTTGCAGACGTTATTAGGGCAACGAGGTTTTTCACAACGTTGCCAATAATTACAGCGCGTACGCAGCATGACAGTCGTTTTTTTTTCTCTCTTTCTTATATTTTATGACAAGACACGTCAATAGCTTCGTGCATGTACGACACACAGTGGTAATACAGAACAGAACTGTAGTATAGTAAGAATGGTTCAACATGAAGGTCAACCAGTGGTCACAATTCGATGGAATAAAGAGAAGCCGAAATTTTTCTTCTATTGCACACGAAACTGCAAAAAGTGCGCTTCATCATCCTCTGAATCTCGCGCCCCGACACCTCGACACTTGGAGAACGCACATAAATTCAGTTCGAACATCAAATTGTGTTCTGGAGTACCTCCGATGGAACTGCAGGAAATCTTGACGAAAATCAATTGCCCCACTCCCAGACATGGTACAGAAATTCCTACCCGTTCCGACATTGTGAGAATTTTCTAGCAACCGCGGGCACACAGACACGAAGCACACACATAATGAGAATACATACCGACTAGAGAAAAAAAAAAAACGTTGAAACAGTGTTTGCACTTACATTTCAAGAATAACTCATTATCGACAATTTATGTACACACTCCCTTTTAATCATCGCCATGTTGCACACAGACACGCTTACGTACACAGAAGTAAAATATGACGACTATACACGACGCTCGAGGAAAGAAATGTCAAGTTTCCTGCCCTTACACAATTTTTTCTCTCGAGACATGACGCTACGAAGAATTCTTCAGAAAAAAAGCATTCTCGTTACCAACAACCCTCAGTGCCTCTCGCTGTCGCAAGCCAGATTTCGTTCGTGGTATTTCGAAATACTGAGAAGAAGTTCGATGAATACTTCTCGAGACAGCGCGGGTTCGAATAACTTAGGATAGCCTAGCACGCCCTACTCTTTTTCACCATCATAACATCAAGGTGAGACGAGAAGGATTGTACCACGAAGTCTGAACTATAAAAAGAGTGAAATTCATCTGTCTTACAAAGTAGTTTATATGTCTAAATCTCACGGGCATCGTTCTCTTTCAATACCGTTTCGCGTAATGACGCGAATTCTGAATAGGAAAATTTCTTAGCGTTATGCGAGGATCAATAAATGTGTCATCCACTGGCGCGTTAAAATTTTCGCGCGAAAAATTCCTCGAACAAGCAATCGCAGTCGTATACTCTTCTTGACACCTCAGAGGTCAATTAGCTGGTCACATATAAGAATGAGGGTGACGAAAGGAATACCAAAATAACGGGAGTTACTCGACCTGTTCTAACGTTTACCTACTGAAAATTCTCGAGTCCATTTTGAAGCTATTTATAAGGAAAATTTTGATAGTATCTTGAATAGGTATTACTCTCTTGTTCCAAATAGATTAGGTTTGACAGTTTTCAATTGATTCTAGAGGGTCAATCACTATGACGTCACACCAACTAGTAACGAGGAAAATATGCAGTACAGCAGCTTCCAGCAGACATCACTTCTGGGAGATTAGAGCGGTGCTACGTTTGGTCCGTACTCCACTGAAAGAAAGAAAGGACGCTGCCACTGAGTACTCACAAAAATACTTAGAAAGATGAGCGGCCTTTCAAATGTAAGGCTATATCGTACATAGACCAAGTCACAAATACCAAAGTGCTCCAGAGAATGCCAAGTAAACGGAACAGCTCCATTTGTAGCAGAAAATGAGAATGCTATGGTCACCTCATCACCCAGATAAAATACTTCATTTTCCGTGGTATTCTGCGCGGAAAGATGAAGAGGGGAAGAATTTGACTCGAGATAATGGTTTGGATGCTCACCGAAAAAATCATTAAGGCTGCGGTCGACGACTTGAAGATTTCCTGACTTGACAAATGTATGTCCTAATGTATCCCTCTGGAGGAGGGTTTGGACCTGACACCCCCCCCCCCGGTTCGAGCTTCATCAAAAGTATTTTTCAATCTCTCAACTTCAATCCAAAGACTTGAGGCAAATTTTAGATGCCTGCAGGGAAACTAGGAGAAAACTAAGACCTTACAAGCCAACGCCCCAATGTGCCCATTCGTGGAAAGTCAACTTCTCAGTACCAAACTAAATATTATGGGTTGGTCTTGAATCACAGAAGAAGAAGACGTGCTTCAAGTAGTGCACACGCTCCAACACTTCCCGCCACGCGTGATCGGACCCAAACAGCAACAGTGACTGGACGGAGAAGAGGTTGAGAGGCCTGAGAAAAAACAACCTATTGGAAATAGGACCTTAAAAGGAAAAGAAAGTTCGGAGCTAATCCGAGGCTAATTTCTCTCCGACGCTGAGGAACGAAATAATATCTCCAGTAGCGTGTACGACCTCCACAGCTCAAGAGTTTCATCCGCTATGGGTTGATAAGAAGTTCTTCTGGCAAAACGATGAATACACATGAAAGCCCCGGACTAATAACACCGAGTTCATCTAATCAATCGACACGAAGAAATTCGACAGTTGATCGGCAATTCAAGTACCCGAGTTTTGAGAAAAAAATTGGCAATAAACGACAAATGCGGTGATAACCATCGCTCTCGAATAAACATTGCGTAATGAAAAATTTTCGTGTCAGTTCACTCGGTATAGATCAACGAGAGAAAAAAGCTATTTATACGATACGCGCAACCTCCATTGGTAGGCGTAATGACGCGAAATCACTTTCAGTAGGAGTAAGTTTTAATCCAACATTTTTTCTTTTTACAGAGGATTATCATCAAGGTTTCACTCCACTGTACATCCGCCGTTCTTTCACGAAATACGAACGAGAATAAATTCACGTCGTGGGACAGTTTCACTCCGCTGCCAAGGCAATTCCTCTCATTCAGGAAAGTAAAAGTTGAATACACCTCTTACGAGGAAGTTCAAGCTGAGAGGAGAATGAGAAAAGCAGGTGTAGAGCATATTTCTCGAATCTTGACCGCCAGAGAAGTTGGACAGTGGGATAAAATCAGCAGCGCGGTCTGTACCCTGTTATCCAACTTTTCTTCTCATCATATCAACCTTCTACAGATGCCCGTCAAAGGAAAAAGAGCAAAACGCACGGTATCAATCTTTCAAAAACACGCATAAAATATTCTTTTCAATGAAAGTATCGACAAAGGCCTCAACATTCTCGCAAAATCATGGCAAAACCAATTAGAATTTGTAAAATACTCAGGTTATCACGAAGGAGTTACATAAGAATCAACATCACAATAATCAATCTCCTTATCTCTGATCAAACAGTTTGAAGTATCAATGTTTCTTTCACTCCTACTCCGAATGATAGGCGGAAGTATGTACTCTTCCACCGCTTCCTTCCTCCCATCGATGACTTACAAAACAATATTCCTAGGGGAAAGAAAAGGAAATGCGCACAAAAATTGAACAATTTTCATAACTCACCTCATCTTTGTGATCGTTAACCATAGAGTCGAGTTCTTCAACCATCATACAGACTGATCATAACGCAAGACGTTCGTTTTTACTCGGGCACGCACACGTAACAAGTCTACAGTCCACACGAATACACGAAACAAGAACGACGATTATGAGGAACACAACTCTCGACACAAACTCTTTCAACCTTGGCATTCGAACGAACTGTTGTCTCGTGCACACTAGGTAGGTAATTCGCATACCGCGTTCCACTCTCATTATTCGGGGCTCGGTTCACGCGCAAATTTTAGAACTCCGAAGCCAATCTGCATCCAGCTTAACCACCCTTCTATTAAACCGTGCTCGACATACGTGCACACTATCGGCATTACACATACAATTAGTAAACCACATACTGTTGTATAGGTTTCCTAAACTGGTTGCGTGTATTTAGTGAGGTGTAACAGCCAAAAAACGCACGTTGACTTACACATACACGTATCACATTGTATATCTACGCGTCGAGTGTGAAAATGTAGATTTTCCACAGAGAATACTAATCAGCATCGATAATGACACGAAAAACACGTTATCACCGTTATGTAATCTTCCAACTTCGACTGAGCTGCCGGGACGTAAAACAAAGAAAAACGCGACCATCGTAGCGCGAAGCACACAACTAAGAGCAAGTTATCCCATCATTTTAGCAACGACAAACGAGTAACTGCAACGCGGTCTTGGAACACGAATGATGCTCGAGAGGACGACACACACACACATGTGAAAATTCTTTAGGATATCATGGTATACTATCAACTTATCAATTTCAACTAGCGGCGAATATATATCATTTAGGTCACTTCCTGAAAACTTCGCTCATGATTAAAAAGTATCAGGAAAACAGATGGAGAAGATATAAATTAATTATGATGGTGAAAAAAAAAATGAAGGGTATATTCAAGACTGACACGATGCTATCAAAATTTAACGCTCTTCTCAATTTGAAGCGCTGAGTTCCCGGTTACCATTTATACTTAATTATTAATTTGTAGCATGCAAATCTGGTGAACAATGATTCCAATTGATCCTACACTGATCGTGAAGCTGCTAGAAGCTGATACAACTTCTAGAAAATCATTGAATCCTAACATAATGAGTTGACGATTCGATCATCGAAAGAAAGAATGAACTTGAGAGTAAGAAATACATTTTCATACACAGCTGAAAGCTTGAAGATAGTGAATATCAACTTCTTTTCATTCTGAACTAATTCTTCTTTTCGAAGTATGTACAGACAAATGATCAAACCGTTCTCAGAAATCATGATAAAGTTAAAATACCGTTCGGACTATGCACTTCATCGATAGGTATGACGTCACAAGAAAATCGGTCCATGTTCAAAGTCTGGCAGATGGTTCAGTTGCCAAGGGATATTTTCGTCGACCAAGTTTATTCAAGTCGGTGAAAAAAACATTACACTTTGATCGAGTGGACTCGACAATCTGGAACGCTTCAGATTTTTCATCCAGATAGGGCCGGCCCAAGTGCATAAATATGGCTCCAAGTAGTCAACCGGGCCGAATAATGATGATCTCAACCCGAGCAAGGCTATTCGACTCACAAACTGGCGAATTTCTACAATGATGTGCAATAAAAACGAAATAAAAATTCCCACGAACAGCCAGAAGCAGTATTTTTTTTTCCTTACCAGTAGCACATTACAGTTCCTCCAGCCAACATACGGTAAAAGATTGCTGATCGAAGAATGCGTTAACATGCCCGGTCTTGAACAGCGGCAGGCGGGCCCAAATAAATTCGCGAAACGTCCTATCTCTCAACATAAAATAATGCAATAAAAATACACCAAGTATATAATTCGCGCTGATCTAACCGCGCCTCCGCCGTAGAACCAACGCTCTGGTAATACTCTCGCTTTTCACTACATCGTCGTAACATTGTACATACACGGGCACACACACATAAACGCACTGAAATCGGTAAACTGCCAAGTTCGGGTCAAAAGCCTCCAACAAACCGACGTTCGAATTAATACGTATTACAGCCGTGATTCTAAGAACGCCCTTGGCCGTGACATGTCATCGTATGTGCACCGTGGTGCTACATCGAATACTGCCGCATGTACCGGGAGTACGAAGAAAGGCCAGCTTGATGACCTCCAGGTAATCCGGTGGTCAAATCTCGCCCAGCAAGGTACGAACTGCATACACTTCGACTGCGTTCCAGAAACACTGAGTTGGAGAAAGGAACGAGCGAGAAAGATAATATACACACGAAAGAAAGAGACACGCCTCACAACAGACAGACCTAAACCGGCCGACTACCAAGATAGAATAATGATGATAGTTACTTACACAACGTAATCAGAATTAAAATACCGTACGTTCTTCGGCGTAGCGCACAACCGACATTCTCTCTCGCGGTCTCTTCCTCATTCGCTTCTTTCATTTCATTCATCAACTGACATACTGAACGCTGCTGCTCTATTGTTGTTGATAGTAAGCGTCGAGCTTTCCTTCTTCGTTGCCTTATTTTTACAAAGGGAAATATCAACCATTTTCAAGGAAGAATTAAGCCCGAGTAGAATAACACCGATTCTCCGGATTCGTGAACACGTTAAAAATAGAGAAAAAATATAGAGATACATACGCACAACGAGGTATCAATCCTGAAAGCTCTTCGCGTTCATCGAACGATGATGTCGATTCTTGATGGCGCGAATTCACGTAACCTTGGAACACGAATTACAGTCGACACGACAATATTGCAGCGTGAAATCAGTTCGAAAAATTTCGCCTTTGTGTGCATAATAATGTACGACGACGACGATGCTCTCGTACAACGACCAATGGCAGCCAAAAACTGTACACGTCATCCATTTTTTTTCCATACTTTTCAGTTCGGTTGAAAACCTCGTCTGTCTCTCTCTCATCCGACACAACACAAGCAGCAGTCAGTCTCGCCGACCTGCCTCACACCGAGATTCGCGATGCAATAAATTCTCGCACCATTTCCTCCTTCACCGCTGCTCACCACCACCGATAATAGTACCGTACAAAAGAGAATAAGATGCACGTTGTATCCGACAGACATTATTTTGGCGAAGAGAGAGAAAGAAGAACCGAAAAAAAAAACTTCCGATTCTACCCATCACGATTTCTGATCGAACACGACGAATACCGAGCTGGCAACGCAGCGATAATTTGTAACGCCGACTGCGCATATACGTGGAAAAAATTGTAGTTTCAGTTCGGTTTTTCTGCTAGGCTCGAACTACGTCTACGTTCTCACACACACACACAAACATACGATTTTCCTCTTCATCGCGTCGCCTCTTCCTCACACACTCGACTCTGCTACACCAACGTCAACTTCCATTTCGCAACTGAATAGCGATCGCTCACATACAGCACCGACATTAATAAAAGAAAAAAAAAATCGCGTAGGTTATAACGAAGCTACCACAAATATACACACAAATAGAAAGACAAGACATACACATACAACAGTCATTCCCCATAGTGTACGCGCGCGATGCCATGTACTGAATATTTTTTTGCGAGAACTCTACGTTTTCGATCGCGCGTATTTTTTTGCAAGACTACAATCTAGTTAGAACTATGCCGTACATTAAAAATACGTATATCCTGGTATGCACGATAATGTATACAGTGTATTATACAACATTATACAGCCGCCCATCATTTGATACGTAAACAACTGCGTCCTCTGTGACCTTGCCATTATTACGCCTAACCTTGACATTGAGAACGAGTTAAATGCTGGTACTCCCCCTCAATTTACACCGACCGTGCACACAACGACGACCGACGAACGAACGAAACGAGCGAACAGCAGAACTAGAAGTCGTAATATTCGCGCTGCTTTCTTCTTCACCACTACTGCGATACGAATACTCGTTGAATTGCCAGCTGCTAGTAGTGCTTTTAATTGACGACGAAGGGGAAATTCACAATTTTCAGCGCACCGAGATACCGATACAACGCTTTCAAGTCGTAATGACGCGAAAAAAGCTTCCTCCTTTCCCGTTTTATGCGGATGATACGCAGACGAAAGTTTTTTTTTGTATTTAGGAAGATGAAAAACCTTCTCATCAAAACGAACGCGATCTACACTCGACTAGAAATACTGAAAATTTAAGTAAGATTTCAGAATTCTGTGAACGAATTCAAAATTCTAAATATTGCACTAATGGCGAATTCTTACTTCACGTGTTGTTCATGTGGATTCGAAAACGAACATTTTCTTAGAATGATGAACCTACCGAACGAAATTAAATGGATGCCCTTTCAAATCGACGATCAGACAAACGGTATCTTTCGGACGATTGGTGCGAATTGTGAATGATAACGAATTACGTCATCTATAAAATAAGCCAATAATTACGATCTTTGGAGCTTTGTACCATGAATGATGAATACTCTTTCTAAATTGTGTAAGAAATAAAGAATTAGCCGTTGTAGCCTCAATTAAAGAAATGAAAGCAATGTGCGAAAGAATTGACATGTATCCTGATCGACGATCAAGCAAACAGCATCTCGCGTGATAATTACTACTATTGAATGGAATAACAATGAAAAATTACTAGCAGCTGAGAAACGAAAGCTTCTCTTCACCAGTTTCACGTAATATGAACACTCTTCTGTCGTGTTAAAATGAACGTTGGATTCAAATTTCGACGCAAATCCAACTTCTAATTTCAACAGATATTCAGAACACGATCCAGAAACACGCCGTAGACTAGCATGATGATTGAATTGTACGAGGAAAAATCTAAGAAACGCCTATTTACTTCTCAATTAGCCGTAATAACCTCGTTTAAAATTTCTTCCTGATCGTTGATCGGAACATCCAGAGCGTGCGTCGCGTCAATTCAACTTCTACCGTACGAAGTTAAACGGACGCGCGATATCTGCGGAACAACCATGATAGAAAAGTATCAAAACGAATCGAAAATGTGCTCGGAAGATGAAAACAGATCACTAGATTTGGAGACCAGTACCAGTTTTAATTTTGAGTGTCGAATTCAATAATAGCAATAATTTCCTTCAATAAGTACTCGATTTTCAGATGCATAACGTTGAAAAATTCTCGTATAAGCAACTGACTGATTGTAGTGGTACGTGATAATAAAGCTTCATTAACACATAGCACGGAACACTTCGTGATGATTGCTCTGAGATCTCAATTTAATTTTAAACGGCAGAAAGGTAATCACTCGACTTTGATTTCCCAAGTTTCATCTGTAATTTCTCTTAAAACCCAGGGAGAGTCTCCTACTCTCATTTTGTTTCTATTAGAAAATCAAAAATTTCAAAGAATAATTATCAGGACTTCAGAATGTGGCGCGAGGTTAGCGCTCAATTATTGTGATTCTTATCTGGCTGAACTTCACCACAGGTTCTTGAATCTCAGTATTTTTCATTACTTTTGTAAAATTTGCTGAAAAATCGATGCAATGAGATACGTCATAAATTTGCGAGTATTTTATGGGCTGAATTTAGAAGAATCGTTTCCCGTTTTTCGATAGGCATCGCGCTTCTTTGTTATGATCTCTATCACTTGCCGCGTATTGTCTCCAGACAAAACGTTTCTTCTCTAACATTGATCTATTATTGTTACTTGGAGGAGCATCACAGTCTTGCGACTATACACAGCAAATGAGAAGAAACCGCGATATCCTATCGTGAAACTGTTTTCAATTCAATGCAAAAGTTGTAAGTCATAGATTTTCAAGAAATTTCCGTGTGATGAAACGTACCTACAAAGTATTGGAACTTGAAATCGAAATGAATATTCTTTACTTATTTGGCAATATAAAATTAATTGAAGAGTACGATATCAAACCAAAATTTTGTCCATAATATCCAAAGAGATTAAAATTCAGCGAACACTAGGAATATAACTTTCCGCAAAAATACCGAAGCCAGGAAGCCTGGCAGAAATTTTGTTCTGTGAGTTTTCTAGAAGTTATGCAATAGATACCGGCAAAACTCAGGTAATAGTGAGCCTATCTTTGTAGCAAATAATAGATTTCCTAAAGAAGATACAAGGAGCAAAGATTATCAAGTGAATAATCAATCAAAAATAAGAAAAATATAATCAAGGAATGAAAAGTTACGTTTTTTCTGTTGAGTTGGAATACTCAGACACTTATCAACTCAAGTTCGATATCAAAAGCTCGGCAAGATCGTTGAAGTGTTTCTCTTTTAGAGTATTCGCTAAAAATATGAATCGAACTTGAAAACTGATGTAAGTAAGCTCCATACATCCGTTACTAGATTCCTAAGTCTTTTTATTTGATGGACTTTTAGAAAAACTTCGATGACAGTTTGAAAATTTGCGTCATTCGGTCGCAGCCATGAATAAGTGCAAACGGATGTTCTGAACACTAGTAAGAAAATGCATACAAAAACAGAAAAAATTCCTGCCACAACGATACAGAATGATAAAGAGCTGAACATTATTATGTTTTTGACAATACCTGAGTTTAATGATAACGAGTCGCTAAAAAAACGATCATATACTCAGCTTTTATCACCATTTGCGTCGTTTGAGTGTAGTTTGTTTTCTTGTTTTTCGTTCGCATTTTTGAGTGAATGTTCAAAAATTCCTCAACAATATTGAGCCGGTCCGATTCCTTTCGGTATAATGGGAGGTTTCTTCAGAAATGCAACAATATGTTTGACTAATAGAATAAAGATTTTGAAAATGTATAAACAATTGCTCTCAAACTGAGTGTCGAGATTTTGAAAGATCTCAAGAGGAAAAAGCTGACGTTGGTATCATTTGGAGTGTGCAGTCATGAAGTATTTTGATTCAAAATCTCAGGAAAATTGTTTTCCAAGAAGAGGCCAACAAATTACGAAAATGACAACAACAGCATTTCATACTGTCAAGTGGCACGAGTATTATCAATGATTGATAACACGTCATCTCGATATCATAATTCAAGTTAGATTATCACGGAGCTCACCTTATGAGATTCAAAGTACATTCAAAACCAAGAAATATTATACAGAAAAAAGAATAGTAGAATATGGCAAGTCACCAAGAATAAGGCTTACCATAAGAAGTATGGCGGCCTGTTCTACTCCCGGTGGTCAACCCTAATTATCCCTCTAATTCTTCATTCTCCCAACATTGAACTCTCCTACACAAGACGAAAATATTACGCACACAAATAAAAATTCTTTGTGCATATCGTCCGCCCTCCATTCTTTTGAATAATTACGGGTAAAAACTTTTTTTTCCTAAATATTATTGGATAACAGCCCAGTACATCCTGCAAAATATTTATCTCCTTTCATTATCATCGCGCGTTAGGTTTTCATGAAGACACTGCTCGTTATTTCGCTTCAACCTTGTAACGACAAAATTCGATGTTGTTATCTTACTTCATACCTTCGAGCAAATGGTACGCGTGTTCTCATATTATACAAAATAAACACCGAATATAGTAGAATTTTTTGACGGTTTTTTCGCCTATCCAACATAAACGGATTCCTAGTCGTAAGTAAGCACTCCGAATTGACACTGAAAACCAAGGTCAAATCTGTTACGTAATGATTGTATAATGAACAAACTTTATACATTACATTCTTTTTTTTTTCCTCAATTCTATCGTATCACATGTAGACATATTTTTTTAATTGGAACAAGATACACATGAACATAGGATTCCTCAACGTGGTTGAAGACAGCGAAAAAGGGATACGAGGAAACAGTTATTATTAACATCCATCTTTGACACGAGAAACGGAAATCCCTCCACGAAACGAAGTCTGATAAAAAAAAACATGACATTATAAATAAAATGCGCCGTGTCTTGGTTATTTTTTGAATAATAATTTGAAATTTGGCAATAACGCGTGCACTACCAGCCGAATACGAGGCTATGAACCGAGCCGGCTACATTTAAAGTGAGGTTAGTCGGAGAGAAAAAACCTCGCGATAGAGAGGCCTCTTCATATTTTACCCAGTATAATACGTTGCCTCCAATACTAACTGAAACCGGTGATTTATTTTGAGCAAAATAATGACCCTACGAACGAGTGAGAGGGAAAAAGAAGAAACTGTCTTCGTCCATTAACTACATAATACTCGTAAATTTCGTTCCGCGGAACACGACTACCGCCGTTAAATCTTTTGTACATCGTATATTATTTTACGGAATAATATTTGTTTTTCCGCTTCTAAGAGTGTCCGTAAATTAGGCACTTCTTAGGAGTTCTCGCACAACAGAAACTTTATTACAGTCCTACGGCGCGGCTTCTCGTATTAGGGGTCTTTTTTCTAACGAGAACGATAAATCCGAACTTCTTTAGTCGATTGCAGCGCTCAGCATTCGCGAAAATGATGTAGGGCGTTCAACAAATCCCTCACAATCTTTCTCCCCCTAAAGAAATCGTACATTTCTAACCCCTTTTCCCGTCTGTACCTCTTCAAAACCAATACATGGAAACACCCGAGTGAACAGGAGAGTGAAATGAGAATGGCTCTTCTTGAAAATGGAAAAACTGGTCATAGAGAACTACTACATATAAAAAATAGATCAATCAGAATGCTTACGAACTCCGTCTCAAGGCCGCATGAAAGTGGACACCACGTGGAGTCTGCGCTTCCTCATTTTCACTTTTTTCTTGGCTAGAAGCCGAAATTCTTTCACAACAAGTACGCTTCATAGATGATGTTTTATATACTGTAGGTATCGACATGGCTTATATAATTTGGGGGTCGAAAGTAGGTGTATTTTCTACTTTCGATGTCACCTTTGGAGTTTACTTCATCATCGAAAATACGAGTATATTCAAGAATGACTACTACGGCGCTGAGATTTCATAAACTATCTCGACGTTCTGAAGATGACAATGATGAGAACATCTCTTATGGTGATACATTAGCGAACCCAAGTATATCAAAATGAAAGTCTATTCAAGCAATTAAAATAGTGAAACCAATGTTTGCACCTCTCGGAAATGATCTGATTGAGAATGGCGATGTTGAGGGTGATAAATCAATATGAATGAAGATATTCTCTTCGTACATTTTTCCTATACATGGCTCAAGACGTGGAAATTTTTCAACTCTAATAAGCAGGGGTCTAAAGTCCAAAATTTTCCAGAATCAACGCGCCTCCAAACTTGAAATTCCTTCAAGCTTCACATTTACAGACTTCCTTGACTTCGTGACCCTTTTCAATACCCGTCCATTTTACGGGGGGAGGGGAGAGGTAGTCAAGGTGAACCGAAAAAAGTAACCATACTAAAGCGTACATGGAAAGTTCCTAGGGAGGCAGGGGGATTAGGATTTGGCGAGCACAATGATGGAACTGCAGGGAAAGCTGGTACTGGCGGGTAGAAAACCAAGAAAAAAAGGTTGCGGAGAGTTGAACGGAAGCTGGATACGAATACTGAGGAAGTGGCAGGGAATAGGGATGAAGAATGAAGGAGTTTCCTTTTCTGCCCAGAACCCGTTTTCTTTGTAACTTTCCAAAAGAGAAGTCCTCCGTTGATGATGTGGTTTCCTATCAAATCCTCAAAAACCGTCAAGAATATTTTATCGACTACTAGAAATTTTCCATTCATTTGTGCTCGACTTCTTCCATCGCCTATGCCTCTCTCACCGACACGATAGAAACATTTTCCCCCCTAAATTCATACGTCACCAATCACCTTCCTTCCTCGAAGGATGTATATGGGCGTGGACCATTCGAAAGGGTTGAAAGTTCCGATCAATGAGTTTCTACACAAACTGTAGCCGTTCTGCCAGAGAGCACAAACATCATTTTCCCTTCCTAAGTTACACGATTTCATGGCATAGGAGACTGGTAGATTCTAAGAAAGGCGTGTCGATCACTCTACTTCTTGTTGCCTCCAGTTCAGATGCTCTGGAGTCAGTGATCGGTGTTCCCACAAGAGATCTCGGCGTCGTCCTCAAACATGCACACAGACGCACTCATTAACAGTTCCCAACATTTGAATGTTTGACAGCATGGAATAACGTTCACCATTTCCGTCAACCACTCCGTTTCGCTGACTACTTGAAAATCCACCGAGTAACCTTTTCGAAAGAGCGGAAAAGGAAGAAAAAAAGGTCCACGCAAGCAACCGTCTCCTTCAACTCGGCGCAATTCCGACACTTATGCGCTCGAAATCGATCATGGTAACAGTATCTTCTCAAAATTAAATACAAGCAGAAGAATCGGAGCGTGCATTCCGAGCAGACATTATTGTACTCGTGCCTCGAGGACGTAATTCACGTGTACGGCGAAGCAAAAAAATAATAGAAAAAAAAAACAAGAAGAAGAGAAGTACATTGTACGTAATATGTTAGCTCTATCGATTCGTCTACACGCGCACCAACTTTAGAAGAGGCATTTGTACATACTACTGCATTTTATCGAGTATTAGACCGTCTGCGTGGTGCTATAGATAATAATAGAAAAGCTTCCACTCAGTTCGTTTACACAACATATACATTTGTGCATAAAAGCTTATTTCAATTTCACCCATCACCATTAGTCAATTCGTTAATTATTCTACCGTGTATTAATACGGTCTACTCTAGAGGGCCAGCCGGCCAGCTTTTCACGTACATTGAAGCGCTTTCCGACGAGACAGACTAAATTAGAGCGTTTACTACAGTATTACTAAGTTACATACTCGAAAAACCGTATACGACCATTACCAGACGCGTTCGTGATTGTGTATATTTGACATCGTTCTGTGTTCACCGTAATACACTTGACAAATTAAGGCTACAAGGTCCAATAATATTTCAAATGCGCGCTATAACATTTTCGATGATTAATTGAGAATAAGAAAAAACCTTCGGTCTAACATCGCGCAGTTGAAATTTAATAATACTACTACACTACTGTAAAACGGCACGTATTCGGCACAATATGAAATTCGCTCGCAGCTAGTACGAAATAATATGTACAAAGAGAACACACAGAATTGTACAAACCGAAAAAGAAACGCAGGTTGAATCATCAACCGAGACCGAGGCTCGGAGAGCCCCCAATGACATTAAAAGAAGAAGGGAATTAAAAAAAAAGGAAACGAGAGAGGAAAACTCAACCTGATAACTAGAATAATATAATGTATCACTATCTGGTTTTCGCAGGTGAGGATTGGGAGAGTCAACGGGCAAGGTCCGTCCTAATGACCTTCACCAACGAATAATCGAGTAGTTCGCCTAACATGCGTCTCTCTAACATCGTCGTTTACTGAATAACGTCTACAATGTAACTAACCATCATTACGTATCAAAATATTATTATAGATCATAAAAGACGAGATTTAGATCTTACGAACGCGCCTCGATAATGGCGAGACGAAACACGAATGCACAATGTACGTACTCCAATTGTACATTGACATTATCTCCCGATTGCTCGGAGGATTAAAATCTTGAAAATATGACTAATAGTTTCTAGGAATATAATCTGCCTACATTTCAAAGAAAGCTTACCATAAAATTGAGCAGCAAATCCGCGTACTTCCCACCGATTCATCTTCGCAGAAGACGAAGGTCCCCTCCATCGGTCAAATTCCATCTGGCACCCAAGCTGTAACAAAGAAGGATGGTTCAAAATTAGACAAAGTAAAATCGACCGCTTAACTTGATGTACATTGTTTAGAACGCATCACCTTCATCGTGAATTGCGCGATCCCAGCTTGCACACGTACCAATATTATGCATCATATAATAATGACAGTACGCATGTAAGAATTCAAAAAGCCCCAGCGCGGAACGAGACAAAGGCGTGACTACGAAAAGGTGGGCTGCTGACTCCACCCGGAACACTCGATTTCCGTAAGGCCCACCCCAAGAAATTTAACACATTTCGGGTGTTCTGTGAACGCTAGGGTGAACATGATGGAGGGATCCACTTTTTGAACTCGCGTACAAATGCAGCAAATTGCACGCGCCGACGACTTCAGCCCGAGGTTACGCCTTCTGAGTTCGAACCTATCCCAAAGTAGCACACGTAATTGCTAGTTGGCGAATTCCCTGACCTAACCCTCTGTTCCATTATCGACCCAGCACGCAGAATATATTATTTAGAGCCAGTCGCACCAATGATTTAAACTTCGTACAAAAATTGAACGCATCTCTCCTGTACCTTCTCAGCCCGGATAAACCTAATTTAAAATCGAAATAGTAAGCGTCATATAAATTGGTACCACTGGTTGAAGAAAATTGAATAAAACCAAGAAAATACGGGAGAATATTTTCCCGAATATTGTAATGAACCTGTTTTCATTCAATACTTTGTGACTGGTTTTCTCTAGCAATTCATCGAGACTATAGGCTCTCATTCAGTAAGGTCAACACTTGAAAACAGGATCAAACTTGAGTCACATTGACAACAACTTGTCCCAAAATACTGAAGAAAAGTAGAACTACTTTCAACTTCGACAATACAAATCGGATGACCTGCTAACATCGGCACATCAAGGGAGGCAATCATGCAGACTGACACTCAACTTCTTTCTCGGAAAAGTCGAAGAATAGAGTTACCGAAGAGGTAATCGTGATTGCACGCATGAGCTCCTCTTTCCAAAGACTTTTCATGATTGTACACTTGCACTGCACAGGGAAAAGGGAAACAAGAAGACTTTTCCTCACTGTACAGGGAGAAGTTTTTGTACTTTCTTCAAAACTAAATGAATAGAGTCAAACAATCAAGGAAATTAAAATTACAATGAACAAAACACAAAAACATTCGATACAAGGCAACCTTTTTCCTTCAACAACAGTCCTCAACTTCTTCCCTCTCTCTTCTTCGACTTTTCCAGACCAAATTCTCAATTTTTTTCACAAGTCAGACAAGTAGCAGCAACTAAATGACTTGACCGGGTCTCTCTGTATTGATATACTCGAAATTCCTCCACAGGAAAAAGGCCACCTCATGAGATTACCATGAATACTTCAATCCATAATTCAGATCTCGGCTTCAGTCTTACTGGCTGCTGATCAGCGGGACAGACTCCGATAGAAAGTATTGAAACTCATTCAAGATAACGGTCAATCTTGTTGTTATCAGCGACCGTGCAGCGAAAAAGAATGGGTAAGCATTAATTTAGTTACCATCAATGAAAATATCAAGGTTATTCACTTTCGTTGGAAGAATTTTGCAATTTCCGACTTCCATGACTGAGCATCCGCCCCGATCAGGTGTTCTAGAGAACCTAAAGGGCAAGAAAGCGTTTCATACCCTCTTCTTCCACAGATAAGAACCGCTGCCACCACGGCTTCTACATGCTAACTCCTCAATATCTTTGCCTCACTCTCCGCATTACTGCATTATAGGAGTGCAACAAACCAAACCAACTTGAGCCAAAGCTGGTCTAGTTGGAGTCATACCAAAACATCTTCATCCCCTCTCTTCACTCGAGCGTACACACAAGAATGACGATTCATTTACTGTTGTCCAAGTGAAAACACTTCCCATTAAAGTTAAAGGGTGAAAACTTTCTTGCATAAGAAACCGGCCATCTTTTATTCATTTTAGTTCAGTTTCAGGGTCAATCATTACTGAACAAATACTACGCAAAAATTACCCCAGTGAAACTTTTCAAAGTTTCTACCTTATTCAAAGGACGTTTGTACCTCAAGAGCGCTCGAGGCCATTTGAAATACACTCGATACAGGCGAGATTTTAGCAAAATACATCTACCTCAAGGTCTGAAAAATGAGCTTCGACGTAAGAGGAAAAACCAACGGAACACTTCCAACACCGAAAATTTTTCAAAAAGCTCACGCTAAGAAAATAAGACAACTTCGAACTAACCTAATTTCAACTCACAATGTTTGAATGATTATAATACATTCATTTTTCGATTGAAATTTTCGATAAAAATTTATCGTGATAAAGTGCTCGTTCTGACGACGTATAGGAGACGACGAGGCAAGGAGAAAACTAGTTTTCAAAATTTACGTTTGAAATTTTAATAATGTATTCAAAAATGAATGAATAAATTCTATATTTCGCAGCATTCCAACGATTTGCCACCTATAAGCCACAAACGAGACAGAGCTTCAACCAGGCGAGTAAAATTTCAACTCTCAAATGAAAGTCTACATTCATTAATGAGACGTCACATCGAAAATAGACGTTTAGATTTTTCATCGGGTTTTCGGTATTGACATATTTATTGTCACTCATGATGGCTGAAACTTCGTGAAGCCCTTTCAAATGTTAAAATTTGTATACATGGATGAATATCAGGGTCGCATCAGAAATGGCGGGAAGTCTCGGTAATACGTTTGGCACAGTCCGAATGGAAAAAATTTCCTCTCCTTAGAGCACTCGATTTGCTCTGAATACCTGATGGGAAGCAATGTTATCAGTGAAAGGAAGAAGTTTGTACTGATCTAGGGTTGCTATCAGATTGTATCATTATCTGAGAGAACATAGCTCACTTTCGCTCTCTTCCTCTCTAATTTGATTCATAAGTATTCAATTTGTAAAGAAGTAGGTCCACCAAGGTTGAACAATGATAAATTTACAAATTGAAGATAAGATTTTGAGCATACGATAACTACAGCGGTACGAGCTAACGATTACATAACTAGCGATTTGAAAAAATTTCCAAGTACATCAATAGCGTCGAGGGTCTACGTGAACATGCCGATCAGGCCGGTGACTTATTGCAATGATGTTTTATGGTTTTGGAAAACATGCACAAGGAATCCTTGAGATCGTGATGAATCTCTGCAGAATTTTCTTATATTTTTCTTGATGACATTTCAAGAATTATTCATGTTTTTCGGCACCTCGTATCCAAATTCTCTAACTTGATAATTCTTGCGGGCACTCTATTCAATACGGATTAGGTTTCCATCAGTCAGACCGCGGGCGACTTCATAATATGCGATTTCAATAATTTTGGAAACTGTATCAGTATTATAATTTGAGGGTTCAGGGGAAAGAAGGACAATTCCCACAAGAAACTACTGAATCTTCTGGACACCATAGAAGGAATCATTTCTCTAGTTCGTTTCCTTTGGACATCCCCTTCTTCCTCTGTACCTTTCAAACCCAAGTACGAGTAGGGTGATAATGAAGAATTTTCAATGTTGAGACGATACAGAAATGAATACAAGCTTTCAGATGGGAGTTCAGAGAGGAGGATTGAGAAAATATTTTAGCATACCAATCCAATAAATTTGATGACACCGAACAGTATTCGAGGTACTTTAGGTCTTAGGCAATTGGTCGTTAAGAATCTTGTACGTTTTCAGTAGTCTCGTGAACCACCTTCATCTGTAAGAGTATTAGGGAGCGTGCTCTCTTCTTTTTGGAGGGGGAGGGGGAAGGCACGATGTGCTACAGGGAGGGAGGGGTTTACATCTAAACTACGTGGCTTTCAATATTCTTATATTGGCAGTAAAAACGAGCCATGAGTCAAAAATTTTCGAGAATTGAGTCTGAAGCAGATAACACTTGACACTCTGGCCGTCTTTGTCTAGTATTAAATACGAAATGGAAAAATAGAATCTTTTATTCTTTCACAGAATGATGAATTGGAGAATTTTTGCGACATCAAGTCGATCAAGGTAAAAGTACCTCAGTCACCGAACCGAGAGACATCTTTCTCCTGATCGTTATTGATGAATCGGTCAAAGTGTGTAGAACCTTTCAAGTGTTTGAAAAAATAATGGCGGATACGGGTTTTTGATAATATTTGGCAGCACTGGGGGTGTCATACGAAACGCTACTGTAGGCCACGTGGGGGGTTCAAAGAAAGTCGAAAAGAGGATTACGTAGTTTGTGCACGCTCCTTCAGAATTCTCGAAACACAAGAGGGATGATACGGGAGAATTTTCGATGTCAAGGCGGTATACAAACGAATGCGAGCTTTCAGATGAAAGTATGAAATGGATCAGAGAGGAGGCGAAGAAGGCGTCGGATAAAACAATGGCGTGACAGCCTACGCCAAACAGACATCAAGATACTCCAAAAGAAGGAAAGTCGACGAAGAGATTTTTCAAGAGTAGGGCGGCATCTTCTTAGCAAACAATAAATAAGCAACGATGAGAGGGGAGGAGGGAAATGTAGAATCTTTTGGGCCGCGGGATTAGAACAGGCTAGAATGGCAGGCACACACTCCGAGTTCGTAACAAATTGTAAGAAAAGTAAAAGATTGTACCAATATTATAGGTTATAATAAATCTTCCTACAAAACAAATATCAATCGCGATGAGCTGCAAGGTTTCACATCTTATTGTCGTAAGGATGGGGAGGTATGTAAACACGTTCTCTCTTCCCATCACGCCATCGCCTGTGACAATAATATAGTCTCATTATTCACGCAGTCACACCTGTTCTGATTCGACATGTGTAATTTGCAACTGCTGTTGCAATTTCTCAAAATTTGATGTTCGACTGAAATTATTACAACCTGAAGTCGAACAGAAAGTTTTGACAACTCTCGCCCTCAAAATATTTTGTTCGTATCAGGAATCATTGGCTACAACGTGCTTTGCAAGCATGATATTTGCCTTTAGATCGTAGTGATCGAGAATTGAGTTTACAGATAAGATCAACTATCGAATATAAGGCCAGTAAGGGTACAGCAGAGTTCCTACTTTCTGTAAGTTATGAGATTCTCCACAACTATTCCCCGACTTTCCTAGGCAGAATCATTTCAAGAGAGGGCTTTTTCTAAAGGGGTCGTCGCGCAATAACTGACAAAAACAGACCTGTGACTTCAACAGGGTCGAAAGCTCAGACCATATAAGAGATGGAACGAGGATGGTAATGGATCTTTGAGCGGAGGATATGATAAGACAACACAAGGAAGAGAAGGGGCGCTGGACCATATTCACAGGTTTTATGGATGGCGAGGGTGCACGGTGTGTTTCACCACTCTGCGTGCTGACCCGCCATGCCATCATTGAAGTCGAGCGCTCCTAATTTTCTTGCCTCCCCCTTCCCCCGCCACCATATATTATGTCAGATGAACTTTCGGGCCATAAGGAAAGAAATTTTACGACCCGAGCCCGAATCCAGAACAAAGCCCTAAAGAAAGGCAATCAGATATCAAAAGAAGGTTGGAATTTCTTCTTCGACAGAAGACTTGCAATTGATGTCAAAATTTCGTTCAGATTTGTGGTAAAGTGTTCTACTGAGTACGGCCTAACCCGGATCCAGATTGCGGCACAAAAGAAAAGCAATCAAATACCAAAAAGGTTGAAATTCCTTCATCGGCTAAAGGTTTGCAATCGAAGTCGAAATACATTTCGTTCAGATTTGAGGTGAAGTGTGCAATTTCATCAGGTCTCAAGAGATCAAGAATGAGATTTCATTGTCGACCGAAAATCGACATGGATATTGCGCGGACTGGACCCGTTGATTTACTCCTTGGTTTTTTCCGTTTCCTCGAATCATTCTAACCCTTCCGTAGGAGGTTAAACGACCAACCTATATTGAATCTCATAGTTTCCATCAAAGCAAGATGCAAAAAAGACCTATAATCGTCAACAAGAGAGGAGGAGAAACAGAGCGAGTGAGACATAGCTTCTACTACCTGAGCCGCAATATGTGTGGTTCTCAGGTTTTGGGCCGCAATCTGGATACAACTTGATATATGTACATAGAAAGGGGACTTGAAGGAATTTCGAATGCTAGGAAAGGGACATCGAATTCCGAATACCAAATTAGTACAGGTTCTTCGCATTTATCGATCAACTTCATTTAGGGAGCCGTCGTTTTTTTCCAATTCCAAGTCACGCTGCAGCTGGGGGGGGGGAAGAGGGTGAAATTTTTCAAATATCATAAAAATAAACAGACGAGGGACATTGACCACCATTTCACCTTGAAAATTTCCCAACTGCGTCAATGATTCTAACTAATTACAAGTAAGCATTCATCAATTCGATTGGGTCTGCCTTTTGAAGCTGCTTGAGACAGGAAGATAAGTGTGCTTAGGTTTAATTTGGCTATCCGAACTACTTTTCCAGAAAGTGTTCAAATTTTCTGACTTCTCATGATTTTTTCATAAGTGAGAACCCTGTGCAGACTTTGCTCAATGTTAAGCACGGTTAATAGAAACCTTACAGCCGATGAGGAAGCTCGATAGATGACTGAAGGTCACAGCCGTGTATGTAATGAACCGATTTTCCTGTTACGTCATATCTATCGATAACATGCATATTTCAACAAACGGGTACATCGACTTTCATAAGATTACTACGGGAACGTTTCGAGCATTCATCAGTGCTTCAGGAAGAAGGACAATCTTCAAGCTGAGCATTTTCGAATGAATGATCGAAATGTTTCCATATTATTCTCGCTTGGAGCTCTTGGACTGCTTTTTGCCATGAGTTATCGATACTGCAATCTACTGAATAAGTTACAAACGCTGTACATACTGTTAGAATTTGATCATCACTAGAAGTCAGTCCATACGCCGTTTGGTCCATGTTCCAGGACTTGAGGACCAAAATAAACTTTCTTCTGATACTCATCCAAGTCCGGGATCTGGAGAGCGTTTTGACAAATTACCACAGCGGACATGTGTGACCTTCGGATCTCTTCACTTTTCGGTAGGAATTTAAAAAACCGAATACTCGGAATACTCGCGTTATTTCGAGCGTATGCAATTCGTAAGTCGTTAGCAGAGTGTACGATCCGCAACAAAGAAGGCAAAAATCATCATTATTTTGGGCGACAGAGCAAGGTCACTGAGAATCGTCCACCTCAAAGGAGGCGGTATAACTATATGCTAGTGAAATAGCCTTCAAACGGCACGATAATTTGGTAAATAATGCGTCAGGCAGAAAAAAAAAATACAAGCATACGAATCTAAATGTCTCGAATACTAGGTGGGTGAATTGAATACCAGCACAACGTGTGGTAACAAACACACACACAAAAAAACGCGTATTAAAAATAAAATTTCCGATTCGTACACGCGCATCGCATCCCTCCCCCCCCCCCCTTTGTTGTTCGTAACACTCGTACAACAATTAAAACGTCATCGACTCTTTCGTACTCACTTACGCAACTCTTCCGTCGCGAGGAGCGAAGTACACAAAAAATTTATGGCCACACTGAGAAGGAGAAAAAAAAAATCGAAACTTTCACGTCACCTCGACGGTGTAAATGATCCATTATATTATTATTATTACGGATTCTAAATCATTCTAAGGTCGTTGATAGAAATTCGTTCGCACGACCGATGAATCAGCATGAAATGACAAAAAATGATCGAACGCGATAAAAAATTTTTTCGAACATAAATCATCGTCGTATGAGAGAAGGCGGAGGAGGTGAGAAGAAAATTTGCGACGACTGTAATACAGACAGAAAGGAAGATACCGACGAAGACATTAAAAAATCAACGTTTCGCAAACACATACACAATTTTGTATCCCACAATATACATACATATTATACGGCCGCCGTACGTATACAGTTGTTACTGGTTTTCATTAACCTTGACGAATGTAAAACACACATTACGAACAGTTACAGATATATCCGTCTATCTATCTACAAGTACAGTTGTTACTAACTCGATATTTATGCTTCTCGTCGTATAGATTCTTCACCTTAACTCGTCCTTGATGAGTAGTTACGGAGTTCGGAGGGGGGGGGGGGGGAAGAAAAGTGTTCACCGCAAAATTATACCGATATATGAAATATCAAATGAAAATTGGCAGACCAAAAAAGTGAAGAGCGCGCGAAAAAACCTCGTAGTAATTTTGTGAAAAAAAAAATAACATCAAGTCCACGCAAGTGTTCGAACACGTTTTCATTAGTGATTCCCAACAAACGTTATCCTCTTCCTCCACTGTATATCACGTGATTTCAACATACACGCTCGATATTATACAGACACCTCTCGACATTCTTTTTATAAACCAACCAAAATTTTCATCGCCAAAGTAAATACGACGACGAGCCTCGAACCCCTTCCCACCACCTTACATAATATAAACCAGAGGAGTAACACTTACGAGTAACGATGACTGGTTCCTCTTCTCGCGATACATCAAACGCACGATACAAGTTCGAAAAAAAAAGAAGTTCCAATCAAAAAGCAGATTATTCCGCGAAAAATAATATAATAATACTTGATAATGGTAATCCGGGCTCGCGCGACGCAGTAACAGGTGAACACACAATGAACGCCAGCTGCTTACGGAATGGGTATGGGACCGACATCGAAAGAAACTTCGCATAATACGAAACTTTTTCGCACGTCGAAAACATGCGAAATGAGCAACATAACGCAATGATAATATTCCGAGAGAATGATAAAACCCGCGTTTCTCTTCCACCTAGAGAGAGACCGCGCTCCGCTGCGCAAACTCCGACTCGATCTACCCCCTGCCGAATGCCCCTACATATGGCCGTGACCGATACCGTTTCCTCCCTCGTTCCACCCCGAACGGAGAAAAGCCTACGCAGTCCGTCGTCGGAAAATTTTCAGGAAAAATAATGAAAAGCGCGAGTGAAAAAAAGTGGCGCGGAAAATATTGTGAAGAATAAGCATTACGCGAACGCAAATTGCAGGAAGTATACTAAAAAAAAAAACACGCATGGAACGCACCAACCGTACGTTCGGGGCATATCTTGAAAACATTCTCGACGACCATAACGCGCGCAATTGCTGGCTAAAAAGTAAATTATTTCTCTTTCAGCGAGTAGAACACGCCAAGAGAAAAACAATTGCGCGCACCAGAGTGATAAATAATCGCAAATCGGCAATTTTTAACATTTTTATCGCAGATTTAGCATTCTCGCTCGTATAAAAAAACTAGCACATTGTATCTAGATGAGATTGTATAACCTATTTCGTCCGTATGTTATCATCAATCTAGAAGGTTGCATATGTTCTCGCGAGAAAATCTATCACTAAACAAATCAATGGATTTCGACTTACCCAGCACAATTTGCACTCGATTTAAAAAAAAAAAAGATCGGAAACAACCTTTCAAAGCGAAAATCGCGCGACAACTCACTCGCGGCTGGAGCAGTGCCAAAGAGTAGATGAGGAAAGTTTTTCGCGTATAATCGTTTAGGAAACCAGAAAGATACCTCAGATCAGGGAAACTGGAGCGGCGATGACGTCAATGAAAATGAGCTTCATCTACCCCTCGGCGCGCGAACGACCACGACTACGACGACGCGGCGGAAGCCAGGGCCGAATTTTCATTCGCACGCACACACTCGCGAAGAAGGAAAACGCACCTTCGTGTTCGATACCATTATTATTACAACAGAGTACACAAAATACATATGCATGATGAAACACGAAAAATATCGCTGACAAAATACGTATTCGCTCTCAGGAATACGCAGGCACTTCATTTCGATAGAAAGACTTCAACCTGCTCTATTCTGTCTACATTTTGTACATTCGTCATTGTTGTCCGTCTCCAGAAATACCGATTCTTGGCATATCGTACACACGCAATTACTATCGGCATTGTCTACTTCTACTTCTGCACCACTTTATACAGGATTGTAGACAGATGACGCAATCGCGATTTTTAAAACAATACAGAATCATATCGCTCAAGTTCTAATACGCTGACTGGCAATGCTCGATGAATGGAATTCCTCTGATTTCCATTAGCGTTATGCTGATATCGCATTCATTCATTGAGAGAGAAGGAGAGAGTCGATCTCACTGACAACATCAACTTCTCCATGAACACAGTCATTGTTAAACTTCCGAAGTTACTACAGGAAATAAACTCACGATGGCAAGCAATAGTCAGAATTCACCCAACATTGATAAGAGTTTTCTTTAGTCAAACAAGAAATCTACGTTGTGAGGGCTTCGTTGATTTGAACTTCTTGGCATAACCCTTGGGAAAAAAAGTATCATAACAAAGTAAGATCGATCGAATGCCTCCCTATTACATGGGCCTCTTCAAATAGGAACTCCCGTCATGACGAGGTCATCCTCGCTCGTCTTCGGATTGGCCATACCCGACTCACCCACTCTTACGTCTTCACGCCCCTCCGTCATGTAACTACTGTCAATTAGACAACCTCACCGTTCAACATCTCTTCTCATGTCCCGTCCTCCAAAATTGATGATCCGCCTACAACGTTCCCTCATCTATCACTTCCGCAACTCTGAAACCATCTACAATTCCCTCAGCTACCTCCGTTTACTTCTACGAAGTACTGTATCAACTCTAAGTCACCTGATAATAGCTTTTGTACAATCAAAGATTAGATAAAGCTAATGACCCATTTGCGTAATCGCATAGCTCCTAAATGAAAAAAAAAAAAAATTGAAATATTTCCAAGTCCTCACTCTAAAGCCGAGGATACTTCTGAGGCAGATCAATCGGAGGCCGAACGAGGCAGCTTCGACTTGCCTCGTTCGGCCTTGGATTGCCTAGCTTCTAATCAAGTGTTTCCGCCGTATCAGGCAGCACGGGGCAACAGTGCGCACATACAAACGGCATGCTCGGAGCTGCCTCGCTTTGATGGACTGACAACCGATCGAATCGCGTACGCACAAGGCAAGCTGAGGCATTCAATGTGCTGTCTTAATTCACCGAACCTTTGCCGAAAGAGGCAGCCTCGGGTTGCCTCTGCCTCGAGCGTATCCCCGACTGAAAATATATTTGGTATTGCTCGAGGATCCGAGTCTTTCCAAGTCATTATTAAAAGTCCACTTTTCTCAACGCCCCATACCTCCCTATATAAAGCTCAATAACCGGCTTCTCTCAAAGTTCACTGCTCCTCCATGTTGAAATCGTTCCATCATAGATGAATACTTTCGAGATCCTAATTTTCCCAGTCTCTTTGTCAATACGTTTTCAATCAAGATCTAATTCATACCTTTAAGGCTGATGTAACACTCGATTTCTGAAAGATCAGGTCAGTCGACTGGGATATGAAGCAATTCAAATTCCAACATGGGAGGGGCACAAATGATCCTGACCCAAAGCAGAAGGCTACGCTGATCAATTATTTTAGTGGTAATATTGAAGGCAAGGAGAACCGTGGTGTAGGGGATAATAGTGGGTGAGGTGTGTGTGGTCGATTCTGGGAGGCGACGTGACGTCGAGTTTTGACGTGGAACACGTCTTTGGCCTAGGTGTAGCCCTAAAAACAAAACGACCTGCTCGACATTCGACATGCTCGTCGAAAATCATTACAATTGTCAGGTAAACATCACCCTTAGAAATAGAAAAACGTCATACTGGGAAGAGGTACAGATTTACCTTTTACAATACTTTTACTATTAAATAGGGGGATTACTGGGAAAAGTACATACTATTAAAGCAGGGTTGCCACTTTTTTAAAGAATTGCTTTTCCAGGTTTTTCAGACCATTTTTTCCTTATTTTCCCTGACTTTTTTCACATTATTCCAAGACAAGGAGAGATATATTGGGAATTTTTAAAATAACATGTACAAATGTGTACCACTTTTGTTATTCCAGGAAAATTTCCCTGAATTGAAACAAAATTCCCCGACTTTTCCATGATTAGCTAGATTCATGACTTTTCCCGGTTTCCCAGATTTTCCAGAAGGTGGCAACCCTGTAAAGAGGAGGAGAGGAGGATTAACAAAAACTGACTGAAAATTCTCCCACTCTTTTTTTTTTTGAAATGGTACCTCAGATGGTCAAAATTTCAGTTTCATCTGAAAGAAAACTTTAGTAACGATTTAGTTGTTCCTGAATTTCTAAATTTGGATTTTTATTTCGACTTTGCTCTGACCCTATCCTAATTTTAAAATTTGCGTGCGCCCGTCCGTGCAAATGACCTTGGGACTTGGAAAAATTTTGAAATCCTGATCCCTAGGACTCTACCCTGATTTTGAAATTTGCGTGCGTTGGTCGGTCCGTGTACAAATTTTGAAATCTTAGACCTATCTTCGGCTAAAGCCTTCATCATACTAGCCCTGAATCAGGCTGCTGTAGTAGGTATAGCCTTCATTATATAGGCTTAATATATCCTTCATACTATCATAGCTCAGTTTCCTGATATACAATATACTAGGCTAATCTAAGTCTTCATTATGCTAGGCCTGAGACTAGGACATTAGGTTACACTAGACTAAGGAGGGGGGCAAACAAGCGGAGCGAGTGAGCCTCCTAAAAGCCATTAACTTAAAATATTTCAAAGTAGACACGTAGTAGAGCAAGTGAGCTCTTCTTAAGCTACTAGCTTGAAATTCATCAAAGTAGGCTTCTACCAACCCAAGGGGGCGAACGAGCGGAGCGAGTGAGCTACCCAAAAGCTATTAGCTCAAAATACTCACACTGGAACTATACACCAAGGAGAGCTCTCTAAAAGCTATTATCTTTAAATAGTTAGGAGGGGGCGAACGTGCGAAGCAAATGAGCTCCAACGACATGTCGGATGTGGCAAAGGGTTTAGAGCTCGCTCGACCCCGCCAAATCATTCAAGCTAGCCAGCCAAAGGCTAATGAAGCTTTTTACGTGTTTTATACCAACCCCATTCAAACCTCCAGGAAAATCCTCACATTTTTCGAGTCCTGGTGGCCACTTACCCTCCTTCAACCTCATTTAAAACCCCGGGAAAGTTCTCCAATTTTGCGAGTCACCATCGATGGCAAATTCCTCCCCTTCCTCCCATAAGTACACATCTCCCTTTCAACGCTAGCGAGTGAGCCTCAAAGGGAAGTGCAACCACGCTAATATGTACAGTAAAGATGATGTACAGATTGCTCAGGATTCATTCTGTTAATTTCATTTACACGACTACACTAATATTCATCAGCAAAATATACTGAAAAAGACATGAAACATAACCTTCATTCATTTGCCATGCCAGTAAATCTCTCTTTTCCAAGGTCAATTTCCAGTACAGCATTAAAATACAAATTTCCAAAGTTCCCATCCGCATCAAACATATTCTATTCATTACTACAGCACTACATTTTCAGCTCATAAATCGAACGATAACGTGTATCAAGCAATTAAATCTAATCGTGAAATTCAATACGGCTCGATACTTTTTGTCTGAATCAATGAATACGAGTATTGAAAATAGAATTAAAACAGTTAGGAAACGGGGCGAATAAAACCAGGTCAGAATTTCATACAAGAAGGAAAGTTTTTCGATCATTTCTGGATCAAGAAGGTTCTAGAAGGCCCGAGAGAAGGTTACAATTAGCAGAGAGAGCAGGAAAATAAAAGGTACTCGGAAAGTTTTCAGAGACGAAATAGATACAGACGATGATTACTGAGAACGTAAGTTCGATCGAGCCACACGGGCAGCGCGATATGAGCTCTCCTAGGAAAGTCACGTCAGTACCGATGCTGTTGATTGAAAACGTGTACATTATGCAAACGTGAAGTTCAATTGAGCAGCACGTGCGTCAAAAGATAAACTTAATCTAGTTCGAAAACTTGTGATAATTCTGAGTATGATCGATTGTGAAAGTCGAACGAAATTGGAAGAGATTCTACTAATTAATGAAGCATTCGAAAGAGACCAAAATGTCCATCCAAACTCGGAGCACATCTATTCTCATCTCAGGTTCTTGAGTTTCTTCTTTCCCCATTTTTCAAAACGAACTTCTCTGCAGCGCTTTGGAATCGAAAGAGTGAAAACCGGCTGATTGGAAGCGGAGGCTTCATTCACGAGGCTGGGTACTTCCATTTTCTTTCTCTTGATTTGCCAAGACCTTGTTATTAGTTTGTTAGGGTGCAGCAGGATAAGAATGATCGAAAAGTCCCCGAAAGATACATACAATTTTGCAAAACTTTTCGAGAGACCGAGTGACGGTCAGAATGAGGGTTTTCTTCCGGGCGTTGTAACGGAAACAAGCGAGCGTGAGAGGGTTCGACGTTGTTCCGTTACAGTACCTGGGAGAAAACTGGATGCAAAACCCTCAATCTACCCGTCACACTTCTTCTGGTCACATTCGCAGTTCAATTACTGTTACAACCTTCCACACTAATGTTCGTTTAGGTCGCAGCCTAAATTTATGAATGGTGGCATTTAATTCAGTACTTCAACCTCTGGAGGCGTTGTAGGAAAGAGAGGGATGTCGAATAAATTGATACAATCCCTAAAACTGACGAGTACAAACTACAGCCAAGCAATGGAAAAAACCATTCGTCTATAAGATTCACTTTTGCCAACCACTCCCAAGTTTTGATTATAAAAGATTTTATGCTCAATGGCTCGAATTCCTCTCTTTTTCATAAGCTTTTCGCTGACATCGTATCAACTCGAGAGAACCGCTGATCTCAAAAGAGCAGACAGGAAAATCCGTCCAATTTCCAAATTAATTTCATTACAACAAAGAAAATAATTATCATCATTATACGCAGTATTATTCTTCTCGAACCCCCCAAAAAAAGAAAAGGTTTCTCAATCTAGGAATAGCGGTCACCTAAGGGACCGAGCGAAGTGACCGTTATTGGGAGGTGACCGCAAGCCAGAGTGCCCGCTAAAAGAGGTTGAAATTTTCAAAATGACCGTTATAAGAGGTGTATTAGGAAAAAAATTGAAAATTTAAACCGTTTGCAATGGAAATAATAATAAAAAAAAAAAAAAACACCCGTAAACAATGTTGTTGATTTTGCTAGCTTCTGATAAACAAACTTTCAGGTGTTTCCTCTCGTCAGCACAATTAGCAGTCCATTACTTGAAAATTTCTTCTTCATTGTTAATGATCTCAGTCGTTTGGGTCCTTCCAATTGCAAATTCTTTAGCTAGCTTCCGAGCACTCAAATTAGCTGTTTTCATTAAATTCTAAAATTTCAATTTTTTCTGCTAATGAAAGATGTTTCCGTTTGTTAGCCATCTTACAAGACGTTTGTAACACGCAATAACAAAAACTGAACTAAGTACTGTACTGTACCTTCATCATTCTCAGAGAATGATTCTCTGCTTCAACCTCTCTTATCTCTCTATTTTATTCTGTTTTTTTCTTGAAAAATCTCACTCAAGAAACAGTACGACTACTGCAAAGACGTACATTTACAGTATCGCCTACCTTCCACACTAAAAATGAGAAGAAAAAAACGAAAAGATGAAAAAATATCTACTTTTGGGCGTAATTTTTGGAAATTTTTGACCGCTATTTGGGAGGACCGTTATTAGAGGCTACAATGTATTTTTTCCATAACACTCGAAGGGACCAAGGAAATTGGCCGTTATTGAGAGGTTACCGTTATTCGGAGTGTCCGTTGCAGGAGGTTTGACTGTAATCCTTTTCTTTTTCGTTTTTTTCACACCATAATCCTTGATGTTTCACGTTTCTTAATGGAGTACAAAACGTGAAACGAATTATTTTCGTGAAAATTAGGAAAGAAAAGAAAAGAAAAAAAAAAAAGGTAATCTATTACAAAAGACAAGGAAAATGAGAGGAAGAAAAAAAACAACACGAGTTGACCCACTTTCGCGAGAAGTCTTAGAAAAATATTTTCTAGCGTGAAAAGCGAATGACGTCATTCTACATTAATGTAATAATATCAGTATAGCCTGACTGGTATCCAAAGCGCGCACAAGGAAAATTTCTGAAAACGGAAACAAAGTGGATTGACGTCATTGTGTGTATGTATGTAGCGCTAAACGCGCAAACGAATATCGTATTATATTATAGTGTTGTGCCTTTGCGCTTGGGAAAAATAAAAATACGAGGACTCGCGATTGTTCGCTTTAACAGGCCTGCATTACAGGTGAAAAACTGTGTTAAAAAAAAGGGCTAACAGAATACATGACGAGAAAAAATGTTGTACACGAAATTGAAACATGATGAAAAATTGTTCTACGAGGCAGTTTCCCATATCTCCTTTCTTCACGTGTCAATACCAAAATTAACGTGTCACATCGGATGGCATATACTCCTAAGCTTAAAAATAAGCTAGATAAATAACGAATGACAAGGTCGAAAAACAACCCACGTCAGACTAGACGAGAATTGAAAAAAATTGAACACTCGACTCGTACCGAATGATTATGAATCTCTTGGTGAGAATGACGCTCGAACTCGGGAAAAAAGTTATATGAGCTAACTCGTAATCAAATCTATCTAAATTTTCAAGAAATTAAACTGAGAATACCGACTCAGAAAAACGTTAAGAAAAATTAGCAAGGAACAATGGGAATGAAAGAAGCTTCATAATGCGTACAGGCACTGCTACAAAAATGCCGAGAGTTCCGAAAGAAGACATTAGACTTAGAGTAAGCTTTTGACGAAGTAAAGCACGGCAACCCGATGAACCATGTCGACCGAGAATCTATTTCTTTCGAAGTCTTGATCGAGACAGCGTCGATGTATTGTCGAAATCGACCCCACGTCAACGGGCCGATTTCGAACTCATTTGTCACATCGATTTCAAGTCGATATCGAGGTGACATCCGCAAATTTTTGTCGACCTGAAAGCAACCGCTCTGTTGGGTCGATTTCGAGTCGATTTGACATCGACAAAGTTCAACGGGAAGCTGAAGGAAAGTCTGAAGAAAAGTGATTCGGACATACGACTGATAGTCAATCTCTATAGGAAGCAGACGGCGTTCGTAAAAGTAAGCAACATGGACTCGCTGCGAAACACAATCAGAAAAACAGTAAGGTAAGGTTGCGTCCTTCAGCCATTGCTTTTCAACATCTACTCCGAAGAAATACTTGCAGAGGCTTCAGACAATCAGCAAATAGGAATGTAGATTGGACGCGACGCGGCCCTCGCAGCAGAATCGATGGCTGAGCTCCAAATGTTACCAAACCGAATCAACGAAGCCAGCAAAAAATATAACTTGCCCATCAATATTGCCAAAACCAAAATGATGATAGTAAGCAAAAGTGGAGTCGTCGATGACATGTGAGCAGTCTCAACTTTTGGTAGAGAGAATCTCATTTTGGATATCCTGTTAAAGCCTTGTGGGTATGAATTAGATCACATAGAATTTGATAATCCTGTCACGAGTGGTCGACCGGTAAGCAGTCACAAATTATAAATCTTGTCACGCAGCTGTCCGATTTGACGGTGTTGAACCCTGGCTGGTTTGGTGGGTAGTAACCCTCTATTCGATCGGGTCAAATCTCTCGAATTCTTGGGTGTTTTGACCCTGGCGAATCCTTTCACTTTTGGAAAGGAAATATTCATCGACCGTCTTCCCAAGAGTTCGCTATTTCAACGAGGGCAGGTGCTCTGACCTACTCGGAAACAGTTGAAAAATATAAGGAGACTGGAAAATTTTGACCTTGAAACTGTGTACATTTGAAGAGCAGGGGCGAAGGGTAGATCAGAGAAACTTCGACCAAGCTGTAAAAATTTGACTTGGAAGAAGAATAAAAAGATTAAGAAAGTTTTGAACGCCTATCAGGAAGAGGGCTCGGGCAAATTTTGACCATCCGATTTTATACACGAAGAAAACAGGGGGAATCGAAAAATTGCGATCTTTTTGTATGAGGAGCATTCTGGGTGAGCTTCCAAACATAGATTACGAGAAGAAATCGAGAGAATTTTTACCTTTGAGCCATATGCTGTAGATAGAATGAAAGGGATTCGTAAGAATTTTGATCCTTGAGAGAAAGATGGATACGGGGGCCTCGAGGAATTCCGAAATACGACCGGCAAGAGGACTCAGAGAAATTCCAATCTCCTAACTAAATAAGTAACGCAGTAAGTATGTCTACCGGTCCAGAAAACTCCGATATCTCAGAAACGTCTCAGGTCCTATCGAAGTGGGTCCAAAAACCCGGATTAATCAGAATGTAAGTAAAAGAGTCTCCTCGTACTTAGGAGACATTTCACTGGAAGAGAGGAAAATTACAGTCACGTAACAAAGGAACGCGACTGTAATTTTCCTCTCTTTCAGTTATCCAGAATAAGTCCCACTGACTCCGGAAAACCATCCTATAAACGCAATTTTCTTATGAATTGGGGAGCGAAATTTGACGAAGAAAATTGATACGATAGGTTTGGGGGTCCCTTGCTGAATTTTGAGAAGAGGTGAAAAGGAAAAAATGTCTATCAAAGGCCCTGGTAGGGTCCCTTGAGAGTCCTGAGATATTATCATTCTGATTTACGAGGGCAAGGAATGTGAAATTATTTCAACTACCCTTCTGCTACTTCTTCTTAAAGCCATATGCTCCCGTTGCCAAATAGCAATGCCACATCCTGCACTTCATTTTATTTTCGCTAGTTAAGAAGCCAAGGGAGTCTTTCTGCTGCTAACTTTTTCCTCCTAAACTCGTCCGCTGATCAGTAGCCTTGGAAGTTCATATTTATCGCCCCGGAGAAAGTGAACCACGTACTCAGCCTTCCTCGTCCTAATCGTGTCGAGTAACTAGAGTTTAACCCTCCGTCTCGTCAATTTCACTTTTGCCGAACAACAGGTCAACTACTTTGATCCGGAGGTCTAGCGGGAAGGGTCGATGCAAGTTTGTGGAAGGTTGTGCTCGTCTTTCCGCAACTTCCTCGTCGCAGTCCATCTGAGCATTAACGACTGAGCCCGGGGATTGAGACTTGAACGAATTCGGACCATTGAGCTCCATGTATACGTTCTGAAAGAGAGAGGGGGGGGAAGACTTGTAAGAATGTTGGTGCTACTTTCAAATGCAGCCTACCTGACTCCAATACTCGAGTAATATTTCAGTATGTGGCCTACGTGACGGTAAGAGTTTAATATGCGGTCTACCTTAGACATTACAAGTGCTGGTTAGGCACTTTTCGTATTCTTTCCAAGAGGCGCACCTGCGCGTCTAAGAAGTTTCCTTGATGGTTTACCGCGTTGTGTTCATAACTGAGGAGCCTGAAGCATTGATACGCGAATGGATAACGGATTGTGGAGCACATTCACGCTGAGTAATGGGAATCGAAGTGTTTTGGTTACGGCTTGAAACCCAAAAGTATCGACAATCACTACCTTGTTTGACCCTGAAGACCCGTGGTCTGTCTATTCTCCCAGTATAATCTCTCTAATTCTGAACCTTCGCGTCATTGACTTCAGATTCGGCTGAATGATCACCTCGTAAGAACGAAGGACAAGCAGGATTATCAAGCCCCATGCCCTCAAAAAAAAACCTGTATTTCATCAATTCTTGGAACCACCATCTATTTTTGAAATGTTTCACCGAGAGGATGTGACGAAAGGATATTCCGTTCACCTTCTCACGTGTTTGAGAAAATATACCAGCTTGAGCTAGTCGAGACTTTCCTTCCACATGAATATTTACAAGAATGAAATGAGGGTAAATGAAGGAGCACGTGATCAAAAGGATATTTCCATTGCCTTCTCACGTGCGGATGCGCGAATACGAGAAAATTTTCCAGATTGAGCGGATTTAGACTTTCCTTCTTCTCAAGAGGTGAAGGAAAAGTTTTACAATATTTGAAAGAATAATAGTCAGAAGAGACGTTTCCTCTCCTTCCTCACGTGAAAAATTGGAAAAATTTTCCAGATTGAACCCAAAAATAATCACAAAGACAAATTTTTCCAAACTAAACTCTCCATATCATATAAAATTTGTAGAGATAAAACTGTCCACGCGATTGCGGATTCAGACTCTCTTTCGTCTTTTCGAGAGGGGAATCAAAAGCATGTTCACGAGAATGGAAAGAGCACGTCATTAGCAGGATACTTCCTGCGCCTTTTCGCGTGAGAATGCGGGTTTGAGAAAATTTTCCAGATTGAACCCAGAAATAGTCACGAAGACAAATTTTTCCAAACTGTATTCTTCTTATCGTGTAAAACTGCCCACATGCACGCTGATTGTGACTTTCTTACTTCACCTCGGACGGGGAAGGAAAAGTACTGAAGATATGATTACAAGAATGAGAGGATCGAGAATGACTGAAGGATATTTCCATAGTTTTCTTTTTTCACGCACGGATTCACGTTTGATTAATTCACTCAAAAGGAAAATTCTGATTCTTTTGCGGAAAATCCCATATCACCAGCCAACAAAGGAGAAAAATTTGTCCAGTACAGGAGACTGAAGCTCATGAGCTCGGCTTTCACGGTTTACTTGCAGACGAGAATAAGTAAAGTTAGTTGCACTAAAAATAATATTTTCTTGTCAAAAAAAGATACAACAAAACCTTATGCTTACGGCGAGAATTGAACCCGCATCTTTTAACGGTTCAACGGCGCAAAACCAAAACAATGAAACGTGACCTCGTTTTTACAGGAATAACATTAGCATTTTATTATCCCGGCGGGAATTCTGGACTACTTCAAGCCAGAATATTGTACTACACACTCTTTTCTGAATTCATTGACACCATCCCTAGATAGTTGATCACTGCTCTCTCAGTTTTCCTTGACTCAAATTTCTATATTTCACTCATATTGTCTTGAACTCATTTTCAGCTACAAGTTTACTTCAGTCTCAAATTCAGTTCGTAACCCAAAATTTCAACGCCTTTGAGGACCCGAATCGAATTCTCTTCGTTCTAGACCAAACGAAAGGGAATGAAAATGCCTGAAGATCAAGGATAGTATCCTGAGTAAAAAGATTCTACCCAACCATTCTTTCACAAGAATCCTGAGGTGCTGTTGGTTTCCACAGATGACAGAACCCCCTACCATGAGTTCGTTTTCCCCCAAATTTATCAAAGTAAAGAGGAACAATGAGGAGGAATAAAATCCTATACGATGAACATATGTGTGTTTCTTTACTCCGATTTCTTACTTAACAAACAACCAAATGTACATAGCGAAAAAATTTGAATGCTTATCACCGAAGCTGCTGATTTTGGATAGCTTCAAAGTAGAACAGATGAAAATTATACAAAGTTTCAAGTTGAGGACAAATTTTAAACCGTTCTCGATAAATTGCCAATGCGTGACCTAATTTTCAATAAGAACACCTATATAAGTAATCATAAGACCTTCTGTCACAGCCGCATAAACCAAATACGGAACGGAATGAAAATATTTCGCAGAGATCAAAATTAGGAAAGAGAACGTATAACCTGACATAGAATAGGAAGGACAAAGATTCTGATTAAAGGGTCATTCTACAGCATCTTGATGATTCTCATCTGCTCTTATATAAAGATCGCCACCCGATTCCGTTCAATGGCATAATAGTGCGAAAGTAGAGAGACAATTCATGCTCCACAATGATGTAATGGTATCAAGATGTGCTCCAAATCAAGTCTCATTCTTGGAAAGAAAAATACAAATCAATCGATCTTAAATCGTAACAAATTATTCAAAACTACGCAGAGCATTTTTCGATTATTTTCCTCTGTATGATTCACACTTAGCTGCTCAAAAAAGTTCTCAAGATGGCCATCATTTTCATGTAAAATGATGTGCTAAGCTACAACAACATTATATATTCCAATTCCTAGGCTCTATTAAAATGTTACAAATCTATACCTCCGCAAATCAAGACAATTTCTTGATCAAGTAGTAAATGAAGTCCATCGCGTACCATTCATTACAACCTTGACCTTTCCAATCGTCAAAACTAGAATCTTCTGAATTCTCGCTACACATATAGACCTATCTCACGAAGCCTTCGAAGAGCTCATTCCGAACGGAATGTCGACTTACAGGAAAAATGAACCCGGTCATCACCTTTCCACCTTTTTTAGTTTTTCGGTTCTCCAATTACGCCCATATAATCGTATAATGGAAGGCGAATTCCATACCAACGAGTAATAGGGCATATACGTATACAATATTATACAGTGAATCAACACGGAAAGACTTTCACTCGAAAAACGAAAGGAAAAAAACACGCTATATACCGACGCCGTACCACAAAGGGGGGAAAATCGATACCTCGTTGCCTAATGGAAGCTCTTTTCAAGGTCACACGATAGATGTACGTACATTTTCATCGAGGAAAATGAAGCCAGCTCGCCACAGGCGGGACGAATATTCTTCTCGATTTAGTTTCGCCACTCCCATAGAGCAGTCGTCCTCCGCCTACTTTGTATACATGCTCTCCTTTCGCGAAACATTGTAGAGGAAGGGAAGTAACGAAAAGTAAATTAAAAAGTAATAATAATTTCGATATCAGCTATACCCAGAAGCATACAAAAACCACATACGAAATTCATACGAGCACAATCACTATACAGTATGTCGACAGAAGAATCAATAAATAAGAGATGAGCGGTATCTACGGAATGGAGAAACGAGCACAAATAAATTAAGTATCGTACTCTAATAGAACAAACGGTACAATTACATGCTGGTACTATTCGAATTGAGGAGACTGAAAATAACGTAATGAAACTAGGGCATAGCTCTCCTAGTGCGTCCACGGGCCTCCTTCAAAGTCTTCATGCACTAGTGACACAGGGTACAGAATCATACAGGCCCCCGTTTGCAATAAAATAGAACAAGATAGAATTTAAGTAGCTACGTACCCTCTTCTTCATTCTTTCTCACGAGTCTTGCGGTCGAACTGAAGATTTCGACTACTCGTCGATTTCCATCCTCATCAATCACAGGGAATTGGACGTCCGACGGAACGAAAAAAACTCAGTCAAGTTGTCAAAAATTGATCAAGCGTACCAAAAAAAGCCTACAACGGTTGACCGATTCACACGTGCGATACGTTCCAAATTACCGACATATCCGTATCGTGGATTGTGTGCACAGTTAACGTTTTTTTGATTAGCAAAAGAAATCGAATGTTCATCGTTTGTGCAAACTTATGTACTGTAGAGGTACGGAAATGAAGCGGGCGCGCGCGTTAACCGCGATCAATTCGCCAAGCACGTTAATTTGAAACAAAACAACCCGCGACCGTTTGGTCGCCACCGCCGTCGTCGTCGCCGAGGCCGCAAAATATAGAACCCGCGCACCGGCCCCGACAGATAGGCAACTCAAGGTCTTACCAGATATCCGCAGTGTTACCGCCTCGTATTGTGTTGGTAATTTACCATATGTCGAGGCAGCAACGTCAAGCAACCAAACATCGAAACAGATGAGCACCGCTTTCAAATTAGCTTGACTGGTAAAAAAAAAAATAATAAATAAAAAATTCTCTCGCGTTTTTCAGTTCTCTCTTTTTGTACATCTGAAAGTTAGCTTCGTATTCTCGCCGCCCCCTACCCTCGCCTCTGCCAACGTTGATATTAGTGCAGTCAGTAATGCTCTAATGAATAATGGAGAATCGACCCAAATTTCTTACATCATATTTGACATTTTGACGGATTACGCTTCAATTACGTCAATTTCCGTAATGTTTATCTTCCACGTTTTCTTTCCCCTTCGTTTTTTTACTTCTGACAGATTTATTATTGGAACAGTACGTCACTGCTCAAGGACAGATAGCACTTTTATGATGTACACAAAAACTCGAACTGTGTTAACTTTGGCTATGAATGAAATGCAGTAAATAACTGACAAGGAAGAGTTCTGAAAGATTGGAATCAAACCGATGATTACCTTTACGACAAGAAAATGAGAAAAGAGAGGGTGGGCGCTATTTCATTCGAACAAGACCTGTTTTCGGAATAGACGAAAGTAAACGACGAGATTTGGAACTCGAGAACTGTTCTCATTCTGATATTTGGACGGCGAACGATGATTCCAACCCTTCTTTCTGAGAAATCAAAGACCAACGAATTTCCAATTCTATTTCACCCCTCTCATTTCAATTTTTTGAAAAAGCTCCCTTTCCGATAGAGACACGTCACCTTGGTGACGCATTTGTTACGACAGAAGGGAAACGGAACACTCGATACAGCGGCTCAAAATCAGTCAAGGTTACTAGAAAAATTTCAATTAATGTACTTCAAACACGCAGCGCGTGAATATTTTCTACAATTTTGTCCACATTTCAACAGGAAGAACAGAGTGAGCCAGTGTGAATATATCCTCATGTGAAAGCAAATAACCCCTCTGTCACATCGCTCACCGAACAACTTTCAAGAATATTTCCAACGTTCGGGAATCGAATAAGTTTTCTAACCATTTGGGATTTTAGTCAGCTCTCAGAGGTTTCAAATTTCACATTTGACCAACTGTTAATCATTGTCAAGACGTCAGAAAGAAGAATTATATGAAGCCATTATCAACACCTAAATAACCCTCACTTCTTGTTCCCTACACGTCAAACTGAAACTACCTGTCGTTCATGATAAACATCTCGGGTATCCGGAAGATATTAACCACGTCACAAGATACAGAAAAATTTCGACCACCGCACACAACAAAAAATGGGCGGTACGGGTGACGGGCGGGAAGTTTTCCTAGGAAGATCTGGGTCAATTTTTCAATTGCTTGAACATTCAAATGGGAAAAATCGCCTCGATACCGTTCTCAATTTTGTTGATTGTAGCACTCCTAACGGAAAAAATGTGACGATTGGAGAGCTGGCGATTTTTGGGCTATGCAGCGGTGGTCGGTGGTAGAGCATAAACTGAAAATGACTGGAGGGTCAAGCGGTAAAATGAAGCTAATGTTTATAGATTCACACTGAAAAACTATATTTATTAAAGACTCGACCAAGAAAACGTTTTCTTGCTCTTGATAATGCAGTCTGGGCACTGCGAAACGTCGAGTCTTTAATAAATATAGTTTTTCAGTGTGGTAGTAATGCCAAATTTTATTCCAATACCTAGTTCTGCTTACCACGAAAAAATCTTTTCCTCTTTATAGCTTCAACTCAAATTTGATAAGCCTATGGCATGACTAATAATTTATGAGTTACAAAATTGAAACTTCAGCTCAGAAACTGTAGCCATAAGCTAGTACTAATAGTTTAAAACTTGGTACTTAACTAATATTCAATGAATTCAAGAATGGAAGAAGAAATAACGCAGCCTAAAAGCCAAAACTCAAGGCTTGAGTTCAAGGTTCCAAGCTGGTATCATATGACACATGACTACTCCTAGGGACAATTGATAGGCATCTGCAGTAAAGCGCGGAAACTTCCTTTCAAGTTAGTTCTGAACAGCTCTCGAGTCATGTGCTTGTCTTCAGTTGACTCTAGTAGTATTTTCAACGCTGAATTCAAATCCGTTTTCCATTATTTGCTACCACTTCATGTTTTTGAGTAATCACGTACAATTTAAAAAATTGTCAACTTTCTAAACATCATATCACACAAGAATTTGATAAACTAGTCCAGGAAAATCTAGCTTGAATCTTCCTTCATCACAAATCAAAAGTTGAACAAAATTGGGTACTCTTCAAATGAAGAATTTTAAATTTCTTAGAGCATGGTGTTTCAAAACTCACAATCATGGTTCCAGAAAATTTACTTAGGTATTCAAAGGATAATGTACCAAAAATATAAACATACTTTCTATTTTACATGATCACGCAAAAACGTGCTGTGATAGCAAAAAAAGGAATAGAAGTCAGCGTTCTAAATACTCCCAGAATCAGCAGTGGACTCGATAGCTGTTCAGTAGTGTTCTTAATAGAGCAATACACCAAGTTATTATCTTTAGTCAATAGTCAAAAAATTGCTGAAACGGAAATAGGTACTTCTTGAGGTATTTTTCACGCTAAATTCAATGCCGTTTTCCGTTTTTCGCAAGAAGGTCCAGATTTCCTGTAATTGTTGCAACAACGGGCCGATCTTTGCAACAATTACAGGAAATCTAGACCTACTTGCGAAAAACGGAAAACGGCATTGAATTTAGCATGAAAAATACTTCAGAATCACCTATTCTCGTTTCAACAATTTTCTGGCTGTTGACTAAGATTATGAGTTCCATAACAAAGATTCAAATCAATTCATCATATCCTTTAACCAGGGCCGTAGGGAGGAGAACCAGGCTTGTAGGTTAGAATGAATTAATTTGCAGCCAGGTTTCAAGTATTTCCCCCTTATCCTCATCACCTGAGCGATCAACAAAATACAAACTGAAACCAATGTAATGGACTGAGTTATTCTGACGTCACAAGCTCCACATCCGTTTACCCCAACATACCTTAAAACCTGCTTAATATCGTCAATCTTTACCTACATTATCGACTTTGAATGTACATAAACGAATGTCCCATAAAGTTTTGACCTGATGTGAAGATTTGAAAACAATAAATAAATAAATAAAGAACCGCATATACATTTCTAAATACTCGAGAATTTTCTAGTTTTGAATATAAATACGTAATTGCTCATTAGTTTTCAGAGTATTGCAACCAATAATTTCTCTTGTGGCTTTCAGCTTGAACTTACAACCTTGAAAAGTTAGGCTTCTGGAACAATTCAGCTGGCGTTTGGCTTAATTAAGCTGTTTTTTGGTTGATCAACATGTGAGTTCAGGTAAAACAATCAGGAGAGTGAGGGCTTTCATAAACTTGGGGAAGGTACTTATTCTTCAGTTTGTGCATGGAATGACTGCACTACAATCATTTATACTGAGCGGCAGAAAAGCTGAACTGAACTAGAACCAATGTTTCACAAAACAGTCAATCTTTTGGAAAAGTCAATCTGGCCTAGGGAGCAGAACAATAGAACTTGAACTTCAAACCCGTATAAGCAGTCCATTTGCCTATGTTAAGGAATCGCAAAAGCTAGAAAAAAGTCGAAACAAACTGCCTTATTTTGGCTTTTAGCTTGGGAGATTTAAATTTCACCTTTGCTCTTATCAGTGAAAATTCAGTTCAATTTGGCTTTCGGCTTTCAGCCGGCTGCAATACTTCATTCAATTGTACAATCAGAAAGTTTTCATTTGGACTCATCAAAAGAACCTTTAATCAACGTGAGGTCAATTTTGAGTGTTGCTATTGGTTGTTCTTATCAACTTCAGGATAAAAATCAAATATTCTCCACGGCAATCGGTTGCGACACTAGCGCACCAGAATGGGAATCAATCCAAAAAGAGTACAATCGATTAAATTCAAGCGTTTTTGAAGCATGTATGCGCCATGTTGGTAGGAAGTTTGAAAGAAAATTTGAAATTTCACAAATTTTTTGCTTCCTTCTCGAGTCATCCCAACTTGAATGAGAAAATTTAGAGCACATTTTGCCCAGATTCTGTACTTAGTTATCTTGGGTGACAGTAGCGCATCTAGCGGATGTACAACCTAACAAAGCACCTATCTGTAAGTGAATAGTTGGCGGTGGTTGGAGATAAGTTTCCGTTTACCTTAGCTATTCACCACCACGTGTTGCTATACCGCCAACTAATTGCTCACAGACCCTACAGTGAAAGGAAGGAAAAGACAGAGCTCAGAATAAAGTCAGCCTACAATCTAGTTGGCATGGCGTACGCAAGGCTTAAAGGTTGCTCAGCTAAATACTGGAGGGTAAGCCGTCAGATCTACCTCCATTCTTAACACAGAGCCCAAAAATGCTCATCAGGGTTTGAAATCCCAATGCCAGTCACGATAACTTTTCATCAACATATGATGTCTCATAAACAGTCTTGGAAACTGATGAAAAATAACTAGATTGTAAATGAGATACAGGAGCCATTTTTCAATAATCAAGATTATTTGAACTATCGGGCAAAAATGATCCACGATTCCTCTAATTCATGTTCCAATTACCATCAGAGCCGTAGCAACCCTATGGGGGACTGGGCGATCGCCCAGAGCGGCACATTGATTGGGGCGGCAAAATTGAGAAAAAATTTGAACCAATGAAAATTAATGGGGTTGTGAGGCATTCTGTAATTTAACAATACATTTTTCTGCTCATTCAAATATTTTTCTAATACACAGCATTGTACTTCAATGGTCGTTGTGAGGAATTCATTCATGACAAGGATGCAAAAAGGAAATTTCAAAACATGTACATTAAATGATTCAATTAATAATCTTACCTCCAATAGAACCAATTCTTGATGTAGGAAAAACAAACAAACTTGAATTCTTTTCTTCCCAAGTTTAATTTGAAGATCAGCAATTATCAGGAGTCACCTATAAAACAAAAAGAAGAACAACACAATATTAGTTTTGGATAAATATGAAATAGGAACATACAATATAATTATTGTTTGGAAATTTATAATATTTCAAATATTAATACTCTCTTATAATCATTGCAGATGTAAAACAGATACCATCCAAGTTTTCACAGGTCTAAATTTCTCAAGTCCCCTCCTATCTTGGAGATCATATGTCCCCCCTCCTATCACATATACTAGTACAAAGCAAGTATAATACAAAATAGCTCCTTCAAGTAATTAGATCTGCAATGCTTCATACACCAATGGACTTAGCCCCTTCAATGAGCCAGATATGCAATAATTCAAACGCTGTCCCTTCAATGAGCTTGATATGCAACGCTTCAAACACCATAAGATTCAATAGAAGGTAGGTTCCCTGCCTCACCTCATTTAACTCTGTTGAAGAATCCATGAATTTTTTCCCCCGATGACTTCTCAGGACTTGAAGGACTTCTCAGTACCTGTAGACACCCTGAGATAAGACATCACCACTTGAGAAATTTTGAAATTCTCCTGAAGCATTCCACAACTTTGAGATCACGGGCCGAGTCTTTGTAAAGTGGTTGACAATGGAAATTTATACATTCTTTTTTTCGACAAATTTTTTTCAAACCTTCTAATACAAGAACTATAGCAACTCATTACAAAAATATTCACCATTGTTCTGATACCATAAGACAATAAAATGCTACAGAAGGAAGTTTGAGATCTCAAAATTTGTATTGCAAACGTGTGTCTCTTTGGCATAAATCTTTACAGGTATATATTCAATCTGATACTCAGTATTACGGATCATTGTGACTATAATTTACAACCTATAATGATAGAATGAATGAAAAATTCCCTCTATATCAACAGAAATCCTTCACTACAATCAAACAGATTTGTCAACTCACAAGACTCGTTGTTTTGTCGAAATTCTTTGAATCTTCTTAAATGATTGACTCGGAATAAAATTTCTGATTAGCGTTCTAGAGATAGTCTCAAAGAGAAAGCTGCGCTATACTTCCGGCTTGAGAAAAAAAGAAACGTCACACTTCAGAACAATTCCTCCTCCTTCTCAGAACCTTTATTAATCATACCTCATTACCAATGATAAGAATTTTATCAACGTTTACTATGGTTACCACCGACAATATCTGCAAAATTTCTCCGAATTTATCAATAATGTTTCCTATTGTCGTTCATGAATTGTGAATATTATGTAGATGATCCTCGTCAGCAATGAAGACGAATAAGAATATCGCCTTACAGAAGAAAATGAGGCAGTTTTCAACAACTTGAACTAAATTCAAGGATACGTGGGCTGTTCTACGCTGGCACAGCGGTGCAAAACCATATTCCATTTGATAACATTGCCTCAACAGAGATGATAACTCGAATTTTTGATAAGTTTGTTTAAAAGAACGTTCGATTTTTCAACTTATCTTGCATCTCGGATGAATGCATGAAATAAATTCAAAGTTTAATTGACAGTCACTCAAGTTTTCGTCCTTATCAGTTTTGTTTGATAACGGTTCTCATTCGCGCGGATGTGTATTTTACGTTTAGATATAAAATCAGCAAAATAAACGAACGCAAAATCTAACGGAAGATGACAAACTAATTACAAGGTTGTGGCAAATCAAGAGAGAGAGAGGAAATACAAATACCCACGCCTCGTGATTGAAATTTAGACCTCCAATTAGGCGATAATCACGAATAACTTTCATTACATCAAATGAGATTTCACAGATTTGAGCAAAATATCGACCCACAGGACTCCGAGTTATAAACTAAAAGTTAGTTCTTGATTCTACTTTTTTTCGAACATGGATCCTCAGGAGGAAGCTACTCATATGCTCCCCCAAACATTTATAGTTTTGTTGATGATACAACATGGTGCCATTATTTCAATCATTAATTTTGCAATCGTCACCGAGAACAAAATTGAGAAAAAGATTGGTCACAAATAATCGCGGTTGCAAATTACACTAATATTGTTTTGAAGATGAACGCTTTCGTCTTGGTCTTTGTAATTTCATATGTTTTGAAGTTATGACAGACGGTACAAATTGATTTGATACTTCTAGCCAGAGACTAAACAATAATACAGAGGAGTCATTGGCCAAGTGATGCATCAAAATTTTCTCAATTCTCAGACAACATTCAAACAATGTGCCAGGTCGCGTCTTACCTCGAGATTATGAAGAGTTTTTTTTCTAAGTCGTCATTTAGCCAGATCAAATAAAACAAAATTAATCTAGCGGTGTCATTTGTAAAAGATAATCTTCTCGTCTTTGGATTCATATTTCATTTTCTGAACAAAAATAACGCCTAAAATCCGTTTACGTTTGCAATTATTTCTCGAATTTACCAGGAGAGCTGCCTTACAATGTGGAAAATCTTTTTCTTCTGGAATCGCATTTTGAATGAACGTCTCAAAACTGGAACTCACAAAAAAAAAGTCGTGCTACACGAATGAGCCTTCAAGATGAACAGGATATTTTCAAACTTGAAGGAATCACAAAAAAGATTCTTGACCACACTGCACTAAATCATTTTAGAGCTTCATCGGCTTATCTTACCTCAAAAGAACCGAGCACATTCCCGGATTTTTTCAACCGAATGAACTCAAATTAATTATGTATTGGAATCATTTTTGAATCCATCTCGTGGGAATCCACAACAATCACCTACATTGAATTAAGTGAAGCACTTTACGAAAAAGGTAATTTTATAATGAGATTAATTTTTTTATCACTTTCTGTGGGGAAAATCCATTTATAAATTGGAACGAACAAACACTTTTATCGATTCCCTCGATAGAAACTGAGATTCGGATATGAGTCGTAATCATCGATGGTGCATCGGGAATACTACACAAGGTACAGGTGGGGACATAGAAGTAGAAAAAAACGAACGAAATAAGAAATTTAGTTGGTTTCATATGTTTAAGGTAGAAACAAACATGTGGGCGTAGAACAGATTAAAAATCAATACGACTCTCTCAACGCGGGGACCTAAATTGGTTACAATGAAAGTTCAGGGCAATTTACGATGAAAATAGAAGTTGACAGAAAATACGAAGTAATAAAGAACTTGTATAAGACCTTCGATCCACACTCCTAAAAAAGAATTCAGATATCAGAACTAACTATAGTTCGAGCTGATTCTCTTTCTCATTATGCTGGAATCTTCTGCGTACGATTTTAATGAGGTGAAGCTAAATTTAGCCATCCAACATAATAAGCATCTAATAACATACCATAATCCTGCATAATAACTTTCAGTCTATTGTTCATAATATCATTTAGTAACGATATTAAGTACGTACTAGCAAAAATGGAATAAATTTTCCAGCAAAAATAATTTCTCTTCAACACAACTTGGGGGTCTTCTTCTTCTAATAATGAATTTTTTCTGATCTCAATCTCACATTTTTTCTTCTGATCAGAAGATTTTCTTTATTGCTTGTCACTAGAAATGTATTCTCTTGTCAAATTTCGAAATTCTTAGAATTTTTTATAATTTTGCCCGGTACGTTTTCGAAAATAGTGGTTGTATTTTGATTTTTCTGAACAATTGGTGAACGATTTAGCCCAAGAGGTATTAGAACGTGAAGAAACTTGACAAAAATGAGTGACCTTGAAAATATATATTAAAATGTTCTTTAGGGCCCTCCTTATATCATTTTGCATACTTGTTTGCCTGATTCTTATCGTAATGGTTCTTTGTTTACATTGGTCTTGTGGCAGGGGAATAGATATGCTATTATTGCATATTCAATTTCCCTGGCGTGAGACCAATGTAAAGAAAAAACCATTACGATACGAATCAGGCAAACAAGTACGTAATATGATACAGGGGAAGGGCCCTACGAGTACTCTGATTCCACCATCTTCTCACTAGTGTGTTGATTCATCGCAAAATAATACATCAGAGTGATCCTTGAAAGGTTGGTCATCCATTGATCTTGTAAACTGAAGCAGTTCGCGAACGAAAATTTCTATCCACGGACGCCTTTAATTTTTGCAAGCATTCTCTGATAACCTCCATGTTAAGGATTGGAAAAATCTCAAACATTACGAACTCTCATCAGAAAACAAATGTTTCCGTTCGTTCACCAAGTGACAAAGATGTCTTCAAGGGTTACGTACATTTCCAAAAAAATATAATTGAAAAACGAGATACCCCGATACGTGCAAAGGTCAGTAAGGAATACACATACGAACGCATAAAACATGCATTCGTTTTCAATAAAATATGAGGGCATACAGGATGGAAAATGATTGGCATTTTTATGAACATTTCGTGCGACTCGCGGGAAAAAGCCAGAAATTCAATATTGCAATCAGCTGATGGAAATTTCGTTATGAATAAAAATTGTTTGAATTATGCACGCGATATATTCATCACACAACAGTAGGTAAAGACATCGTCTTCAAATAACTGATACTGAAATTCTTACAGAGCAAAAACACGCGATACGTTTTCGTACGGAGCCGCACGGTCCCGATCAAGTCTTTCACACGCGGTAGAATAGTGGTATCAACTTCAACAAGTGATACCTGCCTTTACAGCGCGAAAGCTTTCTTTTTGCCACTTAGTATTCTAAGCCACACCTGGACCCCATCTTTCAGATGGACAATTTTCTTCGTAACTTTGACAGAGTCATATTCCTGTCTGTAAGCGAATGGCACAAAACCACTGCCTGAGCAGGAGCGAACAAGTTCCCCAAAAACAACGCACCTGGTTTTCTGCTTCTTTTTGACTCTTACTTGCTTCATTTGCATAAATTTGACAAGGGAAGCGGACGCAAACTAACAATATTTCCCCGCTCGAGAAACGCATTCAACAGGTTCTCTCAAGCACTTGACACTGCAGTGATTGAAAGGGGCCACATTAGAAACTGAAAATTCTCAATTTTAGAACGCTTGCAGCCTGTTCTCTTGAAACGCCTGACACAAGTGACTGAGATAGGTCAGAGCGATTAATCAATGGCACTTTCTCATAACAGAAAGCGTTCAACCAGTCTTCATAGTCATTCAACATTGCTGTGACCAAAATAGACCACAATTTTCACAGTCAATTTTCCTTATTGGAACGCGTTCAACCAGGCAAGTGCAAAGTGACAATATTCCACTTTAGAACGCTAAGCCGGATCCCTCAAACACCTGACACAGTGGGGATTAAAGTAGACCAGATTGCAAACTAGTAATTTTCCATCTTAGACCGCATTGCTTTTACAAAGTCCTGAAATTGGTGATTGAAACTTGAAGGAGCGCTAAGGGGCAAATTTCAGTTATAGAACGCGTTCAATCAGTTTTCTTGGTCACTCAACACCAGAATAGACAAGAACGTTAGAAGACAATTTTTTGTTTTGAAGCGCATTCAGCCATATCTCTTAATCACCTTGCACTGTAGTCGTCAGAATAGACCAAATTGCAAAAGGATAATTTTCAACTTCAGGATGCATTTGACCAGTTTTTTCAAATTTTTGACACTGAAGATTGAAGTTTGCCAAAGCACCAAACGGCAATTCCTAATTAAGGAACGCGTTTAATCTGTTTTCAACGTCATTCAACATTTGAAAATTCAAATAGACAGGAGCGTTGTTTGGCAATTTTCCAATTTAGAAGGCGTTCAACCTGTTTCTCCATCATTCCAACACAGAAGTTAGAAGATAAGAATTTACCAGGGTACTGGATAGCATTCTTGAATTATGGAATGCGTTCAACCTATGCCTCGAAGTCACACAAATAGTAGTGATTAAAATAGCACAAAACGCTGAATAGCAATAAATTCTCTAATTTGGAACGCGTTCAACCTGTTTTCTCAATCACATAAAACTGTAGAGATTATAATGGGCTAGATCACAAACAGGTGATTCTTCATTCTAGAACGCGTTTGGCCTGTTTTCCCAAAATCCTGTCACTAAATATTGAAACACTGAACGGCAATTTTCAATTATAGAAAGCATTCTACTCTTTCCTAACACTATGTCCAGAGCGTTCAGTAGCAATTTTCATTCTGGGACGCGTTCAACCTGTTTTTTCAAATTTCTGATACTGAGGTTGGAAGATTGAAATTTACCAGGGCACTAAATAGCATTCTTGAATTATGGAATGCATACAACCTGTTTCCATAGTCACTCAACATTGTGGTGTTTGAAAGAACGCTGAATGGTAATTTTCCAATATAGAACGCGTTCAACCTGTTTTCTCAATCACATGTTGTGATTGCAAACATGTGATTTTCATTCTGGAACGCGTTTGGTCAAATTCTTCAAATTCCTGACACCAAAGATTGAAATTTTCCTGAGGACTAAATGGCAATTATCAATTACAGAACGCGTTTTACCTTTTTGCTGCAGTCACTAAACATTGTAGCAATTGAAATGGTTCAAAACGTTGAATGGCAGTTTTTCAATTTAGAACGCGTTCAACATGCGCTCTCAATCACCCAATGCTGGTGTGATTAGGATAGGCCAGATGGCAAACACGTGATTCTCTATTTCAGAACCCATTTGGCCTGTTTTTTCAAATTCCTGACACTGAAGATTGAAGTTTACAAGGAGGATCTTCACTTATGGAACGCGTTCAACCTGTTGGGTGATTGAAAGAGTTCAGAACGTTGAATGGCAATTTTCCATCTAGGAATTCGTTCAGCCCGTTCTAGCCCGTTCTCACACTAGTAACTGAAGTAGACCAGAGCGCTAATTACTAATCATGATATACAGAACGCGTTCAGCTTGTCTTTTCAATCATTCAAGACTTCAATGATAGGAATCAGGGTGTTGCAGCCAAATGATACAGCTTAAGCTGATAGTCTTCAAAAATACAGCTTTGGGTTGGCTTTTGGAATTTGTTATAAATAAGACTGTCTTCTGGCTTTGACCTAATTGTTCAAAAATACAGCTGAATACAGCTTTTGGAAATCCATGCTATCACAAAGGTGAGGGGTGAGGGGAACAGAAGAAATCAGCCAGCTGAGAAAATATAGCTTCTCTTTTCTTAGCTTTTGGCTTCTGAGAGTGAACATTAAGCTGGCTTATGGCTGAATGGTCAAAAATATGGCTGAATATGGTTCTTGGCCTAATTGGAGCAGACCACAACACAAACTAGCAATTCACAATTCTTAAGCATGCATCCTTGTTGAGAAACAATCCTCAAAACCAAGTCCTTATTGATTTACTTCATAGTTACAGCCTTATTTCTATCTACTAAAATTTTTTCAACCAACAAGAGGCCAGAACACAGATTGTAAATTTAAATTTCAGATGGCGTTCAGCCCCATGTACTTAAGGAAAAAGACCGTTCTGGCTGTTTTCTTGAATATCCAAGACCCACATTTAGCGTTCTAGAAAACCCTGGTTCTGCAGATTGTTTTTCAAAAAGAACGCGTTCTGAAATTGTGAACTGCCTATTTGTGTTGTGGTCTACTTCAATCATCTAAGTTTTGAATGATTGAAAAGACATACTGAGCGCGTTCTGAATATCAAAATTGGTAATTAGCGCTCTGGTCCGCTTCAATTACTAGCGTGAAACAGGCTGAACGCGTTCCAAAATGGAAAATTGCCATTCAACGTTTTGAACTCTTCCAATCACTGTTACTTTGAAAACAGGTTGAACGCGTTCCATATGTGAAGATTCTCCTAGCAAACCAAGTTCAAGATGATAGATCATACAAAGGAAGGAAGTGAAGAAAAATTTGCTAAGGGGTTCATGTTACGAGAAAAAAATTGTAACTTTCGAGCTTTATGTCTTGAGAACATCACGCTCTCTTCCATCTTTTCCGAGAAATATGAGTAAACAACTTGCTGGTGCTGTGATAATGAATAACGGTGCATTTCAAATGAAACTAAAAAGGTGGAAAGAACAGCGGTTCCTTTCCGAATTGTGTGAGTGTGCACGCGTGAGGCGAATCCATATACAAGTGCATGTTCTGGAAAAAGGATATCAGATGTGACATCATGAAACAAATACATAAACCTATCGGGTGTGTGATCGAGACTAGTGACATACTTTCTAACTGTCGTTGAAAAACTCTATTATCTGCAACCGACGAATAACTGTCAGACGGATAACTTTGAAATTTATTTTTGCCCCTCTGAATCCAGATACAACCGGCGCACACCAGAATATTGTGCAGTACGTCATTCAAGAATCTGTGACATATCGTATTTGACGTGAAACCACAGTATCCGTTGTGATTCAATTAGTAACAACTAAGACAACTTCCTTCTCTCACTAAAGGTCAAGAGAGCGATCTCAACGATTAAGGTAGAAAATTCATACTCAAAAATATTGTACACAAATTGTAACGTAAACGAAAACGCATTGAGTAATCAATTTAAACTACGATCACGTTCTCATGTCTTACGATATTATGACAGATTATGCATATTCGTAAACAGATGATGTGCGCACTTGGCGTGCAATAACTTATACAGTATATTCCAAATCACGATTTAAATCTACACAGAATTACTGACACTCGAAATGAAGGATGAAGAAGGAACGCAAAAAACTTGCGGACTGCGAGATACGATTAATTTATCAAGTGCAGCAACTGAGAACGTCGATAGTTCTAATTTGAACATGATCGGGAAAAAAAAAAAGTTCGGATTTGATATTGTAAACGGCTCGACCTTGTCACACTTTCCTCGGTGTAGTCTGAGACGTGTCATTGGACGGAAATTAACATTCATTTCAAATTCTCTTGTCACCACTGATACAGGTTTATCGATTACCATCAAAATTCGAAAAAGTACACGCGTACGTATTGTACGTACTTGCGTGATTATTTCTATTTCTGCGAGACATTGATACTCCGCGTACTTCAGAGAAAACGATAAAAGAATTCCACGCATTTTCGATTTCGACAATCTGAGAACACTCGCCGAAAAAAGGAAGGGTATTTCGTAAAATTGAAATGAATTACCTCATATTTCGCTACAAAAGACGTAATTTCGTCACAGAAATTCGTACGTAGCTGTGCGTGTATGTGAGTGTGTGTGTGCGCGGTAACTGGTGACGACTAACTTGTAATAACCGAAAAACCAATGGGGAACGTTAGCGGCGAATCGAACAGGCCGACGATCGAAAACATACAGGGATATAAAACATAAATACTAGTTCAGGAAATAAATGAATCCTCGCGTGAGCCCCTTTCCACTCTTTCTCGTGGTATGTATGTCTTCATCGACCATAGTACGCGAGATTTTTCTCGTCCTATCTAGCAGATACATAGTTCGACTTTGCATCATCCAAAAGTGAGAAAAAAAAAAAAACAAAGACGTCCGAATTACAATTCTACGAAAATGAAAAAGATGATAAGGTTGAATGATATGTATCAAATCAAGGTTAGGATTTCTCAACATCGCGCCGTAATTTATTAACATTTAAAATTCAGTTATACACGCACACAACTCATACAGCCTATACAACACAGGTACACAGGAGGATAAGTTTATTTAACTTGAGCGGGAATCTTTCAACCTTGAATATAATATTTTCGAACATTTTGACGCACACTCGGCACACATCGACAGTAATATGAAAACCTCAACTTAAATTATAGGTTTTATGATTTCCCCATTTCCAAGAAATGGAATTTTTGTACTTTTCTTTGTTTTTGTTTCAGAGAAAGGAAGACGAAGATTGTTTTACTCTTCTTTCTTTCGCTTTGCGAGCATCTATACGAGCTAGCTACATTAGGGGCTATTGGCTCGACGTTACAACTTTCGGAAATTTAGGAAACAAGAAGGGTTCAATAGCTGCAGTTCTCATACAATGGACTTGAGGTTTCAGTATGGTCGGCAATATATCAGACTTGGGTTGATGGTTTTGAAAGAGCAGATATTAGGAAGTTATTTTGAGGATGGATCGAGAAAAGTATGAAGTGGACGCAAAAGGTGGGATCATGGAAGACACTAGTGGATTTTGCGTTTCACCAATTTTTCATTCTAACAGCATTAATATTCGAGACTAGAATTTCGTTATAAACTTTTAGCACAACAAATACTGGAAATTTTGCAAATTTGAATTTTTTGACATGATTCCACGTACTTTTAGGCATTAGCCAGTACCAGGAGCACACTGTGGCACTCTAGCAGTCCGTCCGCAAATGCAAATTCCACAGATTATCTTTGAGACAATAAGGGTATGATGAAAATACGACATGTGTTAAAAGTCATGCATGGATAAGACAATTGTGGTCAATAAAGGCGGATCTTGGTGAGATTGGTAGCGAATTCGAGAAAAGAAATCTGAAGAATATTTTTTACATTGGATGAGGCTCAAATACGTTACCAACAGACTGATTTTCTTATTAGGTCATATCTTTCGATAACAGCACATTGGCATTCATACGATCACTACGGGAACGTTTCGGTCATTCACCAGAATAAGCTGGGAATAAAAAGTCGAAATTTACAATCTTCAAGCTTTCTTGGATGAAAATGCATTTTTCAACATCCACGCAGCTCATCTGTAAATGTGACACCTTGAAGATGTCAATCATAGGCTCCTTCTACGAGCAGACGAAAACAATGCCAACCAACCACAAAACCGATAGCAAACACCGTCCAACTCTTCTCGTCCTCAATTCAAGAAGGAAGCTTTACCCACGCGCCCATCAAAGAAGCTTCTCAACCCGCCACTCGATGTATGATCAATTTCGCATTTTGTATCTAAACTACAGTCATGCATAAGGTGCCACCTATAACGCCGTCATGTTTGCAGCTGCCAACAACGCCGACATACTCTGCTCAAAAGAGTCATACTACCCTCCTAAAGTAGATAACATGAGAGCACCTGGATGGGACACTTTCTGTTAGGCCAAACGTGCCATCCTAGTCAGGAAAGACATTGAGCACACGCCTAAGCCGACAATATACAAGGATGCTGCAGCTACCTCCCATCCAGCAAAGAGACCCGAGCTGTACTGGGACCACGACACCAAAATACACAAAACATCATCACTGGTGACTTCAACTGCCAAACAAGCATCATCTCAGGATATCACACCACCGAAAAAGGCAAACACTCTGACGGCTTTCTGGTGCTGACAAACATGAATTGGCCAACAAATCACAACGACTTGAAGACGCAGCAACCACATTGCCATCAATGACTACTTCTGCCATAAGAACGCAGAAGTAGACAATTTCTCGGTCCTTGACGATGATTCCCATTTCGACAAAGCCAGAATGACAACGAGCAGGAAAGAGAAAACCTCCATGGCTATTAGAAACTTGACCAGCGCTCCACTAAAAGTTAGTACGACCAGTGACATCTATGGCTTCCTTGGAAACCTGATTTCAAATTCATTCATTTCTTTCTTTGAGTATGATTAGAACGTTGCGATGTAATTCCTACGCTAATCGTGAATTGGCTTGAAGCTGGTGGTCTTTTTTTGGGATACTTTTGTCCAGAGTGTAGCAGCCAAATGATACGGCTAAAGCTGATGACCTTGAAAAATATAGCATTGGCTTAAGGCTGCTCCAATTTTTTATAAATGAGGCTGCTGGCTTTCGATTTTGGCTTAATGATCCAAAAATACGGTTGAATACGGCTTTTGGCTATCCATGCTATCTCATGCAGGTGAGGGGTGAGGGGGAAAAGAACAAATCAGCCAGCTGAAAAAATGTTTTTTTTTCCCCAGTGTTGCGCCACACCACCGGTATGTGTTTGACAGCGGACCTTTCTTTTTTTTTTTAGCTTTCAAACATAAAGCTGACTTATGGCTTTCGGTTGAATGGTCAAAAATACGGCTGAATACAGCTTTTGGCTGGCTGCAACTTTCAGCTCTTGTCGACAGATAGTAGGGCGGTGACGATGACGTCACGAAAAGACGATCTGAAAAATAAGACTTCGCGCCTGATCTGCTCTAGCTCAAGAAAGTAAAACGTTGGATGGTACAAAAATTGTACCTCGGTTTCATCTACAGTACCTACAATTTGAGCCCAAGACAAATTTTCCGGTTCTAAGCCGAGTAATGGGCCAAATCATGCAAAACATTGTAGCAAGATTGTCAAAATTATCAAGAAACAACATTCTTCACATGAAGAATTGCGTGGTTTGTCAATTCTTACTCAGTTCGAGTCCCAGAATGATGCCTAAATTACCCTACAAGATTTCCAAAAATGAATAATGCTGGGAAAAGTCGGGAGAAGGTCGAAGCTCCGAACTCCTGCAGAGAAGAAATGTGACTTGTCACAAGAAAGAAAAAACCCTTAATCGTCAAGGAACGGGCAGTTGCAGACTTGCATGTATACAAACGCTAAACAGCTGATCCGTTCCTTGACGACTCAGGGTTTCTTCTCGTGACAAGTCACAAATTCTGAAAAAAGTTTTGAGCGCTGAACCCGTCTCGAAAAAAGACCTTAGCAAATTTTGAGCTCTCGACCTTACAATGCTGCCAGATCTGCGGATTTTTGGGCATCAAAAAAAAATGCGGGTCATTATACGGATTTTGCGTAAAATACGATTCCTTGTGCTCAAAGAAAAAGTACCTTAGTCACTAGTATGCGAGAGATACTTTTCTCCCGGTCATTATAGACTGAAACTACAGTCTTTTGTAATGTAGAGACGATTAAGGGAAAAGTACCTTAGTCCCCACCAGGAGAGATACCTTTCTCCTGATCGTTGCGGATAAATCATTGTAGAAATACATTCTCATAGACAAAATGGCGGACATGGATTCTTGAAAAAATCATCTGGCAGCAATGCCTTAATATTTAAAAGTTACGATCCTCCAACTTTTGTAGAGAGAGGACTTTCAAGCCCAAACAGGAAAGACTTGCGAAAATATTTCAAGCCACAAAGCCTAAGAGAAATTTTCAATTTTCAGATGACTAGATACAGTAGGACTTCAAGATTTTGAAATGAGAGATGAAGGGGACATAGGCTTTCCAGCAATAGATACAGTCGGTCTTCAGAGGATATTGCCAGTGGACTAACCAAAGGAAGAAAGGGGCGGGAAAATTTTGCAAACGGATTGAAAATCAGTGCTGCCAGATCTACGGATTTTCGTTCCTCGAAATTATTCTTTGGATTTCGTGTAAAATGCGGATTCTCGCGCTCAAGGAAAAAGTATCCAAGTCACATATACAAGAGATACTTTTCTCCTGATCATTATAGTCCTCTGCACCGTTGAGTCGATCAAGAGAAAAGTACCTGAGTTACAGGTGTGAGACATACCTTTCTTCTGATCGTTGATTGCTCGAGAGAAATCTGATTTTAGGTGTCCAAAATGGCGGATACGGATTTTTGAAAAAATAATCTGGCAACGCTGTTGAAAATATGAGAAATGGATGGACTTGGGAGTGTTTGGTTGATGAGCGAGGAGGGCTAAGATTTCCGTATTTTGTTGATGAGTTGAATGAGTAAAAAGAGAAGAGAGGTCTTGCGGAAGATTTTCTGGGCGGGCTGAGCTGAGATAAGGAAATGAGAAGGTTTGAGAGAAGGTTCAGCCGCTTTCAAACTCAGACCTGTAAGCTCCAAGTACGATTCTAAATGATGAAAGTTTAAATTGTATCCAAAAGCGACGAAAAAGTCGGAACATAGATGGAAGCCTCGATATTCAGCAGAAATCGATCAAGACTTTTGTACATATTTAGCATTAATTCTAGAATGAATTTTGTTCAACGTGGAGGATATTAATTGAGCGCTGATTAGTGAACCTGTACAAATCTTCTGTCATAGTAATTTTCGAGTCATAAAACATAGGAGGATTCATAAAATTTTCCACAATGAAACTATATATATCAGGTTTGAATTTTGAGTTGTATAGTACAGGAGGAGGAGAACTTACAGCGTATGACAAACTCGGCTCGTAAAAGAGATTCTCTGCATTTCCCTTTCAACGTCCTGAAGAAAGCCGTGGGTCAAGATGTCCAGAAATTCAACTGAATTTGTAATTATAATTCGGAAAATTTGGAAATGAAGAGGAAGGATAGACGAAGTAAGTATTTTTCCACGGGAGATAAACAGAATTGTTGCCTTAAAAAAAAATATTAGTTTACGATAAGGTGACCACGTTGAAATATTATCGAGGCTCTTTTGTGGGAAGCTATGGGCCTTTTTCGAGTCAAGTCAGTGGAGCGAGAAGCTGTAGTCAGTCGTTGGCGAACAGTCTTCAAGAAATTGTCGTGCTTTCACAAAATACTGTCACACGCTCTTTTCGGGACTCACCTGGTTTAAAATAAACGGAATTTTAGGGTAGAAAATTTTCCGTCTTCAAGAAATTGTCGTGCTTTCACAAAATACTGTCACCAGCTCTTTTCGGGGCCCACCTCGTGAAAAATGAAGAACAGATGGAATGGAATTCTAGGGTAGAAAATTTTCCCTCTATGTGGAAAATTATTCGCAATGGGGCGCTCAAAAATTTTTTACACGTACCTCACGAGTAAGGAGGATTTACGTCATTACTCGGAGAAAGTATCTCGAAAAAAATATAAGAGAAAAATTTTCCACAGCACTTCATACGATATATACTTCAGATATCTCAAAGCGATTTTCTTTCTCGTTATATGTACGAAGAAAAAAAAGAAGAAAGAAAGAAACCTAAATTGTAAGGATTCATCATGAGACTGCCAACGTTTTATTTTCTCCTTGAACACATCGGCAAAATTTCCATCGTCACTAACGTCGAATCGATAGCTTTTTATTCAACCAACGTTTACTCTGAAGAAAAATTTTCCTTCCTTTTGAACAAATAATAAAATATGTAATTCAGTAAGAGATACGCCGCGCTTTCTGTCACTTACAGCAAAAAGAGGAATAAAAAAAAAAGACTATTCCATACAAAAGCAAGGGAAAATGAGACACCATGAAATTTCATAGCTTCGAAAGGCTGAGTTTTTCGAACCTGATGACAACGATATTAACGGATTAAAAAAAATACATACATAGAAAAAGGAAAAAAGAAAACAAGGAATTTTCCGTTCATTATAGGAAGGCCTACGTAATATACTTTTTTTATATGAACATTTTTTTTCTCTCTCTCCTGAAAATAACGAGGGAACAAGTAGATAATCATTTTGAAAATGAAATGATCTTACTTCACAAAGACCGGTAAAATGAGATTTTTTTCAGAAAAATTTTCACAAACGAGACTACAAACCCTCTTTCTCGACATCCAATTTATTAAAACCTTTTTAAAAATATAATAACACCGTAACGAGCACTCTAAAATTTCGACCCAACAACGGCCGTGTAACAGTTAAGAAGATTCCGCTTTTTCGTCGATGACGTCATTACGAGGCCTTGGCCTCACAACCTCACGAAATCCTGCTCCACCGCCACCCTTTGCCTCACCAACGAGGCCTCTGTTTTATTTTCTCGATTCTACTCGATTTTCCTTCACCGCTTCCACAGCAATACAAATGACTTAAGGCTTATAAATTTGCCTCTTCATTCCCTGACACTTACGCACACATCCGCATAGAAACTGTCCGAGATTTTCTCCCTTCTATTTTCGCTCTTACGTCATCGCTTCTGTACAAGAATTTTACGAAGTTACGGAAAAGCGAGTTAAAGATGACGCTGCATGATAACTCCTTCAAGGTAGCCCTAGCAAATTTAACCTCAAAAGTGAGGAAAAATGATAAGCGGCGAAATCGTGTTCAAAATTTCAAATAAATTGTTCTCCAAGAGACATACGTGGATGGAAAACAAAAAGATGATAGTAGAGGCCACACTTTCTGAAAAGAAAGAGAAATAAAAATGTATAATAGGCTATTTTTTCTTCCTTCCCTCACAACGTCCAAATTTATTTCTTTCCAACGCTAAAACCCGAAGCGCAGAGGATTCCATTCTACATTTTCGAATGCTTTCGAAATAAAATTTCGCCTTTTTCAAACGCTGTGATCAACTTTTTTCATGAAGTTCGTTCGTCGAGGTTATTCACGAGATGGGGTCATCGTCACCGACTCCTTGAATTCCACTCTGAAAGAAATTTTCCATAGAACAAAAGAAAGTTGAGGACTTTTCCACTCTACGCCACTTAGAAGCAGAAGAAAGTTATCTCGGTCTCTTTTCGCGTCATCCACTCCTCTTCTCTATCTTCTTTCCGCAAGAATGAATAGTATAAGGTACAATAACCTCTAAAATTGTCAAACGGTCATTTTAAAGGCGATAAATTCACCGGTAAACAGCCATTCCGAATAATATTGGGGTTGAGTTCAACTACCTCGAAATACGAAACTGATGTGAATCGCGAACGAGAACCAATTTTACGTTGTGCGGATTACAACAAAACACACGTAGCCAGGTCACCACGAATTCGGCGAAATCAAGCAAGGGGAAATAGAATGGGGTGAGAAAAAGTCGACCAACTCCGAACGTAAAAATTGCACAATGTTGAGCCTTTATGTGAAATATTGAGCAGTATTAACACAAAGAACAACTTTCTTATGGTGCAGTATTCTTAGAAAATATAAAGTCGGGTTGCGATTCAAATATTGACACAGATTTTATTTATCTTGAAAAATTTTAGTGCAGAGCACACATCTGTTATTTTTTCCATCTTCTGCGGTGAAATTTAAAACAGAAAAACGACTATTCATTGAGGATCATTTTTTTTGATATTTTTTTCTGTCAGTACTCCTCGTACAGAACCTATTTTCTTTCCACAGCACAAGAGAGACAAAATACAAAATGAAATAAAAAAAAAATTCCAGTAATTCGTAACCTTTCACCCCTCGATTTTGAATCATTTCATTAGGGAACTCAATTTAAAAGATGCTCTCTCGCAAAAAACGACTTCTTTTCTCCCAACTGTGAATTTGAAAGAATTCTTTTTACTGAGCTTCAGAAGAGGGGTAGTTGAAAAAATTTTGATTTTTGACGGAGTCAATTCAATTGCCAATCATCACGAACAAACAGATTTCGACATTATTACAGATGTGATGAGGGCTGTCTTGCCAAAGAAGACAGCACTAGATGAACCAAGAACAAGACTAACTAGGAATCTAACTTCTCAATTTTTGTATCTTTCGAAGGTTTTGTTGGGATTTTGAGTCCTATGGAAGACCATGGTATTAACCCAAAATGATACCTTATCTACCCAGGCCAGTCGAGAGCTCCAGTCGGGTCCAGCTACCCCCCCCCCTTGAAAATAAAGGCACCGTGGGCCCCTTACCGACCCGGGCTCATAGACAAAATCTTCAGTCTTCCCCTCGTCAGGCCTGGTCTTCGTCTAGACTTTCGAACTTTTGGCAGACCAGGGAATTATTGTATTTTCTTGACTCAATCACGAGTTCGTCTTTGGGTCTCGAGCTATCGATACTTGGGAACCTGAGAATTAAATTAAAGAGCTCGCGCTAAAAATTTTCAATTATACGGTGATAAGTAATTTTAGTTATTTCTTCATTTATTTACAAAAAACAAAAAAGAGATCGAGAGTAATTTGGGCTAGCGTCTGAACTTTTGAATTCTCTCTTTTGATTTTGTCAGAAAAGGAAATTAGAGTCTCTTTCAGTTATTCAGGAACAAGTTTGAATACTTCAAACCCTCTTCAGATGTGGGAATTGAGTTTACTGAAGTCCACTAGGTCTTGTCTAACATGAGATGTTCTCTAGATCAGAATTTTACATTCATTACTGGGTCTCAAGTTGTCGATTTGCGGTATATTTCCAAAGGAATGTGGCCTGAGGGAATGTAATTGATTCTTTGCTGAGTGCCGATGTTTGGATCTTCAAGAACCCATCGAGCCATGAATTCTTGAGAACCTGGACATAGATTTGTTTCCGAGTTTCAACTTCAAACCCCAATGGTGAAGCCTATCTCCATCTAGACTTTTGAACTATTTCCAGCAATTTTGGCAGACCAGGGAATTATTGTATTTCTTTGACCCAATCACGAATTCGTCCTTGCGTCTCGAGCTATTGATACTCAGGAACCTGAGAATTGAGTTGTTTCTGAGTTTTAACTTCAAATCCGAGGGTAGATCTTGTCTGCATCCCGCAGCTTTTTCATTTTCTGTACCAATCTGGCATGACAAGAACATCATTGAATCCTTTTTCCCCGATCACGAATTCGCCTTTGGGTTTCGAGCAGTCGATATTTGGGAACTTGAGTGTTGGATTGTTTCTGAGTCTCAAGTTCGAGAGCCAGAAGGTATTTTGTGCTTGCTCAACTTTTGAATTCTCTCTTTTAATTCTGTCAGAAAAGGAAACTAGAGTCTCTTCCAGTTATCCAGGACGAAGTTTGAATACTTCAAACCCTCCTCAGATGTGGGAATTTAGTTCACTGAAGACCACTAGATCTCGTCTAACATGAGATGTTCTTTAGATCCAAATTTTACATTCATTACTGGGTCTCAACTCGTGGATGATGCAGTATATTGCCAAGGTAATATTGTCTGGGGAAATGTAATTGATTCTTTGTTGAGTGTTGATGTTTGGATTTTCAAGAACTTACCAAGCTATAAATTGAATTAATTTTCTCCTCTAAGGTACGGCACATTATCATTTAATGACGATAAATTTATTTTTACAAAAACCGCCTAATTTATAATAAAATTAAAATAAAATAAAATAAATAAATAAATAAAATTTGCGCGAGCGCTTTCGATCAAAAGATCATCTTCAAGCGACGGGGACCGGTACCGATTCATCTCTCTGTTCTCTCTCACCGTCTCTTTTGTACCTCTTCAGTTCTGAAACTTCCGTCGCTTGAAGATGATCTTTTGATCGAAAGCGCTCGCGCAAATTTTATTTATTTATTTTATTTTATTTTAATTTTATTATAAATTCTGCGGTTTTTGTAAAAATAAATTTATCGTCATTAAAAGCTATAAATTCTTGAGAACCTAAAACTAGATTTGTTTCTGAGTCTCAACTTCAACCCCCAAGAGTAAAATCTGTCTCCGTCAGGCCTGTCGAGAGCTCCAGTCGGGTTCAAGACAAGGAACACAGCAGTCCCCCAAAATATTTTCGCCCCCTCCTCTTGAAAATAGGTGCCTTCCTAACAGAGTCGGGCCCAGGGACAAAATCCCCAGTTGCCCTCCCCCCTCGTCAGGCCTGTATCCATCAAGCAAACTCCAATAAGTGAAGCCTATTTTGGGTTTAGAAAACGGTTTCCTGAAAGTCTGACGACGCCATATTCACCTTACCTCTCACAAATGCGGTTGCCGCGGTCTATTTGACAACTTTCAGAAAAGTCTCAACAAAACCGATCTTTAGAAGTCAAAAGTAGCAAATCAACTCTCTTCTGTTCACATCCAATCCACTGCGATCCCACAAGGGTCAACTAGCTATAAGCCATATCCGATCTCAACCTCCAAATTGAACTCTCTCCTCGACACCATATTCTCCAATCTACAAGGAGCGTTTGCTCTTGTCACTTGATAAAAGTCTCGAGGGCAATTTATCCTTCCTTCTTCTGTCTTTCTTTCATACCAGACCCATATGAGTGCAATTTCCCTAATAACTACTGCACTACTCTTCCTTCCAGTCCATTCAAAACAGCGTCTACTGAGGAGAGGTTTCAAGTGTTCATCTTTATCTAATTGTCATAAACAATCTGATGAACTTCGTCCTCTTCTCCCATTTCAAACGACTTTTTGTAAATCTTCTCAGTATCTTCTACAAAGCACAAACGAGCCGCACGTTTACTTCAACTCACTCTCAATAGGGTTTCCTCGTGGGCCTCGGATTGTGGACTACGTTTTTCAAGAAGAAAACCCCGTTCTACTTATATAATCCATAGAAGGTCCCGTCTTTCCCATTTCCGCAACTCCTCTTTCAGCCAATTCTACACCAAAGTTCGTGACCTCACCTTCAATTCCAGATAATTCTGCACTCCCCATATCAAAACTTCTAGAAGCCAAATGCATAAACTAGATTGATGTCCTCGAATATTTATCCCAGACTCGAACTGGACCTATTTGCAAGCTCCCTTCTCATCTACACAATTCTTCAATTTGCTCTCAACTGGACTACAAGTCCCCAATCAGGCGTAGATCCAAATGATCAATTGGGAAGGAGGAAAAGTCTAGAGCACGTTTTCTTCCAATATAGGCCAATCGAGAGTTAGTACTTCAATTTCTTCTATACATATTACAGATTTTTTGTTTCTTCTGTCTCTGCCGGAAATCCGCGCTTGCCAACAAATCTTTCCTTAAATCAGTGGATGGATTAGTCTGCTGCCTCAAGTTCAGCTCTTTGTGCCCTTTGCTTAACCAATACGCCAAGATCGATACTCCTTCACATATTCGCTAACTCCCTTCTGTCTACGACTCTGTTTCCGTAACTGTTATCCTTCTGCTCTCCCTCCGCTCCTCAATTATAAACTCGCTACTTTTTACATTATAACTCTATCTAGTTAACCCATTCAAATTCAAGACCCGTCTCCGTATCTACTCACTTACCACTCCTTGAGCATGAACGGGACGCCTGACGTTTGCCTCGACCTGGCCAACTTACCAATATCACCCACAACAGTCTACATAAGACAAATCAAAGCCATTATATTGAGCTAAAAATTCCGTTCTGAAAACCAATGCTTTACAAGTTCAAAACTAGTGCTTAATGGAGAAGTCTCGCTCTTTTGTACAAAAAACTCAACCTCCATAAATTCTGCTGAGCTATCTGCTATCTATTCTTGCTTCACTTACTTATCTCTCCTTTCCCCCTACCCACAAATTTGGTCTCCTTTTCAACTCTCTTTCATCCTTCCAAGCCATACAAGACTACATCGTTCAGCGCATTCTAACATCTTCTCCATCTTCAATTGCCTTCCTCTGGATTCCTAGTCATATCGATCTCCCAGAATACGACGCAGGGGACCCAGCAGACAAGCAAACCCTGCTCTCTTTCTCAATCGCTGATCTTTTCTCCTCTCGGCCCACAACTAAAAATCTTACTATCGTTCTACAATGATATCAATGATATCATTACAGGTACAACCTTTGGTCTTCTCATTAAATAATACCCTATCATTTGGTTCACGTCAACTCGTTCCTCGCGCCATGGATAAATAGTCACTGCTCGACTAAAAATTCAGCAAATCCGCTTTACTCACTGACGCTCCACTCACATGCCAATACTTCCATGCTCAGGAATTATTTATCTCCCTTTTCCCCCTTAATAATCAAACCTCTCTTCTCTCTTCAACGACTTGAATCCCTTACTCACACTACTAATACTCTCAAATCCCTACGATCCACACTTCTCTTCGAGCTAATGAACCTTTGAACAGCTGAATAGCTCCTGGAAGAAAAAAGAACCAACTTCAAAATTGATGGCTCCGTGTATCTTTACCCTTACGCCCAAATCGTTCGGCCACATCTGGAAAGTAAGCTTTTTGGACAAAAACCCATCTCAGAGGAGAATATCGAGATCAACAAGAATAATAAAGGAAACGATCAAGAAAAATAAGATCCCTATTCATGATGTTTTGCGAGATTACCACGGAAAATCTAGATTTATATACTTGTAATATTCAACGAAAAATAGATAATGCATGAGCAAGGTGTAATTACGAATTATTGTGAAGTCAAAAAAGAAGAATTCGCGTTTAACAAATTCCAACAGTTTCCTTTAAAATAAAAATTATTATTCAATCAACGTCACCACAATGCTTTAAATGTTTCCGAATTAGAGAAATTCGAATCGCTCTTTTCATTTCCAAAAAAGAACGTTACGGAAGTCGATAAATTTTCCGTTCTTCGTTCTCCTTTCGTTTTCCGGATTCAAACGAACATGAAAAATCTCTTCGTTATTTTTCGCGCTGGAAAGCGATCTTTGCCAAATTTCCGCGTAGACCAATGCCGACATGAATGGGAATAAGCTCGAATTCAGGGCGAGGAAGAATTCGGTACGACACCTATTCACCATTACAGAAGGGCTTTTTTTTTGTGACCTTTCCAACGGTACCATCATTAAACTGAAGTATGGAGCGCGCATACTGTCTACGTGGGCGATGAATCGTGTACCAAGTATAGGGGTGACGCATAACCTGGAAGAGCGAGAGGAAGGAAAAAGAGAAGCGGATGGAAAAGAAACTGCGTAATACAATACGAGAAACCGAGAGATGATGATTCCGAGTAGCTTTTTCGCGAACGGCTTTCCCTCAACGCAACCGTACGCCAAAGTTTGTTGGGAAAACATTTTCCTGTTCGATATTCGATGACGCAATAAAGAGACACTCCCAAAAGAGTTCCCGAGTTTCCTGTGTGCGAGTGTACTGAATTTAGCGCGAATGAAAAAGTAATTTTATGAAACAGAATAAGAGTTGATATCTCTGAAATATATATTAGTGAAAATTCGAGAAGCAGAAAAAGTGTCAACATCTCTTGATTAGTATACATTAAATTTTTACACCTTGATATCACATTTCGAAGACAATACAATTCACGTACCCCGGGGATTGCGAATGAAAGAATTTGCAAGTTCTTTCTTTTTTGTTTGATAATTTTATGGGAATCTAAAATAGAATGACGTCAAAAACAATATTATACGCGAGTAAATCAAAAATCGCGACTTTTTGCCATAGTTCTATCGCACTAGATTGATGTAACATCTTCACTCCAAACTCTCATCTTATACACAATAATACAGTAATTTATTCTGTTACAGAATATTATACAGAATTATGGTAAAATTCAAGAAATACGTGATGAAAATAATGTATGCAGAAGCACAACTTTATCAACTTTTTATCCTACTCAGTAAAAGTAAAATAACCGACTGATTAATTCTGACGTTGCAGGTCCGAATCACAGTAAGCAAAACGATCCAAATTGTTGCCAACACATGACTTTATCTTTTGAAGCCCTGAGAAGCCCAGGGCTTCAAAAGGATTTCAACTGGGCCTCTCAGTGCTTCAAGCGAGCTTCAAGAGGACTTCAACTGGGCTTCTCAGTGCTTGAAGCGGGTTTCAAGCAGGCTTTGAAAGGGAAAAACAGGGGTAGCAATTCTCAAGTGCCTCAGAGTGCTTCAGAGTCCTTCAGATTGTTTACCGGGAATAAACGCGAAGCGAGCAAAAATTTTTTCAAGAGCGGCGCAAATTTTTTAATAGCCTTAGACGCAAAATATTCAAGTTCGCCCCTGCTTATAAGAATAACATACCTAGATCTTCAAGTTGACTGTTAGAAATGAGAAATTTTTTAAATGCTCCAGGGTTCCAGAACTTCTCAGTATTTGTTCATAAATCTCTGGCATCTAAGAAGCTTCTAATTTCCAAATCTGATGATCTCTGCTTTATGTTTCATTCTTACTTAGGAGTCAATACTTGCGTTGGCAACAAGATATAGTTTTGCATGCAAGTAATTAACCTTCTGACACAGTCCGTTGCAGAGATACTAATTTGACATCAAAATTTCATCCATGATTGATAATATTTTCTTCATTAGTGATACACCTTGCAATCTGTCCCCTCAGCGCTGGACCAGTCTGATAATAAAATTTACAAATCTCTTTAGTCAATACCGTCCTGTCCATCTGAAGTACATGGGTGATAACGCTGCCAGAAGATGTTCTCAAAAATCCATATCCTTCATTTCTCAAGAGACCTTAAAACAGAGTTTGACGGACTTTGACCAATCTATCAAAACCAATCAGGAGAAAGATATCTCTCCAAGTAGTAACTGAGGTACGTTTTTCTTAATTGACTCAATGTTACAGAGAACTGCAGTATCAGCGTATAACGACCAGGAGAAAAGTATCTATCATGCTGGTGTCCAAGGTACATTTCTCCTGAATGCAAGAAATCTGTATTTTACGCAAAATCAGAAGGAAAACCTGTATCTTTCTTGAGGATCAAAAATTTGTAGATCTGGTAACACTGATGGGTGCGTTACCCAGTAAAGTTTTGTGATGCAAACATATTACTCTACTTCCACCTTGATTTCTCTATGTGACATTAAATACAACATAAAGTCCATCACCATGACGTCACATCCAATGATAACAGTGTAAAAATACAGTACAAGAGCTTTCAGCAGACATTGATTCCCATAAGAATAGCATTGGTAACATTTGATCAAGTATCAGTTTTTCAAAATGAAAAATAAATAAGTAATAAGAATAATAAAGGAATTTATAAACATGAAATTGTATTTTAGGTTGTTTCAATTATTTATCAGCACTGCCTTTCACATGAAAGCTACAAATATGAAATAAGAAACAATTGACGTTTTGGATACCCACGTTAATAAATAATTAAAACAAGTAATAAGAAGTTTATATCAGTCATCCAGAGGCTATTTGTTACTTGAGAATCAACTTTTTAACTTTATTCATTTTCTTTTGGATACTGATATATGATCAATATTACACTACTCAACAATTTAAAATTGATTGAAAAATGCTGGAATGAGAATATGTGATTCTAGAAGTAGAAGTATTTTCAACGAGGAATTGAATGCCGCTCTTAGTTTTTAGGCTTGCTGGAGCCGTTTCTGAGTAATGAACGTGTTTTGTTGCCGCGCGTTGTTGCAGAACGAATCAATGATAGCTGCATCAGATACTACTATTGTTGATGGGTTACGCAATGACGCGCGGCAACAAAACATGTTCATTACTCAGAAACAGCTCCAGTAAGCCTAAAAACTAAAAGCGGCATTCAATTCCTCGTTTAAAATACTGCTAGAATCACATATTCTCATTCTAGCATTTTTCAATCAATTTTAAATTGTTTAGTAGTGTTATTTTATTACCCATGCTATTCTTACAGGAATATCATTTATTCACTAGAAGAAATGAGCGTAATATTGTTTTCAAATAGTGTAGGGAACCATCAACAGACTATTGAGTATCAATATTATTCATAATTAGAAATATTTTCTCTTTATCAAGATCACAAAATTGGTGGGAATTTACTGATAACACAAGATTTTGACTTTACATGACAGTAGAATATTTCACTAACAAATTATTTCAAAGAACCAAACATGGTTGCTTTTAGAATCAAAGAGAAACAAATTAAGGTGAATCTCCGAGCAAATTTCATCAGATTCAAAATCAACAATAAGATGAATTTGATATTGCACATACATATGTACTAGAAAATAACAAAAAATCAGACACTAACAAAATATTGGGATGAATTTGCGGCACAAAATTCAAAAGGACTTCAAGGTAGAAATAGATCAATGAACACAATGGAGGTCAAAATAGTCCTTGTTTAAACTATATAAATAATAAATAATACAGTACAATGTACTTTTTGTAAAATTTTGTTGTCAGTTACAGACAATAAAGGAGGGAGGGTATGATGGATCAACATGCTATCTGGAATTGTGCCTCTAGCTGATGGCAACACTTGCATTCAAAGTCCGTGTTTTAGGTTTGACATCATCAATGCACAGTGATATTATCAAAGAACAGAAAATTTGAACACAATGCAGCTATCAGCTGAAGATTCTATTCTAGAAAACTTGGTGGTCTATTTAGTCTCTTTTCTTCAGTATTTCATTCAAAATAAAAGTATATTATACTAAACCTGTTGACCCAAATGAAATTCTAAAGCTTTTTCAGTATTCTCATCAACATTGAATAAAGCCTAACATTTTTACGGCACATCAACTGATAAAAAGAGTAAAAATGCAGAACTGCAGCTTTCAGCAAACTTCATTTCCCACGAGAATAGCATTGGTAAGATTTGATCATACATCAGTATTACAAAATGAAGGATAAAAAGAATGCAGAAGTTCATAGTTGTAATCCAGAAACTATCCAGTATTTGAGAATCAACTTTTCATTCCTTATTTATTCTTTATTTTGAAATACAGATGTATGATCAAATGTTACCAATGCTATTCTTGTGGGAATTGATTATTCACTGGAAGAAATTAGCGTGATATCGTTTTCAAGTATGCATTGCCACGTCACCGGTGATGAACTTTATTCTTACAGGAATCAATATTTTCCCAGGAAGAAAGGGGCGTAACATTGTTTTTGCATTGCAACGTCACCAGTGATGAACTAACGTCACCAGTGATGAACTAACGTCACCAGTGATGAACTTGATTGTAGACCTGGATTCGACAAAAAATCTTGATTAAAGAGGAAAAGTCGATTCACAACTTCAGATGAATGAGATTCGACCAAGGTTGAAAAGACATCAAAATGACCTCGTTCTTCCTTCTCCTTCTTTCCCAAAACAAACACAAGTCATAAATGACGTCATTGAGAGATCAGATTTGAAAGACCAGAAAATATTATAAGTTCTGAGTCTCGAATCTTCCAAAATTCTCTAGTCAAGAACGCAAAATTTTTTCTTTGTACAACTCTTTCTAGTCAATTCTATTCTCAAACTCAAGCTTCAATTTTACATATTTTCACATGGGGCGAGCGTTGGTAGACACAAGTAGTCTCTGCCTTGAAGTACCAACACTGATGAATTCTCTGGACTTAGATTTTCACTAAGGCATAAACAGCCGTTCATTTTGTTATAGTGTGGAAACTTCTCCTTTTCATCCATCAAGAATTATAAGGCTTTCAACATGTGCCTACACCTCTTACTGTCGATCTCTTCTCTAACAATACGCGCTTTATACATTCAAGCTTCCACATATCGATCGAATAAATCTCACTGACTGAATTTCTGGCAATTCTTGCCCGAGAGTGATTCTAAGAACTATTTCCATAAAACACGAACAATGCTCCTCACTTCAGATATAATCAAAATTAACCATGAAAATTCAATGCGTTCAAGGACTCGTTAGAATTTCAAAAATATTCATGATTTGTTCAACGATAAAATCTTCAGTTGCATAATCTATTCTAGGATATCGAAATGAATATTTCAGTTCATTCCCGAAAATAGAAAATAATTCCGCAAGAAAACAAAATCACGAACAGGAAATATTTTCATGCCACTGTATAAAAGGTGAATGAAGAGCTTAGACGGAAGGGAAGGTTGAAATTGTAAATACGCATTAACAAGAAATGGGGTATGAAAGACACAGACGTCAGCAATTAGTTATGGAGATACGTAATACGAAATAACATTCCCGTATTCAAAAAGGTTTCCTCGTACTTGCTTCGGAAATGCAAATCACAACACATAGTATTTACTATTCGGTAACCCCTTGCTGCACGCAAAAAGGAATCTTACATTCAACGCTCAAGGTCATAATAATAAAGCGAAAGTCTATTTTCGCAACTCGAACACAATACCTACAATCGGGTAGGAGACAAGTTGACAACTACTTTTGCGCATCTTTTGAGCGCAAAGTCTTCGATGTTGGTACAGATTAGACACAAGGCCACACACGCGATACACACCGCTAAGTAGACATTTTCACCACGGAATTCGAATCATACCCAGTTTGAAATATCGATCACAAAGTAGGGTACTCAACGTATACATTCGTCAGATATTCGTCGGAATGTTACAATAACAATGATGGGCGCGACAAAAATTTTCGTCGACATAAATAAATATCTCATTCGAATGAATTCAATGTATCAATTTTTGGCATTTTCTCTACTTTGACACCTCCTAGAGGAACGAATGTCAGACGAACCTTCCGCACTAAAATTATTATTATTCGAGGAAAATATCGCACATTCTATAAGGAATCCGTTACATTTTCTGAAGGAAAGCAATAATTATTTGATTGATGATGAACATTATTATTTATCCGTTGAGAGAAGGAAAACGGAAAAGAGAATAAGGTCTTTTGTTGTTATCGATACCTTTTCGGGCTACGGGAACATTCGTCGTAGAAAGTGAAAGCGTTGAGGGAAAAATTACCGCGACCTTGACCGTGCCACGCGCTCTTCCCTTATCGATTTTTTCATGCGCTCTTCTATCGTCTCGTCGGAAACTTTCCAATTTTCAGACTCGAATTCGTTGCTTACCATGGCCCTGGCTCAACGCCTACGTGTTCGGGCTTTATTTCCCAAAAAGCTCGCAATTGATTAAACTTTCCTTCTGCTCCTCCGTTGGTAACGACGCTCGCGCTCTAGCTTCCTTCCACCCAGACAATTATTTCGGCTGAATAATTTCTGCCGTTCTTTCGCGCCGTACGACTCATAGATTATATTTCTTAGCAGCTAATATAAAATGAGACGACCATCTAACGCATAGCGTTTCGCTCGCCTGTCGAAGAAAAGGCAAAATTATAAGTATGTTATTTTTCATACTACGTTGTCATGGAGCGAACTTCAGCCGAATACGATGAAACTAGTTTGTGAACAGATTGAATTAGAAAACTACTATCTTTAAAGACCAGAGATAGGAAGACACAAAATAAGTTATCAACAGAATAAGAATCATCAATTAGATTCGAAGCTATATCGTATTTACCTTCGTTCTGTTTCACGATACTCCATAGATCGGACTCGACTTGAAAGTACGATACCTATCGTGATTGTACAACGGAAACAAGTTCGAAATGTCGATTACTACGCTCTTCATTCGACCGCAATTCGCAGACATGGTTAGATTTTTGGCCAAATTCGACTGAGATCGGCGAAGGAACTATAACTGCACAGTTACGATTAAATTAGTCGTTTTACATTCGATGAAGTTAGGCACATAATGAACATTAAGGGTCAACGTGAAGTAAGGAGTACTGAATACGAGAAGTACTGCATTAATTCAGAAAATTACGTACTCAACTTTCATACGTCAGCACATCTTCAAAGTGAGATTCAGCTTCAAAATTCTTCGTCCCCTCGTACGCCGAAACAAAAACCGAGGAATCTTCTACGCACAGCGCTAATCAAATGGAACGGAATACAATCATTTGAGTATTGGAGCGAATGAAAGTTGAAGAATAGAATTACAAAACGACTACTCACATCCATCGAACTCGAATGACAATTTTCATCTTGCGGGGACATGACAGACAGCTTCGATTGATTCAGCTGGTAAGGTGTATGTGAGGAGCACCTGACTTGAGCACGTTGAAATTGGGCCGACAATTATCTCGGAAATTACCGAAGAAATTTAAATTTTAAATCTGCTTTTTGTCTTTTTGACTTTTATTATTATTTCAGTTGATTAAGAACCAATCAAATCTCAGTATAATACGTACAAAATGCAGCGAACAGCAGCAAGCTTGAAGAATCCAGCGTGATAATAATATCATGATAATTGATAACAAGGCCGAAGTGAAATCTGACTCAATTTTATATCGTCTTCATTCATTTCCTTGAATTTGATCATCATATTTTCGTAATAATGGGAAGATTTAAGAAGAAGAAACGATCAAGACCGTTCGGACATTCCGGAGGTCCACGCAAAACTTCTCAGCCGGGTGCGGCGGATATCAGGAAGTAAGTTTCACAATTCTAGAGTACTTACTGTGGCCATGATACTCATTATTTCGTACTAATTCTTACGTTTCTTCGATAACATAGGCAGCGTGATAAAATAAATGCACCTCCTACGAATCCTGGTGTTCAAAACGTACCAAGAAGCTTGAAAGAGTTCGCTAAACTCAAAGAATTGGCGCATAAATCGACCAAAAATACCGAGATCGAGAATAAGTCGAAAAAATCGCTAAATGAAAATGATAAAACTCAGAAAAATTATAACGCTTCTGATCAAATCGCGTCCGTATCCTCCAAATTCATGGATAATGAACAATCTGATGTTGCTAGCGCTGATACTGTAGCCGTAGATCGCGAAAAATCTCACTTTGTTTCTATCAAAAAGAAGAAGAAGTTGAAATTACAAAAGCTTAAAATGAAAAGAAAATTGAAAGAGGAGCTGAAGCGGAAGGAGATTGAAGAAGATGAGGCAGAGCCAGAAATAGTGAAAGACGTGATAAAATTCGGTGAAGTGGTTCACCGGCCACCTCAGATTTCAACGCTTCCAAGAATAGTTTCAAAACCTGGTTTTGCTTATCGAGTATGTTCCTTCTGCTATCATTCTCGTTATTATTATTTAACTTTAGTTCAAGTTACTAAAGACTATCAACGTTTTTCTCAAACTTGATTTGTAGAATTTTGCACATCGAAAACGATTTGAATTCATTTTTGCACGCTAGAATATGCTACGAATAGTTTTAATGAATACTAGAACTTAATTGTGATTTTTTGTTCTGTAATCTAGCCTGGACGAGCCGATGATTTACTCGTAAAATCGATATTGAAAGGAAATACGGACGTCTCTTACAAGACCCAGTTGTGTGCGAAAAGGAAACATTTGTCACTATCAGACCAAAGACAATTGGAAGCAGAGAAAAATAAAGCAATGTCAGTGTATAGAAATTTGAAAATGAAACGAACGAAAATTAAATCATGATATTATGACAATCGTAAATTATCGTCCATTATTGTTCAGTATGAGAATATTCTTCTATTTCTTCATATTCGTTGAATTTTTCTTGATTCTTGGGAATCTTCCATCAGTCACAGAACGAGATGAGAGTCGTTCGTCTAAATTTGATTTATTTTCTGAACTTAGGAGTATCTACAGGTTCTTCATGTTTTGAAACAATCTATTATGAATGAACTTGTGGGCAACCTAATTAAGCTATTATCGAAAGAATAATTATTGTGTACTTTTTCAGCAATTTTCATCTTTCTTGCCATAATACGAGTATCAAGCGAGTTTTGAGACACTCGCATTTAAAAGCGGGAAAATAAGGATTGTAAGTCATTTTTGTTTCGCTCCTTTTCTACAAAAATAGCGCTTATTTATAAATTTTCTATCAATTATTCAAACTCAATCAAATTCGATACTGTTCTTAATTGTTTTAAAATATGCCGTGGGTTGCCACTTCTTGATTCTACCATTTCTTTGTGCTTAATGACCTGATGAAATGTTCTCGTAAATGAATATTACTTACCAACTCATCGAGCTCACGGCAGGTGGAGCTGACGGCAGGTGATAGGGATTCAATAATAATTTTCTTTTTTAATGATTCGTCTAGATCGAAGAAAGGTTTGCACTATTAAATTATTGTATTTTATTTTATGTATTCAATTTCGCAAGCAGCAAAATTTCATTCTCGAATGCCAATCTTTGCGTTGAGATGTTGAACAAAGATTACAAAAACAAATGCAATCGAAAAAAAAACTGTCGTAAGGAATATTTTATTTGAAAAAAATTATCAAAACGAGAAACAGGGTGACCAAACATACACTATTTGAGAGTATTATATTCTTTTGAGGTACGAAAAAAAGAGGCCTCTCTCTTTTCCTCAAAACCATCAATTTATACTCTTTTTGAGAATAATCATACTTTTTATAGGTACTCTTTTCCAAGCGTTTTGTTCTCTTGTTTCTCTTAAACACTCTTTTTTCAAAACTTGAAATGTTACAACCTTTTTTTTCTTGTTCTTTTTTTTGTTTTGCTCATCAGATACATTTTTGATCAAATACTCTTCCGTCGTTGGAAAAATCTGGTCATCCTGAAGAAATAATTGAAAAAATCTCAGAAACTTGGGCAAAAAGCTTCAAATAGTCAGACTAATTTCCAATAAGCTACGCAATTCTTGATTGTCGATCGGCTATATCAGTTAAATACGAATATTTTTTCCCCTCTCTTCAGAAATAGGCGATGATTGGGTTGCAGTCTAAGTGATTACCATATAGTAGATATCCTTTGTATGTTGAGCGCCACTCTTCGCCAGCACCAGTTCAGGGGTTATTTTTCAGGGTTTCAAAGACAGTTTTAAAAATGAAAAAATTGAAGATCTGGTAGAAAAATTCTTATAGTTTGTGAAGCCGTCGCTATGCGCCCTCGTCATTTTTATAAGGTTATTTTTCAGGTTTTTGAAGACGGTTTGAAAAATAAAAAGATGGAGGAAAAGTGGATTTTTAGATTGGTGCAGGAAAGAAAAACTCATATTTTCCTTTATTTTTTGTAGTATAGTACATTTACTGCCATTTTCGAGGATACAGGCGAATAGTTAGACTCTAAAACTATTTTTATTAATAAAAAAACTATATCTTTTGGCGAACTCTATCAAAAACAAAGTTCAATATTTGTAGCCTTTCAATTTCACTAAACCGAATCGCTTCAATAAATAGGTAGGTACTCTACATGGGAGGAACTGATGAGTTACAAACGTATGATGTATATCATAAATATGGTATGAAAATCTTATTGACTTAATTATTATTTTGTTTGTTTCCATCACTCTTCTTCTTAAACTTAGTCAAAGAGGAACGCTCTATCAGGTACCATCTTGAATAATTATTGATGTATACTAATAAAACAAACGTCTCATTTCAAAATCATTCTTTTATACTTCCCAAATTTCCAAAACGAAGACGAATAGATTTTTGAATCATTTCCATGAACTAGAAAACTTCCTTCTCGATGGCACCATGTTTTTCAGAACGTCTATGACCTTTCGGTTTCCTGCTTCGTATCTCAATGGTGACCTCTTACAAGGAAATCCCCTTAAACGTACCAAAAATTGATCAGATTCACGACTATTTTTCAATTTTTCAAAATCTTCTCGAAACATAGAAAATAATCTGGAATAGGTATTTAAAAGCTCTTAAGAAGAGGTTTTTCTCATACCTTGCGACGATCTGTCAAGAGAGCCCAAAAGGAAGATGATTTTCAGTAAATCTGATGTACTCTTTTTCACAATCAGTTTTGATTTTTGACGCTTAGGGGGATTTTCTTGTGACGGGTTACAAACCGACGAACTTTAGTGCTCTCTCGATTGCAATGAATTGACTAATGCTCGAGTCATCCAGAATGTAGGAGCATGACGTTCGCTCTACTTTTCTCTTCTGATAAGAAATCATGTGATTGCTCGGTTCTTCTCTCGAGATGATTTTCTGAATCGGCATCTCGTCGTGGTCTCGTTTTGCAAACGCTGAGTTTGAATTCAGATCATAATCATCAAACTACAGTATTCTTCCTTTTTGTGGTATTTCTATCTCATTCGTTTTATTCTATCATAATCCTCATATTACGATGGCCGCTGTTGAAAAGGTAAGTCTATTCATCATCTTGGTTCACAGCATAAGATTCATCATTGTGATTCAACGTAACACTTGTAATTCTTTCCACAGAAGACCTCTCTACCAAACGGTCCACAGCCAGGTGTAACTTATCCACTGAAAGTAACTTATTGTGGTAATTGCCATCTGCCAATAGAGTATTGCGAATACTATCCGGAATATGATCGTTGTAAAGCTTGGTTGGCTCAGAATTTACCCGAAGAGTTTGAAAAATTAGACGTCGGTGGTAATGCAGATGATGAAAATAGTGAAGAGAAGAAACGACAGAAACGAGGCGGAAAAGGTTCGTTCTCTCTTGTAAAAACTGTGGCCCCAGTTTAAGGAGTAAGAATTGAAAATCGTGTTCTTCTAAGAACTGTAAGGAATTCAAAGTTTACCGATGTAGCGAAAATAATCGTTCAGTTGGTACTTAGAGATTGACATGAAAACGTAGATATGAAGTTTCATTCTATGTAACTGTATTTTAGAAGCACGGGATAGATATTTGTGTCTCGTTCTCTCCACCTCGTCATTCACGGTAACAGAAGCCCCTGTTCGAGTGGCTGAAAATAATCAATTATTTTCTGTTTGATTTTTAGGTATCATTAAAACGAAGAAAAAAGAAGGACCGAAACAAATATGCGTTTCCAGAGCCACCAGAGGAAAAAAGAAATCTGTGACTGTTGTGACCGGTCTGAATTCATATGGTATAGATTTGAAAGTAGCTGCAAAGTTTTTTGGTACAAAATTTGCTTGCGGTAGTTCCGTTGTTGGAGAAGATGAAATAGTCATTCAAGGTGATGTGAAAGATGATCTGTTCGACGTGATACCCGAAAAATGGCCCGAAATAGACGAAGATGTCATCGAAGATTTAGGCGATCAAAAGAGATGAAATGAATGTCAAGATTCATGATTAAAATTATTGTGTTTTTTCCCACGAACTATTCTCCCCTTGAAGTATAATTATCGTGTGTACTATTTTCTATTTTCATTTATATGTGTTGATATAAAATTTGTTATTCTAACTTTCTAGTTTTTTTTTTCTGAGTTTGACTCGGATAAATACGGAAGGAGGAATAATTTCATCATCGTATCCCATCGAGAATCGAGAGAAATTTAGTTCTCTTGCCCTCAGGTTTCGTAATCTATTCTTCTTTTTCCATTCGGTCAGAATGCTTAATGTCTTCGTGATACCGAGGAAAACAATTTTCATTCCTTTTTGATCGATGAAGAAACAAAACGTTTAAATTGGGATTAAAAATTAGAGACAGCAACGTTTACTGGTAAAGGTTTTTTTTTTCTCATCGTTGATATGGACGTACGTCGGTTAGTATGTTTAATGTCTGAATTTCTGAAATAAAACGAATACATTTAAAAAAATATAATGTCAATCTGACTAGGAGATGATTCGATACATTTTTAATTCTCAATTCCTCACTTTCTGCTATAATTCTAAATTATCGATTAGAATAAACAAATTTTCAATCATTAAAACAGGAGCTATGGTAATACACCTACTCTCAATGTAGAACTCACGATTGACTCACACCTACTCTCGTAAATTTACATGATTCTGGGAAACAGGACAGAAATTTTAAAGAAAGCGAATGTGTTGGAAATATAATATTGGAAAACTTTTTGCTCCAACATCATTTAAAATACTCGACCTTGAATAGCCACGTGACCATCGTTACCGTTGATAAAAACAAAAACAAATTTTGTTATCACGTGCTCTTTCAATCTTTGCGAATGGAAGACGTGATGGAAACCGGGTAATGAAAGAATTTCGGTCACACTTTGTTCAATCCATGGTTCAGTCATTTATTCTGAATCTATTCCACAATCCATATTTGTGTTCTAGAGATGGTTGACTACTGGGAAACGGATGTGAGACTTAATCCTCGATGCTCTCATGGTAAACTTGTTCTCGAGATCATCTTCTACCGCTAGTAGAACCACTCTTAAATACGTGTTCTGTTTCAGGACCAACGCTTTTATTTTCGAGGAAGAATGCGGATCGTAAGTTCTATGCCTGTGCAGCATTTCGCGATCAAAATCAATGTCCTTTCTTCCTCTGGGAAGACGAATCTAATAAGAAGGAAATACCCGTTGACGATTCTCTCAACAAACTACTTTCGAAATTCAGAACTTATCGAAAGAAAGTCCGAAGGTAGCAAAATTTTTGATGCAATCTTTACTCAGCACATGTCTACCCATACGAGTGAATCCGAATATCAGATGATGCGTTCAATTTCGTTCTAGGTTTGTTAAGACTGACGCGAAAAAAAGTTTCTGTTATTCCTGCGAGGTATTGTTTTCTTCAGGCCTTTCATCCAAACACGTCAATCACGACGTAAAAGAGATCGTAGACGATACTACTTTACGTTACCCGACGCTGGTAAGATAAGAATTTTCAATGTATGCCTTCTCAAATGAAGATCCATTATTTAAAGACCTGTCACAGGTAATGACGCCAAAACAAGAATCTAAAGGCGAGTCGCAATTTCATTTTGCTGATTCTACGATCAATACAATCTGTAACTTTCTGGAGCAGTTGGAAATCTCAACTGTTATAACTATCGGATGTCCGACTATTCATGAGTTCATCTCCAATGAAAAATCCAGTCAATTGGAGTCTTTATTGCTTGATATAGATTACCGATTTGTGAGTTCGTCTATCATATTATATTATTGACCTGCATGAGGAGTAAGTGCTCAATTAGTTCGCAAATTTCAGCTACAATTCTACGATTCAAATCAATTCCAAGTATTCAATATGTTCAACTGCCATATGTTTGATTCTGAGGGGTGGAATGAAGTCGAACGGCTGCTCAAGGTCGGAAAAACATGCGTTATCATTGATCCACCATTTGGGGGTCGTATCGAGCCTCTGGCCTGCACTTTAAATCATTTACTAACTATGAACAAATCAATCACAACTATTGATCTAACCAGTAAGTTTGTCGGCTCAAAACTTGAACTCAATTACTACTACTGTTTGATTTATTATAGTATACTCTTGTTCTAGTACTACTAATTTTACCGTACTTTATGGAACCAGTGGTCAAGCAGAGCTTACCGTCGTTCTCCATGTTGGATTATAGAGTTGAGTACGTCAATCATCGACAGTTTAGAAAGCGAACAGGTTTGTCTCTTACAGGGAATCCATTTTCGTGAATGTGACAATTTTACAGAAGAGTGAATAATTTTAGATGATTCTACCAATCGTGGGTCTGCTGTGAGAATTTTCACGAATGCCGGTGCATCGGCGATTGCTTTACCTCAAGAAGAAGGTTATAAGTATTGCGATTTCTGCGAACGTTGGGTTTGTAGTGAAAATCGACACTGTTTCCAATGTGAAGCTTGTACTTCGAAGGTACGCTTATCGATTTTCTTCTTCAGAAGATTTTGATGTATTATTGAATCGAAATTTTGGTTTTAGAATGGTGCACCGTATCGTCATTGTAAACGTTGCCGCAAATGTGTCAAACAAACATGGAAGCACTGTTTCGACTGCGGAATATGTAAGTTACCAGAGCATCGTTGCAAGAGGGAATGTTCGAAGAACAAGGTATTATTCTTTCAGATTACTCTATTCCGTCAGGAAAGTGCAATGATTTGTCTCCAATTTCAATGCTTAATATTTCAGATTGAGGCGGAAAAAATGAAGAAGCCTAAATTTCATCCGTATAAACGTAATAAAAGAAAGAAATCAAAAAAATAAGGGGCTTATTATCAGTTCATGAAATGAGAAAGAAGACAATCGCGTACCGTAAATGAAACGTTCTGAAGATTTTATGTTTGTTTCTTGAATATTTTAGGTTTTGTTTCTCTTCGTCGAATTATGTTGAAGCTTTCTTCATCCTGTTCTTAGTGCAACGAATTTGGACTGTGGTATGATGAACTTGTGAAATTTGTAACCGTTACTCGAAAAATCTGAAAAGTACTTCGTTCTATTTTTTGGTATCGCTCTGCCAACACATAAAAAATTACTTGAATAAGAGTAGATGATTCTTGAAGTATTTTTCATACCTAATTCAATGCCGTTTGCCGTTTTTCGATAGCACGTCTAGATTTCTTGTAATCCTCATCATTACTTGCAATAAATCGCCGTGCGTCGTCGCGAAACGTAACGCTGGTTCTTGTGCTGTGATACTAGCTGTTATCGTTGATCGAAGGGCGAGAACCTGTGTTACGTTTCGCCATGCCGCATGGCGATTTATTGCAAGTAAAGATAAGCATTACAAGAAATCTAGACGTGCTATTGGAGAAGGACAAACGGCATTGAATTAGGGGTGAAAAATACTTACAGAATCATCTATTCTTATTACGCAGTGATCTATCAGAAAATTTGATTTCTCTTTTCCATTAGAGAGGAAAAGGTTGGATCTAATGATTATAATTGAGCGTGAGAATCGGCTGTTCTAGAAATGAATCTGTGATTTCGGTCAAATTTGATTATTTATTGTTAAACAAGTCTTGTTCTGTAATTATTTTGGATCAATTTCTATAATAATGGAGTAGACTTAGTACTTTCTTCGCGCAAATAAGTATATGTAATTTAGTCTTTCAGCTACATGTGAAGCTAAAATCTAATCTTGTTACTTTGCTCGCAAAAATCGTCATAAAGCAAATGAAAATATCGTTAAATATAAGCTAATTTTTCAAATGTTACAAGTTTTTGTTTCAAAAGTTCAAGCAAAATGTATCCACAGCTTGATATACAGAGAAAACAAAGTTTGTTATGTCAAGAAATAAATGCTCGTTTGTCTTGAATAATTGCTTTTCTTTACACGGAACCTATTTTCTGATAATAGATCATAAGTACTAGACATGACCGATCTTAGATGTTTTTTTATAATAGTTGACCTTATTCATCAGTTCAATATCCAAGTTTTATCTCTAAATTTTCTGAATTTAATTCTCAGTCGAGGGATAGAGGAGGGAAGATTGGATAGTCGATTCGATTTTTCAAATATTTTCAACTTCTTTTTTTTTTTTTGACTCAAGAATTATGCTGAGGAGAATATGATCAAAAGGATCTTCTATTTAATGTTTTGCAGAATAAGCTCACGAAAGGAAAGTTTTTGAAAAAAAAAAAGAAAGAAAGTCGTGGCTAGTAAGTAGTTTTCGTTCTTGTTTGTTGATTGGAAGCCGAGGGAGCGAGAATGTCAGGTTTAAGAAGCGGTAAAGAATCAGGATGAAAGCACATTCTGAATGCTGAAAATAGGATTAGGCCTATATTTAATAATTTTATTGTAGATTTAATCAACTTGCTAAAGGTTATGTTGGAGCTTCATAGTCTAATTTTGCATCTGTTCAACTGAAAAATTTCAAACATCAAATAAGTGGATGAAGAATAAAATAAATTGATGCTGTGCTTTTGTAGGCTCTTTTCCTCGAATTGTAAATCTGAAAAGTTAATTTTTAAAAAGAATAATCGTAGAAAATATGATACACAGCAAAACTTTTCCGCTCTTACGTTCGTGATGCGATAAATTATTTTCATCCAAGAAACTTCGTCAAGACTCATTCTATTTCATTTCGATTGATATTTCTTCATCGACTTCGGTGAATCAGTTACCTTTTTTAATCAAAAATTTAAGAATATTCGAACGTCGTGAGTTAGCGACTGAGGTAAATAATAACCAGCCTTGACTTGGTTCGCATTATGCGTTTTTTTCCCTCACCGTTTATGGCTTCTTTTCCTATTAACAATGGTGAAATAGTTTATAAAAGGTACCGTATGAAAGTAAAAAATATGTATACGCATTTATCGATGATCTCGACGAAGGATGAGGTCGGTTATTTATTTATCAATTTTAGTTCAGTTACCGTCTCAGTCGTGATTCTCCTACAGTGCGGACGAAGTGCAACGTGTTTTTATCGTCGTAACGCCACCGACCCGTACTAAACCTGTAGCTTAATCGTTTCGAGAAGAGATAAGACCTAAGAAAAGGACATCGTTATACGCTTCAATCTTACTGAGACGTAAATCTGTTTTCTCAATTTTCGTTTTTTTTTCTCTCGGTTTTGATTTTTATTTTCGAAAAATCGTCGTAAAGAAGAACGGAAAGAACGAATCTACGTAAAGATGAGTCTTTCGGTCGGTCGACGTCATTGCATCCCAATCATTTACACGAAAGGAACGCATTACGAAGTTGGATACGATATAGTGAGTTTTTTTTATTTATTTTTTTCCAAGATACAAGTTTTTCATTAGATACCCAAGTTGACTTGAAGAAAAAATTAATTACAGTATAACTTTATGAGACGGTATAGTAGAATATACGCGGAATGTTAATAGCTTCTATACACGCAATTGAAAAAAATCTCACTTTTTTTTTCTAAAATAGAACTACAAAAAAGAGGACTGAAACTGTCTACTTTACATGGAAACCGCAGGTAACTCTTCTTCTTGGCCTAGTTTCTGAGGTAACTTGCCTCTAGCCTAATCTTCCAGAGTTTTAGTTTAATTTTCTCTCAGCTCGGCTAAAGAGTCGAGGTCATTTGACTTACTAGTCTTAGCCTGACAGTGTTATATTTTTCGTAGAAATAAGAAGATACGATGGGACGAGACGGAGAACTTTCTCCTCTTCTGCTGAGAAACTTTTCGGATTAGGATCTACATAGTCATTTAGTCCATTTAGCCTATAGTTTAGATTGAGGTAAACATTGGAAATGAGGTTTAGATTTCACATCTCTCTCTTTGGTTCCCTTGAATGATGGTGGGGCTGCATTCATTGCTTATTCCGCAGTGGTGTAACTAGCGCCCCCCAGAACTTCCAAAGTTTATGAGTGTTTTGTAATTTTCAAGACTCATTATATATTTTTTTCATTCTTAGCTTCTTTTGTTTTACCCCCCCCCCCCCCACCAAAAAAAAAAGAAACTTCTTAGTTACGCTACTGCATCTTCCTTTCCCATTTCCGGGCTTATCCGCCACAACTGTATTGATAGAGCAATTCCTGACTTTTAGTTCTAATACGGGTGGAAGCTTTTGCAGTGCAAAAACAAGACCCACTTTTCATTTTCTTATTGTCCTTATTTGCCCAAAAAGATATGAGAAAATCAGAGTCCATTGCATCTTTTACATCGGCAACGACGAATCCGCGAGTCTCATTGTTTATAGCCATAGTCCCTGTAATCCTATCGATGTTATTGGAAAATCAAATTTTCTTTATGTTCTCCACCTATACTTAGGTATACGAGTATCTATCTGTAACTAATGATCGAAAATATTCCAAATCTTCCTCTCATCGATTTACCGTAGCTCAAAAATCAAAATTTTTTCAAATCCCTAAAAATTTCCGCGAAAATTATGACGTCATAACGCGGGTTCTCCGCTAAAAATAGTATGTGGGTCTAGAATCGTTTTGCTGTAGGTCCTTCTTATGTGACTTTCCAAAACCATCCCTGGAATCTTTTCACCTCTAAAGAGGCCTTGTCACGAATTTTGACATGTTTCATGTCTTTGCTCTGACCCTGCACTCATTTGGAAATTTGCGTGCGTGCGTGCAGGTGACCTTGGGACTTACAATTTTTTCTCTCCGAGCCCTACCTTAATTTTGTTGGAAATGTGCGGGCGTGCGTGCGTGCATATTCGGTCTTTCTTGCTCATACTAACTTTATACTAAGTCTAGGAATCCCTCCTACTGTATCCAGTCCAAAACTATCTCCTTTGCTCTACCATTTTTTTCTCACCGAGCCTAAAATACTCTAAAGTAGACTTATACTGGACCAAGAAGCAGTCAGCCTAAAAACTCTAAAGTAGACTTATACTGGACCGTCCCAGAAAGCTGTCAGCCTAAAAAAGTAGACTTATACTAGACCAAGAAGCAGTCAGCCTAAAATCTCATCAACCCGAAATATACTAAAGTAGACTTATAGTACACCAAGATGGGGGCGAACGATCGGAGCATGCTTCCCTATAGAAGAAATGAAACATGATCTTTATTAATTTGGCTACGCCAGAAAATATTTTTGTTTCTATTTTTATTTTGAGCTCCTACAGATCTTTGTGTACAGAGTTGTGATGAATCGTTCATCTCCTTTAACCTTTTATCCTCAGTCTGACTTACAGTTTTGTGGATAAAGCAGCATCCTTTTATAATCTTCTTCTAGCTGTAATTGGTGTTGCCAGTTCCCCTTATACACTACCAGCATGCTTTTGAACTCAGACCCAAGGCTTTAGACGAAAAGTGAGAACCTTAGCCAAAATCTTCCTCTTTCTCGCTCGTGTACCCTACTTCTGTGAGAACCTCGAGCTAAATCCTCTACTGGTCGTTAAATCTTCCCTTTTCGTGAGCAAATATTCAGCAGATTCTACGGAATTCCCCAAATATCAATGATGTATGTACCACCTTTTGAGGTGCTACATTTTCTTTTTCTTATGGGCAGTCATAATAATTACCCTGTTCCCGCATCTTTCCCAGCTCTGATCTCAGATACATAGCATAGCAAACTATCTTCCAAGTATGCAAAACCTTTTCTCAAGTGCTTCGATCGTCCAGGGCATTCCACCAGAGTGAAGTGTGCTGAAATCCTTCACTCATCAGAAGGAACAAATTGTGACCCGCGAGGGAGCACACGTGGGTGCTAACTTGGAGCAACGTTGCCAAAGAGAGTGACAGGCGAGGTTCATGAGAACCCCACTCCCATAACTAAAACATTCACTTTGAAATATTGTAAAGTCCCTTTCAGAAGAAAATTCAATTGCTAGAACTCCCCTCCCCCCTCGAAACAACATACGAACGAATGACTCGAAATGACTTGTGTTAAGCACGACTGCATTGGGAATTTTATCACACTCATACACTAAGAGAGGAGTACGATAGAAGAATTGCCGTATTGATTATTTGGTTGAAATCTTTTTTGGAGTCTCTTCTTTGAAAGGTTTTTCAGCAAACAGGGCCTTAGGCAGTCACAATGAGGTCTGGGTAGAGCCAATAAAGTCAAAGGAGGAGCAGTGCAGGTAGTATCTTGAGAAACTTTTTAGCATCAAAAATAAAATACAAATGGGGAGAACTTACACAGTATTTATTCTTTCGTTTTTGTCGATATAATAAACGGAATTCGGAAATTTTCCTATGGCACCCATAAAATTACTCTTCCTTTGACTTTGTCAACATGATGAAGGTCTTCTGCGAATCAGATCCGGGGATTAGTGGTAAAAAGTTCCTCTCTTTTGCCAGTTTTTCATGAATTTTGCATTCTTTATAGTATTTTTCGAGGCCGTCAGGCTCACGGCAACCTGGAGCCTGGGGAATTTTCTCCAGTCAACCCTACCGGCGAATTCTTCCTCAGCAAACTTTACTAGCAATTGCCCTCGGCGAATGATCCTAGAGCCGTCTTCTAATATACGTTGCTAATATTTGTGCACAGCTTCATGGAGGGAATAAATGTCCGCGGAAGGCAACATAACCTTGGGACTTGTAAATTTTCCAGTTTTCATCCTATCGCCTATAGCTTGGAGGATGAAATTTTTCTGAGGGGCTTGGAGGTTGACATTTTTCCAAGTCCCACTCCTATCATCTATAGCTCGGTCGAAATTCTTCCAAGTCCCCCTCCTATCACATATAAAACTACAAGGGGAGTTCTAGCCTAGTTTAAGTTCAATATACTGTATGTTGGCGCCGCCCCTTCAATGAGCCTGATATGCAACGCTCCAAACACCAAGAGATTCGGGAAAAGGCGTTTCCATCAGAATACCTCATAAAACAGGTTCCCTGTCACCCTTCACTCAACTCCGTTAAAGAACCCGTGACCTCTGCGTATAGAAGGCTTGAAGATCAAAATTTTTCAAGTTTTCGGAGTAGGTCAGAGGTTTCTGTACAGTCTGAAAAAAGGGGGGGGGTGTCTTTTTCAAGAGCTCGGCGTCTCGTCGTCCGACGAAAGTGACCGGCTCCAATAAAGGAGATTCATTGAATCGATATGTTTTTTTGGTTTACAGTCATCCATACTTGAGAAGAATACTTACTCAAAGGAGTGAAAATCGAAATTGCAAAGACCGCAAGAAACAAGACGACTTCATTCTTTTAAGATGTAAAAAGCTTGCCGTCTTGTTTCTCGTGGCTTCTCACTTTCGTTTCTTACTACTTTGAGTATACTTTTTGAGAGAGTTTCTCTTGAAAAAATTTCTAATATTGAGCGATAGATGATAAAAAGGGGACTCAGAAAAATTCAGACTTTTCAAGACTCAAATTTTGAATTCAATTCTCAATATCGGAATCAATTCGCTCTCATAGATAATGGCGTATTTATGGCGAATTTACGGGGGGTAGGTGCGAACCCTCTCCCTCCTCAGAGGGATATATTGTCTCATACGTTTGTCAAATCTGAAATTAATAAATTACAATAAACTTTTTTCATAGTGGTACTTCGTCTTTTCAAAGTTTCAGACCCTTCCTCCCCCCCCCAGAAAGATTTTCTAAATACGCCCTCTGCTCATAGAGCAGGTACCCTGCGTTCCTCAGTCTACTTTGTAATGGCAGCCGTCCTCTTTGAAATACCCCCCCCCCCCTCTGGATCCTCAATACATGAAGCCTAATGGTCAGGATTCTCTCTCCCTCCCCTTTTAATGTATACTACTGGGATGCATAAACTTTTCCAAATCTTTAAAGCAGAAGTCAAAGTGGTCTTACACCCTTCCTCGTATGGACCTCGCCTTCAAGTCTCCTATTATCACTCGAAGTTCAAATTTTCTTGAGGACCCCTTTTGTTATGTTTAGCTGAGGGTTTAAATTTCTTCCAAGTCTTTGAAAAAAGAAATCTCACGTACCTTTCGTACGCTCTCATTCCCAACTATTCTTCGTTATCTCCTTCCTCTTATAAAAAAACACATTTCTTGCTAGGAAAAATTTTTCTCGTCAAGTATAGACGCAGTCTGTACTATGTAGTAAACATGTTTTTTTCTTTAGCTCGTAGCAAGCATGCAACTGTCGAGTTCGAGACGATAAACAAACATTCATGAGATAAGGAAATAATTAGATGTGAAGCCACCTGATATACTGTTTGCAATCAAATCGATCGCAGAAAACTTGACCAATTATCTTTTATTTATAATTAAAACCTATTTTGGATTGAAGGAAATTATAAGTACCTGCTTACGTGCGTATTTAAACAAAAATAGTAGACGTACAAATTAAACCATTTTTCCTCTTCTTCACTTTACAAAGTACCTGCGTATAGTTGATAAAAGTTAGACCTTCCGTTCAATGCCATCTATTTAAAAAATATGTGTACGAGTAAGTTACTCTGTCTCTTCGAAGAAAATTTTTTTCAACAGGAAAATTCTGTACAGAGATGGTTGTATACTAAACCCGCACCTTTTATTTCGCCGAATAATTAACGCGACTAAATTCAACTAACTATGATAATTACGGCCCATTATTGGTTTGCTACACGTGTCAATCGAGAGTAAAAACTGATTTTCTACGCTCATTTGTGCGCTCACTCTTGTGATACGTTCTTTGATATTTAAATCTTCAAATATGAAGATGCGTATAAATAACTTAGAAATTGATAGGACTAATAAAATCTAAATTTAGGTAGTCATATTATCTAAGACGAACTTATTACGTGATGCCTTTTTTTTTTTCTCCCAACTTTGTATCATATTTTAATTACGCGAATTTTTTCAATTACATAACGTGCCCGTCTTTCTGATCACGATGCAGAAGCTTGAGGAAGAGTTTTTTTTTCTCATTTTTGAAAATGACAGACTGATAATTCAATATGACCGTCTGGTCGACTAACCTTGATTGAATCGTAAGACTACATCTACCTGGGTAATTTATGGAAAATACCACCAATTTTTTACTCTCGACATCCACACCACGAAAATATTTTTCTGTGGTCAAATTCGTGTGCGAGGTATCACGATAGATGATGTCATGGATGTATAGAAGGGAGTGAGTGTCTTATAAATATATTGAATGATCGAGCTGTCGATAGAATCTGGTGAAATAAGAAGTGAGAGAAGGGGCTCGATCGGTGAAATGGGGTCAGCAGGAAATCACGAGATAGGTGAATTATCTACATTAGAGAAGGAAGGAGGGCAATTCATCAAAGAAGCCTGAATCCGCGGAGCTAGACCCGTAGCCAGAGTCAATTAGTGGACGAGACTCGACGAAAAGTTTGGGAGACTGAATTCTCCTCATTTATAATTATGCTTGTAAGACTGAGACTTCTCCTGACGTCATCAATGATTTTGACCTAATCAAGAGACAAAAAGAAATTTTACTCACTCATGAGTTAGGTAGTTTACCTGCCATCCAGTATATGAAATTCCTCGTGTGCTACGCTACTTTCGATTTCTTTTATTATTTCGCTACAATGACGTCATCAATGACGCTGACCTAATAAAGTAACTTGAAAAGTTTTACCCGAGGCGTGAGACAAAGAAAATACTAATAGAGCCTATAGAACATAATTTATGTGGTAGAGGAGGTGGAATAAGCTACTTAGCCCAACTTACACACAATAGTCTTATAATAAGCTGAGAATTACCGCTGGAGGGATGTTACTATGATGTCATCATCAACGGGATGGGTAGTTAGAGAATTCCTGAAATTTTTTTAGAGGTTCCTCCCGGGAAGAATTGATAGAACTGCTTCCTTTTGGTTCCAGGAAGCGGTTCTTTTCGGTTCCGGTCTCTGTAACGATTCCTGTTCTCAGATCGGATCACGAGTCAACGCTTAATGATGAAATTGATTCATATTTCACTGATTTCTAGTGTACCCCTATCACCGATGAGATTGATATACTTGTTAGGGCGAACGAGCGGAACGAGTGAGCTTGTCATGGGTAGCGTAACAAATAGTACATTAAACTTAAATCAGGTTAATTAAGCAACTTTGGGAAGAAGAGAGGAAAACGAGCTCTGAGCGAGTGAGACCGTAAGTTAGTTAGCCTTTGAGAGGGGCAAGAATATAAAATGCTACGATACGTGACTCTAGAGGAAATGCATTATTTGCTTCTACCTCGAGTTTTTTTTTTTTTGTTCAGCACTCAGTCCCCCTCACTCCCTTCGGCTATAGGTAGGCTTTTCTCCATTAGGTTATACATTGACCACAGAAAAGAGGAGGACGATTCCGCTTCTCCCTCTTTTGAAATGTTTCATGTCTTTCCTGAAGTTTCCTGATTCCTAGCCCCTAATTCCAAAATTTGCGAATCCATGTCACCCTTGCGAGTTGGATCCCCACCTCTTGGAAAGGAACTGTAGATATGATTCTGAAAACTACGTGAATCCTAGCCCCTTTGAGCCCCACACTCTCTGATAATACTGTTTACTGTATTCCTTCCAACTATGACGTCATTAATTATGACTCCGAATCTCATTCTGAAGTCTGAAAGTTACCTCCTCTCATCATTGTAATCTATAAGTGATTTAGTGAGGCCTTTAGAATACTGTATGTGAGGTTTAAGTTAACCTAGTTTCATGAAGGCCAATAGTTGGCATAGTATAGTTTAGTATACTGGGTAGTCCAGTATGATGGAGGTTAAAGAATAGAACCCCAACTAAAATCTGCAAGGATGACGTCATCAGCAGTGACCTGGAGGACTAGTCAGGCTGTATTACTGACAGGCCTAATAGAGCGGGTTGAGTGATCTCCAGAGAAGAGAGCCCAAGCTGGTGACGATACAAACAGCCGTCACGGATACTGTTGATGAAGTCACGACGTCACGAGCTAATAACATCTTTAATATTGATATTCGCTCGTGATCCCCCTTTGGACTAGATAGCTTAATTTACAGTATGCTGCGCCTATTCCAAGAACGAGTACCGTACACCTCCCTTACATTAGTCCTAGAACGGGGCGCATGCCTCTGAGAAAAACTCACAAGCTGGATCGGGATTTCATCAAAAAGCAGGCGTGGCCTTATAATGAGACCCATTCATCGGCCGAGGAAAAGTAATAGGAAACACGAGATGATGAGAGTAACTTAGCAGAATTTTAAAATGATGACCATTAAAAAAAATTTTCCACAAGAAAGAAACGCTGAAGATGTTAAAAAAAAAATTTCAATCCACAAGAAATTAATTGGCACACATCATTAGAATAATATGTTATTATAGTCATGAAACAATAATTATCATGCCTCACAAGATGAACGTGCACAGAATTAAAATTCAAAAAACCTTATTAAGATATCATTTAATTTATTTAATATTATTTGATCCATTAAATAAAAATATTAGAATTAATTACTTATTAATCATAATAAATATTATTATAAATCATAATTATTGATCAATAAAAAATTTATTCATTATAACAAAAATAATTATTCGATTTAATACAAAAAATAATTCAAATTATATATCCTATAAATTTAATTAATGAATATATTTTTTCATCAATTTCAATTTTATAAAATTATTTTTATTTTAGTTGTACATTCGAGATGCTGAAGCCCCTTGTGGGGAGAGTGGCAGGAGGCAGATTATTATAGGAATTTTTGTATCAATTTTATTTTTATGAATTAAATTTTATTGATAACTCAAGAATTTATAATTAATATTATTTTGAAAAAATTAATAAAGATCCTATTTCAATTTTATAATTCAACATCGAGGTAATAAAAATAAACTAAAATCATTTATTCAATTATCCTGTTATCTTTAAAGTAATTTCAAATTTTAAAAAACCTTCTTAAGATATCACTTAATTTATTCAATATATTTGATCCATTAAATAAAAATATTAGAATCAATTACTTATGATAAATGTTATTATGAATCATAATTATTTATCAATAAACAATTTATTTATTATAACAAAAATTATTCAATTTACTATAAAAAATGATTCAAATTATATATCTATAAATTTAATTACTAAACATATTTTTTCATCAATTTTAATTTTATAAAATTATATTTTATATTAATTTCATTTTTATCAATTAAATTTTAATGATAATTTAAGAATTCATAATTAATAATAATTTTGAAAAAATTAATAAAGATCCTATTTCAGTTATATAATTTAACATCAAGGTAATAAACTAAAATCATTTATTTAATTATCCTGTTATTTTTAAAGTAATTTCAAATTTTAAAAAACCTTATTAAGATATCATTTAATTTATTTAATATATTTGATCCATTAAATAAAAATATTAGAATCAATTACTTATGATAAATGTTATTATGAATCATAATTATTTATCAATAAACAATTTATTTACTATAACAAAAATTATTCAATTTACTATCTATAAAAAATGATTCAAATTATATATCTATAAATTTAATTACTAAATATATTTTTTCATCAATTTTAATTTTATAAAATTATATTTTATATTAATTTCATTTTTATTAATCAAATTTTAATGATAATTTAAGAATTTATGATTAATATTATTTTGAAAAAATTAATAAAGCTCCTATTTCAATTTTATAATTTAATATCGAGGTAATAAACTAAAATCATTTATACAATTACCCTCTTATCTTTAAAATAATTTCAAATTTCAAAAAACGTTATTAAGATATCATTTAATTTATTTAATATTATTTGATCCATTAAATAAAAATATTAGAATTAATTACTTATTAATCATAATAAATATTATTATAAATCATGATTATTGATCAATAAAAAATTTATTCATTATAACAAAAATTATTCAATTTAATATAAAAAATGATTCAAATTATATATCCTATAAATTTAATTTTTAAATATATTTTTTCATCAATTTTAGTTTTATAAAATTATATTTTATAATTATTTCATTTTTAACAATTAAATTTTAATGATAATTTAAGAATTTATAATTAATAATAATTTCGAAAAAATTAATAAAAATCCTATTTCAATTTTATAATTTAACATCGAGGTAATAAACTAAAATCATTTATTTAATTATCCTGTTATCTTTAAAGTAATTTCAAATTTCAAAAAACGTTATTAAGATATCATTTAATTTATTTAATATTATTTGATCCATTAAATAAAAATATTAGAATTAATTACTTATTAATCATAATAAATATTATTATAAATCATGATTATTGATCAATAAAAAATTTATTCATTATAACAAAAATTATTCAATTTAATATAAAAAATGATTCAAATTATATATCCTATAAATTTAATTTTTAAATATATTTTTTCATCAATTTTAGTTTTATAAAATTATATTTTATATTAATTTCATTTTTATCAATTAAATTTTAATGATAATTTAAGAATTTATAATTAATAATAATTTTGAAAAAATTAATAAAAATCCTATTTCAATTTTATAATTTAACATCGAGGTAATAAACTAAAATCATTTATTTAATTATCCTGTTATCTTTAAAGTAATTTCAAATTTCAAAAAACGTTATTAAGATATCATTTAATTTATTTAATATTATTTGATCCATTAAATAAAAATATTAGAATTAATTACTTATTAATCATAATAAATATTATTATAAATCATGATTATTGATCAATAAAAAATTTATTCATTATAACAAAAATTATTCAATTTAATATAAAAAATGATTCAAATTATATATCCTATAAATTTAATTTTTAAATATATTTTTTCATCAATTTTAGTTTTATAAAATTATATTTTATATTAATTTCATTTTTATCAATTAAATTTTAATGATAATTTAAGAATTTATAATTAATAATAATTTCGAAAAAATTAATAAAAATCCTATTTCAATTTTATAATTTAACATCGAGGTAATAAACTAAAATCATTTATTTAATTATCCTGTTATCTTTAAAGTAATTTCAAATTTAATCAAAATAAAGAAAATTATTTTATATTATCCCAATAAAATTGAATCAAATTAATACATAATATTATTTTATAATTAATGAATGAAATTTTCGTCAATGTGATTCATCAATATATTTTTATGGTATTACATTGATTAATTTAAATTTCTTTTAAAAAATTTAGTACCTACTATATAGTAATTAATTAATGCATTTATCCATAAGATCAAATCCCCTTTGATGGCCAGGAAAAACATTGACTGCTTCAACATATGACTTACAAGAGTTACAGTTGCTTCAACAATAGACAGACAGAAACCAGCCAATTCTTGGTCACACATCACTTAGTTTAAGTAGTTCTGAATTATACTTTTATGAGCGATCCTTGTTCATCACTTTTAAAACTAGGTCATTTCTTCTGTTTTCCTGTTTTCCATTTCTCGTGCAACCTTTTTTTTTTTTTCCTGTGCTTTTTAATATTCCTTCTTATAATATAAATGAGGTCATTTACGAGAGCTAGCGAACATGAAACATGATCTTTATTTATTTGAGTCTGCAAGAATTCAAACAGGGAACCTATTTTATGAGGGGGGGGGGGGGGTCGAAAAATTCACTGGTTCTTCAACGGAGTTTAATGAGGGGTGGCTGGGAACCTGTTGTATGAAATACTTCAAAAGTGCCTTTTCTGATTCTCATGGTGTTTGAAGCGGTTGCATATTTGGCTCTTCGAAGGGGTGGAGTCAACATACAGTGAATTGGACTTGAACTAGGATAGGACTTTTTCTTGGAGTTTACTAGCTTTATACTAGTATAATATGACAGGAGGGGACTTGAAATAGGTGATTGGAGGGGAACTTGAAGAAATCTTGACCTTGGAGCAGTAGGTGATACGTTCGACCTCTGGCGGATGGTGGACGGCAGGCTTCAGGGAGCCTTTGATAAAACAGGTTCCCCGTGAAAAATATCAGCCGGTCGGCAAACCTCAGGGGTTGAAAATTTTCTACCTCCCTGCTATCATGAATGCTAGTATAATAAAGGGAGGGGTCCTGGCCTACTTCAAGTCCAGTATACTGTAGCCTGATTAAAATAGCTCCTTCAATGAGCTAGATATGCAACGCTTTAAACACCATAAGACTCAGAAGGCCCTTCTTAAATAACCCATAAAACAGGTTCCCTGCTTCCCCTCATTAAACCAATCTTACATCAATGGTAACAAGAGTGTATGATAAAAAAAAGGCCTCACTCTATTTTTGATCCCGGACCTCGCAAATTGTAGCGCCGGCACTGAATTTTGGACTTTGGGAGAGGGTTGAGGAAGACATATCAAGGGATTGAATTTTTCCAAATTGCAAGGTCAGGGAAATGAAGTCCACGTCAGAAGTAAGATATGATATGAACCTCTCCCCTCATCTTTATCCGGCTAGTTAGATTAAGTGTTGATCCAATGGTTTTCCATGAAGCGTGAAAATTAGGTCAAGGGGTTAGATGACGTCATGGGTCTGTTCTTTCCAAGTACTGCCCGGAAACAAACACAGAAAATAGGATGAAGAATGAGGTATAAATAGATATAGAGAAGGTTGAAATACTTGCAAGTCTTGAGGTCATGGTCGAGTGGATGCCTGGACACAAATCCAGGAAATGGGAGTTGAAATATTAATCAAGCTAAAAACCCTCCCGAAAATTTCAATCATCGAGCTAGAGACTGCAAGAGAGTGACCTCTGAAGAAGGTCCAAGCCCCACGTTTGGTGATACGAGCGTACGGACGCAAACCGTAGAATGAGGTCCAGGCCAGAAAAAAGGAATGAGATGAATCAAAATTTCGTCCTTTCAGTTTTCATATATTATTCAGACATGGGAAGAGGGGAAAGAGAGAATCTAGCTGTACAGAAAGAGGGGTAAGTTGTGGTTCTGAGAGAAATGGTGGCTACGATTTTCTTTGGGGACTTGAAAAAGTTTCGACCATTGTTGGAGAGGATTTATAAACATGTTGGCCATTGAGCTATGTCTGTATACAGAGAGGAGAGCGGGAAATGAATTTTGGTCCAGGAGCGAAAGGTCTACCTTCGAGCAGTACTTCGTATACCAGATCCCGAATAGCTTTTCTGTTGAATAATCTTCAAAATTTTTCTCAAATGTGCTCACAAGTCTTCGAGAAAGTAACAGCAGGAGTCAAAATCAATTGAATTCATAACTTTATATTAATTTATTCATGAAAAAATTTATTACTATTTACCATTCTCACACCGATGTTTTCCTCGTCCAATTTGTTATATTTAACATATTACCTGTCGGTGTCTAATGTCAACTTTTTTTTTATCTCGACGAATCATATTAGTCTATCCTTGAGTCTGTTTACTTTATCGAAATTGACGCCGTTTAATAATCTATTAATTATCAATTTGTCTCTTTATTTTAATTTATTATTATTCATTGAGTGAAGACACAAATGTTGTGGCTTTGTACTCACGAGTTACGGAAAAGAAAAATTTACTGTCTAGTAGCGGTCTGAGCTTCGATGGTGCGAAGAAAATGGGTGAATGAAAACCGCATTTCAGTATACTAGTCTGGGGCTATATAGGTTGACAAGGTGGCGGAATATTCACACGCTATCTCCCTCTCTCCATCAATACGCGTGCGCACATTTTATCAGGAAGAGTTTGTGTGGTGAAGGCGTCGTGAAACCAGTTTTGGAAAACGTGCATCAAAAGCTTTAAATTTAAAGCAGTAAAATACGACCTTAAAATTACCTAATCAAGTCGTATTCCGTTGACAGGATGGCTACTTACGTAAAGTTTACAGTGGGTACTACTGGCTCGAGAAATGAAACCTTAAAAATCGAAGGTCAGCTGAAAAATTAGATTAGTGTGTGTTTGATATGCTTCTTTTTCTTTCTCTCTGTATTTTTCTTTTCGTTAATTTTACTTATAAGCGGCCGATGACTTATTGAAGCATCATATAACGCATATTACGGCATTTTAAATGTTTAATGACAAGTTCGCGGAGTAAATTAGGCGTATGATGATGACCGCAAACTGGTTAAAAACGATATTTACTTCATTATAGTATTACATATGTTTGCCTCTAATCGTATAATTACGTATTTCGTTGGGTAACGAAAAAACAAAAAAATAATAAATAGGAAGGTTGTTTGTTGCCACATTATTGTTTTTCTCACGCATGTACTGTGTCTTTTTCTAGGGAAGAACGTTCCGAGGCTTGATCCAGGATTACGTGAAAAATAGCCAAACGCTGAATGAAGAATACATACCCTTATGCGCTACTCAAGAAGGAAAGAAATTATACGACGATACGTTAATATCTGTGCGGAAGAATTTTCCGCAATACGTGACCGAGTTGGAGGGTCTTGCCGAGGGCTCCGAAGTATCTTTTGACAAAGTACGTATGATTAATGATTTGGACATTTTGAAAATCCTGCTGATTATAGTAATTTTTCTTCTTAGTGTGATTGAGTTAGTGTTAATGCCTCGGAATGAACACAGGGTAGAATCCTACTTAGCATTCGGAGCTGAAACTTCCTCCAAAACTTCTCTACTACCACAAATATTGGAGCGGAATATTTTCACGAGAGAACCTCATGAGACTGTGAATGAAGAAAATATTCGTTGTCAACTAATGCACGTTTTATTGCGACGTCACTACGGATGGGGTCGGGAACTTGGCCTACGCTAGAGACCTCAGAAATCGAACTCTTCTCTCTTATGATACGAAAGTCGAAATTCTTACTAGTGGACAAGTTTTGGTGAACAAATGTATCTTATTAAGCGGTTCGAAGCTCGAGTTTCTTCCAAGCAGCGCCGTCTTTAGGTGTCATTTGCCCCTGGGCACGTTTACTAACAGCGCCTCCATGACCAACAGAAATTACCCCCTCTGCGCGTCACAATTACTCCTCTAATTCATGCAGAAAAAATTCAATCTTTTTCTGCGCTCCGCGCCCCTGGGCAGTTGCCCTACTTGCCCTTAGTGTTGAGCCAGCGCTTTTTCCAAAAGTCACTCTACTTCCACAAGTACTGGAGCTGAAAATTTTTACGGGGAAACTTCATTATGATATCTTGAACGAAGAAAATTTCCGTTGTCTAATGTACGTTCTATTATGACGTCATGACGGGTAGGGCTGCGCCCGCTTGAGACCTTAGGAACCGATCTCTCCTTTTATGATACAAAAGTCAAGATTCTTACTACTGGACAAGTGTAAGCGAAAAAAGCTGTAACCGGGATCAAATTTCTTCTGTCTCTCTGCTCCCACTGGCATCGGGGCGAAAAATTTTCAACGCGAAATCCTACTATGGGACTGCAATGAATGAGATAACCGCTACTAGTCGTGCTCGATTATGATGTCATCAGGAGCTGGGGTTTGATCCCACTTTAGAGGTGTATTTCTTAATATCTACAGCCCAATTACTGAGATTTTTGAAGTATTCCACGTTTTTAGGTCAAGTTTACAGCTTTATTGATTTTGTAGTGACTTTTCAACTCCTACTCTAATTTCCGGCAGAATATTTCGACTCTCTAGGTAGATATTTATTGAAATACCTCATTCTTTGTCCTACTTTTTGTGTTTGTGTCCGAAAAAGTATTTAGAAGAACGTATACCAGACCATGGAGAACGATAGGCTAACATGCGGAGTATTTCTTAGGCCAACTTACACACTGTACGTTAGGCAACGCTTCCTAAGCAAGCCCATACAGCTCTCTTTGAAGCAGGTCAAGGTTACTGGAGGTGCCATATACTGAGCTCCAGGTTGAATATTAAAGGGCCTATCATTGAGTCTCATGGTTATCCGGCTCATTGAAAGGGTGGTGCTTGAAGCATTGCATATCTAATTACTTGAAGGGACTATTTTAATCAGACCCCTTGTATTGTACTAGCTTTTTTCTAGTATGTATATAGCGGGGAGGGGGGGGGGCTTGAAAAATTTTCGACCTCTGAGGTAGGCTGGTGGATGTTTTTTCCAAAAAGACACCCCCCCCCCATCTCATTAAAACAGGTTTCCTGTTAAAATTTCTGGCCCGAGCGGAGAGATTTGGTTGAAATCTATACTTTTAGAGAATACAATTGAAGTTACGTGCAGGTGATTTGTACTATTGAAGGCGCAAAGCCAAGAATATCCTATTGTCCTCTCTTTAAGCGTCAGTGTCAGGAATGTTTTAGTGGGACAGTTGAATTTTTTCTCTCTTGGATACGAGACCTCATATAAAAATTCATATTATCTTTGTTACTATTATCCTAGGTAGATGGACCATCAAAAATATAGCAAAAGCCCTTAAAAGACAACGCTCAGCAATATTTCCGTTCGAATGATCCTTACATAATTATTTTTTAATCCTTACCCGAATAAGTAAGCCCAAACTTGTATTGAAATTGCAGTTATTCATGTTAAACATGGGTCAAATGATTCCGGGAATCGTGGGGAAGACGAACAGTAACGGTACAAGCTGCGGCTGCTCCAGTATTTGTTGTAACGAATTTTCCGCGGTGAGTTGGACTCATATTCATCGCAATCATCCTTTCAAGATGCTGTATGATTTCTTGAATATTTATCATCTTATAGGAAATATTAGGCCACACCGAGGACGCGCTCGCGGACACGTTGGGTTACTTCTATTTGGTATCCGCGCACATTATCGAGAAAGAGCCGCAGGGTAAATGGAAGACAACGGAGGAAAAATTTGTATCCTTGTGTTATCCAGGATGTCTGCCCGGATTTACTATGAACTATAATCACCACGGATTGGTGTACTCCATAAATGTGATTCATGCTCGCGACTTGTACGCTGGCAAAATTCGTGAGTATAACGTGACTTCTGTCGAATGAATGGATTTTGACTACGCTTTTCAAGTACCTACTGCATTTCAATTACAGCCGAATACTTCCTTTGTCGAGCTTTGCTGGCTGCGGAAAATATTCAGCAAGTTGAAGATATATTGCGAGATAAAGGTTGCGGTTCGGCCGTCGGTTTCAGCGTTAACGCGACTTTCTTGGATGAGCCGGGTGATCGAGTGTTTTACAACTTCGAAGTAGGAGCTGCGGGCCCCGGTAAGGACGAATCCGTTCTCGAAAAATTCGAGATCAAGCAAGGGGATCATTCATTTCACTGCAACAAGTATGTATTTCGTCTACTCCATTGACTTTTTTTTTTCAAAATCGGTGAACTTTTAATCGTTTGCTATTTTTCCGCAAATCATTGATTAGTGATCCAGAATTCGTCACAGAAAGAATGCTCGTCTTTATAATTTCTGAATCCTTGGTTTGAAGGACTAAAAATCACGAATCGCAACTTGGAGGAAAATATCTCTCTTTCATGTACAAAGGGCTCTTTTCTCCATATTGAGATTCGTGATGCGGCAGGTCACTCTAAAGTGAGAATAATGTTCTGGCGGAGCCAAATGAATGAAGATCATGTTTCATGTGTTTCAAGCTGATAGCTTTTGGGTAGCTCACGCTCCACTCGTTTACTCATCAAGCTGGTAGCTTTCGGGTTTTCAAGTTAATAGCTTTCAGGAAGCTCGCTCGCTTCGCTTTTTCGCCCCCCTCCTTGCTCTTGCTAGTATAAATCAATGCTGCCAGATAATATTTCCAAAAATCCGTGTCCGTCACTTTTTCCAAAACCTGGAAGTGGATTTCTACAAACTTCATCTGATTTATGCATAACGATCAGGAGAAAGGTATCTCATACCCACAACTGAAGTACTTTTCTCTTGATCGATTCGACGTTACTGAAGACTGTGATAGTGGCGTATGGCGATCAGGAGAAAAGTATCAATAATCCTCGGGACTGAGGTGCTTTTCTCTTCAGCACGAGAAATTCGTATTCAACGAGAAACCTATAGAAAATCCATATCTTTTTTTAGGATCAAAAATCCGTAAATCTGGCAGCACTGGTATAAATTGTCTAGATCTGTTTACATTTTTTGATGATGAGCCTACGCCCGGACACCTTATTATAAGCCTAGTTTAAGTAACAAAATCCTAAGAGGGAGGGGGGGGGGGGGCTTATTCGACTATTATATGTAATTCTAAATTAAGACTGCTAAAATCTTAGTATAAAGCTATCAAAAAGCTAGTGGGCACTACGCCCGGACACCCTATTCTAACCCTAGTTTAAGACTGGTGAAATCCTGGGGGGGGGGTTGTCTTCTTTGTCGATTATAAGTCTAGTTGAGACTGGTAAAATCCTAGTATCAAGTTAGTATAAAGCTAGTATATAAACTGGGCAAGGTGAACTCGCCAATTTTTGAATCACCCACGGAGTAACGAGGATAGAGGGGGGGGGGGGGAAGGCCCTCGGAAAATTTCAAAATAGGGGTCAGAGCAGAATGAAGACATAATACATGTCAAAAACCGCGATCAGCGGATCAATGCAAATGATGCGGATCAAATCAACCATAGACAAAAAAATGATTCAAATCAATCGCAGATCATGAAGGGCAGGGAAAAATAATCCAAGTACTGATCACGGATCGTTAATTATTATTGATCCGTGTTCTGCAATCCGATTCGTGTCCAGCCCTGTTTTTATAGCTGATAGCAATGATATGCAAGTTCAGATAAAATGATCAAGAAAATCGAGGTTTTCACATATGAGATAGGAAGATACCTGTTCTTATAGTAGGTACCCTAAAAATGACAAGTATGTACACTCTCAATAAACGCAGTGATAGGAAAATGGGTGAACGGGAATTAGTTACACGCGCTAGTCACTTGAAGGCCGGTTTAACATTGGCGCTTATGGAGCGAGATCAGTTTTTTCCAATTTTCTCGAAAAATACATTTTGTGGCTAAAAACTGATAAGGACATGATTTATTCGCCTTTTAATTTCCAGTTGATTGAGACCAATTTCATAATTTCTCTAAAAAAATTCAACGAAAAAATCTGAAACTTATACCAAAATACGCAGAATTACAAGGGGAATAATTATGGCCCTCATCACATTTCACGTTAAGTCGTATTTCTGGAGAAAAAAAAAAAAAAACTGATTTTACGCCATAAGCAACCATGTTAATATCGGCCTTTCAGTAACTACAGCGCCTGGTCCTATTTAACATAGTGTAGTGGTAGCGTTGTGTACTACACGCTTGTAGGCAGGCTTTCATGCTACTATGCTAGTGTACATACTTGTCATTTGTAGGGTACTATACCTGTTCTCCAATTTGTGTTCATCTTGATTGGATAACCGCACTGCAGTGCAGGCTTTTACACTGAACGACTGAATAGCTGAACGGAAAACAAAGCCAGTCTTTTGTAGTTTTGTATCCAAGAGTCAATACTCACAATTAATCTTTGGCAAAGCCACCTGGCCTAGAGAGTGGAGTGGAGCAATTGAAACTGAAATTTGAACTTTTATAAGTAATTTTGTGAGAATTGGGACAGCTAGAAAAAAAAAAAACTGAAAAACGATTCGGCTGAATTTGGCCTTTGGCTATGCGCGGTTTGTTCTACAGTAGTGGTACTCTTGACAAATATAAAAACGGGAACCAAAGTATGGCGATATAGGCCTAAATTTCATTGTAATTGGTGAGCGTTACAATATAATCTGATATTTTGAGACTGTAGACATTACGCTCATTTTTGATTCTAAGAATAGCATTGGCAACATTTGATCTTTACCTATTTTTGTTCACTGTAGGAGATCCTAAATTTAACTTTGCTTCATTTTCCACCTTTTTCCTTCTTTTTTTTTTCCACATGGGCTAGCATAGCCTATGGATCAGAGTATTGCAGCCAGCCGAAAGCCAAAAGCCGTAAGCTGAATTCAGCCGAATTCGTACTGATAAGAGCAAAGTTGAAAGCCAGCTTTATTGAAACCTTCCTCAGCAGAAAGCCAAACTAAGCCAAATTTTTTCAGCTACAATTTTTGCAAGATACAAAAATTCAGAAATAAGAATCTCAGATTTACAGCAATATTCCTTATTTTTTATTCATCTTCTAAAATTATTTCAATGCAGGACATTCATTAGCCAAAAATCAGCTGAATTCAGTCAAAAATTAGCCAACTTGAGCCAGCCAAATTGAGCCGAAAGCCGAAGCTGAAATTTCTGGCCGCAATAAGTACTCTGCTATGGATGTCCGTTTTCATCTCAAATTTGGTTGAAGTCATAATTCTGTTGAATAAACCAGAATATTAATTTACCAGCGCTCCTTGCGGTGACAGGCAAATAACCGGCTTAAATAATGAAGTTTTTTTTAGATAACACCTTTTTTCCTGATTCAAATTTGTAGACTGATTTTGACATAATCGAGAAAACTACTTCTTTCCTAGAGGAAGCAAGGTATAGTTTTTGTGCCTAGGAGGTTTCCACCCATCTGACCCAACTTACTAGAAAACTAATCGAAATATTTGAAATTCTGACAAAAAAAAAATTCCCCAAAAAGTAAAAACGCCTTGCGTCCACCTTTACCAATAAATTTTTCTTCAAATCAGTTGATGAAACTGATTCTTTTTTTGGAGAGCGTTCAAATGTGTGGGTGCTTTACATTGTGAACCAAATATGAGTTAACTTGAGGGATGGAAATACAAGAAATAAACTTCAAAAATCTTGTTTTTTTTTTCATAGATATTTGAGATTAAAGCTACCGGAAGTCGGAGGTATGATTGTAGAGAGTAGTGATTCAAGACATTGTATTCTTGAGAAATTGAAGCCGCCGAAAACGAAGAAGGAAGTCATCCATTTGTTGAGTCATCAAGCGGAGGATAATTTCACAATATTCAGAGATTACAAATTAAATGACGGAAAATCGAGAGAACCAATCGCTACGATTGCTGTCGGTAAGAATAAAATCCCCGAGACTTATCATTTTGAGGTAACCTACCTACTCGTATTTTTCGAAACTTGAGCTTACGCTTAGAGGGTTTCCAATCAAGAAAAAGGAAGACTTAAACCCCCCTCTCTCCTCAGAATCATCATTATTACTATCGCGAACTTTAGACCAGCAGTTTTTCAACTCTCGGAAAACCTCGTTTGCCAATTTTATGCGATAACTATGTTTTTAATGTAAAAATGGAACCGTTATTTCAGGTATCTTTGATTGTATCCGAAGAACGTGGAGTATATACGCGGACAAACCGGAAACGAACGAGCCTCTAGTTGTCTTACCGTTGAAAACACTATGCGGAGATCAATTTAACACGATCATGAAGTTATCTTCGTAGTCATAAGAATTTTAAATTTATACTCAATTTATTTTGTAACAGCAATTGAATTTGAATTTACGATTTGCATAATGACTAATTTGAAAGAAATCCCAGTTTTGCATTTATATGATCGTTGCGAACGAATGCTGAGGGTAATTGATTGAAAATTGAAAATGTCAATAATAAACTCTGAATACTAATCGTAACGCAGAAAACAGGCAATCCTACGCTCACAGTATGATCAATTAACCGTAAATAAAAAGATGTTCAAACGAATTATTTGAAAGTTGGCAGCTTACAAACTTCAAACAGGTCTACGAAGTGAAAGAAACCAAAACTTGACTTATGCTGAGACTTGCTCTGCTCATCTCCAAGTCTTTTTCTTTAATATTTCCCAATCAAGTAAATTTTCCAATGCCCATTTCTTTCTGTCAAAGTAATCCATCTGACAGTTTTTAATAAGAGTGAGGTGATTTTCACACGATAATATCTCTCAGGCAGAAAGAATAACGAGTGAAATTTGTGACGTCGAGTGAAGGTCTAGGAGTTGAGAAAATTGAACACTCAGAAGGACTAATTTTTTCTCTAACTATCACTTAGCAAAAAGAAAAAACTTCAATAAAAAAAAATACTTTTATTATTCGATAAAAAACAGTTTTTCGAGTAAAAAAATTTAAAAAAAAATCGACGAACATACATATCAAAACTTCAAAACAAAGAAGAAGACAGGAATCTTGTCAATGAAAAACAGGAAACTCCATCGGGATCAGAAAAAGAATCAAGGAGATGGAAAATGGGCTGCGGGTCTTTTCGTCACAGTCAGGAAATCATTCGACAAAAATAATAACAAATCCGAATTTCTATACTTAAAGCACACTAGCGTTATCGATATTTTCGTTCGTTCTTTTGAAATACTTATCTAGGCTATTACCAGGTGATAGGCCTAAAGTCGATTTCCTTTTTTTTGCACCTTTTGTCGATAAAACCTGTAGCTTAATTTTTTTCACTTTGCTATTTCCGGGAGATGCAGGAGAACTTGCTTTTCTCTTCTCCATCGCCTTTACAGGGGCTTCTACGGCTATCTTTGGAGATTTGTCTGTACGCTCAGTAAACCAATTAGTCAGCTTCTTCCGATGTTTTTCAATGGGTTTACAAATATGATTTTGGAAACCATCAACTATTGAATTTGGTAACGTCAAAGTAGAGAGCGCTTCTGTATCTAAAAAAATACAAGAAAGTTCTTCAGAAAGAAGAGGAAAAATTGTTCTGTCCTTCTTATAGATACTACTTCATGAAGTCCATACTTCGAACATTTATAAAAATGATGTAGACATATGGAAACTCACCCGCATACTTGGTACGACTGAACGAGATCGCCATCGCGGATAATCGTTTGTTTTTTCCATTTTTCACATTCAACCTCTTGCCGTAACTCAGAGGTCCGCTGTACACCTCACTATTATCCGTATTCGTTGAGGTTTGCAACCACGAAAGCTCTTCTTCGTATTTCGCTTGAGCTGCATCATCGGCGACAGGAATAGTCCATATCCACGGAAAAGGATAGTCGGACGAAGTTGCGATCTGAAAATGTAAGCGAGAACATAACAGTTCGTTCTTTATACTCCTATGAACATCTGCACATTTGTCTACTGACCATGGTTTCATCTTCTGGACACCACGATACATCTGATAAACCCTGTAGGTCACCACCTAGTTCTACGACAGGATCTCCGGGCAGACTAGTTCTCCACATCAGGATTTTCTTTTCTTGGTAATTGGTTTTCGCTAAATATTTTCCACTCGGACTCAGACTAATTTTATCGTAAAAGCTGGCTTGCGAACGGCCAGTATAAGCACTGACTATCAATTAAATATTGAAATTAGGACTGAGTATAGCTGAATGGATGATGAGTATGAGAGATCATTGCTTACCGGGTACAGTGGAGAATGTGGCAACGTTGAAGCAGTATATAATATCATCAAGGCTGTTTGCGTACAAACGAGTACCGTTTTCGTCTAGCATCATGTGACTGTAGCCCTTAATAGAATCCTTTTTTGGCGAATGTAACTGCTGGGCAGGAATTGGCCTTTTCATCGTCTTTAAATAGGTCTTACGAAGATCCCAAACATTTATGTTACTGTATTGAAAATCAAAATTTTCAAATTATGTCTACTTTGAAGAGCACTCTAAACACTCCTGCATACCAATAGAGAAATTTATCTGACTATTTTAGGTGTATTTATAGAAATACTAGACCATCTTAAAATATTTTCAATAAATCATATGAATTCACTTACGTATCCGTATCGCCGCAAGTAATCAACTTAATCTCATCTAGATACGTTAACCAGGTAACACTAGCGCTTTGATTTTTCTCTGTAGATAAAATCGCTCACATGTAAGAGGTATCTAATTAGGAGATGGGACAAATTGAAATAACAACTAGTCACTCACTATGAACAGTTGGATGACAATTGAGAATATGTTGCTCCGGGGAAGCAGTTCTAGAACGAGCATCCCAAATGTAAACGTTGCCATCTCGGCTGCCCGTGGCAAATACATCTGGAATGAAATTCATAAATATTATTACAAATGCCACGAAAGAAAATAAATCAGTGGCAAAAGTGACTTACTATTGCTTTGGGGCTTGAAACATGCTGTCTTTACCGAACGTTTGTGAATACTGAAAGTATTCAAAAACTGCAAGGTTCCAGCTTCACTAACGTCCCATAATTTTACAGAACCCGAACGATCACTGGAGACAGTGACTAGTTTCATATCGATTTCGCTCCACGCCGCAGAGAATACCGTTTCACTGTGCGCTTTTGAAACTGAAATCAAAGGGATACATTTGGCTAATTTTGTTGGTGGACGAATTGAAGCAATTCAGATGATGAAACACTCACCGTGATAATAACCTGGCGGCTTTGATTCTAATAATTTCGTATTCAACGTAATCACAGCACCATTTTCACAGAAAGTGGCCAACATATGGCCATATGTTGGTTTTTTGGCGAAACAACAACTGAGTAAATTTGATTCAACGAATCCTGACTGAGGTATTTCACACGAAGTACATCGAAATTTTTCCAATACCACCGAATCATAATTTATTGATGTATCTGCAACGTTTGAATTACGACAGAAAGTTATAAACTACTCGGAATTAAAGTAAAATAAACGAATTATGAAATAGTAGTAGTGAATTTTATTTTTACCACAGCCTACAGATCGTCCGTAAATATTCCGCAATAGGTCCATATTTTAGCGTACAATAAACTGGACCAAGGAATTCTTGAAACTTGGAATACTACCTGACAGAGAGTATAGAAGCTTTGGGACTCGATATTCATACATAATATGACTGGGTTGTATTCTGAACGTTTTTTTTTTCCTTCACCAATTTATTAATTTCTTGAATGCATGGTAAGTACGATACGAAATTGCAATTGGCGCGAATGATTCTTCCCCGGTGTGTTTTCTTATCATTTTTGTCGACCACATGAGTTGAATATCATAGAACGGAAAAATACCATAGAAAAATGGCGTCGTGGAGATTGGAATTTTCATCATAGTTCCAGTTCAATTTACTAGGGAGCGCTAGCTGATTCGATGGCGCGTACCGTCACGCCTTTGGTGTCGTGAAAGTTACTAATGGGTAATGATTTGTCCAATTTGTCCCCAAGAAATTACTGAACAAAGTTTCCCGTTCATGACTAATAAATTATCTGTCATTCCTATTCTCTTCTTCAAAATATCATCCGTCAAAGTTAAGTCGCAATATTAATTAAGCGAACTGACCCATCGAACTAGGCTCAAAGTTTGTGGCAAAATTTGATCGTAGGCGCGAAAAATCGAGAGAAGGGCAAAAATAAGAGCACATTCTTCTGAATACAAGAACCAACATTGCAGAAGACAAAAAGCTAGTATTTTTATACACAAACAAATACATAATATGAAAATTTGATACCGGGCAGACATTAAGTAAAACTAAAAATATTCGTTTTAAATTTCAATAACTCGACCGAAAATACAATTACAAAAATATTGGTAATGATACAAACTTCAGATATCAATGTCATCAAGCTTGTTACAAATAGGATATACAGATACATAATAAAACTGACGAATTATCCTTCTTGACCAAAGTCACGGGTAAATGCAGCTAATTTTTCCAAATCTTCAGTATTAACAGTCGGTTTCGATTTTTCTATTGCTTCGATCACATCACGCTGAAATAGACGAACGAAATAAAACGTTTCCCAAAATAACAACCACAGTAAGCATTCAAAATCAGAAAAATTTACGTACTTCAGACAAAGGCGGTTCTAGCAACTTATTGGCAGGAATAGCAGTCCAGTCCATCTCTATAGCGCCTGGTGTTCCTGGTGAGCATGGCGTCAACAATTCATGATCGGTTTCCGAAGGATTTGTTAGGGAGGGTCCCGTCACTTTTCTAAAATGTGTAGCGATTTGTATCTTTCTTACAGGCTCCATCAGCGCTTCTCTGACGACAATATCGATATCAGCTCCAGAGTACCTGAGATTATTAAGTATTAAATAACAGTTATTTTCGAAGTAATGGTTGATGATGAATGAGGAAAAGCTTTTATTAACTTGTCAGTCATCTGCGCAAATTTTAGATAGGTATCCCGCTGGAAAGCGCCAGCAAAATGCATTTGAAAAATTGCTAATCGTGCGTGGATGTCAGGTAAACCAATGTAAATTCGTTTCTCAAATCGCCGTCGTATAGCACTATCTAACACCCAAGGAATATTTGTAGCGCCCAATACAAGCACATTATCGTTTTCTTTGCCAACGCCTGCAAATAAAGAAATAAATACCTCGCAATTTTGAAGTCGAACTGACTTTTCACAAAGTTTGAACAGTACCTTGCATTTGTACGAGAAATTCAGTTTTTATTCGCCTGGCAGATTCGGATTCGTTATCTGATCTTGATGAGCACAAAGAATCGACTTCATCGATAAAGACGATACTTGGGCTTTTTAGACGTGCGAGTTCAAATAAGCTTCTGACCAATTTCTCCGATTCTCCTAACCATTTCGATACCAAATCCGAAGAAGAGATGGAGAGGAAGGTTGACTGTGCTTCATTCGCTAGAGCTTTCGCCAAGTATGACTTACCAGTTCCTGGAGGCTAATAATAGCACTTTATTAACACAATCCATGAAAAGAGTACTACAAATCATTTTCTTGGTCCATCATTTTACCCCAAATAATAAAATTCCTTTCCATGGTCGCCGTTTGCCAGAAAACAGATGAGGGAATCTAACTGGTAGGATAGCAGCTTCTCTAAGAGCTGCCTTTGCTGCTTCCAGCCCAGCAATGTCAGACCATGTGATATTCGGTTTCTCAACTACTATAGCTCCTTCTAATTGTGATTGTAATTTCGTTCTTTCACTATCAACATCGTTTCCACTCGTGCTCCTATATCCAGAAAACAGACGATATACGAGTCACAATAGTGTGATAAGAATCGAGAATTCTGAGAACTACTTACTTGGTTTTGGAATCATTAGATCGTGTTTCCGCTGTATGTGGCTCGGCTACGTACTTCTTCATCAACTCCGCCCGCTCTAAATATTTTTTACATACTTCTCGAATTGTATTTTTATGATCATCATAGTGAAATTCATCTAGGAAACATAGTATGGACCTCATTACCCTTTGTATGAATAATAAACCGGAAAAAGAAAGTACTTACATTTAAGGGCATGCAGAAAGTATGCAATCCCATGCTGATACGAAAGCAGTGCAGCTGCATAATTCTTATTCTTTTCTTCTTTCTCCGCTTTCTTCATCAAATCTACGGCTTTCTGAATGCTGTTCATTTTAACTGATTGAGGAATTCCCGATGAGAAAAGTTCGTTTCTCCACGACCCTTGAAGGAGGAGATATGCAGCTATGGACAGGCAAACTCTTGGACGATGTCCATTCTATTTATAACAAGCTTGATGAGATTAAGATGATTGAATGTTCGGTCGAAGACCCAAAGACTCAACTGGACGCAAAGATAAGTACTTGATATTTGACTGGACTTTGGTATTATTCAAAATTGCTCGTATTTCTTATCAGTTTCAACGTTGATCCTACAAGCGAAAGAGAGAGGAAGAGGCGGTGTAGAGAGCAGGAGAGGAGAGGGGTATGCATCGTTTTACATAAGGCGCTATTTTACAAACTGATAACAATTAATGCTGGTATCAGACTTGGTGACAGCTATTAATATGAAGCATTTTTAAGGGGAATAATTTCAGAATAAAGCAGATAAATAAGTATACAGACTAAATAGCAAACGTATGAAGGCTTATCAATCAGCCGACAACTGAACTACATCAACTATAAAGAGATACGAATAGAAACGTGTTGATGAATATGAGATATGGATGAGCGGTCCACCCGACCTTCGTACTTTCATTCAGCAAACGCTCCACTGGTGGTGATGGAAGTTCCGGCTTCAACGAGTTACCTATAAGAAAATTACAGCGTCTCGTTCATAGTGGTTATTGCGACTGTGTGAAGGAGCTATGAAACATTCATCGTAGCAAGATTCAAGATTACATGCGTGGAACCGCGTTTGAGAGTAAGATTTCCATTTTGTTTTATCTCTCCACTATCGTGACGCAAAAGCCCCGATAAAAGATCAGAGTGTATATTTTTATAGCTTATTCGCAAAGAAGAAAGAAAATCATTCACTGGTGAAGCATCTTTTTAGAATTGTGATTTTGCATTAAATTAAAAATGGCTTCTAAACGAGTACTAGTTTATGGAGGCAAAGGAGCATTGGGATCGTCTTGTGTTTCAGCCTTCAAGGCTCAAAAATGGGTTTGTACATCATTAATCATTACATCGTTTGTAAACACTTGAAAACACCATGTACAATAATATTTCTTGTGTGTGTTACCTAGTGGGTTGGAAGTATCGATACTGGTGCTAACGAAGCTGCGGACGCTAATATTACGGTTAATCACGAAAAAACCCTCGTAGATCAAGTAATACCAGCTACAGCTAATTACAATTTTGGTAATCTTGGTTTGATTCGAGACTGCATTGTTGTATTCTTTAGGAAAAGCACATCTTGGAACAACTGAAAAATATACTCCAAAATGACCGAGTGGATGCCATTATTTGTGTGGCTGGTGGCTGGGCTGGAGGCAATGCATCATCTAAAGGTGAATATTCCGATCGGTGACCTAATTCAATCTCAAAGAATAAAATTTGTATTCGAAGAAAATGATTGGTGATAGTAACGATGAGTTTACAAATTACAATCGTTTCTTGAAAAAGATATATATTTCTTCTAAGAACTAGATTCAAAGCAAGAGTAAATGCTTTGAAAAGCCTTTCAAGAAACAACGATATAGAGCTCAAAATTGAAGTGCTGCGTGGAAAAGGGGCCTCCGTATAATGCTTTTCTTATGGACCGGAGGCCCCTCTTCCACGCAGCGCTTCAATCAATAATTTTATCTGAAAAATAATCTCAGAATACAATTAGGCCTATCGTATATTTTGAAGGTCTCAGAAGGAGCTCGGAAAACCAAAATTTAAAATTTTCGTTCTGATATTTTAAAAAGATTTTCTCGAAGAGTTCATTTATCTGTAATCTTCGGGTGAAACTAGATGAACGCTTCCAGTGTAATTCTTACAATTTTTTCTCTTTTTTCTCGACTGAAAAGATTTTGCAAAAAATTGCGAGCTGACATGGAAACAAAGTGTTGTCACTTCTGTAATTGCCTCATCCATTGCTGCTAATTTGCTCAAAGAAGGAGGACTGTTGTCATTAACTGGAGCTAGTGGAGCTTTGCAATCAACTCCGGGTAAGTAAAGTTATAGTAATGAATTTTTAACCTCAAAAAAAAAAATCGAACATTGGAGCTACAATTTTGGAATTTTCTGTTAGAAAAGTGTGGTTTGAAAAATTCCTCAGAAAATGAGCACTATTCTAGAAGTTTTCCCAGACATGAAGAATGAATAACGTGACTGAATAACGTAAAACTACTTCGCTAAATTTGGCCTATTCCTTTGATGAGGAAAAAACTCTTGTTCCAAATGACTCTCTTTTTTCATTTATTTACTAGGATACTAGCCGAAACTTGTCTTTGTATATTTATTAATTTCCTTGAAACGTGGCATAGTTATTTTCAATTTTTAACGAATGGATGAAAAAATGTGATACCCTTGGAAAGAAACTGAAAGATTTTTTGGTGTTATCTGTTATTTTGGGAGATCTTAGGTATTGCTCAGCGCCATGAAATTCATTTCTAAAAGTCACACTACTCGGAACGCCTCTTTTTATACACTCCCATTTCTCGACTGCCCTTTGTACTTCCACACTGTCAAGGAATTTCATTTCCAGTCATGAATTTCCTGTTTGTTTATCCATTCGTTTGAAAATGACTTTTTTTTTTTTTTTTTTTTTAGGAATGATCGGATATGGTATGGCGAAAGCCTCGGTTCATCATCTCACAAAATCGTTGGCTGCCCCTGAAAGCGGTCTTCCTTCGGATAGTACGGTCGTGTCTATTCTCCCAGAAACGTTAGATACTCCGATGAATCGAAAATGGATGCCGAAAGCTGATACGAGTGCGTGGACTCCTCTGAATTTTGTCAGCGAGTAAGTTCTAATTCAGTTTCATCACAAAGAATTAATAATTGCACTCTGCGCAGTTTGATTAGCTTATCATCTTTTGTTTGTAGCCTATTCGTCAAATGGACTGAGAACAATGAACGACCACCCAGTGGTAGTTTAGTGAAACTGACAACTCGCAGCAACGTTACGGAGATTCAGATTGTCTGAGGGAAAAATTCTGTCGTGGAGATCGCGGCTTTGCGCAAAATATTCCATAATCATACTCTTATATAAATGAAGACAATAATCATACTTTCATATCTCAAGTTGAAAAAATACGCTTCTTCCCATTTCGATGTAAAATTTATTAATATGAACCAATACTTTTCGTCGAAAACTCCATCCTTTTTCGACTATTCAAACGAAATATCACACTGAGCAGAAATACGAACATCGTGCATTCACTAGGAAGCACAACATGAAATAAAGACAAAAACACATCATTAAAAAGCAGAGGTTCGGCGGTAACAGTTGGAAACAATGAGCACACATCTAAATGAGCGAAAGGCTCGTTTCACCATGGTAGATTTCTCAATTAAGATTTGACCATCATTTGGTAGTTTCCCAGTTGCTCCCATCTTCTGGTAGTAAACTATTGGTGACTATTAATATGACGTCAACAATCCACCAAATTCCGACGCCTCCCAGAGTTAGTAACTTTCCGACAGCTGTGCCAGTTTGACCTAAACTGAATCTGTCCATACCAAGGAAACCTAATAAGATGCTGTACAGCAAAGTAGTCAGGAAGTAATAACCACCATATCTGTTATGAATGAAAATATATATTAGACTTTCAAATTATAGTACGAGATGGACGTCTAAAAACGATTAGTCTCCTCACTTGACACAGGGAACGCCATGACGCCAAAAGGTACTATTTCCGGCACAAGGAATGCCTGGTAGCACTTTGCAAAGAACTTTGGTTCGTTCTACGTCTTCGTATCTGTAATTCCCGAACTGAAAAGTAGAGGTAAGCAATACGTCAAGACACTCGATAATTCATATTAGGTCAGTCGTTTTCAATTGAATAAATCTTTACCTTGTAGCATCCATGGCCCGCCGCATCTCTCTGTGATTTGTTCCCTTTAAAATCTAGTGGTTCTTCGCAATCCAGAAAGTGAAGCGGCCTAAGATAAGAAAAAATTGGATCATAATGAGCATCGATGAATACATTGTACGTATCACACTAAACTTACAAGAATTCACATTGAAGGTAAGGGCCGAGTGGATGGTATTCGTGTTCATCAGAATTCTCCTTCTCCGCAGATACTTCGATGAAGACGTGACAACTGAAGAGTACCAAGAGGATGTATAGGTAACTCTCAAAGACTGCCATTGTCAGTGAATGTGATATCCCATAGAGGTGAATAAAGTTGCCACATTCTTAATTTCAATGCGTTGGAGTGAATTTCTTGAGTTTTTTGAAAAAATAATCTCCAATTTGGAAACGAATTCGTATAAAATTAATCAACGGGTAACTCGTGAAACTTGGTACATATGTGTTTGTTTTGGATCTCATAAGTCATAAATTGTGAATTTTTTTTTCACGGGGTTGTGATAACGGATTAGTCCAGAGATACCAATGACTAACTACACAAAATGTAGATCTGGGAAAAAAGAATTTTTCCCGAGGTTTTTCCATGACGATGGAGTGTTTTTGCTTGTTAGATGAGGAGAGTGAATGATATCATCATTTCGATCTGCGAAAAAGTTGCTCTCCTAAATGTGCGAGAAAACTAATTTTGCAGTTTGACTCTTTATTCGTATTGAACCGCAGCGCTTTAAGCGGATCTAAGATGAAACTTTCAGTTACTCGATTGAAGTCGAATTCTTTCTTATCAAAATGTACCAATTTATTTTTTCACATTTTGCGATTAAGTAAAATTCAGCAAAATAAAAGTACTCAGCAGCTTCTTTACGATTACGATATCGATTATTGTCTTTAATTTTACTTTATTGTGAAAGTTCGTGGAAACCAATCTCTTCTTTCTCATTACTTTCGGTTCGTGTCGAGGGAGTTGGCCGTTATTGCTGTTCGAAAATATGGCTGAGAGAGTGACTATTCCACGACCCGAATGTAGTCAGACAATTGTAATCGATGAAGTGGATTCTGTACCAAGTCAAGTAATGATATTTTTTACTATATGATTTCAAAATGAGTAGCTTGTTAGGTAGTAATCGCTATTCGGTTTTGAACAGGATTCGTGTGAGACAGTAACTCATATCTCTAAATCTAACGTTCTCGCGTATAGGCAGTGAATGAGCGAGCGAAGATTTGCGAGATATAAGTATGCATAAATTACTATTGTTTGTTTGAGAGGGGGTTCGTTATGCATAGTTGATACTCTGCATTCTTTACGCAGTTGTAAATGATAATCGTTATTACTCGGCGATTTCTATTAGGTCAGAGAGATCAAGTGCGTAAATATATCATTGTGTCTCATGAGATTTAAATCATTAGAGATGTGAAATTTTCTAAATTTTCGATGAATTTGAGTCGTTTCATCTTGGTTTATAGGGGCCGATATCGCTAATGAGCCCACTCAGACAAATATAAACAAAAATTCGTTGATTCTACAGATTTCTTAGATCTATTTTTTTATTTTCCTCGTAGTGGTAACAGAATAACTACTTTTGCTTCAACGACATTGTATGTTCTTAAACTTCAATGAAGCTGAATGAATTATTTGCGAAAGCGTATCGAAATTCCATGATGTTTCCTGAATTTCGTTTAATGCTCACCCGCTCAGGTTTGCGGTCGTATTGTACGTCCGCGAAAGATTGCGCGCCATTACACGGGATCAAAGTACTGGATTTATCAAGAGTTATTGCTGGTCCAATATGCACGTTGGCTTTAGCCGATCTCGGAGCGGAAATAATCAAAATCGAATACCCAGAAACAGGTGATTTTGTTAGGACTTGGCCGCCATTCCTAAATAATTCGCAGCTAAGTTGTACATTTATCGCGATGAACAGGAACAAGAAGAGCGTTGCGGTGAATTTTAGAAGTGCAGAAGGACAACAAGTACTGAAATCCTTGGCACAGAAGTGCGACGTTCTTTTGGAAAATTATGTTCCCGGAGTTCTCGCAAAATACTCGCTAGACTACGAGTCTCTCAAGTCGATAGCTCCACAGCTAGTCTACTGCTCGCTGACTGGTTACGGTCCTGAAGGTCCATATTCGCGTAAAAGCGGAGTCGATTTAATAGCCGCGTCTATGAGTGGCCACCTACACCTAACTGGATCATTTGGCGGAGAACCGTGCAAACCAGCTACTTCCAGTATCGATATAATGGCTGGATTATGGGCGCATGGAGCCATTGTGGCGGCGCTTCGTAAACGTGAAAAAACAAACTACGGTTGTAAAATAGACGTCGATCTATTTTCGACTGGTATTGGCGCCTTAGCGCATACCGCTAACGCCTATCTTAACACGGGTTTGGAAACTCAACGACGTGGTACTGAGCACGAAATTGTGGTTCCGTACAAATCATTTAAGACAAAGGACGGATACGTTACTACCGGAGCCATTAACGACAGCCAATTCGAACAACTGTGTGAATTTCTCGGGGTACCGGAGCTACCTAAGGATGAACGATTTTCAAAAAGTGCTAGTAGAATGAAACATCGTTATGAGCTGCTCGATATTTTGAATCCGCTGTTCGAAAAACGTACGACAGCAGAGTGGTGTAAGTTATTGGACGGTACTTCGTTACCTCATGGACCTTTGAACAATCTTAAAGAGGTGAGAAGTCGAGGTTTTGTAACACAACGTAGATATTTTTCTAATTCGGCGACGTGTCATTAGGTTTTTGAAGATCCGCATGTGAAGGCTGTCAAAATGGTTCGAGAGACAACTCATCCAGTCGCGGGTTCAATGAAAGTTTTAGCTCCTATTGTACGATGGAACGAATATGAAGCACCGGTGGAGCCTCCGCCTCTGTTGGGAGAGCATACTGATGAAATATTGAAAACTCTTCTTGATTACTCGGATGAGGAAGTTGCAGAACTCAGATCGAAACGTGTTGTCAAATAACTGTGTAGGATCTTAGGTCCTATTCTTTCTACTTTTCATTTGAATCTTATGACCGACTTTATTGAAAATTTACTATTCTTCCTGGATGTTGCCAGAGGTTCTGTTAACGAGTTAATGGAAAAAATTGAAACTAGGTATAGTTTTCATGTCATTGGGGAAGAACTAAATCAAAACGCATCTATGTACCAAGTCTTGAAAGATTCATCGTATGAAATGAATTCGGACTACTGAATTTTATTCAAGTCATTTCTTCATACCATTACATATATACTGTTTCAAGTTGAATACATTCTCGAAGTAAGAGAAATGTTTACTCTGTCATTCGTTTCGTCCGAGTCTAATTTTCAGAAAACTTATTTGGTCGCTTCATTATCTTAATTACGCATTTTGCAATTTTATTTGTTCGCGAAACTTATCTCGAAGAAAAATGAATAAATTTTATGAAATTTATGTGGATTGTGCTCCTAAATTATTTACTCGCGTGGGAATTCTCTTCATAGAATGAGATTGTTTACAAATTTCAAACACTGCACTGCTTTATCTAATTTCGACGTAGGTTACCTTTAATTGGAACGCGTACGTGTATAAAAAAAATTCGTTCTCGTTGGCCTGTGGAATGCGACCTATAAATTTATGAGATTGAAGAATTAAAAGAAGATGAAATAAACTTCATATTTATGAAAGCTGCATTCCTAGCGAGCATTATTCAAAAGAATTTTTGGACGATTTGCTTGAAATACGTTCCCCCTTAAAATAATGTAATATGATGCATTGATTCTTCAGAGTTTTGGTGTGTGAAAAAAAGAATTCCCAAAAATTTCGCTCCTACCGTTGCTCAATACCTTATTTCATCCCTCTATGAATCATATTGGCGAAAAGTTTTACTCTGTGAAGTAAAATTGAATTTTGTAGCTCACTCTTAGATATCTTACTTGATCAAGATTCAAAAATCACCCATGAAGATTTCAAATTTAACTGGCTTTACCTTGATGAAAACTTCTTTTTGAGTGAAAAGTCATTTTTTTCTTCCTTTCTCATTCATTGATCGTTTTAGTCTTGATGATATATAAAGAGATGGATTCATTTCATTCTGATTTTTGTTTAAGAAAAAGATGAATGAAGTATGAATTATTCAATCCCCTTTCCCAAACAAGTGTAAGATTCCAGACTCAAAACTTGACGATGGTTCAAGTGGAGGAAAAGGTGTTTATTCATCAGAGTTTTGTATCCTTTTTAATTATGTATTATCAATTCTCAGTGGTGACGGAATCTCAATCTGTCGTGTCATCTATACAGCAAAATTTTAATTTTAAAGAATCAGTTCAAAATCAAATTTCTAAATATGCGATTATCAAAAAAATCATATTGTATTCTATATCTGTGTATTTTGTTACTAACTGAAATGTATGATTTTCTTTTTGTAGAGTTCAACGCCACCAACTTTAAGACTTCGCTGTCGAAAACCAAAAACCGATAAAAGCGTGAGGTGGAAAGAAGATACAATAGACAATGAGCACATGAACAAGAAAAAGTCGAAATGTACGTCATTTACACGATATAGTGTTGTATTATAAATATTTATCTATCCTCTGACTGTCGGAAACACCGTTATGATATAAATTCTTCTATCAACAGGTTGTTGCATCTACAGAAAACCTAAACAAAGGTTCGATGAAAGCTCAGATTCGGAATCGGATGAATGTGATAACTGTTTTGGACATGTAGAGATCAAAAAACAAAAACAATTGCAGAAATTATCGCAAGCGAGTGATCATTGTAGCGGAGAATCGGCAGCTTCGAGCTCAACTCAAGAAGTTAATTTGGAACACGCTCAGCCCATAAATTCGCCTGGTAAAACGATATTTGTGCATTAAAAATGGTTGCTGTGTTCCTGAAATTCTTTGTTTACTCTCCTTACTCATTGTTACGTTATTCTGTTCCAAAAATCGACTTGTAGTAGAATTATAATTAATCAAAGAAAGATGAAGAAAAATGTTTTTCACGCACAGGGTTTCTGTTTTCATTAAAGTTTGGTGAGAACTCAGATGCACAATGATTCCTAAATTTCTTTCATTTTGATTGATGGTTTATTCTGAAAAATTCGTTCAAATAGAACGTCCTCTAAAATCATGATATCATGCGACTTCTAGACGATTGCGGGAGATTTCACAGCAAAATTTTCTAGGGCACTGAATTTTTATTTCCTCTTATTGGTTGTTCAGCTCTTTGCCACAGCAAAATCATAAAGCTTATCTTTAACTTATCTTATAGTTACAGTTCGTGATATTAACTTCCATTGTTTCACTTTCAGCCAAAATGACGGTAGTATCGACGTAGAGGGTCTGCAGTCGCCCTGTAGCAATGTATATATTTATCGTATTTTCTCATTGTGAAGCACTATATTATAACTTTCAAGATTCTTCACAAGCGCCAGAGTAACAATTTATTTTAGTTCGCGCAATATTATGTTGTTCTCAATTAAATTTTTATTATTATTCCATCCGCCGTTTTATAAGTTTCTGTGTTTATTAATTCATTTCATGAAGAGTAATTTCATTATGGCTGTGTTTTTGGTTTCGATTAGTTCTATTTTTAACAGTATTCATTGTATGCTCTCATTTTATTTTGTTTCATTAAATATATAGAGTCTAAGGAAAATGACAAGGCTATATTAATCCTTTATTTTGTCTTTTGAAACTTCATTTTTGGCAGGATTGTCGATGAATCCCATGATGAAAAATTTTTCCAAATTTTGGAAATAATTGGTTGGTGTATAGAGTCTGTACCGAAGGGTGTATCAAGATGTTGTCAGTTACAGCCGCTACTTTGGATTGGATACAGATACAGGCATGAAAAATAAATAATAATGACGGGAACTTGAATATAAAAGTTGTTACTGTTTTTCATTCTCAGAGATTATTCAAAGAAAATGGCTATACTTCTACAAATTACTGCACTTTGTCTCTGTTTGACCTTTTTTTTTGCCCCTCAAACATTAATAACTCGCTTCCTAGTCAAACTTGACGTCGAGACTGAGCTCAGAAGAAGATCATGAATTGTTTACCTAGGGTTTACTCTTTCATTATACTTACTCATTCACTTTCGTTTCCGATAAATCAACAATCTATGTCGGGGAATCTTCCAGACGAGCTAATGTTATTTTTTCCCTCCAAATTATTAAATCCTGAAATCCCACTTGACTTGAAATTGAGTCCAAACTGATAACGGCTCAAAACATGAAAACAGTTAGTTACACAACCGGCGCAGCAGTGCCTTCAAGACTACCCTGGCTGCAACCATGTACACTTCAAGCTGATAACAGTGATACACAAACTCGTGTGGTAGAGATTTTTGAGTCTGCTAACCTCCTAGAGAGTTATATAAAAGAGCGCCGGTCGTTGAATCTTGAAACACTTGCGTAATAATGCGTCATGTTGGAGGTAGTTCTAGGTGATTGAATAGTTGTGAATTTCGCTCAAAACAATTTCCTTACCCGTTACTGAACACATCCGAAACATGAAGTAAGTCGATCGAACCGATCACAATAATTATATCCTCTATTGTTTTTCGCAAACTACGTTATTTCTATCTTCTTTTAGGTTGGATGTGGACGGGTTAACCGTGTACTTTCCGTACGAATATATTTACCCGGAACAGTACTCGTACATGCTCGAACTAAAAAAGGCTTTAGACGCGAAGGTAATGATCGGAAGTTTTCCCCATAATATCTTCCTCAAGACATGGATCATCCTCTCTGCTTCTATGTCTATAGGGCCACTGTCTATTGGAGATGCCCTCCGGTACCGGAAAAACAGTAACTCTGTTATCGTTGATCGTAGCCTACATGGTCGAGAATCCGGCTTCGGTCACTAAATTGCTTTACTGTTCTCGAACAGTACCCGAAATCGAAAAAGCCATAGAAGAACTGCGGGTGTTGTTCACGTATTATAAAAATAATGGTCGCGATGTAGCTATGTTAGGTCTAGTATTATCGTCTCGTAAGAATTTGTGTATCAATCCAGAGGTCAGTGATTGCTGCTCTTCATTTGAAAACTCTTTAGTAAATATAAAAAATTATCCCTTTCTTCTCAATGTTACATCGTACAGGTGAATAAGGAGAAAGATGGGAAAGTGGTAGATGGAAAATGCCATCAACTAACCGCACCTCATGTACGAGACCGTCACACTCACGATTCAGAAGTACCTGTTTGTTCGTTTTACGAAAAATTCGATGCAATTGGTAAAGAAGTACCGATCAGCTACGGAGTGTATAATATCGAAGATTTGAAAGAGTTTGGTCGAGACATGGGCATCTGTCCTTACTTTTTGGCTAGATATATGGTGAGCGCGTTTAAGATTCTCGAGAATCTGATATGAAACTTGTACGACAATATTAACTGACTTCAATTTTGCTCCCGTTTCAGATTTTGCGAGCTAATATTGTGATCTACAGTTACCATTATTTATTGGATCCCAAAATAGCGAGCGTTGTATCGAAAGAATTATCCAAAACCTCTGTTGTCGTGTTCGACGAAGCTCACAATATCGGTTTGTTATTCTCTTGGACACTATTGTGCGCCAGATAGTTCCAGCGTATTTAAACCTCAGCTATGTGTTGTAGATAACGTATGCATAGATTCAATGAGCGTCAAGATCTCCAAAAGAACGGTCGAAAAGGCAATCACAAACGTGAATTCGTTGGAGAAAACGATATTAAAGTAAATCATGATATGTTCATTTGCGAACTTTAGAGCGCGAGATAGTTACCGTCTAATCATTTTCAGTATTAAGGAACGAGACGCGAAAAAACTCAGAGAAGAATATCAGAAATTAGTAGACGGTTTACGAGATGCGAATGTGGCGAGAGAAACGGATACAATTCTAGCAAATCCAGTACTCCCTGATCAAGTTTTACAAGGTTTGTTCAAAATTGGAAACTATATCTTTCTATGCATTGAGAAGATACTCAAATTATTCTTTCATTTGCAGAGGCCATTCCTGGTAGCATTCGTACCGCCGAACATTTTATCAGTTTTTTAAAACGATATATTGAATATTTAAAAGTTCGATTACGTGTTCAACACGTAGTACAAGAATCTCCGGCTGGTTTCTTGAAAGATTGTCAACAAAAAGTTTGTATAGAACGGAAACCGTTGAGATTTTGTGCTGAACGTTTAGCATCTTTGCTTCGTACGCTCGAAATAGCCGAAGTGAGCGAATACTCATCTCTGGTGATCATAACGCATATGGCCACTCTTGTTTCCACTTACACCAAAGGCTTCGTTATTATTATCGAACCGTTTAGCGACAAGGCGCCGACAGTCTCGAATCCCGTTTTGTATTTCTGTTGTCTGGATGCTTCTATTGCAATCAAACCCGTGTTCGATCGTTTCCAGAGTGTTGTGATTACTTCGGGTACCCTTTCACCGCTTGATATGTACCCGAAAGTATTGGATTTTCATCCTGTAATCATGACTTCGTTTACGATGACCTTAGCTAGACCTTGCTTGCTTCCAATGGTTCGTTCACTTTTCAAATTATCTCTCTGCGTAGTGCTTTATGAAAAACTTGTAAAATTATTTTGTTGAGTAGATAGTTGCCAGAGGTAACGATCAAGTCACTATGACCACCAAGTGGGAGGCTCGAGATGATATCGCAGTCATACGTAATTATGGTCAATTATTGGTCGAAATGGCGAACGTGGTACCGGATGGTATCGTTTGCTTCTTTACATCGTATCTATACTTAGAGTCTGTCGTCGCTAGTTGGTATGAACAAGGTATCATCGATTCGCTACAGAAGAAAAAATTGATATTTATAGAAACTCAGGATGCTGCGGAAACCAGCATCGCTTTGATGAATTACATCGACGTAAGTAAATTAGTGGTATGTCATAATGTTCGGAAGTATGTACCAGAAATGTAATCGAAATGTCTCTAATAGGCTTGCGAGTGTGGGAGAGGCGCCATTCTACTGTCTGTAGCTCGTGGAAAAGTGTCAGAGGGTGTTGATTTCGATCATCATCTTGGCAGAGCTGTATTGATGTTCGGCATTCCTTACGTATATACAAAATCACGAATACTCAAAGCTAGACTCGACTATTTAAGGGATCAATTTCAGGTAAAAATTGAATCGATTTAATAATCGCCATAATGTTTAAAACAGTAAAATAGTATAAACTTTTACTATGTAGATTAGAGAAGATGATTTTCTTACGTTTGATGCCTTGAGGCATGCTGCTCAGTGCGTTGGTCGAGCCATTCGAGGTAAAATGGACTACGGTATCATGATTTTTGCGGATAAAGTAAGTTGAAGAAAATATTTGAGTACATAACACTTCTGCGGGAAAGGATTCTTAAAACTTGAGGGGGACGAGGAAGATAATAAAATTTATCACCAAGTTACGTAATTGCCATGTAAAGTAAATTTAGTGTCGCTTGGAGACTTTCCTGCAAGATTTATGAAATAAACCGAGTTTTTTCTTTTTCCTTGCGTGAGATAAAAACGAGCAATACCCATGGTAGGATAATAGGCACACATCACAACATCTATACGCCTGTCCTCGTACTTTGTATTTGGAAAAATGAGAACACCCTGGAGGAAACCAGCATGTCGTAGACGTTCAGTTTCTCGCGGCGAAGATGTTTGGTTCATAGCGTGCCAACAAATTCCGCACATTGACTCCATCTTGTTAGAGTCCATGCAGTCTTCCGTATCACCATATGTTACTAATGAAGGTCCTCGGCTTATTTCCCATTCTCGATTTTTACCTACGGAAATATGAAAGTACCAAATTTCCCTCTAATAAAACTGAATCTTTTTCTTCTCGCTCTTTCTTGATGTACTTACGTCCAACATCCTCCATGTAATCTTCCTCTATCTGGTCTGCTCGACTTGTTGATTCTGTGGGCTGCTCAGTGGTATGATTTGTGTCGTCAGCAAGTGCTCTCAAAACAGCAAGATAGTGTACTAGGGAAAAAAAGAGCCACTCAAGACACATTTTCATTCTTGTACGAGTAAAATATATTAGATTAATTTGTATACAAGTTACATTTACTTTACGAACGCTTTGATTCTGGGAATCCTTTTGAATAGTATACTCTGCGATTATCATGAAGGATAATCAACTGTATCGGCAGTCATAAATTATTTTCCAAACAAGATAAAAACGAAAGCGAGAATTCTAATGAACGAACTAGATTGTGAATTTCTTATATTTTCTGTGATTCAACTTCTTCATTTTCGGTTGCAGAGATTCTCCAGAGCTGATAAACGGAATAAATTGCCGAAATGGATTAACGAATGTTTAACCGATAGTATGTGCAATCTATCAACAGAGGAAGCAGCACAGGTACGAAAATAACTGATATGTGCGATAGTGGACTTCGACAGTCGGATTCTTAAAATATTAATATTGAATGTATTTTTTGGTTTGTGGATTATTGATTCGTCGAACAATATTGAAGTATGAGTAAAAGATTGAAAATAGATCCCTGAAAGTAGAGAATTTCATACTCCCTGATCAGAATGTTTTGTTACTTTTGACCGAAGACCGTCTATTCTTATCAAATTTTGTAGGACCGATGTTGGTAATTGGGATACATTTTTCCTGAAAGATATTCTCAACTTTAACCAAATTTTCATTAATTTTATGGAAACAATCTGTGAACTATATCGCTCGTATTTAGGAAAGGTCTTAGATTTAAATAGAACAATCTTAATCAAATTTCATTATTGAAGAGGTCTAGTATCTTCTCACACTCGAAGATCGACCATCAATCTGCATTTTGCCTTAGATTGAAGTATTTCTGAGTTTAGTGACAGCATCGCATGATGGAAGTGCTCATGACTGGTATCAAATTGAATTACCGTACCGCTTGCAATCCCTCATTGTCACTTATCTTTTTGAATCTTAATTTCGACCTAGAAATAAGAATACTGGATTTCTTTTTCTAAATTTTTTGTACCTTTGACCATTTTTACGCTGTAAAATCTATTCTCATTCAACACAGGGACAAATTCATGGTGGACGGAAGGAATCCAAGGGCACCTATAAAAAAACCCAAAAAATGAGAGCGGAGAAAAGTGAATTCTTGAATTTTTCTTTTGCTTTTCAAATAACGTACAATACTGATTTTCATAATACAATCCCTAATGAAGATAATCAGATTGTTCAAGAGTTGTATAAAAATAGAAATATGTATCCGACGATTGAAGTCAGTTATCACTTTCTACAACCTGTTGTGTTTGGGTATATTATTGAAAATTTTGAATAATGTTGTACAGATCGCCAAGAAATGGCTACGAGCAATGGCCCAGCCTTTCAGTCGTGAAGACCAATTGGGACACTCGCTGTTAACGCTTGAACAATTGATGAGCAAAAAATTTGAACAGAGTGTTCGATAAAACGTAGTATTGAAAGATAATACGAAATTGATTGAAAATGTTCCTAAAACTTGTACGTTGAATACAACAATATTATGTACTTTTTGTATTTTTTCAACAATAAATTAACAATTTATTAAGTATCACGCAATGTTCTGTGCATTAATACACAAAAATCAACGAGAAACGGAGATCTGAATGTAGATGTGATAAATTACAAACAATTCATAGAATTGTTAAATGCGATGAGAAGGTTCTCGTAATAAGTAGTTCGATTGCGGCGGCAAATATAGATGGAACACGCGAACGCATTTGTTATCATTCATGTTCAAGTGGTAGGTCGAGACGAATCATTGAGCAGTTAAATTCGATTTGTTTTCAAGTAGTCGGCGGTATCACGTTCTAGATGTGTACGTAAAAATTCATCAACAGAATCTGTATTCCATTTCTCGATCGCAACAACCTGTAAACCAACGAACGTTCCCATACACAACCATAGCTTCGTGAAGAAAGAATAAAATGTCTCCACTAAATAAGTTTACCTCTTTGACTTCATTGCTGTCGTCGATTAATTTGATGATTGGATCCCGACCATGAACGTAACGAATTTGTAAATTTGGATATTGGTCTGGTAGATTACTTTTAATGAACGCTGCGTGTATAAGACAACTTATTTTAGTTTCTCATTACAAATCCTGGCGCATATTAAACTTCATTCGGTTTCTCTTTACCTTGTATTTGAGGGTAAGCTCCGAATTTGCACGTGCAAATTTCTAATCTAGCTTTCGCAAAACGTTTGACTAGAGATACTTCTTCATCTACTTGGCAGCATTGGAGGCAATCTTTCCTGATAAAAAAAGTATTTGTGAGATCGTAACACAACAAGAAATGAATTTCTATCGGGGAAGTACTCACTGTAAGAATAATAAATCGAATTTTTCCAATAGATTACATGATGAACATTTTAGAGTTGCATTGTTCAGTCCCAATAGTGCACAAGCATCGATACTTTCAGATAAAATTATGTTCTACAATAAAGATATTCCAGATTTAGTATGCTAATTCGTAAAGGAAGAGTTTAGAGGAAGGTATCGAAACATTAAAGAATACTTACAACGTATGCTAATAAGCTCACTAGGAAGAGAGCAATTTTGGTTGGCAGTTCTCGCATGTTATTCGATTTTCTTGACAATAATTCAGACTCAGAAAGACTTGAATTATAGTGATCTTTCCAAAAGATTTCGTGTTGTTAACGGTAGTGATAATCAAGAATTATAATAATTCATTATTACCATTATTAAAACGAATATAAAATCATAACACCGCAAAACGATAGCATCGTCAAAACTCAGAGGTAAATACTCTGCTGCCTGATCACAAAAAGAAGGAAGTGATAAATATAGGCTTCAATCAACAAAATTAGGACTCTCTCACTCCGAGGGAAAGACACTTTTATCGGAATCAAGTCATCATGATTCCACAAAACGATCTGCAGAAAAGTGGTTATTCGTATTGTGTTTACCGACATGTTCGGACATGGCTTCCGGATTCCGGTATCACGAAGATTTTTCTTATCAAAGTTTACGAAACAGCTTCAAAAGCGAGGTGCGTATGCCGTTTGGTACTTTCTTCAATTATTAATATTTCGAATCAAAATCTGTTTTCTTCTTTTCTATCTATTTCAGATCATTCTCGACTCTGTACCGCGATGTGATGCCCGCTGACTGGATGATTATTTTACCACTTCTATGAGCAAAGGAATATCGCAACTTTCCGAAGGCTCGAAATGTTCATCAGCATTGCGTTCGAATAGGACTCGCTAGTTTACAGATCTGTGTTACTCAACTTCGTGGTAAACGTTCGACACTCCGAAATTATTTAGTTGAATATGTTGTCCAGTTTCCCGATCCACGGATGCGGATTATTTTTCCGGAAGTTACCTCGACTCAGTCAGTCGTCTCCATTTCGAGAATTTACCTCTATTACAGAATTCAATAAAATAGCAGATAAAACTCTAGAGTCTCTCCACGAGTACTTCGATGAACTTCTAGATCGTTATCCGAACCTGTCAGCGGATAATGAGCTTAAAGATGGTGTACTAACTGTTGCTTTGGACGAGTCCAACGAGAGAACTTACGTAATTAATAAACAATCTATTAATTTTCAAATTTGGCTTAGTTCCCCGATCAGTGGACCTAAAAGATTTGACTATTTTGAAAAAGAAGATGCTTGGGTTTATCGTCGAACGAAACAATCGTTGCACCAATTATTACAACTTGAAATTTCTAATTTCATTCAAGGAGAAATTGACTTTTCTGTATGTGATCATAGTGGAAAGGCCGAAAATTTACGTTGATGTTTGTTAATTTTTAAGTAGAATTTCTTCATGCTCGGTGATTTATTAGGAAGATTTGACTGTGTTTCTTTGAAACTACCTCTACGAATCAAATTTTTAGTGAATTTTTGGTGAAAAATATTTATGTAGGTAGTTCTTTTTGATCGTGCAACTACTCGATTTCATCTAAAAATTGTTTGAAACTTGGGCAATGTGCCGACCTACGTGTTCAGAAATATTAAACATAATAAATGAGAATTTTTGAAAATGAAAAATTGTTCTTGAATTTGTCTTGAACTTCTGAAATAAGGGGAGAAGGATTGAAAAGGGATGGTAAAAAGAAGTCTGATTCTCAGTTTGAAAACGTATTCTGAAACCCTGAAGTAGGTTACAATTACAACTTTCCTCGCAAAAAAAAATGAACAATACCCACGATGTTGACATTTTAAAGTTGAGTTTTGAAGAAATTATACAATGGTTGCAGTTTTTACTGCCTAAATTCTGGATAAATTGAAAGGGCCAACAAATGTTCGTTCCCTTTTACTTACCTTTATTTATTTTTTTTGTATTTTTTTTTTGTTTTTCATTCTGAGAAGTTTTTTTTTTTTATGAAGGAGTACCAAAATCGGAGTTTGTGGCCAATTGAATGAGTCTCATTATTACAAAAATCGGAGTTTGAGGTCAATTTTAAGAGTCTCATCATCATAGGTTAATTACCGGTATTTTATTTTACTAAGACCTCGTGCTGAATATCGGTGAAAATGAAAATTAACGACTGAGTTTAACTATACAATATCCTGACGATTGACTTTGGTGTATCAATAAAATTTCTTGATTCTCACAGCGTTACAATACGTACTAGAATTTTTTTAGTCCATATTGATTCGTTTTAGAAGAGCGTTGACGTCAGTACCTCCACATGAATTGATGGAATCTTTTAAAAAATATGCCAATTGAAATTGAAATATTCAACAAAACCTTATATATTCTTTAGTAGGCTATTGTATCATAGTTCTAAGCACATATACTCTGTACATGAAATTTAATAAGTTGAAATTGTATCGGGTAATTATTTTCCTACTCCTTACCTATAGTAGGTACTTCATTATTCAAAGACGACTAGAATAATATTTGGGATTACTGACTAGACAACCAATCCTAATGACTTATTTCAGTTTTATACAAATTAAATATCGTAAAATATATAATAATTATGCTAAATTATTATAATTGAGAAAACAAGAAAAAGAAAAAAAAATTAACACTGGTAATTATTCGACCCGCAACGTTTCCTTCTGTAGTTGAAGAATGGATGTTCGAACTGTCTCGATAACGCCTGCTGTAACATGAAATGGGTAAGAGTTTTAATCAGATGACCCGATGTGATGGTATTGGTAAATTTTACACCTCGAACTCACCCAGTCATTCGTCTTTTTCGACGGACGAGCATTTTGTAGCGCGATCCACATTGGCAATCTTACATTAACTGGAATCTGTCTATCGAAATTTCTCAATCCTTGCTCGGTGTTGAAATCGAATAGTCCTAAAGATCCTAGAGAATCGTCAGCCCTTTTACGACCGCAGCCTATAATTCGTCGAGGTACATATTAGTATTGTTTGAAATTTTATACCCATGGGGATAAGTAATGAGGAATATTGTAATATTTTTTCAACCTGTGAATGCATTACAAAATGGTTTTTTCATCCTTGTTTCTTGAATAGGTTCCATTTCCCCTTCGTAATACTAAATTTACAGAAAAAGAAATTTTTTTCGAGTAAAATTTTGGGATAAAATTCTTTACATTTTGTCATCAGTTCATCTATTAGTGGGCACAAGAATAAATCCAGTTGACCTTGTTTTTACTTACATTTTTCATCATCATGTCTTCGCAAAGAATTTTTTGTATTTTCATTGCAACTAAGATGGATGCTATAATGATCATTAGAAAGCGCATGCTGAGTGCTAATTTCCTTATCGATTTTATACCTGAAAATGAAGACGAAATTGAGGAAAATTAATTAAATTAGAGAAAACGAATAGGTAATATGATGAGAAAAAAATGTTTCAATATTTTTTCTATTCTTTCAACATTTCTATGTTTTTCAAAGTTATAACTTTGTGTAAATAAGGATAGAAGAGAAATTATGACGAAAAGATCTTCTGGCCCGAGCGGGAACCCACGACCTCTTGTTTTCATGACGAGTACGTGCGATAACCATTACCCTAACAGGCCCCAAGATTCCATCGTCATATTTCACCTTCAGATGAAAGTTCCACCTTGTGAAGGAGAGGGTCCGAAGACCCCAATACATTAGACCGTTCAAAGCTTATAGGAAGAACCGCAAGTCCCTCGAGGGGGGAGGTGATTGAAGGGAGATGGTAATTGCGGCAGTTTACAAGGAATCATATAGATACAGGCAGTAGAGGAATTATGTCGAAAAAATCCGCTTGGGTCGAGAAATTTTTTGTCATAATTCCTGTTCTATCCTTATCTAAATGATTCCTAGTGAACTTCCGCAATCATCATCTTTCTTTGACAACTGTACGCATACATTTCCCACGGAATTTTTGAGTAGCTTACAGGCTCACTCGCTATAGGCCTATAGTACAAGTATAAAATTGAATGAATAAACTGGTCTGGGCCTAGACAGCTAGTATACTTAGGCCCAATAAAAATCTAGTACAATACCGACTTAGCAGAAAATCGCGAGTTCTTTAATGTAGTTGAACGAAGGGTGGCAGGGAACCTGTTTTACGGGGTATTTGAGAAGGACCTTCTCCTCTGGTGTTTTAAGCGTTGCATATCTGGCTCATTGACGGGGCGTATTCAATCGATGTATGGAGCATTGTATATCTAGTAATTTGAAGGGGCTATTTCAATCAGGCTGTACTCACCTACTTCCAAGCCATACATGTGGTAGGAAGGGGACTTGAAATACAGTATATACTGGACTTGAACTAGGCTAGAACCGCTCCTTGCATTATCCTAGCTTTATCTAGTGTATATTTATGATAGGGGAGGGACTTGGAAGAAGTTTTCGACCTCAGCCGGATATGTATGGGGAATATATATCGCAGCATTTAATTAGAATGTTATCACAATAAAAAGAAGAAACGAACATTAAAACGACAAAATAGCAGTATTTATAATATTTAGCATTATTAAAATATGTAGAACAATAAATGGAATAAACCAACACTAGAATGACAAATTAGCATTATTAAAATATGGAGAACAGTATATGAAATCGACCAACAGTAGAATGACAGAATAGCATTATTGAAATATGTAGAACAATATATGAAATTGACCAACAGTAAAATGACAAATTAGCATTATTAAAATATTTCGAGCAACATATGAAATGAACCAATATCAGATCGATAAAGTATCAAGTATCATAAAATTTAGGGGGAGTAAACAAGAAAGGTTCAAAATAAATTGAATTTACAGAGAAACAAAAATAAAAAAAAACAAAAAAAACAAAAAAACACAAAAAAAAATAAAAAAAATGTTGAGCCTATTGTACAAGTAGCGCTCTTTTGGCTTTTGTAGGTCTTCCCCTTTTTCTTTTTTGGCCAAGAGGAATATTCTTTGCTTCGGCGGGGGTAGTATAGAGCTTCAGCCTGATCATTAAGCCGAGTAAATGTTTACATGAGGTATGTTTGAAGAAGTAGGGGCAGGAGCACGACGAATTATTAGCACACTGACGATCGAGCTGAATTTTCCAGATCTTATTCCTCTGCTCCTCAAACTCGTCAAATGTTCTCCACCTCCCTACCTTACTGTCGACGGACCGTAGCAGACGTAAACTTATCTCGTTTTGGCTCGTTTCTGAGCAAGTGTAATAGGTTTCAACATCATCTGTCGCGTCATCACGTCGCAAGACCTTCTTATTGGACAGCGACCATTGGTAAGCTAGTTTCCATTGGTTCAAAGTAGGAACGTGTACCTCTCGAAATGGCACAACGTTAACTGATTGAGGATTTCTGACAGAGGACCACTTTTCAACCAAAGTAAGCGCAGAGTGGAAAAACTGTCCAACTGGCAACCTCTCGCGCAATTTGTGTTCAATTTTGATCACGGCATTGGTTGCCTCAATCCCATTGTTCGTCGAGGGGTGACGTCCAGCTGCTCCTTCGTACCACTCACTATATTTCTCAACCCACTGCGCCCGAAAGTAGTCTGTAAAGTCATTGATTCCCTCCGCTTCCCATTTTTTGAGAAACAAGTTTGCAGCTGTCTTGAACGTGTCTTCGTCTGGGGAAGTTTGCAAAACAGTAAGGTCGCATTTTACGCGAACGCGTTGAGCTGTTGGTAAGACCTTGAGATGTTTCTCCGAATTTTTCAAAACGTGGAAATAGCACATAAGGCGATGTAAAGGAGCCCCAAATATTTCTTCAAAACCGCGCGTAATGGCGTCGCTCCCATCCGCTAAGAGAATGGTTGGCTTCCAGTGCAGATTGAAATTATGCAACGTTTCAAAAATGAAAGCGAAGTCCTGAGCAGTTTCGCCGTTACAAATTGCTAATGCGAAGGGATGAAATGTCTGGTTGCAGTCGGTAGTACCAATCACAAATATAGGGTAACCTCGCCACGTTAACTTGTAGGTGGCATCTGTTTGTACCATGTCTGAGCGCTGTAGATTACTTAGTAACCTTCGTGTGGAGAGAATGATTCGGACGCACTGTTCGTCAGGGTCGGACGATTCTGCATGAATACTGTAGTTTATAACAAACGCAGAATCATCATTAGGTGGACTCGCTTTCTTCTCTTCGCATAGATTCATAAGTTCAGTAGCGGATATACTTGCTGGACCAAATTTTTCATACCGGAGATGTTGTAAATAACTTTTGAGTTTTGTTTTAGCCGGCTCGATCATTTTCTTACTTCGTATGGCGTGTAAAATGGCATTGGGCTTCCGTACGCCTTCGTCAAACTTCTCCTCCACAAACTTCTTCATATCGGTCGATAACCCTCGTGTCGGGTCACTCACGTGGTTAGCGTGATCATTTTCCGTTTCAAATAGAGCAACTGCATCACTGTCACTGTAATAGAGAAGAAATTTACGAGCGGGACATTCTTGGGCGCGATACTTCCCAGCTCTACAGCGGTACTCAACTTTAGTTCCTTCTTCGCAATTGTTACGTAAACATGATTGGAGGGGGCTTGGACAATTTTCAACCTTCGAGCTACAAGTGATAGGGAAAATTTTTTCAAGTCCCAAGGTCATGTTGCCTCCCGAACGGCGGACACTTTTTCCGGGAGACTCCCCGATAAAAGAGGTTTCCTGTTGATATAAAAGTTGAAGCAATTTCCAACTTTTGAAAATTTTGGCAAACTGATCAATTTTTGGCCAGTTGGGTAGGGGTTCAAATTGTAGATGAAATTAGGGTACAAATCTTGTACATTAGAATTATGCATCTAATGTTTTGTTTTTGCACTAGAATAGATTCAGCCTAAGCTCCCATTTAACTGGTAACATCATTTTGGTTCACCGTATTTGGAGGGGGGGGGGGGGATTGAAATGTTCGACCTCTGAGGTTTGCTGGTGAAACAGGGTTCCTGTTAAAATTCACGGGTTCTCAAACGGAGTGGCAGAGAATCTATTTATGGGGTAATTTAGAAGAGCCTTCTGAGATATGGTGTTTGAAGCATTGCATATCTTGCTCATTAAGGGGGCTAAGTCAATTGATGTATGAAGCATTGCATATCTAGTTAATTGAAGGAAAATTGATTGCTCCAAGATGTACCACAAATACCAGATGTGCCGTGGCTTTTGCCAACTTTCAACAGGAAACCTGTCGGGAGGGGTAAAAAACATCCATTGTCCACTGTCCAGTCGGCCGGCAAAGCTCAAAGGTCCCCCCTTTCATATATAGCTTGGAAGTCGGTGTGTACAGACTGACCGTTAAAGTAGCTTCTTCAAATAACTAGATGTGCAATGCTTCATTCACCAATTGGCTTAGCCCCTTCATTGAGCCAGGTATGCAATGCTTTAAATGACGCTCCTTCAATGAGTTAGATATGCAACGCTTCAAACGCCATGAGACTCAATGAAAGACCCTGCCAAAATACTCTATAGAACAGGTTCCCTGCTTCCCTCACGTAACTCTGTTGAAGAATCTGTAAATTTTTGCTTGAGAACAAACCAATCAGAACTGAAGGGTTCTTTACCGGAGTTGAATGAGAGGAGGCAGGGAACCTGTTCTACGAGTCTTATGGTGTTTGAAGCGTTGTATATCTGGCTGATTGAAGGGGCCAGGCCAATTGGTGTATGGAGTGTTGCATATCTAGTTAGTTGAAGGAGCTATTTTAGTGGCTAAACCTGGGTATCCGTGCTGCATTGTGATACAAAGGGGACTTTGAATTTATTGAAGAGGTGGTGGTGGTGTTTGAAACATTGTATATCTGGTTCATTGGAGGGGCTAAGGAAATTGGTGTATGAAGCATTGCATATCTAGTTACTTGGAGGAGCTGTTTTGATTAGGCTACACTCACCGACTTCCAAGCTATACATATGATAGGAAGGGGAATTGAAATACAGTATACTAAACTTAAACTAGGCTAGAACTCCTCCTTGCTTTATCCTAGCTTTATCTATTATAATTATATTCATGATAGGAGAGGGACTTGGAAAAACTCATGGATTCTTTAACGGAGTCAAATAAGAGGAGGCAGGGAACCTGTTTCATTTCGGAGTAATGTCATTCGGGAAAACGTGTTCGGGTAAATGCACGGGAATGATTTTAATCAGGCTATCAGTGCTGCCAGATAACGGATTTTCAATATTTGAAAAAACTTTGGATGAATTTCATCCTTCAAGCTATAAGCGATAGGACAAAACAAAAATTTTTCCAAGTCTCATGGTTATGTTTCAGCTATAAGTAAAATAGAGGGACTTGTAAAAATTTCAACCTCCAAACCCCCTTCAAAAATTTCATCCTCCAAGCTATGAGCGATAGGACGAAAACAAAAAATTTCTCCAAGTCAAATGATAATGGTTAGGTTTAGTTAGATTAGTTGCCTCCCGGACGGCGGACACCGGATGTTTTTTCCGGAAGGACCCCCTTCCCCCGATAAAACTGGTTCCCTCTTAAAAGAATTGCCCTCTACAATAATACTGAAGCTAAGTCAAGTTGAAAAATTAGAATTAAAATAGAAGATACAAAGAACTGCGATGATGACATTCAATTATTGAAATGAATGAAGCGAATGTACAAAAATCTGCATTAAGCCCTATAACCAATGTAGATAAGAACATTTGTTTTGCCCAATGCAACCAGCGCTCCAACCGTGACGTCCACTAATAGACATCCCAAAAAGCGAAATATTTTCAAATCGTGATCCTTGTATAAAAGCCCAAAATCTAATAATCTAAATTTTTGCCAAGTCTCGAGTCGCACATTTTCTTGATTAATTCATCCAGCGGATACTTTTTACAAACTTTGGTATGTCTATGAAGTTTTCCTAAACTCTCGAATCCCTTGGTTAGATAATGAAACTTCTGTACGACTCGTAATTATGATAAAAAAAATCGCTACCTAGTTTCTTTAGATTAATAAGGAACACGTGGCCAATGTAGTGGCTCTCATTAGAATACCCACCTATAAAATAAATTCCTTCGAAATATTTTATAAACCGCACAAATTTGTAGAAACTCTTCATCGATATTCTTTATGTATTTCCCATAGGTACCCGAGAATTAATTACCATTCACGAGAAGTTCTGGAATACTTTGTAAAGAATTTCAATTTGTAAAAACTTTCAACCATCTAGCATGGATCTCCGATCTACCGCTAGTAAGTAGACGGGAGCTTCCACGTAATATTCTCGAAGAATAAGACATAAATTTTAATAATAAGGCAGAAAGTTGGTTTAAATTGTTTACGTACATCGGTAACGAGTGTAGGAAGATGGACAGAGATATGATATTCACTATTCATTACTGAAATTAGCTCCGCGAAGGCCCTTCGAAACCGCCAAGAAAAAAATCTTGCCAACATTTTACCCGTTCTTTTCAAAAAAGCACGTCATTCAAAGATTTTAGTGGGGGAGGAAAGCTTTATTCCAGGAACCTTTCCGTTTTTATCAACATTACACTAATTTTCCAAAAAGAAGGCGTTTCCTTACCCATACGGTGAGAAATCCTGGATTATCATTCACTCTCACCTTTTATTTTTATCAGTACTACACAAAAGAACATACCAAAAAACACGATTGTTGCTTTTCCCGCGAAAAACGAAGCCCTCTAACCAAAACGATTATTTTTTTCCGCAATAAACTTACGAGACGAGAATTCCGTGGATGAATTTTATACAAACTCATCCTTTTTTTTTTTTTCGTTATTTACGCGACGAGATCCATTCGTGCCGCCTTTTGCTGTTGAAAAACTAAACTTCCATCGTCAAAGACGCACAGTAGTTAAATATTTTTGCGCTACCCAAAAATACGTGGCGAAATTTGAATTTTTTTTTTTTTCTTCGGCACTATTTATTTTGGCCATCAGGTGTGAGGGTACGAAAACTAGAGAGAAGCACACGACGAATACGATTATTTCGGGTACAGTAGAGTAAACAGTGTTGAAATTGTTTTTAAAACGTTTTTCTTGTTAACGATGCGAGGCCAAGGTACTAAAATAAACTATCATTGGCCAATGAAAAAACAATAGAATACCAGAGTAGAAAGATATTCCAGGAATATAAGAGCGCTCTTGTAATGTAGATAGAGGGTCTATTTAATGTACCGCGGAAAAATTAAAAACACTGCCGGTAAGTTCCTATATATTTTGAGTTACGATCAAGTGGGCTTTACTCAGCTGTACAAAACGCGCCTACGTTTCCGAATGCAAACAAGATGATGAAATTTGCGCTTGATTCGAGAACGTATTATAACATCGTGAGATATACGATGAGCCTTAGAGCTCAAGCCTAATTCGAAACGTAACGCTTCCGTAAGACAGCCAATTATTTTAAGAAAAATGTCTAGACGAGACGAAACTCATCCTCTTCCGGTTAATGTTAATATGATAGACGTTCCATTACCATAAGACAGTTTCCTTCATTCACGAGAGGTGCGATTGTCAAACAGAACCATCAAAATCGCAGAAAATTTCGAAGTTTTGCTGTTTTATGACGTCACTTGAGATGAGCTCCGTCGTCTTAATCTCTGACCCACGGCGGTATCGATGTTATTCCGGTGTTCAAACAAAAAATTTAGTAACAAAACTTACTCCATTAATATTCTTGAAATCTGACAACAAGTTGCTCGCAATTTGCGTCAACTTCCTTATTGACTTTTATCGAGCTCCTTGTCGTTGTGACGAAACTGAGTTTTTTAGTTTTGTAAACATAGCTTATTGGCAAAATTATAAGATAATTTTAGTCATTCTTCGACGAACAAATGAAATGAAAAACGGACGGAAAAATAGAATCAATCTTGAAAAATTGGCATTTGACGCTTTTGTTCCGTTCGAAATAAGGCCGTAAAATCATTCGCAAACGAGGAGACTTCGGCTATTCCAGGAAAGAATTCGAGTTCTTGGGGACCGTGAGGGTCAGCATAAGGGGCGGGGGTTAGGCTGAACATCGAATGCAGATTGAGTGACAAATGAGTCTAGATGGTTGTCGACTTCAAATCATGAATGTTAGCTTTTGAATTGAGAATTTGGACATCGACTTAAGGTCAAATTAAAGCCGACTGACTAACATTTTTGAGACCCTAAATATCGACATGCAATTGATTTTGAGTCAGTCAGACATTTGAAGAGGTTGATTCAGAATCTTCATCGACGTGACTAATTAGTCAAAATTAGGTAAAAAAATTGGATTTCATTTCGACTGAATAATATCGACGTCCACACAGGGACGCCTTTTCATTTTAAAGCCGCATATCCATTTGATTTGAGTCGAGCTCTGTCAGCCTAACCAGTTATCTTGAGCATATTGAGGCTAATGCGGAAGGAGAGACAGAGACGTGGTCTTTTCAACGAGACGCCCTCAACGATGACTGACATTGTGACTACTCTGATGACGTTATAGGGCGGCAAAATTATGAGACCTTAAAGGATCTAGAGTGAAAATTAGCGAGGTTCGGGAATGGTGACTTCAATCAAACCTCCCCTTCCCTGGTTAACTCAACAATTTCGGACTGACGTCGCATCTCTGATCGAGATTGACCTATATGAAGTCAATCCCGATGACGTCATAGGTTAGGTTGCATATGCTGTCCTAGGGGATCTAAGATGGGCATTCAAGGGGGCTGCACCTTCCCCAAGTTGGCTTATCAATAATTATACAAGCATGGACGTGTCCATGAAGTAGTTTGACATGTTACTATTTTTTGATAGTAAAGATCCTGCACTATTTCCGGTTTCAAACGTCTTGAATACGAGGGATATGTACATAATCCCCCCCCCCTCAAGCTAGTTTCAAACACCAGACCTTCTACTCCTACTATTCTCGCTTACCTGAGATATCCTAGGATGAGTTGTTGCTTTTAAATTATACTCAAAGAGTAAGACAAAAACACAAGTACAAGCACCGCAACATTTTAAAAGACCAAGTTCTTTCGGCTAAACAGCCATTCTCAAGGTACAGAAAGCCACTGAAACCCAACGCACCAACAAGAATGGGTAACTTCGAAGGAGATCATGATTGAACTAGCGAGTCATCAAAATATGAATCATTCCCGAAAAATATAATTCAATCAATCTTTCCTCAGGAATGTACCTGTTCAAAACGGTTACGACGCGTCGTCATTCCGATGCCGAAAAATTTTGATTTTTCCGAGAACTAATCGCTTGAAATACAAATTCTCTCTGTGGAGGATAACTCCGGACCCCTTCCTGAAACTATGACCACTTTCAATCAAGTGATCAGCAGAGGCTGACTCACTCATTTTTCTTTTTTCCCAAGCTTTTTTGTGCTCGTCTACTCTAATTTGGACTGGGATAATCCTTACAGGCTACCTTATAAACCCCTTCCCTCTCAGCTCTCGGAATGGGGTCTTTTAATTTAACAAATAAATTCCAAACAGTATGAATATTATGATACGCCGACCGAAACTCAAATGGGCGGAGAATACGGCTCAAATTCAATGAAAATTTACCACGAAACGGCAACCTAATCCACCGTTTCCTGCTACCAGGGAATGAATCTCGCGGGAAGGAGGTCGTAAAGTCGAGACTTTTCCTTTTGAACCTCCTCTGAACCATAAGGACTATGTTCAACTTGACCTGGCTTACTCTGGCAAGATACTTTATTGTTACGGGTTCTTTCCGGAATGTGACCTCACTCAGAGGGATGCGAGTGAGGTGATGTATAAGGCTATTGAAAGTAGCTACTTTGTGAGCAATAGGTACAAAGGACGACCTCTGAACAGCAATATTGGGCGAAGTATTTTTTCGGTAAATACCGAATTCAGGGACGCCGTCAATGATGGATATGGTCAATTCCAGAAAATTTATAGAGGAGCCACTAACTTCCAGCGTAAATTTTATGTAAAGGTATTGACTGTTCAGGTAAGCGAAAAACGCACGAAGGAGCTCCACAGGACGGGTCCACGCCCACAAAATGTCGTCAATGTACCTGTGTCAATAGTAGATGTGATTCAAAAACAAACAGCCCAAAGCGAATAGGTCAAGCTCAAATTCAGACATAAAGACCACTGAGATAAGAGAGCCCAAGGGGGATCCAATAGGGATCCCTACTTCCTCATAAAATTCATAAAAATTTCCATCAAATTTGCAGAACTTGGGCGTTCAACTAACTTTTAAAAGATCAAAAAATTTAATTACGTGAATCAGATTTTAAATACCATTGGTCCATTTGATACCAGATTGGTTGTTGCCAACCTTCGTTCGTAGTAGAACACCCTTACATGATGAGTCTCAACTTGGAGCGACAAATCAATTCGACTACAAATTTACTGTTATTTGATGCAAACAGTTAAAATGCTCAAATGGGACTGAGCTGGGCACGTGTACAGGCAATCAAAGGAACGCTGAACTCAAAAAGTTACTCTCTGGTATGTAGTTGGAAGAAGAAGCAGAGGGAGACAAATTACGCGTTGTAGGGATGCAATGGATAAGTTCATGATAAATAAAATGCATCATCGAGTTGCTCATGATAGACAGGAATGGGCAAGACTGAGGAAGGCATTTGCCCGATTTGCGGGTCATTTATAAATTTTATACAAATAAAGGCCTATTTTTATTATTATTCATGCAAAACAGTAGCGATGATTTCAGTTCATTTAAAAATTTTGATCAACTTGAAATGGACTTGGTTAGGAATAAGTCCAAATGGAATCGGCATAACTCGACTCCATATTCACCTGATATAAACGTCAGTCAACTGAGACGAACGTACCATTTACCCTAGCCATGCTCAAACAAAATAATGAACAACTAAAAAAAAAAGAAAAAACAGCCGCGTAAGCAACACACGACTTTTCACCCTCGCCTGAAACTAAACATTGTGCTTAAATCCTAACTTCAGAACTCCAACTTATTCTACAAATTATTCCCTTTATGAGACTCAAATATTCTTACTATCTCTCGCCCCCTCATTCATTATTGATCATCACCGATTCTCTAGCATCATTTGATGTTATCATCAGCCGCCCTTCTCTTCATCAAGGCATAAGCTGTTGAATTCACGCTCTAATTGCTTTCTTCTATTTCAACTCCTTTTTAATATTCTTCAATTGCATATCTGGCCACAAGAGCATCCCAAAGAACAAAAAGATTGGACAGCCAAACAGGCAACCAACCACTCATCAGCCGGCTCTCCAAACCACATTCACAAATACATCATCAATGCCTGGTTCAATCATTGGTCTAACCTCCAATCACCTCCAAACTAACTATTCAACTATAACAATATTCCAAACCCTTGAGACTCCTTGAATCAACTCACTCGCAGAGGAGAAATAATCATCACTAGCTTTAGAATCAGTCATTCTAGATATTGTGTTTTACAATCATCATGTCCCGCAACGTATTCCAGCAATTGACTCAGATTCAGTCATTCTAGACTCACACTCACCCCTCTCATCGCGTATCCTTTCCTGCAACCCTCATCGGACTTCGTTCAAGAAACCGTGAGTTTTTCAAGTATAGACCAGTAAGTGGGGCGCTACTTTGATCCTGCCTTTCCTCCAGCAAATTTCATATGATGAGGGAAATTATGATAGAAAGAATAGAAATTCCATCTGATGACGTCGTTTGGTGAGCAGTTCTGTCGTCATCAAAGAGACTTTTGAATGATCGTAGAGTAAACGTTTTCTTCTTCCAATCTGAAGCCTTGAAAAAATTTCGAATTCTGACAATGAGCTACACAATAAATATATATCAGGCTGTGTATAACCTCATCGAGGAGGGCAGTCGCTTCTATAAATGTTGCAATTTTTCCTGTACTATTTACGATAATAATAGCCTAAAGTTCGGCACTTCATATCCAGGGAGACAGCATTGATAAAAAAAATAAAACTAGATCAGAAGGTTGATTTAGAGCTAGAGGCCTTGATAAGTTGGCTAATGTGGTAAACTTTCTCGACTCTACAGTTACCAAAAGTCATATTTAAAAAAAAAAAAAAAATAGAGGCCAGAATATTATTTTCTGGTCTTTTTGCCCTACAAATATTTAATACCGAATTACCATCGGGAATGAAAAAACTTCCACACTTGCCGTAAATATAGCTGCTACTTCATCGTTTCACATCTGCCTGCAGTCGAGCATTGAGCTTAAATCCTATCTTTAGAACTCCAACTTATTCTATAAATCGTTCTCTCAATAAGACTCACATATTCTCACCATCCCTCGCTCCTCTAATTCATTCTTGATCATCACCGATTCGATTCTCTAGCATCAGTCGATCTTATCCTCAGTCACACCTCTCTTTATTTACGCACGAGCTGTTGAATGCACGCTCTAATCGCTTTCTTCTATTCCAAGTCCATTTTGATATTCTTCATCTGCATACCTGGCCAGAAGAACATCTCAAGAAACGAAAATACCGGAAAATCAGCCAAACAGGCAAAAAATCATCAATCACCTCTCCAATCACGTTTACAAGTACATTATCCATGTCTGGTTCAATCATTGGTCTAACCTCAAATCTTCTTCAAACAAGCTATTCAAAATTAAAAATATTCCAGTTCCCTAAGACTCCTTAAATTAACTTACTAGCAGAGAAGAAATAATCATCACTAACCTCAGAATCAATCATTGTAGACTCACACTCACCCATCTCATTACAAATCCTTTGCCTCTTTGATATTCTCATTGCAATTCTGATGCCCCCCCCCCTCCCGAAATCAATCAACATATCTTTTCTTGCCGCAAATTAGCCTCACTCCGCAACTCCTTACTCACAATTACATAGAAGCACTATCAGATAATTCTCAACGTCTCTTTAATTCCTTCAACGATCAAATTCCCTCTCCTAAACTCAATAACATCGTCGTGCGTATAACCCTGACGACAGGCCCGTAGTAGTAATTTAAATAAAAGAAGATTGATCTCTCCATGCTTTTTCAGTCTTTGTGCTTAAGTTTTATCAGTATTCTGGAGTTACAATAAAAAACCGGTTTTGGGGGATTTTTTTTTTTTTTTTTTTTCTTAGAAATATTTACGCCTAGAATTTCACAACTTGGAGGAAAAGTTGAAGAAAATTCAAAGTCTAAAGTCCGTTAGAGGTAGGAACTTGAGCAAATTTTAATTTTATGCCGAAAGGCAGCCATTAAATAGGTGTATGTATGAGAGAATTTTTCATACGTACATGTCTAGACGTTCAGTAGTGAGATACGTTTCCAAAGAGTATCATCTTTGTACCTAATTATAGTCAGGGCCAGATTGAGGGGGGCAGGGGGCCCGCACATTCTATATTACATGCTTGTACATAATTATATGAATTAATTATTATATGATGCCGGTATAAAAAGTAATAATGAAAATTATGGTTGCTGAAAAAATTTTTGGGGACCCACACAAAGTGTGAGCCCTGGGCCCGCACGTGCCTAAATCAGGCCCTGATTACAGTCGATATCTGGATTTGTAGCGGGATTTTGACGATTTTGGATGACCTTTATTTTGACCGGTGATTTCTGGCATTTTCTGTTCACCTTTGAAAGAAGCCAGAGATTGATGAAAATTACCAAGATCTTGCTCCCTAGCTACAAATTTCTCTACTGGTTGTGTTGAAGGGAGTCCTTAAGGGGCCTTTTAGTACTTATGGGACTACCTTTGAAAAATCCTATCAAGATCTGTTACCATGACGTCATCAATTGGAAAACCGTCATCAAAGATGTCTGACTTGATTAGGGCAATTGAAAAATCCGTCTCTCACGTCGGTGCAGTGTAGCCACACGTTTAAAGTAGAAAAAAGGAAAATCCGGGAGGGGAATTTTTTCTCCGTTATCGGTGTGTCCGGCAGTGTACCACGCTGAGATCTTCATTCTTGAAAGCATAACATTGCTGTGAATAGATTAGGGTGGGCACCCTTGAGTCCTTCATAGGCCATTGTTATAGGGTGGGACTGTTCTGTTTGAAGGAGGCCCTCATACAATTTCAATTGGACTTCACAGGCAAGTTCGTTCAATTTTACAATTGTATTTCATGCCTCCTCCAAACAGAACATCATGTAGATGTTGAAAGTTGTCACAGCAATGCTCGCGTGGAAGGTGATTGCCGGGAAAGAACTTTTGGGGGCAACATTATTCCGTAACATCATTATTAGTTTTTCTTGTGAACTAGCTAACAAATGTGCAATCTTTTTACTTCTATCATACTACACAGGGGATAAATGCTTGAAAAAACTTGAGAGAAGTTATTCAACATTATTTCTGTAACCTGACCAACCGTTTAATTATAGAACTTGGGCTGGACACTTCTATCACCCAGCTTGGGTGATAATTCAAAGTAACTTTGGAAAAAACAGAAATAACAATTAAGGGGTTTAATAACCTTTGTAGAAAAGGAAAAAAAAAACAACATGAATGCGCTTCTCTTTGCACAGTTTTGAATAGAACTAAATAGGAGCTTCTTGGTTGGTAACAGATATAGGCATAACTTTGGGTTGGGCTCCATAGAGAACAGAGAGAGCAAACCCCTCCGGTACCTGACGCACTGGGCGGTTGTAAAACTTCGCAAATATGTTGGATTTAGACGTCCACCCTGCAGCATTTAGTATTGAGTCCATGTGGTACCTCCTCGTTGAGCGGCTGAAGTAGCTGCATGACGGGTACTGTGAGTCTCAAACTTTTCAACGATACCACTTTCAGTTAACACTTGTCTGACCCACTTACCTAGAGTCTGGGTGGTCACTGCAGTTCTGGGAGGGCAAAATGAAATAAAGAAGTTCTTAATGTTTCCTCGGAAGGCACACCACGTCTCAATACAAAGCTTCAGGGTGTAAGCAGGACAAATTTTTGGAGTCATGGTAGAATGGAATGGTTGTTAGAGGTTGAACTTTTCCTTTTCCCAATGTTTTTGTAAGGTCTGATATGAAAATTTTGATACACGTTTGTGACTCTTTAATATTCTGAAGCTTTATTAGTTGTATCGTTTGAAGACGGTGGCCTGTACATAATAAGAGCCAGAAGGACAACAAGGTTTTTGGATAGAGTGTCAAAGAGTATTTCGGATGTGTTTGGCTGACTCTGAAAAAGCTGAGCACGCGCTGAGGATCCCATGTGTTATAGCATCTAGGTTTTCTCGGGCGAAGTTTTTTCATTTCTTTTGAAGAGGCGCTTTATCATTTGACTCAGCATTATTGATGACTTTGTCAGAAGTGAAATCGCTGCCCTAGTGCAGTTTAATGTACTGTAAGATGTACCCAATTTAAACTCTTGCGTGAGGAAGTTGAGTACTTCATTGGTAGACGGATCAAACTGTTGGACGTTGTAAGATTGGCATTAATTGTGCCATCGTCTTAGCACAGGTGTGTACGATAAGGTGGAACTTCGGATTAATGCTATTAATATCTCCGCTGTTGATGAAGTATGCCATTTTTCTTTGACGCTTCCCTGACGTAATCCCGACCACCAGGAAAGGTTGTGGCTGAGTGGGTGCGGATGTCTGTCTAGAGAAAAAAGAAGATATTGTGAGGGTGGTAAGATCAAAGATTTAGAAGTAAGCATGGCCTTGAAATTTGAAAACTACAGCTGACCCGGTCAATTTGGCACTACTATAATTCCTCTTGCTTGGTCGTTTTCAATTTTTTGTAGTGTTTTTAAAATAATTCTAAATGAGGGAAAGGCATCGAAATTTTTATTTGCCCAGTTGACGGTAAAGGCATCAACGACTTCTGATCCTGCCTCCCGTTTCCTAGAAGGATAGCGTTTATACTTGAAATTTTTTCGAGACGCAAAAAAGGTCCACTTCAGGGGTTCCAAACTTAGAGGTAATTTTTTGAAAAGCAGTATTGCACAATTTGTATTCTGTTTTCTCCTCTAGTTTTCTTGATTTTGTATCGGCTGCTGAGTTTTCTTTTCAGCTGATGTAAGAGGCAAAGACACTTGAATTCCCGTTTTCGCAATATTGTCATATTTGGAGGGCAATGTTGCTGAGATGGGGGAATTGAATTCCTCCCATATGGTTGATAGAGGCTATTGAAGAGGCAGGATTAGTTAATTAGCGTGATGGATAGTTTATAAAGCCCCTGGTATAATTTTGATTTCTTTCATGACGTCATCAATGACCTTGACCGTTCATTTATTGATCTGAATTTGTCCAGGGAAATAGAGTCAATTGATGAGGATTTAGGAACAATTGAATTTTGAGTATGTATATAGAACAGTCGGCAATTTTTTGGTAGCATAGTCAACATCACATCGTGCTTGTCAAGATTGATATAATACAATCTAATAAAAGAAATTCACTACTACGCCAATAAAAAAATTCCTCCAACTTCCATGGAGCCCCCACTACAAACTGACTCTGGCCAGGGACCTGGCTGTTTATTAAGAATCATGGGAAAATCTCGTCATTACAATATGGTTTCAATGTCGACAGACTTCATTCGTCTGACCTTCCGTCTACAATCTAAAGATAAATTACACCGAGGAGAAAAGAAGAGGTTGACAAACTACTAAACTCTTTATTCAGTAAACCAAGAAATTTCTCAACCTACTAAAATGCATCCGATTAAAACTTGACCACGACCAATTACTCGGCTTTTATAGCCAAATAAATGCGAGCACACTCGTTGCTGTCCAATGTAGGCATATTGCATAATAAAAAATTTTCCATCTGTCAAACATTTTTTTATGGAGAAGTTACCCGATATTTATAATATTAACCTTGACTAAATTGTCGCGCGTTATCAACGGACGCCACCCTATATTTCTCGCTACACTATGTACAGCAAGAAAACTTGGAAGTTTTGCTGTCGAAAAACTTCAGCAGCCGAAATCATTTCATTCGTACTACAAGCAACCGTAATAAAGACGTCCCAACATCGGTGTTTCGCGCAGATATTTCCGGAGCCTTATTAGAACAGATAAAATGTTAACACGCTATTATGGTTAGCTTTTATTTCCTTTTTGGAGTCAATTCGTTGCAAAGCATTCCAGTAATGTAGGCTTAATACGGATAATGGGTCCTTTACGAATAAACGAGAATTTTTAGAGTACAAATAACCTAGAGATGGAAGATATTAAGTGACATAGTCATTGGGTCGGCAAAAAAAAAAAATGACCGTATACGTGAATAAGAATTTTTGAAAACAGAATTTGAAGATGAATTGAAAAAGCGGGACGAGAAAATGAGCGCGAATATGAGTAGGCAATACCGATGCAATAATTTCGATGGATAATGAAGGTAGTATTTTGCTTAAAACTTGAATGATTGTAAGATTTTAGAAAGACAGTCTGAATCAGGTTTTAAAAATGAAAGCAATTGATAACAAAATTTTGCCGATTGCGACATTCATCAAGACGCAAGTTGCGTGAGCAGAAGGAGGGACTAGCGGATGAATCTCACTTCTCTTCATTTTCTTATAGAGTAATATTTCGTAGAGCGAGATTTCAGAGTATTACAGCCAGCTGAAAGCCGAAAGCCAAAAGCCGAATTCAGCCGTACTTTTACTAATATGAGCAAAATTGAAAGCCAGCTTTATTTAAACCTTCCTAACTTAGAAGCCAGAATAAACCAAACTTTTTCAGCTTTTTTCTAGCTTTTCTGATTCCGGCAAAATAGGAAAATGCGCTGCTCAAATTCAATTGCTTCCCTCTCTAGACTAGATTGGCTTTGCCAAAGGATTGACGATGATGAAAATAATTGGAAAGATAGGCTCTAATTCAATTGAGCTATTCAGCCGTTCAGGTTAGAAGCCTGACGTGCGCTTGTCCGGTGGAGGTATACACAAACTGGAGAATAGGTATCTTCCGCACGTATGTGAAAGCCAGCTAATTCTCCTGTTTGGGTTACATCAACTCAAATATTGATCAGCCAAAAATCAGCTTAATCAAGCCAGCCAAATTGAGCCTAAGGCCAGTTGAATTTTTCTTGAAACCAAAAGCCGACAGTTATAAGAGCCAAATTTTCGGACGTTGTAGCTGATGCTGAAATTTTCGGCTGCAATATACTGCAAAATTTACTGAGAAAATATACCTTGGAAAAAGAGAGGTCCTCCTGGTCCACTCAAAGCTCACAATATATTGTTTCCAAGTAAATATGTCATGTAGGTAGGTCATCTTCTACTGTGGGCATAGAAGTTGGAGAGAGGATATTAAAGAAAATTAAATTATAGAAAATTAAATTATTCTTCAACTCATTCAAGCTGTTTGTTTTCAATCTCAGTTCCTCACTTATTTAAATAAATGGGGACACAATTTTTCACAGGTACGAATATTCGTATCTGAATACTGACAAAAGGCAGTGGATATAAAATATCTCGAACATTTTTCATTTTCTTCGAATACTGATTTTTCTAATCAACATTTCGTTGTACAAAGACAGCAAGATGAAGAGAATATTGTTTTTCCGACGCCTGGATTTATTGTGCAAAAGTTTTTGTTTGATTTTATGAGCGCGAAAACGTGAACGACAAAGATAATGAAAACGTGACAAAATGAATCACGGACTCTACCAAAAAGAAAGGGGTAACGGTTGACAAGTTAATCTTTTAAGTTTTTTTGAAAGAAAGCGGAAATGAGTGCTAGGTAGAGGCATGGAAAAACAAAATTCTAACAATTAAACAAAACTGCCAAGGAGAGCTGTTTTCAAGTCTTACAATTCCTTTTACATTTTTAAATATTTCCGAGAAAGTGAGTTTCAATTTTTCTACTTTTTCACCGCGATGTATAAACGAGTGTACAAGATATTCGTAGATATTTTTTTCCCCCCGCGCGCGCTTTCAAATTACAAACACCAACATGAATACAACCCGCGAAAGTCTTTTATCCTCTTTACTCCGCTGGTATATCGGAAATGAAATAATACAGGCGTCCAAAATTTCTTCCCCCCTCAAATTATAGTGGGTAGAAAATTGAAAGTTACTAAAAGCATTCGAGATACTCGTTTCTCTTTTTCATACACGTCGGTATATACCGAATCGCTTTTTCATAATCTACATTATACTTCACGATGTTCACAAAATATAGACTGTATCGTAATGCCGAATTATTAAATTTCTGTGATACTATGCTATTATTTATTTATAAGTCAAGCTTTGTGCACAAATTGGCACACGCGTTTGCCTTTGTCGTTTTCATTTGAATTCGGTCGCTTATTTCTAATTCACCTTTTGTAAGTATTTCGCAGCAGTGAGGGCGAAACATTAACTAACCAGGTTAGAAAATCGACTCTGAGAATTTCTCCTGAAAAATTATCCCTTTTCTAACATGGAGGAGGAATCTTAAAGTTTGGGGGTAGATTTACGAGGAGAGCCACAAAATTCGGGATATTTCTCCCAAAAAAGAAAAAGATTTGTGAGATAAGTGGGAGAACAGAAAAAAGTGTAAATTTGAAAAGAGGAAAAGAGCTGTGTTTTAATGGAGGACGGAGGGGGGCATTTCCAGGAAACTTCCGAAAGTGCGTTCGCGTCCAATTTTGATAATCTTATCAACTGAAGTCAGGTCTATTTACGGGACTAAGAAAAATGTTAACTTTCGTCCTATTTATGTTAAGAGGGGAATTTGAGAAAATTTCGATGTCGAGCTACATATGTATGTATAATTTTTCAAGCTCTTTCACATGGTGCAGTCAGGAAAAATTGATTTTTTGCCTACTAAGGTCCTTTTTCTCATCCTTGGTGATATATGATGAGATTGACGCTTGGAAAAATGTTGACTCGCGAGCTATACTGTACTATGATATGAGAGGGGACTTTTTTTGAAATATTTTTCTAGCGTTAAACTCGCTATCTATTTTGTTTAGGGAGGGCACATCCTCAGAAAACGTCCGTGTCCGACTTCTCAGACGTCATCAATTTGTGATGTAATCAACCCAAATCACCCATTATGTTTTTCCAGATGTCAACTCCAGGTTGGTCCTTGGAGAGCCCTCCACCTTCTGGAGCAGTCAAGTCCTCAGGGGACACGGAGTCCGGGAATACATGAGGAGTAAGAACCGCAGACCGGATGGATGGTGTCCCTGCGGTAATTCAAAACAAACAACAGAGCACATCTTTTTGGAGTTCCCATCCTTCATGGATGGCAAACCTATTGACTGGGACACAACGACAATTCTCCACATCGATCATACGGAATGGGTAATTAGAAAACCCTGGACATTGGAAAACCTTCTCTTTCGCGATGTGTGACTACAACTACTTATTCTTAAGATGTAAGATGCAGGCCCTGCATCAACTGTAGCCCCTCTAAGGGAACTCTGTGTTGTCTGGGAGGAGAAGTTGGGCCAGGAACCCAACGACATTTCAGCCCCCCCCCCTCACTACAACACACTCCGAAACTCCAATACGGTCTTAGGTTTGTAAACACCCCAGCTCCGGGTCGATACCCGGTTCTCGGCTATGTTATATTCTTGGATACTCCCGTGGAATAAATTAGCCCCACCGGGTACATCCGAACTGAGAAAACTGTTAAAAAAAAGTTCGGTTGGGTTATGTTTCATTGAAAACGTATCCGTCCGAAATTGATGACGTCATCAAGCGGAGTCAGCTGTGACGGTAAGTTAGATCGCTAGAAAGAATTTGTCTGGGCTAGATGAGATAATGAAAGTTTCTCTTGGCTAGATCATGAGAAAACTTCGGTTTACCAAAAGATTTAGTCTACATCACCTCTTATAGAATACTTTTGTACGCCCGGTATGCGTTTCCAATGAGGGAAACACAAGAAAAATAAAGTAGATCAAGAGCTTGAAGAGCTTCATCCGAAGAGAGGTGTTAAAATAAAATTTTTTTTTTTTAAATTTTATACTCAAAAGAGTAAGGTAAAAACCGATTACTAAAGCCGCAATGTATTTAAAAATTCACGAGCGCTTTCGGCTAACAAGCCATTCTCGAGTGTAGAAAGCGACCGAGTTATGTTTCATTGAAAACGTATCCGTCCGAAATTGATGACGTCATCAAGCGGAGTCAGCTGTGACGGTAAGTTAGATCGCTAGAAAGAATTTGTCTGGGCTAGATGAGATAATGAAAGTTTCTCTTGGCTAGATCATGAGAAAACTTCGGTTTACCAAAAGATTTAGTCTACATCACCTCTTATAGAATACTTTTGTACGCCCGGTATGCGTTTCCAATGAGGGAAACACAAGAAAAATAAAGTAGATCAAGAGCTTGAAGAGCTTCATCCGAAGAGAGGTGTTAAAATAAATTTTTTTTTTTTTAAATTTTATACTCAAAAGAGTAAGGTAAAAACCGATTACTAAAGCCGCAATGTATTTAAAAATTCACGAGCGCTTTCGGCTAACAAGCCATTCTCGAGTGTAGAAAGCGACCGAGTTATGTTTCATTGAAAACGTATCCGTCCGAAATTGATGACGTCATCAAGCGGAGTCAGCTGTGACGGTAAGTTAGATCGCTAGAAAGAATTTGTCTGGGCTAGATGAGATAATGAAAGTTTCTCTTGGCTAGATCATGAGAAAACTTCGGTTTACCAAAAGATTTAGTCTACATCACCTCTTATAGAATACTTTTGTACGCCCGGTATGCGTTTCCAATGAGGGAAACACAAGAAAAATAAAGTAGATCAAGAGCTTGAAGAGCTTCATCCGAAGAGAGGTGTTAAAATAAAATTTTTTTTTTTTAAATTTTATACTCAAAAGAGTAAGGTAAAAACCGATTACTAAAGCCGCAATGTATTTAAAAATTCACGAGCGCTTTCGGCTAACAAGCCATTCTCGAGTGTAGAAAGCGACCGAGAGTCGCTTTCTACACTCGAGAATGGCGTGTTAGCCGAAAGCGCTCGTGAATTTTTAAATACATTGCGGCTTTAGTAATCGGTTTTTACCTCACTCTTTTGAGTATAAAATTTAATTATGGAAAACCGTAACATACAAAAACGGATATCTTCAATTAAGAGGTGTTAAAATGTGAGCAAAATTTTCTGTCATCGTAAAGTTTGCAATGTCCTCTAAATTGTTTATCGACTTTTACCGACTTTTTCTTCTTCTGCTCTTCAAATAACAAAAAGTTCCCGCCTCTCAAATCTTCAAACTCTCACAAACCCTTTCTCATCTCACGCCATAATACAACGTATCCATCTGACTCTTCTTACACTCTACTCAATAAAATCTCATCTCACCTTCATGTGGATACCGGGACATATTGACTTTTCCCCCCACGATGAGGTGGATGAAGCAGCTAAACAGGCTACTTATCTCCCCAAAATAACAGACCCCACGCCATCACCCGCCCAAGACTTGAAATCTCAATATTCAAACATCATCCTCAAATATTGGGCTAAAAATTGGAAGGAACAAACCGACAACAAACTTAGAAAAATAAAAAAAGTACCAAGTCCCTGGTCTTCATCTCATAGACTCTCTAGACGAGAAGAGGTAGTCCTCTCTCGTTTACGAATAGGCCATACTCGTCTTACCCATTCTCACCTCTTACAAAAACTTTATCCCCCTTCCTGCCCACATTGTTCCGAGGATAACTTAAGAACATTTTTTCCTTTGTCCCGCTTTAAAATTTCTTAGACGTGACTTCAAAATTTCAACATCCATCAAACAGACACTATGTAACAACTCGGATACCGTAACAGCTACTCTTCTATACTTACAATCGATTCAGTTTTACGAATATATATAATTACTATTATCGCTTACTCACACTCAAACAAATATTACAAACACATACAACCACAACTACACACAAATACATCTTACAGACTATTCCTAACAGTTCATTCCACAACTCACTCAACTTACAATCATTACAATATTGCAAATTTTTGTTTGTAAAATACTAGTTTATATTTATGCATCAGCATGTAAAATAAGTATTCGTCGAGCTCATGACCCGTTCGTGCAGTCGTATAGCTCGTTAAATAAATGAAAAAAAAGAAAAAAAAAAATCAAATCCGCCTCTAGAATTTCGTTTGACGGATTCCTCCGAAAATTTGATGACTTGGATTATTGGAAAGTAATTCAGAAAATTGAATAACAATATTATCAACCATCCGACATCGCCTTGCATCTGACCGATCGTATCCAACCTTGATAAGTATAATTGTCAGTGTCCGTCTCCCTTCTTTGAGATTCAAGTACCTTAGCTTCAGATGAGTCTTGATAAATTGCCTTTTGATAACTTTTCGTGTCGCTTTTATATTAATCACGTTTCAAAATTTACCAAGTTTAATGTTTGGGAAAGGGGAGGGGTTTCTGTGTGTCCCTGTTTGTCGCAGAGATGTTCCAGGAACACAAGGGAAGGGACTGAGAATAAGACTTACTGGATGCATTTTGCAGCATCATAGTCAAGTTGTGCACTCATTCAATTTTTTTACCCCTAGAGAAGCAGTTCAAGGTGCACCAAAGACGAGATAGGTAGAATTTAAGCATTTGGCCCCAAATAAAAAATTTTTCGTCGAAAACGAGGACGAGAGATCATGAGAAGGTTTGAAAATTGATTTCAAATCTCTTAGGTAGAAGGGAGGGGGAGGGGGAGGTCTTCTCCCGAAATTGTTTTGTTCGGGCGAAGGAGATACCGAGCTAAGAAACTTATTCTCAATAAGATGCTTTGACGGGCACTTCACGCTGTCCCCGTCAAACGTCTTTCTGAATGAAATACTTGAGAACAGGGTTCATTAATTTAGAATAAAGAGGGTCTCGGTCATGCCGGAAGACACATTGGATAAAGGTGAAATACGTTGTTGGATTTAAAAAGAATTTCTTATAATTTTGTTCGGATTGTTAACCTCTACTTGACTTGCGTCCTAAACTATCATTACGACCATGACCTTGGGACTTGAAAAAATGTTGAACCTTCAATACACTCCTGAGACTACAATTTTGACCCTATTTTTCGGGTTTGCGTCCGTGCGTTCAGATGGGCTTTTGTAACTAACATGTCGGTGGGGAATGGTCCCCAGCTTATTTTCAACAATTGTATTTTTCTTCATTCTCCAATATCTCAACCCCCCTAGCGTATTCTTCTTCTTCATTTTCGTTCATTTCGTTAAACACTAGAGTTTTGCAGAAGTGCACTCTATTTTCACACATTATTAAGAATTCTGTTTTTTTCTCCTTCTGTAAGTTCTAAAACATCCGTAGTGAATCTTTGAAACCATTTTTAAAAAAATTTGCTCAAGACAATAATTAGAATGATGAAACGGCAGAATAGAGGAGTAGAAGAGAAATCACAGTAACTTCCAGGATCGGGAAGGTGATTGCCAGCGTCTAAGAAACGAAATACGGTAATTGGAGAAGAGCAGCAAATGTTTTCAGTCTAGAAAGGCTACGTTCCCAAGATTTTTGTCGATGGCTGATAGAAGTCCAGCTAGAGAAATCGGAAAGTTAAACGGAAGGAAGTGTCACGGATGTCGAAGATAATGTGATAGACTTTGGTTTGAGATTCAAGCTCTACAAAGGGTTGATGATATCGTGTTAAAAGAAAGGGTGAACAGGAAGCAGTCGATACTTCTTGCGACCCCTCTCTTTATTGTTTTTCAACGAAATTTAGGGGCCAGATACATTCGCGAAGGCTGTGCCTAAAGACTTGACCAGAGGAAGGAACAGTCAAGTTTTTAAAGTAATGTAATACATAATATCTGATTTAGAGTCTAAGAATTTCAGTAATCAAGAATAATTCATGGCCTTGTGCCCGTGAAAGTTTATCATCCAAAATAGGCTCAAAATAGTCCTCGCGACTGTGGGAGACGACTCCTGCTTGACAAGATTGATCTTCAATTTGGACGCCCGCATAAAGTTGTTTCCATTTCTTCTTCTTGATGATCCTTACCCGAATATCAAAAAATTTTGAAAGTAAACACACATTCTGAAGAGAAAAATAGATTTTACGACGTAATAAATCTCTGGCGAGTTTTGTCCGGTATGCATAATTTTCATTTCACGCAATTTTATGAATTTTCTGAAAATCTTTTTCGTTGTCGTATTTGTGTCAAGTTAGTACTAAAGCTCTCGTGACTTTTCCAAAAATTCTTCCGACCATTTTTACGCACACGTAGGAAGAGAAAAAAGTGGGTGTATTTATATACCTTTTTCAGACATTCTGTCGGTTTCGTCCGAAACAGATAAACCCAAAGCACGTGTCACTAAGACCATGTGGTTTTAGTTACCATATCTTGTCTTGTCAATATAGGAGACACTTTGTGCTCGTCTGATACTGCGGGGTCGTAGAATGTAAAGAAATTCATCATACGATCGGAAGCAGAAAAATCGTTACAATTTCGTACCAACATTTTTGAGTAATTCACTCATTGCTCGTTGTTAGGTTTGTCATGAAGTGAGATGACCCATCTTGATATGTACTGCAAAACATTTCGACATTAATCCTTTCTACCTGACATTAATTTTAATCTCGCAGACATACAACAAACCGTTCGTGTTTACTGTACAACGGCGAGTAATAATAAGCTACGATTTTAAAAATGCCGAGCCGTCGTCCCCTCTTTCTGCCTAAATGCAGTACCCACCCTCATACTTTTCGATACTCTATCTGATATTCTACGCACGCTGTATTCGTACAACAAACGGAGAAGGTCTTTTCGTACCAATTTAAGCAAATGAAAAGTTTATAGACTCCGCATTCCATCTTTTACCTTATCAGTTCCCTTCAGGCGGCGCAACCAAACTTTCAAAGAGTAGCCGAGAAAAAAAAGCACAAATTTCGAATCTCGGCCTACATATTGTATGGAATTAACAGAAAGATGTTTCAAATCCTGTCTTCGGTAACACAGTCGATACAAGGAAACGTAAAAGAGGTAAAAATTACTCGATTTGCGGGAACTCCTTTCTGACGGTAGAGGAAAAACGTTGGAAGAAATAAATGAAAGAGAGGAAAAAATTGGAAATCATTTTAATTTTTTTAAATGCGATATAAAATAAGATGTAATTATGGTTACGAGGAATCATTCTGAGATTAATTTTTTTTTTTTAATTTTGTTTTTTATTAAGGATGAAACATAGGCTAGGTACTCTGTTTAAAAGCAAGCGTCGAATATTTGTAAGAATTCTTTTAAACTCATATATTGGTCCTCGCTGTATCATAAAATTCGGATAAACTAATATTCATGAGGGACACGTGGAAGAAGAGTGAGTAGAATCAACAAACCTGAAACTCACGTATAATGTCGGTTACGAGATTTTTATCATTTATGCGATAAAAATTGCCTCGAGCTGGCCTCGCAGAAAGTGGAAAAATCGTCACCATCGGCTTATTTTTGCGTATCAATACGAGATATTTGAAAAGTTTTCCGACATGCTACGACTTAAAGGAAGGTCCTGATTATTCTCGTGACCAAATAAAACGAGTTCGAGAAATTTTTTTGTGTACACCTTCTTTGTATCCTGCATAGTTCACTGAAAAAATGGTGAATTGATGCGTTTATTCAATGAGAAACTAAATTGCACTCACAACGCGAGTAAATTGCACACAGGTGACCTGCACACACGTATGAGGTAGCGTAAATTGCACACTTTAGCGAAAAATTGTGATTAAAAGAAGTAGGTATCTACCTACTGAAAATTACTTTCGAGGTAACAGTATAGGTACCTATTTCAAACTTTTTCCAGGCTTTGAATATTGATGTAGGTATCCGTTTCAGTAGAAGTAAAGATGTCAGGATGAATCTTAAAGGAAGTCTTATTGAATCGACTGTAAAACGACTCTCACACATTTGTTGTACGTTTAAGACTCGTTGTCGACAAGCACAGAGGGTAGAAGGATATTTGGCATTGTCCTTTACGTAGTTTTTTGAAATATTTTTTACACAAAAGCCTGATAGGGAATACATAGTACAAATACATACTCGTATCATACACCTCATCTGATTCTAAGAATGTCAGACCAAAAACATGTCGTCGCAAACATTTCTCTCCCTCCGATACGATCATCTCGACCTCGTACTTTTTTCGTAAATCTTGAACACTGAAATAATGGCAATACCATCATGTTTCCTTCAATGAGACCTGTGACTCTCGAATTAGACCAGGTAGACAAAATTGCGTTATAAATAACTGTTTCAAAGTCAACTTGTCGTCCCTTCTTTAGCTATTGACTCAATCTGTCTCCTTGTGGTCGTCGGATTCAGGGGTAGACTGATGAAGAGATGATTTACATAACACTGAAACAAAGAAACCCCAACAGGAACGGAGTACCTTATTGAAATCAAGAATTTGAAACAACTTTATGGTGTTTTGCAAATTAAGTACCCGTATTTCAATTTCCTACGTAGAAACGGACGAGGTTTTGAACGATGGTGATAAGAAATTTACTTTTTGTTACCTATCTTTTCTTGTGGTAGGTACTACTTGGCTACTTCGAGCCTTTTCTTAACGTGAATAGACTATGGACGTATGTACCTAAATAATGAATACGAGAAAAAGAGGCTACGTTCAAGTATACCCGTAACCTCTTTTTCTCGTATTCATTATTCGCTTATCATGTTCAATGTCCATTCCATTCAACTTTGTACGGCAGAGCGCGCAGTGCTGCCGTACAAAGTTGGATTGACGGATATCCAAATAATGAATACGAGAAAAAGAGACTATGATTAAGTATGCCCATAACCTCTTTTCCTCGTATTCATTGGTTATTAAGTTATCCGTCAATTCAACTTTATACAACGGCAGTGTGCTGCCTACAGTCACTTCCACCTGCAAGCTAAAAGCCTGCAAGCTTCCAAATTTAAAGCTGTTTTGTTTTGCCATCAATACCTACCTACCTTACCAAAATTTGTACTTATCCATCAATTATTTTTGAGAATCAAGTGCCTGATATTTCTCCTAAAAGCAGTTTGAAACATTATTAGTGTATAGTAACGGTATAGAAAGTGGTAAAAAAAAAACAAGCTGTGTCTTACCAAGTTAAAGTTGTTGTATCTTCATTGAGTGTACTTGTTTTCGTCATCTTGTTTTAAAAATCACCATCACCTTCTTGTAAGTACAACAGTTATTGTGCCAAAATGAAGTGTTCTAGATTACATCAAAAGCTGAATGAATTTCGACGTGACGGGAAATACTGTAATATCAGCATCCGAATGCAGAACACAATTACCAAGTGTCATCGGGTAATGCTAGCTTCAATTTCTGAGTTTTTTGACGTCATGTTCTACAGTACATTCAAAGAAAACATGGCAGAAGAGATTGTCCTAAGCGAAGTAGATCCATCAGCGTTTGAATGCATATTAGAATTTGCGTATCTCGGCAAAGAACCAAATTTCTCAGAATCTACAAATAATGTGTACGACCTACTGAAAGCCTGTGATTTTTTGGGAGTCCACGATCTTGTCGAACTCTGTATCTGTCATATTATAGAGCATATTTCTTCCATTGAAAATGTGTGCGAGATGTACGTATTTTCATGCGTCTCTAATCATCCCACACTCAGTGATGCCTTGAGTAGCCATATTGCCGAGAATTTTTACACAGTTTCTCAGAATGAAGAGTTCCTGTTGTTATCCTACGAGCAACTGAACACAGTGATGAAGAAATATGGATCATTGAGCAGCGGGTCTGGTGATCCATCTCTCCTCAAGGATGCGGATTTATTGTTGGATATGATAATCCGATGGATTTCACATGGGTTTCAAGAAAGAAAAAAATATTTCTTGGATCTAGTATCGATTGTAAATATTGAAAACGTTTCAAAAAACTACCTCGAATTTTTATCAAACGAGTACAAATTGAATGTAGACGGATATATTGACCTCAAATCTTGTCTGACAGCATTTTTTACATCGGAGACTAAGTGTGCACTGCCAGCGCTTGTATACAAAAGCCCATTAAAAAATTCTGTCTTGTATATGTACGTTGAGTTTGAGAACTTGGCGGACTCGAATTATCTAATGAATGTTATCTCAATAAGTAAATACCACTCAAAATTTCAGTGGTCATCCATTGAGTTGGGAAATGACTGCTCTTCTGAGAGAGAAGACCTGAAATCTAGTGATTCAGAAATAGTTGCTCTTGATGAACCATATAATTATTTGTATTTCCTGTCTCATGAGGAGATAACCTTATTTTACTCATATTCCACTGTCACCTTTGATGGAAAGAAAGCATTAAAGGTGCCGCCTCTCGAATACAGTGACGTTTCAAAAATGTGTGGATTTCAGAATAATAGCATTTATTTATATAGTTACTTCGCTTCTCCTGGAACTAAACCTGCCATCAGAAACATGGTTTCTGTTCTTAAGTACAAATGTGAGGTGGATGAATGGTTCACAGTGCCTGAGTTGAAAACTAATATATCCTACGCCAAGTTGGTTGCTGACCATGAGTTGGTATACCTAATTGGAGGCACAAAGTCGAATGTTGAGGAAGCTTATTCACCTCGATATGTGCAGGCATATGACTATCGCGCTCCAAAATGGCAAGAACTGACAAAACTTGCTACAGGTGAAACATGTGGCAACTACCCTGGATTATGTTGTTACCTGAACGGTAAAATTTATGCATCAGATGCCAAAAAGATTGAAGTTTTTGACCTTGAAGCTGGGAAGTGGATGGTGCTGAGTTATAATAACTGTATACCAAAAAGGACACCAGTTGTAATGCATCAGATGTTGCCATATGAGAATAATTTATGGATTTTTTATTCTGAATTACCATATGGTTCATGGGATATAATCATTTTTGATCCGAATTCTTCAATGTGGTTTCCATACAATTCATTTTTCAGTATCGTAGCATCCTTAGACGACGATTATACAAAAAAGTATCTCCCAGATTGCAATAGTGAGGAGGGTAAAGAATTACTGGAAGATGAAATGTATCGTTTTGATGTACAATTTTTAAGCACTGTTGTTTTTAAACCTCTCGATGTGAGTGCGAATGTGTAGCAATCCAAAAAAAAATCATTTTATTCTTACTGGAATTTAGCATTATTTTTTAAGATCAGGTTTGTCATAATCTTTTTATGTTTTGGTAATTTTTTTCTGAAAATTTTCTGTAAAATTCATAAGTAATCAAAGGTCTTTGAAAATGGATTCTATCCTTTTTAGGCGAATAAGTGACAGTTTAAAGCACAATGAATGATGTTACCTCTTTTTTATTACATCTCGCAGAAAAATGATGATATCGATCTGCTGCATCCTATATTTTTGCTATTGAAATAAGAGAAGTTTTGTTCTAATGAAGAAGTGTGTTTGTATTCTTTGAATTTTTTGTTGAAATTTTACTACTGTATTTTATCAATTTATGTGATTATTTTTTTTAATAATTTTGGTGCAAGATTCGGTTGTGAAATTCATTTTTTTTTAGAAATTAAAATCCAATAATAAATAATTATAGTATGTTTAAATTCAATTTTACTCAAAGAATTATATTTTATTGAATAAGATGATTCTTTTCTACAGCTCATTTAATACCTAAGCTTTAGGCTATCCTACCGGCTATTTGCGGATGATGCAATAAATATTTGTAGATCGATCACCATAAATTTTGAGTTTTTGCTCATCTCAATGATGCTTTGAATTTTTGGAATTTTCAGATGACATTTTCTGTGTATTTAAATTTGATATTCGGAGTGTTCGCTTGCCCTTCATGAATAGACTGTAGTACACATATTATATTATTATTTCTTTTTTTCAAATTGTTACTCTCAAAAGTGCAGAAACAGTAAAATTCATTTCATTTTGTCGTACCTATATCACTGTCGAGAGATCTCTTTTTAATTTTCAAACACTTTTTTATCGTTCAAACTAGCTAGACTATTATTAATTATTCATATTGTTGCTGTTGTTCTTCCTACATGATGTTCACTCTATTTTGCCACTATGAATAGCCCTTAACATTTCATACCCGCAGGTACTGTTAAGAGGGTGCTTGAAGCGAGACGCCGCGTACTTTTCATTTTGCAACTATTGTAAAAGCAATAATAGGCTACTGGTTGCCGAGTGTGCGTTTCCCATTTCTGACGAAAGCCACGAGGCGATCTTCCTTCCTCGCTTTATTATAAACCGCGAAAATGAGAATATTCAGGAAGAGAGTCTTTAACAGAAATATTTGTGGCGCGGCGGTGGCCAAAATGTTGTTATTTTCTATAAACCGATTTTTTTTTTTAGAAATCTTCATAAGTGTTTGGTACTACGTAGGAAATGATTTGATATTTGCGGATTTTCGCACACAAAATGGGCAGAAATCGTATCCGGTCATTTTATCCTCGCCTACACGCGTTACCACGGAAAATAAAGAGAGCGGGTGTAACGGGAAACGATAAGAAACAACAGAAATGATGCGTTTTCTGACTGTATTTCACTTTGTAAGCGGACAAGAAGTTTCATTAGGATTGATTTGTACTCATGTGAAAATATAACAGCTTTCTTCGCATAATAATGAATAAGGGAGATCTGAGTATTGCTAATTTTGAGACAACTTCAGGTGACGCCGATAAAGATTTAACGTGCTCCTATTTTTGGTTACAACAAATTTATTTTAAAAGAGATGGAATAGGTACCTTAATTGAAGTCTATTTTAAAGGGAAAAAAATTCAACCTCGTTGATGTCGTGATAATTTTTACCTTTTGCAAAATAAAGCCTATCTCTACAAACAGATGGGCTACTCTTGGTCAGTGGTGAGACGTTTTCGATTGTCGTTGGATATCTAAAGAGAATAATATAAATACCTTGGAAAATTAAGGGGTACCAAAAAAAAACCCGAAAGGAGAAAAAGTTTGTACGTTTTTTCTCGTTTCCTTGAAGATGAAGCTGTACTGAAGAGTATGCACAGTGGTGACAACCCTTCTCCCCCCCCCCCTAAAAAAAGAGAAAGATTTCAAAGATCATTATAGTATTGGCAATTCATTTCTAGTCCAGACTTAGATCCGTCGGTAAAGTGGGGCTGGTGGGTCGGAAAATTGGTATGGGACAATGTTTCTGATGAGTTGCCGGTATACAGTGCGTTGTCAGCTTGGAGTCATCAGCTAGGTCGAGTAGGAAGCTATGGAGAAGTGGATGAATTGCATCGCTAAAAAGAAGAAAGATCCTACCTCCTTTCAGAATTTTTTTGAAACTGTTCTCTACTAGGTGTGCCATATTCAAAAAACTAAGGAAGTCCTTATCGAAAAAAAAAGTAATCGTTAAAGGAGGACATATTCAGAGACGAAGAGGTATTGGATGATTGGTATTGATTGAATTACTCGGAAAACTCTGCATACAGGAAGAAGTCTAGATACCAAATGTTTGTTCTAACGACCGATCAGATTGTAAGAAACGCGAACAGTAGCCTTCAAAAGTAAAAAAAAAATTCTAGTCCAGAGAATTATCATCGTATTCCAGAGTTCAAGGTATGGGATATTGACCCTCGTTACATAAAAACTCGCGATTATCAAGAGAAAAAGACAGTTCGATTGGGAGATCGAAGGCATTTTCAAGGAGAATCATGATGACAAATGTACCAATAAAGAACATGAAGAACAAATGCGAAATCAAGTGATTCAAATCATGGAAGCAAAAAAAGTCGAAAATGATTGAGTTGGTTATTATCGCTTTATTTTATGAACTTCGGTAGGCTAATAATAGCGATTCTATGCAGTAGATGAAGAGTCAAATTTGCTAAGAAAAAGAAGTCATCAGAATAAACCCCAGGAGCAATTTTTGCATTTTATGATTTTGAAAACTGCAGTACAAAATTTCCTGATGCCAAAGTTTGAAAGTTTACCAACGAAGTTGATTGAAGCAGAACCGCCAAAAACTAGGTGGAGTTAAGGGGTAATCTAATATCAGTGAGCCCACACTGAAATTGTCCTTTACAACTATGTTATTATGATTTTAAATGTAGGGTCTGGGTAAGAGGTACCCTTCTCCCTTCGCTCCCCACGAGCCTGGATCAAGGAGTGCGGAGAACCTATAACCATGGAACAAACTTTACAATGAAGCAGTTCGCTAGAAACGATTGAGTCTAGAATAATCGATTTTTCAGAGTCCAATGTCCATTAGCATCCTATCAACAAAATTTTCGAAAGTCCCACTTCTTATACTTTTATCGAGCAAACTTTTCAAGGAGAGTCCAAACCTTGGAATTTTTAAAATCCCTTCTTTGTTGGTGCTTCGGATTCCAAATTTCCCCACCTCCTCTCTGAATAAGCAGTTCAAAACTCGGAACTTTTCAAGGCTACTCCAACTTTCCCAAATCCACCTTTCCCAAGACTTTCAGCCTATCGGGAAATTCTTTCAAATCACCCTCAGTATACCGAAAGTCTAAAATTTTCTATGTTTCAAGATCGAAAACTAGCAACTAACTTTGTTGGCTATTTTCTTTTATTCCAATTTTGATGATCAATCAGAATCAATAGTGAATATCGATTACCGAAATTAATCAGAAATCGTTACATGCTTTCTCCCGAATACCATCTGCCCCCCAGAACCGCAGCAAAGTTTCTCATGAATAAAGTTTGAAAATCGGTTTTCCTCAGGAACCTAAAGCTAAGCCTCTAAAATAAATGGTTTCTGTGCATTTTTTAAAATGATTATTTTATTTTTCCCCTTTGCTCCGAACTCTACCCTTATAATAATTTTTCAACTCTTGCGCAATCCTCTCGTACTCGCGAAAGCTTCCTTTTCATATTCAAAAACGAAAAATATCGCCAAACTTGATTCACGTTGATAAAAATCCGTTTTATTTTAAATTTGTAAGTTGTGAATCGCGGCATTGCTGCGGATTTTTTTTTCTCAGTGAAGGCTACGACAAAAATTTTTTTTCGTTCTACAAATTTTGTCAATTTTTGGTACTTTCTAGGGGGGGGGGGGGGGTTATGGAATTACATGAGTTCAGTCCACCTGTGGAGGCACTACTGCCCCCTGTTTAATTCATTTGATTTTATTCGAATGAATTGCAAATTTTTTAGTGTCAGCAAAATTTCGAAAAATGACATTTGAAATCCATGAGGTAAAATTGAATGTCTCTACTAGCACCAATAAAAAGAAACTTTTATTTTACAGAAAGAATTCGAGGATGCAAGAGGGCTTATTATTTTTCTGCTTTCTTGTAGTAGCATCGTGATGATAGAAATTTGGATGTATAAATAAAAAGCTAAATTTTTTTCATTTCCATGAAAATTAATTACTTATTAAAAGAAGAAGAAAATGACATCTGGAATTTTTTTTCCCAAATGAAATAATTGAAATCTATTTGGTATTATTAAATCATACAAGAATTGAAAGAGCCCGCTTCGAAAGAGGGGGTTAAACTATTCGTACATTTCGAAGGGATCGAAAATAAAAAAAAGAAAAAAAAATGTGTGTTGGGGAATTTATAACAAGTAAAAAAAAAAATTGACTTACTCGGAAATGATGTTCCCGCATAAATACGTTTAATTGATACGAAGCGAAAACTGCGACGATATCAACATGCTACTAACTTTCGCGGTTCTTAAATTGAAAGCTCGAATCAGAGTAACTTTGGTATTTATATACACCGCTAAAGATTGAAGCGCTGCTGGTCATATACACATTTTGAGTTTGCTGCTATAACTCTGTCATACGAGGTGCCTCGTTACAAATTTCGTTGGTTCCTGTTTTTCGTTTTTTATGCGCTTCTCCTCGCCAACGTATTTCTTTTTTTGTGTGTGTCCTAGTACATTTCTGTGTTAACTTAATATTTTCGCAGTGCTATACGACTTTCTTGATGAAATATCCGATGTATAACAACAGGTCGTAGTTCGCTGGGACGCAGTTTTCCTAACTTTCTAGATGGTGGAGGGCGGGAAGTTGTTTTATAGACGAGAATTCGAAGAATGATCGAGAAATACCAAATTTTTTTCTCTTCTTCCTCCATGGTGTCTGTATAGGTGGTTTACCTACGAAAAATCCTTGAAATCCTTAATGCAGCTTAAAATACGAATAATTCAAATTTTTCTTAAAATCGCCTTCAGCTAGTTCAAAATCTTTCGGTTTCCACGATCTTGAACAGTCTTTTCGCCCCCCCTCCCAAATATTTACAACTAGCCTATGGAAAAAAGATCTTTGCAGAAATCCACATTCTCTCTCCCTAAGTGTGTTCCAGCCCACTCTACCCTTTTCTAGTTGAGGTTATTGAAAGTTTCTTCTCTCTGTATTGCTTGGAACGACTATCAGTGCGCTTGTCTGGGTTCACAACTTATATTCTTTCCATACGTAGCAATCAATATTTGAAAAATTTTTCTATCGTTATTATGCGTAATATTTCATAAATTGTACGAAATTTCAAATCTCAGGTAAATTCTCTTGAGTAGCAGCAAGTGAAACCATGTAAAACTGAACTTTTTGGTCATGGATCTGCCCTCTCCCTCTACTTCTCAATCAAGATTTTCCTGAATTTCACTCGTTACATCACTCTTGATGACGTCATATCCTACTTTGGCTTTCAAGATTTTTTACTTTACACCCTGATTTTTTTAGTTGAAAATCATCCTAATATGACGTCACGTTTTGTAATTTCTGTTAGTCAAATTCAAGTCATTTTCATCAGTGCCGTCATGCATTGATGACGTCACATTCTCTGGGACATGTCTCTTTCGTAACTCCATCCGATACAAAAACCCAGGATGAAACTCGAATTTCGCATGGCCACCACCTTCCCTAATGACTACAACAAATCTCTCTTTCAATGATGGCGACACATCGAGGAAAATCTCGAATTTTGCGAGGCCACGGGGCCACAATCTTCCTAATGGCTATGCCAGCCCCCCTCCCCCCGCCGATTGATGGCATGAAGGAAAGTCTGGAGTTTTGCGAGATCAACTAGGCTGCTGTAGTAGGGCTTAAAATAAGGAAGGCTCAGTATAATTCTAGTATACTGCTGTATGTTAAGCTCACTACTTTTGGGAGCGAATGAGTCTAGTAGACGCATATTCTATTAGGTCCAGTAAAATACAGAGTAAAGTAAGCTAATTAGCTTTTGGGGAGAAAATTCTCGATTTTTGCGACGCCACAACCCCCTTCTAAATGAAGAAATGAGTAGCTTGTCATAAGGAGCATAAAGTATACTCGAAGAGCTCGTTAGCATCACAAGTGCTGTAGGCTAGTGAGCCTCTGAGAACTTGTCAGCTTAAGAAACAAATTAGACTTATTGAGGTACTAAACTAAGGATGGGAGCGAACGACCATAGCCATATAAGGTCATAAAACATGTTACTTATTAGCGGGGAGCCTGCTATCCATTTTATTAGGCGGATTACATCCTCAGAAAATGTTCGCGTCCGGGAGTTTCTGTGAACTGCGTGCCGTGCCGTGTGACACTTTATGACATCATCAATGACCTTGACCTACTATAGGGACTTGGGAAAATTTCAGCTTCCAGCCAGGATGCTTTATGATTATGACATCATCAATGACCTTGATCTACTTTTTTCAACTTCCAGCCGGGATGCTTTATGACATCATCAATGACCTTGACTTTGACCTACTTTAGGGACTTGGGAAAATTTCAATTTCCAGCCTTCATTATATCAGGCCTAGCATGCAGTATACTGAGAAGAGCCCCACCAACTCATTTGCTGAGGGGGTATTTTTGTGCCAACGTGATTGCGAGCGCGTTCAACTTATTACATCATCATTTTCAAGATTTGGAAACTAGAGGCTATAATATATAATAGGAGAAGATAGGTAAATCAGGGAGGTTGCGGGTTCCCCGCTGCCATTGCAAACCTGAGATGGCCTCTAAATTTTTTGGCTCCGTCAGAAAATTCCCCCCCCCCTCTCCAGGACATGTTCTCCATCAATATAGAAGCCTACAAGCCTACCTACTACTAAAGTGTAAAATGGAGAGAAAATAGTGAGAAATCATTTTCGTCATTCGTTCAATACCAATGCTACATCCCAATTCTTCAATCACGTGGACTGAACACGTGCTAAGATATGAAATGACTACTGGTAGGGGCAAACAAGATTTGGAGGGAGAAAGAAACTCGCTCGGGAGTCTTGCGGGAGAGATTGGGATGGTGGTTTATGGTAAGAGGCAAAAAAGAGCGCGTCAATAATTATTTCAAGACCTGGAGAAATTTAAACAAAAAAAATCTTCTCATATTAAGGTTATGCCCTGATGACGTCAAACTCTTCCTCAGCTTTCTCTATCTGAGTACCCTCTTGTCTGTGAAGTTCTCAGAGCGTAATTTCTCCCCGCTCGTTTCAAGTTTCTTGAGAAACAAGTCGTAGGTATTTTCCCTCTGTAACACTTAATACTGATTCCCTTTCTTTCGAGGACGTTGAGACTTCGAATTATTTTCCCTTCCTGATGGCATATCCAACGCTCTCTGGAGTCCCCACTTTATACGTGGAAATACAACGCAGCGAATCAGCCAATCTGAAAATGATATCATCTCCATGATCACCTCTTGGTTACTTTCGTGGTACGCCATAGAAGTGCAAAGATTGAAATTATTTACAGTCCCGACAGTTTTCTTTGTCAAATATGTAACTCGAGGGTGAATATTGTACTGTTTCTAGTCGGACGTGAACGGGAACGATTCCTTTGAATGTATCTTCACGAGGTATAATTCTATCTTCTCCCTACATGAAAAATCATCCCCCCCTTACGCCCTTAATCAAGGATTAATTCATATTTTTGTATTCGAAAAAAATCAGGAAGATAGCAACAGAAAGTACACCACGTTGAGAAGCGAGCAATAGAGAAGGTTATGCTTGAAGACATCTTCCATGTTAACACATGACCTAAGTTAACAGCATATCCTAGATCCTTTCTCTTTTTCTCAATACCATTCAATTGTTGGAAACGTTTCTGATTTAAATTTGGAATGAAGTAGTAGGTATTCTACGAGTAAATCTGTTACACTCATCGATATCTTTCCCGACTACCACGTAAATCATAATGATGCTATATTTCAGAAGAAAAGATGTACATCTATCATCTGCTGACTTTCAGAGCACGTATTCCTATACTATTCCCTCGGGAGAGTGCACATTTTCTTGAGAACGGTGATTATAATTACAGAGGCTCAGCTATGTGCTCAGATACACGCCGGCGCGCCAACACTCGTGGATTATTTCATGAAAGAAAGTGTGAAATTCGTATTATGCCTGAATGTGTGTTCGACATTAGCGGAAATAGGATTACAAGAAGCAAATGAGGGAAAAACAATCCTCGCAACAATCGATGATGTATAATGAAAACACGACACAAAAGTCCGTACCATGTACCAGACTGAGGTGTTCCATTAATTACTCGCGCGGAAACGCTTGGGTTCTTAATTGCCGTTCCTCTAATTTACTGAAAAGATCCGAATCTCTCTTATCATTGAGTGGCTTTGTGCCGAACTAGAATTTCGCATTTATCTACTGTGGAGGCCGGAGGCAATTATTATTCGTAGATAATAAATATTTCCTGCTTTTTCGCTCTCATACCGTGGTCTATGTGGGTTGTGCGGTTGTTTTTTTGAAATTTTGTCATACTATCCCAAGTTGAACGGATTCGGATTGAAATTGATGTTTTTCTTTTACCCCCATATTCAATAATTTTTACTTCTTGTTTCTTTCTGTACATCTGAAACAAAGATTTTTGGAGATCGATTGAGAAATACGTGACTTATTGCATTTTAGAACAAAGTGATATTCATGAATGATTAAAATCATTAAGAGCTACCAATTCTCAGGGAACAAACCAGAGATAGCTACAGTGCAATTTTTGTCAATTTAATGTTTCAACTCACGATAGTCTCATTTTTTCAAAGATTTCTAGCACATGCAATGTATAATGGCGACAATACGACTTTTCATCCTCTTCCAGTATCTTACATTAAAGTAGGAAGATGAAGAAATGAAACCAGGAAAATTTCCTAATTTGTATCAGCTGATGACCTAGTATTCAGAAGTTGTCGAAAGGGATGGAAATTTCTTTTGATATTCATTCATAATTTGACGGATGCTCTGTTCCGTAAAACTCGTGGGGGTGACCCAGTTTCTATAATATGTCTGTGCCATTTTCGATAAAACGTTAAAGAACGCTGATTTTTCCCCAAATTCGGCACATTTATAAATACATATGTGTACGAGCCCTAAAGAAGGTACATGACCTAATAATCTCGAGTCTGTACTCGAAAATTTTTCGTAGGTTAACTGAAAGTATAGTGGATAGGTAGTTGAAAGAGGTTGCAAGATCGGTGTATCTCTGGTAAACAAATACTTATATCGAAAAACATCTTTCCCGACGAGAACAGCTCGACAGACGTAGTCAAATGAACGCCCTGTTCTTGAAAATTTGCAGTGTGTATTATTCTTAATTGGCTGAAAATCGATTCGTCGGGGGTTTTTTAAATCTAGAATAGTAGGTCATTTTAGTATTTTGAGTAAATAAGAATTTTCCCCCAAGTTTTGTTTATACGGAAGAATATAATCAACCTTATAATCCGTTTGATGATAAATTCTGTGAATGTCAAAGTAAAATTAATCGCAGATATCTTCGCTGTCATTTTACCAAATGTATCTCAAAGAATTTTGAACCCTCTTTGCGAGAGCACGAAAATTGGCACAGCTCGGACTTGTGTGGGCGTGCTCTAGAATTTTTGAAGAATATCTATAATATAGAAATGAAAGTAAGTCATCGAAACTCACGATGTTCTCAAGCATTATCTTTGGCTCACATAGTGGTCAAAGGTGTTGCTGCATTTAGTTCCCGGACTTGCGCAGACCTCTGCAGGTTTCATAGTCATTCCTTATCCAACCATACTACAAAGTATTTGATGGATCTCGAGCTTCATTGGAGGGATTACCTCTACGAAGAGAAATTTGAAAGAATTTTCTAGTATCGATGTGTTTTGATGCCTTTGCCTTTTCTCTTGGAAAGACAGAATCTCAGTTTTCGTCAGGACTGAGTTGAGATTTGGAGCTTTTCTGGAATCAGCCTCAACGAGAAGCAGTCCCTAAATCACGAGAGGTGATTTTTACGACTTCTGGGCCCTCTTTACTCTTGGTGAGATATCCTGAGATTTAGCTTGACCCCTCTTCTTTCTCCTTCGGGGCGGGTTCAAATGGGCGCTGCCATTTAGTCACCACCATTTGGGCGCGGGGTTCATCTGGGCGCCAAAGGGGTTTTTGTTACCAAATATTTTCGCCGAGGCAGGGCGCCGGCGACTCCAGTGTTACTTACTTTGGGTAAATTTATCGATAAAATACGACGCTGTCAGAAAACGCGAAATGGAAGGGGGTGTACAGTCTCAGACTAAGGAGTTGAAGTACCAAAGATGTGACGAGCGCCTCTTTACATTGATAATTGAGTACAACGAAAGGGAGCCTATAGATTACTTGAGAGCGGGGGCTCACAATTTACCAAAAGAGTCGCCTCTGAATGAATTTGTGCTGTGCATGAATGTGCTTTGTGGATGAATTTGGACAAAGCAAAGCTCTATGTTTTGTGGATGGAAGACGTTTGACCTCCATGTGATGTCTTCTGGTTTACGCTAACAAGCTTACATTCTTTAGTGGTGACAGTGCTTTCTACATTTTGTTTCTGCTTTTTCACTTCGGCGCCCAAACGGCGGCGCCTATTCGAACAAAACGCCTCTCCCACTTATTTTAAGCGAGATTTTTCGGAATGGTGGATGTGTCCGCGATTGTCTCAAGTTCACGATGAGCAATTATGAAAAGAATAGGTATCTACTCAGAAAAAAAATACGTCCTTCGACTGCGGGGATTCGGAGTAGCCGGCTACGTGATCAGAGAGGTACGGTGATGAGAGAGATTTGGTTCTCAGCTCCTACACAGAAACAACTTAGTTACCGATGACGTTTCAGATTCCGCTTTGGGAGTCGTTTTATAGCTAGACAGTGTCCCAGGTGTCACGCGACCCAAGTCTGGCTTCTCTTCAAAATTCAGACCTATCAACTATGCCATGTTCATTGCCCAATTGCTTTGGGACATTCAACGTTCGAATTTTACGCTGGCAGACTCGTGCTTCACTTTCATTTCTTCAAAATATAAGAGGTACATAAGTATTTTGTCTTTTTCATAATGGCAAACTGGTGGCCATTTCAGTTGGTAAGAAGCACCTTTGATATGTAAAAATGCTCTCACCGTGTACTCTCTCAAAGTCTTTTGCCTTTCATCTTGGCTACTACTCTTCAAGTTTTGCAAAATTTGTCTTCTCGTCTCACTGAACTAGATGGATATATTCTTTCTAGCTTCCTTCCAATTTCTAAATCTTCGTCTAGGCGATCGCATGTTCCCGACCTTGATATTTGAACAAATTTCAAACTTTGAGGTCATGATGAATGTAAAATATTATCGCTTAAACGGTACTCAAAAGAGGCTATACAAACTTATAGTTGGCTACTTTCGAGAACCACTTTATAATCGTATTGTACTTCTTCTTCTACCCTGATACTCTTATTAAAGAGGGTTGTTTATCATAAGCTAGACTGGACCCTGACACGTCTTTTCAAGAGGTTTACGTGTGACAGTCATGAAACATGATCTTTATTTTTCATCAAACACTCATGACCGTCCTCTACGCGGGCTTACTTGTGTATAATTATAACCTGTGCATGTACGCATTTTTGTATTACTGATTTCCCGAGTAACTCACATATGATTGTGTAGGTATATGTACGACGTAAATTATCGAGAAAAAAAAAGTTGAAAAATCGTATCATACTTCGATACCAAAACCCCATTAGAGGTCTATTTGTAGTTCGTGGCGAAAGCTCGAGCGTATTTTCGCTTCGAGAAAGAAAACTGATAGTATAATGGGATAGGCTTCTCTCACCCCCTCCCTCCTTTTTTTTCGAAAACGTTAACCCGCTGAATATTTTCTTTCTGTTGCGCGTCGACAGTCTCTGAATAGTCTTCTTCATTAAATTATTTACTCGTCGACAGAAAAAAGGATCAGCGGAATTATTTCAACAACAGGTATTTCGTCAAAACCCTATATGTGCTTTTTCGTGCAACAGTGATTTATAATATCGCGAAAGCTCGCTGACATAATATTTCTCAGGGATCAGAGAGCAGAACGCGTACATTTTGTTTACACACAATCCGATAAAAAGGTAAACGTTATCGTCGTGTGGGTTCAAGAAAATCATCGTTCTCTGTACGAGTTTATTAAATTTATATGTTAATGGTACGCACATGTTTTAGTGTTTTCGTCGCGTATATTATAATATTTCATCGCGCGCCGTCGAACGTCCTGTAGCTTTTAGTCGGCGTGATGTATTCGACTGACTGTTCAAAATTTAAAACGAAGTCCACATGTACACTCATTTCTCGAAAATCATATGGTGGTATAGACCAAGCATGAAGAATCGATATTCCTGATTGCGAGACTTTTCTGGTTTCTTCAGTAGCTACCAGGTGTACTTCAGAAACTTAGAAGTTATTCTTTGAGATGATTGAATATTTACTTTTCATGCTCGCAACAGGCCTCTTCTTACAAGTTCTGCTGTCCAAGAAATCTCGCCAAAAATTCATTTCATTGTCACAATCACAGGATTACTGCACTCCAAAACTACCATTACTGGACACATTGTTTTCAAAAATGAGATAGAGTGGGAGGAAGAAACGAGAATCACCATGCAGCCCCTACGCTGGGGACAAACGAAGCCAGCAACTGCTTGTAGCGCAATTTCACGGTCATAAAAAATATTATCAGAATATTGCTATTAACAGCCGCTATTAGGCCCCAAAACCTAGGTCTTTCTTTTAGTGGTGCCAAGAAACCTTAAGCTTGTGTTGTATCAGACAAACGAAAGAAGCCAATGCCGTTCACAAAAGTATGGTATAAAGAATCTGAACCGAACTTTTTTTGGAATCCAAGAAAATACATGAGCAAGGTAATGAAGGCATTTCTAGACAATATTTGATTTGAACGTTGGAATCGAAAACAAGCCATCTTTAGTAAAAAGGAAGGTTACTGAAACTGACTCTTTGTTGAGTCTACTGGCCGAATAGGGAACTGAGAGATGTGGATTGAATAGCACAAGCAAGGAAAAAATTCAATGTCAGAACAAAAGGACATAAGAGATCCAGGGTTAAAGGGTTTTTCCTCAATTTCCTGTTGCAGAGGAAATTCACTCAATGAAAAAATAAATGTATGCAATCGCAGATAGAATTTATTGAGACGCGTTTTGGTAACTACGTACCATTTTCAGGTCGTGAAAAGCACTGACACGTACAAGTAAGAATACAAAAAAGATCAGTTAAAAGAATGAGTTATTAATGATGAGTACCGACGCCGGCGGAGTAAAATACTAGGTTGGCAAGCGTCGACGCTGGTATTATTTTGTTAGCGAAAGGATGGAGGGACTTTTTCTAAGAGATCCAAGGTCAATGATGAAGACAAATGGTGGTTTAGGTAACATTGCAATCGTAAGAAACATATGTCATCAACCAATCAGTCAAGCAAAGTTTTGAGATAACAGTCAACCTGGAGAGCAAAGGAACATGATATTACTAATTTAGAAAAACTCCACGATACTCAAAGAGTAACCTGGAAGTAGTTTACAATAACCGCAGAAAAGAAGAATCACAATTGAAGCCGCGAGCGCGCTTTCGGTTAAACAACCATTATCAAGCAGATGAAAAGAGCGACTCGACGAGTTGGAGAAAATGTACCGTCAAAACGACGCCAGAGAAGAAAATCATGACCGAACTAGAAAGTATGAGATTATGAATCATACTCATAGACTAGTTCGACCAACCCCTCATCCGGAATGTACTTCTTGAGCAAAGTTATATTGTCGCTATTAAGGTGGCGAATAATTTCAATATGTTCTAAAGAACGGCGTTTGAATTTAGCCTTCTTTTTGTGGAGGAGGGTTTCGGATCCCTTTCTGTAACTATGACCACAAGTTAAGAGGTGATCAGCAAAAGCAGTTCCCACTTAGATATGAGCTCAGCGACCCTGATTTTGACTTGACGACTGGTCTCGCCTACATATTATACACCGTTACAATCTTTACAAGCCACACTATAGACTTCGCTCTTCTCAAGAAGCGGTATAGGGTCCTTTAATTTGACAAGTAACCCTTTCACAGTTGTGGGATTGTAAAAGACAGGCCGGAAACCAAAGGGGCGTAGAATCGTGGAGTTTTTCTAAATATGTCCGACCGTAACCTCGAAAACCGGATTAATTCTATGATATTACTAACTATTTTCCTAGAGCAATGCAGTCTGAGCACTATAATACCATTTTTGCGAAGCTCAACTCCCGTTTTCTGTTGGTACCCACTCTTATGGTAAAGAGGGGGGGGGGGAACTCGGACCTGGATTGCGATAAACGTAGCAGAATTTTGATACACTACAACAAACCTACAGATTAGATTTTGATGCTATTTGTTCATACCTTTATTATTTGCAAGTCTCCAAAGCGACCACGGTCACTCTCATGATCATGACGTCATCAGGTGATTACCAGAATACATGAAACCAAGTTTTGCATATATGTCAAACATTATTTGTCCGGCAATATTACGCTTTCTGGCTACCATTGCAGCCAGTTGAAAGCCGAAAGCAAAAGTTGAATTCAGTCAAATTTTTACTGATGAGAGCAAAGCTGAAAGCCAGACTTATTTAAACCTGCTTACGCCAAAAATCAAAATAAGCCACATTTTTTTAGTCTTTTTCCAGCTTTCCTGACTGATTCCTGCAAAATAGGAAAATGTACTGCTTATAAGTGTTGAAATTTCAAGTTCAATTGCTCCACTTTTTAGGCCATTGACAATGATAAGAAAGATTGGCTCTCGGTCAGTTCAGCTATTCAGCCGTTCAGCGTAGAAGCCTGCAGGTTGGTTATCCAATGGAGATAGACACAAACTGGAGAATAGTTATTTTCCACGTAAAAACCAAAGACTCAATTCTCCTGATTGTTTTATCTGAACTCACATATTGATTAGCCAAAAATCAGCTGGTATTCGAAAGGTTTTTTTGTGACAGACCATTTCTAGATAAAAGTTAAATAAAGAACAGTTTTGCCATGATGGCGAAGCTGTTCTTTATTTAACTTTTATCTAAAAATCAGCTGGATCAAGTCAGCCAAATCAAGCCAAAAGCCAATTGAATTTTTCAAAGAGCCAAAAGCCAAATTTTTTAAAGTTGTAAGTTTAAGCCAAAAGCCAAAGCTAAACTTTTCGGCTGAGAATATCTATTTGTGGAGTACACAACAGTTGCGCTGCCGGTGGCAATTTACAGAAACTGGTCAAGAAAGTGATCGCGTATTTTTCACCGCACTAAGAAGATATAGACATAAAATCAGCTTCATCTCTTTCAAAGTGAATTTCTATTCAAAAGCACAGAGAACAAGAGTCACAGTTGTCAAAATCTTTTTCCAGTGAACTGAACTTTGAATTTTTTGCAAAACTTTCTTCATCACTGTCACCCTCTTGTCTCAAAGATATCGCACGCCACCAGATAGCGCACCACTTAATGTATTTTGCAAATGGAGTCCTTCAGGCTAGTTTAGAAAAATCGAGCGGTGCAGTTTCTGGTATTGGTACGACTACGGTAAATTATCAGAAGGTACATGGGAGATTGTAAAAAATTAGAGGCCATTGCAAGTTTGCAATGGCAGCGGGGAACCCGCAACCTCCCGCGCTCGCGATCACGTTGGCGTGAAAATACCCCCAGAAAAAAGAATTGGCTGGGCTCTTCTCAGAAAACTGCATGCTAGGCCTGATATAATGACGGCTTTTTTCCAAGTCCCTAAAGTAGGTCAAGGTCAATGTCATTGATGACGTCATAAAGCATCCCGACTGTAAGTTGAAATTTTTTTCGTCCCTAAAGTAGGTCAAGGTCATTGATGACGTCATAAAGCGCCATACGTCACGTCACGTCACTCAGTTCACAGAAACTCCCGGACGCGGACGTTTTCTGAGGATGTCATCTCCCTAAGAAAATGGATAGCGGGTTTCCCGCTAAAAAAATGATTTTAATGAAAAATTGGAGAGAATGAAAGCTGTAGGCGTTGAACTTCTAGAGTCGAAAGGTTTTTTGAAATGTTTCATGTATCGGCTCTGCTCGAACCCCAACCCCTAATTCCGAAATTTGCGTCCGTACGTCCGTACATCCATCTGGTCTTTGCTGTATACTAATATACAGTATACTGGGCTAAGCTTCACTATACTAAACCTGAAGTGGCTCTAGGAGGGGGGCGACCGAAATTTCTTTGACTTGTAAGACAGTTCTTACTAGTGCAAAGATAGTTCCAAGTTCCCCTCCTATCAACTATTCAAGGTCCCTCCTATCTTATATTTTTAGTATAAAGCTAGGAGTCCTAGCCTAGTTCGTAGGTTCCGCCCCTTCAATGACCCAGATATGCAACGCTTCAAACACCATGTGACTCAGAGGAGGCACTTCTAAAATACCTCATAAAACAAGTTCCCTGGGATTTTAATATTAGACTGATACATGAGGAAGAAGGAAAACAAACTGACTAGGTCTCTCTTTGACCTATGCAGTAAACTAACGCACTAGCTTCATACTAGGTCTAGGAATCTTTAATACTGTATCCTTTCTTAAGCGTCCTTTATTTAGCGGGGAACTCTCTATCCATTTTGTTAGGGAGATTACATCCTCAGAAAACGTCCGCGTCCGGGAGTTTCTGTGAATTGCGTGACGTGGCGTGGCGTGACGTGTGGCGCTTTATGACGTCATCAATGACCTTGACTTTGACCTACTTTAGGGGCTTGGAAAAATATTTCAATTTCCAGCCTTCATTGTATCAGGCCTAGCATAGAAGAGCCCAGTCAACTCATTTTCTGGGGGGGCATTTCCGTGCCAACGTGATCGCGAGCGCGGGAGGTTGCGGGTTCCCCGCTGCCATTGCAAATGGGCCTACCCCAGGCTGCTATAATGCGTTCATACCGTACACTTACAATAATTATACAGTACTAAACGTAGGAAAGTGAGCTCTTGGAAGCCAGTACCTACCCCAAAAAATTGTAAACTACACTCATACCAGACCATGAAGGCTGCAAGTGAACCCCTAAAAGCTATTGGCTTGAATTCTAATAGACGTCCGACTTATAGTAGATCAAGAAGCGGGGCGAACGAGCGGAGCGAGTGAGCGCCCATAAAGTCATAAGCCTAAAATATTCTAAACTAGATTTATTAAAAGATCGAACAAAACAAAATAAAACAAAATTGTTCTAAAGTTCTTCCGCAGAGATAAACGTCAAGTACATGAAACATGATCTTCATTTTATTCGGCTCTGGTAGAAAACTTTTGTAGAAACAGCAGAAAACGTATCATTTACGTGAAAATTCTGAAGACCATTTCCTATGATGCCTTTGGCTATGCAATTGGCTTAGCATGTACTTTAAATATATGAAGTTTAAGTCTCAAAATCTTGAGTATCTTATCTGTCAATAGTGCTAATGTAAAACTAAGTCATCTACATCAGTTGTTCCCAGTCTATTCTACAATGTGCGGCACTCACTTGTAAGCAGGCGCCTCCTTGACACGTAACGTCACCTAACAACTGGCTTATCATGAGATCCGCTGTCATCACAGTTTTCAATCTCCTCACGTAATGAATGAAATCAAATAATTAGCATCTCAAATTATTTTTTTGCAATTCTCTGTTCTTCAACTGAAGTTCATTCTCTTGAAAGATACAGAATTTTGGAAAGCCTTCTCACGTGCAATTCAATTAGACACTTTCAGAACTCGCGCAGTCAATTGGCAGCGTTTGGAGTACGTTCATATACAAATTGTGAAAGACTTGTAGCGGGGTCTGGTGATGTGTCTCATTTCTTCAGAAATACGTTACTAACGTAGAAGATTCATATACAGAATGTCACGTTACAATAAAGGACCGTATGGCCAGCTGGCCTACATTCTACAACGAGCAATCGCTCAGTTTGAGACACCTCACACTTACCCTTTTGTGTATGATGAATTTTTATTTCACACCTTCAGCGTAGTTGTAGAATAATCTTGAGTTATTACGAGAAAGTTGAAAATTAATTATTTTGAATCCTATAGACTATAGAGGTTTAAGAAATACTCTCATCTGGTCTTCCGCGTATTTTGAGACCCAATTTTCAATAATATCATTACACTAAAACTCTTAATGACGTCGGTGAATATCATTGTGATGAGCGATGAATAACACCTACATCATTATTAATGTTACTGACTTTATCTAATCCATGAAGCAGGTCTCGTGTGTTCGTGAATTACCTGAGTAAGTATTATTTTTATGCAAACAAATTGACAATTTTTTTTTATACAGTATACAGGCTGCGAGTCATCCCACGTATACGACCAAATGTTGTCTTCTTAGGTGGGTCTATGTACGGATTTAAACTTCTGTTGACTTTGAACTTAATGCGTCAATTTACAATATTAAGCGACTCGCAGATGACAATGGCTGTAAGCTGTAGTTGTTTTTTTTTTTTTTTTGAAAAAATGCAGGTAGAAAATTGTTTTGGGGTCAGATAATGATTATGATGGTGATGATGATGAGCAATTATTATTACGACAATTATCCGGCTTTACAACCCACTGGCTTAGCACAGGCACCATTAAAATAATGGGATTTCATGATTTTAAAAGTTTTCGAGGACAAAAATTCCTTTAGGGTGCATAAGTCTTGTAAAACATGAGTTTTGAGGCTTGTTCACCAGTCACTCAATCAAAATGGAAAATACTGAGAACTTCTTTGTTCGTTAGCCACAACCTAAGATAAATAGGGGATTTTCAAAAGAATGGATACAGTATGAAATAGTTTTCCCTATTACTATCTGTATCGACGTCGTTTTGAATGAAAGAATTGGATAGTTTTTGACAATAAAGCTCTTTAAATAATAATGATAACTTGATATATGACTATGAATACAATAATAAAAGCCAGTGCACTGTGGGCTAGATTGTAAAAATAGGTGGTCAAAAGTCAAAAAATATGTTCTTCTAAAATGGAACAAAAATGATTTTTTTTTTGTTCTGCTGGACCAAAAGACTTGATTTTCATTTCTCTACAATACATACGACCTCACTGGTCGCCAGGGAAAAGAGGCCAAGTTATATAATTACATGCAATAAATTTTTAAGGTAAGCTCCTCAAAACTCACTCACCCATTCTTAAGAACCTACACTGAATGGATGACCATTTATGCCTAGAGTAAAAGAGCATGTTGAAGGGTGGAGCATTCTCTCGAAAATTCCTCTCAATTGGACGATGGGAAATAATTTGAACATGCAGCTCTATAGTGAGCAAGAAAACGTAAATTATAGGTAAATAAATTTCATAAAGTAGCATGTTGAGGGACCGCAAACTTTTTGTTACACTTTGTTAAGTATCTCCCGGCACTTTTTGGCTGCTGGAGACATAGTACAAACTGTGATTCAAAGGGCTTCTGCTCCTGACTGCTCTTCCGGCCTATTCATGAAGTTTTGTGTTGAAAAATACTTCTCAACTGTCAAAAAACTCGATGAATCCTTTACTAATACTCACGCTCAGGTGCACAGTAGAATGTGGCGAGCAAGTGAGTTTCTTCACTGACGTAGTGTGTAAGCAGAGAACAAAAGGCACAAAATATACAAGTTACATAGGAGAATTCTCCACAACCAGGTTCAACTGACGAGAGGACTGTGCTAGTATTTCCCCTTCTCTCACATGGTGACGCCGACACCAGGCTGGCACATGGCGCGACAGTCGCAATCGGTTGTGTGTTTCTGCGTTCGCGTTTCATATTTTTGCATTTGTAATAATATTACTCATCAGTACATCAGTAGCCTCTTCGTTCCTCTTCAAGTCTTTATTTTTAGGAATGACAAATCGGAGATTCTTTCCTCGATAAAATTACTAAAATTACGGTTCATTTTCATTATTTTGATGAGAAATAAATGAACATAAAATTACAATCACCGTATTTTATTTAAAAGAGAGTTCAACGCGAGCGCTTTCGGTTTGAGCATATCTATATGCTCGTCAATGGCTCACGCCAAAAGCACCCCCGTTGAACTCTCCTTTAAATCAAATACGGTGATTGTAATTTTATGTTCATTCATTTCTCTTCAAAATAACGATGATTAAGAATCGCGATCTTTACAAGTTGAAGAATTTCTAATGAAGGACAATGAAAGCGAGAAGGATGACAAGCGAGAAGGATGAAACAGAGAACGATTCTGATTAGTTCAAACAAAAGTTTTTCCTAATACATTTCAAGTTTTTTTACTTATCATAGGCCTATACATGTTTTTACTAAAATATAACTTCAATATCTTTGGTTTTAGTTTGTATTACTTTCTAACCTGTGCCTCACAACATCCCGTTGTGCAAAATGCCGTCACAGTTGGGAACAGAGGAGAATTGTGACGCTTGTGACGGTAGTTTTGACGGTGATCACCCATTTAAAAAGTACAGTGATCCCTCTTTGTGACCCAACTGTGGCGCAAATGTGCGCCGTCACAACCGCGTCACGTGACGGTATTTTGCACAACGGGATCATGATTCTGTTCCTAATTTTAAATTTCCAACTTATATGGCTGATTTATAGAAGCAAACTTTGACCAAGTCGGTATGATCATAATATCACTAATGGGAAAAACAATGATACAGAAGTTAGCGGATGCAAAGAACAACTAACAGATCTTGGTTACAGTTGCTCAAGGCCACAGATGTTTTTTGGGCTTTGTGTGTAACCCAAAACTTGAATCATCATACAAAATATCAGGTTTAATTTGAACGTCTCTAAAAGTCACAGAATCAAGTACATATAAAAAACTTCAAATTTCCCCACCAGTCCAAATCTTTCATAATTATTATGGTTTCAATGTTTCCTGATTTTGACCTAATAATGGGCTAATTTGGGATTCTAAAATTCTTCTGATTTTTTTTATTCATTCCTCAGATTTTTTTTTCAATTCTACCCTCAATTTTACCTAAAAACTTGAGAATTTCAACATTTTTCTACTTTTGACCTCGTTTGAGGACTCATAGAGCATGGAAATGAAAAACTGACTTCAAAATTGGAATCAGCGACTCAAAATACATGGAAGTAGACTTAATTCATTTTCCATTAGTCATATAAGACTTTTGACCACCTATTTTTGCAATTCAGCCCACAGTGCAGTGCCGACTTTAACTAATTTACCACCCTGGGAAAAATTTTTTTCCGCTCTTCTTTTTTGGGCCTCACTTTAAACTTACTTTTGTAGCGTCACAGCTTTTCAGAGGGGGGTGAGCCCCTTGAAAGATGCTGAAAGTGTAGCCTAACTTATGCCCGTACAAGTCGAGCCAAAAAGAAAAGAAACCAGGGATGCCACTCTGTCCTATTAAACGTATTAAAAGGAATGGCCTGACAGAGAAGGCCATACTTTTGCTTAGCCCACACCTTCCTTGAAGTAAGGGGGAGGAATAGAATTTAGATGCTAAACTACACTTGCTAGCTTTCGGCGCTTTAAGAGAGAGTTACGCCTAATTGTTCCCTCTCCGAGTGGAATTATCGGCATATTCCACAGACGATTAAATCAATTTGAGTTGTACAAATTAGTACGTGTGTGTGTGTGTGTGTGTGTGATGAAGACAAATCACGTCTTGCATGCAGAAAATAAAGACAAAACATAGAAATTTGAAAATGCAAAGGGACTGTATTAAACAGGAAAATAAAATCGAACAGTTCATGTAGTACATTCGAATGAAGTAAGGAGCTAACTATCCTATCATTTAGAATCGTTAGAAAATAAATATTTGTAAAATCATAGTGCAAGAAAATAATATTTGAATATTGATCAGCACAGAAATAATAATAATGATCGGGTTAAACGTAGTTAAATCCGAAAATCCCTTCAGGCATGAATTTTGAATCAACCAGAAATTGGGGAGATAGAATTTATGTAAAAGCAAAGAAAAATGAAAAACATCTCGATACGAGCTTTATCGGGGCAATGCGCGACCGTAATCTCGACTATCTTGTTGGCTCAAGTCTGAGCCCAATTAATATCAAATGCCGAATAAGCGGCTAATAGGCAATAGCCCGTTTGGTGATTCTCGCTGGGCGAATGGGGATCGTATATAAAATAAAATAATAAAAGAAAAGAGAGTAAATCAAGTTAGCGTAAATCAAATTACGTCCCAGATTCGCGGGAGAATATACCACCGTAGGGGATTACAATAGGGGAGCTCAGACATGGCTCAGAGATGCCGAAACTAGGTCATCGCGTGAACCGTAGGCTCGAACCTAAATTTTACAATGCACTCATTGGTGCGGAATATTGTCGAAAGAATTTCGAGAGCAGATAAAATTTATAATTAAATAAAATGGGACATGGCTAATTTAGCGTCCGAAAGTTGGGTCTCTATAATAGAGGAAAATCCTGATAAACACATACGTGAAAAAAGATTGTACTCACCATGAGAAAATAATACAAACGAAGATCAGCTCGAAGACGCGCGCGTGCTCGGAGATCTGCATCTGAAAATTTTTTAAGATTCCTACCAAGACATATTATATTCTAGGAGGAAAAGCCCTTTGGGATTCGAACTGAACAATTCAGAAAGAGGTACGAAAAACGATTTGTAATGAGGGTTATGGAATTGATGCATAATCATCGTATAGTAAAAACAAAATAAATAGAAGAGGAAATAGAAAATAAGAAAGGAATAATTATTAAAATGAATAAGACGCCTAAACGACGACAAAAAGAAAATATAAAATGACGGAATAAAAAATAACTGGTGACAGCAGTTGGTGGATCGACGCTGAAAACCCGGAGCTTGGATGAAAACACCTTGGTCCAAAGGTTCCCAGAGAGGCATCTTGGCGAAATGATACGAGTAGCGAAATCATTAGATTGAGTGGTATCAACATGGCATATGGACAGCGTAAGGGGGTCGGGATGGCCCCCGCATGAGGTGAGCCTAGCCGCTCATGGTGTTCACGTAATTTTCACCACCGAAATTCATATCGCACTTGTAGGTATCACGGAAATACGAATACGACAATTACCACATGAGTATGGGTTTGCGAATGTTACTGATAAAATAGTTTCGAAAGGAACTTTAGAAAACTTTGGACACTGCCATCGATCGCGATCTGACGTAAGACGCTAGCATTCGCGCAATAATTAATTTGTCGGCAAGACTTAGTTTTGTGCATTCGTGTAATGCATTGAATTCGACATTACAAAGTATTATCAAAAATATTAGAGCCTGAAAACAGGCGACGGGCACTTTTGTAAAATACCATCAAATCTGTATAAAACTTCATTTACGCATTTATAGGCAACACGGATCTATTCTCGCGATCGCACTTATAGAGACACTCTCGAGACCAACCCTACCGGTTGATATATCAAACAAGACCAAAAACTTAGTTTCCACAAGACAATCTCTTGCGATCCTTACCGCGAGAAGTTACACGCCTTCCTTCTCCCGCACATTGACTACGATCAAATTAAAAGCCTGTAAGATCTGCTTCATTGGCTAGGCTTTCTCTTCTACAAGAGCCATCTTTACTAAGTCGACCTATCACAATTTTGGTAACGAGGGCAACACTTATACGCCCCCAAGATATGATACCCGTGAAAAGAGAAACAACCAGTTGATTCAAACGTTGGGTTATACAAAAAAAAAGAATTTAGAGGCCACATGTGCATAAGGGATACTTTATTGTCCAGCTTGGTCCTAATCCTGATTGACATTTACAACTTCCTCGAGCGGCAGAATAATTATGCAAGTACCCGTGTACCAAGCCATCCACACAAGTGTGATGCATCGCATTTGTCATACATCCCCTGTGGTGCATTCATTCGCGCCTCGGCTTTGGTTGAAAACAGAAAGAGTCTTGGGAAGTTATAAAAACACTATTGTTCAACAAATTTTATGAAGGTTCTAAACCTACACCAGCGAGAGAATCCTTGCATAAAGAATAGACTCCAAACTAATGTATGCAAGTATTTCACTACATCTGGCTACAACTTATTCTCGAGTTATTTTATTTTATTGAAAACCTTAGAAAGATCCTCTGTGTTAGGTCTTGCCCAAAGGACGGATGTGCAATATGCGGTGTTTCACAGTGCTGGCACACGTGTACATATACAATAACAACGAGGGTTCTAATTTAGATTGACTAGAATGAATTTAAAGACATCTTGGTGCGTTAGTCAAATCAACATATTGCTCCGCTTTCACTTTCAGTGGAATGCGGGTACAAGGGTGAATGCAGCGTGTGTTGACTATACCATATTACAATAGGCTGCATTAGGATACATTAAGTAGAACCTACAAGGGAAAAAATGAAGAAAAGGTTTGCCTCGAGATACGTAGGTTTTATTTAGGTTTTAAATACAAATATATGCATTTTTTGTATTTTTGAAAAAATGTGACGCTACACTTTCCTTTCGAACGTCCGGAACCAAAGAAATTTGCCTGCCCTAGGCGGCCGCCTATTCTACCTCATAGGAATTCAATCTTAATAATAACATAAGTTGAGCAAAAATTGTTCTTCCGGTCTCAGCGCTTGAGAATGTAGAGAAAAAAAATATTCTACAACCTACGAACACACTTTCATTGGGCCACACTATCGTCGTTTCATATCTCTCACGCCTCTTCTTCAAAAAGGTATTTAATGAAAATTTAATCAAGTTCAATCATCTATAGACGAAGTGCTCGGCTTCTCCTTCCTCGAATAGATAATATGTGATTTTCACCCGAATATGTAGAAATCTTATTCCCTCTTGAGTGCAATAACCTGGAAATATTCCAGTCCTTACACGTATAATAATTAATAATGTTTCTTCTACTAGTAATCGCCATATCGTTGCAATAATAGCGCGCCATCAATAAAGGCACTTGATACGAGTAGATCTAAATTAAAGAAAATTTAATGAAAAAACGTATCACTTTGTCGCTGAACGTAGTGAGTTTTCAAAAATTGGGAGCCTACGCGTACTGATATAGATTTTTTCATAACTCGCTTAGCACTCGCGATATTGACTCGTTTCCAAAATTGCATGGTGTAAAGTCTACTCTACTCGGCTTTATGAAATAGGGTCGGCGACACGTCAACCTCGTATCGTATCTCACTCTCGTATGGAAAGTTGACTCATTTTTTTCGTTCTGTAAATTAAACGCGAGTCCTACATTATAAAGAAATTTACGTCCCTCCTTTGAAAGTATTTATAAACAAATACAAAAAGTATAATAAATAACCCCTTGCCGGTACTGTAAACCTCCGTCCCCGCCTTTACGTGAGTTTGGGGTTTTGAACCATGTTAGCCGTGGGTTTCATTCACCGCCATTTCTTCGTAGTTGTACCCTCTGAGATAGGAGTTGGAATACGATTGGTGGTTTCCACAATTTTACGAGACATCGTATTTCCAAAAATACACGAAACAGATTCCCCTATGCGCCCGGTAGTTTCTTCTATTTCGTTCTCCACTTACAAGTTGTCCAAGTACTTCGATATTTGGTTCAAGTCTGTAACAAGCTTCCAACCCTACCCCCTCCCTTTTCACTGAAAAACTTTATCGAACTATCAGAGTTACTCACAAAAAACCCACCTCCTCCGGGAAGCACTCTTGTATCTTTTGACGTTGTTGGCTTGTTTTCACGCGTCCCCCTCAACCTACCCGCGCGCGAATTGAGAATTTACATCTTGAGGCGGCCGAATTGAGGATTTACTTCTTGAGACGGCAGTCCCTTTTTCCACGATTTCGGAATTCAAAACCCTCCTTCGGTGCTGCCTCAGCCCCAACATATGTCAGTTCAACAACTCCATTTTCAAACTTGGAGGATGATACCGGTTTGTCGATGACATACTGCGTGTTTGAACTGGACCTACCCGAAATCTGTATGACCTCCTCGCTCTGATGAGTGATCTCTACCCTTCCGTTCAATTTACGATCGAGACCGAAGGCTCTTGGATAAACTTTCTTGACATTACTACTTCTCTCCTTAGTGGTAGTCTTGTAATAGGCATCTATAGGAAGAATACGACCTCTGGCACTCTTGTCAATGGGTTGTCCTATTGCCTCTTCCTCCATAAAATGGCAGCTTCCAACTCGTTTATCCATCGCTTAGTGTCTCTCCCCCTCGCACCTCAAGCCTATGCTACAGAGGTCTCCATTCTTCAGTATTTGGCCCACGCCAATATGATTAAAATCAATGTTGACGACCTTATACAAAAAAAGGAGGTAAAAACCGTTCTCTGATGGGCTACTACCTTCCCTCCCTCACGCCGGACAGTTAAAAAGAAAAATTTAGAGGCCATTGTAAGGTTTGCAATGGCAGCGGGGAACCCTCGACCTCCCTGGTCCTCCTCCTACCATATATAGCTTAGTTTCCAAGTCTTGAAAGCGATGATATAATAAGTTGAACGCGCTTGCGATCATGTTGGTGCAAAAATGCCCCCTCAGCAAATGAGTTGGCAGGGCTCTTCTCAGTATACTGTATACTAGGCCTGATATAATGAAGGCTGGAAGTTGAAATTTCAAGTCCCTAAAGTAGGTCAAGGTCATTGATGATGTCATAAAGCGTCACAAGTCACACGTCACGTCACGCAGCTCACAGAAACTCCCAGACGCGAACTTTTTCTGAGGATGTAATCCCCCTAACAAAAGTTCGTCCTCCTACCCTACCTTCCCAATCTTATTAGGGTACCATTTCTCCAAGATTGGGAGGCTGCTCCCAAATGGAAAGGATCCGACTCCCCTTGATCTGAGTGCGGTGTGTACTTGCTCCGTTGTAGAGACTGCTCTGATATGTACCTTGGTGAGACTGGGAGGTCATTCAGCGTGAGAATAACTGACCATGTTGTGGCCTATGAGAAAAACAACCAAAAAAATCGGCTTTGCGAAACGCCTCTTGGAAGAGTCACACCTATAGAAGGAGACGAAGCAATATTACACCTGGAAACCAACTTCCGCCGCCGGATAGCATTGGAAAACATTTCTCGCTAACGTCCCCTGGTTTTTGAAATTTGTCTGACGATGACGGTTATCGTCGAAAGGCCTCACTAAAAGTAACTCGACTGTGTTTGTATTGTTTTAGAACTCGATAATTAAAAAATTTGTTAAATTGGAGTTTAATTATTTCCTTCGTCATTTCATAGTCTCAAATTAGTAAGTATTCGAAAATTACGAGCTATTGCAATTTAGGCAACCATCTAACAATTGGAAAGCAAAGAATTTGAAAAATTTCAACTCTCGATACAAAATAGGAATAAGTTGATCTTGAAGGTTTGGGATTTCGGGAAGGGGGACTTACCTCTAGGTCTACGTCCGGCTAGACGAATCAGCTGATTTAGTTTGAGTATAGGCCTTCACGGGGTTGATCAAGTTAAAATTTAAACAATTTCGATTCCCCAAGCCAGTGGCGTAGATACGATTTTCTCATGGGGGGGGGGATTTTTTCAATGGGGGATATTTCCTAGAATTTTTTCTAATTTACGCAAAAGTAGACAAAATCACTGTATTGAACGGGAAAAAGACACTAAAAAAATTGCGATGGGGGATATACCCCCAAATCCCCCCTTACCTGCGCCACTGCCCCGAGCCTTGTAGGTTTGGAAGATAAGAAGGTGAGGACTCAAAAAAATTTCACGGTTGGAACTTAGTATACATGAAGAGGGGAACTTGAAAAAGATTTTGATTAACTTTGGACTTGAAAAAAGGAAAAGAAAACTGAAAAAGTGCGGGTAGTGGGTTCTCGGCTCTTATTACAAATTTTACAATGGCCGTTACCTTTTTTTGTTCTATTTTGTGCCGCCTTCAAACTATCTCAATCGACCGGAAGCCCACAAGATTTCTGTTGAAAAAATCTAGCAAACCATTTGGATTGAAATAATAGAAAAAACCTAATATAATCCCGACAAATGGTCATTTTTAATTTTCTTCGGCCAAATTACACCGGATACGTTATTAATAAATTATTGATAATATCGTGATCAAAAGTGAGCGTCAATATCGATTTCGTTGGTCTAGGTTACCACTATTATCCATTAATACCTACTGTGCTGTGGAAAAGTTTGCAGTTACCGATCGCTGGACGATATCAAGAGTGAACGTGTAAAGATATTAACTTAATAGTGATAATTTAAGCACCTATTTACTAAAATAATGATGAATTCAACTTACATGTAGTATACGCGTAGACCACGTGTACACGTACCCTAAAACGAATACTTGTACTCGTGCATTAAAACTATATGGCAGAACGTATTTCCAAGTCGATACAGCTAAACTACATCGTATCATCGTTAAATTGATTACCTACGTACATTACATAAGTACCTTCATCATTTTTGTCGAGTGACGATGGAAAGTGGATAACGAAATTTCGTTTTCAAACTAAGTCTATACATCCCCTTTAGTACCGTACTTGTTTTTTACGTATACTACTCGACATAAAGACGCTGACTAAGTGAGCCTTTGATCGAGCGTAAACGCGTCTCTCCTAAAATTTATGGCTTATCGTTTGCCGTACTAAGTGATGTTGAGAGTTTGCGTCGAGTTTTCCGGAGAAATTAACAATTTAATTATGGAAAATATACGGGACGTAAATAGACTCTGATCAGCCCACGATATGTACGTACAAGAAGCTGCCTTTGAAATAGAGTACGAATTTCAACACAGGAAACAAATACGGAACTAACCGCGACTTCATAAATGCATCTTCCCCACGCGATAACGACTTATTGTTCCCGAAAAATTTTTTACGTACACATCTACCCTCGTTTTAAGCCAGTAGGGTACTGAGATACAGCAAAAACGTCCTCTTTAATAAAGATTTATTCTTCGTTTTTTTTTTTTTACAAATCCGAGAAAGATTTACGACGAAACTTGTCGTCTTCTTTTCCTAAACCAGAAAAAAAGTTGTATTGGTACCGAGACTTTACAGCAACTTTGACCAGGTAGTAAGCGTTCGTTACGTATTGTGATATTTAGTTTTTACATGAAGGAACCAAAGTCGGAAGTCAGCAAATGTAAGCCGTTTTAAAGAGAAATTAAACGGAAGACACATATTTACCTGGAACGGGGGTCATTAATATGGATCGTTAGAAATTTAATCTCCGAAAAATCAGTACATAAATTCCATTAACCAACTCTTTCGATTCAGTATAGAGGAACGACAAAAAAATTATTGAGCTATCAAAGCGGCAGTGAATGTAATTACCATGAAATTTTTGAAGTGAACATGAACTATCTTCTCCTTCCTATACCTCGTACCGCCCCATCGTTCTATCCAAAGTACTCGGTGAATTATTCCATAGAATCCTCAACAGAGGACTCCTCTGATTCTTAGAATCGAACAATCTTCTCTCTTCTTTCCGCGATATAGTATCAGAATGGGACGCAGCACTACTTAGGCCCTTCAAATTGAAATAAATGATTTCGACCCCCAGAATTAAATAAAGAAAGGCACAAAACCTGTTTAATGAGTCCCATGGTGTTTGGAACTTTGTATGGAGTATACATGAACCAAATGTATACGTGAACCAATTGTATACATGAACCAATTTTTCTGAGAGACTTTTTTATGAAATCATTCCATGTCATTCATTATGAGGATTTCCCACGCACGCTCAACAAGCATTGCGTAGTGACTGCTGGTACACCAAACCTTGCAGGGTATTTGGGGATCTACCCATATGCAACTTATTGTACACCATTTTAAAGTTTGCCAATGGGCAAAGCGCGGTGAGTGGTTTACTGAGATTTGAAGATCCGATGAAGACGGCAATCCCTCCTCGAAATTATCCATTTGGAATACTGGCTTGTTCACAAGAGTCCAATGGAACAACTTGATCCACGTACATGCTCAGGAGCACGGAGGAAGTTTCCGCAAATGGTGCGACATTCACACACGCAGGATCACAGTGGTTGGACCACTTCCTCACCAATTCACATACTTTCACAACAAATTGATTTATGGAAAATCTTTCTTGCATTGTCTGGCTTTGTTTGATCCACCAATATGTCGCCAGCATTGTTCGTTAAGGGGAATCCTCGTGCAGCATCCTCACACCAGCAGGGGTACTTAATGAACCACTGTTCCTTGAAATAATGAATTGTGAATAGTGAACACTAATTCTGCACAAAGGTGTGAGTCGTGCAAGTCAGCTGTGCAACAGCCGTCCTTGCATCCTCACAATAGTAAATGCAGCAAAATTATCTTTTTTTGAAATACGGGTCGTGTGGCAGCTCTGGTTTGGATTTATGGCGTTTGTCATCGTTTCAACGTTGTGTCAAATTTTTTCCATGGCGGGAGGGGAACTCGCGGTCAATATAATCTTATGAAGCGTGCACTTATATATTTCTCATTTTCAAATCCCTCTACGCGACTCCTTCCAACTCCTGGGTATACATCTTGATCAAACTTCCATCTAAACCCACCATATTAAAATTCCCAAAGCTAAATGTACTTGTGCCTCATATATTATAATGAAATTTATCACATCACCCCTCCAAAGGTTGCAACAAAAGAAGAGCGATTTCCTGGCAGAGCCAAATAAATAAAGATTAAGTTTCATGTCTACTAGTAGATGACCTTATTTACTGCTTTGTGATAAAATCGTGGCCTAACTCACTTGTGCCGCTCCTTTTTCAACCTTGGATTAATAATATATGGCGTGGGGAACTGCAAGCTAGCTTAGCTGGATATCAACATTAATGACGTCATTAGCTCGTGGTTGCCGGTGACGTCATCATCAGTCCCCCCCCCCCCGTCTGAATGAGACTAAGAAGTGACTAAGAGGCAGTACTTCAATTCTGACATCTGCAAGTATGGCGTCATCAGCCCCGAGGCATTGTATAATGGCGACTATAATTTCAATTAATCAGGTTACAAAAAATTAAAATTATAATCATGTGCCGTACCTTACAGGAAAGAATTCATACTAATAGTGAGACTTTTGGGAGGCTTACGAACGGAGGGAATGATCCCGAAAATAGAAGATAGTGAGGGTGCGAATGCCGTCACAGGCAGCCATACGTACTGGGCTTATTAACGATCAAGCCTAACCTGAGCCTAATTTACAGCTGTACAAAAACATCACCAGCCGATAACGTCACAGTCGGAGAAAGCCTCGAGGTCATGGCCAATGACGCCCTAGTTTATTAGAGAGATACAGTGTACTGGACTATTAAGGGGGCAACTCGGCTGGTTTAAACTCGTTTGAGGCTATGATTCAGGACTCATAAAACTCGCAGATTTTCAGAATCATGCACAGGTTTTCTTTCCGGATTGTGGGCGGGGCTAACTCGTGAGGGTGACATGAATAACTTTTTTTTAGGCGCTAAATCAAAACTTCTTTCCCGTCTTCATGAGAGCCTTATTTGCTTGCGGTCGCCTTTTGAAGCCCTGATCTATTACCTCGCCAACAAATCGGCCCTCTCTGTGCTCGACGTCCTTCATTTTCTTCCCTTGGTATGATTTTGGCAGCCTTTCGAGCAAGTCCGAAACGCAGTTTATGCGCCAAAACTGCCGAAATTTCTTTCCACTTTCGTCGACTCAACTTCTCATCGCAACTATCTCTCAATTTGCTCACCTCCCCATTCATAGTTCCACCTTTGACCCAAACTTTCCTCCAGCCTCCAGATAAACAAACATATCCTGATCCAATGCAAACGCACTCTCTTATATAATAGACCTCCCAGAGTTAACCTCCTTCTACCTATTTATACGTCGTCCTCCATCTCGAACCTTCATCCAGCCCACCATTCGTTGAAATCTTGCAGAACTCTCCAAAACTAACAACAGCTACAGTCGATTTAGAATATTCTAGAATGTTAGGAAGCCGATTGAAACTCAAGTCAAAATACTCAATTTTTGCTTGAATTCAACTACACATCAATTTTTGTACCTTCATGACACGAGGTCAGATTTGTTTAAACCTAATTATGACTTATTAATCACGTTATTTGTAGTCGATTGAGTCAACCTCTCCGATATACTTGAGAGATTGATTTCAAATCGTAGTCCTGGGTGCAAACGTAAATTACTCCTCCTCATCCATTCATAACTGACAAGGGTGCTCCAATCTAAGATCAATCTAGGAAATCTACTCTCAAATTACCAAACACTGTCGAATCATCTACCCTCTAAGAAGGAGGATCACCAGCATTCAGAATGGCCCTCGGAGCATCCAGTACCAGTCCTCATTCCAGCCTCTGCGCTCAAGCCCCAGCAAAACATCCTCTCCACTTCCGATTTCACTGACGTCAACTGCAAACTCTTTACCGATCTCAGCCCAATTTCCGGAACTACCCCTGTCCCCATAACACCCACTCCCTTTTCTTGGATCACATCTCCACTACCTCTCTAAATTCAACTTTCTTTGTCCCACTAAATCATCTATTCCTCTGTGGCTATTCACTTTCCCTATTATTAGGCTTGACCCCATTCAATCTACCTAAGGTAATACTTTACCTTCAAAACTCTGCAGAGGGTTTGCTCTCAAAAGAACTGCCTACAATATCTGATTGCGGTCGTCTCAATGATAGATGAATTCATTGATAAATTTGGTAGAGGACGCGATCTGAAGAACAAATCGCTCTGCAAACGATGTCATTGAATTGCTATACGCATCGTTCTTGAACAGAAAGCAGAAAAAAGTTCGCTAAACTCGAGCAACCCGGTGAACAAAGTAAAAAATCCCCCTTAAAATTATACGGCTACGTAATTGAGGAAAAAAAGATGAAAATTCATAGATTCTCATACTTCCCACACTCGCAAAAAGTTGAAGAAAAAATAAACGTAAGAAATAGGTTTATAATGCAAGTACGATAACGTTATGGCTCCCCTAGTCTTTTTTATAACTGAATAAATTGGTGAAGAGATGAAAGTACAGCTATAAGGGTTCAATAAAATCAACATTCGCGATGAGATGTTCGTAACTTATATAGGCGTAGTATTTACTAAAAAATAGGGCTCACCACTAATGAAAAATTTTAACAACTCGTATTCTCAGGGCTTTGCACTTTTCGTACGTTGGTACTTCTTTAGAAAGGTAAAAGTATGTGAAGTGGGTTCACTTCTTATTATCAAAACATTCTTTTGTATTATTCGGAGCTGAGATGTCACTCGTATACGTACGGTACTTGTGAGAAAAAATCGAGAAATTTTACCATACAGTTGATCAGCTGGCGTCTTCAAGTCGGTACGGTATTCTATTTTATGGAAATATTCGACTTATTTTTAATTATTCACTAATTCCAGGTGAATATTGAAGGCTAGGGAAGAATGGGGCGGGGGGGGGGAATCGAATTTTTACTGTTGAAGATCAGATTCACAAATTTTTGGCGTGCGAGTAGGTGATGCAAAAGAAACAAATATTTTAATTTAGATCGACAGAGACTGCTTGAATCTGGAGGATATACAAAAAATGGATTACGCTGTACCTACCCGGAATTCTTTGATGCGTGATAAGCTTTACTGACATGAGACTGTGCTATGCTGAAGATTTGTGGCTCATTATGTTAACTTTTCTGATTTTTTTCTCATTTTTTTTGTGCAGCACGAAAAAGGTGCGTAGGTAGGTATCGTCAATTAATTATACAGAATTATTTTCTTTAAAATTATTTCTCTGCGAACAGGCTGTGCAATGAAGATGGCTACCTATAACATTTCCAAACCTAGTAGTCGTTTATCCTCAGCAAGGAAATTATTCATACAATTCATTTTTATAAACTTATATTTACATTTTCCGCATTGAATTTCTGGCTGTACAAATATCGTTTGTTTCCTATTCAAAATGTAAATTGGCCTCTCTCGACTTTCTTCTATTTTTATTTTTATTTTTTTCTTTTCGATACGGTAAACAACATCAAAAATATTGCAATAAGTTTTTATATTAGACGCTGATCGAAAATTAAATTGAGTTTTCACCATCAATAATGAGGCATCTTTTATATTTTCGCGAATAACTTTAAACTTCAAGTAAATTGAAGCCGAAATACTATAAGTTTCAACTTGAGCATTTTTTTTTCTTTTCCGGAAGTACGTTCAGCTTGTCGATAATGTTTGAAATCTAAACTCTAAAATATTTTGAGAGTCGAAGATCTTCGCCGAATTGTGGTCTAAAAGGCATTCGTAAATAATTCTGAATTTATTGACAAGACCAATGAAGCACCTACTCACATCAATTGTTCCAATTTAATCTGATGTAGGTACACCCACTCATTTCAGTGGATCTTCTCTGTATTAATTTTCTTTTCACTTTGTAAGCTTTATAACAATAATAGTATTATTTGTAATCCCGAGCTAGAGCTCATATGCAGCTACTGCTCGTGTGATGAAAGAAAGACGAACTACGACGTCATAATTTTATCCGCCTCAGTCATTTAATATTAAATAAAAATTTCTATAGAATGTGGTAGTGTTTTCTTTACCGTAGTCTGTTCAAAACTCCTTCCACAAACAGGCTCAGTGAATTCAAACGTAAGAACATGCCACAACGAAGTGAGGAGAGGGCGAATCATGGTTATCTTTCCAAAATCTTTGTTAGTTTATCATTGCCCATTAATATATTATTTTTAGCCTGTAACTGAATTCGTTCAGTGGGACTAAACCCAGCTAGAAATTGATGCCATTGCGTCTTCTACAATGGCAATCTCTGCAGCCTTCAATTCTCTGTCAAATTACTTCTCCTTTTTAGAGTCGGCGCGCGTTCGCTAGTTATTACAATCACTTTGTCTTCTACAATTCTTGAGACAGTTCATCCTACTATGAGGAGCTTAACGTGTGGTGTTCCTCATAACTCTGTTCCGGGCCCTACTTTGTGGAACGTCGCACTCAATGGTCTATTCAAGACAAAGCTGCCACCAGGAGTGCAACGGCCGACCCCGTTGCCGAGATGGAACCGACCAGGCTATAGAGGCCGTGACCCACGGGATCGAATCGATCAGATTGGGCATTGCAGCGGACAAGACTGGGTCCATCCTCAAGCAATTGTTATCTCACCATCTTACGATTTTGAATTTTAGTGAAAAAATTTCTTAAGAAACGCGCAGGAGAAAATAGCGATTTGAGATTGGTAGACGCTGATGTCTCGCACTCGAAATTTTTTTTCCTGAGTAAAGTATAGATTTTTTTTTTTTTTTTTGAAGTATACTATAGACTACCTATGTATTTATTATTTTATCATTACATACGTATTCAAAAGTAAGTTAAATCTACGAGTCATATTGATTGAAGTTATTGATTATATGTACTATCCACCGTAATGTTATTATAATAATAATAATTATGGTGATTATCTTCCTAGAGGAATGAATATGAACGTTTGCGTGGATGATGTGGATGGGATAAAACCTCTTGAAATGAGAGCACGATCAAGTTGACGATCAGCCGCACTTGGGAGTATCTTTGCATGGTACTCGGGTATCACATCTTACTGTAATGGAACAATAAAAATAAATATAAGTAAGAAGAAGAAGAAAAGAAAGTACATATAACATTGTGAACGTACAAGTGTTCTCAGAGCATTCCCATTTTTTTTGCAAAATCAACAAAAATAATCAATGCTAATTAAAAAAATAATAGGAAAAAAGGAAGGATTTCTTGGCGTTGCCAAAAATATAAAGATCATGTTTCATGTCTTTTCGCCAGGCGTCTTAAACTCTTCATGGTTCAAAAATTTCCGAAATTTCCAGCTTCTTGTTCTAGTATAAGTCTACTTTAGAGTAAGTAAGAGATAAAGTGTGCTCTACGTTGCGAGCCATTGTCTTAGGGTGGAGGAGAACGGTACGGACACATGTGCGTGTCCGTACCGTTCTCCTCCACTCTACTTTAGAGTATTTTAGGCTGACTGCTTTCTGAGACTCACTCGCTCCGCTCGTTTGTCCCACTTCTTGGTCTAGTATTAGTCTACCTAGAGTGAAGGGGGGAGAAACACTCGGAAAGATAGTATAGGTATAGCTATCATAAAGCCAGTATAAACCTATTATATAAACAGGGAAATAAAAGTTTTCAAAATTTTGCCCAATCAGATATGTTGTGGATAATACGAGACATAAATAATTAGTTCTAGGCTAAGGCTTTAGAGCGGCACATTCGCTTGATGTAGTATAAGTCTACTTTGGAATATTTCAGGCTAATGAGCCTTCTTGGTCTAGTGTAAGTCTACTTCAGTATATTTCAGGCTGATGAGATTATTGGGCTTCATTCACCCCCTTCTTTATCAAGCTGACTTGAAGATAGGAGATAGCTCGAAAGTCGAACTCCCGTGTCATCACCTATAGTTCGCAAATAACAATTCTTCTCAGACTCAAAAGTCGAAATTTCTACAAGTTCTGCTCCTATCATATACAGGGTCCGGCAAAATGATGTGAACAGTTGAACGAAAAACTCCGGGAGGACTCCGCGACAATTTCGTGGAGTTCCCCTGTTCACGCATCATTTTGCCGGACCCTGTATACGTAGTTTGGAGGGCAACATTTTTCCAAGTTCCAATCCTACGTAGGAAAGAAAAACTTGGCTTTGCCTGCACAAACTCTTATTAGGAACGAACGCAACGTTTCGGACTAGTAGAGTCTTTCTTCGTGTACTATGTCCTTGCACGTTTTCAGAGGAGGTGGGTATTCCTATAGGCTCGCCTTTAGGTTCCCTAATCTGTGAGGTGTTCATGTCTAAGTTCGAATCCGATCTCTTTTCTTATGGCCATGCTCTTTTAAATAACATCCTTTACTGGCGCAGGTATGTAGATGACGTGCTATGTACGTGGACTGGTTCCCGAGAGCTCTGCTTGGAGTTTCTCACGTATCTTAATAAGCTATACCCTTCCGTGAAGTTCACTGTGGTAGTGGGAGGCGCCTCCATTAACTTTTTGGATCTTACTGTCTCCAAAAAAGACGGGGTCCACGAGTTTGGAGTGTTTAGAAAAGATACGTCGACCGATGTTTTAGTCCACGGGTCGTCATTCTGCTCTGTTGCCCATAAAAATGCTGCTTTTAATAGTTTAGTCCATAGACTTACTAAATTTCCGTTGAGCCAAACAGCTATTAAGGAGTTACTCACCTTAAAACATTTAGCTAGAGTTGATGAGATTCACTTGGAAATTGACGTATTCGTGCGTAGGAAAATTACTAGGAAATGCCTCGACACCACTACTTCCCTCCCACCTACTGTCAGCCGTGAGAAATTTCGTTAGATTAGGCTCCCATTTTTGGGGAAGTTCTCTCTTCAATTAGGCCGGGCCCTTCGACCTGCGTTTTATAACCCCGTCACTGTTAAAGGGTTATTTGTTAGGTTGAAAGATCGAATTCCTGAAGATGAGAAGAGTGGAGTGCAAGTGTATAGGTTACAATGTAATGATTGTAAGAGTGTTTACATCGGAGAGACTAGTCGCCAGCTCAAGATTAGGGTTGAGGAGCATAAGAAAGCCTGGGAGGATAGTAAAGTCGGGAAGTCAACATTTGTAGACCACCTTATTGCTGATGGGCACAGCTTCCGATAGGGATCCGAGGTGCTCCTCCACAAAGAAAGTTCTGATTTCAAGCGTATTGCCTTGGAGTATATCGAAATCATTCGTCATAAGAACACTGGTGGTCTCGTTTTGTTGGTCAGGTACATACCGGACGAAGATATTATCGAGCTTGTTTATGAGTCACAACCCGATGAGTAGTTTCTTCTTTGTTTTTCGTCTTTCAATCTTTCAAGTCAGTTGCTTTCTTGTCTTTCGCTGATGATGACTTCTTAGTCGATAAATCTTCGAAAGTTTTTAGTATTTTTCTGCGGTTTTTTGCATTTAGTTACTTCTTTTTAGGGTCGGCGCGCTTTCGCTAGCCGACCGTATTACAATCACTTTTTGTCGTCGTCGTCGTCGTCGTCGTCATCGTCGTCGTCAGTGTCGTTTCCTCGTTTGTCTCCTTCACATTTTCTCCGTTACCTTTTCTTATCTTCTTATCTTACCTTAGATACACAACACAATGGAGAATACCCTTTTTATTATTATTATTATCATTTTTTTTTTCTTCTTTTTATTTCCTTTTCCTATTATAAACTGCAATATTCAGGTAGCGGAGAAAATTCTTGTCAGTGCGTTTTTGACTTCCTTTGTGGAACATATCCCTCACATCCATTTCTATTTATTACTATTGTCGTTATTATATTATTATTTTCATTTATTGTTTACAAGATCAGTGGTCGCATTTATTATTTCTATTTCAAGTTTATTTTTATTACTTGTATATTATTCCTTCTTTCTTTTCCCCTATCATAAACTGCAGTATTCCGGTATCTGAGAAAATTCTTGTCAGTGCGTTTTTGACTTTCTTTGTGGAACATATTCCTCCTATTGCTTTGCTTTCATCACACATACTTCTATTTTTTATTATTACCGGTATTATTATTATTATTCATTATTATTTACAAGATTGGTGGTTGCAATATACAAGTTCATTATGGCCTCATAATTTCAACTTTGTTTAGCAAAAAGGTATCTATATGAGATGTGACTGTAGATTCTATTTGAGTGAATCCGAGTTTGCCATCTAACCTAGATGTATTACCATAAAAATATTCATTGTTAGTTCTACTTCCGTTCAAGATATTGCAAAAGCTCAACATTTGATAGGTTCTTTCAATATTTATTAAAGTCTGCAAAATCCCATACAAAATGAGCTTTCTGAAGGCCAACAGAGTATCAGCGTGCAATTATAAAATTTTCATATAAACGTCATCACTAAACTGAATTATTATTTTTATGATTTTTAACAATTTTTTCTTCTCAACCTGTTAGAATCTGGAGGTAAGATTATTGTTATTACTATTACTATTATTCCTTAGCTATGGAGTTGATTTTCATGAAATTTAGAGTTATTGAAGTCATGAACGTGAATTGCTTGTAGAGGCTATTTCTTCTAAAAATCGGATTAATAGTTTTTGTGCGGTGAGTTGAATAGTAATAGGTTAACTAGCCCGCAAGGAAAGGAATGTTCGCCATGGAATCTTTTTAAGGTGTTTCATGAAGTGTTTCTTTCTCAGAAGGAGGGAGGGGGCGAGAGTGTATGAAAAATAATTGTATATCCAAGAACAAAGTCATTTACCTTCGTTAAGGAATGATTTCATTCTTATGAAAACAATAATTCTCTTTTCTGTTACTACTGAGGATGCGCAAAGCAAAAATATCCGCAAGAATATCCGTTAGCAAGAAACCAAAAGTATTTTTTTTTTCTTTCTTTTTTTGAATAGATTTAAAATGAAAATCAACCCGCCGACCCTCCTAACACCTCGCCCGAGGTGCTTGTTTTAGGAGTATCGCCTTTTTTCGTAATATGAATAGCCGTAACTCGTAATCTCGCATTCTCGCATCAATTCCAGATAAGGTTTTTGAAAAAGATCCTGCGAATGCAGCCTCCAAACAAGAAATATTCTATTGCTGCAGTATTTCGAGAATTATAAAAATTGTTTTCACAAATTACTACTTCGTTTGTTCAATCTGAAATTTTGCTCCCACTACAAAAAATTATGTATTTGCTTAGTGAGAAAAAAGATTCATAATCGTAAATCTAAGATAAACTCTTGGGGTGTAATTTTTGACAAATTTGCAATTTCGGTCTTTATACGAGTACAGCTCAAACTATTTCAAAAGTATGATCCAACCTCGTTGATAAACTTTTACACTTTCAACTATGAACCCGAAATGTAAATTCACTTGGCGCTATTCTTCTCCTTGAGGACTCTAAACTCTGCTATAGTGCTCTACATAAGCCTCCCGGTCTTCAGGGCTGTTACATTTTTGTGCAATAAAATAAACAATCTTGAGTACAAATTACATCAGACACACTACCACCCCTCTCCTTTAAAGAATCCAAATTACAAAAATGCCCAGAATTGTTCGAAAGTACGGACCAATAGTGTATCGTAGAGAAAATGTACCTACAAATAAATACAAACTTACTTCCGAAGAATATACATTTGCAGTCCCAGCATGTGCCATTCTTGTCCATCTCTTTCCATGATGAACTCCATATTCCGAAGCATCCGCAGACAGCGTCGACAATTCCGTCATTTTTCGAAATTATTTCGACGGAAAACAAAAATACGACCATAAAAAAGTAAATAATCTTCATTTCTGTTAATTTAAATTTCTAAAATCAGAAGGTTTTTACGTGATAGAAAAATAGATATTCATACCAGATAAAACTGCTTTGCCATCTTATTTCTATTTCAAATTGAAACACTTACATACAAAACGAGAGCACGTTACGACCAAGGAGGAGTCAGTGACGAATGACCTCAGTGTACACATTCGACATATTATTAGTATTTGTTTTCGAATTATAAATTATATTTCGGTAGCAGTAGTATCATAAGAAATTACCTTTCTTTACCTGACCCTAGCATTAGGATCGCTTTTACTACCTACATAATTACGATAATCGCTTATGTCGCATGTGCAGCGTCGCTCCGTTCTCCATGGTGGAGTGGGTGCGGGTTGCGTATACATTTGATTTTGTTTCTTCCAGTACCGGAATCGACCCTTTCGGGTATAACTTTAGTGTTGGAAGAATCTCCTCGGTGAGCCCCCTCTTCTGTTTGGCAACCGCCAAGTTACTTTGGCAACCACCAAACTATAATTAGGATAATAACTAAGTATGTAGAACATTTTTCTGAAACTAAAAATAAGGTTCCTACGAAAAAGAATTCTGGTGCAGTCTACAGCATCCCGTGCTCAGGATGTCATAGAGACCAGTCAATGGTTGCGTAATCGTATCTTGAAACATGAATCTGATGTTAGATCAAGAAATGAATGTACTGGTTTAGCTTGTCATACCTATGATGAGGCTCATACTTTCAAGTTCGAAGAAACTTCTATTCTAGGTTTTGAATCGAGCGACCTGAAGAGAAAAATCTTCAAAGTGATAAATATATTATTAAGCACAGCGATAGTGTAAATTAAAAAAACGGATACTAATAGTCAAAAGTCTACACTGAGGTCTTCCTTGGTCGTATGTTGCTCTCGTTTTACAAATTCGTATTTCGCGTTTTCCCTCTCGTGTAGTTTAGTCTGAAGATGCTATACCGACTCTCGCTCTTTAGGTACCTGTTTCAATTTGAAATAGGAATGTGATGACAGATGGCAGAGCCGTATTAATCGTATTTGAAGATTGAAAATTTCACCCACGCTTGATACAATGAACGATAATTTCACGACTAGATTTCTCGAGTGTGAGTACTATGGAAAGCGTACACATGTAATCCCCTCGAACAGAGGTTAGTCGGAGATGTAAATCAGCTCCTACTCCTTTTCCTTTCGCTTTAATTTAACGTAGGTGATATAACGTTAAATGCCTTATACGAGAGGTATTTCGCCTCATCTCTTATTTAATCGAAATGGAACACGACAAAAATATTCAAGATAGTGTCGAAAATAAAATACTCGACACTCTTCAAAATTCTGCAACTGGAGCATTCCAAACCAGTCCCGCTGAGAATCTCAGTGCAGATATTGGCTTCCCCCTTCATTATCGACGCCTCAAACTAACCACCAACTTTCTCACAACTATCCTACAATATCCTCGAATCCTCATCCCACCCTCACCACAACAAAAACTCCGTCACCAATCCACGTTCCGACCTCGAACTCCAGTTAACACACTCCTTCAAGTTCCACTGTCTTAATCACACCCTTTCCTCAATCCCTCTGTGGCTCTTTACTCCACCCAAAATAATTCGCGACCTCACACGCCTCCCTTGTCTATCAAGTTTTTCCGCAGAATACCAGGCACAATTCATTAAAATTCTCAACACCTTTCATAACCCTGCACTATGTTTCACCGGTGGTCCTAATATCAAAACGAAACTGGCTTCACATTTTCAATAGGTCACATCACTGTCTCTCACCGACACCGCAACACCGCATCAGTCTTCACCACTACAAGCAATCTTTAGGTCTTTAGAACACATCCTCACCAGCCTACTGTTTTTCCTTCCCCTCGGATTTCTGACTCCTTATCATGACTTGACACCATCTCCAACCGAACCTCCTCCCCACACACTCTCATTGTCAGCTCTCACACCATCCTCATACCATTATTCTTCACCTCGGTGCCTGGTCACAAGTGTATCCGAAGAAACGAAAATGCAGACAAAGCAGCCAAATTAGTTACCCAAGACCCATCAGTCAAACGCTTTTTCCTCCCCTCACGCTCCGATCTCCCCAAACATATCAACAAATTCATCTTTTAAGCATGGTTCACTTATTGGTCTAATCTCAAATCACACTTAAAAAAGCTAGTCTAAATTGAAAATATTCGCATTCCATGGGATTCTTCAAATCTGTGAAACGCGGAGAAGAAATAGTCATCACCCGTCTCAGAATCAGCCTCACACACACCCGTCTCATCTCCCACCTTATGCCTCCCTCATACCCTCATTGTGAATTTAATGCCTCTTCTCTATCCATTTAACACATCTTCTGCTGCTCACGCTTGACCCAACTCCGCAATTCCTAAACCATCCCTTCCGACTTCCCTTCCGTCTCCAACATATTCAAGTTTCTACATCGAGCTAACTTCCTCTAATGCATCTAGATACGACTTCGCTGAGCTCATAGCCCTGAAGGCAAACTGCTATAAGCTCGTAAATTGAATAAAAATGGTGGACAAAAAAATAATGGACCGGGGGCTAGGATGCCAGATCTACGGATTTTTGGTCCTCGAAAAAGATACGATTTTTTTTTTTTCTATGGATTTCACGTACAATACGAATTTCTTGCAACCGATGGAAAGGTACCTTAGACCTGTGAACGAAAGATACTTTTCTCCTGCTCGTTCTAGGTTGATACGGCAGTGTTCTGTAATATTGAGTCGATCAAGGGAAAAGTACCTCAGCTACTCTTATGAGAGATACCTTTTTCCTGATTCTTATCAATAATTCAATCCTTAGAAATCTGTTTTAGGTCTTACAACAAATTGTGAATACGGATTTTTGAAACTATCATCTGGCAGCACTGCAGGGGTTAATACGTTCGAATATTTGGGCACAGACCTAGCTTGTTTTGTTGTCTCGTCCGTTGTTCTTTCTTAATATACTTGCTCCGCGCGTTCACCCCCTCCTCTAAAGTTGATATAAGCGTACACAAATCCAGTTCAGAATAATTTGAGCTAATAGCTTTTGGATAGCTCACTCCGTGGCTTAGCTACGGGAATGATGTACTCACAGATTTCTCAATCACCTGCCAAGTCTATACGTACACCTAGTATAAGCCTAGTTTAATACCTACGGGATGAGTGTACTCGCAAATTTCTCGATCACCTTCCACCTATAAAAATTTTTCTCGAAAAATTCCAAGTCCATTATTTTGGTAGGGAGAAGGGGGAATGTGTACTTGCGTATTTTCCATTTGGAATACGGTGAGACAAAAAACATGAAACATGTCAAAATTGAGGCTAGGCAAAAAGTGGCCATTCTCCTCACTAAACTAAGGAATTGGAAGGCCAGCATCAAAGTGGAGGGAAAGTCTTCAACCAGGAGGAGTTACATCACACTAAACCCTTCTCAAAGGGGCGTGAAAGCTCGTCATCCTGAGAATTGACCAGGGGAATGCCACTGTTGTTTATGGACATAGGAGATTACAACAAAAAAAACTGACTCCCTTTTGACTGACACTGCTACCTACAAAAAGATAGACTCGGATCCTACCTCCGCAATTGGATCCCAGAACAACAAGCTTTTTTAAAGAATTGAACGAGAAGTAGGTCTAGCTCGTGAGTCTTAGTTTGACCGCAAAGCCGAGGGATGGCTGTGTGCATCATCAAAGCGGAATCTCGATCGCGCTTGGACAGTAAAACACGAGTGAATTCTCGTACAGCAGTGGCCCAAGTACTTACTTGCTTGTTGTAATTCCCGTAGTCAACATTATTATCAATCGGAAAACTATTTACCTTTTCTTTGCAGACAGTCGTAGATACTGCAACGCGAGCTTTGTTTCTGCCAGCCTCTACAAGGATGGCATTTTTAGCAGTCAGTGCGTAGTTTTCTCCGTATACCGTAGAAGAAGTTGATGTGCTGGAGATGTGGTCCAGACGATAGAAATTGAAGGTTGTGGATCCTCAACTGTGGAGTAAATAGTTAATCTCGGATCTTTTTTGTAGGTAGTATTTTTCCCCGTTTCAGGAGCGAGTTTTGCGGGGCTAGAGTGAGGTTCAATGGTTTCGATGAAGATTTTAATTCGACGAAATTGACCAAGCGAGGGAGTAACCATTATCTCACCGGCGTCTTACGAATTTAAGTGTAAAATTCTCTCAAGAAACGTGCAGTAGCAAATTGCGATTTAAGAGCTCTCATCTTCAAATTGAAAAAAAGATAAAGAAGAATCTACTCAGTAGGAGCCTGTTGAGATTTTTTGGTATCTTTATTATTTCGGTCTCACGACTCACTTAAATCTAATACAATTCATAGTTGTTATTAGATTGCTATACAACGGCTCATATTGACTAAAGTTACAGAGTATTTGTACGTATCCATTATTATAATTATCATCATTATTATATAGTGAGTACCTATATATTCTTATAAGAATTACTTTCTGCGTTAACCGTTGCGTGCAATATGTTGATCCCATAAAGAAAAGATCAGTATCGCTTTGGGCCACGCGCAGATCGATGATTTTCAATTCCATTCTTCACGACGAGTATTGCACAAGGACGATTAGGATAATGTAAAACGACGAAGTTGGCACGATCTTTGATATTCACATGTTACTGTAACAGAACAATAAAAATAAATATATTTAGTGAGAGAAGGAGAAAATTTGGAGACTTGAAATCAGTGTATTGCAGTTGAAACATTCAGCTTTGACTTAAACTTTCGATCTTGTAAGATATAGCTTCGGCTTAGGCTTTTGGCTGTTCAAAAAAAAAAATTGGCTAGCTTTCGGTTTTTTTTCAGCTGGCTTTGGCTTTTCAATTATTATTGGGAAAATCGGACACGATCGGGAGAAAAGGATCTCTGTTAAGAACACACAATTATGATTTACAAAAAAAACATATTAGTTGATTTTTGGACTATTAAATATTAATTTTTTTTGAAACTGTATTGTGTTTCTCTTTCTTAGTTTCTCTCCTCTCTGAACTCTCTCTCAAAAAAAATCTAGTAAGTTGCTTTACTGTTTTTTTTTTTTTTTTTTTTAAATAAAAAAACATGGTTTTGTCCAAATTTTTCAAAATTTAGAGGAAGCCAAAAAGTAGTCAAAGAAATCTGGCTGAATTAAGCTTTTGGCTTCCAGAAGTGCGCTTAAAGCTGGCTTTTGTCTTATCAGTAGGAAGGCTGAATTTGGCTTTCAGCTTTTTGCTTTCGGCTTGGTGCAATACACTGCTTGAAATAGCCGCGGAGAGCCCCGCAAGCTCTGCGTCTCTTGGGAAAACAGTTACTTTACAAATATGGATGAGGGGGGGGGGGAGACATGGAAAATTTCAAATCAGGGGTCAGGGCAGATTGAAGACATGAAAAAAGTCAAAAAGAGATGACGGATTCCCTTCTAGAAAACAAATTAGGTACACATGTTTCTTTTTCACCTCACCGAAAAAAGATACTATTTATTTTCATTGATGGAATGCAGCAGCAGTATGATTATGACTCACTAGGTTAGGTTCTTGAAAAATATTTCACATAAATGTTACTATTGAACTCAGCCTCTAAATTTCATATATTCTACTGCAGTATCTTAAAAATAGTACGAGAGTCTCTCACAAATTATTTCCTTCTCTGTGCAATCTGAGCATTTGCTCCCTCTACAAAAATTCAAAATACAATATTTACTCAGTGAAAAAATTTGTATAGCTCAAATGATTCCAGAGACGCTGATGAACTTTTACAATCTCGACAACTATGAACAAAAATTGAAAACGAACTTGATGCTCTTTGAAAGCTCCGAGCTTGCTATAGGTATTCTCCCCTACAATGCTCTGGATAAGTCACCTGGTCTCCAGGGATGTTACTTTTTTGTGCAATGAAATAAACAATTTTTGATGGAAAACGCACCAACACGCGAAAAATATACTCATTGAACACACTATTTCCACTCTCTTGATATGAAAAAATTCAAAATACCAAAATGGGTAGAATTGTTTGGAAATATTCGCCCAGATTTGTGTTTTTGCAGACCGTCTTGTGAGATAAACAATATTAAAAATTTGAACTTACCGGAAAAGAATCTGCATCGACATTCGTAGCATGTACCCCCTGCATCCTTCGTCAAATATTTCTCACCATATATTCCAAAGCAAGCTTCAGCATCGACGATTCCTTCATTTTTAGGAATTATTTCGACAAAAAATAAAAACACGACTATAGAAAAGTAAATGAGCTTCATGTCTTTTGATTTAAATTTCAACCTCAATAGAATGTACGTTAATTTCACGACTTATCGAGTCTTTTGATTTAAATTTTAATCTCGATAAAATGTACGTTGATTTCACGACTTCTCGAGTATGACTATGTATGAGTACAAGAGAAAACATACGCATATATAGAATAAGGTCAGCTCCTATATCTTCCTTTTGCTTTCCATCAAACTCATTACTTATGTCCCATATTTTTTTGAGACGTACTTGACCTCATTTATTATCTTATTAAAATGGAACACGATAGAAAAATATTCAAAAAATTGAGGATTGTGCTCATACAAATATTGATTCAAGCAGCACTCATTGCCCTTCAAGAAATCTTTTGTCTAGGTTACAAGAGATAACCCCGTTTGATGGTAACCGCATCACACAGAGGCGGCCGTTGTTCCTACTGGTGTGAAATTTACAAAAATGATGCACATTACTGAATATGTAAAAGTGCATTATCATAGCCGTAAATGAAAATTGGAAATTTTGTACATGTGTGAGCATGTATTACACTGGATGCGTGATGTAGATATGCGAGGTGTGTGTGTATGTATGTGTGTATTAGTGCTGTACTTGATGCTGAATTGTAGTGAATCATCAACTTAGTTTAACGGAATCCAGACTTTCCAACAATATAATTATTATGGGGGAGGGGCGGGGAGGCAGAATTATGACTTTCATCAACTAAATATATTGAAAGAATGAGACTTGAAAAAATTCAAGATCTCAAAATACGTACATACACTATGAGGAGGGGGTAGGGAGGGGAGGATGTTGAGAATAATTTCAACTTTGAAATACCTCAAGGTTAAATGCGGTCTTTGTAAATAAATAAAATATAACCTTGATCTACTTCGCCGTAACAATGGAGAACAGAATAGAAACTTTCGAAATACCTTTTAAAATGGGCCGATGAAATTTTGAATTTCAACAATAAATAACAACAAGAATGGAATTTGTTGAAACTAAACTGTATACAATTATTGAAACTCATATTGAGTGGAAAAAGGTGTAAGTAGAGCGTTTAAAATTAAAAGTCTTTTCAAGTGTACAATTCTACTTTAATAGTTGCTTTTACAAAAGTACTTTCGGGTGTTATCCCATCATCAGTTGTGTCGCAACTGAAGAAAAGGCCTTAAACAAGAGTTTTTATGGTACAGTATAACACTGTGATCTTATTGGCTGTAACAATGCTGTGCTGTGATTGGTTCACTCAGAGACTTATTCTTACACTATTTAGACTATGCGTTCTTATTGGCTAAAACATGTTGCTTAGTGCTTAGTGATTGGTTCTCATTCTAAAGCTAAATACGGTGTTCCTAATGGTTAACTGGTTTCCTGCCATCTTATTGGTCAACTCTGTTCTTCTTCTCTTGTCCAATCACCAGGCCGAATAATTTTTCGCTGTCGAATGTGACTACTTTGTTCAAGAGGAAGGCTTCCTTCCTCTTGGCTTTTGCAATCTCCATTTGCTCCCAGAGTTTTCTTCTTTTCAAGCGATTCTCTACACGTATGATTTCAAATATCCCATCTCCATTGTGGTGTTCCTCATTACAGTGTTTGCCAAACAGTGATTTGCCATCTTCTTTCTCCTTTGACTCTTCGTGCTCCTTCTTCCTGATCTCAAACTTTCTCCCAGTCTCACCAATGTATATGCCCTCGCACTGGTCATGGTCTCATTGCCTTTTTCCACTGTGAATTTGATGCTGTCATTCATCGCATTCATTTCCAAAAGCCACAAGTCCACCTGTCTGTTAGTGCTTGTCCACACAATCAGGATATCATCTACATATCTGGCCCAGTGCTTGATTGAGTTTAGGCAATGAGACCATCAACTATTTGGACCTTACACTCACACTGGATGGTAATAGGATAGAGTACAAAATCTACAGGAAGCCAACGCACACGAACACCATCATCCCAAATGACTCCTACCACCACCCTAAGCACAAACTAGCGGCAATTCAGAACTACTGCCATCGAGCTATTTCTGTACTAAAGAAGGAAAGAAATAGAGGTAGTAAAGCAGATTGCAAAAACCAATGGCTACCGTAGTGGTGTGGTGGAGGCAATCTTTAGGAAAATGGAAAATAAAAAGGGAACCCATGAGAGCACGGTGAGAAAGTACTCCGGATCAATACCATACATAGGAAAGTATACAAATAAAGTGATAAAGGCGTTCAATGGCTATGAAGTAAATGTGGGTATCCAGAATAACTTACCCATGGTGAAAAGAATTAGCAACGACCAGACGGAAGCCAAGGACGAGGGGAGCTTGAGTGGAGTTTACAAGCTCAGTTGTGACCAGTGCGAGGGCATATGCATTGGTGAGACTGGGAGAAAGTTTGAAATCAGGAAGAAGGAGCACGAAAAGTCAAAGGAGGAAGAAGATGGCAAATCATTGTTTGGCAAACACTGTAATGAGGAACACCACAATGGAGATGGGATATTTGAAATTATACGTGTAGAGAATCGCTTGAAAAGAAGAAAACTCTGGGAGCAAATGGAGATTGCAAAAGCCAAGAGGAAGAAAGCCTTCCTCTTGAACAATGTAGTCACATTCGACAGCGAAAAATTATTCGGCCTGGTGATTGGACGAGAGAAGAAGAACAGAGTTGACCAATAAGATGGCAGGAAACGAGTTAACCACTAGGAACACCGTATTTAGCTTTAGAATGAGAAACAATCACTAAGCACTAAGCAACATGTTTTAGCCAATAAGAACGCATAGTCTAAATAGAGTAAGAATAAGTCTCTGAGTGAACCAATCACAGCACAGCATTGTTACAGCCAATAAGATCACAGTGTTATACTATAAAAACTCTTGTTTAAGGCCTTTTCTTCAGTTGCGACACAACTGATGATGGGATAACACCCGAAAGTACTTTTGTAAAAGCAACTATTAAAGTAGAATTGTACACTTGAAAAGACTTTTTCAACTGTATACAATATTGATGGGAGGAACAATTCCAAAGGGGAAGAGTATCAGGAGAATTTCAACTTTTCCCCTGCTAGCGAAAATATTTCAATTCCAAGGAACGAGCAAATCGGAAAGCGTGGTGGGTACCAGGCTACTCGGAACAAGGGCTTCATCTACCCCTATCTCTTGAAGAGACCGACTAAGCTTGTCCGACTCACGCCTCCACGCCTCGCACTCAAATAAGGTGTACTCTGGTCCATCATCCCGCCCCTGGTCACAGTGCGAATACGTTGCCTGCTCAATTTTCCTCAACTTCTTGCAAAGATACTTGTTGAAGCAGCCATGGCAGCTTAACCCCTGCGTCAGGTGAATGTTTAGCTGACCATGGTGTCGGTTCATCCACTCATCAAAGTCGCGTATTAGCGTCAAGGTTTGTTCACCTGTTCCACTCACTCTGGGCAATTCTTACTTTCCACTTCTTAAGCAAGAGCACTCTTGCTGTCTTTGATGGCCTTCGAGCCAGCTGGTATTCAGGCGCAACCGCCCGCGCTCCTTCGCGGCCTCCACTACGTTGGTATATCCAGCGCTGACGGTTGCACTCTTCCCTTAACTCGGCAATCTTGTTGGTCCACCAGTAAACGGCTCTCCTCTTCTTTGGTGGACCTTAGGTATTGTGAGATGCCGGAAATGGTATCGAAATTATTTTTGAGTGCTTTGATGTGGGAGGACGGGGTATTAGTAGCAGTGCGAAAGTGTAGGAGTTGCGGACAGGAGAAAAAATGTTGGACTGTTGAATTACCCATTTGGCAGTGAGGGCAAGAAGGGGGAGTAAGTATGTAGGGATTGGATTAGTGGATGTGTGTAATTCTTGTGTGGCCAATTCTTAGTCGAGTGAGAATGACTTCTTCTCGTCTCAAGTTCCTGTAGAAGGATGACCAGGCAATAAGAGTATGGTTGTGGTTTTTGTAGTCGGAGGCGGAAAGGTGAGAGTTATCGGTTATTTCCTTAAAGGAAGTAAAAAATTGGCAGCTTATTCTACAACGTCGTGTTCTGGGAGGTTAATGTGCCTCGGAATCCATATGAACGCTATTTGGGTGTCTATTGAGTTCAGAGTATTGTCAAGAGTATGCGTTGTGTGAGCGGGTTGGAGGCGTTTGAATATCTGAAAGAGTGAAGAGAGGAAAGTGAGTTGGAGAGGAGGAGATAATTGCTATGGTGGGGAAGTTGAGAAAAATGGGAAAGGCAGACATGTATGGCCATGAGTTTGGCTGTGAATATGGAGGCTGTGTTACGGTTGCGATGAGATGTTATTTGCCCGTCTATGGAGTATGCGTAACTGGATTTATTAGATAATTTAGATCCATCGGTGAGGCAAAGAATGTAGTCAGGGTATTCCTGAATTAATTTTCTGATTTGTAGGACGTAGGTCGCTTTGTTAGATTTGGGGATTTCTGTGAAATTGAAACGGAGTCCAAGGAAGAGAGATTGTATGTATGGGTTGCAAGGGATTTGCTATGAAGGGTTTATTGACCGAATGGTTCAAGTGAAGGAGAATAATGTTCATCGGAAAATTGATTGTTATGGTGAAAGATTTGGTTAAAAATCGGAAGGTGGGGAAATTGGAAGGCAGAGGACAAAAAGTTGGAGGTTAGGGTGAGTCAACGAAAGTGGAGGGGGTTGGCGGCATCTGCACATGAGCTGAGTGTAGGGCTGGTACGGTAGGCACTTCAGACTATTCTGAAGGAGGAGGTTTGGATGAGGTCGAGTAAAGCAAGGAGGGATTTATTGGCTAAGTTATATAATGGGGCGGCATAGTTCAGTCTTGAGCGGATGAGACTTTTGTATAGTTGGAGGAGTAATTTTCTGTTGCAGCCTCTTGAGGGGTGGGAGATGAGTTTTCTAATATTGAGAGCGCGTGTGCATTTGGCTTTTAGGATTTCAATGTGAGGGGCCCAAGTAAGTTTTTGATCGGAATGTAATCCGAGGTGTTTTGTAGAATTAAGACTTGGATAGTAGGGGTAGGATTTCTTTTTTCTTCTAATGACAGAATAGGTTTTAGAGGGGATGAACATGTTTCGTGATATCGTTGATAGCAATTAAGAAAAGTAGAACGCTGAAAACTTCCCCTTGGGGGACGCCGTTTTTGACAGGGAAAGACGAGGAGGTTGTATTTTGTATTCTTACCATAGGACTTTAGAATTTTAGGGAGGGGGCCTTGAAGACCAATTTCATGTAGTTTGGTAGAGATGAGGTGTCTCCAGACCAGGGGGAAGGCTTTCTGGAGATCAAAAACGATAGAGTATAGGGCGGATTCGTGAAAAATTATGATTAATCACATTTCTAATTTTAATCTGTGTCCTATGAAATAGGAAGGAGGATATTTGGTTTTTAATTACGTTGAAAATGGGACAGTACATAATTTTGATGAAATTTCGACTCCAAAACTGTACACTATGAGGCGGGGGAACAATTCTGAAGAGGAAGAGGACGGATATTCAGAAGAATTTCGACTTTTTATCGACTGGCATAATGAAATTTTGAATTTCGAACTATGTCCTATAAGTGTGGAGTGGAAGGGATGTTCCGAAGAATTTCGACTCTCCTCTCTATCAGCTGAATACATAAAAAAAGGAACATGAAATTTCCATTTACGAGAGGGCAGGGGCGATTTGGAGAAAGAGGAGCTAGATATTTGGAGAAATTTCGATTTTCCATTATGAAAAATTTCGCTCAGTGAAATTTTGGATTTCATACTAAGAAGGAAAGGGATGCTCAGGAGAATTTTGACTCTTTATCATAGCTAATAATAATATTATGATGTATAGTTCACTTTTATTTTATTCTTTACTGTGAGTTTTTGCGAATATATTTCCAAAAACGGGTATACCTTGGACACGCCCGAACGATGGATAAAATGGCAAAAAAGGCGAGATGATCTACAACCGAAGCCCGCTGTTTGATTTTCGAAGTACACTTTTGATCGGCCTGACATCAAAACCACCTTTTTTCTCAAGACGTCAGTACAGGCCCCATTTTTTTAAAGCACTAGTCTCATCATTCATCCTCGATTCGATGTTAAAATATTCGCATTTACACGATAACAATCTTCTGAAACACATAAGCCTACCCAGTTAAAGGATATCCGTCAAATCATCTAGTGAACGGAATTGACCTCGACCTAGTACCGATAGAGATAAAAAGCTGAGTAATATAACTTGATAAAAGATGGACAGAAACTAGATCACCTAATAAGGTCGATGGTCCGGATACTAGACGCGAAACTTAGCGATAACGTCACGTTAAGTAGGTCATCGAAGAGCTTGAATACCTATGGTCAGCCTTCGGAAATTTTTTTAAAAATCACGAAGTAGGTCACAGTCCTAATGTTTTCCCAGCCCTCCTTGCCTGGCCAAAACTTACCTATAAACTAGCCTGGAAAACCCCTCAGTAGCCAAAAATTATCCGGATGGATATCGGACGATGGATACTTCCTCAAAAAAACTTTGAAAAAAAAACAAGTACACCGTAATGAAGATAGTGTCCCAGAAGGGGGACTGACGTTTGCAGAGGACTTGTAAAAATTTCGATTTATGATCTGAAAGAGGAAGCAGCTGACCTGGAAAAGAGTGTGGCATCATTAGAACGTGAGAAACTTTGACTACGGGCCAAAAAAAAACCCTGACGAATGTAGAAAAATTTACAAGTTGTCTAAAGGTATAAGAAAAACAAGTCGTGGCTTTTCCTGCACAGTTTTTATTTGCAATTGAACGCGACGTTTCGGTCTCATTGAAAAAGGTCTCAATGAGACCGAAACGTCGCGTTCAATTGCAAATAAAAACTGTGCAGGAAAAGCCACGACTTGTTTTTCTTATATTTGTACATCCTTGCACGAATAAATTTTTCTATTCTTTTGAGTTGTCTAAAGGAAGGGAACTTCTGGAAAAATTTTGAATCAGAAACAAAAACTTGTTCACTTCAATAATTTCGATCTGTTTCTTTAGTTTTACTTCAACAGCTAGATTCGATTCGGGAAAATGCCCAACTCTCAGTGTGACCCGGATGGAAGGGAGGAATCGAAAGCTTCAAATGTGACTATTGGTATTCGAATTGTGGGTCCAAAAGGAAAGGATGATCTCTGACTTAGTATAGGATTTTGGTAAAATTTTATCATTCGACGTACTATATGGCACAGCGAATGGTGGTTTAGAAAAAGTGTAGCCTAGGTTTTGACATTATTTTAGAAACTCGGATGTCTGCGCTATTTAGAATTCTGATCACACTAACCAATGAGGATAAGCTGAGGGTCAGGATGATTAGAAGAATCGCCTACAATATTTGTTCGTTTTGACGGGATGTCAGATGAAAGATCCAAAATATTGAAAATATAAGTATTAGCGATGAAAATTACCTACTTCACAAGGTCTGCCAGGCCTAAGCTTTCAAAATATGTCTCTATGACACATCCGTCTTCCCCCTTCCATTAGGTTGTCTACATACAAGAAATTTTAATACACATTTCTAATCTATTTGTCTCCTAAGCTCCGAACGAAATCAACATCTTCATACATTATCACTTGATAAGTATCCTAAAATCCTCCCTAAATAACGGCGTCTCTTTTCGCAACTGAAATTCGATATCTTACGGGTATGTAGGTATCAAGTCTTTGAATTTTTATGATAATTATCATTTGCGCGTGGGTGTTTTTTGTTGGTTTATCATGGTATTATTATTCTTCCTTTTTCGTCATTATTTTCTGAATGTTGCGGGTATAATAATGTAAGTTACCTGCATAAAATGAAACATACAAAATAATCCTCTTTTTCAGCTTACAGGAAATATTTCAACAATTAGCGGTTGGTGAAAATACGAGAAGAGATTCTTTGAAGGCGATATGTTTCGTGATGCTCTTTCGACACACTAAACTCCTCGGGAAAAAAGACTGTACTGTCACCGTTTTAATGATAAAGATACCTATATATGGCATTTTCATTCGGTGACTTTCAATTAAGAGAAGTGTCGTGCTGTATTGATCAAAGAATTACACTATTTTATAACGAGCTCGAGTCTAGAAAAAAAAAATCGACTGGGGCATCTTACAAATTTGATGTAATGAGAAAAAGTTCGCTTTAATGGTCTCTTACTGCTAACACGGTACCCGTGCCAATTCTAAATTATCGGGAAATGCATTTCTTCGATATTGATAGGGTATCACAAGGTAAAGAAATGAGTTTCACCAATTCCTTCCTCTGAGTGTAAAATGACGTTACAAGCTTAAATTTTCTTTTGATCTTACGATAGTGAAAATGAAGGATGAGATGAGAAATGTTACGTTCGACTGATACCGCTTTACGTTCATCTACAAACGTGACCGGAAAAATTCGCACCACCATTTACTCTTCAAAGAATTATCTCGCAATCATGATGTCGTTAACTTTAGCGTAATTTACTACAAAAACATGTTGATTCCAAATTTAATTTAGTAGGTACCTGTACTAAGTATATTATTCGTCACTTACAGCCTTTCAAGAAACTGATTGCCACAATAATTTCATTAACAAGGGAAGAAGTTACCTGGATGAAATACATCTACGGTAACTCTTTGTAAATACCTAATTTGAAGGGTAAATAAGTACCTACGATAAAATAGTACATGCCCACTCATTCGGTGACGATTTCTAGAGGAAATTGACGTTGACTTCAGCAAACATCGATGTTGAGTTCACTACACTAATTATCTGCAGATTTGACAAAATAACCTTGAACAATTTGCTTTCTTATCGAAGTCAGCGAGTCAATGGAATCGAACGAGGCGGTGAAGTTTTCAATAATAAGTACCTAGAGGAATACGTTGTGTGGCTTTCTTTTCTTCTGCCAAAGTTTTTGTGGTTATTACAAGGGCAAATAGATATGATGCTCAGAAAATATATATCATCTTTTTAACTCAGAAAGTTGGTATACATTTCTTCGAATTCATTTCCAGGATTTAATATAGGCGTAAACACGATATACCTACTTAACTTCGTAATATTCGCCGAAATTATTTTAAATAACTGCTAGAAAGTAATCACTCTTATAAATATTCACACGATTGCTGTCTATATGCCATTAGATTGTGAAAAAGTAAACTAATGCGAAGTGTCGTCATTCAATTGTAGATCTCATTGGGGGCAATAAACTACCGTCTAAGGTTTTACAAGATTTCTTCAGTTTCTCTTTTTCACGACTGAAATTTCACCAGTTGCATACCTGGTAAATCTAAAAAATTACCTATGTGAATCAACTGTAATTAATTAAAAACATATTATTTGTAGGTATACATTCGTATCAAATTGGTACTTGATCACATAATTTTATGGTACAGCTATGGAAGAAGATTGATTACCATAAGATTATGGTTCTCTTCTCTTCACTTGGCCGACGTTCGTCTTACTATTCATCACGGACCGTGATATTTATCAAAAAAGAATGTCCAAAATTGTGACCTGTTCCAAGATAAGGGCAATTATTAGCAGCAAAACGAAAATCTCCCAAGAGGTTTTTGGTCCCTGAAAATGATACAGGTTTTCTATGGATTTTGCGTGAAATACAGATTTCTTGTGCTCAAGGGAAAAGTAAAGGCTGGTACACACGATGCTAGTATGCGAAGCGTTGGTCTTGCGTTGACCAATCAGAAGATACTAGCATGGTTAACGCAAGCAAAAAGCTGAAAATTTTCAACTTTTTCCATGCTAGTAGTCTCTGATTGGTCAACGCTTTGTACCTCGCTTTGTACCTCGCTTGCGTGACTAGCATCGTGTGTACCAGCCTGAATAAGCCTGAAGGATAGGTATGCGTATAGTACACTAGAAGAGATAGTTAGCCCACTCCTTCGAAACTACCATGTAACGCGGAGCGCAAAACGAAAAGTTCGTTTTTACGCCACTCGCAGGCGATTGCAACATTTAGGTTTCAGACTTTTACATAGGCTCTTATGGAGAATTACTCTTTACGAGCGATTTTCTCACAAAATATACATTTTGATGAAAAATTTATGAGAAAACAAATTAAAGTACGAAAAATTTTCTTCAAGTTCACCATTGACATGTTTGTATTTTAACGCATACTTTTAGAGGAAATCGCCGATGAAGGGTTATTTCCCATAAGAGCCCATGTAAAAGTCTGAAACCTATTTTTCTACAGCCCGCTCTTACCCCGCGTTAGAAAAACGCAGTACTAGCGCTAAAATAACGACGGGTGGACGGTTTTGAATTAATGGAAAAGTGTCTCGTTTTTCGAACGAGTGGGCTAACTATCTCTTCTAGTGTACTATAGGTATGCGCAAGTGATAAGAACGCATCCGTCACCATGCTGATAAAGTCGCTTTCTCTTGATCGTTATAGGCTGATGCTGCTGTCCCCCGTCACATCGGGTCGATCAAAGGAAAAGTACCTCAGTCAGCCCTACAAGAGATACCTTCCTCCTGATCGGTATTGATAAATCAGTCAAAGTCCGTTGAAATCTGTTTTTAGGTCTTACAAAAAATGACAAATACGGATTTTTGAGAATATCATCGAGCAGCACAGCTACCCTATCCCTGGAACAGATATTTGATGATAATAGCCCTTATCATGGAACAGGTCACAATTTATAAATTTTGCATTTAAATTAGAGAAACGACAGGGAACATTCTGTTTCAAAAAATCTTCCAAAATTTGAACAGTAAATTACATACGGTACCTCAAACAGTTGACATTAAAAGGAACTCGCTCTACAAAGCGTTTCTTTTTGTGTGTAGACATCGTTCAATAAATAGCTTAGAGATGGGTGTGCGCAAATACTTAGAACTTGTGAAAATAACGAAATATACTTTAAAAAGACTAAAAGAGTGATCGCGGTCGCTTTAATTTTCTTTCACCTGACAACTCCATCCCGCTTTCAAAAAAAAAAAAAAAAAAAAAAAAATGGAAATCAATACGTGTTGGTAGCTCAGGAACAGTTCCAGTCAAATAATACCTCTACCTACTTACATCCAATCGTTTGAATTAGATTCTTTATCTATAACTCTAATTGTAATTATACAAAAAAAAACAAAAAAACAAAGGATCTTCTAGTTATTTGCTATCATTAGGTTACAGAAGTTTTTCTCGACGTAAGATCAAGGAACAGTTGAGCGAATCGAGTTAAGTGTAACTATAAATGGGTACGGTATTCCACAGAAGGTAGATTTGGGGGTAAAAATCTCAGATAAATTCTCGAAACTACAAACAAGCACGATACCTACGCCATCGCGGAAGTGCAAGGTGATGTTTCAAACTACCGTAACTTTGGAGCAAAAAGAATTTCAACTTCTTTGACTCATTGACTCGTACAATTTATCTCAAAAGTTTATTACGCATAAATTAAATGCAACAGTTTAATAAATACCGGTATATCGTATTACCTACATTACTTTTAAATGCGTGGGCAGCATAGTATTCCGTACACGAAACTTGAATTTTCCTTCATTCTCAGTATCGAAATATCGTTTAGATTACTTCAAATTAAATAAATACCGGCACCTAACCATAGTGTTAAATTGATTCTCAATTTGAATAGGACTGTTTTCCTATGACATCACATATCGATACTCATTCGATAGTATCGCGATAGTATCGAAAAATATCGCAAACAGATTAGGTTTCCATCGAATAACTGTAGCAAAACTACCCAACGTTGCTCCAACTGACTTGTTGACTCCCATATGAATAACATTGGGAGCAAAGATCATTACATAAATAATTCAAAATTAGAAATAAATAAGAAATCAGAGATATATATTTAAAATCTATCATGTTCTCAGCGTCTGTTCATCAACTTGTAGTATCTAAGAAATTCCTTATTTTTAATTAGGAACACGTTGATCTTAGCTCACCGTGTTATTCTTATGAGAGTCAACATGCCAGCTGGAGCAAAGCTCTTAAGCAACTCAAAGCCTGCTAGCGTTTATCCGCTGATTGACGTCACAGAAAACTGGGCTATTGGAGACGAATTTACAAGTGAATTATAAAATTTTTCTGTATTAATTACGACTGCGGGGAACCAACAAAATAACTATTTTAAGTGATCGGATTTTTTTAAATAGGTATTATGCTCTTTAATTGCCAAAAGGATTATAAGCTCGACGTATAGATTTTGAACTTATTATAAGTACAAAAGAAAATAAACATCTCAATATTAATAAAGAAAATGGACCATCTTAAAAATATGAAGGTATTTTGAGTCAAGTGGGTTTTGTTAATACGTTAGGTAGTTAAGGTAGGCCTATGCTTTGGAAACTGAGTTAGGCACTTCAGAATTTCAATGGCTTTCACGCGGCACTGATTTGGTATACCATTAAGAATCAGTATGCTTCTCCTTGGTTCAGTAATTTAATTCACTTGTTATTGGTTGAAGTCGCTCGAGAGATGAGAATCCCACATGACTTGAAGACCTGTCTAAATTTCTAGTCTCCTCAACTTTGAAACTTCATAATAGAAAGTTCGTATAATAGTAATTCGAATAATTAGTATACTGATTTACCGTTGGTTTTTACGTTGATCAATTAATTTTTTAGAATGTTGAGAGATAGATTTTGATAATAATATTGCCTATTAAATTACCAATTTTTACATAATACGCACCGATCCTACCCAAAGTATTACCTATTCATGTATTCGCAAACTGATCTCTTTTGAAAAAAGTTGTAGCAATCGCTTTCGTAAATAGTTTCATATTTTTCAAGCAGTAATGTAAAAGAGTTTATGTCATATAAGATAAAAAAAAAAGAAAAAAAAAAGAAAAAAAAAATGTGCCACATACGTTGATAAGAAGACATTACAGAATGGAGATGAGGAAAGGAAATATTGGAAGAAACTATAATATTATCTGATCCTTTACGAAGAAGTTATGATGCGCTGAGAAGATAGATTCGCGGCCACGATGTATCCATACAGTTAAGTATAATTCTTCAAACTCTTATTCTTTTCATACGTATAGGTATGGTACTTTCATGGAATTTATAATTCTTAATAAATATATTATTTCAATTGAAGAAAGAATGATTATTCATTACCACCTACCTACCGTACGATAAGTTAGGAACTTTCCACGATGATAAAATTATGTCTAAAGTGTATCTGTAGCATCCATCAGGATGAAGAAAACTTTTATTCATGCAGGGTGTACGAATATTTAAATTTTAGTTAGAACTATAGGTGATGAGTATTTCTTGAGATGTAACTTGTTCCAAAGTTCAATTGACTGTTGGTGATTCAAGTTTGGACTAATGCCGAAAATTTTCTTGATAATAAGAAGTCAAATTTAAATAAAATGAAAAATTTTTAAAAACAATTTTAATAAAACTACAGATATGAACAGTTCAAGTAATTTTTTTTTGCAAGGAGGGTAAAATGTATATGTATTAATGGTTGAATCTTCAATCGAAACTTTAGGGCCCAAAATATTGTGACTGACACTTTATGTATTTTCCAATATTTTTTATTAAATGAAACTTTTTTGAACTGAGACAATGTGATTGAATTCAATCATCGTTCACCAAGATTTATGTTGGAATAGTTTTCAAACAAAACATGATCCTTTATCCTAAAAGCCTAGATTAACAGTGAATTTTGTTTTGTATTCATGATCCATTATTTTAGCGAATGAATTTCTCCGTAATTTCACCACTACAGTAATTCGTAGTTCGTACAACCATCGTATGGTTACCAACTGCGAAGTACAAAGCGCGAAGCTGAAGGATTGCATTGCGTTGCAGCAATGAGTATTGATGACGTCAAAGTTATTTTTCCGGATCGGATCCAAATCTGCATCTGCTCCATTTTACTCCGGATTCATGTTTACCGAACACCACGTGCTTTTATTTTTATTGACAACACCGAGTGGATTGATGAAAACGAAATGTGGAAATGAAGAAGTCTCATTTGAAATCCTGTTCGATACGATGAATAGTTGAAGACTCAGCGTTAGTTTTGTCGATGAATTCATGTTGTGTTGAAGTTCTAGTCATATTTGCAGGATGGTTTCAAAACAACTCGACATCAATGGATTTTGTGATCTTAATATCACACACAAACCAGACGACCGTCTAATTTCCAGGATTATTGAATGTAAATACATTTGAACTTCATTTGTAATAATGTCTCGACCTTTCGATGAAAATTCATCTTTCTTTTCATCTTCTTTTTACAGTTGATTACCGAGCTATAGCGCTAAATTGGACTGTGGATGCTAGAAAAATGCAAAGCAAATCTTCAATGAAGAAGAAAAAACTCGCCGGTAAGAGCGATAATAAAGACGAAGTGATTATTTTTCCTCGTGAGCTGTCCGATTCATTCCAAAAAATTCTTTTGGTAAGGTCATGTAGTGATCTGAGTTTCGATCTCAATAGCGATGAAGCTCTCTCATGAAGTCTTTTTCCCTGTAGACGCATGCCAATAAATTGAAAGTATTTCTGAGGATAACGATAATATGTGCGTCCCAAGATGAATTAAAATCAGTGGTAAGTTTGGAGATATGTCTCATAAACTAGTCATTATGCCATTCTGCTCAGAATTTTTCTATTCACGTATAACATTTTTGCACCAGCTTTCTCATCGAGATATAAAGAAATATGATATTATCGCCGTATTACCCGCTACTTTTGCAGCTTATCAAGTAAATATATTGAAGTAATATTAGAATTTTCTATGTTCTTCTTCTTCTAAACATGATGTCAATCTTTTTATACGAAATAATAGGTCGCTTGTACCCACCATTCCATCGATTTGATTACGTTTACGATAGGAGTATCCGATTATAAACCAAATGGTAAACTACATAAACAACTAGTCGATCGATCAGGATACTATGAAATATCTTACAGTCAAGCTCTTCAATCTTCTGCGAAAAGACAAGAAACGTTCACAATGGCTCAGTATTTTTCTATTTACGGCAAATCGAAAGTAAGGTTTTGTGCATAATGATTTGATTCACACGTTAATGTGTCAAATTTGCTCTCACGAATGAATTTTCATTACAGAACGTTATCATATCGAGCGGGGCTGAACATTTTTTGGAATTGAGGAACCCGTATGATGTTGCAAACTTGTATCCTTAAAAGAATTATTTGAAACGCTTAAGTGTAATAGCTATGACCGATTTTTCAAAAAGACGTATTGAATTGTAATCTTGGAATATGTACGCAGTAGTCTTTGAAAAAATTGGCAATATATTGCTCTAACCTCTCTACCTCCGAGTACAAATGGCAAGGCTGCGATTTGGTGTTGGCTTTTTTAGATTGCTATTCGCTGTTATTTCTAATTAATCCACGGTGTACAATATTTTCAATTAACTCGATTTCGTAGAGGAATTTTATTTGGTTTGTCGTCCGAAAGAGGGAAGTTGGCTGTGTCGCGTAGTTGTCGATTACTTTTATTAGCTGCTGGTACGATTGATCCCATGTTTATTTTTGGTATACTTACTTTTTACCTTCGAGTATTAAAACTTGAATATGTATAATTTTTACAGCTGGTAGACGATACGGTAGAACTGCGATTATCGTTGAAAAAGTTGAAGAAGAAGAGGAGGAGCCAGTTGAAAAACGTGCTAAATTGTCAAAAGATACGGTTTCGGAAGTTGCGGTTAGCATTCGATCATTAAGTACGAGCGAATCCTCGTGAAATACCTTCCTCTTGCAGGTAATTAGACGCCTGAGAAGTTCGATTTGAGCTCCTTCGATTATTTATATTAAATATTATATTTTTGATTATTATAATTAAAGAAACACACGAAACAGTAAAAATAAACATGGACGATAATAAAGATAAAGGGTAATCTCTGCGGTACGTAAATGAAGGAAATGTCACTATAGTGGTGACACCTGTAACAACTCGAAATGTTTTTTTTCTTGGTTTGGTCTGAACAATATTATGTTGACGATTATCGCTCTTAGAAGAATCAGCAACGCGTAGGAATAATAATCGAATAAAAATACGAGTATATCGTGCTCTTAAAAATGTATGGAATATAAACAAGTTTGGTATTACAATGCAAATCTTCGTTGAGGTAAACCGTGTTGTTGGTAGTGACCGTAATCGTTGTCCTGAAAAAATGAAGAATATTATTCTCATAGTGTTCCTATTCTAACTAGAGATTGGTAATAAAAATTTGAGTCATACTGGTGAATTTCTAATTCTCCGTGGTTGATTTTTCGCTATCAAGTTCGTGTGGTAGGGCGAATAGAATCGGGGTTTAGCTTCGAAACGATGCATAGGCGCTGGTCCATCTAACCATTCTGCGGATAAGAAATTAGAAAATTAGAATTTAGGGTCGACTGAATCAAGTATCATTTCTTACAGGAAGAAAATTTCAAAGGGATGTTTTTCATTTACGTAGAATCATACTCGTATTGAGAAATATCGATTCTGAAGATTTGGGTGAACAAATTTTGAGATGTTTTTCTGAATAGAAATATGTAGTTCATATTTTGAATTCTAGTAATCATGAAGAGAAGAAAATAAACGACAACATGGAGAAGTGAAGAAAACAATTTCATTAAACTGTTTCTTGATTCAGATTCTCTTTTTTTCAATATTGTAGTACTTACCATCATTTTCTTGATTATCATCACTATCTGCGTCGCTGAGAAATTCGCTTGGGTAAGGCTCGTAGTCGGTATTGGCGGCATTGTGTCCAATATTTCTGTGAAGTACAAAAAGTTGAATATGATGAGCACTCTTTTTTCGTTCTTCTTCACGTTTTACTATTTCAAATCAAATTTATTGGAAATTCGATCCTCAAACAAATGTTGTACTGTGATTCTTTCTCTATTCCGACGAGTCGGTTGCAATGATGATATTGATCATCAAGTTACCAATACTTCGTCATTTTGTGAGCTTATCAAGTAGAAAGGAGAGTGAAAAATAAACCGTTGGAGATCGAGGTTGAAATATAAAGCGGAAGACTAATGTTTGATCGGAAAATTGGTAAGAGGTTGTGCAGAGTTCGATTTTTCAGCACCAGAATGAATTAATCAGATCGAGATTTCTTTTTCTGACTTTCTAATTCAGAAGAGATTCTTTGAGCCACGCTCTCATCTTTATCCTTCTTCACCTGTACTGCAGATTTGGTAGATTGGTGACCATAGTTCTCCCTTTTATTTTTCTTCATAGTCTGATCCTGGTGGATTTTAGTCCCTCATTAGGTTCCTTCCAAAAAGAATAGATATCATGATAAATTTCTACGCTGTAGGGATAATATGTAATCAAATTGACTTTATTAAAAAATGGTATTGAATTGAAAAAATAAGCTCTGTTTATTTCGGACTCGTAAAGAGACGTTTTGATCTCATGGAGATCTTCATTCGATGTGAGTATCCTTTTACAGAAAAGTAAATATTGCTATAAAGATTGGTACTTCGTATATTTTGTGGAATCAAACGGAAAAATTCCTGGAAAATTGAAGCGCTCTTTTTGTGAACACTTTGATCAACAGACGAAACACTAGTGAAGGCAATCCTCCATGATACAAGATACGTGCCTGTACCTTACTTGATTTAGATCAAACTCAGTTTTACTGCCAATATGAAATAAAACTCATGCGACTTCAGCAATTTTCTGTTACTTATGCCGAATCACTTATTCTCTGTATTATTCAATTTTAATTCGTATCCTTTTGTTGCAGTGCATGAACAAAAGTCAAGACCGAAAGAAAGACGAAGCCTGTGATCATTTTCATACCTCCAATTGGGTAAAGTTTCCCGATGTTGTTGTTCTTCTCCCCACGTTGCTAATAATGAGAGCAGCTCCTCCGGATCCAGTTGAGTTAATTGCGATTCGCGTTTTGCGCGATTGTTCTCATCGTCAACCGATCGGAAAATTCGATCGCTATGCAAGAAAATGTTTTTCGTTATTCCGGCGGTAGATTCTTTGTATTCAAATTTTAACCATTAAACACTATCGTTACCTTCGTTTCGCGGGTCTTTTCTTGAAGATATTACGTTTTTGTCTGTCTTCGTAGAAAGTAGTATCATACACATCTGTTGAAAAGGGTGAAAATTAGTTATTTAGATGCAGCAAAGAGAATTTTCAAGAGTAGAATTACCATCTATTTACCGGGTTCGTCGTCGTGACTGTAATATCGGTCCCGCATGGCAGATAATAGCGGATATGATGGAAGTGGATCAATACTTGCCATCGCAATTGGCTCCTCTATTTCGTCTTTATCTAAAGTGTTTTGGATATCTGGAACTGGCAGATCTGAAATTTTAATAGAATTAGAATTGGAAAAACGTTTCATGTTTACTTTTTGGAAAATCTCTTCTCTAGCGTTACTTCCTCCAGTACAGAAAAGTTATTTGATGCGGGCTTTTTTACATATATACGTCGTATTTACCTCGTTTATCGGCTCGCACGTAATTGTGATCCGAAATTTTATTCTGTTGATTGCCAAACATAACCACCTCTTGAGCTCGTTTAACTATAATGGAAAAAACATGACAAATCTCAGTAGTGAAAAACATATTATCGCGTCCTTGGAAAAGTCAATAATAATGTTCTTTTCCTCTGTGCTGTTGACATATTATGACAGGGGTAAAAGAAAGAGAAATTATATCTCATTTCGCGTATATTTTGGTATATTCATCGTGAAAATGTAGCGTTCTAGATGTCTCACTGGTTACCATGGGAACTCGAATGAGAATGTATTAGCGAAATCAATTTTTAAGTTTACCTTTATTCGAGATGCGAGATGCTGAGGCTCGTTCCGCTTGTTTTAAATCGGCTAAAACGCTCGACTGCAGCCCACATACAAAATTTACGTCGACGCACGCTAAAACGGCAATTAATGTGAATGTTTTTGTAATTAAGACGCCAGCGTGTAGACGGATATCTGATGGTTGTCTGCAATCAAAAAGACAAATGTACGAACATTATTTTCGCGGAGATGTGCACATACCGGCGGACTGGAAATCAGCGCCGAAGAACTATGATCGTAACGACGGTACTTGTAGGGATTACACTATCGCGAATGGCTTCGTTTAATCCCTTTTTTCCTTTGCAGATCTACAGCAGGATACTCACCTCATTTTACTCGGCTTATGTTCTCGTATTTGGAGTTTCTTCTTCTCTGGTAACCTGTAACACGAAAATAGCGAAGCATTTCAGTTATACTTAGGTATCGAAACATTCGCGAAATTGTTTTATGTTTTAGCATGTTGTTCGTGATTTTTCATTTCCTTAGATTGGCATGCTTGATTGTAATATTGCTGATACTTTGATACATATAACATTGGAATGATTTCAAACTGTTCACAGCAGTGATGGGAGTTGTCGAGTTCTCGACCTACTTGAGGATACATGTACAAGATAATGACAGAGAGAAAGGATCCTAGATCATACTCGTAGCTAGAACACATGAGGCAGAGAACTAGAACTTTGTTTTGACAATTCGTCTATAACATATATTAAATCATAACCGAGTACCGCCAGCTACAAGAGCAAAAAATGAAACACAAGAACGCAACTGTAATTGATATCGATTCGTGCATTCAACAGGTATAAGTATTTCAATAAACTTTATTTCGTTTCTCGAGAGTCCTGTGTGGTATTCGAGAGGACTCTTTCGGGAGTAAGTATAACAAAATCTTGTTGAATCGTTCTGATTTTGAAATCATTAAACAGTCGTTCTAAAAACATGTACAGGGCTTGTGGAAGAGTCAATTTTGAAATGGAATTCTCATTAATTGTGCTTCATTCTCATCAGTTAGACACAGTTGAGCTCTGCAGCCCATTAATTGTGATATCACTTATTTTACGGTTGCATTGACAGTCGTTTACTCGCGAATCATTCAGAAGAGTCAAGAATTTCTGTTACATTCTTATATTACCTAGGTACCTAAGTTATATCCTCTCTACAACTTTTTTTACTCTTATGTATTCCCGTCACTGAAAATTATTTTGGTTTCTTTTTGTCATTTTAATCGGAAAGCTCTTGAGTCTATCGAAAATTGTGAGATGCTAGCTAATTCGGTGATACTTCGCCCTTCACGGAACAATCAAATTCCTCAGATTCTTCATTTCTTAATTTCAAATTCGTATTGATCACCTAAAAATCTCTCCATGTAAAACAGGTTCATCCTCATTGCAATGTTATTTTTCGAAACGTCGAGGAAATAAATTTGTTCTGGTGAAGAAAAAAGTCTCATTTTTTTATTAGGTATTATTATTATCAATGATAAGTACTGGCCAATTAAGAAGTAATAAGTTTCGGATTTTGAAAATTTTATTCCGTCCTTCTCTCCCAAGACATTTTGTATTGCAAGGTACTTATAGGTCAATCTCCGTTTCCTTTCTGCTTGCAAAATATATTTATTATCTACCGGTAATGATTTTTCTTTTTATAAACGCTGTTAATTTTGCTTTTACAGCTTCTTCTGTACAGAAACCAATTTATTCCAATTAGTGAACTTTCTCGTTCTTTTCTACCTCTTTCCTGGAATGATTCCACCTGTTGCCTAAACATTCATACTGATGGAATTTTCCTTTTATTCAGCCTTGTTTGTTCGTTTTCTTTTTTTGTTCACAGAATGATGAAAACAAGTTGTATATTTCGCGAGTTACTGAGCTGAAAAAGAAGAAAAGAACAAAAAAATACCTACTCAACTCGATGTTTTTATGTGCTATTTCCTTGAGGTGCTTTTGCTTTCCAGTTTTTTTATTATTTCTAGCTTGGAGGCCGATGATACAATCTTCCCGGCGCATTTCAATTTGTCTCTCTCCTTTTAATCGATTCATTCTCGCGAACATAATTTTATTTAAGTGTTATGCTCAGTTCGCTATATTGAGAAGTGTGACAAAAACCTTCAATTTTTTTTTTTTTAGTTTAAGGCGCATTTTTAGATTTATGAATAGGCTAAAATGTAAAAATTACGAGAGTAAGCGCGAGCGCTATGGACTAAATAGTCATCTTCAGACATAATACAAGTAGCTGACAGAATCCGGGTTTCAACTTGTATGGTAATGCATATAGCTCTTTCGAGCAAGTGTATAAATATCTTATTGTATTCAACAGAAAGCCTTGAATTTCTTTTTCTTTTTTATTCGCGGCGTGGCTTAATAATCCGAAAAGAAAACGTTTTCCATCATTCGGCTTCGGCAAGATTTGGTGGAGTCTCCCGACTTTCCTGTAAAGATTTTGCGTTGGCGTCGATGTTTCTCGTTCATTAAATTTTCCGCAAATCAATTTCTCAAGAGATGCAGCCTTACAGAATCTTTGAACGCGTTTACCTAATTGAAAGGATAGAAATCGAGAGATTTTCAGCATTGTTGAGAAATGACTATCTTATTTTGAGTTCGTTAGACCTATCAAGTGAAATGACGTCAGGCAAAAAGCGTATATACAAGGACGGTGAGCTGGTGATGATCTTCGAAAGCTAATTTCCTATAATTAACGCGAACAAGGACAATATCAGTCGATCACTTTTGTTTTCTCATTATCATTTTTCGTTCCTGATTCAAAGTTACGGGAAAAACATAAATATCGAGGAAACAAGTATATTTTTGCGCATATAGTAACAAACAATGATATTAATGTGGAATGCCATGAGCAAGTTGAAAGAATTGATTACTGGTATGCATGAAAGTCACCCTGTCATTCGTGTAAGAGGGTAGCTAAAGTGTAGAAAATTAAAGTGAAAAATGAGCCAGGAAACCTTGTTAAAAATTACTATAGCTCTCGTTGGGATGGCGTCTTGCGGAAGGCTGCCATACAACGTACTCTGCTGTGCTATTTTTCTATCTTACTCAGTTTCTTGTTTTTGTAGTCAGTAATAAAAAAAAAAAAAACGAACGCTGAAATATGATTCTCAAATTATTTAGAACGCTTTAATCAAAAAGTTAAGTTGAGAATAAAAGCGAAGTCAGAATCTCATTAAGCGACCATTCTTCAGTTCGTGGAAATGGATTACCGTAAAGGGCATTTTTTCTAATTTTATTATCAAAAAATGCCCTATTTAGCAAATTTCCAAAATTAGTGATGTATTCTGCAAGTTTGTAATTTATTCTTCGCTTATAAATTTGAATGGTGTTTGGATTAATTTCGTTCTCATTAAATTATGAATTGTAATCTATTGCTAACAACTTTTTTTTTTTCTTGGCCTTAGTCCTGGATCTATCTTTACAGTGTATAAGCACTTTTATACAACATTCGAAGAAGATAATATTTCTTAGTTTTAGCTTTCTATGAGGTGTAAATATGATGATTCAATATAGTGTACTGATAATTTCAACGTTTACTAGGTCCCAGCTTCTCCCTCCGACCCTAGCGTCTTTGAAACTTCTCATTAAACAGGATTACCTGGAAATTTCCTGATATTGCGACACTCTGTTACATTTAAACGGAGTGCCAATAGAGTAATGCAATTGGTTTAAAACCAGGTTCCCCACTAGTTGTTCATGGAATGATTTTATGCTCTTCTCAAGTCCTCAATTATATGAAAGAGAGGCAGTGAGTTCCTTTGTTTACAGTCTGTATTATTTTCTATAGCTGTTATGGTGTTGTTAGCTTATGTAGCCTATATTCGTTTGACCTCATGGCCGATAAATTTATGTCGCACCAGGCCTATTATCGAGTACTCTAAAATTCATCGAAGAACATTATACTAGGTTATAATTAGAAATAAGACTGAAATAGGAGGCTGTCTTCGATATTGTGAAAATAATCTGATAAGCGAGACGTATCTTTCGATGAGTGGAGTTTCTGATTTTCTCGCCCGTTTCCTTTTTTCGAGGTAAGACGCAAAACTAGGTCATATTATAGCCTAAAGAGCGAGAAATCTTCGATTTCATCATATTACGCGAGAAATGAATGTAATGCGAAATTTTGACAGCATGTCTTCTGAAAGGGCGTCTTATGTTTCTGTGCCCAGATATTCGAAAATTCTCACCCAATACAGAAAGGGGTGATATAGTTTGAACTTGTTAGTCGAATCTATTGTCGAGGTATTCTTGTCGCCTTCATGAAAGAAAGTCAATTTGAGTCGTGTATCGGGCGTTTATTGAGTCTTTTGTCATTTCTGCCGCAGCGACAACCTCTAAAGCTTGCGACGACGAGTTGAATAATACTTCCTGAAGACGAAAGAGGAGAAATGAAAGTAGCTCATGGAAAGCTTTTTCGGTTGAGTTCAGGTCAAATTTCTTTGTTTGTATTTTGCGTTTCTACTTTCTGCCTCTAGATGGAAATATATCCTCTTATTCTGTACCTAAATGTGTAAGCCTACGAATACGAGAAGCGAAAACTACGTGGGATTTATCCGCATATATCACGCCCACTAATGGACATATATGTCATCGAAAACAGAGGTTGTGACTGATATTTTGTATTTGTAAACAATAGAGTTCTGCATTATTGATTGTTATTCTGTGTCTCGTTATAGTTATCACCGTATTATGTTTATTTGTAGAGTCACCGACCGAGCTGGGACAAAGAATGGTATATCTCGAGATTAAAAAATTTGGAGCGTAGTGCTGAAATAGGTGAATCGAATTTTTCATTCGTTTGGGTGCTTTACTTTTTTGCGAGAATATTATTATCGATATAGAATGGAAACACAGAGACATATTTTCTGCGAAATAAAACGATTCTAGAGAGAAAGATATAGGCGATGAAAAACCTTACGCACAGGCGTAGGCAAAAACCAATTTTTCTAGAACTTATTGTCTAGTCAATAAGACTTTTCGTCGTCGTCATCCGAGCTCCCGATGAGAATTGAATAAACAATTCTTACTCTTAAGTTCGTCCTGACTTATGAGTTATGAGTCCAAAAGGCATGACGTGGTCTAGTTTGGAGACCGAAAATTTCAAACGTTGAGCTCTTCTACGCTTTGGAACGTATACGTTCCAAAGAGTAGAAAGGTCTAGTTCTTGAAGATGGACAGAAATTTATACAATTTATACTAGGAACAGGCTAACTTTTGACCTAATTTCAACTTCATGAAACAATCACAAGCTTAATTTAACCCAAATACATTGCAAAGAGAAGAAAAAGGTTCCTGACGAAGGTTTCATTGATTTGATTTACGAGACTGAGTCACCTTCCGAGGGCTAGCTCGTTCTTTCTTGAACTTCGTCTTCGTCGATATCCTGTTTTCATCTCACATTCTGGATTAGTGGCTTTCTATCTTTGCCCGATGATGGTTTATTAACCGAAAGATCATCTGTATATCTGCGGTCTTCGTAACATTTTTGATTTCGTTACTCTTTTGAGTATCTTACAATATGTCTAGCCGTAACGTTTCGGACCGTATTAATTCCCATGCAGTGAACTAAATACCACTCTGTCTCTTCTCTGTAAGTTGTCTGACTCCCATTTCAGTATCCATAGCTAAGATAAATGACAATACCAAATGAATGAGCTTGATTTTTCATTGTCAGGGCAAGGCGGTTGGTTCGCCATATTTTTGCAAAAATGTCGATTCTCTCTTTGAAAGGGGGTTTTAGAGGGAACAACAAGGTATTCAGACGGGATTCAAATTGGGCTTCACATGGGAAAAATATGGGTAGTTTTTCCCAGGGCTTCAGTAGGGACTCGAGTTGTTTACCGGAATTAGACGATACAGACCACAATTACAAAGAGCCTTCCCTTTTTTACAATTCTCAAAAGTTTCCACTCACTTATCGATTTCACTAATATATCAAGCTCAAAATATTCATACCGCATCTAATTACCAACAACGAGACAGAACGTTTTCTAAATCAGTAAATCTAAAACAATTTGTGAGCAGCTGCATTTCTGCATTACCGAATTATTAATACTGCAGAAATGTAGCTGCGGCATGAATCTCAAGGTCGATTTCTTCGTGACAGGTCACATTTAGGGAGGAACGAGAAGATGAGACGAAAATAATATACTTTATTATGAATCATAAAAATGCACAAATATTACATCAAGTGAAAAATTCCAAATACTTATAAAAAAAAGTTTCTTTTATAATTTGGTACTGTTTCACACTCAAAAAAAATAAGCATCGCATTCTTCGTTACTGATTATCGTGTGCAGGTAACGATCGCGTTTCTTGTTTTATACTCTTATATACAAGTTCGTCGTTGACGTATTTATTGAATAACTTAATCTATGCTTTTTCACTCCGAAGATTCAAATTGAGGCATAACTTCAAGGGCTCGCCTCGAACCAAACTACGTAGCGCTATTAATTTGCCTTCTTTCGAGAAGTATTTACCGATTGTTTCCTGATGGAATTCTTCCCAAAACGACGCGAATTCGCGGGCACCGCCCGATCCATTAAATCTCCTCAATTCAAATTTCCTCCGCGATTGTTTTTTTTTTTTTCGTTGTCAGATTGAACCGATGATTTCAAAGTGACATCCACTTCAGCCGTTCGCTTATTGTAGTAATTGTTCCAGATCCTTCGCCCTCCATCTTCGATGCCACTTCTGCAGGAGCTAGGTTCAGATTAGATGCGAACTCGCTTAAACCGAGCGAATTAAGCAGGATTTGTGCTTGTAGTACAGCATCGTTAGCTGTGTCGAACGCGCTCTCAAATAGGCGTGTTCCATTGAATCTACAACCCCCGTTGTATAGTTCCACGATTTCGTATCTTATTTTTATAAAACAGGCTAGAGACTTACTCAAATTCATCGACAATTCTTCCCGACGGAGATACGAAGTCGAGTCGTACTTATTTTGTTGTTCTTCAATCGCCTGTTTCGTTTCTTCGACCTGATAGGTCAATTTTTTCGTGGACCGAATCAGCAATTTGAACAATAAAAACGGATCACCCATAATCATGTGCTTAACTTCCATAATAATAACTGCACCTAGGTGAAAGCAGGAGCAAAAATTCTCTGAAATTTTCTAGCCGGCCGAATAACGAAATCGAAGATGAAACAGAACGACGACGGTGCGAACCACGTGTCAAATGGTGCGAGGGTGCGAATTATTCTTATCAACGTTCCAACTAAGTTCCAACCACCCTACAACGAAACCGGTCTTCGTGAAAGTGAGCAGCGTGACAATTGACGCGGAGGTACGAGCCAGGAAATCCATTCGTTCTTGTCATTATTTTCAACGTTTCAACAGAACACCTTTTTAATAGAACACCATTTTTATTGGGATGTTGACCTGTTTGTCAGCGCTAGAATCGCCTTCCGCTCTCACCGCACTTGCTAGAATTTCTGGGTGACGATTTTACGTTCAATGTAATTGCCCATATAAGAATCGAGATTTTCAATTAGTCGTAGATGACTCAATACCTTATGTTTAGTATTACTTCTTCCAGTTATCGATGCTCTTGAAGTGTTTCTACAATTTATAGGATATAATTTTTCGATAAAACGAGTTATAATCGTTTAAATCATTTTTGAAAATTGCGAGTTCGGCATCATGAAGCGACGCAACTTTGGTTAACATCCCAATCCCCAAAACACGGCCGTGCCCAAAACGTACTTCTATTTTTTTTTACTAGCTTTTGGCTTCCTCTGAATTTCGAAAAGTTTTCCAAAACCATATTTTTTCATTAAAAAAAAAAAAAGTACTAAGGCCGCTTTTTTGATTTTTTTAATTCTAGAATTCAGAGAGAAAAACTGAGAAAGAGAAATACAATACAGTTTCAAAAAAATCAATATTTAATAGTCCAAAAAATTGACATTTTTTTTTTTATAAATAAAAAATTTTAATTGTGTACTCTTAACAGATCCATTTCTATTTTCTGCTGATTGTGTCTGATATCCCCAATAATTGAAGAGCCAAAAGCCAGCTGAAAATAAGCCGGAAGCTAGCCAATTTTTTCTTAAACAGTCAGAAGCCAAAGCCAAAGCTATATTTTTCAAGGTCAAAAGTTTAAGCCAAAGCCTGAAGCTGAGTCTTTCAGCTGCAATACACTGAAATACATGTACCAACAAATACTTGTCGACGTAAGTTTTCACTTTGGTGGATACTACCAGTCTACCACAAGAACGTGCTATGCAGGGCTGAGAACCGGAACCAAATACTGCTACAGGAAGCGGTTCTCTTGCCATATTTCCATCAGAGCTCTGGAACCGGATCCCAGATTTGGCTTTTAGAACCAAAACCAAAAGGAACCAAGTCCTGGCTTTGCCTTTTGGAACCGGAACCGGAAGGAACCGGATCCCAGATTTGGCTTGTGGAACCGGAACCAAAAAGAACCGGATCTCAGCTTTGGCTTCTGGAACCGGAACCAAAAGGAACCGGATCTCACAATTCAGTCCAAGACCCTTTATAACTGGAACCGCTAAAAAAAAAATAACTGTTCCCAGCCTTGGTGCTACGTGTTAGGTAACCAGCGGAGTAAAAGAGACAAAACACTGGTGTTGGGGACTATTGATAGACTATCAAAACTATATCAATAGTTTGAAAAAGACAGTTTTGTAGAATTTTTTTTTTCTCATCAAAATCACAAAATTTGTGGGAATTCACTGATAACACATTTGAATGAAAGAAAAGGAACTGATGGAATGTCAAATAGCGCTGTATTGGCTTTTGGAAATCGGAAGTGGAAATTAAAAATATGCTCCAGCCATAGGTTGGAACATGCGCACAGAACGGCAACGCGCAGTGAGAGTAGGCCGACTTTTACATGTGCTCTTATGGCAGGGAGAAAGTGGTTTTTTGAGAATCAGTGAGTACCTGATGAATTTGGTGAAAAATTGAACAGAACAAAAATTGTAGGCCATTAAATTCTCTATCAGAAAAGGTATTAAACTCAATTTGCAAAATTTTGCATTAATTTACATGACTGTGAACTGGACGCTTTTAAGCAAAACCCAACCAAGCGACATGATAACAATCTGGAGAACAGGAGAAATGTTTATTTACTATAAAGTGGAGATTATCCTTTTCCCCAGATCGTTATCATGTCGCTTGGTTGGGTTTTGCTCAAAAGCGTCCAACTGGTCGGCCTATACTTAGCTATTGCGGATTGCCAGATCTGCATGTTCCGGCCTTTCCTTCCTCTAAGACGGCCATGCTCCCATGCTCCAGCTCTAGTTCATTGAATTTGAATTAAGATCCGTTAGGTGGTATCAGTTGTGCAGCGAGTGTGACCCCACATTTTTATGGTTTTTACCAGTCGCTTCCGTCATCTGGCAACACTAAAGCCGTGTCTTCATAGCCGGCAACTTTGCAACATTCACCACATTTCGACAGCAGAACGCAGCCGTTCCATTACATTTGCAACATTGTGAAGTATAAAACACGTTTGCTTCTTTTGAATGTTGCAAAGTTGTCGTCTATGTAGACACGGCCTAAAACACATTCTTTGACGTTTTTTTTTTTTTTTTTTTAAATAACGATCAGGAGAAAGATATCCATCCCATGAATAGTACTCATGGGTACTTTCTCCTGATCGACGGTTTTCATAGTATTGGTTGTTGTAGGAAAAACAAGTATCACTTGGAAAAATATCGGGACTATCGATAGCATGAAAGCACGGTACATTATAGCAGTGATGACAAGCCAAAGCCGATGAACGGCTTAGCAGAAGAAGAAGCCAATTTTGATCAGCTTTTAAGCCAGTCGATAGCCAGCAGCTGATAAGGCATTAAGCCGATCACTAGTTGATCGTAATTGTAGGAACGGCTCACAGAAGAAGTATAGAAGAAGCCAAAAGCATAACAGCCAACGATTTTTTTCCCTCTTGTGTTTAAATAATGGCGAAGGTGTAGCCTGAGGCGTGAGGAGAGAAGAGAGAAGCGAGCATGCGAGAACCGAGAAGCGGAGGGCTACAGAGTTTTCCAATTATTGTGCCGTAAGCTCGTAACATCAAAACCCAAATCCAAATCCAAACACAACAAACTCCTCTTACTTTGGTTACAAACATGAAATGTATTCTATTGAATTTCTCCGACTTTAGTAACTGAGAATTCATAAAATATCCAGTCAATTTTAGTTTAATCAATTGATCAATGACGTATGAGGTATGATGCAAAAGGTTCACATTTTAGAACTCTACAGTTCATTCTATATACTGAATTGACATATAACTCGAAAATTAAGCAGCTGATAGCCGATCACAAACGGCATCAAGCGCTTTAAGCAGCTGGAAGATTTGGAAAAAGCCGTTTGCAAGCCGATCGAAGTTGGGCCAACGGCTGCAAGCCGAAGCCAAAGTTTAAGCCGATGACGATCGGCTTGTCATCACTGCATTATAGAGGTATTGACACAAGGCAAAATTTCTGTCGCCCGAGTTGTGCTAATTCATACAGAATTCCGCTACGCTCGCGGCGATCGTTCAAATACCTTCCACCCCACCTGTGACGGAAGCTTACCGGAGGTACCCTAATGTTGCCAAAATTTCCGAGGGTTGTAGAAGGTGAAGAAATTCAGATAGGAAGATTTTTTTTTCTTAAATATGAAGAGCATAGTAAATAGTCCATTCCTACCAAGTTTCAGATTTTTAGGTCTACACCTGACTCTTGTACAAATTTCTGAAAATTGGTGAATTTACACTACGTAGTATACGTATAGTTTTCCTGTTTAGTTTTACCTTGCAACAATCCTAGCGTAGATTGTATCAACTGACACAACTCAGGCGACAGTATAACAAACACGGCTACTATACGTTTGTGTCAATACCTCTATTCAGACTTGACAGAGCAAACGCGCGCTAGCATCGCGGCTACCGCTCTTACCGCACCTTGTTATCAACTGTAGGGTAGGATTTTCGCTCTATACAATTTCAAATGGCAATTTTTTCGATGAGCTCTCACTCAAATATAATTCAATTTGGACCGGGCAGCCACCGGCGCGCTTCAATCGCATCCCTCTTTCAGCCAGTAAACAACACACTACCACACGCGCACACAAAAAACGACCAGCATTAGTATGCTCGTAGTGGTGTGTCGTTTACTGGCTGAAAGAGTGATGCGATCGAAGCGCGCCGGTGGCTGCCCGGTCCAAATTTCTTGAAAAAGTGTTTCCTAGATATTAGTACGATGGTTTGAAATTACGTATATTTGTTTTTGTTGGCCTTGTAAATGAAGTTCTGGTGAAATGGTGACAAACTGAAAATGTTTCTTCCGTTAACACGTGTGTATTTTATCCTACAGTTGATAAGGTACCTCCAGTGCGTGTGCTTGTAGTGGTGTATGTTTTGTGTGTTACGAGAAATACCCGCTAGATATCAGTCACTCCGTTGTCAACTCCAAATAATGTACCGTGCATGAAAGTATTGATCATCTTCCATCACTAGACCAAACAGACTAGTGATGGGCGGTTAGGTTATATAACCGGTTAATTAGTATATTCTAGTAAAATTTAACCGAATAACCGGTTTATTTGTGATGAAAAAAAAACCGGTTAATGGAGCGCAATTACCAATTAATCGCCAAAATCAAAATTATTTTTTTTAATATTTAAATTACCGCTAGATTTGCTACTAGCCTTAGTGATAATTTGACAAATTTGATTTTTTCAAAACATCAAGCGGCCAATTGCCAAAAGCTTTTAGAATTGAGGTATTTCTTAATCATTATCACGGCACCTTAGAGTCTAAGAGACCTCTCCTCTCCTTTTTTTTTTTTCAATTTTTTCAATTTTGAGGGCAAAAAACGTGGAAGTTTCTAGCGCTCCTAGCGGCATTTTTTGAAAACTAAAAGCAATCCAAATAACCGCCGATTAACCGGTTATGATCCAATTAACCGTTTAACTGGTATATTGAAATAACCTATAGGGCTCTTCCACCATTGCATATTGCATATTCATTCCCCTATAATCTTATCAAAGTGGCAGTGAAAAAATAAACAAGGAGTCAAATACTCAAATATCATCGGCCTATGTTCCAACAATTGTTTGAATATCCTAATTATTATCATAGAAACACAAGGACGTGATATTCTGGTGATATTGAAGTCAAGTCTTCATCTTTACTGCATATAATTAGTATATCAGAGACATGATTGTTTGTCTTCCCACATTGTAAGATAACAAACTCATTATTGTAAGTATTCAGTATACAAAATGTGTGGGAATATGTAGCTGGTCTATGTATAAATAAAAATGAAGACGTTAAACCATTCATTTGCGGGAAATATTTGGCTGTTCAACTGTCTTGTTCAAAAGAATGATATTGATAAGCGTTTGTTTACTATTTCACTGCCACTTTGATAAGATCATAGGGGAATGAATAGGCAATATGCAATGGTGGAAGAGCCCTATAACCGCCCGGCATCACTAAAACAGACCATGATAGCTGATATGAAGATTCAACTTATTGTCAATTTCAATTTTGAATCTTTTTCACGGATTGTTAATTTAAGAATGACGCAAACGTAAAATAGATTTACAATCGATGTTAATTTTAAGGGAACATGACAATTGCCGACTCAACTGTGTACGTCATCAGTCTGTTAATGGACTCGCTGGTCGATGTTTTGGTTTTCAGTTCAAATTAGGTGGAGTTCATTCCATAAAAAACTTCTCTCAATTATTCTAAGTTTATTTTTTGGTCGAAATGATGAGTCAATCGGGGGTCTATATGACGTCAGATCGACGTTGATGTAGACTCGGCGAAATTCTATCTTCTTTTCGTCTAATGCCTTTCAAAAACATGCCTTTTCTAGGGCAGGGGGAGATGTGCATCCTATCCACCTGCTAGTGACGCCTTTGTGAATCGTCTTTTATGGGACGTTATCGAAACACTCGCAAAAATATTGGAATAAATTCTTGTATCTTACATCTTTTAGATTAACAGAGATTATGAACTATACAATTCTCAGGATATTGAGATGAGAGAGTCGACTGCTCGGATCGAATTCTAATTCTCTATAGACTCAACTCACTTTTATTCGATTCTCATGCTACGGCTGAAAGTTTACGTCATAAGGCTCACTATTCACGAAGAAAATGGTAAGAGAAACTAAACTAAAACAATATTTATATATTTTTTCTTATTCAAATAAAGTATGTTTCGTGGAAAAAGTCCACCGACTAATTTAAATTCATCCATCTCGGCGTCGCCTCCGGTTCAATGAAAAATAATTTTAGTTAGCTGAATTTTTAAATACTGATTTGCAAACCTCCACCCGCAACCTTCGCGTGAAACATAAAATGTATAAAAAAAATAGCCTGGTGATCCAAAATTACAACGTACTTGAGCCTGCGACATGATTTTATACTCAGACAAAGTCGTAAAAAAATTAGTTCCATTTGTAATCCAATATCGAAAATGGTCTTTAAAATCTCGCTACTCTATCTCGACTGTTGCATTTGACCGTAAAATGTTTCTAACTAAAAACTCAATTTTAGTATAATATCATCTATCTTCATTGTTTTACTAGAATGGTGCATAGAAAAGTTTCGCGATTATGAACAAGAATAAATGATGAAAGTTTTAGAAAACTTGTTAGTTTCCAATTTGCGCATCGAGCTAACAATATTCTCAAGATATTGTATAAAACGAGTACACACTTTCAATTTATTCGAACGAAATAGGTCGATATTGAAGACAGTCAAATATTCTCGTTATTTTCCTACTACGCTGATCTCGTCTAGAAGCGTGAGAAATTGTTGATTTGACTTGTTAGCTTGAAAGTTTTTCTTTTGCCTTCTCCCCCTCCCGTCCTTGAAGTATTTCTCGATTTCAGCAACTTTTGAATGCTGATTGGATAGAGTCATTTTTCTAGTGCCGATATAGTTCATTTTTCGTCCTAGTTCGATTCTGACATCTTCGAAATTGTGCCCCTTTGCCTTACGACGTTCGAGAAGCGTTAAAGGTCGCTACAATTTTATGCGTGATTAATGCAGAAAGCTCCGAACAACTCAGCAGCATTAAATTTATTGAAATATTTTCTCGGGAACAACACTACATTTTCAGACAAAAATAGGACGATCTACGTCTTGCACGTGGAAATTTTGTACACGATTTAATGGAATTCGTCTCTTTTAGGAAATGGAAAATTTTAAAGGCTCGTCAAGGATATGACGCACTTAGCTATATCGAAGCACATCATCAAGTATGTGAGTGAATGAACCATCAGTAAAGGCCGGATTTTCTTATTAGTATTTCGCGAAACGAGTCTAACGTTACTGAAGCATGGTAGCTTGTGCTCAATACCACATATACACTGTATAAGAGCATCTCGAGAAAACCCTTTTCACACTTTTTCTATACGTCGCCATGACGATAAAACACTTTAGAATATTTCTTTTCTCACTCTTAACTTAATTGCATTACCATTTTTTTTTTTACTTTCTCTCTCCCTTTATTTATAAAAAGATTAAAATTAGCTCGGTTCCATTTTGACGATGGCTTTTCAATTCGAGAAAACAACCGAGTTTTTTCCTCTTTACGACGTAGGTATTGTTTTAACATTGTCGTCAAAAAAATTCTACATAGCTGACTATAATGATCACTTTTTTTTCTAATTTACTCGAAAATAGTGTGAAGGTCGATTGAAAGTCGCGCTAAATTTTTCAAGAAAACTCTTCAAGATTTGATGGGTTGTCTACTGATATAAATTCAACCTTCGGCAATCATTTTAGAAATTTCTTCGGAATAGGTACGTTTCTCGCGCACCCTTTGATTTCATTTGTACTACGTGGTTTCGATAAATTGGAAACGAATGTAGCGGGGGTGATTTGCGATATGTTAATCAAATACGCGGACGTGGGACGCGTCGATTTTCCATTTCTACGCGTACGTTACCTTTTCATCCATTCCTGAGAAGGTACACGGGGTATTGCAAATTGCACCTAGAAATGTTTACGCTCACCGAATTTCGCGGAGGCGAGATTGTATAATCAAACGACCACGAAGTAAAAATGAGCTGAAATGTATGAAAATTACAGTCGTTTCCTGGTTTTATCCCACTGAATTTTTAAATCCATTGTGAAGTATCAAGTGTGTCAATGAAGAGAAATTCTCAAAAATACCCGATCCAAACTTGAGTACCTACTTCGTTAAAGCTTGAAAATTCTATATTTGAATACTGTACTTGTAACTAGGTAGTTTAAATTTTACGTTAGTCCCTCGTCCCTTTACATATTAATCTTTAATGGAGTCGTTCGCAAAGTTTTTATTTAGCGTCAAAATGGCGCTATTCCTCCCCCACCATTTCTTCGTTACATTTGTAGATAATTATTGAAGGGTCGATCATACCTTTCTTTGCTTAATTAATGAACAGCAAGCCTTAACTATAGCACTATGGCTCATGACTCCTGTATTAAGTTGCATCGAAGAATATTTTTCCGAAAGTTGATGAAATGAAAGTGAATTATCCCACAGTAAAATTTTGTCTGACGAACTCAAAGTTAGTGCAATTTTCTTCGACCGTGATCATTCCTATTTCTAGGATTCTTCAAAAATATGAGGAGTGTTTATCTTAAAAATCTGCAAAGATACCTAGACCTCAGAACATGGGCAGTGAAATTTGAAATCCTCCTCATGATTTTCAAGTTTTCCGTTGATGTCTCTCATGCGTCCACGCAAAGTTTATCAACATCACAATTCTCATTGGAAGGGAGGCTTCAAGTAGGCAAGAACGAGGATCGAGATCTAAAGTCAAACCTTTCTCAGAAAATGCAGTCATTGTCTGCATGCAGAGGGCCTGTCGTAGTGGAATGAGATTCACAGCTCGACATTCTTCATAGATCTTCTCCTTATATTCATGGCACAACCTCTATGAGGTTCAAGAGCTCAGGATTCCGTCAAGTTCCCCTCTTCATTTGTGTGGCTTGGAGGTTTACGAAATTCTTTCAAGCCTCCATCATCGTGATGTTTCAGTTTTCGCCTTGGATGTAAAGATTTCCCCAAATCCCATCTCTATAAGGGTTCAAAGCTCAAAATTTGTCGAAGTACCTGAATTAGTTCAAGTTTCATTCGAGTTGCGAATGGTGGGATGGCAAGTACCCGGTCGAAAATTTTTGAGGTATTTGCTTCAGTGAAATTCTTTCAAGTTCCACCTCTGTAGGGGTTCAGAGCCTAAAATTTCTCAGAGGACCTTGGTGGTATGGCGAGTTCCCTGTTGAAAATTCACAAGGATTTGAAGATAATGAAAATGTCCACGACGCCCCTGATAACGTCACGCTCTCCTTCAGCTGCCTCTTTCATACAGCTTACTGATCAAAATTATTCTAATTTTCCGTTTCTTTTTCCTCTTCTTTGTTCATCATCTCTATTCCAAAGGTTAGCGATTCATGTGGCGATGTTTATTCTTGTTACAGTTGACTAAAAGAAGTCGATTGACGTTCATGCAAACCATTGTCGGAAATCCTGCATCCACAAATTCTGACGTCGGCGTATTAACTTTTTTCCTTCGATTTTGGCCTCCATAATTAGCCTCTGTATCTCGTATTTTTCCCTCTTTCTCATAATTCACGATTTTCAAAGTCTCCTCATATAGGGTGGGTTCACAGTTTGCGACACTGTGAGTTGAAATGAGCTAATAGCGCTTCTATTGAAAGAATGAAAGCTGAGGTCTTATACTAGCTTCTGTTAAAATTTTGTAGCATTTCGTTTAGTATGAAAAGCATACGTTAGGCTAACGTGTCACAAACCGTGGACGCACCTTATAGTGTACAAATACAATCAGTCTGCAACAGTATGGTGTTCCAAGCAGTATGTATATTAGCTGAAGACTCAAAATTTTGCTGTCCTGGAAGTAGGTCAAGGCTATCCGGAATGTTGTCATGTTCGATCAAAAATTTTAACCGCGCGAATTCCAACTCAACTCCTGTCTTTCCACCTTTCATTTTCAAGTGTTGTTGAAAGTATGGGAATCAGCTTTCAAAAAACTTCGAGTGCGGAAAAATGAAAGTGTAAAAGAGTAAAGAGAATTTCCGAGAAAGGGAACTTTTAAATTATTTTGACTTTTGAGCTGTATCGAGAAATACTGAGTCAGCGAGAAGAAGGGTCGGAAAATTTTCGAGCTGGACTCTATAAAAAAGGTTCATCTCGACGTCATTTTTGATTCGAAAAATAAATTTCAACTTTTGTAGAGACAAACTCAAAAATGCAGAAATTTTATTCGTACAAGGATAGTACAAATATGAAAAAAATAAAGACGTGGCTTTTATTCGCTTGAAGAAGGTCTCAATGAAATCGAAACTTCGCGTTTCTAAAAATTAAAATCTATGCAGGAAAAGCCACTTTTCATCTTTAGTAGAGAGAAGTAGGAGGAGCCACTTTCAACCTTCTTGGTGGAATACATTTGAAGAGGGGTGTAAGCTTTATAGATGAGAAAGTATTCAGATACCCAAAGCTGAGAGGTGCGGCTTTTTGACGATGCATAAAGTACACTAAAACGTGAACATGTGAAATCAACCTATATCGGTATATTTCTGATTAACGGGCAAACCAAGAAACCTGGTAAAACCGGTTATTTGCCAAAATTTAAGGTATTTCTTGATTATTAGAGCCAGTTTTACCAATTTTTCTATCGAGCGATTGATTCAATTGAAGATTGTATAATCTCCAGTTTCTACGAGTCATGTTTCACCAAATCTAAAAATCTTGGTTTAATCGAGCAAATATAGGATAAATCGGAGATTAAATCAACTGCCCAATAGAAAAATTGGTAAAACTGGCTCTTAATGCATAAAAAGTCTTCTCTCTCTTACCTTCTTGCGATATCCAAAAAACTTGAGTTTTGAGAAAACTGAATTTGAATTTGATGAATACTACTCCATCATGTCCACCTTGCATCACATTTTCACATTGTTTACAGTCAGTTTACATTGGAAAGCTTTCAACATTTTGTGAGAAATACAATTGCGGTCATGAATTTTTGAAATGAAAAATCATCTGAGAAAGGGTGATATCCGGATATCGCCTCTTTTCCACCCACTGCCTCTATTTGAGGCCCCCATTCCATAAGAAATACATTGAACGGAAGCCCCTTTTCCAGATACTCCTCCAATTGACAGCTGACCAATTGAGCAGTTTTGAACCAGTTAACCGATTACAATGTTTTGCACAGTCATAATAACCGCTCAACTGGTAGTCAGAAATAACCAATAGATGATAACCAGCTGACGTCATTCATTGAAGAAAATCGCAATCGCCCTATGAAATGCAGACCGCAGAGATCAGTGATTTCAGCCGGGTTGATTTTTACACGCGATTTCCCATAAGAGAATTCCGGTTGACTTTCATTGACAATTAATAAATATCAAAAATTATGCTAGAAGATTATTGGATTATGGCTCATAAGAAAGGTTGAAATCTCTATTTTATCATTAATAATGTTTCATTTCTAAGATATTCATGATTTTCGATATATTCCTCAACAAAAGTCTACTAGAATTCTCTTATGGGGAATTAGTGTTGCATGTAAAAATCAGCCTGGCTGAAATCACTGATCTCTGCGGTCTGCATTTCATAGGGCGATTGTGATTTTCCTTCATGAATGACGTCACGCTGATTATCATCTATAACCGCTCATCACAGAACGTTTCTGAACTGCCGCTAGAGCTCATCATAGTTTGTGATATTTGGGCCTTTTTTGCAATTATCAACCCTGGATCTTGACGAGAATAATTCAATAAAATGTATTCCAATCCAATACCCTTATTTGCGAGGATTGTGCAACAGTTTTATGCACTCTGCAGCCATCAGAAGGATTCAAAATTTTTACAAGGTGAGGAACATGCTGAGCTGAAAACCCAAAAAATCGAAAAAGGCCCTCGTTTTTACCCGAACATTTGATTGAAGAGTAGAGGGAGAGGGTGAAATGCCTCGTGGGATCTAAAGAAATGTTATTTAAAGCAAGTGAATTTGACTTTTCGAAATATTAATTTTAGAACCGAGAGAAATTGAATAACGGAAAAAAAGTTGGCTAGCGTCCTCAGAAAGGGAAGAGAATTGACTCGGAGTTTTTTAACATTGAAAGTTTTCAAAGTCTTGATGCAATGCAATGCCCTGCTATTGTTGAGGGATCACAAGCTGATCGATTTTCGATTGAGTATGTAACAGAATAATTATACATTAGTCTTCACTACCCAGGTTCTATTCCTGTGGTCACAAATTAATAATAATCAAGCATTTGAGAGGCTAACAAATTACGTCAAAGTCTACAGCAAGGGCGCATTCGAAGTATAAAGTGCAAACTACAAGGTTCGAAAATCCCTTTGAATCTTTTTTTTTTTTTTTTCACTTCTTTATGAATAGGCCTACGTTTATTTAATTCTTAGGAATATAGACTACAACGTTTGTACATGAGTCAACCAGTCATCCCTTGCTTTCTATAAATATTTGCTATTCCTCAGATCTGTAGAAACATACAGCAGTCTAGTCCAGTTTTTATTTACAAAAGGAGCAAAATACCACAAAATGCTATTCTGATCTAAAAATCATCATCAGAACGTAGAAATTCAAGCTGACCATCCTATAAACTCAAAACCCTGAGAACTGAACATAAAAATTCTCATACTGAAGATACATAACCAAATTGTACCCGTGGAGAAAATTCGATATGAACAAATTTTTGAGCGGGTTTTCAAATTAGGTACGCAGAAAACGTGGCACGATATCCGTTTAGGCCTGAAACAATTTACTTCAACCCTTTTCTATTGCAACGCACGACTGAAAATCTCCTTCTACAATTTTCGTGTAATTTTCGTCCTTCTTCAATATAATATAATGCTATCTGCGGTCACGAGAAGTCGTAAATTTCCAGAATGGAAAATGAAATAGTGAAAACGATACGAATGAACTAGGTATCTCGAAAATTAATGATATGTCGAGAAAATATATAAAATATTTGATTGTTCTGTCAAACAACTACTGGGAAGTATGGCACTGCCTGCCCTCAAGTATCTCTGTTTTTAGCTATGTAATTGTCGTCCCATCATTTTTATGACGTCAACGCGATAAAACGATGAAGTGAACGCAACCATTATGCCGCAATCAAATGAAAGGTCGTAGGTGCAGGAAAAAATTTGCGGTCATTATTTCATCGACTCTTTCGTCACGAGGAAAATATCATTATCCGCTCGGACAAGGGTCAAATTTATTTTACGCACGCATAGGTACCCACCATTATTGTAGTACAGTGAAGTTACGAGGAAAACTTTTCCACTGGTTTTTAGGCTGAGCTGATGGGTGGAATGAATATGTCCAGGATCAGCGACCGCGGTATTGAATCTCGGGAAGATATTTTGTCAGTCTTGGCGAGAATTTTTTGTCGGAACGCGATAACACTCTTCTAAGGAGGTTCTAGAGAACTCAATCGTTAGAAGTAGGTAGGTTTATTTCTAATTCTCGTATTTACTAACGGATGAAGTGAAAATCTCCAATTTATCATTCCTAAGCTGTCGCGCGTTTTAATAAATTATATAAAATCTATCGCCTCATCCGTTGTTTTCTCTACCCAAATCCAGAGAAGTAGGTACGGTAACAATTTTCTGGACAGAGGATAAAACGCGAGCGCAAATATTGTAAAATGAAAAAGGACGATATCATCCATCATGTTAGCTGTCGTAACTGTGTTCTACAGCCTCAATTTACCGTGCACATCGAAAGGATAGAAGGTGACTCACTTGGTTGTTTCGTATACGATGGTACAACCCTTAGACTCATTCCTCATCATTTTTCACGCTCCGAGGGTGTAACACTACGAGTATACTACGATCAGTCAATTTTGTCTTGTAAATTAGGAGGTGGGTCAGAAGTCACGGAAAAATTGCGTGCGATCCAAATTTTTTTCTTCTTGAGGGTAGGGCACTTACAAATTGAAAGTATATTGCACGCCAACAAGCAGAGTACTTTCCTTTAGATTTCAAGGTTCATTTTTTTCGTGGTCAAGATCAACAATGAAAACAAATTTTCCGCTACAACCACAATATTTTATTTAACTCGACGCGTAGAACTCCTGATGAAGAACGCTGGTCGTTCGAAACGCGTCGAGTTAAATAAAATATTGTGGTTGTAGCGGAAAATTTGTTTTCACTTTAGATTTCAAAAATAGTTTTCGTCTCTGTCGCATTAGGGCCATCGAGTCGTGGATGGTCGACACTAGCGCTGATAATTGTGATATTCCATGAAATTTTACTTTATTAATATAATTGATTGAGAATCTGGATGAAAGGCCTCCTCCTCGCTGGCTTGGGTGTATCATTATTTTGGACAAGGAGCCTCCCCTCGCAACTTATTCATGTATACAGTATATGGATGATGAAAATTTTTCTAAATCCTCCTCTTTACGTACATAACTCGAGAATAGGTCAGCGCCCTCGTCCCTCTCAAAAACATTCAGAAGTTCTACTTCTGCAAGGGTCCACTGCTCGACGTATTTTCCGAGTCTCTTTTTCTCCCAGAGGTCAGAACTTTCCTAATGCTCCGTCTGTAGGGATTTGAAGCTCGAAATTTCAACGTTTCTGAATTAGGTCAAAATTTATTTACGTGTGTATTCTCCTGCCTTCCTCTGTTTTTAAAAATAACTGAATAAGAAGGTATGCACTGAGAAAACTTTTCATAATTTTGGATAAAATATTGGTTCACATTATATATTCTAAAATAATAAAATCTAATACTTTTCTTTTGGAGTTATTTCTGGTCAATTCTATTCAGTTTTCCATGCATAAAACCAATTAACAAACCCATCATGGAGATGACAGATGCAGAATAGAACAAAGGCTGACAAATTGAAATAGTCCGCGTTATTTGTGATAACAAAAATATCGGGCTGAGATCGATGCGAGGCTAAATTTTTGGCAAGAGAACTTATTTTGCAGGAATTTTGTTCAACAAGCAATTTGACTCCTATAAGAAATATGTGGAGCAAAACTCATAAAGCAACCAAACCTGAAAAATAAAATGGTAAAGAATTTTTTTTTCAGATTGATAGCAAAAACCTGATAGATTTGAAATATAAAATAATATTTCCTGAATCACTTCTCATAATAAATTGGTGCTTCAATGCTCCGCGGACAGATTTCCTGCTGAATAAATATTCATGCCAAACAAATGGCGTCACAGTAACTCAGTCTATTTGTTAAGAATCGTTTTACTGTAAATTACAGATTTTACTTTTGTCAGAGGACAGTCAGCGCTGTGGGAGTGAACTATGCGGATAAACACTTTCTTATAAGTACTTTTGCATATTTAATAATGTTGCCCATGGCCGTCTCAAAGGAAGGCCGGAACATGCAGCTAGATCTGGCAACAGCTAAATAGGCCGACCGGTTTACATGTAAATTAATGCAAAATTTTGAAAATTGAGTTTGATACATTTTCTGATAGAGAATTTAATGGCCTACAATTTTTGTTCTCCTCAATTTTTCACCAAATTCAACAGGTACTCACTGATTCTCAAAAAACCACTTCTTCTTCATAAGAGCACATGTAAAAGTCGGCCTATTCTCACAGCGTTGCCGTTCTATGCATGTTCCGGCCTTCCTTTGAGACGGCCATGTGTTGCCTCAAAGGTAAACTTGTTTTGCTTGTCCACATAGTTACACTTCTAACCACAAGCGCTACTATCAGTATTTGCAGAGGCCATTTGCCAGGAGCGTTAAAATCAGCAAAATTAAAAACTAGATGAGGGCAATTTCCCCTGTTGAATGTTCAGTGGGTAATTTCAAAATTACTTGATTTAGGAGAAAAATTGAACCACTTTCAGTCAAATCAAACCAAGCGATACTTTTTAGTAAGCCTAGTATACAGGATACTGAGAAGAGCTCCGACAATTCATTTACTTAGGACTTGGGGGGGAGGAATTTTTGTTTTTTGCGCCAATGTACTTATTACATCATCATTTTCAAGACTCGGAAGCTAGGCTATGTATGATAAGAGGAGGACCAGGGAGGTTGTGGGTTCCCCGCTGTCATTGCAAACCTGCAATGGCCTCTAATTTTTTCTTCAGATTCTATTCATTGAACAATTTCCATTGATGTACATAACCTGAAAGAAAAAGAAAAAACAAATGTCGCTTGGTTTGATTTGGCTCAATGGAGTCCAATTATGAGAAAAAAAAGGTCAAGCATAAATTTACTTAGACCAGTTCACAATAGTGATGGGCGGTTATTGGTTATATAACCAATTAATCGGTCAATTCTGGTAAAATTTAACCAAATAACCGGTTTATTTGTGATGAGAAATAAACTGGTTAATAGAGTGCAATAACCAATTAATCGCCAAAATCATAAATTTTTTTTTATATTTAAATTACCGCTAGATTCGCTACTAGCCTTAGTGATAATTTGACAAATTTAATTTTTTCAAAGCATCAAGCGGCCAATTGCCGAAAACTTTTAGAATTGAGGTATTTCTTAATCATTATCACAGCACCTCAGAGTCTAAGAGACCTCTCCTCTCCTTTTTTTTTTCAATTTTTGCAATTTTGAGGGCAAAAAACGTGGAAGACTTTGGCGCTCCTAGCGGAATTTTTTGAGAACTAAAAGCGATCTAAATAACTGCCGGTTAACCAATTAATTGGTTTATTTGAGCGGTTTTAACCAATTAACTGGTTATGATGATCTTCAATTAACCGTTTAACCGGTATATTGAAATAACCTATAACCGCCCATCACTAGTTCACAAGAACCTTCCACCTGTCTTTTTCCGGTGTTGCACCACACCACCGGTATGTGTTTGACAGCGGACCTTCCTTTCTTTCTTTCTTTTTCTATCCACTGGCTTGTACCTTTGTATCTCGCTCCCCAGAGCACCTAGAGTCTTGATTTTTCTTTTGTTGGATTTGTCTTTGAACGTAGAGTGTCATAGGCTGTTGAATGATAAAATTTGAAGCATATTTTGTCGAGAAATTACACAAATTTGTCTGCGTATTTACCCGTACAAAGCGTTGAGCGACGCGTCGTATTACATTGGTTACCACCACACTCCTGTAATGTAACTCCTCCCACTTTGCATTGCGGATTGAATACTGCACTTCACGTGCGTGTGTTCTCGTGTTTTTTTTTTTGGACTTCAATTAGAGGAAATATTTTTGAAGAAATGAATCCGGGTCGGTAAATATTCACAAATAGAAAATATTAGTCACCATGAAGCATATTGCAAAAAAGAGGTCGCGAGTACGCTTTGGCGCGGCAAGTGCGAAGCACAAGCCTGTAAAACCTTTAAAAATGACCAATTGTCACCTAACTAAAAAATAATTCAAATAAAATATTCAAAGATAAAAAGGTCCGGTGTTGCTGGGAAAAAGAACATTGAACTAAAAAGAATAAAACAAGATTTTAAATTGAAGAAATCTCTGTTGTAACCAAACAGAATTCTATATTATACTATTTTATTCATGTAACTGACTGAAGCTGAAAAAAAATACATAATAGTGAAATTTAATTGTACTGCAACACTGCTGTCATCCAGACTCTGATCTTCATTATGCATAAGTAGTGATTTGTAACTCAGTTAATGTGTACATTAACAAATGAAGAAGAAACAGCCCCTTGATAAATTCATGATGGATACAGCTGAGTTGCAGTACAATCAATTTCACTATTACCTATGTATTTTTTTTCAGCTACAGTCAGTTACATAAATAAAATAGTATAATATAGAATTCTGTTTGGTTACAACAGAGATTTCTTCAATTTAAAATCTTGTTTTATTCTTTTTAGTTCGATGTTATTTTTCCCAGCAACACCGGATCTTTTTTATTTTTAAATATTTTATTTCCGTTTTTATGATGCGCGACACTAGCGCTGTCCAGGCCAGGTTACCATGTCTATTCCTCTGAATGATAGGAAGCTGACAAGAAGACCTAGATTTGTTGAGAGCATCAAGGCCAATCATATTAGTCAGATTTGTGAATTTGTAATCTTTTAGTATACCTAATGTTGAATGACAAAAGTATAATTCCATCACTTTTCCTCCTAGTCCAATGATTGGAGAATTCATTTGTCCCTTTCCTCCTCATATACCTCAACGTCCACAATAGACAAATTTCTCAGTGATATGACGCGGCAGATATATTACTCTTACCAATAGACCGTTTTTTTGTGACGTCACTCATTGCCAACTCCCTAACAACAATGCGCAAACACTTGCAAACACACTTCAAAAACCCTTGAGTGTGATCGATTGTATTGTTCTTGGTTCTATCACGATATCAATTCTCATAAGAAATACTCTGGAACGTTTCGATCATAAGTTCAAATTGAAAAATTAGGAATAAATAAGCAATTACGTGTTTATATTCAGAAGTGGGAAGTTCTCAAGTATTTCTTTATTTATTTCTGGTTTTCAAATCTGAACGTAAGATTGAAACGCTCCTGTGTATTTCTTATGGAGTTTTTTTTTGTTTACATACCAAGTTGGTAATTTAGGGTAAGATTGACAATTTTGACGGGCTGTAGGGTACGTTGGAGTAAACAGATGTGGAATTTGTGACGTCACAAAAAAACGGTCCATTGGTACTTGTTTATCAACTTATAGTCCCTGAGAAATTTTAAATCCTCGAATAATGTCATAAGAGTCGTTGCTTCCTGTGTTTTTCTGATGGGAGTCAACAAATTTGTAAGCTCCAGCAACGTTACTTGTAGGGTAGTTTTGCAAAAAACACTCACTGTGTGTGACGGTGACGTCATATGATATCTGTCTATTCTAGTAGTTTCAATGTTCCCAAACTTGTAAACATTGTAAAATTTTCAATTTTTTAAATCAAGTCACTTTCGTTGAACTCAGTTTCTTCTAAGAGAAACAAGATGTAAAAGGATATCAATTTCTTAAGAACGAATTCCCATAGGTGAAAGTATTCATTCTTTCTTCATTTCAATTAGAGTTGAGAAAGACCACACAGTAGCTGAAACGCGAACTTGAAATTTTTTAGTGCCAGACAATAACATTTTTTCCGAATTCTATTTAATTATTTTTGACATTTATAGGTACGTATTTGGGCGAGGGGTCAATCAGAAATTTCAGTCACGCTATTTTGCAAGGCGAGACGCTGACGTCACGGACTGATGATGTCATGGGTGAGGATTTCAACATTTTGCTATTTTGCCTTTCTTTTTATGAAGCCTTGTACTCAGTATAATAGGCTAAAAAAACGGTGGGGAGGCAAACAGCGGAACGGGTGAGGCTGTCGCGTCAATTGGTTAGGCTAATATACTCTTAATGTATACAGAAGACTATAAGGCTGAACGCGCAACCTAACCTACTGTATGTATAATGAATATATTAGGCTAGGAAGTAATATTAGAAGAGCAAATGTTGAGTGGAGTGTCTGGTCAGCCTAATACACTCCTATGCAGTAGACAAAAAGATTTAGTCCCTCTGACCTATACAAAGGGAGTATTTTGTAGAGCCCTACCTGAGGCAAGACCAGGCACTGTTAAGGTTAATCATTTTCAATTTTTTGCATACGCACAAAGACAACTTGTATAGGCTACCGCTACATGATCCAATGTTCTTCCTTGAAATGTAGAAATTTTTTTATTCTAAATAATGTTTTTTTCATAAATTCATTTCTACCTTTCTAGAATGAATTTCCGGAAAACTCTGCCACCACTTTACTTATGATCGTTTACCTTTCGTAGGTACTTCCACGCCTTTGAAGAGTTTTATTACATTCAAATCAGTCTGGATTATCTTCAGTTTACATCAATTCACTTCGCTTCAAGTTCTATTGCGCGACTACGAAATTTCCTCTACCGTATCCAACAATATGAACGCCTGTGATACCTACCTAACATACTTACTTTTCCCGCTGGAAAATTTCGCTCTTTGGAATTTTGTTTAAAAATCATTCCAACTTATTAATATTTTTAAATAAGGAGATGATTTTGTATTTCGAGAAATTTTGAAGGCTCTATAACAAAACACAACTTTTTTCCTTGCTTGTGAGTTGACAGGCTCACAAAATTTGCTTTTTAGCTACTCTCTCTTTATTTTTCGTTTTAGTGAAAGTTTTTATTCTACAGGGAATTACCACGCTGTGGCCTGAAGGTAAGCAAAACTTCGAAACTTTTACAAACTTTTACAAAGTTTATCAGTAACTTGTTGCCATTTTTCATAGGCACTGACTTAGTTCTCTTTGAATGGGTCAATAGTCACGGAGAATTTGCGCGATTCGAATCTGTTTCATCCCACTTGTGTCAAAGTAGGTACGTGTGTAATAATTCTGCATGCAATAATTCTTATTAAAAGATGCGTGCCAATAAAAAAAACGCAATTTATCTTTCTTGAGACCTGCAGAGTATATAGCTTCCACTTTTGCGGCATCATTTCTGTTATCAAGTACGCGAAATAAAAAAAACTCCTACGCCCTGATATTCTTTGTAAGGTAAAGATTTTTATTTTGACAGAAATTGGAAAGGATTAGGATGCGGTCGAGTTTCTAAATGCCGGGGCGGGTTCTGTAATTAAGTTCATTATATCGAGATTTTGAAAACGCCCGCCCATTCGCCAGGTCTGTTGTTCTATTGTGACACCCACATGCATATACGCTATGAATCGATAATAATCTATGTTTTTCGTAGTGGAGACTATTTTCATTTTTCTAGGAATCTTCACATCTACAGGGGTTTCACGACATTCATCCATACGCGACTGTAAATCGTCCTACATTTCGATGATTAGCCTTTACGCGGAAAAGTGGTAAGTTTGTTTCAGAGACGTAATCAAAAGACAATAAGTAATTAGGGGCCGAAAAAGGGTTAGGCTCCTATAAAATCCAGAATGCATACATGTGTCAGAAAACGACTCTTCGTATTCTTCTCCCGAATGTAATTTTAAAAGTCGATACACTTGAATTACGCGTCCGTAATTTTTTCAGTACAATTCTGTCATATGTTACTCATTTTTTACTCGAATTAAACGAATACCAAACCCATATTGCTATATTAAATACAAAATATTGTAATTTAATTGCGCTTACCTGTTACTCGTTCGTTTCCTTCCTCGTTATTTACTCGGTACGAAGAACACGAGAAAAATGTTATCATCTACTATTGTCGTGAACTGTAAAGTAAGACTAAAACTCCGTAACGCATCTGGATTAATTTTCTCGACTAGTCATGCGCAGCCTTTGCGTAAACATAGCTCCCATACTTCGGCAGTCTGCACAAGTTTGTATTTGCTGTACAGTTTTCATTTATTTACGATAGCAACGTAGGACCTTTCGCCTTTGACGTAGGCCTACATTTTTTTTCACCCGACGCTACGCCCGGTGACGGAAACGCCCAAAATTCCAAATTTCTTTTTCGTCTCGTGCGCTTAGTTTTAACAGTAGGTACCTAATGAGAACTACCCACCAAGTCGTTTTATGATTGTGTACTGTACGACTGTTGAATTACTTCAGTACCGGCGAAATGTGGAGAGCCTTTTGCCATTACAATAAATTTTTAGTGGACGATATAATGACATCCTAATATTAACCTTTTTCGAGTTGCGAAGACGACGCGACGATAACTTCGACTGTTGCCCTTGGAACTTGCGAGAGGGAATTCGCTCAGTTAGGTACCATGCCACGTGTGATCTTCGTTATTGAAGCTTGAAAGTTTTCGTCCGAGTGTAACATTCGGTAGACAAAGAAATTGCATCACAACCACGAAACCACATTTTCGATTTGAGCCATTTTTCATTTCATTGGCTAACTCCTATGCGAACTTATTCCAAGTCTTGTCACTTTGTTGCCATTTTAGACTTGAGACTAGTACCGTTCTATAAATCAGAATTAAAAAAATAATGACATCGACAGAAAAAAGATTTACCACAATAAAGGCTGAAACATTGAAACACTACTTCAGTGATAATCTGTGTTGCAGCTTGAAGTAGGTATGATTCTGAAGTAGATATAAAATATATCAACGCGGCAAACAAATCGGAATCTTTAGAAAGAAAAACTTTTGAAGTAAGACGAAAAAGCTCTTTGAAGTCTGCTATTTTTTAAAAGATCGCCTCGATGACTGTTTGAAGTACGGATGTTTCAAGAATCTTTCCTGATTTGCTGTTCGTTTAGAATATTTGAAAAGAGATCATTTCAGTTCAACATTTCTTTTTTTCCGTTCTTGACTTCCGTGATTATTTTGAACATTGAAAATCATTACAAATAAAATGACAATGACTTCATTTGTTAAAAATTGTACTTGAGCTCGTCAACTCCGCTTTAGCCCTAAACGCAGCTTTCAACGGTCATTAAAAAATAAATAAATAGAAATATTTTGAAATAAAAATCGTGACCACAAATGCATTTACACTTGAATAGAGAAACAATTGTCTCATTTTTAGTTAATTGGCGAAACCTAATTTCTCTACTTATTCATAAAAATTTCCTCAAAATATGATAAGTACCTACATATCATTCATCTTAATCACTTTTATTTCTGTCAAAAAAAAAAAAAAAAAAATCGTTCATATAGGTTTATAAATTGTCTCATTTTTAGTTAATTGGCGAAACCTAATTTCTCTACTTATTCATAAAAATTTCCTCAAAATATGATAAGTACCTACATATCATTCATCTTAATCACTTTTATTTCTGTCAAAAAAAAAAAAAAAAAAAAAAAATCGTTCATATAGGTTTATATTTTTGTTGAAATGGACTTATTTGGTCATTATTGATCAAATAATATCAAAATTAAACAAAACGAAACAAGACATAATAATAAGAAATTATAATAAAAGCAGTTGATTACAACCTCAAAATTCGAGCAGGAAATAAAAAGCAAATTATTTTTTCTTTCTCTGCAAACAATCAGGTTAATTGTACTGTAGAATAGACTGAAATAAAAAGTACCATCTTACAAAATTCTTTCTGAAACGTTAAAATTGATAATTCTTCTTCTCTTTTTTTAAATTAGATCGGGAGTTGAAATATAAATATAAACCTTGCCAAAAAAATAAAGGGGAGAAATTGCTTCCTTGTACTGAGGTTTTTTGTTAATCAATCATTAAATGAATTAAAACTTCACATTTAAAAGAACAATAGTACATTGAAATAATGTGATCATATTTTGATACCCTGAGACATTGATAGTAGATACGGAAATAGTGTAATTTGTTTAGTTTTCTACTATCAATAAAATGTACCGTAATCTACAAGAACAATTTAATAATACCCTGAGACATTGCTGTACAAGCCTGCTCAATACATTGCATACAGAGTTTCTTTCTCAAAACAAGCAGAAAAGAGATAAAATTAAAAAAAAAATATTTTCCAAATGTCAAAATAATGGTAGTACAATATATTTATTATTGAGACAGTTTTTTTCAAACAATGTAAGCTTCCATTGGAAAAAAGCGGTTGAAATTAGCCACGTTTTTTTGCATCAAATTAACAATACCAACACAAATTATTAACGAATATTAATAGTATTAAGTATACAGTATAGGTAAAATGTTGATCAAACATACGTAGCAGATAAAGAGATCAAAATTAAGAAGCAACTGTTAATCATTTTATTTACAACAATTTTCAAAATATCTGCAGTGTTATTAATCCTAAGGGCCCTAGTCTGTTTAAAAAGTCACAAATATTAAAAAATTAAGAGGAAAAGAATTTTGAATAAAGCTTGAGAATACAATATTTTATATTAATAAAAAAATAGCAAAAAAATTCACATTATTTTAAAACAAGTACACCTAAATTACAAATGCAAGAAAACAAGAAAATACATTATTTTTTCATATCAAAAGTCCAATTTTTTCTTCAATTCTTCAATTTATGAATTGCCTGAAGGTACAAGGTTTGTTCTTGTGATTCTTGGTCTACTCAACTCGAGTTTCATTTTTTTTTTTTCTAGGAAAAACCATACTTTTATTACACTTTATGAATTTTTTGGCACATGCACTTCAAAATTGAAACCTTTCCCAAGTGGGAGTCGGATACTTATAAAAACAGTAGGGACTATGAAATAAACATAAAATTCATCTTCAATAAACAAACAGCAATTACTAGCCAAATTCTCACCATCAATCCTCGCTTAATAATTCTCCCCAGTAAAACAAGAATTGAGAATAATATATAAAATTATTTTTACAGCGTACAACATTATATCTTTTGACAAAATACAAATCTTTTTAAAAATACATTCTAATTCAGTTTTTGAGTGAGATATGAAATAGGTACTAATTGGAATTTACTCATCACTAGGATTAAGAATATGCAAGATATGGGTATGAAATAACGTTATTACATTATGATATACATACCAGCTGTTTCCTGGCATTCCTGGCCTTCAAGGTTTTGTTTTTTTTAAATTTTCTGCAGTTTACACAGAATAGATTGTTTCCAGATAAATATCCAACACAATTTTGAGACCTGCTGAAGAACAAAAATCATTAAATATTTTATTTCTTAACTTGAAATGAATAGTAAGGAAATTTATTATTTTTTTTACTTGCAGCATACTGCATTAGGACAAAGATTTATTGTTTCCATAAGATCAAGTAACTCATGTAAATGATCAAGATTGTCAATTTTGTCATAATCAACAAAGGCGGTTGTTACATTACCAAGAATCACCTGAAAAATTATAGAAGATCAAAGAATAGGCTAGATTGTTTTTTTAATTTATTATGACCGTGATTATGAGCTTAGCAAAATTGTGTTCACATGTATGAAATGAAGTTGGGTTGATGTAGGAAGTTGAATATGGTGTGGATGGAGGTAAAGTCATCTGATAGTGCCTCAGTATGATAGCAAGGAATGGTTAAGAAAGATGTGTTGAACAGCTAGATAAGGGAATGGGGTCAGATACCCAATAAGGGCATGAGAGAGGTGTGCAATGACAGTTTCTTCTCTGTGTGTCAACAGATTTGAAATTCCAGCATGGGATAGAAATATCTTCAATTTGAGTTAGCTTGTTTAATTGTGATTTGAGATTTGACCAATGAGGTTGATATGTTTGGAGAGATCAGAGCATGGGGGGAGAAAGAGCAGTTGACTCATGAATGTTGGGTAGCTAGTTTGGTTGCTTTGTTTGCATTTTTATTTCCCAGGATATTGTGACCAGGTACCCAGGTGAAGAATAATGGTATGAGGACAGTATGAAAGGAGGCAATGAGAGTGTAAATGCAATTTGGAAGGGATGAGGTGCAGCTGGAGATGGCGTCAAGTGATGAATGACAAATTGCAATAATTTACAAAGTATCAAGACTACTTCTATAAAGCTTACTTTCACAGTTAAATTTCTGTGGACATCAACTTTCTTCAGTGGTTTGGAGAGACTTGAGGGCCCATGAACTAATTGTACTCTATTTTCCTCATCTTTCATGACAATTTTAGACCATGAGCTTCTGAAATAATAATCCTTTTATACTTCAATTCAACCCAAAGAAGGTCCTGAATGAAGTTAAAGAAAATGAAACAAATTAGGTCAAGTTTGAAGAGCTGATTTACCTTTGGAAATCAAGTTCTTGTAGAATATCAAATGTGAAGTTTGAAGAGTTTGGTTTTTCATCAGCTGGACTCTCTTGCTTTGATACATTTTTGCGAGCTTCTTCTAGCGGCAGCAACAGTGGACCATCCAAATTGTCCTCCAAACTTGTACTCTGCTTTTCAAGAATAGAATTTGTCACCTTACTTTCATGCGTTGGAATATTTTTGCAAGCTTCTTCTAGTTCTTGTAGAGTATTAAATGTGAAGATCAGAGGGGTTGGTTTTTCATCAGCTGGACTCCCTTGCTTTGATACATTTTTGCAAGCTTCTTCTAGCGGCAGCAACAGTACACCATCCAAATTGTCCTCCAAACTCGTACTCTTCTTTTCAAGAATAGAATTTATCATCTTACTTACATTTGTTGGAATATTTTCGCAAGCTTCTTCTAGTTCTTGTAGAGTATCAAATGTGAAGATCAGAGGGGTTGGTTTTTCATCAGCTGGATTCTCTTGCTTTGATACATTCTTCCAAACTTCTTCTAGCGGCAGCGACAGTATACCATCCAAATTGTCTTCCAAACTTGTACTCTTCTTTTCAAGAATAGAATTTATCATCTTACTTTCATGCGTTGGAATATTTTTGCAAGCTTCTTTTAGTTCTTGTAGAGTATTCAATATGAAAATCAGAGGGGTTGGTTTTTCATCAGCTGGACTCTCTTGCTTTGATACATTCTTCCGAGCTTCTTCTAGCGGCAGCAACAGTGTACCATCCAAATTGTCTTCTAAACTTGCACTCTTCTTTTCAAGAGTAGAATTTGTCATCTTACTTTTATGCGTTGGAATATTTTTGCAAGCTTCTTCTAGCGGCAGTATTCCATCCAAATTGTTTTCCATACTTGTATTCATTAGCTTCTGCCTTCTTACTTGGAGAGTGGTAATAAATCTTCATAATATCAACTATTATTCTCAGGTTCAATCACAACTAGGATTTCCAGCTGCTTAATAGTTCTATTTGAGTGATTGAGTCTTACCGCTTACAACGCAGCAACGTGCCCTGGTGGTGATAAAAAAAAACAACTCAGAAGAAGTAAACAAACAACAGGCCACGTCCTCATGCGATCACGTGCGGTTCATTCACTCCGTCACGCTGCTTGCGGCACGACCACAAGCTCGACTCTCATCTCATTCGACGTTCTCTTGCTGCGGATCCCGTATTTCGTATTATCAGAATTCATGTTCAATTCGGTAAAGATTTGACGATTACTGTCATAGTGTGTTTGATGTGAAGCGAGAAATTGAGAATTTCGCGTCTATCGTTGTTATTCAAATTCTAAATTTTCTCGAAATCGCTTAAACATTGAATAGAGTTGTAATTTTTCTGAATGAATATCGTCCTCTCGAATACTCGGTCGTTATCTAGTTCGGTTTAATAATTGTTTTTTACATGATTATCGCGTACAATGGTGAACTTGACGTTCTCTAGATATTGTTTCGTGTGATCGATGTAAGTTGATATTCAATTCATAATTATTACGATAATGTTACGAAAATCGTACGAATGATAGTGTGTTTTAAAGTTCTGCAAAACTCTTATCGATTGAATTCCTTGAACTGTGCAAACTTGTCTTATGTTGATACACTTACGAATCCTGTTTTCCTAGTACATATTCAGTCGAAAGAGAAGTGTAACACTATCTGTCTTTCTCCGTATAGGTATTTTAAATGTATTCGTGATGTATGGTAATGGCTGATTGTCCATTCACAAAGGTAGCAGTTATGCAATTGTTTTATGAACTAAAACAAAAATTTTCTACAATACCCGATCAAGTTGTTTCAGACTTAATCGTCCAGGTAAACACAACAGACTACATTCTTCTTCCTGTACTAACCCTGGCGTTTCCATAATCTTTCTGTAAATTTTTCCTTTCGTTATCTACAATTTGAGGGTGTTTTTTAACTTCCTTCGCTAACGCTATTTTATATTACCTAATATCCGTGTACAGTATTTTAGATGAATTACATAACATCGGGTGATCGGGTTTTATTTTAGTCCACCGCCTCCCAGGTTACCGTATTATTATGTTACCTTGCACCTCTTCTATGAAGATTCGAATTGAGACAATTTCAGAAGCTATTCTGTGAATTAGCTTTGTGCGAGTTACCCACGATCGGTTATGAATAGGTCACGACAGATTTAACGCTGCGTAAAAAATTTTAATTTCAATACGATTGTTTGTTGAACTCAATTTTCGTCTGTCGCTTTCACATGTCAGTGCGACACGAGTAATAAACTGTATGAAGTCCGTTGTATTAGTTTCCAAGTACTTACCGAAGAGTCGTTTCGCTTTTGTCTTTGTTTTGTTCTAATTCGCTGCGTTGTTTATTTTTTTTTCTTGTTTTTCTCGCGATGAACGAGAAGAGAATAGCGATAACGTCGATACGCTCGACAGGATTGGTTTTGTAGAAGAAATTGATGAGAATTTCCAGGAATTGGATCTTTTTTTTTTTTCTGAATGTCTTCGTACGGGTCGATTGTTCGCCAATTTTCCGACCGGTTCACTCTGAAGCGAAAACTCTTGCCCGCTGGCGCTGTACAATAGGCACGTAAATGTTTTGCGAATGGGAGAACGCTTGATTATTTACCCGCTGTGTTTATCGACAGTCAATGAATTTACGTGCGAGTCAGAGACCTTTGAACGAGAATTACTACGAAAATTTTCAAGTCTTGTAGGTTTGTGCAGCTCACTTCTGGAAACTGGCGTCACACTCGTGATTATTTTTCAGAAAGAGTACATAAGATTAAAGTGTGGATCTGCGGTCGAGAAATGTTTCAATTTTCTACCTTTTGATGCTTAAAGAGGCCTCACAAAGGGGGGTCGATAGTTGTGATAACCGAGTTCTGTACGTGTTGTACCTAGCTAAAATGAACGTTTTTGTGTAAACGTTTGGAAGTATTTTAGATGCGTCCCAAAGCATTGAATGAAGACATATAGATCAGTTTTTAGATCGTACAAATCATATGAGATATTCTCGCATCTTGGGGGGCGGGGATAAGTCTAGTTTAAGACTGGTAAAATCCTAGTATAAAGCTATTAAAAAGCTACTATAAACCTATTATATGAACTGGGCAAGATGAACTCTCGGGGTCAACTCGAAATTTTTGAATCACCGAGAGATGAGGGTGAAGGGGGAGAGGGCACTCGGAAAACTTCGAATTAGGGGTCAGGGCAAAGTAAATACATGAAACATGTCAAAATGTTTGACTTACGTATCATGTCTGTTACTGTTAGAACTCCGAAAGGAATCTTCGCCCTTATAATGATTCGATTCGCGACAAGAAGTGAAGATGCAAACGAAATTTGTTGAACGATCCAACGCTTTGTTCTCGTAATATCGATGACCACAGCTTCTATGCAAATCAATGCGTAATTCTTAATCTAATACGTTCACGTACACCGTATATATCTCAGTCACGTATGATGATAATCCCAATCTTACACTTATGTCACATTTTCTTTCACAGAAAGAGGTCCTATGGGGGAAAAGAAGAATGCCAAAGAATTTGTCGAAAGCCCTGCCCTCTCATCAACTGCTGTCAATGTTGGGCAAAAGACTCCGACTCCAGTCGTAATTAGTACTTTTTAGAGAAAGAACGGTTATGGTCGATTCACGACTTGAATAGTTTGAAGCCCAATTCATAGAATTCTTTCAGCTTAATAGCAAAATTCTTCGAGTTCCGTTTTTTTCACCTCTCATGAAACTTATTCGAACCACGACCAATTTTTTCAAACCCTCCCTCCCCCCCTCTTCATCCTTCCAATGCGATTGTATTCATGTTTGTAATGAAAATCAGAAAGAAGACATGTACTACATTTTCTACCTTCTCGTCGAGAAGTTGGTCCTCTTTTGTGACTTACAGTTCTATTTTGTAGGTGTCTATAAAAGTTTGATAATTAATTGGAACGACTGAAAAGATGATATTTGAGCTAGAAGCATATCGGTCAATGAACATCGCGCATTCATTTGTTGTTGGAAGAGTGAATATTAATTTTGGTGCCATAGGTCAGGAACTCAGCCTACAGAAGTCTCGGTCTCATGAACCAATATGAAAAAGAGTAAACATCATTATCTTAAGGAAGATCTCCGAAGGACTTCTCATTGTTGTTAGTTACGTAATTCATGATAGCTAGTTCAAGTTTACTGCGACCACTTTCAATTAGATCTAATCTGGGAATGATTACTGTCGTTGGCATTGATGGAAATGAGCCATTTCGTTCTTATTAGAAATCAATGCTGCTTTTGATTAGATATCATGCTGTCAATGAATCTATCTTTGCAGTGTTTGAATGTATTTAAGTGACAACTGAGAGCCGCCAAGAGCCATAAGTGGTCCCAGGAAATATTACCTATCAGCGGGGTCACATTGACTTTGTTCCCTACAACTTTTTCGCGAATCCGAGGCCAGGGGTGGGGGGAAGTATTCTCTCACCTTTCTTCTTCTTGTGTCTGTAATAATTGTGTGAACTTTCCGGCCGTCTATTGTCATTTGAAATTTACAGAAGCCAGTGAATAACATGCACTTTTTCTAAGCCTGAAAATACCTTCTTTTATGAAAAAAATTCTAATGTAGAAAAGTTCAACGAAAGCAAGATGAGGATTTTCTATCTTTCAAGCTTTTTGGATCTTCTCTTTGGGAAGTAAAAATGAACCAAGCCGCTTTGAGATTGTTTGTAGGTACTTACAGGAGCAAAAGGAGGAAAAAATGTGACGAAGGAATCTTGCTGTCTGTCGGAGCTTCAAGCCTCTTCCTCTAATTGTTAGATTGTGCTCATTGTATTTTCTTCTTGCCATTTATGGTTCTTACACACTTCCTTTCCTTTCTAAAATGTCTCGTTGATGAGGAGGCGAAGGAGGATCCTCAGAATGAATCTTCGTTTGTGACGTCATCGATGACCCTGACCGTATTTAAGAACGTGGAGAACACTTCGAAATATGACCCTCTGAAAAAGAGAGACTTGGGAAAATATCCAATTCCCGTGCGGTGAAAAATTTTAAGCTGTAAATCTAAAACTGAGGAATCTGGCTGTTTTGAGCGTGAGCTGGTCCCAGGACTAATTTCACATCTTCAGAAACGTCCGCATCCGATATCAATGACTTTGACCTGATTTAAGGACTTCGAAAATTTTGAGTTGCGACTTCTTGTCGGAGGGGGAGAAGTGTCTGAAAAAAATTGGAGGTATGAACCTCTGTGAAGGTGAACTCAGAGGAAGGTTAGGCTCTGTATATTCAAAATAGGCTATAACTTGAATTTCTTCTCAGAGCAAGAAGCTAGGCTACTACTCAGATGAACTGAGGCCCACAATCAAATTTTAGATTACTCTTTCAGTGACAACGCGTTAGGTTCAAACTTGATGAATTGCTTGTCAAGAAAAATTACAAGTTGAGGAAGACGTGACGTCATCAAGGTCTTTAGGGTTAGAAGAAGATAGAAATGGAACTCGAACAAATGATGAGCATAAGAGCGTGATATCATGAAAGTCACGCATCACTTCAAATCCTTGAAGACGAGGGAAGGCCGAACATGAAGAAAGTGACGCCATCAAGGAATCTGTCTCGTAGGGGGCGTATCTTGACGTCCTGCCGTCCGGTGAAAACTGACCTACGTGGTCATCAGTTCAAGACGTCACAGCTCGAAAATCGAAAATTTTCAAGTTTGAAAGTCAAAATTTTTTCAAAATCCCGGGAAAGAAAGAAAACTTGGAAAAATTTTGACTTTTAAGCCCTACGCAGATTTCAATTTCACATTGAGGTCTCACTATTAGAAGCAGTTCGACCCACAGGTTCCCTGCGTTCCTCGTTTAACTTCGTGCTTTTGGTTTTTATCTCTTTGGAGGTAGGGCTTGCAGAATTTACGTGTAGGGTGAAAGAATTTTCAAGACTTTCAAAAATTTCACCTGAGTAAAAAGAAAGAAAAGATGGGTCATCACGAAGATTCAAAACAGCTGAGATGACGGCTTTCCTATTGCCATTCCATAAAGCTGCAATGGCCTCCTAATAATAATTTATTCCTTCTCGAAATACCTTCGTTCGAATGTTACGTCTCCGAGTTATTCATTAGCTTCTAGTGACGTGTAACGCGTTCATGACAATATTCCTCTCTCCCTTCTGTAACAAAACATATGATATTGTTAAGGTACGTACGAATTAAGTTCAATTTATTACTTCATATTGCACCAGTTTCATCGTATCATAAGAGCACTTTACGTAGTACATCAATACTAGTACTTCATAAGTTGAATTTGAACTCTTAAACCGATCTCGGTTCCAAGAGCCACCTCCGTTAGTCACCCCTACCTGAACCACGCTGATGATAAACTGTAGTACATTTGTTTCGATCGTGTGCGCGTATAGTATTCGCATTATCATTCTTTTCTTTCAAGTATTCAATGTTAGCGATAAAAATTATCTCCTTAATTTTACAATTCAAATAGTGCGCGACGATATTTGAAGGTTGCGTTTGGTTTTTCTGATTGTTCCCGGTCTAGGTGGAAAGTGAGCATGAACTACGGTGTTAGTAGGTCGTCACTATTCGTTCGGAGTCGTGCTGAAATAAAACGTATCATCTTCGCTAGAATGTATTCTTACGATCCCAGCAAACCGAGCAAAGCTTTCATCAATGGAGCGTGGGTGGATGCTAAATCTAGTCGGGTCTTCGAAGTTTTGGACCCCGCAACGTGCCAAAAAGTAGCTGTCGTACCTGATATGGATGTCGAAGACGTCAAGAGCGCCGTTTCAGCGGCCAAGGAAGCGTTCCAAACTTGGAAGACGACCACGGCAAAAGAACGAGGTATCATTCTCCAAAAGTGGTACTCTCTCCTGGTAGAGAATCAACAAGAATTAGCGAAAGTTCTCACTCTGGAGGCGGGTAAGCCATTGAAAGAATCGGTAGCAGAAGTCAACTACGGTAATGCGTTTGTCGAGTGGTTTGCCGAGGAAGGGAGACGTTGCTACGGTGAGGTGATACCATCGCCCGTGAAAACCAGAGAATTAGTAGCAATCAAACAGCCCATCGGAGTGGTTGGTTTGATTACACCGTGGAATTTTCCTCATGCAATGATCACGAGAAAAGCGGCAGCTGCTCTAGCGGCCGGTTGCACATGCGTTATCAAGCCAGCCGAAGATACACCACTTACAGCGCTAGCCCTCGTTGAGCTCGCCGAGCGTGCAGGTGTTCCTAAAGGCGTAATCAACGTCGTTACTTGCGCACGACCGAATGCCGCCTCTGTCGGTAAATACCTGTGCGAGAGTCCCGATGTCGCCGGCATATCTTTTACCGGGTCGACGGCCGTAGGAAAGTTATTATATCAGCAGTGTGCCCTCGGCGTTAAAAGAATCGGTCTAGAATTGGGTGGTAATGCGCCCTTCATTGTCTTCCAAAATGCTAATCTAAGTCAAGCCATAGAAGGCGCTCTCGCTTCTAAATTTAGAAATTGCGGGCAGGCCTGCATCAGCGCTAATCGATTCCTCATTCAAGAGGAGATATTTGATAAATTTGTCAGTCAATTAAAGGAACGCGTGTCTCGTATGGTTATGGGCGACGGTAAGAAAGATGGTTGTGATCTGGGTCCGTTAATTAATATGGATCAAGTTACGAAGGTCGAAGGCTTGGTACAGGACGCAGTTACCAAAGGAGCCACGGTGGTGGCCGGCGGCAGCAGAGCTAAGCAAATTGGCGAGCGGTTCTTCGCACCGACGATACTTACAAACGTGACCCCGCAGATGCGTGTTTATAATGAAGAGATTTTCGGACCGATCGCCGTTTGTATAAAATTCAAGAGCGAAGAGGAAGCAGTCGAAATCGCAAACAGTACCGAACGCGGCTTAGCGGGTTATTTTTACTCGAACGATATTTCTCAAGCCTGGCGCGTAGCAAGACGTTTAGAAATGGGTATGGTCGGCGTTAACGAAGGGCTAATTTCGCACGCTGAAGTGCCGTTCGGCGGAGTCAAGGAATCTGGTATCGGTCGCGAGGGATCCCGCCACGGCCTGGACGATTATACTTACATTAAATATATCTGCTTCGGTAATTTGTAAATACCTCATAGGTTTAATTGTGTTTGAGATTTTAAAATTATTTGTTTTTTTTTTTTTTGTTTTGAGATTACCAATATGAATAATCTGATCTGTGTCTTCCGCCGTTGTTGAAATAGAACATATCTCAATTGTCTTCCTCTTTTCCAATATGAGCACCTTTGCTGAATGTTGTGAACTCAATTTATGATACATTTTTTCCTCGTGGCGTACCTAGTTGTAGTAAATTCAATATAGCTTTGTCCGAAATTATGTGAAGTACTTTACTTTTTGAAATGAAGCGATAGGTATCAAACTTTTACTTCTATGAGAGATGACACTTCATTCAGGCCTTTTTCTTGGTAAATTGGAGATTTAGAATGCTAGTAGGTCCTTTCACGTTCATTTTTTGATGCATAATGTTAGGTATGGTGAAGCAGAGGGGATGATGAATTGATTCAGTTGATAGCAATAATGACGCAGCATAACTGAGAAATTGAAATGGGAATCAATACTACCAGCACAATCCAATAGTTGGATGCAAATATAGCCGTGATGCCAATGTTCGTTCCTGAAAAGTTGATACTGCTCAGTTAATTCGAGTTTGATGAGAATAAAACTCGAGTCAACATCACTAATTGCAGATCTAGTTTCAAATATTGAGGCAGTTGCAGAGGCCAACATACGGTGCGTAGTTGAGTCGGTAATGCTTCTATAGTCGAACAGATATCCTCAGTAGCTTTCGGTCTGGGCTTGCCCATAATTTTGAGAATGTATCCTCGCCAAGGGCAGGGGGACCCGACGGTTTCCAGAAAACAGCAAACGTATTGTTGAGTAAGGAACGCAGTGCACAAAGAACAATCTAGTTTATGATGAAAAGTATTGAGACACTGGAAAGGCGATTCTGGTGATTTTTTACAGTGGTCATCCCACAGAGACTGGTATTTGATCACGTTTGTTTCTGAGAGCTCTGAAAAATATTGAAAATACCATCTACCAACCCTAATATCGTTATTTTTCTACAATACTACACTAGCGCTTCTTAATTTGAAATTACAAACACGGCCAATCGAACTGCTGGCGCTCCTCGCGGATGACTGGTCTAATGCCTTTGTTACATCGGATTACTTCTCTCAGTTTGTTGAATGAAATTGAAATATTTTGAAGACCCCTCCCTCCTCACCGGTTGACATGTCTAAATACTTCTAAAAAAGTCTAGGAGAATTTAGGAAATTTTCTGAGGCTCGCCGTCTTAGCAGTTGATGATATTTGTTGGTTTCCAAGATAATTGGGTCTGATTTCTTTCTTTTCGCTTATAAAACGATCTGCGGGGGCGTTGTTGTTGATTTTGAGGTGATCATGGTTTCTTTCTTCATAACACAGCACATTGATAGAATCGACTCTACCTTAATGTATGGAACAGAAATTGTAGTCCTCCTAATTTCCTATAGAGTGAATATAATTTTATTTGTCTCGGATGAGTTTTTGAAGATGATCGCCTTTCCGACAAGCTTCCGCAAATATAGAGGGCGTTTCCTTGCGTTTTATTTGCGAATTTTATATTTCAGATGAGCAGCATTTTTGAAGAAGTATAAGAGACAGAAAGAACCTGGCAAAGTCGAAGAAAAATTGGAGAAGTTTTTTGAGATGAAAATTTAGTACATGACAGAATTCATAATTTGATGCTAGGAATTTTTCAAGTTCTATTGGTTGGTGCTTAGAATTTCTGTTAAGCCTCTTCCTCTCATGTGCAACTCACCAGTCATCATTTTCTCAAGTTTCTCATTTGATATGTTTGAGGTCCAAGGACGTTTATTATATTGTAGCCTTAAGATACTTGTGTTGCTGTGACTCTAGTAGAGGAAGCTCTACGCTAGCGCTCTTATTTTGGCACATGTACACTGAGTCTTTGAACACGTTTCAACAATTGTTGAGCGATCCGATTCCATTTGGTTAAATGAGAAATGGTGTCAACAAACATGTTCGACGATGTTGAAACACTGAGGGTTCGAGTTCCTGAATGTGATCAGATCCTCTCAGAATCAAAACTTGTTAGAAGGTCGGTGGATGGTGGATGTTTTCCTCCAAATAACCCTCATGAAACAGGTTCCCTTGAGGGAGAAGAAAATTCAGAAAATATGAGGAAGCATTATTCAACACAAAATATATCATGATGGACCCTTGAAATCAATCAGAATTTTGATTCTTTTTCAAAAATCATCTTAGTCCTCTACTAATGTATCAGAAATTGAAGACGTGTTATAGTGATAAATCATTAATTGGTATCTTGATGAAGTATTTACCAGAAAACTTTAACTTTGCTCGTTCAGAATTATTCTTGACATCAAGAAGTAGAAAACTACCCGCCCCGGTCCGCCACTAGGTAGCCTTTCAAGCTATAATTTAATGTAGGTTCGGGTCATGCGAGAGTGATCTGGGACGCAAATTAGTGTCCTCTAGGTTAATATTTTCTCACCATATTCAAATCACGTTTCTAGATTGTCCTTGTTATAAGTAGAGGTAAGTAGAGGTCATTTAGAATAGGTAGAGTGATGACAAAGTTCTTTGGTCAGGCTGAGCCTCAGCTATCTTTAGGTCAGTTTTCACTTGCTATATTTTGGCGAAGCGCATATGAATATAGGAATGTGTATTTGGAAATGACAAGAGCAAAAATAGACGAGAAAACGGTCCAGTTTCCTGTACACCAGCGAGCATTGTTGATATACAAGTGTGATTCTCCATTCTTAGATAGCCTTAATCAGAAAGACGTGCCTGTAAGTCAGATAAAGGCAGTGCGTTGCCGTTCTGTCTTTTACTACTGTATTTGGTGATGTTCGTAATACTCTTCAAAAATCAACTTTGGATTACAGAAGAAGGCTCGCGCGAGGAACTGATGTCATGGGATGGCTGTGGTAGATTTTAGGCTGCCCTGAATGTATAAGAATCAGTTTGGTGAAATTGGTTTGTCGTGGTTGGTGTCCTAATGTATTTCTGGTTGACGCATTTATTGAATACTTGGCAAATCAATAGTAGGCACTCCCTCCTCCGAACGAGGCCACACTCAAGGAAGTGAGGCGAGGAGTAGCTTTGATATAGCTCCGTGTCTGGCCATATATTGGCAAATCGGATTCTATCAATGGTAAGTAAGTTATGTGTGATATGTATGGGTGCTAATGCTATAACAAAAGTGCTATGAGAGACTGTAATTTATACTCATCTTCTATGCAAAGTTGTAGATATGATTTTATACGCGTACAGTGCGATCAAAGAAAATGTGTAGGGCTCAGAGCTGTGTCATTTTCACGTGTATTTCAAATGGTTGACGTCACCGCGAGACTCAAAAGCGTTGACACTCCCGGCTTCAACCACCGCTGAATTCGTTCTAATGAGCTCACCGTTTCCTACGTCCATACATCTTGGATTCAGCTGTGGTGCCCAATGTATTTTCAGGATAAAAATCTCATGAGTTGGCAGACCCATTCAGATAGGGCAATGTAGTTTGGTAACGCTTAGAATTATGAGCAACCTCAGGTTGAGGAATCTTGGGCGAGTTTTACAATACAGAGTTATTTTGTAACCCCGGGTTATTCCCTCGAAACTCAAGAGATAATTAGTTAACCCGTGAGTTTATTCCGTCACGCAGCGTGGACTGTGCATTGTAAAATTAGCCCTAAGGAGGAGAATTGTTTGTGGGAACCCGTCATTCCAGATGAAACTGAGATAGCTATCCAACAGTTCTGAACAATCAGTCCATCATGATGGTTGTATCTTATTCAAAGTTGAAGTCTGAAGCTCAGTATTTGTTGTACTTAGCAGCCTCTGACCGCTTGGTTTGTATTTGAGAATCCGCAAACGAGGTCGTATTACAGTTCACAGATCATTCCAAATATGATTCAACTGGGTATTTCATCATAATTCTATTTGTCTGAAATTCCTCGTGCAGATCTCGTTTTATTATTGTTCTAGCCTGATATCAACCCGTCGTACCAACCCGAATCTAGAAATTGAGAGCAAGAGTCTCGTATTCACCTCGAAGGTAGATATTTTTCAAAGTCCGAAGGTCATGGACGTTCCCCAAGAACTATGAAAGACCCTAAAAAAGTTCAAAAATGGCAAAATGTTCTGTATTGATTCATCCTCCAAAAAATGAATGCAAGATATTTTCCTTTGAAAACATTGATACTCATGAAGTGGTTACGAGAGCTCATGTTCTGATATCTTTTTTCTGACAAAAGTACCTCTGACTGATGCACAAGTAGGGAGATGATGATGTACGTATTTCAATATTTTGCCTTTTTTTTTATTATGGGGAACAGCGCCAAACTTGTAGTCCTTTCATCGGTACTGATTCAAGACAATCATGAGTTGAACTGTCGGAATCTTGAGTTTTTTCATTTCGTTGTGTTTAAAACATTGCTCTATCACTTCTTGAAAATACTTTGTAGTCGTTGAAATAAGTCCTATAATTCTGAGACATCGTGTTAATCATCGTTGTGTTCATCGAATATATTTGAACGAGTTCAATTACATTACTGTCCTACGTTAGCGGTAAAATTGATGAAGTCATATTTTCTACCTTATAATTCTCTGAACTCTTGAACCGATCTTCGTTCAACCTCTCTATTTACCCCTTACCTGAACCACGCTGATGATGAATTGTAGTACATCTGTCTCGATCGTGGGCGTGTGCAGTATTTGTATTATCATTTTCTTTCAAGTATTCAATATTAGCGATAAAAAGTATCTCCTTAATTTTATTATTTGAATAATGCGAACGATATTTGAAGGTTGCGTTTGGTTTTTTGAATTGTTCTTAATTGGTTTTGGTGGAAATCGAGCTTCAACTGCGGTGTTAGTAGGTTTTCACTATTCGTTCGGAGTTGTGCAAAAATAAAACGTATTATCTTCATTAAAATGTATTCTTACGATCCCGCCAAACCGAGAAAAGCTTTTATCAATGGAGCGTGGGTGGATGCGAAATCTGAGCGGGTCTTTGAAGTCTTGGACCCTGCAACGTGCCAAAAAGTAGCTGTCGTACCTGATATGGATGTCGAAGACGTCAAGAGCGCCGTTTCAGCGGCCAAGGAAGCGTTCCTAACCTGGAAAACGACCACGGCGAAAGAACGAGGTATCATTCTTCAAAAGTGGTACTCCCTCCTGGTGCAGAATCAACAAGAATTAGCGAGAGTTCTCACTCTGGAGGCAGGTAAGCCATTGAAAGAATCGTTAGCAGAAGTCAACTACGGTAATGCGTTTGTCGAATGGTTTGCCGAGGAAGGGAGACGTTGCTACGGTGAGGTGATTCCATCGCCCGTAAAAACCAGAGAATTAGTAGCTATTAGACAGCCCATTGGAGTGGTCGGTTTGATTACACCGTGGAATTTTCCTTATGCAATGATCACGAGAAAAGCGGCAGCTGCTCTAGCGGCCGGTTGCACATGCGTTATCAAGCCAGCCGAAGATACACCACTTACAGCGCTAGCCCTCGTTGAGCTCGCCGAGCGAGCAGGTGTTCCCAAAGGCGTAATCAACGTCGTGACTTGCGCACGATCAAATGCTGCCTCAATTGGTAAATTCCTGTGCGAGAGTCCCGATGTCGCCGGCATATCTTTTACTGGATCGACGGCCGTAGGTAAATTACTATACCAGCAGTGTGCCTTCGGTGTGAAAAGAATCGGTCTAGAATTGGGCGGTAATGCGCCATTCATTGTCTTCCAAAACGCAAATCCAAGTCAAGCCATTGAGGGCGCTATTGCTTCTAAATTCAGAAATTGTGGGCAGACTTGTATCTGCGCCAATCGATTCCTCATTCACGAGGAGTTATTCGATAAATTTGTCAGTCAATTAAAGGAACGCGTGTCTCGTATGGTTATGGGCGACGGTAAGAAAGATGGTTGTGATCTGGGTCCGTTAATTAATATGGATCAAGTTACGAAGGTCGAAGGTTTGGTACAGGACGCGGTTAGCAAAGGAGCCACGGTGGTGGTCGGCGGCAACAGAGCTAAGCAAATTGGCGAACGCTTCTTCGCACCGACGATACTTACAAACGTGACCCCGCAGATGCGTGTTTATAATGAGGAGATTTTCGGACCGATCGCCGTATGTATAAAATTCAAGAGCGAAGAGGAAGCGGTTGAAATCGCGAACAGTACCGAACGCGGCTTAGCGGGTTATTTTTACTCGAACGATATTTCTCAAGCCTGGCGCGTAGCAAGACGTTTAGAAATGGGTATGGTCGGCGTCAATGAAGGGCTCATTACGCACGCTGAAGTGCCGTTCGGCGGAGTCAAGGAGTCCGGTATCGGTCGCGAGGGATCCCGTCACGGCCTGGACGAGTATACTTATATTAAATATATCTGCTTCGGTAATTTGTAAATACTTGATAGGTTTGATTGTGATTTTAAAATTAGTGCGTAGTGCGTGATGTTTAGCGCTATTCGTTCCAAATGTATGACTATGTTTCAAGTATTTTTACCTCTCAGAGGTGGGTAGCAATTCAACAGAAGTGCTACAGATTAAATGATTGTTAATGAATACAACGCATGGTGAAACTAATTACCAAGGTCCTTGAAAATCTAATAAGTCATTATCAATAAATTTTTTTTTCATGGAGATTCCCGTGTAAAATCTGTTATTTACGACAATACAGTCCTATCTAGAGAAAGAGGAACTGCAGGAACAGCAAGCAGCAGTATTATGTGACGTTACTAAGAAATCAGTTTGTGTTTGGACCGGTCAACGGTTAGCGTGCCCACCGTTTGAACCTCTCTCTTTTAGTCCAACGTTCACTCTCTCAAAGGATTATTGATAAGGAAAATGGGTGGGATCAGTGATATTTCAAAGGGAGAAATAGAATTGATCGAACTTGTATGGAAAAAACACTATGTAGAAGAAAATTGTACTCTGTACAAAATTCTTTCTTCTTTGTTTTTGCGTCAATCCCCTTCGTTTCTGAGATACCTTAAAAAACGTTGAAGATACCATCTACCGCTGGATATTCAACCCTGGTCTCGGGAGTCACCATGAAGATTATCTTAGCTTTTGGATTCCTGCTTTCAGTCTAATAAATGGAGTGGACATACTTCCAATTCCTCGTGTTCATCTATTTGATTGACCTATTTTCAAAAAAGGTTCGAGTTTTCAAGGAGGAGTTAGGAAGAGTTTGGGAAACAGAGCTTCGCTATATTGGCGATTGATGCCATTAATTTGTGACCTGGTTCCAAGGAAGGACTTGAGCGTCCAAATATCAAGCGGGAGATACGGGTCTTCTTGCGTCTTGTAGAAGACCCTCATCTTCAGCTTGATATTTGGACGCTCAAGTTTCTTTCTTGGAATCAGGTCACATTTGTTTCTGAAATGATCAGAAACAAAACTATTCTTGTCTTCGCTGAGGATAACTATTTAGTCGAAAGCGCTTCGTTGTATTCTTTTCGTTCTCTGCGGTTTTGTAATTAGTTACTCGTCAGAGTATTACTCCTCTTGAAGAAAAATATATTGTCTGGGGTTTTTGCAAGTTTTCCCTCTGACATATAAAGCTCGATGTCCAGGATGTTCACGACTTCTGTGAACCCCTTCCTTATACCCAACTCACCAGTCAATCTCAAATTTCTCTCTTGATTTATGTGCGAGATTTAATGACGTTTATTTTGTTGAAACCTTAAGCTGCTTCTTGTGTTGCTGTGACACTTGTCGAGAATGTTCTACGCCATGGCGTTTGAGTCTGAGAACATGTCTCGACTACTGTTGAGCGACCCGATTCCATCCGGTTAAATGGAGTCTGTTGTCAACGAAAATGTTCGATCATGTTCAAAAACTCTGGATCCAAGTGCCTAAATAATGACTCAGTTCTCAACTCATGTGATAGAAACTGAAGGCTTCCAGAAAATTGGAACTTCGCTTGTTCTTGATTTTCCTTGACCATTATCTGGTCGCCTTCGAATGTATTCCTTGATGTTGGTTCAGGTAGCCTTGTGAAAAAAGAAAGACGGTGCACGAAATACGTGTCGCAATACTCTACAAAAACCAACGTTGATGTATGGAAGAACTAAGAACGCAACTGACGTCCAGGGATGGAACCGGACAAGGCTGATGCGCGCACGTAGCTCTGGTAGATTTTAAGCTGCCCTGAATGTAGGTATAAAAATCAGTTCGGTGGAATTGGTTTGTCGTGGTTGGTGTCGTAATGTGTTTTTGATTGACGTATTTATTGAATACTTGGCAACTTGTGAGTAGGTAAGTTATGCGTAATATGTACGGGTGCTAATGATGTGACAATAGTGCGATGACGTCCTGAAATGTTATAATTGTCAGCGGTTGTAAATATTTGGTGAATATATTAGTATTTGTCTTGTGTACAGTTCACTGTAGTAGAATTTAGGAGCGAGGCTCTCATATTCCCCAAATGTGGAAATTTTTCAAAGTGCCAAGGTAGTGGACGTTCGGGCGTTCCCCAGGATTTATGAAAGACCCGGAAAAAGTCATGAAACATGTCAACATTTTTCTTGTTTGCGGAAGATATTTTCCTTTGAAAACGCTAATAGATGAAGTGGCTAGGATGACTTTTCTTCTCACGATATGAGAGGAGAGTTCATGTTTTGAAGTCCTCTGACTGATGTACATGCGGGGGGGTGATAATGGGCGTATCGTTCTCTTATCATAGTTTTGATTCCTTTTTGTGCTGATCTGAGAGAAGTATGAGTTTCACTATCGAAATCTGTGTTTTTTGTTTCCGTTATTGTTGAAATATTGCTTCATCACTTTTTGTAAATACTTCGTAGTTGCTGAAAGTTCTATAATTCTGAATTTCGAGTTTATCCTCGCTGTTGACTATCGGATATATTTGAAAGAATTCGGTTACACTTTCCTACGTTAGCAATTTACTCGCTAGAATTCATAACTAATGTTTTCCACCTTATAATTTTCTCTTTCACCAAAATACTATTCTGCAGGGATGATTTATATCGTATGAATTTGATGGAATGAATAAGCATCTACACGTCTATAGTTTCGCATCTTTAATTTTAAGCATGTCGTCAGTTTTGTTTTCTCTCTCTTCTCGTCTCTTATTTCTTTTCTTCGCGGAATTGTTAATTTTTTTTCGACATTTAAAATTAATTTGTTGCATAAAATGTGTTTATAACGCGCGCTATGTCGATTCTGAAACGTTGCCAGTCTGGTCAGCTGTTATCTTGTCTCTCGCAGATTTACTGGATCGCATAATCTACGAAAACTCACGCCGAATGTACCGAGGTATTTCTAGATCGCGCGTAGATGAGGAAGAGAATTGATGGAAATAATAAATGCATACAGGTGAGGTTGAAACGAAGTGACATCTCGTAAAGACGTTCTCGTATATATGACGATGAATTATGTGAAAAATTTACGGTTAATTGATCGTATATCCGCTGTATCCGAACGCAAAATTTAACGGTCGAAGTCTCTGAACTTGTTGGCAGAGTGAAAATTTGGTCGAAAAATTCGTCCGATGAAGTACAGAATTACCATTTAAAATCGCGCGCGTAAATCATTTTGATTTTGAAATACTTACTTACAATTAACGCTCGCTTGTAAGCTTTTTACAGTGGTCAGGTCGAGAAGGTTGGGGGAAAAGGGTGAGCGAGAAAGTATGTACGGAGCCGTACATCGTTTTTTCGTGTTCGGTTTTCTTGCTCGATAAATTTCATACTCGCGTACGTTATGTTTCTTTTTCTGTGTATTAAGATCATTTTCGCTGCATACGTACTTCATTTGATGCGCGGGGCTCGTATAATTTATTGTTTTGACATTGCGGTCAATGTCAGAACGTATGCAGATAGTGTAGTCTACTGTATGCGATTTGATATCATTCTTTCATGCCAGAGTTGAATGCTCTTCGATCTCGTCATTTATACGGCGTTTTAATGAGTACTCACATTCGCTAGGTTCGCTGTAGTTCTATAAATGAACTTAATGTCTTCGCTAGAGTGAGAGACCGAATTGTCGTGACGTCAAAAGCTCCTTAAAGCGTAATAAAATTGCCAATCTCATCCTAAATTACCAAGGTCCCCGAAAAAAATACTTTTTTTTAAACGGATTTTTCTTGCGCTCAAGGGAAAAGTACCTTAGGCACTTGTATGAGAGATTTATCTTGGTCGTTGTAAGCTGATATCGCAGTCTCCCTTAACATTGAGTCGATCAAGGGAAAAGTACCTCAGTTACCGATTTCAGAGATACTTTTCTACTGATCGTCATTCTCAGATCAGTAAAAGCCCGTAGAAATCCGTAAATGGCGGATACGGATTTTTGAAAATGTCATCTAGCAGTGTTGTGGCCTCAAGGTTTAAAGGTATGTTGATCAATCTGTGTATAGAAGATCGAATGACAGCAAATTCATTCGCTCGTGACCGACTCGATACCGGGCACGATCAGTCAAAAGTTTTAATAACATGACGCTACCGCTGGAGAAAAGGAAGACCTCATGAACAGCTTTGAGGAGATCGAAACTATTGGAGGAGGTACAATCAGTCCTAGTGTAAACTTTCTGAACGAACAAGACAACTGTGGTTACAAATTCATTAAAAAACGGAAGTGTCGTTATTTTATTTATTTTTTCTAAATTTGATATGGAATACTTATCAACCGGATGGCGACGTATTTTTTGAATTATTCGTTCACTCGATTGTATATTTTCAGTTGCCTGATGATAACCGACTTGCGCAGTTGGAATCGGTCGCTCATTTAGTGTATTTAAATTAACGAACATATTATTTCGTTACGTATTAAAGTACTGTACCTTCTTTTGAATATCTGTTAGATGTGCAATTCAAGTATGCGTTCTTTTTTGTAAATCGATTTGAAAAGTAGACATCGGGCCAGATTTTGCAGGTATCTTGAGAAACGTCGTGAGAATGTTTCCAAAGACCAATGAGAATTCAAACGGTGCTCTCGGTGAGACCAATTTTGTCTCCAATTCAACTCAAATGTTCTTGAGTCAACGTCCGCGTCCGGGAGTTTCTGTGAACTGCGTGACGTGACGTGTGGCGCTTTATGACGTCATCAATGACCTTGACCTTGACCTACTTTTGGGACTTCGAAAAATTTCAATTTCCAGCCTTGATTATATCAGGCCTAGCGTGCAGTATACTGAGAAGAGCCCAGCCAACTCATTTTCTGAGGGGGTATTTTCGCCCCAACGTGATCGCGAGCGTGGGAGGTTGCGGGTTCCCCGCTGCCATTGCAAACCTGCAATGGCCTTCAATTTTTGTTGAGCTATTCGACTACTCTCTGGGTCATCAGCCCGCGAAGAAGTATTGTAGGTTATTAGAGGAGTGGAAAGTAGTAGGTAGAGCGTTGGAATTGGAGAGTGTTGGAAACTGTTTCTGAGTTGTTGCATAAGGAGGAAGAGACGTTGAAAGTTAGTCGTTGGTTTTGTAGGGCTGGGTATCAAAATAGGTGTTGTACTGTTAGGTTATCTGTTTGACGGTAGTTGCAAGATGGAAGGAAGAGATTTAGTAAGAGGTGAGAATGAGTTAGTCGGATGTGGCCAATTCTGAGGAGAGATTAATTTCTTCATGACGGGAATTTCTGTTTGAGGAGGACCAAGAGGTAGATTAGGTTTCTATAGATCGGAGCTTGTGTGCGGTAGGAGAGTCCAAAAATGATGCCACGCATTCAAAATTAGGGAACGGTAATAGTTATTTAGATTGTATGATGAGGAAGAAGATGGATCTGTCATCTTTGGTAGGCGGGTGGCTTCCTTGGCTGCACGGTCAACCTCGTCATGTCCAGGGAGACCAATGTGGCCAGGGATCCAGGTGAAAGTTATTGTTGTTCTGATGGGAGCAAGAGTTTCAAGAATGACGTGCATGCTCTTATATTGGTAAGAGTGAAGAAAGAGAATCAATTGGTAAGATGTAATTGTGTCGTGAGTTGCGAAAGGCAGGAGTGTATAGCACCAAGTTTAGCAGTATACTGAAGCTGAGTTACAAAGTCTTTTAGCGGTAATGGAGTCATGGATAGAGAATGCATAAGCTGTTCTAGATTGAGATTTAGAGCAATCAGTTTCATATTGTGGGTATTCTGCGATAATTTCTGAGATTAGTCTTCGACAGGAATGATTGTCCATTTTCGGGGTATTTGCGAGGTCGAGTCCGGTAGAGGTGGGGGGGGGGGGATAATAACCACGAAGGCGTCGATAGGTTGAAAGGAAGGAGAGGTGAGAGTTTGGGGAGGTATTGAAGACCGGATTTTAAAGTGGAGAGGAGGAAGGAGGAAGTTATAGATGTATAGATTGGAAGGTCAGGAGTTCAAGAAGACGACACGAAGAAGTTCGCAGTCAGGATGAGAGTGTGGAAATGTAGTGGTGGTTGTGCTGCTTCTGCACAGAAGCCTAAAAGGGGGGAAGTATGGAAAGCTCCAAAAGCCATGCGTAGGGTGAATGCTTGAATAGTATCGAAGAGTTTGATTTTGGACTTACTGCATTGGCTGTAGATTGTAGCGCCGTAATCGAGTTGGGAGCGAATAAGACTTTTGTATAGTTGGAGCAGGAGTTTGCGGTTACATCCTGTCCGGGTGTGGGAGAGATGCTTCATGATATTGATAGAGCTTAGGCATTTAGCTTCAAGTGACTTTATATGAGGCATCCAGGAGAGTTAAACCCAGGAATTTATAAGAGGAGAGAATGTTGATTTTCAAGCCTTGAAGAATTGCCGGATGAAGTGGGGTCATAGGGCGTCAGTGTTTTCGAAAGATGAGACCTGTTTTATCTGAAGAGAAACGAAAACCACGGTCAGGAGCCCAGGAACCGATATTATCAAGTGGTTTTTGGAGGAGGTGTGCTGCGAAGATAGGAGGGAGAAGCCGTAGTCATCTGCAAAGAGGCGCTGGGTGAGTGGAAAAGAAACACATTGACTGATATCATTGATCGCTATTAGAAAGAGGGGGACGCTCCAAACTTCTCCTTGAGGAACGCCATTCTGGATGGTTTTATGAACAAAGAGTTGGTCTTTTATTCTGACGGTAATAGTTCTGTTGTAGAGGAAGCTTTGAAGCACCCTTTAGGTAATCCAATTTACCCTTTAGGTCTATCTGGTGTAGTTTTTGGTAGATGTAATGGCGCCACGCAAACGCGAGGGAAGGCTTCCTGAAGATCGAAAAAGATAGTGTGGAGAGAAGATTGGGAAGTTCTGTGTCATTGAATTGTTGCTGCAAGTCAGATAATGCTTGTAAGGTGTTTCGGCCTTTCCTAAAGCCATATTGGCAGGGAGCGAGTACATTGTTAGAGTCGAGAAATCATGTAAGTCTTGCCCTTGAAATCAATCAAGGAGTCGATGGAAAATCTCAAATTAACTGTAGCTGTCCGACTGATTGAATTTTCAGTTTATTAAGTTTTAAAGTAGATCATATTTGTCGATCGAGTTTAAAAAAGGTAGAAATATGTATATTATATGCCGGTGGCTCATCACTGAATTATGATTCTAAATCAGGTTCTGAAATGGGATGTGTGAATGCTATCCAAATATATAATGCTTCCTATAATTTGGGAGATTCTTTACTTCTATCTGCTGCTAAATTGAATCTTTTGCTGCATCTTTTGAATCTCTATCTGCACACCTCTACCTCTCTCTCTCATCCATCCTATTTATCTTATTTCAGTCAGCCCGAATGTCCTTCTCCTTACGCTATTATCTGTTCAGACTTCTGTCCCGTTCCTTAAATCTCAAAATCTGTGAACCACTGTAAGCTTCGTTGATCGTTGTACAAAAAGTTGTTGAATTGGGATTGCAGATGGAAATATAGAATCTGCTGGTGCCGAGTTACCTTTTTAGGATTTTCAGGTTCAATACATCGGTATGTATAATCCACCCCATCTATTGAATTCCCTCCAGTCGTTCATCAGCGACTGACCTTCGCTCTGGATTTCCATAATAGGAAACTCATCTGTGTCCTTGAGCGATACTTGTACGACAAATGTTTGTGGAGGTTTCAGCTGGAAGGAGATCTGCTTTTTCTCGCCATATACTCCTGAAGTACCATACTCAGAGAGCCGCTTCTTTTCACCATTCATAGAAGAACGTCTTGCTTTGCGACTGGAAACCATACCTTGACCAATCATCATTCTCATCCCTCAGTTATGAAACATCATCTGCAGAAAGTTGTCTTTGCTTTGTCGCTGGAGGATTACATATCACCATAGTAATCACCCTTTTTACCTCCTCAAGATCTATGCTGGTTGAACTTTCTTGTCTTTTCATCTCCATTTTCGGTACCATCGGTTACAAAAATACAAAACAACAACGAAAAATATTGCAAGAAAACAACGAGCCCATGTCCTCAGGAGCTCAGCAACCTTATTATTAGGCTTAAATCAGATTCTAACTAGTGATAGGGAATTCTGTATTTTTTTTCTCATCAGCTGCTACCAAGGACTGATCAGAATACATTTTACCGTTGATTGATGTACCAATGGGCAGTGTATGTTCATTTTTTAATGGCCATTGCCAAGAATGAATCAAATGCCATATTTTGATGGATGATCCATCGGAAAGACTATGTTCATTTATTCAGGGTTTATTGCAACCGAGCCAATTGTAGTAGAATGCATGATAAAAGCTACGTTCCTGCCCTGTCATACATTCTAAATTAATGTGGATCGTACCCATGAGGATGCCGTTAATTTTAGCCGATTGTAGGTTCGCTAGCATCGATTGAAGAAAAACACTGACAATGACAGCCGGGCAAACAGAGAGTTTAATACAGTGTATTTGACGATTTTAATGTTTTTCAAAATACGTATCTCGAGAATGAAATCGATCAAAAACGAGTTCGAGAGAGTATAACTTGTAGCAAATAGAATTTCTTTTCTAGTGAGGTCATTTTTCTCAAAATCCGAGGGCATTTCTCTTTCTTATAAGAATAGCATTTACATTGTTGTTGTTGTTTGCTTTATCCAAATTGCCAAGGTCCAATTGGAATGTAGTATACGTGTTAATATGTTGAATGGTGAAAATTGAGTCATTCGATGACTTTTTCCATATTCTCAACGATTTGAGTATTGAAGAAAGTTCTGTAATATATTTGCTTCGCTGAGTATTTCGAGAACGACTAGAATCAAACTTATATGTGTTAAACTTTGGAATACATTTCACCAGAATAATAATTATGAAGATTGCGTGATCTAAAGATTACGCTCAGGGAACAAGCTTATAATTTTCCAAAATATTTGAAAATGTTGTACAGCTTGGTGCCGTTATTTCTCGTAAAATGCTTTCTTTGATATTTTAGCGCTTGTTTCTATGTGTACAAATTTCGAAACCAGTAGATATTCTAATCTTCCGTGCGCCTCTTACTAATTTTCTGTGTAGACCTACAAATTAATGATTTATATACGCGAACGTAAGCTCCCGACAAACAACGATGTACAGTGGTGCATCTTTTTTTTTGCACTCGCGTAAAAATTATTTGGCCGTATGCCCGTGTCGACTCTCCTTTTTTTCTTCTCTCATTTGTATACGCTTACATAATTTGGTGCATTCGTTAATTCTTTGTGTTTCTCTCTTTAATTCCTTGCAGACCGCTTACAATCGTAAAGAATGCGAAAAGAAGCTACGAGAAGCTCTGAAACGATCTGAATTGCATTCGTATCCGGTAAACATCATCGACAAGATGACCGAAGGGAAGGAACGTCCAAAGACTCTTTCTATTTCGGGTCACGAACCGAATGCCGCTCTCCACTTGCTCAATTCCAAATCGTCTCTACCTCACGTCGAAGAAGTTACGCAGTCGGCAGTCACGCGAAATAACCCCGCAATGGGCTGTCCTTGCGGCAAGCCGACGTCGCGACCCAACGAAGAGCAACAGCAACTGGATTCGATAGGTTACCACAAAACGGTTTTTTCGGATAGCAAGCCCCACAGTCCGTCAGGCGGGTGCTCGACAGACCTGTGCAAATCGGTACAGAATATCGAAATTACGAATAATCAATCCGAAGTATTTGTAAGTGATCTCAAACTCTGTGTTCAAAATGACACTTCCGGTTGCGAACGCACCAGTTTACAAGTTAAATATACGAAAAGTCCGACCGCCAGTTCATCTCAGTCCGCGCCGACTACGCCGTCGTCGGATCGGAATTTAATTGACTGTGATTTAAACGGTGATCCAGAGGTACGCAGACATCGGTCTTCTCTGGTCGTCGAGCGATCTCCTTCCGCCTTTCTGCGTACTCCTGCCGAACCGAAGCGGCCATCGACCTCGGTGACGTTAACGTTGAGGCCACCCTCGACCGAAGGTCATTCGTCTCCGGTTAGTATTGCGACGAACGGTGCCCAACTGAGGTACATGACCAGCAACTATAATCCGAGAGACGGTTACCAAAATCAATTGGAAATTAAAATCGGCGAGGATGGCAATCCGACGTTGACCGCGTGCCGATTGAAATCAACCAGTATCATTCCAACCGAGCAAACGAATTGTAATACGTCAACGCCGGTTGACGAGATTACAGATTTGCTGCCTGCTCTAGACAAAGCGTTGTCGCCTACTTTAGAATGTGAGTACACGTATTTATTTCTTACCCTCCTTTATTCTGTCACCGTTGTTAGTATTACGCTCTTAATCTGCTGTTATAATTTTGTCATCGTGGTAATTACGGCATTGACGTCACGATTTCTCGCCGCTTTTCATCATTTAAATCGAATGTGTGGAAGTTTTTTTTTTTTTTACGGATGTATGGATGATTATTTTGTTTTTCTTTTTTATGCTAAACTGGGAATTGAAAATAAGATGTGCTGTATGAATTGATATTTTTTGAGAAGTAATGTACTTTACTGACGTATACGTATCGCTAAACTCGTGTCAGAGTTTAGAGGGCGTTGCCTGAAGAGAAAGATTTTGTGCTTCGACCTTTGGGAAAGTGTGTCCTCCTAAAAATGAGTGACTCAAGTTTGAAAGTGAGTGTGTTATCTGCTTGCCAAATTTATTCATCTCATCCATTGAATGAAAATTTTCCTAAATTGTCTCACATTGGGACATTTATAAAGTTACACGGGGAATATTTAGGGGTACATGGAGCAATTTAATCGCTCTGTCAAGGGTTTGAAATAGTGGTCGAAGTTCTCTGAGGCGATTGCACCTTTTAATGAGTGGGTACATGTAAGCTACAATACCATAGGTCGTAGGCTCATTTTGCACGGATGTGGATTTTCATTTCAAGGTAAAATTCGTCAGCTGACCTCCTGGTGGTATCTCCTCAATGAAGTTTTTTTACGAGCGGGTGGATCGCCCTTCAAATTGTGATAGCGTGCGTGTGCTGGCAGTAAAAATCCAATGGAGTTGCGTACGCTACCGGTACCGACTTGGACATTTTCATAATCTTGGATATACAGTTAGAGGCCTTAGAACTCTCTGCTCTTCTTTTGTTAGGTGAAGATATTGAATTTTCCTCGCTATAGAAACGATCGACCATCTATAAGCTGACTAGATCCATTTATACAGTACACTGTATTTTGATGATTAGCCTACGCCCCTCCCCCCGAACACTCTATTATAAACCTAGTTCAAGACTAGTGAAATTCTAAGAAGGAAGGGGAGGAAGGGCTTCTCCGTCTATTATAATTCTAGTTTAAGACTGCGAAAATCCCAGTATAAAGCGATCAAAAAGCTAGTATAAACCTAGTATATAAAGTGGGCACTACGCCCGGACACCCTACTATGAGCCTCGCAGGGCTGAGAACCGGAACCAAATACCGCTACAGGAAGCGGTTATCCTACCGTATTTCCAGGCTTCTGGAATCGGAACCGAAAGGAACCGGAACCAAAAGGAACCAAATTCCGGGTTTGGCTTCTAGAACCAAAACCAAAAGGAACCGGATCCCGGAATTAGGTTCTGGAACCTAAATTCAATATTTTCCTCATGGGTACGTGCCATAATGTTATGAGGAGGAGAGGGTACCCGCACGTAACAAATTTAACTTCAAGTGGAGTGAAGAGAGTGTAATTAAAACTGAAACATAGAAATATCAAAAACGTCCGAAACGTAAGAACAATCAAAAACCAAAAGTCAAAAATGAAGTTAACCCAAAGGAATTGGATCCAAGATTTGGCTTCTATAACCAGAAGCAAGAGGAACCAGATCCCAGATTCAGGTTCTGGAACCGGAACTGAAAGGAACAGGATCGTGGCTCTACCTTCTGGAACCGGGACCAAAAAGAACCAGATTCCAGCTCTGGCTTCCGGAACCGGATCTCACAATTCAGTCCAAGAACCTTTATAACTGGAACCGCTAAACAAAAAATGACTGCTCCAGCCCTGGAGCGTAGTTTAACAGTAGTGAAATCATAGGGGGGGGGTCTTCTTCGTCTATCATAATTCTAGTTTAAGACTGGTAAAATCCTAGTTAAAAGCTAGTATAAAGCCATCATGAAGCTAGTATATTAACTGGGCGAGGTTAACTCGCAGGGTGAACTCGCAAGTTATTGAATTACCCACGGAGTAACGTAGGTGGAGGGCCATTTACAAAGTAGGGTGAAGAGGAGGAGCGGGGGGGGGGAGCTTTCAGAACATTTCAAATTAGTGGTCAGGGCAGAGTAAAGATATGGAACATGTCAAAAATTGGAACAAAAACTGATGGCGCAGTCCTAAATGTACCGTCAAGAAACCAGATGGAGTTGTTGCGAGGAAGTTAGATCCTCCTCTGCTGTGCTGCGGCCTCTTCTCCTTCATCTCTGTCGGCGGCATCTTCTACCCAGGAAGGATGCTGACCATTGTTATAAGAATTGTAAAATAAGAATGTTCGCCAGCAAGCGTCTTCTGGTAAACTTCTGTCGTTCAGCGAGGTGGAGTTTGGAGGCATGTTTTTCCTGCTGACTGCTTTTGCAGCTCGCTTAGTACTTCAGGCGCGATGTGAGGCAAGGCTGTGGGTTCTTGCGGGTATTCCTGCGCGCATTTTTTAATGCAAGAAGTCACCATCTGCGTCTCATTCTCATAAACACTGGGCGGATGAGGGTGCCGTGAATCTGGCAGCCCTCGCTGCCATCAGCAGCATTGAAACTTTACGGCACTCACAATTCGTCCGGTCACTGCACTCCCATGTCCGGTAATACACGTATTCGTCAAGGTGGAGCTTCTTATCAATAATCTTCGCAGGTATGGTGGCTCCTTAATAAAGCTAGGTGCGTCGAGTACTCCGATGCTAGGCTTGTAAGCTCAAATTGTTGCGAGTGTTATCCGCACAGAATGCTGTAAACTTCTTGCTCTCAATGGTGGAATTTTTTCGTTGAGAACCCAATGGCGTCTTGATATTATCTTGTGTCGGAAAAACGTTGTGTTAGAAAGATGTCGTCCAATCTTGACGGTCTATATTCATGTATTATGGTCTGAGAATTGAACTATCTGTATCAAAGAGTAGGAGAAGGCCTGTCATCGCACTAGCAGACCGTATGTGCCTTAAATTTATCGAGTTTGAGGAATCGAATATTTGATATTCTCTTGATTTTCTTACAGAGCCCTTTTTGCCTTTGTCCGTTCTTGAGAAATTGCTCGTTTGTTTCTTTTGGATGTCTTTAATTTAAGCGATGCAAGGGTAGCTCCGCAGTGTGTTTCAATAGGTGAAGTTACCCTCACTACCAGCTGTGATCCAGCCCCATTAAAGCTTGAAGTGAGATCGCGTCGACTGAAGCCATGCTAGTCTCTGTCGTCTGAGAGTTCTTAACAATCCTCTATCCCTTATCATTTTACTATTAGATATTTAACGTGATGTGTTCGACCGGCTGAAACCAGGAACGTGATTGTAGATGTCAGAGGAGGAACCGAAAGTCAGATTTGCAGAAACAGGTTAATGGCTATTTGGGGTGAGATTTTTCTGTAGTCTGATGAAATTGTGAGTATTGGCGCTGGGAACTAAGCAGTGGGATACGGTGTACAGGAAGACGAAGATGTGTAAACCTCTATATTTTAGTGTTCGAGAAGTTCTGCTATACAGTACAGGAAGGAGGTTATCAGAAAATAACAAGTGTCAAAAACACATGTCGTGACTCCGTAACAATTAGGAAAGAGGAGGTTAAAAAACAAACACATGTGAATACTTGAAAACGAATACATTATGTTTCGAGATAGACGCGATCAACGTGTACCGTCGTAATTTGGTGATGTTATTGTCGCTCTATGGCGGAAGCATGCCGACGAATTAATAGAATGCGAAGAAAGACTTGCGCGAGAAACTAGTATTCAGGGATTTGTACACGTATCAGTTTAGTGGAATCGGTTTTCTTGTAGTCGGTCGTCGCGGTTTCCGAGCCTCTATGTACTGCATTGTATTTCTGTTCCTTCGAGATTTGGTTCAATCATTAATGATTCGGGCGTTTTTGTGATCGAGATTCAATTATTCGAGACGTGTTTGCGAGAAAGCACTCTTATCGGTGGTGCCCGAATATTCGTGTGTGCATGGATTGCTCTTGCTGGTCTGGTAGTTGTATTTATACGTATCAAGCTTTTGATGTTGTATTGGTGAGTGGTTCACTGAAAGTATTCGAGGGATGATTTAAATATAAGTATCGTAGTGTTACAAAGGCAGGTTAAGGATCGAATTCAGGATCGCTAATCAATATGACTCAAGGTTGCCTGCGTATGCTGACATCTGTAGTCCGAGGGAACGGTAATGTTGAACTCATTGTTCTTTGGACCTGGATAATCAGCTAAGGCCCAGAATAGCCGATGACTATACTAACCCATGGATACGTCAAGTAGTTCGAGTCTGTCAGTAGTCAAGTGGAGTCTTGTCTGCTCCCGTGAAAAACTCTGGAGCCGCGGTTACTCAAGTGACGACCCCTTGCTAAGTTCCGGACCCTCGAGGTCGAAACTACTGAGATGGACTTCAGGTTAGGGGCAGGTGTCATCATTTAAGGAAGTCACTGAGGGCAAGGCTTAAGATGTGGGACTTCCGTTGTAATCGGTCAGGCAACGGGGGTACTGATTTCAGGAGTTCTATCGCTTGAATCCGAGGCCAGGGTCGGCCTTCTGGATACGGTGGTAGTGGGCTGACTCTGTGAACATTACAGGGCAATTGTGGGATTTGATGAGCTTGTAGCCATCAGGCTGCTATTGAGTGGCCGATGGGGACTCGAAATTACATGGATAGTTAAGGGGGGGGGCGACCAGGAAGCCAAGGCCTTGAGTTAGTCTCGAGAATTCAAATAGCGTGTGAAGGAACAGTCCAAAGTCGGAACGCGCGTGACCTCAAGCTGAGTAGTGCTGAAACGCATCTAAAAAATGTTTTACAGGAAGTTCAATGAAGAGGCGAAGTTAGGGGAAGATCAAAATTTAATAAGTGCAAGTGGCACTCAGAGCCCACAGATGATCCGAATTCTGTAAAAGTCGGTTAAGCAAGAATCAAACAGTCTATGTAATAAGGTCTATTGTGCAACTCTCAAAAGATCCTTTCCTTCAAACAGCGGTGGATCAAGGCACAATCATCACAAGCAACTGCTTGTGTCCGCGCGTCAAAATGTCCGCGCGTGCAAAATTTTTTGAATAAATAAAAAGAAAAGAAAAAAAAAGAATGAAATTTGATGCTGCTCACCTGCACGCGATCACGTCGGCGCCGAAATGCCCTCTCAGAAAATGAATTGGCTGGGCTCTTTTCAGTGTACTGCATGCTAGGCCTGATATAATGACTGTTGGAAATTGAAATTTTTCCAAGCCCCTAAAATAGGTCAAGGTCAATGTCATTGATGACTTCATAAAGCACCCGGCTGGAAATTGAAATTTTTTCAAGTACCTGAAGTAGGTCAAGGTCAATGTCATTGATGACGTCATAAAGCGTCACACGTCACTTCACGTCACGCAGTTCACAAAAACTCCCAGTGGAAATTGAAATTTCTGCAAGCCCCTAAAGTAGCTCAAGGTCATTGATGACGTCATGAAGCATCTCGGCTGGAAGTTGACATTTTTAAAGTCCCTAAAGTAGGTCAAGGTCATTGATGACGTCATAAAGCGCCCCACGCCACGTCACATCACGCAGTTCACAGAAACTCCCGGGCGCGGACGTTTCCTGAGGATGTAATCCCCCTAACAATACTGGGCCTTATATAATGAATTTATAAGAAAATTTTAAACGTGATGGGAACATTTAATATTTTGAAAGAAAAGAAAAATTGGCTTTACCACCACAGATTTTATTTATTTTACACACAGTGTAAGAGTACGACGTAACGTTTCGATACCTTGAGTATCTGAAGATGATACTCAAGGTATCGAAACGTTACGTCGTACTCTTACACTGTGTGTAAAATAAATAAAATCTGTGGTGGTAAAGCCAATTTTTCTTTTCTTTCAAATTATATAATGAAGACTGGACGTTGAAATTTTTTCAAGTCCCTAAAGTAAATCAAGGTCATTGATGACGTCATAAAGCACCCCGGCTGGAAGTTGAAATTCTTCGAGTCCCTAAAATAAGTCAAGGTCATTGCTGACGTCATAAAGCGCCATACGTCACGCAGTTCACAGAAACTCCCGGACGTGGACGTTTTCTGAGGATGTAATCTCCCTAACAAAATAGCGGGTTCCCCGCTGGAAAAAGGTCAGCGCATGAGTGTGCTTGTCTCCGCGCGAAAGCTAAGTTCATCGCTGTTCAAACTATTGTCGCGTGGTCGACTTTCACAGAACTCGGTTCATATGAAAACGGAAAAGTGTTTCTGTTGGCGTGTATATGTCTAGAGGTCATTCCAAAATTCTCGAAACGCTTTTTGTGAGAATCATCAAAGACCTTAACTTGATTTGGACACTGGGACAAATTTTACCCGTGGCGTAGAATGACGTCAACGATGACCTTGACCTGTGGGCTTACTTAGGTTACCATCGTAGCCCTACATAGAGTGTATAGGGTGGGGCAGAAAGATGTTACCAGTCAACCGGGGAACTCCATGAAATTTTCGCGGAATCCTCGCGGAGTTTTTCGTTCAAGTGGTAACATCTTTCTGCCCCACCCTGCATACTTTGAATTGAGGGTATTTCTCCCCCATCTTTCAAGAAATCTCGTTTTCCGTGTCAGGCCATGCCTTCCTGGACTTGTATTATTTTTAGTTCGACTTGTTCGCGCATGAAGTAAGCTTCACTTTCAGTGTTTCCCGGAAGGATCACTCTCTTAGAGAAGCTGTAACGCTACAATAGTTTGTCTGACGGCGTCATGAAACAAGCATTTTGTCGCGTTCTACCCTAGGCCAGACCAGAAGAAGCACAGGAACGCTCTAAGACATATACGTGACCCAATGCGTTTCAATGCATTGCAAAATTATGTTTTCGAGACTGAAGCTTGAGACTTGGGACCGAGACTCGAGACTGAGACTGGAGCTTGAGACTTGAGACTTGAGACTGAAGCTTGAGACTTGGGACTGACACTTGAGACTGAGACTGGAGCTTGAGACTTGAGACTAGCACTTGGGACCAAGACTCGAGACTGAGATTCGAGTTTGAAACTTGAGACTGAGACTGGAGCTTGAGACTCGGGGCTAACACTTGAGACTGAGACTTGAAACTGAGACTCGAGCTTTAAGCTACAAAATCGAAAAGAGACCAAACAAACATCAGATTCTATCAATTACGATATTATTGATACATCGACTTCTACATAAGGATAATCCAACGCTGCAGGTTCAGTAGCTTGAGTCTTAAGCACAGGTGTCATTCTCGGGTCTCAGTTCCAAGTCTCAATCCCAAATGTCAGTCTCGAGTGTCAGTCTTGAGTCTCAAGCTCGATTCTTAGTCTCGAGTCTCAATATGGAGTCTCAGTCTTGAGCCTCAAGCTTTTGTGTCAGTCTCGAGTCTCAGCCTTGATTCTCAAGCGAGGCCGGACTGGCCCGGGTGGCTGACTGGTGATCGCCAGGGACCAGGGCAAGAATAGGGGCCCTCGAGGGTTCTTGAAATGTATCAGTTATTGGGAGGGGAGGGGGCGAAAATTATCCGAGGCCTCGGGCAAATGAGCCAGTCCCGCCACTCAAGCTCGAGTCTCAAGCTCAAGTCTCAGTATCGAGTATCAGTCTTGAGTCTTGCCTCGAATGCCAGTCTCGATTTTCAATCTCAAGTCTTGGTCTCTAGTCTCAATCTTGAGTCTCAAGCATGAGTCTCTATCTCGAGTGTCGAACTCAAGTCTCAGACTCTAGTAGGGCCGTCGCCAGGGGATGACGAGTAGGTATTACCGCCTCAGGCGTCGCGTTTCTGTAGGCCTCGCGCCAGCGAAGGGGGAAAAAAGTAAAATTGTCCAAATTAGAAAAAGGTCTCATGTGAAAATTTTGCTGTAGGTCTCAGAGAGTCTGGCGACGGCGCTGAAAACATCTCATCTACATGTGAACCGATGTGTACAAAAATTTTATGCCCAAAAAATCTCGAAGTTGTGACTGAAAAGTTTTGGATCATAAGTCACCAATACTGATAAGAATGGAAATGCATCTGTGGGTGTGGTTTAAACGTCATTATTTTGTACCGTCAGCTGCCGAAGTCATGAGGATTCTTCATTCAGTCCCTCTTTTATATTCATTCATCCACTTACTTTCTTATTCATATTATAGGTACCAAATCTCAAAAATAATCCATCGTGATTCTTCTACTCGAGTGCGATGATGCAATAAAGGAGTGGTGTTGCAATTTTGCCTGAACTTTTAATTAACAAAAAGAAATTCATTAGTTCTCGAAACGGTGAATTTCAATATGTTTTTTTGGTACTCTCAAAGTTCGAGACGAATATATTTACACTACTTTCAGTCTGGCTCTTATTCTATAATTAGGTTACGTCATTTAACACTTTTTTTTTTTTCTCTCTTATGAGTATCGCAGTTTCTTTAATCGTTGACATCAGTTAAAAGTGTGACATGAAAAACACGAACGTACACAGTTGTACTGCACGTTGAATGCTGAGACAGTATAATAATGACGATGACGACAATTTTGCTGTGTAAGATTTTTTTGTGAACTGAAGTTTTTTTTTTTCAATATATCTTTTCATGTCGTATTTAATATCGTATTTTATGGTAAGAATGGAAGAAAGGGGAAAGTGTGAAGGTCATTATCTCATTACGTGCGATAAGAGGCAGCCCAGACACACGAGCGTATTTCCTCCTACGGCAGTATAAAGTTCTTTAGGTGCTTCGATAACTCATTGACAGAAACAAAACGTGTGTATACGAAAAGCACGAGGAAGTAAAGTGGACACGCGGTACTCCAATGCTAAAGTAGTAGAATGACATGGTTATTTCCTAATGAAATTCACAGTCGAGCATTTCTATTACGAGAGAAAATTGGGACAGTTTGTTGCGCTTCTTTTTTTATTTCATCGGATGTGAATCGAGGTGGCGCCTCTCGAGTTGTGTGTTTTGTTTTTATTCTATTTCGCGATAATCGAATAATCTCGCCGTGCAGTACTTGTTTTTCGAGTCGAAGAAAACATATGTAATCCTATTGTCTGTATAGTATTCTCACGAGCTGCGACCATTCGTTCCCCTCGTTCCAGCTTGGTACTTTCGTCTCGTGCATGAGAATTGCGGTATCTTCATCAAATTTTGGCGCACGTCCACGCAAATTAAAATGAAGTGCAAAATTTATGGTCAACTTGTATGATTGGCTTCTCTACGCGTCCGTCGCTTTCGGTTTTTCTGTTTATTAAGATTTTTTTTTTGCTAGTCTTTTTCTGTCTCTGGTTGACGTTTTTTTTTCTCCGGGGATATCGTTCTGATTTATAGATGAGAATATCCTTGGCGTTTGATTTGTCGTCGAGGTGATAGTTGTAGTTCGACGAGCAAAATTTGTGTGACGAATGCATTCATCACGAAAAATGGGCGCAAGTTTAGTCGTTGATAACAACTTGGTCATTTGGTACAAGCAGGAATGCTCTTTCCTTAGACAAAGTACCTATCCTTTCTGAAGTTCAGCGATCCTCCTTTTCTTGCTCAGACACTCATTCTCAACTGTTACCCTAGATCTATTCGTTTTACAATATAAAAATGGAACGGAGCGGTTTTAGTTGAGAAAGAGAAATTGACCGGGTTGGGTTCAGGTTTACTCGGAAGAGAACGGATCTTACTTCGAAGCCGGTTCTAAAAGTTCTCACCTTTTTGAACCTAATGGGCGAGAACTGCCGTGGAACTACATTTGGCGAAGTAAAAAGAATGGTTCGCAGTTTCTTTGATGACGACACTAATAAATTTCGAGGTAAAACGAATAGGCTGATGAAGAACCCCGGAATTTTTTTGCTCCAGGTTCAATAGTTCCAGTAAGTGAATAGACCTCCTATCTATCCTCTGATCTCTTTTTTTGTGAGATTATTTCATCCTCAGCGCATATCCTGAATGTTCTCTGATTGATACCACGCCATAAGATACTTTCTCAACGGATCTATAAAAATCAAGAACTATATTTATCAACCCATATTGTCTCTGTGACACCTAATTGATCAAAACAGAAATTTATCTGTAGTAGATCGCATCCCGTTACTGGTTTCCGAATGGATTTTCTTATATTTGGTCATCATATTCTTTCATTCAGTCCAGGTGATTACGTAAATGATCCATTATCAGCCTGGAATTACATTGATAGACGAGAGGGACCTTTGACGTAGCATCCCAGTAGTTAAACTTGGCTCCAGGAGAGGACGTCTCCTTTGTATTTCTAATGTTTGAATGGGTCGGTGGTCTACTCAAGATGATACCGGCGCGTTTGTCCTAGGGTTTTCACTTTCCCTCCGCTACACTGAGCCAGCTGTGCGTCCACCACGGGTGAATCGAGGAGTTGATCACGCGCCTTGAGGGGCTCTGTAATAGAAGATTAGTCTACTTTTGGATAGGACTCCTTCCAGACACACATGACGTGCGAAAGCACTATAAGGGGAAACACAACTATAGATATACAGGTTTTGGTCGATCGGTTTGTATAGTTGAACTTCTCGGATTTCCTAGGTAGATTTAAAATATTTCAAAGTGTCAATAAGTAGGCAGTAGGAGGTGTGCACCACAGTCACCCTGCGTAAAGGATCTGGATCTAGTGAATGCAGGTGACTGTGCTGCAATTGGAACCGATTCACAAGTGTGTCCTCGATGGTTTAGTCAGACTGTGACTTTTTCGTGGGTTTTTTATCTTGAAGACGTGTATTTGTAATTTTCTTCACCAATAATACTATGATACGCTGATCTAGCAAAGATGGTCCTCGTAGAAATTGATCTTGCCGTTTCTTAAATCGATGCTCAGAAAAGTATGGGTGAAGAGAAGGCCTGAGACCCACTGGTTACGCTTTACGGCAGATGAGGCCTTGCCTAATCTTAGAAACAAAGTACGTAAGGCATAAGACGTGACATATGATCTTTTTACAGGTACACCATAAGGTCACGTTCACGCTAAGTTACAAGACTATAAATTCGCGACCTGCCACGGCATAAATATACATGCCATCGACAGACGGAAGACAAACTAAAGAAGGAAGAACTTGCTCGAGTCCACGAGTACAGGAAGGAAAAGACCAAGGGGAGGACGTAGAAGGTTCTTGAATGTAAGTTTTAAGAGAATTGTTGCGGGTGAAGTGAAAACGGTTGAGGAGGGTGTTGTATTCTTGATGGCTGGCTGCTACGACTTCCTACTCTTCGAGCTTATTCATCGGTATGTCTCTGGTAGACTCATTAATAAGCCTGACGTTCATGAGGTCTTTTTAACTGGTGTTCTCCGACAGCCGAGAAAGGAAAATCGTTCTTCCTAAACGCTCGTATCTGTTCTTCGAGGTGCGTTCTGATGCCTCTGCCAGTCTGGCTGATTTATACAGCGTCACATGAGCTGCTAGAGATTTCGTAGATCCCACACTTCTCCTCGGGCAAAACTGGGAACTTTAGTGTGAGACGATGATCTACCCTTCACAACAAATTCAAAGCAGGTGATCTTAGTATCTTCGAAATGGTTGCTAGACCGAGGGAAGGCCTACCTGAGTACAATAGGCAAAGAAAGCGTTGTTTTTTCTTGAGAATTATGACGGAATTTTTCATAAATAGCCTTGTTGACGCTGAAATTGACTTCGTTTTTGAGAGCGAGAGCTTCGATGGTGCGACGTTCCCTCTGATATGTTTCATGTCTTTACTGAGGCCCCGATCCTTAAATTGAAATTTTGCGAGTGCCCCCCCCCCTTTCACCCTCGTTGCTCCGTGGGTGATTCAAGAATCTGCGAGTTCACCTGTCCAGTTTGTATTCAGTTTAGGTACAGCTTTGCTAGTTTAAACCCAAAACGCTGTATAAAAGGATCTAATTTATACAAGCCAAGGAGGAGGGTGAACGAGCGGAGCGGGTGAGCTCCCTCTCCAAAAGCTATTAGCTTGAAATATTTTGAACTAGACTTATACTAGACCAAGGAGTGTGCTCTCTAAAAGCTATTCTAAACTAGACTTATACTAGATCAAAATGAAAGGCGAATGAGCCAAGCGGGTAAGATCCCCAAAAGCTATTAGCTTGAAATATTCACAAAAGAGAAATGCAACCACCCTAGTATGTGCTGACACGGCCACACTGACATTCAACAGCAAAATACTTGTACATATATTGAGAAAGAAAAGACCTTTATTTGGCTCCACCAGAAAAAACCTGTTTTATCGGGGGGTCACCCGGAGAAAACGTCCGCCGTCCGGGAGGCAACATGACCTTGTGACTTGGAAACTCTTCCAGAATAGTGCAAAGAGAGGTTCTAGCCTAGTTTGAGTCCAGTATACTGTTTTTCAAGTCCCCTTCCTCTTGGAAATCGGTGAGTACAGCCTGATCAAAACAGCTCCTCCAGGTAATTAGATATGCAATACTTCATACGCCAAATTGCTTAGCCCCTTCAATGAGCCAGATATGCAATACTCCGACCACCACCCCTTCAATAAATTCTAGGCAGTGCTGCCAAATCTACGGATTTTGTTCCTCAAAATTATTCTTTGGATTTTAATATAATGCGGATTTCTTGTGCTCCAGGGAAGAGTACCCTAATTTCTTTTATGAGAAATACTTTTCTCCTGGTCGTTATAAAGCGATACTGCAGTCCTCTGCAACATTGAGTCGATCAGGGAAAAGTACCTGTTTTTTGGTGTGAGAGGTACCTTTCTTCTGATCGTTAGTGATAGATCGGTAGAAAAATTGGGGATACGGATTTTTGAAAACATCATCTGGCTCTGATAACATGATTAAAATAGTTCCTTCAAGTAACTTGATATGCACTACTCCATACGCCAATTGGCCTAGCCCCTTCAATGAGCCAGATATACCACGTTTCAAACACCATAAGACTCATAAAACAGGTTCCCTGCCTCCCTTCATTTAACTCCGTTAAAGAATCCGTGAGTTTTTTTTTAATAGGAATCGAGCGGAGGCGGTACACCATGGCGTTGAAGGACTCAAATTCATGATTGAAGTGGTGGAGTGAGCGATCGTTAGTGACGTGCGGAGAGTAATGATCAAAGGAGTGCACCGAGGAGACGGTACGGTTCAGGAAACTGAGGACCCACTTAGTTCCAAGATGAATTTGATAGAGGGAAACCCATTGTCAAAAGTTCTGAGAGAGAAGATGGAGATCGACGGAAGAACATTCCCACACGCAGGAAACGTCATTCATATATCTGGTCCAGTGAAAGATTTTCGGGATTAAGTTGGAACAGTTGGCATTCCAAATTACAAAGTTTTGCAGAGAAAAACGAAGTCTTATGTCGATCTCGATTATATCGATTAGCCTTCCGCTCGTTCGCCCTCTTCTTGGTCTAGTATAAGTCTTGTATACAATATGTTGAGCAAACTAGCTGCGAATGAGACCACCCCTCTTAGTCTAGCATAAGTCCAGTGTGCAATAATATGTTAAACTAACGAGCTTTCGGGAGCTCACTTGCTCCGCTCGTCCTCCTCCCTTCTTATTCTAATGTATTGTATATTAGGCTTGGTACAATGGAAGCTAGAGGTTGAAGGTTGACATTTGTCCAAGTCCCTAATATAGGTCAAGGTCATTACTGACGTCATGAAACTTGGCGTTCCGTTACGAATTGACCTTCAGCTCAAAAACGAATACGTCAATATGAATCTTTCTGCCACCGATGGCGAGAGCAGATTGCCCTTTGGAAGGCTGTCTGGAATTTGTATTTGAATGTTGCATTTAAGCCATTCGATAATGAGAGCTGTAGTAGGGAACTCCCTGAATCTGTAATCGAAATGGACCTGGGGACCCGTGCGCACACGCTAGTCATGTCGAGAGAAGCAAGAGAGACGCATGATCTTCACTTTTTCGGCTCTGTCAGAACATATTCCTGTGAATATTTTGCTCTTTCGACGTTCACTACTAGTTGAGGCTTCTTCCGTGTACTTGAATAGACATGTATTGATTTCGAAAGCCCTGACAAATTCTGTGCTTCTGGAACTCAGTATATGGAAGTAAATGATTCCAGGAGTATTTTCCTCGTACGTTGTTTCATTTGTTTCAGAGTTTTTTTTCAAAGAAGGCAACCAATTACCAATCATTCATATTTTCAAATTGAAATTTGTCTAATCCGCAATACTCTTAAAATCCGACTCTCTTCACCAGCAGTTTTGATAATATTTTGATTTTTCATCATGTTGCAGTACGATTACGAGAACAGAGAGAACGCAAAGAAAGACTTAAAGCGGAATTGAATCGCAACAAGCAACGTTTGAATCAGATTAATCAAGAAATATACGTATTAGGACGAGATCTGGAAAGGAGGAAGCGAACTCCGCACCAATCCGAAAAGGTAAATTTGTAGTGTTATATAATTGAACTTAGATGTTCGTGTACACCTCTCAGCAGGGTAAATTAGTCGAAAATTCAATTAAACTTCTTATTAGTATATTTTCTCGTCGCACCTGATCCGACATCCGTCGGTATACGTACACAGCGTCAATAGTCAATTCTATTTGCAAAATAAGGAATTCTCGGGAATTCCTCGCTGCGCTTTTGCGCTGGCGCTAATTAATTAACGTTCTAGCGCGCGTTCATTGCGCGAATAATAAATTTTGAGAACGTACACAACGAGTACTATGTTTGATAAATGTTGGCAAACGATATTAGCTTTTTTCGTTTCTCTAATTTTTAATTATTACACTTTTATCGAATTGGGAAGGAGTGATGAGCGAGTAGCGGAGAATGTGTATCGTTTGGAGTTGTGTAGTCGATTGACAAAAATGTTAAATTTTTCGATTTTCTCCCCCGCGCTTCAAGCGCTAATCATTACCGCTAATGCCTTCATCGAGTCCTCTAACATGGGGCGTATACTTTAACATTTACACATATGTGTTAAAAATTCTTCGCATAGTATCGTTTAATTAATAGGAGAAATATTTTTAAATATATCGCGGGCTGGACTAGAGAAACATTTTATCAGGATTCCTCTATTTTGTGCATTTCAAATCCCGAAGTATTTTGCCTGAGGAAAAAGAGATGAAAATTTTGAAATGCATACTAGCAAATTATACTTATCCATCGTGATTTTCTTGGACGTCAATAAGGGCGAAAACTCTGACGAAAATAGTCAAAAGAGCGCTGCAAGCCAATCCATGATGAACCAACTAAAAGTCAGGCAGTAATTGATGAATAAGAGCTGCTTTTTTGCTTCAACGTTTTCGAACTTTCTCGATATTTTTCGATATTTTTGATGGTATTTCCGGATATCTTACGGTATTCTTTCATTTTTTTAGCAGCAGAAGCTAATCACATGAAACAACGAGAAAACTGTCAAAAAGTTTAAGACGCCAGAGTCACAGACTTCAAAGCTAATAGGCCAAAGACAATTGGCTTATCATCTTTGTAAAGGTGTTACGAGAAGTTTGAGTCGGGAAAGAACGATCGAGTCTGGGCTAAACAAGACTTGAATGCAAAGTATTTCAGCCAGCTGAAAGCCAAAAGACGCAATTTTTCTTGATGTGAGCGAAGCGGAAAGCTTGCTCTATTTAAACCTTCCCAACCTACGAACAAAAGTTTTTCAGTTGTTTTCCAGCTTTCCTGATTCCCGCAAAATAGGAAAATGCACTGCTAATAGGGGTTCAAATTTCAAGTTCAATTGCCCCACTCTCTAAACCAGATTAACTTTACCAGAGAATTCGGGCCAGCCATCTGCCTCAGAAGCGTTAACATGGGCAAAATTGAAAACGGGAGCATGACGATTTTCTCGTTCAAATGTACAGTGAGTAATATCAAAATAACTTGGGAACGAAGCAATTCAGGAGAAAGATGAAGAGGAAAAAATTTGTAGAGCGTAAAATTTCCTACAAATCATCTTCTCTCATAAAAATAGATTTGGAACGTTTTAAGGAAATCTTCCGCTCGTCACCCGGACCGCCCACCAATTTTAGTTTGCGATACTAACGCTGTCCTGCCCAAGTTGACAATGATGAGAAAGATTGACTGCGGTTCAGTTCAGCCACCCAGCCGTCGTCATTCAATGCAGATGAATATAGGTATCTTCCGCTAGCAGTGCTGCCGAATCCAAAATCCGTAACCGTCATTTTTTCTATATCTAAAGACAGATTTCTATCAATCCATCAATAACGATCAGGAGAAAAGTATCTCTCATATTTGTAACTCAGGTACTTTTCCCTTGATCGACTTGATTTTACAAAGGACTGTGGAATCACTCTATAATGACTAGGACAAAAGTATCTCTCATAAGAGTGACTAAGCTACTTCTTCATTGAGCACAAGAAATCTGCATTTTACGCAAAATTTGATGAATAATTTTGAGGAACAAAAATCCGTAGATCTGGCAGCGTTGCGGTAGTGTCTCAAAGCACCAATTCCCATGATTGTTTCGCTCAAACTCACATATTGATCAGCCAAAAAATCAGCTGAATTAAGCCATCCAAATTGAGCTCAAAACCATGAATTTTTCACAGGGATGTTAAGTTTAAGCTGTGAATGGCTCAAGTTAAGCCTTAAGCCAATGTTTTCATGGTTTTTAAACCAGCCTTTAAGCCAGTCAATCACCCACCACCTTTTTAAGCAAATAGAATAGCCAATCAGTAATTGGTTGGCTAAAAATTTGTTTTTTGAAGGAAAAAAACATGTTTTTCCACAAAAAAAACATGTTTTTTAAAGAGAAAAACATTTTTTAAGCCAATCATTAAGCCAACCATATTATTTCATTCAGCCAATGATTAAACTAATCAAAAAAACAGAAAAACTTATACGTTTTAAGCCAGCTTTAAGCTAATAGCGATTGGCTGTGCATCCCTGATTTATTTTTCAATAAGTTAAAAACCAAAAGCCAACAAAAGCCAAATTTTCCAACGTTGTAAGCTTAAGCCAAAAGCTGAAGCTGAAATTTTTGGCTGTAATACCTTGAAATTGATGCTTTATCGATGTTAGACTGTGTATTGCAGCTGAAAGATTCAGCTTTGGCTTTTGGCTTAAACTTTTGACCTTGAAAAATATAGTTTCAGCTCATGCTTTTGGCTGTGCAAAAATAATTTGGCCACTTTTCGGTTTTTTTTCAGCTGGCTTTCGGCTTTTCAATTAATTATTGAGAAACTCGGACCTGATCAGGAGTAAAGTATCTCTGTTAAGAGTACACAATTATAATTTACAAAAAAAAATATTCGTTGATTCTTGGATTATTGACAGCCGTATTCCCAAACAAACGGAATAATTTTAAGTGCACTTAAGAGTCCCAGAAAGTCCCAAAAAAAACCCTTAAGTAACCTCGCGAGGTTACTTAAGTGTTTTTCCGGTTCGGTAAGCAAACTTAAAACTATTCCATTTGTTTGGGAATACGGCTGTCAATATTGATTTTCTTGAAACTGTGTTGTATTTCTTTTTCTCAGTTTCTCTCCTCTCTCAAAAACTAGAAAAGTCTCTATGTTTTTTTTTTTTTTTTTTTTTTTTCAAAATAAAAAAACATGGTTTTGTACAAAATTTTCAAAATTCAGAGGAAGCCAAAAGCTAGTCAAGAAAATTCAGCTGAATTCAGCTTTTGGCTCCCATCTTATTAGTAGAAATTTGGCTGAATATGGCTTTCAGCTTTTGGCTTTTGGCTGGCTGCAATACACTGATTTTAGATGCATTGAATGTAATTTGCTGCTTTTAGATAAGAAATGATGTTTTAAATGGTCAGTGAGAGTGGTTTTGATGAACGGTGAAATTTGGTGGATGTGGAGGAGAGAAATTCAAGATAGGCATGCAAAAATATGGGTGACTGTGAAAGGGGAATCCAGGCTAAAATATTTGCATGAGAGCGGGAAAAACTTGTTAAAAGATGAGCGTGTGTGATCGATTTGGAGACGTGTAAAGTAGATTTGGCAACGGCGGAATTGTGATGTCATGACGCTCATGCAAATGGTAATGGTTTTGATTGGGCTGATTTGTTTGATGGGATTTGATCTTGCCGATGTGTTATCTACTGTCCGTGGTGTGGATGACATATTATAAATTTTAGCGGGAAAAACACGAGAGTCGACCTGCGAAAGTTTTGTAACAGATTTGACAGCTAAATAGACTTCTTTATTACCTTGGAGCCCCGTATGGTTGGCGACCCAGATTAAATTTATATCGTGAGGAATGGATAACGGGGTTTATAAGGAGAGAATGCATACCTTTGAAAAGTGGGTATGTAGAGGGGAAGTTGAGGGTGATAAGAAGTTAGTGGTGATCAGAAGAGTGCAGTCTGGTGGGAAAGAGAGGGTCAGTATTGTTTTTAAGCACTGAGAGACGGTTTGGATCCCGACCGTTGAAAGCAGAGTATAATAATCGAAAATTTCAGCTTTGGCTTTTTGCTTAAATTTACAACGTTGGAGAATTTGGCTTTTGGAAAAATTAGGCTGGTTTTGAGCTTAATTCGGCTGGCCTAATTCAGCTGATTTTTCGGCAGATCAATATGTCAGCTCACGATCATGAGGATTGGTGTTTTGAGATACTTGCGGAAGATACCTATTCTCCACTTTCTATTCATCTCTATTGAATGACCGAACAACAGGCTTCTATGCTGAACGGCTGAATAGATGAACTAAACCATAGTCAATCTTTTTCATCTTTGTCAGTGCTTTGGCAAAGCCAATCTGGCCTAGAGAGTGGAGCAGTTCAACTTGAAATTTGAACGCCTCTCTCTTATTTTGCAAGAATCAGGAAAACTAGAAAAAAACTTGAAACGTTTGAACTATTTTGACTTTTGTTCTAGGAAGGTTTACATAAAGCTGGCTTTCAGCTTCACTAATATTAGCAAAAATTCGTCTGAATTCAGCTTTCGGCTTTTGGCTCTCCGCTGGCTGCAATATTCTGGTTAAAAGTGATACGGAATTGGGGTGTCGGTGAAAAAAGATGTAAATCAACTTGGAATTGAATTTTTGATCCATCTGTGAAACGATATGATGAGTGCTTTCTTCAAAAGTACGAGTCATTGTAATTACGGATTAAGAACAACACTGACACGTAACTGATCCGTAATCTGTGAAACGAGGAAAAGATTCAAGTTGCGGGGCTGGTCGATTTTTTGGGTATTTGATCATAGGGTAGTATGTTCGTCTTTGCGGGTTATTTTCATGCTTGCTCTGCTCGTTCGCCCCAAATCTTAGTATCCTGTACGTTGAACTACTTAGCTGCCAGGGCTGGTATACTGTACGTTAAGCTACTTAGCTCCAAGGGCTTACTCTTGATCTAGCGTGAGTCTAGTATACTGATCCTCGGGGTAAACGGGCGAAGGGAAAAATGGGGTTTACTTAGTTGCTTTTCAATTTGGCGGAAGGAGGGTGATGCAAAGGCGTATTCGCAGATTTTTGAATCACGTAAGGGGGTATCAAGGAGGCTACTGAATTCGCTCTTTATTTTGTCGGAAGAAGGGTGGTGTACAAGTGTACTTGCAGATGTCTGAATCAAGCACGGTACCTATATCTCGGAAGCTAAAATTTGGTTCAGTAATTTCCAGGAAGAAGGGGAGTGCACTGGTGTACTTGCAGATTTTCGAATCACCCATGAGAAAAACTTTTTTTCCAAAATTTCTCAAGTCCATTGTATTGAGGGGGGGGGGAGGGTGGGTGCACTTGCAGATTTTCAAATTGAGGTGAGCTAAATACATGAAACGTTAAAAAAAACGACCAACATTATCACCCTCCTGCAAGTACCTCGGTTTCAGGTGTTTCCAGAGAGTACTAAGAGTTGTAACGATGAAAACGAGGTGTCCTCTCCGAAGGTAGGTCTGTAAATGGACCAAAATTACCTGGTGGCCGAAGGGCAATCTAGAAATTGTACTCTTAAATAGTATAGCCTTCGTGATCAGTTTGGAAAAGGGGTGAGCCCGCTACTACTAGTGCTGTCATAAAATAGCGATATCACAGTAATATAAATATCCTTCCAAATGCTGTATTCTGCTCGACGATAATGAAAAGTATTCCGGTCGAAGATTGCAGACGTGAGAAGATATAGATGGCTTTTTCGATTTCTCAATTCTAGCGTGTTAATTAACGAGCGAATTGTCGGCTGCATGCCAAACGTAGAGCAATGAATGGATCGACGAGCTTCTAAGAGCAAGGTATAATTGAGAAAAAGGAGATGAAAGGTATACGACGCGACGTGTATTCGGGGCTATAGATCGCTGATCGTTCAGCCATTATAGTCGAGGACGCCCAATCGCGACGATTTGTAGGTTATTTTGGTTGAAGTGTTCTAAAAATTTCACTGACGCGTGGGTTGGTGTTTGGGAGCGTTTCTTCGAATTATTTGTCAACAATGAAAATGTCAAAATTGTCGTACTTACCTACACAGAGCTTTGTGGCGTGCGTGTGTTCGCTGATTCTTCGGAAATATGTGCAAAGTTTTTCCAAATATATATATAAGACGAACGGCGTGGCGGGCGTGACGTGGCGTGCAAGTACGGGACGTGCAGTTGAAATGCTTTCTTGAATGAATTGAATAACGTGAAACGTGTTACGAGAAAATATCGCGAATACGTTGTCATGGCATGCTGCCAGTCGAGAGGGTGTCTTGGAATGTACGAAGAAATTCTTCGCGCCATTCACGAAATTTGAGGTGATATATTTTCTGAAATTAGATTATGATTCTCGTTATATCTCAGCACTTTTACTTCCTTACGTACTTCAGCCGAATTCGGGGGTGTTCTCTCTCGCGCGTGTGCTAGTGTGCGGGTTTTCACCGACTTCGAAACGCTTATTCCTGTCCTCGTGGTCATTTCTCCTACGCGAATGCGTATCCGCTTTATTTTACCGCGTGACCTCACTCCTATTGTTGTTGGTGTGCTATGAAAATGAGTTACGAAATTATAAGGATTCTTTTACCTTTGGGTAGGAATTTTTTTTAGTCGGTTTCTGAGCAAATTGACCGAGAGAAAAGGGTTTGAAATCGCCAAGGATTAGTTTTGAATCTTCGGGTACACTATAATTGATTGTGCAACCTCCTACCCGAACAAGCTGATTTCGCCCGCAGGCCAGAAGGGTCACTTTTTCTGCCAATCTATAACCTGCGAGACAAGCATTGATCCATGACTTCTGGGCGTCTAGGCTTCTTTCTTCTTCGTTCGGAGGTAGGAGAATGGGAAGTGTAAAGAAGATTTCAACGTAGGATTTTTTTCATGATAGACGGATCTATAGGGCATACGGAAAGAAGCAGATCTGGGTAGCTAAAATTCAACAGGCCAGCTGATTTATAGGCTTTACCATTTTCTTATTTGTATTTCGATTGTAAAGCTTGAGCCATGAACGATCGACCTTCTCTCACTTGCTTCAAGTCAGAGCCTAGAATTTCACCGTAAGAAGTGGATATGCATGTTTGATAGCTTTCTAAGTGTCCAACCTCCTTGGTAAGGTTATGCTAGATACGACTTCGTAATGTCTCTATCCCTGATGATTCTCACGAGGACATTTACATAGCTGCCCAACTCCTTGTATTGATCGCGATGCTGGACCTACCCAACACTTTGACAATACCTTTAGCGTAAGTGACCTGTACATCATCACACGGACCGCAGGCACGTCCTTTTGAGATCAAGTTTGCTAAGAATTTTCCTCGACAAAGTATATCTTGTGAGAGGTCTGCTGTAGTACGTTGACAAACTCCATCCCAACTGAGAGGTATGGAGTTTTAATTTCCGCTGAAAAACAAGGCATGCATTCAAGCATCGAGACCTTAGTCAGATTATTATTTGCTTTTTCATTCTTTAAATTAGCCCGTACACTAATCAGATCGATTACAATCATATAGTAATTCCTCTCGTCTTTCGTTACAGGTTCTCCGATTACGACTAGAAGTCCAGAAACTACGCGAAGAATGTCATCGCATGTTCACCGAGATCGAAACGAGAGAAGTTGCGTCAGTCGGATTCTTACCTACAGGTGAATATCTGATGCCAATTTAGAGCACGAGATCCTACTTGGGTGAAAAGCTGGACCGCGTTCGTTTCGCTATTTTAAAGTTGTGGTGATCAAGAATTGCAATTTTTCTTTATTACGTTTCAAAAAAATAATATCGATGGCCTTTTGCGTACGTTATTGATGACAAGCCAAAAAAAATATTTTAATTTCGTTGAACTCCGTCGTTCGCTGATTGAATCATATTATGAGAGATTTTCGACATCAAAATTTCATCACCAAGTTTTTGTAATCGTTCGGGAGAAATATGTTGCACATTTATGAATTGATTGGAGCGTAGAATTAGAGTTTTATCTTTTAATTTGGCTTCCATAAGACGTACGTGAGATCGAGGTGGTTTTCCAACATGTGGAGGAATCAAGAATTTTCGCTTTGGTTCCGAAGCTTTTCTAGCTCGTATTTCTGTTGATGTTAGTAGTAGTACAGTCATTATCCGGTCAGAAGGGTGACCTCTAAGGAAATGATCCCTACCCAAAATTTCATTGATGGAAGTTCTTAAGCATGATCCCAAGTAATACCAAAAAAAAAAACACGGCCCCAAACCTCATTTGAAATGTGGACCCGAAATCAGTTTTTCTCGATTTCATCGCTAAATATGCATTTTTGAGGAAAATATCAGGAGATCAAAAATATTCTCCGTACATTTCTCTACAAAAATGGTTCTCATAAAAATTTTCGTTGCGATCATTTCCACGAAGTTAGAGCGCTTAGAATATATAGCAAATGTGAACAAGATTTATTACGCCGTTGTACAGTTTGACATACATTGAAATACATTACCGCCGTGCACGTCAACGTTGCACTCACGCACAAACAGTGCATTTATCACTCACACAGTGATCCTTTCCTTAATTACGAGAAAAAATCGTTTCATTTTCAAGAGGAGAATTTCAAGAAGGAAATAAAATTGTCATAAACCGAAGGTACAAAATTATTTACAAGATAGTGTCTCTCTGAAGCCCACATCTAATTTTTCCCGGTTTTCAATCAGGGTACATACTTGGGTAAGGATAGAAGAAGAATTATGCCAAAAAAAATCTCCTAGGCCGGACGAGAATCGAATCCGCGACCTCTCGAGGGCTTCGCGGTTCTTTTTTCATTTGCAACTGCCTATTGTATTGTGGTCAACAGGACCCTCTCCTTCACAAGATGGAACGTCCACCTGACGATCTAATCTTGGGGCCTGGTAGCGTAGTGGTTATCGCGCTCGTCCTGAAAACGAGAGGTCGCGGGTTTGATTCCCGCCCGGGCTAGGAGATTTATCGTTATAATTCCTCGTCTATCCTTATCTATATGATTCCCTGTGAACATCCGCACTCAACATCTTCCTTTGATTATGAAAATAACAATCACGGCTTTGATTTGTATGCCATCGATCATTGGTAGGCTCACCAAGCTTCCGACAACCACAACCAGTTTTGCATACTCTCCTACATCCACAGAATAGCTTCTTCAACAAGGTATCAGGCGTTGGTAGTTCTAGGGTAGGGAGAGCGCGTCTGCAGTACTCTTCCAACCCCGTTTTGCTGGCGGAAGTCTCACGGTATTCAAGATCGAATATATGGTCGGAAAGATGCTCAGCTAAAGTCGATATTTTTGTGGGGGGGGGCGGTGGTATTGACTTCATAAATACGTTCTTGGACTCTGGTAGAAATCTGCTGGCTCGTCGACAGCTGAGCAGTTGAAACATTGGAGCTTTTAGACTTCACTTATCTCAAAAATAGGGAAAGGATCCTTTAGCCTACCAAAAAGGCTACAATCAATGATGGGGTTATAAGAAGCTGGACGAAGATTGTTGGGTTTGAGGAGACAAGTGATCTCCCAGAAAAGCTTTCTTGAATAGGATACACGAACCCATTTTACTTTCCTTTCAGAAGGGGTGATGCTCCAAGGGAGAGAAGTAGTAGAGTCTAAAGCCTTACCGCCTTATAGATAAGTTTTTTTCTCACCATACGATTGACATCAAGTTCTAAACCGTTACAATGAGTAAGTTACTTGATGGCCTCCACTTCCTCAGAGAAAGCCTGAGGGGAAAGAGGGATAGAAACAAGGCGATGGATGAAGCTATTGAAAGCGGCGAGCTTATGGGATGGAAGACGAAAAGAAGAGGCTTGGATGTCAATATCCGTGCAGGTATTTTTACTGAAAATTCCAAAACTATGCATTCCATCTTGTACGAGTATTTAAAAAAAAAACACCATCTTGTAAATGATTTTGTACCTGCAGGTTATTACAATTTTATTTCCTTCTCGAAATTCTTTCCTTTTAAAAATGGGGATGCTCAAACAATTTCTTCTCATGGATGACTGTGTGAGTGAGAAATACAGTTTGTGTGTGAGTGCAACGTTGACGTGCACAGCGGTAATGTATTTCAATGTATGTGAACCTGTAGAGCGGTGTAGTACATTTTATTCACATTTGCTCTACTTTCAAAGCTCTCTAACCTCGTGAAAATGATCGAAACGAAAATTTTTATGAGAACCATTTTTGTAGAAAATTGTGTGGAGAATATTTTTGGTCTCTTGACATTTTCCTCAAAAATGCATATTTAGCGAGAAAAGTGAGAAAAACTGATTTCGGATCCACACATTTTGAATAAGGCTTGGGGCCATGTTTTTTTTTTGGTATTACTTTGGATCATACTTAAGAACTTCCACCAATAAAATTTTGGGTAGGAATCATCTCCTTACAAAATCCGAATGACTACTATAGCGTAGCCAAAAAATTGATGAGTGGCGACGATCAAAATCTTGTGTATCTCTGTACCATCCTCTATGATTTTAATGCAAGTTTGAGGAAAATTTTCCAGGTCAGGAGAAATATTGACTTTGTGCCCCCCCGCCTACCTCCTAATGACGCCTCTTGTGAGTTTTTTGTATATCTAAAATGCTAATTAGGAGGGAATTCTTGAGAACAAAGATATTTCTCGCAATATAAACTATCATACAATTGTTTCTCGTTGTCATTTCTTCTTCTGTCATTCATTTATGAAGAGTGCAAATTATTATTGTGTTAAACAAAGACCACAAGTCGCTTTAGTGAGCGATCACCGTGTAAAATTGGCCGTCAAATTAGGCCCGTATGATGGGAGCACACGCAAGACTGTCATCATTGACTTCTATCATCCTTCAATCAAATATTATAAACAACTTTCTTCGCGTAAAATGAACCTCACACAAAAGCAGTACCTTCACCATGACGGCTTATGGTCCCTTTTCGCAGAGCGCATCATATTTGTCTCCTCATTGATTAAAATATTAGATTTATACTTTCATGTTTTTAAAATGAATACTTTGTATTTGATAGCATATTTTCCTATTCTTGATCCAAAACTAACTACGTTCCGTTTAATCTTGTAGGAGGAAACAGCGATACCGGTCACTGGATATGCAGGATGTGCACTTTCATTAATCATCCTATGTTACCGAAATGCGAGCAATGTGATATGGCTCGAGTGGATATCAACAATCCGTTGGCGAATATCTTACGTCCTTCAACGTTACAGACACAGCTGTCAGCAACGCATCCATGAGTTGATTTCGGATTACATCGAAAATTTCAGTTGAAGCCGATCGTTGTGAGAGTAATTAGAGTATTATCTAGCGTATTTCAAGTGGATAGATTTAATTTTATGAGCGAATCGAGTTTTCGCTGAAAGTTTTTAGTACCTCTTCATAGCTTTCTATCGAACATTGAGCACCTAGTTTAGAGAGGTAAAGGTAAATTTGACGATAGATCGCGCGTCAATTGCGTTGCATCTCTCTATCAAATGAATAAGAAGTATTTTTTGGGAAATTTTTTCCATATTGCCAATATTCTTTTGGATTAGCGCGTTTTTTTTTCTTTTTGAAGAAAATACGTATTCATGTCGAACATGTTGCGGCCATAACATGTTTCATTGGTAACCAGAATAGTTTGTGAATGTTACTAGGCTGTGTGTTTAACCCTGCCTGCTTTCTTTTCTGTTACTCGGGGATAGTAGGAGGAAGTTGTAAATCAAAGATGGAATTCAGAGAGGAGGAAAATTGAAGAAGTAGAATAAATTAAGATTTGTAAGGAAATTTATCTCACTTCCTCTAGGGTACGATGATGACGTTTTAAAGCCTTACACTGTGCACAAAATCACACTCTCGTATAAAAAAAAAAAAAAAAATTAATGCAAAATAGAAATGAAAATTGTCTGGATAAATTATTGTAAAATATTGCTGTTAAAGACAGAAAAAATGGGTCGTCTAGAGGAAGTCCTTCGGCCGTGGGCTCTGGGGAATATTCATTCACCTATTAGGACGTCTTTTGCGTCCCAAAAAAAAGATGGAGATACTCTCTCATACAGATTGGAAGTAGAGAATCTCCGTACTCCATATGCCAAAGTGAACCACGAGTCTGTCACATGCTGCACTATAATAGTGGAGAATCGTTCTACTCTTTAGATTCATCGTAGGTCCAAAAGCTCGCCTATATGAATTTGAAATGGGGAGCCACCCGATTAGGATACATCTTCCTAGACAAGGTGACAATAAAGAAGTCTCTTCTTGTTCCCAAGATCCAATGCAATGAATGCCCCTCCTCTTATATAAGGCAAATAGTTCGATCCATACTAACTCGATCCAAAGAGTATTAAATAGCCTCTGAAACGAGTCAACCTATCGGCCCTAATTTCACCGCTCATCTTTCAAAGTGCGGGCATTCTTTTGCCAGACCTTCATGAAGAGAGCTCTGGAAGTAAGAATTTATCGTCTTTTGCTTTGGAGTCCTTAATACAAAAAACGGGAGGGACAAAATTTTCCCCCTATTTGGTAAGCTTGAAATAGGCGGCAAATTGCTTCTGGTGTAGAGCGCAAAATGTGTAAATCCGCCACTGCACTGTATTATAACTTGAAATAACTTCTGTACAGTCTAGGGTAGGAGCATACATTACTTTCATAGGTTGCACATAGGCAGCCTCCTGATTCTTCTCTTTAATGTGCCATCCATAAGTAGAAAATCGCAGGTGACTAAAAAATCCAAATTTTTCTGCGTCGAAAACATTACGATGTTTTGTACATCGTCATTTACTAAGAGAAAGTGCTCATTTAATTTTGTTTTAAGATCGTACTGCTCGATAACAACGTGAAGTTCCTCCAGCGTTTTGGGGAGTGGAGGTCTTACTTTTCCTCTAGCGGTGTGAATTGACTTCCGAATCTGAGCGCGATCCTGCTCCGTCAACACTTGCAGTGCATCGGCAGATATTTCTCGGCGCATCATCTTACTTGGTCTTTCGAAAAGGTCTTTGGTAGCCTTTCTCTTACAGGCATTAGCCACCTGCTGTCTGAGTAGACGATTGGAGGGATCGCGCGCATGATTATGGTCCAAGTTCGAGTCCAATTGCCTACCAGCTGAGAATTTGATGAAAGCAGTGCAAGATTTATTCGTACACACCCATCGCTGCACTTCGTTCTTCAAATTCTTGTGCCACCTAAACTTGTACCCCTCGACGACACGTAGCTGCTCACCACGTTTGCTGTACATTTTACAAAAATACACGGAACTCACTAGAACGCTGAGGCCTCTTAAATTACACTGATCGTATTTTCAATCATTCACTCACTCATTCGTTCGTTCACATTCAATCCTGCGAGATCAAAAACGGTGACAAGTCGTATCATTGCTCATCATACGCTCAATGAAATGCAAGTCTAAATAAGATACAAGTCGTATCATTACTCATCATACGCTAAAGAAGATGCATTACACGCATTTGCAGGGGTCGAGATTTTCTGTTTTCTTGGCCGCAATGTGGTCGAAATTTTTCGTTTTCTTGGCCGCAATATGGTCGCAAAAAATTTTTTTTAGGCCGCAATCTGGGTCACGCCACATATTTTTTGGGGCCCCAATATGCTCGCAATTTTTTTTACTTGGGCCGCAATCTGCATCCGGGGTCGGGCCGCAAACTGCTTTTCCCGGTTAACCTAGTAGTCTTGTTTCTGCTTCCACCTAATATTGACTGCAGGGGAAGTCTTGTCTTCTTTGTCAGCGGTCTGTGTGCTGAAAGGGAAGGATAATGACCTCTGAGTGTCCTGCCTATGGTCGACCCATTTGTTCCCAGATCAATGAGTACTCTCGCTCAAGCCCTCAATGTAAGCATAAACACTGGGTATAGCTTGTATCCAATGGCTGTGGAGGTTCTTTCTCAATTCTTTCAACTAATGAGCGCCAGGAGAGTTGGAGATAATTAATGAATGATATGTAACTTCAATTAATTATTCCTTTCCGATTTTCTTTTAACTCGCATTCAAACACTAGAGGCTAGGAAAACGTCCCAGCCAAAACAATGAAAACCTTTCCAAGACGTGAGTATCCTGACGTTTTTCTTGTTGAAAAAGTACTAAAACGAAAACATTTAAAATACTAAAACAAAAAAATGGTCGCTCTTACATTAAATGGCTAGGGCTTGAACATGGTGAAAAGTTGTGTAGGTTCACGAGTTGGATTTATTGCAAAAAAAAAAAATGTGCCACTTCTCTCATTTCACAAGCTACGGTAGTTTTTTATAATCTTGAACTGATGTTTGCATCCACCTCTCATTGAGAACTCCACATTTTTTTTTAGAAATTTGTGGTTTTCTGGTACAAGTTTGTGTGTCTGTAATACCATTTTTGAGGGCATATTTTCCCCAATTTTATCTGCGTCTTTCGCTTTAGAGTCCTTAATAGAAAAAAAAAAAAAAACAAGGGAAATTTGCGACCAATTCCATCGGCCCATCAAATCCAAGAAGTTTGGACTGTAAGAGATCCAAATTTCCGAGCAGGTTCGTTGTGAAACATACTTTTTTAGTTACAATTAAAACGTATCTGCAGATGAAATTTAAATTTGATGTGAATATAGCTTTATTCATTTTCAATACGCGATACAATGTATAATAAACACAAACAAGTAACTATGAGACAAGAAATAAATACAATAAACAATAAATAATTGTAACATACCCCCTCCGAATGAGGAAAGTGTGAGCCGCAAAGCGGAGAAAGCGTAACAATTATGGAACAGAAGAGTAGTCAAGTTCTTTGCGAAATACCTAATGAAATGTATGGAGAGAAACTGGACCCAAAGAAGACGAATCTGTATGAGGAGGTCCAGGAACTGAAACGACTGGAGTCGCGGTGGGACCTAACCCGTTGTGGTGAAACTTTGAAAGAATATTGTCCATCAGGAAATCTAACTAGAAGTATCAGGAAACCGGAAACAATTTCCTTGACTGCAAGATCCTCTAGATAGAAAAACAAATGGTAGGAAAGTTGATGTTTGAAAATTACAATCAACTGAACAACCATGCAGCAACTGGAATTTGCATGAAGGAGAAGCAGCGCGATGCAGGCTATCTATTGCACACATGTAATAATCTGGTGCTAAACAAGAGCAATGCACCAAGATATTGCGAGTTACCCATATTGTGACTTAGGGACGTTGGTGAAAAAATATTTGAAATATTGCTGTTGGTAGAAGAAAATAAAGGTGGAGGAAGAAAACTGTCGTTTCTACAACCAGAACTCTGATCACATACAATAACTGTTGAGGCAAGTGATAAGTCTCTTGAATACAATGTTGATCAATTCTCTTGATATTCTGCTTATCCAGGATGAGGGAGTTTCCTATGTTAGCTCGCAAATGGATGAGAGAGAATCTGCTTCTACATGCGGGCCGGTAGATATGGTGTGTCCTATGTTGTGGCATAAGAGGCACTGTTTTTGTTTTTCTTCCTGTTGACAAAGATCCTGTGATTTTTGTTTTTGAAACTGAGAAGTAGGGAATTTGGAATATTGATGCTATCTGTTTCTTCAACACTGCTCTTTGAAAGTTTGATACGTGAGAGTAGAGAGCTTGAGGAGACTCTTTTACTCCACCTAATATTGACTACAGGGGAAGTCTTCTTTGTCAGCGGTCTGTGTGCTGAAAGAGAAGGACAATGACCTCTGAAAGTCCTGCCTATGGTTGACCCATTTGTTCCCAGATCAATGAGTACTCTCGCTCTCTTACCCTCAATGTAAGCATAAACACTGGGTATAGCTTGTATCCCATGATTGTCGAGGTTCTTCCTCAATTCTTTCAACTAATGAGCGCCAGGATAGTTGCAGATAATTAATGAATGATATGTAACTTCAATTAATTATTCCTTTCCGCTTTTCTTTCAACTCGCATTCAAACACTAGAGGCTAGGAAAACGTCCCAGCCAAAACAATGAAAACCTTTCAAAGACGTGAGTATCCTGACGTTTTTCTTGTTGAAAAAGTACTAAAACGAAAACATTGAAAATACTAAAACAAAAAAATGGTCGCTCTTACATTAAATGGCTAGGGCTTGAACATGGTGAAAAGTTGTGTAGATTCACGAGTTGGATTTATTGCAAAAAAAAAAAATGTGCCACTTCTCTCATTTAACAAGCTAGTTTTTTATAATCTTTAACTGATGTTTGCATCCACTTCTCATTAAGAACTCCACATTTTTTTTTAGAAATTTGTGGTTTTCTGGTACAAGTTTGTGTGTCTGTAATACCATTTTTGCGGGCATATTTTTCCCAATTTTATCTGCTTTTAAAAAGCAGGTACGTATTGCACAGTATGGCATAGACGTCTGAAAAATCCTCAAGCTTTCTTTTCTTCACTATTTTTTTGGTTGTTGAATTGTATACTTGTAGAGCATACCCACAATGACCAGAGAAAGAAGAAAGCAATCTACCTTGAATGCATAGTCAGTCAAGGTAATCCTTTCATTTCTTACATGTTCCACAAGTAAGAGTTATTTTCAAACTGTGTTGCTATTAGGTAAAAAAAAAAACGGGCTTTTCACAATGTATGCAAAAATAAATTTTTTTTCTTTTTTGTGAAATTTTCTGAATGACAGAAATAAATTTGAATCATGAATAAAAATACAGTAGGTGTTGCTCGATAAAACGGATGAAAGAAGTTAGGAAATAAAAAAAGAAGACACTCTTTGTCCTAACATTCAACCCAAGGCAAAAAATTTTGGTTTTCTGAATTTTATTAAAATCTAACATTCAGAAAACTACTTGGAGCTTTCCCTTACTTAAAACGTGGAAAAAGTTCTAGGTAAGTAAGTTCAAGAACGAAAATACCTTTGAATATTATCTAGAACATTTTTCTAAATTCCCCTTATTAAGGCACATTTTTTAACAATGGGCAAAATCAAAAAATATTACCTTATTTACAAGAAATATAGTCCAAAAATTAGTTTTCTATGGAAAAATAATGAGAACTTTTTGAACTTTGTATTTATAACACACTGATTTTGAATGGAAATGAAAACAAGAATTTACAAGAAATATAGTTCAAAAATTAGTTTCCCGTGAAAAATAAGGAGCGAATAAAGTCATTTCTTGTTCAAAGGATCGAGTTTTGGGGCTTATTAAGAAAAAAAAAAAAAATAGGTAGTGTGAATAATTGAAAAGAAGAGCTTCATACTTATTGATTCATTTGATCAAAATAAGTTACCTACCCGTATAACGCTCTGGATGCGGTAGTTCAAGAAATTCATATTTTTTCCAAAAGGTTTGCTTGTGCATCTTTGATTCCAGTAACATAGAAAAAAGTCAATTTACTTGAACAAAATTTCTGCCCAGCTGGTTGCTTCTGCAATAATTTACAATGAAACAAAACAAATCAAAAATGACAATCCGAGGTCAAGTTATTTCACTGTCAAGATTTTGATAAAGTTTTAGTGTTATGATTTTTCTAAAAAATTTACGTTCTTTTACCCTATCTCAAGGTACTACTTTTATACTACTTTTAACCCTTTCTTAGAGAATCTAGAATAAAGAAGAAAGAATTAAATTATTCATCTGATATTAATAATTGTCAGAAAATTTCAATCATTATCTCAGATACTTTGCACCAGTGCAACTGTGGATTGACTGGATAGTCTTATCTTCAATATGATTTACTTCAAATCTGACCTATGAAGTCACAACTTGCAATTCTATCTGCCAGTGTGCAAGATACAATCTATACAACAATGCTTGTTAATACAATTATTGCATTTTGCATCATCAATTAAAGGGGATTGCTTGCTACAATTGTAAAATTCTCAATCTGAAGGGACAATACTTATTTTGTTCATCTTTGGCTTCGGTTCACCTGTATTCATACTGCAGGTTCTGATCATTTAAATGTACCTGTACACAAATTTTTTCATAAAGCGTGCCAACAATGTTGGTAGCAAACTCAGCGTCAAATTTGTCTGTAGGCATCATTCTATAAAGCGTTGATTACTAACAATGTAACCTGTAAACAGATTGTTTCATAAAGAGTGTTGGTGCCAAACTCAGTTATGGGACTTCACTAGTTTTGTGGCACCGGCTGAATCAGCAACACTTGATTTACAGTAAAATAATAATCTATATGTCTCAAAGTTAATAGAGCTTTCATTGACTAAAAATATATTGATTGGTACCCTATTATTAACATGAATATTAAAATAGTATAAATTCTTACTATCACCATAGTAAGATTGAAACGTTCCAGGAGTTATAACTTTTGTACATTGGTATTGTCATTAAGGCTCCAAGGGTTGGTTTATATGATCTAATGTTAAACTATTAGACTCCATTTCTAAAGCCTTCTGTCTTTCATACTTGTATGTGCCGCTGATCCAAGAAGGATTTCTGGCTTATCAGTAAACCAACCTCCATTAATCATCACTTTACCAGCAAGCATTAAACATCTATTAATAATTGTAGCAAATAATCTGGATCTTTTTTTTCTTTTATTGAAAAAGCTTCTTATAAGCCAAAATGAACAATCATAATTTTTAAATAAACAATTGATTCTCTTACAAAAGTGCAAAATAACACTACACAACAACAAAAAAAAATTGAAAAATGCAAGAACGAGATAATACGATTCTAGAAGTATTTTCGACGCTGATCACGATGCCGTTGTCCGTTTCTCGAAATTGGCTCCAGTTTTCGAGAAATGATCAAATCAAATTCCCGCGACTCGTTGCGACGCGCAGTGTATGTTCCCGTGCTCGCAAAATTTGATAGTTGGGTAACATACACTGCGCGGCGCAAGGAATCGCGGGAATTTGATTTGATCATTTCTCGAAAACCGGAGCCAATTTCAAGAAACGGACAACGGCATCGTGATCAGCGTCGAAAATACTTCTAGAATTGTATTATCTCGTTCTTGCATTTTTCAATTTTTTTTTTTTTTTGTTGTGTAGTGTAATACAAGAAGAATACCTAGAAAAAAGAAGAAAGAAAAAAACAGCGGCAGTGGAGCCACTGGCAAGTTGTAATTGCGTTCTTTTGTAAGAGTGCCCCCTTACAAGATTGTAACAATAATATCATTTTGCTATAAATACAAGACCAATTTTGCTGTAGCAGAACGTTCTTGTCTATGAACAATAGAAAATGGGCTCATCATTATTTCATTAATTCTACTGCACTATTCATTTTCCTCAAATGTGTATTTCAAAACTTGCTCTCAAAGGGCTGAGAGAGATCCAAAAATTTTGAAGGTAAAAAGTCCGCTAAGACAAAAAGTTCTAGTTGAAAGATTTCATATCATGTTGAAACTTGCATAACCACAGAATAGATTGTTTACCTACCGTTTGAATACGCCACTGATAATTCTCTCTGAATTGAATGGTTGCTGAAGTTGTTTCCACAAACAATTGGAGATTGCTATCTAGATGTACTAATACTTTCAGTTGAGACTGTATTTAAAAAGTCTATCTTTGAATTCTGAGATGTACTACCTTTCAAGAATGTTCACTATGAAATGTGTGAATGATACATTCCTGGCAATTAAACTTTTGCACTTGTTGATGGTCAATGATTATTACTAAGTAATATAAAGAACAGTTTGATTTTTAGTTTTTGGATGTTGTTGCACAATAATTCTAAACTAAGTCTTGAAAACATATTTTGGTCGAAGTATTGCTGATTCACGTGGCTGATTTGATAATTAACTTTCTAAAGAAAACAGAAAATTATTGATTGTTAATAAGGTATTTATTGCGTTTTTTTATTCTATTCTTCTTTTAAGGTTCCTACGTGCATTGCAACAATCTTTAGTATTTCAATATTACTTTTATTTTTTGTTTGGTATTTTTGATGTTGTATGGTAAATTTTGAATCTTTATTGTGTGAATAAGTTGATCGAGTATTGTCCTTATAATATTATCATTCTCATGATATTTAGGTTGGTAGGCAAAAATATTATGTTGTAGTAGGTAGATATTGAATTGTAATTTGTAAACCAATGATGTTATGTTTGTTTAGTTCTGTATGTAATGAATTTCTTTGTCAAATTCTGTGATAAATGTAGTAGTACCTTTCTTTTGTGTATTATTACTGTTTCTTTTTAAGTATTATTTTATTATTTTTTTTCTTCATTTGTTTTATCTATAATTTGAATGTATAAATATTGTGACACAATTATGTAAGTACAGGTTTTAAAATAGGCTGCATATGAGATAAATTAGTGTTATTATTTCATATAATTTTGAAATAATAAATTTGTGTCTTGGTTTCTCGGTGTTATGTTCTTTTGAAAACAAAAAAAATGTGTTTCAAGTACTTAATGAATTTACTTACCTTATTGTAAGAGCTGACCAGTGTAAGGATCCTGTGTAAAAATCTAAAAATGTAGGCCTCTGAACCCAAATATTTTTTTTTGCTGGGGGCGTATTTGTTTCAGGCAATGAGTTTTTCCAATCAAATTGTTACAGTTGTTTTTGGCAAGGGTACAGAAACTTATGGGTCATAAAGGGATGATTGCGGCTGTGAATAACACTTAATTGATTACCTTTCTGTCATAAGAGCGTTTGTTTAAAAATGTACCATAATTCTGAATTTGAGGCAGTTCCAACAATTGGGATAAAGCTTCAAAACAATAAAATTATGGTACCTACATCTGCTAAAGAACAGTAATTGAGTGAAACTTCAATGAGTTATCAGTAGAATTGTATTGCATTGGTAATTCTTCTCATTGTACGTTCTAATTATTTAGAGTTACAAATGCAGGAACAATTTGTTTGCATTCCACCAAATTTCAGAGTTTCATTTGAAATCCTCATATAGTGATACCACAAGTTCACTGTAAGTTCAATGTCTAAATAACTCAGGTGTTATATTTGAAATAACAAAATGTAAAAAGTGGTTGTAAGAATTTGCTCTTTTGCAGACTGATGACGAGAATAAGATGGCCACCTCACACAGTCACGCACATTGAAATTTTCAACGGATTTGTCTAATCAGTTTTATGGCTCATGGTTGAGTCATGGACCTTCTCCTATAGCAGAAACGGTCTCAAGTTTTTGATCAAAGAGCAGGTTACCTAAGTTAATTGCCTATTATGACTCCAACATGAGTGAAATAAGTTCTTCCCGCTTATGGCCTTTCATATATGAAAATATTTTTTTCTACAAAAATGAACGCAAGTAAAACTAAACCATAGCACATCATACAGAAAAAACTATTAAGTATTTTTCTCGTTCATCTTTTTTTTGTCATTGTGTCTATAGTAGCGCTCCTACAGACAAGAGGAAAAACAACGGAGTCAATACAGCACTATCCATGATTGCACTCTGCGCAGGTGCGCTTAGCGATAACACGATTTTCTGGAGTATTTTCATTTTTCACACGCTGATAGATGATTACCGAGAAACATGCGAATGCCTGTACCATATGAAATCAGGAGAACATCAAGAGTCCTCTGAATGGTCCCAGAATTTTACACGATTGGAACGAAATAATATTTTGAGGCATGCTTCTTCATCAATTCGCTGTTGGATAAGGAAAAAATGTGTTCGATGAATAATTCGAACGAGAAATCCAGAGTTGAGTGCTGTATCTCTCAATTGCAACGATTTTTGATCAATAATCATGATTGTGGCGATCATCAGGAAATCAGTCAAATTTTAGATACACTGAACTCTGTCAACTGGGATGTAATAAATAATGACGTAAGTTCAATCAAACGTATTCAGATAGAAGGCTCATCTGCTCGATTAATCCTGTTCTCACAATTGAGAAGTTTCTTATTTGTCTGCCGTCAATTAATTGAGCTCGCCCTCTCTACCTTTTGAGAGGAAGTCAATTCAAAATACCTCAAAATAAGTTTCAGAAACCATCTAGTTAATGTATCATTTGTATCATTTTTTATTCCTCAGCAAAAATCCAGCTGTCTTCGCCTGTGCTGTTCTCTTAGGTTGCCTTCGGATTGTGTTTCGATCGCAAAATGTGGTCAAGTCGTCGTAAAATTAGTACGAAGCTGCGATCTAAGCGAAGAAGTAGCGCTTATGGTAGTTCGCTGGAGTTTGAACTTTCTTTCTCAGTCGTCGGATATTTCACAAGTCGAGCTGCTCTTCGTTCTTGAATGTGTACTCACTAAAAATATTGACTGTTGTAGATCGGTAAGAAGTTGACCGGAAACCATTCCAAATTAATCGAAAACCTGAAGACGTCGTCTTTGTCTCATATTGTCATTCTGTATTCAGATACTAGACGATGTTCTAAGAATCCTGAAAGAACCGTTCGAGAATAGAACGCGGGTTTTGAACTCGGGAGAAGTATTGCTCCAACGCTTGAAATGTATCCGCGCACTAATTCCTCTGTTTAGCAATACACACGCTAGAATCGTTAGCGATATTCTCGTGGAACTCGCGCAAAGAAATTTTAGAACCGACAAATCTGAGAAGTCTCGAGTTAGTTTTTCGAATTCTCTCACCTAATTCGTAATTTGGGTGATAAAATATACCTACCTAATAATTATTTCAGATCATTTTGGAACAATTGGAGATACTGACTGTGCTGAGTGAGAGGAACATGTTTTGGTTATCGGATAATCTTGGAGTAGTTCTCGGAATATGTTTATCAGTCGCTTCCTACGGTCTACCGCATCACATAGATTCTGTTCCGCAATATTTACTACCGACATCTTTGCTGTTTCCCGACAACCAGTTAACAACATCGTCTAAGGTAGGTTCATCCACCCTAGTTACCAAATCCTTATTCATATATTCTAAAACGTGTATACTTTTCTGTATATCTAGCCAAATAATAAGAATAAAATACGAAGAAAACAGAAGAAAAACGTTCAGAACAAAATCAAAACGGCCCCACTAGATGATATCTTAATGCTTGTGGATACGAGTTGGTCTCAGACGAGTGATTCTGACTTTTCCGATAGTGAAGTAGGCAGACTAGCGTTTTTAAGGAAATCAGAAAGAAGAATACGATTGTGTGCGCTAAATTTATTGCTACAACTTGTGAAGGTGAGGAAATTCTTCTACGCTCAAAATTGTCTAAGTTGACCGGTAGCGTCTACGTTTTGTCTGTTTTCTTTTTTTGTAGACTGTGAATAAAAGAGAGTTAGTCGGTCATTGGAATAATATTTTAGATGGACCTTATTCTATATTGAAGACTCTGTCCAATGATACGTCACCTCGGTCTCGTGTGGCTATTCTTTCCATTTTGAGTGTTCTTTTTACTACTGGTAAAGTGTATCTTTCACAAGCTCAGCATGCGTAAGTATATTTTCACATGAATTGTAAATACTGTAGTAGTCCGTGTATAGAGATCTCTTTTTTTTTTCTTCTTACAATAGGTCAAGAAACGCCAACCTACCGTATCTTTCATGGTCTCATTTATTAGCTGATCTAATAAGTTCTACTCATTCCGTCTTGTGTCAGGTGGTTACCGAAGCGCAATCAGTTAGTACATCCTTAACTACCTTACAATGTTTAGTGATTCTTCTTCACAACACGCCGTATCATCGTTTAAATGATGGTTTACTGACAAATGTGGTGCAATCAATGAAAGTGCTTTTGGAACACGTTGGTTAGTGTTTATTGACGGATTTCCTGGTATTGAGAACGTTTTTTTGTATGTATCGATTGCAATTTTTTCAGACTGTACAGTGAAATTAGGCGCGATCAAATGTTTGAACGAAATCGTAATTTTTGAACCAAATACCGAAGAACAAATTTTCCTGATGCATCAAAGCGATGTTACCGAGAATTCTTCAGAATCGTGGATTGTATCGTATTGCATCAAATCAGTTGAGGTTTGAAAGTGAAAAGAAGTTTCTTTCTGTTTCTGTATCGTGTGCTTATTTTCTTACCCCTGTGTCGTGAACAGAATGAAAACAGAGTCAGCGTCGTGATCCGGGCTGAATGTTGGTTGCTGTTGGGAAACGTGATAAAGCATCATTTCAATAATATTAGTTGCGGCCCTCACTTACCAAAGATAATGGCATTATTGCGAAGAGATTTACAAGATTCTAACGTCGTAATTCAACAAAAAGCGGCTAAGGCGTTCGAACAAATTGCTGTACCTTTAGGGTCCCTAGGTAAATCTCTTTTAGGAAATTCTCCAATTCCTTCTCGGTACTAAATTCGATAATTCATTTTCAGATGCTAAATCATCCTGCTCGATAGATTGTTACACGATATGGTCTTCGATGCTTCAAGGTCCATTGGTTCCTATGTTGCAAAGCACGTCGGGTATCTTGGCATCTGCTGCGGCTGATTGCATTGCTAACATTACCTCGTCTACTTTTGAACAGCTACCTGTAAGTTCTTAACTTTTCCATTGAAGTATAAATTCGTATTGTGGTATGGTATCTCAAAAAAGAAGAAAAATTATTTTTCAGGAACATTTGAGAATTTTTGTAATGACGGCTCTATGCGGCTGCGTCAGTCATGAAGAGCATATAGCCCGTTCAGCTGCCATCCGAACCTTAGGGACCATAGTTGTATTTCCATTCCTTTCCGAGGTAATAATTTGCAAGTTCTTGTATTTTTCTCGCCTCGCGCTTCTGCTCAAGATGTTCTAAACGTATCTCTAATTTTTCCAGAGTATTCAGGTAATTTACGATGTAGCTGATCGCATTGTATCTGCAATGAAAGACGAAAATTTGAGCGTGCGAACAAAAGCGGCATGGGCTTTAGGAAATTTATCCGACGTTCTTCTAAATGGCAGGTAATGAGATTGCCGTCATCATCTTTTAAAAATTATTATTGCCTCTGTACCTAAATTTTCCATTTAATTTTCTAGAACGATCGGAATACCTATTGAAGAAGTGTCATTATTAAACTTATTAGAACAAGCCGTGCTGACAGGAAAAGATCATGAAAAAGTAAACCATTTTTTATACTATCTAATACTGTAAACTTTTTAGAGCTTTAAGTATTAATGGAAATTATTTTAGGTTAAAGCTTGTTCGATGAGGGCCATTGGTCATTTATTTCTGTTGGTTGAAGAACAGCACATCCTAATCGAAAGATTTAGAACACTCGTCAATGAAGCCGCTGCAACCCTTGTTCATAATGCCGCTAATGAAAATAATATGAAAGTAAGGATTGAAATTTCCGTCGTCTCTATGGAGAATTCAATTTTTAATGATGTGTTTTACATTTAGGTTCGGTGGAATGCTTGTTACTCTCTAGGGCATATGTTCAAGAACGACTTGCTAGCCGCACATGTTCCCAGCGGGTGGCAGGTGAGTCTTCGACTTTTCTATCTATAATTTCACCATCATCTTACTCAACGTTTGCATTGAACGTTAATGCTTGCAGGAAGATGCTTTTGAAGTCTTGTCAAAATTAATAGTGTGCTGTGCAAATTTCAAAGTGCGCCAGGCGGCAGCAAGTGCCTTAACGACAGTCTCCAGCAAGCATTTCTACGGTAAATATTACGTTCGCCTCTGGCCGTGCCTATTGCAGGCGTTCGATAATTCTCAAAACCTGACCGAGTTTTCGGAGTACAAACATCAACGCAATTTAATTGATCAGGTAAGAAAGAATCTAATCTACTGATTTCGAAAGAAATTTGAAACTGACGAGGTTACTTACTTTCTTAGTTATGCTTAACGCTTGGTCATCTAACCATGTTCTTGGATGTTGGCGATTTGGAGATTATTGACGATCTAATAGCGACGTATGCTGAACCATGTAAAACGTACGTCGCGGAACTGAAACGAAGAAATGATAGTGTTTGTGAAAAATTCGAACAATCCAAGTCGTATTTACTGAATTTGATAACGAAACCGAGCTTGAAAATGAAGCAAAAAGAAACCATTTCAGTTTTAATTGATATTATGCGAGCTTCCTAGTAAATGTTTAGTGAATTCATTTTAAAGTAATTGTTTAATACATTTTTTTGAAAATTTCAATGCTGTGTATGTGTACTTAAATTTTGCGTCTTAAATTCAACGATTATATTTGAGGAATGCGATGAGTTGTAACTGTGCTCGTTGCTACAAGGAAAAAACATTCTCATTATCATTTCAATTGCAGCAGTAACTTCTTTAGAACACGTTTCAGACAGTCAATATTATGTCATTTATTCAGAAAATAAGATTACCTTTCTCAAAGACCGGTGAAGGCTGAGCCGGCATCTCCTGTTCTTTTTGTGTTGTGGTGCACAAGCTACGTGGCCACACGCTACGCCAACCAAAATCCAAATAAGTTCGATATTTTTAATATCCAGGCAATATTTCAATCTCTACGTTAATTTTCTCCCCCTATTTTTCATGAGTGAAGTTCGCTCCACACAATCAGTAAAATCAACAATATCCTAGGTTAATTTGTTTTGTTTCAAATCAGGATCTGTTTCCTATGATACAGTGCAAGTCTGATTGAACCCCTTCTCATAAAGGAGTTTCAAGCGATGAAAAAACAATTTGAACGAATAGATTCTTTGCGTTATTGCGTCTGTGGAAAAATAATACTTGATAGTTATTGCAGAGAGCTGTTTCATTGATCAGTGGTCATCAGTTGTGTATTATGATTATGCGCTTTAGGATAGGACGCTAAAAATGTCTTCAAATACGTGAAGGCTGTAATGAAGCTATTTTATTTTTCATTGTATTACTGAACTTTTGACAGATCTTGGTTGCTAGAACGGTCAAGCTGTCAGCCTTTATCATCTACTATTTTTGTAAAGCTGATAATGGTTTGGCATTTATATGATGTTCTCAGCAAACCATTCAGGCATGCTCTACTTCTGTCTGTTGAGTTGAGACCACAGTAGATGAGACAAAGAGCGAAGAAATGATAAACAGGCATATCTGCCATGTTGTCTAGAATTAAATCTTCATCTGATGGCTGCGCCTGCTTAGGGAGTTAGGGCTCTTATCAGGAAAAACGGCTGATCCTAAATGCAATTTTCTCTCAGGCAAACGTCTTTTTTGATTTGCGGTTGCATCTTGGTTTGCAGAATAGACTGATGTGATTGTTATATTTGCATGAGAAAGAAACTAACAAAGATGTAGTAATGAATTGTTCTGAATAAACCAATACAGCTATTGTAAAACCCCTATTCATTAATGACTGTATGCACGGCCTACTTTATATAAGGCCGTAATGTAGAAAATGACAACAGCGCGCATGTGGATTGTTATCAGTTACGTTTTGGGGCGGTTCACGTTCATCGGTGCGGTGTAACAATGATGAAACTGTCTGTACCGCACTTCGTCCCCTATCTGATTTTTAATCTTAAAACGATGATAACTTCTCTTGTACTGCACCAATTTTACTAAAGTAGGACTTGAAAAATAGAAAATCGTTTGCTCTTCAAATTATATTCTCTTCATTTTTTCCAAAAACACCGTTTTATTTGCGTACGAATCGAAATTCTTGTTTTCTCCCATAAGCCTACGTGTAAATCTGTATCCACATCTTTTTGAGTGCGACGTTGTGACATCGCTGCATTACGGCCGTGCTGTATGCTTGATGTCTGATGATAAGATGATTATGATTTATGATGCAGCCATCAGCTGCAGAGTGAAGGCCTACTTGTTGACAGACATGGCTGTCTTTTATACTTCTGATACTTCAAAATTCATTATTCAGTCAGTATAATTTTTTAGGAATTTCTAGGAGAAATCTCTTTTCACTACCTTGAATTTGGAAGATATTTTTCTTAATCTATTGAATGGATATGTGGCCTCTGGCTCTATCTTTCAGCAAGAATTATTCTAGCTTGATGGCAATTGAAAAGAATTCCATACCTTATTATGTTTCTTTCTGCAATATTTCAACACAAAGGTTCAGTAATCAAGATAAAGGTATCTATAGGAACCTCCTCGCATTTCTTTTTGGTTATCTGGTTCCCGACCAGATCCAGAATTTCTTATTCTATTGTTAAGGATCTTGTATTGTTCACAGTTCTAAGTTTCAAACTTTCATCCCTTTAGTTATGAGTGCTAATTAATTCTTTGTTGTGATAGAGAAATTTAAATTATGTTACCCAGTGAAGATGATCATTATGGTCCCATTAATTCTTGTTGTCAATTCACAGCTTCACATTTTTAGTCATTGATTCAACATAGATGAAAACAACGTATATGTTGAGAGTAACAGATACTAAGGGGTACGTATTAATGTAGGTAATCTACGTATTAATGTAGGTAATCTACGTACGAGCGCTCCTACAATGACATGAAACATTCGTGTCTCATACGCATACAACAACAAAACTACATCACACAAAAACAAACCTGTTTGTTTATTTCAATATGTTTTGCGATATATATCGATGTTTTACGCATTGTAGGAGGCTACTTTAATGTAGGTATAATCTAGGCTACCTATATTGTTTTTCAAACTCTTTCCTCAAAACTTGAATTTTAGTTGATGCAACGTATTAAAATTCTGATGAGGAACCTACGCAAAATTTGGGACCCACACAATTCTAATACACATTTCCTAGGTATCTACCAACATCTTTTTTCTATCTGCTACCATGCAGACGCTTGCAACTTACCTACAGATTCTTACATATTTATATCATTGTACGTCGACTGCATTCAAATTGAGGTACCTATATTGCGGTTCTCATTTTCTTATCAACATTGTTTTCTATAATATCATTGTAGGCTACATCATCTTATAATCAAAACCAATTTCAGATTTCTTCAACTGACAACCAAACGTCATTCTCTGGTGAGTGGAAGAGACCGCTATGGTTCAAAACAATATCCTGCTTGGTGATATCACAACATGTTAACTTGAAATGAGATATAATGTATGCCAAACAAATTTTCATTTCCATTTTTGCAAACTGCATACCTGTGGGAAAATATAATAAGCACCTTAGGACGGGGTAAATAAAAATGAAGGGTTTATTACCCATATATAACTATAAACTTTTTAAACATAATCTCTCCATCATAATGAAGTTACCAAGTATCTTTCAAATGATCAATCCTCAACCATATTCTGAATGTTTGTTTGAAGGAATGAGTACAAATTAAATTCAGAATTTGAGAGTTAAGCTGACTACAAATCCTCATTGCTAACACACGGTGTGAAAATCTGATAATTTTCTACATTTTCAATAGCCAAGTTCACACTATGCGTGCTCATCCTCAGCTCTATTTTGTGAAGAAATTTCCGAAGACCGTCGATGCTCCCCTTCCTACAAATTTTCTCAATTCTTTTCTATTCTTGATGTTTGAAGGGCTGTGTGCAACCACATCATTCTGAGTGACAGAATTACCTCCTTTGTAGGTAATTATTTGTCGAATTCTTTTTCACATAGCTACAGAGCACTCACCCATGCACTTTTTGGGTCCATCGCCGAATGGGAGAAATGCGTTCGGATCCATTCGAGCCATATTCTCTTTGGAAAACCGCTCTGGATCAAATTTCAATGGATTTGGAAAATACTTCTCATCCTTATGGATTCCTGATACCGAATAAAATATTCGCTCGCCAGCTCTTATTTCGAACGTCGAGTTGGGCACTCGATACGTTTTCATGCACATTCTGTCATTAAAGCTATTTGGTCCGTGCAGTCTTAAAGTTTCTAAAAAAATAAAATTTTCTTAGTACTTGAGCGTCATTTTGAGTTTTGCTGTCTTCGATAAGCTATAGATTGATTACCCACCTGATAGCACCATTTCTAAATAGTCTATATTTCTCAAAATTTCGTAGTCTTCCAAGGCGTCGTCTTTGTTCGCAGAAGCTTTCCGTATTTCCTGCCGTAATTTCTCCTGTACTTCTGGATGTTTTGCTAATTCGTGTAAGGCAAAAGTAAGCGTAAATGCAGGAGTCTGATGAGCGGCGGAATAAAAAGCGAAAATATTCGAAGCGATATGGTCGTCGGTAAACGGATCTAATAAAGCGTAAAAGTGAATATAGGTATATTGGATTTCATTAATTCGCTGGTATCGTGTGGTCCCGTGCACCAAATGCATGCGGTGACATAACTAACACTTATCTATACTGCCGTCTCTGTTTTTGATATCCAGCATTAATTGAAATAGATCATCACGTTGACCGGGTTTTTTGTTGCGTTGTTTTTCGAGGGTATGTAATAAATCGAAGAAAAACTCCTCTCTTTTGTCTGACGATATGAATGATTTCAAATAAAATAATAGTAATAATTTTGGGTACGCCATTTGAAAGAATAATTCGAGAGTCGTTTTCCAATTGTTTGATTCTCTAAACATCTCTGCCGCTTCTCTGAACAGTGATTTGGATTCTTTCAGACTATTGAATTCCATATCCAGAAGGCATTTTCCCATACAATCCAAAGCGAATCGTGTTATGAGTTCTTTTATGTCTACGGGCTTACCGGCTTTGGCGTTAGGCCTGTAATGAAAAGTAATCGCTCTGATAAATTACTCAAAACTTGGGAGCCGCGCGGGAAAGGTAAAATGCTATTGACAGATAGAATGGTAGGATCAGAGTTCAATACTTGCCCTTTTTATGACGTCATCGGAGTAGAGAGTTTTCGTTTTCTGGTCAGAGGGATGTATTGAGATCACTAGAGGGTTGGGCTAGTTTGATCAACAAACAGCTCGAAGGTTAGGATTTCCAAGTCCCGAGGTTATGGTTTTCCTGACACCCGGACGTAAATCTAGGAAATGCGTAAGAGCTTAGAGACTGAGTCAATTTGTAGACTCAACCTCAAGATATGAAATATCAAAATTATTCTCCTTGCAAAGTTTTTCCCATATCAATTCCTTTTAGGTCATAGCCTCTTGGTGAGCACTACTCTTTGGAGGAATGATCTATGTTGGCCACCTGACTCCTCGTTCCGGTATTTTCTCTAAAAATCTATGACTCAACTGTGAGCGTCTCAAGTGGCCAAGATATCCAATAACGCGGTATGTAGCAATATAGTAAGGGAGATTTTTTCTAGAAAGATTCTTGCCGTGCACCATCTCTCAAAAAGTTGTGCTTACCAAGGGGGGGGTAGAGGCTATTATATCAGGGAATTGATATGGGGAAAATTTTGAAATTTCATCCGGAAGATCAGTTGAAAATGCTCTATGTCTTGAGGGCGAGTCTACAATTTGACTCAGTCTTTAAACCTTCCTGTATTTTGAAGTGTTTACCACAGTAGATGTGACAGTAGGCACCCACGAAGTTGGAAGCTGTCGTGTAGTTGCATCTGGCCGTCCCGTCCGGGCAAGAGACCCTCAAAAAATAAAACCAGCGTTTTTACATCAACTTGGACTCCCTCATGTAGGATTTAGCACTATGACTAAAGATAGTATGTATGAAGAGAGTCATCATTACCCAGCTAATGACCCCAATCATCTTACCTAAGATGAAGTTCCACCAGCTGATCGGCGTACTCTTGGACCATATCGCTCATATTCTTTATTTTTCCAGATGAGAAACAAGTTGCAAATTTGGTCCGAGTTGTTTTGTATTCCTCTCCTCTGAGCATACCCATATGGTGACGAAGACGACCGCTTGCAAAGGGTTCTCTCACCACGCGCTCGTGAAAATAGCCAAAATCCTTTACGGTTATCTGACGGATCAATGCTGGATCCCGTAAGAAAAGCACCGGTCGCAAGGCCATGTATACGCCGACGTACGGCTCGTTCGGTCTGGCCTCGTAAATCTCATCGTGTATTTCCTCCAATGTCTGGCGTCCAGAGAGAAAAGGCAGCGATATGCCGAAAAATAAATTCGTATCTACGGTCACGACGCCTCGTTCTTTCCAATAATTATTTCGTTTTTTCACAAACAAATAAAACGCGACGAACGCGCAACAGAGTAGTGGAACGAACATCGTGCAGGATGAAGATGAAATAGTTGGTGCCAGTAGTAGCCTTCTGTAAATTCATCGAATTTTTGGAGGAAGAGGGAAGAAAAAAAGAAGTAATTATAGAAAGAAAATGAAATAAGTCGACATGCCAGCCTACACTATTCAAAAACTGGTTAGTTTTGTTAGTTTCCTTACTGTTTAGGAAACACGTCGAAATAACAATCAGGAACATTACTTCATCTTCCATCTCTATAATATTATTATGGAGAACGAAATTTGACAAATTTTTAGAAATTCATATTTTTCTCGTAATGGAGAGGAAGGGGTAAGTGTAATATGTAAAAGCTGTGATTTACAGTTTCATAAATTGAAGATTATCAACTTATTTTTTTCAAATTAGGAATCATTATCCCCAATTCAGACGTACTATTGGTGTGTGTCTCCATAGTTGACATGTAGCAAGAATTGAATAAATAACTTACTTTAAATTTGGCCATTGTCAGCCGGCCAAAAGCACTTGAAAAGTTTTATCAACGAAAATTCAAATTTATTTCATTTGATCGAGGATCGATAATTTTATTCCATAACTAAACAGGTATTAACTTTTGCATAAAATTTTCATACTGAGCTGACACTATTTTTCATAATTTCTAGGTACAATGTATAGGAAAACGGTTGCGTCATAATCTTAGTTGAACTCTCATTCATTTAGGAAATTCAACTTCGTAACAGCGTTTTCTTTCTCGTTTGTGTATTGTGGGTTGCATGGATTTCTAGAAGGCACGGCGCACACCCAATAACTCACTCAACGTCATTATCACTGTCAGATTATGACTGATGAGTGATGACACACGCGTTTAGCATTACGCGTATGTACCAATTAACCATAGTTGTTGTAGTGGACGCACTTTAGCGCCCTATCAGCTCATTGATCACATCCATACACCTTGTACACTAGTGTTGGGAACTATCGATAGACTATCGATACTATCGAAAAGAACGATAGTTTTGTAAAAGAAAAAAAAATGACGGCGATAGTATCATCAATAGTTTGAAAATGCTTCTTTTTTTTTTTTTCATCAAAATCACAAATTGATGGGAATTTACGGATTACACGTTTGAAAGAAAGGGGATAAAAAATATTGAATAGCTAGTCGACTGATGATTGTTGCGCCAGTTCAATCCATGAAGATCAGTCAGGTGGTACCAGTTGTGCAATGGGAGTGGCACTACGTTTTTTCATGGTATTTCCTAATTCCTAGTCGCTCCATCATCTGGTTACGCGATAGATGTTTCGGTAGCGAGCGGCAAGGAGCTAATTGTACCGCACTTTGTCCCCTATCTGACTTTTTCTTTTCAAATGATTATTGCTCGTTCCACACTGAACAGATTCTATCGATATAGGGCTAAAAAAATTAGAAATTGTTCACTCTTTAAATAACTCCATTGAGTCATGTTTGTACACCGCACCGTTCTCGCAACAAAATCAAAAATTTGATCTTTTCTCATATAACGTAATGCTAATCTCGGCCCTTTGGCTTTGTTGCCAAAATCGCGTATTCGCGTTGCGCCCAAAAAGAGTCGCCCTCTATATTTACTATGGCGGCCATTTGTGGAAGCTGGACAAAAAGGTGATGTTACAAAATTCTTATTTTTATGAGTTCCAAACTATTCTACTAGTCAAAAGAGTCAAAAAGGCCATTACAAGTGGTATTTTTTTTTTCAGTAATAACAGAGATACAGCTAGTTGAAATAACATTGGCTCTTATGCAAATTTTCATGTGATCACCTTTCAGTCCACGACACTAGCGCGGCTACAGGCCGGGCGCATCGCGAATACCGGCCTGTTAATTGTAGTAGGGGTCGGAACCTTTTGCGTGAAACGGTTCCGGTTTGCGGTTCCAGTTCCTGATTACTGTTTCGGTTCCGGTACCGGTTCTGGTTCCGGTTCCAATAACGTAAAGGTTCTTGGTACCGGTACCGGTTCCGGTTCTCAAAATTTCGTTTTGGTACCGGTTTTCGGTTCCGGTTCCGGTTCCGGTTCTACTTAGTACTTCCATAAAAGTTGAGGTTGTGGGAGCGCTAATATGTACTAAAGCTCCAGAGCAGATATAGGCAAATACTAAAATGTTATGCGTGTGCTGTGTATTTCATCTTGGAATCAGACACAGTAGGGTTTGGGTTTTTCAGGAATGAATGAAAGAGGATGGGAATGGAACAAAATGGGAATTTCAAATTTTTATTCCCTTCTCAAGCCGGGATAAATTAAATCAAATTATTCTCAGAAAATATTAGGATAGGCTAAGAGCAAATGAAGAGCATTTGAAAGACAAAGATGGGACAATCTTGAAGCCTTTGAAGGAATGAATGAAATTCTCTTTAGGAAACATTTTTGGGAACAAATGGCTTGATGGTTGTTTGAGTCATATTTCATGACGAAAAATCAATTAATTCAAAAATTAAAACGGAATTCAAAATTTTAAATCAAAATTCAACGCATAACACAACCAAAGAAGGCGAAGGCAGAACAATCCGTACTTCCGTACTCCGTAGTTTCGTGATCCATTATCATTGTCTCGCGCTCTCGCGTTTTCGCGGATTGATTTTCAATTGAGGAGCTCTCTGTCAAAAAGGCGTACGTTCCATAAGAATCACATTGATCAAACGCCTTTTTGACAAATATTCCTCAATATTTTATTTTGATGACGCAATAATTGAAACATCAATCATGAACCAAAGAACAACAGTTTACAAAAAAGTAGCTTTATCGGACTTCTTTTGAGTCTCTTTCTCTCTTTTCACTTCGCTATATGGCTAGCGCCCAATGAAAAATGTGGAACCGGAACCGCTTCATTGATTCGGTTCTGGTTCTGGTTCCGGTACCGGTTCCAATCCCGTTTTGGTTCCAAAGGGTTCTCACACACCCTGCTTGAAAAGGTTCCGGTTCTCGGTTCCTTTCGGTTCCAAGAAATTTTTAAGCGGTTCCAATAGGTTCCGTACCGGTTCCGGCAAAAGGTTCCGACCCCTAAATTGTAGAAGGCCGTGGTTACACTCAAATACATTCTTTGACGGGTTTTTCCGATAAAAATAGCGATCAGGAGAAAGGTGTCTATCCTACCAATGGTATAGGTACTTTTCTCCTGATCTGAGTTTTTTTATTTTGTGCAATAGGTGTGGCACCACATTTTTATGGTATTTCCTGGTCGCGTTCATCATCTGGTGGCACGGACTTCTCGGATAAAACAACGATCAGGAGAAAAGTATGTATGCTACCAGTGGTATAGGTACTTTTCTCCTGATCAATTTCTTTTTATTCCAACTATTGATATAGAAAAAACTATTGGGACTATGATAGTCCCAATGCCTACATAAAACATGTTCTTTGGCTATGGTAGAATATGTTTCATTTAGGGCCTGCCGCTTCTGCTTATTTGTTGCAGTGTCGCAGTGGATGCACTGCAGCGCTCTACCAATTCTGCTGTACAAAATTGAATTCACTAATAGTGATGGGCAGTCATCAGTTATTCATTTCTTGTACAAAAATAACCTAGATACTGGTTTATTCTCAATGGACGGTTGAAGCGAGAAACCAGTTAATACAACAGTAAGAACTAGTAGTGCTGGGTAAAAACTGACGGTTTAAAACAAATACTCGTACACTAAACGATCAATACCGGAAACTCCGCTGGATTTTTATGCTCTAACGGCAGGGATTAGCCCGAGCTCACAATGTTATTTGAATCGCTTGTGGCGCTGCAGATGGGATTAGTGCTTCAGCATTAACATTGCGGTAAATGGAAAACAGCGCCGAGCAACAACGCCCAATGTATTTCTTATGGAGTTTTTGGTATTGGTCGTTTGGTGTATTTGTTTAAAAAAACTGGTGGACCAATAGTATCGTCAAAGCTTTAGTACCGGTAGACCGGAGGTTACCAGCAAAAATAACCGGTGGTACCAATAGTACCGGTTTTATTCCAAATTTTAGAAATTTTAACGCGGAATTCAAGAAACTATTGATAGTACCGGTTGTACCTCCAGAGGTGAGGAATTAAACTGCAGAAGTTGAACAGTCATTGATGTCCATTTTTTCTTTAGTGATTTGTAAGTAGTCAGATTTAGTCTTTAGTCACATAGGCCCTACACTCAATCAATAATGAACTGTCAAGTGACATAAGCACCAATTCTCCAGATTTTTCCAAAATTTCAAACTATTGGTCTCTTTTCAGTTGTTGTCAATAATACTGGTTTTTCCTCCAATGGTCAAAAAACCAATGGTTTGACTACCAGAGGTGAGAAACAACCGGTAGTACCGGTTGTACCTCCGGAGGTGGCACATTACCACTAGTAAGAACCAGTCAATTGCCAAAATTTACGGATCAAAAGCTATTGTGGGAGATTACAACAACAGGCTCAGGATGGAGTATTTAAGAGCAATTGGCGCCAATCATCATCTTGTAAAAAAATTGTTTAGATAATTTGTCGTTAGAGAAATATGCCATTAGAGAAAATAGTTTTAGAGAATTTGTTGTTGAAAAAATTTGCCATTAGAGAAAATGTATTAGAGAAAATGTTGTGAAACCGGAGAAAGAGCAATTCTCCCATTTAAAATGTACTCAGAAATCGCCCTTATTCTGAATAGCCCTTTGATTACATCAGCCATTATCCAGCTGACAATTCAGATTTCAGAATCAAGAATTTCACAAAGTTGAAGCATTAAGTGCGATTAATGAAGGTATCCTAATAATTATTAATACATGAAAGGTCTTCTCTCTTTTTTTGTTTTCAATCTTTGCGTTTTCAAGAGCAAAAAAGTAGAAGACCTTAGTCTATCCTAGTCAAACCCTATAGTGATGTGCCACCCACGGAGGCACAACCGGTACTACCGGTTGTTTCTCACCTCTGGTAGTCAAACCATCGGTTTTTTGACCATTGGAGGAAAACCCGGTATTATTGACAACAACTGAAAAGAAACCCATAGTCTGAAATTTTGGAAAAATCTGGAGAATTGGTGCTTATGTCACTTGACAGTTCATTATTGATTTGGTGTAGTGCCTAGGAACACCCAAACTGATGCTTGTAACTTATTGAAGGCTTTTTGTAAGCGCTCAATCTTGACCAAGTTCAACTTTTGTTGTACAAATGTGACTAGTTGCTAAATCTGACTGTTTACTAATCACTACAGAACAAAGAACATCAATGACTGTTCAACTTCTGCAGTTTAATTGGTCACTTCCAGAGATACAACTGTTACTATCGATAGTTTCTTAAATTCCACATTAAAATCTCTAAAATTTGGAATACAACCGGTACTATTGGTACTACCGGTTATTTTTGCTTGTAACCTCCGGTCTACCGGTAGTAAAGCTTTGACAACTATCGGTCTACCGGTTGTTTTGAACTACCGGTTTTTACCCATCACTACATGGAAACTAGGAGTAATTTGAATAATTTGACAGTCGACCGGCTAATTCAACAGTATTTAACCAGTTAACCGGTTACAATGATTTTTTTATTGGAAATAACCAATTCTTGCCCATCACCATGGACTAGTGATGGACGCGGTTATTGGCTAATTCCAGACTGGGATTAAATTATTCAAAATCTCTAAAAGTTTTGCTAGGAGCGTCAAAATCCTTTACTTGTTTGCTCTTCAAAAAACGAAAATTGAAAAAAAGGAGAGGGAGACTTTCCATCTATTGATACCTTGATTCCTTTAGACCAGCCAACTTGGTTTTTCGGCACTTAAGATGCGGCAAAAGTCATGAAAGATACTGCAAGATTTTTGATGAAATGTGGAAAACATGAGAAATAATCAAATTAAAGTACTGTAAGTTCCCAATTCATGGTGAAGGGTGCCGTGAATCAAAAAAGTTTGAGAACGGCTGCTCTAGACCTTTATACCTAATTTATTTCCCATTGTTTTGGGACCTATTGAAATTGTAGTACAGCGTTGCAAAGATATGTCAACATGACAAGGCTCTTACGTGAGATCTTTTGGAGGGTGCGGACTGAGATTCGGTCATGTCTTGGCGCTTTCTTCAGCTTCTGTTTCCTTTTGATTATACTTTCGCTTTCATTTGGCAAAAATTTATCTACTGTTTGTAGTAGATTAGAAATGATGTCAGCAGGAATATTACCTGGTTAGGCTTTTTCTAGATCAGTTTGCACCCACGTGTCGTTTGGCCGTCGTGAAAAGTAACTGGAGGGCGCATTTTTTGTAACGTGAATAATTGGAATATTTTGTGCGGTCCCATGAGTGGTTATAGGATGATTGAAAGTGCCATCATTATGATCGCGAGTGCGGGTCTCCACAACTTTGTTGAATTCTAATTTATGCGCCGGTTGTGAGACTGCTGCACCAGGGATGGCGAAAAAGTTTCAAAATATTCATGAGGTAGCTTGGATGCATAATAAATGTTGGTCTGGAGTTCCCACAGGGGTAGTTGCTTATTAGCTTTCTGCTGCAAGAGACGGGCTCTACGTCTGTATTTGTCCCTACACTGGCAAGTCATGTGGTAAATCCCGGAAGCCTCCAATGCTGTTATTGGATCCTTCAAAGCGGAAAGATAGCTGATCCTGGTTATAGAATAAAAACCTTTCTTATATCCAGCGTGGCGGAGCTCCCCGCGTCCTAAACAAGACATCCGTAGCCATTCACTTCCAGGTAGTTGAGTTATTGGAGGAGAGGGGGTGGAGGCAAATTCAGCAAATTCTGGTTTAGAACGAGATTATGCATTTAGAATCGTAGAGTATTGATGAGATAAATTTTCGTCGTCGTCGGCAGTCACACGGTAGGCCTAGTGGCTTATTGTTGGGGTTGTAGCTTCAGATGAACCGGATGTATCACATATTCTCTTGCGTGGCCTTCCCTTCGAGCGTCTTCCTTTGGGCGTGTAGTTGCGGGCTAATTTTGGCAATCTTTCTTCCTCCAGCCTTTCAACATGTTCGCGCTATTGCTTTCAGTATATCTTGACCTTCTTCATTATTGGCGTCACTTTGAACTCGTTTAGGATCTCTTTGTATTTTGAACACGTTATTTTAGAGCAGATATTATCGAGAAAGAGATCTGGACTAGCAAGATGAAAACGAGACCATTGGACCTCAAAAAATAAAGCAGTCACCAAATGTATCGCTTTGCGAAAAGTGTGAGTTGAAATCATTTTTTACCTTTTCTACAACATAGTAAATTAAAGGAAGTAAGAAGAAAATACAACGATATGTTTTTTTTTTTTTTCTGAAATACAAATCTCGTTCTGATCACCCATAGGTGTTGTAGATGATATTTCTTGTTTTTACATGTATACTGTGTATTACCCCTTTATCTACTAATCGAACAGTTTTTTCCTATGGAGGGGGGTCTTTTTCAAAAACTACTAAATGTTGCCACGCGCGAATTTTCATGTGGTCGAATATAGATACAATTTAACGCTTCCATTGGATTTAGAGCCAAATTTTATTTCTAAATTACCTGGACGATGTGTACCGGTATACCGAGAGAAGTTGATTTACCACTTGCTTCTGTTTTTTCAGTATTGAGCGTTAGGTAACTTCACCTGACTACAAGTATACCATTCTAACACTTCGATTCAACCGTGATTCATACTAGTCGGGATGTGTTTTACTCGTCGTATTCTACACGTAAATGAGGAGTAAAAATACCAGTTTCGTCCACTATATCTTGACCTTGTTCGATCATTTCAACTTGTTAAAAATATAAAAATCTAACGCTATTGGTTTAATCAACCGCGGATATTTACTAAGCCTCAGATCTTATAGAACTCGAGTTTGTTGGTCGGATACATAAAAAGCGTTTTATTAAAATTCAAATTCTTAAGTAGACTTTCATTGCCATAAACGCTTTCTTGGCTCTGCAACTTTTCTAGATTGTGATGGAAGATTTAAAAATATCCCCTTGGCCTGAGCGGTCGGATTGAGATTACAATATAGTCAATAATAAGGTAGAAGAGTAGGAGTGATCATTTTCCATTATTTTTTCCGGATCTGCGTGTGCATATTTGCACTCGTAGAACCTGAAAGTTTTTTTAAGAAAGATGATGTCAATTTCTATGCGTGCAGTATGAAGTCACTCGTATTTTCTTACAGGAATGTACCCCTCACCACATTTTTAACCTTAGAAAATTATTTCTTTCGGTTATTGTTTGGGCGATGGATGTTGTGAAGGGGAGGGCAAAGGTCTGAACACGGAGCGTTCGAATAGCGGTCTGCGGAAAATTATGTTCATTAAAATGGGAAAAAATTTACATTTTTTATTCATGAGATTAAAGAAGAATTTCCAATAACTAATTCGTTACAGTATTGAATGCAAACTTATGACGAAGAATGATGCAATAAATAAAAAAAAAAAAAAATTCAAAAGGGTTCAACTATCAGCTAGAAGTGCAGTCGAGCCATTACGAATCGATCGAATGTTGATGACGATCACGATTGGAATAACTTTATATTTCTAGTATGTAAGTTCCTATAGCTATTGCTATCGTTCATAATGTATTTCTACATCAGTTTACAGCATCGTAGTGTTGCGTTGAAACTTCGATCGTTCGTGTTCGGCAGTGAATAAAGTAAAAAATTTCGAATGGGTCAGAATTCGATTGTTTCTAGAGAAAAAAGTCATCGTTGGAATGCAGTTGACGAGAGACCAGTGGTCGACCTTAGTGACGACAGCCGCTGTCAATGTTTTTACCGGAATCATAATCTCTCTTCAGGCACCATTTTATCCAGCCGAGGTGAGTCCTCATTTACGCATTCAGTTATTTTATTCGAACGCGCTCGCTTTGAAACAGTAGATAGGTAGTTAGAGGCTGTCCGTGAATGCTTAACGAAATCTACGGAAATGACGGACGAGAATTATTGGGAAAAATTTTGGTGGTATTCTTTCATCTAAAAATATAGTAATGCTTATTTCAATTTGATCAAAAAATCGCGACTGAACTGGCTTCACCGTCTTCTTAATCAAATTTACGATAGAAATGAGTGCATTAATTTTAATCAACATGAAAAAAAGTCTTGATGGAGATATTCATTGTGGGAAACCAATTAGTTAAGGGAAAAAGTTTGGTTTGCGTCCTCCGATAATAAGATGTCGAAACGTCGGTTCTATTTTTTTTTCTCATTATCAAGATTTTGCTTTAATCGCCTTAACTCTACAATAGAGAAAACGTGTTCTGAGAATTTTTTTTTCAATATTTTTCAACTTCGAGATGACCTTAAAAAGTTCGGAACTCAGAACCTTGCCCAGAGTAAGAAAGTTTTGAAGATCACGCACTTCAATCCCCCCCCCCGTTTACAAGTGGGTTTTGCCGTCCTACCATATAGACAAACCTACCCTAACATGGCCTCAGAGATACTGATTAGGATCTTTATCGCCTTGAAGCTTCACGCAATCGTTATACTCCTTGGGCGATTCAAAAATCTGCGAGTTTATCCGAATTCATATTACCTGTATAATAAAAGTGCAGTATTAGCTTAGCTAGTACGAAATCTAGCATACACTAGTATACTGTATGAAAGGGGCTAGTCAGTATTTGTTTTACTAGACCATGCCCCCAAAAAGCTATTAGCTTGAAATATTCTGAAGTGGACTTATACTAGACCAAGGAGGGAAGCGAACGAGCGGAGCGAATGAGCTACTCAAAAGCTGTTAGCATGAAACACCCGAAGGCTGTTAGCTTGAAATTATCTAAGCTGGATTTACACCGGACCAAAGAGGGGAGCGAATGAAAGAAGCGAATGAGCCACCAAAAGCTACTAGCTTGAAATATTTCAAAGTAGACTTATACTAGACTACACCCTCGAAAGTTACTAGCTTGAAATATTCGAAGCTGGACTCATACTAGACCAAGAAGGAGAGCAAACGAGTGGAGCGAGTAAGCTACCCAAAAGCTATTAGCCTAAAATATTCTAAAGTTGACTTATATGTACTAGACTATATGCCCACAAAAAGCTATTAGCTTGAAATATTCTAAGCCGGACTTATACCAGACCGAAGAGGGGGGCGAACGAGCGGAGCAAGTGAGCCACCCAAAAGCTATTGGCTTGAAACACCCAAAAGCTGGCTTAAAATATTCTAAAGTAGGTTTATACTTTAGACCGTGGTTCCTAACAACTATTAGCTTGAAACATTCTGAACAGGACTTATGAGTGCAACCACCCTGGTATGTACCGAGGCACCATATAGGAGGATCGACAAGGCGGTACTCATCATAATCTTCTTCTGGCTTCTCTCGACCCTCCTAGCTTCCTCATCAGGTGGTTCAGGTATGCGGCTACCTTGCCTGCCTTTTTCGCTGCCATCAGGATATGGTGCCTGAAGCTCAGCGTGAGTCGAACCAGATGCCCGGGTACTTCATTATCTTCTTGGCCGCGATTTCCACACCTTGTCGGCAAAACGTGGATTGAATGAACTTTCGACGAATTGTGAATAATATGGCCGACTCGATTCAGCGTGTCACCTCCTTCAGTGCCCGGTTTACCCCGCTCTCCACCGCTACAATTGTCTCGGCAGTGCTAGGATAGCTGCTGATCATCCGGAGCAGGTAAGCGGGCACTTCTGCGTCCATGACGCCTTTCAGTATCCTCTTCCATGGAATCGAGTTGAACGCATTTCTTATGTCGAGGCTGACGGCTGCGCAAAATTAACACGTAGCTATCGCTGACTCGGCTATGCTCTTCAGCAAGATCTCAGCATATGATGTACAGCTATCAGTTTGAAAACCATACTCTTCCCTTCAGATAGCTCTCAAGTCGATTGGCTATCTCTCTATAGGAGTTTTCTAATATTGTCCAGCAGACAAAGTGGTCGATAAGAGGATCGTGAGCCAGGGGGTTCATTCTTCTCATCAATGGGCGCTAGCCTGGCTTTCTATCGCAGTAACTGCCGCATTGAATGTATGAACAAGCAGTGCTCGGTCAACTGATGGTATGGCGCTCCAAACTGGATTTGGAATCTCATTCGTGCCCAGAGCTTTCCAATACTTTCCCCACAGTCTATTGACTGCTACATTTACCTCCTCGGTTCCTAAGAGGGGTGGTAATCCTTTTCTACTATTGGTGGCGTTACCATTGATGGTGGCTGCTGTGGGAAACAAGCCTTCAATAATTTGTCCCACAATATCCGGCACCATTCAGCTCATTGCTGAGAGGCCCTTTAGCTTCTTCAACATAATCTTATGAGGCTTGCCAAATGAGTCTTCCTCCGCCATTTCACACAGCTCTTTTTAGGCAGCACTCTTGCGGTCTTCAATGGCTTTCTTCAGCCTCTTACGAGCTAGCTGTTAATCAGATGCAACCAATCACGCCATTTTGTGGCCTCTACTACGATGTTATATCCGGCGCTGAAAGTCATATAGGATAGAGGGGGGGGGGGATGTAGGGATTTCCACCTTTGAATAAAGACAGAAGATTTTCAACCTTTTTTGGACTTGAACTGTTTTTACCACTGAAACTTGGAGGGTTTTGGACTTGAACCATTTTTACCAATTCGGATTTTTTGTCAGGCTTCTCACAGTGCACAGCAAATTTTTCAAAATCCCCCCCCCCCCCATGGAATCGGCTTTCTGTTACAATGTTGACTTTCAAAATAAGGATTGTTTGATGATATCATTGGTGTGTGACATCATAGGGATAGATCTGTGACCTTATCAAATTATGACGTCACAACGACTGATCTATGACGTCATGAAGACTCCTCTATGACGTCATCAAATTGCACTTGGGGGAAAAAATAGAATGCATCAAATTATTTCTAAAACGCCGAGGGTGCCTGAACTATTACAAATACGAATGAGTCTGTTTTTATCTTGATACCTACATGTCGCTGCTTAGCCAAGTCCGCCTCTCCATTGATTTTCCTGTCTTCAAGTTTCAAAACTTATTTGAGCGTGAGCTGGGTTAGTCCATGAACACCTTATCTCGGGAGGCCACCTCGGTCGCAGATTCTTACGTCGGAACCCTTGATACCTGAGGTGCCAATCCACCCGGAAGTCTCACGTCTCATGTCTTTCACCTGGGAGACTTTTCAAATGGTGACGTCTGCCTTTACCCAGAGATCCTTCTCAGCAGTTTCGAAGGATCTAGACCTTCGTAAACGACCCTCACTGGAGTAGCTTTTGCTACAGAGTTTCCCAAGGGAATGAAGAAGACTTTACTTACCGGCTTCCCGGGGTCAGCTAACTATTCGAGTCCTGATTTTTGTAGTACCAACAGGACTGTCCTGGAACAATGATATTCTCCAAGACCGCAGACGTCAGCATACTTCTTAGCAGTAGGTAACCTTATGTCTTATTGATCAGTGATCTCAAACTCTATTCAGAATCCATCATAGATTGCCTTGTGCGTGCCGCAACGGTGAACGTCAAAAGTGTAGCTAGTTTGAAAATACTTATTTAGACACATTCGTTTTTCATATCCTTCCTTCCCCCGTTTCAAGACCAAGTTAGTATTCTTGCGTAGAACCACATAGGTATTTGTAAACGTTTTATAGTAGATTTGAACCTTCTTTTCAAAACATTTTTCCTTCTCAGTAGTGAATGATGTAATGTATTTGTACTAATTATTTTCATTCTCTAGGCCCAGAAAAAAGGAGCCTCAGCCACTGAGTATGGATTCGTATTTGGAGCTTACGAATTGACCAGTTTCATTGTCTCTCCATTTATTGGTAAACTGGTAATTACATTCATTATTTGTAAGTTTTTTCCATGAGTTGTGAACGCGTATTTCAGAAAATTATTAATTTGAGAAATCCTAATTTCGATGAAAGATTCAGCTTTTTGTAATTTATTCGTTTTTGTGTTTTTCAATAGACGGAGAAATGTGGAGTCCGAGCACTTATGATTGTTGGAACATTCTTCGGTTCAGTTTCTACCATTCTTTTCGGGTTAATACCTACTATTTTATCTAGATATTTTCAAGGATGGCGTTATATACCGGTACTGTACTTTATGTTGTGAGCCAATTAGCATAACCCAGAAAACATCAAGTGGAAGTTAGCATACTTGTCTTCCATCCACACAAACAAGGGTTTCGTCATAATTCACGGTGTTGAACAGTCTGGACACTCCCCTACCTCACAAAAGCACGCGCTGTGAATCAGGAGGCAACAGCATTGTGTGGATATTACACGAGTCTCAAATTCTTCAATCGCGGAGGCGCAGACAGGGCAGTGATGGATAGATCGTTTGGACCTGGTACTGCTGCAGTCGCCTTACGTTTCCTTCCTGACGAGACCCTCCTCAGACTTTCTTATGCTGTTGGAGGAGCATAGCTGTCGCTGAGAACGTTGACTGGGTTACATATTTTGACATGTTTCATGTCTTTACGCTGACCTGACCCTCCTGACCCCTCATTTGAAATTTTGCGAGTTCGCGAGTGGCCCCCCTCTCCCCTTCACCCTCCCCCCTGGTTACTCCGTGGGTGATTTAAAAATTTGCGAGTTCACCCTGCGAGTTCACCTTGCCCGGTTTATATACTAGCTTTATACTAGCTTTATGGTGGCTTTATACTAGCTTTACACTATCTTTATGCTAGGATACCAGTTCTAAACTAGACCTGTAATAGAACGGAAAAGACCCCCCCCCCCAAGGATTTTACTAGTCTGAAACTAGGCTATGGGTGTAGGCTAATCATCAAAAATACCGTATACACGGATCTAGGCATCCTATAACTCAATTAGCTACTGTATAGTAGGTTTAGCCTTCTTTATATAGGCCTAAATGTACAGTAAACTAGACCAAGAAGATGGTAGATTTGAGCACTGGGCTTCTTCTCAACCTGGCTTCAAACTAGGTCCTACGCTTACTAGGATTTTAGCAGTCTTAAACTAGAATTATAATAGGATTTTACTAGTCCCAAACAAGACTTATACTAGACCGTGAGTGAGACCCTCTAAAGCAATTAGCCTAAAATTCCGAAGTAGACTTATACCAGACGATGAAGCGCGGCGAACGAGCCGAATGAGCGCCCTAGAAGCTATTAGCTTGGATTTCAAAGTAGACTTATACCAGACTAAGAACGGGGCGAAAGAGCAAAGCGAGTGAGCCACCCAACAGCTATTGTTCGAAAATATTCTAAACTAGACACGTAGAAGAGCAAGGAAGTAAGCTCTTCTAAGCAACTGGCTTGAAATTCTTCAAAGTAGGTTTCTACCAATCCAAGGAGGGGGCGAACGAGCGGAGCGAGTGAGCTACCCAAAAGCTATTAGCTTGAAATACCCTAACTGGTACAAAACTGGCCCTCAGACCTAACACGTGAGCCACTCAACTAATTATAAAGCAAACCAGGTTAACAATGAAAACAAACGAGTGAAAACCTTACGAAAGAACAGCAGACATGAAACATGATCTTTTTCTATTTGGCTCCGCCAGACGATTTTTAAAGTACAGTACCAGATAACGTTTCATTGATTAATACTGTACCAGTGTTTAGCCACTTCAATTTTGAAAGTTGAATTGATGGTTCTTAGGGATAAATAGGCTAATTTTGTGTTTACTCACTTGGAGAGCAAACCTAAAGACCCAATGTCCTTAGACGAAGGTCATTGCTGCTGTGTTGAAGAATTAAAAGTTCATTTATTATTTATTTAACCATTGTTATTTCTTTCAATCAGACTGCTAGATAATGTTGAAGACCGGCTATCATTTATCGCATATTCTACCATTTTAAGAGTCGTAGAGGCAATTGGTACAGCTACAGCCGTGGTGTCCAGTTTTTCGTTGATAGGATTGGCATTTCCTCATGACGTGGCAACTATGTTTGTGAGTAATTGTAATATTGATGTCTAAGCTTATGATCTGATTCAATGACTTCTAAATCAATTATACATTTTCTGTACACTTTGTAGGCTTCAGTGGAAACGTTCTACGGTTTTGGTTTCATTATTGGTCCAACAGCGGGAGGATTTCTGTATTCGGTAAAGTCAATGAAAATCGATAAACAATATGTTTAAAAGCTCCGAGATTTATGTAGTTAGTGTTTAACCCATGTTTAGCTCTCCGCGTAACAAAATTGCGAGACAAATGACGTCATAAGTGACCTTGACCTATTTTAGGGGCTTGGAAAATTTTGACCTTGACTTCTTTGTACCGTTAGCCCTCTCTATACTAAGCCTAACATACAGTTCAGTGCTATGTATATAAAGATTTTCTGGTGCAGCCTCCATGATACTAAAAGTATACCAGACTAGGCATAACATGCTGTAAACTAAGTTCGAACTTTCTCTAATTTGTGAAGGGTCTAGATTTTTGTCTTGTATGTAGTACCTAATAGTTGAAAATTTTGAATCTAATCAATGCGTCTTCTATCGAAGAATATCATAGGTACCCTATTTGCCAAAGATAATTCAATATTGCTTATCTAATTTAATTTTTTCAGTTCGGTGGTTTTCCATTTCCGTTCGTCACCGTAGGCATGATGGGGCTCGTCCTCGTATTTTTCATGGCTCTGTTCCTACCTAGCCTTTCTGGGTTTTCTGAGAAAAAGGAAGAACGTAAGAAACTTTATACGTCATGATGGCTAATTTTATCATAATTTTTGTAGCCATTCCCGCTGTAAATCGGATGTTGTTCATGCGTATAAGTATTTTAATTTTTTCATTGATGCCCAGTAAATGTACTCGATATATACTATGCAAATAATTTTTCAGATAAGGCAATGTCAGTCTTGAAAATACCTGCAATTACTATGAACTTGATTGCCTCCACCATGTTCTCGGCAACCATAGGATTTTATTCTGCGTTATTGGAACCTCACTTGCGACAAGTAAGACGACATTATTTTGTGCTTTTCCATCCGCTTTGAAAGTCAAGGCGGGTTGGAGCTTTCTCTCCTTCTCGAAGAAGATAAAGAGATTAATGCCTACATAGAATTTCGGTGTACAAATGAGTAATATTGATTTTCATTGTTTTGATCTAGTTTCACTTACCTCCACAAATTGCGTCATTATTTTTTATCATCACCGGCCTAACGTACGGTATCATATCACCACTCCTGGGCACTCTGCTCGATAAAGGCCTCGAACCAAGGACGTTAAGTATCGTAGGGTGTATCGTAGTGATATGGGGATTCACATTGGTTGGCCCGGTACCTTTCCTGAAGTTTGAAGCGTAAGTTTTGTAGTATGTTCTGGAGACCTGCTAGAACGTTGATTCAATATAAAATCTCACTCCCGGTACATTGTTGAAGCAATCGCTTGAGTTTTCAAAATCACGGGTTATTAGAGTATTTTTGAGATTTAAGCTGATCAGACTTTCACGCACGCGTTTTAATTTTTCTTATTTTCATACTTATTTTCTTTAGATCATGTCCAAAGGCGTAATCAGAAATTGTCCTTGGCGGGGTCCAAAGATTTTCAAGGTAAACATTTTTGGGAAGCAAAAAAGAAAACTCTATCAGTTATTTGAAAACTGATAGGTCTTTTAGGAGGTCAGGTTCCCCGCCCCCCTCCCTTTGAGCACGCCACTGATCGTGACATTGTCAGATAATATGGAAAAATTGGAGGGGAAGATTGATTCGCTGTTCGCAGCCTTTCCTACAAATTGTGGTTTTGAGGAGAATGTGAGAGACTATGACCTAGTTTTGTGACTTGAAAAATTATTTAATATATTATTCAAAATAGTTGGAAAGAAACGAGAAAATTGTGACCATTGAGCTATTTTGTGAGGAGGAAGACGATAAATTACTGACTATCAAGCTGTATATATATTAGGGGAAAAACTTGAGAAATTTCGATTCTGGAACGTTGTATGAGAGGGAGTGGAGAATTTGGAAAAATGTTGACAATCGAGCTGTATACAAGAGAAGAGAAATGAAATTCCAGAAATGGAACAAAATAGGTTTAGAACAGGGCTGGGCCTCTAACCGAATTCAAAGATTTGGAAATTTGTTCCATGTTTTTCACATGTTTTGTCTTTGGGCTGGGGGTCTGTCAGAAATCTTCGTAATGTAAGATGACTAAACGCTTTATGACGTCATCGATGACCTTGATTTCGCTCCGAAAGCTAGTAGCTTAAAATATTGTACACTAGATTATACTACGTTATAAAATATTATAATATACAAGCAGAAATGCTCGTCTTTTGAATGGGACTTTTGTACGAACTTACTCCAAGCTTGTAATTTCTTGAAGTTTGACAATCTCCCTTTACTTGTAGAACTACTCATTCTCAACTGTTACTCTATCTATTCTCTGATTCTGCCCTTCCTTGGGAAGCCCTCTTCATCCCTTGAATATTTTCTTTTTTCCTCATCGCTTATCGTGCACTTTTTTGTTTTAAATTTGCCGTACGCCTTCTGGCGAAAACTAGCCTATGACGTCATCTGATCTTGATGTCACAGGGTCAATACGAAAAAATGTCAGTACCCGAAATAGGTCAAGGTTACCGATGACGTCATTATGCATTTCCACCTCTCTTTTTCTGTTTCATGCAGTACACACTACAAGTGTAATTTTATACTAGGCTTTTATTCGGTCTATGCCTGCCTTATACTAGCTATGGGGATTTATTTGTGATGCCACAGGGTCAAAAGTCAAAATTTTTTCCAAGTTCTGTGAATCAGAGTATTGCAGCCGAAAATTTCAGCTTTGGCTTATACAACCTTGAAATATATGGCTTTTGGCTTTCTAAAATTTCAGCTGGTTTTTGATTCGCTTAAGTCGACTGGCTTCATTTAGCTGATTTTTGGCTGACCAATGCCATGCAAGATTGAGTGTACAGAGGAAAATAATGATCAGGAAAGTTGGACCGTTGTCACATCTACGACAGATACCTGTTTTTCAGCTTGTGTTTATATTGACTTGATGACTCAGCAGACTTTAATGCCGAACCGCTGTTTTCTGTCTGTGGCAGGTGGAAATGAGGGATTTTAATGGAAATCTGTGATTCTTATTACTGCATTCTATTTTGCTAAAAAATTGAAGAGACTGACACTAGAGAATTTGGCTTATTTTAGCTTTAAAGCTGACTCTCAGCTTTGCTCTTATGAGTAAACATTCAGCTGAATTTGGCTTTCAGCTTTCAGCTGACTGCACCACTCTGCCTCAAGTAGGTCAAGGTCACTAATACCAAAACTGATTTGACTCTTAGAACAGGTCTCCTACCATCCTTATTCAACTTTATTAAGGAAGCCGTCAGTTTTAACTAAAACCCTGTTTTTTTTAGGAGGGGAGGTGGGGGAAGCAAATCAAGAGGAAATTCCGGGCACCATCGGACGAACTTAGGACTCAGAAAAAGGCACTGTCTGGCAGGCAGAAAGTGAAACTTTGAAAAATTTTGACCTTCGAGCAATAGAAACTTGAAAAAATATCAACCTTTGAGCTGTAGGTGATAGGAAGGGGACTGAGAAAAATTTCGAAGGGTGGTGAAGAACAAAGGTTCTTCTCTGTCCTGTATAATCAATTTAATTTTTTTCCACGTTCAAATTTCACCCAACTATATACATATCTAAAATTTGTGCATGTATGTCTTTGGAAAAAGTTGTTATGTATCATCCCGATTCTTGGGTACTAACAGCATCACCCTAATGATTCATAGCTCGTGATGAAATTGAAATATTAATTTTCAGATCCGTCCCCTCCGTGATATTTGCTCTGATTCTACATGGATGCGCTTATGGATCTTATAGTGTAGCCTCATGCACAGATTTATTCAAATCAGCGAAGTAAGTATAGGTATTATTGAAATCTGATAGAAATTGCACCGCTGTGAGGATGAAGTGGGGGTTTATAGTTAGTTCTGAGAAATGATTGAGGATTTCACGATATTGACATGTTCCATGTATTTGCTCTAACCTTTGTTATTGAAATTTGCGTGCGTCCGTGCCAATGACCTTGGGAAGTCGAAAATTTTTGAAATCCTTATCCCTAGTCCGATTTCGAAATTTGCGTGCGTGCGTCCGTTCGTCCGGCCAAGGGACCTTATATTATACTAGACCTATACTAGGTTCCCAGCAAACCAGATCGACCGTCGGTCGATCAAAAAATCGACCAACATTCGACCTATTTTCGACGTCAATTTTTAATTTTGGAGAATTTCGACCAGATTTTGACCTATCTTCGACGTCAATATCAGGTCGAGATATGAGTTTCCCGAACCCCATTCATTTTCGACGCAAAATTGACTTCATTTTGACGGATCGATATTAGTTCGAATTATAAGACCACCGTCGTTACTTTTCCAATTACAAATTTTGACTAGGAAGCGACGTCGAAATCGACTGACATAATTTCAAGTTGTTCTCACAAACGACGTCGACTTTGGAATAAATTATAAATTTTCGAAAAGAAAAAAAATGGACTAGATTCTGACGATGAAATCTGGTCGATCGAATCTGTGAGTATGATTTCGACGTCGAAATGTAGGTCGAAATTTTTATCATCCGAAAATATTTCGACTCTTTATTGACGTCGATAACTGATCGAAATTTGGTCGATTTTTTCAAACGATTTCTGGTCGAAAAATGAGAAAATCGACGTCAAAATCTTATCGATTTGGTTTGCCGGGCTGAAGCCTTCATTATACTAAGTTTTATACCATACTATAGTCTTAAAGTATTCTAAACTGGACTTATACTGGATCACGAAAAAGGACTCATTCGCTCTGCTCGTTCGCTCTCCAAAAGCCACTAGCGGCTCCCAGAAACTATTAGCTTAAAATTTTTTATAGCTTTATTTATTTATTTATTATTTTATTTCAGTTATTTTACGCCCCCCCTCGACAGCTTGTAGCCATTTATGGAGGAGGACGGTTTACAATAATTAATATGATCAATAATAAAAAAACGAAAACAAAAAAAAAAAAAAAAAAACGTCTCGTTTGTAATGAATGAAAAGAGAAAAGAAAAAAAAACGATGCTGGTGCTGCGGAACGACAGGTGCGACATACATCAAGGATTTTTATACTAGTTTTGAAATACATTGAAGTAAAAAATTGAGGCGAAGAGGGGAAAATGTACGCCAGCAGTTGGAGAGAGAAGAGCCTAACATTATCACGTTAGAGAGAGAGAGAGAGAGAGAGAGAGAGAGAGTAGAGCAAATACGTTGATTTTGTGTCGCCGAATGAAACTAAAATTGGGAATAATGAACTTGGCTAATTTTTTTTTTTTTTTCAAATTAGAGAAGCTGGCTTTAACATCACGGTGGGAATGTATGGTCTCATTTTTGGTCTTTTGAATTCGTCGAATTCTTTGGGTGGATTCATAGGACCTACCATCGCCGGTATTTTGTACGATATCGGAGGATTTAGATGGGCGACTCAATTTGTTGTCGGTAGTTTCATTATTCTAGTGAGTATTCTGAAGTTTACTAGCTGATAAATAATTATAGTAACGTTTCCACATTTTTAAAATGTGTAACAATTTACAGTTAATCGTAATGATCGTTTTCACCGTGGTAGCTAGAAGACGCAATCGTGAACTGGACGAGCTTGATGAAGCAAATGTTGGTGAATACACTCCGATCCTCACTCTGGGGAACCATGTTTCTGGGTTACCAAATAGTGATTACGAAATTTTGTCGTGATGTTATCATGTATGCAACTTCAATATTAGTTCTAGAACCGAAGCCCAACATGTCAAGTTGTAGGACTTACAATTATTTTTCTGTGAGCTATATACGCATTTATTAATTGTTGAAATACGTAATTATACGCTTGTAATATTAGATGACTTTGACCACCTGTTATTTGCGTCGAGTGTCGAACGAGAAGGAGTCTTACTGATGCAGATTTGTCTGCAAGCAGTATAAAAATATTCTTCACATTTAGAGTTTTCATGTCTTTACTCACCCCCGAGACCTGATTTGAAATTTTGCGAGTGCCTCCCCCCTTCCCATCACCCTTATAAGCATTCTAAATCATGATCTTCCAATCAGAAAAGATATACTTTGAAATAGCCTCCAGGGACGCCGAAAACGATTGATTCTACACAAATCTAGGTAAATGAAGTAGAAATCTAAAAACAGTTCTACTTTAATCAAGTTCAAAAGAAACACTTTGATCCATTCATAAGTTTGTAGAAAACGCGGAAACTTCATAATGATTATGATATTTGAGAATCCTTATCTTTTAATCTCTTTTCACAATCATTTTTACTAACTTTAGCCCACGGTTGAAGATTTCCGGATCCAAATATTAAAAAGACACTTATACTGTACATTGTGAGGAAGCTTATGACTATAAAGTATACATTCCATTCCGATCGAGTCTGAAAAATAAAAAGATCATTCAGTCAATAAATTTAATTTAGCCTACATTTTATTGTGTAAATCATGACGTCAAAATTTACTGCTCATGTATGTACGACCCTCTATCCTGCTTTCGGATTTAAAAATCCTAAAATAGCTCTTGGTTAGAGCCGAACGAATTTTCATCAGGTTATTTATAATTTCATACTTACATGCTTTGGTATCAATAACCCTATCAACACTGGATTCAAGAAAAAAGTTATGGATCTAGCAACTTGAGTCATCGATTGAACAAAGCCAGCGTATTGACCGGCTGCATCCATTGGTAATGCGCTATATCAAATATTACACATATGTATTATGCCATTTGGTTATGATTTAAAATAATTTTTCTGCTAGGAGAAAGTCATAGCTCGAGTACTTACTTATGAGACATAACAGATAAGCTTAAAAATATCTTGACAAATGAAAGACATATAATGCATCCAACCACACTGCTCAAGAAAGCGGTGAGAATTAGAAATATTGCAGTAAGAGAGTCTCCTAATAATAATTGCACCTTATGTATCTGTAAAATTATTATAAGAACACATAATTCTCCTTTCAATCGCGACACACCAGAATTATTGCATCATGTAGGTACTCACTTTATTGACTCCATATCCATTAGGTTTTGATCTCATATAGTCTATATAGAAAGCAAATATTGGGCGGGTGATGAAAGCGCAGTAATCGGGGATACCACTGATTAATCCGAGAGTTTGAATATCGAAATCGTAGACATCTGAAGAAAAATCACGCTCTTATAATGACTTTGAATGTGATCTACAAAAGAATCGGTTCCTCAAACTTGTATCGTCAAGGATCGTTAGCAAATGACGAAGTCATATCTGGCAGAAGCGCAGGACGGCGTTCGTTCAACATACTTTCCATGAGACAGACGCCCTTCTGCCAGAACCCTCCTCAAATGGATCTTTGAAGAAAGGGAAGAACCCTGTCATCTGAAGCCTCCTAATTTCTGCAGGGAGTCCTGTGCTTTAGGAATAAGGCTACTTTTGACAAAGATTTGCCGTCTACGGTCCATCATTCTCCCAGCAGAAGATGGTTCCAAGGAGAGCGAGGGGCGCATCCCGAGCTGTCAGTACATACATCAGGAAGAGAATTAAAAAACAATTTCGACCGTCGAACTTTGGGAGAAGATTCGAGAATATTCCTGGCAAAAGATCCTAGGAACACTGCTGCCAGATGACATTTTCAAAAATCCGTATCCGCCATTTTTGCTGAGACCTAAAAACGGATTTTTACTGATCTGAGAATGACGATCAGGAGAAACGTATCTCTCAAACAAGTAATAGAGGTACTTTTCTCTTGATCGACTCAATGTTACAGGAGACAGCAATATGAGCTCATAATGACCTAGAGAAAAGTATTTCTCATACGAGTGACTAAGGTACTTTTCCCTTCAGCACAAGAAATCCGTATGTTACTGAAAAACCATATTTTTTTCGAGGAACAAAAATCCGTTCATCTGGCAGCCATCTGCTGCCAGATGATATTTTCGAAAATCCGTACCCGCATTTTTTCCAAGAACTAAGTAAAAACGGATGTTTGTGAACTTTCAATGGTTCAACAATAACGATCAGGAGAAAAGTATCTCTTACACCCGTGATTGAGGTACTTTTCCCTCGATCGGCCAAATGTTACAGGGGACTGTGATAATGCGATATCAGCCTATAACGACCAAGAGAAAAGTATCTCTCATAGGAGTGACTAAGGTACTTTTCCTTGAGCACGAGAAATCCTTATTTTACTCAAAATCCGTCAGAAAAACCGTATTGGTTTCGAGGACCAGAAATCCGTAGATCTGGCAGCACTACTGGTAGCACTGCCCAAGAGCGGGGACGAAGTTAATCAATGAGTGCGGAGAATCAATATTGAATTATCAACTTCAATATTTAAACCTTTTTAAAGTTGATCAGCAATCAGCATAATATTAATTGTTTTATTGGCAATGCTTCAAGTTATTTAAATGTAGGTGTTTACCTTTAATATAGAGAGGTACTAGCATGCAGAAGGATACTGTGAAGCCAGAAATAAAGAATTCATTCACCAAGGCGTACACCGGTCCGGACGTTAAAATTCTTTTGAAGGGAAGTTTGACCTGCACAAATACATAAAGCTAAATTGCTAAAGAATGTATTTAAATTGAAACAGAAGACCATAGTTTTGCACCATTGAGGAGGTAACTGTAAATAGGACGTCCGTAACATAAAAAATGTATCGATCGGACGCCCTTCTCATAGATATCTCCTCAATTATTACCTTCTCTTTGGAAATATAATCTATCTTTCGGCTCAAGTAATTTCTTTCCTTTTCCGATATAAATCTATCTTCTGCTGGATCATTGCTGACGAATAAAATCCATATAATACTCCAAACTAAGAGTAGCCCACCTGAATCAAATTACATGCGTACATATTACAATTGGATTTGCATAGGCGGAGACGAAAATTGAGTTTCAAACTTCTACTACCCGCTGGAAACTGGAAAATGCAAAAAGTATTTCAATTACTGTAACTGACTAAAAGGTCAGTAAACATAGTGTACCTCCAACTCAGGAATTTCTTGGAGTTTTGTGATTGGACTATAGTCAATTACCCTGGCATGTAACTTTTGTAGGAACGAATAAGTTGGAAAATAGGAATTTTGAACTCCCAGCAACTTGGAGCTCACCCACCTCGAAGTGATAAATTCAAACGCAGTACTTACCTGTCATGTAGAATAAAATTTGCCAACTGAAATTTCGAATAACGAACCCGGAAATCGGATAATTGGTGGCCATACCGAGAATCGTACCGATTGTCGACAAGGTTATTAATCGCACTCGCTCACTCGGTGGTGCCCAGTGTACGAGTACATCTGTGAAGCCGTTATAGGATATTCCCTGTTAAGAAAATATCTCATTTGGTCTCAGCTATGTTGTTCGTTTTCGCGGAAAAAACTTCTCAAAGACTTACCTCAAACAATCCCAATAAGAACCTGGCCCCGATGAACAGGTAAACGTCAATGCTAATAATTAACGGAGAAGCTATACAAATGATCGCCTCTCCTAATTTTCCTATTTTCATATACGTGGCACCGCCTATTTTGTGTACTGCGACACCTCCGAGAGCTGCCAACATTTGTCCAAGAAAGCTTATGCCCAAAACTAGGCTTTTTTGCATTGGCGTCCAATTGTATTCCGCTTTCTGTGGGAATAGAGCATCTGAGTGAGTGATGATATGGTACAAAAAGAAACTTCTTCATCACTCCAATTTCAAATTTTGAGTAGACAATCATAGTATATTACGCCATAAGGAAACTAAGCAATTTATGAACAAGCGCTGTAGTGACCCGAGCTGCGACAAGGGCCACTCACTCTCTTTGACGATATAGATATGTGTATATGTATACCTTGCAAGTTTTGAAGGAGCTGTAGTAGGCTACTTTCACTACATTGTGGTCACAGTTACCTGCGGAATGCGTTGCAAATATCATACAAAGAAAAATGCTTGATAACTGGTGGAGAAAAGGCAGAAGTTATTCGAAAGCATTTGGTTGCAACCAAACAGTACATCTAACTGCCCGAATGTGGCTTCTTAATGTCATTCCATTTTCCGACAACGCTTTGATAGCTCGTCAAAGGTTGCCCTGTGGCGCAAATTCATTGTTTACTCTCTTCTTGTGAGGTGTATGCTATTTCTACATTCCTATGTTAGGTTGGGCCTACAACAATGTTTCTTATGTTCACAATCCGCATGCGCATCTTCTTGCTAACTCCCTACCAACAAGGTGTAAAGCACGCGTGAACACACTTCAAAACCCCTTGAAAGTGATCGATTGTGTCTTTTGGAATCTATCACGTTATTGATTCCCATAAGAAATACACTGAAACGTTCCAATCATACTCGTATGTTAATTATCAAACAATGAATGAGTTATTAAGTGATCATATTCAGAATCAAGAAGTTCTCATGTATTTTAAAATCTGTTAGTGGTTCTTTACTTATTTCTTGTTTTCATATCCAAACTTGAGATCGAGACGTTCAAATTTTCATATCAATAGGCTATAGTTGATGAATAATAAATAATTTTATTGATAATCTATCTAATTATTTATTAAAATTATGAATTATACATTTTGAAAATAATTAAATATTAAATTTTTATCATTTAAAAATGATTTTATATCCAATTTTCAATTTTTTTATTTAAAATTATTTTGAAAATAATTGAAATTTAAATAATTTTATTATTTAAAAAGGATTTTTATATTAAATTTTTTTATTTAAAACTATTATTTTGAAAATAATTAAAATTTTAATATTATTTTATTATTTAGAAATGATTTTTATATTCAATTTCTCAATTTTTTATTTAAAATTTTGTCTGAAAATTCTAATAATCAATCTATCTATAAACAAATGATTTTTTACAAATTATATTTCTTTTGATAATTTTATTTCATCTATTATAATTTTATATAATTATGAATGAAAATTTTCAAATTTTGTGTGCAAGGAAGTAGTGCGGCCAGAGCCAATTAAATTTAAAAGTTATAATTATTAATATTTATAAATTTAAAAATTTTACATCAAAATAAAATATCAGCAAATTTTATTATTTCGTCATTACATAATTATAATGATATTTTACTATCAATTTTAAAGTCAATAAATTTTATTTTATCAATAATTTATTCAAAATCATTTAATTCAAATTGAATTAATTTAAATCTATTGAATTAATTTATATTAAAATATTTTATAATTAGATATAGTTTCAATGATTTAAAATATTAATTTATAAATTGAATTTCTTAATATTATTCAAATTGAATCTTAATATAAAAAGAATAAAAAATAATTGATATTTTATATTATTAAAAAAAAAAAAATTGAAATTTTTAATTCAGGTTTTTGTTTCAATCCGAATTGATGATGATTGAGGGGGGGGGGGGGGAGGTTGACAATTTCAAGTGAGCTATGGGGTGAACGGATATACTTGCAGGGATAAATCAGCTCCAATTCCGGTTAGGATCAAAGAGGCAAAATCCGAAATATTTTAGTTGTGATAGGCAAAATGTGAGTTTACTAGGAAAATCTTCTTCCGTTATGAACTCTCTGTAAGAAATCGACTCATAGTAATTCTTGTCACTTTAGATACGACGTCCTTCAAGATCTACATTCTTCGCGCTTGAACAGGGGCTGTCCCTCCCTGATTCAAATCACGGGTGGAGCTGGTTTCTTGTCATGAGTTTACATTGTCTGCTCCAACACGACCAGAATAAGAATTTCCGTATGTTTACACGCTTCAATCACACGCAGGGCTGTAGTCGATCCCTCATCACTAGTCCACAAGAGAAGACGAGCATCTGGATGAATCACCCTCCATCCAATGCTCAACTTAACGAGAATTTCTGCTCATTTGCTTTATTCAATCACCAGCCGCGGCAGGGCTACAATCAAACTTTCGTCGCGAACTCACAAAAGAGGACAGACTTCTTGGTAACATTCTCTCCATTGATCACTCAACACAACGAGAATTTCTGCACATTTTCCCGCACTAATCAGATGCGGGGCTAGGGCCGATCTCTTACCGCGAGCACACAACGGAAGACAAGCCTTTCATCAAGAAGAACCAAATTTTCCGTACATTTGTCGATCTATCACCGCACAAACATGCAACAAAAGATCAGCGGCTTGGCAACACCCCGGCCATCGCCAGAAACAACGGGAGTTTTCGCTCATTCCCCGCACGGGGCTCTATTCAGTTTCTCACCGCTAGTCCCTTCAGAAGACGAGCACCTGCGTAACTTACTAAACCAACGAGAGTTTCTTCATGTTTGCCCGCTTCGATCATGAGCAGAGCTACTGTCGATCTCCCGCCGCAAACTCATAAAAGAGGACAGACTTCACGGTAATATTCTATCTAGTGATCGCCTAATAGAACTAGAATTTCTCCACATTGGCCATGGGCTGTAGCTGATATCTTACCGTGAGCACACAACAGGGACAAGCTTTTGAGTAATATTGCCTTCATATCTTAAAACGATGAGAATTTTCACACATTTGCTCGCGTCAATCGGACTCAGGGCTGTAATTGATCTCTCATAATGAGCCAACAATAGAAGACAGCTTTTCGCAAACCAGGAAACGTAGCACAAGCAGTTAAGATTCTAAGGGACAGTTGTACAATTGACGTTCAGCTCGTTGAACTGCAGTTCAACTCGTTGATCTCGCGATTTCGGCCAGTCAAATCTCTTGATCCGCAGATCAACGGTCACATGATCTGACGTTTTTCGATTGTACAACTGGCCCTAAACCACGCGTACAAGCTAGCCACGTGAATTTCAAAAAAAGAAAAAAAAAATTAGAGGCCATTGCACGTTCGCAATGGCTGCGGGGAACCCGCAACCTTCCGCGCTCGCGATGACGTTGGCGCGTAAATGCCCATGCCCCCTCAGAAAATGAGTTGGCTGGGCTCTTCTCAGTATACTGCATGCTAGGCCTGATATAATGAAGGCTGGAAATTGAAATTTTACCAAGCGTCTATAGTAGGTCAAGGTCAAGGTCATTGATGACGTCATAAAGCATCTCGACTGGAAGTTGAAATTTTTTCAAGTCCCTAAAGTAGGTCAAGGTCGCTGATGTCGTCATAAGGCGCCACATGTCACGTCACGCAGTTCACAGAAACTCCCGGACGTGGACGTTTTCTGAGGATGTACTCCCCCTAACAAATGGATGGCGGGTTCCCCGCTAAAAAGTGATATCAAAATCATTCCTCAATGAGAATACCAATCGCGGAGTGAGATTTAAATAACGTAAAAAACAGACCAACTTTTCGCTTACGCTTCAAAACCCGAAAATGTTTGTTCAAATCTTAGGTTGAAACTCAATTAAGATAAATATAGGAAACGCGTGATAACGGAATTTTACTTACGATGATCTTGGTTTCGTTGCCGTGGATAATTTTTTTATCGAAAGTTATATCGATGATCACAATACTCATATTGGTCAGCACATACCCCTCTAGCACGCTGACCACAAATAGTAAGAAGGTTATGAAGTACCTTTTTGGTATAGTTCGAAAGCTGTCGAAAGAAAGGAATGTTCTATGAGATTTTTTGAAGCCGAATTATACATTTTACGTAAATTATAGCGGTACTTTTTTAGAAAACTTTATTGCCTAAAAAACCATGAATTTTTGAACGAATGATGACTGGCTACGTTAAGGAACTATAAAGATAAGTATGCGCAAGTGATAAGAACGCGGCCTTCACCATGCTGATAAAGTCGCAGGAGGAGCAATTTCAGTTACCTCCTAAGAGAATTTAAATCATCAAACCTCGAAATACAAGAATTCTAACTCCGAAATAAAGTGAAACTTGCTTATTTTTTCATTTCTACCCATATATAATCTATCTAAAACAACCAAAATTTGATTCTGTGTTTTAAATTTTTCACGACATTCCGTAATCCTCTTGAAACGGCTCCTCCTTCGACTTTATCAACATGGCGACGGTCCTTGTCTTATCACTTGCGCATACCTATCTTTATAGTTCCTTAGCTACGTATGAGCTGAAAAATTTCATCCCATAATTTTTTGAAACATTGTACTTTTCACACTTTGGTTGCAGCCAAAGAAAAACGTACCCAATGGTACGGACTTACGCACGACATCCCCATACCCTCTCCCCCTTATTAGCAGCCTTCGTTGGCGTATTACCTCAAATTTTTGAATTTCTTGGCCCGTCTTCTCTTTTCAATGTTGAATGTTGGTCGCAAAATTCAAAACTCTACTCACCTCCACCGACAAGCACTTCCCTCTTGAGTAATTTCCATATTGAAATTTTTCTTATTGCTAAGGTGCCGAGGACGCGATTCCTCTTCGAGTAAATTCTGATCAGCCATTGATAGGAACTTATAAAAAAGTTTTACATCGAGCAGATACGGTCACTTCGACAACAAGATACAGTCTCTAATGCACGCTAAAGAATGCTAATTTTTTTGTCTACAACAAACTCATTGGTGACTGCAACTCTTATAAATTATTTTTTCTTAAATTCAGCAGACAGACATCAGGTGTGGTTGCATGTAAAGGTACTGTATCAGAGATGAATGCATTATTTCTCGAAATGAGTGTTGCACATACCAATGAGTTCAACCGGTTCTTTTATTTGTTTTTTATACACCTTCGAATAATCGGACAACATTCGGAGTACAAATAAATAGAATGAAAGAAAATGCACTCTCTCATTGTTTGATGGTGATTAAGGTGTAATCTTGAGTCACGAGAACTAAATGGTAATCAGGTTCCTACGCGACAAACCGTTATAAGTTTACGGAAGACGGGCTATTGGCACATCTGAACAGGGCGAGAAGAAGTCGCCGAATTCACAGTCGACAGAGGTGAAGTATGCAGTCCGCGCTTCCAGACAAGTTAAATACTTCGACGTTTGCGTAAAAAAATTTACACGGGAAGTGGTCAAAATCTGTGTATTATTCAAAATATTATTATTCTTAATATGGAAATTTAAAAGAAGAACGTCTCAACTAAATAAAGTCATAAAACAAAGATCATTGGATTGAGCAATAACCAAGAGTAGGTATAAAATTTTAAGGACGAAAAATTCAAAAATTTACTATAAAGAAAATGTTCGTGACCAGAAATGCGACAGGAAACTGAAAGGAATAAAACGCAAACACAAAATAAATCAATAAAAAAACGAAGTCTTAAAATAAATTTGAAGCACTTTAAATTGTTTAGTGACAAAGTTATTCCGCAATAATTCAAGTGACTACGAAGTATCACCAGCATGCTTCGTGTTAATGAGCGGTAATTTTAATTCAAAACCATAATTCATCGGAATAGGGAAAATAAACTGCGGTTTCCGTCTCGACTATTCATTAATCATCATACAAATAAAATCAAAGCGAAGAAAAGATTGTAAAACTACGACATAGTATCGCTGTTAACGTGTCCTCTCTTTGATAAATTCACAAACTACAAAGTTGGGATTCTGCTTTGAAAATGATGACTGAATCGTGACCTTGAAAATGGAAAAATACGTGAAAAGGAACTTTTGTATCTAGTAATTGAATAAAAATAATTTCTTAATGTAAACGTTTCAAATGGGTAGGTATGTGAAAAGATTGATAACAAAAAATAAGTAACAATCATTCTGCACTGAGGACAGCTCAATAATTCCAGAAACAGTTTTCTTGGATCGCACCCAATAGGACATTGAGAATGACCTGCCATCTTTCATTATACTGCTTCTGATTGTTAACTTTTGAGCTTTTGTCTTCAGAGGACTTATCGAAAGAGCTCTACTGACGCACCCTAAGTTTTAATCTTCCACGGGAACTGATGCAGAAGTTTCGTTTTTGCTTTCACTGCTCTGAGGATGACCGAAAAGTTGAGCTTTTTTTCTCGTCAAATGCAATTTTTATCTAGATTTTCTTTTCTTAAGGACTGAAAAACAATTCCAAGACTTGTTTCACCTAATTCCTACACTTTTTCGTTACCGCGAGTATTTCATCAGACCACGGAGATAACTAACACCCTGTACCTCAGAATCCAGTGCTCCTCGTAGCCGATGTGTTTGCTCTCCTGCTTTACCGCAGAATAACCATAATAGTCTTCTCACTCACCAAAACGGCAATTATAAACTCTCTTTTGTTTATTCTGCTCTTAAATTAAAAAAATCTTTTTTTGTTTACTTTATTTCTTTTGCCTTGATTACTCATCACTCTAGTCTTCAAATAGCTCGTTTCCTTCCCTCCCCTTGCCTTGGAGACTTAGATTCTTTTTCAACCTTTAGAAACAATTACATTTCTTAATACGGTAGATACTTATTGGTAAATTACTATTTTTAATTGATACAGTCTTTAGTGTCACGTTTAGTACTATTTTTGGCCCACGGTTGTACACTACCAGAGCCGAAAATTAGAAATACAATTGCGCCGAATATCACGAGAAAACTTAGGAATAGGAGGTATACATTCCATTCCGATTGAGTCTGAAAAATAAGAAGTGTATTCAATAAACTTTCACTGTGCAAAACAAATAGAATACAATGAAAAATAAAAATTACGTCGGAGTCCAAAAGAGTTAGGAGAAGAACTCCATATCAATGAAAAGAAGTTTAAAATATTTCTCTAGACTTGATAGAGACTGATAATTGGTTTTGACCACAGAGCTTCTCCAGTATTCCATGTTCAGAATAAGAAATCCAAAGTCAATAAAAGCTGCAGCCGAAGCTTGAGCCATTAATTTTCAAGATTTTTGTGAAGCTAAAGCGCAGCTATACAATTTTCTCGGATTTGCTTTCAGCCAAAGCCAAAGTTCAAGCCAAAAAAGATTGGCTCCAGCTCCGGAGCTTGATCATTGTGGCTCCGGAGCCGGAATGTTCCGTTCCAAGACTGGAGTTTGAAAAACATCAAAGTGGAGGGAAATGATTGACTGCAGCTGAAGCCAAAAGCGGTGATAAGCTTCCAGCTGAAGCTTTTTATGATCGGCTTTCCTTCGCTGGCCATGTTGGATGCTCATTCTCCTACGACCCTATGTGTCATCAATCTGGTAGCGTTTCTAACATTGATCTTATGACGAACTCCCTGAAGTGAGAATAAACATGCAACTCATCAGCAACACTCATGGAGTCAATGTTGAGAAACGATTAGTAACTTGTAGGAGGATAAGTAAGCAGTATAGTACCGGTTATTTTTCCAAGAAACAATGAAACTACCGGTTGTGTGGTGTATGAAAAACTACTGGTGGATAAAATGAAAACCTCCGGTGGTTTTTGATAGTATGTACATACACAACAAATCAAGTAGAGAATATTAGTAACTGCCATGCAAAATCATTATATACTTAGCATTCATTTTAAATTTTAATAAATTTCATTGAAATTTGAGTCTAATCTCTAATGAATGATCTAATCTAAATGCTGTCTGCGTTCAAATTTGCCTCTATTTCTTGGAGAGCAACCGGTACTACTGGACACGGTAGTACCGGTAGTTTTCTTCTTACAACCGGTAGTATTGGTTGTTGAAAATTTCGACTACCGAACTACCGGTTCTTTCAAACTACCGACAACCACCCATCACATTATGGAATACTGGAAAAGCTTTATAAAATGAATTTTCAGACTAAAGAGCTCCAGAGCAGGTAGAATGACATTCATTTTGTTTTTGACTGGACCTTGCACCCGTTTGGTTACCATTTAGACAGAAAAATCCTTGCACAAATAAAATCTTCTTCTTTCTGTTACCATTTAGTTTCAAGGCTGTTCAGCTAAGCCAAAGTCATTAGCCATTAGCCGTTAGCCGAGCAATTTTTACTCAAAATTAGCCGGCCATTTGCCAGCTAATGAATCCACGTTAGCCATTTGCTCAGCCGTTAGCTGTTAGCCATTCAAATTAGAATAGCTAACGACTAATTTTCTCTTCCCCACCCCTCACCCCTGCCTTTTGGAGCAACCCCTCACCTACTTTAAGCCGTTAGCTTTTAGCTCTTAGCCATTAGCCATTCTACTCCCAAACTTAGCTAGCTTTTAGCGAGCTAATGAGATGAGACTGGGGTCACCGTTAGCTGAAGCCAAAGCCAATCAATTTGAAGGTTTAGCTTTTGGCTAAGTTTTTAGCCAATAAAATTGGCTAAGCAGCCCTATTTACCATTTAGTTTATTAATTAACAAGATAGATATCTCGTTGTACCTGTGCTCAAAACTTGTAAGTCAATTTCACTTAAAAAACAAGATGGATGCCCATTTTACACGCTCTTGAGCTCCTTATCCGGTCATAGCGGCGCAATTTGCAAAATAGGCAAATTTTTCCTGTCAATGCAGAGACAAAAAATGGCTATTGCAACAGCCCTTACAAGCAATTGCGTGTTTACCCACAATATTGAAACAGTTCCCCGCAAATAGCAACATTCATCTATAAGTGTTGATGGACAGCAAGAGTTGTTTGCATAGAGGTCAAGGAGGTTTTTTTGGTAAGAGTCAGTATAATGAAATTTCAATTTTGCAGAAAAATGTATGTAAATTCATCGTTTTCTCTTTGTATATGTAATTATTTCCTTCAAATGAAACTTTGAACACCAGTACCACGACCAGTACAGAGTCACAATTCTACAAAAATAATTGTCACAAGTATTCTATTCTTGGTTCAACTTGGGATGACGAATTTGACGTCATCAATTATTCTGTAGTGTTCTAGTGTTGGTGCGTTATGAACATGAATGGACGCACTAACGCACTAGAGCACTACTGAATAATCGGTGACGTCAAATTGTAATCCTAGGTTGAACCACGAACCGACGTTATGATACCACTTACAACCACCGCGATGCCAGCGCTGTCCGGTTTGAATATTGCATTGTCGTTCAGGGGTTTGATGATGAGAAGGTCCTATTGTGATCTAGTGACGTGTTACCATTGACTATACACGTATCAGACAAATACTCGCATTGTTAAAAAAGTTGTCACTTTGAAGGATACTGACACTAGAGTGTGCTGCCTGTTAACCAGCAGAGTGAAAGAGACAGAACATCTTTCCCTCTCTCTTACACCAACGTATTAAGTATTAACACGCAGCACACTCTGGTGTCAGTATCCTTCAAAGTGATAACTTTTTTAACAATGCGAGTATTCCTCTGGTACGTGTATAGTCAATGGTGTTACTGAAGTTTGTTATCAAACCCCAAACCTTCCGCTAGTCTCTCTTAGGTCCAATATGGTAGTCCATAATACCCGTGTGAAACCTTTTGGACCGCACCAGAGTTGGAAAGCCGGAAGATAAAACTTTCGCTTCTGGCTTTCAGCTTTCATTCTGCAATATAAAACTTTTGGCTTTCAACTTTTCATCTTTTTTCGCCCAAAATTCGTCGGCTTTTAGCTTTTGGCTTTCAGCTTCTTCCTTTGTGATTCTGTTTTTTAGCTTTCAACTTTTGGCTTTCAATACCGGGATTTATTTTTGGCTTTCCGCTTTCAGCTTTTTTGCCTTGAAATTCTCCAGCTTTTGGCTTTAAACTTTCAGCTTTCAGCCAGCTTTCCAACTCTGGACCGCACAGAGCGGTCGCGCGCCAGCATCGCTACATTTTTAACGTGTGTAGTCTGTAGTAGCTGTAGTTGGCAGGTTAATAGTTCCGTGCCAAGAAGGTGACAATGCTCCATATACCGGACGTAGAAAATGAGGTCAAGAAAACGCTAATACTTGTAACATGAGTTACATACAATACCTGGAAAAAACTGAAGGGTTGTTATTCCTTGTAGCCACGCTTGTAGCTGAAGACATCCTGATAATTTTTGGTTCGATAATATCGCGATCTTGAATTTCTCAAGAGTTCAAAAATTTTGTTTCTGCTGTAAGAAGGTACCGTAATTCAATACCACTATCACCTTCTTGGGCCAAGCTTCCACAGTACAGTGCCACCTGCAGCGACTCTTTTGCTGTCAAGTCCGAATACTGCCCTACTTATAGAGGTACGGACGCAAAAGGAAATCTGTATCATTTGAATTGTGATAGTTATTGCAGAATTCCGCCAGGGTGGTAACAATCTTGATAGGCTTCAGCGTCTCTTTCCAGCACGTTGCTTTCCAGAATCTGCTCTAGCAGTGCCACGTTACTCCAGTCACCTTTGTGTTGCCGAATTTTCCAAGAATGATGAAAAATTGAGAAATTGACTGAGATTAAAAGTTTGCTTGAACATTGTAGATTTGAACATGAACTGAATTTTTATGCCAAAACTCAACCCTTTGTGTTGATGCCTGATTTTTTAACAATTTTTAGAGGAGCAGTGCGTTGTTATAAGACTCTGTACATTGCAATTGTCCATTTTTAACTCGCAACGCCTTTGAGGGATACACTGCAAAATGGTTACAAAACCGTGGACTTGATTGTATTGTAAGAAAACGCGCGTGTCCATACCTCCAGTCGATATTCTACAGGGTTCTACAGATACAGCAACGCAGGAATGAAGTTGGAATAAATTCATTCCTCGAAGCCTTCTTAAATTTGTCTAGACACATTTTCTACTCACGTGTGTTGGTACTAGCAATCCCAACAAAACCGGGTTCAAGAAAAGTGCCGAACACCTAGCCAATTGAGTGAGTGATTGAACGAACCCGGCATATTGCTCAGCTATATCAATTGGTAATACGCTACAAAAACATTCAACATATTATGGCACCAATGGTAGTGATCAAAAAAGTGTCTTGAGGAAGATTTTTGGTTGTACGGCACTTACTAATAAGATAAAAAAGTCACGCTCAAAAGGATCTTGAAAACGGTGAGTGATATTATACGACCAATCGCATCCTTCAAGTTGACGGCGATTATGAAACATGATGCAATGATCAAGTCTCCCAAAAATATATTCGTCTTATGTACCTGTAGAAAAGTAATACTTGCTTAGGAATCATGAACTAGAAAACTATTCTATGCCGATATATATTCACTTTGTTAATTCCATGACGCGGTCTCATGTTTTCAAAGAAATGTGCGCAGAATGGTCGTGAGATAAGAGTGATAAAATCTGGAATTCCACTTATTAACCCGACAGTTTGAATGCTCGTGTCTTGTATCACATCTAGAAAAAGAGATCGCAATTCACGTTGTTTCCATTATTTTCTTTAAACAAATTTAATTCAAAATGAAACTCGTGGCTATGACGCGTATTTAGCAATTCAAATTTGAGTGTGATGAATTCTATTTTATATTCTCAACTCACTCGGAAAATTCCGGATGGTTTTATCTACAGGGATGTACGCTGTGAGTAAATTCCAGTAAGTCATACGTCAAGCCTTGTTACAGTATTTTACAGCAACGTGTTTAGGTGCACCCTCCTCTCCTTCCCATCTAGATGGAATTCAGGAACAAAAAGTGAACAATGATCTCTTCTAATTTGATAACTCTAATAACCTGCCCCCTTCCAAGACTCCACCTTTTCTAATAATATTTTCCCGGACGTCGGACTTGGAAAATTTGACCTGGGGTCAGTCGGAAATATTAAGACGCTTCATGACGTCATCAATGACCGCGACCTTCATTCCTGCTACCTCGGGTGCCTAATATACACTACACTATATAGAGTATACCTCCTTGTATTAAATATACTACCTAGCTTTAGACTAGTATACATGATGGGAAGGGACTTTAAAAATTCACAGGTTTCTTAACGGACTTGAGCGAGGTGAGGCAGGGAACCTGTTTTATGGGGTAATTTAAGAGAGCTATTTATTGAGACTCATCATGTTTGAAGTTTTGCATATCTCACTCATTGAAGGGGTGGTGTTTGAAACATTGCATATCTGGCTCATTGTCTTGAAGGAACTATTTTAATCAGGCTCCTCGTAATATACTAGCTTTATACAGTATGTATGATAGGAGGGGGGCTTGATAAATTTTCGACCTTTAAAGTTTACCGGCCGGCAAAAGTTTTTTTTGGAAAGACCCCCCGATAAAACAGGTTCCCTGTTAAAACTCCTGGCCCGAGTGGGAAACGATCCTGCGACCTTTTGTTTCCATCTCGAGTGCAATAACCATACTACGCTACCAGGCCCCAAGATTAGATCGTCATATCTCGCCTTCAGATGGGAATTCTACCGGCGGACCAGAAGTTTTTTTGTCATAATTCCTCTTCTACTCTTCTCCCTGAAAGTTGAAGCCCCGCGTTTTTCTGAACCTTAATTTTCCAGAGAGACAAGAAGACGGACATTTTCACCAAGAGGCCATCTATATAAGACAGGTTCCCCGTCGGAAATAAAAATTTAACCATGCGCAAACTAATATACTTTCGATGAAACTTGAGACTTTATGTTTAATTGGCACTTTCTTCCTCACTACAGCAAAATTGTAAAATTCTGAGTAGGTTACCTTTAACATACAGAGGTATCAACGCTCCCAATGATAATGTGAAGCCAGTTACAAAGAATTCAATGAGCAAAGCATACACGGGTATGGATGTTAAAATACTTCTCCACGGAAGTGAGATCTATACAAATTAAAAACAAATTAGGATAAATCTGAGGAACAAATCATATTATATTACTCAACTGTGTGACATTTGTACCATATTTTACCTTTTCTTTTGAAACATAATCTATTACTTGGCACAGATAGCTCCTCTCCTTCTCTGATATGAATTTATCTTCTGCGGGATCGTTACTTACAAATAAAATCCAAATAATGCTCAAGAAAAGAAGGACTACACCTGCATCACGAGAAAATAATTGTCTGAACTTTTTTTAATTCAACACATGAGGAGAAATATGGCAAAGAATTCGGCACCGTTAAAAAAAACGGCGGGTAAGTATGAGTAAAAGAAAATTTTATTCATTCAAATGAAATTAGGGGTTCTTCCAGAGCTCTTGGATTTGTAGGAGGCAACTTGGCAACATAGCGCTTGTTTACATATAAAGCAAGTTGGCAACAGGCAGCAAGGCAATCTATTCAGGTATTCACGTCAACAATTCAAACCGGGCAGCGCCAGCGTTGCAGCGTTGCGTTGCAGCGTAGCAGGTAGAAATTGTAAGAGGTATCAAAATTAAGCCAATTTAGTTTCTTGACATCCTTTAAAAGATGTCCACAAATGCATGTTGTACAAACTAGATGAGCTGAAAAAACGTTCAATTCTGCTTTATTAAAGAGATAATGCCAATTCTTCATTTCAGCCATACTGGTAGAATTATCATTACTGTTGAACAAACCGCGCGCTTTGTTATAGCGATCCTGGCAATTGCTTGGTTCAAATAATACCGCGAGAACTCTCGTTGATTTTGTTGTGGTCACAAGCAACTGATGACAAGGGATAAAACTAACGCAGGATGTGACTGTGAATTTATTTACATTGTTCGCGTGTAGTGATGCTCTCTCAACCAAAGTATGGCAGCCAGCGAAAGCCAAAAGCCAAATTCAGCCAAATTTTTGGTCACGAAGCCAAAAGCCACACGCCAGCTTTATGCTTACTCTTGGAAGCCAAAAGCCAAATTCAGGCAAATGTTTTTGGCTGATTTTTGTCTTATTTCTCATATTATATTATACGCGCAAAATGACGTGTGACATGCTTCTTGTTGCAGCAGGTTGGCTTTTGCCACATTTTTGGCTTTCTGCCTTGTTTGTCAGTCTGTCACTCAACTCAATAAAGGACCCAACACAGAAATACCAAGAGGACCTGAAAGCTGTGTTGAAACGGAACAATGTATCTGGTAATGGCAGGACGCTTGAAATGAACCCGGTAGCACCAAGACTCAAGGGGCTTGTAAAACTCCACAAAGCGAACTGTCCAATGAGACCCCTGGTCAACAGCATCCAATCACCCTGCTACAAGATAGCAAAGATTGTAGCCACATTCTTGAAAGAAAACTACCAGTTTGCTACGAGAAAGAGCATCAGAAACAACGGAGAACTGATGGAGCAACTGGACAAGTTGGAAATCAAGAGTAACGACAAGCTGATATCCTTTGATGTGACTAACATGTTTGGAACCATACCGAAGCCTCCTTCTCACTTTGCTCAAAAAGAATAAATATCATGGGAATCCTGATGGACTAAAGTACGCCAATATAGTGGAAGAGATCTTGAGCCAGAACTACTGCCGCTTCAATAACAAATTCTACAACCAGGAGAGGGGACTTGCGATGGGATCACCGTTGTCACCAATCCTGGCAGAGATATTCATGAACGACATGGAAAACAAGATATTGAAGGGCAGCAAGTTCAGAAACTCAATCAAGCACTGGGCCAGATATATAGATGATATCCTGATTGTGTGGACAGGCACTAACAGACAAGTGGACTTGTTGCTTTTGGAAATGAATGCGATGAATGACAGCATCAAATTCACAGTAGAAAAAGGCAATGAGACCATCAACTATTTGGACCTCACACTCACACTGGATAGTAATAGGATAGAGTACAAAATCTACAGGAAGCCAACGCACACGGACACCATCATCCCAAATGACTCCTACCACCACCCTAAGCACAAGCTAGCGGCAATTCAGAACTACTGCCATCGAGCTATTTCTGTACTGAAGAACAATGAAGAGAAGAGGAAAGAAATAGAGGTAGTAAAGCAGATCGCAAAAACCAATGGCTACCGTAGTGGTGTGGTGGAGGCAATCTTTAGGAAAATGGAAAATAAAAAGGGAACCTATGAGAGCACGGTGAGAAAGTACTCCGGATCAATACCATACATAGGAAAGTATACAAATAAAGTGATAAAGGCGTTCAATGGCTATGAAGTAAATGTGGGTATCCAGAATAACCTACCCATGGTGAAAAGAATTAGCAACAACCAGACGGAAGCCAAGGACGAGGGGAGCTTGAGTGGAGTTTACAAGCTCAGTTGTGACCAGTGCGAGGGCATATACATTGGTGAGACTGGGAGAAAGTTTGAGATCAGGAAAAAGGAGCACGAAAAGTCAAAGGAGAAAGAAGATGGCAAATCACTGTTTGGCAAACACTGTAATGAGGAACACCACAATGGAGATGGGATATTTGAAATCATACGTGTAGAGAATCGCTTGAAAAGAAGAAAACTCTGGGAGCAAATGGAAATTGCAAAAGCCAAGAGGAAGAAAGCCATCCTCTTGAACACTGTAGCCACATTCGACAGCGAAAAAATATTCGGCCTGGTGATTGGACGAGAGAAAAGGAACACAGTTGACCAATAAGATGGCAGGAAACCAGTTAGCCATTAGGAACACCGTATTTAGCCTTAGAATGAGAACCAATCACTAAGCACTAAGCAGCATGTTTTAGCCAATAAGAACGCATTGTCTAAATAGTGTAAGAATAAGTCTCTGAGTGAACCAATCACAGCACAGCATTGTTACAGCCAATACGATCACATTGTTATACTATAAAAACTCTTGTTTAAGGCCTTTTCTTCAGTTGCGACACGACTGATGATGGGATAACACGCGAAAGTACTTACTTTTGTAAAAGCAACTATTAAAGTAGAATTGTACATTAGAAAAGACCTCTTCAATTTTAAACGCTCTACTTACACCTTTTTTCACTCAATATGAGTTTCAATAATAACAAAAATCTTCATTGAAGCTTGAAGACATGTGACCAAGGGTGAGTACAGAGACCTCGGTGGGCAAAACAATTGATTTTTTCTGAATACACCGCGTGAATAATTCAAAAATGGGAAAATTGTTCTTCTGCCCACTGAGGTATTTTTCCCATCCTTATCGATTTTTGTTGCCTGGTTGCTAAGTTGCTGTTCCTTGTTGCCACAAATTCTAAAATTAGGTTCAAACTTTTACATAGGAACGGCGAAAGAAGTTGATACAATTTCTAATTTATTTTGTCCTAATCTTTCAGAAGGCATAGCTGTTGCTCCCCTCTTCGTCACCATCAGGATACATAAAATAACAATACTTACCAGGAACATAGAATAAAGGTTTCCAACCAAAATTTTGAGCAATAAATCCAGATACCGGATTACAAGTCGCCAAACCAATCGTCAGACCGATTGAGGGCCAACTTATGGATCGCACTCGTTCTTTTGGAGGAGTCCAATGTACGTATACATCTGGTGCGCCGACAAAGGACAGCCCCTGTTGTTCAACATGAAATACTAGTGAACTATTATTTTATACATCGATCTAAAATATCAAGGGTCGGGAGCCAATTGTATTAAAATTTTTACCTCGAAAAGTCCCAAGATGAATCTGCATACGATGAACAAATACACGTTAACGCTAATTACAACCGGAGAAATCAAACAGATAATCGCCTCTCCTAATTTTCCTATTTTGAGGTACGTGACTCCGCCCGACTTATGTATTACGGCTCCAGTGAAAGCCGCTAGCGTTTGGCCAAGGTATGCCATACTCAGGACTAGGCTTTGTTCCATAGGCGTCCAATTGTATTCCGCTTTCTGAATGAGAGAAGCATCCACACGTGAGCTTTCACCAACGAAATACACAGAAATTAATAGTTTGTGAACAAAGATTGTTTTCCCGCCTCCCCGGTTGCGTGACTGAATTGGAACCTGATATATTTCCGGTTACAAAAACATATATGGGATTCGCTCAAGTTGGTAAAAGCACTAGGAAATACCTGCAAGACGTACGAAATTTTAATTAATGCCAAAAAAACGAAGTTATTAGTCATTTCAAAGTTCCACACTTCAGTAACATAGGGGGTAGACAACGGCAGGCTGGAACAAGTTGACAGGTACAATTGTATCTCGGTGAATAAATAATCAAAGATAGGCACCTAGAGGACGAAGTCAAATGCTGCATTGATCAGGCGCGAACAGCCTCCATGAAAATGACTGCTCATGACACGACGCTCGCTGTAAAAATCAGAATCCTGAAATGCTATGTCTGGCCGGTGCTCCTGTATAGGGTGGAAACACGGACTCTAAAAATTAGAACCCTTGATCGGCTAGAGGCCTTTGAGCTTTGGTGCTACAGAAAGATGCTCAGGATTTCAATCTCATGGACAGAAAAGAAGACCTACGCCCAAATGCTTCAGATGATAGGGGAGGAGAGGGAACTGCTCATCGCAGTCAGGCGAAGGAAGTTGGAATATTTAGGCCACATGATACGTGGACCTAAGTATGCTCTACTATATGTGTAGATCATAATGATGAGGAAAATAGAGGGGAAACGGTGAGTTAGGCGGAAGAGCTCATCTTGACTGAGGAATCTTCGGAATTGAACTGGCTGCAGCCGACAGGAACGCCTATACGAAATTGGTGAAACTGGCCAATGGATGAGTATAAGATCGAGATCAGTCATGGCACTGAAGAAAAAGAGAAGTTGATTAATCAAGATAATTTCTAAAATTTAGCGGCTTGTGGTCTTTGTGAAGTTCACGCAAATAAATTTCCCATATCTGAACCTGAATAATGTACGAAAAAATTATACGGAAACGTCGGTTGTGCGCATATGTATTTATCTGGGCTGAATAGACGAGAGAAGAGAGCATATCTTCTAATCTCTTCTGGTATTTAAAATCTTGAAGCTTCGTCTGTTGTATTTATACTACCTTTACTATTCGTTTACACAGTTTTTTTGACTTTTGTTGAATACCTGAAAATGGTTTCGTTGGGAGATAATTAACAGGAGGAATTTCGCTATCTTACAAAAGGATTGAACCGGTTTCACTTTAGCCGAAAAAAACACTTAAATTAGTTTTTTCAGCATTCGCTCTTTCATTTTCCACCGTTAAGTCTAATTATAAGTGATCCCAGGTATAGAAAAAAAGACGAACGACTATGCGAATCTGCGGAACAATCTGCTATTGCGCGAGCTCAGATGTTTGCAAGTACGCAATAAGAAAGTATAATTCTTTTTTTCAGAACCCCTCTTTCTAAGGAGCCTCAAAGTTCGAAGGCCGGTTTGTAGAATGACATTGGAAAAATATCAACTTCTTCTGGACTCACTTTCATCATGTCAACAATTTCAATACCTACAAAGTGAATTTGACTCTTAATTAATAAGAGGGAACCGTTATTTACATATTTCAATTGGAATTTGCATCGCAATTCAGGATTTATTCGAAAGTACTCCTTTCATTTGAAGATTTATTGCACATCGAAATACTGCATAATAGAACGACTATCTTGAAAATATACGTCATAATTACGCAGCAGACCAGATCTTGGATCAAATTGCAAGAAAGAAGAAGCGTGAAACCGAACTTACTTACGCTGGTATATGTTTCGTTGTCGCGGATGATCTTTTTATCATGAGTTATATCGACAATTACAATACTCATATTTATCAGCACAAATCCTTCCAGTATATTGAACATGAATAACATGAAGATCACGAAGTACCTTTTTGGAATACTTCGATAACTGCAAAAAAACAAAAAATAAGAAGATACATAATTTTGAATTACTTTTTTTGAGCTATTTTATCTAGTACCTATAAAGGGTGCAGAGGATGGTGAATTCTGGCAAATCACATCAATGCATGATAGTATACAGTAGCCGGTTGCGTTTCAAAGAAAGGGGCAACACATCACTAAAACTGAAAAATTTACTTCGGAATTTTGTAAAATCTTGTTCAAAACCTCCGCTGGAAAAATATGTTTGCTCAAATCGCCCAGAGGATTTCTGTCGAAAATGATGACGTGATTCATGTCTTTGCTCTGACCCGACACTAATTTCAAAATTTGCGTGCGTGCGTGCAGATGACCTTGGGACTTGGAATTTTTTTCTCTGAGCCTACCTTAATTTTAGAAATGTGGCTAATACTAGTTTTATACTAGGTCTAGAAATCCTATATACTGTATCCCTTCTCTTGAATTTCCATTGAATTGGGCTTAAACTAGGCTGCTATAGGTGGTTTAGCCTTCATTATATAGGCGTGATATACAGTAAGCTAGACAAAGAAGGAGGCAGGTCTAAGCTTCCTTTATACTAGGCTCAAACGAGTCTAGGTCTCCTTCACTTGGTATACGGTATATGAGTTCTAGTAAAATGAAGGCTTAAGAGAAGACCAAGAGGTGGGTGGAATGAGCAGTCCCCCAAGCTATCAACTTTCATACTGGACTTTGCGACTGAAACTATGACGTCATCAGCTGGTGACATCATCAACCGTGACCCCTGGACTCATACTAGACCAAAAGGGCAACCACCCCGGTAGGACTCTTCTGAGTATAAAATTGAAGGTATGGTACAGACGATACAGATGGCCACGCGTATCAGTATCTATTCTATATATTCCATTTACGCGACCAAATCACACTCAACAGCCAAATACTTTCTTGACTGAGAAAGATAAAGACGTAAAACATGATCGTTATTTATTTGGCTCCGCCAGAACATTTTTTGAATACACTCTTAACATACATGGATACGATATGTCTTCCAAAATGCTCATGAATGCTCCACTTTGCATTCAAAGATATATTAGCGGGAAACCCGCTATCCATTTTGTTAGGGGGATTACATCCTCAGAAAACGTCCGCGTCCGCGCCCGAAAGTTTCTGTGAACTGCGTGACGTGACGTGTGGTACCTCATGATGTCATCAATGACCTTGACCTGAAGAAGATAGCCGAGTCAGCGATTGCTACGCGTCAGTTTTACGCAGCCGTCAGCCTCGACATAAGAAATGCGTTCAACTCGATCCCATGGGAGAGGATACTAGAAACCCTTGTGGACGCAGAAGTGCCCGCATACCTGCTCAGGATGATCAGCAGCTATCTTAGCTGCCGTGAAATCCAAGCAGAGACGTCTGTTGGTACAGTAAAGCGCCCGGTTACTTGTGGGGTGCCGCAGGGAACGGACTATGGGCCGCTTTTGTGGTGCGTTGCATTTAACGGGATATTTAAGGTGAAGCTGCCACCGGAAATTAGGCTTATCTGCTATGCGGATGACAACCTGGTGGTATGTACCTCTAATACAACTGCAGCGGCGGAGAGCAGGGTAAACCGGGCTTTAGAGGTAGTGACGCGTTGGATTGAGTCGGCTGCACTCGAACTTGCAGCTAATAAGACGGAGGCCATTTTATTTACGACCCGTCGGAAGTTCAGTCCACCCACTTTTCGCCTGCAAGGCGTGGAAATCGAGACTAAGAAGAAGATGAAGTACCTGGGCATCTGGTTTGACTCGACGCTGAGCTTCAGGCACCATTTCCTGATGGCTGCGGAAAGGGCAGGCCGGGTAGTTGGATACCTAAGCCGCCTGATGAGGAACCTAAGAGGACCGAGAAAAGCAAGAAGAAGGGTCATGATGAGCACCGCCATGGTGCACCAGTATGGGTCGACTCCATGAAGATACCATACAGAAGACGAGAGATGGTAAAGATCTAACGAAGAGCTGCGCTAAGGTGTGTTAGTGCTTACCGCACTGTCTCGACGGAGGCTCTTTGTGTATTAGCACGTTCACCACCACCCAGCTCCTTGCTGAGGAGAGAGCGGTGGTGCTCAGAGCAAAAAAGACGAGAACGACCAACCGCGAGGTTCTACAGGTACGCGATCCTTGCTTGAGAAATGGAAAGTAAGAATTGCCCAGAGTGAGCTGGGCAAGTGGACAACCCATGTGTTAATACGCGAACTTGACGAGTGGATGAACCGACATCATGGCCAACTGAACTTTCACCTGACGCAGGTGTTAAGCGACCATGGCTGCTTCAACAAGTACCTTCATGAGAAGTTAAGGAGAGTTGAGCAGGCAATGTGTTCGCACTGCGACCAAGGGCGGGATGATGGCCCATAGCACACCTTATTTGAGTACGAGGCGTGGAGGCGTGAGCGGGACAAGCTTAGTCGGTCTCTTCAAGAGATCGGGGTTGATGAAGCGCTTGACCCGAGTAGCCTGGTATCCACCATGCTAGGTTCCGAAGAAGCATGGAATCAGGTATCTGCATTTGTGGCCACCGTCATGAAGAGGAAGATGGACCAGGAATGGAATAGGCAAATGCAGAACCACGTTATGGCCTACTCGACACCTGTGTACCATCAACACCCAGATTCGCAGGAAGAAGAGGATGACAATCTTCCCTGAAGATAGAAGAAGATGAAGAAACCGCAACAGCAATTTACTATATCTTAACGTGATGTTGTTGGTGTGTGTTCTTGTGTTCTCTACGTGCCAGAGGGGCACTGCAGCTTGGCGGTTGTCAAGCAGAAGAAGGGGTTCGCCGAGGAGATTCTTCCAACGCTGAAGTTATACCCAAAAGGGTCAATCCCGGTCCTGGAAGAAACAAAATCAAATGCATAAGCAACCCGCACTCACTCCACCATGGAGAATGGGGCGGCGCTGCACATGCGACATAATCGATGACCTTGACCTACTTCAGGGACTTGGAAAAATTTCAACTTCCAGTCGAGATGCTTTATGACGTCATCAATGACCTTGACCTTGACCTACTTTAGGGGCTTGGAAAATTTTCAATTTCCAGCCTTCATTATATCAGGCCTAGCATGCCGTATAGTGAGAAGAGCTCAGCTTACTCATTTTCTGAGGGGGCATTTTCGCGCCAACGTCATCGCGAGCGCGGGAGGTTGCAGGTTCCCCGCTGCCATTGCAAACCCGCAATGGCCTCTAAATTTTTTTCTTCGTTTTCTTCGATAAATTGTTTCCGGTTAAACCTCCACAATCTTAGTTCTAACTCTTTCTCTTGGCCTAGCTGAGACTCGATCAGCCTACATATGTATAATAATATTTAGCTAAGTGCAAAGTCACTTTCGTTTTTCTCTTGAATCTGACCCGTGGTTAGTTTGTAAAAACTTGGTAAGATTCGAGGAACCTAGCCGACTTCATCCAGGTCATGTAGTATAACTCGAGAGTGAAAAAGCAGGTCAAGGTCATTAGGATCTATCTAAGCTGCGCTTGAAGAGTCTTGACTTGGTTTTCATAAGAGGTCCCTCTCACCTGAAGTCCGGCTTTCCTTCGGTAGTCTTATCTACTTGGTGATAGGTAAATTTGCCTGACGAAAGTTTCCGGAGAAAATTTGCCTGAGGACAATTTGCCTGGCGAAATTTCGTCTGAATTGAAAAATTCTTAAGAAATGTGAACAAGAGGTTTGTATTGGCCTATCCAAAGCCTACCGAAGACAAACAACGCAGTTGAAGGTTGGCACCATACTTTTGAAGCAACTGTTGACACTGTCCGCGCTAATGTGTACCGGCTCTTCAAGGCCCTCAAGAAAGAGCAAGTACTCACGGAGGCGCGATACGAGCAGCAGCTGGCGGGAGAACCACTAGCAAAATGCCATCGAAAGTATAAAGACTGTGCTCCTCGAGACTGCAGACACGGATCCGTACAGCAAGAAGACAGATGTTGTCAAGTACCTACAATGTATGGCTCACAACATAGCCTATTGATATTCTTGACAACAGCTCAACGCTGACATTCATTTTGGACTACCCTTTCTTCTACAATGACGACGCCTCCGTGCGGGCAAACAGAAGTACACATTTTTTGGAAGACTATGTGAGTCGACCTCCTCGTGGTGTCCTCTGGGTCACGCTAACAGAATTTTTCAATTCATACGAATTTTCGCACAGGTAAACTTTCATCAGGCAAATTTTCAGGTAACCTTTGAAGTATGCATCTCACCTTTCGCGTTTTTGATTTAGCCCAAAATCTCATGCTATTGTTAACATCAATTTTTCGCACCCAGAGAAGAAAATAGAGTAGGAACTTGAACACTATTTTCATCTTTGAACTGTATATAAGAAGAAAGAGTTTTGAAAGAATTTCAAGCTCCTGTGAAGGTGGTGGGACTTGAAGTATTTTCAAGCTTTGATCCCTTACAGAGACTTTGAAATTTCTACCTCTGGGATGTTTATCATTAATAATGAGCTGAGAATTGGAAAATTTTCAATGATGAGAAAACTTGGCGGAACTTCAAGCTAATTTTGACTTCTGAGCAATATACGGACTCGAAAAAGTTGAGCTCGCCAAACCTTCTACATAAAAAGAGACATGTACTTCGAAAGAAAATATTTACACTTTCAATGAAAAAAATCAGCCTAGTGTACTTAAAAGTTTTGATTTTAAAGTCTACAAACTAGACTAGTTCTGATACATCAGCTTACCTCCATGAAGATGATTGACCAGCATTTGAATCCTTTTTGATAATTTCCGCATTACGACTTGCGTTACTGTCGCCGTTCTCACAACACGATTTTTCCGAGAGCAAATTTCGGTCAGCCATCGTTAGATATTTTTCACGCCACTACACCACTGGACTAAAATTCCTCACATGATCAGCAATTATATTTACAATGTAGAGTCGGCTTCTACGGTGACCGAAGAATGTAAATGTTTACGTTCAAGTTATAATCACGCCGACTGTTAGGCGTGAGCTTCGACAAACGTATTACCTGAGGAGAACAAATTTTGATACCTTCCTACATATTCGTGATGACATAGCCTATTTCAGAATTTATTTTTTCACACATATCTAACCTTGATTACTAATTAAGTTAACGCACTTGATTCAAAATAATTTAATATTATAGGATGTATCCTTTTATTCATGCGTATAATTCTTATATGTATCTACAAAATTACAGTTCCGAGCCCAGCGTCGCGTTGGAGGAGTCAAACAGCTCCTTAAAATGAATGAAAAAAAAAATTGAGCTGAAAACCACCAAGTTGTCCAGAACCTTTAATTGCTATCGTTGCTATAATTTCGCAAAATGATCAGCCTGAATAATTGCCCAAAGTGGGTCGTTCATATGCTAATCTCGGAAGTTTTTTTCATGGTAGACTTGAAATGTGGCTTTGCCATCACACTTTTATCTCAAATTGAAACAGGTATATACCAAACGAGAGTGCGGGTTAACTTTCGCCACCATCGGTATAGCATCTACCTGTTTCAATTTGAAATAAAAGTGTGATGGTAAAACCGTGTTAGATTTTATGCTAATCTAACCGATAAATTTTGAATAATTTCAGGAAGATCTATACGCATTAAGACATAAAAGGAAGAAAAAATTTTGGGTTAACATTCCCCTACACATCATTTTTCATTCTAGAAATATAATTTTTACTCTTGTCTTTGTAAAAAAAATTGTTTCAGAATAGGAATCAAAATTTTATGGGATAAAGTACATGAGCGTAAATCATTTATTATATTATTTTGTCTCTCCTTTTTTTTATTGTAAAAAATGGTAATTTATACTTACCTGAAACGATAAATTGTAAAGATATTAATATTAAATATTTTCATTTTAATATCATACAAGTTTTTATTTGACGGTGATATCAAGAGTTGAAAATTTTATTTCACGGAACTACCGTCAGAATGAAATACCTACACACGAAAAACTTCTTCTTCCTCAAAGGCATAGACATTACTGAAAGTATATGAGTACAGAACAATTGATCAAAAATACTTGAAGTGACATGAATTTCATTCTGACGGTAGTGCCGTAAAATAAAATTTTAATCTATTTTCATCTTAATTCGAGGAAATAATTTTATGGATTCTTGTGTGAGTGCTCTCAGTCGTGAACCAATAGGTATTAAATAACTAACAGAAACAAAGGGATAATAGATGAGGTGAATGGACAGGATTTCTAAATGATCAAAGATCGGAATAGCCCACCCATGATGATGGAAAACTTGGCTCACAGTATTTACAAATTTGAGACTAGGCTCTCCTTCACGTATTCCCAACCGCAAAATTGCCACACCTTTAGAACAACTTTTAAACTTCAGATCGAAAATGGATCCTGCACGAAAATCATTTCCTCCCGTGGATCATAGTATTCGAATCGATCATTACAGTCACTCATACAAAGCGTACTTTATGAGAGGCAATACCTATTCTCTTTGCGACCAGACACAATTTTCACCGATACCGGTACTCAAAGGACCAGAGTATTGCAGTCGAAAAATTCGGCTTCGGCTTACGGCTGAAGCTGACGACCTTGAAAAATTCGAATTTGGCTTATGGCTTATGGCTGATCAGAAAAATTCGGCTGGCTTTCGGCTGACTTATGGCTGGCTTATCGGCCGCTGATTTTTTGTCGGGATTTCAGCTGATTCTTGGCTGACTTTTGGCTGGCTAATGATTTATTTTGTTGTCGTTTTGTTGCAGCCAGGGAATGAAAAACGTAACGAAAATCTGAATTGGATTGAGTGACAAATTGACAGAAGAGGCAGAAAGCCAAAAACGTGGCAAAAGCCAGACTGCTGCTACGAGGAGCCTGTCACACGTCATTTCGCGCGTATAATATAATATGAGAAATAAGCCAAAAATCAGCCGAAAAAATTTGGCTGAATTTGGCTTTCGGCTTCCAAGAGTAAACATAAAGTTGGCTTGTGGCTTTTGGCTTAATGACCGAAAATTCTGCTGAATTCGGCTTTCGGCTGGCTGCAATACTCTGCAAAGGACAATGGAGCCGCGTAATTTTACACAAATTCATACCTATGGATATAAGCTTCCAAAGTAGCAAAGATCTAATACTATAGACCCACATTGTGCTCTGCTAGACCCACAGGATCATTTTAGGCTTTTATTTTCGGACTGATTTCGATGGCTACGGGCGAATTACATTCTAGGAGAACGTCTGCGTCCGACCTCTATGACGTCATGGCTTCGTCCTAATTTAAAGAATTATCGAAAAGAAATACTGAAAAGGGAAAGTAAAACATACAAAACACTGCAGAAAACTTAAACGACGAGCGCTTTCGGTTTTTGAACCATCTTCAGGGAGGAAATGAAAGCAACTGACTAGACGGAAGAGAGAATGAGATCATTACAGTTGGTGGAAAGAGAAGTCGCGGTGTGAATCATATACAAGTTCGATCAGACTGTCTTCCGGAATGTACGTGTTCAGTACCGTAATCTCATCAGTATTGAAGTGACGAATTTTTTCTGTGTTCGAGGGCCTTACGCTTACGGTAGGAATTCTCTTTATGGAGGTCGAGCCTTTCCGATCCCTCACCGAAACTGTGGCCATTATTGATCAAAGGATCGGCGAAGGCTGATTCCCCCAGGTGTCCCTTTTCCCTTCTCTCAGCTTCATCGGGCGGCCGGTCTCACCAATATAAAAACCTTATCTTATAAACACCGCTCCTCTCATCAACTAGTATAGGATCCTTCAACCTCACGAACAACCCTTTCAAAGTGGTAGGGTTGTAAAATACTGGTCTGAAACCAAACGGACGAAGGGCCCGATCCAATTGAGGGAGAACGTCCCCTGGAAAAGAAGACCGATCCAGCGCATACGACGGTCACTGATCGTGTCTCGTGGGAGGGAGGTGGTAGAATCAAGAATTTTCCTAGTGGTTTTCCTCCGAACCATCACGTCGACTTCGACATTGACCCTAGTCAGGTGTTTTATAATTAACAATTCTTTCTTGAAGGCAGCGAGTCAGTCTGCAGACTGAGCTATTAAAGGCTGCTATCTTATGAGCAACAGGACAAAATGAAGCTTCGTGCACTAGAACATTAGTCTACCTAGTATCCTTCCTGTATATTCCAAACTCATGAATACCCGATCTGACAGATATCGATAAATCCAAGAAGTTGGTAGAGGTTTCCTCTATTTCCAAGGTAAATTTTTATGGAAGGGTAGCAGGAATTGAGATACCTCAGAAACTCACTAAGGAAATCTGGAGGACCAGTCCAAGCAGACAGAACATCATCCAAGTACCTATGCCAATAGTATATATTACTCAGTAGCACTTGGTTCGAGGAAAAGAGATCAAGTTCAAACTTCGACATGAAGATTTCGGAGATGAGGGAGCCTAGAGATAATCCAATCTAGATCGCTACTTCATCGGGGAACTCAAAATACTTCCTTTCGAACTTACAATAGGTAGGGCATCAACAAATACGTATTTAGAAGATCGAAGAATTCTTGAAGCTGATTGTGAGGAAAATTGGCCTTAACGAGTAGATCGCCCGTACGCTGATGCATAGTCACAGCTTTGGGAATATTTGGGAACAAACCAACGACATCAAAAGAACAGATGTTCGTGCCAGGGGGAAGACTTACATCCTTCAAAACATCCGCCAAGGAGGCCGAGTTCAAAACTGAATGAGGAGATTCGAAATCAACGCAAGACTTGAACCAACGGTCCAAAAACTTGGCAAGGAAGTAGGTAGGAGAAGAAATGGATGAGACCACAGGTCGCATCGGGGTATTAATCTTATGAACTTTAGGCAACTCGTAAAGGAGGGGGGGTGTGGGGTTAGGAACAAGGAGAGCCTTCTTCATCGCTGGGGTTTTGATAATAGCCTCACACTTGTTAATGGCTCTCCTAAGTTCTTTAACTTGCTTAAAGACGCTGAAATTCTCGCTCTCTTCAGCACCACATTGCTGGAGCACTTGTGGACCTCAACAGCATTGCCCTTATCAGCCTTTGTGACAATTATATCCCCCTCCTTGATCTTCCTCTTTGAACCTTGGATCATTTTTCTGCGGTGTTTTGTGTGTTTTACTCTCCCTTTTGAGTATTTCTTTTCGATAATTATGTATACCCGTAACTTAAAAGAACGCACTCGTTTGACTAATTTAAAGTGTTTTTCGATCCTTCATAGAGGGAAGAGTAGAAAACGTTTCGAGCTGTGAGCCCAAAAAAAGGTGTACTTCAAACTTTGAGCTAGGCTAGAAGCTTGGTGTCTTGTAGTACTACATTTGTCCTCCGTACATAAAAACTTGGCGACAACTAACATAACTTGAGTCTACAAGAGTTGGGGCAAATTATCTTTAAATGAAGACTCTCTTTGAATCAAACTTGATTTCAATTTACAAACACAGAAAGTTACTATAGAGGTACCTACCATCTTTATGAAAAATATTTTGGGTTTATGAATTTCGTAGATACCCCTTCAGCTCCAAGCGATATCGGATCAAATAGTTTGATACTGCGATAGATAAATTAAAAAAGTGTATAACACTTAGTGTTTGTTGTAAAAACCGCGCAGAACAAAATCAAAATAAATGAAAATGAAAAAATCGAAAAAAAAATAATAATTTCATATTCTACCTAAGTTAAAAAACGATTCGACCCCGAAGATGAAAACAAAATAATTTCAGCTCAGATTCTCGTTTGGCTTTCTCAGTCAAAAGCGTTTGCGCTATATATTTTTTTCTCAAGTTTTAATTTTTATTTATTAGGTATTTATTTTGATTTTGATCTGAACGGTTTGTACAACAAGCATTGTGTTTTTCACTTTTGTGATTCAAATTGATCAGGCAGGTGTGGCCCTCTTTAGACTGCAACTCCCTTTCTTTTTCTTCACAGATCTTTCTCCTTGAAAGATGCCTCCACGATCGGCTAATTTTTTTAGTTTAGTCTAGATTCTTCCGAAGCTATAGGTAAGTAAGGGAAATGACCTTCGAGTCGAAAACGCTTGCGCTATGTACATTTTCTTTTTTTCAATTTTTTCATTTCTATTTACTTACTTTGATTTTCTTTTTCATCACATTAACAAGCTGTATAATTGCCAGGATTATTAGCTCGGCGGAAACAAATATACCGTGTATAGTTTTACAGTATTTAGGTACATATAAAGAAAAAAATAATATAAAAAACTATATTGTTCTATGCGGTTTGTACAATAAATATTGTGGTTTTCACTTTCGTGATCTATCATGTTCCGCAGAGTATTCCCGAGATTAATTCAAATTCGATGGGTGGATAATTCTGAATAATAAATTCAGAGGTTCATATTATGGCTAAACTAATTCTAAGAAAATGAGGTGTAAAAAAAAGAGATTTGGCGATCCATCAGTAAAAATTTTCTAGTGTATAAAGTTGAGCAAAAACCATGAAAGAATCATCTTTTTATTACTGATGAACTTTGGATCGCCTTTTTCCAAATTTATTGCAAATCAGCTTGAATTCCTTCTCAAACTTCATATAATTTTCATCCTGATTACGTTGAATCCTGAATCGGAGTTTGAGTGTTACTTTTTCCCAGATCAGTGCCGTTACAACCTATAAGCACTACAGAATTATATTTGAAATAGGCCTACTCGTGTTTTTCTTCTCATGAGTGCATGGGGGGAGTGACTACCGGCAGCTGAGGATAAGACATGACTATGTATGTGTGTGTGTGTGTCTGCGCGTATATATGAATATATGTGTTTAAATATGTATCTATTTGAAAAAACGAATGAGTGTACGAATGGTTGTAAATTAGAAAAAAAAAATATATATATATATATATATTGCATAAGTATACGAGTATTACTGTATTAAACTAAATAAAGTAATTGTAAAGGTGGTGTCGGCACTAATTGGTCCTAGACTGTTGCTGGCACCACCTAAATATAAACATCCTTAAATAAATAAATAAATAAATAAATAATTAGATGAAACTGTTAGACCACTTGATTAACGCGTCTTTCCTTTGACTATTTGCTACGCTACATGGTCCTGGAAGAAAATAATGTCCATTACTGTGCCCTTTCCCTCAGCTCGTCTAATGCAATCTAAAAACCGATAAAAAAGAATCTCACATTTCAAAAACGTGATTCTGTTGATACTCATCAGAAAGCTGGTAAATAAGAAATTTTAAAGAATTTTACCGTCGAGTATAATTACTTGTAAAATCAGTGACTGCATTCCTGCATTCCTATGCTCATGTCGAGTGCTTATCATAAAATACTCGTTATAACCCATTAAGCATCCACAATTTTTCTTTATGTCTCCTATAGCTATAGGTGCTCTTCAATATCTTACAAACGGAAAATTTATACTTCCTGAAATCTTACAATCAATACTCCTTGAAATTCACCGCAAAAAATGAATGTTTACTTGTTCGGTAGCATATCACTATACACGTACAAAAATTGAATAGGTAGTCGGAAAATAAGTAGGTGACACACATAATTCACTGATAATTATTTCAGTGCTCACAATTTAGTAAAAATTGAAATTAACAACGTTTTAAAAATATAAAAAGAAAAAGAAAATGTAGGTATAAGTCAAAGAAACAGTTTGGTTTTTGTAACATATAATTTCCATACATACGAATCAATAAAATGTTAAATTTCTTCAGTCCGAACAAGGAGGATGCTCTTTCTTCTAGCTATCTTTATTATAAAATCACCGTTTGGAAGTAAGCTCTCTCGGTTTATCCTTCGACTAAGTGAAACTAGTTTCGTGAGAATGACTTTCAGGAGGCGGCTGCGCACCAGGGTTTTTAGATGTTGAAGCAGATTTAACCGATGCTTGAGATGGAGTCGGTGAGTTTCTCCTCGAAGTATTGGCATTTTCTCGACGTAGCCATCCGTCCAAACACGTTCTCCAACAGGTTGCCGTGGGCCTGTCTCTGCTGGGAGTGTCGTCTGCTGCAGCGCCCGTTGCTGGCTTGCTTGAGTTCCGCCGAATACACCAATGAATTATGAAAAGCCCAAAACATAATAATAGAAAGACGCAAAGAGTAGGCATATATTGTAAAGTTAAATTTTCAAAGTTTTTAGCCCATTTACTCAAAGCCAGCCAAAGAATAACCATCAAGATTATATATGAGCCCATTGTGCTTACATAAAGATTGTACTTAGCCATATTTTCCAAACGCAGACAATCGTAATTGTGCAAAATCAATTAGAAACTCGGACGATCACAATGATCGGTACGTCCGACAGAGAACACAATGATGACAAAATTCAACCGTTTTATCATCACGTAGATAGGTTGCAAGATTAGCCGAAGTAGATTACCAGAATGAACTTGCGCTTTCTATTACTCAGACACTGATGAATAAAACATGAAATAACTGGTGAATCTTAAATACTTATACACTCCGATATCACCATCATTTCGTAATTTCAATTATTATGGTTCCAATAAGGAAAAAAACAAAATTTGATAAGGAATTCTATGAGATTCCCCATCCTCAGCTTTCCTGAAATTTTCTACACTGGAATAATTTCTTAGTTCCATTTATTAAGAATTTATTGTTTCATATTGTCCTTCAAAAGGAACAGGACGTAAGGAAGCATATTCTTTACGTATTAGAGTATCTATCCAGAGTTTCAGACTAATTTATTCTCTTCTTGAATGGGGTAGATTGAGGTTACGAGGATGGTTGATGTTTATCTGCACCTTCATCCGTTATCGAAAATTCGCAAGTTTAGTGCTAGATGTCTTCTTTTGATATGCATAGGTCGATATTTTTGGACAGGAGATAAGTTTGAAATCTGCATGACGTCGAACTTCATGACAATTCCTCGAATGTTTTGTCATCAATGACCTTCACTTAATTTAGAGACTTACAAAACTTGACAAGTCCAGATGCTTTGTGTAAAAAACTTTTCAAGTCCGTTTCCTTTCATATAATTATTATGGTTCAAAAGTCGAAATTTTTTCATTCATGACCTTGACCTACTTCAGAAACTTGAGAAAAATTTCGACCTTTGGCCTTCATTATACTAGGCTTGATTTGGAATACACTACGCTTATACCAAATAGGCTACTATAGTAGGTTTAAATCCTGGTTTACTGCTAGTCTAGCTCTATATAATACTGCACGATAAGGCTGAGAAACTCGAACTCGGCCTTGTAGATTTCTGGACTGTGTCGAGGGTTCGAGCTTCTAAATCCATCAAGGGGGAGGGGGACAACTCTGCCTGCGGATTTCCAACAGTGAAATGGTGTGGGATGCTGGTAAAGACATTGAAAAGATCAGTTTTTCGATAGCGGATTAAAGGCACAATAAAGATACTCTCAGACGTCATCAATATCCGTGAAGTCTTTTAATCATGAAGTCATGCGCATCAGCTTGCCTGTAACGGCATCACACTGATAAGTTACTCTTTGTTCTCTCTCTCTCTTTCCTTATCGGATTCGCAAATTTCTGGTTTAGGTCAAGAACTTTAAATTCATCAATGAGGAGGAGGCAAAAGTCCAGTATAATCTAGTACATTGTGAGTTGAATAGCGTTCCATTGTTTTTTTTCAACTGGGAACCCGCTATCCGTTTTGTTAGGGGATTACATCTTCAGAAAACGTCCGCGGCTGGGAGTTTCTGTGAATTGCGTGACGTGACGTGACATGCGACGCCTCATCGCATCATCAATGACCTTGACCTATTTTAGGGACTTGAAAAATTCCAACTTCCAGCCTTCATTATATCAGCCCTAGCATACAGTGTACTGAGAAAAGCCCCGCCAACTCATTTGTTGAAGGTGAGGGGGCATTTTCGCGCCTATGTGATCGCAAGCGCGTTCAACTTTTTACGTCATCATTTCCAAGACTCTGAAACTAGGCTATATATGATGGGAGGAGGACGTGATAAACCAGGGAGGTTGCGGGTTCCCCGCTGCCACTACAAACCTGCAATGGCCTCTAATTTTATTTTTTACAGTGTTACCAACCCTCAAGATTTATTGATTGATACGGTCTCGAGAATTATCCAGAGGCCCAAGAATTTTAGACGACTTTTGAAAATGCTAATTGGCGACACTATATGGGCATGTGCTGGGCCTGCTTTAAAGCTCGTGTAGCCTAATCAAGATCAAATTTCTTCGCTCCATGGAAAATCATCGAGTCATGTTCATTGTGTCCATGGGCATTTTATCAATTTATGGGTCGTATACTAGCCTATTTAATGACTCAAGCAATTAGAAAAGTAAATTGAAATGTAACTGGTAATTTTTGGATAATAAGTATTAGCTAATAACTTTAGTCGAAGATTGAAGGGCAAACTCCTCATTATTGAAACGTGTGGAAGTTTGATCGAAGCAAAGACGATAGTATTCTTAGAAAGTCTGAAATCAAAGGACAATTTATGATACCTGTTGAAGATGGCTTTGTAAGACAATATTGATAGTCAGCGTTTACAATGAGGGAAATGGAAGAAGTTTCCCTTTTTTCCGACAGTTTAATCATTCCATCGTAGTCTCTCACAGCTAATAGAGCGGGGAAGGAAGGTAGTAGCGTCGAGGTATTTCCTATAGTAATCAGCTACGCACCATTGCGTCTATGTCCGAGTGATTCTTATTCACTCTGGCCAGGTGATTTAGGATCAGTAACTCCTTTCTGAAGGCAGTTCGACTCAAAGGAATGCCGGTCAATCTATGGACTAAGCTGTTTAAAGCAGCGTATTTGTGGGCAACAGAGAAGAATGACGACCCGTGGACTAAAACATCGATCGACGTATTTTTTCTATAAATCTCGAACTCATGGACCCCTTCTTTTTCGGAGACAGTGAGATCCAATAAGTTAATCGAGGCGCTTCCCACTTCCAAAGTAAACTTTATGGACGGATACAGCCTATTGAGATAAGTGAGAAACTCCAAGCAGCGATCTCGGAGACCAGTCCGGGTACATAGCACGTCATCTACATATCTGCGCCAATAAAGGATAATATTATTCAATAAAGGGCGGTTAGAAGAAGAGAGGTCGGATTCAAACTTGGACATGAACACCTCGGAGATGAGGGAACCTTAAGGCGAGCGTATAGGAATACCCACCACCTCAGGGAACTCATAGAATTTACCATCGAATTTACAAAAATTAGGTGTCCAACACAACTTCAATAAATCGAAAAACTCACTCAACTCTTCCTGAGGAGAGTTTAAATTCACTAGGAGTTCACACATGCGCTGCAAAGTCTTAGGGATGTTAGAGAAGAGGCCTACGACGTCGAAAGAACAAAGGGTTGAGCCTACAGGGAGAAGCTCATTTTTCAAGCTATTGGCCAAAGTAGAGGAATTCTTAACAGAGTGGGGTGACTCAAAATTGACGTGGGATTTGAACCAACGATCTAAGTATTTGACAGGGGAGAACACTGGAAGTCTCATTACGGGAAATTCCAAATTTAACATTCTTGATGATGTCACTGAGGACATTCTCAAGTTTGCATTATCAAAATAAGATTATCGCATTTTTTTGATCCACATTCAAAGGTTATTGATCACCTGGCCTGGCCAGGAATAATTCGCGAAAAAATGCTCACAACATTTTATTGAAACGCAATAAAGTAAGAAGAAATAGTTACACGACAAAGTCTTTATAAAGAAAAATTTTTCCGTATCGCAGTTTTAAAATTAGGTACTCAAACGAATTAATGATAGAAAAATAAATTAGCCTATTAGGATGCCTTATAATTGAACTTGACTATTGAGAAGGATTGAGGAACGAAGTCCATTCGGTCAAAGTTTTATTAGTGTTTGACTAGCACAGCGAGTATTCTTAGAACCTCTGAAAAACAAAACAATATATTCATTCAGGATATTTTTGTACATGAAAATAGTACTCATTAATCAAAGTTTCCAGGACAATTATTTGCGTTTGAATGATCAGAACAAAACTAATAACAGGTGAACTTCTTTGTTAGTTCTGGGTCTCAAATTGATTCTAGAATCAACAGGCAATAGAATTGTTTACCCACCGTCAAATTCAGCTTCGCCATTTCTGTTTGCTGCCGGTTTGTGGGCCTCACCGTCAGCAATTAATTTCTCGGCTCCTCCAGAGGCTGCTACTTCGTCAGCCAGTCCTGTTTCTTGAGCCCACTTCGCCAATTCAGACGCATTTATTTTTCCGCTTTTATCGTGATCCATGTCGCTAAAAAAAAAATTCTCGAATAAGTAATCATTATCATTTTTATGTTGATTCAAGAGTTCAACTTGAACGAAAAAAATTACTCGAATTCTTTCTTGAATATGATGTCAACGGAACATCCTTTCTGAACTAACTGGGCGAACTCGGAACGATTAATCTTCTTGTTTCCATCGGTATCGGTCGAAAACATTGATTTCAATTGGTCGTCTGAAAAGTGGTGTAAGGAACCCCGTACAATTTAAAGCAGCGCGGGTGCAACTTGCAAATATTTTGCGGGAGAACGTTTCAAAATTTGCAAGACACATCGTATTCTGTGTGAGCATACCTGTTGGTGCCCGTTTCAATTTCGCTAAAACTGTCTCTATCTCGGAGATTTCAATTTCACCGCTTCCATTTTTATCGAACACGTTGAAAGCGAGCCTAATCGGAAGAAATGAACTTGTTAGAATGGCGAACTCTTGATGAATAATTGTATACTACCAGAGGTTGCTAGGAACGCTGCATGTATTTATACACGCAAAAAACTGAAGAGATGGAAATGGTCCGCAGCCACCTTCATCATAATCGCCCCCCTGTCACGTATTTCAGTCTTTCCTCAGTCAATGAGACCTTTGCCCTCTTCCCAACTTTCCTTCAATTTCTCGCACCATCTGCCCAACGACTCTTTTTTCCTCCATTATTCCACAATTTGAATACCCCTCGAAAATGTAGCCTAGAGAAGAATATCGATTCATGGTCAAACTTACCCGATCTCTTCATCTGTGGCACTGAAATAAAATAAAATAAAAATTTGTTTAAAAACTTCAAAATTAGGTCAACTATTCACCTCATTTTCTGACCGCTATTCTATTCCCTGAATTCGTGTTTAGACGACCGGGCAGGCTTTGGGAAAATGTTGACTTCTGAGACAATGTATAACCAAGCATACCATCATAGCACATTGATAGAACTGGCCGAGAAAAAAGGACCGATTTGACGTGCGATGCCTCTAATTCCGAATGATCTCGACGTGGGTAGAGACAACCCTAAGTAAATATTGTGCCTTTAGACCTGTAGCGTGAACATTAAGAGAAGGGAGGACCCAAATATGGTGGGGAAAGGGGAAGCTGAAGGGGGCCCTGATTTAGATCTGACGCGCCCTTCTGACCCGATTAACCCTCAGAGGCGTTGACTTTGGAAGATTACTAAAAGTCAGGGGCAGGATTAGAAGAAAATTTACTTCCTCGTGAATTAGTAATTGAGCCCCCCCCCTCCGAGTTGGCACTGATGTTGACCTTTGACTTGCATTGAGACTGAATTAGAATTGTTGCCAATCCCTGCATAATAGGCTACAACTTTCGGAACCGAATTCCCAAATAGAGAGTCTTCAAATGCGAGTTGAATATGGTGTCGAAGGTTATCAGATAAAACAGGATTTTTATATTCTGTGCAAACCTGTTTTATGAGAAGTTCGAAAAAGTGTTGAACATCCGCCGTTCTACAAGAGGATTTTGGTTCTCAGGAAGATAGGGTCTGTGACCCCTATCGGAGATTTGAAAATATTTCCAAAGGTTGACAATAGAGATGAAGGAATATGAGCAAAAAATTAAAGATGTCCATGCTGATTAGAAGCCTAAAGAGAAAAGAGAACTTTTGCTTGTTTGAGGATGAGACCGTGAATATCCGAGAACTTGAGGGAAGAAGATTCAAAAAAGCGTCGACTTTTGAAATATAAATTAAGGAGAAAGGATACTTTTTCATGAAATATTGAACTACACATAGGGCAGACGTATTTGAGTTACATGAATTTGTAATGGTAGGTAAACCAGAGAAATTTAAGATAGTTAGTAATACATTCTAAAGTTGTCGGAAAAGGCGAAGGGGCCTCAAGAGAGCTTAAAGCTTGATTTTCCTAGATTCGGGAGGTCTAGAGAGAAGAAAAAATGGAAGATCAGTTATGAGTATGGAGTGCAGGGAAGGCTGGGTGAGTGTGCTCAATTCTTAGTTGCTCTTTGACTATTTCTTCATGGCGCGAGGGACGGCTGAAGAGGAACAGGACAAAGTCTATTATGGGATTAAAAGGACCAATGGTTGTATCATGATGAGATAGTGAAATTTCAAGGCATTGGTTGGAAAAGGGGAGGGGATCAGTGATCCCGAATGGGCTGCTAGGTCTACTGTATCGTTTTTTGGGAGGCTGATATGACCAGAAATACAGATTGTAAATAGTTCAGCGGAATATAATATGGAGGCCGAGTTTTTCACCCGGAGGAACGAAACTTCTCCATTGATAAAGAAGGCGTGAAAAGTTTTGGAGCTTGGTTTGGATCCTCCTACAAAGCCACAAGTTGCGGAAGAGGAGAGTCTAAAGCCTCGTCGCAGCAAATAGAATGTCGCTAGCTCGCCAGCATCCAGACGCAAGAGTTGAACTTGTGTTCGCGCCAATGCTGGTTATTTTCTACTCTATTCGCGGCAACTTTGGCGAGATTATGTTGGGCCATATCGATGACTCGGCCCAGGCAGGGTGAATGTGAGGAATTAGAGATGCCGAAAGAGAAGTGGGTGACTTGCGTTTTTGAGCTCTGAATAGAAAAAAACTAGAAATAAACTGGTTTCTTATAATGGTGAGAAGGTTTCTTGATATTTTCAGCACAGCTAATGGAACCATCCTCGAGCGGCGAAACAACTTGTGAATATTCCTGTTTTTTGGTTTGTCCTAGGGTTGAGGGTCATTCTGAAATTTGCGTCGCGAAATCACAAGATAAAAATGACGTCACGAACTGAAATGATATAAGATTTGAAGCATTTTGACCTCCGCTACTGTGTGACTTGTATCAATAGCCTTCATTGTTCTAGAGCTAAGGCAATACTAGGCCTAACAACAGCCTTTATTATACAAAATCACTTATAGAGCCCCAAGGCGAGACATATCCATGATTTAATGTTTTCCCAGAAAAGAAGCGTCATTAATATTCTGTAGATCAGGAAGGAAGAGAAAACATGACAAAAACATTTACAGGCTCTTGCTCAGGGAGCAAGCGTTGCGGGAGACTCGCGACTTATGACGGAGGATTCAGGGATTTTTGATTTACGGTAAATAGAATGTAAGCGTATAATTTATTTTCGAAGTAGGTTACAATTTATCCCTTCTCGGTTGTAAATACAGAAAAACATACTGGTTTCTGTATGTGTTTAGCTTCCCTTCCCTTTTCTCCAAGTCCCAGCGTTAAGGGTCAAGGGGGTCAAGAATTTTTCCAATTCCCTTGGAAGGCTATAGAAGAGCCAGAAATTTCTTCAAGAACCAGCGTCAAGACTCCTGAGAGGGCCCCCAGTAACTGAAGAGATAAGAGGTCTCCCGCCAATAAGGATCAAGGATTTTTCTAGAACCCATAAAGGGCTCTAAAACAACGAGGAATTTCATTAAGACTCAGCATGCAGGGTCAAGAGGATCTCGAATTTTTCCAAGTCCCAGCGTTAAGAGTCAAGAAGGTTACAAATTTTAGTGACAAAATGGATGGCGGGTCCCCCACCTGGTCCGAGGTCATTCCAAAATTTGTTTCACAAAATCGCAAGACGGAAAACTCACGGCTTCTCTAACGAAGTTAAATGAGGAGAGGCAGGGAACCTGTTTTATGAGTCTTATGGTGTTTGAGACGTTGTATTTCTGGCTCATTGAAGGGGCCTGGCCAATTAGAGAATGGAGTATTGCATACCTAGTTACTTGAAGGAGTTATTCTAACCAGGCTATCAGTGCTGCCAGATTTACGGATTTTCAATCCCTGAAAAAAATTGGAATTTTTCTATGGATTTTGCGTAAAATACGGAATTTTTGGGCTCGATGGAAAAGTACCGCAGTTACTTATATGAGAAATACTTTCCTCCGGAGCATTACAGGCTAATACTGCTCTTCTGTAACATTGAGTCGTTCAAGGGAAAAGTACTTCAGTTAAAAATATGAGGGATACCATTCTTATGATCGTTATTGAGAAATCATTCACCAACATACAGTATACTGGGCTTGAACGAGGCTTGGACTTCTCCTTGTATTATACTAGCTTTGTGATAGGAGGCCGAGCTATTGGAAAGGGATTTAGAAGATGGAGGGGGAAGTCGAAAATAATTTTGACCTTCGAACTATACGGTCGTGATAGTCCGAGCTACTAGTGATAAGAGAGGGACTTGGAAAAGTTTCAATCTCTAAGCCTCTTAGAGAAATTACATCCCCAAGCTATCAGCGAAAGTCCCATGGTCATGGTTAAGTCAAGTTAGGTTGCCTCTCGGACGGCGGACGTTCTTTCCAGAAAGACCCCCCGATGAAACAGGTTCCCTGTTAAAATGACGTCACGAGCTAATGTTGTCACAAGTGACCTTGACTCACTTCAGGGACTTTGAATAATTTCGACCATTGCTACTTTGGGACCTGTATTCTTAGCTTGCCCAATATTTAGGAGGCTCCTTCTCAATCCTGACCTTATTCATAATTATTAAGAAGTTTGAAGAATAGACAGAAATATACACGATATTTTTCCCGAAAAGAAATATTCCGAGTAATTTTTTTTTCTATTTTTACGGTTGTTTAACAGAAAGATTTTTTAATTATCTCTTTTTAACATTTAATTTTGGCATTAAATTTGAATGAAAAGCAGTTTTTTTTTTTTTTAACAGGGAACCTGTTTTATCGGGGGGTAAATTGAAGGAAAATGACGGGCGCCGGGCGCCGGCCGCCGTCCGGCAAGAAAAAGGGACTTAGAAAAATTTTGATGAAGTGATAGGAGGGGGACTTATCCTCTCTGCTTCATGCAGTATATTATACTAGGTTTATACTACGTATTATACTAGGCGTATACTAGGTCCAAGCCTCCTTTATACTAGGTCTCTCTGCTTCATGCAGTATATTATACTAGGTTTATACTACGTATTATACTAGGCGTATACTAGGTCCAATCCTCCTTTATACTAGGTTTAGGCATCCTTCATACCATAAGCTTACAAGATCTTTATAATAGCTTATAGTAGCAGTTTGTCCTAGCTCTGTACTAGGTCTTAGGCTTCCTTTATACTACTGTGTTAGTGGTTTTACTAGCTCTGTGACGTCATCAGATAGTGATGGCACGATGATAGTGCCGTCACAGATCCCCATCGTGACGTCACCAGATCGTAACGTCGTGTGACGTCATCAGATTATGACGTGATCAAATCGTGACGTCATCAGATCTCCGAACTGATAACAGGATAGGCCTACCGGGGGTACCACACAGGCTGTAAAAATAAATAGCAGGAAACCTGTTGCATGGGGGCAAGCTGTAACATTTAGTAAATTATAATTGGAGAATTTTAAGCTATAAAAGGGGGAATTTTAAAAAATTTGTATATCAAGCTACAATATTATGATGGGAAAAGCACGTTCAAAATAGCAAAAAATGACACTCACATGATTACTCCCATAAAACAGGTTCCCTGTTTGCCTCAATTGGCACAGTCAATGAAGGCAATTCCGAGCAGCTAAGTGTGTGGGCTGCGAGTTTTTTTTTTTTTTTTTTAGAAATTTATGAAAAAAGCTACGGTACTCACCCTTGAACGCCCATATATTGGACACAGGCCATTACAGCGACAACGGCGAACATACTGCTCATTTTTGAAATCATTTTAGTCGATTGTGATGCTAAAAGAACTTTGGGAAAAAAAAATTCAAAAATATTCTTTAAGAAAAAAGTGGAACTCAGCACAAGAAATTTGTGAAAAACAGGAACGAGCGAGTAATCAAAATAAAACACAAAGACGCCTATGAAATCTAAATGGAAAAGAACGATTTTTTATCATGAATCTACCGACAAAAATAAGAATAAATAAAAACGAAGCAGTAAAAGAAGTACTTTTGCCTTGCAATGTTAAGCGCGACTGCTACCTTTGAAAGTTTGGGTTTTGGCGTTTCAGTGGGTTACAGAAGAAAATAAGCAATTATACAGTTTTACTAATGGGACAGAAGAGAAAACCTGGATGACGTTGCCTGTACCTAAAGAAACACTCGAAAAGAGTAAGGAAATAAAAATGACAAAAGCCGCGCGTATGAAAGCAGAGTTGCGAGTGTTTTTGATCAAAAAACCATCAAGTATCTAGCCAAGAAAGAGAGCAATTCATGTTTTTGAATCGTATTTAATTCGGTGTAAAATTTTTTTGATTGTACATTTAATTTCATCTTCATCTCAACATTTTACTGTAAAGAATACTTTTTTGTAGTTCTGATAATTTAGGCCTATTTGTTGTGGTTCAGCTTTTCTGATGGTTAATATGTATTTTTATTGTACGTGTGTTGATTTTTTCGTGCAAGGTGAAAATATTGAAAAATAAAAAGAGTGTTCGAAACGTCAACCAAAATATACGTTTTATGTGCGGGAAGTGCCTCTTTTTATTTTTCAATGTATTTTTATTTTACAGGAATTCATTCTTTCGATGAGTTTTCTATTTTTTCGTCGTGATTTTCTATCTCTTGCTGTGCCGTTAATTTGCACAAAAAAAAAAAGTGTTTTGAAGAAACCGAATATTCAATAAATTTGAGATAAGTTCATCGGATTTGTCGAAGAATGATGGATGAAAAAAAAAAAAAAAAAAAGGAAATAGTAGGCATTCATGAGCTCCGAATTAGATAAAATTGAAAAATTTTTCCTCAATAAAAGGTTCCGAGAACTACAAATCGGCGATAATTACACTAGGCAATTGACGAATATCATAACGATTCGTCGATTTCTTGTTTTCACATTCTCGTTCTGTAAGTTATACGATATTTCATCATGCGGAATACCGTCAAGTTCGAAGCATTTTATAACTTCGAATCTTCCTTGATCAAAATCGTAAAAATAATGACGAAAGAGACCGAGAGAGAAAAAAAAAATCAATTTGTGTAGCAAAATCGATAGAAATACTCGGCTTTTGTAGTACTTCGGCTTCGTAAACTACAGAAATATTGTCTACGCGTTCAAAAAAAACGAATTGAAAATTGCGAGGAAAAGCAGACAACCACGCACGATACGTATAGGAAAGGGAAAACACGGCCGTGGGGGAGAGAAAAAATTTTTTTATAGTACATGCAGCGAAAAAGCCGCGTATTGTGTTCGGTTTTTGAAGCGAAACTCGCCGTTATCAGAACCGTGGCGAAAATGTTTTTCCCGTGGCGAAAGTGTTTTACCCGTAGCGAAAATCGCGTCAGTGGTGCCATTTAAACGATAATTGAACATTAAAACTATAACAAATTCTACTTTTGAGAGTCTGATTTTGCTTCATGTATTATAAAAAGTACTGTTTGTAATTCGTGTCGAAAAACAATATTGTAACTCGCTCACTATCCGCACTCGCTTCGCTCGTGCGACTACACTTTGCTCGTTCCAATATTGCTTGTTTTCGCCACTCGAGATACAAAATGTACTATTTTTTTATAATTTAACTGCATTCTGTATTTCGATTAATACAAAAAACCACGCTGCGAGACATGTTTAATGAAAATAATAAATGAATACAAATTAATGCTTTTACGAACCGCAAGAATGTTTAGTTCCTGATGGTGGCTACCAATTTAGTCAAAAGATCTCGAGTTATACTCGTATTTAAAAAGTGTTTTTTTTTTTTTTTCTTTCTTTCTTTCTTTTGCTGTGATGAAGAAGGAGTAAATTCATTTTTTTCTCTTGTTTTGGAAACTTGCGGAGAAATATCACAACAGGAAATGAAGAAAAATTAGCAGAGAAACAGAAAACGAAGAAAAAAATCAAGATCAGCTCGGATGATGATTTTTCCATGAGGAGTGCGAAAATAATAATAATATCAATTGAGGAGTTCCGGGATAGACACTAAAACGAGTTAGAAAAAATGAAAAACGAATCACCCCGAGAAATAAATAAAAACATTGTAATGTGTCGATGAAATGCAATGGGCTATAAATGATTGAATAAAATAAATATCAATCAAAGAGAAAAACAGAAAAGAGAAAAAATATTGATTTTGTAATAATATGAAAGAAAGTTGAAGAAGAAGAAAAAAATAACAATGGTTTTAAAAATTATCAAAGCCTTTAGGAAAGTTATATCCGAGACTGAGGTACTATAGAAAAAAAAAAAAAAAAACGAAAACTATTTGGCAAAATGAGGCTAATAATTGAAGATCATAGAGAGCGAGGACAAGTATCAAGCATTAAGGCGAAATAGATACTGAGGGAATCGAAGGAATAAAACTTCAGAGACTAAATAGGTACTTACACTTTACGGAAGTTGGAGAATAAGTAAAAGAAAAGAAAGAGAAGTACAGTCGGAAGAAGATAATTTGTATCGCAGAAGAAAAATTCATAAATTACGAAAACAACCACTGTGATAATATAGTTGAAGGTAAATATCGAAATAAATAATGCGGTTAAGCAAAGAAAAAAAGATAGCAGAAGTATCAAAGGAACCAAAAGTAAAATAACACCAAGAGAAAATAATGTCAAAAACAATTTAGGAAAGAGGAAAATAAATAAAATAAAATAGGAAATTAATTGAAAAAACTGCATACTCTGTTTCGTCGAGAATTGGAAAATCGAAACTGCACAACAACTCGAGTACGAGTACAAGGATTAAGTTAGGTATGCACTATTACTTCAAACAAGTTTCAATGAAATGTGTGACACCGAAACCAAGGTACAGGGCCTTTTATACGCAAGATTTTGAAGAAGTTCTCTACTGCCTGAGGAAACAAACCTCCGAACCAAATCAAATACCAGTCTAAGGTAAACGTCAAATGTAAAGATTGTAGCAGCTGTCATACAAAACGATCGAGCAAAAATGAAAACAGACTTCAAACACGATATTTCGAATTTTATAAGGTACTTCCTCACTTTCTAAATGCCGAGTTGAATTCTTCTTCAGAGGGTACAAATTATTTACCTGTGAAAATAGGCGACACATCAAAACTCGAGCTATACATCCTCGTTCTGTCGAGTAAAAAATAAATACTATTTTTAGGTACCATGAAAGACTTGCGATTCATTCAGAGTAAACTGAAGCAGCTACAGAATTGCAAATAAATTTTACGATTGAGAACGCTTTCGGAAAATAACATCGACATCATCATCGCTGTTGGGAATTCTGTTCGCGTACGCGTAACGCTGGGAAAAAATTCGTCTTCTATAGCCCTCTATGGGACTAAGAAAAAGTCGTCACCCTCTCAACTCTTGACGCTGGGACTTGGAAAAAGTCGTCACTCTCTTGAAATGTAACGCTGAGACTTAGAAAATTTCTTGGCTCTTCTATAGCCATCTATGGGACTTGGAAAAATTCTTGACCCTTATTGGCGGGAGACCTGTTATCTTCTTAGTTACTGGAAGCCCTCAGAGGAATTTTAACGCTATGACTTGGAAAATTCCTGGTTCCTCTACAGCCGTCTATGGGACTTGGAAAAGTTCGTGAATTCTATTTCCTTCATATTTTCTACATATTCCTTTCATATTTCTTCATATTTGCTCTTTTATATTCTTCCATGATTCCAGGCATAAAAATTATACGCCTACATTCTACGTAAACTAAAAATCTTCAACCCTACGCCATGAGTCGCGGGTCTCCCGCAACTTTTGCTCCCTGAGCGTAATAAATGCGAGTGAAATTTTTTTAAACGTACGTGCTGCTAGCAAGCTGCCTTCAGGACTATGAGCTTGGCAAAATTGTGTTCAGATGCGTGAGAGGAAATTAGCTTGATGTAGGAAGTTGAATATGTTGGGGAAGTCGTCTGATAGTGCCTCTCTGTGTGATTGTGAGGGATGGTTAAGGAATTGTGGAGTTGGGTTAAGTTTGGGCAGCAGAAGATGTGTTGAACGGGTAAAGGAGAGGCGTCAGATTTGCAATCAGAGCATGAGAGAGGCATAAGATGAAAGAAGATATGGGTGCTTGTGAGTCTGGTGTGACCGATTCAGAGACGTGTGATGACTATCTCTTCTCTGCATGTCGACAAATTTGTAGAACCCCACGAGATGGGAATATTTTTAATTTGGACTAGCTTGTTTGAGTGTGATTTGAGATTGGACCAGTGAAGGACCATGTTTGAGTGATGATCGGAGCGTCAAGGGAGGAAACCGCGGTTGACTGATGAGTTTTGGGTTTGCTAGTTCGGCTGCTTTGTCTGCATTTTCGTTTCTCGGGGTACCCTTGTGACTAGGTACCCAGATGAAGAATAATGGGTTGGGGATGGCAATGAAAGTGTGTATACGATTTAAGAGTGGGTGGGAGGGAGGGAGAAGGTGCAGCTGGAGATGGCATCGAGTAATGAAGGGAGTCGGAAATGACCAAGAACGGATCAAGGGAAAGAGAGGAGGGTTGGTTGGAAAGGATGTGTTCTATACAGCTGAAGATTGCTTGTAATCCAGTGGTGAAGACGGATGCGGTGTTGCGGTGTTGTTGAGAGACTGTGATGTGACCTATCGAGTGTGTGAAGCCGGTTTTGTTTTGATATTTCGAACTATCGGTGAAACATAATGTAGGGGTTGTGCAAGGAGTTAAGAATTATGATGAACTGTATCAGGTGTTCTGCAAAAGAAGTTGAAGGTTGCGAATTATTTTGGGTAGAATAGAGAGCCACGGAGGGGTTGAGGGAACAACATGGTTGAGACAATGAAACTGAAAAATGTCTAACTACAAAAGAAGGGAACAAAATTGAGAAGCTTTGACTCTTGAATTCGAAAATTCCACCATGTCAAAAAAAAAAGGTGGGTTCTCCTTACTCTCGATGGGTTTTTGGTTGTGTCTTGATGAAAGTTCAGTTGGAGCACCCCTCCCTCTCTCTCTCTCTCTCTCTCTCTCTCTTTCTCTCTGGAGTATTCTATTCGGAGGTACAATGTCGTGCAATGGATTCTGTCTCTACAATTATTCTCAGAATTACTCATACATTTGTACAATGCAGTATGAATTAATTCTTGACAATGATGATGCCTTCAAGTATGTACCTCTCAAGTCTCTACCTCCAGCTCGCACCTTTCTCGCACTCTTAGTCGTTATATTTCTAGACGCTCGACTAAGAAGTAGATTTTTGAGTTACGAGGCTCTTTCCTCTCGACATACGAGTAAGCATTCACCCCTAATCATTAAATATGCGAGGCAAAAGAAACGTTCAAGTCTGTACTACTGAAATACGGATCTCTCAGTCTTTCCTAGTCTCTAAAAAAATCGACGGGTATTTTCCATGTTCTCTCAATGTGTAAAATACATTCTAGAACGCGAGGTGTAAATGTACAACCTACACCCGGTGCAAGCTACAAAGAACATATTTGATCATATAGTCGAAGACACAAATTTCCAACACATTGCACGAAAATAAGGCCAACCTTATGTTTCTTATTGTCTGACATAATTTTTCACGATTCATATCGTCACTTCGATGTTTGTCTTTTTTCTGATGAATAAATAGTCGAATACCAAGAAGCAGTCTTGTCGAAAAATGTGATCCACCTGTATAGCGAATAAAATTTCTTGACTTAAAATTTTTAATAATGATTATCACTTGTATTCAACCTGAGAAATTTCACTAGAAATTGCTCGTCTCCCACCTTCACCCTATGAATGAATGATGAGAAGGGTGGGAAGCAACAACGAACTGAAGGAACTAGTTCTAATTTGATGTTGAAGGAGGAAATTTGTACCTCGAGCTTTCTATTTTACAATGGGTTGAGATTAATTCAGAGGACAAGAATCCGGGAGACAGATTGATTTTTATGGAGTTAATCCAACTTTCTTGCTGCTATACGTCGTTTTCGAAAAGATGAAAAATAAAATGTAGACGAAACCTGCATGCGAGTAATAGATCATCATGACCCCTGAAATTACTATCAATAATTCAAAGTAATAGAGACCGATCAGAACTACTTTTCTTCTCCTTCTTAATCTTCTTCAGCTAGTCGTGATTGGCCATTCCGCTAGTTATGAATGAGTCTTGCGATGCGAGATCATACCGATTTTGGGAATGATTGAGCTTCTCCTTCAGCTATGCTCTGTTGTCATGTGGCCCCATAATAAGTCTTTCCTCTCCAAACCCGCATCCCAATTATCCTCAATTTCATTTTCTTAAAGTATCGGGTTTCTACAGTTCGCTACATAATCTTGTGCCACGCTCAAGGTCATCGTTTGAAGTGGCTTCAGGAATTTCAGTGTCTTCAATACGTCGAAGGTTCCTCTCTATGATTGTTTCAATCGGTAATGAGCATTTCTTCTTTTGAGACGAAAGTTGTTTGGATAGTACAGTGGCATTTTGTCTCTGTACCCGTGCTCGGGGACTCGTTGCTCATTTGAGGTCGGACTAGTAGTCAGCTAAAGTAGTTTTGTGTGTTCCCTGTTTGAGGGGAAGGAGAATTGTGATACGTTAGCTGGTGAAGGTCGATGTAAGATGTATCGTGCACTGGTTGTTAACGGGAGTTATGGATTGTAATTTTAAGAAAAAGTGCTCACCCTCGTTTATTTTTCAGGTGATTGGAAAAATTGTTGAATAGGAATTGAAAATAGGACTAACAGGTAATTAATAGCTAGTAGGATTATGTATGTTAGGTTGCCTGCAGGGTAGATGAAGGTGCGCGTGTGACGCAGATAGTCTACCGGTAGCTTACAGTAGATATTCAGACTTGACAGAGCAAACGCGCGCTATAACATCGCGGCTTCCTCTCTTACCGCACCTTGTTATCAAATGTAGGGCGCGATTCTCGCTCCATACATTTCTAATGGGAATTTTTTCGATGAGCTCCCACTCAACTATAATTCAATTTATTGAAAAAGTGGGTAAAAGTATAGTGTTTCCTAGATATTAATACGATGGTTCGAAATCAAGCCTGAGGAGCCAGAGATTTCTGGCTCCGGCTCCAGCTCGAAGCGGAGCCGGAGCTGAAGCTCTCGATCTTCAGAGCGGAGCCAGAAGAAAAAAAGGACTGGCTCCAGTTTTTCAAAGAGCGAAGCGGAGCCAAAGAGCTGGATTTTTGTAGCAGAGCCGGAGCTAGCTGAAGCTCTTGATCTTCTGAGCGGAGCCTCAAGGAGAAAAAAAAACAAGCAGAGCTAAAATTATTAATTTTGCCCATATCACGTCATTGTCAGCCTTCTTTTATCATTATCAATGAATATGAAATAGTTTCCGGTTCTTCTCTCTCTCTCTCTCTCTCTCTCTCTCTAGTCGGGTTGTCTTTACTACAAGCTTCAAGCCTTAAGGCTTTGGATTTCGAAATTTGTCGAATTTTTCCTTTTTTTTTTGTCATATCAACTGAAGAGCAGCTCCTGAGCTCCTTGAAAAGAAAAGAGCTGGGGAGCTGACCAAAAGAGCGAAGTTTTTGGCTCTTTTCAAGATCAAATTATGGCTCCAGCTCCTAGCTCTGGCTCCTCAAATTTTAGGGAGTGAGCCGGAGCCAGCCCAGGCTTGTTCGAAATTACGTATTTTTGTTTTCATTGCCCTTGTGAACGAAGTTCTGGCGAAATGGTGACAAACTGAAAATGTTTCTTTCGTTAACACGTGTGTATTTTATCCTACATTTGACGATAAGTTACCTCCAGTGCGTGTGTTTGTAGTGGTGTATGTTTTGTGTGTTATGAGAAATGCCCGCTAGATATCAGCCACTCCGTTGTCAAGTTCGAATTATGCATTCCCCTTCAAGGGAAAAAAATGTATACATATTAATAGAAGGAATAATTCAATCCAATGAGTTAAGTAGTGCACGTGCTTACTATAACAGGTTTTAAGAATGGCCACAATTGAACACGTTCGTCTGACACTCACGTGTATTGCGCATGTGTTGATGATTTCGAAACCTTTGTTGCGCTACAGTTTGACTCACTCTCAGGCGGAGAAGAACGTCGTCTGTCAATTTAGCGGTTTACCCAACAATTAGTGTAAATATATTTTTTATCAATGATGATGAGGAATTTATTACGAATTTTATGGGCTGCATTTTAGAAAATAAAGTCATCTGATAAGTTGTGCTGACCTTCGAAACCGAAGTATATATCAAAAATCTTTGAGCATTTTATCAGAATTCAAGAATACCAATAATAATTACTCCATTTTTTAAAATTAAGGCTCGATCTTCATTATCATGATGATTACCGCTATCGATATGTAGACAAACCAATATAATGACGATTACATAAACAGTTATATAAGACGCACATCGGTTGTCTGTTTCATTAACCTTTATTCTCAGCTCGGATGCGATTATTCGAAATAACCTACAAACGATGCATGTATGGTGATTGATAAGCATCAGCCATCAATTTGAAAAATTGGGGAAGAAGGTGGAATATTGAATGCACGCTCGCGTTGCGACGTAACCTGCTGTTATCAGAAGCTAGAACCTTCGTTGTCATTCAAGTTGTCCGTCGTTACGTTACCGGCGGCGCACGATTTTTGTTACCACTGCTTGTAAGTTACTCATCAAAATATTGTGCGTCATAAATTTTTTTGTTTTCAAATAGCCTGTAATGATATCCGTGGAACAGTTCCTGTCGCTATTTTCGAACGTTTTCGCGACTATGGAAGACGTGAAAAGTGTATGGAAAATTGCAGACGCGGTGTGTTTCGATGTCGACTCAACCGTCATTGAAAATGAAGCGATCGATGAATTGGCTGCGTTTTGCGGTAAAGCTGAGCAGGTTAAAGAAATGTGAGTTTTTTAATTTGAATCTACTGTAGCACGGATCTCATTTAATGATTTAGTCGAGAAATCATTCAAGTTCGATGTCAAGGCTTACGAGCCCTGTATTCGTACGCACGGTTGAATTCAAGTTCGATGTCAAGGTCCGCTCGAAAGTTATTTCTCTACGGTGGCAGAATATTGAGATCTGCGCAGAGAGAAATTCGTATTGGAGTTGAAATCTTGTTACGACCGTTGGTGAACTTGAACTTCGAACAAAACCGAAACTCGACTTTCTACGCTTTAAAAATTTGAATTGGGAATGAGAACAGCTGTTCAGGATTTGTGATACAGAACGCGACATTAGGGCTGAAAACGAGTTAGCAGAAAGGGTGCAACGTGACGTGGCGCGATAGGGAACGTTTGATATGTTCCGCTGATTGGCTTGTAGCCCTGTCGTTACTCTTATTTCGAGTGATCCACCCCGACCAGTCAGAAGAACGCAGCTAAACTACCGTGCGAAAAAAGAATGACGAACGTGCAGAATAGCAAATTAGAGAAAAATACCTCCCTCGCGGGGAAAAAGAGCTTGTTTCTCCGAATCGACATTCTGCACGTTCGTCATTCTTTTTTTGCACGGCAGTAATGTAGAATGGAGTAGGTGAAGGAGAATAATACAATCATCTTGAATGAATGAAAATCCTTCTTTTTTCGAAGGTTGTAGCTTGGAACACGTTTGAAATTTTCTGAATAGAGAAAAAAAAAGTAGGAACATTAATTTTTGAAAATTAAAAACTTCTGAAAAAGGCAATGGGAAAGGTTATCACCTTGCTCATTTTTTCTTTGAACAAGAATGGATTAATAACTATAAGTCTTCATTTCTGCCGGCGAAAGGCCAGTAAAGAGTGAATAGTAGAATTAACACGGTCCGAATCAACTATCCTCTTAAATTTTGCAGTTCATAGAAATTCTCAAATCTTCATCTTGAACTCTGAAATGATTGTTAGAAGTAGGTATTTCCTTAGTACACTGTCAAGAAATTAAGATGAGAACGTGTTCAGCTGAGGGGTAGGAACGAACTTTGCTCTGTGTTTTCAAATTTTGACGCGTGTGTGAATAGGAAGTAGATTTTTGTAACAAATAAAAATCTAAATCCTAAAAAGGAAATATGACGTGGCAAATTGTGTACATTTTCTTAGATATCTCAGAAAATAAATTAATTTACGGTACTGAGAAACTGATTTTATCATTCGATTTAGGATGGTAGCTTTTCCCGCTACAAGTTAGATTGATTTCTGATGGTCGTTTTGGATTTGCGTCATACGCGAGAGAGAGGGAAGAAAAACAACATGAAATATTTAGCTCTGCTATAAACTTTTCCTTGAGAGTTAATTTCATACGACTAACATGATTTTTATTTTCAGGACCAAATCAGCGATGACTGGAAAAGTTGGATTTAGAGAAGCGTTAGCCGCAAGATTAGATATCATATCACCCACGTTGATGCAAATTAGAGAGTTCATCAAACAACGCCCTTTCAAGTTGACGAAAAATGTTAAGTACGTACATATCTGAAAATTGAATTCTGCTTATTAAAAGAACGACTATTGTACTGTGTGGAGTACGCCTGATTCGAATTTTTGATTAGGGATAGGATGATTTTCACTTGTTGCATGATGATTATAACGTCATTGTTGATGATTAGCAAGTTTTATTACGTAACGAATCATTCAATGTTTCATTTTTTCCTGACAGAGAATTGATACAGAAACTGCATGAGAAAGGCATTCCTGTGTATTTAGTATCTGGAGGATTCCGAGGTATTATCGGTCCTATCGCTCTCCAGCTGAATGTACCGTTTCAAAATATTTATGCTAATAGGCTGAAGTTTTTCTTCAACGGTAATGATTATGTTTAAAACTTGGTGCGTTAGAAAGATAATTTGTCTATATTGAACGGGAATCATAATATTTACCTAAGAACAACAATCGATGGAAAATTTTCGAACATCATTTGAGAAGGTAGCCTATCAACTTTGTAAAAATGAAAATATTATGAGTTTCGTTACGGCGCTACGTAGAAAAATATTTTTATTTTTAATTGAATTTCTTGGCACCGTCAGTTTTTTTTTTCACTCGATTTCTTAAGGATGTTATGTCAAAAAGTTTTTCGAAGTATGTTCCCATCGATTGGATTGTTTTTATAAAAATTGTTCCCCAGGCAGCTTAAAAACTGTCGACGTTTTCGATTGAAACCAATAAACGAAATTTTTGTTTTGTAGGTGATTATGCTGGATTCGATGAAGACGAATTAACGTCTCAGACGGGCGGTAAAGCCAAAGTGATTCAGGAACTGAAAAATAAGTACAAATACAATAAGGTAGTGATGATAGGAGATGGTATAACGGACGCGGAAGCTTACCCACCGGCAGATGCTTTCATCGGTAAGATAAAATCGCAACGATTATGTAGTATTTTTTTTCCTCTTTATTATTTTTGGTATTTAAAAAAAAATTGGCGCGTAGCCAACAGTGAAGCGAAGTTAGTCCGTTTCCGACTACATTCTAAGTTTATTTACTCTTTTGTGTAAATTTTGCATACTTGCTCTAAGATAAAGTTGAATAATTTCAAGAGCTATAAATTCCAGTAAAAGTAGAATCAAAAGAAAAAAAAACTAGTCCCCAGTTCTTCTTTTCATTGTATGATACTGGAATGTGTACAAAAAAAAAAAAATGAATGAGTCCACAACTTTTACGAATTGATAAACCGATTTTTGACGGGTAGAAACTTGTCTACTGTTTTGAGTCTACGAATAATTACTTGCTCAACTGGCTCCATAGCAAAACATTTTAAGAAGATATGAAAATATAAAGAAATGAAAACTGCGGAAGTCATAATAACTTTGTAGACAATTAGAAAAGAAATTCTTTCAAATTGTATGAAGTTTATGTTTGACAAAGAGAAATATTCTAGTTTACTCCTGAAAAAGGATCACGTTTGATTCGAAACGTCGGGTACTTATAGTGTCTTTTGAATAAAATTTATTTGACGGCAGTGCCGAATATTATTTCTTTTTATTATTACGGAAGCCATATTGATAAGATAAGCAAAAGCAGAATTAACAAACGAATGAGTGAATGAAAAATAGATGAGGCAAGCGGCGAATCGGAACTATTAGATGAAGTTGAGGTTCTATTGTTTGGAAGTCTCTCAGTCTCAATTGACTAGCTCATCAAACCCAAATTCCATTTTCATCGTTGAATATTCTTTCACCTTTCCTCTCTTAGTTCTTCCTGGCTACATATCTGCAGCTAGTTTTGACAGTACAAGCATTGAGAGGGAAGTCATTTATCGACTATTTTTCTTCAACAGAAACTTTCAAACTTACCGAACTTCTAAGGTATCAATTTTATTATGTTCGTCCGAGGTTTGAAACTAGTCATTAATTGAGCGTAATGAGGTAGTTTTCTGTGAAGGGTACGACATTATAGATCTTCTAAACTAGATAATTTATCGTTTTTCATTCTAGGTTTCGGCGGAAATGTTATTCGTGAAGAAGTGAAAGCAAGATCCGGATGGTACGTCACAGATTTTCAAGAATTGATCGACGCTCTATGAAACACTCGAATGAGAAATTTGATGTAGCTTTATTGGGATAGTTTTTCGATTTAAATTTCCGCGAATCTTGAAAAGATGATTTTTACAAATAATACGTGCATATAATGTATGGAATTTGTCTATCTCAGGAATCGAATGTTTCGGTCCTAAAAACTGTTGAATATTTTATAATTAATTTTTTTCATTTCTGTACACAGTTTTAGGGTTTGTTTTATTGTTCATAACCTACATGGTTTAATTGGTTTCAGCATCAAGTTGAGAATGGAATGGAGCAAGACATTGCTAAGATTTATTATTAAAATAGTTTTGTTTTACATGTCAACAGAAAGTAGCGAATAAAAAATTGTTACCATATACAGACTTAAATACAACTTTACCACGGTACATCTCAGAAAAATCCAGTAATTTACAACTACACCGCCGTTCCTCGTTCCAAATTCTGTTTGATTTCCAACGTATGCTCTCCGTAAAATCGCTCCAATTTTTGGTTGAATTTCATATTACGTTCGTTGATGTAATCGATATCGGCGTCGTCATTGTGAGCTCTTCTTCTACTGTATTTTTCGCGTTTAGCAATTCTAAAATGAGAAACATGTTGATCAAGTACGAATATTCAAGTTGAAATGAAAACAATGTAATAAAATGATGCTCACTGTTTTTCGAGATCTTCAACCATTCTGTCGATACCCTCTTTCGAGTCTTTATGCAATCCATGAAGGATGGTATTTCGGTCACCGTAGAACGCTCCTCCAAGTTTCTCTCTCTGTCTTTGATAATCCTCCATATCTGGTTTCATCTGTTTAATGAGACGATCGTATTGGCGCGCAGTAGCCTGTTCATAGTCAGCGAAGCCTTGATCCGGATTGTGTCTTTTATTCTTTTTCCTGCGAATACTCTCCGCATCTTGGGCGGTAACTTGAAGCATTTTTAATCGGTCATAATCTTCACCCTGTTCACAGTAAAAATTTGGCAATCGGTGAGCGATAATACACTAAATGAACTATGAAATCGCGCTAAAATGTATCTTCCTATAAGTATCGTAAAACCTCATCAAAGAAATCACCATGATTAAAGATCTATGATAATACAAAACCAAACAATAAAAGAAAGTTATTTCTCAAATTTAAATTTGACTCGCGTAAATTCTTCAGAGTTTTTGATTTTTGATACGTAATTTTCGAAGAGATCTAAAATTCTTCTTGTGTAAGACGGTCTTCTGGATTCATCCTTTTCGCACCACAATCAGATTACGAGAATCAAGCACTTTTCGATTGGAGTGTGGGGAATTACTCCTCATGTGAATGTCGATGTTCTTACGAATGAATTCGACCTCACTGTGACGTTTTACATGCGGATCATAAACTCAAAGTTACGATCAATTGGGGAAACGATGAAGGGCCAAGTTCTAAACGAATTAAAGCTCGAAATTGTCAATATACATTTGCATACTTTTCGAACACGTTAAATCCATTAGTATTTTATAAGATTCTGCGAGATCGGAATTTGACCAAGGTACATGAGTCTCATTGTTTAAGAAATATTGATAAGGGCAGACCTGAGATCAAACTGACAACGCGATAGATCTTGAAGATGTCTTTGACATAAAACTCACTTTTTCTTGCGCAATCCTTCGTTGCTCCTCATCATTCAAAATCCATTCGGCTCGTTGTTTTTTAGCTTCCCAGTTCGAAGGCATTTTCTTATTCTTTTCTTCTTCAAGAACCGCTTGAAAGTTCATTTGTCTGGCTTCATTCTAGTACAAAGAATCATGCTCATTAAAGGAATATCTAGAGAAATCGAAACTGAAGAATCAGTAAATGGATACAAACTCACTCGTTTCGAATGTAGATCACGAAGACGTTTTAATCTCTCAGCATTCTTCTGCTGTGACGTTAAAGTCGAATCGGACTTCTCCTTTTCGCTCATCATGCGACTGTAGAATTCGAAGGATACTATCACGAATAATAAATATACGCCTCAATACGAAACTCTACTGAAAAGTCGATGTATTAAATTTTCGTTTATTGTTTTCGCTTTAATCTTTTTATCATTAAAATTTTTTGATATGAGAGTGCATGCGCAAACTGGTATGCGCAAAATTTCGAGACAACCTCATTGGTTGAAGGGCTCAACAACAGTCAACACCCCCAACAGAGAGCGTCGCGTCGCAGGCTTGCAGCTTCACTTACTGATTGCAGCGGTCTTATCAAGGAAAGTTAGCGCGTTTTGTTTGGCTCATGCCTCACGACTGCTTGAGCCTTGAGAGACAGCCGGTTGATAGGTTGAACGGTAGATCCTGAGATTCTTACTCCTTTTATTGAAGATTCGACGAAGTATTTCTTCTTTTTTACGAGCATATTTCTTGTAATGTGTGAGTCAAGTAACTCTATCACCAATGACAGGGCCACTCTTCATATCGAAACGCTGTTCTCTTCCTCGACAGCCTCCGTTACCGATTTTCAATTTCGATGAAACTGGGAGTCTCACTTATGCTTCCCCACGACCAGCATACAAGGGTATTTTCACAGGATTCAATGTTATTATTCGCGCTCAAGATGTGATGATCAATTTGTATACGAAAGTGAGATACATTAGGAAACTGATCGTTCAATACCGTGTTCTGTTTTTACATTCTTCGCTCCTTTTCTAGGGATATTTTGGTAAAGGAAATTTATCCCCAGGCTATCCATCCTATCAGAAGAGATTGATGAAAGGTATATACAATACTGGTTTTGTATTTCAATAAATTTCAAGATTTAAATAATCATGTTCTATGCTTGATGGATTTTCCTTCTCGTAGCTTATGAAGAGAGAAAGATCGAGGGCCAAGTAGATGAGCCAACAGGAGAGGGCGTTTTAGGAAGACTCGAAGAGGAAGGCGAAAGTTCGAAGAATCTTCAACAAACACTTGAGTGCGATGAAGATGAGATATGCAGGAGGAATGCTGATTCAGAAAAACCAGACGAAGCGAGTGAGATTACAAAAGAAGTATGCAATTTTGATGAGCTGCGTCCGAAATTTATTCATTCAAGAGATACATCAATAGACGAAGAATTACATCTGTTTCTCGAAGAAGCCTTCTTCCTGTCGCATACTCTCGATTGTCTAGAAATCTTCAGTAATGACTTACCTCTCAGTCCTCAGGACGCGTGGATCGTTTTCCAGAATGTTCAGTCCAATTTTATCGAACGCTATGTTGCCTACCATCATTTCCGGACAAAAGGGTGGGTTGTTAGATCGGGTCTAAAATTCGGCGGAGATTATGGTGAGAATTGAGAGAATGATGCTATCGATTCAATGTTTAGATACTTTTGACAAACATGTTCCGTTCTTTTTGCAGTCTTGTACAAAGATGGCCCTCCTTTTTACCATGCAACCTACGTAGTTTTTGTAGTTTCAAACGAGAACGTGGATATTAATTTTTTTCTCGCCTGCTACCGAGCCGTGGAGGTCACGAAGAAAGTATGTTTCTCGATTGCCGAATAAAATACCAAAGAAAAAATAATACGGATTGGAAAATTTCAGGAATTATTAATCTGTCGAGTGAAAATTCCCGACTGTGATGAAAAAGTTACCAACCTCGATTGTTTGAAAGCCTGCCAGGTTTCCGAGTTCACTCTCAAGCGATGGCTGCCGTCTGAGAATCGATGAACGAAATTAACAGATGATCGCTGATAATGTGAAAAATAATTGGAAACGACAAAAACAGAAAAGAATGTTGTATTAATATTAAATTTCTTTTATACACAGTGAAGAACGTGAGACTATTTTTTACTAATTTTAGACAAACTGTCTTTCCACGGTCGAGCTTTTTTCTCATCTTCATCGGACTGAAATAAGATATCACTGCCTCTGATGGTCTCCTGTACTTCTATCCTCCATAAGTTGCTGGATATACTCTCGATTTTGTTTACAAACTCCGGTTCTTCTGTAATCGCTTCGTTCTTCTAAATATTCCTTCTTCGCTCTCGCCAGTAATTCGTCGCTGTCGTGCCAATAATCTACACAATCTTTCATTTCAAGTTTCAACTGTTTGCATTTGAAGGGAGCCAAGATCAGGCCAGCTTTCACTACACATTGTTCATAAACTGTAGATGCACAAATCCCCAGAGTTAAGAACAAGTAATTAATATGCCTCAGAATATTCATCTTATGAATATGATATACCTTCGATTATGCCAACGCATTTCTCCTCTCTTATGTACCTGCCTTTGATGGATGGTATGATGACATCTTTTTCCATGTGACGTAAACGCTTATCATCTGGGTCACCTGTGGGAGTGAAAATATTATAGTTATATTCGTTCGCTCTACATCACAAATAGGTACGTCTATCTTCAGGCTGAACATGGAACTAATTATTGTTCTGGAGAGGGTTTCCTATCAGTCTCGCCGAAGGTTTATGGACGAATGAGGCGTAAATATAGTTCTGTTAAGAGAGCACGATTTCAGCTTATCGCGAATAATAACTTGAAATTCTGACCAACCTATTCCCATCGGACCCGTGGGTCTCCTGCGCGGCTCTTTCTTCTCTGTGTCTGAGGACATGGTTTAGTAGTTGATGCGATAGATTTTATAGATCACAAAAATGAATTGACTTCAATTCCTCAGTATTATTATCCATATTCATTTCCAATTCAATGGTAACACTATTCAGTCTCTAGTCGGCTTCACTATCAGTTAGGAAACCTTATCAGTGTCAGTGTTTTTGTTTTGGTGTACGCTACGCGTTTACGGAATGTTTTGGTCATGCCATAATATCCGAATCTTCAATATTTTCGAGGGTAGGTAAGTAAACCAGGGTAAACCTTTCCGTTTCTATTTTATGGCTCAAGTCAGAAACGATTTAGAACAGTTTATTCTGAAATAAAATTTCTTCTCGCTTAAACTGAAGACCTTAACCTTGAGAACCTAAAACGAGAGACTCATGGTTAAGTTCATAAAAGCAAGCCTTCCATGCTTCCATCTTACATATATGAATTTGAATGGCCGTGCATTTTTTTTTTCACGTGTTTTTGTACCTTTATTATTTTTTATAGATCTCACAGGTGAATTAGAGGATAGTTTTGGAAGGAGAAATGCAATGCTTCAACCAGCAAGTCCAAATTTTATCTGTCACTTGAGACTCAAAGATCATCATCAGTGATTAATTATCCTGTATCAGCTCCCGTGTCTGAATTGTTTGAGAAAGAAAAGCTGTGTTTACTACCATCTGAAAAATATTTGCGCGTAGGTATAATATTGTTGGTAAATATCATTAATTCATCTGTCAAATTCAGCCTTGAAGATTAGTGATCTGTATCAGCTCAAGTGTACCCACGTATTTTATGTCTGATGTGTTGGAAAAATAAAAGCTGTTCCTTATTAGCTACGGTATGAAAAATATTTCCATGTAAATAACTTAAAATATTACTGGTAAATATAATTAATAAGAAGGAATGACAGTCCAAAAAAGAAAAACAAGTATGCTTTGATTTGTCATTTTCATCGAAACAAAACCAAATGAAGAAATTCGAGGTAGACCTGCAAGTATACTTTTGACGTTCCAGAGTAAGTACCTTTGAAAATAGGTACTTTCAGTTGTACTTTTTCATCGTTTTAATTTTTGATTTTGAATAATATATTAGATCGTTATTTGTATAGACTATTTATTTTATTTTTTTTATTCTTCCGCGTCGCATTTTTTGTTCATATCATTTTTCTAATCATATCCATTAAACTGTGGCAAGATTGATTAATTTTTACCATTTAAAATCTATCTTATGGTAGCTTAGATCATCTTTGGGCAATTCTTCTCTTATCATCGTTTATTTCATTATTACAATTCGCCTTGCTCCAGTAGTTTATTCGAAAAAAAAAAAAAAAAAACAAATACCTACCTATATATTAGTCTACAACAAAAGAAAGTCCTCGACGATTCATCGGGCTCCAGAAAATCGCATTTTGTTTTGTAATTGTGGACAATTATTTATTTATTCATCACAGACAATTTTTTTTTTTATTCTTGTTCATCGAGTTTATAACTCTTCATCATGAATAAAGGATTTCTAAATTGTATTATTTAAACCACAAGGTTCCAATATTGGGAAACATATAGTTTATATTTATAATTTTGATACAATATTCTTTCAGATTTTTCTATCCCTTCCTTGCCAATTGGTGACTCCGGAAGCGTCATAATCAATTAAGTTTGGAGATGACCTGTAAGCTTGTCTTTGCAAAAAATATTATTTTTATGATTGAACCCTAAATTAGGTCCCCATCGTCGCGCGCAGTAATTTCTACTGCACCTCGAAAGATTCAATTCTTCTTTTTTAAATGTATTATGTATTCATATTTTATTTATTTATTTATTTATCGAGTGTTTAGGCTTCTCTCCGGCTGTTAAGTATCTAAAAATCAAATGTGCAATATTTATTGAAAATACACATGTACCCATATGTGTTATCATCAAGACAAAGATGTTCAACTATATCAAAGAGACAAAGTTTTTTTCATCAGTTTTCTTTCTCACTTTTCATCAAATCAACTTCCGTAATTTAGTACATTGTTCGTTTCTGAAGCTCTTTGGAAAAACTACCCTGGATATACCTCGTTTGAAGCCCCGTGTGATTGCCTTGACTCCCATCTGAATAAGTACCTTGTTCTTTCCTGAAAACTTTTGTGAGAGAGGAATCAACAGGGCTTCATCGAAGTCTTTACTCTGAAGCCTAATAGAAATTAACAGATTGCATCCCACATAAAACCCTGCTGATTCCTTCTCCAACAAGAGCTTCAGGTAATTAAGAATTACAACATTTGGGAGGGATTTGAGGGAATCAAATTGTATTGAAAATAGCAGAAATATGGGTAGTTTTCCCCAAGTGCTTCAGAATTAATATAAATTGTTTACCGAGTTTTGGGTTCCGGTAATTATCAATCTCAGAAGTTGTAATTTTCAAAGTTAATCCTTTGCTACAACAAATCCTATGTCCCTCTGAAGCCATAACCTGGAAACATTTCAAGAGTTCCTACTTCAGGTCAGCAATCATCTCTTGGTTAGAAAAGTTGGAGGTGAGAGAATGTACAAGCAACAACTGGGACCTACTTTAGCCTCACGTGGAACTTGTTGAACAGACAATCAAGCCTTGCAGACAATGCATCTATAGCCCAAGAGTCGATATTTTCCAAGGCTCCTAGCTCCCGTTGCAAAAGCAGCTTCATTTGCCAAATTTTTTCCGATGCTCTTTTCATAAATAAGGACCTTGAACCTTATATGATAGCTTTTCTATTTGCCAATAAATAAGTTCTTGTGCCGAAAGTTTTTCCATGACTCCAAAACTTGCGTCCACCCTGTCAATATAATGCGTTTGTAGTTTGTACTCAATTAATTCAAGCTTTTTGCAACCAAGTCTGGACTTATGGTAAGACTTGGGCCTTCAAAATCTTAACTGGTTTGCTCTGTAATGGATTAGCTTGTATTGTTGAAGTAAATTTGAAGTTTGACTACCTATAAGAAAACAACAAAACATCTTTGGTATATGAGCAATGAGCATAACCCATGCAAACATCAAATACTCTTTCCTAGTCTTTCCAATTACGGTCACCCGCGACACCCACTGACCCTTCTCATGTAGACTACCACCGCCATTCTTCACCTTGTTTAGGGCTCTGACGATGGGCAGCTGGGCTCTACACATAATGCAAGACGCTCTAGCCCTCAAGGTAGGCTTCTACTATTGTAACGTCACAACGATACTAGCGCGCCACGATTGCCACGAACGCTCGATCTCTCGGATATGGCGTTCAAAAACCATAACATAATTTTGTGTACATTTTTTATCAATACTTCAAGTAAGGCGCTAGAGGTATTCTCGCTCAATGTAAACAAACATCGCGGGATGTTCCCATCCGAGAAACAAAAAAATGAAGTGGACTTTTTACGTGTAAATTCCACTTCATTTTTCGGATTTTGGGATGGGAACATCCCGCGCACCAACCCGCGCACTCCACTGCGATGTTTGTTTACATTGAGCGAGAATACCTCTAGCGCCTTACTTCAAGTTCATGAGATGTCTGCTAGCAAACTTGGGGGCGTTCGCGAAAATTTCGTTCGCGTTCGTTCCCGTTCACTTCTGAAAAAAAAACGTTCGCGTTCGTTTGCGTTCCTTCATGAGATTGCCTCCGTTCGCGTTCGTTCGTTCCGTTCGTTGCGATTTTAGCGAACCTATGAAATGCAACTACGGAACGACAACAATCGGCTCCGGAGCGCAATGAACCGGCTCCGGAATACAAGGCTCCGACTCCGGAGCACAATGAGCCGGCTCCGGAGCAATACCAATCAGGAGAAAGGGAATTTTCCTTCACCTCAGTGGCGTCATCTACAGTTGAACACAAAAAGCAACGAACGAGTCGTTCATCTCGTTCGTTTGCAAATTTTGGTCGTTCGTTCAGTTCGCGTTCGTTCCATAGAAATTTTCGTTCGTCGTTCGCGGTCGTTCGTTCGTTCCTCGCGCACGTTCGCGAACGAACGCGTTCGCGAACGAACTTTCCCCCATGTTTGTCTGCTAGTGATAGTGAATGATGGGAATTTCGAAATTTAAAATAACTTGTTCTACGATCTTTCATTCACAACAGATTCGCAATTGAGGAAAAATGTTAGCCAGAAAACTTTTAAAAACAGAATTTCAATGCTTTCAGAAGCATTTCCATTCGTCCGCGTCCAAGTGTCTACATTTTGTTCAATTTGTCGCAGCCGGTTCAGGTTCATCTAGTTTAGGAGTACTTTCAGATAATGCAAAAACTGTAGTCGATCTTAGTGCTGCTGACCCAAAGATCCCCAACACTTTGATACGATTTTTACAGCAAGGAGCACAAGTGGACGACAAGCTTCGGAGGTAAACACGATACAAAAACGCTATTCGTTCGAGTCTGAGGGTACTGCTCTTATCTATTTGGTCGGTATTAAATCCTCTAACAATTTTTCGTATCTGAAATTTATCTCGCAGCATTGTCAAAGAGAAAAAACAAGTGCACAACATTAAAGACGTTCAGATTCTCGCACCGATAACCAATCCAGATAAAGTCATTTGTGTAGGTTTGAACTACAGGGACCATTGCGATGAGCAAAAGAAACCTTATCCAGAGCAGCCATTCTTCTTTCCAAAATTTCCCAGCACCATAATCGGGCCAAATGATAAATTCAAGCTCCCCACTAATTCTAAGGCAAGTGAACAAGTGCTGTTATCGTATTAGTCCTGAGGATTTGAAAGCAATTATTGATGTAGTGTTTCTATAAAGCGGTAATTAGTTTTTACTCAATGGTTCTTGTAGGCTGTCGATTGGGAAGTGGAATTAGCTGTAGTAATTGGTAAGAAAGCTAGAAACGTTCGCCTGGAAAACGCGTCCGAATACATTTTCGGTTATACCGCTGCTCAAGATATTTCAGCTAGAGACTGGCAAACACCAAAAAGGAATAATGGCCAGTGGCTCGTGGGTATGTTTCATAGACTTTCATTCAAGGTCCTCATCATCGGTAATAACCCCGGTTCTTCATTATTGTCCAGCCAAAAGTATGGATCAATTCTGTCCCTTGGGTCCTGCAATAGTTACCAAAGATGAAATCTGTGATCCTCATGATCTCACGATATCATGTTACGTTAATGATGTACGCAAACAGAACAGCAACACCAGAGAACTCATTCATCGTATCGATAAACTGGTATCTTTCTTGTCCGAGTAAGTCGTCTGCCGGATAGATTTTTCTGTTCGAATTTCGAAAATACGTGATGTTTCTTTCGTACTTATTCACAGTCTATTCACTCTACTTCCTGGTGATGTAATTCTGACTGGAACGCCCGGTGGTGTCGGTGTTTTCCGAGATCCAAAGGAATTTTTAAAGGTAGCATTCTGTTGATAAATAATTGTGCAGACCAGAATTCAGGTTTTAATTAATTTTGTTTTTTAGTCGGGTGATAAACTACGAAGCGAGATTTCATCCATCGGATCCTTCGAAGTGGAAATTGTATGACCATATCTCATCGTTGATAAGCTGCATAATATCCATGAAATCACGAACTCGATTTAAAACAATACAAAAACATACTTTTTTAATTTTTCATGATAATGATCAATTACATTATTACACAGGAATGAGAGTCCGTCCGCAAGATGCTCCTGAATTACTAAGTAGATATCAGTCATTTTTTCTTGGGTTTCATTCTTCTGGGTGGAGGTGGTTGCGGTTTTGATGGAGGCGATTCTGGTGTCGATGAGGATGGCGAATTTCTGTTTTGTTCTGCAGATTTCTTTTGGCCTTTAGGATTATTTTTCTATACCAAATGAGAAAATGCGTCAATTATATGTGACTTCCAGGTAATGATTCAACCCGTAGTATATCACATTACCTGCTGCATCCATTCTTGCTCAAGTTGCTTCAACATATTGGACGTGAGAAAACCTCGTGATAACAATTTGTCGGTCAATCGTTCGCCTTTCGCACTCACAGGTGAACTCGGAAGCTCGTCTGAAACGAAAAGAAAAATGAACTTGACGAATGTCCAGATTTGGAAATGAGGAAGTTGATGAGATAAATAAGGCGGCAAGAGTATGAAACTTCAGAAACACAGTACCTTTAGGAAGTTCAGTTATATGTAAATCAGGTTCTTCAATATGAAGCGTCGGCAATTTTACCGAATTCTTCAACAATCGGGTAATCTGTAGCACACCTTGCTGTATCTTCGAATCTAAGTCTGCCTGCATTTCGCGAACAGGTACTGGGTGCACAAATATATCCGGGAAACGATAACTAAAATAGCAGAAACACCGTGATTCAAGTATTGTCTGGCAACTAAATTCTGCGAGGAAAATGAAAAATTTCCTACCTAAACCACAAATACAAATCTAATACGTCGAATACGGCCTCCAAGTGGACAAGCTCCATGATGCTCTTTGGTACACTTAACGGCCAACATACATTTTGAGCCATCCATTCACACGTCATAGGTTCACTCAAGCTGTATTGTTTCGCAAACTGCGGGAATAAAAATAAGTTATTACCTCATTCATAACCGATGAATTTCTTCAGAGTGGGAGGCTTACTTTCTTCAGCATTGTGCAAACGAAAGGCATCTTTTGATTGATGGGCGCGCAACAAAACACATATCGTGCTCGTAATGGTAGAGGAACATCTTGTAGAAGATTCGCTACGAATTTAAAACTCTCTATTGTACACATGAAATACAGAGAATCGTCCACGGTACATAAATTCACAAAAATTTCCTACAACAAGAGAATTGAAAAACATTTCATAAACGTGTCTCCAGCATTAGGCGAAGTTTATTCACAAATTATTCATGAAGGCACTGCCAGCACGAGAAATCGAAAGGTTACGTTTTACCAGCTATAACACATGACAGGAACGTACCATTAAATTACTTAGAGTAGCTTGAGGTAGATGATAGGAATAAAGCTCGATTTGTTCGGCTGTAGGGTGAATACCAGCTCGATCTATAGGTTCTGGTGTTTGAGATAGTAGCTGTTTCAGCGTCGGTAAATCTTCAGGTTTGAAGGTGGTTACAAAACCCTAAAAACACATTCCAACATGAAAGAAAGAATTCTTTTAAAGCGGTTATCTCGAACAAACTAACTCGTACCTTAGAATATTGAGTGCCATATCTTCCAGCTCTACCAGCAATTTGTAAAGCTTGAGAGACCGAAATCGTGTTCATTTCTTTCTCACCTTTTTCATTCATATTAGGCTTAATGAGAGAGTAGAATATAACCCTTCGTATACTCCTAAACAAAATAAAACAAACAATAATAACAAATCTCATCTCATATTTTCACATTCGTGATCTGACAAAAAGATAGGGACTAGAGTCACGAAGAACGGCGAAAGATGACCTCGTAAATGACGACACTTGTCTCTTCTATAGTCAGATAACTTTTTATAATTTTCGACTTACAAGTTCAATCCCATGCCAATAGCGTCCGTAGAAACTAATACTTTACAAGAACTGTTAGGATCGTTGAACTTCTGAGCTTGAGCAAGTTTCGTATTAGGAGGCAAGCTACCATAAATTACGGCTACTTCTTTACCTCTGCTTTCAACACCATTGCTAACCTGTTCAAATTTACGATTTTAATCATTGAACGGGGAAATTATTTATCGAAAAACAAAACGCTTACCGAGTAGACATCGTTCTTGCTGAAACATACGACACAATCGCCATCGCGGATATTATCTAAATCACAAATCGCGTGGTTTTCAATTTCTAAAGGCGTTAATCTATTGTACTTGTAAACCTGGAACATGAACACTTGTTAAAGAAAATTCATTCGGAAAAAAGAATGAGGTAAGGGCGTTTCAACATTTACCTCACATTCTTCGTCAGTTGTCAACATCAAAGATTTTATGAGGTCTATTGCACCTACTTCACCGCAAACGTGAATCTCTTTGGCACTGAGGCCGAGTAAAGCTCTCGTCCATGCCCATCCTCTACTAGGATCTCGCATCATCTGAATTTCATCAATAATTGCTACTTCGTCTGCGTTAAAGCAAACAATTGGACACATTCATTTTTTAACGAAGTCAAAACGAAGAACTCTCGAGACATAGGCTACGACACTTACATTTGTTAACCAAAGACGCCATTTCAACGGTACAAGAAACGTGAGTAGACGGTTCATCGACAGACTTAGCGTATTTACGTTCTTCTCCAGTAATCAAGTCACAAGGAGTACCCTATTCAAACAGAGAAAAGAAAAGTGAATCCATAAACCAATGTTTTGCGAATGAAAATTAAGGCAGATAATTACTCGGTCGTTAGCTTTTCTAAAAACTTCAGCGGCGAGTAATTTCAAGGGTCCACAGTAGATCCCAGACTCGGCATTCAGAAATCTCTCTAGAGCGTGATACGTTTTTCCACTATTCGTTGGACCAGCGTGAAAAAATAATTTCCTACCAGCGGCTCGAGCCTCGGGATACCTGTTGAGAATTAAGAGGTATTGAATGAGCTTCTAAAACGAATTCACTTTCGATTTTGTACTCTCGCACTCACCAATTGGCAGGGGATCGGAGGTCACTAATTTTTTTCAAATCATCTATACAGTCTAGGTGAGGAAACATTTGTTTAGCGTGTCTCATGAAGTACGGTAAAATATCAGTTACATGGCCGGCTCCTTGTACTACATCGTTTATTATGATATGAAGATCCACTGGTATACTGTTCACTTTCAGACAGTACTTCCGGAAGTCAAGGAATACCTGGTGCTGCAGACGATCTGTAAAAGAGGACTCAATCGAAGAAACAATAGAAGATAAATATAAGTAATGAAATTGAAATACTTACTGTCAAGGCCATTCTCTGATAATATAACCTTGATATCTGAGTTTTTGTAGAATCCGTTGAGAACTCTGACCACATCGTTGGTATTCAAAGAGTTACCGGTCAGCTCAGCGCCAACATTGATATCATCTGGATTGGGTTTCACAGGGACTGGTACGAATAGAGTTGATAAATCTTGATCGTTCGATTTCGACCGATACATGGCTTGACTGAGAGAAAGCCATTTCCGGTGCGATTTGTGTACAGCCGTCAGTCTGCAGAATGAACTCCTTATAAGATGAGAACAGAAAGTACATTTTATTGAACGTAACATCTCACGAGTCGAGCATAACACTGAATTTGATTCAGCCGGAAGTGGATTGCCGAAGAAGTAATTCTTCAAGCGTGAATTTGGCAACTGATGAGCGTCGAAAGAGTAAACAGCTTTTGTAATTGATGCAATATTTGCAATTTACGAGCTGTTTCTTTTGGCATGAAAATCTAGCTATCGTCAATAGAAAGTCAGAGAAGAAATATATCGCTACGAATGAACTGCCATCGTTCACAGCCTTTATAAAAATTACAAAGAGAAGACGATGGTGACAGTTATTTTAAGTAAAAATATTACAAATATGAAAAGACAGCGACAAGTTCCTGAATAAAAAATACACGTGATACTGATAACAACACGAAAAAAAAATTAATTTGTGATGATGAATCTGTCGGCTGATGAAATAAAACACCGCATGCGCGGACTGTGCGCGCGTCAACCTGTAATCAGCTGCGGAGTGCGGCAGCAGGCTGCTCTGCAGCTGTGCCAAGTTAAATTGGGACCGGGCAGCGCTAGCGTCGCGCAAAAATTTTCGAATTTTTTAAATCTTTCAAAAATGTTACCATCTGAAAGGAAATTTTCCGCTCTTCAATTTTACACGTCTAAGTTCATTATTTGAGGAGATATTTAGGAAAAACTAAAAAATCACCTTTATCCTGTTTTGAGCCATGATCATTGATCACCGTTCAATCACCATTTGCTTATCAGTATTTTCTATGTATTTTACACAGGCCACTCATCACATCCCACAAAAACCACAGCACAGTCATCACTCAACTGCAACATGCAGTTTCAGAAGTAGTAGAATGGATGCGAAAATGGAAAATTCAAATAAGTGCAGATAAATCAGTTTATGTAATGTTTACGTTACGTAACTGTCCGCCAACGACCATCACCATTGATCTGACAACTCTGGTACCGTCACCCTATGCAAAATATCTAGGGCTTATACTTGACAGCAAATTGAACTGGCGTACGCACATCCTCAAAAAACGAGACGAACTCAAAATAAGATTCAGAGCCTCATTCTGGATGTTTCGGACAAACAGTAAGCTCTCGTTATCCAACAAACGCCTACTCTACGTTACCACCCTACGTCCGCTATGGTCTTATGGAGCGCCCATCTGGGGAACTGCAGCCAAGGCCAATACAAACATCCTACAACGCCAGCAAAACTTGATATTATGACGGATCACCGGGGCACCATGGTACCTGACAAACCAATGTCTACATCAGGACCTCAACATTCAAACGGTGAGGGAAACCATCCAGCAATTAACCATATCTTACAAGAAACGGCTTCATCAACACGTCAATACGCTGGCTATTCAACTATATGAGGAACCAGCGTTGCGGCGTCTACAACGCTGTCATTTCTTAGATTTAAGCTGTCTAGTCTGAAATTATCTTAATCATATTTACACTCAAACTATAAGTTGAGTCAACGCACCGTCTTATTGGTAAGTTGAAGTTCATCTTGATCTGTACTACTCTCTAAGTTAATCTACTCTGCACAATATTATTATATTTTACACGTCACTTTTGTACTAATTGTACTGTTAGCTGGAATGCCAGCTAACAGATATAACTAACATGTCACTATTTCTATTAACCTAACACGTAAATATCGCAAGATAGTACGTGAAATATATGAATGTAATGAAAAAAAAAAAAAAATTTTACACAGGCGACGCTAGCGAATCTACAATATGCCCGGTCCAAATAGACCAGTTTAGTGATGACGTATTGTATGGGCATTTCACATTTTGCACGCTGGTTGTTGATACTCTGTTGGCCATCTGTTGGCCTTCATAGTGCTCATTTGTATGGGATTTTGCAGACTTTGATAGAAAGAGCCTTTCAAATATTAAGCTTTGGCAATTATCAAAAGTAGAACTAACAATGAATATTTTTATGATGATATACATCTAGGGCTTTAAAAATAATAGTTATTATAACGGTCATGACCGCAGACCAAAATGATATTGCAACCTAATACATATTTGATTGTTTGTTGACTGTTTGACTGTGACCGTTTTTTGAAAAAAAAAAAATAATAATAATTGACCAATGACTGTCTTGACTGTTTCATCATTTTGGTCAAACGGTCATGACAGTAATATTGACAGACATTATCTTTTCAATGTTTCTTGGTTTAAAAACATGTTTTTTTCCCAAAAAACATGTTTTTTTTCCCAAAAATGTTTTGACCAATGACCGTTATGAATTGTTATGAGTATGACCAAATCATTTTTCAATTATAATGGTCATGACTGTTATATGACCATTTCAAATTTCATTGATGACTGTTTGACTTTGTTGACCATTTTAGGAGAAAATTTTGGTGACCATTGACCGCTATATGACATTGCCTAATCATATAACTGCTAACGCATTAGCCGTTAGTAGGGAGCCGTTAGCCAAAGCAATCTTCATCCAAAATTAGCTAGCTGTTAGGTAGCTAATGAAATCACGTTAGCCATTAGCTTAGGCATCAGCTATTGAAATTGGAACTACTATCCACTAATTCTTTCTCTCCTCATCTACCCCCTCACCTCACTACATCAAAGTGACCCCCTAAGCCCCTAGTTCCCTGTAAAACTGAAATTAGCCTTAGTTATTGTTTGTATTTTTTCTACCCTGGACAAAGCCCTGTTCATTTTCTTCCTGACAAAAGCTTCAGACGGAAGAACAAAGTATTCAGATGTGACTCAAATTGGGCTTCAAACAAGGCATCAAAGATTTCCTTCCAACTTCCAAGAACTTCAAAAAGGAACAATGAATTAAAACTAAAAGTTTGGAAAGAAAACTGCAATAAGAACAACATTCTCTCTTTAATAGTTGAACATGTTAGTTGACTTGATAATAATGCGTGGGTACGTACATCTTTCATGTAGGTACTTATTTTCAGTTGGGTGATATCATACGTTTGACTTTTCAAAATATTATAAATATTAAACTATAGAATGGGCAAATTGAATTTTGTAATAGTTATTGAGTACCTTTATGAGGGTTCAAGTACAATACAATTTTACCCTCATATGATGCAAAAACATAATCGGGCACAATGTTTGGGGCAACGTGATGTTTAAAGAAAACAAAATAAGACTGTATTTTATCACACTGGAGCCAAATTAACCCTTCATTCACTTGAATTTGTCTTCCGTAGAACAAAAACTCATTATTTTCTTCTGGAAATGGACTTGCATACTTTTTACATTCACCTACATAACCACCAATATATGTTGCTCTTATCTTCTCTGCAGCCTTGGTCGCAATTTGATTGTCCACAGTGAAGTTCATAACTCCTGCACATTGATCATCTTCTGCGTCATTGCCTGCAGATACAAATGAATGTGAGAGAATTATTGTTGTTGGCGCGGTTTCTGTTTCAATTAATACGCAACTGTTGCAGTGCCGTCGCAAATTGTGACTAATTAAAATTTGATCATGGTAACTCAAAAACAAACTATGCTAAATTTTATTGTTTGCACACGGTGAATATGATTCAACAAAGTGCTTTTATATACAATTTTAAAACTTTGTATACCGGTACATACTTTCAATGACCTCTGTGACTTTTATTGTATAATAGTAATTGTTTGCTTCCACGTTGACAAATAGTAAAACAATCATTGAAATTTTGAGTGATAAATTGTGAACTCCCGCATCATCTCTTATCTATAGGTACTTCAGATCAGCAGTCCAAATCTATGGGAAGAGAATGAATTCAACTAAAAAATCTTCAGCGAAGTAAATTCTCAGATTTTGCGTTGACTCTCTTATATCATTTGATGCTCTTATAAAAGCTCATGAATAGGTGGAATGTGGGTAGGTTCTATCTTTAATAGCGTTTAAATAAATTCATATAAAGATTAGATTTTGTATTCCAATGAACTGTCGTTCAATCAATCTTCTATATATAGGTATTCTTTTTTTGAAGATTTGTGGAAGTAAATAAAATAGCCTAGCTGTTTACATTTTGGTGAGCAGCGTTGATAATTAATACCCAAATACTTTCTAAGAAGACAATCATCCAAGTCATCTCCAAACTTGATTATGACGCGTCCAAAGTCATCATAAACAAGGAGAAGTTAGAAAGTCTAGAAGATTATATTATTCCATCAAAACAATATAAACTGTTTGCTCACCTATACTGGTACCCCTTGTAATTTGTAATACAATTTTGAGTTCTATTTATAATAAAGAGCTGTTATAAACTGAAACAAGAAGAAAAAAATTGTCAATAATGATGAATAAATTGCTGTCTACAATTAGAAAACTAATTGTCTAGAGTCTAATACACAAAGCCTTTTTTCCCCATTTTGTGTTGTCTTTATAATTAAGTAGGTAACATGGTTTTTGTTTTCCAATTTCATGGTACCTAGATAGATTAGAGCCGTGATTACTGAAATGATGGTAAAAAAAAAATTATCTAAAGAAGTTTCAAACTTTTTTCAGACTGGAAAATTAATTTTGCGACTGATGTGAATAAGAGCGAAAAATTTAACGAGTACGAATAAAGAATATTAAGAGGCGCAGTCAGACAAATCCAACCTCAAGTCGGTTTGGTAAAAGCTCCACGTGTAAAGTTTGGTTATTAAATAAGAACTATTTTACGCTCGAATGTATTGTCTGCGCTTTAAATCCTAATTGATAACTTCTACTATTCTTCATTCCAAACATCATAACCAACATTCTCCGCCTGAGATAGGCCTTCATATCAAGGCCAGTTTTATACGTGGAGTTTTTATCAACCCGACTTGGGGTTGGATTTGTCTGACTGCGCCTTTTAAAAAATGGCTGTATAGGTACTGCAGACAAAAATTTGATGAATAAATTCAAAACCAAAAATTAAAACGTAGAAAACGTTGAAGTAGAAATACTCTGAAACGTCTCAAACGATGAGTGCTTGTACCTCAAAGCTCCTCGTGTGGTTTGTTTGGACAAAAATGAATTGAAGCACACTTGTATTTCTGTTTTGGATTCCCATTCTTCCTTATTAATCATATATTTACTAGCGATATTATGTCTACAAGGAGATTTTTTTCAGCCCGTCGCTAGGAGGTTTCAAATAATATCAGACACACTTAAGCTGACAGAGATAACTGATATTTCATCTAGTATACTGCATTACGTACAAATTGCTTGAAAACAAAAATAATCCCGAAAGACGTACTAGTTAAGAGGGATTTTATTTCTCCTCCGTCATTCTCTATTCCACCCTAAAATCTCGTAATGAACGTGCAAAAACAATAACACGCAAAAAAAGGAACGGCCGTTCACGTTCGGGTTCATTAACTTTGAACATCCCTTTGTGTGATAATATGCTGGGGCTGCACTATTTCATAAAAGTCATTTACGTCTTTTCTCTCCCCTCCACTTCTCCAAAACTTCCACATCAGCCTCCAATTCACCACTAAATTTCTTGGTCTTAACCTTCGATATCAAATGAATTTTGAAAAATCTTAATGCCTAAAATCACTCAATGTCTTTGAATTCAATTCTGCATTCGTACTGCTAAGAGTCGCAAGCTCCCTTATCAGCTACACGATTCTCTGATCCGCTCTTTTCAAGCAGACGATGGGTCCTCACAAGACAGGCTAACAATTCCTTCCTGAAATTACTGCGGGTATTCTGCATCCCAGCCCCACGCTCAGCCTATGCGTCAAGGCTGGTACTTCGATCCTCCGAAAGTCCGCTCTACCATCAATTTGATTGCGTCCACGGCCCAGTTTCCGCAACTCTATTTTTCTCTCCTCCTTCTGCTCACAACTCGTTAATATTTTCATTAGAATCGTATCTAGACTACTTCTCCAATTTGATCCGATTCTCTCTATCTATTCATCCACTTCTTCCAAGGCATCCATCCCCTCGACCTGGCTGATTTACCGAAATCGCCCAACACAAACTGTATTAGACACGTCAAAGCCATCGTCGTCGTCGTTTCCTTTTCTGAGGAAGGCGTAGTAGCCTGTCTGCGGTGTAGAAGAAGCCAAATTTTTGGAAGATCCGCTCGTGTCGATGAGTTTCTTTCTTGGTTTTCCCCTCGGTCGCTTATTTGTCGACGTATATTTCGTTATCGATTTTGGTGATCACTCCTTTTCTATCCTTTCGACGTGTGCCCGCCAGTTCTTCCGGTAGTTCTTCACTTTGTTCATCACTGGTGTCACTCATAGGTTATTTACAATGACTTTAGATCGTATTCTGTCCCTTAGCGTTACTCCTGCTGTACGTCGCATAAACTTTATTTCAGCTGCTGCGCTGAGACGTTATATATACTCTCAGACAAGCCTCTCGCGAAACTTTATTTGCTTTCAGCGTTCTTGGTATATTCTTAGAAATCGATCCAATTTGTTCTGCACCCCTTGATACGATAATTATATGTATCAACGCCTACATGTCTGAAGGTATTGACCTACTCTATCCTATTCCCGTTTATGACGATTCCTAATCTGCACAAATCTTTTCCTTTGAAAGCTATTGTTTTCGTTTTTGTCGTCGAAATTTTCATAAAAATTAGAGGCCATTGCAGGTTTGCAATTGCAGCGGGGAACCCGCAACCTCCCGCGCTCGCGATGACGTTGGTGCGAAAATGCCCCCTCAGAAAATGAGTTGGCTGGGCTCTTCTCAGTATACTGCATGCTAGGCCTGATATAATGAAGGCTGAAGATTGAAATGTTTCAAAGTTCCTAAAGTAGGTCAAGGTCAAGGTCATTGATGACGTCATAAAACATCCCGGCTGGCAAAATTGAAATTCTTTCAAGTCCCTAAAGTAAGTCAAGGTCAAGGTCATTGATGACGTCATGAAGAATCCCGGCTGGAAATTGAAATTTTGACATGTTTCATGTCTTTTCTCTACCCCCTAAATCTCGAAAATGCGTCTGGGCGTCTGGGCGTCCGGCCATGACCTTGGGACTTGAAAAATTTTTAACGTCGAATCTCAGCCCTACCTCTGATTCCAGAATTTGCGTCCGGGCGTCTGGGCGTCTGTATAATTCTTCAGTATAATAAATAGTATCATACAGTTTGTAAATGGTACTAGTTTTATACTAGTTTTATACTAGCTTTATACTAGGATTATACTAGTCTTGAACTAGACATACTTTATACTAGATCTAGGAATCCTGTTTTAAGTCCAATATACTGCATGTTGGCTCCGCCCCTTCAATGAGCTAGGTATGCAACGTTTCAAGGGGCTGGACTATCGGGATGAGTGAGTTTTCCAAAAGCCACTAGCTAACTTATTCCAAAGAAGACTTATACTAAACCAAGAAGGGGGGCGAACGAGCGAAACATTCTACTTCATAGAAGACATGAAACATGATCTTTATTCATTTGGCTATACCAGAAAATTTTTCCAAGTCCCTAAAATAGGTCAAGTTCATTGATGACGTCATAAAGAATCCCGACTGGAAATTGAAATTCTTCCAAGTCCCTAAAGTAAGTCAAGGTCAAGGTCATTCATGACGTTATGAAAAATCCCGACTGGAAATTGAAACTTTTTCAAAGTCCCTAAAATAAGTCAAGTTCATTGATGACGTCATAAAGCATCCCGGCTGGAAATTGAAATTCTTCCAAGTCCCTAAAGTGAGTCAAGGTCAAGGTCATTCATGACGTCATAAAGAATCCCGGCTGGAAATTGAAACTTTTCCAAGTCCTTAAAATAGGTCCAGGTCATTGATGACGTCATAAAGAATCCCGACTGGAAATTGAAATTCTTTCAAGTCCCTAAAGTAAGTCAAGGTCAAGGTCATTCATGACGTTATAAAAAATCCCGACTGGAAACTGAAACTTTTTCAAAGTCCCTAAAATAAGTCAAGTTCATTGATGACGTCATAAAGCATCCCGGCTGGAAATTGAAATTCTTCCAAGTCCCTAAAGTGAGTCAAGGTCAAGGTCATTCATGACGTCATAAAGAATCCCGGCTGGAAATTGAAACTTTTCCAAGTCCTTAAAATAGGTCCAGGTCATTGATGACGTCATAAAGAATCCCGGCTGGAAATTGAAATTCTTCCAAGTCCCTAAAGTGAGTCAAGGTCAAGTTCATTGATGACGTCATACAGAATCCCGGCTGGAAATTGAAACTTTTCCAAGTCCCTAAAATAAGTCAAGTTCATTGATGACGTCATAAAGCATCCCGGCTGGAAATTGAAATTCTTCCAAGTCCCTAAAGTGAGTCAAGGTCAAGGTCATTAAGACGTCATAAAAAATCCCGACTGGAAATTGAAACTTTTCCAAGTCCTTAAAATAGGTCAAGGTCATTGATGACGTCATGAAGAATCCCGGCTGGAATTTGAAATTCTTCCAAGTCCCTAAAGTGAGTCAAGGTCAAGTTCATTGATGACGTCATAAAGAATCCCGGCTGGAAATTGAAACTTTTCCAAGTCCCTAAAATAAGTCAAGTTCATTGATGACGTCATAAAGCATCCCGGCTGGAAATTGAAATTCTTCCAAGTCCCTAAAGTGAGTCAAGGTCAAGGTCATTAAGACGTCATAAAAAATCCCGACTGGAAATTGAAACTTTTCCAAGTCCTTAAAATAGGTCAAGGTCATTGATGACGTCATGAAGAATCCCGGCTGGAAATTGAAATTCTTTCAAGTCCCTAAAGTAAGTCAAGGTCAAACCGTCATAAAAAATCCCAACTGGAAATTGAAACTTTTTCAAAGTCCCTAAAATAGGTCAAGGTCATTGATGACGTCATAAAGCATCCCGGCTGGAAATTGAAATTCTTCCAAGTCCCTAAAGTGAGTCAAGGTCAAGGTCATTAAGACGTCATAAAAAATCCCGACTGGAAATTGAAACTTTTCCAAGTCCTTAAAATAGGTCAAGGTCATTGATGACGTCATGAAGAATCCCGGCTGGAAATTGAAATTCTTTCAAGTCCCTAAAGTAAGTCAAGGTCAAACCGTCATAAAAAATCCCAACTGGAAATTGAAACTTTTTCAAAGTCCCTAAAATAGGTCAAGGTCATTGATGACGTCATAAATCATACCGGCTGGAAATTTAAATTCTTTCAAGTTCTTAAAGTAGGTCAAGGTCAAGGTCATTGATGACGTTATAAAGCGTCACACGTTACGTCACGTCACGTCACGCAATTCACAGAAACTCCCGGACGCGAACTCTAACAAAATAGATAGCGGGTTCCCTGCTAAAAAAGATCGGCGCACTTGTCTAGACGACTTAATCACAAGAAAAGAGAAACAAATTTCACATCTCGATGATCCTGATGAAGAACGTTCGTACGTTCAAAACGTCGATCAATCAAATTAAAAATAAAAACACGAAAGTGCAGTGAAATTTATTTCTCTTTTCTAGAAATTTACATCCCATATTTCTCGGCCGTATTTCCCAGCCTATATAGGCTTCTTTGCAATTTGTCCTCGTTTTCCGCGACAATCCCCTGCTCGTCAGCAAAGGGGATCGTTTCTAGGGACTTTTTCCCTATTGCCACGCCTTTAGGTTCCTTCTCTAACCACTCTTGGATATTTTAATGATTTTCCCTCCCACAACCAGTGTCTTTTACAGTGGCGTATTTAGAAAGTTTTTCTGGGGAGGGGGGTCTGAAAATTTTTAAAGATCAAGTACCACTAAGAAAAAAGTTCACTGTAATTTATTAATTTCAGACTGAACAAACGTTTGTCTCAATGTATCTCTCTGGGGAAAGGGGCTGGACCTGAACCTTCCCCCCCCCTGTAAATACTCCATTGGCCTTACCAATGGAGCCAAATCGAGTTCCAAAACTGGCTACAACCTCTCTGTCAATGAAGAAGGCACGCTCTTCTGTATGAGAAATTCGTCCTCCGTATGTTCTGTTGAACTATCTGCCATCTATTCCTGTCTTAGTCTTCTTTCTCTCATCTCTTCTCTTCCCTCAATATCATCTCCATCTTCGAATGCCCTTCTCTGAATTCGTGGTCTTATTGGCCGATTGGAATACGACGTAGTGAATCTAGAAGCCGAGCGAGCCCTGCTTCGCTCCTCCTTTCCCTTCTCTGGCCTCCTTAAAATCTTACCATCGTTCTCGAATCGACTCATCATTACACGCAACCTCTGGCCCTCTCAAATCCACAATAAACTCTCAAAGAGTGAAGACGAAGCAGGTACAGAAACCGCAATAAAATCAAACACACCGAGTGCTATCGGCTAATCAGCCATGCCCTCAATCCCCTAGTCCTGTTCAATTTGTTCCTCACACCATGAAAAAATAGACATAGTCCGACCCACAGGCGAATAACGAGGTGTTGACAATTGTTTTCTAGAATATACGAATTTGCCAGGAAACTATTTTTCGACTGCGTAGACACGTGTAATTCAATTGTATATTCTTCTTTTATATCGCATTGTTGACTCTACCTTCAAACTAGAGCCATACATTCAAGGTAAGAGTTTGGTGACCCTCGTCAGTTGAAATACGTCTGGTGTGTTTAAAGGGGGATAGCGTTCATTCTAGGGTGAGGAAAGAATGTCAAGCCGCAACGTTGCTTTCTATATTGTACACGTGCAAAGTAGAGTCACTAACTCAGTTCAAACAATTGGAAGTGAGAGTTTACGGAAGTGTGCACAAAGTGTGCTTCAATAAAGCAAATGAACGATTTAAGAAATCTGAAATTAAATTGAGTAGCGTGAGGCTTATGTAACAGTTGTTGATCTAGTGTAACTTCGAATAGTTTGTTATTTGTAGTTCTATTTTTGCTGCGCTTCGCTTCTATAGTAAGTTGATTTTTCTTTTCTAATCTCCAATTGGACCTAGTCTATTAGTAATAGGCTATTTCTTGTTTAGTTTTTTATTTGTAAAAATTTTAGTTCATCATTTTAAGTCGTTATCACTGATGCAAAAATGATAGGTTTCTTAACGAAATTCAACGAGGAGTTGCAGGGGACTTGTTCTGTCGGGTAAACGGGTGAAATTCATTTGTCTTGCTTTGTTGTATCATGAAGATCCAATTTGTACAAGGTGATGTTCTCGTTTTGAAGCTTTGAAAAAGTTCGGAAAATTTAGGGAGAACAATCCACCTACTTTCTTTGAAATAAAGCGATTTTTTTTTCGATTTAGAGAGATTTTCGAATTATGGGAGCTTCTTTGTATTTCTTCTTGTATATAATGCGAAATTCTGAATTTTTGAAAGTCCACAAATTATATACTTATATCATCATCGTGAAACGATGGTATAGGCTGGCAGGGAATCCGTGAAGAGCCACTCCTACGGATTGACGTATTAAGTTCGATCAAGAATCAGAAATTTTTCAATCCCTTCCTCTATCACATATGCTTCCCAGCTTTACAGTTCAAGATTCCAAATGTTTTTGAGTCCCCTTAAACATAACAGCTGAATATTTTTCAAGTCCCTCTCCTATCATAATAGCTTCGTGAGCACGCTCGCGGCTTCTTGTTTAATTTTTCTGCGGTTCTTGTAAATTGCCCTTAAGATTACTCACTGATTATTGGGGAGTATTTCCTTAATATGTCCGACCGTAACCTCGCGAACCGGATTAAATCTAAGAAAAACCACTTTTTCGCGTATATAGACGAAATTATAACAGAAAGAGGGGGCGTAAAATATGCAAGATTACTTTTAATTGATTTTTCTTCGTGGATTCCAATAGTCCATTCGTAATTTTTTCACAATTTTGATTTGTTGAAATATAAATGGCGTCAAGTAAATTCGGTGTATTCTATTTTTTCTTCCTACTTACGATCTGATGATATCATAGAGAAGTCCCCATGACGTCACGTCCTGATGACGTCATACATTGGTCCCTATGACGTCACGATCGAGTAAGATTTTAATGTAGGGGCTCTCAACTTTCTGAAGATGGTGAACCTCTTCAATACTCCGGCCTTTTTTCGCGGATGTTACAGGAATGAAGTAGCACTAATCAGTGGCTTATTAACGGAGATGGTGGGGAGGGAGGGATTTGGGAACCACCCCCCCCCGCTCCAGAGTTGAAACGATTGCCCTAAAATATCATAAAATCTTGTTCAATACGCGTTCCAAAACACTTTTTTTTTCAAACAAAAATTATTTTCAGACCTTCGGTGGACTCCCGGAATCGGCTTCGCGGACTCCAAAGGGTCCGAGGACATCAGGTTGGGAAACACCGTCTTAGATTAACCACTAGGTCGAGAGTCAAATTTTCAACAGGAAACTCATGCTATGGTGGGTGGGGGGAGGAGGGGGGGGGGTCGACAAATTTTCCACGCGTCGTGTAGGAAACCATGAAAGGTCGAAATTTTCCCAAGCCTCCCTCCGAGCTCCAATAGGAAAATTCTTCTTAAGTCTCCCTCCTATCATCATCATCATCATCGAGAAAATTTTTTGAAAATGATGACGTTACAAAAGTCGGCCGTGGACGTACGTGGGCCTAGTGATGGGCGGTTATCGCTTCTAAAGCCAATTAGTCAGTTGATTTTTGTGAAATTGAACGGAAACCCCAGTTTATTTGTAATTAACAAAAACCTTAAGAACCGATTATTTGCCAAGATTGAAAATTTTTCAATTATCGCTGCATTTGCTACCAATCTTGGTGATAATTCGATAAATTTGAATTTCAAAGCACCAGGAAGCGTCAAGCGTGATCGTGATAAAGTGTTTTATGTCAAAGTATTCAAAATTTTGTTTCATTCACTCAGTAATTGACTAACTTCTATGATTATAACGATTTTGAGAACGAAAAAGGTGGAAGACTTTAGCGCTCCTAGCGGAATTGTTTGAGGTCTAAAAGCGATCCAATTGAGAAATGATCGCCAGCTAACCAAATAATGAACCGGTGTATTTTAGAGGTCTGTAACTGATTAACCGGTAACTATGATCTCCAATAAACCGTTTAACTAATATTATATTGAAATGAAAATAACCTACAACCAGCCATCACTACTCGAGCAGATGCCTTTTTAAGAAAACAGCAAGTTTCCCGCTAAAAAATTCACGGGCTCTTTAACGGAATTAAATGAGGGAAGGCAAGGAACCTGTTTTATGAGTCTTATGGTGGCTCATTGAAGGGGCTAAGCCCATTGGTGAATGGAGTATTGCATATCTAGTTACTTGAAGGAGCTATTCTAATCGGGCTATCAGTGCTGCCAGATCTACAAATTTTCAATCCCCCCAAAAATTGGGATTTTTCTAGGGATTTTTCTAGGGAGTTTGCGTAAAATGCGGATTTCTTGGGCTCAAGGGAAAAGTACCGCACTCGCTTGTATGAGAAATACTTCTCTCCGGGTCATTACAGGCTAATACTGCTGTTCTGTAACATTGAGTCGTTCAAGGGAAAAGTACCTCAGTTAAGATTATGAGAGATACCATTCTTATGATCGTTATTGAGAAATCATTCACCAACATACAGTTAACTAGACTTGAACTAGGCTTGGACTTCTCCTTGTATTATACTAGTATATTATGATAGGAAGCCGAGCTATTGGAGAGGGATTTAGAAAATGGAGGGGAAAATCGAAAAGAATTTTGACCTTCGAACTAGACGTGATAGGCCGAGCTATCTAGGTGATAAGAGAAGGAATTGGAAAAATTTCAACCTCAAAGCTATAAGCGATAGGACGTAAACAAAAATGTTTTGAAGTCCCATGGTCATGGTTAGGTTAGGTTGCCTCCCGGACGGCTGACGTTTTTTACGGAAAACCCCTCCCTCCCCCCTCGATAAAACAGGTTCTCTGTTAAAACTTCTGAATTCCTCTCTGATGAAAATCTTGCGTGTTTTCACAAGTGGCCCGATTTATTCAACTTCGACTCGTGGTCGAATTGAAAACTTATAACCTCTCGTAAGACACATTCCTTGCTCGCCTTAATCAACGAAAGACACCCTGTGTGAGCCGTCATTGAATTAATACCATTTATCCTCGAAACTTGATGTGAGGTAAAGACGTGAAGTGCCGCGTTATTTGTGTTCAGATTCTGATGTACGTTTATTCTAGTTCACATGCTTAAACCTGCCAACTTGTTTTCATTTGTATTATTGTAATCTTATCCAAGTGTTCCTTTCTACTTACGAACATTGAAACAAATATCGCACTCCGAGTGTAGCCTACGTTCTTACAGACATAGTGAAATGTCGAATTTCGATGAAAAATTTCAAGCTGAATGGAAGATGCTACTACAGGAAATAGGATCGATAAAGAACACTGTAACCACCACTCAACAAGCCATAACTGGTATAACAGAAGATATATCGAAGTTGAAAGAAGAAAATACGGAATTGAAGGAAGAGGTGAATAGACTCCAAGGAGCGAACAGAGCATTGTCAAAACGTATGGACGATATGGAACAATACAGTCGAAGAGATAATATCATTATCAACGGCGTATCGACATCCGAAAACGAATGTGTTCGCGATCAAGTAAAATGGGTAGCATCGAAACTGGGAGTTGAAATAAATGGTTACGATATTCACGCAGCCCATAGATTGCCATCAAACAAAGATATTCCAGCAATAGTAGTTCGCTTCAATGACCGAGATAAAAAAGTAGAAATGATCAAAGCCTCGAAGATAAAGAAGATAGAGGGTCTTTTTGTCAGCGAACAATTGACTCGCCAAAACGCTGAAATATTAAGAGAAGCAAATGAACTGAAGAAACGAGGGCAAATAAAATCAGCGTGGAGCCGCGAAGGAAAAATTTATGTCAAAATAAATGACGAAGAACCAGCTCAACGAATCAACGAGATAGAAGAAATAGAGATTATAGACAAAATCACAGATCCAGATAACGAAGAGGAAGACGAAACGACAAACGAAAGAAACGAACAACAAGAAAATGAAGGTGAAGAGGAAGCATCAACTGGTCATCAAAATGGAAGTCAACAATCAAATGCTAGGAAGAATAAAATGGAAAAATTCGGGCTGAGAAAAAGACAGTTATCGATCACGGAATTCAAAGGAGTCAGAACCAGAAATACAAGCAAGCAAACCAACAAGACGCCGTCAACGCTAAACCCTAAGAAGAAATGATAGCATGTCAAGCCGAACTCACCTTGCCCAGTCACGTCTGGTCAACGAGGGCAAGCAGACCATCTCCCCTCAGTGGTATGTAAAAACAAAAATAATGAGAATAGTAAAAATATCGATTGTAATTGTAACAATAGTAATTCAATTAAATTAGGTAATGAAAAAGTGAAGAGTAATAAAAAATATAAAAAGAAATCCCAAGAAATTTCTATAGCATCCCTAAATGTGAGGTCCCTAATGAATAACGATGATCTGAACGAATTAGAGAATGAGTTACAAAAACATGAAATAGAAGTACTAGGTATATCAGAAGTGAGAAGAGAAGGAGAAAGAATGATAGAAACAAAAGCAGGAAATGTTTTTTGTTATGCTGGTAGTAAAGGTGGACAAAAGGGGGTGGGATTTTTAATTAATAGAAACGCAAGGGACAGAATATTAGCTTTTGAAGGAATAAATGATAGAATAGCGAGTCTGAAACTAAATTTAAATAACAATAACACCCTAACAATAATTCAAGTATACGCACCAACAGCAGTCTCAGAAGAAGTTGTAAGCAATGAATTCTACGATGAAATTAGTGATTATATACGAAAACTTAAAATAAATATGAGGAACAAGCTAATTATAATGGGTGATTTCAATAGTCAAATAGGTCAACGGGAAAGTGAAGAAGAAAACATCATGGGACCGTACAATTACGGGAAAAGAAATGAAAGAGGATGGAAGCTAATAAGATTTTGTCAAGAACAACAACTGAAGATAGTAAACACGCTTTTTAAGAAACGAAAAGGTAGAATGTGGACGTGGATTTCCCCTAACCGAGAATATAAGAATCAAATAAACTACATGCTAGTTCCAACCAATACACAAGTAATTAGTGACTTTAACGTATTGAGCGGTTTTAAGTACGAGTCTGACCATCGACTAATAAAGTGTGAAATGAAAATAGATAATTGGCGATACATTAATCGAAATAGGAGAGGAAGAGTAAATAATTTAGAAGACGTCAGGATGGAATATGCAGAAAGGCTCGAACAAATTTTAAAAAAAAGACCACAAGAGAGAAACAGTCGATGAGCTGTCCAAGTTCATAACTCAAGCCTGTACAAATGCACTCAGTATTACCGAAAAGAATGAGAGAGGAAAAAAGAATGAACTAGACCAGAGTAGCCAGATACCACAAGAAATTAGGGAGCTTATCAATAAACGAGAAAGTATGAAGAACAAAAATCTCTCTAGAATACAAAAAATAGAACTGAATTTAATTTGTAAACTAATCAAGCGGAAACTAAGAAAATACAACTCAGATAAGAGAAACAACATGATAAAAGAAATTTTGGATGATACCCAGAGCACAAAAAGAATAAGAAATAATTTATCCATAGGGAAAAATTGGATTACCTACTTGATAAACAAACACGGAGAGAGAGTATATGACCGTCAGGGTATAAATAAAATCGCCACAGAATTCTATGAAAACCTATACAACGACAAAAACATAGCTGAGAAACAAAATAGTAAGTCAAAGGAGGATGAAATACCGGACTTAACATTTAATGAGGTAGAGAAGATTGTTAAAAATTTAAAAAAAAATAAAGCAGTAGGTCCTGATAAAATAAGAAATGAACACATACTCTACGGTGGAAAGGAACTAATAAAAAAGTTGGTAGAACTCTATAATCTAGTCTTGAATACTCGCACAATACCCGAAGATTGGAACCTATCCGAAATAATAATAATACACAAGAAAGGTGAAAAAAGTAAGTCCCACTTTAGCCAAAATTTTTGCCAAAATAATTGCTAGCAGGTTGAAAAATTCTCTCGAAGAACAACAACCTAAGGAACAAGCTGGTTTTCGGAAAAACTTCTCAACTATTGATAATCTTTTTGTGATCAACCAACTGATTGAAAAAAGTAAGGAATATAACAGAAACCTATATATGGCTTTCATAGACTACACAAAAGCCTTTGACTCGGTCAAGCACAATAGCCTAATTCAAGCACTAGAAAATCAAGTAGAACAAAAAAAATATATAGAAATAATAGAAGAAAGCTACAGAAAACCCAAAGCAAGAATAAAAACAGAAATAAATGGAAAACCTTTCGAGGTTAAGAAGGGGGTTAAACAGGGTGACCCAATGTCGTCGTTGCTATTTAATAGTGTGCTAGAAGAAGTATTCCGAGAAATAAATTGGGAAAAGAAAGGTATTAATATAAATGGGGAATACTTGAATAACCTTCGATATGCTGACGATCTAGTCGTATTTGCAAACTCAATGACTGAGCTGAAGGAAATGATAAATGAGTTAAACGAGAAAGGAAAAAGTAAAGGACTCGAAATAAACACAAATAAAACAGAAATAATGTGCCCAGACGATAGCGATATAAAAGTAACATTAGAAGGGAAAGAAATAAAAATAGTTAAAGAAGTAATCTATCTAGGGCAGTTGATTTCGTTTGAAAACAGAACAAGCAAAGAAATAGAAAGGAGAATTTCATTAGCGTGGAAGAAGTTCTGGTCACTAAAACACATTCTCAAAGGTCCTTTTACCCTGAATAACAAAATAAAAATTATCAATAGCTGTATTATACCCACAATTATCTATGGATCCCAAACATGGGCTGGCACTAAGAAAGATGAAAAAAAGATCCAAGTAACCCAAAATTCGATGGAGCGAGCAATATGCGGGGTAAGGAGAAGGGATAAAATTAGCATAAAAACAATCAGGAAGAGAATACATAATAGGAATGACTTCTTATATGCAGCAAAAAGGCAAAAGTGGGACTGGGCGGGGCACGTCTCTCGACAAAATGAAAAACGTTGGTCGTATTGTGTAAAAAATTGGTATCTAAAAACAGGAAGAAGAAAAGGGAAACCAGAAATAAGGTGGGACGATGACATAATAAAATTCTTGGGCGGTAACAAATTGTACCACAGGGTAGCTTTTGACAGACGTGAGTGGAGCAGGCTGAGGGAGGCCTATGCTCGATCTATCGGGCCGTTATATTGATAATTATACATAATTTGTAATATTGAATAAGTTGTAGATATAACAATAAAGGCTTATAATAATAATAATAATAATAATCCTCGAAACTTGGAAAATACAGCATAAGTAATTTGCGTTTGCATATTCAGCATCTATATTTTCATCATTTATTTTTCTTTGTGGAGGAGGGGGGGGGGGTAACTTAGGTTACCCTAATGGCAAAAATATAATTTTTAATTTTCTCGCGTACGATGAGTGAGAACATCGTGAATGATTGAAATGCAATCAAGAATATCTTCTTGAAAAAAATTTTCGTACCGATTCATACCGGTAGTGATGGAGATTGTTTATTTTCTCACCTGTATAAATTCGAGACGGGTTGAACAGAAAACGACTTCATAATTTCGATTTTTAGTAGTTCTATTTGTACCCAAAGCTGAACGATAGTATGGATTTTAAATCATCGATACAGGTGATCAAACTGACGCTTTTTGTTCACGTTTTTAATCTGAATTTTTCGATTAATCTAAAATTATAACACCTTCTTTCAAACTACAGTATAATCTCGAAAATCTTGGTAAAATGACGAAATTTGTTGAAAATACTACCAAATAAGTTAGTACACATAACTGGCAAAACTTTTTTTTTCGAATTCTACCGACTAAAATAATAGATTTTTCATCAGTAAATTAAATCGATGGACGAAATTACAAAATGTTCTCGCATTCAAGAAAAAAATACCGTTGGCAGCTTGTTGCATACTATCGCGACAAAAGCTAAAACTTTTGATGAGCGTAGCTGGAAGCGAATCAGCTTATTTTGATTCAAAGAATATAACTTTTTTAACTTGCTTAGGGAAGCTGAAATTCTCGCTCTTTTTAGCACCACATTGCTGAAGCACTTCGTGGACCTTAGAAGCGTAAGCGGATATCTCCATCATCACAACAGCATTGCCCTTATCAGCCCTTGTGACAATCAGATCCTCCTCCTTAATCTTCCTCTTTAAACCTTGGATCACTCTTCCATATTCCTTACTCATTCTAGGGAGGGGGTATTACGGACTAATCCGGCACATACTTTTTGGGTATTAACTCCAGGGCCAATTTGCACGGTAAGATCCGCAACAACATTTTCCAAGGTTCCATCATTCTTGAGAAGAGGCAGACTAAATTTCAAACCTTTCTCAAGGAGGGCTGTTTCTTCACTATTAAATACTACCTGACTATTATTTATGAGTAGGGGATGGAATTCCTGAATTCCTTGGCCACATCAACCTGTTCCTTTTACAACCCTACCACTGTGAGAAGGTTGGTTGTTTGTGAGGTTGAAGGATCCTGTACCAGTTGATGAGAGGAGCGATGTCCATAAGATAGAACGTAAGAATTGTAGAGGTTTTTATTATTGGTAAGACCAGCCGCCAGATGAGGCTGAGAGTAGCTGAGCACGTGAAAAGTCTTGGGCAAAGGGACAACTGAGGGAATCAACCTTCGACGATTATTTGATCAATAATGGCCGCAGTTTCCGTGAGGGATCGAAAAAGCTCCTCCATAAGGAGAATTCCTACCGTAAGCGTAAGGCCCTTTGAATACAGAAATAATTTGTCACCTCAATACTGATGGAATTACGGTACTGAACACGTACATTTTGGAAGACGGCCTGATCGAACTTGTATATGATTGACACCGCGACTTCTCTTACGAACAACCATAATGATCTCATTCTCCCTTCCGGCTTGTCAGTTGCTTTCATTTTGTCCCTGAAGATGGTTTATAAACCGAAAGCGCTCGTTGTCTAATTTTTCTGCGATGTTTTACATGTTCCACTCTCACTTTTTGAGTATCTTTTCGATAATAATTTTGGCCTGATCATCTTCATTTCCCTAAGTGGAGTGAAGCCGCTCACACTTTGATACATTTTTTTGAAAGGAGAAACGGTTGGTAACATTACATGTTCTGATCATCATACGATTTGGAGTTGCCTATATCTAGGTACATCTTGAAATGCAGGTGTAGGTAAAAAATTGAAACTTGAATTTTTGATCATCTTCACCCCCATCGACGATACTACCCTATACTTAATTTTTATCCAACTAGTGATAAAATAGATTGGAGTAATTTTGATTCTCCATTGATCACCTATCTTGAAAACTTACTCATTAAAAAACGTCATTGGTATGAATGTAGATATACTGGTTTGCATTGTAGTGTAAATTAATAGCTTCTTTCATCAATTATGAGTATAAAAATGATCCCGTGAACATTCAACAAACGGTGACGCTGTGTATTGCTGCAAATTAGTTTCAATAATTTATGGGTTATCCAGGAGAACAGTTTATTAATTATACAATACTGTATAGAGAAGAATTATTATAAGAAAATTACAGAGATTTTCAAGAGAGGAAAACCTCTGTACAAAAGATAATTTGAAGAGAAAAAATCATTATGAATTAATTAACAATCGGAAAGTTCTGCTTCTCCAAAATTTGCTGATGATAATGGGTTAAAACTCGAATTGTGAGATGGAATCTTCATAGGCTATCCTGCTGTAAAGATGAAGAACTATGCAGTTGTGTTACAGTACTGTAATATAATTATTTTTATCATTCACTGTAAGACAGTACACTTCTTTTATTTTGAGTGAGAATTCTTTCAAAGGGTTAGGGTTCAATTGCAAGAATTGCTCTTGGGAGAGAAATTAATCTTAGTGCGACCAGATAAATTATATACTTTCTAGCAATTGTATTTTTTAATGGGTGTTATGGGCGTTATAGTCTTCGGAAAAAGTATTTACTTCTCCAGGTTGAACTCATCTGCAAGTTTTCATCATTACAGGCCACAGGAAAATTAACGCACTGCCCAAATTTATCAAAATCAGATGATGCTTAAATCTTTGGAATATATTATATTACGGTACATAAGGGTCTAAAGTGAGTGTTTACATGCAAGGGCAATGTTTGCAAAACGAGGCGTAGCCGAGTAAGTAATTTTTCCTGAGTCATGTAAACTCACTTTAGAATTTAGATCCTTATTTTGGAAGATATTTTTTATAATACTTGCATGATCAGAAACGCAATGTTTTTCGCTGATACACTCATCTGTATCTAGATCCAACGATGTTTGAAAATAAAATGAAACGCAGATAGATCCAAAAGTTTAATAGAAACGAAACGTACCGTAAATAATAAATTTGAAAACTTGATAGACTATAAAAAACCGCAAATTTGAATACATTTTGAGTAACTTTTAGTTGATCAATTCATTTTGACGCGAGAAAACGAAAACTTGATAGGTAGTCGATAGAAAACAAACTTACACATAAAGATTCACGAATTACAGAGCGGTGGCGCTGCAGGTAGCGATTTACAGAAACTGGACGAGAAGGTGATCGACTGATCGTGTATTTGTGACCTGCGATGAGAAAAGGGACCTCATTGCCCATAAGCGTTAGACCCGTTAAACCTTTGAGGTGGTATCTAATCAGAGAGAAATGGTGTTCCTGCCAGTGGGCAATGAGGTCCCTTTTCTCATCGCAGGTCACATTTTTTGCCATAAGAAGATACACTCATAAGATCAGCTCTAACTTGTTCAATATGAATTTCTATCAAAAAGTACAGAGAGCAAAAATTATAGCTGTCAAAATCTTCTTACTGAATAACCCCATTTGGAATTTTTTTCAGAACTTTTTTCATCACCATCACCTTCTTGTCTCAATTCACCAATCAGAGAGCCCGCCGATAGATAGCGCATCACTCAATGTATTCTGCAAATTAGCTAATAGACTAAATCGCTGCGACGTTATTCACAGACATTTACTGATTAGATTACAGGAATTGAAAGAATGCGATAGTATCCTGTATTCCTGTATCGGATCAAAAGAGGCTATCGAATTCAATTCCCTTAAGAATACACAGGGATCATTTTGATCATACGCTCAAATTAATAAATTGGAAATAAGTTAGCTATTAGGCTACGTGTTTATATTCAGAATTGGGAAGTTCTCATGTCTTTGAAAATGTACCTGCGGTTGTTAACTTATTTCTTGTTTTTAAATCTGAACATAAGATCAAAACATTCCCGTGTATTTCTAATGGAGCATTTCTCCTATTTTGATTCTACAATTAAGTTGGGGTGGAAGTCATTGCGTGGTCATTCGGAGTGCAAGCGCAAAAGAGTCGCACTCTACAATTTCAATGGTGTGAAAAAAAAGAACTGCTCATTTTCCGAAAAAATTTGGACCAAAATGAGAATGGTGTCATTTGAAAGATAATTTAAAGACCAATAAAATTCATTCTCTTCAATTTTTCAAATAAAGCTTTTGTTCCAGAGATATTTCGAGATTAGTTATCACGTAGTCAAATGGGAAATTGCCCATGATCATGTCAATAGAGATGTCGACGGTAGCGCGCCATCGCTACCAGAACCCCAAATTGCGGAGCATTTGATTCCTGTTATCAGTAAATATCCATGAATGTCGTCACTGCGATTTAGTCTATTGAATCACGTGCATCGACGTAAAAACGTGTGCATAATGATGTGCCACCTCCGGATAGGTACAATCGGTACTATCAATAATAGTTTCTTGGATTCCGCGTTAAAATTTCTAAAACTTGAAATACAACCGGTAGTTGGTACTATTGGTATACTACCGGTTATTTTTGCTGGTAACCTTCAGTCTATCGGTAGTAAAGCTTTGATGACTATGGGGCTCTTCCACTAATGCATGCTGCATAACAATTCCCCTAATTCTTATCGTAATGGCAGTGAAAATAACATTGCTTTTATGTAACGTAACACCTCTATGGTTTTGATGTATGCAATCAACTCTACACATAAGAGCAATGTTATTTTCACTGCCATTACAATAAGAATCAGGGGAATTGTTATGCAGCATGCATTGGTGGAAGAGCCCTATCGGTCTACCGGTTATTTCAAACTATCGGTTTTTATCCATCCTGTGCATTGACGTAAAAATGTGTGCATCGACGTAAAAACGTGACGCATCCTTTCACATCAAGGTACAAACGTGACGCATCCTTTCACATCAAGGTACGTTCACTTTACCATTGACTATACACGCACTTTAATGACTTTACATACAATTTTTGTTCGCTCTCGATTCATCGATGATAAACGCTCCTTTCAACTCGCAAAACTTCTTATTAATTGAAACTCATATTGAGTGAAAAAGGTGTAAGTAGAGCGTTTGAAATTGAAAAAAGAGAGAAAAGAAATTGAAAAAGTCTTTCCATTGCGACACAACTGATGATGGGATAACACCCGAAAGTACTTTTGTAAAAGCAATTATTAAAGTAGAATTGTACATTTGAAAAGACTTTTTCAATTTCTTTTCTCACTTTTTTCAGTCGCAAAACTTCAGCGTAAACATTGCCTTTCTGATCATAATATTATAAAAAAAAATTTTTTTGATATTGTTTCGACTGAATGACCTTTAATGAAGAATGGTGATTTATTTGATCTACTTTGTATTTATAATAATAGAAATTCGAACTACCTTCATTGGAACATTTTTAATCTGATTATCATTGAAAGTCCGGATGGGTCACGTACTTACATAGTTTGATTATAGGTAACCTCTCTCTCTGTAGGAATGCCTTAAAAAATTAAACGCCTACAAGAGAAGGAGGGTTGTTGGTAAATGAGCTGATTTCAATTTTTCGCTTGAAATTTTCATTCACTCACAATCCTCCTGCTCTAATATTACCCCCCCCCCCCTCCCGCAAGTAAAACTCGCGTCTATCATTACTCGTACCTACTTTTCTATATTTCTATTCATTTTGTGATTGATCTGTTTCTCCGGTTTAAGTATAACGTAATGTTACTATTTTATTATTCCCTCTCATCTCGCTATTGATTACAAGTCAGCATTGTTAAACGTTTCTAAATGTCGCTGATCGTTTTTTCCCCTGAATCTGTGATTTTTTTCCCCTCGCTTTTACCATTAATTTATGACTAAAAAAAAAACATCTAATTACCATTTAATTACTAGTGCTATAACTTCCTTGGCTATCGGTTCTGATGCGTTTCCTATCATTTGAACCATTGGTGACGGTGTATCTACTACCATCATCATCATCATCCCTGAAAAATTGAAGGGATAAATTAGGCGACTGTACATCTTGTATTCCAATTTCCTGTCTACAAAATTCACAAAAACGCAATTGCTTTCTTGGGAAAAGCGTTTTTGATATTTTATATGATATTTAGATACATTTTTTACACCTAATTAGAAATACTCACATACCGAAACGTCTTATGATTTCATTTTCTATCTTAATTATTATAAAATATGAGCGTACAGTACTTACTGGGCAACCACAAACGTGATTAAAACACTTGCGATGAGAAGCATCAAGAATGTATATAATTTGAATGACATCATGCTGTCAAATAAAAACAATTCAAATTCAGTACAGTCCAAGTCAATTAATATGAATTAACAAAATCATAGATAATGGACTAAAAACGACGTACAGGTTTCGATAAGGTACATTTTACAAATCCAATTGTATTGAAATCTTTACATTCAGAAAACTACTTGGAACTTTCCACTTACCTACTCGTTTTCTCAAAGAACGTGGAAAAAATTCCAAGTACCTAAGTAGGTACTAAGTACGTTTAAGAACGAACATTTTTCTAAATTCCACTGAATAAGTAATGAGCAAAAACAAAAATGTTACCTAATTCTCAAAAAATATAGTTCGTAGCTTCTTATACATGCTTTCATGACAAAAGCTGAAATTTCAAGTTGAAAAAGAAAATGGAAATTTTAATTGTGAAATCATACTTTTCGAATTTTTTTTGTTTTGGAAAAAAAAATAGTTTCCTGTGAAAATAATAATCGAATAAAGTTATTTCGGGTCTGAAAATTTTTTACTGAGCTGAATAATTTTTCATATCCCTCACATATCAAGATGGATGAGAAAATCACGAACGTTTAGAATGCAATCAAGAGTGTCGAATTGGAAATAGTGTTTCATTATAACTCGTACCTAATCAAAATTGTTTTACTTCGTTTCTTGTATAATTTCAAATTTAATTTCGGGAGAAACGACTCTTATAACCTTGCAGTGTTGAATGACAAATAAATGTTAATTCCTTGATGATTGAAAATACAGGTGTTGCTTGATAAAACATACGTATGAGCGAATTACAGAAACAAAAAGGGGAAATTTTGTTCTCCTAACATTCAACCCAAGGCAAGAAATTTTCGTTTTCTGAATTTGATTAAAATCCAAACATTCAGAAAACTACTTCGAGCTTTCCCCTTACTTAAATTCTCAAAAAACGTGGAAAAAATTTCAGGTAAGTACGTTTAAGAACGAAAATACTTTTGAATAAATTATCTAGAGAAACATTTTTCTAAATTCCGCCGAATAAGTATTTGATACATTTTATAATTTCATCTAACAAACCTGCTTTAATTAAATAGGTAATGAAAGTCACCAGCAAAACACAGCATACGTATCCAAGAGAGAAAAAAATTAGGACTTGTCAAAAAAGCAACGATACATATTATAGGCTAGCCTAAGTACGATAATCCATTCCATTGACATCATATAAGATTGACAAATGTCTATTTGTAAAATTCGTGTTATAAGTACAAAATTATTAATGACCTATAATAATTTTCGCACTTTCCCATATTTTATAATTTCTTTCTTGAGGTTAAGACGCAGTGCGTTTAGAAAGGCGTGAAAAATGAACAAAATGGAATGAGGCCAAAGAAGCATTTTCACTGAAAACCCCCCTCTTTAATTTCATTTTTACTATACGAAGTGAAAAGGCTCCCTTCCATTTTTTTCTTTTTTTTTGATTCATAATGCGAAACAAAACTTCACAAAGGCGCAAATGATAGATACCTACGGAATTCTCTGTAAAATTTTATTTCGCATAACATGTAGTAAGTTGCTACGTATAAAGATGCGCTCAATTAAATTATAAAATTCGTATTTCTTGAAAATAATCGCTCAGTGATCCGAGATATCAAAAAATAATTTTTTTTCTTTTTTTTTGGAAAATTTCGAAAAAAACTATAGTACGTACAAATAAGAATAACGAAAAAATATACTGTACTCACACGAAGAATTAATCGACATGATCGAAATAAAGACACAAATCAGGGATTAGATAATCGAGGAAAAGACTTTCAAGACTTGAGAGAACAACTGAGAGAATACGCTTTTATAGTCGTGTTTTGTTTTCCTCTTGCCTCTTCATATTGAATTGTTTTTGTTTTGAAGAACAAAGCAAATTTCTTCATTCGAAAGTCAACATTGTTTAGTCTCATTTCTCATACTATCAGGACAAAAACCAGTCAACATCTTTGTTGCCACAGTGGAATGAATCAGCATTGATTGATTGATAACTAGAATCTGGGAATTTTCGAACCCTTAGAATTCAATAAATTAATGTCAGAATTCAAATTAATGTCGAAGCTTATTCGAATAAAATAATATTTAGAAAGTCTAATTTTTTTCTCAGATGAACCAGATGTATTTTTCAACTCAGAAGAACGTCCAAATTCGCTAGGTACCTCTTCTCACAGTGTTCCCTACCACTGAGATATTTGAATGATTCGATATTATCTGGGTTGCAACTAGTTTTCTGTTACAAATTACTGACAAAATGTGAAAATATGGTTCAAATTTAGGTTGAAACCTTTTTTTTTCCTAATTTTGAGAGTGAGGACAAGAACAGGAAAAAGGTAATTTAAGATTTGTAAGAAATGTCTTTTCTGAGTTCTAGCGCAAAATTTGAAAATTTGGGTATGAGGGGATTGAGTAGATTTGAAAACTCATTCTTTTCTATTACTCTCTTATATTAAACAAAAGTGATCAATAAAATGATTCTATATTTATAAATTAGGGAAGGAATTGAAAATTTTTCGAGAGAATGAAAACTTCAAAGATTTTATCTTCTTCTTTCTTTGAGAATATCAATTTACTTAGGTATTCTTCATCCATTGCTGCTTATTATTCATCTTAAAGTCATACCTACACAAAAAAAAACATGTACATTACTCATTGAATATATTTAGGCCGGTAGCCGTCTTTATCCTTTATAGCTATAGAAAAATATTTTTTTCACTTCACACCAACAAATAATAATGTGAGAAACAAAAATTAGCTGAAATGAGAGTGAGAATTTCGTCGTCGTCGTCGTTTCCTTTTCCTTGCGGTAGACCTAGTCGCCTGTCTGCGGTGTAGATGAAGCCGAGTTCCCAGAAGATTCGCCTGTGTCGGTGAGCTTCTTCCTTGATCTTCCTCTCAACCGTTTGTTCTTTGGTGTATACTTCAGTATTGATTTTGGAGATCTATCTTCTTCCATTCTTTCAACGTGGTTTCGCCAGTTCTTCCGGTAGTTCTTCACCTTGTTTATCACCGGCGTTACTCCGAGGTTCTTCACAATGGTCTCGGATCGCATTTTATCCATCAATGTTACACCTGCTGTACGTCGCATAAATCGCATTTCAGCCGCTGTTATTCTTCTTTTATCGGATTTCCTTAGAGCCCATACTTCGCATCAATACGTCAACACAGGGATTGCCAAAGTTAGTATCTTTAAAGTTCTTAAGTCGTTCTCTTCCCCAGTCAACCACTGCGCCAAACAAGCTTCATGAGCCACCACAACGTGTTTCAGGCCAATTGGTGGATAGAATATTGCATATCTAGTTACTTGGAGAAGCTATTTCAATCAGGCTATCAGTGCTGCCAGATCAACGGATTTTCAGTATCTGAAAAAATATATTGGACTTGAACTAGGTGACGAGTCCACTTGTAGTATATTCGCTTTATACTATTATATATTATGATGAAATTTTGACCGAGATATAGGTGATAGATGGGCGACTTGGAAGAATTTTGACCTTCAAACTTATAGGTGATAGGAGAGGGTCTTGGAAAAATTTCAACCTTCAACCTATCGGCGAAAGACAAAAACAAGAATTTTTTTCATGTCCCATGGTCATGGTTACTAGGCCTGTTTACCTCTATATGCTGAGTTGGCTTGGGGGGAGTGTAACAGTGTGTTACCACCACCCCTCCATCCAACGGGTCCACCTGGAAACAGGAGTTCTGGGCGTAGAACGCTGGTCATTGTACAGCTAATAGCAGAGAGGCTCCTGCAGCAGTCCAACTGCATAAGTCCCCATCCTCACGTTCTTTCCTCTCACCATCCCCTCCCCTTATTAATTCCTCTTCCCACTACTCATTCAACTGTTGGTTGGCAGTCACACCTCCAACAGGACCATCTTCACTGAGTGGGGTTACATGCTGCCTTGGCCTTCATGTCCCACTCCACTCGACGCAGACGTTGACTGTACATTAAAAGACAATTGAACACTACATGACAATGCTGCATTCAAGAAAACAAACTGCCGGGATGCGGGCCCCGGTGCCTGTACCTGCGGGTGTAATGCGCTCAGCATTCCAGGGATCGTTGGTCTACAATGAGGCACCTGACTCTAACACTGGATCACCGACAACAAACCTGAGTGGGCAGGAGCGAGCGGCTCCCACTCAGATGAACACCCCTCAAGAAACACAAACCAGCTGGTCAACAGTCACTGGTCAGCCACTTACAACCAGCAATAGATTCAAATTCCACCCAGCTTTGGTCAACAAGAAGGCCAAAGAACATCTTGAGAAGCTGAGGGCCTTGGGATTCCAAAACTTTGAAGACGTAGACCTCCCATATTATGAACCTGAACATAGGTTGGGAGTCCTGGCACGACCACAACGCGCACATGCAGAAGGAATGCCTGCAGATGAAAAAATTTTTAGAGGACCACACCAAGAAAGCGCATGATATAATCAAAAATCAAAGTATACCAGCACAAAAGAAGACCACCACTATTCTGTCAATGGACCTGACTGGGGAAATCCATGTGACGACACCCACAACCTTTACTCTGCCAGAAGAAACAGAACAACCCATCTTCAACATTGGCAGCAAACGTCAAGGAAGCAAATCCAAAAAATCACAAAGAAACCCAAAGCAGCTGAAACCATCCAGCAACTTGACAACAGATGCCTCACGCCAAGTCCGACATGATTTAGAATGCGAGGTGGCAACCCTTTTCACCACAGTCACAACTTTATGCAACACAGTTCAGACTCTGACAATCTAACTCCAAGAGACCACCACTGCCCAACAAAGGCAAAACCCAGATACGTCACTCAAAATAAAGAAAATGGTGGAGGAAATCCTTAACCCAGTTTTCAAAGACTTATCAACCTCATCCACCAAGCCAACCAGACAGAGACAACCTGCCAAAACATCAAAAGCTACCCAACCTCAACCAAGCACTGAAAACACGACTATAAAAGCACCAATAGAGACCACTGCAAACACACCAACATCCAGTCAAGTTGTTGAAAGCAACCCAGCAAGTTCATCACATTCTCAAACCAGTTCAACTGCAAAAAGGCCGAACAGCTTACCTAAAGGAGGCGCCTTCCAACTGTCACAAGAACAGAAGAGTTAACAACAACAAACAATCAAAAAGACACCAACCTTGTGAGCTCCAAAGCATAACCCTGCAACAGTTCTTCTGCTGCCAAATGAAGCAATACCAAATGTCCTCCAGAAACTACAAAACATGAAGGAACCCAACCCCAGAACGCTAGGAGTGAAACTCAGGTGCCCTCCTAGTGACATGCAAAACCAACAATCAGGCAAACAAACTACATACGTGAAATCACCAAAGTTGCTAGCATCAATGAGAAGACAAGAGTCATCAAGCAACCAGAATCCAAAATTCACTCAATCCCAGAAGGTGTCACCATAGAAGAAATCACCCAACAGGTTTGACAACATTGAAATGGAAGCACAACTCTTCCAATACTAAAATACCAAATCCCTAGGACAGCAGTTTGCCGTTGTAAGAATAACACCAGAACGCCTGAAGAAAGCCTCACACACAAAGTCAATACACATTGGATGGATTAGATGCTAAATCAGCACCAAAGTACACATCACACACTGTCCTAAATGCGGCTTCCTAGGACACTCAGAGACCAAATGCAACCCAACAGAAAGATGGAATGGAAACTGAAAACTTGTCCAACACGCAGAACTGAGATACAGATCAAGGAGAAGAAGGATGCAAGGACTGCCTACCTCCACCACAACAGCAATCCGCCTCTTCCCCAGGAAAACAGACCATAAAACTGGCTCTAAACTCTGCCCAAAACTGCAAGCCTTCCAAAAGAAAACACTACCAATACAACCAAACACCAACAACACGGATATCAGAGTGTCCCAATCAAATAGAAACAACAATGGCTAAACAACCACTGAAACTGCTCTACCTCAATGCAAACAACTGCCAAGGTTCCACCATCAACAATGTAGCTCTCGCAGGAGAAAGAAACATGGACATACTAGAGAATCCCATGCCCCAGGCTGGAACATCATACCAAGTCAGTGACAGGACCTTCAACACACGCCAGTCCCAACCAATCACCCACATATATCAGCAACCAAAACAAAGAACAACCTGCTCATCTTTGCCTACTTCTACCCCAATGAGGACAACACACAGGTCTTACTGTTCTTACACAAGATGATTGTAAGAAGCACTCTCAACATTCTCCTGGCAGGAGACTTCAACTGCACAACCAACCTCATACCAGGCGAAATCACCAATATCCGTGGAGAAGAATTTGAAACCGTCATAACTGCCATAGGCTTCCGAATCCTCAATGACAGAACTCCAACCTGGCGACTCGGACACCTCCAGAGCATCAATGACTACAACTTTCAAGTGCTGACCAATGAAGACTCTCACTGTGATCACTTCCTCATTAGAGCAACCATCAACCTAGTAGCACAAAAGAAACTACCAATCTTCACAACAGATGGAACAATACTAATTGATGCCATATAAAATACCGAAATCGTCACCCCACAAGTCCAGTCAACTAAAGATATAGATAACTTTGTAAGCAACCAGACAACCACAATTCAGACAAAACGAACTACCTTGGTGGAAGCCCCACCTCTCCACCCTCAGAAGCTCACTTTGCCGCCTTGCGCGCCAAATTTCCAAATTCCGGTACACTGAGGACAACCAACTAGAATACAAAATCCTACTCCAAAGCAGGTCAGTAATACGTCATAACTTACTCCAAAGCAGGTCAGTAATACGTCATAACTTCCGCAAAGAGATGACCAAATGTAGATACGAGGCCTTTCGAGAAATGTGCACTCAAAGAAAACTATGGGGCAAACCTTTCCAACAAGCGAAAGCTGGCGAACGCACCACCACCCCATTGATGAAGAAAGAAGATGGCCGCATCTGCAGTACATCAGAAGAGAACACGGCAATTTTATTAAGGTCCAAGTTTCCCCCATGCAACAACACACTTGACACCTCCCAATACACAGGTGCCCTTGGCCTTCCTCCAGAGATCACAACAGAAGAAGTAACCGAGCTCGTAAGAGGACAGTTAATTTTTCATTGTATCCGGCCTGTGGGCCCCAAGTTGCCCATGCCTGCAAGTCTAAGCCTTTACTATGAATCCACTATACTGTACTTTAGATTGAGGAGCTCACGGGGTTTATTCGCGGTCTTAGCTTAGAATAAGTCTACTATACTAGAGGTTAAGCGGTTGGACTGAGTTTGACTATATTATTAGGATGAGTGTTTTCGTCGGAAATCGCACGGCGCCCGGTTTTGCCCCTCGTGAAGTTTTTTTCATCATTTCTAATTGCATTCTATCAGTTCATAACCGGTCTCACCCTTACATTCTAGGTAAAATGCGGCTACAATTTTTGCCCTGCTTATGGTTAATCAGTTGCGGATTCCTTCTTCACAAGGGTATGAAAAATCAAATACTTGAAATAACTCTTGCATCTTTTTGTGAGTTTTATTTTAATTCCTCTCACGTGTTTCCAAAGTAGCAGAAAAAGCCTCGTACTGGTAAAAATTTTTAACTAAAGAAGTTAGCAGTCATGGAGGAGTGCAAGAATGTAAGAAACTCGACCTCGATTTTGTTGATGGTAAATCGCTGTTGTGCTTGTCGGCAAATTAAATTCAGACAATTGAATAAACAGTTTTAGTTGGAATACTCTCGTATGGAAAAATTTTTTTTCCCCGAAAATCTGCAAGTATGATATGCGGTACAGTCTTCTAGCCCATACAAATATTTTCACCTTGAGACTTGGCAAAATGTCGCCTGCCGTACAAAATCGAATTGACGTAACGTATATTATCCAGAACAACGATTGGGAAAGTTGAATAATCTTTCCTCGATATTGAAATAGACTTTAACTGCGATCGTTTTCAAAGAATTGATACTAATTTTTAAGGAGGCACCCGAAAATCGAATCAGAATTTACCAACTCAGGCTGGTTTTTGAGATAATGAAGTTACGGCAATTTCACAGATCAAAATGTTGATGTAACTCTATTATCTGGAAAACCAGGTCAAGTTGGGAAAATATGTTTCGATTTTTTAATTCCTCGTAGAAAATCGAACCGGAAATTATCAAAATTTCATCAAGTTGATGCACTTCTTTTTTTATTTTATTTTCGAACTATTTGACTACTCTTCGAGTCATCAACTCGCGAGGAAATATTGTAGGTTGTTGGAGGAGTGGAAAGTTGTTGGTAGAGCGTATGTATTAAAGAGAGTTAGTAACTGTTTCTGCGTTGTAGCATAAAGCGGAGGATAAGGAGGAAGAGACGAAAAAAGTTGGTCGTTGGTTTTGTAGGGCTGGACATGGGCGTAAGTATTAAAGAGAGTTAGTAACTGTTTCTGCGTTGTAGCATAAAGCGGAGGATAAGGAGGAAGAGACGAAAAAAGTTGGTCGTTGGTTTTGTAGGGCTGGACATGGGCGTAAGTATTAAAGAGAGTTAGTAACTGTTTCTGCGTTGTAGCATAAAGCGGAGGATAAGGAGGAAGAGACGAAAAAAGTTGGTCGTTGGTTTTGTAGGGCTGGACATGGGAATAGGTGTTGTATTGTTAGGTCATCGGTAATATGAAGGGAAGATATTTAGTAGGAAGTGAGAATGAGTTAGTCGGGTATGGCCAATTCTGAGGAGGGAGAGAATGATTTCTTCATGACGGGAATTTCTGTTTGAGTAGGACCACGGCCTACTTTATACAAGGCCGTAATGCAGCGATGTCACCTTGTCGCACTCGAAAAGAAGTGGATACAGATTTACACGTACACGCTTATGGGGAAAAGTGAGAAAACACCAAAGTTTTGATTCGTACGCAATTAAAACGCTGTTTTTGAAAAAAATGAAGAGAATATAACTTGAAGAGCAAACAATTCTCTATTTTTGGAGCCCTATTTCAGTAAAATTGGTGCAGTAAAAGAGAAGTTATCATCGTTTTAAAATTAAAAATCGGATACGGGACGAAGTGCGGTACAGTTTCATCATCGTTACACCGCACCGATGAACGTGGACCGCCCCGAAACGTAACTGATAACAATCCACTGCGCGCTGTTGTCATTTTCAACATTACGGCCTTGTATAAAGTAGGCCGTGGGAGGACTGAGAGGTAGGTGAGCTTTTTATAAATTGGAGCTTGTTGTGCGGTAGCCGGTAGGAGAGTCTAAAGATGATACCGGACATTCAACGGTAATAGTTTTTCGGGTCGTATGACGGGGAAGAAGAAGGATCTGTAATTTTTGGTGAGGGGGGAGAGGTGGTTTCCTTGGCTGCAGGATCAACCTCGTCATTTCCAGGGATCCAGATGAAAGATATTGTTGTTTTGATAGGTGCAAGAGTCTTAAGAATAACGTGTACGCGTAAACCCAGGAATTTATCAGACGGGAGAGGATTGATGGTGAAGCCTTGAAGAGTTAGCGGATGAAGTGGTCTTATAGGGCGTCGGTGCTTTCGAAAGATGACAAGACCTGTTGTATCTGAAGAGAAACGAAATCCACGGTCGTGAAATACGCGGTCGGAAGTGAACTTTGAGTCAAGTTGCAATACTTTGATTGCTGACAACTCATGATAAGAGTGTTTGATACCAGCGCTGTGCGGACTAAATTGGATGACTGAGTGTTAGACTAACTGATGGGATAAGGCAACTACAATTGGAGATATAAAAGGGACTCCATGGGACTCCATCTTGTAAAAGACCAAGTCTCTTGCGAAATCTGCATTTCAGTCAGGGTGCAGAGAAAATAAGCGAGCCAGGGGGTTAATATTCACGCTTCATTCAAAAACTCATTGGTATGAAATTAGACATCTCGTTTGCATTGTAGTGTGAATTAAGAGCTTCTTTTATTAAATTATAGGTTTAAAAGTGATCCAGTAAACATCCAACAAATGGTGATGCCGATGCCGTGTTGAATAATTTGGTTCAGGAGAAACAGTTTATTAATTACATCATAGAGCAGAATTAGTATAAGAAAATTACAGAGATTTTCAAGAGAGGCGAACCTCTGCACAAAAGATAATTTGAAGGGAAAAAATCGTTATATATATATATAATTGGTTTACAATCAAAAAATTCTGCTTCTCCGAAATTTGCTGATGATTTGGGTTGAGACTCGAATTGTGAGACTGAATTTTCATCCTGCTGTAAAAATGAAAAATTATGCAGTTGTGTTACCGTACTGTAATATCATTTGTATCATTCACTATAGGACAGTCCAGTTCATCTATTTTGTGTGAGAATTTTTTCAAAGGGTTCAATTGCTAATAAAGAAGTCAAAGAATTGCTCTTGTGATAGAGGAATTGATCTTAGTGCGATAAGATAAATTATAATCTGTCCAGCAATTGTGTGTTTTAATCGGTGTTATATAGTCTTCGAAAAAAGTACTTCCCCAGGTTGAACTCATCTCCATGTTTTCATCATTACGGGCCAAAGGAAAATTATTATCATGGAAAGTCTGGATGGGTCACGTACTTAATTAGTTTCATTATAGGTAACCTCTCCCTCCGTAGGACTGCCTTAAAAAATTACAGGCCCACTAGAGAAGGAGGGCTGTTGGTAAATGAGGGGATCTAAATTTTTCGCTTGAAATTTTTATTTACCAACAACCCTAATTCTCTAATATTACCTCCCGCACATAAAACTCGCGTCTATCATTACACGTATGTACATTTCCATATTTTTATTCTTTTTGTAATTAATCTGCTCCCTCGGGTTCAACTAACGTTATGTTACTATTTTATTATTCCACTTTATCTCGCTATTGATTACAAGTCAGCATCTTTACGCGTTTATAATTTCGCTGATCGTTTTTTCCCCTGAATCTGTGATATTTTTCTCCTCCCTTTTACCATTAATTTAGGACTAAAAAAAAAAAACATCTAATTACCATTTAGCTAGTGCTGTAACTTCCATTGCCATCGATTTTGATGCGTTTTGTATCATTCGAACCATTGACGACGATGTGTCTATCACCACCACTATCATCATCTCTGAAAAATTGAAGGGATGCATTAGGCAACTGTACATCAATTCTTGTATTGAAATTTTCTATCTTTATTTCATTCAAATTTTTGGATTACGCCTTTTTTTTTTTCTATTGAATGGGCTCAAATTTATGATTGCTTTTAACGAGTATAAGTACATTAATGGAGATTATGGGTGCGTAACAGAAATTGGGTGAGCTCTGAGCATGTTACAGAGACTGCCAACTTGGATGAACGGTAGAAGAATCAGTATGCACTTGACATACTTATTAGAAAAGCGCCATCTTCAACCTGGTTCAACTGTCTACAAAATTCACAAAAACGCAATTGGTCTCCAGGGAAAGTGGTATTTATAAAATATTTTGATACATTTGTTATACCGAATTAGAAATACTCACTCACCAAAACGTCTTATGATTTCATTTTCTATCTTAATTATCATAAAACATAAACGTATACTTACTGGGCAATCACGAACGTGATTAAAACACTCGCGATGAGGAGCAACAAGAACGAATATAATTTGAATGACATCATGCTGTCAAATAAAAACAATTCAAATTTAGTCTAGTCCAAGTCAATTAATATGAATTTACAAATTCATAATGGACTAAGAACGACACACAGGTTACGATAATTTAGAGGTACATTTAACCAATCCAATTTTATGAAGATCTTAAAATTCACAAAACTATTTGGAGCTTCCCACTTACTTACGTGTTCTCCAAAAACGAGGTAAAATTTCAGGTACCTACCTAAGTACGTTTGAGAACGAACATTTTTCTAAATTCCGCTGAATAAGTATACGGTACATTTTATATCAATAAGAAAAATCATAAATGTTACCTTACCTCAGGCCTATTCAATTAGCGGCCCGCGGAGCCTTTTCGAGTGGCCCGCGAGCTATATCAAAGGAGAATAAAAATACATAAAAAAGCAAAAAAATACGTATTTTTATTTTCTCTTTCTTTACTTGTGGCCCGCGCAACTCTCGAACCTCAAAAAGTGGCCCTCGATAAAAACTAATTGAATAGGCCTGCCTTACCTTATTCACAAAAAAAAATTGTTTGTAGCTTCTTACATGCTTTCATGACAAAAACTAAAATTTCAAGTCGAAAAAAAAAATGGAAATTTTAATTTTAAAATTGTACTTTTGGATTTTTTTTTTTTAATGGAAAAAAGATAAATTAGTTTCCTGTGAAAAATAATAAGCGAATAAAGTTATTTTGGGTCCGAAAATTCTCTAGTGAGCTGAACTAAAAACTTCAGCAGAACGAATTTCAATGAATAAGGAGTTTTGGTGCGAATTAGGGAAAAAATAATAATGATAATAAATGAACATTTTTCTTGTGCGCGTTCATAAAACTTTTAGACAAAATTGGGGCATCAGAATTTATTTAAAGTGTACAGCTGTTTCTTCCTTGAACCCCTTTTCAGTGCGAATTAATAACAAAATTTAACTGTAAAGATATGACATTGAAAAAAAATTAATTGATAAGTACTTGGTAGAAAAGCTATTATGATTGTTAAATTGACTGTGTGGGGGGAAAAATGGTAATAAGGTTCATACGAAAAATGAATAAGTAGCTAATATAAAAAATATATATATATATTTTAATTATATTTACGAGCTATGCGACTGCACCTGTGGGTCATCAGCTCGATGGAACTTAGAGGAAGGTACGTAGAATTAAAGTGATCTTTATGCAATGATGGACAGAGTACAAAATAACTTCATGTTTGCGAAATGAGGAGCCGAATGAAGAAATTCCCGCGAGAAGTCATTCTTTACCAGTTTGCACGAGTTTTATACAGGGCTTTTCACAATAAATGCGTGTGAAGAACAGCAAAGTATTGTAAAAAGGCTACGTCTTTTCTCTGTAAAAATCTCGTTTTCGAAATAGTTTCGCCACAAAAAAAATTCATCATCCTGTAAGGAAATAAGAAGCGAACTATTTCGATTCAGAAAATTCAATCTGAGTTGAAATAAAAACTTCATAGGTAAGAATTGGAATCACAAAATCTTTTCGAAAACGGCGTTTTGACGTAGTAGCAACGCGAAGCAAGCCGAACGAGTCTCTCTTGCTGCTCGCTCCTTGTTTTATCTTGGAAGATATTTTTGAATGCTACAAAAGAACGCTTGAAAGGACGTTTGCAAGTCCTAGGACCTGAAAATCTCCTAAAAACAGTAGCATGTATTCTAAAAAAGAAAATTCTTGGTTTGGAGAATTTGGTCTTTCGGTGAGAATCGATTGAAAATTCAAGAATTTTATCTAACAAACCTGCTTGAACAAAATAGGTAGGTAATGAAAGTCACCAGCAAAACACAGCATATGTGTCCAGAAAAGAGAGAAAAAAATTTAGGATTTGTCAAAAAATCAACGATACATATAACCTAAGTAATCCATTCTATTGATATCATATTATAAGATTGAAAAATTCCTATTTTTAAAATTTGTGTTATACAAAATTATCAAATACCTATAATAATTTTCGCACTCTTCCACATTTTACAATTTCTTTCTTGAGGAAGACGTAGTGCGTTTAAAGAGGCGTAAAAATTGGAAAAAGTGAAATAAGGCCAAAGAGGTTTTTTGTTCATGAGAACTCATTTTCTCTGAAAACCCTCCTCTTTTTTTTCATTTTACTATACGAAGTGGAAAAGCACCCTTGCATTTTCGTTTCATAATGCGAAACAAAAGCGCAAAAGATAGATACGGAATTCTCTGTAAAATTTTATTTCGCATAATATTTAGTAAGTTGCTACGTAAAGATGCACTGAATTTAATTACTCATAAAATTTGTATTTCTTCAAAATTATTCGCTCAGTGATATTAAAAAATAAATTTTTTCTATTTTTTGGAAAATTTCGAAAAAAAACTATAGTAGGTAAGTAAAAATAAGAAAAACGAAAAAATGTACTGTACTCACATCGTCCAAAAAAAATGAACACCTAATCGAGATGAACGAAATAAATTAGTGATTCGATAATTGAGGAAAAGAAAGAAAGATCGACTTTCAACAATAGTAGAACGAAACTAAACGATGAGAGAACAACTGAGAGAATTGTGCACAATGGGGCCGCTTTTATAGTCGTTTTTTTATTTTCAGAATAAATCGTTTATATTTGAAACAACGAAGCACATTTATACATTCGAAAGTCAATATTGTTCAGTCTCGTTTCTCAAACAATCAGAATAAAAAGTAGTCAACACCTTCGTCGCCTTGGAATCACATTTTAGGATTAATGTCGAAGCTGATTCAAATAATATTTAGAAGAGTCTTCTTTTAACTCAGATAAATCAGATGTATTTTTCAACTTATAGACTTCCAAATTCGCTATATCCTCACCACGTTAGCAGTAAGTTATAGCAGACTTGAAGAAAGACGTTACCTACCACTAAGATGACGTTTGAATGATTCAATATTATCTGGGTCGCAACTAGGTAGTTTTCTGATACAGATTACAGATAAAATTTGAAAATATGGTTCAAATTTAGGTTCAAACATTTTTTTCCCCAATACTGAGAGTGAGGACAAGAATAAGAAAAAGTTATCTTATGATATGTAAGAAATTTCACTTCTGAGTTCTAGCGCAACATTTGAAAATTTGGGTGAGGGGCTTAAGTAAGTAGTGTTACAGTAAAACCTCCCTTAACGGCCACCTCTGAAAAGCGGTCACCTCCAAATAACGGTCAAAATCCTCGGTCCCTTCGAGTGTTATGGGGAAAATACATTAGACCTCTAAATAGCGGCCCCTCTCAATAGCGGTCACATTTAGAAGGAAAAAGTAGTATTTTGACGAAAATTGGTAGTCGGAAGGAGTGAATATTCTAGTCAATACATTGTATGTACTGTAGTACACACTTCGACAAGTAAGAAAACTTATGGAAGAAAATGAAAAATCATTCTTATCGAGTTTTACCTCAGTTTTTATTCTCCTCTGTAATAAGACATCGCATTTTATGCGTCTAATCACGAGTTTGAAACGTAATTACCTCTCATTAAGCAAAAAAGTCAAAATTGTACAATTAGTACCTACCATATTAATTCACATTTAATGTACGCCTATATTGATTTTCATGAATATTGATTTTTTTTAGCTTTCCTGGGCTTTTCTCGAAATAGCGGCCACCTCCGAATAACGGCCAATTTGCTCGGTCCCTTGGGTGACCGTTACTGAGAGGTTTTACTATTAAACTTTTCTTCGAGCTTACGGTACATTTTGATTAAACTAGAAAATCAAATAATTACAATTTCCGTATAACTTTATTAAAATTTGCTGAACGCTTTCGGCTTACGCCATCATCATGAGCAATTATAAACTGAACTAACCGTCTATCATGGCTAAGTTGCAGACCTCAATGACCAAAAAATGGTTGGGATTGGAAATGAAACGATGGTATGGTCGCCTTAATTGTACCACCAAACTCTGCTACAATGCTCACCTTCGCCTAGCCTCCGCCTTGGACCCTGAGGAGCTTGACCATTTCCTCCTCACGCTATGTTCGGCCTCCGAAGACCTCTATGAAGAACTCAAATCCAAAAAGGAGGAAAAGCTACAACGTTTCAGATCTCACAAGAAGAACAACACGAGAACTACTCTTCAACAAGAAAGCTCCGTACCGCATTCCTTCTTTACCCGACTGGTGAATTTCTCCAGTGCCACTTTTTCGGAAGATGAAATTGCGATGCTGGAAAAAGGACAAAAGTTTTCCTTACCTCCTACCTCTGCATCCCCGGCCAAGGAGATGATCGTAGTCGAGCTCGCCTCAAAACTACAGTACAGTTCTCCGGAAATGGTGTCCAATTTAGCGGAAAAAATTCACTCCAATCCGATTCCATTACTTAAGAAAGCCGACCGAAACACCCTTCTTTCCCTCCGAAAGAAGATAAGAACCCAAGACCTAGTGATAACTAAGGCGGATAAAGGGAGTACAGTCGTCATCCTTGACCGAAGTGACTACAACCAACGGATGACGGAGTGCCTCGACTCCATTAACGCAGTGTGCAATCCGGATTTCAACTTCGACGCCTACAACCGTAAAATCCGTAAAGGCATTAACGGAGGTAAGCACCTACTTGATAAGGAGCCCCTTAAGAAGTCCCTCTTGGTGCCTAATCCATCCCCCCTCGGATTTATGGTTTTCCAAAACTCCATAAAGAGGGTAACCCCATGCGCCCAGTAGTGTCAAGCATTTCGTCCCCCACTTACCCGTTGTCCAGATACCTGGACAAATGGTTCAAGCACAACACAGGCTTCCAATCCCCTCTTTCAATAACAAATTCGGCTGAACTTGCGACACAACTGATGATGGAATAACACCCGAAAGTACTTTTGTAAAAGCAACTATTAAAGTAGAATTGTACATTTGAAAAGACTTCTTCAATTTTATACGCTCTACTTACAACTTTTTTCACTCAATATGAGTTTCAATAATAACGCACCAGACATGGTTCACGAGGTTTTTAAGTTTCTGAAAGTTGCGACACAACTGATGATGGGATAACACCCGAAAGTACTTTTGTAAAAGCAACTATTAAAGTAGAATTGTACATTTGAAAAGACTTCTTCGGCTGAACTTTTTGAAGTTTTAGCCCAGAATCCCCCTCCGCCAGGAAGCATTTTCATTTCGTTTGATGTTAAAGGCCTTTTCCCTCATGTTCCACATGAACCTACCTTGGAGCGCATGGAAGAAATTCTTAAAGAATCCAATGTCCCTGTTGACTTCGTTAACGAATATATAAAGCTTTTAAAGTTTTGCTTACACCCGAATATATGCCAGTTTAAGGACGCAATCTACTGCCTCCCGGATGGCATAGGTATCCCCATTGGATCACCACTAGGGTTTCTATTCTCCGAAGTGTTTATGGAGAGGCTTGAATCCGAGATATTCGATTCCGACAACCCCCTCATACCCCACGTGGCCCTTTGGCGCCGATATGTGGACGATGTTCTATGCGTTTGGCAGGGCCCCATCGGCCTTATCAACGAATTCCTCAACTCCCTCAACAGCCTCTATCCCTCTATCGACTTTACTGTGGAAATTGGTGGTAATCAGATTAACTTTTTTGATCTCCATATTGAACATGCCGCTGGGATTTGTTCTTATGGGATCTACCGAAAACCCACCACCACTGAAATCACAGTACATGGAACATCCTACTGCCCCCTCCCTCATAGGTTGGGCGCTTACCATTACTTCATTAATAGACTGGTTTCAATTCCCCTAACGCCCCAAGCCTTCAAAAATGAGGTTGACGTTATCAAATTTCTAGCCCAAAAGGACAACATTAACGTTGATATCGGTGGGATGATAAGGAAGAAGCTTCTAAAGAACATCCTCGGTCGTGCTTCGACCTTACACGACCCAACAACGAGCATCAAAAGGACTAAGATAGTCCCTCTTCCGTACCTCCCCCCACTCACCGATATTTTGGCTAGCCTCCTCAGGGCAAACAGCCTGAAGCCAGTCTTCTACCCTTACCTCCAAGTTGGTAGGTTATTGTCTAATGGGAAAGACAGTCTCCCTTCCTTATCAAAATGCGGTGTCTACCTCCTAGAATGCAGAGTAGATTGCCCGGCAGTCTACATCGGAGAATGCGGGAGATCCTTCCGAACTCGCTTTACGGACCACGTCGATGCCTACGATAATGAGAACCCCCTGAAGTCGACGTTTGCGCGCCATCTATTAGAAGAAAATCATTTAGCTAAAGGGGAGAAGGTGCTGCATGTCGAGAAAAAGAAAATTCGAAAGAAGGCTCTTGAATCCGCCGAGATAGCGAAGTATGACGCATGCCACCGCTTTGACGTGTTAAATCGTGTGAAGAATGAGGATTTAATCATTTCAAAGTTTTCATGACATCACCGCATTATACAACTACCGACTTGTAAGTTGTCGGCGAACCTCTGCCGCGATCAAGATGAAACGTACCTTTGTAGTTTAGTTCAGTTTATAATTGCTCATGATGATGGCGTAAGCCGAAAGCGTTCAGCAAATTTTAATAAAGTTATACGGAAATTGTAATTATTTGATTTTCTAGTTTAATTAAGTAAGTAGATTTGAAAACTCATTCTTTTCTATCACTCTCCTATATTAAACAAAAGTGATCAAAAAAATGATTCTATATTTATAAGGAAGGAAATTAAAATTTTCCTGGAGAATGAAAACTTCAAAAATTTTATCTTCTTCTTCCTTTTGATAATATCAATTGCTGCTTATTCTTTGTAAGTTCATACCTACACAAAAAGAAAATATGTACATTACTCATTGAATATTTTTAGGCCGGTAGCCATCTAGGTCCTTAAAGTAGATATGCCCATGAGGCCTGTGGTGTCGTTCATTTCATCTCCTACCTACTCTCCAGCTAAATTTCTGGATCGATGTTTCAAATCCCGCGTCGAATTCGAGTCTCCCTACTCTGTCAGGAATTTGTCCACCTTGGCCAATAGCCTAAAAAATGTGCTTCTCTTTGCCGACACGATCTTTTGTTCTTTCGATGTTGTAGGCCTCTTTCCTAACATTCCTAAGGCTGTCACTATGCAGCGGATGGGTGAACTCCTAGTGAATCTCAATACTCCTCACGAAGAGTTGAGAGAATTTTTTGATCTTTTGATGTTGTGTTGGATTCCTAATTTTTGCAAGTTTAATGGTAAATTTTAGGAGTTTTCAGAGGAGGATGGGTATTCGTATAGGTTCGCCTTTAGGTTCCCTCATCTCTGAGGTGTTCATGTCCAAGTTCGAATCCGACCTCTTTTCTTCTGGCCATCATCTTTCGAATAACATTTTTTACTGGCGCAGGTATGTAGATGACGTGCTATGTACGTGGACTGGTCCTCGAGAGCTCTGCTTGGAGTTTCTCACGTATCTTGATAAGCTATACCCTTCCGCGAAGTTCACTGTAGAAGTGGGAGGCGCCTACATTAACTTTTTGGATCTTACTGTCTCTGTAAAAGACGGGGTCCACGAGTTTGGAGTGTATAGAAAAGATACGTCGACCGATGTTTTAGTCCACGGGTCGTCATTCTGCTCTGTTGCCCATAAACATGCTGCTTTTAATAGTTTAGTTCATAGACTTATTGATATTCCTTTGAGCCGTACTGCCTTCAGTATAAGGAGTTACTCACCTTAAAATATTTGGCTAGAGTTAATGATACTCACTTGGATATTGACGCTTTGGTGCGTAAGAAAGTTACTAGGAAATGCCTTGACGCTATTTCCTTCCTCCCCCGTACTATCAGCGGTGAATGATTTCATTGAATTAGACTTCCATTTTTGGGGAAGTTCTCTCTTCAATTAGGCCGGGCCTTTCGCCCTTCTGGATTTCAACCTGCGTTTTACCACCCAATCACTGTTAAAGGGTTAATGGTTTGGTTGAAAGATCGAATTGCTGAAGATGAGAAGAGTGGAGTGTACATAGGTTTGAATGTAATGATTGTAGGAGCGTTTATATCGGAGAGATCAGTCGCCAGCTCAAGATTAGGGTCGATGAGCACAAGGAATCTCTGCCTCTATCAAGTTAACACTACTTCTTATATATACTTAATTGAATATTATGGAAAAAACTTTTTTTTTATGTAGAAGAAAATAGTACTTACTTGAGGTTTGAACATCTTTAATTAGACTACCGTATCTGTGCTCAAACTCAACAAAAACGTATAAATCATTCAACTCGAACAAAATACACTACTATCAACTATCACCAAAATATCGCTCTGATGAAGTGGACCATTTTAGCGATATCCTGCAGTACAAGATCTTCAAAAATAGGATACACACAAGTAAGATTAATGTGGCGTAGCCTAGGTGTAGACGCAAGTCTCTACAACCGTAAGTTTGCGGCTATTGTTACATTAGGCAGTTTTTCACTGTATGTGATTTTTTAAATTTATTTTTTCTATTTTTAGCAACGCTGCCTTTAGGGCTATGAGCTTGGCTAAATTGTATTGAGATGCGTGATAGTAAGTTAGTTTGAAGGAGAAAGTTGAATATGTTAGGGATGGGGGGATCAGTCGTCCGATAGCGCCTCTTTGTAATTGTGAGGGACGGTTAAGGATTTTTTTTTTTTTTTTGATTTTGTTGGTGGTTTCAATGATGGTACGAGACATTATAATCAAAAGAAAAGAAACAGAGTTAAAGATGCGAGCTCGTATGAAAGGATAGACAGGAAAAGAAGAATTTTTAATACGAAAAGATTTACAAACAATCAATTATCATACAAAATTCATCACAGAGACCTGTATCGTAAGGCCTTTTGAACAGACGTTCATCATCGGATTAAAGCTTTGCGAGAACATCGCGTCAACAACAGGTGTAATCGGCTACGCGTCGGTACTTTACACGTCGGTGCAGGTGTAAGAAGGAGCCGCAGAAAAGATTTTGGCGATGACCTCATCTTCGTTGAGAACTCTATTTACGAGCTGGTATGCGTGATGATGTTTCATCTTCTCAATTTCGACAGATTTGAGCGCGAGACGACTGCGTTTATTGGCTTCAATGTGAAGAATGGTTTCATCTTCGCCAGTGTTGGACTCTTCCAGTAAGTGCCTAGTGAATGTAAATTTGATGAAGTTCTTCTTCTCATAGGCGCTTACATGGTCGCTATCCTTGTGTAGAAGGATCTCCCAGTTTCGCCAACATAAACCACAGGACAATCACGGCACCTCAGCATGTACACCCCTTTCTTAGATAAGGAGGGGGACGAATCTTTCCCATAAGAGAGTAGCCTTCCGAGTTTGGTTAAAGGATAGAAGATGGGGGTCCTAATTAGTGGTCCGCAAAACGTCACCGATTTTACAGGTAAGACTAGAAAGAAAAGGAAGGATGATGAAGTTTTTCTTCCTCGATCTGGGAGGGGGCGTGGTCATCCTCTGCAGGGCGATGGTGAAAAGAATTAGCAACGACCAGACGGAAGCCAAGGACGAGGCGAGCTTGAGTGGAGTTTACAAGCTCAGTTGTGACCAGTGCGAGGGCATATACATTGGTGAGACTGGGAGGAAGTTTGAGATCAGGAAAAAGGAGCACGAAAAGTCAAAGGAGAAAGAAAATGGCAAATCACTGTTTGGCAAACACTGTAATGAGGAACACCACAATGGAGATGGGATATTTGAAATCATACGTGTAGAGAATCGCTTGAAAAGAAGAAAACTCTGGGAGCAAATGCAGATTGCAAAAGCCAAGAGGAAGAAAGTCTTCCTCTTGAACAATGTAGTCACATTCGACAGCGAAAAATTATTCGGCCTGGTGATTGGACGAGAGAAGAAGAACAGAGTTGACCAATAAGATGGCAGGAAACCAGTTAACCATTAGGAACACCGTATTTAGCTTTAGAATGAGGACCAATCACTAAGCACTAAGCAGCATGTTTTAGCCAATAAGAACGCATTACCTAAATAGTGTAAGAATAAGTCTCTGAGTGAACCAATCACAGCACAGCATTGTTACAGCCAATAAGATCACAGTGTTATAATATAAAAACTCTTGTTTAAGGCCTTTTCTTCAGTTGCGACACAACTGATGATGGGATAACACCCGAAAGTACTTTTGTAAAAGCAACTATTAAAGTAGAATTGTACATTTGAAAAGACTTTTTCATCAACATCAACATTAAGATAATTCACCAAGGCCAAGTGTTTCAGAATAGAAATTTCTCTATCTCGACCTTGGAGAAGTTAAACGGCGGATGTGGGAATTAGGAGTCGCAATCTTATGGGGGTAAGGGCAATAGGAAGAACCACCAACAACTGGGCCAACTTATGGGTGAAGATGGATCCACTCAATACCTCAGATATATAGAAGAAATGACTTTAGGGGGTATTGGATTTCTTGGCGAAGGCAAAAATATGAAGATCATATTCCATGTCTTTCCAAAATTTTGCCCAATCAGATAATGTTGTGGATAATGCGAGATAGAAATATCTGAGAGTTCCCGTTTAAGAGATCATTGAAGTGTCTTTTATGACATAAGTAGGTCTACTTTGGAATATTTCTGGCTAATGAGTTAAGGGGGGCTCACTCGCTCCGCTTGTTCGCCCCGATTCTTGGTCTAGTATAAGTCTGCTTTAGTACATTTTAGATGTTGTAAGTGGACCAGAATTGACAACTAATGACGTCACAAGCTGATAGGTAATAGCTACATAATGGCTCTCGGAGTTTTCTTAGCCCAGTATAAATCTAGCCTACGCCTTTTCATTATATTATTAGGATAAGCTAGAAACTGAAGAGGGGGGGGGGGGGCATCGTAGATTTAAGAATCGCTCCTGGGAAAATTTTCTCGAAATTTTTCTGAATCCCTTTCGTGGGAGGGGGGGCTTGGACTCAAATTCGGACTCGCAGATTTGAGAATCACTGCCAAAGGGAAAAATTCTCATAAGGCTGAGCCCAGAGCAAAGACATGAAACATGTCAATAAGAAACTCACCTTCCGAGAAGAAATTCGCGAAAAGAAACTTGAGAAGCTGTCGTCTTTAGAGAAGAAGAAGGACTTGGCAATAATCCAACCATCGGTTGATGATAACCATGTCTTTTACGATCGCTTAGTGAATAATTCCTCCACCCTCCTTTTCGAACATGAAGAAAACCTACTCCAGTGTGGGTTCAAGCATTCCCTCCCTCCGCTTTCTGAGAGGAATGTGTTGGGAAGATTGGCTGCTGACATGGCACCATCAAAACCACCCCTCTCTAGACTAGTGAATCCTAAAAGCTATTGGCTTGAAGTTTTCTAAAGCAGACTTATACCAGATCAAGGAAGGAGCTTTCCAAAAGCTATTATCGTGAAATATTTTAAACTGGACCTATACTAGGTCCGCGAGTAAGCTTCCCAAAAGCTACTAGCTACTGAGAAAGACATGAAACATGGTCTTCATTCATTTAGCGATGCTAGAAATTATGAGTATTATACTAGACCTATACTAGGAATTCTAGCTTTCCTCTTTGTAGGTTGTAGGTATTAAACTAGGCGTATAATGCGGATTAGTAGGTATCGGTTTAAATGACAAGAATGAAATCTTTCACTGTCACAAATTTTCTCATTAACATTCCAAGTTCGAACTCTCTAGGCCGAGGATGGGGAAAAAGGTATCTGTATGAACTTGAAAACTATCATACAACGACGCTCTTTAAAATTTCCTCTAATTCCAATAGCATCGCTGTTTGTTTCGAAGCCCTCTAAAGCCCGTTTCCTCAGTCATTATCTTTCTCGTCAAGAATAATCGTCAACTTTGTTGCTTTATTTTCTTGAGTTTTCAGAAAGACGACCAGCAGAGAAAATTTTTGAACAGACATCCCAATGTCGCTTGTTTTTCTTCTAGAATAAACATGCTACACTCGTGAGTCGTGCTGGCGCCCTTGTATAGGTTTGCACAAATGATACTCTCATATGTTGACAAATTTCTTTCCTTGATCAACGTTCTTTCTATTTCAACTTTTTTCTTTTAAAATTCATCGTGTATTCGAAATTTACTTCTATCTTACTTTGAGGACGAGGGAGTGAGGGAAATAGAAGTTCTTACAGGTTCATGATGATGTAGGCCTACACGTATCTACAATATAGGCTCGACCCTGTTTACACAATTTTTTCACTTCATTCTGTCGAAATGGATGCGAAATCTCGAAATATAAGCTCTGATCTGGGTTAAAAAAAAGTTTCTATCGCGATGAAATCAAGACTTATGCGAATTAAATTACAAAATAACACGACAAAATATGATCACGAAAACGAACGAATTACAAATACTCATTGTAACGTTCAAATTTATTACGAATAACAAAATTTTCCAAGAATTCTCTTCAATATCTGGAAGAATATTGTTATGACATGACCTGATTTTTAAAATTGGTGGAGAAGTAATAATAAGACGAACGATTGAAATTCAGTGAATTTGAAAATTTTGAGGTGCCCAAATTACTTGTACGCATTTCTGCATTTGGTTCTCACACACACGCACTCCTACGTTTTGATCATGCCAAAGATCCTCATTTTACGTTGATATGTAGAGACGTCAGTTTTATCATGTACGAAAGCAGAGTATTGCACTGTCGTACAAAGTTAGATGGGCGTATATGCAAATAATGGATACGAGAAAAGAGGTTATGAGTAAGATCTGAACATGGCCTCTTCTTCTCGTATTCATTATTCACATAATATACGTCCGTTAATTTTGTACGGCAGTGCAGCCGAATATGGTTTTCAGCTTTCGGCTTTTGGCTTTTGGCTTTCTCAAAAAATCGGCCGATTTGATTTAGCTGATTTTCAGTTTAATTCAGCTGATTTTGGGCTGATCAACGTCATGCAAGACTGAGTGTAAAGAAGGAACGATCAGGAGAATTGATGTATTGTGGAAGATACCTATTCTCCAGCTTGTTTTCTTGCTGCGTATTGACTGAATGGATGACTTCGCGAATTCAATACTGAACCGATGTATATGTCGTAGGCGATTTGGAAAATTTCGCCGTTTACAATCTGCCTAAGGCGGATTGTAAACTGCCGGCAGTATGGGAAAATGATTGAAAATTTTCCAATCTGCCTGATTTTTTCTAGGCAGATTGTAATCCGCCCAAGCTCTGTTAGCCAGTTTGTGAAATATATCTTACGCAGTTCAATTAGCCTAACTTTAGTCCGGCTAATTAAAAAGAGACTAAGTTTCTGCAGGCAAATGCTGTTCAATGTATCAATTGTCGCCTACAGAAGCGATAGTCCATGGCTTTCGCACAACATTTGTGCAGTTCCTGACATACTTCGTCATTCGTTCATTAAATAACTCCTATTTATGCACAAATACTACCTACGTTAGCATATGACCTAAGCTTATGAGAACTGAGGAGAAGGGGACAACAGATGTCAACCAATGTACCTTCATGTCGCTAATTTCATCAGCGGAATAAGTTGTGAACGTTAGTTTCCATCTCATTTTCCATGATATACTCGTCCAAAACGAAAAACGATGCACCGAAATGATACACCGCGCTTGAATACTTTCAAGTAGGAACTGCAATATATTGTAGAACACAGTACGCCAATCTAGCATTCACGGGCCGCGTTCCAGCTGAGATGTGTAGCGTCGACCCCATGATAAGGATGAGTTCATAAGTTGCAGTGCTTCTTTGGAAGCTGTTTTGATGCCGTAGTTCTCGCTACCTATACGTTGTACATTAGAGCTGGATTAAAATTTTCAATTTGAGAAACACTTCTTTGAACGTGATAATTTGTGGATCGTTCTTTTTCTCAATTGAATCTGCCTGCAGACACTAAGTCTCTTTGTAATCAGCCGGACTAAAATTGGGCTAATTGAACTGCGTACGGTATATTTCACAAACTGCCTAAGAGAGCTTGGACGGATTACAATCTGCCTAGAAAAAATCAGGCAGATTGGAAAATTTTCAATCATTTTCCCATACTGCCGGCAGTTTACAATCCGCCTTAGGCAGATTGTAAACGGCGAAATTTTCCAAATCGCCTACGACATATACATGACTGTGACTCTGCTGGAAATGAGAGGTCTCAGGCTCTTGATTTCCGATTCATGCGTTGGTTTGTTCGTGCGCAACAAGTCCCTTTGCTCTCAAAAAACTTGATATACCTTGAAAGCCTTCAGAGAACCTAGCATGAGTCTTGTGACGCTGGGTTGGGTGCTGTTCTTAACTTGGTAAATGAATAGTATCGTATTGTATGTCAGGTTGAATGCTTAGATTATTAATCAGATGGGCACCAGGGGTTCACTTCTTCCGCACGTTCGCCCAATTTCTAAGCTAGGCATGGGCCACCTTTTTCTTTCCGCGAGCCACATTGCAAAGTTGGTATGCAGGTCCGGGCCGGATACGGAAAACGCTTCAGTAAAAGTTCATTTTTCAATGTATCCGGCCCGCGGGCCGTAGGTTGCCCTTACCTGCTCTTAGCCTTTGGTAGGAATCCACTATACTGTATTTTAGATTGAGTTGCTCACGGGAATTATTCGCGTTCTTGGATTAATAAATTAGACATTGATTTCTTTGATGGTAAATCGATGTTGTGTTTCTCGGCAAATAAAGTTCAGACAATTGAATAAACAGTTTTAGTTGGAATACTATCGCATGTAAAAATCTTTCTTCGAAAATCTGAAAATATGAATGCGGTACAGTCTACTAGTCATTACAAATATTTTCATCATGAGACCTGGCAAAATGTCGCCTACCATACAAAAATGAATGACGTGACGTATATCCAGACCGACGATCGGGAAAATTAAAGAATCTTTCTTCGATAGTAAAATAGACTTCAATTGCGATTATTTTCAAATAATTGATACTAATTTTCAAGGAGGAACCCAAAAATCGAATCAGATTTTCTCAACTCGGGCTGGTTTTCGAGATAATGGAGTTACTTCAATTTTACAGATCAAAATTTTGACGTATCTATAATATTATCTCGAAAACCAGGTCAAGTTAGGAAAATCTGATTCGATTTTTGGATTTCTCGTAGAAAATATTGAGCCGGAAATTATCAAAATTTCATCAAGTTATAATGCACTTCTTGTTTTATTTTATTTTCGAACTATTTGACTACTCTTCTTTGGGTCATCAGCTCGCAAAGAAGTATTGTAGGTTTTTGGAGGAATGGAAAGTTGTAGGTAGAGCAAAAGTATCGAAGAGAGTTAGTAACTGTTTCTGAGTTGTAGCATAAGGCGGAAGATAAGGAGGAAGAGACGTTAAAAGTTGGTCGTTGGTTTTGTAAGGCTATCCGTAAGCGATGGGGGAAGATATTTCGTAGGAGGCGAGAATGATTTAGTCGGGTGTGGCCAAATCTGAGGAGGGAGAAAATGATGTTATCATGACGGGAATTTCTGTTTGAGGAGGACCGAGAGGTAGGGGAGCTTTTCATACAACTTGTTGTGCGGTAGGAGAGTCTGAAGATGATATCAGGCATTCAAGGGTAATAGTTTTTCAGGTCGTATGACGAAGACGAAGATGGATCGGTAATTTTTGGTGGGAAGGGGGGGCTTCCTTGGCTGCACGGTCAAGCTCGTCATGTCTGGGTTGTTTTGATGGAAGCAAGAGTTTCAAGAATAACGTGTAGGCGTGAACCCAGGAATTTTATAAGAGGAGAGAATGTTGATTGTGAAGCCTTGAAGAGTTAGCGGCTGAAGTGGGGTTATAGGGCGTCGGTGTTTTCGAAAGATGACAAGACCTGTTTTATCTGAAGAGAAACAATATGTCTGAAGTGAACATTGCGTCAAGTTGCAGTACCTACTTTGATTGCTGATAACTCATGAGAAGAGTATTCGATACTGGCGCTGTATAGGCTGGGCTGAATTGGATGACCAAATGTTGGACCAACTAATGAGGTTAGACAACTATAATTGGAGACAAAAAAGGGACTCCATAAGACGCCATCTTGTTAATGACCAAGTCTCTTGCAGATATCTGCATTTCGGTCAGCCCAAAAGAGGAAATAAGCGGGCCTGGGGGTTACCTATTATTCACGCTTCATTCAAGAACTCATTGGTTTGAAATTATAGACATCCTGTTTGCATTGTAGTGTAAATTAATAGCTCCTTTTATTAAATTATGGGTATAAAAGTGATCCAGTGAACTGAACATTCAACAAACGGTGACGCCGTGTATTGCTGCAAGTTAAGTAGAATAATTTGGTTCAGGAGAAACAGTTTATTAATTACATCATGGAGGAGAATTATTATAAGAAATTACGGAGATTTTCAAAAGAGGAGAACCTCTATACAAAAGATAATTTGAAGGGAAAAAATCGTTATATATATATATAATTGGTTTACAATCAAAAAATTCTGCTTCTCCGAAATGTGCTGATGATTTGGGTTGAGACTCGAATTGTAAGACTGCATTTTTATCCTGCTGTAAAAATAAAGAATTATGCAGTTGTGTTACCGTACCGTATTGTAATATCATTTGTATCATTCACTATAGGACAATACACTTCATCTATTTTGTAAGAGAATTTTTTCAAAGGGTTAACTTGTTAATAAAGAAGTAAAAGAATTGCTCTTGTGAGAGGAATTAATCTTAGTGCGACCAGAAAAATAATAATCCGTCCAGCAATGGTGATTTTTTTTAATGGGTGTTTGAAAAAGTACTTCCCCAGTCATCTCCTCATCATTACGGGCCAGAGGAAAATTAACGTACTGACCAAATTTATCAAAATAAGATGATGCGTAAATCTTTGGAAAAATATTTTTTGCTATTGTTTCGACTGAATGACCTTTAATTAAAAATGGTGATTTATTTGATCTACATACTTCGTATTCATCTAGAAATGAACTACTTTCATTCAAACATTTTTAATCTGACTATCATGGAAAGTCCAGATGGGTCACGTACTTATGTAGGTTGATTATACGTAACCTCTTTCTCCTTAGGTCGCCTTAAAAAATTATACGTACCTCTACTAGAGAAGGAGGGTTGTTGGTAAAAGAGGTAGTCTAAATTTTTCGCTTGAAATTTTCATATACCAACAACCCTCCTACTCTAATATTACCGCCGCACCTAAAAATCGGGTCTAGCATCACACGTCTATACGTTTTCAAATTTGTATGTTTGTAATTAATCTGTTTCCTCAAGTTTAACCAACGTTATGTTACTACTTTATTATTCCTCTTTATCTCGCTATTGATTACAAGTCAGCATCGGTACGCGTTTATAATATCGCTGATCATTCATCAAATTTTTTTTTCGCCCCAAATCTGTTATATTTTTTCCCTCGCTTTTACTATTAATTTAAGACTATTAAAAACCATCTGATTACCATTCAGCTGGTGCTATAACTTCCTGAGCTTCCGGTTTTTTGGCGTTTCGAATCATTTGCATTATTGACGACGACGTGTCTATTTTCATCACTATCATCATCATCTCTGGAAAATCAAAGGGATGCATTATGCAGCTGTCTATCAATTCTTGTATTGCAATTTTCTATCATTATTCATTATTTCATTCAAATTTTTGGATTACTTATCTCTTTTTTTTTTTTTAAACGGGCTCAAATTTATGATTGCGGTTAAAATGAGTAGAAGTACATTAATGGAGATTATGGGTGCGTTACAGAAATTGGTTGAGCTCTGAGCAGGCGGTAAAACTGAAAATCCGCAATTGGTCAGATTTAAACGGGCGTATATTCCCAGAAGGAAATGGAAGCAAGGGAAAATATGATTGATTTAGATCTATTCATTAATTTATTTGCTTCGGCTACGGGTCTTCAAATTTGTAATGCTTATAGATTTCAAGTTTGAACTTCATTTTCAAATTCATCTTTTCAGACCTGTGCTATATCTTGCCAAACATTACCACTCTCTTGAAATGTGAATTGGAATATTTTGGCAGCAAATAAAACGCCATTGTAGAATAGAATGAAGACAAATGTTGTATCATCGCTCATTTGTTCTTGTGCCCGAATTTTACGCAATATTAAATAGGTACTCCAAATTTTGTAATGTTTTCAAGATGTAAATATAAGTCAATAATCGTTTCGACACACAAAATGGGGAAGTAAATGTCATGTAAAAATGTAAAGAGGTACATGACTATCTTTCAGTTCTTTTGTCCCTGAAACTCGATATTTCCCTATTATTTTTCTCGTGTTCCTTCCATGAGAATCGGAAGGGCTTTTCCAGTACTCCAGAAATAGCACATTTTATCTCCTGATTTGTTATCAAATTGGTAGTCTCTCTAGCATTGATCATATGGGCCTGTTTTGCATACTCATTCTCATTCCAGAGCTTGCCATAACAGTAATGTTGGAGAGACTGCCAACTTGATGAAACGTAGAAGAATCAGTATGCACTTGACATACGTACTAGAAGAGCGCCATGTTCAACATATGGTTCAACTGTCTACAAAATTCACAAAAACCCAATTGGTCTCCAGGGAAAATGATATTTATATAATATTTTGATACATTTTTTGTACCAAATTAGAAATACTCACTGACCAAAACGTCTTATGATTTCATTTTCTATCTTAATTATCATAAAACATAGCCGTACTTACTGGGCAACCACAAAGGTGATTAAAACACTCGCGATGAGGAGCAACAAGAACGAATATAATTTGAATGACATCATGCTGTCAAATAAAAACAATTCAAATTTAGTCTAGTCCAAGTTAATTGATATAAATTTACAAAATCATATTGGACTAAAAACGACACACAGGTTACGATAATTTAGAGGTACATTTTACAAATCCAATTTTATTAAAATTTTAAAATTCAGAAAACTACTTGAAGCTTCCCACTTACCTAAATGTTCCCAAAAAACGTGGTAAAATTTCATGTACCTAAGTACGTTTGAGAACAAACATTTTTCTAAATTCCGCTGAATAAGTATAAGTACGGCATATTTATGGACAAAATTAAAAAATGTTACCTTATTCACAAAAAATATAGTTTGTAGCTTCTTACATGCTGTCATGAGAAAAACTGAAATTTCAAGTTGAAAGAAAAAATGGAAATTTTAATTGTAAAATTGTACTTTTGGAATTTTTTTTTTTTTTTGTGGAAAAAGAAAAATTAGTTTCCTGTGAAAAATAATAAGCGAATAAAGTTATTTCGGGTCCGGAAATTCCTGAACTAAAAACGTCAGCAGAACGAATTTTGATGAATAAGCAATTTTGGTGCGAATTAGGGACAAAATAATGATAATAAATGAATATTTTTCTTAGTTTTGCGAGTTCATAAAATTCTTATTATGCAAAATTGGTTCATCAGAATTTATTTAAAGCGTACAGCTGTTTCTTCCTGGAAACCCCTTTTCAGTGCAAATTAATAACAAATTTCAACTGTAAATTCTAAAAAAACAAAATTAATTGAAATACTTGGTAAAGAAATTACCTATTATAATTGTTAAATTTTGTGTTAGTTTCGAAGACAGAAAAAAAAATAAAAAAAATAGTACATAATAAGGTTTATATTATGGAAAATGAATAAGGAGCTGATATAAATAAGTACCTATATTTGATCTTTTTGCAGTGATGAACGGAGTTACAAAATGACTTTATATTTGCGAAATGAGGAGAAGCCGAAGGAATTACCGCGAGAAGTCATTTTTTATTACTGGTTTGCACGAGTTTTATTTAGGGCTTTTCACAATAAATGGGTGAGAACAACAGCAAAGTATCGTAATAAGGCTACTTTTCTCTATAAAATTCTCATTTTCGAAATTGCTTTGCCGAAAAAAATTTCATTATCCTGCAAGGAAATAATAAGCGAACTCTTTCGATTCAGAAAATTCAATCTGAGCTGAAATAAAAACTTCAGTTTGCGTTACTGAAAATAGTATATTTCATGCCAGAGAGTGAAAGCAGTGTTTGTGTGACAAGTTTGGCGTATTTACGCGAAGCGAGCCGAACGAGTCACTCTCGCCGCTCGCTCCTTGTCTTGGAAGATATTTTTTTGAATGCTACAAAAGAACGCTTGAGAGGACGTTTGCAAGTCCTTGGACCCAAAAATCTGCTCAAAACGCCCCTAAAAACGAAAAACAAAAAGCGTTCGTTTGTAGCATGTATTCTAGAAAAAACATTCTTGATTTAGCAAATTTGATCACTCGGTGAAATTCGATTGAAAATTCGATAATTTCATCGAACAAACCTGCTTGACAAAACACAGCATACGAGTCCAGAAGAGAGAGAAAAAAGTTGGGAATACAGCCTAAGTAATCCATTCCATTGACATCATAATTATGTATAAGATTGAAAAATTCCTATTTTTGAAATTTGTGTTATACGAAATTATCAAGTACATATCTATAAGTAATCATTTTCGCATTTTTCCGCATCTTATAATTTCTTCCTTCGGGGAGACGTTGTACATTTAAAAGAAAATGAACAAAGTGGAATGAGAAAAGAAGGTTTTTGTTCATTAGAGCGCCTTTTCACTAAAAACCCTCCTCTTTTTTTTTCATTTTACGATACAAAATGAAAATAAGGCTTCCTTGTATTTTTGATTCATAATGCGAAACAAAACTTTACAAAGGCGCAAATGATAGGTAGGTACCGAATTCTCAGTAAAATTTTATTTCGCATAATATGTAGTAAGTTGCTACGTAAAGATGCACTCAATCGTATTTCTTAAAAATCAGTCTCTCAGTAAACCGAGATATCAGATAATAAATTTTTTCCATTTTTTCGAAAATTTTGAAAAAAATGTGAAAAAATATACTCACATTGTCCGAAGAAATAAACACCTATCGGGATGAACAAAATAAAAGAATGATCGACTCTCAAGAATCAATTCCGCTAGTAGAACAAGTCTAAGAAAACGTTCAGAGAACAACTGCGAGAATTGGGCTCAATCGGGTTGCTTTTATAGTCGTGTTCTTTCTTTTCAGAATAAATTGCATGGGGTTTTATTTTAAACAACAAAGAAAATTTCTTCATTCAAATAAAGTCAACATTGTTCAGTCTCATTTCTCAAACAATCAGAAGAAAAAATAGTCAAGAAATCATATCTTAGGATTAATGTCGAAGCCTATTCGAATACCTGATATTTAGAAAGTCTTATTTTTTTCTCTTCGATAAACCAAACGTGTTTTTCAACTGAACGCTATTCCTTCTCACCGCGTTAGCAGTGTAGCAGACGTGAAAAAAGTTGTTACCTAACTGCACTAGGATGTTTCAACGATTCAATATTATCTGGGTTGCAACTAGTTTTCTGATACAGATTACAGACAAAATTTGAAAACAACCAAGAATAGGTAAAAAGTTATTCTATGATTTGTAGGAAATTCAACTTTTGAGTTCTAGCGCAAAATTTGAAAATTTGGGTATGAGGGGCTTGCGTAGATTTAAAAACTCATTCTTCTCTGTCAGTCTCTTATATTAAACAAAAGTGATCAATAGAATGATTGTCTATGTGTTTATAAGAATGAAAACTTCAAAGATTTCATCTTCTTCTTCTTTTTGAGAATATCAATTTACCTATTGTTCATTCTTTGCTGCTTATTCTTTGTGAACTCATACCTACACAAAAATAAAACATATATAAGTACGCATTACTCATTGAATATTTTTAGGCCGGTAGCCGCTTTAGAAAAATATTTTTCCCACTCCGCCAGCAATATAATAAAGTGAGAAACAAAAATTAACTGAAATGAGAGTAAAAATTTACAATCTTTAAATTCTGAAGTCGCGCTCTTCCTCACTCAACCACTGCCTTAGACCATACAAGAGGTAGACCGAGCATAGTATTGAATTCTTGAAATGTAAACAAGGTCCATTATCCTTATTTTCTAGGCGCCGCGGTTCACTGCGGGGAAAGGAAACGCTGTACGGTGTGTTTCACTCCTCCGCGCCTTCACCCGCATCGCCTATACAAGGTCCATTATCCTTATTTTTCTTATGTTCTTGTTTCAACGCGTTGTACACGGTTAAATGGCCGATGCTCGGTCTACCTCTTGTATGGTCTAAGACCACTGCTCCAAACAAACTTTATGAGCCATTCTTATGTCTTTACCCGTTTAGAACCGGTTCGTTATGAAATGAATCACAATGACAAACCATAAGACAAGTTTATCATCTTATAATTCAATGACTAAAAACAAGAGTTGTTTGGGTCTCCATGAAGTAGCCTATACAAAAATACAAAAAATTGTCAATTTTGAGAAAAAGGTTTTCAAGTTTGCAGTATACATAGTAAATATTATATTCAATTTTGCAAGTTTCCCGCACGATGAAACTAGAATACAGAGTATACCAAAACAACTACAAATAGAAAGATCAAACACTGTAATCAAGAATTTGGAGGTAAGGGTAATAGACGGGCTTCGCATTGACAGTTTCAAGAGTTTTATTGAGAAAGGATGGGAGAGAGGGCAGGTGAGGAAAGCAGATAAATTTCTTCTTTTTCCCCCTTCTCCTCACATCAAGCGAAGGAGTCAGAGTAGTGATACTTTTGAGGTTAGCTCTAATAATTTCCTTCCCAATCATAGCATCAAGGTCAATATTGATCTTGTTCTCTTTGGCCAGATGTTTAATGATCAGGAAATCACTGTCAAGTGCTTGAGAGGTGAGGAGGAGCGAACCAGTCTGTGGATGAAATAATTGTAAGCGGCCAACTTATGGAACAACAAGCAGAAGGATGATCCATGAATTGTGTGATCGGTGGTATAGTAGGTTTGCGATAGATGCTGAAAGTGTACTTGTGTGATATATACTACCAAGTACTATACGCCATCATAGACGGAGGTACGATTCTTTTCTTCTCGAAAGAAGACTCCCATCATACCGACATACCTGAGGAGAACTCCACTCCACTTGGGGGAGGAGAATTCAGAATTACAACCAATAAAAACGCTGCTTTTACCGAGGATCGAACGCTTCTATCCTATCAAGAACGAGACTCAGCTCAACGAATCAATGATCAACTCAGGTGTGTCCTCTGAACATAGCTAGCTCTAGGGTGGAACAAGGAGCATCTCAATAGATGGGCGTGGAAACGGGTTCTCTCGGTATGGTGCATACTGTCACCAGATTATAGACTATTGTGGACTTACGATGGAACTTTAAATGACTGAATGGACACCATGACTCTTCGAAGGGGAGGTAGAAACATTTCTTGTCTACTCACCTACGGTTACCTATGGGAAACAGTTTCGACTATCAAAAAGATGGGTGGTCAAACCAATAAACAAAAAGACAAGAACAATGACCAACTAAAAAGAAGATTTATAGCCGAAACAAAACTAACTATTGTAGACAAGATGTAGACCCTAGATTGGTTACTACGATGTAATTATAGACCAATCGATACTTGTGGTACAAGGTACGGAAATCTCTAACAAGTAAGACACACCCTCCCCATCCTAGAGGACAGAATCACGACACTAGAAATCAGCCAAAATACACATAAGCATAGGGAGATAGAAGAAAGATTTGAAACTGAAAAGCCATGTGCACCATGCCACTACTCATTACGTTATATGGGGGTGTTTCCTAAGAAAAATCATCTGAAATGAATGATCTTATTCACAGTCGTATCGGAATTTAATAATATTAATGTCATAAGACAATAAATTATACTGCACATTACCAGATGACCCATATACTTTCTAATCGTAGAGCTTTTCGGTAGTGTATCTTCCGCCGCATCGCCGTTCAGATTCTTTCCTCTGTGTAGTGCCTTCTGGCGGGTGGGTTGACCGTGGGTATCTTCAACAAAACCATAGCTCAGAGCCCGTTTGGTTTCCACTCCTCGAACAATAGGATCCCTCCCGGAAGCAGAAAAAATAGTTTGAACTTTTATCCTCGAACTTCAGTCGAACAGGTGGATAGGCTGTCGAAAGTAGCAGAGTCTTGTTGTGATCACGTGTCGGATTAAATGTTACATTTCTGATCGCGAAACAGGAGAGGTAAGCACCACACGCACAACAAATTTTAAGGTGGTCGAAATTGACTCGAAAATGGCCCAGACGCGATACTTACGACCATTCCGTATGTACAAAAGAAAAATTGTAGGTAACTGAGATCAACTTCAACACGTGTGGGGGGGTAGATTATCTCTACACCCGTACGTCGTACAACGCACCTGGACGCACACTGAAATTCGTGGCGCGAACTCGTAAGCTCGAGTACCGAATTAGCAGCCTAAAAATGCATGTAAGTTGCCCCTCCACTACAGGATGATAAGGAAACAGACAGACAAGGAAATATTCACCACCTAGAATACAATGTAATCTAAACGTGAATATTGGGAGAACAAAGGATGGTCAAATACAGCAAGCCATATTCTTCCGTCAGGAAATTTCAGGAATTTTCACAGTTGAGGAAGATAAGAAAGAGAAGGGGAGGAAAAATAGAAAAAGAACAAAATACACACATTATTGTCCGGTGCGTACCTCAACACACACACACATACCAGAAAAAAAAAAAACAAGGGAATAAAACCACATGGCGAAAGCGACGTATACACCACACTTGTTGTGCTCAGCATCGCCCCACCGATCTCAACAGTGAATTCAATAGAAGGAAGTAAGCTATTGATGAAAGTAAGGAATTCCTGGCTAAGTTCATGAGGACCATTCTACACACAGATGACGTCGTTGCGACGCCGTAAGGTAACGTGAGTAAAGAGAGGGTGAGAAAATTGGAATATTTCTGATTCCATCCTTTCCATGAACACTTCGAATATGAGTGATCCCATCGGAGATCCACTGGGGATACCTATGACAGTCGGAAGTTTGTAGACCAGTCGGTTGAACTGGCATACACTGGGAGATAGACACATCTGAAGGAGGGAGAGGAATTCCGAAAAGAAAAGAGGGACAACTGCTTCTCATCAGGTAGGATAATAGCCAACTTTAGGTGGATCTTATAAACAAGTTTTGCCGTACTATTAAGCTTGCCGTACCATCGCCTCCATTCCAGTTGTAGCCACATCTTAACAATATGACTGTATATTCTCAACTTTCTTTCAACAAAAGCACAATCACTGCGTAGGCAAAATCGAATAAAATTGGGGGTGAGGTTTTCACTTAGGCACAAATGTATGTGCGAAACGAGGGACTTGTTCTTCTGGAAAACATTGGATTGGGAAGTTGAAACCCTAAGACGTCAACAGAAAGAAAAGAAGGACAAAAAAGTCATTGAACTGAGAATGAGGAGCCAAACGACGGCCCAAGAACTGGAACTCTCTTTTTTTTATCATCATTTTTACAAACTTTGAAGCTGCTCTATGGCTATTAGTATGACATTTTGTGAAAAGGCCTAATTTTTTTGAGAGGATGCAAAAGGGAGCAGATATTCAAAACGTGGTATGAAAGTACATGGTTCAAAGAAACTTTGTGCGTTGATGGATCCAATGATCATGGTGGACAGGTATCTACAACCGTAAGTTTGCGGCTATTGTTATATTAGGCAGTTGGTTTCTGCATGTGATTTTTTTAATTTACTTTTTCTATTTTAATTTACGAGTTGCTAGCAGCCTGCCCTTAGGGCTATGAGCTCGGCCAAATTATGTTCAGATGCGTGAGAGTAAGTTAGCTTGATGTAGATAGTTGAATATGTTAGGGATGGAGGGGAAGTCGTCTGATAGTGCCTCTGTGTGATTGTGAAGGACGGTTAGATGTACTAAAGGGAATTTTCAAAATGGCTGAGCGCGTTTATCGAATTTACATGTTGTCCCGCTTTCACTTTTAATGGAATACTAGAGTTGATGCAGTGTGAGCTACCCAAAAACTATCAGTTCAAAATACCCTAACTGGAACTGTACACCAAAGAGAGCTCTCTAAAAGCTACTAGCTTGTAATAGTTCAAAGTGGACTCTCACTAGACTAAGAATAGGGTGAATGAGCGGAGTGAGTGAGTTCCTAAAAAGCCACTAGTGACTCTCAAAAACTATTGGCTTGAAGTTTTCTAAAGCAAGGAGTGAGTTTTCCAAAAAGTCATAGAAAAATACACACACACCGGAACGCTTTCGTTTAAAAAACCATTGAGTTGGAGGGGGAAGCACTCTTGTATCTTTTGACGTCGTTAGCTAGTCTGCTCAGGCCCTCCTTTGACCTACTCGCACGCAGGTTGAGGAGCTACTTCTTGAGTTGGCTGTCCCACTTTCTATGATTTGGGAGTTGAAAACCCTACGCTGCCTCAGCCCCAACATATGTCAGTTCAACAACTCCAGGATCACCACTCGGGTCTTTTATCTCCGAAGTTTTCATGTTCAGATTGGAGGATGATATCTTCGAATCGAGACTCCCTCTCCACAACCCCATATTCTTTTGCGCCGGTATATCGATGACATACTGTATGTTTTGACTGGACTTACCCAAAATCTGTATGACCTCCTCGCTTTCATGAATGATCTCTACTCTTGCATTCGATTTACGATTGAGATCGGAGGCTTCTTGACATCGCCATTTCTCTCCTTAGTGGTAGTCTTGATATAGGCATCTATAGGAAGAATACGACCACTGACATTCTCGTCAACAAGTCGTCGTATTGCCCCTTCCCTCATAAAATTACAGCTGTCAACTCTTTGATCTACCGCTTAGTTTCCCTCCCCCTCACACCTCAAGCCTATGCTAATGAGGTCTCTATCCTCAGGTATTTATTAGAATCGATGTTGGAAGTTAAAACCGCTCTCCAGGGCGTTACTACCTCCCCCTCTCTAAGAAAAAGTTTGTCATCCTACTACCAAACCATCTCAATCTTATCGTTCAGATTGGTGTAGTACTCCGGACAATTAATATGGTGCCTTTGAACTACCCCTCCTCTAAAATTGGGAGGCTTTTTCCAAATGGGAAGGATCTAACTCCTCCCTTATTTAAGAGTGGAGTGTGCTTGTTCCGTTACGGAGACTGCCTTGTTACGTACGTCGGTGAGACCGGGAGGTTTTTCAGCGTGAGGATCACTGACCATGTTCTGGTCTATGAGAACAAAAACCCAACAAAATCGGTCGGTATTTGCGGGACACCTTCTCGCGTCTCTTGGTAGTAAAAACTTCATCACCACGCATGCTCCAGAATGACCTCAAATAAAACTCATCTTGTCCGACTAGGTATTATTCGCTGGCACACGTCCAAGTTACTTACCATTCAAGTAGATCAATCGACGTCGTCGTCTATACCTGAGTCTCCATCCGTTTTTCTGAATTTACGAGGACGGTCGTTACCAGAGTCATAACCATCATCACCATCTCTGAAAGATCGAAGGGAATAAGTTGAATCATAATTTTTTATTATGGTATTTCCATTTATATTCTATCAAGCTTCCATGTATCTTGACTTTAACCTCATCTTCCATCTGTTTTCCATGGATACCGGAACACATCGTTCTCAAGGAACATGACACAGCTAACATTGCTACGAACCACTCATTGCCTTCACGTCCCATAACTGATTCCTTGATCCCCCTTGTGTGATTTAAAATCGTATCGCTTCCTCCGCAGCCTTTCTATCTGGTAAAACGTCTGCGGTTGTACTTATCCTCCAACTTCAACTAGCTCAAATCTATCAGAAAAGATCCAATTCTGTTGTCTACTTCAAACGCGAAGAAATTATCCTAATTCGTCTCAGAATAGACCGTACATGTCTCACTCACTGTTTCCTCTTTAAAAACTCCTCTCATCCCCTTCAAGCCTGCGTAATGAATTGTTGTTTACCTATCCAAACAAAACTTCTTTTCCCATCCAGCTTGCGGAAACGTGCGGATTCACCAATCTGTCTCTTTCTGCATCACGAACATTCGGAACTTTTTCCCTTGTAAAGCTTTCAGAATTTTTCCCCGTTTGAAATAAGTACACGAACCTTGTAGGCCTAGTGTTATCAAGATGCAATAAACTACAATAATGATGTAACCAGGTCCTTTGAGCTTACGATCTTCATACTCAAGAATATCCATTTATTAAAACGTTTTATGGATTTATTTTCTCTTTCAGTACTTACTGTGCCATGACGCACGTAATGAAAATGCTCGCCACGAGTAGCAATAGGAATGCATAAAATTTGAACGTCAACATCATGCTAAAATATCAGAACAATGATTTGTTCTCGTTTTCAACATTTCACATCCTCTCCCCTTTCAAACCCGCGACATTTTGGCCTCGGCCCATCTCCAAAAAACGGCAAATATACGACTCTAATTTTTCTTAGGGTAAACGCGAAAAGTGACGATTCACTGAATTTACATTCTCTTTTCTAGTACTATGAGGATTTCCATGCACTGTCCTTCTTCGATACGACCCGTGGCTCCAATGATTTCTTACCCCGGCTATCCGAGAGTTCTCCAATACCTCACATCAACCCATCTCTTGACCTCTATCTAGTCATTCGATATATAGTTACTGAACTGAGTACAATCGTGGAACTCTCAAACTTAGTTGTAGTATTCGTTCATGGAAAATAAATAGGAATAATGAATGAAAATTGTTTCACTTACCTGTTTGAATACGAGTTGTATGCAGGAAACACAAGTTCTATTATCGCGAGGTGGTTCTTCTTATTCTGAAAGCTGAAGATAGCAATTAGCAAAAACGATTTGAAGAACCAAAAAGAAGAATTGTTTCTGTCTTTTTTCTCTATTGAGAATACGGGGAACGAGCGAGAAGAGCCTCGCTCGTAGAAAGGTGACTAAAAATTTAGGATTCTTCTTTTTTCGACCTTACTTTTTTCAAAAATTCTCAGAATAAAATTTCGTTTTTTTTCTCTATCATTTAGATGAATCATTTTTCAATGAAAAAATAATAGACGACGAATCAACTTATTTTGGATCAGAAAATTTTTGCTGAGCTAAACTATGAACTTTATTAGAACAAATTTGTATGAATAAAATATAATATATCAGTTTTGGAGTTTGAAATAATACATTACACAACTAGCGCGTAAAAAGTGAAAAATGAATTTTGAGAGCGAATTGTACGACAAAACGTTTTGTGTAGTACTTCGCACGACAAAAGAGGGGAAAAGATCTCGAAAAAGCAACTATTGAAAAACAAAAAAAAAAAAATTTTAATTTATGATATTTTAGTAAAATATTGATTATGATATTTTATTTCCTCCGCCTTCCACATTTTTCAATTTTTTCTTGGAGAAGAAGGCACTTCGATACGTCTGAAACGAGGAAAAAAGTAAAAATTTTCTTCCATTAATTGCGGAGCATCTCACTTTCTTTTTTTAAATTTTTCAAACGAAATAAAACTTTACAGAGGTGGTCAGGAAAAATATTTCCCTGTTAATAGGTTCATTGAGCGAGTTGCAAAGTACAAAATTCTTTTAACAGGTTTTACAAAACTCGTGCTTTTTAACGAAACATGAATCATTATTATTTTTAATATTCTTTTTTTCTTCTGTTTGACAATATCAAAAATTTATTAAACTCTTTGGATATAAAACAAATATGGTCGCACTTGTTTCAAAGAAATAAACGCCAATTGGGATGATCAAAGTATGCGCAGAACACGACTATAGAACTGTTCCAGAGCGATGGTGAACCATGTCACTTGGGTTGTTCAATCGGCTCGCAAAAAAATCGCTGATGTGTACGTTGAGAGATCAGATTCAGACACTTGGATAAACATCACACAGTTGGAATACTTTTGTATTGAGGATTTTGCTGCCGGTGACATAACTCGTACGGGAAAAGTCGCTTGTTCAAATCTCACAGAAAGGAGCGACAATTCGTGCGATTGTTTCATCTTGCCTTACCCTTGCTGATTGATCAGTCGCCTTTATAAATTCTATCCGCTCGTTATAAGGAAATTTGGAAACATTCTCAGTTCAAACTCCTATGGAAGAGGAAAATTTTGAGTTCGGCCTCTCACAGGGGGAAGAGAAATCAAGCGTCTTATAGGAGGGCAAAAGTCGAATAGTGAAGTATAACAGAAGAAAAATCTCTTCGAAAAGTCGAGCTGAAACTAATGATACACATCCAAAGTTTGCTGGACCCAAATTCATACAAGAAGCGTCTGTCTGTTTGAAAATATTGTCGTCCCGCCAACCGGAAAAAACTGACCTAAAGGATAAATAAGTTGGACTTGAAAAAATTTCAATCATCAAAGGAGTTGGAATAAAACAATTGTCTGGCGTAGCCAATTGAATAAAGATCTTATTTTATGTCTTTCTCAGTAGTTAGTGGCTTTTGACCGCGAGTGAAACTCTTTTGTTGGTCTAGTATAGGTCCAGTTTAGAATATTTCAAGATGATAGCTTTCGGGTGCTCACTCAGAGTCGGCATTCGTGGATGGAAGATACTTTTGAAGGCAATGTAGCGTCTAATCTAACTTTCTTTTTTTTTTCTTCTTTTTCCTACCTTGGGCCGAAGCCCGGGGGTCCCACCCCACCGTCAAACGGCCATCCATGGGAAGCACCAATCCTTAATATGTCCCTTAGAGTGTGGTCAATCCACTCCAGACTAGCGGTAGAGGATGCACACCCGAGGACCCTCCGATGTAATTGAAGATCAACCAACTAGCAGTGTACATCATATCCGCTATAGACTTTGTGGTGTGCTTTCGAGCTGCTGGACAAATGTGGACGCCGCAGGGTTTCCGGACGCGACCCATCGATGCGTCTGCTACAGATCCACAAAAGCGCCGCGTCTACTAACACATTGCCACTACCCTCTATAGACCCTCCCCCTGGTGCAAACAAAAAGAGGGGGATTAAGACAGTCAACGGGCTCTTGACTGCCTGCTCCAGTTTATTGACCAATACTTGATCCAACGTTGAGCATTTTCACAAGCAGAGAGGAGGTAGACAAACCTATTTGCAGGTGTTTGGACATGGCCGCCTCGAAGGAAGGCCGGAACATGTAGATCTGGCAACAGCTAAGCAGGCTGACCGTTTACATGTAAATAAATGCAAAATTTTGCAAATTGAGTTTAATACATTTCCTGATAGAGAATTTAATGGCTTACAATTTTTGTTCTCTTCAATTTTTCACCAAATTCAACGGGTACTTACTGATTCTCAAAAAACCACTTTCTCGCCATAAGAGCACATGTAAAAGTCAGCCTACTCTCACAGCGTTGCCGTTATGTGCATGAGGCGGTCATATTTTGGGGCATCTGATATGCTGCTTGGGAATGATTGTGGGGGGTCGCAGTACTTCGCAATATCTGCTATCTGTCAACAGTGCGGTTCATGAACTCAGCCTCTCAGTGTCCCTCTGCCAGTACTAGACCACTTTGCGGATCGCCTTCTGCCTAGCTAGCGTGCATCCGTGTCTTGTTCAGATAGCCGGCTCACCCTTCCACAGTCTCAGAGCAGTGATTAGCCAGTCCATTAGTTCCACCCCGTTGCCTGCGTGCATCCTCAGCAAGTTCCCTCATCATTTAGCATAAGTTCACCATCTGAGCCACTACCATCTTGGTAGATACTGTGTACTATTGCCCAGCGGTTCCCTCTACTAGGTGACTCTAAGTTAGCAAAGTTTTGCGGTCCAGGTCACCTTCTGGTTAGAGAGTATCTTCCACAGCTTCTTCCGTGCCGGTTGCGTACCTCTGGTTAGAGAGCCTCCTTTACAGTTTCTGCCATTTCTGTCGCGTACCTCTCGTTAGTCAGCATCCCAGACTACTCCACCTACTAGCTAGGTTGCTCGCATTTTGGACAGCCGTCTCGCCATTGTCTTGTTTAGACAGCCGTCCTTTGCCGAATATCGTACTGGTCGGTAAACACAAACCTCCAGGTCCCGCGCAAGGCAGATCCCGTTGCACCATGAGTCAGCCAACAACAGTTGCTTTTGTACATAATTGGTTCTTGAGATGGTGTCAGTTTACCTTTTGGTCCTTTGTCTTATCTCGGTTCCGGACGTCTAGTCCTAAGTAGACCGGATCCTCACCTTATGTCTGCTAGCAACTTGATACCTTGGGAAATGTGTCATTTGAGATTGACACCTGGGTGGGTAGGTCTGGGTTGTTTCTAGGGTGGAGGTCTGACCTCCGGAAGACTATTGACTGCATCCGCGTCATCGCCAAAAATATCTGTTGTTCTGAACCTGCCGCACAGAGACGAACCGTGGACGATTACAGCTGGTCCTCTGACTGGTCCGCGATGGTCCACCCTTCGGTCAGTTTGCCAAAGCACCGCACTAGGACCATCCCTCAACGAACAAATTACAGGTAACTCCAAACTGGTATCATTACCAAACGCCCAAAGTCTTGCAATGACAGGTCGACCTCCGTTTTCACAACGTTTTCCAGCCAGCTTTGTAAGAGATGTACATAAGTACAAAAAAAATGAGGGAAAAAATTTGCCACCCCATAAAATCTGTCGCCCTAGGTCGCCGCCCACTCCCGCCTATTGGTAAATTCAGCACTGCTCCGGGCCCGGATGAGATTCCAAATCCAGACTGGAGCGCCATACATTCAGTTGACCCAGCACTGCTTCTTGATACATTCAATGTAGCAGTTACTGGGGACTGCTCCCTGTGCGATAGAAGAAAGCCAAGCTAGCGCTGATCGATAAGAAGGATAAACCACCTGGCCTACCATCCTCTTATCGACCCCTTTGTCTGTTGGACAACGTTCGAAAACGTTTGGAGAGGGCGTTAGCCAATCGACTTGGAAGCTATCTGAAGGAAAGAAATATAATCTCTAGTAGATAGTACGGTTTTCAAACTGTTCGCTGTACATCAGATGCTGGGATGCTGAAGAGGATAGCCGAGTCCGCGATTGCTACGCGTCAGTTTTGTGCAGCCGCCAGCCCTGACATAAGAAATGCCCATGGGAGAGGATACTATGGACGCAGAAGTACCCGCATACCTACTCAAGATGATCAGTAGCTATCTTAGCTGTCGAGACATCTGCTGGTATAGTGAAACACCCAGTTACTTATGAGGGGCCGCAGGAGTCGGTCCTTGGGCCGCTGTTGTGGTGCGTCGCATATATTTAACGGGATATTTAAGGTACCACCGTGAAGGAAAAGCGGCGCTGCACTAAAAAAAAGGGTTCACCATAGGTGAAGGGTGAGGGGGTTCTCTCACAAAATTCAAAATCAAGGGTCGGAAGCTCAATAAAGATAGGAAATATGTCAACAATTCTGTTTACCGAAAAATGTATGACAAGAAAGTAGTCAGAAAAATTTATTCTCGTCGAGATTTTAATTTAGTACTCAATTCGTAATGTTCTCAAAATCATGGACAGACTCTCGACGCTCCTCATTCAACTTCGTTAAGGAAGCCGTCGCGTCGTTTTTGATTCTCATTTATTAATTTATTTTTTGCTCTTCTATTCTGTGATAAATCTTTCGATCAATCTTGCTGCAAACTTCATTTTTCAAGCAGCTTTTTCATCATTCATCAGCTCAAACTATGTATTCTCCATTATTTGTACTTTTAGGAAAAGTTTGCAGAACACCAGGTTCTACTACGATCTGTTTGTTATTATATTTTGTACTTGGGATGGTATTGTCGTAAACAACGTACAACAACCAAAGTAGCTAAGTCAACATTTTTTTATGTCTCTAAAGCAGATCAATGACCTTCGTAGCATCATAATTTTGAAACGTCAATTCTTTAAAAAAAATTTCTGGCGTAGCCAAATGAATAAAGATCATGTTTCATGTCTTCTATAAGGTAGCATACTCCACTCGTTTGCCCTCTTCTTGGTCTACTATAAGTCTACTTTAGTATATGAGTCTACTTTAGAGTCTAGTATAATGCTAGTATAAGCCTAGTATACCAGTAGTTTACTGCACTGATCAAAGAAAGTCCGCTCGTTTGTCCCGCTTCTTGGTCCAATATAAGTCTACTTTAGAGTATTTTAGGCTGCTTCTTGGGACTCACTGGCTCCGCTCGTTCGTCCCCTTCTTGGTCCAGTATGAGTCTACTTTAGAGTCTAGTATAATGCTAGTATAAGCCTAGTATACCAGTAGTTTACTGCACTGATCAAAGAAAGTCCGCTCGTTCGTCCCGCTTCTTGGTCCAATGTAAGGCTGCTTCTTGGGACTCACTCGCTCCGCTCGTTCGTCTCGCTTCTTGGTCCAGTATGAGTCTACTTTTTAGAGTCTAGTATAATGCTAGTATAAGCCTAGTATACCAGTAGTTTACTGCACTGATCAAAGAATGACCGAATATGCACGCACGCACGCACATTTCCAACAAAATTAAGGTAGAAAAAAATCCCAAGTCCCAAGGTCACCTGCACGCACGCACGCACGCAAATTTTCAAATGAGTGCAGGGTCAGAGCAAAGACATGAAACATGTCAAAAAGTTTTGCCCTTATTGAAAATGTACTCGTTGATGAGCCAAGATATCATTCTTCAGATCGAGGCTGGAAAAAGACATCCTAATTGAAACGAAAACAGTCAAACCTACGACGCTCATTAAAATCCCTGCCCTTTTCCTCAGTCATTCGAATTTTTGAAGTTCCACTTTCTATCATTTTATCGAAACGAAAGCAACGAAAAAACTTGTCTTCTTGAATAAACATTTTCTACACGCTTGTAATAGATTTGCACAAATGTTGTACATTGCGACATTTCTCTTCTTTCTGCTGTAAACGATCATTCCTCACACATTTTTTCTTCTTTCAAATTTACTACCTCAAATATTGATATGATCGTTCTCTGAGGATGAGGGGATCTATAGACGTTCATGCTTACGTGTACGACGACGCACAACATTGACTTGTTATTTACATAATTTTTTCACTCCATTTTGTCGAAAATCGTCCCGCAATATTTTCCAACGGTTGATTCAGATACGAAACCTTGATATATGAACTATAATCCGGATTCACGGCGAGACTATATGATTTCGATCGTGATGAACTCGACCTACAAAACAAAAGACAAATAAAATTAAAGATAATGGAAACAGACGAATCACAAATACTGAGACATTCGAATTCATAAGAAATTTGCGAAATCTTTGATGTTGCATCGTCGCTGCATCGAATAAATCAGTACTACAGAATCTTTCAAAACTTGAGAAACTTAAACAAAGTTGGACGAGAAGTGCATCAGGGAATCTGTCTATGTGTGAACGTATGAAAGAGAGAGAGACGATAGCCTGATCTCATCTTAGCAAAGAGACGATTCGATAATAGAATGGAATTGAAGTAATATTCGACAACTAGACTAGTCTATCTTACCAGACAGTGGAGTTCTAATTACCTGCGCCGACGATAACTGATTGGTTCACAACATCATATTCGATTCCTGTAAAATTAATCATGGTTGAGCACTACTCCCACATCGCCATTAATAACTAATGTAAAACTAACCACAAACAGAATCCTCGAAAACCCTATAGTGAGAGTGTTGGTAGACTCACAGTGCTCATTTTCAACCAGGAAGATTTGCCAGAGGGTCTTACCACCAACGTACCTCTCTTCTTATTATTATTTCTCTGTACAAGTCCAATCCGAGAGAAGATCTTCCCACTACGAAAGCAAAAGTTGACCGGCCTCTACTGACGATTTGTGCGCCAGTTCCTCGATACTTTACAGTGGTCACTCTACAAGGTTGACTACCTTCTGCTTAATCCAGTCGCACCTCTTATCCTCTGCAGAAACGCCCACCATATAACACAGCCGGCTAAACATGCACTCGGCTTTACGCTTCGACCCTCCCAACCACGCTTGAAAGGGATTCAGATTGACAGAATACATAGCTTAGAATCGAATTTTTCATGACAATAACAATCATATTCTAAAAGAGGAATAATGGAATATGAGCATGAGTAGAATTAAAATGAGCAAACGAAAAAAATGTGTAAAAATGAGATCGAAAGGTAGAGAGAAGAATAAGAAAAGAGCATTCTCTTGACACTGATATAAGATAAGTGAGAAAATACTCTTCTCCAGTTATTGGAAAAGAGCAACAGGAAGGGAGCTCAAAAGTGCATGATTATTTTGTAACCCTCAACTGTTCGGCAATTGAACTGTCCTGAACGGGAAAAAATACAGATATTATTCCATATCGATTCTGGGATAGTAAACCATATAATATCAAGGGTCTCCGTTTAAATAACTAATTGGTGGGATTATTGTCCCTTCATTAAATATTGGTTGTCAAAATATAGTAGTTGGTGTTAGGTATGAAGTACCTGCCTAATCTACCCTCATAAGTCCACGCCGCAGTCTCGTAAAAGTTTCTCCCTTTTATAATTTGTATGCCGGACAGTATTGGTCTAAACGACGTGTGAGTAAAATTCTGTCCTTCCTTTAGGCCGAGGCTGAAAAAAGGCGTACGAAAGAACATGAAAGCAATGACTCAAACAACGACTCCTATCTTTCTTTCAATTTCATTCCTGGTTGTTCCTCAGCTGACTATGGCCCTGTATTCTAACCTAAGTCATTCAAACTCTTTTCTTTGCGGATAATTTCCCATTTTTCGGCTCGGATTTTCTAACAAGAAAAGAACGAAAAAGCAGACATCGTACAAGTACGATATCCTAATGTACATGATATGCTATGTTCGATACAATTTGCACAGCCGTACACTGTATAGATAAATTGAAAAACTTCTTCTCTTTTCTCAAGTCAAGGTTCTTTCTCTACCGAGTTTTTTCTTGTTCAAATTTACTGCAGTATTTCAAATATTTGTATCATTTTTCGAGGACGAGCGAATGAGAGAATTACACGTTTTACATATTCACGCGATGACGAACAAAATATCGAGCGAGAATTGTTTTTCTTTTGATTTTTCCACTTTATTTCGTCGAAAATCACCCAAGAAGACATTGAGACATAAACTCAGAAACGACGAGACTGTACGATTTCTATCGTGATTAATTCGACCTAGTACATAGAGCAAAGAGCAAATAAATAAAATCAAAGTTAACAGGCACAAAATAAGATTTGGAAATTTTCCAAGAATGAGCTTCTTTTATCGTACACAACAAGAGTATTCGCATTTTCACCCGCTTTGGTCGACCTAACACTGGGAGCACGTATAGAAAACCAACATCTTGGTATCATAAACCTCCTTTGCCTGAAACGATCAAAGTTCTTGCACATTCACCCGCTTTGATCATGAGCGGGGCCTTGGTCGATTTACTACCGCGGGCACGTAACAGAAAACTAACTTCTCGGTATAATTTCATCCTTCGCTTAAAACAATGCAAATTTCCGTGGATTTGCCCCCAATGCAGAGATCAAACGCAGTACTTCAGAGATTTTACAACAGAGGATAATGATTGCAGGGCCAGGGTTCTAGAACAGACCTAGCACCAACGTTTGCGCCCACGTTCATCCTAACAAATTCTCCAACTTGGGTCCTGAATACTAGGATTGAAGGTTTAGGGGGTTTCCATGAAAGAAAACAGCGTACCCAAAATTCAGCCTATTTTTGCATCAGAAATTGAATGAGAGGGTACCTCACATGTCTACAACAGCTCTCCCCAACGGTTTGAGAAGAAGGAGACTAACACAAACGTGCAACGAACGATTAAGTTTCCTTTTAGACCGAAAATTGGAATGAGGGGTTGGGGACATGGATCTCATTTTTCTTATTGAAGTGTTTCATATCTTTGCTCTGACCCATTCCCTGATTTTGAAATATTTTGCGCGCGTCCGTGCGTGCGTCCGTCCATTCCGCTAAAAAACCTTATATACTAGATCTATACTAGGCTGAAGCTTTCATTATAACTAGGTTCTGTACTAGCTTTATTCGCATGAGGACTCGAATGTAGATAGCACTAGCGTTGTGCCTGAAAAGGGATGCGGTAAAAATGCTATAAACACATATGGAACTAAAATGGGCTGTATCTTTGTGAATATTGAAAAATAAAGAAAAGTGGTTGGAGCATTTGTTTATTATTTTCATTCCTAGATTAAACTGAAAGAAAAAATTAAGATTTCAACTATCTCCTGAAAGATCTCCTTTTCAGGCAGCTTCCAAAAATGGCCACCACAGTTTTAGCAAGAACCCGCTATCCATTTTGTTAGAGGGATTACGTCCTCAGAAAACATCCGTATCCGGTAGTTTCTGTGAACTGCTTGACGTGAAGTGACGTGACGTGACGTGATGTGATGTGATGTGATGTGATGTGATGTGATGTGATGTGATGTGATGTGATGTGATGTGATGTGATGTGATGTGATGTGATGTGATGTGATGTGATGTGATGTGATGTGATGTGATGTGATGTGATGTGATGTGACGTGTGGCGCTTCATGGCGTCATCAATGACCTTGACCTACTTTAGGGACTTGGGAAAATTTTAACTTCCAGCCGTGAAGCTTCATGACGTCACCAAAGACTTTGACCTTGACCTACTTTAGGGACTTGAAAAATTTTCAATTTCCAGCCTTCATTATATGTGACCTGTCACAAGATGAGGGACCCTTCTCTGAATTGGTAGGAACAAACAATAAGGAGGATGGGTATTACTACCAATTCAGAGATGGGTCCTTTATCTTGTATCAGGCCTAGCATGCAGTATACTGAGAAGAGCCCAGCCAACTCATCTTCCGAGGGGGCATTTTGGCGCCAACATGATCGCGAGTGCGGGAGGTTGTAGGTTCCCCGCTGCCATTGCAAACCTGCAATTGCCTCTAATGTTTTGTAGAGAGCGCCTACTTTGTGTTCTCATGCGAACACAAGTCTTGAAATATTCTGTACTGGACATATATTTTGGATCACGAGGAGGGGCGAACAAATGGAGCGAGTGAGCCCTTCAAAAGCCACTAAAGGCCCCAAAAAGCTATTAGGTCAAAATTTTTTATACTAGCTATATACTAGAATTATACTAGTCTTGAAATTTTCTCAACTGGACATGTACTAGATTATAAAAACAGCCCGCGAGTGAGCCCCAAAGCCACTCGCGGCCCCCAGAAGCTATTAGCTTGGAATTTTCCAAAGTAGACCTATAGTAGATCAAGGAGGGGAGCGAGTGAGCTTTCCAAAAGCCATCACGTTGGAATATTCTGAACTGGACCTATACTAGATCCGCGAGTGAGCTCCCCAAGAGCGATAGCTACTGAGAAGGACATGAAACATGATCTTTATTCATTTGGCTATGCCAGAAAATGTTTAAAATTCTTTGGATTCGCAATTATTTTTCAAAATTTTGTCCAACATTGTTGTTTAACTTCTTTGATTCCTCTTACAAAAATGGCTGTCGCGCGAGCGTCATCTTGTCTGTGCGTTTATTCGATTTCTCTTGCGTACGTCAAAGATCTCATGAACACTTTTTTCTTGTAAATTTTTATATTAATAAGTTTTGTATTGAGTACCTTCTAAACTTTAATCCACCAATCTTTCACCTGTAAGGTGTGGTTATTGAGACTAAGAAAGTACTGATGAAATTTGGACAAACTCAGCTTCAGTCACATTTTTAAGATGGTGGTGGAGAAAGCTTCCAGGGAGGTTACACGCTTGTCTCACCAAATGTTGAACGTGGAGAAGCTAAAAGAAGATTGCTCATGAGCGTAGCAATGTCAGTTATCTTTTATGGAGCCCCAGTTTGGGCCGGCTCCACGAAGATCGCATATAGAAAAAGAGAGATGGGAGAATCCAACGAAGAACTGCGCTTAAATGTTTTAGTGCCTACCGCATTGTATCGACGGATGCTCTTAATCTGCTTGCAGAGGAGCGAGCAGCGATGTTTGAGGCAAAGAAGAAGACGAAGACCATCAATCAAGCCTCGCTGGTTAAGCAGGAGGCCAAGTACTCCTCGCTCGCCAAATGGAAAGAACAACTCGCTCAAACATCAAAGAGTGAGTGGATCCGCGAGCTAATGCGTGATTTTTATCAGTGGATGGACAGTTGAATTTTCATCTTACACAAATGATGAGTGGCCTTGGGTGCTTCAACAAGTACCAACACAAAATGAGGAAAGTTGAGTAACCGTCGTGTTCACACTGTCAGGAGCAGGATGATGACCACAACACACTAGGCATAGAACCTTGTATTCAAATATGCCGCTAAGGTGGTGAAGAAGAAAATAGATGTGGAATGAGAGCAGTAGATGTAGAGCTACGTTATGGACTCTCACATCTACGTGTACCATCCCCCATGCAGCATCACCAGGGAAAGCACAAGACAAAGGTCAATAATAGACGAGGAAAAAGAGGAGGAGGACCCCCGCCTGAGAAGCCAGAGTTGCTGCTGAACTCCTAGTGAGCTCTTAATAGTGACTGAAAACTCTCGTGGAGGAGTAGTTACGCGTGTGTTCATGGTACAGAACTACTTGAATTTTAGGTTGAATGTTGAGCTCTCCCTCCGTCAGTAGGGTAGACCCCTGTAGTGGCCTCATTGACGGACATTGCACAGCGCGCGGAACCCGAAGAGAAACGCAGGTGGAGCCAGACCACTCTCAATTCGACTGTACTACCGACGCAATTCCCTGAAGCGTGGATACCGGTGCCAAAAATGTGGCTTGCACGCTCATACCCCCTCCCATTTCTTTTTCAAAAGTAATACCTCCTCCAGAACAATTGAGAGAACTCAAAAAAGCCCCAGATAGGTACGAACCTCTTTGGTTGGAGTGATAGATTTTTATCACGTAATTGGTATCGCCAATAGAAACAGTCTTCCGCAGTAGAATCTTTTATCTATTATCAATTAAAGCGCATTTACTTAATCTAATCGCCAGCCCAGCGACAAGCCAAGCCAACAATCTATAGAATAAGGTCTATTACAGGAGATCTCTTGAATAAAAGGAAACAAATTTTGGCTCTAAATATCACTATATTTTTATTTTTACGAACGAGAAACCGACGTTTCGTTGCTCACGCAACATCATCAGGGTACGAACTAAAAGAAAGTTGTACAGTCCATTATCACCGGTGCTGGCTGACATTGTTCTAGATGAGCTTTTCAATCTGACTAAACAACATTTTCAAGACTCCATAATTTTCATGACCAAATACGTCGACGACAGTCTTTTCATTATCAAACAATCTATTTTTGACAATCTTTTCCAATTTTTAAACAGTTTTCATCAACGTATTATTTTTACTTTTGAGAAAGAACAAAATGCTTGTATCAACCTTTTAGATATCACTATTGTAAGAACCTCGAACGGATTAATTTTTAAACACTTTCAAAAACCTACCTCCACAGGTAGACTTATCAATTTTCTTTCCAATCAACCCTTTTCCTGTAAATTCAACTCTTGTGTAAATCTTCTAGAACGTCAAAAGAATTTATCTGACCCTATTTTTCATAATGACATTATTTCTAAATTTTCTGACACGCTTAAAGCTAATAATTATCCCGATAAATTTATTAATGACGTATTGAATTTTAAACGTAACAGTAATGACCAAGACCATAATAATAGTAGTAATTTATATTTTTCTTTACCTTATATAGGCCGAAGCAGTCACATCATTAAGAAATCCTTGTCCTCTCTTGATAACAAAATTCGCATCTCTTTCGGTAGTCACAACACTATGTACCAAAAACTTTTTTCGAAAACTAAAGACAAGATCCCTCTCAAATTAAACTCTGGTGTTGTGTACAGGATTCCCTGCTCTAGCTGTCCCCTGGTTTATGTGGGGGAGACGTCTCAACTTTTAAAGAAGAGAATCTCCCAACACAAAACGAATGTAAAGGAAGGTAATGGTGTCACTGCTTTGGCTCAACATACTTCTGAAACTTCTCATGTTTTTGATTTCAAACGTGTTGACATTGTAGGCCGCGAGAATAATAAGAAAAAGAGGCAGTTTCTTGAAGTTATTAATATTATACGTAACAATACTGTCAATTTTAAGACCGATACTAACGGATTTTCAAGTGTTTACACGACCATTCTGAGTCATAAGTCAATGTAGCTTTTCTCACCTTTTTATACATGTATGTACAACTTTCTTTTAGTTCGTACCCTGATGATGTTGCGTGAGCAACGAAACGTCGGTTTCTCGTTCGTAAAAATAAAAATATAGTAATATTTAGAGCCAAAATTTGTTTCCTTTTATTCATTAAGTTTCATATCACGTATAAATTTCATTTTTTCAGGAGATCTCTTCTTCCAAATTTTTGTCTTGTCGCTTGGTCGGCTTTTACAGAAATTGGTTCAGTTCTACTGTGCTTTAAGTTTCGGTACTCTAATAATTTTACAAACTAAAACTCTTTTTTCAAGATCCCCTCTGCTCCTCACAAGTAAAAAGCAAAACGACGCAAACGCTGCTCGGTTCAGATATTTTGGGCAGATTCTGCGGGGATCAAGTTTTAAGCCGGACGAAGTTCTGAAATGAAAAACTTTGCTGCGCGTATTACGGAATTAAGCTTAATTTCTGGTGGCTGTTGCATCGCTGTATCAAAAAATCAGTACTGAAGTATCTTCCAAAACCTGAGAGGAAACGACGGTTTCGTTTAACGAGGAATGCATTAGGGAACAATCATGTTCCATGGGTCGAATTGGTTTTAGTATTGAGAATTCAATTGAAAATTAAAGTACCCCAATACCCCGAAAATTTCAACCATCAAAGAAGTTGGATGGACTAAATGAAATTTCGAAGTTTTTACCTTCCTGTTTACAATCTCGCATATCCTACGAACTGCACAGGCTTATAAGAACAAATCCTTTGGATTTTATCATAAAAAATCGAGTTACGTAGGGATAGTTAGGCTCCAAATCAGGATTTTTGACTATTCTGACTCGCGTTACCTTTTTTTTTTTTTTGAAATTCTACAGATTGGCTTCAGTTTTTGCACAAGAACAAGAATTACAGTAAGTAAGTTTCCAAACGAATTGCTTTATTTTAAAACTTTTTTTTCATAATTACGGCGTAAATGCTACAACGTAAATTAAAATAAACATAATGTCAAAAATAAATTCGATTCAATTTAATTAGGTATGAATTTTGATGATTTTCTTTTACGGGTTTTCTATTTGTATGCACAGCTTAGTAATCTAATTTTCAATCATAACGATAAAAATAATTTTTTCTTCTTTCAATAAAGAGATTTAGTGGAATATCCGTTGACATCTTGCCAAGGCTGAAATAGCAAAGAAAAGCGGAAATTGAAAAAAGACAGATGATACTGATCAGTTTTTAATATTTAGCAATAGTTGAAAGTTTCAAAAAGTTTTAAAATTCGGAGTAAATAATTTTTCTTTAGAATACCAAGAATATAAGATCAGGGCTGTCGCATGCTGTGCTCTGTAGGAGCAGGTTCCGTGCCTACCTCAATGATCTGTGTTATGGAGCCCTTTAAATCTTTCCCAAGTCTCTGATCTTGGGATTGAGATATAAATCGAATTCGAAAGATTTCCATGTACTTCTTTCTTCATTTAAACATAGCTTGAAACCCGAAATTAATAAACTTGCAAGGTAATTTAGTCTTTGTGGACTGGGGCGCACGATCGATATTCAGCATCTTTCAAACTAGTAGTAGGGTCAATCTAGCGATAAGTTGCGGAGAGGGCCGGCCAATGAATGAAGGATTACAAGCCATCTCCATTGAGGAAATCTATTATGTGTTAAAAAGAGAGAAGAATTGAGGATGAGATTTTTTTGTATAGTATTAGATTTTCAAGTGATTTTTTTTTTTTTTTCAGTCAAAGGTGATGAGAGAAAAAATAATAAATGTGGCTTCATAGTACTTTGAATGAGTACAGATATTATTTGAACCAGACTTCACAAATAATATGGTAAAATAGGCAAAATCTGGTTTCCGCATTCATTTTAATTGTGTAAGGTTAAAATAGTCGCAATTGTTGATCATAGGCTCTGCCTGCACATGTTCAGAATGAAAACAAATTTTTCTTTCATGTCTTCATGTGCAGGCTAAGGTTATATATACTTCCGTACTTATGCGTTTTTAAAGATAATTTTTGGACGATTAGGCATGTAAATGTGTTTGACAGATATATCTTCCGCAAACACATTGCCTAATGTTGGGACATATTACGCACACTTTTCATTATTACTCATTCAGAAGAGGCTCGACTAACATTAAACCTTCGTACCTTGAGCAGCTTTCGTAGCCCAAATTTTTGACCCGCGAAGGAATTCAAGAAAAGTAAAAAAAACTATAGAAAATCGATATAGGTATTCTTCTTATATTTTGGAAGTCGCAAGAATGAATCCAATTAAAATTCAAAAACATAGGTATTTCAAATTTTTAATTTTTGTGAACCAAAAATTTGCCATTGAAGATTTTCTATGGAAACTTGAGCGCTTTTTAACCTTCGAGTACTTGATTTCCCAGATCGACTTTTCGCACTTCAACAAAACCGCTTAGCCATGAAGGACAAAACTAATTGCGAGCGCGCTGCGCTGAATCCTCCTGGACAATTAGATGTATTCATCAAAGAGAAATTTGACTCGTATAATCGCCTATTGATTCATTCCTCTTCTTTTTTTTTTTAAATATTATTGTAAATTTTTCGTTTTAAATCGGGTGCAGCCTGACAAATTTCCGAAAGATCCCTTGGTTATGGTAAAATATTCCCCAAGCCTGTTCTAAAATAATTCCAAAAACTGATCTTCCATGTATCCATCGCTTATACGCGTCTATTACATACCATTTAACGATCCTGAGCGTAATTTCCTTTTTCATCCAGTCTTCTGCGCTTAGCTTCTGGTATATCGTCGTCCGATCTGGAAAATTGGAGGAGAATCAATTGTTGTATCCTAATTTTCTATCATAATTTCATTTGAATCCTAATATGCTTTCACCTATCTTACCTTTAGATAAAATATAACTTTTGGGAATACCTTTAGAGCTTAAATTTACAATTATTTATAGAAAAAACTATCCTTTTTGGGGATGGTTGCTCGCTTCACCGCAGAGAATTTGTAAGTAGAAACAGAAAAAGAGGTGATTGATATGAAACACCTCTACCATCGATAATGTTGATTCTGCCGACCCCGCCCCAGCGTACAACCTCCCTAAATCATCTGAACTATATTTCTACCTCGACAAAAACTTTGGACAAGCAACCTCGCTAAAAAACCTCCACCTCCGACTTGGACCTTCAAATTACGGAAGCCTTCAGCTCGAAATCACAGGTCCACGTCATTTTCTTCGACCTCGAGGAAGTGTTTCCTCAAGTCTGGCAACTCTACATCTTCTCCAAATTTGAGGAAATTTACCCAAATTCTTCCGATCCTTCCTCCATGAAGAGACTCTAACGGTTAAACAGCCGTGGTGGGGGTTCAAAAAAGACACTCTCGCCCTATACCCCTCCATTTTCTGCCTCTAAAAAACTTCACGATTACCATCATACCTTCCCCAAGTTCCTTGATCTCACTGTCGACTTTAAAATCATAAAATGTTGATAAGATATACGAATACTTACTGTGCATCGACAAACGTAACCAAAACGCTCGCTATGAGTAGCAATAAGAATGAATAAAACTTGACTGATGCCATGCTGTCAAATCAAGACAATCTAAACCAAATATTTAATAATTAATTAAAAAAAATAATAATGAATTAATTTAGGAATAGAACGACAAAATAGTGACGACGGTTTTCAGGTACACTTCCCGAACTTCAGTCATTTCGAAAGGTCCGTAGTTGATACCTACACCGGTTGTACATTTCAATATGGAACCTTTTAGTTTCTCTCCCGTTGTGAAGTCTCGACAAGAAATTTATTTGGGCTCCAGCCCATCTCAATAAGAGCAAATGTACGACTTCAAAATTTTTATTAGGTGAGGAAAAAGAATTCTCCAACGAGCGCAACCTTTCTCTCAAGCGTTGCCTTTCCTCTAAATGTAGAGCTGCTGATCGTTCAGCATCTGATTGCCCTGGGATGGCGTGCGCGACGCGACTCATGATCAAGGCTGCTCCGTTAAGCCAAAGCTACTAGCCGTTAACCGTTAGCCAAGCAATTTGCATCAAAAATTAGCTAGCCGTTAGCTATTCAAATTAGAATTGCTAACGGCTAATCTACTCTCTCCCCTTCACTTTAGAGTGACCCCTTCACTACTTTAAGCCGTCAGCTTTCAACTTTCAGCCGTTAGCCATTCTATTTTGCATAAGATTAGCTAGCTTTTAGCTGGCTGATGAATAGTTCACCTCGTTAAATGCGTAGGCGCAATTTTACACATGTAAATTGCGTGATCAGAAATAATATAGATATTTCACTTAGGCACCTGAATTCGAGTAATGCAGGGAAACAAGTTTTATAACCTAGAAATTCTTCTATACACTAGTTATTCCGAAAGAATTGATACGTGTTGTTTCATAAAAACTAGGCCTATAGTACTATGAACGATCGTAAAAAATCAAGAATATTATCAAGATCGATTTTTTTTTTTTTTTTCTCCAGTAATCAAAAAATGCAAAAATTTGCAAAAGATTGTGAATATTTTCAGCTAAATAGCCATTATTAAACGACACTCAAAGAATAGTGAGTTTGAATTCTATTTGGTGTGTCGTTTGATGATGGCTCTACCTATTCAGTTGAAAATATTCACAATCTTTTTTGCATTACGTCTTTTAAAAACTCCGAATTTTCTTTCTTTTCTTTCAATATTATATTGCTAATCCTACTACCTATAATGATAAGAAATAAGAAAAAGTGTATGATCACCTGATCCGAAGATATTAATGTGAATACGAAATGATCAGATTTTGAGCAGATGAACGATAGTAGCCTTCAAAAGCGATAGTGAACTTATGTATAATCAACCTAGGTACTGTAAAAGAATAGGGAATAATCGCTGCTATGCATATACGACGAATATGAAATTCAGACACTTGAATAAGCATCGAAAAAATGGAATAATACTTTTACATGGAAACTGCTTTTCACACCCAGTCATCCCAAAGAATTGTTTTTCAACTTCTTAGATAAATAAAATCGAAATTTACGAGTATGTCGGTAGACAATAATATATTACCTATTCTATTTTCAAAGCTGCAGAGATTATAGCCTACTACAAGGTAGCGTAGAGATTTTCTTTCAAACGATTACATACAAATGTGTAAAATATAGAGAGACTTGGGGAAAATTTCGATGAGTACCTATCAGTGTAAGTACTATACAACGTGCAAGGAAATTCTGTAAATATTTCCATTGCATGATAACGATAAGCCAAGTTAAGAGAGGCAGGGCTGGAAAAAGATACCTTAATAATCATGAAAACCATCACACAAACAACACCCACTGAAATTCCTTCTTTCAGTTTCATTTCTCGTTGTTTCTAAACCCACAAAGCATTTTCCATCCATAGTCATTTAAACTCTTCTTTGTGAATAATTCTAATCAATATGTTTGTTCCGATTTTCTTTCATTTATTTGTTCAATTATTAACGAGCTACAAGCTGCTCAAAGGGCTATTACCTCGGATTATTTACAGACTTATTATTCGATCGTTTAAAAAAAGAGTGACGAAAGAAACTTTTCGAATAGAGTTCACGTGAGTTCACGCTCGTTCTTCTTTTAGAGTAAATATTATGCTGCGCTACCACGTTTTGTATTTTACACTCATGTAGGTATAAGTTACCTCAAATATCGTAATGTTTTTTGCGGACGAGGGGATGAGAGAATTAGACAATATTCCTCATTTACCCCATTTTTTCGTATGCGAGACCTTGGTAATTTAGAATGGAGATGCATTTCTAAGTTATGACAGTCATGCTAGGTACATTCTACAGATCCCGAATCAGGTTCAAGTTGAAACTATACAATTTCAATTGCCCTGAATTCGATCTATAGAACAAAAAGCAAATAAAATTGAATTATGAAAAGAATAAAATGTGACCTGGTTTTAAGAATGTTTTCAGCGTTAAAATCTGTTTCAAACTAAAACAAAAAATCTGTTTTTGTTTATTTAAAATACCTACGGTTATTTTTGCAGTGCTGACAAGCCGTTCGCCGTCGGCTTGAGCAGCTACCATTCTTGAAGGCTGTTCGTGATTTTGATTGGTTTTTCATCGGCTTTTTCATAATTTTAACGGTTGCTTAAAGTTTTTTTGCAAACGGCTAACGGCTTAATTTACAGGTTATATGTCACTTCAATATAAGATTTTGCAATGAGTATTGAAATATCATTCTACAATGATTTGAGTTTGTAACATCAGTCAATTGCCAATGATTGAACGAAATAAACTTTTAAAATCTCAAATTATGTACTACGGTACATACTTAGACCTACAGACTCCTAGAAATACAAGATCATCGCTAACTCGCCATAAGCATAACGTTGGAAATTGATACACTTCATTTTAGTTACGCGTACAGGCACACCACTGCTCGTAAGAGGGCTTTTTTAACATTAGGTTTTACGGGGCTAACCACGTTTCTCTCATTTTCTTAGAATACTGTATAATATTGCCTAATAAGAAAAATTGATGAGAATGAAATTTATTTCTTTTGTAATTTCCTATTTTATGGAACTAATTTTACAATTCTCAACAAAAATAATTTCAGAAAATTCTGAAAGTACAACCATTGAATAGGAAATTACAAGGGAAATAAATTCTATTCTTAGCATTTTTTCAATTTGATCCATATTTTTCCGAGATTTACAAAAAATGAGTTAGCTCCATAAGGCTATATGTTAAAACGCACCTCTTAGCGTTTGTAGCGCCATTCCCAATGGAACAATGTTGTGGACGTTTTTGAAAACATAGTTAAATATCCATTATGGCGGACGAGTTAGCGATCTTGTGTTTCTAGGTGTCTTTACTTAGACCATACGTTTTTTTGTGACGTCACAAACTCCACATCTGTTTACTCCAACGTACCCTACAGCCCGTCAAAATCGTCAATCTTACCCTAAATTACCAACTTGGTTCGTAAACAAAAAAAAACTCCATAAGAAATACACAGGAGCGTTTCGATCTTACGTTCAGATTTGAAAAGCAGAAATAAATAAAGGACCGCAGGTATATTTTCAAATACTTGAGAACTTCCTACTTCTGAATATAAACACGTAATTGCTTATTTCTTCCTAATTTTTCAATTTGAACTTATGATCGAAACGTTCCAGTGTATTTCTTATGAGAATCGATATTGTGATAGAACCAAGAACGATACAATCGATCACACTCAAGGGTTTTTAAAGTGTGTTTGCAAGTGTTCGCGCATTGTTGGTAGGGAGTTGGCAATGAGTGACGTCACAAAAAAACGGTCTATTGCAACCACGGTACATTATAGAGGTATTATTGACACGAACGTATAGTAGCCGTCTTCGTTACTGTCGCCTGAGTTGTGTCAGTTGATACAATCTACGCTAGGATTGTTGCAAGGTAAAACTAAACAGGAGAACTACACGAATACTACGTAGTGTAAATTCACCAATTTTCAGAAATTTGTACAAGAGTCAGTTATTGACCTAAACATCTGAAACTTGGTACAAATGGACTATTTACTATGCTCTTCATATTTAAGAAAAAAAAACTTCCTATCTGAATTTCTTCATCTTCTACAACCCTCGGAAATTTTGGCAACATTAGGGTACCACCGGTAAGCTTCCGTCACAGGTGGGGTGTGGAAGGTATTTGAATGATCGCCGCAAGTGTAGCGGAATTCTGTATGAATTAACACAACTCGGGCCATGACTCAGGCGACAGAAATTTTGCCTTGTGTCAATACACGGCCATGGTCAATACCTCTATAATGTACCGTGATTGCAACCAAAAATTTCAGCTTTGGCTCAAATTTACAACCTTGAACAATATGGCTTTTGGCTTTCCGAAAAGTTGAGCTAGCTTTTGGCTTAATTTGGCTGGCTGAATTCAGCTGATATTTGGCTGATCATAATGACCTGCAGGATTTGGTGTACAGAGGAAACGATCAGGAGAATTGGGGCTTTGCCACACTTGTAAAAGATACCTATTCTCCAGCTTGTGTTCATATTTTTGACTTGTTTCATGTTTTTTCTCTACCCCCCAAATCTCAAAATGCGTCCAGGCGTCTGTACAATCACGGCCTTCTACACTTACAGGCCGGTAGCATCGGAAGTGCGACAACGTTGGTTGGCCCTCTGGTGATAGACGTTTTGGTAGCAAGCGGCAAAGAGCTATTGTACCGCACTTGGTCCCCTATCTGACTTTTTATTTTCAAATGATTATTGCTCGTTCCACACTGAACAGATTCTATCGATATTGGGCTCAAAAAATAGGAAATTGTTCACTCTTCAAATAACTCCGTTGAGTCATGTTTGTCAACCGCACCGTTCTCGCAACAAGATCAAATATTTGATCTTTTCTCATATAATGTAATGCTAATCTCGGCCCTTTGGCGTTGTTGCCAAAATTGCGTATACCGGCCTGTTAATTGTAGAAGGCCGTGGTACAATTCTCTAGTAAAATAATAGTATATTACTGTACAAGCAGCGAAATAAGTGAGAATTATCGCAACAAGTTTGATCATAGCACCACAAGCAAAGCGAGTGGAGCTAATCAAACGAGTTGCGATATTTCTCACGTCGCAGATATTTTTTTAAACAGCATATGCCAAAAGCAATTTTCTGATGCTTAAATTATTCGATTTTCCTAAATTTCAGGTGTTTTATCAAGATTCACGGAATCTGTAAGTCAATTGAGTCGTTCTTTGAACAATAAGGTCTCTACCCAATCAAAATCATCGTTGATGAGTTTCTTTTGCCACGGCCCACGGGTTTGAATTTTTCGCCACGGGTGTGAGTTCTTTCGCCACTGTTTTCATGTTCCTCATGGTTGATCGATAAACGCAGTTTTCGCTGTCTAAAATAATTGTACTTTCGGCGTAGGTGTTTAAAAAATGTTCTTCCCGTAGCGAAAATCACGTCAGTGGTGCCATTTAAACAATAATTGAACATTAAAACTATAACAAATTCTACTTTTGAGAGTCTAATTTTGCTTTATGTATTATAAAAAGTACTGTTTGTAATTTTGTGTCGAAAAACAATATTGTAACTCGCTCACTATCCGCACTCGCTTTGCTTGTGCGGCTACACTTCGCTTGTTCCAATATTGCTTGTTTTTGCCACTCGATACAAAATGCAAGGCTTCGGAGCCGGAGCCAATTTTCGACTCCGGAGCGGCTCCGCTCCGACTTTTGGCCGGAGCTGGAGCCGGAGCCGGAGCCAATTTTTTTTTGGTCGGAGCTGAGCGGAGCCAGCTCCGACATCGAGCTCCGCGGCTCCGGAGCTCCGGAGCGGAGCGGAGCCCTGGAGCTCACAAAAGACAACAAAATGACAATGTTATCTAGCATTTGCTTATTTTGCTTCTTGATTTAATTCAAATTTACTAAACGTTCTTGGTTCTTGGTCTTTTTTTCATTTAATTTTTTCATTTTCCTTCTTGAATATTAATATTATTAATTCGAGTGATACAACCAATGGCGTTGTCGTGGCCACGGTTGATAAGAAGAAAGCTGAAAGCCTCCATTAAACTAATAAGGCTGAGAAACAAAAACCAAAAAGCAAAAAGTCTTGATCTCCGTAGAACAAAACCCTTTTTGTGTTCAACTGTAGATGACGCCACTGAGGTGAAGGAAAATTCCCTTTCTCCTGATTGGTATTGCTCCGGAGCCGGCTCATTGTGCTCCGGAGTCGGCTCATTGAGCTCCGGAGTCGGATCATTGTATTCCGGAACCGGTTCATTGCGCTCCGGAGCCGATTGTTGTCATTCCGCAGTTGTATTTCATAGGTTTGCTAAAATCGCAACAAACGGAACAAACGAACGTGAACGAAGGTTTATTGTTCATTCGCGAACGCAAACGGAGGCAATCTCATGAAGGAACGCAAACAAACGCGAACGTTTTTTTTTCAGAAGTGAACGGGAACGAACGCGAATGAAATTTTCGCGAACGCCCCCAAGTTTGGTTAAGAAACACACACGTTCAAGGCAGTTCAAAGTTCGGAGCTCGGCTCCGGGGCTCCGGGGCTCCGAAGCCCTAGAGCGGAGCCCGGAGCCAATTTTTTTTTGGTCGGAGCTGACCGGAGCCAGCTCCGACTTTTTACCGGAGCCGGAGCCGGAGCCCGGAGCTGAATTTGGCTGGCTCCGATGCCTTGACAAAATGTACTATTATAATAGACTTGGAAAAATTTTGGTTGAGGTTAGATTAGGTTAGGTTTAAGGACTTGTAAAAAATTTTTATACCTGGTAGGTGATTTTGTTTGGACATTATACACAGAGTTAGGTATCTGTAAGCAATAATTGCTACCCAAAACTCACCACTTTGTGTTTATTTTGTATGTGTGAGTGACTATACATAGAGCACCCTTAAGAAAAATACAATGAGCAATTTTTCAAACAAATTACTTTATTTCAAAACTTTTTTTGCACAATTACTGCGTAGGTACTATATGAATTAGAAGAAACATAATAGGCCTATACATTTTATCAATTAAATCAGAATTCTTAATAATTTTTGTCTATTTCTGTAATATAGCTTGATATTTAATTTTTTATGACAATAACAATCATAATTATTATTTAAAAATAACAGATTTTTTTTTTTTTCAGCATAATAAAGAAGTATAAATGAAGTGTCCGTCAACATCTTGGCGTACCTAAAATAGCAAAGAGAGAGAGAGAGAGAAAAAAAAAAGATTATTAATATTAATCATTTATATTTTTCTTTATATCAAGAAAATATGATTGTGCAATCGGGACCGTCGCGAATGCTGTGCTTTGTGGGGTTAGGTTCCGTGCTGTCCTTGATAAACTGTGTTATTGAGCCTTCTGAATTACTTACACTTTTCATTACTTATTTAGAACAGTCTTGAGTAATCTTGACCCCTTGTACCTCAGGCGGCTCTTGTGGCCCAAGTTTTTGACCCGCAAAGAAATTCAAGAAAAGAAAAAAAATTTTACTGAAAATTGATTTGTGGAAGTCAGCTCAATTGATCAAATAAAATTTCAAAAACATTATGTATTTCACTTTTTTGTTTTCTGTAAACCCAGAAATTTGCTACTGAAGGTTTCCAAGAAAATATGGCCATTGCATTACCCTTGATTACGCAACTTTTCGGACGATGGTTCTATTTTCTTTGAATAAGACTTTATTTTTTGAAAATAGAAGAGCAGGTTTTCCACCGTCGCTTCTACAAAACCGTTAAGCCATTAGAGACATAACTTATCGTTATACTGATCCAGTTTCCTGCGCCATTTTCATCAAGAAGAAAATACTGCCTGTCCATTTACCCGTTCCCATTAATTGAAATTGAATTTTTTGTTGTTCCAACAGTAGGTGTGGTCCGAGAAATATCCGAACATTTTTCTTGAGACGCAGGGTGGTGAAAGGTTTGTCACGTCTACTCCAGAATAACACCCAAAAACTCACCTTCGATGTTCATCCATTAATTACGTCCAATTTACTTACCATTCAACTGTGGTAGTGTAACTTCATGAATCCGATGTTTTTTGTCGTTTGGCACTCCCCTGATCATGTGGGGATACGTATTCATCATCAGCATTGTTTTGAGCTCTGAGAGGTCAAAGAAAAATCAATTATATCAAGTTGTATCCCGATTTCCTATTATGCAATGTAATGTATTTAATTGGCTTCTCCATTGGAGGTTGCCTTCATCGTGCGTATAACAATTAACATAACAGTAAGTAACAACAATAACAAAAGGAACAATTATTTGAGTTCGGATATACCATCATTCAGCGAACTCATTCGTCTTCTTCCTCTAGGAGCCTTTCCCAATATATCCTCGCAAGCTTCCACCTATCTTATCTTCAGATGCAGTAAAAGGCAGCGGCCCACTGCAGGCCACTTGATTTTTTTTTTGTGGTATCTTTTTCACTCACACGAATTAATTTTTGTGGAATACTGATTTTCAAGTTCCTATAGAGCCCAGATTCTGAGTTCAAACTTCGTTTGCGAACTCATCAAAAGAAGACCAATTTTTAGTCTTTTCAATCATAAGTACCTACCTACTCTTCCAAAATATAAATGCTGGCAGAGCCACAATGAAACCAGGCCAATAGGTTAAAACGAAATTTTATTGCCGTAAATTTGACCAATTTGAAATAAGTAGGGCTACATACGCGCACACTGACTGTATGACGCGCTCTTGAAATTTGATTAATGATAGAGCTGCCGTACAAACAAAGTAGAACGGACGTATCTACAAAATAACGATCAGGAGAAAAAGATTTTTATTTTCAAAATGAGAGAATAGAGGATGAAAGGAGAGAATCATGACCAATTTTCAACAATGATAGTTTCTTTCTACAGACACGTATTTCAAAGGAATTCTGTAAAAGTATCGATAGTTTTTGAAAAAAACTGTCGGGAAAAACAATAGTTTTGTGAAAGAACGAGAGCCGTAGATTCTGATTTTTTTTTTTTTTTCTTATCAAAATCACAAAATTGGTGGGAATTTCTTGATGACACTCAGGAATCCAGTTCAATCATTCAGGCGGTACCATTTGTACAATGGATGTGGCACCAAGTTTTTTGGTATTTCCTAGTTACATTGATCATCTGGTAACTCTAAAATACATTCCTTGATGCAGTGCTAGTGATGGGCAAAAACCGATAGTTTGAAACTACCGATAGTCCGATAGTCCAACTCCTGTCGCTATCTATTTATTCGGCAGTTTTCCGGAAAACTATCGGTAGTATTGATTTACCGATAGTGTTTCTATTTCATACCTTTAGAGCAGTGGTGCGCTAGTGTTCAGAAAAAAATCACTTACGCTTTTCCTCTATCATTTCCAAATTTTATACTCTACACAATTTTTCCTTCTTTCTGGGTCCATTATTTGAAGTTTACCGGTACATGAAATTTTTCTTCCTTCATCAATTTTTCTCACTTCAAGAAGGCAAAAATAGTAACACATATCACAGAAATTTGTTGAAAAATACATACTACCAATAGTGGCAATAGTGGTAATAGTCCTATTGATAGTTTTCCAGTTTTCAACACTATCCTTAGTATCGATAGTACTATTGATAGTGCCCAACCATGGCCGCCTTGAAGGAAGGCCGGAACATGCACATAACGGCAACGCTGTGAGAGTAGGCCGACTTTTACATGTGCTCTTATGGGGAGAAAGTAATTTTTTGAGAATCAGTAAGTACCCGTTGAATTTTGTGAAAAATTGAAGAGAACAAAAATTGTTGGCCATTAAATTCTCTATCAGAAAATGTATTATACTCAATTTTCAAATTTTTGCACTTATTTACATGTAAACCGGTCGGCCTACTTATAGCTGTTGCCAGATCTGCATGTTCCGGCCTTCCTTCGAGGCGGCCATGGCCCAACACTACGGCTTGACAGGCTTTTCAGGAAAAATAACCATCAAGAGAAAGGTATCTATCACAGGTGTAGTATAGGTACTTTTCTACAGATCAACGTTTTACATAGTATCAATAGTATCGGCATTGACTATATATGTACCAGAAAAGTACTTGCATTGTTGAAAAAGTTGTCACTTTGAAGGATACTGACACCAGAGTGTGCTGCGTGTTAATACGTTGGTGTAAGAGAGAGGGAAAGATGTCCTGTCTTTTTCACTCTGCCGGTGAACACGCAGCACACTCTGGTGTCAGTATCCTTCAAAGTGACAACTTTTTCAACAATGCGAGTATTTGTCTGGTACATGTATAGTCAATGGTATCGGGCAAAACTATCGGGACTATCGATAATTCCGATAGTAAAAAATATCGGGATTATCAATAGCATGAAACTATTACGCAACTGTTGCCTACCCATCATAATATAGATCACACCAACGAATGAAGAAAGTGAGCCACTCATCGCAGTCAACCATACAGTATAAAGTTCATCACTGGTGACGTCGCTATATGCGATATTTGAAAATCAATATCACGCTAATTTCTTCCAGTGAATAATTGATTCCCATATAAGAATAGCATTGGTGACATTCAATCATACATCAGTATTTCAAGATAAAGAATAAATAAGGAATGAAAAGTTAATTCTCAAGTACTGGATAGCTTCTGGATTACAAATAAACTTTTTATTGCTTATTTATTCTTCATTTTGGAATACCGTACTGATGTATGATCAAATGTTACTAATACTGTGGTTATAATTACCAATGCTATTCTTATGGGAATCAATGTCTGCTGAAAGCTGTTGTACAGTCAACGCATTTTTACTCTGTTATCACTATCAGTTGATGTGACATTAGTCATGCGCACGTCATGCGTTATAGTGCCAGTGTGATGAACTTTTTATAGGCCTACTACACTTATATTTTAGGCTTACCAGCATATAAAATTCTACACTACGTGTCTCTGGAGGCGATATTATGTTAGATTCCTCCTTTGTTCTTTATTTTTTGAAATTTGGAAAATACAAAATAAGGACAAGTAGGATTGGCTTGTACAATCTCTCTCCTCTTTTCAAGCTTGTATATTCAAATTACATTAGCATTCTTGTTTTCATCGACCATCATTACCTATTATTATTATTTTTTTTGGACAGAATAGAATTAACTCCTAGGGTAGAAGGATAATTTCTCATTTTTCTCACGTATGATAAGTGAGACAATTGCGAACGATTGTAATGTAATCACAAGTAGATACCTCCTCGAAAGAAGTTCTTTTAAAAACTCGGAATCGAGATCACTTACCTGTGCAAATTTCAAGTCGATGTTATGCAGGAGACGACTTCGAAATCCTCACAGTGGGTCTGTTTATACTTGAAGCTAGATGCGATAATAACAGAAATGATTAGATCGAAACGTTTGATGAGCAAAGAAATGAATTTACATGAATTTTTATTAAACATTATAATTTCATTTTTTAATTTAAATATTATTCAATTTAAAAAAGAGAAAATCGATTTCTTCGTTCACGGATACTTATGGTAAGTTATCAGTTTAAAGGAAATTAGTGCGGGCAAAGCTCTCTTTCTTTTTTCTTTTAATCAAATTAAAAAGTCATTAGTTACACTTTGATAGTTGGATTTTATTATTACAAATAGGCCTATACCTAATGTTGGAAAATTTCTTCAATCTCAAGAATGAACAAGAAGAAATTAATCTCTTCGAAAATTCTGGAAATAAAATTTTTATTAATTTTCTCTCACATCCTGAAATTACTTTCCCTCATATTACATGTTCTCAAAAAGTTGAAAAAGAAAATTTATTGAAAATATCTTCAGATAGGTATATCTTATGAATTTTCTCTAAATTTTCGCTTACTATGATGCGATTTACTCAACAGTAAATCAAATCGACCGATGAAATCACGAAATGTCCGTGCTTTCACGAATGAAATAATGTCGGTAGTTCGTTCTCGTTGCCCTACTATCATAAAGAATGCTGAAATAAATTTCAATCTGTTCTAGAATCGTCGGTCGAAACCGTTTTTGTATTCATAATGTTCTTTAAATTTTAGACTTTCGTATTTTTTTTTGTATCCTGTGTTAAATAAAAAATTGGTTCTAATAAGGAAGTGGAGAATCATATTAAACGTTTCCGAAAAAAAAAAAAAAAATGTATTTTTTCTTACGAAAAACTTTTAATTGCAAATCAACTTCTCTTGGATCAGAAAATCTTTTGCTGAGCTGCTATTTGAATAAAAAAAGATTTTTGGTACCTATTTGATTGAAAAAAAAAAAAAAAGCTGGGTAGTCGGTCTCAGTGTACTTTCTGGGTTCGCCCATCAAGAACTAATGCTTTGGAACTCTCAGTAATACAACGGGCTCAGAAACTGTACAACGGGGTAGCAAAGAATCACCTTGAAATCGATTTTTTTTTTTCTCAAATGAAACAGATTCAAGACTCTAATCAAGGCCCTCATAAAATAAAATAATAAAAACTTTGTTTCCATGTTCTCCGTTTCCTGTTTGTCTACCCCGTGCTTTCCTGTTTGACCACCTACTGCCTCACCTGCTGCCCTTGTGTGCGTTTATGTGTGCGTGGGATGTATGTGTGTGTATATGTATACGAGTATATTTTTTTCCCTTTTTTTTTAAATTTCACCTAATTAGGCCTATGTTTTTTTTTTTCGGAATCTCGTTTTGTTTTGTAATTACCTATGTTTATTAACGATAAGAAGTGGTGCCGACTGTAATTGGTCGTAGGACTGTTGTCAGCACCACTTAAAAATAAGCAATATTAAATGAATAAATATATATGAAAACTCATTTTCTTCAATTAGACGAGTTTTCTTCTATTGAAAATCGGTAGCAATTGTTAACATTTAATATTTAAACTTCAATAAAATAAAAGAAAGAAATAAAAGGTTCACTAGACGGAATTTATCAGGTATTTTATGAAATTAATGGCACTGCCGTCTTTAAAATTTTAATTCGAAACAAAGTGGCCCGACGTTTCGGAATACACATATTCCTTTGACGAGGGCGAAAATACCACTTTGTTTCGAATTAAAATTTTAAAGACGGCAGTGCCATTAATTTCATAAAATACCTTCAATAAAATTATTCAAGAAACCCTTACAAACTGAATAATGTAAGTTGCCACCGAAATCACAGCCTTTGCAGTTGAGAATGAGAAGGAGATAGAAAGAAAAGCTTTGACGAACAACTACAATCACTATCGACGAAAATTTGTTTGAAGTATCTTCGAATAGGTATGGCTAGGAAATTTTCCAAAAAGAACTGAAACTTTCAGAGAAAAGTGATTTTTTATCGAAACTTTTTCGCGAGAAAAAGGAAAAGTATTAATTTTTCTACAAGAAAATAATAGGTATGCGAAACGAATTCACTTATTTTGGACCAGGAAAATATTTTCGCTGAGCTGAACTAAGAAATTCTTTGAAACGAATTCGAATGAATCAAAGTCTCTTAGAAAAGAGAGAGAAAAAAAAAAAGGTTTGACGAACAACTTTTGTCGATGAGCAAAGGACTACCTAATTTTATTCTACTGCGGCGGTAACATCGAAGAAGGTATCGGAAATTACTACTTTGTGGTATGAATAACGAAAAAATGTGCTCACATAATATATCGCCCGAAGAAATGAACGCCAATCGAGATGATCAAAACCTGAGCAGATGAAAACTAGCAGTTTTTGCAAACGATAGAAAGAAATCTTACTTTTTACAATCGATCTGCAAGACAGAACTGTCGAACAAAGAATACCTAATAAATGAGAACGACTGAATAGATTTCTTGAAATTGTGACTCATTTATAGCCTATTTTGAAGGTATTTACATTTGTATGCCAGTGGAAAATAAAGCCGTACTTCGTAGTAATCAAATAATACGTGTTTTTTGCTACTAAATACATTATATTTGAAGGGTATGGCGCATGAGGATATCGTTCACACGCGAGTGTCTAAGTCGCTGCGAATATTGACATTCGCTAGCTCGCTGTAATGACGTGCGCCGAAGTTAAACAATGCGTACAACATAGGTATACTTACAATACGGCTTCAGAAAAGGACGAAAATACCTTCCAACTGATTCTCGACCTCCAATCACAAAACAATGACTCGTCTCTACTCAAATCTTCCCTCTACTTCATCCATTTTAATCTTCAGGAAGCCTTCCCCGATTCTGGCGTCACCTCATCATCTCTAAATTACATGAAATCGGCCTTCGAGGCAACCTTCCCAACATACTCCAAAGCTTTCTTCACGACAGATCATTAATGGACCCTATCCAAAACACTACCTCCTCTCTCCTAGTCCAAAACGGTGTCCCTCAATGAGAAGTCTTCAGTGTTATACTCTTCATTTTAGCCATTAACGACGTAACTAAACTAGTCAAATTCCCCTTAACCCAACGCCTTTTCGCTGATGACTATGAACTCACAGAATTCTTCAAGAAACTTTGGACTCAAAAACTACTTTGACCTCTAAAACCGGCTTAAAATTTTACTCGGTCGTTTTCAAAAAAGAAAAAACAACAACAACATACCATCACTCCAACCCCTATAATTCCAAATTTTCGAAATTCCCGCTCGCAATTCCGGCAAACTTCTCGGTCTCCACTTCGATCAAAAACTTACATGGACACCCCATATCAAAATTTTAAAAGCAAACTGCACGCAAGCCCTAAATATATAATAAATTTTTTATACCACTCTTCTAAAGGCTGCAACAGAAAACTCCTATTACTCATCTACAAAAGTCTTATCCGTTCAAAATTAGATTATGGTTCCCCAATCTACATTCTTGCCAGCAAATCCATCCTCTCTTCACTTGACACTGTACAAAATTCCGCCCTCAGGATGGCCTTGGGTGCTAAAAGCACAAGCCCAAAATTGAGTTTGGGCGCAGAATCCGGTGAACTTCCCCTTTCCTATCGTAGACGCCTCTTGACCTCCAATTTTTTATTATCCGTATCCCAAGACCCTGACCCAATAATTTTTTACTCAATCTCCCATCAATATCCAACCTCTCCATCGGCTTCCAATAAACATTATCCTCCTTCAATTCAATAACTTCCTCGGCATCCCTTTCAATGCAAACCCCTTACCTCCCACAAACATCACCCCTCCTCCTTGGATCTTGCCACCACCAAACATACGACTCGATGTCACTGAATTGGCCAAAACCAACAACTCTATCATCATCCAAAATACACTACTCAACAATTAAAAATTGATTAAAAAATGCTGGGATGATTCTAGAAGTATTTTAAACGAGGAAGTGATATTTTCTTGTCTACATATAGGTATACAACTTCCTTCAAATTACAACTTTCTTCTCCTGACAGACTCTCTTGCTTTACCCCACTCCATCACGACTCACGCTTCCCACCCTCCGCTCCATCAACTCTCACACCACTTTCATCCGGATTCCCGGTCACATCAATTATCCTGATCACAACAAAGTCGACCTATCTGCAAGGCAGGCCTGTTCCCCTCCAAGAATTACCAATAAATCGCTCATACCTGCTTCAGATTACAAAATTCACTTTCACTCCCTGATTTATGACAACTGGAAATCACACTGGAAACTCCAAACTCTAAATAAACTTTTCTCCCCTTAAATGGGAAGAAGTCATTCTCACCCGACTACAAATTGGTCACACGCAAATCACCCACTCTCACCTTATTAACCCCAACATTTTACTACCTCCATCCTGCCCTTACTGCCACAATCCCTTAACCGTCCAATATTATTTTTCATGCCCTCAACTTTCATTTCTCCGTTCTTCCCTTAATGTACCCTCTTCCTATAACCAGGCCCTAAAAATAAAATGATGATGTAATAAGTTGAACGCGCTTGCAATCACGTTGGCACAAAAATGCCCCTTCCGCATATGAGTTGGCAATACTGTATACTAAGCCTGATATAATGAAGGCTGGAAGTTGAGTCCCTATAGTAGGTCAAGGTCTCTGATGATGTCACAATGGGTCGCACGTCACGTCACGTCACGGCACGCCACGTCATGGCACGGTACGCAGTTCACAGAAACTACCTGACGCAGATGCGGACGTTTTCTGAGGATGTAATCCCCCTAACAAAATGGATAGCGGGTTGCCCGCTGAAAAAAAGAAGTGTGTTAGCGGAAAAGACCTTTTATTTCTATACAAGTGTACAAGCCTCGGAAAAGTTGACAAAAATTCCACTGATCCGCTAGTTTTGAGCTTCAAACTTTGAACAATGTCGCCTAGCTATAATTGTGTAATTGAAATATGGATCTGAGATATTTCAATATTTGAGCGATAGATAATTTAAATGGTGCGCATGTGGAAAATCGTACTGAGTTGCTAAAAATAAGCCCCCAGAAAATTTTGGCTACTCAGCCATAAATAAGGACATGTTAGCCTTGAGACAATACCACTGATGGGATATTTTTAACTTTAAGCCTCGAGAATACATGAACATGAAAAATTTAAATTAAAAAAATCAATAATTTTTAATTCCCATCTATAGAACATGTTTTTTACATTATTCAGTCAACTGGTTTCTTCAGTAAATTTCTGAGTTTTTCGCTGAAGGAACATTCCTCTAAATGGACTTGGCCAGAATCCTAATATACAGGACCGATTAGGCAGAATTTCGAGGACGGAAAGAAGAAGAAATCAGTCTCAAGCTTTATAAAGGAGAAACGGACGTCTTCTTCCGAATCGTGACGTCATTATTCAAGCTCATTCACTACAGAGGAAGGGCTTGGGAAAAATTTCGACCTGAAACTTATCAAGCAACAAGTTCTCTGCTGCCCTAACTTTTTTTTCTCTCTCTCTTTCTTCAGTTCATCAGAAAATATATTGATCGATCTTTTTTCAATTTTAGTTTCTGACCATTTTTTGGCCTTTTCCCTCGGACCCTGTTTAAATACCAATACCGAATATTTACTCATGATTTGTTCTCATTCCCTAAAAATTCCACGGTATGGTACGTCAAACAATTATTTCCTCTGGGCCAGCTGTTTCTCTGCACGGCCCTGGTTTTGCATCGTCTCTGTGTGCTTTTAGAGAACCCTGACAGAACACCAGTCCCGTAAAGAGTGTCTCTAGCTATCATGATAGCTGTTCGTTTTTGAGACAATATTGTTTTTTCTGTCACATTGCAGAACATTCCATTAAAAAGCCACTGAACTTGAGATTTTTTGAACTGATGGGACTGGAAAGAGGCAGCCCGATGAAATCGTACAAACGACGCCCACGAAAATCTCTTCCTTCGATCTCATTCCTAATAATTTCTAAATCATTCAAAACTCTTCGTTGCGAATAATTTTCAAAGTTTCAGCTCTATTTCCTAGGAAATAACGAAAAAATATGTTTCGAACAGGTATGTATACAAAATTGCTTTCATTCACTACATCTTTAGAGTCATTTGAGTAAATATGCCACGCTTGGAGCGGCTTACACAAATGTTCCTCAGGAAAGTATGTTGTCGAATTTCTTCTGTTTTCTGTATTCATAGCCAACGTTTTTCCTCTACCAAATTTTCTTTCAAATCTATTTTTCTATCTCAAATGTGACCCCGTCTACAGAAACCCATCGTAAGCATTATCAGTTTACACATGAAAAGCATGCGTTACTGATAACGCTAAGGTGGGTCTCTGTAGACGGGGTCACAAATATTTGAATCATTTCTTCTGGGTGAGAGGACGAGGTGCTGAGAGAACTAGACGTTCTGACAGATGAAGAATGTTGCACCATATCGACTCGTTGTTGACACAGTTTTCTTATTGTACACATTTTGTCGGAGAACATACGAAATTTTGAAAATACATGTAAGAATCTAGAATCGGATTCACGACGACTTCGTGTGCATTTTTATCGTGATAAATTCAAGACCTACAAAACGGGGACGACAGAAACCCAGCTTAGCGTACAAGACACGATCTAGAGAAAAGTATTTCTGATAAGGAGCTCGAGAAATACTCTTCTCCTGATTGTTTCTTGGTGGGCGCCAAGTCGGGTTTCAGTGGATCCGATCACAAACAGAATTGAAGATCCTAAGCTCGAAATAAAAAAAACTAATACATTGTTGTATTGGAGTTCATAAAAAATAATAGATTTCCCAAAAATTTTTTCCATCACTTGGAAGAATTTTGTTGAGACTTTTCGAAATTTAGTGGAAAAAATAAGACGGCCCAAGATTCCTGCATCTTTAATCAAATTATTTGAAAAATTAGTATTCGAAAAATAGAAAATTTTGAGACAGGACGCACGGGGCAAATGCATAGCTTGCTGTGGTATTATAGTGAAAACCACTGTCATAATTATAATGACCATAAATCTGAGAGAATTCACTCTAAATAAGTCTCGTTCTATGATTTTACCATAAGCGAACAGTATTTCTGTTTTGCTGCTAGAAAGCAGACCCTTTGCTCAAATTCACAATACAGTATTAATTGTGTTTGACCGTTGGTGTTCTCATAAGCAAGATGATTCACTTTCTCTTTCCGGGTTTACTTGTCCGGATATTCATATATTGTATTTTGACTTGGAAACTAGAAAATAAAACTTGGTAGGTCTAACTATTAAAAAGAAAGTAGAGGTCGGTAGCTAAGCCACTCCAAAGGCATAAGATGTCATCCACAAACTGGCGCTGTTAAACGATAGAGGAAGAGAAATAAAATCTGGAGTGAACGACCTCATTCTCAAAGCATTTAAAGAAGACCTCGAAGACAAATACATAATTCGAAAGGGGAATATTTTATGAGTATTTTATGATAGATGATTGAAATCGGAGGGGATTTCGGGTTCTCAACTGCCATTCTGGACTAGTGCAATGGCTCTTAAAGTCATTTTTCGTTGTATTGATTCTTTTTTCCCTTTAGTCGGCCTTCAGGAACAAATCTCTGTTGCAATAGTTCTTCCACGGAGTTAAAATGAAAGGGAGTAAGAAACACGATGAAAAGTAATAAAAACTCTCGGTAGTAAAATTTTATAGAACGTTGTCGTGTATGTCTGCAAGTGAGTTTCAGACACTTGAATAAACATTGGTCGGATTATTCGAAGTATGTAAAATCGAAAATGAAGAATTTATTATTTCCGACCCCGCTAGATAATATGATGAGCTATAGCCGGAATTTTTTTCACGAATGTGTGAGCTAGGGAGATTTAGAAGAAAATTTTCATGGTCAGCTATGTTTGACCTTGAAAACCGAATACCTCTTGCTATAGATGTTCTACTTTGGGCGATATATGAAATACAAATGAGAAACATTAGGTTGAGACATCTTTATTTCATACATTAATTATGAGAGAAGTTGAGTTCGGAAGAATTCCGGCAACCAATTTATAATTAAGGATAGCGAGAAAAATATTTCTCATGGACTATTTTTTAACTCGAACCTTTGAAAAAATTTTACCCAACTGACTGGGAATTGGAATAAAACGATCGATTTCTACTTATGAAACAAATTCACTGCATTCCTCAGTCAACTCCTGCTGTAGATTTGTGAGTTTCTCGCTAAGGGGATATTCTTTGTATCGTTGACGTTAAAGTCGAAACGTTTCCTAATTTTCTGACATAAAAATACCCAGGGACTAGACAGAATACAAAGAGAAAGAAAATGAGCTTCGAGCTTTATAGAGAGAGGGTCGTCGAGATTCGGACCGTGAAATCATTCGGGTAGAAAACAACTAAAAACTCGAATTCTTAAACAGGAAGGGTCCTGAAAAATCGAGCTGAAACTAATGAGACATCAAGTATCTGTTGGATCCGAATTTCAACTGCGCTGTTCTATAAAACTTCATCCTTCTGGCAAATGTCTATCTATTACGATCTGTTCATTTTTCATGTTTTGCGTTTGGAATAGTATTGTTGTAAACGAAGTACATGAAAATTCTGTCGCTTTCAAAAATGATCCCATTCCTGAGCCAAATTAAGATTCTTTAGGCCAGGGTCGAAAAAAGGCATTCAAATTGACATGAAATACACAACTCTCCCTTAAAATCCCTTCTTTTATTTTCATGTCTGGTTGTTCCCTAGTTTTCTGAGGCGCTTTTCTCTGAACTCTTCGCTTAAATGTTTTCGCCTCAATTTTCTCAGAAAGAGAATAACTATAAGAAACGTTTTCAACAGGTACTGTGTGTGCACGTACTCGATACGGTTTGCACAAATGTTGTGCAGACTATTGTAGTAAAATACGAGTTTCGCTTTATTGACTCTTCTAAAACGACTCGTTCGATTTTCAATAGAATAGTACATCGAGCAAGTTCAGATACATTCCTACATCTTCTATTCTTTTTAGATATGAGCCTACAGTGCAGTCATCCAATAGAGATGAACACACACCGGTACTAGGGAATAGGTATCTTCCGAAAGTGAAAACAATGCCCTATAGCGTAGTTTTATAGCTGTTAACGCTGATTTAAAGAGAAGCATTATTGAAGCAGGGAGGAAGTCGCAATATTTTCTCTTACTGAAAGATGTTCTCCATTATTCCTCTACATTTTCTAGACACTCTTTTCAAACTATTATTCACGACAACAGCCCCTACCATGAAAATATTATTATTGAGTTTAATTTTTTCTGAATCGCTTTTTTCCGCCTAACTTGGTGGTAGAAATCTTTTGTGATCCCCTAACATAAGCCAATTAACTAATTCAAAACGTTTCATTCCTCCATATCGCTCGGGACTCTAAAACTGAATTATCTTCTCCGAGAGAAAGAAACGGAATAGAGAAAATTGTCCGTGGTGATCTAGACGCGGCTGTTCTCTCAGAAAATATCATAAAAAAGATTATTTCCGTACAAGACAATCACGACATACGAGTATTTCTCAGAAAACATTTTAGCCAAAGCCCCACCTGCAACGAATCGACGTCATTAGGCACGGCTCCCGTTTTGCTGCTGACCGACCCGCAAAGCTGGACTGGACTCGCACAAAAGACCTGCGATACCTGAAATGAACCATCCAAACCTTATGAGAGATCGAAAGAAAGGAGACTCGGACTCGCAACAGTCTAGGGACTCCAAGAAGTCAACCACAGAAGAACGCTATAAATATCCATTGATGGGGTCTATCCCCCTCCCTCTCCACACTGGCTGATAAATCTTAGGAGGATGCATGCAGTGTAAAAGAGGGGGTGTGGGGATATGCCCGAGAGTAGATATAAACTAATTGGTTAAGATGTTTAAGTAATATTTCCGTTGTTATGAATTAGTTACAATCAGTCCACCTGTATGTGACAACTGATTCATGTATTCTGACGTAAGGGTAGAGGGAATAAACTTGCCCCACTCCGTAAGTGGAGAATGGGGTCCTCATGAGGAAAGAGAAAAATTTTTGTACTTATCTATGTTCTTTTGAGATTTTCAACTTCACAGAGAGAAAGACGGAGAAAATATTCTCTGTTTATATAAGTCGGACCAAGTTAAACTCGGTCCGACTTTTGGCCACTATATATCGAAGGCATGCGTATCTTGGACTCATGGCTCACGTCTTTCTTAGATAATTATTTACAAATAAAAAATCCAACGAAAGACAATGGGTGGTATATGTGCATGAAAACGGCAACCAATTATATTTACAAGCGCAATGTTGACAAGTTGGCTAGGTGGGTATCCGTTGAGTAACAAAATTGTAAAACTACAAAATGTATGGATTACAGAATGCAAGGAATTTGAAGTAAAATTCTTGAAACTACATAACGACCAAACAGAAATAGAAATTTTCTGGCGTAGCCAAATGAATAAAGATCATGTTTCATGTCTTCTATAAGGTAGCATACTCCACTCGTTTGCCCTCTTCTTGGTCTACTATAAGTCTACTTTAGTATATTTCAGACTGATGGGATTAGGGGGCCTCACTCGCTCCTCTCGTTCGTCCCGCTTCTTGGTCCAGTATAAGTCTACTTTAGAGTATTTTAAACTGACTGCATCTTGGGACTCACTCGCTCCGCTCGTTTGTCCCGCTTCTTGGTCCAATATAAGTCTACTTTAGAATAGTTTAGGCTGACTGCTTCTTGGGACTCACTCGCTCCGCTCGTTCGTCCCGCTTCTTGGTCCAGTATATGAGTCTACTTTAGAGTCTAGTATAATGCTAGTATAAGCCTAGTATACCAGTAGTTTACTGCACTGATCAAAGAAAGACCGAATATGCACGCACGCACGCACGCACGCACATTTCCAACAAAATTAAGGTAGGGCTCGGAGAGAAAAAAAATTCCAAGTCCCAAGGTCACCTGCACGCACGCACGCACGCAAATTTTCAAATGAGTGCAGAGTCAGAGCAAAGACATGAAACATGTCAAAAAATTAGAGGCCATTGCAGGTTTGCAATGACAGTGTGGAATCCGCAACCTCCCTGGTCCTCCTCCTATCATTTATAACCTAGTTTCCGAGTCTTGAAAATGATGACATAATACGTTGAACGCGCTCGTAATCATGTTGGCGAGAAAATGCCCAGTTTTATAGTGATTCGCCGTCCATCATGGCTAGGTTGCAGACCTCAATGACCAAAAAATTGCTGAGATTGGAAATGAAACGATGGTACGGTCGCCTTAATTGTACCACCAAACTCTGCTACAATGCTCACCTTCGCCTAGCCTCCGTTTTGGACCCTCAGGAGCTTGACCATTTCCTTCTCACGCTATGTTGGGCCTCCGAAGACCTCTATGAAGAACTCAAATCCAAAAAGGAGGAAAAGCTACAACACCTCAGATCTCACAAGAAGAACAACACGAGAACTACTCTTCAACAAGAAAGCTCCGTACCGCATTCTTTCTTCACCCGACTTGTGAATTCATGCAGTGCCTCTTTTTCGGAAGATGAAATTGCGATGCTAGAAAAAGGACAAAAGTTTTCCTTACCTCCTACCTCTGCATCCCCGGCCAAGGAGATGGTCGTAGCCGAACTCGCCTCAAAACTACAGTATAGATCGCCGGAAATGGTGTCCAATTTAGCGGAAAAAATTCACTCCAATCCGATTCCATTACTTAAGAAAGCCGACCGAAACACCCTTCTTTCCCTCCGAAAGAAAATAAGAATCCAAGACCTAGTGATAACTAAGGCGGACAAAGGGAGTACAGTCGTCATCCTTGACCGAAGTGACTACAACCAACGGATGACGGAGTGCCTCGACTCCATTAACGCAGTGTGCAATCCGGATTTCAACTTCGACGCCTACAACCGTAAAATCCGTAAAGGCATTAATGGAGGTAGCACCTACTTGATAAGGAGCCCCTTAAGAATTCCCTTTTGGTGCCTAATCCGTCCCCCCCTCGGATTTATAGTTTTCCAAAACTCCATAAAGAGGGTAACCCCATGCGCCCAGTAGTTTCAAGCATTTCGTCCCCCACTTACCCGTTGTCCAAATACCTGGACAAATGGTTCAAGCACAACACAGGCTTCCAGTCCCCTCTTTCAATTACAAATTCGGCTGAACTTGTTCAAGTTTTAGCCCAGAACCCCCCTCCGCCAGGAAGCATATTCATTTCGTTCGATGTTAAAGGCCTTTTCCCTCATGTTCCACATGAACCTACCTTGGAGCGAATGGAAGAAATTCTTTAAGAGTTCAATGTCCCTGTTGACTTCATTAACGAATATATGAAGCTTTCAAAACTTTGCTTACACCCGAATATATGCCAATTTAAGGACGCAGTCTACTGCCTCCCGAATGGCATAGGTATCCCCATTGGATCACCACTAGGGTCTCTATTCTCCGAGAGGCTTGAATCAGAGATATTCGATTCCGATAACCACCTCATACCCCATGTGGCCCTTTGGCGCCGATATGTGGACGATGTTCTATGCGTTTGGCAAGGCCCCATTGGCCTTATCAACGAATTCCTCAACTTCCTCAACAGCCTCTATCCCTCTATCGACTTTACTGTGGAAATTGGTGGTAATCAGATTAACTTCCTTGATCTCCATATTGAACATACCGCTGGGATATGTTCTTATGGGATCTACCGGAAACCCACCACCACCGACATCACAGTACATGGAACATCCTACTGCCCCCTCCCTCACAAGTTGGCCGCTTACCATTACTTCATTAATAGACTGGTTTCAATTCCCCTAACGCCTCAAGCCTTCAAAAATGAGGTTGAAGTCATCAAATTTCTAGCCCAAAAGAACAACATTAACGTTGATATCGGTGGGATGATAAGGAAGAAGCTTCTCAAGAACATCCTCGGTCGTGCTTCGACCTTACACGACCTAACAACTAGCACCAAAAGGACTAAGATAGTCCCTCTTCCGTACCTCCCCCACTCACCGATATTTTGGCTAGCCTCCTCAGCCTGAAGTCGGTCTTCTACCCTTACCTCCAAGTTGGTAGGTTATTGTCTAATGGGAAAGACAGTCTCCCTTCCTTATCAGAATGCAGTGTCTACCTCCTAGAATGCAGAGATTGCCCGGCAGTCTACATCGGAGAATGCGGTAGATCTTTCCGAACTCGCGACGTCGATGCCTACGATAATGAGAACCCCCTGAAGTCGACGTTCGCACGCCATCTATTAGAGGAAAATCATTTAGCTAAAGGGGAGAAGGTGCTGCATGTTGAGAAAAAGAAAATTCGAAGAAAGGCTCTTGAATCCGTCGAGATAGCGAAATAAGACGCGTGCCACCGATATTAAATCGTGTGAAGAGTGAAGATCTAATCATTACCAAAGTTTTCATGACATCACCGCATTATACAACTACCGACTTGTAAGTTGTCGGCGAACCTCTACCGCGATCAAGATGAAACGTACCTTTGTATTTTAGTTTAGTTTATAATTGCTCATGATGATGGCGTAAGCCAAAAGCGTTCAGCAAAAATGTTTAATCGAAAAAACTAGACAATTGAGGTAATTATGAGCTTCTGTTTTTAGTTAATTTCAAAACGTGGGCAACTGCCTCCTTTGAGTCATCTTCCGCCCCATTAATTTTGAGATAAATTACATTGAGCCAACGACTCATATTGTTACAAACTTTGTCAACTGGGGGGGGGGGGGGTGTGAAGAGAATTACGCTTCTCAAATCTTGCTGGCATCCCCAACACGCATATTTGTGGCTAGTGAAAAAGTATCTCATTTACAATTCCTGAATTTAGAAATGTAGGTAAACATTCACAAAAGTATATTATATTAATAACGCTATTATTCATTTTCCAGAAATTGTACGATCTGACCATTCCAATATGATTCAAGACAAAGAATACTGATTCGAAAATTTTATTATTAAAATTTGATCAGCAAAATGTAAAAAAAAAAAAGAAAAAAAAAAATTGTAATTCTCAAACCTATCATATTCTTTGAAAATTATTAAAATAAATTAGCATCTCAAAAAACGGTAATAAATTTATTTAAACCGGTGATAGCCAGGTCTCTAGCATCAGTTCACTGGTAAAATTGGGCCTGAGAGAAAAAGGGAGAAATGAACTTCCTCTGCAACAAGACACTCTCGATTAGGAAAATTATGCAAAAATTCCTTTCATCATTGAAAACGAGAAGGGTGACGCGCTCAGACAAACCATACCCTAAGTCGCTTTCGTAAAAGCTCCACGAGTAAATAGATTTAATTCGGTTCTCGAGGTTACGGTCGGACATATTCAAGAATTACTCCACAGTACTCAAAAGTAATCTGAAGGGTAATTTACGAGTACCACAGAAATTAAAAATTAAAAACAAAAACAGAGAGCCGTGAGCACGCTAACGCGCTTTCGATTAAAGTATCATTATCAAGCGAAGTTAGAACAGCGACTGACGAGATAGGAAAGAGGTACAATTAAACCGACACTACAGAAGGATTCATGATTGAACTAGTGAAGTATGAGAGTGTGATTCATACTCCTAAACTAGTTCGATCAACCATTCATCCGGTATGTACCTGTTGAGTAATCTGGCTCCAGGGTCGCAAAATCGAAAACTTACTGGGATTGCCGCCAGGTTCGGCTCGGCACATGTAAGGCAAGAGCGATCACGAAAGTACCTGCTGCCGACGAGAAAGTCACCATTCTGAAGGGTCCTAAAGAATCGTCACACATACATCCGCCGGACAGGGAAAAGGAGGCGGCCGACGCCCTAACTCAAAAGCTTAAACAGGATGCTGCCGCACATCCGGACCGGGCGCCCTCTCATTGACAAACGTTGACGCGGCTGTGCTTAGCCAGCTACTGGAACAAAACTCGCTTTTTCGTTTAAAACTTTATTTGCACAATTACTGCGAAAGTCAAATTCACATAAAATGAAACATGAAGAAAAATTCTAACAATCATAATTAATAATAATAACATAATTCTTTCTTTTTTACCATAATAAAGAGGTATAATGGAATATTCGGCCACATCTTGGCGTGCCTAAAACAGCAAAGAGAAGAGAAAGAAAAAATAAGACTATTAATACTGATCATCCAAATTTTTCTTTAAAATATTAGGTAAGAAAATGATTGTGCAATCAGGACCATGGGGAATGCTGTGCTCTGGGGCCTCCTCGATAAACTGTGTTATTTAGCGCACTGAATTACGCACACTTTTCATTATTTATTGAGAACAGTCTTGAGTAATCTTTATCCTTTGTACCTCAGACGGCTTCCGTGGCCCAAGTTTTTATCCCGCAAAGGAATTCAGAAAATGAAAAAAATTTACAGAAAACTAAAAACATTCTTGATTTGTGGAAGTCGCGTTGATAGACCCAATAAAATTTCAAAAACATTACGTATTTCACGTTTTTTTGTAAACCAGTGCTACTGAAAGTTTCCAAAAAAACATGGCCGCTGAATTACCCTCGAGTACGCAACTTTTCGGATGATGCTTTTACTCCTTTGAATAAAATTTTATTTTTTGAAAATAGAAGATTTTCCACCGTCGCTTCTACGTTTCCGCTAAGCCATTAGAGACATAACTTATCGTTACTGTACTAGTTTTCTGAGCCATTTTCATCAAGAAGAAATACTGCCTGTCGATTTATCCGTTCTCATTAATTGAAATTGTAAATTTTTTCGTTCTACCAGGAGGTGTATAGCCCGAGAAATATTCGAACATTTCTCGAGGCGCGTAGGTGGTGAAAGGTTTGTCACGTCTACTCCAGAATAACACCCAAAAATTCACCTTCAATGTTCATCACTTATACGTCCAATACTTACCATTCAACTGTAGTAGGGTAACTTCAATAATCATCATTATCCGTTGAATGCGATGTTTTTGGTCGTTTAGCACTCCCCTGATCATGGGAGGATGCGTATGTATCAGCACTGTTTTGAGCTCTGAGAGGTCAAAGGAAAATCAATTACAAGTTGTATCCCTATTTCCTATTATAATTTGATTCAAATCCTATCAAGCTTCTGCCTATCTTATCTTGAGATGCAATAAATGTAAGGGGTATCTCCTCAGCACTGCCCACTTGATTTTTTTTGTGGTTCTTTTTTATCGACACGAATCAATTTTTGCAAAAAAAACGAACTTTGATGGAGAAGGGATCAATAAAATTGAAAAACTTTGGTGAAAAATTGCGATGATATCTTTCTTATCAATTGATTGGGTTTCCAGCTATTAGTTTGTAGAGCTCAAATTCTGAGTTCAAACTTTGTTTTCAAACTCATCAACTTAAATATAGTATATTACAACACAAGTATTGAAAGAGAGCTTTTTCATAACGAGTACGTGATTTTGCGTAACAAGCGAAGCAAGTGAAGCGACAAACGCACAAGTTATGAATAAAGCTCTCTTTTGATAGGTACTTGAATTGTATTATATTTTTTAAAACAAATGTATCGAAATGATCAGAATGTCATACTCAACATATGCAGGTGAAGACATCGCAATTGTAAGTAACAATAATACTCAAAATAAATGAAAATGAATAAAGAAATTGGTCGCTGTTATTTATAATCTCACGTGACTTGTGTTTTTTCTCAAAAACTTTAGAATATTCTCCTTCCAACACCTATATTTAAATTTAAATTTGTTTCTGTTACTACAAATCCACAAAAACAATGTTGCAATCAGCCACTTGCCGGCCATGAAATTTTCTTCATACTATGGGTGAAAAGTAACTTTACCATCATACTATGAGTGTAAAGTAACATTTCCTAATACGTGCTACAAAAGCGCGCTCTTTCTCAATTGAAAAGCGTTGGGAAAACTGGTGATTGCCCTACCGTGCGTTACGCTATAAGCGTGCTATGGAACAGTGGGGAAAATTGCTTATTTCTTCACTATTTCATCTCATTTCTTCACTGTTTGTATATCAGTCGTTTTAATTCGCAATAATCTTTTTGGAAAATGCGCTTTCTTGCACTTATTAGAAAAAATAGCGTTCTATACACATTAGAAAAGTAAGCGCTTGCGACTCGTTGCGATTACAGCCCTTGCCAAGGCTTGTGTTGCAACAGTCGCAACTCGTCGGCAATCGCTTACTTTTCCAACTTGTATAGAAATCTACTATTTCCATCATACTATGAGTAAAAAAGTCATGTTTACGCAAGTGTGGACACCTTTACGTGAAAAGAGTTACTTTTGCCACATAACTCTCTGCCTGTGAAAAACGCCCTTTCAATACAATAGTTTTAAAACCAATTTTTAGTCTTGTCTTATAAGTATGTAAACAAACTTTTCCAAGATATAAATACTGGCAGAGCAAATGAAACTTGGCCAATTGGTTAAGACCAAATTTTATCACTGTAAATTTGACCAATTTGTAATATGTACACGCGGACACTGACTGTAAGCCTTCAGCGTGCTCTTGAAATTTAATTAAGATATGGGTCTCTTTTTAATCAGTTTACTATACTCAGAAATAATCATTGATTGAGATTCAATTTTCTATAAAACATGTGCGTAGGTACTTACTGTACATTGACAAACATGAGTGAAACGCTCACTATGAGTAGCAACAAGAATGAATAAAATTTCAACGTCGATATCGTGCTGTAAAAAGACAATTTAAATTCAGTTCAGTCATCGCGAATTTGATTAAGGAAGCGCTGCATAGGCAAAATGAGGAAGTAACACCAAAAGGTGATGATGTACAGTATTTTTTGATCCTAAGAGGTTATATAAATAAAAACGTTTCTACTGCGCTAAATATCGTGTTATTTGAAAAAATGAAGAGAGTGAAAGTTGTAGCGCTTGTAATTATCTTTCAGAAAAGTTCACCTTTGAACAGTTTTGTATGATTTTTTCACATCTTCACCTTTTAGTGTTAATTGCACCAATCAGCAAACAGTATTTGTTTTGCCGCCAGAGGGCAGTTCCTTAATCGAATTTGCGATTGCGAACCCTGGTTATTTCGAGAGGTCTGTATATTAGGTCTGTAGTTGATACGCAGCGCTGGTTTTACATTTCAATAGGAGTCTTGTTTTAGGGGGGTCTATTTGAGATGACCGCATTCTGATTGTGATAGAATCTCTAGGAAGGAACTCGATTAGCCCATATCTTTTTTTTTTTTTTTTGTATTCTCAGTTTGAAAACAAATTGAAATCTCGTAGGCCTAAGGAAGTTTGAAAAATCATATTTTTTTCGAAACGTTTATTGCATGTTTTCTAACGAAAATGTTTTAGTTACAAATTAACTTATCTTGGATCAGAAAATCTCTTGCTGAGCAAAAAGTCCGGTAGAACGAATTCGAATAAAAAAGGATTTGTGGTGTATTTGAAAAAAAAAAAAAAAGAAAAAAGAATACTTATTTTTTAGTTAGGTACACGAGTTTTTTCTATTGAAAATTAGTAGCTGGTCGAAATTTATAATTCAAACTTCAATAAACCTTACAAACCGAACCATGAAAGTTGCAGCCGAAATCACAGCATTGCAGTTGAGAGTGAGAAGGAGAGAGAAAAAAATAAAAGAAAAGAGGTTTGACGAACAACTACAATCACAATCGAAGAAACGATGATAAATTTTATTTTATTGCGGTAACATCAAATAGGATTAAAAATTTCCTGTTTCTAAAATTTGTATTACGCGAGATTATTATTATTTAATAAGTATTTCATTGAATGTGAGCCGCACCTTTTTTGTCATTTTTCGAGCATTAAAATCCGGGTGCGGCTTATATGTGAGGGTGGCTTACCTTTGAGTCGATTTGAACTTCCTTATAAAATGAATCATTACGAGTATGGTATTTTTCCTACCTATAAGGAAAATATTTTTCATGAATAACAACACATTTTTCCTTTCGTAGAGACGCGGCTTATGTGCACCGCTTCTTTTTTTTTTTTTTTGATGTCTTCAAATTTGGGATGCGGCTGCTGGCGGCTTACATTCAATGAAAAAGGTAAGAGTTAAATTTGAACTGTTCTCATGCAGTAATAATATTTTGAAAAAATAAAATCCTTATGGTGTTTTATTTTGAAGATTACCTAGTATGTTTCTTTTCTTTGTTTGTTTCTTTTTCAACCACAAATGAACAAGCTTGCAGTTATTCTATTCAAACATAATTTCTCAGAATAACATTTCGATTTCTTATTTCTTCTTTCTTACTATCTGAAAATCACTTTCTCTCACATTATCGTAAGTTTTTGAAAATCCGGTTTTAAATACTGTACTTTAAAAAACAAAATTTTAAATATCTTCGAATAGGTCTGTCTAGAAAATCGTTCACAAAGAATTGAAACTTCATGAGAAAAATGATTCTTTTTTTTCAAAACTTTTCACGAAAAAAAGGAACGTATTAATTTTCTTGCAAGAAAATGATATGCGAAATAAATCTACTTATTTCGGATCAGGAAAATTTTTGCTGAGCCGAACTAAGAAATTCTCTAAGACGAATTTGAATGAATCAAAGTCTTTTATAAAAGAGAGAGAAAAAAGAAAGGTTTGACGAACAATTTCTATCCATGAGCAAATGACTAACTAATTTTATTCGAAAAGTATATCGGAAATTATAGTATGAGTAGATAACGAAAAAATGTGCTCACATCTTCCGAAGAAAAGAACGCCAATCGAGATTATAAAAACCTCAGCAGATGAAATCTAGCAGTTTTCACGAACGATAAAAAGAATACTTGACGTTTTTGAATCGACTTGCAAGACAGAAATGTCGAACAATGAATACCTAATGGATGAGAACGACTGAGAAGATTTTCTGAAATTGTGAGCGATTCTTGGTTCGCGATGCAAGAATAAACAATACATTTTCTCAACAACTAAGTATATTTGAAGTATACTCAGTACCTACGTATAGTTTGAAGGATACAGCAAAGATTCAATAGTGAAATATCACGAAAAAAGGGATCCAAGTAAGCGATTCCAATGAAAGCTCTTTGGCAACGCAAGCCGCGATGAAGCCCGCCATACAGCGTCAGTCAATTGCTCACTAGAAATAGGCCTATACTATTCTTGGTGGCGAAGTGCTAAAAAACCAAAACAAGATGGTGCAGATGAGGTTGTTGAAAGAAGTGATTGCGAATGGGGTGGAGGAAAAAAAGAAGAGGTACGGATATTTACATCCGGGCAAGAATTTTTCAAAAAATCACCAAATTTGTCAACGCCACCATCAATGGAGAGAGAAAAATCAAGCAAGTTGATAGAAACCCTCTCCCCAACCTCGATAGAGAAGAAGAAGAGCATTTAATGGACAATAGCCCGATACCAAAGTCTCGCAGCCTGAATGATACAAGCTTTTGACCTGAAACAAATTAGACAGCAAGTTTTCTGCTGCCATAACTTTTTTTTTTTTTTGCTCTTCGGTTCATCAGAAAATTGGTCGATTGATATTTTTGCAATTATAGTTTTTGACCTTAATTTAGATCGAGTTGTGCATCGGCTCTATATGCTTTAGAAAACCGTGTCAGAACACCAGTCTCGCAAAGAGTCTCTGACTATTATGATCTGTTCGTTTTCAAGATAGTATTGTTTTTTCTGTCTCTATTGCGAATCATCCCTTTGCAAAGCCATTTAACTTGGGGTTTTTTGGGCTAGGGCTGGAGAGAGGCAACCTGATGAAATCATACATTGAAGCCTACGAAAATCTCTTCTTCGAACTCCATTTCTCATTGTTCCTATATCATTCAAATTCTTCGTTGCGTGAATAATTTTTAAAGTTTTGGTTCCATCTTCTGCAAAATATCGAAAAACATGTTTTGAGCAGGTATGTATGTAACCTAAATATTCGACGGATATAAACAATTGCACGTAAAGTGTTTGCCTAGCAATATCAGAGTTACAGTGTACCTCGTCGACAACAGGTGGTAATAAGTTATAAGTTGTTTAACGTTCAATTAATAAACATTATATAAACTGGAAGTACTTTTTACATGTATACAAAATTGTTTTCGTTTACTTCATTTTTGAGTAAATAAGCAACGCTTGAGGCAGCTTGCACAAATATCGAATTTCTTCTCTTTTCTCTGTAGTTAGTCAACGTTTTTTCGCAACCAAATCTTCTTTAAAATAATTATGTTATCCAAATATTTATATTATTTCTTCATGATAAGAAGACGAGGAGGCTAGACGTTCTGACAGGTTGAACTAGGTTGCACAATATTGGCTCATTGTTCACCCACTTTTCTTGTTTTACTCATTTTGTCGGAGAATTTCAGAAAAGGACGGAATACTATACAACCCCATTTCGATCTCCAATCCCAAATCCACGATGCAAATTTTAACAAAGTCCCCCTATACTCTATTTTTTTCGACCCTCCACGAGTCTGGAGACACCTCATCTCCACTAAACTCCACGAAATTGGCTTCCAAGGTCACCTCCCAAATATACTGAATACCTTCCTAGACGACAGAACTCTCTTATAACCCCCGCCTGTATAATGAAAAATTCTACTCTGACGGCAGTGCCGCAAAATAAATGTTCAATTAATGTTTAATTAACCTCCCCCTCTTCCAGTTCACAATGGAGTCCCTCAAGGTGAAGTCTTTAGTGTTTTACTATTCCTACAAGCAATTAATGATTGAACTACTCGTAAATACATCAAACCCCCTCTCACCCGACTCCTCTTCGCCGACGACTTTAACATCTCTATTTCCTCCGCTGACCCCCGAAGAGCCCACAGACTCCTTCAGGAAACCCTAAACTTAATCACCACGTGGACTTCCAAAACCGAATTCAGATTTTCTCCCTCAAAAACCTACTCAGTTATCTTCTAAAAAATAAATTATTTGCTTACATTCTATGTAAACTAAAAATCTTAAACACTCCACCATAAGTCGCGGGTATCCCACAACTCTTGCACCCTGAGCAAGAGTCTGTATGTCCGTTCGGGTACAATTTTTTCGGGAAATGAGTTTTCGGGCAAAATTTGTCGGGTAAACGGGCGAGAACGGAGTAATTAGCCATATTTTCCTGATTTTCAAGAATAATCACTCGATGTTTTGAAAAATTCTGAACATTTTTCACAGATGTTATCCGAAGACCAAAATCGCAACCAGCATCTCACTATTCTGCGTTATAGACGTGTATTTTGTGCTCGTGAGTGACTAGATGGAGCACACACTTGAGAAAAATACGATGAGCAAGTTTTCAGGTTGCTTTATTTTAGAACCTTATTTGCACAATTACAGCGTAGAAATACGAAGAAAAAGTCTAATCAACTTAATCAGAACTCAATTTCGTTCATTTCTCTATAGCTTAATTATTTGTGACAGTAACAATCATAATTATTAATAATAACATAATTATTGCTTTTCTTTTTTACTATAATATAAAGAAATATAATGGAATATTCGGCGACATCTTCGCGTGCCTAAAATAGCAAAGAGAGGAGAAAGAAAAAATAAGACTATTAATACTGATCATCCAAATTTTTCTTCAACATATTAGGTAAGAAAATGATTGGGCAATCAGGACCATCGGGAATGCTGTGCTCTGGGGCCGCCTCAATAAACTGTGTTATTTAGCTCACTGAATTACGCACACTTTTCATCACTTATTAAGAACAGTCTTGAGTAATCTTGACCCTTTGTACCTCAGGCGGCTTTCGTGGCCCAAGTTTTTATCCCGCAAAGGAATTCAAGAAAATGAAAAAAATTTACAGAAAATGAAAAACATTCTTGATTTGTGGATGTCGCGTTAATGTACCCGATACAATTTCAAAAACATTATGTATTTCACTCTTTCTTTTTCTGTAAACCAGACATTTGCTACTGAAAGTTTTCAAGCGAACATGGCCGTTGCATTACCCTCGAGTACGCAACTTTTCAGAAGGTTTTTCACCGTCACTTCTACAAAACCGCTAAGCCATTAGAGACATAACTTATCTTTACTGCGCTGGTTTCCGGAGCGATTTTAAATACTGCCTGTCGATTTATCCGTTCCCATTAATTGACATTGTAAATTTTTTTGTTCTAACAGTATGTGTAGCCCGAGAAATATTCAAACATTTCTTAAGGTGCGTAGGTGGTGAAAGGTTTGTCACGTCTACTCCAGAATAACACCCAAAAACTCACCTTCAATGTTCATCTTTCAAATACGTCCAATTTACTTACCATTCATTTGTAGTACCTAGCGTAACTTCATGAATCCGATGTTTTTTGTCGTTTGGCACTCCCCTGAGTTTCTGTAAATATGTATTTATTTTCAGCAGGGTCTGGAGTTCTGAAAGGTCAAAGGAAAATCAATTATATCAAGTTGCATCCCAAATTCCTATTATAATTTAATTCGAATCCTCGCAAGCTCCCACCTATTTTATCTTCAGATGCAATAACTTTTAAGGGACAGCGGCCCACGACCCACATGATTTTTTTTTGTGGTCTCTTTTTCACTAACCCGAATTAATTTTTGTGGTAAAAACGAACTTTGATGGAGATGGGATCGATAAAATTGAAAAAATTGGGCGAAAAATTGTGAATAGCCACAGGAAAAGCGATGATATCGTTTTTATCAATTGATTGGGTTTCTAGCTATACTGATTTTCAAGTTCCTAGAGTTCAGATTCTGAGTTTAAGCTTCGTTTTCGAACTCATCAACACAGAAGACCAATTTTTAGTCTTGTCAATCATGTACCTACTTTTCCACGATATAAATACGTACTGACAGAGCCAATGAAAATTGACCGATTGGTCGAGACAAAATTTTGTCACCGTAAATTTGACCGATTTGAAATACATACTCGGACACTCACTATAATATAATTATATAGTGCGCTCTTAAAATTTAATTAAGATGTGGATCCAATGCCCAAAGAAGGTATATGTGCTCTTAACATATATCTACAACGCGTCCATACGACTGTCATATTTTCCACAAAACTGGAAAAAAGCAATAGTTATTTTGGTACCTAAACCAGGCAAACCTGCCAACGAATTAACGTCTTACCGTCCAATCTCGCTACTTAGTACGCTATCGAAGATCTACGAAAAGCTTCTACACCCGCGTCTACTAACAATCATTGATGACCTGGGCATCGTTCCGCCTCAACAATTTGGCTTTCGAGCTAAGCACGGCACAGTTGAACAAATTCATCGTGTTACAACCAAAATACGGAATGCACTTGAGAGCAAGGAATACTGCCCCGCAGTGTTCCTTGACGTAAAACAGGCCTTTGACCGAGTGTGGACTCAGGGTCTGCTACACAAAGTCAGTGAGTACCTCCCACGAGCTTACGTGAAGCTACTGCAATCTTACCTCACAGATCGTACGTTTCAAGTACATTATGGTGAAGCCACCTCCACCTCAAAACCAATCTTAGCGGGTGTCCCCCAGGGCAGCGTACTGGGGCCCCTTTTATATGTTCTCTACACTGCTGACATCCCAACGACCAATTCGACGGACCTCGCTACGTTTGCAGACGATACCGCACTCATCACATCCCACAAAAACCACAGCACAGCCATCACTCAACTGCAACATGCAGTTTCAGAAGTAGTAGAATGGATGCGAAAATGGAAAATTCAAATAAGTGCAGATAAATCAGTTTATGTAATGTTTACGTTACGTAACTGTCCGCCAACGACCATCACCATTGATCTGACAACTCTGGTACCGTCACCCTATGCAAAATATCTAGGGCTTATACTTGACAGCAAATTGAACTGGCGTACGCACATCCTCAAAAAACGAGACGAACTCAAAATAAGATTCAGAGCCTCATTCTGGATGTTTCGGACAAACAGTAAGCTCTCGTTATCCAACAAACGCCTACTCTACGTTACCACCCTACGTCCGCTATGGTCTTATGGAGCGCCCATCTGGGGAACTGCAGCCAAGGCCAATACAAACATCCTACAACGCCAGCAAAACTTGATATTACGACGGATCACCGCGGGGCACTATGGTCCCTGACAAACCAATGTCTACATCAGGACCTCAACATTCAAACGGTGAGGGAAACCATCCAGCAATTAACCATATCTTACGAGAAACGGCTTCATCAACACGTCAATACGCTGGCTATACAACTATTGGAGGAACCAGCGTTGCGGCGTCTACAACGCTGTCATTTCTTAGATTTAAGCTGTCTAGTCTGAAATTATCTTAATCATATTTACACTCAAACTATAAGTTGAGTCAACGCACCGTCTTATTGGTAAGTTCATCTGTATTACTCTCTAAGTTAATCTACTCTGCACAATATTATTATATTTTACACGTCTCTTTTGTACTAATTGTACTGTTAGCTGGAATGCCAGCTAACAGATATAACTAACATGTCACTATTTCTATTAACCTAACACGTAAATATCGCAAGATAGTACGTGAAATATATGAATGTAATAAAAAAAAAAAAAAAAAGAAAAAAGATGTGGATCTCTTTTTAATCAGTTTACCATCAAGCATACTCAGAAATATTCATTAATCAAGATTATTATCTTCTACTTTAATTTTTATAAAATATGTGCGTACTTACTGTGCATCGACAAACATGAATAAAACGCTCACTATGAGTAGCAACAAGAACGAATAAAATTTCAACGTCGATATCATGCTGTAAAAAGACAATTTAAATTCAGTTCAGTCAAATATTTTTTCGTATCAAGATAACAAAATTTGTCGGAATTTCCTGATGACACTCATTTGAAAGAAAGAGAAGAGAAGCCCAGTTCAATGAGTTAAGATCAGTCAGGCGGCACTAGCGGTACCAGTTGCGCAATGGGTGTGACACCACGTTTCTTGGTATTTCCTAGTCGCATCCATCATCTGGTAAGACTAGAAAACATTCCTTGACGGGCTTTTTGGAAAAAATAACTATCAGGAGAGCGAAAGAGGAAGGCGAAATGTACAGAGGCACGTAACTTTTTGGCTCGTATTTTCGAGGACTTTATAGATCATATCAGGAGAAAGGTATCTATCATAAGAGTAGTGAAGGTACTTTTCTCTGGATCAACGTTTTTCATAGTACCCGATAGTTTCAGGAAAAACTTACGAAACTATCGATAATTCCGATAGTAACTTGGAAAAAATATCTTGATTATAGCCCATCGAAGGCTTGAAACTATCGACCTCACCCATCACTAGTTCAGGCTAACGAATGAAGCAAGTGAGCCACTAGAAACTACAGTATTGGGGTTTGAGTTGGGGAGTTGGTAGCCCTGACGATATTCACCCTTTCGTTCAATGCTTTTTAAATGGAGAAATTTCGCGCACCATAATTTACAAGCATACATTTTGTAGTCTGTATCATCAACATTAAATACAAAAAAATTGTAGCGATAAATGATGTATTGAACAAATAAAAAAATGTACGGACGTACATAAATTCTTCGATTCACCTTTTCAGTATAGCGCTGTCTAGTGTAGGTTTAAACCCCAATGGGAGTTAAATATACCTTCTCTGGTGTACTACACTTATTCTGTTCACAAAGAATTGAAACTTTATGAGAATAATTTTTTTTCCACAAACTTTTCGCGAAAAAAGGAAACGTTTTAATTTTTCGGCAAGAAAATGATATGCAAAACGAATCTACTTATTTTGGATCAGTAAAATTTTTGCTGAGCCGAACTAAGAAATTCTCCAGAACGAATTCGGATGAATGAGAGTCTTTTAGAAGAGAGAGAAAAAGAAAAATGTTTGACAAATAACTTCTATCCATGAGCAAAAGACTACCTACTTTTATTTTACTGCGGCAATGACATCGAAGAAGATATCGGAAATTACTAGTATGAATTACAAAAAAATATGCTCACTTTGTCCAAAGAAATGAACGCCAATCGTGATGATTAAAATCTGAAATCTAGCAGTTTTCACAAACCATAGAAAGAAATCTGACGTTTTTCAATCGACTTCCAAGACAGAACTGTCGAACAAAGAATACCTAATGGATGAGAACGACTGAGCAGATTTTCTGAAATTGTGAGAGATTCGCAGTCCGCGAAGCGAGAATAAACAATACATTTTTCATACAACTAAGTATATTTGAAGTATACCTAGAAGGTACATATAGTTTGAAGGATACAGCAAAGATTCAATAGTGAAATATCACAAAAAAAGGAACCGAAGTGAGCGATTTCAATGAAAGCTCTTTGGCAACGCAAGCCGCGGTGAAGCCCGCTATGCAGCTTGAGTTAATTGCTCATTAGAAATAGGCTTATACTATTTTTGGGGGCGAAGTGCTTGGCGACATTTGCTTTCTCAAAAAAGACTGAGGGAGAAGAAAACTAAAACAAGATGGTTCAGATGAGGTTGTTGAAAGAAGTGATTGCCAATGCATGGGGTAGAGGAAAAAAAGAAGAGGTACGGATATTTACATCCGGGCAAGAATTTTTCAAAAAATCACCAAATTTGTCAACGCCACCATCATTGGAGAGAGAAAGGTCCAGCAAGTTGATAAAAACTCTCTCCCCAACCTCGATAGTAAAATCAATGGTGGTGGACGAAACATCTCAACCACAAGCAATACTACGTGAAGACATTGAATTACAAAGGAAATTTTATTGTTGAGTATTTATACTCGCCGCGCATGTTGTGAATCAGTCCGATCTGAAATACAGTCTACTAACGTTTATCTTCCTTACTACCACGAACCCATATAGTCTACTGGGTACCTTCATATGCTTGATTACTTCGACCATATACAACGAACCTAGCGTACTCATTGACACAGAAAATAACAACGACAATATCAATATAGAAGAAGAAGAGCTTTTAATGGACAATAGCCCGACTCCTGAGTCTTGCAGCCTGAGTGATACAAGTTTTTGACCTGAAACAAATCAGACAGCAAGTTCTCTACTGCCATAATTTTTTTTTTGCTCTTTTTTTCATCAGAAAATTTGTCGATCGATATTTTTGCGATTTTAGTTTTTTTGACCTCAATTTAGATCAAGTTATACATCGTCTCTGTGTGCTTTAGAAAACCCCAACAGAACACCAATCTCGCAAGGAGTCTCCTTGACTATTATGATCTGTTTGTTTTTAAGATAGTATTGTTTTTTCTGTCTCTATTGCCAATCATCCCATTGTAAAGCCATTTAACTTGAGATTTTCTGAGCCAGGGCTGGAGAGAGGCAGCCTCATGAAAGCATACATTGGAGCCCACGAAAATCTCTTCTTCAAACCCCATTCCGCATTGTTCCTATATCATTCAAATTCTTCGTTGTGAATAATTTTCAAAGTTTTAGTTCCATCTTCTATAAAATATCGAAAAACATGTTTTGAACGAGTATGACGTATACAAAATTGTTTTCGTTGACATACATTTTTGAGTAAATATGCCACGCTTGTGGCGGCATGCACAAAATGTTGCTCGAGGAGCTTCTCTTTTCTCTGTAGTTAAACAACGTTTTTACCCTACCAAATTTTCTTGAAAATATGTTTTCCAAATATTTAAATATCATTTCTTCATGATAAGAAGACGAGGAGGCTAGACGTTTTCTTGTTTTACTCATTTTGTCGGAGAATTTCAGAAAAGGACAGACTACTATACAACTCCCTTTCGATTCCCAATTTTAAATCAACTATGCGAATTTTAACAAAGTCCCCAAACCTTCCACGAGTCTGAAGACACCTCATCTCCACTAGGACTCCGAGTTCACCTTCCAAACATACTGAATAAGTTCCTAGATGACAGTACCCTCTTAGTAAGAATCCATTACCCGGGAAAAGATAAGAACTGTACAAAGACGTTTTTAGAGCAGTACGAATTGCGGTGGAACGCTATCACATAAATGCGTGCGTCCCACTCAAAATTATAAGCGGTTTTGAGGTGGCAATAATCGACGCTTGTGAATCTGTGTATCCCGATGTGAATATTACGTGTTGCTACATCTCGACCAAGCTGTGTACCGGCGTATCCAAACAACAGACCTCGCCGTCCAATGCAATGACAAGAACGACCGTAGTATAAAAATCCTTACGCACATGATGCTCACCCTCGTCTACGTACTCGTCCGTGACGTGCGAGCCACATACCGCCCTAGCCCGACAAATTGCTCCCTGTAATGAGAAGGAAGAGGAAAAAGTTTTTCGGACGTAACAATTTACTGTATTTCAAGAGTACACACGGATATAAAATACAACAAGAGTCCTCAACGCGACCGGTTTCGATTGATTCTTCATGACTAATTATTATAAATGCTGTAAAACTACATACAGTACTACGTTCGACAAGATGTAATAAATCAGCCGGGTGACTCGTAGCGGAGACCGAAGCGGATCAACAGGCTTAGAAAGGTTGTCTCCAGATCGCTGAGCAAGAGGTTGCCTACTCTGACTTTGGCGGCGATGGCTTCGGCTTCCTCAAGCTGGTTCATAAGCTAGCTTTTTTGCAACGGTGGAGGGGAGAGATGGTGAGCTTTTATGGATCGTTGTTCGCCTGAGAGCAATCCAGTGAATTTTGTTTGGTGCTCTTTTAGTCGCTGCCGAAGGGTTCCACCAGTCTGCCCAACGTAGATCGGGGGACATTCGCCGCAAGAGACCTCGTACACTCCATCTGAATCCAATTCAGGAGCGCATCCCATGAGACCAGTAGTTGCTTTTTACTAAGATCCGAGCTTCAAACTCGCTGAATATCTCACCAGATGGTTCCGTTCTACCGTCGACCTCGCTTCTCAACTTCAGAATATTAACTTTTCTTCAAGTTCGCAACTAATTTCATTCGACGTCAAAGGCATGTGCACCAACATTCCAGTTTCTCGCACTGTGGAGATCATAGTCGAACATCTGTACTACAAGAATCCCCCCCCCCCGCCGCCCTCACCAGGGAATTTGAAAAACTGATCAGCATATGTCTGGAAAGTAACATATGCGTGTTTAGGAAAGAGGTTTACAAATTCCCAGATGGTCGGCTCCCCATGGGAGGACCCCTCTCCGCACTCGCTGCTGACGTTTTCATGGACCGTTTAGGAGCTGATGTACTAGATAAGCTCGCTCCCCCTGGTTCCATCCATTTCTGGGCCAGATAGGTTGCATACGTTTGCCGAGGATCAAATGCTGATCTATAGAACTTTTTCCAGTCTGTAAACCCTTATCATCCTTCCATCGCATTCACGATTGAAGTAGGAGGGCATCGTCTCGACTACCTGGATCTTACCATACCCCTAGTTGATAGGCTGAACACCCTCCGACCTGAGTTCGCCGTGTATCGCAAGGACCCGTTTACTGGAGTCTCGATCCATTCTATGTCACTCCATCCGATGACCCACAAAATGGCAAGCATTAATTTTGCAATTCATAGACTCGTGTCTCTTCCTCTATCTTACCACGCCTTTGAGTTGGAAGTTGCTAATATCGAAAGAATCTCCTATGTAAACTAAAAATCTTGAAAGCTCCGCCATAGGTCGCGGGTCTCCCGCAACTCCGGGCACAAATTGTCGGGTAAACGGGCGGGAACGGTAATGTGTCATTATTTCCACATTTTCAATAATTATCACCGGATGTTTTGAAATATTCTGAACATTATTCACAGATGTTATCCCTAGGCCAAAATCGCCACCAGCATCTCACCATTCCGTGTGATACACGTGTATTTTGTGCTCGTGAGTGACTAGATGGAGCATACCCTTAAGAAAAATACGATGAGCAAGTTCTCATTTTAAAACTTTATTTGCACAATTACTGCGAAGCTCAAATTTACATAAAATGAAACATGAAGAAACATTCTTTAATTTTTTATGACAGTAACATCAATCATAATTATTAATAATAACATAGTTTTTTCTTTTTTACCATAATAAAGAGGTATAATGGAATATTCGGCGACATCTTGGCGTGCCTAAAATAGCAAAGAGAAGAGAAAGACGAAATAAGACTATTAATACTGATCATCCATATTTTTCTTATCAGGTATAAGAAAATGATGGCCTCCTCTATAGACTGTGTTATTTAGCACACTGAATCACACATAATTTTTATTACTTATCAAGAACAGTCTTAAGTAATCTTGACCCTTTGTACCTCAGGCGGCTTTCGTGGCCCAAGTTTTTAACCCGCAAAGGAATTCAAGAAAATGAAAAAAATTTACAGAAAATTGAAAACATTCTTGATTTGTGGAAGTCGCGTTAATGGACGGCGGACCCAATAAAATTTCAAAAACATTATGTATTTTACTTTTTCTCTGTCGGTAGACCAGAAATTTGCTACTGAAAGTTTCTAAGGGAACATGGCTGTTGCATTATCCTTGAGTACGCAACTTTTCGGATGATGGTTTTATTTTCGTTGAATAAGACTTTATTTTTTGAAAATAGAAGAGCAGGTTTTTCACCGTCCCTTCTACCTAACCGCTGAGCCATTAGAGACATAACTTATCATTACTGCGCTGATTTCCTGAGCGATTTTAAATACTGCCTGTCGATTTATCCGTTCCCATTAATTGACATTGTAAATTTTTTTGTTCTAACAGTAGGTAGGTGTAGCCCGAGAAATATTAAAACATTTCTTAAGGCGCGTAGGTGGTGAAAGGTTTGTCACGTCTACTCCAGAATAACACCCAAAAACTCACCTTCAATGTTCATTACTTAAATACGTCCAATTTACTTACCATTCATTCGTAGTACCTAGCGTAACTTCATGAATCCGATGTTTTTTGTCGTTTGGCACTCCCTTGATCATGTGAGGATACGTATTCATCATCAGCATTGTTTTGAGCTCTGAGAGGTCAAAGGAAAATCAATTATAATTATCAAGTTGTATCCCAAATTCCCATTATAATTTAATTCGAATCCTCGCAAGCTTCCGTCTATCTTATCTGCAGATGCAATAAATATAAAGGGCAGCAGCCCACTGCTCACTTGATTTTTTTTGTGGTATCTTTTTGGCTCACACGAATTGATTTTTGTGGAAACAACGAACTTTGATGGAGATGGGATCGATAAAATTGAAAAACTTGGGCGAAAAATTGTGAATGGGAACAGGAAAAGCGATGATATCTTTTCTATCAATTGATTGGGTTTCTGGCTATACTGATTTTCAACCGTCGAGCAAATAGCCCACTAGGCAGCTCAAATGCTCGTTAAATTAAATAAAAAAAAAAAAAAAAAAAGTTCCGAGAGCTTGGGATTCCGAGTTCAAACTCCGTTTTCGAACTCATCAAAAGAAGACCAGTTTTTAGTCTTGTCAATCATACTTTTCCAAAATACTGGCCGAGCCAATGAAACTTGACCAATTGGTTAAGACAAAATTTTATCACTGTAAATTTGACCGATTTGAAATATACACACGCGGTCACTAACTGTAAGCCTATAACGTGCTCTTGAAATTTAATTAAGATGTGGGTCTCTTTTTAATCAGTTTACTATGGAGCATACTCAGAAATAATCATTGATCGAGATTCAATTTTCTACAAAATATGAGCATACTTACTGTACATCGACAAACATGAGTGAAACGCTCACTATGAGTAGCAACAAGAATGAATAAAATTTCAACGTCGATATCATGCTGTCAAAAGACAATTTAAATTCAGTTTTAAGTCAAATTCAATTGGTATGACGATAGGTTCGAGACACATTTTCCGAACCCTGGTCATTTCGAGAGGTCTGTAGGTGATACGCAGCGCTGGTTTTAAATTTCAACAGGGGATCCTGTTTTAGGGGGGTTTATTTATTGTGATAGACGAAAATTAGTTAAAAATCTCTCGGAAGGAACTCGATTAGCCTACATATCATTTTACCATCCAGAAAAAACTATTATTCAGTTTGCCAGATGTTGTTCTGGATATACGTCAATTCACTTTTTACGGGCTTACGCGGACCGAGGATCAGTACACATCCGATTCAATTTGATCAATAAAATTGATATACTTATAAATCATGTCTATCCCTTCTCACTCAAAAAAAATGAAAACACTGCCACCATCATTATAACATCCCACGATAACCTGAATTTAATCATCGAGGAAATAGCCCGCTAGGTAGCTCAAGTGCTCGTAAAAATAAATGAAAAAAAAAAAAAAAATGTAGCCCAACAATTATAGGGTAGGAAGAAGGGAACGTGCTCAGGACGAGTTACCAGCATAGAAAATACCTACTACATTTCGTATCTCTGGGGGCGATTTTTGTTAGATTCTGCCTTTGAAATTTTGGAAAACACAAAATCAGGACAAGTGTGATTGGCTTGTACAATCTCTTACCGCTGAATTTCGAGCTTGTATATATGAGTAGTGTTCTGGCAGTAGGGCGTCCGTGAGAAATACGTTGAGTGGACGCCCTAAGCCAGGTACGTCCTCATATTCAAATCACATCAGCATTCATGTTTTCATCGACCATTACCTTATTATTTTTTTTTTTGGAATTATAGAATTTACTGCATAAGTTATTGGAGAATAATTTCTCATTTCTCGCGCGTATGATGAGTGAGAAAATTGCGAATGATTGAAATGTAATCACCAGTACCTCCTCGGAAGAATTTTTCATAACAATTTAATCGAGATCACATACCTGTTCAAATTTCAAGTTGAGTTATGCAGGAGACGAATTCGATAACCTCTTAGTGTCTCTGTTTATACTCAAAGCTAGATGACAATAACAGAAATGATTAGATAAAAACGTTTGATAAACGAAGAAATGTATCTTCATATTTATAAATCTTATTTTACATTATAATTTCCGTTGCGTTGTTTAAATCAAAAATTCAGTTTGAAAAGTTATTATAATTGTTTCGGTAGTTGAATTTTATACTTATTACTGAAAATGTTGGAACATTACTGTAATTTCAAAAATGAACAAGTTTCAAAGTCGAAAAGAAAATTATTTTCTTCGAAAATTCTTGAAATAAAATTTTGATTGATTTTCCCTCACATTTTGAAGATCACTTTCCCTCATATTACACGGTTTACCGGTACATGTTCTCAAAAATCGTATTATTTCATCAGATATGTTTAAAAACAAAATTTTATTGAAAATATCTTCAAATAGGTATGTCTGAAGAATTTTTTCTAGATTTTTGCTCGTTATAATACAAGTTACTCTTATCGACCGATGGAATCATGAAATGTCAGTGCTTTTACGAATGAAATATTTTCAGTAGTTTGTTGCATGCAATCATAAAGGAAGCTGAAATATCTGATCCAAAAAAAAAAAAATGAACATTTCAATCTGTTTCAGAGTGGTGCGACACATTTTAATAGAATCGTCGGTCAAAAACGTTTCTGTACTTATTGTTCATTGAATTTGAGACTTTCGTATTTTTGTCTATTTGTATTCTCAGTTCGAAAACAAATTGAAATCTCGTAAGGAAGTAGAAAATCATATTTTTTTTTTTAAACGTTTACCTATTGCAAAAAAAAATGTTTCCTTACAAAAAAGTTTTAATTGCAAATTAACTTATCTTGGATCAGAAAATTTTTTGCTGAGCTAAACTAGGGAGTCCGGTAGAACGAATTCGAATAAAAAAGAATTTTTGATGCCTAACTATTTTTCGAAAAAAAAAAAAAAACTTATTTTTTTAGTTAAACGAGTTTTCTTCTAATCAAACATCGTTAGCTCGTTGACATTTATAATTCGAACATCAATAAAATTATTCGAGAAACTTTATTAACCGAACAATGAAAGTTGCCACCAAAATCACAGCCTTAATTGCAGTTGAGAATGAAAAGGAGAGAGAAAAAAATAGAGGAAAAAAGTTTAAAGAACAACTATCATCACTACCGATGGAATGATGATAAAATTTATTTTATTGCGGTAACATCAAATGAGATCAAGAATTTCCTGTTTGTAAAATTCGTATCACGCGAGATTATTATTTTTTAATTAAGAGTGTTCTCATGCAGTAATAATTTTTTTTTTAAATTGTGTTTTATTTTGAAGATTAGGTTTCTTGTTTTTTTTTTTCTTTTCGCAATCACAAGTGAAGAAGCTTCCAATTAGGTATTCTATTCAAACATAAATTCTAAATTTCGATTCATTTTTTTTTACTTACTGTACTGAAAATCACTTTCTCTCACATTATCCTAAGTTTTTGAAAATCCGTTTTTAAATATTCATTGAAGAACAAAATTTAAAGTATCTTCATATAAATGTGTCTAGAAAATCGTTCACAAAGAATTAAAACTTTATGAGAAAGATCATTTTTTTTCCCAAGTTTTTTCGCGAAAAAAAGGAAACGTAGGTACTTATTAATTTTTCTGCAAGAAAATGATATGGGAAACGAATCTACTTATTTCGGATCAGGAAAATTTTTGCTGAGCTAAAATATAAGAAATTCTCTAGAACGAATTCGAATGAATCAAAGTCTTTAAAAAAAAAGAGAAAACTGCAGCGATGACATCGAAGAGTATACCGGAATTATAATATATGAGTAGGTAACGAAAAAATATGCTCACATCGTCCAAAGAAATGAACGCCAATAGAGATTATCAAAGAAATCTGACGTTTTTCAATCGACTTGCAAGACAGAAATGTCGAACAATGAATACCTAATGGATGAGAACGACTGAGAAGATTTTCTGAAATTGTGAGAGATTCGTAGTTTTCCATGCGAGAATAAACAATACATTTTTTATACAACTAAATATATTTGAAGTATACAGTACTCGGTAAATAATTTGAAGGATACGGCGAAGATTCAATAGTGAAATATCACAAAAAAAGGGAAAGAAGTAAGCGATTTCAATGAAAGCTCTTTAGCAACGCAAGCCGCGGTGAAGCCCGCCATGCAGCGTGAGTTAGTTGCTCATTAGAAATAGGCTTATACTATTTTTGGGGGCGAAGTGCTAGGTGACATCTACTTTCTCGAAGAAAGACTGAGGGAAAAAGAAAAACAAAACAAGATGGTGCAGATGAGGTTGTTGAAAGAAGTGATTGCGATCAATCAAGGTGTGTGTAGACGTAGGGATAGGTGTGCTCATTTGAACGATTTTAACGGTGGGTGAGGCCGGGAGTGTCAACGCGTTCGGGGCTCGCAGTAACGTCACCCATTTAAAATACACGGGAAAATGACGTAGCTGCGAGCCCTACTCGTTTTCTCTGATCGTGCCGTTTTCGAATGAGCAGGCCTATTCGTTCGTCAACTGATCTTGATTGCGAATGGGGTAGAGTAAAGAAAAAAGAGGTACGGATATCTACATCCGGATAAGAATTTTTCAAAAAATCACCAAATTTATCAACGCCACCATTAATGGAGAGAGAAAGATCGAGCGAATTGATAGAAACTCTTTCCCCAACCTCGATAGTAAAATCGATGGTGGTGAACAACGTCTCAACAACAAGCTACCTATATTCGTGAAGACATTGAATTACCAAGGAAATTTTATTATCAAATATTTATATTCGGCGCGCATATTATCAATCAAACGATCTGAAATACTGTCAACTAGCGTTTATCTTCCTTATTACCACGAACCTATTCGCGTATGGACCGCAAAGGAGTCGCCCTCTATGAAAACTGTGGTGGCCATTTTTGGATCTGCCTGAAAAGGGGATGTTATAGAAAATTGTTGAAATCTCAATTTTTTTTTCTTTCAGGTTATTCTATGAATGAAAACAATAGAAAAATGCTCTTACTACTTTTTTGTATTTTTCAATATTGACAAAGATACAGCCCGTTTTAGTTTCATACAGGTTTATGGCGTTTTTTTGCCAAATCCCCTTCTTGGGAACGACACTGGCGCTTCTACAGGCCGGTCCAAACACGAATAGGTCTACAGTCTACTACCTTTATTTTCTTCATTATTTTACTTCGACCATTTTGCAAGGCTTCGGAGCCGGAGCCAATTTTCGGCTCCGGAGCGGCTCCGCTCCGACATCGAGCTCCGCGGCTCCGGAGCTCCGGAGCGGAGCGGAGCCCTGGAGCTCACAAAAGACAACAAAGTGACAATGTTATCTAGCGTTTGCTTATTTTGCTTCTTGATTTAATTCAAATTTACTGAACGTTCTTGGTTCTCGGTCTTTTTTTCATTTAATTTTTTCATTTTCCTTCTTGAATATTAATATTATTAATTCGCGTGATACAACCAATGGCGTTGTTGTGGTCACGGTTGATAAGAAGAAAGCTGAAAGCCTCCATTAAACTAATAAGGCTGAGAAACAAAAACCAAAAAGCAAAAAGTCTTGATCTCCGTAGAACAAAACCCTTTTTGTGTTCAACTGTAGATGACGCCACTGAGGTGAAGGAAAATTCCCTTTCTCCTGCTTGGTATTGCTCCGGAGCCGGCTCATTGTGCTCCGGAGTCGGCTCATTGAGCTCCGGAGTCGGATCATTGTATTCCGGAACCGGTTCATTGCGCTCCGGAGCCGATTGTTGTCATTCCGCAGTTGTATTTCATAGGTTTGCTAAAATCGCAACAAACGGAACAAACAAACACGAACAAAGGTTTATTGTTCATTCGCAAACGCAAACGGAGGAGATTTCATGAATGAAGGAACGCAAACAAACGCGAACGTTTTTTTTTCAGAAGTGAACGGGAACAAACGCAAACAAAATTTTCGCAAACGCCCCCAAGTTTGGTTAAGAAACACACACGTTCAAGGCAGTTTGAAGTTTGGAGCTCGGCCCGGAGCCCTGGAGCGGAGCCACATTACCGGCGGCTCCGCCGGAGCCCGGAGCCTATTTTTTTTTGGTCGGAGCTGACCGGAGCCAGCTCCGACTTTTTACCGGAGCCGGAGCCGGAGCCCGGAGCTGAATTTGGCTGGCTCCGAAGCCTTGCCATTTTGGTCCACCAAACGGGATAAATTATTATCAATAGACTGATTCAGGCTGACGTCACAGTGCAGTAGTCACAGCTTGCAGCACTCATAATATCAGGTGATAATACCCATTCTACTTGATCAGATCCATGAGACCATGATTAACATGAGAACATTCCGATCATTTGTTCACACTCGAAAATACAAATGAATTTATGAATGCCAAATGCATTTTTATGTACAGGAAACTTCCAAGATTGCGTGAATTTATTAAAGTTCATAATCCTCAACTTTTGGTTCATTTTGAAGTACTGATGAATGAGCGAAACGTTCCTGTAGAATTCTTATGGGAATTGGGAATCGATATGTCAATGGCAACAATATTCATGTGATCGATTGTTTTTCACAGATTTGACGTCACGCCTGAATCAGTCTATACCTAATATAAATAACAAACCTAGCGTACCCATGGACGCAGACAATAACATCTACAATATCGATAGAGAAGAAGAAGAGCTTTTAATGCTGGACGATAGCCCAATTCCAGAGTCTCGCAGCCTGCGAGTGATACAAGCTTTCAACCTGAAACAAATCAGACAGCAAGTTTCCTGATGCTCTAATTTCTTACCGACTTTAGGACGTATTGTAATCTTGCGCGCGGTGGAATTTTTGGTGGGGGGGATGTTTTCTCGCCGTTTCAGAGGGTCTAGATCACGATTCTCCGTTCAAATTCATATTATTATGTATGTATGTATGTATGTATGCACTTTTTTTTTGTACCTGAATGTTCTCTGTATCTATTGGGTCGATTTCCATGAAATTGAGGGTTGATAAAGTAGTGAACGTGAATCTGTTCATAGGCTATTTTTTTTGAAAAATCGGATTAATAGTTTTCGTGTGGTGGGTTAAAGACTAGTCGATTAACTAGCGCTCAAGGCTTGTTATGGAATCTTCATAGTTTAATGCGAGGTATTTCTTCTTAATTCTTAGATGGGAGTGGGGGCGAACGAGTGAATAAAATATAAAATGCTAGGCCAACTGCAGAAATGAAATTGCATCGGAGAACGAAGTCATTTGGAGTTGTTAACGAGCAATTTGAGAAAGTACTAAAGAAAAAAGTCGATATTGCTTTCGCGCAGCGAAAGCTTTCTTTTTTTGCTCTTTTGTTCATCAGAAAATTTGTTGGTCGATATTTTTGCAATTTTAGTTTTTGACCTTAATTTAGATCAAGTTGTGCATCGGCTGTGTGTGCTTTAAAAAACCCCGACAGAACACCAATCTCGCAAGGGGTCTCCGTGGCTATTATGATCTGTTCGTTTTTAAGACAGTATATTGTTCTTTCTGTCTCTATTGCGAATCATCCCTTTGGAAAGCCATTGAACTTGAGATTTTCTGGGCCCGGGCTGGAAAGAGGCAGCCTGATGAAATCGTACAAACGAAGCCCATGAAAATCTCTTCTTTGTACCTCATTCCTAATTATTCCTACATCATTCAAACTCTTCGTTGGGAATAATTTTCGAAATTCCTATGAATTATCGAAAAAACAAGTTTCTGACAGGTCTGTATACAAAATTGTTTTTTCATTTCACTTTTTTGAGGTCATTTGAGTAAATATGCTACGCTTGAGGTGGCTTGCACAAATATTTTGCAAGAAAGTACTTGTCAAATTTGTTTTCTTTTCTCTATTGGTAGTCAATATTTTTCCTCTCCCTTATTTTCTTTCAAATATGTTTTTCGAAGATTTATATCATTTCTTCAGGATGAGAGGACAAGGAGGCTATAGACGTTCTGACAGGTTAACAAGGTTGCACAATATTGGCTCATTGTTCACACAGTTTTTTTGTTTTACTCGTTTTGTCGGAGAACATACGAAATTTTGAAAATTCATGTAAGAACCTTGAATCGGATTCACAACGAGTTCATTTGATTTTGATTGTGACATCACCCACCCATGACATATTCTACAACTCCAGCTGGCATCGACTCACTCACCGCGCCCAAAGTCTCCCCACTAGATCCAAAGGATTTTCAAATCAAGAACCGTTAGAAAATGGTACATTGACAACAAGAGGTCGCACAGAATGAATTAGTACTGAACAAAACCGTTATCCTTCTCTCACCAAGAATACCGCCTTTACAAAGTTCACCTCCATACACTCCCTGAAGGCCCTTGTTCTCTCCTATCTTCGCTTTATTTTATACCAACGATGCAACTCGAACTACTTTCTCATTCCTGTATAATAATAATAATTGATGATCATAATGAAAAATCAAAAATATATATTTCTTTATCGTTTTAAATCAAATTTGTGATTCCATGGATATAATGCAACTCATCAACGACAGAATTCCACTTCGAATGATCCGATTGATGAAATCTCGCTTCGTAATTTATCACCCGACTAAAAAAAGAAATTAATTAAAACCTGAATTCTAATTTGTAAAATTATCTACCATCGGAATGCTACCTTTAAAAATTCTTGTGGATCTCGGAAAACACCGACACCATCAGGCGTTCCAGTCAGTAGAACATCACCAGGGAGTAAAGTGAATAGACTGTGAATAAACACGAAAGAAACATCACATATTTTCGAAATTCGAACAGAAAAATTAATCCGGCAGTCGACTTACTCGGAAAAGAAAGATACCAGTTTATCGACACGATGAATGAGTTCTCTGGTGTTGCTGTTCTGTTTACGTACATCATTAACGTAACATGATATCGTAAGATCATGGGGATCACAGATTTCATCTTTGGTAACTATTGCAGGACCCAAGGGACAGAACTGATCCATACTCTTGGCTGGACAATAATAAAGAACCGGAGTGATTACCGATGATGAGGACCTTGAATGCAAGTCTATGAAACATACCTACAAGCCACTGGCCAATGTCCCCGTTCGGTGTTAGCAAGTCTCTAGCCGAAATATCTTGAGCAGCGGTATAACCGAAAATGTATTCGGACGCATTCTCCGGGCGAACGTTTCTAGCTTTCTTACCAATTACCACAGCTAATTCCACTTCCCAATCGACAGCCTGCGAAAAGACAAACTAGGTACTTCTTCATTTCTTAGGTACATTAATAATTGCTTTCAAATCCTCAAGAGTCAAGACTATAGCAACGGTATCGGCAATCGTTCACTTACCGTAGAATTAGAGGGAAGTTTGAGTTTATCATTTGGCCCGATTATGGTGCTAGGAAATTTTGGAAAGAAGAATGGTTGCTCCGGGTAAGGTTTCTTTTGCTCGTCGCAAAGGTCCTTGTAATTCAAACGCACACAAATGACTTTATCTGGGTTGGTTATCGGTGCAAGAATCTGAACGTCTTGAATGTTGTGTACTTTGTTTTTCTCTTTGACAATTCTGCGTAATAAATTCCAGGTACGAGAAATTGTTAAAAGATTGAAAAAGCACCGACCAAATAGACAGCAGCAGTACCCTCAGACTCCAGGGCGGACTGATAACGTTTCTTGTATCGTGTTTACCTCCGAAGCTTGTCGTCCACCTGCGCTCCTTGCTGTAGAAATCGTATTAAAGTGTTTGGTATGTCTGGGTCAGCAGCACTGAGATCGACTACAGTTTTTGCATTGTCTGAAAGTACTCCTAAACTAGCTGAGCCTGAACCAACTGCGACAAATTGAACAAAATGTAGACACTTGAACGCGGAAGAATGGAAACATTTCTGAAAGCATTGAAATTCTGCTTTCAAGAGTTTTCTGGCGAACATTTTGCCTCACTTGCGAATCTGTTGTGAATGAAAGATCGTAGAACAAGATATCTCAACTTTTCAAATTATCTACTCAATACCCCAATACCACACCCAATACCCATCTTTGGGAAAAACAACTACGCCTTAGGCTATCGTTCTTTGCCGCACAAAGTTGAATTGACGTAGGCTAGCTAGGCTACGGCTAATTGAGATGTAAATACGCGCGCTATGAAGACGATTTTTCGATGAGAAATCGAATCTTCGATTCGTGGTTGGGATATACATCAAAATGTTGACATCCAACGTTATGTGAAACAGAGTTCCAATTTCTTGATCTGAATTTTCTCTCGTTAACTCTTCAATGAAGTAATTAATGTTATCAAAGATACTATGTTGTTATCACAATTCACGAACTCGCACGTCCACGCACGTCGCACCATTTATCCAAAAGATACAGTTTGCCTGATCGTCGATTAGGATATCGATGAAGATTGACGTCACAGGCAGGCAGTCCAGGCACAGAATTCAGTGACGTAATGATCTAGAGGGAGATAGAGCCGACTGTTGACTTTGCGCTGCATGCTTGGGCGGCCGTTAGCGTTATTTACGTATTCACATCACGTATCGATATCACATTTATATTTTTGCACGTGTACTTCTATTTTCTAATTTTCCAGTTTCCAAGAATGTATTCAGCGGTTCGTAGTTAGTTGAGGAGCCATTAATTTATTTCTTTGAAATGGATCAAGACGATGTAAGTAATGAGCCTAACTATTCTCTTGAAATAGCAAAAAATTCTTCCCAATATTGCTTGGTTCACATGTAAACCTTATCATGTTGTAGGTGGTGTGGAGTATAATAAAGTCGAGCTTCTGCTCTTTCAAAGTGCAGTAAGTAATTTCAGATATTTTTGCCTTATGTTCGTTTATCACGAACGTTTTCCACAGTGAGCATAGTATTTATTCGTTTACAGGACTGACTCGTCTCAATTTTGTCGGAACGAGTACAATCTCACCGGTTTGTGTAACCGGACTCATTGTCCGCTCGCTAACAGTCAGTATGCGACAGTACGCGAAGAAAAGGGTATTATATATTTGTACAAGAAGACGGCCGAGAGGTACAAATGATGTTTCAATGTCATAGAACTAATATTTGGTGGTTTTTTGTATGTTCTCTAAAATTGTATTGATGTTCGTAGATCCGCTTATCCTCGAAAACAATGGGAGAAAATAAAACTATCCAGGAATTTTGAAAAAGCAATCTACCAACTCAATGAGAATTTACTCTTCTGGCCGGGCCATTTAAAATCTAAATGTAAGCAGAGATTTGTGAGAATTACGCAGTATCTAATTAAGATGAGAAAATTAAAATTAGGAAGACAGTAAGTGTATTTCCCTCTCCATCCCGTCCATTTTCAATATTCTATCTTGCTAATTTGTGTTCTACTGGCTACCGTAGGAAGAAGCTTATACCTCTTCAGCGTAAAATTGAAAGAAGAATAAAGCGTAGAGAAGACAAAGCATTGATCGCCGCACGATTAGACACTGCTATTGAAAAGAAATTAGTTGAACGACTGAAGGAAGGAGTTGTAAGTGTTACAAACTGCCTTGTAGTAAAGTCTTATAATCGAGTTAACTAATGGAGTTCATCATTTTTGCTTATAGTACGAAGGTATTTACAATATTCACGCGAAAGCTTTCGAGAATGCGTTACGCGAAGAAACTCGGGTAAGGATCACGAAAACGTTTTATCGTAGAATTCGTGCGCTATTTCTGTTTGTTATCTCCTTATTTTCCTTCAGGATGCCGAAGTTGAGGATGAACCTGAAGTGGTCGAAAATGAATTGGAGTCCGATTTCGATGAATTTGTTGAAGCTAGTGATGATAATGTAAGCCTTTTGCTGTTGTTTGGTTAGCAATTATAAGTTGAATGCCTTATGTCAAAGGTTTATCTAATTTCATTTTACAGGAAACTGATGAAGAAGTAGACATAGATGAAGAGTTTGTTCCTAGCGAGGAGGAAATCGAAGTAAGTAACGCAATACAGCCGTTAAATTTGTTTTCATAAATTACAATGATGCTAATGAAATTATCATCGATTGTTTCCAGGAATTAAATGTACCTACCAGCACGAGTAAACTGAAAAGCGCGGAGAGCCGAAGAAAACGAAAGAGTCAAAGAGTGGAAATTGAATATGAAGTGGAGAAGAATTAAAAACTTGTTGATATTCGAAATTGTTGTTATTATAATGTCGATTGAGGAAATCGATGGTTTGTTAGGACGATCGTTGAGGTATCGAGTAAAAAAATGTGTCTACATGGTACGAATATTTGAGTGATATTAAGAAAACAGGCGCATGAGTAACAAATTTATTCTTTTACAATTTAACGCTTTGAAATTGACGGTCCCGGTAGTCGAACCTCCTTCGACATAATGGATACTTGGGTACGATTTTAATATCGAGAAATACTTACCAGGGTTGAAACCTTGCGTTTTTCGCATGTATTAAATCAACTCCTCGTCATAGGTGCTGAAGTTCATGTTGGAGTTTCCTTACTACGAAATTCAATGGTATTCAAACCCCCAAGAACTTGTATTATCAGGAGTTCAAGTTATTTTTTCCTCAGTGAATTAATCGGGACATCATTCTGCGTCTGTTTTTTATGATCTCAATTATAGTTCAAAAATAAAAATTATTCGATCATTTTTCAAAGTTTATTGCTTAGATATGCCATGTTTGAACGAGATTCAAGTTTTCTGAATTCTGAGATGTGTGATCAGAAAAGTGTTTAGAATAAATTGGGTAGCTGATAGAGGTTGAAATTTGACTATTGAAACAAATTGAGAACTTGGGATGGAAGAACCAATCAACTTCGTCGTTCACGGTAGCATAGTTGTTAATGGATACCGAACAAAATTTTTCCATTTCTCTTTCAATTTCTGAAATCGGTATAATAACGACGAAAATTTTCTTCCGTAAATTCTTTTATTGCTCGCAACAATAGAGAACGGAAAATCAACACTGAAGAATTCTTGTTCTTAAATTCGACCAGTAAAGCGATGCAATTAACCAAAACGAGCACGATTCACAGAAAATACAACCATTCGCATCGACTTTCTTCTTTTTCCAAAGAACGTCTGTTTCACGCACAGAGCAAGAACCAATTCCTGGATAGAGACGTAAACGTCCTAGATGTGGCCGTTGTCGATTATACTGAACGTTTATCACCCAAAAATTTTCTGTACACTTCCATCAGTTCATTCGGCGTTCGCCGTTTTACGGAGTCCAACGCATACTCAAAGTGCTCGGAAGAAACTCGTTCGGTAGATATATCAAGCTGAAGAGCCCTCATAGCTGCTTCGTGAACTACAGAGACTACCTGCAATGAGGAAGACGAGGTTCTTCAAGCATGGTATCGAAAAAAATAGCTACATTTTTCGTACTCAATCTCTTACTTCCGCTCCTGAATATCCCTCCGTCCTTTGGATTAAAGATTCAATATCGACGTCCTCGTGAACAGGTGTTTTCTTGAATTGTAAGACGAATATAGCTCTCCGAGTATTTTCATCCGGTAACGGTACATATAATTTTTTGTCCAGACGCCCAGGTCTGAGGAGAGCCTGCAATTGAAACAGGCGCATGAGTTGAATTCAAGTTACCGTGGCCGAAAGTAGCTACCTCACTTACACTGTCTATCCGATCGGGGCGATTCGTAGCAGCTATGATGGTGACGTTATTTAGCTGTTCGATACCGTCCATTTCGGTCAGTAGTTGTGATAAGACGCGTTCTTGAACGTTAGAACTGCCACTAGAATCCGTGTCGCGTTCCCCGCTTATAGCATCAATTTCATCGAAGAAAATGATGGACGGGGATACGATCCTAGCTTTACGAAATACTTCTCTCACAGCCTTCTCCGATTCGCCGACCCATTTACTGAATAATTCTGCACCCTGAAATGATACAAAAGGCGAAATTTGAACCCGAGCGAGAGAGTTTCGAATTGAGTAAAATTTCCGTCATCTTACCTTGATCGATATGAAATTTAATTTACTTTCAGTAGCTACCGCTTTAGCGATCATTGTTTTCGAACATCCTGGAGGTCCGTAAAGCAGCACTCCACGCAAAGGGGTTAGCCCAAGACGGGCAAACGACTCTGGGTATTTCAGAGGCCATTCGATTATTTTTTGTAATTCTAGTTTCAGTTCTTCTTGACCTCCAATATCTGACCATTTTACCTAAAAATGAGAAATGATTCTAAAAAAATGATGCCCACAGATTCGATAAATACGATAAGAGCTTCCAGAGTCTCTAGTCAAAAAGGCACTGCATTTCACACGAACAATTGAGAAACTCTTACGTACATTAGGAACTTGCACCAAAATTTCTCTCATAGCGGAAGGTTTGACTTGATTGAATGCCCAAATCAGATCATTCCCGTCAATTACGACGTTCGAAGTGTCATTTCCTTTAGTATTATTTATAGCTCGCGTATTAGCTAGCGTGCACGCTAGTGATAGGTCCGACCCAACGAATCCGTGAGATGCGGTTCGGCCTAAATTTACAACTAATTCGTCAGGTACGTTGTTTTTGAAAGAGAGCAAAAGTTGCCGTAGGATGTCTACGCGCGAATTCGCATCTGGGACTGGAATTTCTAATTCAAAATCAAATCTAGTAGGAAAAACAAAGAAGCATTGTGCTATAGTCCGCTCTAATACGATATAGAATTGCGAAGAAATATTTACCTTCCAGGTCGTCGAAGAGCAACATCTACATTATCTAACTGTCTGGTAACACCAATAACGACAACTTTGTAGTCGATAAGCTTATCTAACATAGAGAGTAAAACAGCTAAAACGCGTTTCTCTTGATCGGAGCCTCCCTTACCAGGACAAAATGTGTCCAGTTCATCGATTAGTACTATACTTGGAGCTTTTTCTATAGCCTCTTCAAATAGCATTTTTATTCTACCTTCAGCTTCGCCGAAATATCGACTGAATATTTGCCAACTCTGTTAGAACAAAATTTACACGAGTTTAAACTCAGGAAAGAATCCTGACGCTTTGGATTACTTGCGCGATTTCCAACAATACTCACGTATACATTTATCACAGGTCGTTCAGTGTAGTCAATCACACATTTCGCGAGAGTGGTTTTACCGGTTCCAGATACTCCGTGAATGATGACGCCGCAAGAACGTCCTATTGCACAGAGAGAAAGGATCGATAGGAATTTTAATTAATAAATAATGGTGAGGAATTACGAATCAAGATCAAGTAGTTCTTGGAGTCAAATTGATCCAGATACTCAAGTTTCAGAAGTTTGAGATCTAATTTAACGCCATGATTGCACGTTCTTTTCCTAGTTTATTGCTTTCAAAATTCATGATTTCAAGAGGGTTCTGAAGAAATTCTTGCGGGTGAGATGAACTACCTGTAGTGTTTTCCGACGTTAAAATCCTCGATACGATATTTTTGAGTTCTGTAATGTAAGTTTCCATCCCTCCTAGTTGCGATAAATCGTCGTTTTTCGTCTTCTCCTGCTTGACTTTTTCATCGTTCTCGAATCTCCAACTAGTGTTCATCAATACGGTGTAGAACTTCGGCGTTGCGTCCTCTTCAAGGTGTATACCAGCGAAGTCATCATTGAGCAGATCTATTTCATTTTCCGCCGAACTATATGGAGAGACACCGAGCACCTGAAAGGCGACGAAACTTACAAACACGATCGTATTCACGTAACTTCTACGTACTTCACGAACCTTTAATTTGGCCTTTAATCCGTAAAAATTGAAAACTAAATTCTGCCCTTTCGTAATGATCATGTTATTATATCGCGCGCTCAACATGTAGGTGATCTCGGCGAATTGACTTTTAGAATGATTTTCCTCTTGGATCCAGGTGACTAGAACAGTTTTAGCCGGTAAGGGCGGGTGGTCCATTTTTCTAACTTCCACGGCACCTTCGGGCTCGTTCAACTCGAACATACCTAGCGTGAACAGATGAATTTAAACGCGCTCTTATTCATCGCGATTATGTAGATAATTGTCTGAACATTACTTTGCTTCGTTAAAAAAATCGAAGATAAGATGCTATCCTCTATCGGCCACATCGGCTTTACAATAAATTGACCAGTTTTGGAAACAATAATTACCGGTTCTCCGATAGCAAAATCACAGAGCTGCGCTGCCGGTAACGATATTTGAATGACATCGTCGAAAAATACTCCATCTTTCTCTGGGTGGAAGCCAACGAAATAAAGGATTAGTAAATCATGACAACAAACTATCACGAAGTCAATTTGGCGTACTTACCGGTTGATTCATAAGTCTTTATGAAACTGAACAATTTTTTCTTATAAATGAAACCGAAGGAGCGCTCCGTGATGGAGCTGGATGGTGGGCAATCGTGACGAACGTGTAACTCAAATTTATTCTGTTCCACAATCGCCGAGCATGATTCACACCGTTTCCAGTTCGAAATGCAACGAGATCGAATCATGGTAACAATCTTCTAGCGGTTATGAGTAGAGATCGATAAATAAAATGATTAACCAGTAATTTTCTCTTCACATCATGTGCCTGTTATGAATCCAGCCTGACATCGTGTATGGAGAAGGCCGCTGGATTATGCTGGACAAGTGCATGCGTACTTGTACCTTGTATTCGAACCCAATCGACGGTATATTCTCGGTTTCCTATTGAGAAAAAGGATCAAATTTTGGTCGATTGTCGACAGAGAATCCATTCATGGCTTTCAAAACTATTTTTATGAGCCGGAGTGTTCACGGTAGCTCTCTACAGGTGATAGTCTTGGCTAGAATCAGAAATTAGAAGACCAGAGCCAGTGGTTTCATTGTTGATATATCGATAACACACGACCACAACATACTTATAAACACACACAGGCACACACACATACACACATCTTTTAGAATCGCGAGAGTATCTCGAGCATTCACGATACGCGTATTCACGATAAGTTCCTTAAAAGTTTGATAGACGAATAATAGACTGTAATGAATACCATTTGGAATGGAAACATTATCGATGAAATTGAAAACCACCCACTCTCTATTATCGCAAAAAAACGAAAATAATACTTATTGGCCCTGTTTTCGTGATCATTAGGTACCTGCAGGGCCGAACATAATTCATCAAATTTGCGAAATGAAAATATAAGTTTGATGGAACGCAGTGTTGGTTTCATGCCTAACTCCTTTTCAACACGAATATTCTCATCAATTTATATTCGTGTGCTTCTTTGGTAATCAGATTTAATGAAAAAGAAAAACGCAAATAAACTTCATTGAATGAGCAACATCAACCGCCATCAAGTTGTGAACTTGGAACGAATGATGATGCAGTTACAAAAATGTTCTTCACTTTGATATGACAGCTAATAAGCTACTAAGAATTCAGGATCTAGAACAACTATCTCTCATGAGGCAGGTATTTTTCATTTGAAAACAAAGAAAGTTGATGCGGGAATTTTCAGGATACCTGCCTAATGAAAAAGAATTTATCAAAAATGTCAATGTTGACGAAAAGAAAATGTGCTAGACTGAATGAACTGAGTTGGATGAAAGTTTATATGAATTCATACTACTGATTTGATCAGACAGAAATTTCGCGCATAAACTTTCGATAGGCACCAATACAGAATCATTTCCAGTCGATTCAACTTCGTTACAAGTCCAATGCAAATATCAGAACTTGGCTCATTTCAAGCTAAAATTTTTATATTGACGTTCAAGGTTACAACAATCATACGCAAATAAGAATGAAAAACAATCCCCTTTCGCGAATGGAATTCGCTGCTTGCTTGCACGAACTCGAACACTTAGAAAGAGATATTCTTGATCATAGTCGAGCTTTCAATTCATATTTGTTAAACGAGCAAGGTTTCTCATTTTTCGAATGAATTGAGGCTTTGAGTTAGACGTACCGAATTCACCAGAGTCTCTGACTTCCATTTGAAGAGAAGAATATGATATGGAATTACCAAGCTACGTGAAGTTCCAATTCATTTTCACGCAGTTTCAAACGATTTCCGAGGAACCTGTTCTCTCGAATACAGTTCGTAAATTTTTCTCGAATCATGGAATATTCGAGCCGTCAATAAGTACAAATGAAATTATTTGATACGAACACTGGGAGATTAAGCGCTAGCTTATAGAATTCAATGGAATTTCAATCGCTTTATGAGAACTACACTCAAACAGACGAATGCTCTATTCCAAGCAAGAGGGAAATTTCAGTTTGCGTTCAACTTTTTCTTCCATTTTTCTCGGTTTGTGAATGAGAGAGAAGTTTCCGTGATAAATCGTCTACGTCAAATCGTTTTCCCAGCTACCAACGTACTAATATTCGGTTTAGTTTGATTCCTCGGATGAACTGATAGGATTATCTAATCTCCAACATCATAAATAAAAAAATATTGATCAACAAAAGAATATTATTGATTTAGAAACAATTCAATACGAGATCTTGTACATATGTATGGCAGTGAATGCATTTTACATTTTAAGGAACATGATACTTAAAAGAAAGTTATATTCAGCCGGAGCGCATTCATTATATTTAATCCATCGATTGACTCGAATTCGGATCGATTTCCTCGCATTTTCATCTTCGATTTTTCAATATTCTGAAAAAAAAGATTACCAAATTCTAGTTAAATGAAACCATAATCGTTGTTTCGCTTCTGAGATAAGGAATATTGAATAAGCCACACAGCAATATCTAAAATTTGTAGCCGATCATCATGGTTCAAGGAACCCATCGACGAAAACGAAAATTAAACAACTTGGGAGGGAATTTTTACACGTTGTTCACTACTTCAAATACATACCATATGTTCATACTTCATGTCTACAACAAGCCAATCATTGCTTCCAACGTAACACAAATCACGTCTTCGTTCGATACGAAACTTCCTGTATGCCCTCGAAGAAAACATCAGTGCGTTAACCTAAAAAATCATCGCGATTCATTAGATTTACAACTTACAAGCTATAATTGAAGCGTTTGACAGTGCACTTCGATTGCCAGGTCGTGAAACCCGTTAGAAAAACTACACGTCCAACGCTATCAAAATTGAAATGCGACACCTTTCAAAGTCGATCTTAATTTGTTATCAATGGGAAATATAATGTTTACCTGCGTCAAGCGATGACACTAAAACGAGCAAACTAGCAGTGAAAGAAAACTGCATCAGACGTCTCCACTATAAGATATTCATTTTCGGCTACACTTGAACACTACCTAGATAGTCATTTTGACGGAGATACGAAGAATTCCAACTAATGCTGGTGACTCAGAACTCATATAGCAGCATAGGTCCGTTAGAACGCTGTCTTAACTTACTAGTTAACAATTCGTAAATCGTCGATTTAAATCAGAACATATCTACCTTTCTGATGCGCTTCAAACGACTCCACTAAAGTACTAATCTGCTTACACTGCGCTGTCTCAACTGTAACTGCTCGAATCTGGATTTAAGAAGTTCGTTGTTGCAGGTAAGATACTGAATAAGTAAGTCCTTTCTGACCTCACGAACTATACAATATTCTTCACAATTATCGAAAGATGTATAATCAGCACTACACTATCGAAGATGATTTGAGCAATGCAAAAACTACCTACATACTGGTAAAAAGAAGTATCTTTAATGACTAAATGTACATAATAAGGCATACAAAGAATAGTATCAAACCATAATAGGAGTTATCTTACACACATCAAGAATTGAGGAAATACTCTAGCGAAACGATGTCAAAAAAGTTATATGTGCCTATTTTACTTCTTTTTTTCTTCTTTTTTTTTTTTCGTCAATGTTATTAAGTCAATTAAGCAAACCTATCTTCTTAAACACAGGTAGTATATAATTTTTCTAGACAATAATAAATGGACAGTAACGACTTAACCTACGTAAAAATAAATAGGAAAAAATTAAAGACATTAAAAAAGAATACACATTAAAACGACGAGGAAAATTAATAATAGCAGAGTCAAGATTTGCTCCCTGACTGACTGTGGTTTCCTAGTGTACACCTAGCTTCTCATCAGCGACCATGCTTCTTGTATATCTTACATGCCATACAGACACTAACCTACTATCCGTTCTTACAAGTGAACCTGTCATCATAGAAAGCCAATCAAATTACTAAACTACACTATTATAAGAATAGAGCCTTAGAGCTACAACAATATGAAAAAAAAAGACTAGAAATTCAGATAAGAATATATAACTTATCCACCCAGCCTCTATTTCGACGTCGAAACGACCCCTAATAGAAGGGCTTGTACTTACTTAGTTCTCCACAGTCAACTGGATACATTTGCGGGACTTAAAATCGTCGGAAACCACCTCCTCCGCCGCCGCCGCCTCTACCGCCACGGCCACCTCCAAAACCACCACCGCCGCCTCCTAAATAAAATAGGAATATTTAAAAATTTGACAAGTTATGTTTCGGTAGATTTGATCACCAGTCTACCCACCGGCGTTATAAGGTGCTGAACGCGGTCCATTGCCACCGCCACCACGCATCGGTCCACCACCGAAACTATCTTCGTATCCGCTTCCGAATCCGGAATTTCCGCCGCCACCACTCCAGCGGTCATTACCGCCGCTCCAATTATCACCAGAACCACTGTTGTTCCATGGTCCGCCTCCTATACATTAACGACCGACAATTTAACTCAGCGAATTCTTATTCAACAATAATTAAAACGGATAAAGATCAACTTACCGTAGCCGCCACCGGCTCCACCACCGCCGCTTCCCCAGCCACCGCCGGAATTACCACGGCCACCTCCGCCCCATCTATCTTGTCCTCCTCGGCCTTTACCACCGCCGCCGCCACCTTCGCGGCCGACAGCTTTCTTAACATCAACTCGTTTACCGTTCAGAGAATGCGAAGCTTGTACTAAAAACCATCAACAACATAGTAATACGAAATTGTTCTTCAAGAAGAATAGTTCATGTACAAGGTACTCACAACAAGCTTTATCGACGGGGTCGTAGTCTTCAAATTCGACAAATCCAAATCCTCGTTTCTTTCCAGTGCCTTTATCCGTAACAATTGTCACGTTGGTGACGGTTCCATACTCAGAAAAGTAGTCTTTCAATTGATCTTCGGTGACATCATCCTTAATACCAGCGATGAAAAGTTTCTTAACAGTGGCGTTTGTTTCGGCACTATGAATTTCCTGTCGAAAATCAAGGCTTATAAGAAAGGGAAAATTAAGAAGAAACTAGTGAACAAAACAACACTTACGTTACGTGGGATTGCTCGTTTAGGTTCGACAGTTCTACCGTCGATGACATGCGGTCTATTTGCTTGAGCATCATCGACCATGGCGGATGACGAGTACGTGACAAATCCAAATCCACGAGATCTATACGAAAACAGAAATACGGAGTAAGAGCACACGTATTGGTCAGTGTTACATAATTATATAAAACATGGAAAGTACCTCTTGGTATTCGGATCTTTCATGACCACTACGTCGACTAATTCGCCCCATTGTTCGTAAAACGATTTCAAAGTTTCATCAGTTGTTCGGAAGTCTAATCCACCGATGAACAATTTTCGCAGATATTCTGGTTCACGCTAGATGAATAGAAGCAGAGAATGGTGTCGAAGTTAGATATTTAGAATTTTAGGTCAAACAATGCGTCTTTCGAAGAATGAGCCATACGTTGTCCATTTTCGAAAGACTTGAAGTGTTTGTCAATTGGCAACAACGAACAAGTGAGAAATATTTGATGATGCCGATGGAAACTCAAGAATCACCAATCAACGTGATGTTATTCAATTTCTAGATTTTCGTGTAAAACCTGCTCAGATCCGCTGCGTGATTCCACAACGAAGATCAATATTCACTTCTATACTTACGAAAAAACAAGTATACGTTAATACTAGTGAAATGCTAATCTACACTTACCTTATCGGAATCGTTTACCATTTTGTCAGAATAGGAACGCGATGCTTTAAAGTGAAGATGACAGTGAAGATCGCTTTTTCAAGATTACAAAGTAATCAAGATTGGTTTGACCCGTGTATTCACACTCGGAAAATACTTTTAATGACGTTAATTTAAATTACGAACAAAAATATTTTTTGTCGTATGGCGTGGATGAGAACGCGAGCTACTTAATTCCAAAAGGAATTTCTCACAAATAGGAACAGACGCTTCACTTTGTTATTCAAAATGGCGTAAAGTAAAGACAACGCCACAGAATTTTTCAAACTCTCAGTTGGGTTTTAGGCGCTGTCGTTCACGCTGAGTCGTTCGCATGACGTCATCGTCAAAATCATGAAGCACTGTTGTGGTGACGTCACATATGGAAAACCATTCGCACAATATCTGCAAAGCTGCTGGCTGGATTGACGTTTGTGCAGTCACGTGCAGTGAGTTTGTGCTTTGTTTATTACTAATTGTTACTTCTTTTGCCCATTATTTTTTGTGAAAATAGTATACTTCAAGACAAGGAGCGAACGAAAACGAGGTTTTTCACGACGAGTTTAATATGCAGCATTCTAGGATCCAGTAAAATGGTATACAGCGAGAAGGCAAAGAATCCGGAGAAAATTAGATTTGTAAATAGCATGAGAAAATTAGATTTGTAAATAGCATGAAATTTTCTACAAAATTCATTTCTTTTTATTAAAATTCGTTCAGATCGATTCCAGGAAACTCTCCGCTCATCACTCGCACTGCCTGTCAATTGTCCCTTTTTTGTTGCGCGTGGTACTAATGCTATCCAGCCCAAATAAAAATTATCATATTTAGACTATGTACTAGATTTCCTAGGAATAAGAGAACTACAAAAAAGCGAGTGAAACTTCAACAACGTAGTGTATTTTTATATTAATTTGAAATAACTGATAACTAATACAAACGGTCGATTACAAGTTATAATTACAATAACAATCTCAGTACTACGCATCAGATAGTCAATACATTGAAAAGAAAAACAACAAAAGAAAAAAAAGAGAGGAAAACGAAGTAAAGAGAAAAAAAAAAAGTATAGGAAAAACTAAGTTCTGTAGAAGTTGAATACACCTTCGCTGTCTATGAGATTATCGTATCGTGAAATCAGGTAAAAATGAAGAAATATAAATCCGAAATTAATTTTTCTTCTCCGTTTTTTATTGATTCTCGGCGAACACCAACAATCGTATTTTGTGGGTTAACATACATTCAAAAAAATTGAACAGAAAAAAAAAGAGGAAATTATCATTCGGTGCGTATCTACACGTGTGAATTATATTATTGTTAACATTCGCTTATAAATTATCAATACGCTATAGAACACCTTACAAAATTTTCCATTAGAAAAATCAATACTTATTCTAATTAAATTTTCATGTTCAAAAATATGTAACACTTGTACAAGGGCATAAAAGGAATTTATATATACGAGAATGGATTAATCAAATGATTGGCTCGGATGTAGCCTACGTATATTGTCACTTGTATTACAGCGTACAAATAAACAGTGTGAAGAATAGCCAATTTTCAACATATTATTGTTCCTAAACTGTTTTTTTTCTTTTTTTTTTGAGGGGGAAAAGAAGCGTGGGAAGAGTATGATGGGGTGTAGAACTCGATACACAAATTTTCGAAACATAAAATATACAGGTACACAATGATCGCGTTTATACACAAATAATTTATTACAAAATTGACAAATCCAAAAAAAAAAATTGTATGTACAAGATTTGAATGCGTGAATTTTCGGTTCGTCGTTCATTCCTGAAATGAAATGATCGCTTCTTGAAGGAAAGAAAAGAAAAACGATTACGTTTTGAGGGGACAGACAGGAATAAATAAGGAATTGTTTTGGCAGAAAATCGAAGAAAAGAGTGCAATTAACTTCGGATTTTTATATTCTACATTAATTACCTGAATTTCAACTGCGACCCCGATCACGAGAGAAGTTGGTCTTTCTTTTCGCAGATTTTTTTTTTTTTTTCTTGTTAATTATTATTCGTTCGTATTGAGAGGGAGAAAAGTTCTGAAAGGGACTTAGGAAAAGCCATAAATAATGGTAACTAAAACGCATCTTCCTCCTTAAGTAAAACTGAGTAAAACTTACTTTACGTATATTAAGTTTAAAATTAAATTAAATGCATATCGGTGAATGTTGATTGAGAAAGTCTTTCTATACGACTTATTTACGCAAAGAAGAAAGAAGAAGAAGACCAAAAAAATAAAGCCGTGGCAGTAAGATCTTATTTCGAAAAAAGCCAATAAATGGATTTTTCATTTCTTTTCTCCTCTTCTTTCCCCTCCATGTAGTTTTAATCCTTGAGAATAAATTTCTATCGTCATAGACAAGATCGCAGTTCCATAATTTATGATTGTACTACTTTCGCCTCCGAGGCCCAGCTTCGGCTATTTTGGGAACTGATGTTTGACTTCTCTTCTAAAGCTTTCAAAGTCGGCTCTATAGTACCAAACTTTTGTCCCAGACCCTGATCATCTCCCTACCAGGGATGAAGGCCAAAACAATGCCAAAGGAGTCGAATAAGCTATCAATTTTTTACTCCGAACAGTAGCATTTTTTGAACCGGCTTTAGAGGCTTTACAGCCGAAAAATGACCGGCTTGACGTATCTCTAGACAGCAATATTTACCTTAAATTCGAATCAAAAGAAGAGAACAATATCTTAACGACCTGCAAGCAAATTTGACGTGGTCAGAAGTAGACCTAAAGAGCGATCAGCGATTATTGATTCATTCATTTGTGAGAGATCGCTCGCTATGTTCGGTCTAAGTGAAACACCCTCAAACAAAGCGAATCTATTTATAGTACGTATAACTCACAATTCTACTTGTTTGTACCTAATACCGAGAATTTGTTCAACTGAATTTTAAAAACGCCATTTCAAATTCGAATGTATGATTGAAGAAGAGAAATTATTTTTTTTTTTAGAATTATCAAATTCATCATGTAGTCTGTTCTTCTTCGATTCATGCCCACATCAATCTCTAAACAGAGTATTTTGCAGCAGAAAAAAAATTGCAATTTCATATTAGGTATTTCATCCCTTTGAATATAGACAAAAATGAGCATTAGATTTGATCTCAAAAATTAAGGCGCGAGACTTGAGAGCAGATAAAATCAGGGTTGCAAAAAAAAAAAAAAAAAAAAAAAAAAACATGTTTTTAGTTTAAAAATTTTATGTTCAAAACAGGTTTTGAATGCGGGTTTCTTTCTCCTGTTTAAAACATGTTTTAAATGTTTGGATCGTTTAAAATAATGTTTTTTTTTTTCACCTCGAAGAGTCAAAAACATATTTTTCAAGTTTAAAACAGATTTTATGTTTAAAAAAGGGTTTCAAATGCGTTTCTTCTTCTCCCGTTCAAAACATGTTTTTTTCCACCTGAAGGATGTTTATAATTATTATCTTATTCTTATTTATGGAAATCTTTTTATAGATTACCATAATTTTAAATATTTAGCTGGTAAAGAGGGGAAAACCTGTTTTTTGTTGTTTTAAAACGATGGAAAAAAACACGTCAGAAACAAGAAAAAAAAAACACGTTTTAAACATATTTTAGTTCAAAACAGAATTTGGTTTTTTTTGTGCGTTTAAAACACATTTAAAACATATTGCAACCCTGGGTAAAATGGACACCCATTTTGTTTCCAACTTACTACTGGCTTACAGCTTCTCTACTGATTTCATTGTGAGTAGTTGGAAGGAACAGCAAACATTCACATCTTTGACTCACACAAATACTCAATGGGTTCGCAGTCAGTAGAGAAACCACCAGCTTGCAGTAAGTTACAGACAAAAATGGATTTATATTTTACCCGCTCTCAAGCTTTAGTCTGCTCAGGGATAATGACAACAACCTCTATAATCATCTATTATTGGAATTTGAATCAGCCTAAAACAAGAACGCAAGAATAGCCCACTAGTGACTGCCCAGACCGGACAGCGCTAATATCGCGCTCTACAAAAATCAACAGAGGCCATAAAACAGCACAATTGATGAACAGTGCGGGTGACTTTGATTTGAATCAATTTTTATGTGAGATGGCCAGTATGCAAAAATTCAAAATTTTGTTGTTTTGATTTTTCTCAAACATCACTTTCTTCTCAAATCATTTTAAGATTGCTCAATGAGCATTAAAACAGGCTCTGATCTTGTTTTTAATTTTGCTAATTGTGAACATTCCAGCGGATGGCTGGCCCAAATTGGTTTTCTTCTAGTATGAAATTAGGTTTGACGCCAAAAACTCAAAATTAGAACTTCAAATACAGTCAATGAGCTCGAGTGCTGGTGCAATCGTCAGCTAGAGGCTGACAAAAAATCGAACATTTAGTATCTTCTTCCTCATCATGTAATTTGTGTTTCAAAGGGAAAATGAAAAAAAAAAAAAAAAAAAAAGTACTCCTAATTATTCTTCCTTAAAACTAATTCTCGCCTAAAATAAATCATGCTTAAAATGTTCGTTCTACACTGAACATATCTCGCATCTAGCGCGTACAATGTACATAATAAATTAATTTATTACATTCGCTATGCAGGCAAAATGAACGCCGAACGCCGACAACGTTCACTAATGCGTTTTAAAAATCCCGAAAAGCTCACGAATTTTCAAAAATCAATACCATCATCATCGTAACTTCTATCCTCTCTCTTCCAAATTGTCAAAAAAAAAAAACAAAAAAAAACAAAAACAAAAGTGAAGTATACGCTGGTATTTTCGATACAAAAAAAAATATTGAGCAATACAATCAGTAGGGTGATTTATAAAATTTTCCTTTCAATCAATTTATTTCAATTGTTAGAATTTATTGTTTTTTTTTTTTTTAGATTTTTGAATTTGTGGACGAAATTTTCAGACATGTATTACTCGAAGTTATCATGTTTGCACAGAAAGGAAGGATATAGAACGTGAAAGAGATAGGTAAAGAAAGACAAGCAAAAGAACGAATTTCCAGTTATTACAATACCACCTTATATCGGGTACGTCTACAAGTAACAAAAAGCGCAGTGGAGAAGTGTCTCGCTGTTTTTAAACGTATCGCTCTAAAAACGATATCGAGTCGCCTTATTATACGACCGAATGAAATTTTACAAAAACACGAATTTGAGGTACATATTATATCAACTATGAATTTAAAGATAATATAAAAGATAATATTTAAAATCATATATCAACAATAACACTTTGTCCCTAAAAACTAAATAAGGATAACAATAACAACAAGATATTGTAAAAAAAATAAATCACAATATTTATTTTAAGAACATACAATATATCAACTGGATTTCTTGTTGGTATTTTTGTTTTTTTTTTTTTTTCGTTTTTTTTTCTCTTTTTATAAATGTGTAAGAATTTTCAAAATTCTCTTACGCAAATTCATTCTTCTGCCTCCTCCTTAGGAGGAAAAGTAACTCGTTTTTTTTTTTTTCTTTTTTCTTTATAATAATTATATATTATATTCGTTATTGAAGGTTAACACTTAAAAGCCAATAATTCATATTTTTAAAAGGCTAATGGTACACTGAATGAACTAAATTACTCCTTAAAATTTACCATTATTGTATGGAGCAACGACTCTCTATTTGAGATCTTATTTCGTTCACTTGAGTTTCGATGGTATTTTTCAGTTCTGTAGGAAAGAGAACAAAAAAAAACACAAAATCATTATAACAAAATTTTCTAACTTACCACAAAAAAAAAAAAAAAAAAAAAAAAAAAAGCTCTCTCCAATCCAAAACAACGAACAGAGCTTTTTGGAACACATGAACGGGAGCTTTTTGTCACTTAATGCCCCTGTGAACATGGATAGCGGAATAAACTTTTCTCGGGGTGGGGCGAAAATTTCTCAAAAAAAAATGTCAGGAGGGTCATTGACCCATTTGCCCTCCCTCCCTCCTCCCTCCCTCCCCGTAGCTACGTCCTTGAGGCAAACCCACACTGCAAATTTGGATAATGCCCGTATTTGTTAACGTTATAAGTATAGCAAAGACGGTCTCCCTCGAAAAACCAAATTTGAAGGCTGGACACAACCATAATTGAATATTTTTCACAAAAGGGGAATTCTCAAGAATTTGTTTTTTTTTTCATCCTAGAGGAAAACCATGTAGATTAAATAAATCTGCAACCAGCAGACAAATCTTTGTCAACTCCAGACTCTCATTGAGGGGAGAACATCAGTTGCTGTACCCCCACAACTGACTGGTCTATGACAGTTTTTTAATAGATGGTCTGAAAGTTTAAAACTGCGTTGAGAATCTTCAACCTTGATGCAAACTGAGACTACTGAGACTACTCCTGAAAAAACCTCCACAGTTTTGCAACACGATATTTAGTAACTCATTTTCCGCTATGACGTCATCAATGATGTTGACAACTACTTGTATGGGACTATTCTTGGAAAAATTGTCACTGTGAATCAATTTTCTGAAACTATTTGGTAACAAGTCTTGTCACTATGACCTTGACCTGATTATGGAACTACTCTCCGGAAAATTGTTAGAAAAAAAAAAAAAACGACCCAAGATTCCTGTAACAATTTTGTCTCAAGGACTTCATCAATAACCTTGACCCAATTATGAGACCACTCTTGAAAGAAAATGTCACTAACAACCAACACAATTTTCTGCAACAATCATGTCACTACTACATCATCAACGACCTTGACAGAAAATTGTCACCAAAAACCAGTTTTCTGTAACAATTCTTCCCTTAAGATGTCATCAATGACCTTGACCTAGATATGGGACTATTTTTGAAAGAATGGTCTGAAACTACAATTTTTTTTGCAACAATCATGTCACAATAACTTATTCCACGACCTTGACCTATTTATGGGACCATTCCTGGAAAAGTTGTCACAAGAAACCATTAACCAAATTTTTTTTAACATTTTGTCAAAACAATCCTATTTTTATAATGACATCAATGATCTTGACCTGACCATAGAACTACTTTTGCAAAAATGGTAAAAACCTACCAAAAATTTTTCTGCAACAATGACATTATAATGTCATCAATGACCTTGACCCAATTATGGGACTTCTCTTGGAAAAGTTGTTACAAAAAACAATTCTCTTACATCAATTCTATTTTTATGATGTCATTAATGACCTTGACCTAATTATGGTACTATTCTTGAAGAAATGTTGAAAAAAACTTCAGACACATTTTTCTGCAACAATTCTGGCATTATGACGTCATCAATGACCTTGACCTAATTATAGAACTACTCTTGGAAAAACTGACACAACATCCAGTAACAATTTTGTTACAAGGAATTCTTCCATAACCTTGACCCAATTATCGGACTGCTTGAGAATAATTTTCACGATTTTCTGCAACAATCATGTCATGTCACTATGATGTCATCAACAATCTCATGGGACCATTCTTGAAAGATTGTCACAATAAACTAGTTTTCTGGATAAACTCTGCTTTCATGATATTATCAATGGCCTTGACCTAATCATGGGACTACTGTTGGAAAAATGGTCACAAATGACCAACAAAAATTTCTGCGACAATCCTCACACTTTTTAAACGACCTTGACCTATATAAAGAACCATTCATGAAGAAAGTGCTCCCCAAAAACCAATTCTGCCTCTATAATGTCATCAATGACCTTGACCTAATTATGAGATTACTTCTGAAGAAATAGTTAGGCTACAAAGAACCTACCTACATAATTTTCTGCAATAATCCTATTACTATGACGTCACATGAAGACTTTGACCAATTTATGGGACTATCTTCAAAGAAATTGTCAACAAAAAAACGATTTTTCCCCCTCAATTCTGTCTTTATGATGTCATCAATGACCTTGACCTTATATCATGATACTTGATGAAAAAAACCTACGGACATATTTTTCTGTGACAATCTTAGCATTATGACGTCATCAATGAACTTATCCTAATGATGGGACTATTCTCATAAAAATTGTCACCAAAAACTAATTTCCTGCAGCAATTCTGTCGCTATGATATCATCAATGACTTCTACCTGATTAGGAACTACTTTTGGGAAATTTTTACAAAAAATTCACCTCTCGGGATTAATTGCGGAATTCTTTCTGTCTTAGAAACCAACACGACAATTTTGTTTTTGTTACTATGATGTCACCAATGACCTTGACCAAATTTAAGGATTTGAAAAAATTCTTTCGCTATTAAACTATTTTACACCATAGGGGTGAGGCGAGGCGTAATATATCGTCATCGTCTCATCGATAACCTCGGTCGACATCATTGCGTCTATCAACTTCATTCAAAACAAGATGGATGCATTGAAAGTTGTGTACAATTGTAAAATTGGTCCAATGAGCTTACATTCATTAATGATATATTTGTTTGGGTTAACAATCAGTTTCTTAGACATAATGGGTTAGAAAATGGTATACTGGAGTAGGGGCAGATCGAATGAGCTCAGAGAGAGGGGGAACGTCGCCTAGGACACCAAGTGTTTCTTCTGCCTCAGAATTTTTGATCAGATTTACCGTTCCAACTTTCAATAATTATCATCTGTAACTTCTCTGTCTGTCTTGATTTAGTTTTGTACTTCATTGTGCTCAGTATGGATCGTTTGCGAATTGATTTTCATTCAATTTTTCTGTCTGGCACTACAACAAGAGGCTGGAGGGGCCAAATTACTCATCGATCAATGGCGGATTTACATAATTTACGCTGTGAGATAGATGAAGTTTGCCTTTATCAACCTAAGGTAGAGCAAATAAAAAGTTTAAGAACCCCTTGATAACGTCTCGTTTTCCTACAGCAGCCTCCTATGATGAAGTTTGCCTTCGCAGCCTACAAATAAGAAAAAAAGAAAGGACATAGCCTGTCAGAAAATTATTATTCTTGCCACCCTTTTCACCTCTGTACAGTTTGTGAGTAACCGAAAAAAAGCGACAATTTTTCGCTCGCGGCCAATTCTTGAGAATGGTATTCATGTCACTTCCGTTGGAATTGAAGAAGAGCTCTTAATTTTCTCATAGAGTAACTACCACTAGTCACAAAGATTGAGATCCAAGATTCCGTTGTCGTCTATTGGTACAATAATTATAATTACTTGTAAATTCATCTTCGTCTTCAGCTTCAGCCTCTCGAGCAAGCTCTTCTGGTGTTTTCTTTTTCCGCATTAAAGGATTAGCGGGTTCTTCTTCGGGTGGTTGCTCTTGTACCACTTCTTTCTTTTTAATATTGTACTACAAAACAGAAAAACATTTCAAATATATTAGAACAAAAATATAATAAATTATGAACATACAAAGTCCTTGGAGAAGAGAGGAATAGACGCCATTTAGTCTTCTCTTCCTTCCCTCGGAACTGCAATTAGCTGGAAGAGAAGGAAAGAGTAGGTTTCTTGTTATAATGGACCAATAGAATTTTCTGGTACGGAGACTTTATACTCGTAGGTCACCTGAGGAGGTTATCAAATTGATTGACTACAGCGAGTGATTCCGTTCTCTGTACATTATTCAGAAGGAAAGATATGAAGAGCTTGCGAAAAGGAGCCGCGAACAAACCAAAGAAAGAAGAGGGTAGGATTTTCAACTATGAAAAAAATTCTCCACACTCCTCGATTATCGTAGTGAATGAAATCGTATCCGAAGAAAATTCTTTGGAAACATGAGGCACATTATTCGATCGACAGAGTAATACACAGTGATAATAATGACCCGAGGAAAGGAAACGCGTAATCGAATATGCAAAAATGTGGTCGTTGAATTCACATTTTTTCCCTTACATTTTAATCGAAATATCACGGGCACGGTCGCAATGCGGAAAACATAACGACTACAGATTCCTTCTCTCATCGTAACAAGACCTGCTTATTGACTATTCTGCTTCGAGAAGAAAAACTCGTCGCGTACCGAGATTCCGCAATTCGTTAAAATTTAATAAATTATCGCACTATCTACAATCTACATCAACAGACAGTATATGAGTACGAGTAAACTTGCCCGGTGTTTTTACAGGTACACCCATTTTGTTTGATTTGGCTCACTCGCTCTCTTTTTCCCTATATCTGTTCCTTCTGCATGTTTGTTATTCGGGTGTTAATTGCGCGATAATTCTGATTACATTATCGTAGGGACGGATGCGGATGATATTTACGAATTACCGGACCCGTGTGGTTTGCAGACGTACATTCGTGTATAGGGTTAAATAGCGAGGGAATATAGAGACGCCTCTCGTTTCTCCGTGGACCCGTAATTCGGTTGCAATGCGGTCCGCTTTGTTGTGACGCAACCTTACCCCGACCACTCTATATTTGGAGGTAGCATTTCAAGGGTGTCTGCCGCGGATGTATGAGAGTGAGGCGGATGAAGAGGAAATTTGAAGGTGATGCACGACTGCGGAGTTCGAGAAGGTGTACGCGCGGTACATGTATAGAAGGTCGATATTGAGAAGAGAAACGAAGTAGCTTTTTCTACAACCCATGATGGTGTAATGCGACTTCAGCCTCGATTATCGATCTTTACCGTCAGTCTATTCGTTTTAACTCAAAGTTTGTCGTGCCATGGCCAGATGTAAGAAGCATAAATGAAATGAAAGCATGATCGCAACGAGAGACGTAATTGTAGGGCCCACTTGATGATGCCCTTATCGTAGAAGGGGAAATAAATCCATCAAGGGATGCTAGGTAAGATGTCCACGCTGCTACCCGGAATGTCGATACATTCTTCGTGCTGTCTTACGTTTTCTGCGGCAATCTCGGGACCGCACCAGGCATTGTTTCCGAAATATAGCTGTGGTGGCTGCATTGGTGAACAAATTTACAACGATGTTTCATACTTCAGTCAAAGGTCTCAGCGGCGAGATTTTGATGAAACGACGACTCTGAACCAGAGAACCCCTGATTTGAAGATTTTTGGACTGCTTCCTGAAGCGGGAAATGCGGGCTCACTGTCGCGCAGGCAAGAATGGTTTAGAAGCCAATGTTGCAGAGGTCAGTCAAGTATCTGTACGAGAATTTGGGCCGGCCATCCGCTAGGATCGCTAATTACGCGCGTAGTTCGTTCATCAGTTCGGTATGACCTTGACATACATAGGGTGACGTCATCCACTATAAAACATTTGCCAAGCCCCCCCTCACCCTTCTTCCCTTTCATATGTATTAAATTTTGCGATTTCCTCGTCAAAGTTCACTTAATTCCACCCTGTCTCCTGTACCTACCTGTTCAATGTCCTCCCCAATGTTGCCTGAGTCCTTGTACCTAATTCAAAAATATGCGTGTTTACACTTTCCTCGCGAATTACCCCACTCCGAAAAAAACATGTCTTTCCTGAAGTTTCTCTGATACCAACCGCTGATTCCGAAATTCACTCCTTCAACGGAGTCAAACGAGGGAGGAAAGGAATCTGTTTTATAGGCTTAGAAGAGCATTCTGATACGTATGGTGTTTGAAGCGTTGCATATCTGGCTTAGTGAAGGGTCTAAGCTAATTGGTGTATGAAGCATTGCATGTCCAATTAACTGAAGGGGCTACATCGACCGTGCTATAATATTGAAGGAGGGACTCTCACAGTGTTTGAAGCTTGGCATATCTGGCAAATTGAAGGGGCTAAATTAATTATTAGCGAAAAAGAAATACTTCCTTGTACTTTTTTTGCTAGTGATGGTGTATCAAGGATTGCATATCTAGGAAACTGAAGGGGCTACTACGACTTCTGAGCTATGTATGACAAGAGGGGGATTTGGAAAATTTTCGACCTCCCAGCTTTGCCAGCAGGCCAAACGGCGGACGTTTTTTCCAAAAAACCCAGCGATAAAACAGGTTTTTGTTGAAATTTTAGGTTTCACACCACCCCCTAATAGTCTTGTATATTATATCCCTTCTCTCCTACTATAATAAACTATGACGTCATGGGCCGTTAGCTCGAGGTTTCTTTGACTTATGACGTCATCAGCTGGCACCGTCGTCAGCTGATGATATCATCAACTGTGTGACCCTCAGTGTTATTCTGATAGATTTGACTCCCCTCATCCTTGTAATCTATACGTGGTTTAGTATAGGCTTTTACACTGCTTCGTGATAGGCCAAGTATAGTTTTGTATACCGCAGTGCTTCCAAAATGATGGTCTGCGGAAAGCGAGAAACTTAAAACTTAAATTGCTCGCAGCTTGCAGCTACTCCACACTTTATGAAGGCCATTGCAGGGAGAACCCGCAATTTCCTGGTCTTTCTCCATCATATAGCCCAATTTTCGAGTCTTGAAAATGATTACATAATAAATTGAACGCGCTTGCAATCACGTTGGAGAGAAAATGCCCTCAGCAAATGAGTTGCAAGTTGGCAGGGCTCTTCTCAGTATACTGTATACTAGGCCTGATATAATGAAGGCTGGAAATTGAAATTTTTCCAAGTCTCTAAAGTAGGTAAAGATCATTGATCGTGTCATAAAGCATCACATGTCACGTCACGGCACGTCACGTCATGTCTTGTCACACAGCCCGCTATAAATGAAGGCTGGGAATTGAAATTGTTCCAAGTCTCTAAAGTAGGTAAAGATCAATGATCGTGTCATATAGAATCACACGTCACGTCATGTCACGGCACGTCACGTCACGTCTTGTTACACAGCCTGCTATAATGAAAGATGGAAATTGAAATTTTTCCAAATCTCCAAAGTAGGTAAAGATGATTGATAATGTCACATAGCGTCACACAAAACGTCACGGCACGGCACGTCTCGAAACACAGCCCGCTATAATGAAGGATGGAAATTGAAATTTTTCCAGGTCTCTAAAGTAGGTAAAGATCATTGATAGTGTCATATAGAATCACACGTCACGTCACGTCACGTCTCGTTACACAGCCCGCTATAATGAAGGATGGAAATTGAAATTTTTCCAAGTCTCTAAAGTAGGTAAAGATCATTGATCATGTCACATAGCGTCGCACGTCACGGGTTTACATCGAAGCTCTAACAATGAGTTTCTCATATTTTAATTGTAGAAAAATTCATGAAATATCCTCTGGACGAAAAAAGTTGGACAAAGTGTCATTGGACAAATTTTTGGGCAAAATATCGTCTGGACAAAATGTCCCATGGACGAAAAAAGTTGGACGAAGTGTCATTGGACGAATTTTTTTGGACAAAATGTCGGCTGGACAAAATGTCTGTGGACGAAAAGTCGTGGAACTCACGTCACGTCACGTCTCGTTAGGCAGCCTGCTATAATGAAGGCTGGAAGTTGAAATTTTCCAAATCTCTGAAGTAGGTGAAGATCATTGATCATATCATGAAGCGTCACACGTCACGGTACGGCACGGCAGTCACGTCTCGTCACACAGTTCACAGAAACTCCCAGACGCGGACTTTTCTGAGGATGTAATCCCCCTAACAAACTGGATGGTGGGTTCCCCGCTAAAACTTTTTTCATGAAGTTTGGCGCATTTTTTTGCACTATTTTCAAGAGCTCCATCAACCAAAGTAATTGGGGAGCGCTGGTATACTGTATACCCCAGAATAATGGAGGCTAAAGAGTAGTATCTCAACTCCTAAATCTGCATGTGTGACATCATCGGCCATTACCAAGGCCCAGTGCTAATGAAGACTGTGGGTAGGTTGACAAGAGAAGTAAGAGATCCCGAGTATAGACGAGAAGGAGAGAGAGAGAGAGAGAGAGAGAGAGAGAGAGAGAGAGAGAGAGAGAGAGAGAGAGAGAGAGAGAGAGAGAGAGAGAGCTGAAACTGCACTGTAAACGTCATAGACAGTGTTACGGACACTGATGATGACGTGACAGGCAGCCATAATGGATGATTATGACGTCTCTAATGTTGGTGTCCATACGGGAGCTCAACTTACAATTCACCTGGCCGATACTAATCGAAGAATGGGGGCAAATCAGCGGAATGAGTGAACCCCTCGTAAGCTAGCTAGACCATGATTTCATCTCAAAGCAAGCGTGGCCTTACAATATAGATAAGGTCACTCGATCTTCATTTAATTGGCTCCGCCAGAAATTTCCTCCTCTTTTCGACAAGTACCCCGTTCTATAGAGGGAAGAGTGTCTTAGTGAAAATTATTCGCCGTTTAGCAAACACTGACCTATTCTGATAGAGGGGTTGAACTATGGAAAATGTTGACTCTTCGGGACTTTAATTCTGCACTTCATTCGTCCTTTATAATAGGTTTCCTAAATTCTTCGTTCAACTTTGCAGAGAAAGCCGTCGTTTTCCAAGTCTTCAAAGTGGGACACAGTACCCCGCTCTCTTGTCAGGAGAACAACAGGTGTGCGTATTTTTTACCAATGGCCATGATAAAACAGGTTCTTTGTTGAATGCTTTAGACGATAAAATTATCAGGTCGGTCCAAAGGCAGTGTTTTTTTGTAGGAGGTTGCAGGGTTTTGGGTGACTGGGTCAACATGGGGATTGACATTACTAAGACTTGATTAGAATCAAAAGTAAGAACAATGTAGATGAACTAAAGAGACGTTCAGGTGAGCATATTATAGTAACCGGATAAATTGAAGAGACTTATTTATTTACATAGGCAAAATTAAGAATCTAGAGCAAGAGATGAGTAGAGGAAGGCAGGAGAGACAGAAGACGAGATACGCCTCATTCCTCCGTGAATACGGACGATAAGTCTTCCAGACTGTAGTTGATCAGGATGTTTGTCGACTATATTCCACCTGAGTAAATGGAACATTGAGTTATTCGACATACTCCAGAGGTTGGCAAACTAAAATACCGGAGTCGCAGTCGGGTGTCTCAGTCAAGGTACAAGAACTCAGATCAGGAATAGCTTGAAATAGTTTGCAACTGTTCATATTTTTCTGATATATTTCTGGCACATGCTATACTTTTTATAAGTTCCATGACCTACTTACGGAATGAGTAAAAATAATTCTCATCTCCCGTATTTTCTGTAGCCACTTCCGTTCGCTCATGCAATTTAGTTGACTGGCAATTAAAAATATCTTTGATATCTTCTGGAAAATATTCCACCATTTGGGGAAAAGTTTGCCATTTAATTTCAGAGAATATCCCATCAAAAGTCCATTTTCGATATTAAAAGTGGGAAAAACATAATACAAAATAAACCAGATTTCAAACAACTACATAGTTTGATAAAATTTCTCCGACAAGAAACACACGCAAACGAGTGAAGAAATTTGACGACAGTTTGAGAAAATTCGCTATCGCGAAAAAATAATTCTTTTAATTATCATCTTGCTTTTCATCCCTCGTAATGTTTTCTGCTTTTTTACCCTCTTCTTTTAAATAATAATCGCGCAAAGACTGCGAAAAAAAAGAGGCAGAAAATAAACACAAAAAACGAAAGATGAAACTTATAACAATAGTGTACAGTGTTTCAATTAATTACAGCTTTCTTTAGTTTTTTTTTTTTTTTTTCATTTTTTAATTTTTTCAAGAAAGCAGGCGTATTTTTTTTCGAGCAGTTGTTTGTTTATTTTTTATTCAATTTGCCGTAGTCGTTTTCTCTCATTCTGCCATCTTCTCTTCTTCCCGTTTTATTATTTTCTCCCTTGTTCAGTCGAGTACGCGATGTTATTTTTCGTTTAAAAAATGATAAAGAGTTAAGATAGCACAAAGCCAACTTCTTTGTTTTAATTATACACTTCATCAAGAACTTTCGTCCCGTTAAACTCGTTCGAGATGTAATTTACTCGTATTCGCTTCTTCTTCATGTGTAACGCGATCGTTGGAAAGTCACGCCGCTCTATCCCATCTCCTCTGTCTTCGAGTTAGTTTATGTAAACGTGACAATATGAGGAAAGTTCAAACTCCCGCTTCGGGGGAAGAGTTATCAATTTTTCTCGCTAATATTGACTCCTATTTCTTCATTAATGAAAACAAAAATGAAAAATACACTCCGTCATAGTCCAGACTTCGCTAAAATCGTGTCCAAAGCGAAGATAAGTCACGTTTCAAATCTGAGCATCATCCCTGTACACTCCAACACTTCATCAGTTATAATAGTTTAAAGAAGACGAGCGACTGAAGATTCTTTAATTAGAACCTTTATTACGAATTCATCGCCTCGACGACTCACCGATGCGCGAAAAATCATGCCACGACTAGCTTCTTCACTACGTTCACGAGAAAATGCCAGAGGAAAGAAAAAAATAGTCTGCAGTCAAAACTTGAAGTTTAATTGTGATAAACGCTGAGCGAAAGAAAAGAAAGAACTGACGCCCTTTTTAGGCTAAGCGTGGCGTCGAAATGCGCCATGAAAGTTTTCTTTAAACTTTTATTCTTTGGAAAATCGCAAAAAAAGGCTCCAAGAATAGAGAGTACCACGGACGTAAATTTAGAATAAAGTTTTGAGCTATGGACTCTTTCAAAGTTTTTCCGCCATCAACTTCCTGATAAAATAGCTTCAAAGTCGACATTTATCCCAGATCTCTGTCTACTTTATGAGAAAACGAAAAAAATCGTACGATCGTATACATTCACAATTCCAACTAAATTTCGTGAGAAACGGTGACTCCTTGAGCTACTAGATTACCGTCGTCTTAAATTATTAGCAGTCTATCTCCGCATCTCCATCCTGCAACTCTTCAGTCACCAGTCCGCAACATATCCTATCTAATTCTAGCTACCATCAACTTACATCCCTCATACCATTTTTCACTGATCCATGAATGAAACTATACCAAGTAAGCGACCGCGACAACAGGGACGCTAAATCATTCAGCACCAGCGCTGTGCCGTTCAACTGCTCATGTTACTGGCAACTCAAAATTCTATATCTGTGAGTTTCCAGCTACACGGCCAATACAAAATGGTCGTACCTCCTCCCTTCCCAGGAAGCTCTCCATCATAAAGAATGCCAGATTGATTTTTTACACTTGAATTCAGAGGTTTGAAGACGGGTACTTCACTCTTGGGTGGGTGTTCCGTTTTCTTCAACAGCCAACTCTTGCGGTGACTTGATGGCTCTTCAATTGTCAAGACTCATAGGCTTGTCGTGCGAACTTGTCTTGACGCCGTTTTTATCCTCAGAAGTGACCTATAGACACTTGCATACACGGAAACAAAAATGCTCCAGAGCTATGACGCTCAGCTAGTTGAGTTATTTGCCACTCAAAATTCTATCTGCGAGTTTAGTGCTACACCACCGATGCAAAATGGAGGCAAGATTGTGTGGTCTTACACTTTCTTCTTCAAAGAACTCATCATTAGAAGAGTATGCCAGGCTGAATTTTTACCCTCAAGTTTGAATGTTCGACAACTTGGCTCTTGAGCAAACTCTTCATGGCAAGATGACTTATCAATCTCTAAAATCTAGAGGTTTATCATGCAAATATGTCCTTATACGCCACTTTATAGGGGTTACGGACTACGGTTATATAGGCGCGGACGATTAGGCGCCGACAATCATTCAGACGCCGCATTCATTTGGACGCTGTGACGTATTTTTTGTAACTTGGTTCGCCTAAATCCTGTTCCCTCTGCAATAAAAAATTTATTTATAAAATTATTAACATGTGTCATGTCTTTTCTCTACCCCCTAATTCTTGAAAATTGTCCGGGCGTCCGGTTGTGACCTTGGGACTTGGAAGAATTTCGGTCAAAAAAAAGAAATAATAAAAGAAAAATAAAATAAAATAAAATAATAAAATAAATAAAATAAAATAAATAAAATAAAATAAATAAATAAATGAATAAATATAACAAAAGTAATAAATAAATATAACAAAAGTAATAAATAAATATAAAAAAATAATTAATAAATATAAAAAAAAATGGAATAAGAATAAAATTGAAAATAAAACTAAAAATAAAATAAAATAAAATTGAATTGAATAAGATAAAATAAAATAAAATAAGACTAGATAAAATTGAATTAAATTACTGTAAATTAAATTAAATTGAAAATAAAAATAAATGTCTGGGCGGTCATTGAGAAATTTGCGAGTATCATCCTCTCTCAAGAAAAAATAATAAAAAAAAAATTAAATCAAAAAATAAAATAAAATGAAATATAAATAAAATCAAAAATAATTCTGAAAAAACTGATCAGCCTGAAATATACTAAAGTAGACTTGTACTGGACCAAGAAGCGGGAAAAACGAGCGGAGCGAGTGAGGCCCAGTACTCTCATCAGCCTGAAATATACCGAAGTAGACTTACACTAGACCAAGAAGGCTCACAAGCCTGAAATATTCCAAAGTAGACTTATACTACATCAAGCGAGTGCCGCGAGTGAGTCCCAGAAAGCAGTCAGCCTAAAATACACTAAAGTAGACTTAATTTATTCTAGAACAAGAAGTTGGAAATTTCGGAAATATTTGAACTATGAAGAGCTTAAAACGGCTGGCAAAAAGACATGAAACATGATCTTTATATTTTTGGCAACGCCAAGAAATCCTTCATCTTTTAAAATAAATATTAATTTAATAAAGAAAATTTAGTTATTTAATTATAAATATTTTTAAATTATATTTAATAAATTTTTAATTAAATTATAATCATAATAATCTATTCAAAAAAATTTAAAAAAAAAATTGATGAAAACTTCAAAACTATATCTATAAATAATACTAAAAAAAAAAATTAAAAACATTGAATTTCTATTAATTAAAAAAAAAAACATCAAAAACAAAATAATTAAATTTATTTTCTATTATTAATAAACCTAAATTGAATTGATTAATCAATTTTATTATTAATAAAAATATTAATAATCTATTAATTAATTAAAATATTTTTTTTTCCAAGTAACTGAAATTTAAAGTATTAATTTTTTAAATTAAGTATGAATTAATTTCCTCAAAAATTTTATTAATAAAGATTATATTATTTTAATCAATTAAATTATGGTTAAAAGTTTATTCAACCTGTATTAATATTGTTTGAGATTATTCAATAAGTATTAATAAAAATGATGGAAATGAAAATCAGAATCTTAAATTATTTATTCGTGGATAAATTAAATCTTTTGATAAAATTATTAAAGGAATTAATCAATTTGCTATTCTTCCAATAATAGCAAAAATTATGAAGAATAAAATTAGGCTTTTCTACCACTTTGAATACTTTATTTTCAAATAATTGCGGTATTAAAAATAAAGTATTGAAAGTGTTACAAAAGCCTAATTTTATCCAACTATCACGTTTAAACTTTTCTTTTTCATTAACAAAAATTATATTAATTTTACTAAAATTTTTAATTTTATTTGTTTCTTGATTTATGATTTGTGATATAATTCCAAATCTTGGTAAAATTAAAATATAAACTTCAGGATAACCAAAAAATCAGGGTAAATGTTGGAATATACAGTAATAGGGTTTCCATTACCTCTAACGTTGAAAAATATTGTTTTAAAATCAATATCAGTTAGAGTTATTGTGATTCCCCTTGCTAATACTGGTAATGATAAAATAGCTCAATCAATTTTTAAAAATTGTTTCATTTTAATAAAAAAAATTAATTCGCGCCTAAGCACCCAATTGCTCTTGCGTCTACTTGAATGGGCGCCTACTTGATTTTTCAGTTTTTCGCGCCTAATTGTCCGCGCCTAAATGATACCAAACCCTTCATAGTACCCCAGAGGTGACCCATAGACAGACACTTGCGTAATGCGTACACGGCAACAGAAACGCCTAATCCATTTAATTGCATAATTGGTGATATGACTTCAATTGCGTAAATGTTACACAAAACTCATAATTTTATCTGCAAGTTTGATGCTACACCACAAACACTCATAAAAATAGTCGAAAAAAGACGTGCGTTCTTACATCTTCGCCCCACCAGGAGCTCAAGATTGCCAGGTTGATTACCGATGAGTTCAAAGTATCAATAACATGACTCTTGAGAATTCAGCAGCTCTTCTAAAAACTCACAAGTTCTTTAAGGGAGTTGAATGCAAGGAACCTGTTTTATAAGTCTTATGGCGTTTGAAACGTTGTATATCTGGCTCATTGAAGGGGCTAGGCCAATTGCGGTGAATGGAGTAGTGCATATCTAGTTACTTGAAGGAGCTGTTTTAATTGGGCTATCAGTACTTTCAATCCCCCCAAAAAAATTGGGATTTTTCTATGGATTTTGCATAAAATGCGGATTTCTAGGACTCCAGGGAAAAGTACCACAGTCGCCTTTTCTCCGGGTCATTACAGGCTAATACTGCTCTTCTGTAACATTGAGTCGTTCGAGGAAAAAGTACCTTAGTTTCGACAACTCAACTCTGTTTTTCCAACTCCCATCTTTGGAAGCGTAATGACTTATATATTTCTAAGACTCGGAGGTTTGTCACGCAAACTTTTTGCACCGCTTCATAGTGCCTCAGGGGTGAACTATAAGCACTTGTATTCAGGACAACAAAGACGTTTAAGTTCAAAGCACCGACACTATCTGCATGACGTTCAACTGCTTAATATTACTCGTACTTGGGATTCTATCCGCGAGTTTGATGCTACATCACCAACACAAAAATGGAGGCGAGAACGCGTACATTGAATCAACTATCAACTGTTAGTTACAGCTATCTATAATTAGTCTCACACGGTCGAATATAGAGTGCAAAAACCGTCAGAAATCAAAAAATTGAAGTCAAGCGCTTTTGGTTGAACAACCATTCTCAAGATAGAAGCGGGCGTTTGAGTATTCCTATTAACACCTCCATTCTTATATCTTTCCAACTCAGGAACTCATCACCAGAGAAGCAAGCCAGGCTGATTGTTCATCCTTGAGTCCACGGTACATTATAGAGGTATTGACACAAGGCAAAATTTCTGTCGCCGGAGTTGTGCTAATTCATACAGAATTCCGCTACGCTCGCGGCGATCGTTCAAATACCTTCCACACCCCACCTGTGACGGAAGCTTACCGGAGGTACCCTAATGTTTCCAAAATTTCCGAGGGTTGTAGAAGATGAAGAAATTCAGATAGGAAGATTTTTTTTTCTTAAATATGAAGAGCACAGTAAATAGTCCATTCGTACCAAGTTTCAGATTTTTAGGTCAATACCTGACTCTTGTACAAATTTTTGAAAATTGGTGAATTTACACTACGTAGTATTTGTGTAGTTCTCCTGTTTAGTTTTACCTTGCAACGATCCTAGCGTAGATTGTATCAACTGACACAACTCAGGCGACAGTAACAAACACGGCTACTATACGTTTGTGTCAATACCTCTATAATGTACCGTGCTTGAGTCCAAAGGCTCAACAAATTGACTGCTTGGCATTCAGTCAACATTTTGTGTGACGTACACAATAACAAAAACTTTAAAATCGATAAGCACCGCTCTCGCTATGACGCTCAGCTAATTATGTTACTTGTAACTCTATATGAGAGTTTGGTACTACGCGACCCGACACTAAATAGGGAGTGGTGGGAACCCACGAGATTGTTCCCCTCCCAATCGCTGTAACTGGATCCTCGAAAACATTTTGGAGCCCAAGCCTAGTTCGATCTGCCCAACTCGTTAGTCTAACCAACTAGCATGTCGAAAGGAAACGTGTAGTGTCGACTGCAAGTTGGTTATAGGTAATGAAAAGGGAGAAAATTTTGTGACTAAAAATATTTGAAAATCAATCAGAATGATAAATGAAATTTATTCGTGGAAAGAAGATATAATATAGTTAATAAAAATTACGGCTTTATTTTCCACATTTTTACATTAAATTGAGTTCGACGTTTCGATACATCGCGTATCATCATCAGGAACGAACTCAGAATTGAGGAAAATTTGGTCAATTTCATTCAACCATTCACAATCTAGTTTTCGTTAAATCTGTACGAACGGACAGACACCGAATAGACAATCAGAGGCTAAGAAAACTTGAGTATTCGTGAGTTCGTATAAATATTTCCATATACACTAATGTTTTCAAATTAATGCTCGCACATTTCGCGAAGAATCAATGAATACTGGTACATGAACAAAGAGGATCTTCCCAACTCTACGGACAGCCAATAACAATATTATTGTATCGAGTTCACCAAAGTACCGTACTATTATTCTATCTTACCACCACATCGACAAGAACGTTTTAAAGATGAATCCGTTTCGATAAAATTTAAAGTACATTTTGTATTGTTTCAAGTAGGTGTTTACAATACATCTACAAATTCTAACCACGACTATACAATACACAACAACGATCTACGGAGCGGTATTTCATTCTTTTCGTACATTTGCATTGTACAAACCGCGCGCTCAACTACAGTACAACAGTTATAAGTTTACATAAACTTAGAATATAAAAAACGAAAATCTAGGTCATTGTTAAAAGCCAACACAGTACGGTACACTATTATTGTATAGTACGCTATAGACAATTTTATCGAGTTAGTCTACGCGGTATTGCTCTAAGTAAGTTTGCAAATAATGTCTATGTTGACATTTCGCGATCCCGTTGAAAGAGATAATGTTTCAGCTGCTGTTGAAGACTGGTACACAGTGAATCAATCTGACCCCATTAGGGAGCCACAATATTAACCGGACTCCCTACTAGAGTCAATTTGTTCCCTTGTGCTACACACGCTGTTTGTTCGCATCGTCGCAAATTTCCTTCGTCCTCGTTCGCCGGATCGCATTCGCATACGTAGGTCGAAAGAGTGCGGTATAAACGCGTATTATTATTCGACTCGTAGCCGCCTAGAATCTCCATTGTTCACACGTGCTTCAAACGGCAATTTCCTGCGGATCGACGCTATACGGTATTTCCTGTGTACGTTTTACCTAACACGCCACATCTACTGTATAATGCAGTACCCACATTTTCTTTTTACAATGGGCTCCAAGCGCCGTATACTCTACCGTATATATTTACAAGAAAGGCTGAAAAAAAAGTGTTTTCTAGTGTACAACTTATAATGACGTTTCGAGTATGATACAAATTTTATTCATAGGCATAATACAATCCACCGACACGGTAAAGTTCGTTTTTAGACTATAATACAACAATACAAAATCGACTTTTTATTCACCTAGAGCGGCACTCTTGTCGTATAGCTACAAAAATTTGGGACTATACGTCGAGAAGTTCCTCTTCTTTGGGAATAATGACTAGCAACTATACATGCGATTTGAAAATCCACCACGAAAGCCAACTTGCAGTCTATTTGCGACCAATTTGATTGAAGCAAATCAAATTTCGTATCAACGCATAAGAAGAGAAAATTTATATAGGAGTTCTGCTGGTTCAGTAATTTAGCGGGAAACCTTCATTTTTCTCCGGTAAACTACCACCTGCTGCAACTATTTCAGTGTAGAAGGAGGAAGTAGGAATTTCAAATCCTCAGATGATATCAGAAGGTGATAGCAGTCTTAGCTTTATTCACAAGCACCCGCAGATTCTGCAACTTCAAGTACTACATGGCAAATAAGATAATCTCGATTCAAACTAGTATCAGTATGATTATTGATTATGTACCAGGCTATAAGGGACATAGTCCAACTACATACAATTTCATAAGTTGGGCAAATATTACAATTTGTGGAGAGAAAAATGTGAAGTGAGGATGGCTCCGCAGACCGAGACCATAGAAGATGGTCAACCCAAGTTACCTCAGTTAGAGAAGACTTGGTATTAGTAAGGTTAAGGATACAGTCCTTCTGATGACGTTAAAGGGTGGACTAGTCTTGACGTTATCATAGGAAATATATAGTTTATAAGCGAGGCTACCAAACGCTTCTAGTTCTATATAGGTACATTAAAAATGAACTTTCGAGCTAAAAATATGAAGAGGAGGGAAGTCGAAAAAATCCTATCTTTCAGCTTTTAAATATGATGTACAAGAGCAACAAAAGCAAGTTGTGACGTCATCAAGAGAAAATTGGACATTTTCATTATCTAAGAATTAAGGTATGATTACAATGCAGTCATTCGAGATAATATACGCGTTAGTAATAATTGAAATTTGGATCGGTCACCCGCGAGGAGCGGTGGCAGTCAGATCGGTCATATTTACAACTCAAATCAAGTAGTGCCAGCTAGCAAGCCTGGGGAGCGGGAGCTAGGAGCTGGAGCCGTAATTTGATCTTGAAAAGAGCCAAGAACTCCACTCTTATGGTAAGCTCCTCAGCTCTTTGGGAGCTGCTCGGCTCTTTTCTTTTCGAGGAGCTCAGGAGCTGCACTTCCGTCAGAATGACAAAAAAAAAGAGGAAAAATTTGACAAATGTAAAAATCCAAAGCCCTAAGGCTTGAAGCTTGAAGCAAAGACAACCCAATTAGAGACTCGAAATCAATAATATTAGCTCTGCTTGTTTTTTTTCTCCTTGAGGCTCCGCTCAGAAGATCAAGAGCTTCAGCTAGCTCCGGCTCCACTGCAAAAATCCAGCTCTTTGGCTACGCTCCGCTCTTTAAGAAACTGGGGCCAGGAGCTGGAGCCCGAGCTGGAGCTAGCTCTTCTTTTTCTTCCGACTCCGCTCTCAAGATCGAGAGCTTCAGCTCCGCTCCGCTCCGCTCCGCTCTTCGAATTTTGAAGAGCCAGGAGCTGAAGCCGGAGCTAGAAATCACTGGCTCCCCAGGCTTGCCGGCTAGTGATGGGTAATAACCGGTATTTTTCATTAACCGTATACCCAGTTTTGTAAAATTGTAATAACCTGTTATTCTAACAAAAATAACCAATTTAACCGGTTAAATGTTGCAAAACTTGACTGTGTAGGAGCGCTGAAGTTTTTTATTCTTTTCCATATTCCATAGAGAATAATAGGCACAAATCATTAGAAATAGGCCTATACCAATTCATTTCATACACTATCTACTCTAGACTAGATAAAAATAAAATGATATAGATAAAAAAAAAATTTTTGTACATCAATGTCCGCTCCTCATGCTCCTGGCTTTGAACTCTCAAAGATTGAATTTGGACTGACAAGCGCTGCACTATAGTGATGGGCGGTTATCGGTTATAAAACCAATTAATCCGTTTATTCTGGTGAAATTTAACCGAAAAACCGGTTTATTTGTGATGAACAAAAAACCGGTCAATAGAGCGCAATAACCAATTAATTGCCAAAAGCCCAAAATCATAAATTATTTTTTTTAATATTTAAATTACCGCTAGATTCGCTACTAGCCTCAGTGATAATTTGACAAATTCAATTTTTGTCACGGCACCTCAGAGTCTTAGAGACCTCTCCTTTCCGTCTTCTTCAATTTTTGCAATTTTGAGAGCAAAAAACATGGAAGACCTTAGCGTTTCTGGCGGAATTTTTTGAGAACTAAAAGCGATCCAAATAACCGCCAGTTAACCAATTAACCGGTTATGATGATCTTTAATCAACTGTTTAACCGGTATATTGAAATAACCTACAACCGCCCATCACTACTGCCCTAGTTGTAGTTGTAATAACCTAGAGTGCGTTTATAAACGTGCGTTAGTGATTGTTAAACGTCAGCGTTAGTGACTTGGACCATTCAAAGAGATAGACGGCTAGAGGCTTCATAAGAGCCCGCCGTGTTACACAGTGTGGCCAACATCAAATACACGCGCGCTTACGGGAAAATTCCCCTTATGATCAGCTCTTCTCATGTATTAGGTATGGGATGATGGTCACAGCATTTTGTAAAACATTGGCGATCTATCTCTCTTAATGGTCTAAGGTTAGTGATTGTTAAACGTCTTTACAAGAAAAGATAAGGATTGTTAAGCGTTTTTAGTTAACGCCACCTTGGGAGGTGTCGTTAGCTTGCATTAAGCGTCGTTAAGTGATGTTGTTAAAGCACTAAAACGATACGAGTGAAGACATACGCCATTTTCTATCGTTGAAAAACCCTCCAAGGTACAATGCGACATGCATAACATTGCGGAACAGCAAAAACACCCAAAATCTGCCGTTCTGCGATGCTACGCGTTTCGCGTTGTACCTCGGAGGGTTTTTCAACAATAGAAAATGGCGTATGTCTTCACTTGAATTGTTCTAGTGCTCTAATGTTGTTGATTGTGATTTGTTGTTTGTTGGTCAGTTTGCTGCTGCTTGCTGTAATTCTTCTATGTTATTGTGGGCAAGTTTGTAAAAGCGTGATTTTCAATAAGAATTGTTGATAACGTAATGCAAAAGTTTGTAAACGCGACCCAGGGATGTTGCACAAAAACAAATCACAAAAGTAACAAAATTTTTCAGGCTGAAATAACGTAACAAAAATACCAAATCAAAAGTAAAACAATTTTGTTATTTCAGAAAATTCTAGAACAAAAAACAAAAGTCAAAAATTTTGCGTAAAGTTACTCCAAATTGTGCAAATTTGCCCCAAAAATGCCCAAATTCACTAAATTTTTCATGCTTAATGGAAACGGAAACAAAAATAGCGGAAATAACAAAACTTTTGCACTAAAAAAAGGAACAAAATTAGAACAAAACAAAATCAAAATAATTTTGTTACGATGAGAAATCTCCAAATAACGAAACAAAATACTGTAATGAAAGTTTTGACTTTCGTGATAACATCCCTGGTAATAACAACTCAACTGACCTTTGAGCAATTATAGAAAAAGTGCCTCAACTACATTGAAAATTGGTCCAATAATGAAGCAATTTTCAAGTGCAATTAACCGGTTAATCAGGATATTTTTGGAGGTAAATAACCGGTTTAACCAATTATGCAACCGGTTATGTCCATTACTAGCGCCAGCATTGTGTCAAAACGATGAGCGTTACGCGGTGAGAACGTGATGACGACTTCTGTGATTGTTAAAACCAGCGTTGAATGTAACAACGGCGCACTGTAATTTTCAATATTTTTCCACAAATATTTCAAAGTCAGACGCGATTAATGTACAAATGTAGAGAATAAAATTGGTGGAACGTAGGCAAATCAACTTTCACACACACGTCATATTCACCGGCCAAAACCTCACACTTCCCGATATAAAACTGTACTTGAAATTGTATTTCTTTTATCAATGTTCAAACAATTTTTTTTTTTTGTAAGAAATTCCACGCTCTACAAATTTTGTTTTCCAAATTTTTCCGCCAGATCACTTCGTTCTGGACTTTTTTTGGGATCACTCAATCAACCTAAATCACTTCACTCCCTGGTCACTTTGATATTACTCAATGAATACTCAAACGGAAAGTTTTCAACATTGTCGATTGTAGCGCTCCTAGCGGATATTCAGTCCAAATTGCCTCAGAACTCGAACTTTTTCGAGTTTCCAAAGTACGCCAAGGTCACGCTTGTCCATGACGTCTCCAAAGGACTAAAATGTCCCACCATTATTACATCATCTTCATCAAAAGTAGCTACTGTGAATGTCAACTTCATCATATTGCAGGTCCTTAGTGAAATGATGCAAGGCCACTTTAGTACGTGGGGTAAAAATAAATGTAGGTACTTGACTAATTCTTGAATTTTCGTTTGCAGTTTTGCACACTTCTTGACCAAAGCCCAGGTCATCAGCCTGAGCATACAAGACTAGTGCGGAGGAGAGACGGTGGTGTGCTCCTTCCTGACGTCACGGCTCAGTTCTAGTAGACCTGGACCTACATTGACTATCTTGATGATTAAACAGTCTAAAAAAGTTCTGATAAAGATGGTCCCCATCTCCTTCAGAGATGGTGAGATCCAAAAAAAAAGTTTATGGAAGAACCTCCAATTTCTGGAGTAACTTTTTCGTAGGGATACATTTTATTCAGATACTTAAGAAACTCATCAAGGAGATCTTGAGGACCGCTCCTCGTACATAATATATCGTTCACATAATCGGTGCCAGTAATGGATGAGACTCAACCGCACTTGGTCCGAGGAAAACAGTCAACCTCTTTGGTTATGAAAATCTCCGAGAGGAGATTCATTTGCATCATTTTCATAATTCTACAACCTACTGTTTCCCTTCGCATGAGTAAGAAGCAAATTGTATCATGTATTCTGGGCTCAGATAAACCTGAGACGTCAATGTCAGAAATTTCCACCATAGGCATCAGGCGTTTCACGTATGAAACTCGGTACAGAGATTTTTCGGCTTCATTACCATAAATTTTTAAAATTTCAGTCGTGAATTTCCAGCGAAAAAATCCGAATACGCGATGTCATTTCGTATTCAACGCGTACGCCTTCGTCGAAATTTGACCTCACAAAAACGTCGACTACAATACACTCGTTCGATTTATAAAATACGATTTTCTCTTTCCTTCCCCTAGTTTTGTTCTTTCGTAACATACTCGTATTAATTGCGCGCATCCTTTTCTCGCTACATTAGCTCGATTTCTTTCTCGCGTCTCCAAAAATCACGTACTTTGTATCGTTCGAAAGTCCGTTCGATTTACAACTACAAGACCTTGCGAAAGAGAGAGAGAAAGAGGAAAAGAAAATATACGATATAGCGCCTACGATTTACTTTTTCCTGTTTTCGAACGATTCGAAAGCAAATTTTAGTAATGCGGTCTTCGTCATTGTATACGTAGAATATCTTCTACTTTCTCAGTAATTTAACGCCGTAAATAAGGAGGAAAACTCTGAAAAGTACAAAAAATCGAATTAAATCGACACCGAAATTCACTCAGTCGAATCCATTCGGGAATTCGTGTGCGACCGCTGCTCTTGATTTTGAATGTCGCTTTTTAAATGGCCTTAGATATACACCAACAATTGACGGCCTGGTTGTCGGAAACGCCTTCTTCGGAGCGTTTCAATCTACGTGACTCTTTCATCCTTTTATTTGGAAAATTTGTCAATTAAATGGTAAAAGAATGAGAGTTTTTCGGGATAATGGGTATTCGTCTCCTCTTCGGAAACGAAGCGGACGGCAGGTTCCGCGCGAAACAAATTAATCTTTAATTACTTCGTCGTTAAGAAAATCTTTCGCTTTAAAAGCTTTCGTGCATTTCCGGCTTCTTCTTTCTTTTATTTCTTCGTCTTTCTTCTTTTTTTGCACTGCAACGTAAATATTATTCTAGACAGAAATACCTTCCCCCGAGAAGCGGAAAACGCTAATTTACCTTTCGAGAATTTTGTAAAGATTCCTCGCAGACGGTACACTCTTTTTCTTTAGATAACAGAAAAGTTCGACGAAATTGTAATAAATTATTGTATATTTTATTCCCGAAATAAGTGATCAAGTGGGGTGAAACGGTGGTACGTGCACACGGTATTCCGGAGTTTGAAATGAATTGCACACCGTTAAGAAATCTCTTGCTTTACGAGAATGTCTTTGTCTTTATAGGTTCAATTTTAGAAGAGCATTTCGGTTGAGTTAGATGCCTTATAGGGCAATTTCCTGGAAATTGAGAAGATGAAGCGAGATTTCCGACGAATTCGATGGAGGATAGAGGGAGTATGAAGATCGAAGGAGAGATTCATATTAAGATTAGAAGTCTTCGTTTGCCTCACTAACGTGTCAATGCTGGTGGTCAGTCCCTATGCTCGCTCTATACTCTAGAGTCAAAGATTCAACACCAAACAGAGAACACAGTGATACCTTGCCACTCGTCACGCGTTATTCCCGCCGGAGAGCGCTAGTATCGCACACAACAAAGGTATACAAGATGCACAACAAAATACTAATAAAAACGAGACAAATGACTGGCAGTGCGGGTGAAATAAAAGGTTTCTCCAAATAGATCTGAATCAATTTTTGCGGAAGAAGATGATTATTTTGTAGAAAATTCTACTTTCTATCAATTTTGTTTCTCTACCTTTTCTCCTAAATTACTTTGTTACTGAAATTAGAGGATGATATTTAAGAAATTTCACGCCCCACGAATTCTGTTCTCTCTATTTTTTCTCTAAATCTCTTTATCCCGATGTTATTTTGATCTTACCTACTCGATGAACATTCAAACGGAAAAATTTAATCGTTCTGACTTGGTTTTCAATTGTGTCGATTGTAATGCTCCTAGCGGATGAAAATCCTAACTTGACGCATTGTTAAAATCGCGGACAATAGTAAGAATAAATTAAAAATGCAAGTTTAATTATCACAAAGGCTGTTTTTCCCTGATTTTCTTAGGTACATCGTCGCTTGCCTTTGCTGTACTCGAGAAATCACCACTGCACTACAGCAATTCTTCCTTGCCTACTTGCCTTCAATTTTCTTCAAAGTGTCCATCTTTTTAAATAATTTTTCCAAGACTAAAGCACTAAGAATTTTTCCTCTAGACAAAAATGAAGAAGGTTTTAAACTGAGAGAAGATTACCCTCTAATCATTACATGGCTTGAGCATGGAAATCAAAACTCTCTAAATTATCTCATGACATGAACACAGCTCCGAGTTCAGAATTTTCGTTCTTCTATTTTCTGAAGTTTGGAATCAAGTACATCAGTTTGTACAGCTCATTTCCAAATTCACGGTTCAATAATAAACAAAATAATATAAATTAATAATTCTATTAATATTAAAATTAATTGACAAATTATTTTTCGAAAAAGAGAAAAAATAAAAAATAACAATAATTAAAACCAAAATATCTAATAAACAATATAAATAAAATTCCTTTTTTTTTTATTAAAAAAAATTATTTGAATAAAATATTAATTTAATAAAGAAAATTCATTTATTTAATTATAAATATTTTTGAATTAAATAATTGAAATTGGGTTAATAAATTTTATAAAATTCTATTGATATGATTTATCAAAAAAAATTATCAAATCAAGTTAATAAATTATGAATATTAAAAATTTAAATTTAATCAATATTGATTTTTAAAATATTTAGAATTTTCTATGATTTTTTACTATTAATTGATTCATCTTTATATTCAATATAATTTAATAAAGATTTTAATAAAGAAAATTTGTAATTATTATAAGAATTAATATATTTAAATTTTAATTAATGAATTTGACGAAAAATTTTTTTCATTATTAAAAACGTATTTTAATGATAAAATTATAAAAATATTCTGCTTAATGATTAATTAATTAAATTGCTTTAATATATTGATTATACAAACGTAGCATCATGATTAGTATTTCAATTGGATACTGGAATGAATGAATAAATGAATAAACATTTTATTAAATAAATTTATCTAAATCATTATTAAATTAAATATGATTTAATATTAATTACAGACAAAAAGACCTTAAAATTTTTTTCATTTTGAATTTTATTGGAGTAGTATAAAATTTTTGTTTTTTAAATTATTATCAATAAATTCAAAATTACTTTAAGGATAAAAGGATGATTAAATAAATTTATTTTTAGTTTATTCACTCGATGTTGAATTAATAAAATCATATTATTCAAAGAATTTTTATAAAATCTTCATAATTTCATATTAAATATTTTAATCAATATTATTTTTATTCCAATTTTAATAATTAAATTTATTTTAAAAAATAAATATTATAATAATGAATTAATTTTACAAAATCAAATATTAGAAATAGTATTTGAACTTTAATCCCTATTTTAATTGTTATTATTATTAGAACCATTTCTATTAATTTATTATTTTCAAATAAAAGTCATGTGATTTAACTTAAAATTTTTCAACGCACTGAATGCTAAGAACTGCGAAAGTTTTGACAGCGAATTCCTTCGGTTGCTGGCTGTTACGATAAATAAAACGATGTTGAATGCGCTCTGCTCTCGGCGGAAGAAGGAAAAAACAAAAATGTCGCATCCTTCTCGAGCGACACTGCATTGCGGAAAAGCGACACATTCCGTTACATTATTTTTGTGTCGGCATTCATCCCTACTCTTGTTTCCACTGTTTCATTTTTTCAACTCGCACATCTAAAGCATCACGAGACGTAAAACGAGTAAAGTCGACACAGTAGCGCGAACCGTCTCATTAAAGTACTTTCTAGAACACTATGTACGATGGACACAAGACCACATTGCACGTTAGCGAGAAAGATGCCACAGAATTTTATCAAGCTTGAAACAGTGAAGGTATACATTTTTGTATCAATGTTCAGACTAGTTTAAAATAATATTACAGCAGCTGATTTGAGAGAAGGGAAGAAATGTGTACGATTCCAATCCTGAGCAAGAAAGTTGGTTGAAATACGAAACTTTTGTGCCCCGAATGAAGAACCGTGATGATCATCAAATACAAAATATTTCGATTGTAATTTCTACGATGACGTAAAGAGTTTCGAAATTCTAACCCTATTGAGATTAAAGGAAGCATCAAAATGTGCCATAAATTACATACGTGATGAAAAGAATAAGAATTTTCCCCTTCCTCACTCTAATAGGTTCTCGCATCCAGCTTATACCCCGTTGTATTTATTTAATTTTCAACGATACCAACATCTGCTTTTTTATTTCTTCTCTTCTTTTTTTATGTCTTCAGAAAACTGATACGAACGGTGACTCCGATCTCTGATGAGGTTTTTGAGCTCAAGAATAGAATACTAATAAGAGAGTCCGTTGGATGCGAAAAAACGAATCGAGTGAACGCACGAGTAGCGCAAAATTCTCCACTTCACGTTCTTGATTTGTGGAGAATATTTCGCAGTACGAGGGACAACACGATCGTAAAGCGTACTTTACAGTCCTGTGCACATACTAAAGTATTACCTCTAGATGAGTTCCGCTAGCATACAAAAAAGTATTCTCTTAGTCTTAAGAGAAATGGAAAGTTGGTAAAAGCTGAGAAAAATATAGAGGAATGCTGAGGTAGATTTTGGGTACAACTGTAACTATTACGCCAAAAAATATTAGGATACTTCGACCACGGATCGTCCTTCTGGCCATTTTCTCATGAAATGGCTGCCTTTAATAGTTATATTGATTGGTTGACCAGCATCCCGTTGAGTCAAGAGCTTGCGACCATTAAGCAGGTCAACTTGAACATTGACCGTAATGGTCCGTTAAGAGCTTACGAGGAAGGGCATCGACTCTACCTCCTCCCTCCCCGCCGCGATCTGAGTTGCAATAGTAGAAAGTTGCGATGGATCAGGCTCCCGTTCTGGGGGAAATTTTCGTCTAAATCGACTCGTGTCCTCCGCCCCTTTGGCTTCAGGCCGGTCTTAGGGTTTGTTCTTCAGGCTATAGGACCTCATCCCGCGGGTGGAGAGGAGCGGGGCGTACAGATTGGAGTGAAAGCTCAGAATCATAGTAAACGAACACCCTAAGGTCTGAAGAAAAGGAAATTTGGGTGATTCGACCTTCACGGACCACCTTATCTCCAGCGATCATGGTTTAAAGGAAAGGTCACCTTCCCTTTCCCACAAGAAGAGATCGTGTTTAAAACGTAGTACACTTGAAAATATCGCGAAATAGTGCGTCACTTGAACAATGATGAGGTTACCGTAATCGACAGATATTTTCCCGACGAAGGATTGGTTGAATTAGTCTACGAACTTGAGTCAAGTCGCGAAGGCTCGCTGGTTCAATAATCATGATCTCGTTGGTATTCTGTTTTACGAGACACATCTGGGTCAGCGGGGTTCAACTTTGCCCAATGATGGTTTGTTAACCGAAAGATCTTGTAGCTTCTTTTTAGCGGGGAACCCACCATCCATTTTATTATGGGGATTACATCCTCAGAAAACGTCCGCAACAGGGAGTTTCTGTGAACTGCGTGACGTGACGTCTGGGTCTTTATGACGTCATCAATGACCTTGACCTACTTTAGGGACTTGGAGAATTTCAGTTTTCAGCCGGGATGCTTTATGAGTTCTTCAATGACATTGAACTTGACTACTTTAGTCTGTGAACTGCATGACGTGACTTGACGTGATGTGACGTGACGTGTGACACTTTATGACGTCATCAATGACCTCGACCTTGACCTACTTTGGGGTTTTGGAAAGAATTTCACCTTCCAGCCGGGATGCTTTAAGACGTCATCAATAACCTTGACCTTGACCTACTTTAGGGATTCGGAAAAATTGCAATTTCTAGCCGGGATGCTTTATGACGTCACCAATGACCTTGACCTTGACTACTTTAGTCTGTGAACTGCATGACGTGACTTGACGTGATGTGACGTGATGTGACGTGACGTGTGACGCTTTATGACGTTGTCAATGACCTCGACCTTGACCTACTTTGGGGGTTTGGAAAAAATTTCACCTTCCAGCCGGGATGCTTTAAGACGTCATCAATAACCTTGACCTTGACCTACTTTAGGGACTTGGAAAATTTCTATTTCCACCGGGAGTTTCTGTAAACTGCGTGACGTCACGTGACCTTAAGACACTAAAGACGGGAGATATGCTGGGACTCCATATTGTATAGAATTAAGTCTGTAGCTGATGGCTGCACTCCATTTGATTTCTGCGGATTCGGCGTCTTGTGTTGGTGTGAGTGCGTGCAGCCTATGTGGTAGTGTGTTGTAATTCTATACAATATGGAGTCCCAGCATATCTCCCGTCTTTAGTGTCTTAGTGACCTGTGACGCTTTATGACGTCATCAATGATCTTGACTTACTTTAGGGATTCGGAAAAATTGCAATTTCTAGCCGGGATGCTTTATGACGTCACCAATGACCTTGACCTTGACCTACTTTAGGGACTTCAAAATTTTCAATTTCCAGCCTCTATTATATAATATCAGGTCTAGCGTGCAGTATACTGAGAAGTGCCCAGCTAACTCATTTTCTGAGAGGGCATTTTCGCGCTAACATGATCGCAAGCGCGGGAGGTTGCAGGTTCCCTGCTCCCATTGCAAACCAGCAATGGCCTCTATTTTTTATCTGGGGTCACTGTAATTGTTCTTTTCGCTTACTCTTCGAGTATTCTAATTAGGTATGTCGAGCCGTAACAAATCAAACCGTTTTAATTCGACATTGATACTCTTATCTACGATGCCAATACTAGCAGTTCTGATCCCTATTTCTAATGGAATGTAATTTATTCAAATTCCAATGTTCTAAACGAACGAAAAAATCTGTAAGAATTCCTAACTCAATTACATCTCCTTCGCAAAAGACTTACCAAATCTCTCAAATCGACTAACGTATCTCAATCTTTTTCCACACTAATTGTCTAAAATTCGTTTTTCTCAACTTTTGGAAAAACGTCTCGCCCACTTGTATCGCGGCACAACTAGAGTGCCACCCATCCACCCGAGCTAAATGGCTCCACGTGCAGCTAAAAAGGCGGCTCAGGAATAGTCAAGAAAAGCGAAGAAAGGGAAAAAAGAAAATAAGAATCGAATCTAACGCACGTACTCGGAATAAAACTTTACCGAACAGACTTACGAAATCATTTATAGTATCGAATTTTTCGTACGGGATTATAGCGTGTCCGTCTCACTTTTGCAAATCCGAAGATACTGTATTGTATTCGTTACAGTTTATAATTTCAATAAAAGAATCGCCTGTAAGGAATGTGAACGTTGAAAGATGAATACTCTCCTCAATTTACTTCGTGTTCCGAATTGGAGGTAGCGTATGTACACCCTTTTACAAATATAAAGTACAATTCTCTCGATTTCGATTCAAGGCGTACAACAACGTCAGCGTCAGTTTCATACACGATCCGTTCTATCCGGATGAACGGCGAATTCGATAGGCAATTTTATTAACAAGGTCCGACGCCCAGGATCAACGGTGGACGGAATCCGTTCTGTCTCCAAGGACGGCGAATTTGAAAGTTGGTACGACTTCGCAAAGGTATTTTGATGTAGCGCTTGAAAGCTGGCCAACCAGGTCGTTCGGAAATGATGATAACTGCACTTTATTTTCTTCTCCAACCGTCTGAGACGAGAGTCTAGTCACTCTCGCGCTCCGTACAATGAAAATGCGCGAACTGTATCGCGTTTCTTGTGTAATGAAAGCGCGGAAGCGGGTAATTTAATAATCTTACGTAGCGCGAGGAAACGTGTACTTAAAATATGGAGGTCATATATTTTCGCACCCGTATCAATTGCTGCGAATATTTACTCGCGTTTAGCCTTGCGCTGCATTGTTTGTACGCGCGAGCTTTATCGTCGTATCTCTTGAAATACAATAATTTCGCGTCATTTCCTCGAATCGTTCAATTATACGCGTTTACCCTCGTCGTTCGTCAATTATTGTATGGTTGCGCTGCTTGGCTGAAGCGAGCGTTTCTGAAATATAATACGCGAGGAGGGGGGAGCGCGAGAGAGAGAGATGAAGACGACATCAAATTCCTACCGCATAATAATCTAAATTCAATGCAGACGCGTTGCAGCGGTCGTCAATTCTTCTCCTTCAGAGCCGCGCTAATCCGTGAAATTCGAGTTCGGCGCGTAGACAAGCGTGTACGAGCAGCGTCTTCTGCCGCGACAATATAATTAATTAATAGCTACACCATGAAATACATACACATATACGACATCAAGAATTATTGTCACGTATTCAATAAAGGAATCAACGAATATGTGTTTTAGCGTCGTGTAGGAGGGAAAATAAAAAGGAAAGCGCACAGTCCCGTCCTGGCCGAGTTATGGCGTCGAAGCAGTTACGCAATAAATACGCCGTGCTGAAACTTCGCTATTCTTAAATTTCACGTTATTGCTGAACGTGAACGTCTTAGGGTGGCACGTCGTCATCATCGCGAGGCTAAGTAAAACAAATAGGGCTATCACTTGTTTCGCGTTCGAATTCTTGCTATGGCACTGGATACCGGCGTTCAAAAGCAACCAGTGAATCACATCAATGTTTGATCGACTAAATTTTTTCAACTCTACAAGGATTCAGAGCTCAGAAGTTTTCCAAGTCCTTTAATTTAGGTGAAGGCTATTGATGGGATTCCAGTGGTAGACCGCGAACGTTCTCTGAGGTTGTAACCCCCGTAGCTCTAAATTAATCTGAACATGAGGTGCCTTGTACAAAGATGATCTTTCGAGCCTAGTTTATGTTTAACTCAAGACTCCACCGTATCCCAAGCTTATAGGTTGATAATCTGCCATTTTCCCACCTCTACAAAGCTCTTTGGCTCAACACTTCTCGAAGTTCCTTCTGTAGAGAATCGGAGCTCAAAATATTTCTTAGTCCCCAAATTAGATCGAGGCTATTGTTGCAGAGGTCGAACACGAACGTTTCCCGAGGATGTAAGTTCCCGAGCTTGAAATTAGTCAAAAAATGAGGAGCCTTGATCTTTTGAGTCTAGTTTATACCTGTAGCACACCTCGTAGGTCAATACGTAGCTTGCAATTTTTCCATCACTACGAAGCTCCTCAGCCCAAAATTCCTTCCAAGTCCCTCCTGAAGATCGAAGCTCAAAATTCTTTCCCGTCCTCAAATTAGATCTGTCACGAACATCGCTCGTGTCCCCACTACCTCGCAAAAAACTCAGGCGACTTCTCGCTGTAAACACTCTGGATCTTGAAATAAATTACAGAACGACAACTTGAATCCAGAGAGAGTATGTGTCTTTCCTGAAAAGATGAACACAATCATCAATTTTTTCGAAAATTTCTTCTCGTTCACTTAGAAGGATAGGATAAAAAGGAGAGTTTTCGTTTCGCTGAATTATTAAAGGAATAGAGAGCTTGACTATTTCGGTACTTATTTTGCCGAATATTTTCATTTTTTTTTTCTTATTTGGCGAGATAGAAAAATATTTCTTTTACTGAAACAAGATGTGCTTGTTTATCAAAAATAACCCAAAATCTTTGACGCTTAAATTTATTGGACTTCGTCTTTCGTAAGTAGGTCACACGAGTGTGTTTACAGATACAAAAATTCTAAAAAATGATTTATTCTTTCTCTTTTACTCGCGTCAATAGGAATATTTCACGTTAGATGGACCGCCAAAAAGGATAAACTTTCACTATGTAGTATTTTAATAATGCGTTCGAAAGATGGCTGTCAAAAGAAATAAAATTGCCAAATGCTCCACGCGAAAAAAAAAATGTTTGAAGACATATTACGAGTATAACGAGCTCAAAAAATCAAAAGAATTTCGTCGAGTTGTGTTAGTTTTACTTTTTTCTTCCATCACTCTCTCTCTCTTACTCTTTACTTCGAAATCCTTTTGACGCCGAGTTGTTCTAGCTTTCAACATTTTCCAATCTTTCCGCATTTCGTTCGTCATGTTGGATGAGAGAAGAAGATTGGCGTATAGTAAAACTCACAAAAATCACTGTTTATCTCTAGATATACGTATTATAGTAATGGTGGGTCCTTGTCTTTCAAATTCGTACAAAAAGTATCAAAGAACGCCTTCATGACTGTCAACAAATGGCGTCACACTTCGTGGCGCAATTTTAACTAATTTTTGAAATAATCACACATGGTACAGCCTGTGTGCTGCAAGATATGAAGTACCGAGCATAGAAATTACCGTAATTTACATAATTATCATGTTGTTATTTGAGCACCTTTCAGCACAAACACTTTGAAAAAATAACGTGCTTTTTTGCTTTACATCAATTTCGTTCCTTATATGATGTATATCCGAAAAGCTTTGTGGACTAGACTTACTTTTATGTCATTTCCCTTGGAGGTTAGAGTTTCGGTTTATTTAAAATTTGATCAAATACCTCTTAATTGAAACAGATGATCAAAGACTCTTTGAAACTTTCATTGACGTGGGTTTGAATCCCACTTTTGATGTAAATGATGATGGTTGCTGGTTTGAGCAATATACGTCTCATTACTGGTAACGATATCATTTCGAATCCGACTATATCTCCACACGCACTATTCAAAGTTTACAAGATATTCCTCATTATCGAAAATAAATAAGGGAGAGCAAAACATACAAAACACCGCAGAAAAATTAAACGACGAGCACTTTCGGTTTATGAACCATCTTCAGGGAATAAATAAAAGCAAGTGACAAGACGGATGAGAGAATGAGAGCATTAACGTTGGTCGGAAGAAAAGTCGCGGGGTAAATCACGTACAAGTTTGATCCTACCGTCTTCCGGAATGTACGTGTTCAGTACCGTAATCTCATTAGTATTGAGGTGACGAATTATTTCTATGTGTTCAAGGGCCTTACGCTCACGGTAGGAATTCTCCTGATGGAGGAGCCTTTCCGATCCCTCACGGAAACTGAGCGAAGGCCGATTCCCCCAGCCGTCCGTTTTCTCAAGACTTCACGTACTCAGCTACTCTCTGCTTCACCTGGCAGCTAGCCTCACCAATATAAAAACCTTTACAATCCTTACATTCTATCTTATTAACACCACTCCTCTCATCAACTGGTATGGGATCCTTCAATCTCATAAAAACCCTTTTACAGTGGTAGGGTTGTAAAATGCTGGTCTGAAACCAAACGGACGAAAAGCCCGACCTAATTGGAGGGATCGAACTTCCCCAGGAAAAGAAGACTGATCCAGCGCACTTGACGGTCACTGATCGTTTCTCGGGGGAGGGAGGTGGTAGAATCAAGGATTTTCCAGGTGGTTTTCCTCCGAACCATCACATCGACGTCGACATTGACCGTATTGTCAACGAAAAGTATCACAAGTTTGAGAGGATTTTGAAAGGTGAATAAGAATAGGAAATTATCCTCCGTAATGAAGGAACAGGTTGATGTCGCCAAGGTCGGGGGAAGTGAAGGTGTTATCATTTAGAAATTCCACCCCCCTCCCCCGCAAATAATAATCAGGCAGTATTTAGTAGTGAAGAAACAGCCCTCCATGAGAAGAATGATGAAACCTTGGCAAATGTTGTTGCGGATTTCACGGTGAAAACTGGCCCTGGAGTCAGTACTCAAAAAGTAGGCGCCAAATAGTTCGTAATCCCCCCCCTCAAAATGGGAAAGGAATTTGGAATTGGGAGAAGTGATCCAAGATTTAAAGAGGAAGATCTTCACAAAGGCTGATAAGGGCAATGCGGAGCAATCCGCTAATGCTTCTAAGGTTCACAAAGTGCTCCAGCAATGTGCTGCTCATGAGAGCCCCGATGCGACCTGTGGTCTCAATCATTTCTTCCCCTACCTACCTCCTTGCCAAGTTTTTGGACCGTTGGTTCAAGTCTGGCGTTGATTTCAAATCTCCTCATTCAAGTTTGAACTCGGCCTCCTCGGCGGATGTTTTGTAGGATGTAAGTCTTCCCCCTGACACGACCATCTGTTTTTGGCGGGGAACCCGCAATTCATTTTGTCAACGAGTAACATCCTCGAAAACGTCCGCGTCCGGGAGTTTCTGTGAACTGCGTGACGTGACGTGACGCTTTCTGACGTCATCAATGACTTCGACTTACTTTAGGGACTTGGAAAAATTTCAACTTCCAGCCAGGATGCTTTACGACGTCATCAATGACCTTGACTTTGACCTACTTTTGGGATTTTGAAAAATTTCAATTTCCACCGGACGTTTCTGTGAACTGCGTGACGTGACGTGACGTGTGACGCTTTATGACGTCATCAATAACCTTGACTTACTTTTCAAGTTCCAACCGGGATGCTTTATGACGTCATCAATGACCTCGACCTTGACCTACTTTAGGGATTTTGAAAAATTTCAATTTCCACTGGGCGTTTCTGTGAACTGCGTGACGTGACGTGACGTGTGACGCTTTATGACGTCATCAATGACCTTCACTTACTTTAGGGATTTGGATAAATTTCAATTTCCATCGGGAGATTCTGTGAACTGCGTGACGTGACGTGACGTTTGACGCTTTATGACGTCATCAATGATCTTGACATCGACCTACTTAAGGGACTTGAAAAAATTTCAATTTCCACTGGGAATTCCTGTGATTTGCGTGACGTGACGTGACGTGTGATGCTTTATAACGTCATCAATGGCCTTGACCTACTTTAGGGACTTGGAAAAATTTCAAGTTCCACTGGGAATTTCTGTGATTTGCGTGACGTGACGTGACGTGTGATGCTTTATAACGTCATCAATGGCCTTGACCTACTTTAGGGACTTGAAAAAACTTCAAGTTCCAACCGGGATGCTTTATGACGTCATCAATGACCTTGACCTTGACCTACTTTAGAGACTTGGGAAAATTTCAAACTACGACCGATGTTTTAGTGCACGGAGCTTCATTCTGTTCTGTTGCTCGGTGTTTTGCATGTTTTGCTTTCCTTTTTGAGTAATTCTTTTCAATAATTATGTACACCCGTAACTTAGAAGAACGCATGCGTTTAAGATACACTCATTAGAATCAGATCTGTTACAGCATATACACTTTCATACAAGTTTTCATTACTTCCTACAGAGGAATCCATCTTCTTAGCCATGGCCCAACTGAGTTGTATAGATTAAAAAAGATCTTGTGGGTACAAATTGTCGCTAAATACTGATGTCTAAGGCCTTGTACCTCGGTAGCGACACTACAGAGGGTAGCACCCGAAAGAACTTTTGTAAGCTAACCAATGAAGTAGAATTGTACCCTCAAGGTCTTTTCTAATTTTACTTACAACTCACCGCACTCAAAAAGAGTTCCGGTGAGTTCCAAAGTCAGTGCTGCCAGATCTAGATTTTGTATAAAATACGGGTTTCTTGTGTTCAAGAGAAAAGTACCTTAGTCACTCCAACGAGAGATTTTTTTCTCTTGATCGTTATAAGCTGATATTGTAATCTCCCATCTTGTTGATTCGATCAAGGGAAAGGTACCTCAGTTAGGAGCACGAGAGATACGTTTCTCCTGATCTTTATTGTTGAATCAGTAAGTCCGTAGAACTCCGTCTGGTGGATACGGATTTTTGAAAATATCATCTGGCAGCAGTGACTGAAGTTCAGGCTACATACTAAGCTACAATCGTAGCCCTGGCGTCGTAGAAGGTGTAAAGTGGGAATCTTTCCGAAGATTCAGTTGGTCTGATCAACTCTTATCGCGTCCAAAGACGTCAATGTTTCAATATTTTTCAAGACTTCATCTTTTCTTACGTAGAAGCATTGGATGAACAATAAAGGATAAGTGAAATCGATAGATTACTATTGATGATCTCCTTCATTCGTCTGACTCAATTTGTATCCCTGTATGCTATATTCTCGTTGAGTTCGTTTACTCGTCGAAGTATATCGGATCTCTTCTATAACATAACGTGAGCTAAATAAAGCTCGACGTAACCCATTCCAAAGTTATCGCTCCATTAAAACTGATTAAAAGTAGAGGAAAGCGTGAGAATAGTCTACGTTTCCTCGGAGCACGGTAAGTTATTTAGGCACGCGCTTTTCCAAACATCAAATCTTGAAAGTTTACGTCGGTGCTTACGCGTGTACAGGATGCGAATGAAAACAACTTCGCAAAACGCCTGCTGCTTGTATAGGCCCATATTCTGCTCGCAGTGTTGAATAGAGATGAAGATAGCAGAGCTTACGCGTTAAGCGTGTGGGTAAGAAGAAGAAAATCGCTTAATTAATCTCTCCGAAAGAAAGGATAGTAATGATTTATCGGAAAAGGCGAACACAACTGAGGCCCGCTTCAGGTTTCGAGAGGGGGAAAAAAAAACTCTAGATAGGTGAGAGTCGCGTGGCAACACTTTTCGAAACTTTTAAGTGCTCTGATTAAGAAAGCAATTCTTTACAGAATTAAAGAACGGAGCGTAAGTTCCACGGGTTTCATTATCTTATAAACAAGATTGGAAAATGGCCTTTTGAGCGCGCCATTTATTAAGCGATCCCGTCGCCGGAAGCGATGAAGGTGAAGCGGGAAGAGTGAAAAAAAAAAGGAAGGTATCGGAAGTCGCCGGTATCGAAAATAAACGAGAATTTTTCATCGTTTTGAAACCTTTAAAAGACCAATGCCCGCGAAGGGAAGGAAACAAAACATTGATGGTTCCATCAAACGTGTGAACGATGAATGAAAGAGAAGATTATTTTGTGAATTTAGTATTTACAACTACTCGTTGTGCAACATGCTGTCACGTGACGGCGCACATTTGCACAAAGGGGGATCACTGTACTTTTTGAATGGCTGATTGCCGTCACAGATCTCCTTTGTTCCCAACTGTGACGGCATTTTGCACAAAGTGTGAAGACTTCGCCCTTTTTTTGACATTGGTCAAATTCACCAGGTGATAAGACGATGATATTTTTGATTTTATCTTTGAGGGAGAATCCCACAATCTGTTTTTCGAGACGTCAAATCTTCGCGATTACACTTTTCAGAAGTCTTAGGCTTTTCCAGCATCACGTGTGGCAACACATTATTCGTCTGCATTGTGTTCTTCAACCTTGCTGAAGCTGTTCCAAAGCTCTGGTATATCCAAACCCCTTAATTGGTCTCTTTTTAGAATAAACATCCATCTTCAGCAGAAATAAAACGTTCCAGAAACAGACAGTGCGCATTCAAGAAGAAAAATGAGGCCTAAGTTTCCTTACTGATCTCACAGCCTCTCCCCAGCCGAGAATAGAATCTTAATGAAGAATATTACCACCGCGCCGTGAAGAGAAAAGAAGGTGTGGACAGTTCGCCCCTCCCAATCTTTCAACGAGCCTGGAAACAGTTTGGTCACATCGTAATCTCAAAGGACTGTACATTGATTATATCCTTATATACTCTCAATAAAATTCCAAGAGAGAAGACTTTTGTGCGGCGTATCTATCTCTCTTATTTCCTAAATCTCCACATGCTTCGTACGTACGCATTTGATCCCCGATATTCATCTGGCAGAATATTTCATTTCCTGTTACAAATTTGATGGAAGGCATGCCGTATGCTCGAACAGGAGAAACGAAGAACAAAACAAATGCCTCGACAAGCGTAAAATAAGACGTACAAACATAATAATAAGCGTAACCCGATGGAACAAAAATCGTTTTTTCAACGCAGGAAATTGACAATTTTTTTCTTCTCTCCAAAACTGATACCGAATGTCCTGGTCTTCGATTGATAAAGCGGAAGAAGAGAAAAAAAAAACGCGAAAATGAGGAACCTAAATGAAAATCGACTGTTTTTTGCACGCATCTGAAGAGGGTAAAAAAAATATATATACGCAAGAACAAAGAGACAATACAACCGAGTAAAGTGGAAATAAATGATGAGGAAAAAAATATAGGAAGAGGAAGAAGAAGATCGCAGCCATCGGTGCTACCACTTCTGTGTTCTGATTCGATATACGATGACAGGGGCGGAATGGAAGTGGGTATAGCGACGACGATTGCTGGCGAAATAGAAGAAAATATACGAGCAACTTCTCGACGTCCAACAAAAGCGCCGAAAAGACGAGAAGCGAACGCGGTAAGATAATATAGGAAATTGACTGTTTATATCGACATTGAAAATCTGTACCGCGCCGTCAACATCCGCCAAATGCAGGGCGCATTTTTTCTACACCGAGTTCGCGCGCGGAACGAGAACGCTTAATTTTAATTAAAATTTCGTATTCAATTTTTCGCTGGTGCGGACAGTCGATTTCCGTTCCTCAAGTGTTTTCGGTGTTTTGGCTGACGGCGGCGGTCTTCGTCATTTTTCAAGTCTTTATACGCAAATTAAAAAGCTCGAACTTATTCCGTCTGCACATTGTGCGATGCATCGGTATGTGGAAGTTTTCGCGCTTTTTCTCGCGTCTCTCCATCTTTTGTTCGTTCGGTTTTTTCTTTCTCTCTTTACCTCTTTATTTTTACAGTTGTTTCGCGGAACCTATACGTTCTGAAAATATAAATGATGATATCGTGACGAACACGAGTACATTTATGCGAGGAAATTGACATCCCGTTCCCTCTCTTATAGCAAGTGTATTGATTTTGAATATGTATTTGTGCATGTAGGGTAGGTTGAGCGAGGAAACTCGAATTTCGGTCAGTGAGTTTCACATTCTCATACTTTATTAGATGTTGGCATTTTTACATCCACAACTAGGAAACTGTCCAATATAGTGGTTGCGGGTATTGAAGGAGACCCAGGATTCTGACAAAGGCGGACAAAGGCAGTGCAGCAGTGATAACGGATATGGAGGACTACACTAGAAAAGTAGAGTCATACATCGCAGAGAATGCATTTCTAGAGTTGACAAAGGACTCAACAAAAAAATACCAAGACGACCTGAAAGCTACATTGAAACAGATCAATGTACCTGGCAATGGAAGGACGCTTGAGATGAACCCAATTCAAGGGGCTCGAGAAAGTCCACAAAGCTGACCGTCTTAAGAGACCCCTGGTCAACAGAATCCAATCCCCTCGCTACAAGATAGCAAAGATCGTAACCTTATTCTTGAAGGGAAACTATCAGTTTGCACCCAGACGAAGCATCAGAAACAACGGTGACCTGATTGAGCAACAGGACAAGTTAGAAATCAAGAGTTGCGACAAACTGGTATCCTATGAGTGACATACTGAAGGAGCTACTTCTCAAAAATAATAGATATCGTGGGAACCCTGATGGGTCGAAGTACGCCAACATCGTGGAAGAGATTTTGAGCCAGAACTACTGCCGCTTGCATAACGAGTTCTACAGCCAGGAAAGGGAACGTGCGATGGGATCACCGCTGTCACCAATACTGGCAGAGATATTCATGAATGATATGGAAGACAAGATATTGAAGGGCAGTAAGTTCAGAAACTCGATCGAACAATGGGCCAGATATGTAGATGATATCCTAATTGTGTGGTCAGGCACTAATAGACAGGTGGACCTATTGCTTTTGGAAATGAATGCGATGAATGAGAGCATCAAATTCACAGTGGAAAAAGACAGTGAGACCATCAACTATTTGGACCTTACACTCACACTGGAGAACAACAGGATGGAATACAAAATTTACAAGAAGCTGACGCACACAGACACCATCATCCCAAATGACACCTATCACCACCCCATGCACAATTTAGCGGCAATCCACGAGCTATTTCTGTACTCAAAAACAATGAAGAGAAGAGGAAAGAAATCGAAATAGTAAAGCAGATCGCAGAAGCCAATGGCTACCATGGAGGTGTGGTGGAGGAAGTCTTCGGGAAAAAGGAAACCAAAAGGGGAACCCATGATAGCACGAGGAGAAAAAGTTCACGATCGATCCCATACATAGGAAAGCACAAACAAGGTGATAAAGGCGTTCAGTGGCTATGATGTAAATGCGGGTCTCCAGAATAATTAGGTCGATGGAATCCGAGCTTGAGAGCCGATGAGTATGGCCTGATCGAAACAGCTCTTCCGAGTAACTAGATATGCAATACTCCATTCATCAATTTGCTTAGCCCCTTCAATGAGCCAGATATGCAGTGCTTCGAACACCACCCCTTCAAAAAATTCCAAGTCCCTTTCGTATCATCTTGCAGCACTGATAGTCTGATTAAAATAGCTCCTTCAAGTAACTATATATACAATACTCCATACACCAATTGGTCTAGCCCCTTCAATGAGCCAGGTATACAACGTTTCAAACACCATAAGACTCAAACAATAGGATTCCTGCCTCCCCTCATTCAACTCCGTTAAAAAACCTGTGAGTTTTTAAATGATTGAGGTTTAAGATTGAATCAGTTAAACATTAAGTCATGGGAGTGAGCCATAAGAAAGAGCAATCCGGAGCCGTTAGAGGACATGAGGGAGGAAGGATTCTTTCTTTCGATCAGAAACTAATGCTAGAAGGTGACGCTTCAGATGCCTTTATTGACGCATTGAATATTTGTCCTAGAAGTTGATAAGAGTCATTTTCCAGTTTTTTATTGTTTTTATACCTTTATGGGCTTTCCGAAGGTTTGCGAAAATCATTGATTCATGACATCATACTCCCCTAATCGCACTTTCCTCGTCTTCAGAGATGATATCGTGCTCTCATACTCCTGATTTTTTGAACACCAGAGTACATTAAATGGCGTCACTCTCTTCTTCGACTTTCCTTTTTTCTCGACGATCACTCGACCGCGCTTGAACCAAGTTCATGGCGAAAAAAGAGAGCCTTCAACCTCAACTCATCCTCTGAGTCTACCTTATGTTGTTTGCAGCTCATAGCTGTCATTTCCTAAGGAGAACTTTGGCTTATAGGACTTCAACAATGATAATCTTCTGGCCTCAATGCCTAAGGATCCTCCTCCTTCGATTTCACTGAACAGATTCCTGCCATCGCGAGCATTCATCGCAGGTGAAGGCTGGAGTGTATCACTTTCGGTACCTTATCTGCCTTAATTGACCACTTCCGAAGAGTTCTGAACATTCAGAATTTCCACACAGCAGCTCTTCTAATTCGACGAATTGAAAAGCGTTGGAGAATCGTTCAAGCGAGGAGCTCCAATAGAAAAAATAATCTAAAATTTTTCGAGATAGGTTAACTAAATACGAGAGAGCAATCTCCCGACCAGAAAAGCGAATACTTTCACACATTCCTCAGACTTATTCTGATTTATAATGTTGCATCTTTTATGGTTGTGCACGTGCGTTCTTCCTCGTTTCCCGAGAAACGTCGGTTAACATAGAACAAGAAGAAAGTTTTTCGAGGTTTTGGCAAAACCCACGAAGCTCGTGCAATAATGGGAAATATCTTCGTTTGTTCATTGAATGATTTATACATTATGTGGTTACAAATTTCACGGCGACAATTTCCAGAATAGCATCGTGCACACGTGCGCAAAATTCCCCTCAAATTCCATCAATATCACGTGACTTAAATAGGATCTTTTTTTTTCTTGCGAGAACTTTTTATCGCGTCTCTCGACCATCGCGGATTACGTATTAATAATTAATCACTCACTTTGTCTCTAATTTCTTGTCTCATTTTTTCTCGTTCTTCTTCCATCTTTCGATGTTTTTCTTTTCGTCTTTCTTCAGCCTCTCGTATGGCTTCCTGTCTTTCTCTTTCAGCCTCTTCCTCTTTTTCTTTATCTTCTTCGTTGTCGCCATCGCCGCCTACTGCACCTGTAAAAAAAAAAAAGAAAAAACAATTTGAACAAACCGATGAAGTAAACAAGTAAAATACCTCCTATACAACATCGTCTAAGCTTATCATAGATTTTTTTTTTTTTTCTTGATAATAAAACAGCGATTTCTAAAGGCACTTCAACGTTATCCTCGCAATAAGACGTCGAAATGTTTAAAAAAGCGAAAGAAACAAATATCGACGTTCCTTTATTTCATTTTACTCTTTTTGTTCCTCTTCGCCTGTCTGTTGTTCTTTCTTTCATCAATGTTGAACTCTTCGACTGCTATTAGAGAGGAAAAAATTCTCTCTCTGCTGCACTATTTTTGTACACAATTCAAATTTATAACCGAATCGATGTTCTTTTTTTTCCCACTCTTTCGCCATTCGCGTCCCGTGCATTAATAATGTTGGGAAAAAAATACAACCTATAGCTATGGTAAGTCACTCTACAAATATAGTACCAGTACTCGTTTACTACATATCTCGTTCTTGAATCAACCTTATACTTGGAGAGGGCTTATTGATTTTTACACTACATAGCAAATTTCAGACGTCCTGATGTATCAGAGTGGGTTAGCTGTTTATTTAAGATAGAAGCATCATTAGAAAACACGATTGATCTAATCTAGGTGCACTACTTCGTGATTTTGGTATCATTTTCTTTATTTCAACTGCACTCGGGTTATGAGCTTGATGATGAATCGATTTTAGATAAGTTGAATGTAACTTTCTGCCTTCAGATGAGAGATGATGTTTTCGGATGGATAGAAGGTCATAGGCGAGAGTAGTTTTGATGGGTGGGTGGAATTTGGCGGGTGTGGTGGAGAGAAGCTAAAGACGGGTATGGGACAATGTGGGAGCCTGTTAGGTAGGGAGTCGAGGCTTTAACTCGCATGATAGCGGCATTTCAAGACGTTCAAAGCTCTGTGGCTTCGGCTTTAATTTCTTCAATGTGCGATAGCAAAAGCGAAGGCCAAAGACTTTCACTGTGTCATTGGCTGCGATAGGGATGGAGTTAAGCAGGAGGGAAAGAAATAAGGTTTCAGCTAATCAACTTAGAGGAGGAGCCAGTTAAGGGTCGACAAGATGGAATTTGCGCGACAATGATAATTTTTTTGCATATGGATACTCAGGTCATCGACAAATTAAACTGACTTGAGGGGGGAAGCGATGTACCTAAATATGTCATTTATTTCAGTCATTAAAAGTGTTTAACTGAGGGGCGAACAATATGGGAATTCATTGGGGTTAGAAGTGAAAATAAGAGAGTACATTTACTACTCTGACTTATAGTTATGGGAATATCGTGGAGATTGAGGAGGACATGGTATCGCGAAACTCTCGGAAAAAGAGATATTTTCCCGATAGTATTAGTGCTCATTCCTCCTCTGCCAAGCGTTCTCACGAAAAAATTCCTAGCTCAAGTCTGATAAGTCTTCAGAAGAAAAAGCTTTCATCAAAAGTTTAGCGCTCGGGATTTACCTCAAAATAAGTGTTTTCAATAACGTCAAACTGTACGTAAAATTGCAAAATCGAAAAATCTTCTGGCAGAGCCAAGTAGAAAAACACCATGTTTCATGTCTGCTGTCCTTTCGTGAGGTTTTCACTCGTTCGTTTTCATTGTCAACCTGGTTTGCTTCATGATTGGTTGAGCGGCTCACGTGTTAGGTCTGAGGAGCAGTTTTACCAGCGTTTGGTATATAGTTCCAGTTAAGGTATTTCAAGCCGAAAACTTTTGTTTAGCTCACTCGCTCCGCTCGTTCACCCTCTCTTTGGGTTGGTACAAACCTACTTTACAGACTTTCAAGCTAGTAGCTTTAGAAGAGCTCACTCACTCCGCTCTCCCCCCCCTTCTTGGTCTGAAATAATATTTCAAACAAGTGTACTTTGAAATATTCCAAACTAATAACTTTTAGGCTCATTTACTTTACTCTTTCACCCACCCCCTCCTACTTGGTCTAGTATAAGTCTACTTCAAGACTAGTAAAATCCTAGAAAGGGGGGTCTTTTAAATCTATTATAATTCTAGTTTGAGACAGCTAAAATCCTAGTAAGCCTACATAGAGTTCGAAGCCAGGCCTGGAAAAAGTCCAGTGCTCAGACCTACCACCTTCTTGGTCCAGTTCAAGGCCTATATAAAGAAGGCTTAACCTACTACAGTAGCTAGTTAAGGTCAGGTTTAATAGGGAATTCAGAAAAGAAATACAGTACATAGGATGCCTAAGCCTGCTAGTATAAATTCACCAGACCCGTCTTTACAGTATACTGTACTTTTGATTAGCTATGCCCGGACGCCCTATCATAAGCTCAGTTTCAGATTAGTTCCGTTCTATTATAGGCTTATTTTCGAACTGGTAAAATTATATCATAAAGCTAGCATAAAGCTATCATAAAACTAGTATAAACTAGTATGTAAACTGGGCACTACGTAATAGAAGTCTACTGTGAAATATTTTGAACTGATAGCTTTTAGGTAGCTCACTCACTCCGCTTGTTCGCCCCCGTCCTTGGTCTGGAATGAGCCTACTTTGAAATATTCAAAGCTATTAGCTTTCAGGGAGCTCACTAACTTGCTCCGCTCCTTCGACCCCCTCCTTGGTCTAGTATAAGTTTTTTTAAAAATAATCTCCCAAGAAAGTACACTTTGATATATTCCAAGCTAATAGCTTTTAGAGGGCGAACGATCGAAAGGTAATAGCTTTTAGGCTCACTCGCTCCGCTCTTTCGCTCCCCCTCCTTGGTCTGGCATAAGTATAGTTCAGGACTAGTAAAATCCTAGGGGGGGGGGGAGGGAGTCTTCTACATCTATCACACAAACGCGTTGTTGAACATTCATTTTCGTGCTACGGTACACAAGATAATCTAAATATTTTTTGAATTTTTCAAAGCCTAGGGAGCCAGTGATTTCTGGCTCCGGCTCCAGCTCCTGGCTCCTCGAAAATCGAAGAGCGGAGCAGAGCCAGAAGGTCCAAGCCACTCCGGCTCCAGCTCCTAGCTCCAGTTTTTCAAAGAGTCGAGTGGAGCCAAAGAGCTGGATTTTTGCAGCAGAGCCGGAGCTAGCAGAAGCTCTTGATCTTCGGAGCGGAGCCTCAAGGAGAAAAAAGAAACGAGCAGAGCTAATGTTATTAATTTCGAGTCTCTAGTCGGGTTGTCTCTACTTCAAGCTTCGAGCCTTAGGGCTTTGGATTTTGAAATTGTCGAATTTTTCCCCTTTTTTTTCGTCATTTTGACTGAAGAGCAGCTCCTGAGCTCCTTGAAAAGGAAAGAGCGGAGCAGCTCCCAAAGAGCTGAGGAGCTGATCGAAAGAGCAGAGTTTTCGGCTCTTTTCAAGATCAAATTATGGCTCCGGCTCCTAGCTCTGGCTCCGGCTCCCCAGGCTTCATAATAATTCTAGTTTAAGACCAGGAACCGGGTGACGTCACCCGGTTCCGCGTCCAATGTATTTTTATATGTGCATGCGGGTTGCGTTCCGTTTACATTCAAACTGAGCACACCTCTTTTCAAACACCTTGGTTTAAGACTGCTGAAATCCTAGTAAGCCTACACCTAGTCTAAAGCCAGGTCTAGGAAAAACTACTGGAGTAGCTAGTTGAGGTCCTTCAGTTCAATAGACAAGTTTAGTATGATGTCATAATATCAACCTTGTTCAGCAAAAAGGTATCTATATCAGATGTGAATGTAGATCTATTTGAGTGAATCCGAGTTTACATGCACGGTCGTTCATCTAACCTAGAGGTACCACCATAAGTGACCTGTTTCAATATAAGAGCTAATGGCATCAAGCACCTGTTCCAGGGAAAGGATATCAGTGCTGCCAGATGTTTTGAAAAATCCGTAACCATCATTTTTTGTAAGATCTAAAAACAGATTTTGACAAACTTCGACCGATTTATCAATATCGATCAGGAGAAAGGTATCTCTCGTAAAAGTAGCTGAGGTACTTTTCCCTTGATCGACTCGATGTTTACGGTGTACCGCAGTATCAGACTAAAAGTATCTCTCCTATTCGTGACTAAGGTACTTTTCTCTTGAGCGCAAGAAATTTGTATTTTACGCAAAATCATCTTTTTTGAGGACCAAAAACCCATAGATCTGGCAGCACTAAAGGGTAGCAATTGAACTCAGTTTTCGCTCTCCTGAAAGATTTGCGTTCTGCTGCTAGTTGCCCTTATCTTGGAACAGGTCAAAATATTCTTTGTTAGTTCTACTGTTGTTTAAAATATTGCAAAAGCTCAACATTTGAAAGGTTTTTTCAATATTTCTATTGAAGTCTGCAGAATCCCATACAAATGAGAACTATGAAGGCCAACAGAGTATCAGCATGCAAATGTAAAATTTCCATTATACGTTATCACTGAACTGGTCTCTAGGGAATTCAAGAAAGAAATACAATACATAGGATGCCTAAGCCTGCTATTATATACTGACCCAGATGCGTTTATACAGTGTAATGTATTTTCGATGATTAGCCTACGCCCATAAGCCTGGTTTAAGACTAGTAAAATCCTAGAAGGGAGTTCTTCTCCGCTCTATTATAGGTCTAGTTTAGGACTGGTAAAATCCTGGCATAAAACTAGTATAAGGCCATCATAAAGCCAGTATAAAGCTAGTATAGGTATAAACTGGGCCAGATGAACTCGCAAATTTATGAATCACCCACGGAGTATCGAGGGTGAAGGAAGGCACGCGCTAGGTAGGGTGAAGAGGGGGGGGGGGCACTCGAAAAATTTCAAATTAGGGGTCAGGGCAGAGTAAAGACATGAAACATGTCGAAAAGATATGGAAATAATCATTCAGAAGAATTGAAAGGACCACCAATTCTACCTATATAGAAGCGAAAAATTTAGCAAGTCAACACTCGACAATTTCATTTTGATGAGATATCACTTGTACAACTTTCACGTTTTTAGACTTCATAGGAAATTTATGTAACGCAATACAAGCATAAATATTTATCTGAAGACAGTTGTGTTTATTTCTCAGTCGCTCTTCGGCTTTATAAACTATACCAATTCCATTGTAACCTATTTGTATCTATGTTGAGTATGAAAATGATGTTGAAACGATTGAGGCCTATCATTTTTATCTTTTGCGTCGTTAATTTCAGCGTATGTACAAGAACTTCAATTTTAGAAGGATTGGGAAGTATTTTCAATTGGCCAAGTGAGACACTATAAATTAGGGCTAGTGTATGTTAATATTTTAGCAACGGTTATTTCAGAACTGTTCCTATATTCATCAGTTTTTTTTTATTGATTTTTCTTAAATTCAAAGTGAGTAATCATAGAAAACGAAGTGACATATTGTCATTCTCCTCAAATTGAAACTCTGTAAGACAGAAAAATCTTTTACTGGTGCACTTTTGCAAACACACTTAAGGATTTTTTCTGTAAAAAACACTGCATGTGAGGTCCGAACTTGAGTGATAAGTATTTGCATTCAAAGAGTGGTTAATATTTAGAATAAAATCAAAGAAAATCACATCATTAACACCATTTTAATGAATGTTTTTTTTTTTTTTGGTTCAGAGGACGAAAATGAACTCTTGCGTCTGGCATGGAAGTCGTATACTCAGGGTGAATATGATGAAGCGATTAAAATTTCTGACTCACTGCTTGTAAGTGATCATTTTTGATAAATGAAGAACGCTGTACTTTACATTACTTTTGAACCGCAGAAAGACTCGTCCAATAATTATTCATTTCTCGAAGACAAAAAAAGGTCGACAACTTTTCCAGGAAACCACAATATTATCAAAACTTTAGACGATTCAAAGACAGCACTTCACTTCTAATTAAAACATATAATTATTCTGTAAACCTCTAAGGAAATTCTTGCAAAAACCAATCTTCTTTCAATCCTCTGAAAAGAAGACACGCGAAGGAAGATTTGATATGTGAAAATACTTCGGATGTGTTTACTACTCTTGTTCTTTGATTCCTTGAATCTTGCCAAAAGTGCTCCTCCCTCTACGTCCTAAAGAGACCACTACTCATCTTTTAAATAATCCTTTATTCGTCATATTTTTGTAGTTTACTAATTGAAATAAGATTGCTAGTTGTAGTCTAGTTCATTCATTGCGGTGCAGCGAGAGAATTACTGTCGAAGCTTAGCGAACCGAATAATAAAGTGTAATCGAACATCTTAATTTCAGGGCAAAAACAAGTCAAACGCCGACTACTTGATCTTACGAGCAAAATGTTACTTAGAAGTGGGAAGAAAGAACGAGGCAATGATCGATTTCAAGGATTTGTTAGGGAAGTACCTCGATGATTTGCAAAGGTTTACTATATGTAAAGATTTGGTCCGTATCCGAGAATTTGATGAAGCTGAGAAAGGTGGGTTGGAGAAGTTGCAATGCACTAAAAAAAAAGTATAGGTACTCAAACACCTACAAGCATTTTTTTCTTCCTTTCGGGAGTGAAATTGTCCTTGAATTGAAGTACACTCTGAAAAGCCTAGCAGTAGCTGTGAGGCTTGTTACAAAAGTGGTGAAAAATTCTCTTTCTTCAAGAGAGAATTCGTCGGCTTTGTACCCAAATTCTTAAAAAATAGGTTTTCCGTTGAAAGCTCACTAGTTGGCGAATCATTAAAAAAAAGGAATAAGCTTTCGCATGAATTGGAAAATTTTATCAGTAATAAGCAAAAGAATGCAACTTACTAGTTTCCTTCCATTCATAAAATAACCATTCCGACACCTCTCTAACATGGTATTACGTCATGATCGCCCACAGAAATGAAAAAACTGAGTTTCGAGGGCGAATTGAAGCTGATCGATGAATATTGTCGAATGAAAGAGTTCAACAGAGCTCTGACTCTGTACACCACAATGATTGTGAGTTAGAAGATCATTGTTTAAAATTAGAGTTGAATTTAAAAAAAAAAAAAAATTGAATTATTAGAACTGATAAAATCGATGAATTCATATACTATTTCAGGATAAATTTGCTAATTTCACCCTGAAAAAAGAGACATGCTACATGCGACGTGGATACTGCTACATGAGAATGGAGGATCAGCAAAATTTGGCATTAGCAGACCTTGAGGAAGTAAAAAAATGCCGTAAAGTACGAAGATATCTACCAAAAAATTTCGGAGAAATTCTCTTCATTATCGGGCTTCTTGAAGTCGGAAAATCTGAGGAAGCGATAAAAAGTGAAAATATTTCTAGATTTTTCTCTTTTGCTAAGTAAGTGATCGAGAGGATTCATTTTACGCTGATGGCAATCCGTCTTGAGATCATTTCTCAATTCCTCTTACGTAGTTCGAAATTCCTGAAGAGTCCTCGCCTCTGAGTGACTATCTCATTTTTTTTTTCGATATCACGCACTTTATTTGAAACAAAAATCACACCTTGATGAAGTTACACTCTCCTGCCCGTACTTCAATCACCTTTAGGATTTTCAAGAGATTACCATCTTTTCCCCGACTCTCTCCTCTACAAGGCATCGCCTTCTAGCTACTTTAGTGTATGAATAAAGATACCATACCCTCGTTTTTTCAGGACAATCGATTAATCAATCGGGATTCTATACCGAAATTCCTTTTTCAGTTCAACTTGTTAGATATTTCCTGGTGTTTCCACTCACGGAAAAAATTTATGTAATGTAGTTTAACGTCCTCAGAGATTTGCCATTCTTTTGGTCCCACTCTATAGAGATTCATAGCTCTGAATGTTTCCCTCTCCCTCAAAATCGAAACTCAATATGTTTTTAAGCCTCTATATGAAATCAAGGCCACTGATAACATCAAAGGAGTTGGAAGTTTTCTGAGGATCAACCACCGTATTAGCCTGAATATAAGGCGTCTTAACCTAAAATACTCTCCGGGTCTAGCCTGTGTTTAATGAAATACTCCATTCTAGTGTGAGCCTTCAGAGCATGGGACTAGCTTGAAGGTTCAATGCTCAACGTTTTCCAAATGTTTGAAGTTTCAAAGTTCAAAATTTTTTCACGTCGCTCCTTAAGAAATTCACAGCTCAATGTTTTTCCTGGTCCCCTCTTTAGAAAATCAAAACTCCAAATTTCCAAAGTTCTAGAGGGAAGTGAAGGTAAGTCATAAAATTCGAAGGTGACTTTCTCAAGGCAAGAATTTTGTTCATCTATTGATTTCTCCGCCATAATAATCAGGGCCGTCGTCAGGGGATGGCGAGTAGGTATTACCTGCTCAGGCCTCGCGCATTTGTAGACTTCGCACCGACGAGGAGAAAAGAAATTGAAATTGTCCAAATTGAAAGAAAGCCTCATGCGAAAATTTTGCTTTAGATCTCAAAAAGTCAGGCGACGCCACTGAGCTCAAGTCTCAGTCTCAAGTCTCGAGTCTCAAGCTTGAGTGTCAGTCTTGAGTCTAAGACTCGAATCCCAGACGCCAGTCACCGTCTCGAGTCTCGGTCCCGAGTGTCGGTCTTGACTCTCAGCCTCGATTCTCAAGCTCGAGTCGCAAGCTCGAGTCTCAATCTTGAGTCTCAAGCATGAGTCGCAATCTCGAATGTCAGTCTTGAGTCTCAGGCTCGCGTGTCAGTCTCGAGTCTCAGCCTCGATTCTCAAGATCGAGTCTTAAGCTTGAGTCTCAGCTTCGATTCTAAAGCTTGAGTCACAAGCTCTAAATGATAAAGAAAACCACCCTTTTAAATATCGCAAGCTCTAGTCTCAACCTCTAATATCAATCTTGACTGTCTTGAGTCTCTGTCTCAAGTGTCAGTCCTGAGTCTCAGTCTAGAGACTCAAGCTTGAGTCTCAATCGCGAGTGTCAGCCTCAATTCTCAAGCTCGAATCTCAAACTCAAGTCTCAGTCTCGAGTGTCAGTCCCAAGTCCTAAGTCTCAGCCTCGAGTGTCAGTCTCGTGACTCAGTCTCAAGTCTCAAGCTCGAGTCCAAGTTTCAAGTGTCAGTCTTGAGTCTCAGGCTCCAGTCTCAGGCTCCAGTCTCAGGCTCCAGTCTCAAGCTCCAGTCTCAGTCTCGAGTCTCAGTCTCAATTTTCAAGCTTGAGTCGCAAGCTCGAGTCTCAAGCTTGAGTCGCAAGCTCGAGTCTCAATCTTGAGTCTTAGTCTCTCGCGCTACTGTAGGCCTTGCGCCGGCAAGGAGGTAAAATTGTCTGAATTGGAAAAAGGCCTCATGTGGAAATTTTGCTTTAGGCCCCAAGAAGTCTGGCGACGGCGCTGATAATAATATTATGTTTGTTTGCCATTTCTTCAAACATTGATTTGGGTAGTAATATTCACGTACCATGAAAAAACACCGAGCTTAAAATTTTGCGTCCATTGATTTGTTCCAGAAATGTTGGCTCTTGATAATAATGGTTTTCATACTCTAGCAGATGAACTTTTCGCTCAAGAGAAAAACCAAGAAGTCTTTCTCTGCATCGATCAGGCCATGGTAAGATAGTAACAGTTCTATTGAAAAAAGGTTAGCCAATCCTTCCTTCCAGTAATCTCAGTTATTCAAATTTCAGAAAAAATATCCTGAGGATGCAAGCTTTAATGTGAGTCGAGCATATTATTTATACATGTTGAATGAAATTGAGGAAGCACTGGTAGAGTATGGAAAGGCGGTAAAGAAGGATCAGTCTAATGAAGTACATAGAATAGAATTAGCGAGTCAATTAGGAAAGGCTAAAAAATTGGACGAAGCAAAAAAAGGTAACCCGTATTCGTGGGTTTAATTGCTCAATTTTTACTCGAAAAATGATCTGCTTGTAATGATTGCAGTTCTCGAAGACATGGACGCTGATCTCGCGAATGAACGATCGGGAAAAATGGTTTGCGTGAACTCTTGGATTAGCCTGGGCGAAGAATTCCTCAATGAGGGACGAGAAGACGAAGCGAGAAAAAGTAAATATCAATCTCCAAAATTGCGTAGTCAGAAATGTAAAAAATGGAGTGCAAAATTTTATTTTTTCAGTTCTTGACAATGTTGATAAAACACTTGCAAATGATTATCCTGAAGAGCCTCTTTTCGCGGTATTCTCTTCAGATATAGACGAGTTGCGGGCTAAACTCGAAAGAGGACAAACTACGAAACGAAAACTTTCCGATATTTAGTTATGTAAGTAAGTACTGTCAAAATAGCTGCTGTCGTGCAAATGATGTTCGACAAATGTGCTGGTATGAAATTGTGAAAAAAGTTCATCGAAATACGAGTGGTGAAAGACCATTTCTCCTGACCATAAAAAGGCACTATACGTTCGTCAACCATTATTGATACAGCAATGTTAGAAACCTCATCATGGGTCACAGTCATCTTTTACACTCGATTCAATTGGATCTCATGATTTCAGTTTTACGAGATTTGGAATCCGAGAGAAAAATCAGAAGAGTTCAGACTACAACATCAAGAGTTTAAAGTGATACAAATAGAGGAAGTCAAGAATGAAGCAGCCGACTTTAATAATATTTATCATTGTCATTAAATAGAATATTTATCAAAATCATTGGTGATCATCACAGGTATCGTCTTGACATTCATTTCTTTAACGACACTGAACCCTCCTCCCAGGATGTCATAGGAAGAAAAAGCCTCAATAAGGCAGGCTTCTGCCTGATATTGGAGAATAATGATATCGTACTCATCTCTTTGAAAATGAGTACATAAATTGAGTGATGTAAAATCACCAAGAGAGTGGTAGACATTCTCTGCAAACTTAGATAAAGTCAAATCACGTTTTCCTGCCTTCTTGTTCTCGTTAAGGCAAAATTTCTTCGAACTTTGTTTTTGTGAACAATAAAATGGTTGAGATACGTCTCTCCTCTCACTTGTTGATGAAAACAATTTGTTAAGAGGATTACATCCTCAGGAAACGTCCGCGTCCAGGAGCTTCTGTGAACTGCGTCACGAGACGTGACGTGTGATTCGAAATAACGTCATCAATGTCATTGACCTTGACCTACTTTAGGGACTTGGAAAAATTACAACTTCCAGCGGTGATGTTGAGTGCAAAGCACGAACGAACAAGAGAAAGATCGGCAGGCAGTATGTATTGGCAAAAATATACAGGTTTAGGTTTAGGTATAGGTACAATAACGGCGTATAAGGCATAGGCACGCGTATCGGTCTTACGATAACGAAAAACGAACTGGTTGATTACGAGTAAGGCACAAAACCTTAATAAGGTTTGGAACCTGCGCTGCGCGCGTTCCAACAGGTGATGTTTATAACGTCATCAATGACCTTGACCTTGACCTACTTTGGGGGCTTGAAAAAATTTCTATGTCCACCGGGAGTGTCTGTGAAGTGCGTGATGCGACGTAAAATGACGTGAAGTGTGACGCTTTATGACGTCATCAATGGCCTTGACCTTGACCTACTTTAAAGACTTGAGAAAATTTCAATTCCCAGCGGGGATGTTTATGACGTCATCGATGACCTTGACCTTGACCTACTTTGGGGGGCTTGAAAAAAATTTCAATTTCCACTGGGAGTATCTGTGAAGTGCGTGACGTGATGTGACGTGTGGTGCTTTATAACGTCATCAATGTCATTGACCTTGACCTACTTTAGGGACTTGTCAAAATTCCAACGTCCAGCGAGGATGTTTATGACGTCATTAATGACCTTGACCTTGGCCTACTTTAAAGACTTGAATAAATTTCAATTTTCACTGGGAGTTTCTGTGAACTGCGTGACGTGACTTGTGATGCTTTATAACGTCATCAATGGCCTTGACCTACTTTAGGGACTTGGAAAAATTTCAATTTCCAACCTTCATTATACCAGGTCTAGCGTGCAGTATACTGAGAAGAGCCAAGCCGACTTATTTTCTAAGGGTGCATTTTCGCGCCGTCATCGCGAGCCCGGGAAGCTGCAGGTTCCCCGTTGCCATTGCAAACCAGCACTAGCCTCTAATTTTTCTTTTCATGTTGATTTAATGATTTCAGCTTCACAAACTTTGGAGTGAAATTTATGACAGAAACAAAAAATTCTCAAACCACAAAACGACAGGGGAAACGAGAGGCTCGATGTTTTCAGGAGCGACAGAGACAAAATTTGAATTCTTACGGTTATTAAAATTATCATCATCATTATCTTTGGTCTTTAATGATTGTATACTACTATTTTCAGCAGTCGAGAAAATAATGTACATCAAAATGGAGTTCGCTTTTCATGACTCTCGCCTCGCGTGTTTCGTGAAATCACAAACTCGTCACAAAGAAGACTGTTTCAACACTCGTGTTGTAAAATACTACTTCTCTTCGGCGAGGAGAGAAAAACCGAATGTAGATGAGAAAAATGTAACTGAAGTTGGGGTCAACTTTCACTTTTCGAACTCTGTAGGAACGGGAAAATCATTGATACCAACTTTAGGATTTCAAGTAGAAGAAGCTGAAAAATTATCACTTGTACAACTTTTACAGTTTGGGACTCCGTGCAGAAGCTTCATGAAGCAAGTATAATTATACCTAAACATAAATATTTATCTCACGACAGTTGTGTTTATTTCACAGTCGCAGCCGCTTCTTCGGTTGTTTTGTGGCTTCATAACTCATAAAAATTACTTGCGCTTGTTATGAGGACGATGACTTTCAATCGATTAACGTACATTTTTCTAATTTCTTGCGTCGTCGATTTTGGCGCAAGTAAAGAAAGTTCAAGCTTAGAAGATATAGAAAATATCCACAATAAGCCGAGTGAGTCACATACACAATTATCTTATTTCAACAACTAGAGGAGATTACTTGGGAGTTCATCCACCTGCGCGAGAAGCTACTTTTCCAATATTTAACGGTTTTAATTCCCCCTCCCTCCGCCCCAATAAATTAACTACACTCAAGGTCATGGGCTCGGAGGGGGCAAATGGGAAGATCCAATGAGCGGTACACCTGCGTCACAAATAGCCACGCGGTACACGTGGCACAAGTCTCCTGGCCCAGCGTTCCTCACAAAGGGAATACATCGACACAATTTCGACCAAGACTTGAAGACGAGGTCGATCGGTACTTTTCTGGGGAAATTTTTGTTGACAATTATTCCCAATTAGAAAAGATATAGTTACCGGATCCGGCTTCTCTGACAATGGAGAAAGAACTGCTGGATTCACGTCATTGGTGAGGTATTTATTGCATTATACTGCGGGATTATGAATAATCTTGACTTACCTGAAACAAAAATATAATTCAACCATAAATATAGTGAACAAGGTTACATTTTTAGCACGGTATAAGTGCTTATCGATCATGATCCATTCAAAATAAGCACAAATTATATGTCTTCGAATCGAAGAGTTTATTGATCGTATACAAGGATTGGTTTTTCATTTATTTTCAATTCTATCTTCGGTTTAGAAGACGAAAATGAACTCGTACGTTTGGTGTTGAAGTCATTCAATCAAGGAGAATATGACAAGGCGATCAGAATTTCTGACAGATTAATCGTGAGTGATCATTCGAATAATAATTCAAAGAGACAATAGAGTCAGGTACTCGCATTACTTCTGTACCGTAGTACAATAATTTGTCTACTAAAAATATTTCATAAAGAAAGTTTGTCTCTGACTCTTCTGTAATATTTCAGTTCGGGATGGACTAAGATTTGGACGGAAGGAAGAAGACCAAATAATTTTCACCTAAAAGTACCTTAACGCCTCTCCTCTTCCTTCTTCATTGGGCAGCCGCATCGTATTACATTAAAATATTTTAACCTCGTTTTTTGTAACGATTTAGACCTTGTTTCACGTCTTTTGCATCGACTTCTGCCCCAAAATTTGTGTCGGTATGTCCGTACAACCATGATCTCGAGACTTGGAAGAATTTTTGCCGATGTCTCCCTTTTTAATTCCTGGATTCGCGTCTGTACGGTTTGGGCCTCTCCTTGAGGACTAGCTATACTTTGTACTAGGCTTCTACAATATACTAAGGATAACTCCTCCCCACCAATGCCGAAACCCTAGTACAGAACTAGCCTCTTCCTTCCTTAATTACTGGATTTACGTGCGTACACCCCGACCTCTCCTTGTATCTCGTGATTTCAGGAAAAAAACAATTCGGATGTTGACTACTTCATATTGCGAGGAAGATGTTACTCAGAGGTTGGACAAATAGACGAGGCGATGGCTGATTTGAAGAAAGCGCTAGAGAAGTACCCCGATCATTTACAACGGCTCACTATATGCAAAGCGTTGGTCCGTTACGGGGAATTTGATGAAGCTGAGAAAGGTGAGTCAGAAAAATGACAGAGCATACCATCCAATCATTCTTTTCAGGCATTTCTCTTAATTTATCTGCTCTCTAGTTAGCTGTGATTTTTCACCACTTTTCGGCCAAATAAAGTGAGGAGAGACTATGAGAAAAAGTTGCCCTTCACTTCGCTGCTCGCGGGGTCTCGTTTGTTAAAACTTTAATAGAGAGAAACAATGAACCTGTTTCATAAAAGATTTCTCGATTTCAATTCCAATGATTGATTACAATTAATCCTTCTGATCAAAAGTTCTTGATATAAAGTCGGCTCGATGATCGGAAACTTTCAAAGTTTCTCCCTTGTTTATTCACCAAGTGGATCAGATGGCTCTTGAGAAGAGATTCTTGCAAATAACCCCCCCCCCCTCCTGGCAGTCAGCGAATTCCACAATTCCACAATCTCCGTAGTATAGCTTTTCCGACTTCGACCTCACTCTTATACAGTATTACGTCATTAATCGTCCGCAGAAATGAAAAAAATGAATTTAATCGACAAACTGAAGCTGATCGATGAATATTGTCGCTTGAAAGAATTCGACAAAGCTTTGGCCTTCTACTCCACGATTATTGTGAGTCAGAAGATTCTTATGTTTTTGAAGAATCAACATCTAAGAACATTTGTATCAAACAAATAAAATCTGTGAATCTATTTTTATCCTAGAATGAAACTCATGATCATACAGAAAAGAAAGAGAAAATTTACATACGGCGCGGATATTGCTACATGAGAATGGAGGATCAACGAGATTCGGCTTTTTCTGACTTCAAAGAGGTGGAAAAAAGTCGTCAGAAAAGATTATACACAATGTCCAAAAATTTAGCAGAAATTCTCTTTATTATCGGACTTTTTGACATCGGAAAATCTGAAGAAGCTTTAGAAAGTGAGAATGTGCCTCAACTTCCCTCTTTAGACTTGTAGGTAAATCAGAATTCGAGGAAAAAAAAAAAAAAACAAACAAATTAGCGGTCATTACACCTTCCAGTGGCGTTAGGAGAGAAAAGGGAAATAGAAGGTTTGGGTGGGGTGGAGGATTTCTCTAGCTTAAAAACTCTCCTCATCTCTTAGGAAGTTTTCCCAGGTGCGCCTCTCAAATTCAGTTGTTTCCAATCATCGGTTACAAATTGTGTTTCCTTCAACTTAGCTGAAATTTTCGAAAGTCTTAAACGTCCCCTTCATCTATGTAACAATGACAACCAGGTTGACAATGATTAGTGGTTTTGCTGACTTCACGTATCAATTTCTGTAAATTCCTTCTCTAAAACAATCTAAACCAAAAATCATCCGCTAACGACGTCCTGCTCTCCTGATTGCACTTTTCTCATCTTAGAGAATTGGCCCTTATAATGTTAAGCTCTCGCACTTCAATTTTTTCAAGTCCCTCCTTTATCTCCTCGTACTGATGACGTCACACCCGTCTATATTTCGTATTTTCTCTCGTCATGAATTTCACCTAACTCGAACTCTGTCCATAACTTGAAGAGTTATAGCCTATATTAGTTGTAGCCTAGCGCTCTCATACTCGCAGCAGAAATTCACCTCAGGACTCTTTACTGATAGCCCAGCTTGATTTTTTTTTTAGAAATGCTGGCTCTTGATAATGGTGATCTCGTAACTCTAGCAGATGAACTTTTTGCTCAAGAGAAAGACGAAGAAGCTTTCCTCTGCATCGACGAGGCGATAGTAAAAAGAATATCATGTACGCATTATAAGAAGTTACCCCATCTTTTCTATGATTGTTCATATTTCAGAAAAAAAATCCCGAAGATTTAGAGTGGAATGAAAAACGAGCATATCATTTGTACCGCTTGAAAGATATTGAAAAAGCCTTAGCTGAGTATCGACAGTTGGTAGAAAAGGCTCCTTCTATTTTCAAATATAGAATAGAATTAGCAAATCAATTAAGAAACGCTAAAAAATTGGACGAAGCAAAAAAAGGTACCTAGGTAACGCGTTTGTTTAATTTTCCGAATAATGAACGCTATCTATACGCAGAATTGCTCTCTCTGTGACTTATAGTTCTCGAAGACTTGGACGCTGATCTTGCGAATGAATCAACTGGAAAAATGGTTTGTGTCAGATGTTGGACTCACCTAGGCAAAGAATACTTCGCTGTAGGACAAAAAGACGAGGCGAAAAGAAGTTAATATTGTCGACTTCCGAAATCGTATGGGAAGAAACATGAGAGATACAGTAAAAACAATTTTATAATTATTTCAGTCCTCGACAATATTGATAAAATACTTGCCGATGGTTATCCTGAAGAGCCTCTTTTCGCGGTGTACCCTTCGGATATAGATGAATTGCGGGTTAAATTTGAAAGAGGACAAACTGCGAAACGAAAACATTCCGATGTCAGTTATGTAAGTATGTACTGTCATAACGGCTGCTATCGTGCAAATGATGTTCGACAAACGTGCTGGTATGGAATTCTACGAAAAGATCAAGATACGGATGCGGTGAAAGACCATTCCTCCTGATCATAGGCACTGTTCATTCGTCAGATACTGAACACAGCGACTATAGATGACATTTAAAAACCTCATCATGGGTTACAGTCAGTTTTTACGTATCTACGAACTCGATTTAATTATATTATGTCATCATTTCAGTTCTACGAGGATTCAACGGATGAAAGTTTGGAATCCGAAAGAAAAATCAGAAGAGTTGAGACTGCAGCAGCATGAGTCTAAAGCGAGAAGAATAGGGGAAGTCGAGAATGAGAAACCCTACTCCAATAACATTCATTGAAATAATTATCAAAATCATTGATAATTACTAGTAACATCAAAAGTATCATACAGACATGTTTCATTTCTTCACCGAAATCGACCTCTTTCCCCTTCCGGATGTCATAAGAAGAAAAAGAGTCAATAATGCAGGCTTTTGCCTGATATTAATAATGTAATAAAAATATTGTACCTCTTTCAAATTAACTACGTGCATAAATTGAGGGATGAAAAATTATTACGAAATAAAAATTGGTTCCAAAAATATTTTTCAAGTTTTCTTAAATGAGAAGACTCTAAAAATGCTGAACATTAAAACTCGAGAAAGTTTGACGTTCACGTCTATCCTCTTTTTCCTAGACATAGCTCGGTAGTTAAAAGTTAATCAAGTGTCCCGCATTCCACCCTCCATAGAAAGCACAATGGTCGACATTCTTTTCTGCACCTACCTCATCTGATATACCTAAACAGTACAGCTCGTTCGTAGGGATTTTTCAAAGTTCTTCATTGGAAGCTTAATGGTCGAGGTTTTTGCAGATTTACCTCCTGATATACCTGAATTTTTTTCTTTCGATCCGTTCATACATGATAGTCTCCAGTGGTTCGTATTTTGGACCCTGAAGCATAGTTTTCTGCTCTTGACCGTAGTCGCGCCCATATTGTGCGTTCTAGAACATCCATATTCTGTACTTTTTTTTGTCTAGTGAAAGCTTCCAGTGTCATTGGCCGTGTACAATGTGGACACCAAAAGAAAGGGGACCCAAATGAAAGTTGATGACAGAGTTATGAGGAGAGGATGGACGCGTGAGATAAGTGGGTGTGTAAAGTGTACATTGTAGAAACCGTCAAGGTAGATAAGAAGTCGTTAGTATTGTCTCTAAGCCTTTGAAGATGGCTCGGACTTCGGCCGAAAAAATCAATGCGGAGTTGCGGCGTCGATGAGAAAAGATCTCGTTGCCGATTGAAAACGCACATCTGACTTAGTTTTCAATTTTTAAAATCCATCTGTGAGGAAAATGGCCAACTTGGGGAAGGGAGCGATAAATTGCAGGGTTGGTAGATTCTTTGGATAGTTGATATAGTTTGTATACTATTCTAGGCGTAGGTAAGGCCAAAGGGGGTAATGTGGGAAATATGGAGATTAGGCAATGAAAAAGAATTTCAACAGGGAATTTGTCCTATGAGGGGGTACTCTGAAAAATTTGCCGTGCACCGTGTGATGTTCAACCAAAACAAAAATATTCCAAGTACAACCATTTCTGCAAAAATGGTCTGCACATAGCTCGGATCGAACTTGGAAAAATTTAGACTCTTGAGCCATAATATAATTATGGTAAGAGAAGGCCTTAGAAAAATTTCGACCTCCAAGCTATAAATGATATGGAGAAGGAACTTGGAAAAATGTTGTCCTCAAAGCTATATGCTGAGAGAGACTAGGAAACAGTTAGACTCTCAAACCATAATAATATATGACGACAGCCGAACTTGAAAAAATTATTACTTTAAGGCTTATGGTACAAGGTACTCGGGAAAACTCAAGAATCTTCAAGATTTCAATTTGAATTCTCAATACCAAAAACAAGCCAACCCATAAAACAAGTTCACTGACTTATTATTAGCGGGAAACCCGCTATCCATTTTGTTGGAGGGGATTACATCCTCAGAAAACGTCCGCATCCGCGAGTTTCTGTGAACTAAGTGACGTGAGGGTGACGCTTTATGACATCATCAATAACCTTGAACTACTTTAGGGACTTGGAAACATTTCAATTTCCAGCCGGGATACTTTATGACGTCTTCAATGACATTGACCTTGACCTACTTTAGTCTGTGAACTGCGTGACGTGACGTGTAACGCTTTATGACATCATCGATGACCTTGACCTACTTTAGGGCCTTGGAAAAATTTCAACTTCCAGCCAAGATGCTTCATGACGTTATCAATGACCTTGAATTTGACCTACTTTTGGGACTTGAAAAAAATTTCAATTTCCACCGGGAGTTTCTGTGAATTGTGTGACGTGACGCGACGTGTGACGCTTTATGACGTCATCGATGACCTTGAACTACTTTAGGGACTTGAGAAAATTACCATTTCCAGCCGGGATACTTTATGACGTCTTCAATGACATTGACCTTGACCTACTTTAGTCTGTGAACTGCGTGACGTGTGACGCTTTATGACGTCATCGATGACCTTCACCTACATTAAGGATTTGGGAAAATTTTAACTTCCAGCGAAGATGCTTCATGATGTTATCAATGACCTTGACCTTGACCTACTATTGGGACTTTTGAAAATTTCAATTACCACCGGGAGTTCCTGTGAACTACGTGACGTGACGTGACGTGAAGTGTGACGCTTTATGACGTCATCAATGACCTTGACCTTGACCTACTTTGGGGTCTTGAGAAAATTTCAATTTCCACCGGGAGTTTCTGTGAACTGCGTGACGTGACGTGATGTGTGACGCTTGATGACGTCATCAATGACCTTGACCTAATTTAGGGTCTTGAGAAAATTTCAATTTCCATCGGGAGTTTCTGTGAACTGCGTGACGTGACGTGATGTGTGACGCTTGATGACGTCATCAATGACCTTGACCTAATTTAGGGTCTTGAGAAAATTTCAATTTCCATCGGGAGTTTCTGTGAACTGCGTGACGTGACGTGATGTGTGACGCTTGATGACGTCATCAATGACCTTGACCTAATTTAGGGTCTTGAGAAAATTTCAATTTCCATCGGGAGTTTCTGTGAACTGCGTGACGTGACGTGATGTGTGACGCTTGATGACGTCATCAATGACCTTGACCTAATTTAGGGTCTTGAGAAAATTTCAATTTCCATCGGGAGTTTCTGTGAACTGCGTGACGTGACGTGATGTGTGACGCTTGATGACGTCATCAATGACCTTGACCTAATTTAGGGTCTTGAGAAAATTTCAATTTCCATCGGGAGTTTCTGTGAACTGCGTGACGTGACGTGACGTGTGACGCTTTATGACGTCATCAATGATCTTGACCTTGACCTACTTTAGGGTCTTGGGAAAATTTAAATTTCCATCGGGAGTTTCTGTAAATTGTGTGACGTGACGTGACGTGTGACGCTCTATGACGTCATCAATGACCTTGAACTACTTCAGGGACTTGGAAAAATTTCCATCTCCAGCTGGGATACTTTATGACGGTCTTCAATGACATTGACCTTGACCTACTTTAGTCTGTGAACTGCGTGACGTAACGTGACGTGTGATGCTTTATGACGTCATCAGTGACCTTGACCTTGACCTACTTTAGGAACTTTGAAAAATTTCAATTTCCAGCCTTCATTATATCAGGTCTAATATACAGTATGAGAACAGCCCCGCCAACTCATTTGCTGAGGGGGAATTTCCGCGCCGACGTGAAGGCGAGCGCGTTCAACTTATTACAGCATCATATTCAAGACTCGGAAACCAGGCTATGTATGATAGGAGGAGGACTTACAAAAGGGAAGTTGCGGATTCCCCGCTGCCATTGCAAACCTTCAATGGCCTCCAAATTTTTTGTGAGGGCAATGGGTGAGAGAGAAGAGCATGTTGTTGAAAGTATTGCAAGAAGATTTGAGGTGGAATTATTTCGAGAACTGGAGTTTGAGGAAGTATGTAAAACAGAGCCAAATAGAGACTGGCAGTCGAGTAGAGTCTATAAAAATATATAGGTGGATAACCTGAATCGGAGGCTAGATCTAAAGCTTGGCTAAAGCGGAAAGCGCTCGTGCAAGTGCGAATGGCGGATTTTGGAGTGAGAGGTGTGATGAGAGTGTGAGTCTATGTATAGGATAGATCGGACTGGAGTACGGTAGAGTGGAGGTAGAATTCTACGTTTGCAACCGTTGGAAGGACGGATGGGTATTTCATCAAAACGCTCGAAGCTTTACGACTTGACTTCAATGTCTTCAATATGAGGTAAGTATGAGTGTTTGAAGTGAAAGCGGAGGCCGGGAACTTTTACTGTCATGGATGAAGTTGAGAAGAAGAAGACGAAATTGTTTTTTAGCTCTTTTTTAATCAAAAATCACGATGATGGAGAATACTGGGAATTCACGGCATGATACTCAGTTAGCAATCAATGGACATGATTAATTTTGTTCAGGATTCTGTGTGCCCGAAGTTGCACTTGGATACTCAGGTCATCGAGATATAAAATTGGTTCACCGGGATAAAGCAATGTCACTGAAGATGTCATTCATTGCGATCATAAGAAGTGTTCCACAAAGGGCAGACCTTAATACTGGGATTCCAAGGAATTGAATGTGAACAGAAGGAAGATGATTTGCTACTTTGACTTGGAAGGAACGGTTTTGTAAATGGGTTCCTGAAGATCATGCCAGACCGCAAAAATCACAGACACTCCGGAAAGTGTAATCTAAATTTTTAAAAATGAAAAAATAATGAGTTTTCTTGACGGATAAGAGTAATAATCCGGCTAATGCCATGGTAGTAGACCAGCCTTACCGGCATCCATATTTTGAGTTGTTTATGAGGTTGGTAGATTCTAAAAACCAGATGAGTCGAGTGTTGAGAGAGGGTGTTCTTTGATTTAGGATTGTGTGACACATTTTGCCGTCTAAGATCGAGTAAACGACAACGCGAAATGAACAAATAAACATATTTTGTTTATTTGACTACCTAACGTATTCTACTTTCTCATGGTTTGATTTCATGATTCAATCAAACGTAATAATTATCTTAAAGGAACATGAGTGATTTGAGATGTACGCAGGTCTGGTGCTGAGAGAGATTACAATGATTTTTGAACGATCGATTTATGTACCTTTGATTTTTTATGTCTTTGATTTCGGTAAATTTGGAAAAGCCAACGATGGAAGCACTGCACTTCCAGAAAAATTGACGAGCACTTTCGATTGGCAGAGTAAGATATCATATAACCTTGTATTTGCTCTTTCTCTCTCACGACTTTCCAGCTATGTTTAAAAACTTTTGAACTTGAGAAAAATTACAACATTCGATTTATGAGAGGAGGGGGGCCTGAAAAATTATCGACCGTCGAGCAAATACGCATTATAAAATACTCGAAACTAATTCTATAAAATCTTGAGCGGAAAGCGTCTCATAATCAGAGTTATGAAGAGCCTCATTTCTCGTTGAGAGGGTACATATCAGCAATCCTCATAGTTGTACCAGGAAAATATAGTCTACAGTTTGGTTGATAGAGGCTTTGCACGAAAAAATTCATAACGTAAATATACTCTAGATCTAGAACATACTGATCATGACATGTGAGATACTACATTATTTTATACTGTTTTTGATGATTGCTTACAGAAATGAAAGAATTGAATTTTGCAGATCAATTAAAGCTAATAGATTCACATTGTTCCAAGGAAAATTTTGATGAGGTTCTATCGTTATACACCACGCTAATTGTGAGCGACAATATTCCTAAGAACGTTGATACTGATTCAACTAATATAATACCCGAAAATATATTTTTCCCAGAACAAATGTCCTTCCTTTCAGTGCGAAGAATTGGTTCACGTACGGCGTGGATTTTGTTACATGAAATTAGAAGACAATAATTCGGCATTTTCTGAATTCGAAGAGGTCGAAAAAATTCGCAAAAAGATTTCATTCCTACCGAAAGGTTTGAAAGATATTCTCTACATCGCAGGACTGTTCGACATAGGAAAATTTGACGAAGCTAAACAAAGTGAGGATAATTATCGTATCGTCTTTGACTTGAATTCTAAATTGCGATTCATTTCATGAAGGTTGAAGAAGATCGTGATGATGGTTCACGTTATCGAAACTGAAATGTGCTGGGGATCCACATTTCCGGGAACGATCCTCAAGAAGGCTCAAGCTCTTTCTTATTTTCTGTTGTCTTCATAATCATTCATTCCGTTTCTCATACCATTAAAACTCCAGTGCAAGCCCCTGCACATTCTAGCTGAACATGAACATGATCCTAACTTATGTCCACAAATTTTATCCATACCTCTACTACTTACACATCTTTCATGAAACTACCAACTTGAACAACACACATCTCTTAAAATAAGGCACAAAACCTCGAAGAACCTGTTGAAACCGTCATACTCCAATTTTGCTACCCGTAAGACTAAAAACTATTGATTTTCTCGCAAACCCAGTTGTCCTCTGTCTCAGATCTAGACCACAGTTCCCTTCCTTGCGCTGTACAGGTTTCGTCTGATAAGAAATTTGTGTTCTGTAGGACAATATTTCCACCCTAGAAGAATTATTTGTGAATTTCAATTCTTCAAGTAAACATTAATGGAAAGGATATAAAATTGTTCATGTTTAATGATTTGTTGCAGAAGTACACGCTCTTGACGAACATGGTTCTAAAACTCTTGCCGATGAACTATTTTCTCAGAACAAAATTAAAGAAGCCTTTTTCTGTCTGGAAGTAGCGATAGTAAGGCAGCAAACTTGTACCCGCAGAAATTGGAAACTTCTCGTCATCTAATTTGTATTTCAGCAAAAATATTCTGAAAATGGAAGTTTGAACTTTAAACGAGCACATTATTTGTACCGCATGAATGAGCTCGAGAAAGCACTACTGGATTATCAAAAAGCCGTTGAAAAAGCTCCGACCGATGTGCCGTATAGAATAGAATTTGCGGGACAGTTACAGAATGCAGGACGATTGGACGAAGCGAGAAAGGGTAATATCTAATCGAATTAATTGAAGTTTTCTTTTTCGAAGAGTGATTCTTATGAAAAATCGTTCATTTATTCCAGTCCTCGAAGACGTGGACGCTAAATTTGCTAGCGAATCAACAGGAAAAATGGTTTGCATGAACTGTTGGGTTCAATTAGGCGAAGAATTCCTCGCCGTGTGGAGAGTATCCGAAGCACAGAAAAGTTATTATCGATCCCTCAAGACCGTGATTGTGAGATCTAAAAACGTTACAAGAGTAAATAAAGTCATTCTGTATTTCAGTCCTCCAAGATGTCGAGACAGCACTCGCACACGTCCGTCCTGGAATGTCTCTCATGCATGTATTTCCTTCGGCGGTAGAAGAATTTCGTCGTGATGTTGAAGAGGCGCAAAGCGTTTACAATGAGTATCTGCAATCACAAAACTCGACGTAACAAGTTTTGACCTCTTACCTCTCCTTTTACAAATATTTTAAAGTCTAGTACTCTAGTCTTTGCAGAACATCTATCGAGCTGTTTAATATCACATTGCCGAAAAGAATTGAACAAATAGGAAGACAGTTGAATTCTGGAATTGCCCACTGTGGATTATTTCTTACTTAGTAAGCAACGTCAATTACTTCGAGGAACTATGGTGAACAGAATGCCCACATTCTGTTATCCTTCATCTCACCAGAGCATCGAAATATTCAAGTCAACATTTTCATTTTGGGTTGAGTCCCTCGAGTTCCATAAGGCTTAAAGGTCAGAATTCCTGACCAGGGCCGTCGCCAGGGGGGGGGGCGAGTAGGTACTATCGCTTCAGGCCTCGCGTTACTGTAAGCCGGCAAGGAGAGAAACAAATTAAAATTATCTAAATTGAAGGAAGGGCTCATGGGAAAATTTTGCTTTAGGTCTCAAAAAGTTTGTCGACCACGCTGGGCTCGAGTCTTAAGCTCAAGTGTCAGTTTCGAGCATCAGTCTCGATCCTCAGTCATTAGGCTCAGGCTCGAGGTTCAGTCTTGAGTCTCAGTCTCAAGTCTCGGTCCCGAGTGTCAGTCTCGAATCTCAGCCTTGATTCTTGAACTCGATTCTCAAGCTCGAGTCTCCGTCTCGAGTGTCAGTCTCAAGTCTCAAACTCCAGTCTCAGTCCCAAGTGTCAGTGTCGAGTCTCAGCCTCGATCCTCAAGCTTGAGTCTCAGTCGTGAGTCTTAGTCTCAAGTCTCAGCCACGAGTCTCAATCTTGAATCTCGGTCTCGAGTCCCACTATCCTCGAGTCTCAAGTCACAGTCTTGATCTCAGGCTCAAGTGTCAGACTCGAGTCTCAGCCTCAATTCTCAAACTGGGTTCCCAAGCTCGAGTCTCCGTCTCCTCGAGCCTCAAACTTGAGTCTCGGTCTCAAGTCTCAGTCTCCTTGAATCTCAAACTCGAGTTTCAGTCTCGAGTCTCAAGCTCGAGTGTCAGTCTTGAGTCTCAGTCTCGAGTCTCAACCTCAGGTCTCAGGCTCAACTCCATCTCATAAAATTAGCTCAAAAATCGTCTAGGCTTGAGTCTTGGGCTCGAGTCTCAAGTCTCGGTCTCAAGTCTCACCCAGTCTCCTTGAGTCTCAAACTCGAGTTTCAGTCTCGAGTCTCAGTCTCAAGTCTCAAGCTCGAGTCTCAGTCTCGAGTCTCAAACTCAAGTCTCAGGCTCGACTCCATCTCATAAAATTAGCTCAAAGATCGTCTAGGCTTGAGTCTTGGGCTCGAGTCTCAAGTCTCGGTCTCAAGTCTCAGTCACAAGTTTCAATCAAGTCTCGAGTCTCAAGATCGAGTGCCAGTCTTGAGTCTCAAACTCAAGTCTCAGGCTCGACTGTATCTCATAAAATTAGCTCAAAGATCGTCTAGGCTTGAGTCTTGGGCTCGAGTCTCAAGTCTCAGTCTCAAGTTTCAATCAAGTCTCGAGTCTCAAGATCGAGTGCCAGTCTTGAGTCTCAAACTCAAGTCTCAGGCTCGACTCCATCTCATAAAATTAGCTCAAAGATCGTCTAGGCTTGAGTCTTAGGCTCGAGTCTCAAGCGCGAGTCTCAGTCTCAAGTCTCAGTCTCAAGTCTCAGTCCCAAGTCTCAGTCTCCTTGAATCTCAAACTCGAGTCTCAGTCTCGAGTCTCAAGCTCCAGTCTCAGTCTCAAGGCCCAAGCTCGAGTGTCAGTCTCGAGTCTCAAACTCAGTCTCAGGCTCAACTCCATCTCATAAAATTAGCTCAAAGATCGTCTAGGCTCGAGTTTCAGGCTCGAGTCTCAAGCTCCAGTCCCAGTCTCAAATCTGAAGCTCGAGTCTCAGTCTTGAGTCTCTGTCCCGAGTGTCAGTCTCGCATGTCAGTCTCGAGTCTGAACCAGGGCCGTATTAAGGCACAAGCACAAGAAGCACGTGCGGTAGATTTCAAGGGTGCCAAATTTTGAGCGAAAATCATGTGGGCTGTAGGAAAATTGGTCATTTTTGAATATTGCCTGCTAAATGCGCGCCATCTTCCACAGTGCTTGGGGCGCCAATGTCCTTAATTTGGCGCTGGTCTTAAACTCGAGTCTCAAACTCAAGTCTCAGGTTTGACTCCATCTCATAAAGTTAGCTCGAGATCGTCTAGGCATGAGTCTCAAACTCAAGTCTCAGGCTCGAGGAGAGCCGTCGCTAGGGGGTGGCAAGTAGGTATTATCGTGTCAGGCCTCGCGCCGGCGAGCGGTAAAAAATTAAACGACTTCCCCGAAAAATGTATACCTTGAACAAAGTTCCGCTTTTCAACGCTCAGAGAGAAAACTCGAGAACAAGTCTTTGAACTCGATCACCAAGCAGACTACTCGTCGCCAAAGTCAATTTACCAACCATAGAACTCGAATCTCTCGTTGCAAATGATTTACAATTTTTTATTTCCTCTCCGCTCCCAAATTTTGAAAATTGCCGCGAATTCGAGGACAAATTGATGTAATAGAGAGAACATTCGTTTTTTTTTCAACTATCGACTTCTGCAGTAAAACACTTCAGTTTGAAATGTTGACCAACGAAATCCGTTCTCAGCTCCTCCTTTTGGCTGCGTAAATGAAAAGAAATATTAAACCAGTAAATCATTTAAACGCGCTGTACCGACCAACACACGTGTACACAGAAACATTTCGCCCATCGCCGACGGACAATACAATGTGTTTTTTCCTCGTTTTTTTCCCTCTCCCTACTTCCCTCCACCACCCCGTTCCGTCCTTTTTTCAACTCTGACAAATTGTGTTACGCGAGTTTTATTTTCATTGTTGTTTATACATGCCTCGGCAATGAACCATTAATCGTCGAAAAAAAATAGAGACAGCCGAATCAAAGTTGTGCATCAGTGTATCTACGTACAACAACTATCACCACCACGACGACTATAGAAAATTAAAAACTTTACGAAAAACACCGTCGATGGCTGGTAAGAAAAAGCTCCTGTGACAAGCCTTATCAATTCCGCTAGAAATGACGCCACGTCGCGACACGCCGCGCCGCTTTCAAAAGCCTAGACTTATAGCCAGCGCCATATACGTCTGCGATTCGAGGAAAAGCTGTAGCTAAATGACGACGCTCGAGTATCCATCAATCACGTTCCATATTTACCATTTCGACTAGGAATTTGTTTCGTGTCGGCGTCGCGTACATTGGCGACAAGTAGAAAAAAATTGACCGGTCCACCGGCGAATCGTCTAGTGAAAGTCGATTTCCGGAATCTTCTACGCGTAGGCACGTCTATCAACATCATCAAAGCTTTTTCCAAAGTTACAAACGTCGATCCTTCATGATCAACATACTCTTTTACGCTTGACTTAGTCTCGTACAGTTTGTCTCATCATTTGCCGCTCGATGAGATCCAGGAGCAGATGGGTCATCAATTTTCAATGCAAAACAAATTTATTGAAGTAAAAGAAAAGAATTCTGAACAAAAGACTAATTTTTCGTACAAGATATTTAAGATAAGTAATATCTTATTTCGAGAGATTAGGCATTGAGTTGGATGAAAAAAAAAGTTGAGCAGTCGATTGGAAGGTCCAAAATATTTTGATCTACTTACTATAGATGCGGGATTTGACAAACAAAGGGCCATAGTTGGTTGACATCGCAGACCTACCTGAAATTTGCGAGTCGAAAATGAGGTCACGAGCTGATGACGTCATCAGTGACCTTGACCTATTTCAGGTAAATGTGTTAAAACCCACGACCATTTTGTATAGATTGCGTTGCACTCGACTCGCAGATGAGTTTTGCTCCAGCCACGCACTGAGCCTGTGCACGAAAGTTCGAGTACCCACCACTACACCACCGCCAACTTGAACTGAAAACCAATCTACTCACCTTCAAACTTCAACTCCATCGGCTACCTCTTCAACTCCAAAAGCCTAGCTCAAAATTATTCTCGAACGTTGTAAATTGGGGAAAAAAATCACAAAATTCCTTTACTTATCGCTCAATTCTTACTAAACTCTCAAACCGGCAGCCTCTTCTCCACAGCCGGTTACAAATTCAAGAACCGACTTTCCCGCAAGGAACTTTTTCTACCTGTCACTGCAACTTCGACTCAAACCTGACAGCAAAAATTCAATCCATGTTCCAATACCTAGAATTCATTCCGACTTTCCCTTCGTCCTTATCTTGCACCTTCCTTATTACTTCCCTATACGCCTCAAGAGCAACTCAAACATTTACTCTATGTACTTATTCACTCATTTCACGCATTCACACCTACTTCAAAACCCGCTCATAGAACTGCTATTTCGAATCTTTCATTCAAATATCCAGCCACAGCGGAATTAGTGGTAACACGGAGGTTGACGGAGCCGTCAAAGCAGCGACGAAATTACACCGCATTCAAGCATCAACCCCCGAATTCTACCCACTACATCCACATAAAAAAACAGTGAATTGCCTATAGCGAAAACCAAGTTGGTTTCGTTTATTCAATTATCAACAAACTTTTACTGCAACTCCCACCTTCCCATACACCGTAATAGCGATTTCTTCCAATGTTACTTGATTCATCCCCTTGTTTCCACACACTCACCATCTCCTTATAACGTTTATCTCCTACTTTGTTACCTTCATGTGGGTTCTCAGTCGCAGCGGAATCAGTAAGCCGCGAAGGTAGCCACGACAGCATCATGTATTCCTTCCAAAATGCTACCCTTAAAATCCAACCACATTCACTACATTCAACTTTGAATCACTAACTAGTAGCGGATTGCCCACTGGTATTAGCACAAATGAGATGTGGACTGTTCTTATGATCCTAACTCATCTGTCACGAAACTCACGTCACAAACTTCCGCATTGGCTACACTAGCCAAACCTACCTATATCTACTCTTCAAACTTCATTCTCTCTCAAGCAAACATGGCAACTGGACTACCTCCTTTCAATAAATCGTTTGCCAGTCTCCCTCAAACATTTCTTTGCCATGCTTACCAAATTTTTTCGTCCCTCTCAACAGCTATCAGCAGTAACCTCCCTCCAAATTTCAACATCCACTCTCACTCCCCACCATCCACCCAAATACTCCATCAAGATGAGTTTAGTGCTTACGAGCGGCTGGCAGCCTATCTTCAGAGCTATGAGCTCGGCAAAATTGGGTTCAGATGCGTAAGAGGAAGTTGGCTAAAGCGGAGGGAAAGTCGTCTGATAGTGCCTCTGTGTGATAGTGAGAGATGGTAAAGGAATTGCGAAGTTGGGTTAAGTCAGGGCAGCAGAATATGCGAGAGTGGGCAGATTCGCAATGAAAGTATGAGAGAGGCATAAGATGAGAGATGAGATGGGTGCGTGTGTGTGTGTGAGTCAGGTATGGCCGATTCCGAGACGGGTGATAACTATTTCTTCTCCGCGTGTCAACAGATTGGAACATTTTTAATTTCAGGACGTTGAGTGCTCGAATCCATTTTGATTTCGTTGGTTTGATGTAGAGGATCCAGGAGTGACGGGTGTGGAATTTGAGGCCAGGAACTTTACTTGCGGGATGGGTTAAGAGCTCGGAAAAAATGAAAAAGATCTATTATAGATATCGAAGTATTGGAATGATCGATTGTTATGTTTTGCAATACAAGCTAAGAGACTGTGATACGATTCATGACCAGTACGAAGTTTTGTGACCCGAGAAACGCGGTCGACGTAAAATTGAGGCAGGTACCAAAATAAAAATAATTATGCATACAGACTCAACTAGCCAGAATAAGCAATGTAAAAAGAAAACCCCTAGGTCCATTGTCCTCATTCGAGTATGACAGAAAACTTCTAATCACGTACGTAGGAAGAACCCAAGTGAAATGCAGAAGTCGAGCAATTAAGAGAGGCGAGCAAAAATTAAAGTCAACCGTGGGAAGCCCGCCTGCACAATTCCGTTGATTTCCTGCACGTACAGAATTCGCTGCATTCTGCACCACCATATGAACGCGATACTATAATTTGTGTTTTTTGTTGTAAGAGGAAAAGGTCGCCAAGACGTTAAAATTATTATTTATTTTCGCTTCCTTCGTTCTGTTTCGAAAAAAGCGGGTTTCCGTTCCTTTTTTTTTTTTTTTTTGCGGACACGTTTTTCGAAAGAAAAAATTTCACCCTCGTATAATATTAAACTAGTTTCGAGCAGCGACGCTCATACTGCATTATGACAAATTACTCGTAAGAGTGAGCAGCCGTGACCACACATAGTCGTAGAGAAAGTATAGCGTATATTATACGATAAATTGCAGCGAAAAACTTACAATTAGTGTAGCGGTATAATATTTGAAGAGTACGTACAAATGGGAGCGAGTTCATGCAGCGTGCTTTTGCAAATTACGTACTCGTGCGAGGGCGACATTTGCAAGCGATAACGCAAAGTACTGCGTTTATATGTACGATAAATTTTTATTAATACGCGTATAAACTCCGCTATCATTCATTTTCCAGTGTGCAACGCTTCATATACGATACTGCATTCGTATTAGTGCGGTACATAACAAGGGTAAGAGGGACGTTGGAATGCGGATTATTAAAACAAAAAAAAAAGAAAAAGAGAAAGCTTACAGAAATTTGCATTATAAAAAATTTAAATTAATAGATCATCGTTCACGTCGGCGTGTACTCATCACGAGATAGTACCAAGAGTCATCGGATGATACGTATACTTTTCCTTTCTGATAAGATGGATATCGGTTTCGGAATCTGAGTTAAGAACAGAGGAAATTTCCGACATTTCATGTCACAAGATTCCTAAAAAGGTTTACTTTTAAAGCTTGCTGACAATCCAATTAATACAATTAAGATGGGACAGTCTGTTTTTTTTTTCTTTTTCTCAACCTCATTTGAAACGAGGAAAGTAAGACCAGCAGAAATGTTGCAAATCTTCTACGCAGTTGACTCGTGAATGATTTATTTTGTTTCGAGTGAAGAGTCATACACTTTAATAGATTTATAAAATTGACCGCAGGGTGCTGTCGCGCAGGTGAGCAAAAAATATGGGACGGAATACGTCCTGAACCCTTCCTTTAGATTACGAGCCTACAATAAAGCTTGGCTCTTCAAGAGAATCACGAATCTGTTAACAGAGCGAAGGCTAGAACGACCATTCTCTTCGGATCTAGACATTCTGGAGGATACTCAAAAATCATTCAAGACAACTAAAATTTTCAAATGATCAGTAGAAAAATTTTAGAGTCAGGAGGCGGATTTTGTTGAAAGTTACAGGCAAGACGTCAGAAACAATTTGAAACGTAGTGTACGAGTTTATATGAATTATTATTATTATGGATTACATTCTCGGTTGTTACCATCATATTAGTGCTCACTATCAAATATCAAGTATTCAAGATCAGCAAAATGGCGACGGGTAATGATTTGATGACAGCGGTAATAGGGAAGTTTCCCAGTGCCCATACAAATGCGTCACCATTTCGCTGATCCTATATGAAATACAATTATTTAGGTTAGGTTAAATAGGAATTTGTCTCGGAAAGATTGACGGAATATTTCTGGGCCAGATCAAGTTCACAGCGAGCCTTCAAGAGATATTACACTGTTCCGTATCGTCTACCTGTGACGTCATCATCAACACTCAGTCATGATGGTTACCAGTGACGTCATCAGTACAGTTTAAGCTCTCTAAAAGGTTGAAGACCATAGTTCTAGACTGATATCGCGGTTCTCCATTATGTTGAGTCGATCAAAGGAAAGGTACCTCAGTTAGAGGTATGAGAGATACGTTTCTCCTGATCGTTATTATTGAATCAATAATAGTCCGTAGAAATCCCATTTCCGGTCTTGAAAAAAATGAAGGGTACGGATTTTTGAAAATATCATCTGGCAGCAGTGATGACGTTACGGCCTGACGACATTACTGGACAGTCTCCTACTGTAATCATACTATGGCAAGGGACTGGGAAAAATTTCGACTTCCGAACCATGTTTCAACTTTCAAGCCATAACATAATATGATTTTGGATTCGGCAATTTTAACTCTCATCCTATACATATACACTATGGCGAAGAAGTTACTCAAAGTTTTAAAGAAAACCAATTCGACCCATATAACAGGTTACCTGCGTTCCTCGTTCAACTTCATTGAGGCTTGCAACTGAAAGCTAGAATTCAGGAGACTTTAGAAAAGACATAAAACATAAATTTCCTTTCTAAAATTTCGTTTCAAACGTATTTGTTTTACGAGCTACCCAACTACAAAGGGGGTTATCATCTTGGAAAGAAGCATTGGAGCTCAACGTACTCACAATAGTATACGGACCAGGGGAAGTAGAATAATATTGATGGCTTCAGGGTTGTCGAAGGGGATTGAAACTGATTTTCTGCTGTTTGGGAGGTATGGAAAGAAGTAAAAATTGAAGACGGATAATCCTTGAGCAAGGCAATATCAGCATGAGAAAGGAGCGGAGAACCCAAGACATTAGAAGGAGCGGAGTAGGCGGGTGTAAACAATTCTTAGTCGTGCTAAGACTGGATCAGGTGATCAGGGATCATTTAATTGAACCAAGATCATCGTGGAGTTAAGAAGATCAAAGGTTGTCCCATAGTGAGAGTTTTTGAGAATGATAATAAGATTCCAAGTCATAGGTCAAGGAGGGATCAGTGACTAAGGAGTAAAAAAGGGCTTGCTGGGCTGCTCGGTCGACTGCATCCTATTCCAAAAAGTCAATAAGACCAAGAATCCAGAGCAAGGCAATTAAAGCTAGAGAAGATTAGAGAAGTGGTAGAAAATAGATGGCAGATAGTTCAGTGAAATATTCGGAGGTCGAGGAACGAGAATTTTCCATTGACAAAGGACAGAGGAGGTGTACGACGCCAGGCTTGGAACCCAATTTCAATTCCTCTATGAAGCACTGGTTGTGGAAGAAAGAATCATTTGCAATAACGACTTGGACATGGCCTCAATATATAAATTCTGCTGGGCGATTTCCGTGAGTTAGCCAAATCTAAGTGAACGTGAGGCGTCGGGCATGCAAGGGAAGGGGTGAAAGAGTAGACAAGAAAAGGGCCTTACAGTGGCGTAACTACAAGGGGGGGGTCAACCATCCCCGTCCCCGAGCTTCCAGACTCATTATATTTTTTTCATTCGTGGCTTCTTTTTTCAACCCCCCCAAGAAACTTCCCAGTTACGCTATAGGGGCCTTGACTTTGAGATACTAGTCCAGAACAAGTGGGGAATCTATTGAAAGAAATAGTGAGCTTTGGGCCCGGAGGGAGGGAAGAGAAATTTATGAGCAGTCAGTGTAGTGTTGTTAGTTTTGCTAGATCGAGTCGCACATCTGGGAAAAGGGTTGGCCATGGAGGGGTGAATAATAACATGATTTTTATCGCCTGTATTCTGAAGAAGAATAAATTACTTGGTGAGACGGAAACAATTAGTCGACTCTGATTTCCTCTGCACCGAACCGATCATGAGAATATCTGAGAGTTATGTAACATAGTCGACCACAAAAGTACAAGAGAAGATCGTCAGACATCTAGCTAGTCTCACAGAATCTCGACCACGAGATACACGTCCAATGCTACAGATTTCATCGCCCTATATTCCGATGATGAAACTTATAGCTAGTCATTTTCGACTACTTGAAGTTCACAACTTGCAATTGAATCTTGAAAGGTAGACTTTCCTGCCTCCCGCTCCCAATAGAATAACTGGAGTAGTCAATCAAGATCATTCTCCTATCGTTTCATTCTCACGATAACCATCTCTTTCACATTCAAGTTCCATAAAATGTCATAACGGAAACTTCTATTTCTATAAGCCTAGTTATCTCAACATAACATCAATATTCTGAAAAACGTACCTAGTTCATAAATAAAATAATATAAAATAATAACGCATAATTTAACTGTAGAAGAATTAAGGTGTACTCCTTGATAGACAGACGTCAAGTGTGCTTGAGCACAAAAAATTAGGTTTACTATATGTACTTGACAAATAAATCAGCAAGTTCGTTTTCCCCCTTCCCTCTGGAAAATCGTCAGTAGTCACCAATGACTTCATAAGCTTTCTGTTGAAAACGATGAGAAATGGAGCTTTAGGATTGGAGCCTCTACCCGAAATTTTGGCTTCCGGAAATTGAATTTGGTGCTCCAACTGAGGGAAGAAATGCTTCAGATGATTTTACAGTATGTACACAATGATAGAGTTCCTTGACTCACCCGGCAGCTTAATCGAGCAATACAATTAAAATCGTTTTCTTTCTCCTTCAGATTTAATTTACATCGTAAATAAATTTCTAACCGTAAAATACTTCATTAGGTACAAGAATCAAGTGCGAAATAAAATTCAGACTTATACTCGTACTTACTGTTCATTATTCGTGTATATTACGATACTGAGAAGCCTATACGAAAATCAAAATTATTATAAAAATAATATCTCAAATTCAATTTGCCTCAGTGAATGCAAGTACATACTTTAGTATTACACGAAGTGTGTAATGCACTGACATACGTGATTGTGAGCAATGATGTTTAACTGCAACGAGTAGTATACGATCTTCAGATGCGGTTATTGCAGCATGAATTTCACAATGGAGGTACGTACACGTAGAATTTATGATGCAAACAACCATTTCCTTATAAGCTTCTAACTCACTCGAAAACGTGTAAATAATTTCTCAGATGTTGTGCTCGTGACAGATTCATCAATTCTCGAAAGCTCGAGTTCAAAATCTTATTGCAGGATCATTCTTTTCGATAAAAGTTGACAGACTGACGTAACGAAAATTGCTTAAAAAAGAGTGTGGTTTTCAAATTAAACAACATCTAGTTGACTTCCCACGGAGAAATGGTGACTGGATATGATCGGGATCCCTTCGTATTATTTCGTCACATCAGACTAGACAAAATGTGGTAATGACGATTGAGAATGTCGACAGTCAAGACGATTACAGTTTGTTCCTGGGTGTCACGAAGTGATCATTATACACAGACATAGATCATAATTGGTGGAGGTAAAGTAATACCATAGATTCCTCGTTTGTCTTTTCGGTGATTGAATCATCCTACCCCTTAATACTTCTTTGTAGAACATTCTACATAGGCGGAGAGAAATCCGATAAAGGGCATTGAGAAACTTCATTCATACAGCAGCAGTGTCGGTCTCACCATTTTAAGACCCGAAGTTCCGGAACAGACCATCAATTCAGGCAGATAATCTAACATGCATGCGAATGCACAATTCGAATTTTAAACAAAACTCACTTGGCATTTTTTCTTCTTCTTTCTACTGCGACTACGCCGTTGATATGCACGCACAAACTACAACTCACTTATCGCACCTTTTATGGCTTACTACCCATATAGTAGAAATTCAATGAAGAAAACTTCGCTGACCTCTAAAGCATAATATGTATAACAGTACCTTGAATTTCTCTATTGCTTTTTATTATTGTCTTTATTGTTCTTCAACTCTACGCGTTGTTTGAATGGAGGAACTTAACTTCTCCCGATACCTTGTGAAGCTGATGATCAGAATTTTTTGACCCATGTAAAAAGTCGAAATTCTCAGAAATTCGCCGCCTTCACATAAACGGTCAAAATTTTCTCAAGTGTACGGATTGATTTTTCTCAAGTCCCTGATGAGGTAAAAAGGTCGATATCTGGTCGACAACTGTTCTTTCTACGTCGATCTTAGGTCGATTTCAAGTTGACTTCTTCAACTTACAACACCGTTGCGTCGAATGTATGTTATCGACTTTAAAAACATGTGACTTGTCACGAGAAAAAACCCTTAGTCGTCAAGGAACGGATCAGCAATTTAGCGTTCGTATACGTGCAAGCCTGCAACTACGTTAAACCGTCCCTGCCAATCCGTTCCTTGACGACTAAGGGTTTTTTTCTCGTGGCATGTCAAGTCACACATCTCAAATCGACGTCGATGTCTATGTTTGGTGACCTCACTACTCGCAGACAGAATGTGGTCATAATCAACGAGGACCATTGAGGAACCTAATTATGTTTGAACTCTGCAGCAATGGTTGAATCGATATGATCGTCGACATTTAAATCTTTAGACCTCGATTCTGAAACTTCACCCCTCCTTTTCCGGGCACACATTATAAAAAAGTCGAAGTTCTCAGAAGTTTGCCGCCTCTTATACTACATGTACAACTAAACGGTCAACATTCTTTCAAGTCTTCGTACTCTTAATTATGGAGTGAATTTTCTCGCGTGTCAGATTGGGTCAAAAAATTCTATATCAGGTCGATGTTTGGTCGACAACCGTCCATTCCATTTCGATATATTTTCATCGTCGTATTTAGGTCGGTTTCGAGTCGACTTCTTTATTTCTTTCATTGACCTAGAATCGACAACTCTGTCGCGATGCTTCGATTTTCACATTTCTGGCAATGTATGTTGGTCGACTTTAGATCCAGCTCGAATTGACGTCGATGTCCGCGTGTTTGGTGACTTTGCTACTTGCAGACATAGAGAATATGTGATCATAATATTGCAAGAAGGGCGCTTAAGAATCCTAATCATACTCTATATGGTTGAATATACTCCATATTAAAATCTGATCCCGATTAATATTGACTTCCATGAACCTCGATTCTGAAACTCAATCAAATTGTGCATTTGAAATCTAAAAAATTTTGACGTCAACGGCAAGTAGTATGCCAGAAAGTAACGTATAATCGACCTAAAGCCAACATGGTTCTTCAGGCTCGAAGTTGACCAGTGTGAATCCTTCACAACTAGACGACGTTAATTTCACGTTGACAAGTAGTCCAGCAAGGATTGGGAGAGATTGATTTAAATAAAATCGATTTCAAATTGACGTCGCTGATCAATCAGATTCAGATCAACAAATTTGGCCTGAAATTGTAAAGCCAATATCGACGCGACGTCGGCGTTCAGTTGATTGAGAATTTCGACATCAATACTTGCTGAGCTTGCGATTCCATGTCGACATTCCCAAAGCACAACACATCGACTTCTGACAGAAACCATAGAGCAGTTTGATAAAAAGTGTTGGAAGGTCGTATCAAAATCGACTTGAAATCAAAGACTCGACTGAGGTGGAATAGAGTCGATGCAAATCGACCTAATATCGGTCTGATACCGATGTGAGCAAACAGTCAATTTTAACCATCATATCGATACAATTTTGACCAAGACTTGAAAAAGAAGTGAATATCCAGTTAATTCTTGATCGACTTTATAGATGGACTCTGAGCAGATGGTCAACAAGGTTGTAGAAACTAAATGAATTAATTACACTTTCCCGTTACGGGAAAGTGTAATTAATTCATTTAGTTTCTACTACAATGTACCGTAAACTAGAAGAACAATTAATTTAATAATATTGGTCAACAAGGTTCTCCGAGACTTTTATGAGGGAATTCTTTTTGATAGGTATACTTATTCAAAATAATTATTCCCAATTAGGAAGAGATATAGTTACCAGATCCGGCTTCCCTGCCGATGATGTAAGAGCTGCTACGCGATTCACGTTATGAGGTATATATTGCATCATACTCCAGGATTATGGAAAATCTTGACTTACCTAAAACAAAAATATAATTCAACCATTAATAGTCATATATCTATGATAAATTGGTTCAATTTCACCAAACAAAATTGAAAATAACTTCTTACAAAGAATGATTATCTTTGAGCTCTCTGTTTCAATTAATTAAAGTTCAACGATAGACACTTATTAAACGTGCGGGGGTAATATTGAAGAAAATGGGTTGTTGATAAATCGGAAAAATTCGCGGAAGATTTGATCGCCCTCGTAGCTCAGTTGGTAGAGCAGTCGTCCGGAAAGCGAAAGGTCTCAGGTTCAAATCCCGAGGAGGTGAACTAAACTTTTCGCTTGAGTTTTTCATTTATCAACAACCCTCCTTCTTCATTATGTTTGGTTCAGCCTAGCCTTGCCCAATCAAAAAAATCTCATGATTAATAAGTAACTTTCCTACTCGCATAAATTTCTGCAGAGGATTCTGTTATACGATCGAGTTGCCAAAATATGTATCAAAATTTGTTCAGGAAAAGGGTCTCGTACATCTTCTTTAAATACTGTCTTTTAAGAAATAGGTTTGCCAATGAAACACAAAATCTTCGTACACAGTAATCTTGAGTAGAAATCTTCTTGAAGTGCATCTCCTGACAATTCTATAAATTAAATTCTCTCATCAATCTACTGTTAGAAAACGTAAGCGAACACAACGGCAAATCACGTCTCTGGAGAAATGTCCACGGACTTCCAATTTTGATGACGTCATCAACTTAAGTTAGGTCCAGGGATTTGAAGTAGCGAGTCGCGCGACCCGTGGGGTAGGGTGATGTGAGAGATTTGGTAGTTAGCTTCTTTGCTGCAACAACTCAGTTATTGATGACGTCCCAGATTCCACTTTGAAGGTGGTTCTATTGCTGTTATTAGACAATGCTTCAGGAGTCACGCGACCCACTACTCCAAATCCCTGGGTAGGGCAGTTGTATAGGAAAGCGGTATCCTCAAGAAACGTCGGCGCGGCGTGACGTCATCAACCCAAGTTACAAATAGGTAAGACTGCTTTGCCTTCACCGGCTCCACTATCACCGGGGATTCTTTTCACCTCCCCTCCCCCACTGTCATTTTCTTTCGTCCCACACTGCTCAAGTACACCCTACATCTTAGAATCATCTGACGACTTCTCCGTCACAACTATCGAGTTACCTTTGTCGGCCTTGGTGATTATCAGCCCCTCATCACCCTCTTCTGCAATCCCTTGATCACGCCACTCATTATTCATACGGGTTTTCTGCGGTTTTCAGTATTTGGTTACTCTCTCAGTATCACCCTTTTTTCCTCATGCCACCTGATGACAACTCTAGAAGGACCGAGGAAAGCATGAACACCATTTTGTTTATCCTCCTGTATGGTGTTTCAGAGCATGCCGACTCCATGAAGATAGCGTACAGAAGGTAAGAGGTGGAGATGACCTGATGAAGAGTTGCGCTGAGGTGTGCTCATGCTAACCGCACTGTCTCGACGGAGGTTCATGGCGTACTAGAATCGAGCTCCTGGCTTCGGAGAGAGCGGTGGTGTTCGAAGTAAAGAAAAGGACAACGACTAATCAAGAGGCTTTACAGATCAAGCAGGAGGCCAAGCGCTCTTTACCCGAAAAACAGAAAGCAAACATTGTTGAGATTGAGTTAGGGAAATAGACGAGCCTTGTGCTAATACGCGACCTTGATGAGTGGATGAACCTAGCTAGACCTTGGCAGCTGAACTTCTTGACGCAAGTATTCAGCGGTCAGTACGTACAAGAGTAGTTAGTACTGTTTTTGCATTGCAATCATAGACGACCTCAGCACATCTTATTCTAGCTTGACGTTTGAGTGAGGCAAGCTGAGTCGGTCTGCAAGACATTGGGGTCGATGAAAAGTTGCTCCGGGTTGCCTGGTAGCCACCATGGTTCCAAAAAGTCTGCTGCTGAAACTACGGTCATAAAGAAGAGGACGGACACGGAGTGGAATCGGAAAATGCAGAGCCATGCTATAGCCTACTCAACACTTGTGTAACGTCCACAGGTAGAAGAAGACCAAGTATAGAGAAACGAAGGCAGAAGAAGATGAGATTCTAGAGCCTTTTAGCTCACAGTTGTGTCTCTTGAGTGTATTGAAGTTTTCGTGCCTAGGTTGCCAAGATGAGGGTGTTCCGCCGAGAAGACTCTACCAGTGTTGAAGGAAACATAATGCATACGCAACCCGTACCCACTCCACAATGGAGGACGGGTTCATGAAAAATAATACTTCTCGACCCTCTCATTATGGTAATTGAAATGTGAATGACATAAAGTTGATGAATTTCACGGACTTTACCTAGCAATTTTTGGCCTTTGGACAAATCAACAAACGTTTGTTTTAAGCGTATCTTTTTGAGGTCTTAGATTGCTTCAAAGGGGTAAGAGCTGATGAAGCTATTGATATATTTCGAAAGAAATAATATGCAATTATTGAAGAGGAATGGTAAGATATTCAATAACAAGAAAATCTGCGTCGACAATTATTTTCATTATTCAAAAACTTTATTTCCCTAAACTCGTTTCGAACGGACGCTAATTTATGACAAAAAAGACTAAAATATAAGGCTCGTCGAAATTGTCCTCTTTCCTGAAACATGATTTCGAAACGACGACTGGTAATTATTCGAAGACGCGTTGAATAACCTTGACCTATCAGCGAAGAGAAGGAAAAAAATTTCAAGATTGTCGTCGAGTCGCGAACAAGGTCAATGAATAAAGGGAATCGTGTAATTTTGACATTACTGTATTACAGCAGTCCGCAGTGTATTTTCCTTCTAGCGAGTCACATTCTTTCTTTTCGTATACGTAAAACCATTTATTAAAAGAACATTTTCCGTTTGCTTGGACGTATCGTCGACTATTTTCGCGCTATGAAATGTGAGTTAGAGTAATCGATACCTTTGACGAATGTGCTTCTTTTTCATCTTACTCAGATCTATACCGTTCGCCATCATATAACCTTCTGTATTTCCTTATCAGAATGTAGTAGAGTTTGCAGAGGAAAAGGTCCAAGAATATAGGTAAAAATCATGGATTTGAATGCAGAAAGTCACGAGAACTCAGTTGGGTAGGAGAAGCTGAACAATCAGAAGTATGCGCTCAACACAATACATGACAACATAGGTGACTCCATATTCAGTTCGCACTTAAGCACGATTATGAACATATACAATTAATACCGAAACGTTATCTTTTAATTGAAAATTTCATCTACAATAAATTGTAGGCCTAATGTGCCATTTGTATACGAAATACCTCTTTCCCTGTTCGCTATTTTGAATGGTTGTTACCGCGAATTAGTTTCGCGGACCAACTCACGACACGTACGGCTAATGACGCTCCAGTCTGAGCAAAAAAGAGTACTCAACCACACTCGAAAGTGACTGAAAAACGAAACGTAAACTAACGAATTTGTGGCCACGTCAGATAATTCAGGAAATAAAAAGAAAATCCTTACAACATTGGAAAGAAAACTGGGCGAGTACACCATCCATGTACGATTTCCAAGCACTCGTGTAGCTTTTGGAAATGATTATTTAACGCAATTTGTACCTTCACCGTTTAATGCTGTGAAAGTTTGCCAAATTTGTCTCGCTTACGGAATAACAATCTCGGTGCTTGAAATGATACTGTAATGAAGCGATACGACTTAAGTTCGAGTACACAAATCTCGATTTTCGTATCCTTATTCGCGTAAAAACAGTCGGTTGCCAACTTCCCGTTTTCCCGGGTACGTACGTACTCTCCGTTCAAGCGTGACAGTAAGTTTACCTCTAATTGTTTCTCGCTCCATTTCTATGTCCGATTCTCGAAATGTATAGAGGAGATAGATATATTTTATTCGGAAAACATTGTTCTTCGTTCGCAAAATATCTCTAAGTTCGAAATTAAAGGCTGTATAGCGATCTTCGGTACACACGGTTGCACCATAAGGAAGTGTAAATATTTCTTGAAGCCTCTATTTGAAATTAAATAATGTGAAAATTACGAGCATCGAAGTAGTCGTCTTCAAGCTTGATCTGGCTCAGAAAAAGAAAAACGTTTATTTAGAGTTTGGAGTTTCCAGTGAGATTTCCATTTGTCAAGAATCAGGAAGCGAAAGTGAATTTTGTAATCTAAAGCAGGTATAGGGGATTTATCGGTAATTCTTGGATGGGAACAGGCTTGTTTTGCAGCTAGGTCAACGGTATCGTGATCAGAATAATTGATGTGTCCGTGAATCCAAATGAAAGTGATGTGTGAGTTGATGTAGCGGAGGGTGAGAAACGTGAGTTGAATGCGTTGGATGAGAGGGTGTAAGTTGTGCAGGTAGGAGATAGATTGAAGTGAAGCAAGAGGGTCATATTCAGGAGAAGAAAGTTTTTATTTGAGGGAAGTCGTGAGAGGTGGGATAGACAAGAAAATATATTCATGAGTTCAGCTGTGAATATCGATGCGATGTTGTGGATAATGGTGGGCAGTCACGGAACCATTTATGGAGAATGCATAAGATGTTCGGTTGTTAGATTTTGACTTGTCTGGAAAGCAAATAGAAAAATTGGGATATTCCCTGATTAAGAAATTGATATTTTGGATGATGATAGAGTTGTTGGTTTTGGGCAATTCAGCGAGATCGAGTCGTATGTTAGGTGATGGCAAGATCCAAGGAGGAGTGGTGATGTTTATGGGGGGTAAGGGGCTTGCATTGAAAATGATGCCGAGGGAGTTATCGAATTGGAGAAGGATAATATGTTTATTGGAAGCCGATGGAGAGGTGGGATATTGATGGGAGATAGAGTCCAAAATTGGTGGGTCAGGGTTTTGAGATGCGGATGATAAAAAATTGGTCAAAAAGAAAGCAAAACTGGCTAATGATCTCATTTCTATTAGTAATATTGACCTAGTGGCACGTATGTACAAGTAGCATAATTCTTATCTTAGAATATTGTATACTCTGGATCTTTGCATTATTTGTTCTCAGTACTGTTAAACTGATCATGCGGTTACGTCTTCTTCACCTGCGAAACTGCAGTTTTTTAAATTTAAAATTTCCAGCGTGATCTTGTGAATCAGTGATTTCTTTCATTTGTTTTATTAATTTATTAAATAAAAATTCAAAAATTCAATTTTATATTATTAGCCTATATTTAATTTAATTTCTATTCCATTTATATTAATATTTAATGTTAAATGATTAATAATTAAATTATGCCTAATAAATTTTATTTTATCAATTTTTTTTATTATTCAATTGAGTTAATCAATTTTTCTATTTAAAATTTTAATATTCAATTTTTCAATTAATAAATGATTACTTCTAAATTAAATTAATATTAATGTAATAATTCAAAAAAATTTTAATTCCCTAATTTAAACAATTAATTTTAAATTTCAAAAATTGAATGAATAGGTAATAAGAATATTATTTTTTTTTGTACTATACTGTATATTTATCATTTTTCTCAATTTTATAACATTTTTCAATTGAAAATTAAATATAATTATTATTTACATCAATAAAATTATTATTTATTTAGTTAAAATTAACATTAATTTGTCAAATTAAAAATTTAATAAATAATTGAAAAATTAGTATAATAACATTTTATTAAGTATACCTTATAAATGAGTTGAATAAGTATATCATAATAATTACATAGAATTAAAATTTTTAATAGTAAAATTAGATCAAATAATATATTACTGATTCATAAATCTCCTTGACCTTATATATCAATTGTTAATTCAATAAATTTCATTCTAATAATATTTTTTAGTTTTAATTCTAAATTTAATTATTTAAATTTAATTAATATTCTAATAATTATAATTCAAATGTATTAGAATTTATTTATCATTATAAATTTTTTTTGATAAATTTATCAATAAAACTAAGAATCAATTTATTATATTTATTATATCTGAATTATTTCTTTTTCTGCTCTTTTCTATACATGTAACTCACAAAAATATTTTGATTCATTTTTTAATAAAAGTTTTCATTTAATTACATTTAAATTAAATTTTCAAATTTTAATGTAACTAATTCTATTTTTTTTTTTTTTTTACAATTTTTCATTCAATAATTTTATTTTATATAACTCATATAAGTATAGGAACATTTATAATAATTCTTATATTATTGATAAAAATATTTTTTTTAAAAATAAGTTATTTATTAAAATAATATTCATTTGTTGATATTGACATTTTATAGATTGGATTTCTTCAGATATAGGGAGATTATAACAATAAGGGGGGAGTTCTCCCAATTGGATATTAAATGATATTTTAAATTTTTCTTGTTCGAGTTTGTCGGAGTCGTAGTTTGAGTTGGAAGAAACAGAAGTATAATGGTTGGCCAAAACTTGGGAAATGTCGAGGGTGTTCGTGATGATTGGATTGTTAGTCTAAAGGTGAGTGATGAGGCGAAAGGAACCATTGTCCGACAGTTTCTTTACATCTCTCCACATGGATGAGATAGAAACGCGATGATTCAGGCCCGCTATGAATGAGCTCCAGGAACGTTTTTTTGCAGAACGGACTAGAACTCTTGCTTTCGCGCGGGCCTTTTTGTAGAGTATGAAGTCTGATTCAGAGCGGGAGGAGTAGTACGTAGTGCAGTGTAGCTTTTTTACGATTTTTTATGGCAAGGTGAATTTCTTCGGACCATCAAGGGACCTGGTTTTAGCAGGGAACCCGCTATCCCTTTTGTTGGGGGGTACTCCCAGGATTTTCTTTGCGAGTGCGTCCGCGAAGGTTGATGACGTCACGTAGAGGGACTTAGAAAAATTTCGACACTCTAGCCATATATGATATATGAAGTGGACTTAGAAAAATTCCTACCTCCGAGCTATAGATGATAGAAGAAGGACTTCAAAAAATTTCGACTCTCGAGCTATACATGATAGGAGGGGGACTTGGAAAAATTCTTACCTCTGAGCTATATATGATAGAAGAGGGACTTAGAAGAATTTCGAATCTCGAGCTCTCCCCTTGATAATGGACTTAGAAAGTTTTCAAGAAAAATTTTTATACCTTCATGGTGATTGAGAAATCTGCTGGTCTAATGGACTCGGGACAGCGGGTTTCCCGCTGCCATTGCATTTCTGCAATGGCATCTAATTTTTTGTCTGTGTCTACCTGAGGTGCGTGGGATTGATGATTCAGCGGCAGAGATGATGAAGTTGGTGTAGGATTCAAGGGCGGGGAAGGGATCATATTGATTTGGGAGGGAGGAAGTGTTTGCAGTGAGTTTGTAGAAGTCGGACCAGTTAGTTTTGTTGATTTGCCAGCGAGGAGGAGAAGTTGGTTTTGCGAGAGGGAGTAATTGTGATGATATTAAGATGGGAAAGTGGTCGCTGTCACAGAGATCGGGGTGAGTGGAGTGGGTTTTGGTGAGACGAGGGAGGATAAAAAAGTTAAATATATTGCTGGAAGAGTGATGCCAGGGAGGTTGAGGAGAGAGAAATTAGTGTTAGAGACGAGAAGGTGATCTGTTCAGCGAGAACGCATCGACGTGAATAATGTTCATCAATTCTATTTTGTATAGAGATCGACCAGTCTTGCCAACGTGAAGCGAATTGCCAGGAGCCTAATTTTTAAAATTAGCGAGCTTAATCCACCTCCCTACATCCTTACAATCTATCAAGGGTTTTGTGTACTGCTGTATGTCAGGCCTATGTTGCGCCTAGTTTCATAAAGGCTGATAGTCGGCCTAATATAGTTCAGTGTAATGAAGGCTGGGATGTAGTACCCTAATTCTGAAATCTACAAGTATGACGTCATCAGCCGTGGCCCAGAGGCGAAGTATGGAGAAGAGTCGAGCAGTATTACCATTAGGCCTAATTTAATGGAGACTGTTGGGAGGCTTACGAGCAAGGTAAATGATCCCAAGAAAAGAAGAGAGTAAGGAAGAGAGAGAGCCCTCGCTGCGCCGAGCGGATGACATCAAAGGCAGCCACTATGAATGGTTGTAACGTCGCTCCCACTAATAGACAATCATGAAACATAATCTTTTGCTGTACCCGAGAATTTTTCTACATTTATTGCAAAATTACCTAACCACATCCACAGTCATACAAATTCATCATCAACTTTATTTCAATTACCATAATGGATGATTGTATTTCGACATCGGCAAAAAAGGTTTTATCTCTCACATGAAGTCAACATCAGTACTATTCTTTCTCTAACTCTTTTGCACAGGTTCTAATGATAAGCATGATGGATATATCATTCCACGCGACCTTCCTATCTGATAATAGCCTCTCACTTTCACAGCGCGTACTATGAAGTGAAGATCAAAGACATGACAGCGTACAAGTACTCACCCTAGCGTGTCTCCGAATCGAGTCTCGTCGTGAAAATATAACGTCGCGCGGTAGGGCCATTTAGAGAATTTGTTAACAATGTATTTTGTTTCACATTTTCCTAAAAGCTCGATCCCAACGCGCGAAAACCGTACGTAAATCTGCAGCGAAAAAATACGCCACGCCATTAGCAACATCGTGTATATTTTCGTAATGCCTTCAGGCGTGCCAACTTCTATATATGTGTATTACATCATTTTATAATTAAGCTTTTATCTTCATTCGCATATACATATTTATACTCGTATACTCCCTTTTCCCGCAATGTGTGCGCAGCCTTATACACACGTATGTAATACTGGATTTAATTGCTCGCTACAGGCTTTAGTCTTTTATAAGCGCCTATATCTATGACGTAGAATCAACACATCCAATCGGCTAAATTGAAGCGGTTTTAAGCTTCCATACGTACATACATAATATTATAAATCAAAGTGCGCGGCGGTATACGGGCTGAGGAATCGGAGTTTTCTAATAAATTACGATACGACCACCTCGAAAGTAACTGCAAACATCGTAAAGTTGCATATTCGCTACCGTACGTGTAACATATAGGGTAATTTTACAACCCGTAACATTGAAGAAATGTTGAAACATCATTATTTCATTCATTCTGCCAGTATTTATGGATGAATAACGTTTGAACTCGCACTTTTCTTGCTCGTTAGTTTTACAGCTCTAGGATTCATAAAGTTAACACACGGAAGGGTTATTAAACGAATTGAAGAGAATGTAGTGCAGATTTTGTGTAATCCGATTCACTCTTACCGAGTTGGAGAAATACGAGTACTTCTATCATATGTTTGCTGTGCAAGTTGAATAAACACTTGGTGTTCGTTAACTATCGTACACGTACACGATGGATGCATAAAATGTACATACATCATTCTTCTATTCAGTGCTTTGTACTACACGATATACCTCCAACTGTCGTATTCACGTGCGATGCTCGCATGTCGAGAAATTTCTTGCTTTTTAAATAGGCGTACCAGGCCAGGCCACCACACGGAAAAATCGAACGTGTAATTAACGCGGAAAACCCACCTTCCCCTCAGAACTATTGAGTGCGAAGAAAGAACCGTTTTCAAGGTGCACGTCGACTTTACGATGGCATCAGAGCGAGCGAAAAAAAAAAAAAGAAGGGAGACCAATGTAGCACATTTAAGTCGCATACTGGAATAAAAGAAACCGTAAGGCGGTACATCAGGGAAAATTTATCGCGTCGTTTCCGCATTTACGTCTTCTGTTTACAGCGTACACTACAATAGGGAGCTCCGTATCGGATAATCGAGATACGTGCGGCACGTCTGATTTTGATAATTTACTATATAGCGCCTAAGCGTGTTATTTAGACCCGATTTTTAGAGTGGTTGACGTAAGAAAAAGAAAGAGACCAAGGGGAGAACTGAAAAGAAAGTTAGAGAGAAACTACTACGAAATTAAATTGTACGTTGAAATCGACACCATTCCTCGAGTCGAAGCCAAGGATTCAATTTCTTAGAGCGCGATTACAATACCTATCTTAACTCTTGATATTGTTATAATAATGGGAATAGAACTGACTTGTCGAGTATGAGAGTTACTACTTGGAAGGGTGGAGATATTCCTATCTTCCAAGTTGGGACAAAATATTCGGTGAAGCTTGTAAAGGACCTATACACAGTTGCTCACAGTCGACGACGTTACAAACCCGAGCATTACACTATTCTTCGATCAAATGAACAATCATCACACTCAAAACTTCGAACTAGCTACAACCACAATTACCTACTTACAGTAGATACTGCGGCGAATTACGTATGCAATCCGTGCGTTCACCTTCTCGATTAAGACAGATTTTCGAACTTCGTCGAAATTTTCAAAGATGAATTTCACACTTTAATTTCCTACTTCCCCCCGCATGTCTTTGAGCTATAAACTTCGTCATCCCTGCCTTGCGTTACACTTTTCTTCCTCCGTTTGAATCACATGGGAACCACTCTGATGACGTCATAGGCTGGACCAATATTAGTATCTGTTACTCTAAGGAACTGCAGTGAAAACTGAAAAAGGTGGAAAAACCGATGGATCTCTTAATGACGTCAAGATAGGAATTAAGAAAACCTATTTTACAAGACAAATCTTGTTTCGATGGCGAGAATTGAAAATTCCCCACCAATGTACCAATTTTTTTTTCGCCAAAACCAAATACTCTGGTAGTGGAAACTTCTTTGAGTCTCCCTCTTGTCATGGTAATTATATAGCTTGATATTCGAAACTTTTAACAGGAACCTGTCTTATGAGGGGGGGGGGGAGGATCCAAGAAAAATACCGGGCGCTGTCCGGCAGACTTGGGACTTGGAAAAAAGGCCTTGTCTGGCAGAAAGTAAGACTTAGGGAAGCTACAGGTGATAAGAGAAGGGCTTATTTCGAAGAGTGGCGAGGAACAACGTTCAAGCTTTAGCAAATAAATTTAACAAGGTTAACTCTTCACGCTCATGACTCTCATAAAACAGATTCCCTGTTTGCCTCAATCAACTATGTTAATGAAGGAAACCCCGAGTCGCTCAGTCGTAGTAGGTGGGCTGCATTTTGATATTGCTTGGGTTACCTCCCTCCCCCCTCCCCTTCAAATTCCAAAATTTGCGTGCGCACAAAACTATGGGATATGGTGAAATTTTCATTTGACTTTCAGCCTCAATGCCAGAATTTGCATGCGCAGTATTATCTAGAATATGATAATTATTGTACGCTAGGCTGTATATTTGTTTGCTCCGCTCGTTCGTCCCGCTTCTTGGTCCAGTACAAGTCTACTTTAGTATATTTCAGGCTGATGAGATTACTGGGCCTCACTCGCTCCGCTCGTTCGTCCCACTTCTTGGGTTTATTTTTATTTTCATTGTTTTTTTTTTTTTTCATTTATTACTATTATTTTTTTCTTTAGAATAATTTAGTTTCTATTTTATTTCATTTTTATTTAATTTTTTCTTTTTTTTTTTTTTTCGAAAGAGGGTGGTACTCGCAGATTTCTCAATGACCTCCCAGGTATTTTTATTTTTATTTTATTTTATTTTTATTCAATTTTTTATTTTTTTTTTCGAAAGAGGGGGGTACTCGAAGATTTCTCAATGACCTCCCAGGTATATATTGACATGTTTCATGTCTTTTTTGACACCTGGTGCACTATTGAAAATTTGCGAGTACCACCCCCCCCCCTCCCCCTACAATGGACTTAGAAAATTTTTGAGAATTACCTGGGAGGTTATCCAGTAATAAAAAAAAATTAAATTAAATAAAATTAAATAAAAATTAAATTAAATTAAATTAAAATTAAATTAAATTAAATTTAAATTAAATTAAATTAAATTTAAATTAAATTAAAATAAATTAAAATAAATTAAAATAAAATAAAATAAAAATTGAATTAAATTAAATTAAAATAAAAATTAAATTAAATTAAAATTAAATTAAATTTAAAATGCCGTGCGCGTGCAAATTTATACCCTGGACTGATTCAGAAATCTGCGAGTACCACTTTCTGAGTAAAAATAAAATAAAAATAAAATTAAATTAAAATTAAATTAAATTAAATTAAAAATGCCGTGCGCGTGCAAATTTATACCCTGGACTGATTCAGAAATCTGCGAGTACCACTTTCTGAGTAAAAATAAAATAAAAATAAAATTAAATTAAAATTAAATTAAATTAAATTAAAAATGCCGTGCGCGTGCAAATTTATACCCTGGACTGATTCAGAAATCTGCGAGTACCACTTTTTGAGTAAAAATAAAAAAACAAAAAAAATAAAAAATAAAAATAAAATAAAATAAAAATTAAATTAAATTAAAATTAAATTAAAATAAATTAAAATTAAATAAAAATTAAATTGAATTAAATTATATTAAAATAAAATGAAATTAAAATGAAAATGAAAATAAAAATAAAAATAAAAATAAAAATTAAATTAAATTAAAAATACTTTTCCCGTGCGCGTGCAAATTTATACCTGCGACTGATTCAGAAATTTGCGCCATGAGTGAGTCCCAGTATCCTCATCAGCTTGAAATATACTAAAGTGGACTTGTACTGGACCAAGAAGCGGGACGAACGAGCGGAGCGAGTGAGTCCCAGTATCCTCATCAGCTTGAAATATATTAAAGGGGACTTGTACTGGACCAAACGAGCGGAGCGAGTGAGTCCCAGTATCCTCATCAGCTTGAAATATATTGAAGTGGACTTGTACTGGACCAAGCGCGAGTGAGTCCCAGTAATCTCATCCAAAGTTGACTTATACTAGAACAAGAAGTTGGAAATTTTGGATATTTTTGAACGATGAAGAGCTTAAGACGACTGGCGAAAAGACATGAAACATGATCTTTATATTTTTGGCAACGCCAAGAAATCCTTCTCACTTTTTTTTTATTATTTTTTATTTTATTACATTATTTTTTATTTAAATTATTATTACTATTTTTTTTTGGAAGAGGGTGGTACTCACAGATTTCTCAATGACCTCCCAGGTATATTTTTTCATTTTTAATTTAATTTTAATTTTATTTGATTTTATTTTTTGTTTTATTATAATTTTATTCTATTTTATTCAGTTTTTTATTTAATTTTATTATTTTTTATTTAATTTTTATTTTTTTTTCGGAAGGGGGTGGTACTCGAAGATTTCTCAATCACCTCTCACATATTTTTCATTTTTAATCTAATTTTAATTTATTTTCATTTAATTCAATTTAATTTTCCATTTCATTTATTTTCATTTTATTTCTTGTTTCTTTTTTCGAAAGAGGGTGGTGCTGGCAGATTTCTCAATGACCTCCCAGGTGTATATTTTCATTTTTAATTCAATTTTTAATTTTATTTTTATTTTATTTTTTGTTTTATTTTATTTTTATTTTATTTCTTGTTTCTTTTTTCGAAAGAGGATGGTACTGGCAGATTTCTCAATGACCTCCCAGGTATATATTTTCATTTTCAATTTTAATTTTAATTTAATTTAATTTGATTTTTTGTTTTATTTTATTTTCATTTTATTTCTCGTTTCTTTTTTCGAAAGAGGGTGGTGCTGGCAGATTTCTCAATGACCTCCCAGGTGTATATTTTCATTTTTAATTCAATTTTTAATTTTATTTTAATTTTATTTAATTTAATTTTTTGTTTTATTTTATTTTTATTTTATTTCTTGTTTCTTTTTTCGAAAGAGGGTGGTACTGGCAGATTTCTCAATGACCTCCCAGGTAAATGTTTTCATTTTCAATTTTATTTTTAATTTTATTTTAATTTTATTTAATTTAATTTTTTGTTTTATTTCATTTTTATTTAATTTTTTCTTTCTTTTTTCGAAAGAGGGTGGTACTGGCCGATTTCTCAATCACCTCCCAGGTATATAATTTCATTTTTAATTTTATTTTAATTTTATTTTATTCCATTTTTTATTTTATTTATATTGTTTTTTATCTATTTTTTTTTTCGTACCCACAGATTTCTCAATCACTTCCCAGATATTTTTTATTTTTAATTTAATTTAAATTTATTTCAATTCAATTCAATCTAATTATTTTTATTTTATTTTATTTTTATTTCATTTTTTCCTCTTTTTTTTCCAAAGAGGGCGGTACTGGCCGATTTCTCAATAACCTCCCAGGTTTATGATTTCATTTTTAATTTTATTTTAATTTTATTTAATTTCATTTTTTGTTTTATTTTATTTTTATTTAATTTTTTCTTTCTTTTTTCGAAAGAGGGTGGTACTGGCCGATTTCTCAATCACCTCCCAGGTATATGATTTCATTTTTAATTTAATTTTAATTTAATTTTAATTTAATTTTAATTTAATTTTAATTTAATTTTAATTTTATTTTAATTTAATTTAATTTTATTTTTCATTTTATTTTATCATTTTTTATTTAATTGTTTCTATTTTTTTTTCGAAAGAGGGTGGTACTCGCAGATTTCTCAATGACCTCCCAGGTAATTGAGAAAAATTTTCTAAGTCCATTATTAGGGGGGTTGGTACTCGCGAACTTTCAATAGTGCATAGGGTGTTAGAAAAGACATGAAACATGTCAACAGAAACACAAGAGGTACCAAGACAATGTAAATTCCTCCTCAGCCATCATGCAATATCTACATCGATCAAGTAAGATCCTTGGGGGGGGGGCGGATAGTGTAGGCTTCTAACGTCACACTCTTGATCTTGATTCATCTTACCCTATGTACATAGCGACTAACCTGGTGGCGTCACAGGCTGGGTGACCAAGTATATTAGCAGAAAACCCGCTATCCATTTTTTTGGGGAGATTACATCCTCAGAAAACGTCCGCGTCCGGGAGTTTCTGTGAATCCCTTGGTTCAAAACTACTTCAGATAAGATTCGCAAGATCTTCTCTCTTGAACATAATCGTCAAGTTGGCTGTTGCCGTAGTCCCGATGATAAACGGCTCGAAACCGGTCGCGCTTAGTATAACCTAATGTCATCTTTTTGAAAATATTGGGATTAGCTCCGGATTGGATCCGAAAAAATCATTTATTTGAGACTGGGTAGATAGAATACGAGTAGAGGACCATCCCCAAACTCTCTAGACGGTGACAATTGACATCTCAGATGACAAAATTCATTCGCCCTCATACGTACACGTGTACCTCGAGCAATATTATATCTCCTGGAAACTTGGGCTACAGAGGGAGATGAAAGTAGGTCAAGCGACCGGGTTGGCCATAAAACACCTTCTGTGTATCCACTCGAAAATAGTTGTAAAACTCGATTACCATGAGGAACTAGCGAAAAAAGTGACGTACTTTTTTTTATAACAGTCTTGTGCGCTGCATTTCTAAGTCAAACTCAATTAACTGTTGATGCCGACTACGACCATGATACTGAATTCCCTCGCTCTTGAACGGCACGTACTTTATTTCCTGTCCCATCGTAAAACATTCACAATGTTGGGGGAGAGGAAGACGATCGAAAAACTCCATAGATATTTAATACCGCGTCAACGTCAGTACCAAAAAATAAAGCAGACAGAGAGTTACAACCGTGTGCAGAAGCGCGGCGCGGTACTCTTGAAAAGTGCAGTCCCAGCTGGGAACGATAACGATTGATTTGGTGTCTTGCGTGTTTTATTGCCACTGTAACAAAATATTCTGACGCAAGTTCAAAAAAAAAAAAAAAAAGTATCAAAAAATTATACCGCGCGAGCTCCGTCGAACGAAATGCATTCGAAAAGTTTCTTTACGACTATTACATAATATCATCATTGACATTTATAAAGAGACCAGTCAAAAAGCGAACGACTATACACTCTCGAAAGTAAATTACTATCGATATCTTTTTTAAATTGCGCGTTCGATCTAAACGCGATGAAGAAAAACCTTTATAAAACTTATCCCTTTTTTACACTCGTGCAAGGAAAACGTTAATTTATTAGAGAACGCTTCTCGTTTGTATTTTTCTTACTATATTGCCTAGTGCGATGTAAATTCTATCGAGTTGGTAATTTTGCCAAAGGTCGTGTACGTAATTTATTAAGCTGGTCTTCTGTAACACTTTTTACCCTACGATGGCGCGTACTTACGTTATTTTACTTGTAGACGTTTAAATTAGTTTTTTCTTCACCCCGCGGGCTCTTCTATATCGAATAAATCGAAAAAATAAAATTAATACCGACGACGACCGAATTTGAAGTCGATCTTCGAGAATTACTTTGGAGAAAACAATACGTTATTTATTTTATTGATGATAGTCATTACTGTCTTAAAATGTATAAAAAGTATGCCGTTGTCGCTATGTTGCTGAAGTATAATGCAGGATAAAACGCGTCGTCGAATGACAAGGAAAAATAAAAGACGTCAGAATGGGGGTCGGTAAGAGGAAGGAGCGCCGGGCATCGTCCTGTAAATTCAGTTTTCAAAAACAGATTTCTTTTCGACTCGAAAAATGAGAATAAATTTGTCATTGTCCGGTTTTTATTTCTTTTAAAATTTATTTTTCGCGCCACCGCGCCCATATTCTCGTACCTACGTACCATCATCTGTTTTGATTTAGATTGCCGACTCTTTTTCGTCTACAAGAGTGGGCTTACGTCGAGTTTTCCATTCCAACGAGGTAATTGTGTTTTGGCCTGTGTCAGAAGCTTTTTGTACACGAATAAAGTGGTACATTAAATCTTTTTTCAAAAGATGACCGAGTTATATTCAAATTGGTGGGAGAGGCTTGTGGAAAGCAAAAAGGTTGTTTTGTTCAAAGTAACAGCCACAATAAGTTTACAACTGCATGCGAACATAAAGGTTACGTTTTTGTGACTTCACTCTTCTGATAAGAGTGAGTGATTCCAGACCAGAGCAGGGATCTCGAGGTATTTTGATGAATGTGAACAAACTTGAGTTGCACAACTTCCTCAATCACAAAAATACTTCAAGAGTTTGTTTTCATTTGGCGAGAATACATCTAGGTCCTTGCAGAAGAAGTAGAGTCTAGCAGGAGTACTCAGATTTAGAATTTTTGATTGATAGTGTGTGATAGTATCCGGCATTTTATTCGAAATGAGTAGCGCTAGCGTTGCACGATGAGAACGTAACTTCTGTGAGATCTGTAACCAGGATGGGATGTACAGCGGTATGGCGATCTTAAATATTTTTGGAAGTACTATCTCAAAAACGAGAATGAAGAATAAAACGTGTCGAGTTGAATTTCCTTTCGAGTACTGATTTTCTCATCAAAATTGAAACAATTTCATCTTCTGCTGTCAAATAGCACCTTCCTGCTTTCCTTCTTAGAAATCTGACTGAATCTTGGATTCAGGTTAGTTGAGAGCGAGAGGTTCAGCGAATGGCCACACTAGCGCAGAACTATCCGACTTTGTGCGTAGGAACGTTATGTGAATCCCATGATAGGTGAGTTCGGTATCTAGAGCTCGTCGTTACTCTTGATTTCCAATTGGGCCAGTTGCTCGATCAGCTGTGATGCTTTGTTTGGAGTACAAACAAGTAGTTTTCTTTCACAATCTTTGCTATCTTGTGGCATGGTGACTGGATGCTGTTAAACAGGGGTCTCATTGGACGATTTGCTTTGTAGCATGATTTTTGGTGGCACACAAGTTTGGTCTCGTAGTCTGACTCTCTCTTTCATCTTTGCAACCGTCGGTATTTGAGAATCGTCACTCGAAGAACTTTACGTAGTCCATAAGTGAACCGTGAAAGCCCTTCGCGTCGATATACTGTTGAAATCGACCTCACGTCAGCGTCGATATATTCAGTCGACCAATATCGACTCCATTTCGATACCAAGCTACGTCGATTTTAGGTCGATTTCGAGACGACTTCTCCAAATTTTAAATTGACCTCGAATCGATCGCTCTGTTACGTCAATTTTTAGTTTTCTGGGAATTCATGCTGGTCGATTTTAAACCCACCTCAAATCGACATCAATCCAGAGCAGGGCTGAGAAAAGTGTGGAGCGAATCAGGAGAAACAATTCTTTTTGGTTTCGGAACTGAGAACTAGTTTTAGAACCGGTTCCGGTTGTCAGCTGTGAAGAGAAGAACGTGACCCAATGGCTCGCAACGTAGAGCACACTTTATCTCTTAAGCCAGATTTATCATTTTTTTAGTTCTGATAGCCATGGCAAATGAAGGGACTGCAACTGTGAATATCCTAAATCAATGTGAATATATTTCGTATTCTGTTCGAAGTCTACACGTTCGGCGAAAAATAATTTCACGATCTAATTATTTGAATGACGACAAGGCTAACATATGAGCCGACTTTATTTCTATCCAATGTACCAGTAACGATCATGAAGTTCGTCACAGCGACGTGGGGAGGATTCAGGGAACTGGGTCTTTGTGCGTCTGGGAGTAAAGGTGGATTATCGGAATGCTAAATGGGTGCTAAGTGAACTTGTCTACGGCTGTGGTGAGAAATCTTAGTTCTTTCCTCAAGATAAAGACTAGAATTTAATTAATGGTCTGATAAGAGTCTATTAGGTGACTGCGAATGTTTAGTGAAAGTATTGCTAACTCGAGTTTTTAGAATCAAAACACAGATGAAAAATGGTCTGAACTAGTTGAATGTGAAGTACGCAGAGGTTCATTTGGGATTTTCTACAGGGTTCAAGGAGGTTTACCTGATGGAGCGCAGAATCGTGCCTGTAGATCAAGTTTGAGAGGAGAACGAGTCTAGTATGGCAGATTTTGGATTTGTTAGTCTCCGACGTAGTTGTGATGGCCCAAGTTAGGGATCTTGTTGACGTGATTGGTTTCTAGTTCACCTCTGGTGGGACGCTGCAAAAGACTCCTTCAGAGATTATTGTTTTATAAAAGTCGCGCTGACGAGTGTTGTAGCACTAATCAGACGGTCGATTCTCAGCTGACAAGTGGAATGGCGGTTGAGCAGGGGCCGGGAGCTGAAAACGCAGGCCAACCTCGCTTTTGGGTGAGCACGTACCGGTTTCTCTTAGTTGAGAAATGGTGAGACACCGCTGTAGCTCGTCGGAGAGACTCATCATTCACTTGGAGAACAGTTCAGTAGTTTTTTTACGGTGAGCTTTCCCGCTAAAGGGACTAATGACTGCATTTTGGCAGTGGAGATACTAGTGCACTGAAATATTTTGTCATGATATTAATTATGTAGGGAAGGGACTCAACCGTGTTGTTTACAATTCTAAATGATTGGCTGAAGGTGTTCAAAAGTCGATTCCACCCACCAAGAGAAAGAAATTCGCGCATTTTGGCTGGTAATTACTTCCTCCGATAAATCGTGGGGTCCCCGCAGTTGGATGAGATCTTACAAAAGGCGGTTGTTTTTGGTTCTCGTTCCTGGAACAAATTGAAAGAAGCAAATCCTTTTGGTTCTGATTCTCAAAGAAAATCAAAAAATCTGTCCTTTAAGGTTCCATTTCACAATTTTTATCCAGAGTTGGTATCTCTAGACAGGATGCAAGGTCATAATTACACAACGAGGACCATTGAAAATCCTAATTAGCAATGCTCGAATAGACGCAATGTCAATGTCGATTTTCAGTCCACTTTAAAATCTAATACCAAATACTGACTAATTATTGGATTTCGATTCTGAAACTCTATCAAATTGGGCACTCAAAATCTACGTAATTTTGACGTATATTAATCAGGCCACGTTTGCCGATAAGTGACGTACGATCGACACAAAACCGACGTCGATTTTCGGTCAAAATAGCGAATCGATATGTAGTTGACAAGGTTCAACAGACTCAAAGTTCTTCTTCTTCTTCTTCCTAGTGCTGTACCCTCCCGCGCGTTTGGCTACCACACAACTTTCAGCTGTCCCTTGCGAACCCGGAGTTTCTGGGAACTGCGTGACGTCACGTGACGTGACGTGTGACGCTTTATGCCGTCATATAAATGACCTTGACCTACTTTAGGGGAAAAATTTCAACTTCCAGCCGGGATGCTTCATGACGTCCTCAATTTCATTGACCTTGTCCTACTTTAGGGACTTAGGAAAATTTCAATTTCCAGCCTTCATTATAACAGGTCATGCAGTATACTAAGAAGAGCCCAGCCAAAGGCCTCCAATTTTTCTTACATTTTTTTGCTCGGGGGGGGTGTTGACACTGACACCCCCTCCCCCCTCACGTATCTACGCACCTGATTCACCCGCTGATAAATAACTTTAGGAGCTCGTATCTGTCACCGCGAAGAAAGTGGCCCAGGTATTCGGCCTCCTTCTTTTCAACTGTGTTAAGCAACTCTCATAGAACCCAGGCTCGCTCTAATACCTCTGAGTTTGCCACTTTGTCTGCCCAGCTTTTCTGAACCCACATTCCAATGGCCTCCAGACGATTCATGGACTTGACCTTCAGCACCCAAGTTTCTACGCCGCACAGCGAGACCGGCCATACGTAACATTTTATTACTCTGATCTGAAGATACAGCGGAAAAGTTCGGTGTTAGAGGGTTTTGCTAAGTTTCTGGAAGGTTGTTTACGCCGTTCCGCACCTTCCTTTTATTTACTCGTCGCAGTTTATCCAAGAATTAATGACTGAGTATAGATCGGGCAGCTTGAATCCTTACAGAAGTAAATAGCGTCGTTGATTTGACCTTGATATCCAATTGGTAATCATGAACTCCATCAAGAATTTAGAAAGGTGAACGTGAAAACTAACATGGGTGCTATTCCAATATGCAGTCTACCTGATTTTTACAGTCAAATTTCTTTCCAGAATGCGGTCTACCGGACTGAAAGAGTTTAATAGGCGGTCTACCTCGAACAGCATCAGTAAATTAGGATGTAATGCTGTCAAGTGTCAACTTCCAGCAAATGAAATCGAGGTGCGACTGAAGAAGCTGGTTTGGCATCCCTCGCATTTTCTTCAGGATGCGAACTTTCGTATCCAGCCAAGACCGTTCAATCACTTGCGTGTGAGCTCACGAGGCCGGATCCACGAAATTCTCTCGGTGACTCACCGTGTTATGCTCGTAACCGAGGGACCTCAAGCGCCATTCATCCGAATGGACGACGGATTGAGGAGCACATTCACGCTGAATAATGGGAAATCACAGTGCTCCGGTCTCGTCTTTCAACCTAAAAATAGAGACAGTCAGATCCCCGTTCGAGCACGAAGACCCATGGGCCATCTATTCGTCCACCACGGTTCCTCTGATTCGCTATTTCTGCCTCACTGTCCTCAGATCAGCTGGATGATCACCTTATACCATCCGACCTCGATGGTACGTACTTCCGCCTTCTCGTGAAACGCGCTTCATCTATTTGGATGGGATCAAGATGTGTCTCAACCATCGGAGGACGAGCGCGCACTTTGACAGAACACACTTCACGTATGTGTTGGGTAGACCGCATATTGGAATAGCACCCTAAGATGAAACAGAGTTGATGTGATTCGACCTCATGTCAGTCTGATACCGACGTAAGGGTGCTCTTAAATTTGAACAATGTATCGATACAATGACGACAAAAACTTGAAACAGAAGTCGATCTTCAGGGGATTCCTACTCGGGGATTCCTACTCGACTTGACAGATTGTCGACAAAGTCTATTGGGACTTTTCCGGGAAAATTCTGGTTGATAAATTCGAAAGAATTATCTCCAATTAGGAAAGGATATATATACCGGATCCGGTTTTTCTGACGAGGAAGAAAGAACTGCTGGACTCACGTCATAGTTACGGAGGCACGTAACACCTCCTTCCTCAATTTCATGGCTCGCACATTCGAGGACACCGTCACCTTCAGATGAGGTATTTATTGCAATACACATCAGGATTATGGAAAATCTTGACTTACCTAAAACAAAAACATAATTCAACCGTAATTAGTCGTATATCCATAATAAATCATTCCGATTTGACCAAATAAAATTGAAAGAGTTCTTAAAATTACAAATGATCATAGTGACTTTTGTATCGTTTTGTAGAACTATCGCACAGAATGAATACTCATCACAAAAACGAAGGGCGTATGGTAGTCAAGTCAACCAAGCTCGCCTAAAACACAATCGTTTCTCATAACTATTTTATCGCTATTCTAAAATCAGAATTTGATGGCAAGGTTCTTCTTTTGGGCAGTCAAGGTTCGAACTGGGATTCAGAAATTTCAAAAAATGCCATAAAAGCTGACCTTCCCACCAAACCAGTTCGCAAAACTCTTAATTTTTCATTCACTTTCAGAATCCTCTCTTCAAAGCTATAGAAACAAGCTACAGACGAGACCGAAATTTCGCAAAACGTCCACACAAAAAGTCCGCGTCCTTTCGAACGCAGCGCGTGCTTCTTTTGATTAGTTTTCTCCAACGAATACACATAATCGGCCCACTACTTTCATTACTTTCCATTTGTTCTGTAGTTCGTTTACCTAATTTATATTCCGAAAGCAAAATGCTTCGATTTTGACTCGAGATTCATAATTCAAAAACCGCGTATACTATACGCCATACACAAAAGGCCTTCGCTACTTGTTGCCTTAATGGCGAATCTAAATTCACGCGACAGCTGATGCTTTTAAATCGATGGCCGTCATCCAGACTTTCCACGCGTCTCATTTTCTTCCCGGTGGGCAAAAAGAAAGTGCGAGGCGAAAGAAAATCCAATAGGCCGATAAATTCGTGATTTATAATAACAGAATAGAAACCACATTTACTTTGACTTCTGAAAAATTGTTTCCACTTTTTCGACCTCGCCGTATTGCGTATAGAGGAGGCGCTTCGATGAAAAAAAAAATAACAAATTTAACCGATTTGTTTTATTTTACTTTTTTTATGTTTCGTTATTTCTTTTTTCTCTCCTTATTCTTATTCGTGCACGGTCGCGTATCAATTTACAATAAAATGGAAACTTTTCCCACGGAAACAGGCTTATCTTTATTTCTTTTAATACATCAGTATAGTAGTAACGTGTTTGCTGCCTCGATGCTACGAATGACTCCGCTGATGAAGAAAGTTAGGAAAATACGAAAAACGATAGAACAAATTCGCTCTTATTTTCTCTCACTTCCACTCTCTCTCGTTCTCTTTCGTTCTAATTGGTTTGCAAAAGAAGAAAATTTCCAGAGACGAGTATGACCTTAGGGAGTTGTAATCGATACTCATCGAAAAAGAAGAAAACGGTAATTCACGTAATACATTGACTATATTCGTTCGTCATTCTTCTTCCTTCCTCTTTTTTTCTTCATTTATTTATTGCACGATCGTGTAGTTTGACATTCTTTTTACGACCGTAGCTTTTTTTTATCTCTTTGCACCTTTTGGAGAAGCGAACATTTACCGATGCCCGAAAACGCCATCCGAGCGTGAACGAGTCCAATAGATTCTCTATACACAGAATGCAAAACCAACGTTGCAAGAAAAACTGCTGTCGGTGTTAGACCAACAGTTTTAAAACAGCTTCGAAAACAAAATCCTAAGACCAATCAAAACCAAAAGAATTGGAAAAGTTAAAGCGGTCGCGCTGAGGTAGATTCTTTTGTAAGTTTTCTTTTTTCTTTTCTCTCCGGTATAACAGGAGCATCCGGAGTGAACAATTGATTTGTGAATAAATTAGCTTCTTCGGTAATTAAAAATTCGACGAAGTTTCTGTACTACACTCAACTTTTTGACGCTGAGAATGATAATTAGCCTCGGATGTACAGCGTAATCAAAACAAAACTATTGATTGTAGGAGAGAGCTTTTTATGAAATTACGGTAGACGAGCGAAAACCACATGATGAAGAGATATCGAGCGCCATCAACACAGTCGAATTCCAACATTTCCTACCCCAGTTAAACACCGGGGAGGATCGTGTTTGAGAAAATTTGCCAATTGATGATCACGGTTTTCCAGCTTGGTCAGATTTTTACAAAATTCAAACTAGGTGGCTGGAAGTAGTGAATTTTCAAGCCAACTTGAATGCTTGTTTCAGCTTTTTGCTAGAACGGCAATATTCCTCGTGATGTATGAACAAGCCGCTAGTACCAGGCTGGAAGAAGGTTTCTCTTCAATTTTGATGATGTCACAATTCAATCAAAATATTGTGAAATGCTGAAGTTCCTTCACGACACACTTTCAGTGACTTTCATATACGATCATCAAACGTTGACTTGTTTGTCAACTAGAATCTTGATCATCTGGCTAACGGTACGCAACCGGTTGATCGCCGAGGCATTTTCAGTCGGTAGCCCCGTGGGGAAAGAGCTCCAACATATGAATGTAACTCGGGCACTCGCATGGAGGATATATATTGAATTGGGTCAAAAGTGATTCATGTTTAGGGCTTCAAATGCTCGCTTTGGGGACGGAGGATGAGGCTCTACCATTTATATGCCGTTTCAGGATTCACATGGAGGATACGTATCGAGCTCGATCGAAATTAGTTCATATTTAGGGCTTCGAGTGCTCGCTCCATTATTTGGGGAGGAAGGAGGAGGCTCTACCATGATGAGTAGATAGATAGGATATGATTATTTTTGTATTACGACAAGCAGGTGAGTATTGGAAGGAAATCATTTGATTCATTTTGAAGTTCTGTTCCATATTTTTTTTGTTTATGTCGTTGTTGAATAGCCTCTAGCTGATGATTAAGTGACTGTTATTATTAAAAGAGCCCACCTATCCAAAAAAAAAAATTGATTTTCGGCTTATGATCGACTTTGGTCAATTTGAGGACGCTGGTATGCCTAAAACCTTCGAAAAAAAATTGTTATCAAAAGGGCCCACCTATCCCAAAAAAAGAAAATTGATTTTCGGTTTATGATCGACTTTGGTCAATTTGAGGTCGCTGGTATGCATAAAACCTTGGAAAAATTACAACTTCATATGAATTTCGTTTGGGTATCTACAGTACTAATCTACCTAGAGGATATATAATATTGAGTTTGAAAAGGAGGCTCTACGATATGAACGTCGTTTGGAGATCCACATAGAGGATGTACACAATCGAGCTCGGTCGAAATTGGTTCATATTTAGGGCTTCGAATGCTCGCTCCATTATTTGGGGAGAAGGAAGGAGGCTCTACCATACAAATGTCGTTTGGGCATCTACATAGAGAACTTATATTGAGTTTGGTCAAAAGTCAGTGGCGGATCCAAGAGAAGGGGAGCAGGGAGGCCCATTTTGTTTTTCTAGATCCGCCACTGTCAAAAGTCGTTCATATTTAGGGCTTCCAGAGCTCACTCCTCTATTTCAGGAAGGGGGAAGGGAGGCTTTACTGTATGAATGTCAGTGGCGGATCCAAGAGAAGGGGGCAGGGGGGCCCATTTTGTTTCCCTAGATACGCCACTGTCAAAAGTCGTTCATATTTAGGGCTCCCAGGGCTCGCTCCTCTATTTAAGGAAGGGGGAAGGGAGGCTTTACTGTATGAATGTCGTTTGGGCATCCACATAGAGGATAATGTACACAGTCGAGCTCGGTCAAAATTGGTTCATATTTACGGCTTCCAATGCTCGCTTCTCTATTTGGGGAGGGGAGGAGGCTCTAGCATATGAATGTCGTTTGGGCATCGATATAGAGGACATATTATCGAGTTTGGTAAAAATTGGCTCATATTTAGGGCTTCAAATATGCCCACTCCATTATTTGGGGAGGAGGGAGGAGGCTCTACCATATGAATGTTGTTTAGGTATGCGCATTGAGGATTGATTTTGATCAAAATTGGTTCACATTTAAACGCAATAATAAAGAGTCAAAGACTCGAGACTACACAGCATACGGCTCACTAGCTCAACCGTGACGTCAGCGTTTCAACTGAGATGAAAGAAAGACAGAAGAAATAAAGACCACGATGACAATAACGCGCAAATGAGCGAGATCACTACTTCGAACAATGACAAACACGCCAAGACACACGAGAGTCGAGAAATACCCACAACATATTGCGCTGTGGACTACCATGCCGTGACGTGAGCGTCTCGACCTACCCGAAGAAAGAAAGAAGAAGATGCTCAGCCTCACCGACCATAAAAATAACTTTTCAGAAGGTTAAAATGAAATTAATATGGCCACTTCGATATGACCACCATGAAATGATCACTGCTAGATCCTTCAATATCTTCACAGATATTTCGATCAAAAGCTTCTCCCTACTTACTGCCTCCAGATCGACAACTAACTAACTCGAAAACTTAATACACATACGAATATAGTTCAGTTCTTCAAGAGTCTCGAACGGTACAAGTGATAAAATCTGAGCCTGGTTTGATTCGAAACTGAGTTCCAGGCATCATTTCCTGATGGCCGTATAATGACCTATCCAAACTGCCAGACGACAAACCTAGGAGGGCCGAGGTAAGCAAGAACTTTATTGTCGATCCTACCATATGGAGCCAACTCCGTGCAGATATTCTGCAGGAAGAGAGAACAAAGAGTGGCGCTGAGGTGTAGACGGAGGCTGACCAACACGTTCATCCACAATCAAGCTCTTAGTTGAGGAGAGGGTGCGGTGATGTTCAGAGCAAAGAACAGGATACCGACTGATCAAGAGGCTTTATTGGTCCACCAGGAGGCCGGACGATCCTTGCTTCGAGAAATGAAAAGCAAGAATTGCTCAGAGTGAGCTTCATAAATGGACGATCCGAGTGTTAGTACGCGACTCTGATGAGAAGATAAACCGGAACCCTCGTTAGCTAAGTTTTCTCCTGACGAGGATGTTAGGCCATGATTGCTTCAACAAGTACCTGGAAAGTAAAGTAAAGTTGAGCAGCCAACGTGTTCGCATTGCAGTTAAGGGGAGGATGACGGACCAGAGCACACCGTATTCCGGTATAAGGGGGGGGGGGGTGACTAAGCGATGGAAGCTTGGTCGGTCTTTTTAAAAGATTGGGATCGATGAAACATTTGCCCCGAGCAGCCTCGTAGTCGCTATGCTAAGCTCTAAAGAAATATAGAACCACGGGACTGCATTTGCAACCACAAGCACGAAGAAGAAGATGGACATGGTATGAAATAGGCAGAGTCACGCTTCTGCACCATACAAACGATACTCTGCAGGAAAAATACCTACATGAAAAAGAAGAAGAGAGACTCCGACAGAGGCTTAGATCCAAGTTGTGTCTTGTCGCGCGCGTATACCTAGGAGAATTGCAGCTTTGCGGTTGAAGGGGTTTCGCTGAGGAGATTCTTCCAAAGGGTCGATACCAGTGTTGGTGGAAACAAGACTAATGCAAACATAACACGCATCGGGTTGCTACACATACGACAGAAGCGACTATCTGAATTAGTGTTGTGGGGAGTAATTATCGCTGAGTTCTTCCCTCGTGGTAATGACTAGAACATGATTAATGGTCGAATAGTAGTCTGTCGAGTAGTTACAAAAGTAGTTACTTTAGTTTCCAGAATCGGTGCACAGTTGAGAAAGAATCCAATCTGGCTGAGCGTAAAGTACGCGATGGTTCATTTGGGAGGTCAAGGCTGATCAGGTGGAACGCGTAAGTGCACCTTTGGGTCAAGTTTGAGAGGAGGATGAGTCTTGTCCACGACGTGGCGCAGATCCCAAATTGATTTTTCGATTCACCTCTAATGGATCAACTTGTGCAAGCGAGTGAGGTGGTACTACCCAGATGGTAGGTTTCCAGCTGACAGGTGGAACGCCGATCGAGCTGAAACTGAAAACTGAAGACACAGATCAGGAGCTGAGGCTGGCCAACCTTGGTCAAAATAAGCGCGTATAGGTTGGTGACTGGCTTTGACTATGTATTACGTGAACTGGGCTAGCGTGTAAAATACGACCAAAACAAGCGAACGCAGATGAGACAACAGATTTTTGGTATAGCCAGTAGAACAATGGTCGTCATTGCCATGGACGTGGTAGGCCTATTGGCCTGTCTTTGGTGTTGATGCATTGGATGATGAATCTGTTCTGTCTATCAGTTTCTTTTCAGGTCTCCCTCTCGATCGTTTTCCAATGCGGAGTGTATTGGAGCACGCATTTAGGTGACCGTTCTCATCCATCTCGTCTATATGCATTCTTCAGGTTCTTTGATAGTTCCTGATCTTTGTTAGAATTGGTGTGACTCGAAGTTCGTTTTGGATATCGACATTCTTCACGCATTCAGATTACATACGTCGTTCCTCTCCCTCTCCGCGGATGTAGTATTCACTAACTATACTGAAGATACCGACGCTCGTAACACTAGATGTTGGGCCGTTGACATGATGGTATATAGTCGAAGGTGAGAGGCCGCTATCCTATAGTCCGTCGAGGGGACTTGTCCTTCATTTGGTGACGAATAGTTCAGAAGGTCCACGGTGGTGAGTTTTCCCGCGGAAGGGACTGATGGCAGCAATTGGGCACTGAGAATACCTTCTCAACTTGTGACATAGAGAAGGGACTCAGCTCTGGATGATGAGCCGACAGCGTTCAAAAGTCGGTTTCACCCACCAAGGTCAACGCGGTTGAGGCATTTTGACAGGTGATTACTACTGTAGTTGGCTCTTATGAGGTCCTAGGACGGCTCTCACAATGAATGAGATACATGAGTGTAAGCGTGTCGATTGAGTGAAACTTAACTTTCTATCGATTTTCTTTCTCGAGGCAACTCGTGGCAATTGTCTGACATAAAGAAAATTCTTCCATTGAGGCGAAGACTCGAATTTTTCCTTTCCTACAATTTGTAATTACTCAATAAACGGATTTCTGTTTTACTAAAATACGAGTAATATCAAGCTAAACTTTTTCTCTTATTTTTTCTCTCATTTATTTTTTCTAGATGAGGCAAGATTACGTAGATTGAAAGCACCACCGACCACGGAATACTTCTTTCCATAAATAATTCAATTTTAATTCATATTTCTTTACTGATGAAGAAAAAATAATGACGAGCGTTTGTGGAAGAAGAAAAACGTATACTAAAGTAAACATCAAATCGTAATGAATAAAAGATGTAATAGGATTAAAAGCTCGTCAAATTAGTAAATTTATTTAACTGACTGTATTTTTCGTTATTGTATTTTTTATTAACGTCCGGAGCAAATAGCCCACGTACCATTTTATCAATGTAAATTACAAATAAATAAATAAATTTACGTGAATTTTCTTGAGCTCGTGATTTTCTGAGGCGACCACAGCGTATACGAGATAAAAGACGTCCGAGGGAAAAAACCGATATTGGGTTAAAGGATTGGCACCGTAATCTATTGAGTCACTTTTATTGGAGAACACGCGAATTACACGTTTTTATCCCGGGTCATGCGGTTTTATTGTCGGCCATACATTTGTGTATATACCCGATGGTATTAGCGGAAAACATGACTACGTGCTGGGGTATGGTTGTGTAATTAAAACATGCCTTAATCCTGTCCTTTTTCAGTTTGTTAGCAGATACTACTGTCGACGTTAACGCATTACACTCGCGGTTCTCGCGTCGGCTGCTGGCAAAAATTCAACCCTTTTTTGGCAACAAAGAAAACATTGTTTGCTTTTTCTCTGCCCTTTGTCGCACGTGCGGAACCTATCTTTATCGCGCGAAGGCGTTTGGACACCGAATTAATCCGATACACGTCTCTCTCGGTCTTCTTTAATAGGTATTTCGGCGAAATAATGAATATAGTTTTTGTCGTCATACTTCTGAGATTTTACTTTCATAAACGGGAAAGTCCTTGTATGCGATGCTCGTATAATTCTAAATTTACGAGTTTGGAAAATTATCTTTAGCATCAATTTTCAACGTCGTCGAATGTCTCAAATGAATAACTCGTGAACGTTACTATCGTAAAGTGTCATATTTTTCGGTCAATAAAATGAGCGAAAATTTTCCCAGTCTTCGCCGTTCAATTCTTACAAATTGTTGACTTAGAGCATCATTTTCCTTCAAATCATCTATTGAGCTATCAAGGTTACTAAAACTTTTAAACGAAATCTTGGCTTTGACCCTTACGATGCCAAGGACAGTTCTTCTCTACTGAGTTTTTATCAGCACAAAATCGATAAAAATGGATAATCTCACATGCTAACTTGATATCATACAATTATCTAGAAAATAGTGTATCACTTCCTTCTCCTCTCTTGTTACAATTCAGTGCTTCGTTGACGAGTAAAAGTGATGAAGATTCAAGAAACTATCTTCTTATTCTCGGGTACTTTGTATACTCGCACACCTCTTTCAAACATTCTCCGTTTACTTACACTTTCATGCTTACACCAATCAATCGCGCTCGCGGAAGAATTTCCAATCAATGATACCAAAAGATGCACAACAAATACAGAAGGCTCGCAATGTTCGTCTCAAATCAATGATCGTTACTGTTTTCCCAACATGACTGTATATAATTATACCAATAAAGCGGAGCTGAAGAAGCGTCTAACACCATTACAATACCACGTCACTCAAGAGAAAGGAACAGAACAACCGTTTACGGGATGCTACGTGAGAACTTATGAAAAGGGAATCTATAGTTGTGTAGTTTGCGACCTGCCTCTGTTTTCGTCGGACTCAAAGTTTGATTCTCAGTGTGGTTGGCCAGCATTCAGTGATGTGATCGATCGGGACAAAGTAAAACTCACGAGAGATACCAGCCACGGTATGGATCGAACAGAAGTAACATGTTTTAGATGCGGCACACATTTGGGTCACGTATTCAGAGACGGTCCACCACCAAGGTATGAACGTTACTGCATAAATAGCGCGTCATTGAAATTTCACCCATCATAATCGCGAGAAACATCAATAAACCGAGTCAGCCACCTTCAAAGACAGGAGGATACCTGCTGAATCTCTTGTCTAGAACAGCTATACACTCATGAGGTACTGAAAAGATGGTGCGAGAGAACACTCAAGGATTGCTGATAGTGTCGTTGGCAGGCTGGAAAGAATACTTTTACGGTCAACTAACGTTTGTCATCAGATAAGTAATCGCATATATAACGTGATTACATGGAATTCAATTAAGAGAATACATATCACTCATCTGGAAAAGTTTCTAACCAGCGGCCCTTTCTCCAACGCACTTTCATTAATCTCTTCTTTCGCGAAATTTGTGTTCATACATAGCTTATCACGTCACTTTTCAAACACGTATAAGATCTCGACTACAATTTCCTACCGCTGATAACCTAAATCAAAGTAGCCTGAAGTACTCAGTTCCGCATTATGGTACAATCTTCTCAGTGTGCGCCTGCAGGGAGGTATTCCAGCAACAACAAAAACGTTCGAACCGCAAAACACCACTAATGATAACGAAACGCTATGAATGTACTCTGAGCGCTGATGCTTTGAAGCAGCGGAGGAAATTTAGTCGAATTACGAATTGGAAAAGGCGGAAAAGGTAGATTGCGACGACTAAATAATATTCTCGTTGAAAAGGAAGCGAACGATGTCGACGTTGAAAGGATTGCCGTTGTCGGGGGATCATAGCGTTGTTACCTTTCATCGTGTTCATAGACGCGTAACGCCGCGATTACGACTCGCGTTCGTCCTCTTCATTTTCGTTTCAACGCCTACCTCACGAAGAGCTAGCCGTAGTATACGATCGGAATACCATCATCATCAAAGGCAATAGAGTAAAAGTAAGATGCAAAAGGAAATGTATTTCCAACGATATAGATAGTTGTCAAGAATATCTTAAATGTTCGTGACGGACCATGAGCGAAAAGATGTCCTCGAAAACAATCGAGTCATTAAAATTTATAACCTGACCCACTCCCTATAATGAACGTTTTCAAGACGTATATAGAGGTTAGAATGATGAGCTATTCGCAAAATATAAGTCAAATCCCTGGTGACGGCGTGAATAAAAGGATGTCTGGAAGGACGATATAATAATTTGTAATTTGAAGTGACAACAATAGCTCACGTATCTTCATTCAATTATGATGTTCGCTGTTGGTGTCGATGTCAGGAAATTAAATTTCTAACGTGACGCTGACGCGATGTATGCGAACGAGATATGGGCGTGAGGGGATCAACGTAGATCTTCTCCGTGATCTGCGGTGTATGATAGAAATTTCAAACTTGATTCGCAGATCATATTTTCATGAATTAATTACGAATGAAGGTTTCACTTGTATCTTTCATAATATATCCAACCACATTTCCATTTCTTTTGATATTGACAGATTCGCAACATGTTTTTTCGTAATACAATTATTTAGAGGGTTGTAAGCATGTAAATTTCGACAAACTTATAATACTCTAAATACTATAATTACAATAGCTTGCAACATTTAGGACTATAATATTTCTTTCATGTTTCTTCATTCACGTGACTCTATAGCTGTACAAGGGAAACACTGTCATTTTGATCACTCAAAGAATCTGAATAATGATTCAAAAAAAAGATTCTAAAAAAAAGTCGATTTTAAAGTTTGAAATGCGAGGAAAATTACACAATTTTGGTCAAATATTCTAGAAAAGTTTCATTTCCAGCGTTACATATTTTTTGTGAAACATTAGCCGGAGACAATTTTTCAGTGATGTCATCACTTCTAACTTTAAAGATGTCATCCACCTGTCATTAACCTAGTATGACGTTATCAACCCCAAACTTGGTGACATCATCAAACCGTGACGTCATCACCCTGGGAGATTACTAACACCAACTAAAGCCACCAATATTTGAAAGGCATAGAAGTGAAAAGGCTACGTTTGGCCCACACATTTACATGAAAAATACCTCTCTCATGAGAAAATTGAGTTGACCCTTATTCAAGAACAATTTCCAAGGGCTGCAACTTTTATCCTCTTCAATTTACCATAAAAATTGGATATTTCTCAAGGTACATCCGCTAAAATAGTTTCTCCTTTGAGAGCCCATGGTAAAAGTTGGCTCACGGTTGTGCAGTTGCCAATTCTATGTACATGGTTTGTAAAAATAGGTGGTTTCACCCCAACCCTAGAAGTATGCAAATTTGTGACGTCGTCAAGCCATGACGATATCACTAGCTGCAGTAGAAACTTTACCAGGTGCCCTATCAGAAAATAAGACTGAGTCGCTGTGCGCCTCAGTATACAGGTTTTTTTTTTTTTTTTTTGCTCCTTGACTCTACGAAAATGAATGACTTCCGAGATCTACAAATTGCTACGCAAGAATAAAATAAGAGAATGTATGTATAATTTGAGTGACGTCACAACACATTTTTTTAGTAAAAACTTTTTTCAGCAGGGAACCCGCTATCCCCTCTGTTAGGGGGATTACATCCTTAGAAAACATCCACGTTGGGGAATTTCTACGAACTGCGTGACGTGACATGACATGGCGTGATGTGATATAACATGACATGACGTGACGTGACTTGAGAGGACATAAGTAAAGGAGTCTCCTTGTATTTACAAGACATTGCACTGGAAGAGAGGAAAATTACAGTCACCTGATGATGCGTCGCTGGGACATTGCCAAACTATTCGAGTAGTGGTTTTTTCAATTTTACGAGACATTGTAATAGTAGAGGAGTTGCCAAATTTGCAAAAGCTCGTAATATTTGAACTCACAGATTTGAAAACGAAAAATTGAAACCCAAAAATTTTAGTTATCGAAACAAATACAATGAGTTACACTTAGTGAGGCCTTTCGACGGTAACCGTCATCATCGGACAAAGTACAAAACTTAACTAAATAACCGACGGTAGCATAAACGAGACGCTGGCAGACGCTGGCGAGAAAAATACGACGGCAGGAAAACTCAGGAATAGAAGATTACACATCGGTGGAGATGTAGTCGGGAGATTGCGAGTAAACTTTTTCGATGATGTCATCTTCAACTATCGCGCGATTTATTATTTGGTAGGCGTGGTGATTTTTCTTCTTGGCAATTTCTATTTTCTCCAATGCTTTCCGGCGGCGGAAGTTGGTCTCCAGATGCAGTATGGCTTCATCTCCACCTACCCATAGATGTGACTTTTCCAGGAGGTGTTTAGCGAAGGCTGATTTAATTGGGTTGCTATTTTCATAGGCCACAACGTGGTCTGTTATCCTCACGCTGAACGACCTCCCGGTCTCGCCGACGTAGGTCGCAGGACAGTCTCTACAACGGAGCAAGTACACACCGCTCTTAGATAAGGGGGGAATTCGATCCTTCCCATTTGGGAACATCCTCCCAATCTTAGAGAGAGGATAGTACAAAGGAACCCTATTAATGGTTCGGAGTACAGCTCCAATCTGAGAAGTAAGATTGGGGAGGTAGGGCATAAGGACGACTTTTTTCTTGGTTGTCCGGGATGAGGGAGGGAAAGTAGTGGTCCGCTGGAGAGCGGCTTTCACCTCCTTCTTACGTATAAGGCCGTCAACATCAATTTTGATCATGTTGGTGTGGGCCAAATACTTGAGGATGGAGACCTCTTTAGCATAGGCTTGAGGTGTGAGGGGGAGCGACACTAAGCGGTGGATGAAAGAGTTGAAAGCTGCCATTTTATGGGGGAAGGGACTGTAGGACGACCCGTTGACAAGAATGTCAGTGGTCGTATTCTTCCTATAGATCCCTATTTCAGGACTACCACTAAGAAGAGAGATAGTGATGTCAAGAAAATTTATCTGAGGGCCTCCGATCTCGATCGTAAATTGGATGGAAGGGTAGAGATCATTCATGAAAGTGAGGAGGTCCTGTAGATTTTGGGTGGGTCCAGTCCAGACACACAGTATGTCATCGACGTACCGGCGCCAGAGGAAGATGTGGTTGAGGAGAGGGAGCCCAGATTGGAAAATATCATCTTCCAATACGAAAAAAAGGCGATACTTCTAAAAAGAAAGGAAGTAACTAAATACAAAAAACCGCAGAAAATACTAAAACCTTCGAAGATCTATCGACTAAACAGCCATCATCAGCGAAAGACAAGAATGCACTGACTTGAAAGACCGAAACCAACCTCGAGAAAAACGAAAAACTGAAGAAGAGAACTACTCATCAGATTGTGAATCATAAACAAGCTCGATCAAATCGTCGTCCGGTATGTACCTGTTCAACAAAACGAGACCACGAGTGTTCTTATGACGAATGATTTCGATATGCTCCAAAGCAGTACGCTTGAAATCGGACCTTTCTTTGTGGAGAAGCACCTCGGATCCCTTTCGGAAGCTATGACCGTAAGCAAGAAGGTGGTCAGCGAAAGCTGACTTCCCCACTTTACCTTCCGTGAAGTTCACTGTGGAAGTGGGAGGCGCCTCCATCAACTTTTTGGATCTTACTGTCTCCAACAAAGACGGGGTCCACGAACTTGGAGTGTTTAGAAAAGATACGTCGACCGATGTTTTAGTCCACGGGTCGTCATTCTGCTCTGTCGCTCATAAACATGCTGCTTTTAATAGTTTAGTTCATAGACTTACTGAATTTCCTTTGAGCCAGATTGCTTTTCAGAAGGAGTTACTCACTTTAAAACATTTAGCTAGAGTTAATGAGATTCACTTGGATATTGACGCTTTGGTGCGTAGGAAAATTACTAGGAAATGCCTCGACACTACTACCACTCTCCCACGTACTATCAGCCGTGAGAATTTTCGCTGGATTAGGCTCCCATTTTTGGGGAAGTTCTCTCTTCAATTAGGCCGGGCCCTTCGCCCTTTCGGCTTTCGACCTGCGTTTTATAACCCCGTCACTATTAAAGGGTTATTTGTTAGGTTGAAAGATCGAATTCCTGAAGATGAGAAGAGTGGAGTTTATAAGTTAGAATGTAATGATTGTATGAGTGTTTATATCGGAGAGACTAGTCGCCAGCTTAAGATTAGGGTTGAGGAGCATGAGAAAGCCTGGGAAGATAGTAAAGTGGGGAAGTCAGCTTTCGCTGACCACCTTCTTGCTTACGGTCATAGCTTCCGAAAGGGATCCGAGGTGCTTCTCCACAAAGAAAGGTCCGATTTCAAGCGTACTGCTTTGGAGCATATCGAAATCATTCGTCATAAGAACACTCGTGGTCTCGTTTTGTTGAACAGGTACATACCGGACGACGATTTGATCGAGCTTGTTTATGATTCACAATCTGATGAGTAGTTCTCTTCTTCAGTTTTTCGTTTTTCTCGAGGTTGGTTTCGGTCTTTCAAGTCAGTGCATTCTTGTCTTTCGCTGATGATGGCTGTTTAGTCGATAGATCTTCGAAGGTTTTAGTATTTTCTGCGGTTTTTTGTATTTAGTTACTTCCTTTCTTTTTAGAAGTATCGCCTTTTTTTCGTATTATGGATAGCCGTAACTTGCAATCTCGCATCAATTCGATCATCTTCCAACCTAGACATGAAGACTTCGGAGATAAGAGACCCCAATGGTGATCCAATAGGGATACCTATGTCAGGAGGAAGTTTGAAAATGGAGTTGTTAAACTGACATATGTTGGGGCTGAGGCAGCACTGAAGGAGGGTTTTAAATTCCGAGATCATGGAAAGTGGGACTGCTGCCTCGAGAAGTAACTCCTCAATGCGCTCACGGGTAGGTTCGAGAGGGACGTGTGGAAACAAACCAACAACATCAAAGGAAACAAGAGTGCTTCCCGGAGGGGGTGGGTTTCTTATGAGTAACTCAGAAAGTTCAATCGAGTTTTTTACTGAAAGACGGGGTTGGCGGTTATTTAGTTAAGTTTTGTACTTTGTCCGATGATGACGGTTACCGTCGAAAGACCTCACTAAGTGTAACTCATTGTATTTGTTTCGATAACTAAAATTTTTGGGTTTCAATTTTTCGTTTTCAAATCTGTGAGTTCAAATATTACGAGCTTTTGCAAATTTGGCAACTCCTCTACTATTGCCAAACTAGTCGTGTCTTGTAAATAAATAAAGATGAAATTTGTTACGTGAATGTAATTTTCCTCTCTTCCATGACATAACATGACTTGACATGCGGTGACATGACGTGTGACGCCTTATGCCATCATAAACCACCTTGACCTACTTTAGGGACTTGAAAGAATTTCAACTTACAGCCTTCATTATATCAGGTCAAGTATACAGTATACTGAGAGGAGCCCTGCCAACTCATTTGCTGAGGGGGTATTTACGCACCAATGTGATCACAAGCGCGTTCAACTTATTACATCATCATTTTCAAGACTCGGAAACTAGGCTATAACTATATAACAGTATTGATACAACTGTCCAAGGCTGGACTTGCCAACTTTTCTCTTGCTTTTGTTTTTCTACTCTATTTTCCATGGACTCACTTCTGTTTAATTCAACCAATGATTTTCTATTTCTTCTGATCAAATCCCAATTTATCCATTTTGTTAGGGGGATTATATCCTCAGAAAACGTCCGCGTTCGGGAGTTTCTGTAAACTGCGTGACGTGACGTGCCATGACGTACCGTGCCGTGCCGTGACGTGACGGGTGACGCTTTATGACATCATCAATGACCTTGACCTACTTTAAGGACTTGATCAGACGTAGTATACAGTGTACAGAGAAGAGCACCGCCCACTCATTTGCTGAGGGGGCATTTTTGCGCCAACGCAATTGCAAGGGCATTCAACTTATCACATCATCATTTTCAAGACTTGTAAACTAGGCTATATATGGTAGGAGGAGGACCAGGGAGGTTGCGGGTTTCCTGCTGCCATTCCAAACCTCCGATGGCCTTCAAATTATTCATTTTTTTTTTTTTGCGGTTGCATATGGGCTCTTGCAGGGGTGTTGTGAAGCCATTTTGATGAAGACAATTCTTTGTATTGGTCATTTTGGGGGGCATTAGCATATTTTTTTTTTAGTTATAAGAAATCAGAATTTAAGGGGGGGGATCTTCACTGAACCAAGGGGATCACAAAACCCTTGTCTCGCCTTGCCAAAGGAGGCAAAAAGCCCAAAAACCTATCCACACTTCGACTATGAATAATAATATTACTATGTATTATGGATTGGTAGCACAGAGCAGTTTTAGGTTTTTGTAAACTAGATAAAAGAGGCTGGAGAAGGCCTACTTTGACTACATTGTGGTTGCAAATACCTGTAACGCGTTGCAAATATCACACAAAGAAGAATGCTTGATAACTGGCGGGGAAGAAATAGTAATCTTTTGATAGTATCAGGTTGTAACCAGGCAGTACGTCTAATTGCCTAAACGTGGCCCCTTTACGTCATACCGTTTTCTGATGTCGCACTGCTAGTCTATATCAAATATAGGAAGTATAATACAATGTTTGCAAAAGGATATAATTTCTATGTCAAAACCAGCGTAAAATTTTTGACCAAGACGTTTGGCCTCTTTCTGCAAACAAAATGGCGGATCATTATACTCTCCCCTACAGCATTCCATCCATATGATGTACAGTCAAAGTACTGTAATCAAAAACGAAACGTGCTGAAATTTTCATCTTTTATGGACCGGTTGTTTGTGAGAAGCGCCAGCAGTTGAATTCACTTTATTCAAATTTAGAGGCGCTAGCATCGAACCTAAAACAAAAGTCTCGATACAGACAGCGTGGAAGCCCCATTCCCTCGAGTTTGACACGTTAGTTTCTTCGATTCTATGGTACTCTCATACGTAAACGGAGAGAGTAACAAACGGGGGAAGGAGGGAGATTCGACCTTTGCGGACCACCTCATCTCCAGTGGTCATGGTCTCAAGGAAGGGTCAGCTACCCTCCACAAGGAGTGATCGTACTTTAAACGTATTGCGCTGGAAAATATGGAAATAGTGCGTCATTTGAAAAGATATTTTCACGAGCTTGTTTCACCTCGCGAAGGCTCGCTGGATCAATCATGATCTCGTCGGTATTCTGTTTTACGAGTCACATCTGGGTCAGTGACGTTCTAACTTTGCCCAATGATGGTTAGTTTGTTAACCGTGCGATCTTACATCTTCTCCTCTATCTGCGGTCACCGAAATTGTCCCTTTTGCTTACTCTTTGAATATTCTGTAAATCTGATATGGCAACTCAATTTTTGATGTTTTTTTAGAATATTCCAAAAACGAGCCAAAAACGAAGAGAGGAAAATTTGTGGAAACGTAAAATATTCTTTCGGAAGGTATTTTTTTCATCAAAATTCAAACAATTTCCTTTATCCCCGTTAGCATTGCACCCTGGTTTCTTTGAACCATCGAAAGACTGAATGTTGGACGAAAATGTGAGGTTCAAAATAGGTTACTTTCTTTTTTTTTCCCCTCATAACTAGTAAAATTCTGCCAAAAAATTTCTAAATCATGAAGAATTATTGTCAATCATCGATGTGGAGTGAAAATTTTTATTGAGTATAAAAGGTATCCAAAGAGACCTAGCTTTGCCTTTGAGACGCATTATCTCTTGAAACCGCTCACAACACCGTGTACGTAGGCATGGTTGATACTCTGTATTACGAAGTTGCACAACCATATGTAAGGATATCTTTTTTCCACTCTTTCCAGCTTTTACGGGGAAACTGCTTCAGCATCGGTGTAACGTATTTCCTGGAGTGACCCGTTCGCTTTTTCTCGCGTCTCAATTTCAGTAAATTCGCGATAATGAAACGAAAACGGCTCTTCCAAAACAAGGTAGATAAACTCCGTAGCCTTTACTGTCGGGAATAAACAAATATTGCCACGAGAAATTCCATGAAAGAAAAAAAAAAAAAAAAGGAGAGATTGAATTATGAAAAAAAATTACGCAATATTCATTTCTTTCCGCGCCTATAGGACAAAGCGAAAGGTTTCACATAAACGGCGCGTATTTTTTTACCCCCATAACAATGAGTTTTGCAACCAGCACTCGACCTTTCGCCGTCACTCGTCGCGCGCTAATATTCAAGGTACCCCGCTTAGGCAACTTTATCAACAATATAATCCGAGGCAAATGTTGGCAATTTCGCGTTCACCCGCGGCACACCTCCCGCACCACTAGAATGAGTATCGTATCGCCAAGGAAAATATAGGTCTATCTCGGGAGGTAAGCTGGTTGAAGTTGATATAGTTATTCTAATTTATTTATGCTACCTTATAGTTCTCGTAGCGCATTCGATTGCGACCAAGAATCACTAGAAAGGAGTCTCTTATCGACCCTTCGAGCTCGTGACGGTCTATAGTACATTCGCAGTATCGTGTAGTAAAGCGACTATTCGAGTCAGCTGTTTCAATGCCGAGGAGTTGGCCGGTTGTAATTCGGTAACCGTTATTATTTAGATGCAAATGAAAATAGCGTCTTTGTCGTTCATTATAAGCCGTACTGACTGCTTGCTTGGAGAAGGACAAAATTATGCGGATTAGTGTTCTTCGGTAATCTGATTAATAAATTTACGTATATATGTTGTAGTATCGTTGTGTTAGCTTGCTTCGAGAATGGACAAATTAGCGCATTATACTGTACACAATCTCCCTCTAAAGCGCAAAACAAATTTTGAAGAGACGTCGCAAGGACGAGCCAATACCGAGAATGGGAGTTACACGCGTGTATAGAAAATATCATACAATAACTCTTTCGCCGCTATTCATGCGTACTACGATAAATATTTATGACTTTATAGTTTTCCTGTTGTTAGGTTTTTCCACAGCGAAAATCAAAAACCGGGCAATTCACGCTGCATATATCATTACTGTACGTGATAGTTTACGCGATAATTAACAGTGTGGAATTAATTCGTGTCAGATTTTCAATTTCAAAGTTATTCATTCTGAACAGATTATGACCAGTCTTGTCGTCCATAAATAGTGGATGGATTACGTTGTGGGGGATCGAAATTTTATACACGAGCGAGCAGGAGGAGCAAGAGTCAATTCACGGATTAGAAAACGGCCACCATTCTTACGACATGATACGGTCATTAATGAAAATTGTTGCAATATTTTGTTGTAGGCAATATTACGGACGCTCGTTTTTGGATCTTGAAACACTCATGGTTTTGTCGCCATCGGCGATTACACCGGGCCGCTTCCGCATTAGATGCTTTCTAAGTAATTGGCTCGTTAAGGTCGAACAAGGTGTACAAGGCGATAAAATTTCATTAGGAGATGAAATAATGAGACGCGCAGCACAGCGATGTTGAAATTGAGTTCATATTTATGCTGTATCGTTCGAGAACATCAAACTTCCTGGGTTCTCAATCCAGATTGTCGACACCGAAATGGATTTTTTGCACAGGATCTGTCAATTCAAAAACGAAAACGTTTCAGGGCCGTCTTAGCCGTGATGCAGTACTGAAGGACTTTGATTACGGACCTACCTCTTTCTTGATCGATTTGACGTTACTGAAGACTGTGATATTGGCCCATGACGATCGGGAGAAAAGTTTCTCCATTGATTTATCAATAATGATCAGGAAAAAGATATCTCTCATACGGATGACTGAGGTACTTTCCCTTTGATCGAATCAATATTACGGAAAATTGCGTCAACAGCTCATAACGACCAGGAGAAAGGTATCTCTCATATGGGTGACTAAGGTACTGTTTCCTTGAGCGCAAGTAATCCATATTTTACGCAAAATCCGTATTTTTCGAGGACCAAAAATCTGTAGATCTGGCAGCACTAGGTACAAGCCATATCACAAAAAATTAAGAATCATTAATTATCCTTCTTCGCAATGAGTGTTGATGTTCGAATCACAATTCTTCCATAATGGAAGATAATCTTTGCCCGAAAAAACAAATTCTCCATGTCACGATTCTTTTTCGTCAAAAAAGTTCATAACAAACAGTGAAGATAGCAGCATAAGTTTCATTTCTTAGCGATAAATTTTCGTTCACTTTTCCATTTTTCGTGCCTTTTATGACATGCTCTGCTCGTTCACTCCCCCCCCCTCCCCTTCATTGTCTAGTATGAGTCTCGATTGTCAGTCTTGAGGGTCAGTCTTGAGTGTCAATCTTGAGTCTCGAGCTCGAATCTCAAGTTCCAGTCTCCGTCTCGAGTTTCGGTCCCAAGTGTCATTCTCGAGTTTCAAGCTCGAGTCTATGTCTCGATTGCCCGTCTCGAGTCTCAAACGCGAGTGTCAGTCTTCAGTCTCAATCTCGACGGTCGAGTCTCAGTCTTGGGTCTGAAGCTAGAGTTTCAGTCTCAAGTATCGCAGTCCCGAGTCCAAGTCTCAAGTCTAAGTCTTAAGTCTCAGTCTCAAGTCTCAACTTTGAGTCTAACCAGTCTCAAGTCTCAACCTTGGGTCTAAGTCTCGAGTGTCAGTCTTGAGTTTCAGGCTCGAGTCTCAAGCTCAAGTCTCAGTCTCAAGACTTAGTCTCGAGTTTCAAGCTCGAGTCTATGTCTCGAATGTCCGTCTCGAGTCTCGAACGCGAGTGTCAGTGTCTCAATCTCGACGGTAGAGTCTCAGTCTTGGGTTTCAAGCTAGAGTTTAAGTCTCAAGTATCAGTCCCGAGTCCAAGCCTCGAGTGTCAGTCTTCAGTCTCAGGCTCAAGTCTCAAGCTTCAGTCTCAGTCTCAATCTCGACGGTCGAGTCTCATTCTTGGGTCTCAAGCTAGAGTTTCAGTCTCAAGTATCAGTCTCAAGTCCCAAGCTTCAGTCTCAGTCTTGAGTCTCAAGCTCAAGGATCAGTCTCTCGTCTCAGTCCCGAAAGTCAGTCTCGAGTCACAGTTTCAAGTCACAGTTTCAAGTCTCAAGCGCGAGTCTTAGGCTCAAAAGTCAGTCTCGAACCTCAAGCTCGAGTCTCAAACTCAAGTCTTAGGCTTGAGCAGGGCCGTCGCCTGGGGGTGTTGAGTAGGTGTTACCGCTCCAAGCCTCGCGCTACTGTAAGCCTCGCGCCGGCGAGGAGAAAGAAAAATTAGATAAAATTGTCTAAATAGAAAAAAGGCCTCATGTGGAAATTTTGCTTCGGGTCCCAAAAAGTCTGGTGACGGCGCTGTTTAGACTAAGGCTTTAGGGGCCACATTCGCTTGGTCTAGTATAAGTCTACTCAAGAATATTTTAGGCTAATGGCGGACAAGCGGAGCGAGTGAGCTCCCGCCTTGGTCGAGCCTTCCTCCTTAGTCTGCTATGATCAAAATCCGCTAAACCAGCCCGAATGAATTTCTTGAATGATTGAATTTCAAGCGCTCGAAATTGTGAACATTGTTTCGGATTTCGCAGAAGCCATCTTGACGTTCTGAAAACTAGGTATATTTCAAGTCAGTGAAAATGGTCGCATTGCGCGGATAGAGTAATGAATATAATTTACTAGGAAAGTTTAAATTGAAGGTCGATAGAAAATTATTTTTATGGCGAATTATCAAAATTTACTGAAGACTTAAAACTAGAAATCAGAACCTAACCTAACCTCACCAGAAGAGTAGAGGGGTGATATTCGAGAGTAAGGGATGGTACTCGCGTACAAGGTGTGACTAAAGACATGAAACATGTCAAAATGTGGGATCTGATCAGAGGAAGTAGAAAATCATTGATTGAATGAAACAGAAGTGAGTCCATGGAAAATAGAGCAAAAAAACAAAAGCAGGAGAAAAGTCGACAAGTCCAGTCTTGGACAGTTATATCAATCCTGTTTCATCTGAGGCTGAGGACCATGAATTTGCAATTCTCAGAACGGATACTTCAATCGATACAGTCGTCCTCGGATTATCCTTCTGCCCATTTTCTCTCAAGGTCACTGCCTTCAATAGTTATATTCGTCGGTTGACCAGCACCCCGTTTAGTCAGCTCACTTTTCAAAAGAAGCTTGCGACCGTTAAGCACTTGGCCGCAGTGAATGAAGTCAACTCGGACATTGACCGTATGGTCCATGAAGAGCTTACGAGCAAAAGCCTTGACTCTACCTCCTCCCTCCTCCGTGATCTGAGTAGCAATAGTAGAAAATTGCGATGGATCAGGCTTCCGTTCTTGATGGAATTGTTGTCCAACTTGACTCGTGTCCTCCGCCCCTTTGGCTTCAGGCCCGCCTTCTATAACCTCACTACTGTGAGGGGTTTGTTCATAAGGTGAAGACAGTCCTCGAGGGTACGAGCAGGGCTGCCAGATAATATTTGTAAACATCCGTATCCGTCACTCTTTCCAAGACTTGAAAATGGAGCGATCAGGAGAAAGATATCTCTCATATTCGTAACTAAGGTACCTTTCTCTTAATCGATTTGACGTTACTGAAGACTGTGATATTGGCCCATGAAGATCAGTAGAAAAGTTTCTTCATTGATTCATCAGTAATGATCAGGAAAAAGGTATCTCTCGTACAAATGACTGAGGTACTTTTCTCTTGATCGACTCAATATTACGGAAAATTGCGTCAACAGCCCATAGCGACCAGGAGAAAAGTATCTCTCACATGAGTAACTAAGGTACTGTTTCCCTGAGCGCAAGTAATCCGTAATCTACGAAAAATCCATCTTATTTTTCGAAAACCAAAAATCCGTAGATCTGGCAGCACTAGGTACGAGCCATATCAGTGCTAAGAAAGGAAGTGCAGATACGTAAAAATTTACATGTCTGTACCTCTTTTCTTAGCAAGGATTTGTTCGTCTAGCCAAAGGACCCCATCCGCATATGCAACCTTGATGAAGTCAGAAGAATGTAGTCTTAGGCTTAGGGTTGATGATCTCGTAGACTAATAATGTCACAATTTGATGACGTCTCCAAGTTCGGGAGGGAGGACAGAGCCAAGGTGTTTGAAAAGAGGTATGCTCAGTTCAATGTAAACAACAAGGCGCTACATCTAGCTACATCAGCTGATCTCCATTTAAAACAATGTAAAACGGAACCGGGTGACGTCAATTCCGGTTCCGTGTCCCGTGTATTTTTATATGTGCATGCGGGTTGCGTTTTGTTTACAGTCGAACTGAGCACACCTCTTTTCAAACACCTTGGGACAGAGCGGGTCAGGTTCCTTAGAACCTGAAATCCTCGATGCCAGGCATTCTCTTATGAGGTACGTCACTTACTGCCACTGTTATGTCGCTTATGTGTTCTGTCGCTGAAACGGTCCGGAGATTGCACTGCAGGAATTTCAAACTATCAGCCTGGATCCGATCTGGGCGTTCTGATAACATGGTGCGTTTGTGTAGTGCGGTGGAGAGAAATCGCTATGCTGCTGACGTGTGTGTATTATCGGTAATCATACACCTGTTTTATTGTTCCTATAACTTGAAGGAGTGTCTCTGCCTTATGAATTTATTAAAGACCGCGTATGTGGGTGGCCTACAATTCAGAAAGGCAGTTTCATGATGAAATATTGTAATGAGTTGCTACAAGAAGAATGTTTTAAAACTCGTGTAATTATATACTCAATTTTGAAGGTTGTACATAACATATAAGAAAATAAAGGCTTTGAAATTTATCGCAAATTCACGCGATCGTATTTCTCATTGGTTAAAACTATGCGACCGAAAATATTATCCTACGAGCAGTCGAACGTTAAGAACCAACCCCCTTCCCCGTTTTTCACTTCTCCTTGTCCAACTATACGGAACTTCGACGTAGCGCTCGCTTTCTTCCGATGCTGGTCACGATATCACGCGAACGTAAATCGTGTATTCGTTAAAATGTTAATTATACCTACTGTACAAAATTTTCGCTTTGTATCGCGTCGATGTCGTCGTCGTCGTCGTTGTCGTCGTTAGCGAGCTAAAATGTTTTCGCACTCACCATCGTACACTATCTACGCGAAATAATTTCAACATTACGTATTCGCGCAACTTTTAGGTAACTTACGGTAGCGCGAGTATTAATAATAAGCTGATCTCGATTAAAAGCCGGGGAAATTTCATTTCGAAGGTGGTGGTCTAATTACAAATTAGTGTCGTAGAATTCCATTTGTGGTATGCGGAAAGTGAGTGGATATATAGAGTGAGAATAATACGCTCAGTTAGAATACCTCGCGAAGGATGCGCCGCGTACTTTACAACCACTATTTATGGGAATTCAACGGCACACGGAGTAGCTCGAACGGCGTGAAATGTACGAAAATGAAACTGATTTTCTCGGGGGAGAAGGAAAAAAAAATTCTTGTCGTAATTAGCATTCTTCGTGTACAATAAAATGTACCGAGGACGGGATGTACGAATACAGTTTTGAACGCTGACGAGACTACCGTTTTTTCTTCCTTTTTTGTACAATAGACGAAAATTTTAGCGCGCGGCGACGATAGAAATTTCGCGAATTCTAATTAAACCATATACAAAACGAGGGATTTAACGATCATCATTTTTCTCGTATAACGCGGTAGCCAGCGGTGAATCTGTACATGTTCATTTATTTTTATCGCTTGAGGAATCAATGTACATTCGGTACCCAGACAACACAACCGGATGGCATTTCGTGTATATCAAGCGGGCAAAAACGATGTACACTAAAATTGTATCCCATTGCCGTATACATTACCATTTCGACGATGAATTATGACTGGCCAGTTGATGTGGACGACGCTAATAACGAACGTTTGTACGTTTTCCTCTGGGGAACATACACCGAGCTCTAGGATATCATCATCGCCGTGGTAAAAAAAATCACAAAATAGAGCGTTGTTATTACGGTTACCGAGCTTTGAACGCAGTCATGTAGTCGTATCGCGAAAATTTCGTATGCATACAGCGGATGAAGTTGTCACGTAGTTCTGATTGGCTGATGGGAGTCGTCGGTGCAAACCAAAGATGCCAAGTTATTTTCTAAAACAATGTGGACGTACCAAAGTGTTGAAAATTGGACGTTCTAAAGTTTCAGATATCAGAGATCGTCTCGGGACTTCGATGACCCGGTCGAATCTCATTAACCTTTTTGCAAGCTCGAATAAACCATCAGAATATTTATGGGGATTTATTCACACGGAAACTCATCTTGTGAAGGAATTCGTTGTCCCGTCTAGACATGTTCTGGGTTCAAAGACTTTCGGGCTAAGTAAATATTTTGAAATGAATATGAATGTAGGACAACAGTGCACACATGAAACTCCTGAAATGCCCCTCTTTCAATTTGTGCAATCAGCAAATTTTTGTTTCTCCTCAGCGATCTTGCGCAGACCCTATTGGGCGGTAGGTTCCAGAGGAACTTTGGGAAATGAGCCAGCGACATTGGTAGTGATCTGAGCGTTAGTTAATTTGATCTAATCAGCAGACCGAGCAAGCCGGAAAGAGAACGCTTAGGTATGAATAAGGTGTTAGCTTTAAACCAGTCGTTCAAAACCCCGTCAACAGGTAGATGAGGGCAGATATCGTGAACAGAGTTCTTGAGGAGCTACATGCAAGCGAGATCAAGACTTTTACTCACGCGGATGACACTCTGGCCTTGGTGGCCGCATCGACTAAAACGGAGCTTGAATTGAGAATTGAGGCTGCCTCTGATGTCGATACAGCATCAGTCAGAAAGATGAACCTGATGAGCATCAATGCAGGGAAGACGAAGATTGTTGTCCTGAACCATAAGAAGATATGAACAAACCACCATTAAGGGTAAAAGTAAGACATACGGGACGACTCAACAGTGTTCTCAAAACCGTGGCTGAAACATCTAGGGATTATGGTGGTTCAACTGGCAGACCTATAGCACGGAGGTTCGGAGAACAATGCTGGAAGGAACCATTGGCGCCTCGATATAGCGCTGTACACCAACTCGATTGTCGGATGGCTATCTGTGTGGAAAGAATACTTAGGACCGGACCGTTCCCTATCAAATAGCCATAGTAATGAGTATCACCCCACCCCTCCGATACTCATGATTGGGCAGAGCAGTTATAAGGACCGTGAAAAAGAATTATCGGGTCAAACTGGGCAATTTTTCGGCCTTGTCCTGCAGGAAGCAACATAGAACAGCATGTTGAGACGGAATGCATCAGCAGGCGGCAGACGTCAAATTTCACATACGGCCACGGGTCATGGACCCAGGAAATCATCCCTGATGCACAAGGCAATGTCCCGGAATGTGGTTCCTTCCTCGGGGTAGTCCTCTCTGGCACGGAACCTTCCTTGCTCACATTCACAGAATACGCGAGGAGGGTAGCTTCAATTGCCCGTGCGTAGCTGATATACAGACGGCCAAGCATGTCTTCATACATTGTGTCCCGTACTGTAGAGGAAGACCTTACAAGTTGGACATCAAAAACCATGAGACAATAGACTACCTCCTACAGAAAATAAAAGGAATTATGGACAGAGGAGCAGGAGAGAATACGGCATGGTAGAGATGGCAACTGGATCGCAGTGATCAATAACGGAATCACCTAATACCCCCTCCCCCCTTCTGAAAAGTAAGACCTTGTACGTCGGCGGACTGACCGCGTAGACAACCGCAACCAGATTTTTAAAGAACATTGGGCTGGGCAGAGTACGAAGAGGTGGAGGAAGGAAGGAAGCAGTTACCATCATCGTAACTATCCCAACGCCACAAGAAGAGGATCACCTTTTGCTCTTAGTAATCTGTACCAAGTTTGATGAGTTCTCGGACGCAATGGGTGCAGATGACTGACAAGGTTAGACCCAAACACCCAATGTTCTTGTAATTATAATACGTAGGTATAAGTTGTATAATTTAATTCATGGAAATACCCTTCCACCATCGCGGTCGTGCGAAGTGGGTGACCCAAAAAAATGATGCCAATTGTGGAGTATTCGAAGAAATGGATTTGCATATTCTGCGATAGTCACGTAAGACTTATATCAGGGGAGGGTGTCACTATTAAAGATTTTCTGGCGTAGCCAAATAGATGAGGCGCAGTCAGACAAATCCAACCTTAAGTCGGAAAATTTTGTTTATGCGAACTTCATCTTTCAAAGGCCGTTTGACACGTTAGGAGCTTTTTTCAACGATAGTATTTGCAACGAGCTTTTCAATGAACTTCCTCTCAAAACGTAAAACTGTTTCTAAAATATCGAACAGACATTTGGAAGTTTAATGTTACATACAAAAATGGAAAATTTTCCGACTTAAGGAATTGGATTTGTCTGACTGCGCCTCAGATGAAGATCATGTTTCAAGTCTTTTATGGCATGTTCCACTCGTCCCCCTCCCCACCCCTCATGGTCTAGTATGAGTCCACTTAAAAATATTTTTGGCTAAGGCTTTAAGGGGGCATACTCGCTTGGTCTAGTATAAATGACGTGTAAATCTACTTCAAAATATCTCAAGCTAATGACTTTAGGTGAGCTCACTCCCAATTCTTGGTCTAGTATAAGTCTACTTCAGAATATTTTAGGCTAATGGCGAACAAGCCGTCCTTGGTCAAGTCTACTTTGGGATCAAACTTAGCTAAACCAGCGCGAATGAATTTCTTGAATGATTGAATTTTAAGCGCTCGAAATTGTGAACATCGTTTCGGATTTTGTAGAAGCCATCTTGACGGTGTGAAAACTATACTTCAAGTCAGTACAAATAGTCGCGTTGCGCGGATAGTGTAATGAATATAATTTGCAAGGAAAGTTTAAATTGAAGACATCGCCAATTATCAAAATTTGCTGACTGCTTGTAAATAGAAATCAGAAGCTATAACCTAACCTCACCAAATCGCAGATTTCTGAATCACCTTAACAGGGCGAAAAATTTCACAAGTCAGTAGTTTAAGGGTGAGAGAGTGGTACTTGCGGGGGGGAGGGGAGTGGAAAAAGGTGTGACTAAAGACATGAAACATGTCGAAAAAGATATGGTGAAGGTGATAGACTGAGGAACAGACTGCCTCACCAGTTTCCCCGGCTTGTGAAGCTCTTGGAGTCCGTAGAGCCAAGGACTCCCTCAATCGCACGCTTCCAGAATAGCTGCGTTGTATGCTGCAATATGCTTTCTTATTTCCATTTCTCTCGTATTCTTTTTATTGTTTTCCAGAAAAAGAAATCCTCGGGAGCAATAACTCGTACCTAGGGTGGTGGCACGAGTCGTTTGGGGCGTTCTTTCTGTAGATTTTCTATTCTATCTTGTTCATCTCCTGTGTGAGTGTCAAGTCCATATAGTTGATGGTCTCATCGCCCTTTTCCACTGTTACTTTGATATTCTTGTTTTCAGAAGAAATTGGTTCACCTATCAGTCTCTGACCACACGTATGTATTCAGCCCAGTTTTTGATCTTTCTGATCTTCTTGCCTATCAAAATCTTATTTTCCATGTCATTCGTGAATATCGTTGCCAGCCCAGCAATGACCCCATCGTTAGTCTTTCTTCCTGGCTGTAGGATTCGTTATTGAATCGGTAGTAGTACTGTCCTCTTGTAAGCTAACTAATTGAAATCTCTCGAATTTCAGTGCTTTACTTACACTTTATCACACTCAAAATGAATTCCGAGGTTTAAAAGGTAAGTAAGCATGATCGTAAGTTGTTGCCCACTGTTCGAAAGGGGACAGCGGAACATCAACAAATAATCAAACAAGGGTTCTACTACTTCTAACTCACTCTTTGAAGAGTAATGGAGGAGGGAGGAACTATTCCTGAAATTTCTCTCGAAAAAACGAAAGAAAATTTTTGCAGCTGTGGCGACGATTTTTTTCTCCAAATTTGATGACAGATTTTCAAAGATAAAATACCACATAGAAAGATGATTTAGCTTCTAAAACTCTGAAAAAAAAAGTCGCTGCGCAGCGTGCTATACTGTCAGTATTATTAAAATACTCGACTTTCGTTCGCGTACGAGGAGTAATACCCCCGAGTACACGACTATCGTCGTTGGGCTACAGCCAAATAATGTTTTTTTAATGGTCGTCGTAGCGTGGTTTCAGGCCAACTTGGCAGCGACTTTGTGGCACTGGAAATCCGGTGATGATTTTCTTCGTATTGTTCGCTTCTTTTTCTCGCTCCGGCAGCGCACTCGTACATAGTATTTACTCTAGTACGGATATTTGGGAACGAAATGAAGGAGGACAGGGGGAGAGAGAACATAAATGCGTTTCATCTTCTGTTACGGTATGCAGCAGCATTTGATCGGATTCGTATAACTCATGACTTCGACTACTCCTCCCAAAAATGCTTTAAAAACCACCAACCAAAAAAAAAGAAGGTCGGTCGCCTCCGTACTCTACAATAGTATTATAATTGATCAAATGGCGCCGCGGTCGAGTCAAGTTAATGGAAAAAATTCGATTTATTATATTCGCACATCATCGTGCGCGGTTCCCATTTTCACATCGAGAGCGACGCGGAAGACGAAGAATTTAATAATTTTTCGTACGTGATCACGCGGTGTCCCATAAAGGCGTGTAATTGTGATTTTCGTTCCCGATGTTAACGACGTAATATTCACCTTGTACACTCGAGTCTGTCTTATCTGTAGAGTACACGAAACAACATCGACTGTATGTATAATATGTATTAGTTGTGTACTATCGTAATTTTAAGTATGTATGAACGATACTATACAGCGAGCACGAACAGAATGCTCGCCTCGAATTCGACGACTTTTAATCGGAATTTATTGCGAGTTCACGCCACTGTGCTTTTCATCGAAATGTAGAGTCGTTAAAATGTGCGACCGAAAATTGTACTACGAAAATTCGAACGAAAACAAACGTCAAGAAACGATCCCCTTCCCTTCTCATCTTGCTCATTCTATGCTGGTCACGATATCTTGCGAACGTAAATCGTGTATTCCTTAAAATGTTAATTATACTGTACAGAAATTTTCTCTTTATATTGTCGATGTTCTCGTCGTTAACGAGTTGAAATTCCCCTCGCATCTGAGGAAATGATTTTGCTATTGTCAAGGCTTGTCCGGAGGGAGGAGGTGTGGTGTGCTCTTTGGAGTTAGAAATTAAGAGTAAGTTTAGCGCAAGACCAAAGTGAGCAACTTGAATGAGAATTGAACTAGAAATGAGTTGGCAAGAAGGACGGACCTGGTCAGAAGGAAAATCTTCACTACCAACGAACAGTTGCATAACCCTTCTCTTGACGGTATCTCATTGCGCACAGTTCTTCTTCGACTCAAAATAATGTTGAGAGAATGAGAAGCAATGTCCTCATAGAAGAGACTAACATCAGTATTCCTATCAGAGATGAAGTTGCGTATGGAAGAGGAAAGATTGGATCTCTTGGTCAAAATCGACAGTGGATGTTTTGTAACAATACATCTTGACACGATCAACGCTACGGTCAGAATCTAACAAAATGACTGTTATTATTAAAAGGGTCCACCTTTTCCAAAAAAAGAAAAAAAACATCGATTTTCGGTTCATGATCGACTTAGGTCAACTAGAAGTCGCTGGTATGCATAAAATCTTCGAAAAATTACAACTTCAAATCGGCGACAATAGGACGAATGGTCACTTCCAGTGCTGCCAGATCTACGGATTTCAAGTTCTCGAAAAAGATACGGATTTTTCAGACAGATTTTGCGTGAAACACAAATTTCTTATGACTAAGGGAAAAGTACCTTGGACACATATACGAGAGATACTTTTCTCCTGGTTGTTATGGGGCGATAAACATTAAATCGATCGAGGGAAAAGTACTTCAGTTACACGTATGAGAGATACCTTTCTCCTGGTTGTTATAGGGTGATACCGCTGTCTTCCGTCACATCAAGTCGATCAAGGGAAAAGTATTTCAGCTTCTCGTATGAGAGATACCTTTCTTCTGATCGTTATTGATGAATGGGTTAAAATCCGTAGAAATCTAAAAAAGAGCAGATACGGATTTTCGAAAATACCATCTGGCAGTACTGGCTCACTTCCCTCGTGGTCCGGAGTGAACTCAACACCATAAAAGCTCTCGCCAGTAGCCATCTAGAATGACATTCACCTGGATTTTGCTTCTGCTTGTTTGGTCCAGAAGAAAATCGTATCCACGTACCTTGGTCGGCTGACCCCCCCCCCATGCTCATCTGAGTGAACAAAATTGATCCGCCTCTTCTACCTGGGAAAATTTACTTATGATATGGCGAGGTTCTCAAACAGGACTGCCAGATGATATTTTCAGAAATTAGTATTCGCTATTTTTCCAAGACCTAAAAACAAATTCCTCCGGACTTCGACTGGTTTATCAATAACGATCAGGAGAAAGGTATCTCTCGAAACCAATTCCTGAGATACTTTTCACCTGATCGACTCAATGTGACAAGACGCAGCGGTGCCACTCTTTAACGATCAGGAGAAAGGAGTCTCTCGAAACCAATACCTGAGATATTTTTCACCTGATCGACTCAATATGACGACAGCGGTGCCACTTTATAACGATCAGGAGAAAGGTATCTCTCGAAACCAATTCCTGAGATACTTTTCACCTGATGGAATTAATGTGACGAGAGACAGCGGTGCCACTCTATAACGACCAGGAGAAAAGTATCTCTCATATAGGGGTCTAAGATATGTTTCCCTTGCGCACAAGGAATCCGTGTTTTACGCAGAACCCGTAAACAAATCCGAATATATGTTTCGAGGACCACAAATCCGTAGATCTGGCAGCACTGTTCTCAAACCTTATAAATTAAAGCCAGTATAAACTCTGAACTTAGGGAACACAGCTAAGCTCTCAAAAACATCACCCCACTATCGGAAAAAGTGGAGTTTATAAACTTTGATCGTATCCTGATTGTCCAGCGCTTTATGTGGGAGAAACTGATGAGAGGAATTTTCCTGCACGTTTCAAGGAATATGAAGTCGCTTTTACCTCCAAGCGCGAAAGAAGGAAGTCGACCTTTAAGAAGTACCTGATCGAGGTGAGACACTCATTCGATTCCCTCGAGTGTCAACCACTCAGACTTGAGAATTGCTTCCGCCGGAGGAAAGTTTCGGAAGACTATGGAAGTGGCCGGCAACTTCGTTGAGGGTTCCATAACTCGGAATTTCGAGCTGGACAACGCAAGCACTTCGGATGAAGGAGGAAGCGAGTCTCCTGGAAGTCGTCCTACAGCAATAACCACTTGAATTAGACAACGGTTTCCGTGCTCGAAGAAGAAATAGAGTCGTAGGAGAATGTAGATTTATATGAATCTGGTGATTTATACGTCCTGTTTGTTCCTGTCCTCAGCCTTCGTTTATTTCTATCTCTTAATGTACGTTCCGTTTTTTCTTCACAATGATGGTGGCTTCTGTTGCCGAAAGCGTTTTGTAACTCGTTTTAAAAATTCTATGGATGAGCAGCGTTATTTTCTCAATTAAACTTGTTCGTGAGCACACAAACGTGGTGATAAAGGTGTTCAGAGTATTTGCATCGCATCTCATTATCAGCATTCAAAGAGCACTCCTCACGACAGCAGAAGGCAAACGCTTGAACTTCATTGGTACTTCTGGCGAAAACCCGCCTCCGGCGATTCTCTTCCATGAGTCAAAGATAAAGTTGACTTTTCAAAACTATTTCTATTCTCCTACTAGTAAACAGGTAATATTATGTCAAAGACTCCAAATGAGCTAGCAGGTATTTGCTCGAGAAGATACCATTTCTTTTCTACGAACGAGGAAAACGTACGTGCAGCGAGTTAATCAATAAACTATATTCACCTCCAGACATCGACCTATTGCTACTTTCCATTAGTATGAAACAAGGTGCGATGAAGTCTAAATGCAATGCACGGTAATTCGATCGAAATTGCCCTCGAATAGAGAAATTCTCGCGTATGCGGAATAAATGAACCTCGAGAAATGATTATAGAAAAGGATCGTATCGGATAATGGTTTTCGATACTCGTTGTGCACAAGTTTCGCATTATACACTCGTCCGAATTTGACTGTAATACGATTCCGAAGCGCATACGTTTGTTTTTAATTTAGCTGAAGGCGATGCAGACTATTCTCTTAAAAAGTTCCAATACTTGTTTCCATCCTTTCATAAGAGGGAAAGAATTACAAATGTTCGCAGCGTCGTAATATTCCCATCATTCGATTTTCAGAGCAGAAAATGGGCTTACGACTAGCTTGCGAAAGTCTTTTTTTTCTGGGAAAGAAATAAAAAAAAACCCTAGGTCATTAAATTGAATCTATAAAAGTATAGCCGCACAATATGTGAATCAGATTGACCGAAAAAAGTCTTCGTATAGACGACAGTCATATGTAGTGGGTATCGATTTCGACGGCGTCGTAGAATCTTCAAGAGGCCGATGTTCGATTGTTATTTATTATATTTTCCGACAATACGGTATTTCTGTCATTGAAAAAGAGCTATCATCAAAATCCTTTCATGACATTCATTCTTCATCAAATATTCCACCGCAACCTATCATTTACAAGGGCATTAATTGGTTCTTGACCTTCGTAGACTGAACCCGAATTTCTAAAATTAGCTCTATTTCCCTATTATAATATTCTGTCCCAATACGTACCTGCTACTGGAACGAAGAATAATTATCTACGATTTCTTTCATATTCGACAATCCAAACGCCCTTACTGCCCACATAGGTATAAGAGGTGATTGACATTTTCATACTGTACAACAATAATTAATTCAACTAATCATACAGGCGGAGAAAAGTTTTTTTTTCCCCCGGACTGCGTAATAAAGAAAACACGAATGTTCCATATCGAGGCAGACCTTCGGTCGTCATATGAAGTATTGTTTTTGGTTTTTAAGCTCCTGTCATTAATCAAGTTCGTATAGGAAACATGTATTACTCTTGCGAACAATGGCGACGTTCGGATTGAACGTAAAAAGTCTTGTCGCATACGGAGTAAATCTCGGTCGTCTAATGGTAGAAATGCGCTCAAGTCAATTTTCAGCTTCCAAAGAGAATTACATAGCTTAAAAAATGTCGGGACTACGAGTTGAAGAAGAGCTATGCTGAAATATTGATGACATTTTTATTAATCATGTACAGAAGCTATGGCTAATGACAGCCCCGAGGCAGCGTACAAACACACCTGTTACAATTCTAGATCAGGCACCAACAGACAGAAGCTCACGTTAATGGTAATCTTCAAAAGATGAAGCAGTGGAAAGATGTTGCAGAAAAATGTGTAAGGAACACATATTTTTGAAGAATGCATTCTGCCAAATTGCGGTGGCGGAAATGCAGCTCAACAGCTAGCTGGTTATGCACTACTCGATCAAAAGAACACTGATATTAGGAGTGAACTCCAAGCAACGCCCAGAAAGAATCGGCAGAGATGCAGATGAGAATCGATCGCTCGAATGTATTTCCAAGGTTTCATCAGTCGGAAGAAGATTGAGTCGGAGACCAAGATGACACCCTCCCACGCACGGCCCCAGATTTATCATCTTTTATTACATCAACGATACCAACAGGCAATGGGCCCACTGCTCACAAGGTAGCGAGGATGACAATATTTATTTTAAATTAGTGCATTTTGAGCAAAATACCACTCGTACAAGCCAGTCTGCAGGACTGATGGCCAAAAAAGGATATGCGAATCTAGCCATCTCGGCGAAGCAACAAGGCAGCGGTAAGCACCTTCTTTTCAATCATCTTGTCGATGTTCAAGCCGATTCCGTTGTTTTGTGAACATAAATGCTCTTTCGGTTTGAAGAGAAGAGCACAAAGTGTGATTATGGTGGTGTAATGAGGAGCTGGGGAAGGAAGATTTCCAAAAGATTTGGAATTTAGATTCGAGCTCGTTGCTGTCAGTTTCCAAGGTTACATTGAGGTCCAAAGAGTTGGAAGAAGTCTCTAGCCTAAAAACTGGATGCACGTCGTTGAGATCTCTGAAATAGAAGTTTAGTTCACAGGAGGATTGTCCCTCCACGCGGAAGACGTCGTCTACTTAATATCAAGTCCAATATTGAACGCAGGTGGCTGTGGTTCTAATCCGCGACAGTTGAAGACAATGGATTCTCCATAGGTAGGTCGTCAAAAAGTCGGTAGATGACGTCTTTGAAGGCACAATTAATGTGGTACAACGGGCATAGGGAGATTTGATGCCTGAAACTCTTGAACCATATCATGGCCGATGCTTTGGTTTTCTGAAAAGACGCGCCGAAGATTTGGATTTCTGACTTTCATACAAAAATAGAGACTTTGAAAATTTCGTTTTCTAGAAATCCTCCAATATTTGGATTTTAATATTGACATCTTTGGTCGATGAAACGGCGGAAGGGGGGGGGGAATAGAAACAAATCAATGGAGAAGAAATTAGGCCTCATTTCAGTGTACAGGGCTTGAGCAGTGCTGCCACATCTACGGATTTTTGTTCCTCAAAATTATTCTTTGGATTTCGTATAAAATGCAGATTTCTTGTGCTCAAGGGAAAAGTACCTTAGACACTTGCACAAGAGATACTTTTCTCCTGATCGTTGTAGGATGATTCAGCAGTCATCTGCAACGTTGAGTCGATCAAGGGAAAAGTATCTGAGTTACAAGTGTGAGAGATACCTTTCACCTGATCGTTATTGATAGATCGGGAGAAATCTGATTCTAGGTGTAGAGAAAATGGCAGATACGGATTTTTGACAAAACCGTATGGCAACACTGCTGTGACATAAAGATCTGATGACGTCATTCTATACCTCGACCATGTGTTGTCACGATCTGATGACATCATTTAACCTTGATTCTGTGACGTCCCGATCTGATAACTTCATCCGACCCCAATCCTGAGTCGTTACAATTCAATGTCATCCAATCCTCTCATTGACCTTGAACTTTTCCCACACAAGTCTGTCGTCAAAACCATTCTACCACACAGAACTGTGTGAGAATTTGACGTTTTTTGTTTCTTTTTACAATCGAACACTAATCTCGTTCCGTAATCGTTATAAATACTACATGGAACTGTTGCAAAAGAACACCGAGGCTTAAGTTCTAGTCCAGAAAGCCCAGATATGGCATCGAGCACGTTCACAGCAACACTAAATGAAGGAAAATGGGGTGGGCAATGCAAAACAAGGAAACTAAAGACGATGAAACGCCTCAGAGAAATGGAACTGCAAGTCACAGTAAGACATATGACCGATCTCCATCTTGCATAGATAGGATCAGTGTGTCGTTCTTCCGTTCTTCCATGACGTCACTGTACGTTGATGACGAAATTCTAAGTCGAAAACGCAAAAGTTGGATACAAGTAGGCAGCTATTAATTGGAGACTCGATCCGATACAAGATTTGAGTCCGATTATATATCCTCCTCAGTTCGGACCAAAACGTCCACATTTATGACGTCATAATGGCAGAAATACTAGGTAAGTGACCAGGAAAAGTTTTAAGCTTTTGAGCTCTGTAAAAACAAAAATTCCAACTTGAAAGTAGACCAACGTCAAGAAAGAGAAACGTCCGTTCACGAAGACGAGCTCACGTTTCAAAAATTCGCATTCGCAAACATGACGCGACGAACAACCAAGAGACAACAAAATAAAAGAGCAAAAGTTATACGGCGTTGACCTTCTACTCTTCGTGTTTCTTCTCTCTCTTCTTCGGGCTAACGCGTGTAGCTCGTGCAATAATCCAGGGAATTGAATTATCCTTCATATTTCTGATTCATTTACAATATTATAACCGTAATCCAAGTGTCAAAATTAAACGAAATATTCCAACATTTCTGACGGATTGTAGCGTGAGTAAGGAAAAACTAGAACGTACAATTTGCGATATTGTTACGTGCAGAAAATGTTAAAGGTATAATTTCGTTATTCTTGCGCGCGTACATAAACCTTTCGAATTTTCTATCGAACAAAATGACGTTCTGACGTCGGTGGCTTTGAGTACAAGACGACAGAATTCCCCCTCCCCGCTCTCCTTTCGCCTCTACTCTTTTATTTCCTTTTAGTTTTGGTTCGCATCCTGATTTACGAAAGTGAAGACAACCACACTCACGCGCGGTAAGTAGTGCACGCACCTTAACACGTACAACACAATACCTACGGATGGCGTTATTACAGGCGAGCGACTTAGTCTTGTGAACGTAAAGCGTAAAAGCTCTTTCGGCGTGTTAATATACTTTAGTAAATGGTTTTCTTTACTCGCGTTGTAACGATATTTATTGCCCGGAACACGATGACACGATATATTACCTATCAGCGCGCGAAAGATATCTTCCAAATGGATGAAAAGATTCGCCTACACCTTCATATTTATACAGTATAGAAAGGGAAGAGCACACTCGGCTGATTTTAAACGGTGTCAAACAGTTTCCAATGTTTCACGCGCAGGCAAAGCGGAATACGTTTTCCGCGTCATAGACTTCATCATCGTGAGAACGAGCTGCGCCGATAAATCGGGTGTAGAGGGCGGGTATTATACACACTTTTACACTTACACCTATACCTATATACGTACCTTCGAAACTGAGAAGTTATCGAAACCGCTTTGATTTATTCAGCCATGTCGCTTTAAACGATGACGACGTGGAATAACGTGTCCCTTCCGTACCACCGAAGCTAGTGCGTGCTAAGCGAATTCATCAACGAGAAGAGAGAAAAAAAAAAGGAAAAGAAATGATAATAATTTCTCCGAGGCGCTTTCTTCGTCTTAAAGAGAAACCAATTTAAGAAGAGAGCAACTACTGCGTGTGTTGACGACGCATCGTTCTTTCGCGAAAATAATATTCGTCTTCTTGCGCTGTACAGCATTTTTATTGTTGTACAGCACGGCCGTTACTCTGCAAAAGACGATGGCGAAGGTCGAATACGCACACGCTTACTCTCTCTCTCTCGTATCCTTCGCTCCTTTTCGTGTCGAGAAATTTTTATTTATTACTCCATGTCTAGAGCAACTGAGAAGACGTTTGACGCGCTCTCTCTTTCTCACGTCGGGCGATCCTCGAATACGCGAATTACGCCGAATTTAATTATTCGACTGTATTATCGCACGTTGTTTGAGAAGTCGACACATTGTTTTTGGACGACGCGACGACGTTTTCCGTAACATCTGCAACGCGTGAATGTACAAGAATACCATAATCGAGAGAATAACATCCTGCACCACGATATTATTGTCAAGTTGAATGGTTCTCTTCCAAAACCAGGCAATGTGTTACAGCATTGCTGCAGACTTCGTAATACAGTTCAAGTTGGACGAAAATCCTCCGGCAGTGTATAAAAGTTATTCATTTCTCCGGGTATAACAATGCGGGAAACTAAGACTGCTCTACAAGATGTTCATCAAAATATCGTTCATAAGTGCGGAGAATTTACTGTAGTCGAAGTTCTACACATTCAGCCTACACCGTTAGACAAACAGATACAAGGTTTTTCTACAGCACATGTTTCCTGTAAATTACAGCGCTAACAAACAGAGCGAGAAACTCTTTCAGGTACATGTTTCTTACTCTCTTAGAACTTCACCTTGAATCCTTTCTCACTATATGGCCTTGAACTCAACATCTTCCAAAGCCTCGTTACCAGCGCTGACAGATCTACGGATTTTTGTTTCTCGAAAAAGATACAGATTTTGCGTAAAGTACGGATTTCGTTTGCTCAAAAAAGATACTTTTCTCCTAGTCGTTATAGGCTGACATCGTAGTCTCCCGTAATATGAGTCGATCAAGGGAAAAGTACCTGAGTCAGCCGTATGAGAGATATACCTTTCTCCTGATCGTCAAGGTAAAAGTCTTGGAAAAATGTCGGATACGGATATTTGATTATCTATATCACCTGGCAGCACTGCTCGTTACTTTCAAGTCCTGAACCTCTGGAAAGCGCGTTTCAGACAGTCAATATCATTGTTCACATTTCTTTTTCTTCATAAGATGGTTGATTTTATAATTAATCGCGTAGAGTAAACTCCAAACTCATCCAGCATCGATGCAGGGACCAAAATACATACTGGGATACCTTCAGCAATATATCTTTAACGGCCTCTGGGATAGATAATCGAAGCAATTTATAAAATATGAAGCCTCCGATATCAAGACACCCTCTCCATTGGCTCTTCCTTTCGAAATTCCGCAGTAAACCAACGTACTCCCTCCTTACTGTATAAGAAATCAAGGACTATGACTAGAGTTGGGATTTCCGTGACACTGCATGCTTTATGGGGTGAGTCGGGAGCTAGGCCTAATTAGAAATTTGGATGACCTATGCATGTACGACGCCCCCTATGATTGTTTGCATTCGTGAACAGAATTTTTTGACAGTATCAATTTTTAACATTGTCAGTCGTGTCTGGTCGTTCTTCGGTCAAATTAATTGGTCGTTATTTCTTGTTCTGAATCAATTACTATGGTCAATTTGGGTCGTTCGTTGGTCCATTTGAGCTTTTTGGTCAATTTTTGTGGTTTACCGCCTATGGTTATTCTTCAACATTTTTGGTCATCAAAGAATTCACTTTCCTTTATACTGGTAAGCGCTCCAAAAAGCCTGTTGAAACTCTTTTCGGGTCAGGTAGCCTCATACGCATTAAGAAGAGTAGACTTGAATTGTCAGCTTTTGAATGGGACCTGGTACATCTTATACTGAATTCCCGCGCCAGCAAGATGACCAACGTCTCGCTACAGAACTTTTACAAGGAAAATGGCCATCGAGGTGTCAGCCAATTGGTCAACAAAGGCTGTGAGCGGTTGTAGATGCCTTGAACCTAGTAAGAAAATGTGCTGTTTGCAATAAATGGCTAGGAGGACCTCATCGATTTCCTCACAGTTCGTCTTGCAGATATTGCAACCCTTCGTCCACCTTGGCTTGGACTACTTTGAACACATTCATGTCCTGTCCGAAATCCCAGGACCAAAATTTCTCCACATGCTTCAGAACCAGAGCTATTCATCTTGAGCAGCGTTGCCAGATGATTTTTCCAAAAATCCATGTACCCCATCTTTTCTACATCTGGGAACAGATTTCTCCCGATTTATCAATAACGATCAGGAGAAAGGTATCTCTCACACTAATTACTTAGGTATTTTTCCCTTGATCGACTCAACATTGCATCTCGATCCATCAATAACGATCAGGAGAAACGTATCCCTTATACTCGTTACTTAGGTACTTTTCCCTTGATCGACTCGACATTGCAGCCTAATCAATAACGATCAGGAGAAAGGTATCTCTCACACCAGTTACTTAGGTACTTTTCCTTTGATCGACTCAACGGTGCAGTCCGATTTATCAATAACGATCAGGAGAAAGGTATCTCTCACACTCACTACTCAGGTACTTTTCCCTTGATCGACTCGACATTGCAGCCCGATTTATCAATAACGATCAGGAGAAAGGTATCTCTCACACCAGTTACTTAGGTACTTTTCCTTTGATCGACTCAACGGTGCAGTCCGATTTATCAATAACGATCAGGAGAAAGGTATCTCTCACACTCACTACTCAGGTACTTTTCCCTTGATCGACTCGACATTGCAGCCCGATTTATCAATAACGATCAGGAGAAAGGTATCTCTCACACCAGTTGCTTAGGTACTTTTCCTTTGATCGACTCAACGGTGCAGTCCGATTTATCAATAACGATCAGGAGAAAGGTATCTCTCACACCAGTTGCTTAGGTACTTTTCCTTTGATCGACTCAACGGTGCAGTCCGATTTATCAATAACGATCAGGAGAAAGGTATCTCTCACACTCACTACTCAGGTACTTTTCCCTTGATCGACTCATCATTGCAGCCTGATTCATCAATAACGATCAGGAGAAAGGTATCTCTCACTCTACTTGCTTAGGTACTTTTTCCTTGATCGACTCAACGTTGCGGAGGTTCAGAGTGGATTGGGAAAGAAAAACTTGCGCAAAAGAACCTAGTAATCATCCTGAGTCCTCATTTTCATGCCACTGTTCAACAAGATGCTTAAAATGCGTTGAAGTTACCTTGCAGTGAGAATAACACAGCTCTAAGAAGCGCCATTTAGATGAAGGTGCAGAAAAAGAATTATCAACTAGACAACATCATTTACCGAAGTCAACTTCAAATTTTTGAAATAATTTTATGAGCAATATCATTAATGATCGTGTACGATAGCGTTCAGTAAACTTTATGAGTACGTTCTCCTATTCTTCTTATTCGATATCTCCATCATGGAATCCTCACTTTCCCTCAATAAGAAAGAGTTCATTAAAGCTTAGGGAAGGCATGGATTCCGCAGAGTTTTGCTGGTTACACGACACCATTCGAAAGTAAAGGGCGGCGAGATGTGCGGCTCGTTTCTCCCAATTTTTCGGTGAGCGATTTTGGCCACTCGCACGGAAAGGGAGATGATCCTTCATAGCATAATTTCAGCAACTCGTACTCGTAATGTTAGAGCGGGCCTGACCCAAAACAGGTGGTCAACGCTCGATGCTATTTACGTCCGCGTCCGCCTCAATCTAATTCGAGTGATTGGGAAAACTTCGGGAAACTTCAAGTCAAAATCCCATTACAGGAGGAGCGTAAAGTAATCAGAAAGAAAAGAAAAATTGGCTTTACCACCACAAATTTTATTTATTTTCTCTTTCCAATGACATGGTAGTCACAAAACAATTCCTGGCTACCAACAAAAATGTCTTGGTCCTCAGAGCTGACAAAGGCAATGCCACCGTTCTAATGGAAAAACATATATACCATGAGAAGGTACTATCCTTGTTGAATGATAAGAACACGTACAAAGTTCGTAGAACGGACCCCACCAGCACCTTACAGACTAAAAGTAATGATTTGGTTAGAAGTTATCAATATTATAAAACACCCTAACAATGTTAATTTAAAAACCGATACTAACAAGATGTCTAATGTATTTACTCACATCATCCGAGATGATTAATTCCTTTTTCTTTTCACGTTTCATCTCGTTTTGTTCACATTTTGTTTAGCTGTCTTTACCGTATCTCGGTCAGTCTGAAGATGATACTCAAGGTATCGAAACGTTACGTCGTACTCTTACACTGTGTGTAAAATAAATAAAATTTGTGGTGGTAAAGCCAATTTTTCTTTTCTTTCAAAATATTAAATGTTCCCATCACGTTTAAAATTTTCTTATAAAGTAATCAGAGCATTCGAAAAAATTTTACCGAAGAGCAGTGGGAAAGAGAGGGGACGACTGATTTTGACTGAGGGACAGAGAAAGAGAAGAATGACCCTGTAGAAGAGATGGAACATGAAGAAATCTTTATATACGAACAGAGAGATTTGATAAGGGTATCACGCAACCGTCAATGATTTGTTTTCTTCTTCTTTCTGAGTTATGGGCACAAACTCAACTCTCCACTACTTTTGACCATGTCAGTCGACCTGTTTGGTGAAAATATAAAGTGAAATTGATCAACGTTACTTCATACCCTCACAAAGAAACCCACTGACGGCCACTCGACAATACAGCCTCGAATTCTTCCTTCCATCAGACGATCAAAACTAAATTTTCAAAAATCATCCTCGCGACTGCATACAATTCGAATCATACAATTTTCAGTTCACGTACATGTTTTAGCCCTCTTTTCTCGATGTTCCCTAATAATGCGCGCTGTTAAAAATTGATACCGATAAAAGCCGAAAAACAATACTGATTTTCGAATTGCTATAGCAGGAGCCACATGTCACAAAATATGATATACTTAGTCGGTTACTGGACGGGCACCGTATTCTGATGAAAATTTTTTAATTACCGCGCGATCGACGCGATATTCACGCGCACTCAGCAACGCGAATTTACTCGGGCGCAAATGATGAATTATTAATTACGATTGAGGTAGGTGAAATTCCGCGGATGACTGTATCGTTAAAGGGTCATTTATTATGAATATAATAGTTTGCGGATTCGCAACAAACGCAATTAAAGTCAACTAAGAACTTGTTGACCGACATTCGGTAATAGTTACGCTTCCCCATCAGCTTCCATAGCGGAGCAGGGATGGAAATAAATGATCGCACAGCGTACGTTTTCGCCTATTATTTTCTGTCGAGTTCGCGAAATCTCTCGAATAATAAATTGCGACGATAGGTACTTACACGGAAAGTTCATCTTCGAAGAGAAGTGGGGTTCACTTACCTATAACAGAAGAAAAAAAATATATAATTAGAACATTGGTATAATTGGGTTATTGATACTCTTTGGGTAGTATCTAGTTTGGCGTAAAAGATTAAGTTACTGGTGTTTTAGGTGGGAATCTTTTCCATAAAACACATTCCTACTCAATTTTAAAGGAAGAAAATTTCTTTCGACAACAACGAATTTCAGGTTCTTGATCGTAGACTAATACTCAAACTCAGTCTTCGGAAGTTGTTAAAATTCTATTCTCATCAAAACACGCCATATCGTGTGATAAAAACAATCTTCTAAGCATTAGGTATGCTTTAACGACTCGCGAGATGATTCTGAAACGTAGGTAATTAGAAAGATAATACCGTCCTATCCATTTATTCTTTCTCCGGAAGATTTCAGTTCTAATAATACTATATAAACGACGATATCACCCGTTCGAGGATGAAAAATACTATCACTGCTCGGAAAGCGCTAACGAGAATTTGTAATATCACCTTAGATCTGTTGTAAACATACTCGTCGTTTAGAAGTTAACGCGAATTAAGTAGTCTATAGCATAATGCAGCTGTTCCTCTCTATTCGGGAGTACCGCATTCCATGCACCATTCGTGTTTTAGACAAATTTCTACTTTTCTAACTAGCGGAGAAAACTACAAATGCAGTCTAAGTTTCATACGAGAGTTTAGCGATTATAAGGAATATTATGCATGACGAAACAAAAGGTTATGAAATAATAATAGTGTGATACGAAACGCTGCTTCCGGAATAAAAATGACTTTTTGCTATTGGTTGAAAGAAAATGAGAAAAAATTTCACTTTACATACTTTAAAATGAGCGTGGAAGGGGACAAGAGTCGTGCTCGACCCGATATTACCTGAACGTTGACCGAAAGCAAAATATCAAAGTTGGTATCAATGACTTCGACGTGAAAAAATTGACTCATCAGTGATCTTAATCTAATAGAGCCTGTATATAGAGGAGGAGAGAAGAGCTGATTAGCCTCACGTACTCCTTAGATAGGATCAATCGTCCTTAGACACATTGTCGAAAAAATACAACAGACGGCGGCGACGTACACTCAACCTAGTCAAAACCGAAGTACGATGCCCCAGCACTTCTGCAAAAATCCACCCACCAGTATCGCTGGTGACGCAGTTGGAAGGGTGGAGCAGTTTAGCTACATCTGGTATTGGATACCGATATCAACAACTGGATTAGGAATGCTCCAGCAACAGTCTCCAAGGATAAAGAGCTCCATGCAAAGACAAGGGTAAATCAGTTGTAAGATAAGTTGCGATATATGGAAATGAAACATGAACTGCCTATAAGAGACGTGTCAAAGTGATGGAAAACGGCACGGCAGATACTAACTATACGTTGTCTCCAACGCGCGGGTTGTGAATCACCTATGATAGCTTGGACACGTCCGCCGAATGCTAGACTGGCGTTTATCAAAGGAGATACAATACGGTGAACTGACCTGGGCAAAGTATAGCTAAAGCTGTGAGCCCATTTTCATGAAAACGATTCTTTGTATTCTGTTCGGGAGGACCATACAAATTTTTTATCGGGAAACCCGCTATCCATTTTGTTAGGGGGATTACATCCTCAGAAAACGTCTGCATCCGGGAGTTTCTGTGAACTGCGTGACGTGACGTGTGGCGCTTTTGACGACATCAATAACCTTGACTTACTTTAGGGACTTGAGATAATTTCAACTTTCCATTTTGTTAGGGGGATTACATCTTCAGAAAAAGTCCGTGTCCGGGAGTTTCTGTGAACTGCGTGACGTGACGTGACGTGAAGTGGGGCACTGTATAACGTCATCAATGATCTTGACCTACTTTAGGGACTTGAAAAATTTCAACTTCCAGCCGGGATGCCTTATGACGTCATCAATGACCTTGATATTGACCTACTTTAGGGACTTGGGGAAATTCCAATTTCCAGCCTTCATTATATGAGGCCTTGTATTGTTAGGGAGATTAAATCCTCAGAAAACGTCCGCGTCCGCGGAAAGGAGTTTCTGTGAACTGCGTGACGTGACATGTGGCGCTTTATGACGTCATCATGACCTTGACCAACTTTAGGGACTTGAAAAAATTTCAACTTCCAGCCGGGTTGCTTTATGATGTCGTCAATGACCAAGGGGATTACAGTACCCTTGGCTTTAAAATGTGGACGGTAAAAGACACCATACACGCTGCTCTCAGAAAGCGGCTACCTAGAGCTTTGGAGGCGATCTGCCGCAACAAGAATGCTTCGAGGACAGCTTTCCAAAACACCGACGCGACATCCTCCTCCTGCTAGAAGCAGACAGTCTCTTAACATAGAGCCTCTTGTTTGAGAGGTCTGCTACAGAAGCATTATCGACGCGGGAGCGGTGGAAAAAAAACGGTTGATAACGGTGGTAGCGGGATCTCCGTATCGAGGTCTGACTACGACGACGACAATAAGACTTTTACTAGCCTAAGAAACAACCGAAAGGCGAACTGATGAAGTGAGTGAACCCCGAAGCTAGTGAGTCCACGATGCAGAATATTAAGCTAAAACTGAGACTTGTTCTAGGCTGAATACGTCACCATGACCGAAATAAACACATGAAGACCGATGAATCAATACCATCGATAAGATTGACAAACTGTTCTGACCACCAGGAGGCCAGTCAGTGTAGCCGAACAAGTAACAGACAGTACATCAGGTTCAAATCAGGCTAAGGAGATGCGAACGACTTTAAAGCGGGTGAGCCCGTCAGCTAATTGAGTACGGTACATAAAATGGTACTCAATGAGACTCTGGAGAAGACGTGTCAGCTTTTGCCGTTAAAGGGATTCCTTAAGAACCTGATATGGTGGCGAAAAACGGATTAGAACCAGTCGTAGTCTCGTGACTTGGCTCTTTGATTCCGCAGTAGCTAGGCACTCATAGATAAGAGGCTCATGTGGATGAGTGGAGTAAACGTTGGAAATTGCTTTCAAGGTGGATAGGAAGTCAAAAGCGATGAGGAAAGAGTGATTATGGAGGACCTCTTACTTCTTGAATAGTACGTCAAATGCGGTGTTTAATTCATCAATTGTGAAATTTGCTTTTATAATTGCATCAGCGAGGTTTTTCGGTTCTGCGATGATTTTCAATAACACACTTCCTTTTAGCTTTTCTTCATTTTCTCCGATCGCTGGACCGATACGAATGCCATCCTTAAAAATGTTCAAGGCGTCTCGTACCCCCCACGAATGCTAAAATAAGCATCCCTCATAAATCCTCACCCAAGTTTCCGGGAACGACTCATCAACGAATAAAAAAAGCGAAGTAATTATCCATATTTTTCTCTTACATAATTCTGTTGGAATTGATTTGCTTTACTGTCGGCGAATTTTTACCACAATTTTTTTGAAAAAAGCGTGGTCGGTAAACCACCAGGCGGTTATGTTTTTTTCACTTTTAATCTTTCTGAGGCAGAAACGCGTCGTACCGGGTGAAATTTGTGTAGCGAAAAGTTCACTCTAGTGGAAATGATACATTGTACAAAATACTCATGTGCTATACAGTATACCGTAAACCGCGAGGTAATTATTTCCGAAGACAAGTATTACGATGCGTAGAATAGAATGTAATGTTTAAATTAGATTTATTCGCTGCGATAACGTTTACCTGTCTGCACTTTGCAGAGAGAACGTGCCGTACCTTGCTGGCTGTGCGAATGAAACCAACAAAAACTATGTTTCGCAGACAGGAAAACGGTTATTATTAGACGTGATGCTAGTTCTGCGTTCAACGACTTCATCATTTTGAACTGGCACTCGCGGTGTCGCAGTACTATAAAAGAATTCCAACGATTCATCCTCTCTTTCTCCTCCTCATAAAGTGGTCACTATGACACCACTGCGAGAGAGTCCGATTTCCCAGCGGCGCTTTCGCGAAACGTGAGCGCTGATGTTCCTCAGCGAACGAAATGTTTCCCAACGCAAATCTAGTCTTCGTTTCCTTCGGATCTGCATTCGCTTCGCAGAATTCTGCATAGTTGTGTCTCAAAAGTGCATTAATTCATTCGGAGCGCTGAAAAATTTATCCCATCTCTCCGTAATGCGTTTCTCCATTATCAAATTGCGAAAGTTTTCTATTTACTGCGAATGTCAAATGCTATAAAATTTGTACACATGTCGCCTCTTCTTCGCGCGGTGATTTAGGAAACAATGCAACGCATACGCGGATGAAAACGCGAAGAAAGTTTGTAAAGCTTTTCAGCGCCCATACAGCTCATTATTGATACCTTGCTATAGACCTAGAGAGTACCAGTAACTTGAACAACCGAAAACGTGATTCAGTTCGAGAACTTCCTTCCACCCTGCTCCACCGAGGACGAAATTTTAAATTAAGATGGGAACACAATACTGCGGAAACTTCTCGAAACAATTCTCGCGGAAAATAAGTTATACGAGTTTTGATACAGAGTCATCAGATTGTGGCTGTATTGTAATGATTTAACAAAGCAGATTATTTAATACATGTAAAGCTCGTGGTTACAGAAGAGAGCAAAGGGAAGAAGTATCAGGGAAACGTCGGTTTCGGAATGGTTACCCGAAGCAGAAGCTATGGAGGCCTTTTCTGAGATATGAGTGTATGACTTCCTTGAGACGTAAGTTTCTGATTGAGGGGTTCAGTTTTTCTTCGAACGTAGATCCATTATGCGATTTACGTACGAGCGTTCGTGCCACCATGATTTTGGGACTGGATTAAACTTCTCCCTTAACCCACTTCCCCTATTCCTGCATCTGCATCTTCTCAGTCATCCCAATGTAGTACAAAATACTATCCTCTACTAGGCTACACAAACCTACACTAGGTCTGAGAAGACCCCTGGCCTCGTCTATCAGGCAAGTTTGTAGAATCATGAATTCAAGACCTTCTACGACTCTTACTATTCATCCCATTTCGGTCGCTATTTTAAATTCTCACAAAACACTAGTGCGAAACTTCATACAATTAATGACGAAGTGCACAACCCGACGAAAATTCCCAAGAAGACGATGAACTATAGACAAAATGACGTCCTCGCTAATTGGAGTAGACGACCTCCGACGCTAAAACGTGTGCTATTGATGTGGCCAAGCCAAGTCCTGATACGGAAAAAAAGAGCTCGATAATTCCTTCTCTTTTTTTTTTCCATGGCCGACGATTTATGAGCTATGAAAAGCGCGCATGCTATCGATTGTTTCTCCGCAGTAATCAGAATAAGTCGTTGACTCATTTAAATGCTTTCTTCTACAAACTTTACAATCACCTAATAGTTAACGAGTGGAGGTCACGATCGACGTGAAAATCGCTTTCGTGTTCGAATAGTCGAGAACGGTTACGAAATGACCATCGGTTTAATAAAAGCTTCCAACATCGAGGCGACCGCGACCGCACGAAGTTATATAGCGTTTCATTAATGTGGCGCGACCAACTTTTATTATCGTATTATATTCATTCAAGAAAGTTGACCTTGACTTTGTTTATTGTCTTGACCGTTCTCGAAAATGATCTCCTTTTATTAAAGTTCGGCGTATGTTGTTTTGTGGGTGACGGTCGGCCGTACACAGGAATTTTTCACGAGAATTTGTTTACTTCACTTTGTATATATGGGTTATGGACATGCACACACTAGTGTCGAACACCAAAGTTCGAAGCGAATTTAACATAATAATATAGTATAGTGAGTTTAGAAGTCACGATCGGCGTTAATTCCGTATCGTTTTTCTGGGCGTTTATTTTTCTCAGTCGAGCAATACTCGTCATCTTTACCATCTTGGGAGCCGGAAAATTTCCGACGGGGTGTCGAACAAACCGTTATACGACACTTTAGCCTTTTCTGTAATATTTTAGAACAAATTTTCAGACCCATCTATCGCTACACTAGAGGGGGAACAGCCGATCAATGTTGCTTTCAGACACCATTGAAAACTTTATCTTCTCTTTCAATTCTATCTATCAGATGTATCTGCTCGAGGTTTTGGAAGACGAACTCCTATCTCTAGACCTATCATTAATTCACTCTTCTTTTTGTCGTCAAGTACAAAGATTCAATATTGCCGCTGCATAATTTCTTAGTAATTTACAAGAGAGGACTTCAGGCAGATTCGGTTCTCATGAGTACAATTGTCTACTTCCATATTGGTGACTTCTCAACAGTCGCCACCTGTCGCCTCGTATAGGTGATAAAATTATACTGTCACGAGTAAAGGGAAACTCCCTCCAATCTTGAGCATTTACGCGAATCCGGCAGTCATTCAACTCACAGAATAAGAATTCGAAGTTGGTGAAAGGCAGTCCTCCTGAGTGATTTCTTATCTTCGTAAGTAAAAATTCCAGCTAATATTCAATGGTTATTGAGCTTGAATTTGATCTTGGTGATCATCTCGACTGAGATCTTAATCTATGAATCGTACTCGATGAATTGACTGTCTTGGGAACTTCTGGTTCATAAAGTTTGCATCTCTCTAGGAAACTGCAAATTTTTTCTCATTTCTGTACATCTGTAATTCATAGGACACTAAATTTTAAATAATTACAAAGCCAGAATAATATCGTAGAAAAGTATTCATCTATAAGGGCGGACGGTTACGGCGTATTCAAACTGTGAGTCTGGAATTGAATAGAACAACAATTACAGTGAGCGCGTAATATTGGGACGACCGCGGCCGCGTACCGCCTCTGCGAACGCTCAGAAATACGGCGAATCGCTTATGCAACTTCGCGGTCGACTAAACGCCGATCCAGCTGGACGCTGCGTTGCCGCCGCGCCGGTGAAAATCAACTTCAAGAACGCGACAAAGACAATCGAAAATTGTGTCGTAGTGAGGGCTATTCAAATAAGAGAGAAGGACGAATTCATGGGAATGTCGACCCAAAATCCTATTTTGAAGGTGCACAGGATTTTAATTTTCTTCATCGACTAGCAGACTGTTTTATTCTTTGCCAATAGCGCTTACTTCAGGAGAAACAGACACTTGTAATGTCAATCTTTGTAACGCTCTTCATCATTGAAATGTTTCTGTGAAGCTGACAGTTCTCCAACCCGCTTCCTTCTTGTGCCTCAGACAGTGGCGTATCCAGGATTTCCGTGAGGGGGGGGGGATTTCCAAAAAAAGAGGTTCAAAGAAAAAGAATTCAATAAGAGAAAAAAAAATCTCTCGTTTTCTCTCGGCACATACGTTATACGTACGCAAGGCAAGAAACATAAAATCCCAAGGGAGGGATTCATCCTCCTAATCCCCCTTCCCCTAGATACACCACTGGCCTCAGGTGTCCTCAAACGTGAATGTAGGAGAGAATTGGGTGGAGGATTCGGTTTTTTAGATGAAATCCAACATAAAGTATCGTTCTTTCCTTTTTCTTTCACTGGATCTCTCCTTTTGAATTTCGCTCTAGTTGAGAGGACTAATTTTAGAAATTGATTCAAAATTTTCAATGATACCGTTACCGAACATCTTTTCTCCCTTAAAGTTTGTACTCACGACCTCCTATTCGTCTGGGAAAGTCAGCAAACTAGTTTGCAGGTAGTCACGATTGAACTTCTTCACCTCATTTCTCCTTTTCTACATCCTAACATCAACGACCTCCACTTCGTGGTGAAAGAAGGAATTCAGACACCGAAGTTCGCTTCCTGATTCTTGCTTCAGCATTGTCCGGCTGCAAAGTACGCAGTGGATTATTTGGGATTTTCTACAGGGGTCAAGGAGGTTGACCTGATGAAGCGCACCTGTGGATCGAATTTGAGAAGAGAACGAGTCTGGTCTAAGCAATGGGGCAGATCGTGGATCTGCCAGTCTCCAATGCAGTTGGGGATGGTCTATGGTTTTGGCTTCTAGTTTATCCTCCGGTGGGATGCTGGAGAAGACTCCTTGAGGGAGTGTTGTTCTATGGGTGCCGTGCTGGTGATGTTGTAGCACAAATCAGACGGTAGGTTCTCAGCTGACAGGTGGGATGCCGGTTGAGCTGAGACCGGGAGCTGAGAACGCAGATCCGAAGCTGAGGCCGGCCAACCTCGGTTAGGGTAAGGGCGTCTCACTCCCTTGGTGAATAGTTCAGTAGTTTCTTGATGGTGAGCTGTCCCGCTGAAGGGACTGATGGCTGCGTTCACGCAGTGAGGAAACCTGTGCACTGAGATCTTTGATTGTAGTATCGGTTATGTTGGGAAGGAACTCAACCATGCCTTTTACAGTTCTAGATGATTGGCTGAAGAAGTTCGAGGGACAGCTCCACCCACAAAGAGAAGTCAGTTCGGGCATTTTGACAGGTAATTACTTTTGGAGTTGGCTCCAGTAAGATCTTACGGCTGGATGGGGTTTACCTTTGTATTCTAAATACATGAAGTTTTTTTTTAGCAAGGAGAATAAGTTTTCAATCATTATTTAATTTTATTCGCCGTTCAGAGCACCAGCAGACTGCACTAGTGTAGTGCTCTGGAATACGTAAAAAAATGGCAAATAAGGTATGAAGCTGCAACCCCCCCCCCTCCATTAAAGGTAATGTACTTCTTTCATACCTTAATCAGGTTACAATTTCTGAGTTCAGCCACTTTGCCCTGAATGGCGACCATTGAAAAATAAGGTCAACAAAGACGCATATATAATCTAGCAGTGACTGCATGAGTATTGTCAGCAGTGGTGGGGAAGTTTTTCTCATGACAGCTGGTTTATTCTATCCGGAGTTTTCTACTTTTTTGAAGGAAGAGAAGGCGAGCGATTTTTCCAGTTCCCTCCTCCCTCCGTCGATCAGCCAAAGTTTTAAAAGCTCGATGAGAGAAAAAGTTTTCTCATCATGATTATGTTCATGCGGAATGAGGCTAATGGAAATGAGGCAAGTCGATTCTGCGAGAATATATTCCTAGAAGATCATGACGTCATTCACACCATTATCAGAAAATTTGACTAAATCACGAATTTCCTAGAATAGCGAAGTCTTGACACAACATCTAGAAAGCGCCAATAACGGTTATTGAGAGTAGGACATGAAATATTGAAACTGACGAACACTAAAATCACAAACAGGAGAGCAAGCATTCTTTTTCAGGATCATTTTAGTAGACGTTTGTGCCGGCTAGAACTTTTAAAAACTCATCGTTCCCGCATTCTTCAGCCGTTCATAGCACGAAACACACTGAATATCGAGCAGAATACGAGCACTTAGACCGTTTTTCACGACAATCTATTCATCTTCATCCTACACGTTTTTTTTTGTCTCGCAAAGGCGTCGAAATGAGTACTCCAGTGTAGAGGCGGAAACAAATTTTCCTTCCTTCGACAATGTAATAATTTTTTCAGTCGCAATTAATTCTCGTTTTACGAGTACGTACTTCCTCTTGTGTATTGGACCTTACAATATAGTACATACAGTCCTGTATTATATCGTAAGAGGAGTGTTAACACTTACCGCACGAATATACGTTCTTGTATACAGCGTAATATACAGTCCGGCGTGAAATATATTGCACAGGGAAAATTTTTCAGTCTACCACGTTTCAATAGTGTAATACAGGGCGTAATAATTCTCGTGTTTTCTAATCAAACGCACATTTTTAATGTTTATAGCTTCATCAGGTACCCTCGGGACACTTATACGTAGGCCAGACCCAACATACCAATCAGGTGTATATCCACCTATACAATACATTTGTGCACTCTTCTCTCTCATTCCGCCTTTCTTTCGCCAATAAAAAATTCATTATTCCGCGCGAATAATAACGATGCAGCGATGTAAACGCTGTTTCTTTATAATACGCGAACTTGTTTATGCAAATTTTTTGATTCTTTTTTTTTTTTTTTTCCTCTTCTTTTTGTATCTCTTTACCGATACGTATACATCCTCTGTGCTTACACAATATAACTCGTGAATAAAATGTAAAGCTCGTGATCATGATGACGTGTACCAAAGTTGAGGCGAGGAAAAGTTTTTCTATCCTCATGATAGCTTTTTCCGAGTCAGTAAATTCTTTGATACAATATTTTCAGCCAATGAATTCATAATTTTTTTATGAATTTGGTCGAATCGATTGTAAGAATATCGCTATCGCAAAACACAGGAATCTAATGATAAGCCAACGGTGAGAGTAGACAATTGAACGACATTCGAAGCGAGACGTACTCAAAAATGGCGGGCGAAGACAACCATTGTTCTGGGCGATTTTAAAGCAGGTGGTATAAAGTCCAGTTTTTTGCTGTAAGTAAGATGAGAAAATCTGGAAAGAACATACTATGAATGAGCGAGTGAAATACATCGCTCTTGACTGAACTATGGAATCCCTTACTTTGAGCAGGATTAGTTTACTACCGCGTTATCCAGTGAGGCTTCAAGATCCGGCCTTGGATTTGTGCGACAGAACTTCGGTCACCTAGGAACTGACAGCTCGATAACTCGACTATCACCACGGAAGTCCCGTGTCACGAGTCTTGCCCTCAGGATACTCCCCTATCCCTACTCTGAAGCGCTTCTCAAAGGTTTCGACCTCTTGGGTCCCAGCCATTGCAATGGCCTCCACTGGAGGAACCACAGCTACAACGCTCACCAAAAGAGCAGGCAAGACTTCAAGTGACCAATGACTGGAGTACACCCGTAGGTCAAGCACTTGGCTGCCCGAGGTCTTAGTTAATTACCAAGCTCCTAAATTTTGCAGGCGCTACAGGACTGTTCTGAATCAACGATCTGTCCAAGACCACAAACGTCAGCTTACTTTGCGACAGCAGGCTACCTTCAGTCAACTCAATTCAGTATTCTGTATTCGCCATATCTTGCCTTTACTTTCTGGAAGTAGACAATTATAAATTATTATTATATTGGTTGACTTCATAATCAAAACCTGGCATACTAGACTTGTATATCGTAAGGTGGGCATGCACGTCGCAGTAAGCTCCATGTTTCTCGATCTGACAATACCCTCCTGACTGATCTTGAGATTACCCGGCGAGAATTAACCTATGCCACTTTGAGGAATTTAGAGTGGCCGGGTATTAGTGAGAGGGGATGGCTTGAGTATCGTGGAAGAAAAGTGATCTCGACTTTATATCGCGCTCCTAATCTCGATCAAAAGATAGAGTTTCACTTTACGTTTCTTTTTCGAGGTACGTCCAAGGATAAATATTGGTCTAAAAGATACATGGAATTTTGAGAATTGATGTTGATCATTTCCAGGCTGTTTGGCAGTAGAGAAGCATTTAAAAAAGACAATAACTTTAGGGGGTATTGGATTTCTTGGCGTAGCCACGAAGATAAAGATCTTTTCAAAATTTTCCCCAATCAGATATGATGTGGATAATGCGAGACAAAAATATTTGAGAGTTCTGGGCTAAGGCTTTAGAGCGGCACTCTAGCTTGATATAAGTCTATAATTTGTAATATTTTGGGCTAATGAGCTTTCTTGGTCCAGTACAAGTCTACTTTAGTATATTTCATGCTGATGAGATTAGGAGGCCTCACTCGCTCCGATCGTTCGTCCCGCTTCTTGGTCTAGTGTAAGTCTACTTCAGTATTTTTCAGATATTGTAAGCGGGCCAGGATTGACGACTTATGATGTCACCGACTTATGACTTCACCAAACTTATAACGTCACCCATCTATGACGTCACCGAACTTTGATGGCACCGATTTACGATGTTACCGACTTATGATATTAATGACTCATGACGTCATCAACTTATGCCGTCACCAAACTTATAACGACACCATACCTATGACGTCACCAATTTAAATTTTACCAACTTGTGACATCAATGATCTATGACGTTACCAATTTATGACGTCACCGATTTACAATATTACCGACTTATGACAACAATGATTTATGACGTCATCGACTCATGACGACCGACCTATGACGTCACCAAACCTATGACGTCACTGTCCTATGATGTCACCGACTTATGACACCAAAGTTATGACGTTACCAAACCTATGACGGCCCTGTCCTATGATGTCACTGACTTATGATGTCACCAACTTATGACGTCACTGACTTATGACATCACCAACTTATGACGTCACTGACCTATGATTGTAAATATCATGTATATAGCACGTGGTAAGTTTTAACCTAGCAATATAATCTGTACCCTATATTCGAAGACAGCGAGAGCTACGCTGTGCGTTATGATGGCAACGTCGTACAGTTTAACGATAAGAGTCGAGAAAGCAAACCAGTAGACTATATATTTTGACACAATGAATTAGAGATGGTGGAAGAAAAAGGGCTAATGAAAAAAAAGGCTCAGGTATATATACGAGATGAACGCAGTTACGACTTCATAATATTGTTGTTTGCACTTCTTGTTACACTCTACAGTAACTGCACATAAATACGTGTATAAAAAACTAAGAACCGAATGTGGACGACTTCCTAGTCGAGCCACGAGTGTCCAGGGTGGCTATCTGGCGCCAACAGCAAGGGTAGGAGTACGACTGCGTTAAATGCGATGAAAACGGTCGACACAATCGTTCTTGTAGTGCCCGTGTGTTGATGTCACGAGGTAACCTCGTATCAATAAAATAATATATTTATTAATATTGTGAAAGTGTGTGCGTGAGTGTGTTGTTATCTCGTCTCATACGAATTTGTCGTATTAGTGGTGAGTTGGTTCACTGAGCATGATTCTTATTCGTAATATTAATTAATTATACTTGATTAGAATATTATAGCGATAGTATCAATTACTAGCTAAATAATGACCATAGGCGGTCTAGTTAGGGAGAAGTTGGTTTCCTTTTGTGGAGGTTGTGGTGACCGGAAGACTGGTCAGGCCCTTGGGGCCGTTGAAGTAACGTCTTGTCTGATGGAAGCACAAGTCCTTATGCTGGTTGTAGAAGTTACGGCGACCAGGGTCGGTTGTATTACGGACTGGTTTAGCCAAAGGGCCCAGGGTCGGTTGTATTACGGACTGGTTGAGATCAGGGTCGGTTGTATTACGGACTGATCGAGATTCTGAGGCGGCTGTAACTTCTGTTGTGATGAATCCCTTTCGAGCGCAGGCTGGGGGAATGAGCCGGCTGTGTTGTATAATGTCGAAGTTGATTAGACGAAAGCCGCGTCAGGAGGGCGTTTCGGCATGAGATAAGAGACGCTACTGGATTTAATTGAAGGTAGTTGACACTGTGGACTGACCACTGTAAGGTGTCTGGGGTCTGGCTCACAAATCGTTAGTAGAGGCCGGCCAACCTCTGCTTTCGTGGTAGTGGGAGGATCCTGTCTCAGATTGGACTTGTGCAGAGGAAGTAATAGTAGAAGAGAAGCACGTTGGTGTTAGGGCCTTCTTGTGAATCTCACTGGTCGTTCTTGAGCACTGTGAAAACCACCAACACTTTCTCTAGGGTTTGCGAGGGTTCTGCTTGTCATTAGTTTTACGCTAATTTATTATTAGCGATGGGAGTAGTGCTCACCCGTGATTAATTTTACAGGAGTCGAAAACAATACAAACGCGAACCAATCAGCTATCGGCGGCGCAGGTAATTAGAACTAAACGATGGTGTAAGATAAACTAGTCTAGTGGCGAATATTTAAGCTCTACCTCATTAAATATAATTGTCTCTTCGCTTAGACAAGACCGAACTACTCGGTACGCCCCTACGTCTCTATATTTTGTACGTTTACATGATGTCACCAACTTATGACACCAAACTTATGATGTCACCGACTTATGATGTCACCGACTTATGATGTCACCGACTTGTGACGTCACCGACTTATGACGTCACCGAACTTATGACGTCACCGACTTATGACGTCGCCAAACCTATGACTTCACTGACCAATGATGTCACCAACTTATGACGTCACTGAACTATGCTGTCATCGACTTATGACAGCAAACTTATGACGTCACCGACTTATGACGTCACCGACCTATGATGTCACCGACCTATGACGTCACCGACCTATGACTTCACTGACGTATGATGTCACCGACTTATGATGTCACCGACTTATGATGTCACCGACTTGTGACGTCACCGACTTATGACGTCACCGAACTTATGACGTCACCGACTTATGACGTCGCCAAACCTATGACTTCACTGACCAATGATGTCACCAACTTATGACATCACTGAACTATGATGTCATCGACTTATGACAGCAAACTTATGACGTCACCGACCTATGATGTCACCGACCTATGACGTCACCGACCTATGACTTCACTGACGTATGATGTCACCGACTTATGATGTCACCGACTTATGATGTCACCGACTTGTGACGTCACCGACTTATGACGTCACCGAACTTATGACGTCACCGACTTATGACGTCGCCAAACCTATGACTTCACTGACCAATGATGTCACCAACTTATGACGTCACTGAACTATGATGTCATCGACTTATGACAGCAAACTTATGACGTCACCGACTTATGACGTCACCGACCTATGATGTCACCGACCTATGACGTCACCGACCTATGACTTCACTGACGTATGATGTCACCGACTTATGATGTCACCGACTTATGATGTCACCGACTTGTGACGTCACCGACTTATGACGTCACCGAACTTATGACGTCACCGAACTTATGACGTCATCGAACTTATGACGTCACAAGCTAATAGCTTCATAAAGGCTCTCAGCGTTTTCTCATCCTAATGTAAATCTAGCCTACGCCTTCTCATTATATTAGGATAAGTTAGAAACTGCAGGGGGAGGCTTGGACTCCCAGATTTGATAATCACTGCCACAGTGAAAATTCCCATAATGATGAGACGAGAGCAAAGACATTTACATGTCAAAAATATTTGGTTTTAAGTAAATAGTTTGAAAAATGGCGAGTCATCGAAGCAATGGTTCCGCATGCGGCTTTTGAGCGATGGGTAAATCACATGTAAAACGAAATGGATGATATTTCATGAATATTTTCCACAATAACCGTACGTGTAACGCATATCTTGAATCGTGGTTGTTGAAAACGAAATTAGAATTGAGACCACGTAAACATCCCACATTTCTGTATTTTTTTCCCCTAGAATTCCCGAAAGCTGGGGAAGAGTATGATTTCGGAAAATTTTAAAAGCCAGTGGCCCAACCAACGTACACGCATAAGTATCAGAGCAAAAAATACTGACGCTCTAAATTCGTTTTTCTTTGCTGTGTACTTATGGCGCATATAAATCTCAGCTATAATTTACGCGATGTCCACTCGAGCTGTTGGAAATTTCCTTTGAGAATTACCTTCCGCGTATTATTTCAGGCACTTCTCTACCTTCACTGTTAAAAACGAAAACGCAAAAAGAATACATACCGAAAAAAAAAAAAAAAAACGCGAAGACGAAAAATTAATGAGTTCGCAAAAAAGCGGTGGCAAAGTACGTACGGTAGAAGGCACGAAGTTTGCCTCCTGTAGATTAAAATAAATACGCTCTTTCAGGCTAAACATCACCATTTCTTCCAATTTTGAACCGAGCCCCGTTCGATTATCGTGCGGTCTTATTAATATTTCAGGGTGTTCCTATCTAGAAAATACAACAATAAGAAAGAGAGAGAAGAAACAGTAAACTCCATAAAAAAGATATCTTCAAGTTTGCCATTCATCCTAAAGGAAACGAAAAAGGTAGAGAGATATAAAATCATGAGTAAATTTTATTGATGAAACGCCGCCGCCAAGTAGCTCTAGAAATATATTTGCAATTTTTTTCTCTCATAAATGAGACTAAATTTCAACCAAAGATATCTCTCGACTACGTCACGTTTCGGGTCGCAGATGCAGCTTGTAATATCAAGTATCCGCAGTTTGTCCGTTTTTATTACCGTACTGCTCTTTGAATGGCTCGTCCGTTTCAGACTCGAAGAGCAAACTCGCAGCCTCTTTGGAATAGAAATCGAACGCAGAAAGCGTGCCCGCCGTCGAGGGGAAAAAAATCTCGAAAATTTCAATAATGTATCACAAATCTGTAATAACGTCGACGAAATACTGTGTGCGTATGTAAATTTTCTGAAAAACAGACGTTTTTGCGAGCGCATACTTTCGTTCGAGAATATCTCGTAGTGTCGAACGCGTGGAGTACATTTTGGAGGTTTGTATGCGTATTCTGTGAACCGGAATAATGTTCCGACAAAAAAAAAGATGATGTACAAATTTCACAATATTATTGAGAGAGACTATTATCCACGTTGAAGATGCTCTCGAACGCTCGTTGCAGTGCGGTGTCAATTACTTTGGTTTAGAAAAAAAAGAGAAGATTTTAAGCGAAAGTCAACACCACTCTGATGAAACGAAGCGCGCGAAAAGAAAGCAATGGCGAAAAAACGACGGGGATCGTCTTACAGGAAATTTCCGCTAAGTCTGTCTCCTCTCGAATTCGGTGGATAGGCCTTGTGAGTAATTCTAGATGCTGTTTTGAGGTTGAGGCCGGTATTTTAATGCGAATGAAAGGAAGTCAACTCTTTCACTTTACTTGTCGCTTTGGGTAACTTTCTCATCATTATGGACAAAACTTGTCCCATTTACCTCACCGATGGAATTCTTTTGTGTGAACCTTCACTTTAAACTTTCCATGGCTAGAGAGACTGAGACTGGTCGTGGACAATTGCTTCGCACTGCATACTGGCTGTGACGTTATGAATATTTCATTACAGGATGTCTACTAGTCCCCGGGAACCCGGACCACTCCGGAATTCAGCTGAGTCAACTCTGAAAAAATGTAAAAAAGGAGGCCGAGGTATTGGAGAGGGATTTAGGAATCTAGATATTTTGGGTATTGGATTTCTTCGCGCCGCCAAAAAGATAAAGATCATCTCCATGTCTTTTCACAATTTTGCCCAATCTGATATGTAGTGGATAATGCGAGACAAAAATATTTGAGAGTTCTAGACTAAGGCTTTAGAGCAGCACACTCACTTGATCTAGTGTAAGTCCACTTTGTAATATTTTAGGCTAATGGGCCTTCTTGGTATAGCGTAAGTCTACTTCAGTATATTTCAGGCTGATGAGATGACTAGGCCTCACTCGCTCCGCTCGTTCGTCTCGCTTCTCGGTCCAGTATAAGTCTACTTTAGTATATTTCAGGCTGATGAGTTTACTGGGCCTCACTTTCTCCGCTCGTTGGTCCCGCTTCAGTATGTTCCAGATGTTGTAAGGAAACCAAAATTCACGACTTATGACGTCACCGACTTATGACGTCACCGACTTATGACGTCACCGACCTATGAAGTCACCGACCTATGAAGTCACTGACCTATGACGTCACCGCCTTATGACGTCACAAGCTAATAGCCTCATAATGGCTCTCAGCGTCTTCTTAGCCTAGTATAAATCTATTCATCATATTAGGATAAAGCTACCACTTCGGACTCGCAGATTTCAGAATCACTCCCCTTAGAAAACCTCGAAATTTTTCCAAGTGCCTTTCGAGGAGAGGGGGAGCCTCGGACTCGCAGACTCGGACTCGCAAATTTCTGAATCACTCCCCTGAGAAAACCTCGAAATTTTTCTAAGTGCCTTTCGAGAGGGGGGGGGGGCTTGGACTCGCGGACTCGGACTCGCAGATTTGAGAATCACTACCACAATGAAAATTTTCGTAAGGATAAGACCAGAGCAAAGACATGTACATGTCAAAAGTGCCGGAAAAATTCTTTTCAAGTCCTTGAAAGATCGCGGAAAGTCTAGGGTAGTCATCTTCTGGTTCTGGTGGACGACCAGTGTCAAAAATTGTTCCAATGGCCGAGGTCCGGCTCCAGCCTCCCTTCTTCTTTTCCGTTTATATGGGTCGAATTCTGAGATCAACATAGTTCTTATGAACATCCTATTCACAAAGTTGAACCGAAGGCAGATCTTCATTGCTTCGGTCAGTGAAAATTTTTTGTGTAGAGCTCCGAGATTCGACATTAAATTGACTATGGCGGGGATTGTCGAGTACAAACTTGTCTAGCCATAATTTCTAACCTTCTGATGACGTCATATACAGGGGATGGCCATGATCTACTGTCGATATGTGAACCAAATAACAGGCAGTCGAGGTCAACAGCTTCTATATGTGCACAGGCGAGACTTATCACTCACGAGAACTCAATCAGCGAACTAGGTAGGCTGACTTAATAAGTTCAGTCGTAGTACGTAATGCTTGCTTCAGACTGAGAGTCAATGTCCATCTCAATCAACAAACTAGGTGGGTTAAATAGGCTAACTTAAGTAGCCTAGTCGTAGTATAATAATTATAATGATACAGAAAGTCCATTTTGATGACATCATGGGGTAGTTCGTGACATCATCAAAGGGTCTATCTGCCCTCTCATAGCGATAGCGTAAGCGTTTGGAGACCGTGAACAATAGATGGTAAGGCTGCGCTCTAGAGGAATCTAGTGAGGAAGAGGTTAGGACGTCATCAAAGCAGATATAGGGCTGAAAATTCATTGTTTTCTCCGAAGTGGTTCAACGGGTTTTAGTAAACGCTCGAGAGATCGAAGAAGGGACGCGGGCGAAGAAATTGTGGGTGGAGACATGAAAGGGTGTGTTTGACTGTGAGATTTTCTCTGGGCAATGAACAAGATACGGGGGAGAGAGAATGTTAGGGTTGGTAGTATAGGAGTGTGTTTTGCTCGTGTAGGGTAGCCTGTTTCTAGAAAACCGGCAAAAGTCAGGGAATTAGACCCAAGGTCAGGGAATTTTTCAAGGTACGTAAAAAAAGGTTTCAACTAAAAGTTTTCCTGAATTTTTTTTTTTTTGGGGGGGAGGGTTTTTTTTATTTTTAGAGGAGATAGTGGTCTGTGAAAACCTATAAGGTTCCTTCAAGTCCCAGCGTTAAGGGTCAAGTTGGTCATGAATTTTTTCAACTTCCATAGAGGGCTATAGAAGAGCCAGGAATTTCTTCAAGAACCAGCCTCAAGGGTCAAGAGGGTCACGAATTTTTTCAAGTCCCATAGATGGCTATAGAGGAGCCAGGAATTTCTCCAAGTCCCAGCGTTACGCGTACGCGGACAGAATTCCTCTCAGGGCCCTCAGTAACTGAAGGGATGGCGGGTCTCCCACCAAAACTTTTTTTTTGCTTCCTGCCCTCTCAATTCCTGGTATATCATGGGTACTTTATGAATTACCTTCCCATGTCGCGATTTTCCTACATTTTCTGTGATTATCTCCTCGTTCGTCGTTTTCCCTCTCTTTTTTTTAGTTTTGTTTCTCAATGGCGTGGCGCACGGCTATCTGACCCTCCTTGGATCTGCCTTTGCTTATAAAATATGGGACACTATGATGTATATTGGCTAAGGAGTCAATATTTCTTCAAATCCCACCCCTATCCATTTTAGAAGTTCGCCTTCTGAGGCGCTTGGGGTAGCCTCCATTAACGTTGTTATTTGAGGCAAAAAGGGAACCTATTTTGTGGGAGTCATTCGCGTGCAGTGTCATACTCGGAGGTGGGAATTTTTCCAAGTCCCATTCCCATCCTTTCCCTGTCAATTGAGTCCTCCTTTCAACACCGTAGCTCGAAAATCTGAATTCTCCAAGTCTCCCTTTTATCACCCGTAGCTCGGAGATCGAAAGTTCGTTGAGTGCTTCTCATATCATCTACAGCTCGGAGGAAGGCGCCCAGCGCCTGTCATTCTTTTTCACCCCCCCCCCCTCTTCATAAAACAGGTTCTTTTTTGAAAATTGTCAGCCTCGAAAGGCTGCCAAGATTCTGAACTTCGGATTTTTCCTCACTTTCCTCCTCGTACGACAGCTTTTTGCCAGAATTTCTCAAGGACGAGCACAGAAACGATTTTCTATCGACATCGAGTATTGTGAGCGATTAATATTTGAAAGTTTGCCGAGAGCAGTTAATCGTTCTTTCAAATTCTCAACCTCCAACTTATGCTGACTATAAAAGTTTCGAAAAGGTAATACACGCGAAATATACATCATCCACAATCCATAATTCACGGCATACACTATGTAGGGTATATCCGATATCATTAGCTCTTCAACGAAAGTTTCAAGACTGTCGGGAAGATGGTGAATTCTAGATGTAAGCACACCGAACAAATCCTCTATTTCGTGACGAGAGCTTTCTACTATTCATACAAGCAATTTTTCACATTTTATCATCCAGAGAAAAGCTAGAAGCACATTGGACGGACTGCGTTTCGAAATTTGATGGTTTTATTACAGTCGAAGAACACGTTTCTAACCTGGTTTCGACTCGAATTAAGGGTGCATGATTTGTGTTGCAATCCGGAAACGTCGTATTATTCTTAATTCAGCGATGAGAATTTGGTCTCGTATGAAGCGTAATGAACGTCGCCAGCGGTACAGGAGATTGTGCTTCTGCACGAGCACAATAAATTTGCAAATTTAATAATGTAGGTAGCGAAGCAACAGTATAAGTCGTCCTCTTCATTTTCGTGACACTCCACGACTTAAATCATGGACGAACAAATGAACATAATTTTCAAGACTGATTGTGTATAAAGTTTTTAGATGCAGGATTAATTTTGTCTCGAGTTCCAGCGTTACGCTGTACATACGATTCTCGTATACAATTGTCTACGAGTATTTTCTTCGTTGTCTGACTACATAACAGTGAAGTATAAAGTTGCAGATATTTTAATCCGTTCACGTTCGTAGCGCATTTAGTATATAATACACAACATACATGTGTAGGTAGGTGTTCGCGTACGATGCTCAACCTTCCCCTCCGTCCCCCCATTCAGTCCTTTAAACGGTTTTGAATTCGATTCCAATTCTCAGGTTGATTATAGCGGTACCGAGAGAGCGCGAACACGAATCGACAGAGCAAAACGATAATGGTAACAACAAAATGTTTTCACAATACTCGGGGTACAGAATAACAGCGAACGAAACGACCGGGGTGAATTTTATTCGTATAATTAATTTGAAACGTAATCGACCCAAACACGGACGGATTCTCGGAAACGAGGATAATGAGCGTATAGGTTACGTCAATATGTGAACTCGTGAACTCGTAAAAGTGAGGATTGGTTTAGGATCATTGATACCTATACATGATTACAGGATGGTAAACAGCATCATTATTTTTGCAACATTACATCATTATTGAACTATCATTACATTAGAACTTCGGGTAAAATAACGTCCGTTAAAGTCATACATACACTGCATTCCGGAAGCAGAATTTAGATTCTAGACTTGTTCTACGATAGTTGAAACAACTATGAGTAGATTCATCTTACAAGATGGTTCTCTTCAAGCGATCCTTTCCCTCCCTTTTCAGACCATGACATTATTATGCAAAATTTTGAGCTTTCACGTTCCATGAGTTGGAAATGATAAGAAAATTAGAGACCATTTCAAACTTTGCGATGGCAAACTCGCAGTATTGTGCTAGGTCTGAAAAGGTACGCTTGGATCACACTTTGCGCTTGCGAGTACAAAATCGATTATAATCGCTTGGCAAAATCTTCGTAGAGATGAAACGCGAGGCTTAACGAAAGAAAGTCGCACAACATCCAGCCGAGACAAACTCTTCTACGCAATCTAACCTAACTTGGGTTGATGACGTCATTTCATCGAAAGTCGCGGATGTTTCCGCATATGCAACGTAACCTAACCTAGGTAGATGACGTCATCAAAATTGAAAGTTCCTGGACATTTCTTCAACGTCACAAAAGTCGAACGCGGATGCGCTCGTGGACATTTCCTGAGGACCTCCCACCCCGCATTTGAAATTTAAGGATTCAAACAGCTGCTCAAAAATTAAATGGGCAGAAAAGGTCCGCAATGCTATAGAAGGTGAAATAGCTGGACAAGCCGGCAGAGATCGAAGGAGATCCACAACGATGTCTGCGTTAAACTGAAACACATTACAGCCGAGAAGATATAAAACCACAGAAAGATGACGGTTGTGCACCTCTCAGTAATGAACGCCTCTAGTGACTAGACATGGCATTCAAAGGAGGAAGGTGCTCATACAATATGTAAATAGAAAATTGTATTTCATGCCTCCTCCAAGCAGAACACAATGTAGTATCTCACGTCAGTGCAGTGCAGCCACAATTTTAAAGCGAAAAAAATCATCTTCACCCTATCCACTATCAACCACGTAACACGATTCTTCATTCTTTCGTTTTGTGCAAACGTCGCCACACGTGTGTCGCCTGATCATTCTCGTTATTCGAACATTCTTGTTATTTATTTAGCGAAATTTTGTCAAGATACTAATTTTTCTTTCATTGTGTGCCATGGAAAAAAGAAAACTCAAAAGACTTCTCAAGAAATTGAACATATCACTAAAAAAGCATCGTTCTAGTTCTTGGACCACACGGTAAGGAAATACAATCGAACACTAACGCGGCATGAACGGACATGCCTTGCTGGCTGTAACACTTCGAGCTCTTACTCGTATGAAGTGTTTATTCCTACATTGCGAGCTCTTACTCGCAATCTTCAATCGACCTATTTGGAATGCCTAAAGAGAGATTGTACTGTGAGCTCTTACTCGTAAAGAAATTTCATAACTGTTTACGTTATTTGTGTTCCCGACCTTATCGCCAACACGAATTTCTCGACCTTATCGAGAAGTCAAAAGCTTTTCTACCCGACCATGCGGAAAATTACTGATATGGGAAAAAACTCTGGTCTTCTAAACAGGTAAAGACAAAACTCCTCTCGTGTTGATAGTTCCCGGGGCAGGTCCCAGGTGAGTGATAACGTCAATTGTCCCCCTATTTTCAGCATGAAGTGTAGCGTTGAATACGAAAACAGCTTGCCGGAGGCCGGAGCATGAAAAAGTGCTGGATGATGATAATCATTATTTCGTGAGTGATTATTGTACTCGACCTATTCGAACTTGAGTGATACTTCCGACCTATTTGGAAAAAGAAATTTCTTCACAGAACCCACCAAAGAACTCATCTCGACCTATTCGAGAGTGATTATTGTACTCGACCTATTCGAACTTGAGTGATACTTCCGACCTATTCGGAAAAAGAAAATTCTTCACAGAACCCACCAAAGAACTCATCTCGACCTATTCGAGAGTGATTATTGTACTCGACCTATTCGAACTTGAGTGATACTTCCGACCTATTCGGAAAAAGAAAATTCTTCACAGAACCCACCAAAGAACTCATCTCGACCTATTCGAGAGTGATTATTGTACTCGACCTATTCGAACTTGAGTGATACTTCCGACCTATTCGGAAAAAGAAAATTCTTCACAGAACCCACCAAAGAACTCATCTCGACCTATTCGAGAGTGATTATTGTACTCGACCTATTTGAACTTGAGTGATACTTCCGACCTATTCGGAAAAAGAAAATTCTTCACAGAACCCACCAAAGAACTCATCTCGACCTATTCGAGAGTGATTATTGTACTCGACCTATTCGAACTTGAGTGATACTTCCGACCTATTCGGAAAAAGAAAATTCTTCACACGACCCACCAAAGAACTCATCTCGACCTATTCGAGAGTGATTATTGTACTCGACCTATTTGAACTTGAATGATACTTCCGACCTATTCCGAAAAAGAAAATTCTTTACACGACCCACCAAAGAACTCATCTCGATCTACTCGAGAGTAAATTTCTTTCCAACCTATTTGAAAAAAAAAAAAAAAAAAAAAAAAAATTCGCCTGCCTTATGATATTAATACACTCGACCTATTCGAAAACGTGTATTTTTCCGCGACTTATTCGCGTAAGATTTTAATAAATTTTAGAAAAATTTTCTTGCGATGCAATCTAACACAAACGTTTTGGAAAAAACCTTAAAGGATAATCGTACCAAAGCACCGCCGATCCACAAAGAAATTACTTCCCATTGGGAAGAAATAATCCACTTAGGTCTCGACCAGGAAGAAAGAGAAAATCTGCTGGAAGAATTTCCGCGGCTGGAGGATTGTAAATTCTTAAAACCCCCAATTTAAACAAAGAGCTTCATCCTCTTATGAACAACGATGCCCTGACTAGAGATAAAAGAATTATGGAAAAACAAAAAAGGCTAACGACCTGTTTGGCTTAGTATAGGAAATACCTTGTCTGCTCTCATTTCCTCAGATTCCATAGATGAAACCCTACTTGAACCGGTGATAAAAGCAGGACGGCTCCTTGCGGATACCCTGCACAAAGAGTCAATAATTCGTCGAAGCCTCATCTTAGCGCTAGTTAGCTCAAATATAAAAGATACTCTTTCAAAAACGAATATAGGAGAATTTCTCTTTGGCTCCGAGTTGAGCGAAGCGATTAAACGTGCTAATGAATTACGCAATCGGCCGCTAAGTTGAAAAAAAAAAAAAGCTTCCGCGGGAAGACTTACGTTCTTGCGTGTTCGCAAAAGAGTGGAAACTAGTCACTACTGGCCCAGTCCTTCTCTCGTGAATCAAGGGATATAGAATCCCGTTTTCTCAATATCTTACGCAAGCATTTACACATCCAAAAAATCGGCCTCTCTCAACTAAAGAAAAAACAGCGCTACGAGTCCTCTTACCAAAATTATTAACGAAGGGTGCGATTAGGCCCTGTATATCTGTCTCCAACCAGTTCTTTTCTCCTATTTTCCTGGAACCTAAATCAGACGGCACTTAGCGCATTCCTAAATCTGAAATCGCTCAATAACTGGAGGATCATCAAGTAGCCGCTAAATCAATTCAATCAGACAGCTATCTTTCAAAATTGGATTTAAATGATGCTTACTATTTAGTAGCCGTTCACCCAAATGACTAAAAATTTCTCCGTTTTTTTTTTTGAACTCGATGGTGCGCTATATGAATTCACGTGCTTACCCTTTGGCCTATCCACAGCGATCAAACTAACGGGACCGGTAGTTAACTATCTACGCAAATAGGCTTCCAGTCAGTTGTTTATTTAGACGACTTCTTATTAATAACACGCCCAAAAAGCCTCTTGTATAAATAACGTCGCTACAACGTGCTTCTTGCTGGCCTACTAGGGATTCCCTTTTGCGGCAGAAAAATATCCTTTTCCTCCAACTACAAGTTGCCAATATAATCGTCCTTACCAACACAGAAGTGAGAAAAACTGAAAAGTCATATCATGCAGCTAGTTGACTAGCAAAAAAAAAAAAAAAAAAAAAAAAAAAAAAAATTGCTTGGATTGTTTCTTGGTTCCTTAGCAGCAACCTGCCCTGCCGCATGAATTACCGTTGAGCGTATACTAAAAACCTCAAAAGAGAAAAATATCTAGCACTAATACAAAACAAGGGAAGTTACAGCGGCCGCATGCAAACACCTGCCTACTTGCCAGAAATTGCCTAGTGGCTATCGCATATTCAAATAGGCTTCATGCCGCTCATCACAAAACCTTATGCTATCAAAATTTTTTCAGACGCGTCTTTGGTAGGCTGGGGAGCTTCGTGTAAGGGGCAAACGGCCCGCAGTTCTTGGACACTCGCTGAATAATTACCTCATATAAACTAACTAGAAGAGTGGGTGGTTCTTTTTTTCGCCCTCAAGTCCTTCACAAAAAAGTTGGACCAATCGAAACATCCTGTTAAGAGTTGACAACATAACTGCCATTGCCTATATTGATTGTATGGGAAGTATCAAATTCCCAAATTTAAACCCCATTGCCTTAAAATTATGGCAATATTGTGAAAAATTCAAGCTAACCGTTTTGCATCCTACATCCAATCAGCAGATAAGGACGCGGCAGACGCAAAGTCAAAAAAAAAAAAAAAAAAAAAAAAAAAAAAATTAGGCATTCGGAGGTTGATTTATTTGCATCTAGAAAGAACAACAAATGCGACAGGTACTTCGCTTGGAAATGCGATCCTGATGCAGAAGCGGTAGATGCTTTTACTATCCTTAGGACAGATGAAAACTTCTACGCCTTCCCCCCTTCTCACTGGTGTTAAGAACTATTCAAAAAATCATACAAGAGAGATAGAGCAATGGGCATCAGGACCACCCTGGTTTTGGCTCTTCAAAGAACGATTCGCCTCTGAGCCAGTACTTCTTCAACCATCTGACACCTTGCTTTTTATCTGCCAACATGATACCACACCCTCTAGCCATTCGGCTTTCCCTGGTGGCAGTGATTGTATCCAGGAAGCCCTAGCTAACTACCGGGACCTGTTGCCTCCAATCATTGAAATCCTTCTCGCATAAATCCAAAACTCAACAATGCAAACATATACACCGGCACTCAACAGATGGTGGAACTACTGCGAGAGTAATTCTATAAATAAATATGTTCCATCCACGGACCAGATACTTATCTTCCTGCATCAAGAATTCTGCTCAAGCATCTCATAAGCACACCCAACTGCGCGAGAGCGACTATATCACTGATTACAGGTTCCACCTGCCGAAAAAACCTAGTAATAAATTGTTTTTTCAAAGGAGTCGCAAATTTGAGAAAAATTGAGGCCGGCACAACGTAAATACAATATTACGTGGGACCCCCAGTGTGTCCTGCGTTATTTCAAGAACTATTCAACCAGATTCCAACAATGTCCTTAGCTACAATATCAAAAAAAAAAAAAAAAAAAAAAAAAAAAAAACTCAACTTTCTGGCGCTGACTACGGGACAACAGCTTCAAACTCTCAGTTTGATAAAAGTTCAGATGTCATTATGAAGGCAGCAGGGTGGACCGCAAAGTCGCAAACGTTCGCACGGTTTTACAATTGACCCATCATCTCGGAACAAGCCAATTTTGCCTAAACGGTCCTCAATAGTTAAAAAAAAAAAAAAAAAAAAAAAAACTGATTTTTGCAAATGTAGGTCAGTAGTGACCGTTGAAAAATTTCTGTTAAAAATGATTGCCAGAAACATTGGACTATAAAGAAGTTTTTTCTGTGGGAAAGAAGAAATAAAGACACGAATGTAGTTCAAAGATACTTTATATTATTTTTGCCTATTACCCGAGATCTTTCAGTTGTTTTACAGCTCCTGTTATCGAATAACTCGAGGTATTGCTGCGAGCGCTTTGAACATCTACATTGTGTTCTGCTTGGAGGAGGCATGAAATACAATTGTACAATTGAACAAACTTACCTGGTGAAGTTCAATTGAAATTGTATGAAGGCCTCCTACAAGCAGAACAGTCCCTCCGCTATACTATTAAAATGGAGGTAAATCCCAACCCTTGAGCACTCCCTCGCAGCAATGATTCACTTTGAAGAATGAAGAATCGTGTTACGTGGTTGATAGTGGATAGGGTGAAGATGATTTTTTTCGCTTTAAAATTGTGGCTGCACTGCACTGACGTGAGATACTACATTGTGTTCTGCTTGTAGGAGGCCTTCATACAATTTCAATTGAACTTCACCAGGTAAGTTTGTTCAATTGTACAATTTAATTAGTACATGCTGTATTCCCAAAGTTCAAGAGCAAACTCCGAATCAGAGACGCTAATAATAAATACAGCACATTGGGTCGTTCAATGTTAAAATTCTAGAGAAGAGAGAGTAGTTTGACCTTGAAACTAATGTCCCACATTGGGTCGTTCAATGTTAAAATTCTAGAGAAAAGAGAGTAGTTTGACCTTGAAACTAATGTCCTCCATGATACATTCCTAGGCGATCTTCCAGATTTCTGACGGGCCATTTTGCAATCGATAGTAACAACTTTATTGAGTGCTAGATTCTACTTTGTATACTGGTTTACTTAGATTCTAATATGTATACCTTTGGGATTGACAATTTCATAATATGACTCTTTTTAGAGAGAGAACCCGTTGCAGTCATCAATTTGTAGCAACGGGTTGGCAAGGAGCACAACCCAAAAGTAAGCATAAATTAAGGACAATGAGCATGAGGATCTTTTATACATGTAGTTTTTGTTCTAGCCCTCCAGATCGATAAATGAGATTCAGAAATGATTAGATTGATCTCATTGACGCTAACAATAACGTCACCAAAGGTACAACGTTGATAGCATCCTAGAAAATTCGACCCCTCATTGTTTTAGACAAGTTCTTTCTAGAAGGTGTGCGCATGTCAAATTTAACCCGTGAGTCATCTGCACTTCCTTCAAGTGAAATGTGGTCTAAACAATGATGTACGAGCACACTTTTGCAAAATGGTTCTGTGTCCTCACATCTGTAAGATCATTCTGGCGCTGATATTAAGACATTTTATGATCGCTTCAACTGTCGGTTAACGATTGATTCTGAATAATACAAACACCCATCAAAAATTGAATCAAAATTAGTAAAAATTGACTTTACTGGACGAAATCCTGGCAATGCGCACTGCAAAAATTGACAAGAGTTGCTGAGCCCGTACCAGGTCAATGAAAGGTCGAAGTATAGGTTGATCCCATTACAACTCTGATTAGAAGTCAACAAATTTTTGATCGAACTGAGATCACCTATTCGATAGTCCATTTTGTTGCGCTCTACTTCCGATGTCCCTGTACGGGTGCGAAACGTGGACTATCAAGGCTGAGGACCACAGACGGATAGAAGCATTAGAAATGTGGATCGATCGTCGAATGCTTCGCATACCTTGGACGGAGAAGAGGACCATGGGTCAATACTTAAGGAGCTGGACGTGCGGGGCTAACTATCGGCCACTTGCTACCGCTGGCAGTTCTTCGGACATATTGAAAGAATACCTGGCGATAACTTGGATATACTGATGGGCAGAGGAAAAACGCTCGAGATGAAGATCGCTGAAGAAGTGGATAGAGCAGATGGAGAAAGCAACCAGAAGATCAATCCAGCAGCAGCTCACCAGACAGACGGAGGACAGAGAGGCACGGAGCCAAATGGTGTAGGAAGTCGGAAGACGGGTCACCAACACTCAGGTATGAGTGAAGGACGTATGATGATGATGAGACATTCATGGAAGACGACTATTGTATCGACCTTAAACTGATGTCAAAACCTTTAATTCTCCTTTCTGACATGTTTCATGTCTTTGCTCTGGTCTCATCCTCATGGGAATTTTCACTGTGGCGGTGATACTCAAATCGGCGAGTTCGCGAGTCCGACCCCCCCCCCACTGTAGTTTCTAGCACTAGCTTATCCTAATATAATGAAAAGGCGTAGGCTAGATTTATACTAGACTAAGAAAACGCTGAGAGCCATTATGAAGCTTCTGACGTCATCAGTAGGTGACGTTATAGGTCGGTGACGTCATTAGTTGGTGACGTCATAGGTCGGTGACGTCATAAGTTGATGACGTCATGGGTCGGTAACGTCATAAGTCGATGACCCCATGACCTCATAGGTTGATGACGTCATAAGTCGGTGACGTCATAGGTCGGTGACGTCATAGGTCTGTGACGTCATAAGTTGATGACGTCATGGGTCGGTAACGTCATAAGTCGATGACCTCATAAGTCGATGACCTCATAGGTCGGTGACGTCATAGGTTGGTGATGTCATAGGTCGGTGACGTCATAGGTCTGTGACGTCATAAGTCGTACGAGCGGAGCGAGTGAAGCCCCCTAATCTTATCAGCCTGAAATATACTAAAGTAAACTTATATTAGACCAAGAAGCGAGACAGATGAAGCGAGTGTGCCGCTTTAAAGCCTTAGCCTAGAATTCTAAAATATTTTTGTCTCGCATTATCAACAACATTGATCTGATTGGGCAATATTTTGAAAAGACATGAAACATGATCTTTATCTTTTTGGCTGCGCCGAGAAATCCAATAGCCCTTAATCATTTTCTCTCCCTCTCCCTCCCTCTCGCGTCCTCGTACTTGAATTTATCTTGAAATACCTTCACCGTTTAGCTCGGTAGGTTGGCCCTTTTCGAAATATATTGCAGATATACGTGAAGAATTGTTACCCTGATTTCGTCATTCTTCACGTCAATCTGTAGTCGATTCCGAGTCGACCTCTCCACAAGCATGATGAGACTTCAAATCAATTGCTGATTGACGTCGAATTGACGTCATACATCTGGAATTAATTCGGTTCACTAAGTTATGGCCAAAAACATCTGACGCCATGTCGTTGTCAGATGTCATACATCCTGCTTTTCTATCAAAAGCTTGACTAATGTAAAACGTTCAATACTGTACTAAAGTACGATCAATAGAACGACTTCCTAGTGACGTCACATAACAATGCTGACTTGCTGTTGCTGCAGTTCCCAGGAGCCAATGGTGAACAAGCAAAATGTAGACAACGGATTTTACATGTCAGTTCCCATAAGAACAAAATGTGATTCTTTAGTTCGTTAATACAAGTTGGAAAATGGAAGATTTTTAAAACCCCAGTTTAGTATTCAGATTCATCATCTAGAAACTTTCATCCATGGGTGGCGAAATAAGGAGGCAACGCTCCTCCCTTCCTCACAAACAACTGAAAAAAATTAAAAGGTATCTGATTTAGAAATACTATTGCAGAAAGTTCTTCTGAATCTCTTTTGAAAAATATTTGCCCTCCCCCTCCTGAGGAAAATTTACTCCCCCATCCATGCTTTCATCGATCTTTCAAGCTCCATTTTTCGACCTCTTAGAAGAGGCAATACTTGGAAAACAACCAAATGTTGTCACTGCGTTACTAGAAGGGGAAAAGTTGTTTACGTTTTTGTTGTTCACTCAGACTGCAGATGCAGCCGGAAGGCATGACTTGTGCCATAACAGGAAATCGGTCACTTGCCATGACCGAAATTCATCTCATTTTGAATCTTAACTCTGAATCCCACGTTTTCTGGGTAATTCCAAGGTCCGTTGTATTGTAAAATGGACTCAGGACAAATGTAGATTTTTAGTTACGAGAAACTGACGCAATTTCAACATTCACAAATTGAGAAGATCAGAGGTCGATTTTAAGTCGAATTTCGTTCAACATGTTTTGAACTCGAAAAGTACATTTTCTCGCCAACCGTGAAGAGCTCGAGCACAAAGGGAGGAGAGGACGGCTAGAGTAGGCAACCAGAAATTTTTGAAATAATCACTCCACGCAAGATGCGGAATTTTCCATAATACTTCCTCTTCGAATGAACATAAGTCTATTTCAAGTAGATAGCATTAACTTCGTCTATTGTGCTACTGTATAGTTGAAGTCCGTATTTTCGTCATTCTATACAAGTCCAAAGGTCGAGATTTCGTTTTCTCGCGGAATTCGTTCGTCCGAAAACGTTCACCCGAGGAACAATGCAACATTTTGTACTCGTATACACGCATTCGAAACAATTTTATTCGCCGCATCAACTAACTTTACGGTTTCGAAATTAGTTGAAATTCGCTTACGTACCTTATTTTGTATAATAGCGTGTCTTTTCTACGCGTCTTTCCGCATTGTTATGCGGAAAGCGACAAAGTTACGGAGAGAGAGAAGCAGCGGTAACCACGCAAGCTACTCTATAGCTTCATGTTGTTGATGCAGGTACTCCCCCATCCTCGGTTGGTGCAAAGACGAAAAAAAAGAAGATACAGTAAATAAACACACAGAGCGACGTACAAAAAAAGTGCGATCGTAAAATGCGGTTACCGCGTGCTTCTCTTGCGAGTCACGAGCTACCAAATTCGGTTTTCTTCGTCAACGAGTTTTGCGGAAGACAAGCAGGAAAAAATACTACCTCTTGAGATTGGTTAGGAATACAAAAGGAAATGAAGACGAACAAGAACCCCACGCAAATAAGAAGAGAAAGTACCGTATTTGCAACGACGAGATTAGGAGAATTTTTTCAATTCTTTGGGTCGAAAATAAAGTTTCGCGAGCATTCATCGTAAATAATTCGTACCGCGCAAGGACGCGGACAAATCCTCGCGCGACCGTGACCTAGTCAATTTTTTAATATCAAAAAACCAATAGTCTGCCTATAATACGCGGGACGCAAATGATGTGTAGATAATGTTTGTCGAAGTGGCGCCTTCACAGTCGTATATATAGATGCTATAACTTCATTGCGTTAGCTAGGTCTTGGTCTGACGCCGAAAAGTCCGTCTCCGAAATGCGAACGCAGAGCCGAGAAGCACGCAGAAACCAGGAAAAAATTTACACGCGGCGCGATGCGAAAAACCTCAATCGATTTACTCGTGATATTGTTTTTCCGAAGCGTGTTCGAATCACCCCCGATGAAAAACCTTTGAGCTCCGCTAGGGCGTATATTTTTAAAACTGAATAACTCATCGCTCGTTCGCGATGTGTTGTCCTCCATTAGCGACGATCGAAAAACAATATACGAGTAATAGCTCTTTGATAGAAAAATTTTGTGAGTTCCTCGTTCGTCGGATAACTCGCAATATCCTATACTATCGCTCTTCGATTACAACTTTTTAATACCAGAGAACGATGAGTCGTTCGACTAGAGAGGTTTCCTTGACGCGATAGGGCACTACAACAGAGATAATTGAACTTGACCGAGTATCTAACCTGGATCGCGATCTCACTTTTATGCTCGTGTTATAGTTTGTAAACAAACCATTATCGTGATACGTAAAAAGTATAAAATGAGATTGCAACGCTATAAGAACACTAAAACAAAAACGCGTATCTGAACCTTTCTTTAAAGCATAATCGCTCGACAAATTTACTTGGAGCACTCTTTTTATATCGATAACGCTCGGTGGAACTATTCGTAATCAATTTATTACGTACTAAAGGCCGGTGAATGTCACGGCTTTCGAGGTTTATAGGTCACGGTCGGCGAGGAAATTATTTTACGGACAAGTCAAACAGATTCATCCCTATAGTAATCATATTTGTTGGATTTATACAACAGTGTGACGATATAAATTTTCGATGTTAGTTTTGTTGGTCTTTTAATCTAATTTTCGCAGAAATTGTTGGCTTCCTCGTTGGAAAGCGATACACCGAGTATAAGTATTAAGAAAATTTTCTAGCCTTCTACTACGTCAATAATTTTAAGTAAAAATAACTTTCACTTTTTTAGATTTGATGTCCTAAATATTATCCGTAAACGAACTTTATTCAAGTTGATTTGAATTTCACGACCGATTCACATCTACTCTCGATGACCCACTTATGATATTGGGTGAACATTAGTAGTGATGAACTGAGCTCAATTCAAAGTACTGAGGATCATTCTGCGTATGGAAGAGAATTCAGATTTTGTAGAGGAAAAACAATAACAAGGAAAAGTCGAGGTCTTTTCGCCAGCAAAGTGCAAAACGTTACTCTCGTCGCAGTCACGAGTCTTCGGAAACTGCTCTCACGGGTCATGAAAAGATGTGATAATTATGCATCTCATGGAGTTTGATGAGAGCGTGAGCAGCATCGACCAAGCTCCAACTCACTAAGAGCCCGTTTTACAATACAGAGTTATTCTATTAGGTTATTCCCTCAAATCTCGAGAGATTAACCCGAGAGTTTATTCCGTCACATGACGGCTGACTCTGTATTGTAAAACTGGCCACGAGGAACTTTTGATGATGATATTTCGATAAAAACTGCTGCAACAATCATTCTCGAAATTCAGAAGATTCGGGTTGTCGTAGACTTACTTCTAGGACAGACTTCTGAAGGTAAGAAGAACTATCAGCCAACATTCTTCTTTCAATGACGGCCTCAGAATGTTGATCGTAGGGTCTCGTATTCACTTATAGAAAGCTAGATGCACTTCATAAGACTGGGCAGCTGCATACGCAGATTGAGCACTCAGGCGAGCGAGAAAGGTTCATAGCTATAAGAAGCAGTCCTGCAGTCGATCCCAATGTCGGAACACAAAGATGAGCATCCACGTCACAATGCAAAAACGAAACGAGTGCTGCAAGGCGAGCGCGATAGGTGTTTCAAGTCATCGCAGATGTTGATGGTGGGTCTAGAATTTCATAATTATTGCGCAAAACCCCTTGAACGCAAGAGGAGGGATTTCTCCCGACAATTGTGACCATCAGGTTGAACATTTTGGTTCATTCTGTGCTTTCCGGTATGCTCCACCCTCTTGATTTCGACTGGTTTCTGCGTGAGGTTAACGAGCAGTGTCGCAAAATTGAGGTCGACTTGAAGCTTTTAAGAAAAATGGTAAGCTCTCTTCCCTGATGAGTTTGAAGAATGGAAGGGTGTCAGTGGCGATAACATAGTTCAGAATTTCCAGCCTAGGCTACGCAATCACTCTCAGGTTGAGTGTGCTGAAGAATCCTTGCTCTACCTCCTTCCAACAATGGTGATGCCGTAGCGAATGCGGTTGCGGATAAAGATAGGAGCCGCTTGTAATATCCAACAGAAGGGCACCGGGATAGTTCGCAACCCCCCCCCCCCCCAACCACATGAATAAGATGGTGAGTGGCGTGTTCAAGGGATTGCGAAAGAGGGTAAAGGATGAGGGGTTAATAATCACTAAGGTTGACAAAGGTAACTCGACAGTTGTGATGGAGAAGTTCTTGTATGATTCTAAGATTTGTATGTTGTACTTAAGCAGAGTGGGGCAAAAGAAAATGACAGCTTAAATTTTCCAAAATATGTCAAAGAGGTTCGAAGTGTCGTCAACAGGAGTTCAGTTATTGATGAAAGTGAGCGAACCCCCCCCCCTTCTACGGTTTACCGAAGGTCCATAAAGAAGATATGCAGATGAGGCCTGTTGTGTAGTTCATCTCCTCCCCTACCTACTCCCTAGCCAACTATTTAGATTGTTGGTTCAAATCCCGCGTCGATTTTGAGTCCTCCGACTCTGTTCAGAATTCTTCTACCTCGGCCAATAGCCTAAAAATTGAGCTTCTCCCTGCAGGCTCGACCCTATGTTCTTTCGACGTCGTAGGCCTCTTTCCTAAAAACCCTAAAGCTGTCACTATGCAGCGGATGGTTGAACTCCAAGTGAATTTAAAAACTCCTCATGAAGAGTTGAGTGAGTTTTTCGATTTATTGAAGTTGTGTAGGACTCCTAATGTCTGCAAATTTAATGATAAATTCTATGATTTACTGAGGAGGTGAGTATTCCTATAGGTTCACCCTTAGGCTCCCCCGTCTCCGAGGTGTTTAAATTCAAGTTTGAATCCGACTTTTTCTCCTCTAGGCATCCTTTATTGAATAATATCTTTTATTGGCGCAGATGGGACAGGGTAGATTACGTGCTATGCGAGATCTCTGCTTAGAGTTTCTCACATATTTTAATGAGCTGTACCCATCCTTAAAGTTTACTTAGAAAGTTGGAAACTCCTCAATTAACTTCCTGGATCTTACTGTCTCTGAAAACGACGGAGTCCATGAGAGAGCGACCGATGTTTTAGTCCACTGTCCACAGGTCGTCATTCTGCTCTGTTGGCCACAAATATGCTGCTTTCAACAGCTTAGTCCATAGACTCATTGATCTTTCACAAGGAATCTAGCTTTTTCAGAACTTATAACCCTCTTCCTCTCTCTTCTCCCCTAGATTTTGAAACATGAAGAAATTTCCATTCCTACGTAACAAAATGAGAGGCACATGGAAAAATTTTGATCACTGAACCATGTGTATGAGAGAACATGGACTTGGAATATTTTGAACCATCCAACCGATCACAGATCGATATGGGTAGGGAAGAAACAGAATTAGTCCGCACCCAATCCGCTACAAACACCACCAGCGATTCCTGAACGTAACTCGAAAAATACGATTTTTTCGAGTTCCGATGTGGACCAAGGGGGAAAAGAGGAAGAATCAGTTTCCCTCATCACGTGCAGACAGCTCAAAGGTCAAAATTTTTGAAAGCTTCAAGATTAGACAACCGGAATCTTTCTGTTTGTACATAGGTGACGGATCTCAATGAAGGGAAATAAAAAAGTTTTGTGGACTTGAGTTCTATAAGATTGCAGAACAAGTTCCCAGAGGGTTTCTTGCTCTATCATACTTCTATCATGAAGGAAAAGAAAATGCTAGATTATTAACGATTTAAAGTGGAGTTAGGAATACTATTGGGTTGGGAGTTACCTGAAAGGTTTCCAATTAAGAAGAAAGAAAAAATTAAGAGGCCATTGACAGCGGGGAACCTACAACCTCCCTGATCCTCTTCCCATCATATATAGCCTAGTTCCCGAGTCTTGAAAATGGTGACGTAATAAGTTGAACGCGCTTGCAATCATGTTGGAACAAAAATGCCCTCTCAGCAAATGAGTTGGCGAGGCTCTTATCAGTATACTGAATACTTGGCTGAAGGCTGGAAGTTGAAATTTTTCCAAATTCCCTAAAGTAGGTCAAAGTCATCCATGATGTCATGAAGCGTCGCACGTCACGTCATGTCACGTAGCTCACAGAAACTTCCGAACGCGGATGTTTTCTACGGATGTAATCCTCCTAACAAAATGGATAGCGGGTTTTCCGCTAAGAAAAGAAAATTCTGGCGTAGCCAAATAAATAAAGATCAAGCTTCATGTCAGCATCCGCTCGTTCACTCCTTTTTTGGACCTAGTACACAGTACATTGAACTTTGTCAGTAGAGGCTGGGGGGCTCACTTACTCCGCTCTTCCGCCCCTTCCTAGTCTCAGGCCAAGTTTAATGAGGGCTTAGCTTAGTATAGAGTATACTGTATGTTCGGAAACTGAGCTTAGTATAGATCTAGCCGGGCCTCCTTCCTAGTCTAGTATAAGTCTGGTAGGCCTATACCTACTACAGCAGCCTGATTCAGGCGTATAGGCCTCGTAGGTAACGTCACTTGCACGGACGGGCTTACGCATGCAAATTTAGAAACCAAAGTAGGATCAGAGCAAAGACATGAAATACGTCGATATATTTTGTCCTCAAGTACTATAACAGATTTTCGACAGAATTGAAGCAGTCTGTACAGAGGGCTGTGGCGATTCTTTGGAATTTTTTGTCAGCTTTGTTCACCTTGAGTAAGGTGACTGAATGAGCGCAATTTTGGGGTACCTACATTAAGATGCTCTAGAGAAACCTTCATCAACATTCATCCAAATAAAATACATAATACTGTCTAAACTATTTTTTTCCTTGATTTTGGCCAACTTCTTCACCACAATTTTCGTACTTTTATCTCCGACCACATGAGAAAACGGTAAGATTCCATCAGATAGATCTGAGAAACGTGACTTTTCAAAAGTAAACGCAGCTGCTGCATGCGTTTAAAGTGCCGCGTATAATAAAAATGAGACAGTATACAAGCACATAAAAAGTATCATGTATGTTGTACGTACGTACGAAGGTAAAAGAAACAACCCTCCGCGGAATATTTTAATATTTCATACACGATAAAGGGGCCGTTCGCGAACAACATTCTCTACAACTACGCGGTTTGTACGAACGATTTCGTGAACTCCTAAGTCTGAAAGGCGTATACTGTATAGGCTATGCGTGCAAAACCACCAAGATTCCAAAATCGTATCGTTCGTTCGTTCGGTCGGTCGTTCATTTGCATAATCGTTTGCCAGTTTCGCATCGGCATCATAACCGTGATGTGAGCTAATTTCATTCCGAAACATGAAACAGTATTCATTTGATTTACATAATTTATCAATGACATTCTTGCTTCGGCTTCGCGAAAGGCGGGGCGAGGCTCGAACCTTTCGAGTAGATATTACTGGATGCAAATAGAGAATACTTTTCGAACTCGTACTTCAACTTTTCAGGAGTTTTGGGATAGAACGTCGACAGAGTTTTAGCAAATTCAGCTGAAATACAAATATTATTTAGAAATTTACTCGCCAGCTGTATCCGAACATGATGATCTTTCGAATGGGAAAAGAAAAAAAAAGGAGAAAGAATAGAGACTTTAATTTGCCATAAAATACAGCTCTCTACAATAGAGAGAAGTAACAGTTCTGTGAGGTGACTCCATGTAAGGGACAAGGTTTATTCCAAGTGAATCTAAACATTCTTAAATCATACGGTCTAGTTTCTGCAAACAGTCAAGACCAAGTAGCTAAGAGAGGAGAAGCGATTCGAAAATCTGCCCGGTTTCTACAATCATTAGTTTTAAAACAGGATTAGATTTTCGTAGCACAAAATTGAAATATTAGGACTTCGCTCGCACGAAAACAAACTCGTTGAGAGTCGAGGACGTCTTCGTTCACGTCAAAACGTAGCCAAAAAAGTTTCCAAATACTCTTGAAGAGTTTTTTTCGCGAAAGCAGAGCCTCAACTGAGTTCTTCTTCCAGTTCCCCAATGAGCCCCAATCTGATTTCGACGAGATCGTGACGTCATATCTCAATCCACGAAACCACTTTTATGCGAATATTCTCGGCACGAAGAAATATTTCAAGCCTTTTCGAGATGTGGTTCGGAAAATCAAATTTCAAGTATCCTTCTCGAGCAATATAAGACTTTTATTCATAGGGGAAGGAAGGAAATCAACAAAGGCGTACGTACTTGTAAGAAAAAGCGTACAGTAAGAAAAACAAACTATTAAACATTGTAACTTAAAACTATTAAAATATCTTATAGCCGCATTTAAATTCAACGCCGCTAACATCGGCTCTTACTCGCTAGGGATAAATAAAAAAGTGAGCTGTAGACAAGCGTGTGTATAGCAGTGGGTAAGACGAAATTGGCTTTCACGGTTTGTTTTATTATGCATGTTTTTCACAGAAAATACCATATTATAGTAAATATGGAGGAAAAAAAACATTCTTCTTTCTTGGAAGTTTTCTTCTTCCTATATTCCTTTGATGCGAAGAAGACGAAGCTTATATACGGCGAAGAAGAAGCCTGTGAGAAGATGGAGTGCGAGAGAGAAGATAATATTTTCTTGTAATAAATAGAGGAAAAAAGCTGTTATACTAGAAAACGACCTCTGAGCGTAAAATACCTTTACGTCAGATACCCTTTGTCGTGTGCTCAGCATAGATGCTCGCCATTGAGTTACTCGTTAACTTAATGAGGTTGCCTATTACCTGTTTGTAAGTTTATCGCGGGGATTTTAAACGTTTACAAGAGCACTTCCATAATAATTTTCAGATTATACTTTCTAAGTGGTCCTCAATCGAGAGTCAAGTAGCAAACCATTACGAACATAGTTTGTGACGCATGTACTTGGGGATTTCCGACTCGCGGCGGAGGTATCGTTCCACAAGAAAAGGCTCGTCGTAGTTGAGCAGAATGTTTGACACGCACTGGCGCTCCTAGAACATATTTCATTTTTTAGGAAAGGTTTTCCTTTAACGACCGAACTGTCCGTATTTCTCGGAGGAACGAAATTGATCTGAGAACACCGTTCTCGACATGCTCCTTTGACACCGAAATTAGGGCAGCATCGTTAGTTGATAGCAGATCTGCAATGAAGCTTTCGTATAGCCACAAGTATCAGAAGACGTGTGCCAAAATTATGAAGACACTATCATCATCGTGATCTACAATCAATTTTGGGTAAGAATTAATGAAACTGAGATAATTATAGTCACCTCCTTGAAGAAGAATCATAGTCAATTGATCTTCGTTCATTTCCACAAATACCAGGACCATTATGATTACAGCAATCAGATACTAGAGCAGCAAATTTGATTATCATTGATGAAGTTGAAAAAACACCAATAGGAAAATGCCATCATTATCGAAAGCCAAAAGAGAGAAACGAAAGAATACAGAGTGAGCCTCGAGGCTTTCCAAAGTTATAAAGATTTGACGGATTCGCGCAACCCACATAACAGAATTTTATAATTTAATATTTTCTACTAATATTTTTATAAATTCGAATATTCATTATTCGTTTCCGTTATGATTTAATAATAAAAAATATAATATTAAGACCAAATATTTTTTTCTTCTATTTTTCTATAATTATATTTTAGTAATTTTTATTAATTTTAATAATAAATTCAATAAAAAATATTTATATTATAACAAAAATTATTAAAATTAATTCAAAAAATAATTCAAATCATCTATTTTATAATAGAATTTGTAATATAATTTTTTATCCGTTAATTTCATAAATATTTTGCCGGAACTCTTATAATAATTTTAATATTATTGATGAAACTATTGTTTTTTTTTTATATAATTTATTTATTAAAATCATATTCATTTGTTGATACTGACATTTCTTATAATAGAGCTGCGAATTTGATTATTACTGATGAAGTTAAAAAAACATGCTATCATTTTTATTGAAAGCCAAAAGAGAGAAACGAAAGAATACAAAGCCTCGAAGCTTTCCAAAGTTATAAAAATGTGACCGATTCGATCGCAGCAAATGCAACCCACATAACAGAATTTTATAATTCAATATTTTCTATTAATATTTTTAAAAAATTCAAATATTCTATTATTTGTTTACATTACAATTTCAATAATAAAGATTATAATATGAAAACAAAATATTTTTTGCTTCTATTTTTCTTTATATTTTAATGATTTTTTTATTTTAATAATAAATAATAATTATTGATCAATAAAAAATATTTATAATATAACAAAAATTATTGTTTATTGTTTATTTTATTGTTTATTTGCTTGTTTATTCGGGAGGGTGCTGCAAACAGACGCGTGGCCCAATTACTTGCTACACCCCATAAAAAATTACATAGTTGAATAAACAAAATGAAATAAAATAAAATAAAATAAAAATGATAGAGTTGAATAATAATAGAAAACAAACAAACAAATGAGTAAGATGATAAAAAATGAATAAATAAATAAATAAAAATAATAATAATGATAATAATGATAATGATAATTGAACCAAAACAAAAAAATAAATAAATTAAATTAAAAAAAAATAAAGAAAGAAATAGAGAAAGAAAAAATGAATGAATAAAATAAATAAATAAATAAATAAATAAATATTTAAAATTAATTCAAAAAATAATTCAAGTCATGTATTTTTATAATTTAATTTGTTATACAATTTTTTATCAAATAATTTATTAAATATTTTACCGGAACGTTTATAATAATTTTAATATTATTGATAAAAATAATTTTCTTTTTTTGATAATATTTTATTTATTAAAATAATATTCATTTGTTGATACTGACATTTTTTATTGATGTTATTTGAATTACGATTTTTTTTATGATTTAATAAATTAAAATGAAATATAATAAAATAATTAAATTTATTAGAGATACCAAAAAAATTAATTTAAATTTTGTAATTGAATAAAAATTTTTATTAAAAAATAAATTGGAATATTTTTGTGAGTTATAATAATATTATGAACAAAAAAAGGCAGAAAAAAAATAATAAAGATATAATAAATGTTCATTGCGCCTTGGGAATGAGCGAACCTGTCTCATTGAAATGATAATGCAGCCATAAATCAAGGCTTATTAAAATGGACGGCACACCCTCCTTCAGCTGCCTTCTTTGTAGGAAAACCTCGTAATCCATAGTTCATTTATAGCGTGGGAGCTACAATTAGAGGTCGAAATTTTATCCAAGTCTCTATTGTAGTTCAAGGCTACACCAATTGATGACGTGGTCGAAAGTCCCACTCTGATGACGTCACAAGCTGTCCACCTCATAACTTCGTCAGATAGGTTGTGAATCCTTGCCTACAAGGACTGTGTCATCTATTCATGAGTCAAGTCTGTAGAGCCTTAGCTTAGTCTCAGCTGAAAGTTTTGCTCACGCAATACTTTACTTCGTTGTAGGTAGATATTTCAAGGTAGAAAGCCAACTGTCACCAGTTGGCAAAATCTTCTCTCTCCTCCCCTGAAGCACGAAACCTCTGCGACAGTCATGCAAGAGACTTGGATAAATCTCTCGTAATTAAGGCACATGCCGCGAAGGAATGAATGCCAAGGATGACTGGTTTCCCAATGGTCGGAAGAAGAGAGCGCATTCTCAGATAAGTACAGGAAAGGAAGTGTAGCTACAGAGCATAGGTATAGAGTCCGGTAGTTACACTGAGGAGAAAGGACATCGATAGTTGGAAGGGGATATTCGTAGCAAATCGATGTTGGATAGATTATGAACTCTTCCAAGTTCTTCTTTGTCCATTCAGAAACTGACAAGAAGTCCGAGATAAGAGCAATAGAAAAATTTTGACCTTCTAGAACTCAAATGGTAAAGTAGATCCTCAAAAACCATCAGTAACCCTGATTTAGAGAGCTATTAGGCGGAAGGAGATGTTTACAACGGAAAAGTCAACTTTATATCCTAAAACTGCGGTCCATCAAGGAAGGATCATTTCCCTAAAGAGATACGTCTACAAAGAGATTTTCAATGACCCATCCTGAAAACATGGTAGCCACCCACGAGTCTATTAGCGTTCATTATCACCGTCCATAAATCATACTTCAAAGTTTGTAAAGTAACCACCAAAAAGAACGTAAAGTTCGTCACCGTTACCCAAAATACACCTCTAGAATTATTATTTTATCAATTGCGAAAGTACATTCATTCAAAGGACATCCCGCGTGCCAAATGATGTGGTTTTGCGTTTCCGCACGGTGTTCATCGCCGTTAAATTTTCAGTTCCGAAAGGAAACAATATCGTATATCGACCTCTAGAACGTGACTTCAATTTTTCATATTTATGTTCGCGTACGACTCGGAAATCGTAACTCGCGTACAGCTGAAGTGCAGTACTTCAATATGTACGGATATGGACGTATTATTACTCAACGTTATTAGTTTGTACGTTTCCTTGACCCGTACGATTTTCGCCGTTTTGTGGAGAGCCTATTCAAAGTATGCTGTGAACCATTTTTATCTCCTTTATATACAACTATACCATCGATAGCAGACGATTCCCATCTCTTTCAACAACGCGGATAACTCAACGATCATCTAGCAAATGCAATGACGGTACCTACGAAGCCTTTGTATAGAATGTGTGCCACTTGCACCGATAGAGAACTTCAAATATTGATAATGACGGGAGAAAAAATACCCGATGCCAACTTTTCACGGCTGACTTTTCAATCAGCATTATTCGATACAATAAATATAAGGCAGGAGGAGGAGGGAAAATAAGAAGATTCAACTCGGGCCCGGCCCGTATTTAATTCGCATATTTTTCAGAGTATACAGCTCGGTAACATGTCAAGTATAGTTTCACTTACCTTTCACAGCATTAAGCTTATTTCCGACTACAGCCTTCGCTACAAACGCAGCCATTATGGATCAGTTCGTTCGAGTGTGTATCTTGATACACGTCGTCCGTATTTCCTGCAAAAAATAAATGCCATCGTTTATTGAGAGATGATACTCAAGTATTCACGAGTAGCTAGCTTAGTCTCATTGGATACTTTTGAAATACATGCATACGTATAAAATATATCGTGTAGTATTCGATACGCATTTCATTCGTGGATAGCAATAAGTTCAGTACTTCAGTTCTCCACTATTTCTCTTACGTAGTAATATCTCCTCTTCTCACCCCTTATTTCTACGGTTTCATTACTTTCGTCTTTCAACGCTCTCCATTTTTTTACGCTACCCCATATTTGAATTTTTTTATATCATTTTCATACTTCGTCTAACACTTTTCTTATATATATGGTATATGATATTGGACAAAAGCCAATGGAGCGCCGAGGAATTATTCGCGTTCTTTTGCATGCGCCAATCGAAAAATAGTATAATTTTAGTTTGAATATTTTCCAATAGTAATAACCTCACTTGTGTTTTGTTCATGGGTCAACGCAATTTCCATTAAAATAACTTAAGTAATAAAGTGATGAAAAATCACAAGGAACCCTGAACAAAAAGTTTCAGGGTAATCAAGCGCGACCCATAGCCTAACATATTATCCGGAAGATACTCGTACGAGTTCGCAAAAATATCACCTCAGTGATGGCATCAAAGATCACCGACTACCCTTCTTTTTGACCCTGACAACTTTCCGCAATCGAGTTACTTGGCCCCCAAGCTTCGAAAAGCATAAAACTTCATCGGAAGATGAAATATCCCTCTTAAAATTCGCCATTTTCCAAAACCTTCAGAACTAAGCTTGTGAAGGCTAAGCAGAGATCAGACTTCGAAATCTGGTTAAACGAAACTCCAGCAAAACTGTCCTTCGTTCCCATGTAGTGTTACGAGAGGAATACAGTCATGTCAGATACCATAATATTGGACTTTGTCGAAGGCTTATAAAGAACAGAATTAGCAGACATTACATCTTCTGCAATGGCAACCGGGAACCCAAAACCTTTGTTGTTTTAAATCATCTGTCGCATGAATTATTTCTCTTCTTCTCCGTAATTCAAAATTCTCAAAGTCCTGAACATCCCTTGCCTTTTTCCAACTAGAATCGTGGTTTTTCTTGACACCACGTTCCGATTTTTTGAAGCTCCGCCTCTACAAGAATTTAATCCAAAAGTCATCCCCTGATGACGTCACCATCTCCTGCGTGTATTTTCTTCGTCTTTTGAGATTTCAAGTGACGTCCGGCCCTGATGATGTCATACCCTCGTTCTTCTATCAATCCATGTACATTGATGACGTCACACTTTTTCCCAACTTGTATTATGTTTTGACAATTAGAGCTCACCAAGTTTGAATCAAGTTCATAGAGAGGAGAAAATTCTGGGCCAAAAATCCTTCTCTAGAGCCTAGCTTTATGCCCAGAGGCGCAATGGAGCTTTGAGTATCTATCTCCTGCCTCTCTGCAACAACGATTACAATCATGATTTTTCTCGACATCACGTTCTGATTTATGTATTGGAGTCTCTCCTCTATATAAGGATTTAATGACCAAACATCATCCTCTGACGACGTCACCTGCTCCGGCTAGTGCTTTCCTTGTCTCTTGGGATTTTAAAACACGTCTGGCCCTGATGATGTATTTCCCAAAGTTTCCAACACGGAAGTTGTACCCGAGAGAGTCGATTCCGGTGTTGGAGGAAACAAAATTGAATGCATACGCAATCCGCACCCACTTCACCATGGAGGAAGGGCGGCGCTGCACATGCGACAACTTTATTTTTCTTCAAAAAACATTGATGACTTCACGACTCTCTACAACTGAAGACTTGAATCAAGTTCATAGTGAGGAAGAGAGTCTTGACTTAGAGAACCTGGGCTGGGATCCTTCTCCAGAGATTGACTTGTATGCTCGGAGGAGCAATGTAGCTTTGGATGTCCCCTGCCTCTGTATAACTGCATTCGTGGTTTCTCTCGAGTAAATTGATGACGTCACACTTCTCTCCATAGTTGTATTTTTTCCTGATAGTAAAATTAGAAGACTTAAATGAAGTTCATAAACAGAAATAGATTCTGAGCCTAAAATTCTTACCTACAGTTCAGCTTACAGGGTTGGAACTTCTTTCATGCACACTTTTGTATCGATAAGTAGCTCAAAATATTTCCAAGTCCTTCCTCCTTGGAAAATCGGAGCTCAGAATTTTCCCTAGTCAGAGCTGCCATATCTATGGATTTTTGGTCTTCAAAAAAGATAGGGATTTTTCTACGAATTTTACGTAGAATACAGATTTCTTGTGCTCAAGGGAAAAGTACCTTAGACAAGTGTATGAGAGATACTTTTCTCCTAGTCGTTACAGGATTGTACGGCTGTCTCTTGCAACATCGATTCGATCAAGAGAAAAGTACCTCAGTTGCTTATATGAAAGATACCTTTCTCTTGATCGTTGTTGATGAATTGGTAGAAGTCCATAAAGATATGTTTTCAGGTCTCAGAAAGATTTCTAGATTACAATGTATGGTACGCCTAGTTTAGGCATGGTTTAGTCCGAGGCTAAATTCCAAAGGCGCTGAACTTACCCGCTTGCAAATTTCGGCTGCCTTTTTTGTAGTCTCTTGCGATCCAATTTAGTATACAGATCATTTATATCGCCTTGCTCTTCCCTTCCTCGCCTTTTACTTTTCCTCTAATAGCACCAGTTCTAAGCCTGTACGCAGGTTAGGCGCGTCCTCTACATTACCGCTGCTTCAAACCAACAGCAAATATCCTCATCTCCATTTTTCAACTTCGTCAGTCTCCTCCTCACCAATTTCTATTCAACTCCAGCTGGCATCGGCTGACTTACCATGGATCATTCACCCGCATGTATCCCTTCTTCAGCCAACCTCCACCCAAAAATATCGATTTCCATTATCTTCTTCCAATCGTGCCTGCCTTCTCATACAGAATCCTAAAGTGACTTGTCACGAGAGAAAACCCTTAGTCGTCAAGGAACGGATCAGCAGTTTAGCGTTTGTATACGTGCAAGCCTGCAACTATGTTGAACCGTTTTTGCTGATCCGTTCCTTGATGACTAAGGGTTTTTTCTCGTGACAAGTCACAAATAATTCTGGACTTTCTGCGAATACTTTTGTTTACCGCTCCCACATCTCGACGCTATTCTTTGCTTCACAGACGGTTCAAAATTCAATGATCGTGTGATTAGCTTTTCCAACTGGAATAACAACGAACGTTTTTCTAACCGTGTCCGAACAGAAGTTGCCTAAAATCAATCCCAAGTCTCTCTCTCACTCATCATTACACACCTCCTGATTCTATTGGTGTACCGTACGCGCTCTAACGATGTTTCTTTACCAGCTGTTGTTACAAGGGCTTTAGGATTGATGGCTGAGGCAACGGTTATTTCCTGATTTGAGCTGTATCACGTTTTGGTGTCAGACTAAGATGAGAATGAGATCCTATGAAGACAATTCGCTTGAAATTAACGAGACCCAGTTTTCCGGATGTCGAGAATAAAATCGAGGTACTGCCGGGTCTTCGGTCGCAACTAGGGAAACGATTGTCACTATTTTGTGGAGTGCTAAGAAGGGTTTCTTATTTATTTCGGCGAGTAGTTAGTATGCAGACGTAACCCTTCTTCGAGTGAATAGAAGAGTTGTGAGCCAGCCTTGTCTTCCAAGCTTGGGAGTAGATCAGTCTTCAACTTAATATGTTAGAGCGCGAAACTTCAGTACATCGCGTTTCACGCGTTCAGAGTCTCCTTAACACCCCCCCCCATACATTCCGTGCCCATACAGCGATCCGTGTCTTTCATCAAAGTCCTCAGCCACAATGCAATCAGTGATGAGAAATTTGCGGTGCTCTCGCGACAATTGCCTGTATTATACTGGTCCTTCATACACGCATCGTTTCATTATCGCCTTCTCTCCGTCGTTCCTCCCTTCTTTCATACTTCTCTGGCATCATCGTGTGAGCGCGGTCCGTCGAGAGTAGTTCTTTGTACGTCATACTCCTGTACACTGAATCTCAAAATACACTTGTATTTGATCCTTCGTTTTTCTTTCACGAAATTCGACAAAGCCGCCATAGAAGTCACGAGATTACCACGCATTAGCCTTCAAATTCGCTGTACCAGATCCACATCCGGATCCAAATCACTAATGAGTAAATTTCCCATTGGCTTCACCAAATCCCACCCAGCACAAATGGCTCTCGTTTCACCACGGACGCTTCCGTCGGAATGCCTCGCATGCCGCATGCAAGCACACCTCCTCTTTAACCTTTACTCTCTCTCATGAACTGCCCTCTTTCATTCAGTCATGGATTGCCTTAGCACCTCCTCTTTACTCTCTCAACAACCATCGGCATCCTTAATCAACGCTCTTCCACCTTCTCGAAATCCATCACCTCTCACGCTTTTTTTACAAATTTCTAAGCTCGAGTGCACCCGGACGCTTGTAAAAAGAAAACAAAAATACGCATAGTTGAACTCCATTTTAAAAAAGAGTAAAAAACCTTCGTAAGAATCTAATTTAGTTTCCCCCCAAAAAAATAATGAAAGGAAGAGAAATTTGTGACTGCGCCAGAAGGAATTTCTACGGGAAAAACATCGAATGCAATCGAACACATTAATCGTATCGGCGGAAGTTGAAAATGGTGTGTTTTGGTATCGAGAAAAAGACGCTCGACTAGTTACATTTTACGCTCAAGTTGGTAAACGCGTTTATCTTTCCGCAACTTACGAACAGACTGTGTAGGGTAGTGGAGCGGGCAACCGTTCGCATGTTCGTAAGACGACATAAGCTCCCATGCCCCGACGACAATTTAATGAAAAGAGAAAAAAACGAAATGAACACAAAATTGACTAGGTATATACATTACGTTGTAATAAAATATAGAGATAGACCTTGTACTCGTTAGAAGTCGATGACGTCAAAAAGTGCGTCTGACAGCATTTACTCGATTCGAACTTGTCGTATCTTTTTTAGCCCTCCCTGTGCGATGAACAATTCGTGATGTTGTATAAAGGTTTCCAAGTTATCAGGACGAGTATATTAATCCTGGTTTCTGAAAAGTTGTGTTCATATGTACACGAGAAGAAAAGAGTTGTGAACTGAATAGAAGAAAAATTTCTTCCAATAATATGTAGTAAAAAAAAAAAGGTACGCATATCGTCGCGCGCCGAAAGATATTAAATTGTTTTTTTTTTCCTTTCGTGGTCTCGTGTTTTATTCCGATTGAAAACCAATGATACGATGATGGTAACTACGCTGCACAGCTGTAGTAACTTGTCTTCCATTTTGTAAAATGAGTTTTCAAACTTTGAACCGCGTCGACCGTTAGAATAATTTTGAAATAAAATTTCTTCGTCTTATTTTTCGACGAAATGGACCCCCGTTTCGTTTTTCTCGTCTCTGGCAAGATCAAAAGTTAAGAAGTAAAAACAAAGAAAAGAACCCATTAAATGTTTGGTAATTCTCTAGTTTTTACGATGTTTCGACCGCCTTTTCGTTTGTTTTTTTTAGAAAGGGGTAAAAAATTGTAACGTTGGTGAGACTTTCACGAAGTGTATGCGTCAAATGGACGTAGGGTCCGACGTATGTTGTCACTTGTTGAAGAAGTCTTCTATAATGAGCTATATCAGTTTGTTTCCGTTTCGTCTTCTCGCTTTGAAAGCCCGCTCTCGAAATTTATAGTCAACTGCCGTCTTAATTCCGTACATCACAATTTCATGAAGAGTCGACTTCGATAATAAGTTTCTTAAAAATTAGGTTTCTAAAGAGAGATTTCTGAAGAATTTTCTGTACCACGGTCGCAAGCGAGTAAAGAAAGTACACTGAGGGCTTTCAAAATAAAGTTCGAGTGCAAAGATTGAAAGCAAGTTTGTTTGTGATCCCCTAAGAATGGCGAGTGAATCCGCTGTCTTTTGTCTACATTTGAAACATAGTCAACTTTGAAGATAACGCGATGGAAAAGTGGTTCGAAGAGAGAGACTCTCGAAGGATTTTTTGTATCAAAGGCTTCGTAAGATGAATACTTGAAAGCTATGTACGTAGGAATGGAATAAAGAGAAATAAATTTAGAAACCGGAGAACCAAAATCTAATTTTTAGCGGATGAGGCTTTTGTATATAGTTGGAGGAATAATTTTCTGTCGCAGACATTTGAAGGGTAGAATATGAATTTTAGGATGTTTAAATCGCATGTGCTTCAGGGAGGGAAAGCGAAGGTTTGAGGTAGCCAAAGGATGTTATATTCAATTTTTGAGAAAGTATTTTATTCTCGCGCCTCAACTGTTTCTTCTCCTTCCGTGTACTCCTAATCAAAGGTATCAAATCACGATTTCCAAGGCTTTTATCCAGAAAAACATGGAAATTTTACCCCAAACTTCCCCCCCCCCCCCGAAAACTTTTTCTGGCTACGCCACTGTGACTAGTATTTAATCCTGGTATGAAGCCGGTATAAAACTAGTATCCTCGGACAGACGGACAGACGAACGCACGAAAATTTCGAAATTAGGATAGGGATCAGGTTTTCGGAATTCTTCCAAGTTGCAAGGTCATTTGCTTGGACGAACGCACGCAAATTTCGAAAATCAGTTCCAGAGTAAAGACATGAAACATGTGATAAGTACTTACGAACATGTGCATAGGTCTGTATACTGTATTTCATTTCCACGGACCGCTCTTCCTAGTCTCAGGCCTAGTATAATGAAGGCTTAGCCTAGTATAAATATACTGCTTGGAAATTGAGCTTTGTCAGTATAGGCCTAATCAGTCTCTCTTCCTAGTCTAATTTAAGTCTGGCATATGTATATGAGGCGTATTATAATGAACACTATACCTATTACAGCATCCTGATTCAGGCCTAGTATAATGGAGGCTTCAGCTTAGTATAGGTCTAGCATAAGGTCATTCAACCCACTCGAAAATTTCCATATTAGGGTCGGGAAATCTTGTTTATTAGGGTAGGGATGAGGATATCGAAATTTCGACATGTTTCATGTCTTTGCTCTGGGTTCATCCTTGTGGGAATTTTCACTGTGGCAGTGATTCTCAAATCTGCGAGTCCAAGTCCGAGGCTCCCCCCCCCTCTGTAGTTTCTAGCTTATCCTAATATAATGAAAAGGCGTAGGCTTGATTTATATTAGGCTAAGAAAACTCCGAGTGCCATTATGAAGCGATTAGCTGGTGACGTCACAAGTCGGTGATGTCATAAGTTAGTGACGTCATAAGTCGTCAATCCTGGTTCGCTTACAACATCTGAAATATACTAAAGTAGATTTACACTAGGCCAAGAAGCGGGACAAACGAGCGGTCGAGCGAGTAAGGCCCCCTAATCTCATCAGTCCGAAATATACTGAAGTAGACTTACACTAGAAGTCCAGGCCTGACCAACCTGCGGCCCGCGAAAGAATTTCAGCAAACCCAAACAGTAATAGAAAACTCATGATTTCATAATCAAAGTTCCACAATGAAATCGTTATTAAATATAGGTACAAGATTTGCGGCCCGCGGAAATTTCAGGAGAAACGCATGCGGCCCGCGAATTGTAAAAGGTTGGGCAGGGCTGCACTAGACCAAGAAGGCTCATTAGCCTGAAATATTCCAAGGAGACCTATACTAGAGCAAGCGAGTGTGCCGCTTTAAAGCCTAAGCCTAAAATATTCTAAAAGTGGCTTATGTCATAAAAGACACTCTTTAATGATCTCCTCAACGGGAACTCTCAAATATTTTTGTCTCGCATTATCCACAACATATCTGATTGGGCAAAATTTTAAAAAGACATGAAACATGATCTTAATCTTTTTGGCGGCGCCAAAAACTCCAATACCCCCATTGTCTTTTTCCAAGTCCCAAGGTCATTTGCACGGACGCTCGGACGCTCGGACGCTCGGACGCTCGGACGCGCGCAAGCACGCAAATTTCAAACTCAGGGTAGAGGTCAGAACAAAGACATGATATCTTCTTGGAATAACAGCTTCGAGGCCTGCTTCTCTCTGACTCACCTGTAGTTTCTCCTAATTCATCTTTTCTTCTCCTTTCTAGCTTCTCCTACTATTTTCCGCGAAAACTGCGATCCTTTCGGCTTGAACAACCCCTCCGAGTCTTCATAAGCTTCTCACTATTCTCACCGGCTATGATTACCTTTTCCTTGTTGCTTGCCGCGAAAACTACGGTAACAGCGTAGCGTTTCCCACTCCATTCATATCTCGCCGATCACCGCCGAAGCCGCAATGCAATGCTTCGTTTTCCTCGATGTTCACGATACGCGTTTGTGAACCGTTCCTACTCCGTCACTTTCCGCGGAAGTTGTGGGTAGCACTCCACTTCGTTCGGCCAGGTACCCGAGATCTTTTTTCCGTTGCTTGTCCAGCCAACTCTCGTAAATCGACGCCGATTTGACTCTCTCGCTCTCTCTGTCTGCGTGTTAAGACGTTGCCGGGTATTGCATTGCAGTGCTTTTCTTCTACGGTCACTCATCGCCGATCCGTCGCTCGAGGTGTTCAACAACTGACGGAACCGCTTTATTGACAGTATCATGGCCGCCGGTGTGACAGAATAGCTGCTTGGAACCTTTGAGAATTTCATTTCTGCGGCTATTGGAAGAACTTCTACCTTTATCGAGATTATGATCAAGAGACAATTGTGGAGATCATTTCTCCTTCTCGCCGTACCCTTTTACAAAAAGATAGAATTTGTCAAAAGTAGCTTGCGAACTTCTTACTTTATGAAACTCAAACGCTCACCGAAACCCGTATCAAGTAAAATATGACCGTGAGTAGCAAAAAAGACTGCGTAGATGCTACAGTAACAGGCATATTTCATGGGATTGACTCACGTAAATCTTTTCAAATAAATTCTGTATTTACCCACTTCAATGAAAAGCCTATACCAAAGAACGTAAACAAAGGCGATATCCATGTCAAACTTTACAGTTAATAAGCGAAGTTAATCACTCTTCCGAGTCGAAAAAATTAAACTTGTTCTCATTGTTGTTCAGTTTTCCTTTAAGTTATATCGCGTCTAAGAAATGTAAACTTCAACTCGAGAATCCTTCATTACTACACGAACTCAAAACTGATTAGAACGGCGTCGATGAAAGTTTTAATTAAAACTCGATCGCCTTTCAAAAAATGCCGATTACAATTTTCGCGCGAGCTGCTCGTTATTCATTAGCGCGCAGTATCCGATGACATGAAAGAAGCGTAGACGTCGTACCTATTCCTTTCCCTTCGATCTATATTGGTAGTAATAAACAGCGTTTCTGGTTGAGTGAAAATGTCGAATAAATTTTACAGTTCAAAAATTCACAAAGACCAATAAATACAGTATATACGATTAAAATGTTTCTGACAATTTTATTTTTTTCATATTATCATTATCGTCTCTCTGTCAGTGCAGTGTTTAACATTCGTTACAATTCAAAGGTTTTCGTACTTTTCTCATTCTACCAAAGAGCTGTACGGTATTTTTCATTGTTCTTCAGTGATTCAACAAAAATACACCTTAGTTATGGGTGACGATGAGCGATGGAGTTTCGACTCACAAATAAAAAAACTGACAACGTTAAATTTGCAATTAGGAATTTAAAACGCGACGCTTATTCGTCCTTGACGACGCAACTTTTTTGTTGATCATTTTCTCATTTTTCGACTATACTTTTAATTAATATTGCGCTGATTATTACGTCAATGAGGGCGGGACTCTTGATGGAGACGCGCGTTGTTTGCTCAGATTCTTTTTATAGCTTTTCGTTATAATTCTGCGCTATTTCATCGTCAGCTATGTATGAATACTATTTTCCGAGCGAACAAGACAAAAAGATGAAAATTATGCTGCAACTATGAAAAGATCTCAGAAAGAAAGCATGAGAGCGCGACTATTTTCATGAGCACACACGTATATCACTGGTTCCCGTCTTGTACTATTGCTGATGGAAACTTGGAAATGAGGAATTGAAATAGCTATTTATTACTTTTTTGAAAACAAATGTGAGTATTCTGCTTCACCTTTCTTTACAGCTCTTATCACTGTCCCTTATTAATGGAACTTCTTCTTACTCTTCACTATTTTGACGTGATAAGTTGCACCCTACGACGACCACGAATCGACCTAAGACGGCCGGAAGACCACATCTTCTTAACTCATGTCGACTACAAGTTGACGTTAGTTTTGGATCAATGAGTAGTTGACGTCGAGATTCAGTAGATTTTAAGAGTACAATGTGAGAGAGTTTCGGAATCGGTCTACACGAGGTCAGCGTTGGTTCGACTATTGCTTGACTGGTCAAATATGATTAAGATTCTCAATGGAATTATGATCACTTTGCGTTCCGTCTGCGAGTAGCGAAGTCATCAAACACACAAAACGTTTCAAAAGAGCGACGTCTATTTGAGGTCGACTCCATGAAAGGTAAAATCGACCGCTAATCGACTCATTAGAGCAGTCGATTTCAGGTCAACAGAAAAACTGGAAAAAAGCTAGGTACTCAAATGGACTTAAAATCAATGTGGCAAGTACTTCGAAATACAGTCGACACTTTTCGAAGCCAACATCGAACTGAGATTAACGCTATTTCGAATACGACTTTGAAAGGAGTAAATTTCCTGCAGACATATCTCATCGGGTTGAGAAAACTACAAATAATTCACTAAACCATAGTCTCGACCTGATCATGATTTTCCAGAGAAATCTTCCGTCTTCTTCCTATTCGATAATTAATATTTTGAACGTTTCGAAGGAATTCCACGTTCAAATTGAGGAAACTTCCCATGTCGTAATAATCTATCTAGAGTAGATCGTTTTCTCATTGTGCCTTACTTCTTCATCTGAACACAAATCAATTGTCAAAGTACACAAGAACGATTATTCTGAAGATAGTATACGTGTCTACAATTTCCAATTTGAAAGCAAAGGCTGGTATAAGTTACCTCGAACTTTTGATACTTTGTACAACCCTCTCCATTTTGCACTCGACCACCACTACGTAGATTGTAAAGGTACATTATTCGAGCTCTTGATATAGTTTCTCCAATGGAGATCGTATTGATGATAGTGACTTCTCGCATAAACTGAAACGCAATAACTGTCACGCAAAAACCTTTGAGCACTGTTTGCACTGAGCTCTAGGTCCGTAATCTGCTGAAATATCGATGCTATATCAGACTGCAACGTAGAAACTCTCTTTATTGCGAGGAAAATATTACGTGTATTCAGAATTCTAGTCGAGTATTGATGTGCTTGATAGCAAAATACGAACATGAACATAACGGCGGATGTGTAAGGGTAAGAATCGGAAATTGTTCACCAACAAGTAGCAATTTCATTGATGAACTTGCCGCCCTGGAGAAGTAAGTAGAAAAACCCGTTCGTTTATAATAAAGGAAATTTCATTTTAAAACTTCGATATAGAAAAAAAAGCTTTACTCAGACGAATACAGCAAGTGCACTGTTTGCATAAATGATCGTACGAAGAGAGGAGAACGAACTGAACGAAGACGATGAGAGAACAGAGGTGATTTTCATTCAATAATGATAAGAAAAATGCTTCCGTTTCCTTCGTGCGGAAATTCCGTACGTATAACCTTTTTTCGGTGAAACGATGGAAACTGATAAAATTCTGATCCGCAACGTTGTGCGAGTGTATAAAGAGTAGAAAGACCGCGCATGCTGTATTAATTTCAAAAAACTGCAACATTAGATGGTGTATTTTATCCCTTATTTCTCCATCGTTTATACGAAAAACAATTTCAACAATTTTGAATGCAGTTTACATTCATTGCAGTCCGGAGGATACAATCACTTCTAACCATTTGAGCTGTAGTCTGGAATTTTGGTTACATCCGCAAGGTGAATGAAGTCTATAAATTTATTTCTTGTTTCCTTATCGATGTAATAAAAAAAAAAAAAATCGACAGGTATTAATTTTTACGCAGCGCTGACGCCTCTCACCAATTCTCCTGATAAAGGATGAAGAGAACGAGTTGAATATAAAAAATGCAAATTCTTTTCAAGTGTTAAGAAAGTTTTTTATCGTCTTCCTTACAGACAGGGGTTCATTCTTTTCAATAAATATATTTCCTCCGAGTCTAATTGTCAGTCGTCAGCTGAATGCAAATATTTCAGACAAACTTGTCAAACAGCGTTAGAAAAGTTTCCTTCATTAATTCTTTTTTCTTTTCTTCTCATTTCTCAAGTCATTATTGACGACTATGATATTCGTAATTTCGCCTTGAAGTTTGAGAACGGATTTTCGCCTTCCATATTTCGTCGCGTTAAATCAAGAATCATTTCCTTGATGCGGGTAGGAAATGATGACGTCTATGGATTAAAAAGAATCGAAACGACAATCAAGCACTAAATCCAAAGGTGGGTCGTGTTGACTTCTATATTTTTTCAATTTAAACCCACAGACGCTGTATGAAATCAGCGTTTTCATGAACACTCCGTCCTTTTTGATCGAATTAGGTTTGAAAGATGTGAAAATTTTGGAAGCCTATTTCAGTATTTCTTCGTCGAGAAGGTAAGGACGAATCACCAGGCTTTCCGTGCTCCTACCAGCCATCCTGCCTGCTTGGCACTGTCAGCAAGCTATTAGAACGAAACAAGGGCAACTCGCTTGAGAAGTCATTTATTGCCCAAAAGGATAATTTCTAAGAGTCAGCAGCTGGAAATGTACTTCGGATGCCACAATCAAACTGAATTGAAAGAGCGGCATCGGCAGTTCTGTGCAGCTGTCAGCCTCGACATAAAGATTGTGTTCAATTCCACTCCGGGGCTCAAGATTTTGACAATGCTACAAAACGCAAGAGTGCCGGACTACTTGCTGAGGATAATTTGCACTTACTTGAATTACAGAGAGGGCGAAGCAAAAACGTCTGTTGGTACAGTAACTTACGGTGTTCCCCAGGGCTCTGTCTTAAGCCCTCCCTCGCGGAACATCAGATTCGAGGCGAAGCTTTCACCATAAGTGCAGCCCATATGCAACTCTGAAGACAAAATGGTGGTTGGCTTGACCAACAGACCAAAATCAACCAGACCTTAGAGACTGTGACCTCTTGGATCGAGTAAAGCTTGGCAGTTGGCAGGACGGATTGTTTTCACCACCCGTCGAAAGTTTAATCCAACCACCTGTCGCCGCAACGTGTGGACATCAAGACTGAGAAGATACTGCTCTAGTTTGACAGCAAGCTTAGCTCCCGCCACCATGTTGAGGAAATGGCGGAGAGAGCTTTCTGGTTGGTGACACGTTTGTCCCAACTAATGTCGAACCAAGGAGAATCCAACGAAGCTTTAAGAACCCCTTACATGAGCGTAGCAAAGTCAGTCCTCCTTTATGAGGCCTCAGTGTGGGCCGACTCCACGAAAATTGAGTACAGACGAAAAATTAGCTCCTTCAAATAACTAGATATTATTTCGTCTACTAGTCTTGCTCAAGATTGGATTTCTTGGCCCAGCCAAAAAGATAAAGATCATGTTTCATGTGTTCTCCAAATTTTGCCCAATCAGATATGTTATGGATAATGCGAAACAAAAATATTTTAGAGTTCTAAGCTAAGGCTTTAGAGCGGCACACTCGCTTGATCTGTCCTGCTTTTTGGTCTATCATAAGTCTACTTTAGTATATTTCAGGCTGATGAGATTACGGGGCCTCACCCGCTCCGCTCGTTTGTCCCGCTTTTTGTTCTAGTATAAGTCTACTTTAGTATGTATATTTAAGGCTGATGAGATTAGGGGGCCTCATTCATTCTGCTCGTTCGTCCTGCTCCTTGGCCTAGTGTAAGTCTACTGTAGTATGTTTTGGATGTTGTAAGCGGACCAGGATTAACAAGTTATGACGTCACCGACTTATTACGTTACCAACTTATGACGTCATCAACCTATGAGGTCATCAACTTATAAGGTCATCAACTTATGAGGTCATCGACTTATGACGTCACCGACCCATAACGTTACCGACTTATGACGTCATCAACCTATGAGGTCATCGACCTATGACGTCACCGACCCATGACGTCATCAACTTATGACGTCACCGACTTATCACGTCATCAACGTATGAGGTCATCGACTTTTGAGGTCATCGACTTATGTCGTCATCAACATATGAGGTCATCGACCTATGAAGTTACCGACCCATGATGTCGACGTCATCGACTTATGACGTCACAAGCTAATAGCTTCATAATGGCTCTCAACGTTTTCTCAGCCTAGTCTAAATCTAGCCTACGCCTTTTCATCACATTAAGATAAGCTAGAAACTACAGAGGGCTCGAACTCGGACTCGCAGATTCGAGAATCACTGCCATAGTGAAAATTCCCATAAGGATGAGACCAGAGCAAAGACATGAAACATGTCAAAATGGAACAATCGGAGAGCTGTACTCAGGTGTGTCGGTGCCTACCGCACTGTGTAAACAGACGATACCAACCGATCTGCTGGAAAAAGAGCGAGCAGAGTTGTTCGAGAGAAAGAAGAAGACAAGGACCATAAGACAGGCCTTGTGGGTTAAGCAGCAGGTCAGGTGCTCCTTACTTGCCAAGAAGAAAAAGCGACTCGCCCAGACAGAAAATTCAGATCAAATGCTATTGCCCAAAAACATACACATTGGTCTTCAAATATTCCTTCGTTCTTTCAAGAAAGCTTCCTTCTTCATGGTCCCTTCCACAGTAAACTGAGCCCCATCAAAACGTCAGTCAACCGGAATAGCATTCGCCTCGATACTGACAAAATGGTCATTAGGAAGACGCTTCGTATAGAAAGTCACTCCATCGGGTTCTGCACACCCGTAAAACATACGTCCGCAAGAAGGCGGGAAATTTTGGGAAAGAAAACCTCGGCTTTCACGCCAAGCCAGAAAATACGATAACAACAACACGTACCATTTTCAATTCCCTACTTTCACAACTTCTTTGAATATTCTGATACACCTAATGAGTTTCATGTCCACCCCGCATACACTTGGAAAAGAACCGAGAGAATCATTCTGCTCCGTAGAGAGTCTTTGATCATCGTTTATTTCACCAAGTTGAATTGTCTTCGTACCAGCAAAAAAACTACGTAATAATGCGGATTTTTACCCGCTAAGAGAATATCCCCTCCCCTTCAAGTATAGTAGAAACAACAAAAGTTAAGAAGAGGATACTTTCCCAAGATTCCGGAGTTTTCAAGTAAATTTACGAAGTTGGTAACAATTTTTTAATGACGATAGATTTATGACCTAGGTAGACGACGTAACGTAACAAGAGATGATGCGGTGCTCGAGTCGAGTGCGAAACTACAGTAAAGTTTTCTAAATTTGCTGTCAAGGAGGAGAAGAAAAAACTTAATGAAGTCGTACGAATTCGGTACCACACGGCCTCCACCTGGTTAAAATTTTTACTGTATTTTCGCCGCTCGCGTTTTCGTTCGGTATAACTGGTGCGCAAAAAAAAAGAACTTCACCGAAGCGGGTGAAAAAAGTTGACGTGTCGAATTATTATAGAATTAGGCTTAGATTATTTTTGGAAAAAAATGATCTTTTTGTGCAGCGAGCTCGCGAAGCTTATCCCATCCGTCGGGGTCCGCACGGTTGATATTTTCGGTTTTTCGTTCACCCTTTTTCTCGTTCCGAGATTATCAACTCATTTCGTACGCCCTTCGAAAACTAGTCTGATCTCGTCGGATTTAACTTCGTTCGTCGTCTCTCGAGATTTGAATGCTCGAGTTCTTAAACATCGTGTTCCTTTCTCGTCGTAATTTCCGTACGTTGCACGGTAATAAACCGAAAACAATCCTCGGGACACGAAAAGCAGAGCAAGCCACGTGGAAAGCTCGCAGACATCAATCGGCTGCAACGGAACGTAAAATATTTGAATTCTTTCCGGATGCGTGTATAACGCCGGTGTATAAATTGAAATTTTGTCAACAAAACGTCACGCGAGCCTTCTTTTTTCTTTCCTGATGCTCGCTTGACACAAAGTAAGGAAAATGAAAACAAATAGTATCGCCATCGTGCGAAGGAGGCCACTTTTTCGAGCTCGGGCCCATATTACCCGGCCGTAGTAACCCTACAAAATTTACCTTCGTCGTCGTCGTTTTAATGTCGGGATCGTAATTTACATAATAGTGGATAAACCTACTTTTCGAGAAAATATATAAAAGAAAGCAGTGAAAGTATCGTCATCGTCATCGTGGAAGATATAGCGCAGGAAAGAAAATTGTATTCTGGTGGTATAAAAGTCGCTCAGTAACGTTAATAAATGGTCGCTTCGTCACTCACTATATAGCCTCGCCAATTTCGGTATTTTGATGATGAAGGAGTATTTGCGTACTTATAAATGAAAATCTTGAATAAATCGATCAACTGAGAAAATTACTAAGGAAGAAATGAGAAGTGACACGATGGATGATTCAACAGCAGGTTAGTCGAAGCTCTCCAGCCATTTTAGTTTCTTTTCAAAAGTGGGGACAGGACTACTCAATGAGTCTCTCAAATTTCAATGACGATACCGGATACATAAAATCGGAAATGTAGGGCTTACATTGACAGATTTTTATTTTTAGGTCGCTGGCCAAAATATGATGGTATGGCTTTGTCAAGGACAGAGACCGCAAGCTCCACTGGATTCGTAGAACTTGAAAATCGTTCGCTCTTCTTTGTCTAATATCGTAATTGAGAGGATCAAACGTGCCTTAAAGTAGATTTCCTCTTTTTCAGCCTAGACTCAACAACAACTTGATGTCCATCAAACCGGGTAGAAAAGCACATTTCAGACTCTCCTACATGAAGCGCAGGGCAATCAAAACAACACTGGCATCGGACTACACATTGCCTCGAAAAAATGGTAAGATCTCGTGAACCTAAAATGTGGAGTTTGTAAGAACCGGCCCTCAATTTATACGACTTGAGAATTTTAGCTAATTTACGATAACATTTCCCCAAATAGGGGAAGCGGATTCATTTGGTCCTATCAGAAGAAGAAGTAGATCGAGAAAGACAAATTTATTCCGGACCCACCCTCAGATATCAAGAAAAACGTCGACTTTTTGTGCATTCAAGTTTGAAAAAGAAGCTGAATTGATTTTTTTTTCTTCATTCCGGACTCTTCCCGATGAATTTTATTCAACTGTAGACAGCAAGATGACGAGGACTTCTATAGTACGGAAGAATGCTGGATAAGAAAAGACACTAGGCGGTGTATCATGGTAAAAAATGAGCCCCTTTGTGTTGGCGATGACGACAGGAAGAGTTGTCAAATAAATTATTGGAAGTAGGTTTCCTCTGTAGCAATGCCACATATGAAGGGCCAGAAAACTAATCTCAATCTTTCCCATCTCCAACGAAAGTTTAGAAGGAAGTGAGGAGTGAAAGTAACACTCTGCAATAATGTCTCCGAAGCGTTTCGGAGACAAAGTACGCAACGTACCGATGCCAGTAAACGAAGTGTCCAGCGAAAGGGTGCCCGTATCAAGGATCTTAGCTCTCAAGAGGTCCATAAACAGGCCCCCACTTCTTCCGGAAATCGAAGGAGCTCATCCCTGAAAGTACAGAGCTACAGACACTGTAGCGGAGGCAGATTCTAAGGAGTGACTGAAATTTTTCTGTGAGGTCAAGACGATTGTTTTACCCTGAGTGGTGGGCTCAAGAGCATCATTCGGTAATAATCCTTCAATATCGAAGGCCCCGCTTAGTTTTTTAGCGAGCCTAAGCGCGCCAGAAATAAATCATTGGGGTTTGAATTCGATGGTACCTTTGAACCAACGGTCTAAAAAAGCTGCAGGGAGTACACGGAAGCGTGTACAGAGGAAATGATGAATCCGACCGTGTCCCTGGTTTCTGGAGCTCAGGGAGCTTGGAGAGCCGGGAAGGTACAGATTTGAAGACGAGCACAAATTTTTGATCCTTACTCCAAACAAATATATTATTATGAATCTACCCTTTAATGGCTGTTCTCACCCCACAGATATGGCTACTAAATTTGGAGCCGCTGAATCCTGCAGCACCATTGAGACTCTTCTGTCGTAAACGCCGAATTCCCCAACGTATTTCCCTAGTCCGTCTTAAAACTGATAACCTCGTTGTCAATCTTTCCTCCAGAATCACTTGTCTGTCTTCACAAGTCTCTGCTGCAGGCTTTCCAACGTGTGGTACTCATTCCGGGCGGTAAACTTAATCGAGCTAGTCTTCATGTATTTGAGAATTTCCTCGTGTATTCCCGCTCACATGGATGGCAAGGTCAACAACCACGTCTGCCTATAATTGATGATTCAGACTACTTTGGACCTTCCTCGAGAATGAAAGGCCTTGATGGTCATTTCGTTCACAAGCCTAGGGTGGAATAACTGAACAGGGGCGGATCTACGGGAGGAGGGGGAATGAGAGGAATTCCCTCCTCCACGAAAAATCAAGAAAGAACGATATTTTACGACAACTAACAATAGATGCCTCTAATAAGATACCCATGACGCGACTATAAGAGAAATTTGGCAAAAAATCCCCCCTCCCCTAAAATTTGCCCCTGACTGAATTGCGTACCTACTCGCATTCTGTCCTCCGTAACTTTTCCCGCAATACGACTCTCTGTACGATAGCTTCTAAGGAGGCCTCCTCCATGCTGACATTTGACTGAGATTTCTTCATGTCTTCTGATCCTCGGCAAGTCTTTGCTTTTCTTCACAATAGGAGCAGTCTCTTCCTCTTCTTCGCCTCGCCGGAGCCAATAAACTGTTTCGAGGGAATGCGTTTTATACGGCTGGGGCACTCCTCGCAAGGATTCACCGTAAGGATCCCGGATCATTTCAGTTGTCAACTTCCAGTCTTCCTCTCATTGAGTTTAAGTGTCATCCACTCATTGGGGACCTACTTCCTAAGCTAGGTAAGAGCCCCTCCTGGAGGAGACGTGTTGATGTTCACATATCCAACTCGGGAGTTCAAATTTTTACCGATTCTCTTCTACTAGTCAGGCATAATTTACCTAACAACTTCGATCGACAAGAGCAGACGTTTCTCGGAAATAAACATTTAGGCAACCAGATCCCGCCAAAGGAGACTGTAAGAAGCGACCTAGAAACAAAGGCTTGTAAAATTCGTCAAACAAAAGGCGAAAGTCACTTTACGACTCCGTGTACAAGAGAATCATTTCAATTTATCAGCACCTGATAGGTTTTCGAGCGGCGCTCATCGCCTAAACGAAATACGAACGTGGGATCATTTCTATCGCGCTTTTCGTACAAGTCGAGTTTCTATCGTGCAGGGCCAGTGCCAATAATACTTCCAAAATTTTCGAAACAATTGAAACGAATTTTCCTTACAACGCCATCCGAGGTATCGATTTCGCATCGTCGTTGACAAGAAAGAGCGTGTTTTAAAAGATTTCCAATCACTATGCGATATTCGGTAATCGCCTGTCAAAAGTTCTCAAAAAGTTCGCGCGCGAACGAAGAAGGAAAAACCAGAATAAATTCGAATCGTAAAATTTTACGCCATATTCTATACCCGCATTCGAGGTAGAGTTTTTCGCGTTTTCGTTCCTTTTATTTTTCTGATATTATTATTTTTTCCTCGAGATATCTATATACAGCCGGTATTTTACGGTAATTCCATGTGAATTTCTAGCCGTATTATTGCTACCATATAGCAATTTTTACACGTACGTGCGGAAAAAGAATGCAGAAAAAGACACGTATAAGTAAGTATCCCTGAAATTTCTAGTTTTGTTATGACGGCAATATCGTTTGTAATGAACGTTTCTAAGTTCCTGTTTCTGACGTAGATAGTACTGTTTTTCCTCTTAAAAGGAAAAAAGAAAAGCGAGAGAGAAGGAAAAAAAGAAAAGTTGACGAAAACAGCGATAAACTCGCTTATCTCGGAATACGAATACGTCATGAAATGTTTCCAGTCGCTTTCTAGACTCATTTCGGCGCATTATTAATGACGAAGAACGTTACAAGACTCGTTCTTTTTCTGAATCGTTTTCGACGAAACTTTCATCATCGTGTACGTATACGTATAGTCCAGAATACTAGAATACTTTAAGATTAAATTGGTGGCACGTCCAACTTATCGCCTATTACTTTAGAATTCTCACCAAAAGTTCGGTGAGCTTTTCGTGGGAAATACTTTCTGCTATTGAATGAATTTCAGAGCGTAATGAGATTCGGTCGTTGGCGATCTTTCGAACCGACAGAAGTTCGCCGGCGTAATGAAAATTAGTAACTTTTCAATGTATCTACCATTCTCACATGTACGAAATTGTTCTCATTTGTTGGGTGCTTTTTTCTTATTCCTGTTTTTGAAATCAAATTTCGGGGTTTTCCTTGTTTATTTACGAACGGGATTCCAACGAAAGTAGAGTGAAAAATAAGCTTCTAAAGTAGAAACTGAATTAGTGAAAAATCTCATCACTCAGGAGTAATACGGAGCCACATACGAGTTTTAATCAAACCACGATAAGCCTTTCCTGTTTTTTAAAATTAACTTTCGATGTTATAGGTTCGCGGTGGGGGCAGACGAGGAGCTTCTATTGCGAGGCTCGTGCTGATAATTTATTTTTAGAGAAGGAGTTCATGATACAGAGAGCGACAGGACGGTGAAGCCGGATGTTCCCGAAAGCTGGCTAAGGTTCATCAGTATTTCAGAGTGGGCATGGCATGAAGAGGGAAGACAGATGATTTTTCCTGCGATGAGTTAGGATGACTTCTTCGCATCAAAAAGGGTGATTTGAAGTAGACAAGTTGAGCTAATTGGAAAATGGAGAGGATCAGAAATCATGCTAGGAAGAGAGAATGAGGGAGCAGTAATAGAGTTTGAGACCATATGAAGAAGAGAGATCGGTTATGTGACTGCTTTCCGATAAAGTCTGCGTCAGATTTTTCGAGATCGATCGATCCTGGTATCCATAGAAATGATACGGAGAATGAGGAAGACGTTGGACAGTGTATAAGAATTAGGTTTTGTCGGACAATAAGACTTCTCAACAATCTTCTGATGAACAACATTGGGCAAAAAGAATTACTTTCTCGCATCTAGAGTCTCTGGTGTCACGAGTGAGAGTCGTACAATGGTCTTAACTATATTGAAATTCAATCTGAAACACGGGTTGTCGGTGGCCCCATTGACCAGATCAAATTGTATAAGTCCATTTGGCTCAGGATATAAAGGAATTGATGAGCTAAACACATATGAATGGGTTTTTGAGAGGAAATATTGAAGGTCAAACAGTCATAAAACAAAGGTAGTTCTGCCAGATCTACGGACTTTTGTTCCTGAAAAAAAAATACAGTTTTTGCGTAAAATGCAAATTTCTTGTGCTCAAGGGAAGAGTACCTTAGTCACTCATATGAGAGATACCTTTCTCCTGATCGTTGTAGGCTGATATCGCGGTCTTCCGTAACAGTGAGTCGATCAAGGGAAAAGTACCTAAGTTTCACGTATGAGAGATACCTTTCTCCTGATCGTTGTAGGCTGATGTAGCGGTCTTACGTAATGATGAGTCGATCAAGGGAAAAGTACCCAAGTTTCACATACGAGAGATACCTTTCTCCTGATCGTTGTAGGCTGATATCGCGGTCTTCCGTAACAGTGAGTCGATCAAGGGAAAAGTACCTAAGTTTCACGTATGAGAGATACCTTTCTTCTGATCGTTATTGATAGAAATCATTTTTTAGGCTTTGGAAAAAATGGTGGATACGGATTTCTTAAAATATCTGGCAGCACTGCTTGAAGGACGGGCAGAAAAGAATCTGAGGACAGTAAAAAGTTGCCTTGAGAGTTTGCATGAAGGGCGAGGATAGCTTGTTGTGACTATTGACCTATACGATGAAATTTGCTATTTAGAGCCGTACCATTCAGAGACGGGAGTCGAAGAGTGGGCATTTGATGGCTGGGCAGCGAATGGTACGAGTACTACTGGATGACGTCAGAAGATCGTTGTGTTTTAAATTGGTATTTGTTCAATCGAACGCACGGATTGGCTACACCTAACCTCAACACATATTGAAAAACAACTACAACCAAAATTGATTATCAATTGAAAAGATGACCGAGGTTTTTTGGGAAATTCTGGAGGAAAAAATTGTTTCGAAAACACCCTACGAAGCGTCCTTTCTAGTTTTACATTCTTTTTTTTTTAGAAACCTAATTCTTAAGACGATTGATACTGATTCGCCCTGATTTTTCTCTTTGATTTCAACGACTTCCATCATCGAGAGAAATATAGTCGAACGAGAGATAATTCTACGTTTATACTTCCTCCGCGATTTTGAGACCGAAAATTTTTTTGATTCATTTTAAATCAGGTAGCGACGGGAAGCTACAAATAATACATATCTTCTACCATAAGCGCCCCAGAGCAAAACACATAAGGAATGCTCCAAACTTTATAGAAATTGTATCACACTAGTTATGATTTACTTTCGCTCGAAACTGAAGCTTTTTATTTTATCAAATAAAATGTACCACACCACTTGGAAACGATAACATCGTTTTTTTGGAAACTTTTATGATATATTGCACAGAAAAAAAACAACGTCGTAAAAAATTTTGAAAAAACTGTGCCTCTGAATCACGAGTAATTGAAATTGGTGTTCAATGTACTAAAAAAAATTGATGGTTTCCAATAAAGTGGGTTTCAAGGTTTTGAAAAAAAAAATCCAAATTTTTGATAGGGAAGTACGAGTATCTGGGTCGACCTGGAGCACTAGAAATTCATTCTGAGTTGTTGGAAAGGCTCAGGCGGTATGGTCAAGAGGCAAAATGTGACACAGTCGATTCCTCAGTATGGCATGAGCGTGGAGTGGAGAGCTTGGGAGGAAGGAAGGAGTGGGTTGGGGTTAATTCTTAGCTGTGCTATGACTAATTCTTCATGGCGTGAGGAACGAAGTAAAGAGGACAAAAGGATCGAGGATTTTGCAGTTGGTCGTCTTTTTTATTATTGTGTTGGAAGGACCAAAAAGTTGTACAACATGATGAAATCATTACAGAACGATAACGAGATTAGGCCAGAGGAGGAGAGTGATCAGAGATTGAGGAGGAGAGCAGAGCTTCAGGGCTCGTGTTCCAGGAGGCTGATATGACCAAGAAACCACAGACAGGCAAAAGGAAACATGAGCATGCGTTGAAGAATCGAGTTCAAAGAGGAAGGGCGGATAGGTAAGAAGGAATATGCGGTGAGGGAGAAGAGAAAGGTGAGTAAGGCAGGAAAAAATGGCAGATAGTTTGGCAGAATATATGAAAATCGAGATTTTCTGACGAAAAAACGAGACTTTTCCATCGATAGAGGATGCATAATCAATTTTGGAAGTTAATTTGAACCCATCCGTAAAGCACAGGCCATGGGAGGGAACATAATCTGCAACATCGGCTTTGATGTGTTCAATGTTGGGCCATTTAGGTCATTTAGCAAGGTCAAGGTGAGTGCGGAGGAGGTGGATAAAGGATCTTGAATTTGAGGTGGTAGTCTAGATGGGATTTCGGGATTCTGATGAAAGAAGTAGTGAGTTTAAGGAGCTGGAGGGAGGGGAGAAAGATCGGTGATTGCGGACTCGTCTAAGAGAAAGACGAATTTTCAATATTATTGACTGTTCAACAATTTTTTAGCTGGAAACCCACTATCCATTTTGTTTGAGGGATTACATCCTCAGAAAATGTCCGCGTCCGGGAGTTTTTGTGAACTGCGTGACGTCATGTGATGTGACGTGACGTGTGACGCTTTATGACGTCATCAATAACCTTGACCTACTTTAGGGACTTGAAAAAATTTTAACTTACAGCTGGGATGCTTCATAACGCCATTAATGACTTTGACCTTGACCTACTTTAGGGACTTGGAGAAATGTCAATTTCCAGCTGGGATGCTTTATGACGTCATCAATGTCATTGACCTTGACCTGTTTTAAGGACTTGAAAAATTTCAACTTACAGCTGGGTTACTTACAGTTGGGTAATTTTATGACGTCATCAGTAACCTTGACCGACTTTAGGGACGGAAAAATTTCAATTTCCTCTGGGAGTTTCTGTTAAATGTGTGACGTGACGGATGACGCTTTATGACGTCATCAATGACCTTGACCTACTTTAGGGACTTGGAAAATTTCAACTTACAGCTGGGTTACTTTATGACGTCATCAATAACCTTGACCGACTTTAGGGACGGAAACAATTTCAATTTCCTCTGGGAGTTTCTGTGAAATGCGTGACGTGACGGATGACGCTTTATGACGTCATCAATGACCTTGACCTACTTTAGGCATTTGAAAAAATTTTAACTTACAGCTGGGATGTTTTATGACGTCATTAATGACCTTGACCTTGACCTACTTTAGGGACTTGGAGAAATGTCAATTTCCAGCTGGGATGCTTTATGACGTCATGAATGTCATTGACCTTGACCTGCTTTAAGGACTTGGAAAAATTTAAATTTCCAGCCTTCATTGTATCAGGTCTAGCATGCAGTAGACTGGGAAGAGGCCAGCCAACTCATTTTCTGAGGGGGCATTTTTGCGTCAACGTCATTGCAAGCGCGGGAGGTTGCCGGTTCCCGGCTGCCATTGCAAACCTGGAAAAAGTGTACGGCGTCCGGAAGGCAACTTTTGTTATTTGGGGAAGTTGTGAGAGGTGGGATAGACAAGAAAATACACCCACGAGTTCAGCAGTAAATATCGATGCGATGTTATGAATACGGTGGGAGGTCATGGAACCATTCACGGAGATTGCATAAAATGCTCAGTTGTTAGATTTAGACCCGTCTGAAAGGGAAAATAGAAGAATTGGAATATTCCCTGATTAAGAGATTGATATTTTGGATGATGATCGAGTTGTAGGTTTTGGGCAATTGAGTGAGATCGAGTCGTATGTTTGGTGGTGGCAAGATCCAAGGAGGAGTGGTGATGTTTATGGGGGTAAGGAGTTTGCATTGAAAGGGATGCTGAGGGAGTTATTGAATTGGAGGAGGATAATGTTTATTGGAAGCCGATGGAGAGGTGGGATATTGATGGGAGATGAAGTCAAAAACTGGTATAGGTCGGGATTTTGTGACATGGATGATAAAAAATTGGCGGTTAGGTTGAGTTCATGATAGGAAAGGAGAGGTTCATCGGATTCTGCGCACAAACTCAATTTTGGGCTCGTGCGGTAGGCACCCAGGGCCACCCTGAGGGCGGAAGTTTGTATAGCGTCAAGTGAAGACAGGACGGTTGTTTGTTCTATTTATCGTGATTGGTCCTCGCAATACCAGTCCTCCTATCACAATGTAAGCAATTTTTCAATTTCCCTCAATTTTTATTCTTCAAGATTCACTTGACCCAACCGAATAATCACTCTTGAAGCCAAGTCAACGATATTCTCTGAAGGATTCAATTCTTCAATGTTAATGTCCGTTCCGTTAATGATTATCTGATTACTATCAAGAGCATCATTTTGCCTATGTTGCTTCATGAATGCGGTGCTGTTGAAATTGTACGTTCAAATCTTTCTTCGAGATAAACAATAAGCCTTTCGCCAAAATTTTGCAAAAGAAAAAAGGGACACGCAGACGATTTACTGTAAATTGGCGCAAAAATGGCTTTTACAACAGTAGGGAGCAGCTGACAAGTGAAATACAGAAGTCACTTGCGATACCATTAAATATTGTAGCTTGGATTTCGGGCAGATTATTGTAACCGTTTCCAAAGAAATTTATTAAAAAAAGAAGAGGGATGAAAAGGAGCTGCAGCACATCAGTTATGTAGAATTATCTCGTAGATTTTTCATTTCGCCAATTTGATTTCATGGGCCTATTTATCTAAATTGCAGAAAAACGGAGGCGTTATGTACAATATGTACATTTTTTTCCCTTCTTTCGCATAACGAGCAACTCGTTTACTGCCGAGCATTCGCATCCGTCAACTCAAAAATGTATTCGCAAAAGAAGTGCGGATTTTCTTTTTTTCTCCTCTCTCTCCTCGTTTTTTTTTATCTCATTCTCGCTTCTGCACATTACGTCGTAGATTTTCATTTCGCCAGAATTTACTCCTCTTATTTCACACCGTCATTTCGTTTCGGATTTCGCGAAATAATTTCGAATTATTTGTAAAAACGGTATAACGCGTATCTAAATACCGAAAAAGAGGAGGGGAGGGAGACGGATGTGAAACGCGCGGTTATAAGCTCGCATTTACACCATACACACACGCATACACACGCTACATATACAGTCGTAAATTTTTGTAAACTCGTACCGAACAAGGATGATGGTGGTGGTGCTGGTAGACCGTAATAATAATGGTGCGAAGTAATGCGGTAGACACCTTGGGAAATTACACTGAGGGACGAAAATTTATGGCTTTATGACCGGAACTACTTTGGTGTTTCTCTTAAACGCACATCAACCCGAACACAATGTGGACACAGACTGGCATGCACTTATGAAATTAGCGCGTGAATGAAAAGGCCATAAACCCCGTTTTCCATCACTCGTTATATGGGTATGATACGCAACCTCCGCTCTGAGTGGGTGTAGGCAACGTACTATAGGCTGGACCATTACACAACCGCAGGTAATACTATACATTTTTCCGTAGCGATTACAATAGAATTTTTCATCGTATACAGGCGAGCCACCGAGCATTATAGCGAAAATTTATGCACCCGAAGGTACAATTTTTAACAAAATTCTTACAGTAAGCACACGACCATACATCCTACTCCAAAACTAATCGTCAACATATCCTGATAGCAAGGATAGAAGCAGAAAGAAAGGATAGTACTTCCAGCTTTAAAGGATCATGAGTGTGGTTCCTTTCGATAGAGTTCACAAGATCAGAAAAGTCTTTCACTGAAATGATTTTTGGACTGATACAATTAAAAGGGCTACTGCTGACGGTGGATTTCTAGCTATGTGACCAATTCGTTGAAACCGTCGCTAGCGGCCTGTTCATCTTCTGATGATCAAGAGAAATCATTTCGTCTCCTTACTCCTAGGTCTGTCTACTGAACTCTTTCGAAACTTCAATTCCATTGAAATCACGAGAATTCTCTAAACGAATAGATAAGACTAAAAAGCAACGTTTCACATTCCAAATCAGACTCTCTTTCACAGAAAGCATAAAATTATGCTCCATAATAGAAGTGAAATATCTCCTCGAATATCTTAATCTAGCGAACAAAAATACTTCGCAGTTGTAATCGAGAATCGACTTCGCCATCATCTCTCGCTCACAAAAATACCAAACAATTCGATGGCGGATAGACGCAGACAAACGAGAAGTTAGCTCTCTCGCTATAAACCTACCAAAAGTTTAAAATTCGACTGCTTCGTCGTTCTACCACGATATTAATAAAGCCCTTAGCAATCGCAACCGCGTGTTATTCTAAGCGGCGAATTGCCCGGAGGTGAATAATTGCGCGGCAAACGGAACCCACCCTCGAGGAAACCTTCCGTTTTCTTTCGCCGTCCTCTCTCGCGACTCGACTTAACGAACCTTTTTTTCGTTTTTCCTTCCTCTCTTTCTTAAAACGCGACAATATAATGGAAAAACTTGATCATTTCCTATGTCACCTTCGTGTTACTAAATCTTCAAAGTTACCGCTTCACTCGAGATTACCCCCCGAACTTTTTCCAAAAATTATGAACGAATAAATTATCGTTCTTGTTATACAGATGCTTTCTCGGGAAATATTCTTTCTTTGTGCGCGTTTTCTTTTGCTAGAATTTCAAATAATAAAAGTTTTTTCACTTTTATAATCCCGAAGTTACCTTATGGTGCCCTTTAGCAAACTCATTTTGATAATTTGAATTCTAGTTTTTGAAATTTGTTCAAATGTACCTACGAATTTTAATGAATAAGTTCTACGCCCTGAGAATCGTATTTGTAACTGTATAACAAAGATATGAAACGAAATTCATGATACATACCAAAATTGTCTCTACTGTTATGACGGGTTTCAAAGAATGAAACGGTTATGAGGGTGCCATGATAACTTGATAGGATAGCAACCCATATTGATGACATGCATTTTTCAACGAGAGACCGAAGTTTAGAATAAATGTGCCGAAATTTCGCTATCCTAGCTCTCGTAAATATGGGTGGCGAGAAATTGTTCGAAAATAATTCAGTATGATAGTTCGTAATTTATAGCACGAGAAACTGATCCATAAACTGAATTGACATGAAAAATCTATTTAAAAAAACTTGATCTTTTCTTTCTGATCAGAAGTACGTTTGAGGCTTTAGTTAGTGTAAGTATACGTTCAAAAAAATTCACAGGTTCTTCAATGGAGTTGAATAAGAGATGGTAGGGAACCTGTTTTATGAGGTATTCTGGAAACGCCTTTTCTGAGTCCCATGGTGTTCGAAGCGTTGCATATCTGGCTCATTAAAGGAGCGGTGCTAACATACAGTGTATTGGACTTGAACTAGACTAGGACTCCCCTTGTAGTATACTCGCTTTTATAATAGTATATATGATAGATGGGCGACTTGGAATAATTTTGACCTTCAAACTATGGGTGATAGTCCGAGCTATAGGTGATAGAAGAGGGACTTGAAAAAGTTTCAACCTCCAAGCAATATAGGTGATGGAACAAAAACAGAAAAATTTTCCAAGTCCCAAGGTCATGTTGTCACCCGGACGGCGGACGTCTTTTCCGGAAAGATCCCTCGATAAAACAGGTTCCCTGTTAATAAAAATTGACGGAGTCCCGTCACCCACCCGGTTGAGGTTAGTTTTCCATCAAACTTATTGGAAGGACTAGAATTAGTGGTGCAACCTCAATTGTACATTTCAAGTTACTCCTTGATTTACTCTTTCGAGTATGTGTTCATCTGGGGAAATGTCTTGAGTTGGGAAGTCCTTACGTGATGGGGATAGTTTTGCCTCTGCTTGTACATGATCAGTCACCGGTAATGGACGTTGAATTGTCCAAGAAGTCACCTCTTTCGAAATCTAGATCAAAACTACGTCGATACATTGAAGAAATCGACATCACGTCAACGTCGATACGATGCCGATAGATGTCCACTTAATTTCGACTCAATTGCCACGTCGACTCACACTCAAATTCGAATCGGTTTCTCCAAATTTTTCCATCGACCTGAAATGAAATATTCTGTGGGTCGATTAATTTGCACAGGAGTAGACTTTAAATAGACCTCAAATCGACTTCAATGAGTCGATTTCGAGTGGACTTCTGCTCTGTTGGGTCGATTACAAGTCGATTTTAAATCGACCTTGAATCGATGCCGATCTGGAGTAGTCACAGTCACCTCCTGAAGCGTTCTATGAGTTTGGTGACTTCGCTACTCGCAGATGGAATGCGTTGTATCAATTATAGTACGAGGATAATTGAAGATCCTGATTACGCTTGACCAGAGCAGCAATAGCGTTGAATTGACGCCATAACGACATAGATTTTCAGCCGCTTTTAAGATCTAGCATCGAGGATTGACCCTTTCATGATTTCGATTCTATAACTCTAACGAATTGTGTACTCAAAATCTACGAAATTTCGACAACGATTTCAAGTCAGTCTCAATAGACCCAAAATCAATGTGAGTCAATTAAATTTTGAGGTCGACAAGAAGTGGTCGATTCGCACCCCCCCCCCCCTCCGATCCTTCTGGGTTGATTTGCGGTCGATATAAGGCGATATTAAATAAACTCAAGATCGAGTCAACTTTTCTCAAAATGGTGAGTTGATTCAAGGTTGACTAAGTTCATCAGGCTGGAGCAGAAAATCAGGAATTCTCAATTCCTACGCAATCCTTTCGTGCTTCAATCTTTCACAGCATAAGATTATTTTATACGTGGAGGACCAATATATCAGAAAATGAAGTAAAACAGCTCTTGCCTCCACTTTTGTATTCGATCTTTCACGACCGGGCGAACTGACCAGGAAATTGCCAATGACTGTGTCCGATTGATTTGATAGAGCTGTGAACAAATATCCACCACAGTGGCCGATCTAAGAAGGGGGGGGGGGGTTGTGGCTGTAAGAAAGGTACAGAAAAAAATAGGAAAAAAATTCACGGATTATTCATCGGAGTTGAGTGAGGGCAGACAGGGAACCTGTTTGATGGGAGTTTTAAGAATGGCATTCCATTGAGTCTTATGATGTTTGAAGCGTTGCATACCTGGCTCATTGAAGGGGCAGCGTTCGAAGCATTGCATATACAGCTTATTGCAGGGCCAATCGTTGTAAGGAGCATTGCATACCGAGGGATAGTGGCTGTAAGAAAGGGACAGAAAAAATAAGAAAAAAATTCACGGGTTTTAAACGGAGTTTAATGAGGGTAGACAGGGAACCTGTTTCATGGGGGTTTTAGGAATGGTATTCCATTAAGTCTCATGGTGTTTAAAGCGTTGCATATCTGGCTCATTGAAGGGGCAGCGTTCGAAGCATTGCATACACAGCTTATTGCAGGGGCTAAGCCAATCGTTGTAAGGAGCATTGTGTATACCTAGTTAATGCCTGCCATACATTATACTGGATTCGAACAAGGCTAGGTCCCCTCCTTCTTGCATTAATTCGATCCTTCCTTATTATAAACTTAAGAAAAGAGTGTTCACCTCAGCGTACAAAAATTGGAGTATACTGCGCTGTAGTAATACCCACACTGTTATATGGTGGTGAGAGCTGGACACTGCATTGTACAGAGCGAAGGTCAGGGCGCTCGAGAAATTTCAACGTTCCATTCTGAACATCAAGTGGTCGGATTATATATCTGACGTAAGTGTGCTGGAAATGGCCTCATGCGACTCTATAGAGCGACTCGTGGCTCGCAATTTGCTACCCTGGCTAGGGCACCTGTACCGGATGCTGGCTCGAAGAATATCCGAACAGCTGCTCTTTGGAGAATTGACCACAGGCCGCCGCACCAGTGGCGGACAAAGAAAGAGATTCAAAGATGTCTGTCAGCTGAACATTGAGAAAACCCAAGAAGCGACCAATGTGAAAAGAGCGCAAGGAGGTAGATATGTCATACAATCAGCTGTATTTTTGATAGGCCACAAAGAACAACAGCATCCGCTGCACCCCAGGGTACTTCGAGCCCACATGAGAAGACAAAGTTCAGACCGATGAAGGAGAAAATAGGATTCTCAGACACTGAGGCCTGACGATTATTATTATACTAGCTTTATAGTAGGATGATGGAAGAGGAACTTGGAGAATTTTGAAATTTTCGACCTAAGACGGCGGAAGTTTTTTCTGCAACCCCCCCCCCCCCCCTTCCCATTAAAACAGATTTCCTGTTGAAACGCGGCATGGGAAGGTAATTCATATGGCGCTCGCACAGAACGTAGTAAGAATTGAGAAGGCAGGAAGCAAAAAAAATATTACGCTACCGTGGAAACCTTGGAACCTCCTTTCTTACTTTGTTTTTTTAGATCCGTCACAGGGTCCGGCCGCATGCTCCAAAATTTTTCCAAATCAAAAATAAGGACCCTTCATTCTTGATCCGATTGTTTAGAACCTTATGCAAATCAACAGTCAGCATATGAAATGGAACCCTCCTCTAAACTGCGAGCGTACTGTCATAATTTCCAGGAAAAAGTCAGTTCTAACCTCAAACTTGATTCAAATAGCTGACGCTTGCTCTGTTGGTCGGTAGAAATACCGCAGTAATTAAAACCTATAACAAAGATCCCATAGCGTTTTGGTATCATCTATACAACGTGCAAGTCTTATCATTGGAGAAGGTTGGCACGTAAGCACGTCCAGGAGAAACAGATCGCAGTCAGTCTCAATATAAGATCAAAGGAAGCACAACACAAAAAGAGGAAAAAAACGTAAAATGAATTGAACGAAAATTTCTGGTGAGAGCAATTACAATTAATGAAATCAATATTTGAGATAAACTATGACCAAATTAGTCATTGGTAATTAAAAACTTTAGCACGAGCTATAAATTTTATCTGTAGATTATGACTAAGCCTTCGATTCTTTGCCACGATAAAATCTGATCAGCTCTTGCTAATTCAGATATTCCGATAAATTTCACAAAAATCATGCAGAGCAAGGTGAAGGCTTACATAAAACTTGAGAGAAAAAGGGCTAAATGTCTAACCCAAGACTAAGGATTAAGGTAGGTCAATCAAACAGTCATCGAACATGTATAATCGCAGCTTGGAGAAATTTTGTCACAATATGGCCTGAGAAGGGAAGTATTATTCACGGGAAGTACGCAAACAATCTCCGCTTTGAAGACGATCTTGTTGTATGGGACAAAAGTTCGGAAGATTCGGAAAAAATGTCACGGATACTGGGTACAGACGGCGAAAAAGCAGGACTCCCTATACGAGTAGTTGTCTCTTGAGAGTGTGTGATCTTGTGCTCAATTTATGCCGCACAGACCTGCGCTCAACTCGCGATGATGCGAGAGGAGTTAGCATGACTGAAATTTACAAAAGAGCAAGAACGACATCAGGAAGTTGGAGGGTCATACAGTGAGGAACAGCCGAGAAAATTGGCACAAACTCATGCTTGCCTGGACCCCGTCCCTACGGCGGGAGAAAAACTCTTCAAAAAATAAAAAGACAGAGCTCTCATAATTCATATTCTTCGCCAGAATCGACACCGGATGGAAAACAGTTTGATACGAAGTAAACATCGCAGTCAATTTAAAAATAATCAACCATCATAGAGAAGTGAGAAACTCGCATCTATACCAAGTTCTACACTACGCAAATGTCTCAATTTAGAAGTATTTGAATAGTACTTACAGTCTGACGAACAAATTCTGACGCCGCTGTCTTGTTTCCTGTGTACAAAGAACAAATACAAATATTCATTAAAGAAATGTCACCAAAAGGAAACTACGTAAGTTTTTTTTCTTCTTCCTTTTCACTAACGAGAGTTGAAACACAGTAAGCTCGTTTTCTAAAACAGTAATTATCAAGAGTCCTTAGAGTACGTAGTAATATAATACAGTATTCTTTTGCACTTGACGAAAAAAGTTTCGAAAACGTATATACGTCGACGGCTCGACAAGAAAACTTTAACGGAACGCGATACGTTTCGCGTGAAACGTAGCCGAAACTAGAATGAATGGAATCTCGAGTTTCAAAAAATTTTCACTAAAAAGGACGACGACGGAACACCTGCTGATCTGTTAATAATAAAACGAATGACAACGCTCGACTTTATCCGCGCTCCCGAGTATGATCCGGCATACCCGTCACAGACGACGGTTGTGCATCACAAAGGACGAACGGAGGGAAGGAAGGAAATGAAAATAAAAAACTTATTAGCTAAGAAAGTTTTTCTTCGAGGAAAAATAATAAGTAATTCGTTACATCGAAATACAAAAGAGAACTAGAATTGCTTTTCTCTTCCCTCCAAGATCACGCTTTTATTTTTCATCCAATTCCACACAGTACCCGACCTTTCCTCCGCGTTCGTTATACGACCGAAATTCTTGGCACGCCTTGCGCGCCGATATAATGGATCGAAAGTTTTGGTATACGATTTCTCAAAAATGAAGAAGACGACTTTCCGAAGTACTCGCGGCAGAAGTGGAGTGTGAGAGAAGGGACGAGCATACGATCACGTTGCAGAGGTAGTCGTATAATTTGTACTAAATCGACGCCGCATTACCGTTAAAAAGGACGTGGACGACGTTCGGAGAGGGAAAAATGAGAAGATTTTCGCCAAGAATTAAATGTCGGATAAAAGTTTTTCACGCCGGGTGAAAGAACGAGTTGATGCTCGCCCGTCAATCGTAAACCCTATGTTACCGTGTATTCACCGGACACACGTTTCTCGAACACTATCAACATTTTTACTGGATAAAATAAAGCTTCGCTCCTTTTCCTCGTCGTTTCATTTCCGATGCTGCGTTTATACACCTTTCTGTATATATACTTTTCGTCTACGTTATTTTATTCTTCGGATATAGATTTCCCGTTAATTTGCGACTTTTGTTTCCTCGTCCGCGGGAAACACTCTGCAGGAAAAACTGACAAAAAAAAGAATTTATGTTTCCTCTCTCACCTTTTTTTTCTCTTCTTTTTAGCGAAAATACTGGAAACTAAAGAATATAATGGAAGAAAGTAATTGAGCTTTGATAAAGCATCGGTTTCATATCCTGCTCCTGTATCGTTCTATCGCATATTTAGAGTAATGAATGACTTTCAGGGAATATTTTTGTCCGGAAGAAAGTCTAAACCACAGAATAGTGATTACTCTGTTGAAAGAGAAAAGCTAACACTTTTAATAAGTAAACGTCCCACGTAGTAGAGGCCGCGAAGAAAAGGCTGAGAAGAGCTATAAGAGACAGCAAGAGTGCTACTTGGAAAGAGTTCGGTGAAGTGACGGAGGAAGACCCATTTGGCAAGTCTTACAACTTAGTGCTGAAGAAGCTGAAGGGCCTCTCAGCCATGAGCGGGATGGAGCCGGATATTGTGGGGCGAATCATTGACGGCTTGTTCCCCCAGCAACCATCATCAATGGGGACGCTACCACAAGTAGAAGAGGATTACATATCCTTCCTAGGTATCGAGGAGGTTGATGCAGCAGTCAATAGACTGCAGAGTGAGTATTGGAAGGCTCCAGGCCTGGACCAGATTCCAAATCCAGTCTGGAGCGCCATTCACTCAGTTGAACTGGCACTTCTTGTTGATACATTCGTTGCGGCAGTTGTTGGACTGTTCCCTGTGCGATGTAAGAAAAGCCAGGCTAGCGCTGATCGATAAGAAGGATAAACCACCTGGCCTGCCATCCTCTTGACGTCCACTTTGCTTGCTTGATAATGCGGGCCAACTCTTTGGGAGAGGGATAGTCAATCGCTTTGAGAGCTATCTGAAGGAGAAAGATATAATCTCAAGTAGCCAGTACGGTTTTCTAACTGTATGCTGGAATCAGATTGAAGAGGATAGCCAAGTCAGCAATTGCTATGCGTCACAGCCCGACATAAGAAATGCGTTCAGTTCGATACCTTAGGAGAAGATCTAGGAAGCCTTGCAGGACGCAAAAGTGCCCGCATACTACCTCAGGATGATCAGCAGCCAACTTAGCTGTCGAGAAATCCAAACAGAGACGTCTGTTGGTACAGTGAAGCGCCTTGTTACTTGTGGGGTGCCGCAGGGATCGGTCCTCGGGCCGCTGTTGGGGACGCCGAAAGCGCTCGCGCTTAACTCTAAAATATACGGTGATTGTAATTTCAAATGTTCACTTATTTTTCTTGAAAATGAACCGTAACTTTATTGAGGATAGAATCTCCAATGTGAAATCGCCACCGAGTGTTAAGCCGATCTGCTGATGACACACTGGTGGTATGCACTGCCGAAACGACTGTAGTTTTGGACAGCAGGGTAAATCGGGCCCCAGAGGTAGTGACGCGTGGGATCAAGTCGGCCAGACTTGAACTTACCGTAGATGAGACGGAGGCTATCAGGCGACCCAACTTTCACCTGCAAGGTGGGTAAATTGAAACCAAGAAGAGAAGGGCATCTGGGCTTCAGGCAGCATTTCCTGATGACAGCGGAAAAGGCGAGTAGGGAAGTTGCATACCTAAGCCATCTGATGAGGAACCTAGGAGAGCCGAGAGAAGTCAGAAGAAGGATCATGATGAGCACCGCTATGTCGGTCCTCCTATAATGGTGTCCCAGTATGGGCCGATTCAATGAAAATACTTTACCGAAGGAGAGAAATGGTAAAGATCCAACGGAGAGCTGCGCTGAGGTGTGTTAGTGCCTACCGCACTGTCTCGACAGAGGCTCTTCGCGTATTAGCACGTTCGCCACCAAGCGAGCTCCTTAGAGAGCGGTGGTGTTCAGAGCAGAGAAGATAACGACCACTCAAGAGACTTTGCGGGTCAAGCAGGAGGCCAGGCGCTCTTTTCTCAAGAAATGGAAAGCAAGAATTGCCCAGAGTGCACATGGACAACCCGTGTGTTAATACGCTACCTTGATGAGCGGATGAACCGCCACCATGGTCAGCTAAACTTTCACCTGACGCAAGTGTTCAGGTATTCAGCGGCCATGGCTGATGCTTCAACAAGTACCTTTGCGAGAAGTTAAGGAAAGTTGAGCAGGCAACGTGTTCGCACTGCGACCAAGGGCGGGATGATGGACCAGAGCACACCTTATCTGAGCGCGAGGCGTGGAGGCGTGAGCGGGACAAGCTTAGTCGGTCTTTTCAAGAGATCGGGGTGGATGAGGCGCTTGTTCTAAGTAGCCTGGTATCAACCATGCTAGGCTCCAAAGAAGCAGGGAACCAGGGGTCTGCATTTGCAGCCACCGTCATGAAGAAGAAGACGGACTGAGAATGGAATTGGCAAATGTAGAACCACGTTATGGCCTACTCGACACCTGTGTGCCATCAACATCCAGACGAGCAGGAAGAAGAGGAAGATTATCCCTAAAGAGAAGCCAACAGCAATTCGGTGTATCTAAGGTAGTGGTGGTGGTGTTGTTGTTGTATGTTCTAGTGTTTTTCTGCGTGCCAGGTGGACATTGCAACTCGGTGGTTGCCAATGTAGCTTGGCAGTTTCCGAGTAGAAAAAGAGATTCTTCCAACACTGAAGTAATACCCGAAAAGGTCGATCCCGGTGTTGGAGGAAACAAAATCAAATGCTTACGCAACTCGCACCCACTCCACCATGGAAGAATGGCGGCGCTGCACAAATGACAGAAGCGATATGTGGGACTTCAAACACTGCCTTCAGTAATGTGATTTCTTCATGTCTGGCACATCAACATCAAGAACACTATACACCAGCACATTCTTCCGCTGATGTGACTTTCTTGGGAAGCGGCAATCTCCACGACTGCACTTCAAACCGAAAGCTCTGTTGGGTCGATTTCAAGTTGATCTTTAGTCCTCCGATAATGTACAAAGATCGGCTTCAAGTAGTCGCTGATTATGAGAGGATTGCAAGTTGACTGCTATTTACGGTGACTCTGAGTCGATTTGTAGTTCCTTGCGTCGATCTCCCAAGAAAACAAAATTCGATCAAACAGCGGTACGAGACGAGATGAATTACGGAAAGATTTCTACAACCCTCTCCGCGCTCATTTACAAAATTCGTTCTTCGTGGGATCGAAAATCACTCAATGAAGTACGCGCCTGTTCAAACAACTTGAACGTAGACTCGGCGACGACTTTTCAGGCTGGTTAATACGCTTAAATATATGGAATAAATTAAAATATTAAAAAGGAAGAAAATGATTTTAAAAATAAAATGAAAGGATTCAGGGGTGGAAAGAACAATTGCTCACGCCGCCATCGTTATACGTATAGCATGTAGTTTTTAAAATTCAACTTTGTTTTTGTCCCCTATATAACTCTCTCTGTGGCCACGGATCGCGGCATCTCGCTTCTTCTCCACATTTTTGGAATTCTATTTAAATAAATTATCTTCTTTCGGTCGGGGCGGATTACGATTTAATGATCCGACGTTCACAAATATTTCGCGTACATTACATTCACAACACATACGTGATGGTGCCGATTTAATTATCGTTGCCAAATTCGAGATACGAAATTTTGTTTAAAAGGGCGAACGAGATCCTTTTTCCCTGACTGCCCGCGACAACTAAACTCCATTATAATCTGTTTGAAACAACTCGAGAAATATACGCGCGAAAATCATTTGGGAAATATCTCGAAAAATAAGTATAATTATGTACTATACTTGCGCGAATATATGTTCGTTGATAAACGGACCGAAAATTCTTATAGAAAAACGGTCGAGCACAGTTTATTGCTTTCGTTCCCTGGGGTGGTTTTCTTTTGCCTCAACCTCGCCTCGATTTATCGAATAATGTAATCCGATTACGAACTCCATCATGTCTCGGGCTAATCAACGTGCGCCACGTGTGGACCGAGATACGGATTTTGATCATTATTTTTTTTCGTCGTAGACTTCGTCATTTTCATACGGCCCAAAAAAGAGGAAAGTATCACGTCGACCTTGTACCCCCTGCTCTCTTAAATCCTTCACTGCTCGTTGGGATGGGTTTACACCAGGCGTTCATACGGCTTTTCCCGCGTTCCATATTGCATACTTATTTGCCTGTGGGCTTCCTAGCATTGATCCTATGGGCATTGCAAGATTGCATACTCATTTTCATTCCGGTGTAAATATGCCATAAGATAAATGTTAGGAAGCCCATCACAGTATTGATAAGAATGAGCCAAATATAACTGCAATATGGAACGCTGGAATAACTTTTGAGATATTCTCTCTCTTCAGTATTTCTACTGATTCTCGGGTGGGATTTCTAAGCGCAGAAACCTCCTCACAAAACTAGTAACAATTGGTCCTCCAAAAAACTGCTGTGACTCTCTGCAATCAACGAGGAAACCTCTTGAAGATTTCTTCTTCATCCATTAGAACAGCATTGTCACGGCACCCCTGATTGAGCCAAGATAAGGATACGCAAACGCGCTAGGCACTAAACACCAAGCAAGCGGCTCAATTAAAAACTCTTTTCAACCAATCTTCATCTAGTCTGAGATTTGGCTCTAACACAAGTCTTGATAAAGCAAAGGCAATAGTGTTTTCAAGAGTTCTTCCACCCCTCCCTCGCAATCATATTGACGATAACAAAAAAAAACTATGTCAATTTCAGGAATAACGAGAAATCACCAGGTTATATACCTTTCACGATGGTTGAAATTCGAAGCTTTTAAATGAAAAAGAAACTTAGATAATACCTCTTTACAGATCTCTTGACGCGATTCTCGATCCGAGGTAGAGAGACTAAATTCATTATACGTCGTCGCAAATACGACGAGCCGAGCCATAGGCTATAAACGAGTAAGCGCAGACCTCTAGACCGACAGCATTTAATCACGCTAATAGCGTCAAAATTGAAGAATGTAAGCAAAGAAAAGTTCTATTTCATCGGTATATCTTCGAGTTCTCGCTTCGATTCAGTCAACAACATAATCCCTTTTGCGGAGACGTTATAGAGACTTAAATCAACACAAAAATACGTATGTTGTCAACTCTTTTACTCGAGTGTTGAGAACAATCTTCTCTCAGCACTTCGCGTTTGTTGATGGAGCGTAACGCGAATTTCGGTTTATTTATAATATTTTCGAAGTGATTTAGAGACATTTTCTCTAACAAATATTATTAATAAACTTTCCCTAGAACTCCCCCGCGAACGAAAAGTTTTTAATTCAAAAAGTTTCATTGTGTTCGAGTACCAATACTGTATACACCATAATACGCGTGTTATTTCTGAGTTTATAGAAAGTCTACGTTAACTGACATGACAACGTCTTAACATCCATAACTTGTGTTACGTGTGTTACACACGTAAAGAGCCTACGTGTAAGCGCGATCGTATGTATTTTTAAAAGATAACAAGATTCTTACAGCGCACACGAAAAACTCTGTGAGACATAATCTGAAATAAGTTTCTTCAACAATGGCGCAGTTTGGAATCTATCTTACGTAGATGGAAAATGACTTGAAATTAAAGAAAACTTTGACGACCTTCCCCTTGTCTGTAGCATTGATAGGAAAAATTGAAAAGGTAAGTCAGGATTAGGTAGATTCTGTCGAGAAAGCAAAATTCCTACCGAGAGACAAGTACGATAAGTAACCTACAAATAAGAGTCGGGTACAAGGGATTGGCAAAACACTATTGAGAACAAGATAATCAATAATGAAAACAGGAAAGTTCAAGAGTACACAAATTTCTAGTTTCCCTTGGTCAGTTTATGTTTTCATTCATACGAGCCATTCGTTCACACGTGAATTTAGATTAGAGGGTGACGAGGGCTTTCGATGGGAACCGGCAGCGAGTTAACTTTGAGAAATTTACGGAGAGTGAACGCCCTCAAGACGAATGTGAGCGTCTTGACAGGGCGCGGATTTCGAAAACGCTGATTATGGAATCGTACGAGGAGTCAGGATAGCTCAACAAGCCGAGGTAGCGGCCGCGGTTGGGACGTTACGGGAAGAACGGAGAGTTGAAAGTTTGGAGCATGAAAAAAATTGTTGGACTGTTAAGGGATCGCCGCAGTAAGGGCAGGATGGGGAAGTAGAAAGCGGGAGTGGGTGATTCGCGTGTGACCAATTCTTAGTAGGGTGAGAATGACTTCTTCTCGTCTAAGGTATCTGTTGGAGGTGGACCAGGGTACTAGGGATTGTTCTATGGAGAATGTTTATTTAGAGTTTGTAGTTTCCAGTGAGATTTCAATTTGTCAAGAAGGAGGCGAAAGTGAATTTTGTAATCTAAAGCAGGTATAGGGGATTTATCGGTAATTCTTGGAAGGGAAAAAGCTTGTTTTGTAGCTGCTAGGTCAACTTTATCGTGATTAGGATGTGGCCGGGAATCCAGATGAAAGAGGTGTGAGAGTTGATGAAGCAGAGGGTGAGAAGCGTGAGTTAGATGCATTGTATGAGAGGGTGTGAGTTGTGAAGGTCGGAGATGGAGTGGAGTGAAGCGAAAGAGTTTGTCAGGAGAAGAAAGTTGTTATTTGGGGGAAGTTGTGAGAGGTGGGATAAACAAGAAAATGCAGTGAATATCGATGCGATGTTGTGAATACGGCGGGAAGTCACGGAACTATTTACGGAGACTGCACAAGATACTCGGTTGTTAGATTTAGACCCGTCCGAAAAGCAAACAGAAGAATTGGGGTATTCCCTGATTAAGAGTTTGATATTTTGAATGATGATAGTTGTTGATTTTGGGCAATTTGGTGAGGTCGAGTCGTCTGTTTGGTCGTGGCAAGATCCAAGGAGAAGTGGTGATGTTTATGGGGGAAAAGGGGTTTGCATTGAAAAGGATGCTGAGGGAATTATTGAACTGGAGGAGGATATGTTTGTTGGAAACCGATGGAGAGGAGGGATATTGATGGGAGATAGAGTCAAAACTTGGTAGGTCAGGGTCTTGAGATACGGGATGATGAAAATTGGAGGTTAGGATGAGTCTACGACAGGAGAGGGGAGGTTTACTGGATTCTGCACTCAATTTTTGGCTTTTGCGGTAGGTACCCAGGGGCATCCTGAGAGCGGAAGTTCGTATAGTGTCAAGTAAAGATAGGACGGTTTTGCTGGCAAGATTTCAGATTGGGGAACCATAATCTAATTTTGAACAGATAAGACTTTTGTAGATGAGCAATAGGAGTTTTCTGTTGCAGCGTCTAGAAGAGTGGGATAGAAATTTCGCTATGTTCAGGGCTGGAATGCATTTTGCTTTTAAAATTTTGATATGGGGAGTATATGTAAGTTTTTGATTGAAGTAGAGACCGAGAAGTTTGCCGGAATTTCGAAATTATGGGGATATAAGGGTTAGAGGGATGGTATGGGTTTTTTGTTTTTTGAAAACGACCGAGTAGGTTTTGGAGGGAGAAAATTTGAAACCGGTTTTCGAGGTCCAAGTAGATATTGAGTGGGAAGTTTCTGCGAGCTCGTAGAGGGTTAGAGAAACAGATGGAGATGTTGAGGTCATCAGCGAAAAGGCGTTGGGTTAAGGGGAATTTGACTAGTTTAGTTATGTCGTTAATTTCTAAAATGAAGAGTAGAACGCTGAAGACTTCTCCTTGGGAGACACCGTTTCGAACTGGGAGAAAAGAGGAGGTAGTATTTTGGATACGGGCCAATAATGATCGGTCGTGAAGAGAGCTTTGGAGTAAGTTGGGAAGGTTGCCCCGAAGGCCGATTTCATGTAATTTAGAGATGATGAGGTGACGCCAGATCCGGGGGAAAGCTTCCTGAAGGTCAAAAAAGATGAAGTAGAGGGAAGATTTGAGTAGAGACGAGTTATTAATTTGTGATTGGAGGTCGAGAAGTGGTTGAGAGGTGTTTCGTCCTTTTCTGAAGCTGTATTGGAAGGGTGAAATAAAGTGATTGGATTCAAGGTACCACCAGAGAAGTCTTTTATTTAAAATTGTTAGGAAAAGTTTGTCGAGGACACTTGGTAAAGCTGTAGGGCGGTAAGAGATAGTAAGGAAGGAGTCCACGTTAAGTTTTAGGGCGGGGAAAATGATGACAGTCTTCCAGGAAGGTGGGTAGGAGTTGACAGAGAAGATGGAGTTGAAAAGCAGGAGGAGGTAGGAAATCGAATAAGGATGAAGATTTTTGATCGTGGCTACGTGGATGCTGTCAAGTCCAGGAGCAGCATTTTTTAGATTTTTGACACGTTTCATGTCTTTGCTCTGGTCTCATCCTTATGGGAATTTTCACTGAGGCAGTGATTCTCAAATCTGCGAGTCCGAGGCTCGGTAGTTTAACTTAACCTAATATAATAATAAAATAATATACAAGGCGTATGTTCAACTTATACTAGGGTATGGGTTTTGGAAAAATTCCGGGCTCTTCTATACTTCTCTATTAGTTAGTACCCCTCTATTAGCTAGAATAGGAACTGAGAAAATTTCGAGCTCTGTAGTTTCCAGCTTATTCTTATACAATGAAAAGGCGTAAGGTAGATTTACACTAGGCTAAGAAAACTCCGAGAGCCATTATGAAGCTATTAGCTTGTGACGTCATAAGTCGGTGATGTCATAAGTCGTTGACGTCATAAGTCGTCAATCCTGGTCCGCTTACAACATGAAATATACTAAAGTAGATTTACACTAGCCAAGAAGCGGGACTAACGAGCGGAGCGAGTGAGGCCTCTTAATCTCATCAGCCTGAAATATACTAGAGTAACTTGACTAGACCAAGAGCGGGGCGGACGAGAGGAGCGAGTGAGGCCCCCTAATCTCATCAGCCCGAAATATATACTAATGTAGACTTACACTAGACCAAGAAGGCTCATTAGCCTGAAATATTCCAAAGTAGACTTATACTAGACCATGCGAGTGTGCCGCTCTAAAGCCTTAGCCTAAAATATTCTAAAGTAGGCTTGTGTCATAAAAGACACTTTAATGATCTCTAATATTTTTGTCTCGCATTATCCACAACATATCTGACTGGGCAAAATTTTGAAATTTTTGGCTGCGCCAAGAAATCCAATACCCTCTAAGGTCATTAAAACCTCACGAAAGGACAGCAGACATGAAACATGATTATTGATTTTCTTGATGGTGGATTAGATGAGACGGATGTAAAGATGTAAATGTTCTAGTCCTTACTAGCTGCAAAAGCCCACTTGCCCTTCTGCTTCACGTGAATAATATATTAATAGACCTAGTCTATGAAATGTAAACCTTGAAATCGAACAGTTCTCTGCTGCTCTAGGCCACCTTATTCTTGATCGTTCATTAGTTTCCTTATATTACGTGATTATTTCATGATTCATGGAGTGAGTATCATTTACATAATATGGTCTAAGTTCACAAATTTTGTGTCGATCTCAATAAAATGCCAAGTACAGGCTGTGTTTGAGAATAGTACAGGCTGTGTTTGGAAGTTACAGACGTTGTTTGCTAACTTGAGTGTACTTAGTTCAACCGTCACTGAAGATTTTACATTCAAATTTTTCATCAGACAAAATTTCATTCGGATTTTCAGTAGTCAGTCTTTGTTCATATTTCGGCCAGTAAAATGAAAAACACACTCCGAAATATTTGGGTGATGGCTGCATCATTAGTAATTTTTCTGGATCACGTCCAAAGTAATCCAATCGATGAACAGGAAAACGAGTGTAAAGCAGTAGGCGGAATACCATGGACGGAATATATAACCATACCTTATCCTTCGGTAGGAAACCAATTTATTTGAACGAAGCTGATTGCGGGCGAAATGCAAGTACTTTTTATAATATCTCTCATACTAAACAAACATCTCCACATGATGAATTTAAAATTTGAGTGTTGCATAGGCCTAACTAGATCAGGAGTAAAAAAAAAAACCCTTCAATATCAATCATATTTCGAGGTAATGTTGCGTCGTATATTCAGTAAATAAAAATGAGTAGAGTTTGAAAAAAGTACATACTTCAAATAGAAATCATTGGAGTTAATCCGATTCTCTAAGTTATGGCCAAGATCACAAAACGACGACGACATACTCCAAAACATGAGTAAAACAAACGCGAACGAAAGGGGTAATTTAAACAAGCCACAGAATTATCATTATAGTTTTGAAACCGAGATTTTTTTTTTTTTCAAGGGAATGAGAGAAATGTTATGGAAAGTTACAAAAATGCAAGAATATTACGATGAACAACATTTTGGTGAGAATGCCGATAACTTCTGCAGTCATTATCGTAAGTAGAAAGGATATAGACTTCAAACAGTCATGATTTCATTCAATATGGGAATCAACGCATGACAACTAGTACACAAGTTTTTAGGATGCGGTATCGAAACATAAATTATTTGTTTCTTCAAAGATTTCGGTCATCATTGTGGACCTACCGAATTCATTAGCATTCCTCCCAAAAAAAGAGTAATTGAAGCGAACGCATTACTGCTTTCATATAATGAAAAGTGAGTTAACGACTTCGCAATCACGATGCACTTATAAATCAGAATATAGGCTAACAGCTGTATGAAAAAACTACCAAGTTACTCCAACTTGTGTGCTTTACACTGGAACTTACAGTTGGATTTTCTCCTTGTTTTCAGGACTAATACTTTTTGTCGTGTTTATAAGCAATTGGACCCCAGATACAGATATAGTCGAGACACAACGATGGTTTTTGGTGACATCGTGAGAAGTGAGTGTTCGAGCAGAAATAATCCAGTAAAGAATAAAAATCGAACGTACTAACAAGTAGCAATTTTATCTAGTTGATCGCATCGACAAGAATAATAAAGTCACCGAAGTCGAACAGATTCCAGAATTCTTCAGAACTGATCATGGTTGAGTATTTCTTCATGTTTATCATTGTATACACAGGCTATTACTGTTTTTCTCAATTCATTATTTTTGTACAGGAGATATGACAACAGTTGTGGCTTACGATAAAAACGGATACTGGACAATGTTTCGAAGCTGCAACGGAAAACGTAAGAACATGTTTGAAAAAATGAGTCGCGCGACCAAAATTTCAACCATCCGCATCATTTTAATCATTTGACTAAGAATTGAATTCTACGAACGTTATTTCAAGTATGTGGGTGAAACTCATGATTCCGAGAAGAAACACTTTGCAGCAACATATTGATTGGGAGAAGAAGCTCGGACAGTTTAAAGAAGAAATCGACAAAAAATTAGCGGATCTTGGGATCGACACCAAAACCGTAACAACTGTATCGTTGGATTTGCCGTTCTATCCTTCAACAGACGTGATTCCAAAACAGTTTGTGCCATTTCAGCCAATGCCAACTCCTTTAACAGTTTAATTTTGATCTCACAAATTTATGCAGCACACAGATACAACAAAGAGTATCACGTACTTTCATTTCATTGAAAAAAAGTCGTTTATCATACACGTATCCTTCTCAGTCATCAATTGAGAATTTATTCACACATACAGAAATACATTAAGCGGATGGAAATGATCATCTTGCACGCGTCACTGTTTTCACAATGAGTCAGGGAAATCAGTACATCAATTATACAAACATCATAATTATCGCATTGTGTCCTCTGATTTAGGAGCAAATCTTCTCCACGCTCGATACTCCCTCTCTCCGAAAAACCGCACGAGCTCTTTATGGATGTTTGAAGCGTTGCATATCTGGCTCAATGAAGGGGCCAAGTCAATTGGTTTATGAAGCATTGCATATCTAGTCAATTGAAGGGGCTACATCGACCTCCAAGCATACATGCCGTGACCCATCGGTTCAATGTAGAAATCCCATTCAAACTTTAATTTCTCATAGGGAAAAAAATGGGTAAAAAAATAGCCCCCTAAAACAATTACGAAGAATCGTCTTCATGAAAATGGCCTCACAGCACCCCTGCCAAGCTAGATGTATTAAGCAGAAACGAAATAGAATGCAAGCTCGTATATTAGGAACACAGGAAAAGAAAAATGAAAAAGATTTTACAACCAATCATCATACGAAATTCATCAAATGGACCTGTATATACGAGCTTGCATCCGTATTTCTATTTCTTTTCTGCTCAGAGATCACATTTAAAGTCTGTACTGGTAAGTGACCGCATTCATATTCTAAGACTACGCTTGCTTTTTGATGAAATTGAGACCTAGCTAGCCTACAAGGGGCTCACTTGTTCCGCTCCTTCGCCCCTGTTTTTCGATTAATCTAACGGTGATGAACTGTGTGTCAAGTTTTCTGGCCCACGCACGGGTATGAACATCAGTGACGTTATCATCACCATTCATGATGGCTGCCTGTGACGTCAACAGCACAGCTTGAGCTGTGTCTCTCTCCTATTCTATGGATCACTCACTCCGCTCGTAAACCTTACAACAGTCTCCATTTTACTATACTAGGCCCAACAGTAATACTAATCCAGTCTCCCTTGTACTAGGCCTCCAGGCCACGGCTGATGACGTCACACTTGTAGATTTCATACTAAACTGTACTAGTCCTATCAACTTTGAAGAATGACTACAAATTACCAAGTTTCTCTTTAAAAAATTCATAGTTACCGAATACAACATTCGATGTGGGAAAACGAATAGTCAGGTCCACGCTATGAAAGACTGATATAACTATTCTTTATCACTCTAGAACATTAGGATTCTTGACTTACCTGAAACAAAAACAAAATTCAAAGCGTTAAAATTCGTAAAGTACCCATGCAAATTTATAATGAAATTGTCCTATCTTAGAATAAAAAAAATTATGATGAGCTCGTAAATCGACAATATTATTCCATAGAATTGTAGGAATCGGAGCATAAATCAATGATGAATTGAAGTCCATTCAGTATGGCTCGAAAGTCGGTGACTCCTCACCTCTGTCTTACAAACTCCATGAGCTCCGGTTCACAACATTTTCTACTTTCTCAGAATCACTTCCATTGCCCAGTCTCCGTACTTCCTCATTATACTCTTGAGCCTCACCTACACCTAAAATAGTATACAAACTATGTCAACTACAAAAAATCTACAAACCCCGCAGTTTCCCGCTCCATCACCGTTTGTTTCACAGGTGGATCCAAAATCAAAAACCAAGTCGGTTCCACGTTTTCAATTCGCGACACAATTTTTTCTCATGAAAAATCAATTTTGTCCAAGCCACCTTTCAATGTTTAGAAACCCACCAAACCGCACTTCTCTGATCGTCAATGACTCTTTGTCCGCCTTAAAGGCAATTTACAATGTACCCTTTACACTCCAACTTGTCTCACGCATCCATTCTCTCCTCATAACCCTGTCATCCATTCATTACGACATGGCTTTCATCTGGATATCCAGCTATATGGGGATCCAGGGTAAGGAAAAAACTGCCACAGAACATCCACAATTCAGCTCTCGTCTTCTTTCCACAACATCCGCCCTAAAATTACGTAAGAATGGATCAAACTCTGGCCAAATCAAAACAAATTGGCCTTAAACCATGATCATTCGCGAGAGCTTCATCGCACCAAGAATCCCGCCATCGCGAAACCTACCTTTTCCATTCAGCACAAGAAATCCGTACTGTATACGCAAAATCTACAGAAAAATCCGTATTTTCTTTGAGGAACAAAAATCTGTAGATGACAGCACTGCATGGAAGAGCGGAAGTGCGAGAGTTGAGGAGAAGAAAAAAAAAATAGTCGACAGTCAAGTCATGGAGGAGCCAGGGATTGGGGATCAATCGAGTATGGGAAAGAGTGAGGTTGGGTGAAGATAGTTTCTTCGCTGGTGATTAACTGGCTCCGAATGGAAGGGAATAATCACTTTTTCCGCTTTACTCATATTTTCACTTTCTGTCCGAGGAATTACGGTCTTCGTACTCAATTTATTTTGCTCGGTTTTTGTTGGATTCAGAGACGAGTCTCCCGAAGAGAGGAGCTTAGATATCTCTCGCCTCACGAAAAAGACAGAATATAATTATTTCATCATTCAAAAATTAGTTCTCTGGAAGACGTCAGTGCAATAAGATTTCTTCTTCTGACAATAATGTTGATAACAATGATTTCTGGACTTGTAAATTCGCCAAACATTTTTTAATGCTAAGCTTCCAAATCTTTGAAAAACGCGAAGTTCTACCATAAACACGACAGAATTTTGTGCCGAAATTTCGCATGAGAAAACTGGTATTTCAAAAAAATCTAGACTAATAGCTCTGTTTAGAAGTTGCAGATGTTATTTGCTAACTTGAGTTGATATAGTCGTAGGTCCTCAAATCGCGTCACTGATGATTTCATCTTTAATTTCTTTATGAACTGTATAACAATTTTACACCAGACGATATCTTATTCGGATTTTACGAAGTCAATCTAAGTCTGTTGAAATGAAGAACTTGCGTTCGAGCATCTGGGTAATATTCGCATCAGTAATTTTTCTGCATTACGTCCAAAGTAATCCAATTGAAGAACAAGAAAAAGAGTGTGCAGCAGTAGGCGGAATATCATGGACAGAATTTGAAGCCATACCCAGAATTCGGGTAGGAAATCAATTTTCTGTTTTTAACAAAGGTATAATTATCCAAGCGAAGTGCTAGCACATCCTACGACGTGCGTCTATCTCATACTCGATAGGTAATATCTTCATTATCTTCTCAACGAAACTCCATATACACCTTTCAGTAATTTTACAGTACTTTTCCTTAATCGAACTCTAAGTACTCAGAATATTAATTTGTCGTCTTCTCGTACGACTAAATATCCCATCGACACCATCTCTCAGAGGTTTGAATAGACACAATTGCAATTCGCCGTACACAAACTTCGAGAGATGCAGATTAGCTCGAAATTTAAAAATTACGCGTAGAAAGTCGTCCATATCGTTGGAACAAAATACTTTTTCGCTTCGTTAAATAAATAATATTATTGTATACGTCTCTGAAATAAAAAACCAAATTGAGAGTAAAAACTAACCTTCCTTCTCAACCAGCAGCTAATTATTCTCTCATCAATCATGTTCACAATTGTTGTTAGTAAAACAATGATGATCCTTGACGAGAGCAGATTTTCATGCCACAAAAGTCTTATTTATTGATTATCTTAAAGGGTCTCACAGAAATGTTGTGGAAAGTAACCAAAATGGATGATTATTACGACGAACATCGTTTCGGTGAGAATGCCGATAACTTCTGCAGTCATTATCGTAAGTACTTTCACGTCTTCAAATGCATGGAAGGTATGGTGGCAAATCAATCAATAAAAATTAATCTACGGTACAATTTGTGTTTGTTCAAAGATTTTGGAAAACATTGTGGACCAACGCAATTCATTACCATTCCTCCTGGACAGAGGATAATTGAAGCGGACGCATTAGTGTTGTCTTATAATGAAAAGTGAGCACACGACTTTGGAGTCACGATATTCTTCAAAAATAAAAAGATTTTCTGGCATAGCCAAATGAATAAAGATCATGTTTCATGTCTTCAATAAGGTAGCATGCTTCGCTCGTTTGCCTCCCTTCTTGGTCTAGTATGAGTCTTCTTCAGAATATGTTGGGCTAATGGCTTTTGGAAGGCTCACTCGCTCCGCTCGTCCGCCTCCCTTTCTTAGTCAAGTATAAGTCTACTTAAAAGCTATACCTACTGCAGTATCCTGAGAAGGGTATACTTGCACCTGGAATTAGAATAGTATATACAGTAGTATATGATAGTCTAGTATAAGTCTGCGGTATACGTACATTAGCCCTAGTATAATGAAGGCCTCAGTAGTATAATGAAAGCTTCAGCTCACTATAGATCTAGTACATAAGGTCATTTTCACGGACTGACGGATGCACGCACACTTCAAAACCAGGTTAGGCATTAGGAATCAGCTTGTACCAGAATAAGATTAAGCCTGATTAACCGATTTCTTTCTCATTTTCAGGACCAATACCATTTGTCGCACTTACAGAAAAATGGACTCCAGATGCAGATATAGTCGAGAAATAGCCATGGTTTTTGCTTACGTCATGCGGAGTAAGTGTTTTAACCAAAATAGTCCAGCTAGGATAGTACAGTATTATTAAACGTACCTAATTACAAGCTATACCATTGCTTTTACTTAGTTGATCGAATCGACAAGAATAATGTGGTTACTGAGGTCACATCGATTCCAGAATTCGTACAAACTGATCTTGGTTGGCTGACTACATTTTTTGAAAGTTTATCACCATCATAATTGCATTTCATAACGTTATTTTTTTCCACAGGAGGTATGACGACAGCTGTCGCTTACGACAAAAACGGATACTGGGCAATGTTTCGAAGCTGCGACGGAAAACGTGAGAGCATTATTTAGATTGTTATCAAAACTGACTGATCGAACCGGCAAAACTTCATCTTTGACATAGTTTTACGAACATGATTTCAGGTGTATGGGTGAAACTTAGGATTCCGGAATTGAAAACTCTGCAGCAACATATCGATTGGGATAAAAAGCTCGAAGAGTTTACAGAAGAAATTGACAAAAAATTAGCAGCTCTGGGAATCGAAGGAAATACCGTAACAACTGTATCATTAGATTTACCTTTCTCTCCTTCAACAGAGGTGATGCCGAAACAATTCGTTTCCTGGGACTTCACTCAAACTCCTGTAGCGGTTTAATCTGAATGTACTTTCAAACAGAGAGTAGACAGCCTGATGTTCTCCAGTGCACATTCACATTATCTTTTTATAACGACTTTTTTTTTTTTTTAGATAGCAATACACATAGCTTATATTTACTCACGGACAAAGCAATCGATTAGAAAAAAGATTTAATGGAATCAGAGAAAAGTAGAATATAAATTTATACAATATCTATACTCTGCCAATATTGTTGACCTCTGATTCAGGGAACCGCGACTCAGTTTTATTCGAACGATTTTCAAATTATATGGGGATCAAGCCTGAACAAAATGACAAGGGTGTTATTGGAATTCCTCAACCTTGCATGAGCGCTTACTTTTTAGCCTAGTAGAGGTCTTTTAGGTTATTGAGTAGTTGAAGGGAGTTTATCTGTGTAGGTATGTCAGGCCCAGTATAATAATGGAGGCTATAGAAGTATAGAAGTACAGTTTAATATACTGCATTTTGATGAAGGCTAAGGATGCAGATCTCTACGTAGCGAAGGTCGAAATTTCTCCGTTCTCATACAGGTCAAGCTTACTTGTGATGTCATCAACTCGTGACACGATTTTGGAAGGTAAATTTCAGAATGACCGACAGCCTCAAGACTTATCCATTTGCTATCAAATCAACTTTTTCTACGTTCATTCTGAGAAATTTCAGATATTATGGTGGAGAGAGGTAGTCATTTCAAATTTTTCTGATACAAATCACTAGTGAGTGCATCTTACGTGTACGCAACTTTTGTTCATGGAAACCTCCGTCTCGAAGACCCATTGCTCCATTTGCAACTTCATCTTCTTCGAATCCCCGATAGAACTAATCTTCAAATCCTATCTTTTTTCCTCTCTTTCCCGATTACGTCTTCTTCGTCTTCAAGTTTTCAGATGCCTGTGGTCCACCTCGGAAAATTCTGTACATTCCCAAAATATTCATCCTCAAGCTCTCGCCAACGGACGAAACTTTTCAAGTTCCCCTCGGCTGGCTTACAATTTCTCAGTATCTAGCCTGGACAAAAATTTCCAGCCTGGAAGGAAGGCGGGTTCACCGCCAAAAATCAGTACAAAATGACAGAAATCAGATCGAACATTCTCATGGAGAAATTTAAGATTCCTCTGAAATTAATTCCCTCCCGCCCTCTCCCCATCAAAAAGATACAAATTCCAAAAAGTACGTCAATGTCATAAGGAATGAAGATTTCTCCGATAAAAAAGTCGCATTTTTTCACCGAAATCTTCCACCCTTCCTCTTCGAAGAGAAACAAAATTCAAAAGAGAATAGAAGTAGGCAAAAAGAAAAGACAGTCGATTGAATCATTTGGGCTCTCGGCTAGACTAAAATCTTTTTCCACGATTCGTTCCGGCTCCTAAAAAGTTTTCATAACTCCCAATCTACGTCACTCTTTCAGTGACTATAAAAATTGGCACTGTTCTTGTTCACATCACTGCTCGAGTAGAATGATACTTCAACCACTAACAGGAAACCTTTTGATAGATGAATTTTCAGTAAAAATCTTCGTTTTGCCATCCTCAAACCCTATCCAACTTCGTTTTAATTTCGAAAATTTTTATGCTTCGAAGCCTCGCACAGGTAAAACTTGGAAGAATTTCCACCTCTGAGCCATGGAGGATGGATTTGAAAAAATTTTCTACCACAATATTCTTTCAATATAGTCATCCTCTATTTGAAAATTGGGGTAAATTTTTGTGAAATCATGTTCGATGAGTAAGAGTGATTGATCCAGGATTTTCAAACGTCCTTCTCACCCTCCACGAATATGGTTTCTCCCACGCCACTTTTGGAAAACTATCTACAAAACCGTTCTTTCTAAGTCAGAGAAGCAGAACTTTTCTGTTCACCAACAATCCAAGAGGAAAGCCACAAGGGTCGACCCTCAGCCTATCACTTATCATGATCGCAATGAATACTCATCGCGTTCTCCGTTAAACTCATTTTGCATGCCGATGACCTGAGTATCCATCGGCCAACATGATATAACCAACTTGGCGTTCACAGAATCCTACAAGATCCCATCTAGCGTACACGCTTATTTGGCTATTATACCGCGGATTCTGAATATCCTCCTCTAAGTTCTGTACAGTGATTTTCGACAAGAAACGAGCTAATACTCATGTACTCCCTTCCTCCTTAACTCCATCCAACTAATGCCACTGAAAAAGTTCACGGCTTCGAATTTTACTTTGAACACTCACGGCTAAGATTAAAGAAATGGAAGACAAAAGGCGCAGAGGTTGAAATACCTTAAGATCCGTATTTCTACTGATTGCAACCGTAAAGTTCTACTTTCCCTCTACCATACCTTGGTCCAATCTATCCTGGTAGAATGACGTCGAATTTAGCCGCGGAATCAGGTTATCCACGAAGGAGGGTTGTTGATAAATGAAAAACTCAAACGAAAAATTTGATCACATCCCGACGAGGTGATCAAATTTTTCGTTTGAGTTTCTCATTTATCAACAACCCTCCTTCCTTAATATTACCACCGCACGTAATAAATAGTGTCTATCAGGTTATCCACTTCTAGAATAACGTCAAATTTACTTGACTGGTAGTCTCTTCATTTCTGTCTTCCAACTTCCTAAAATCTTGGATCACAACATTCTCTTTCATTCCATCCAAAATCGTCTTACTTATCGCAATATACAATCAACTACATGCCTCTACTCCATCACCCATTCCCTTCACTGAAAATTCAGTTCTTTTGCTCACATTAACCATCTTGGGCCTTATCTACAACTAATATGTCAACTACTCGAAGAATCTGCCAAACCCGATTTACCGCTCCCTCTTTCTAGAGATATTTGATTTTTTTCCCAACACTACCCTTTGTATCGCAGATGGATCAAAAATCGAAAGCCTTCCTTCACCGACACCGCAACTCCGCATTAATTTCAACGACCGAAATCCAAGCCATCTTTCAATGTTTAGAAACAATACCAATCCTACCTTCCCCACCAAACTGCTCTTTTCTAATCACTACTGGCTCTTTGTTCGACATAACAGCAACTTACAAAGTACTTTTTACACACCCACTCGTCTCACGAATCCTCTCTCTCCTCATAACCCTGTTCTCCATCCATTACGACCCAACTTTCATCTGGATTCTCAGCCATACAAGGATCCAAGATAATGAAAAAGTCGATTCAGTGGCCAAAACTGTCACAGATCGTTCACGAATCAACTCAACGAATTAAAATCGCGAAACAGCATCCTGCGTTCTATGTCCTAAGGGTCATCGGCTCTATTCTATGCCTTAACCAGAAGGATAGTAAACCGACGATCTGAAAACAATGGAGGTGTCCTGATTCGTTCGACCAAATTTTGCGAGACAAATACTTCAAATACATCATGATCATATTTCCGAAAATGCAAACAACTCCTCCTTCATGAAGTATGCGATAGATAAATGAGAAAACTAGAGCGGAAATTGAGTATATGACGCGCTGCTTCATACAGTAAGAGAGCATAAAATATTGTGTTCTCATTCAACCGAAAGAGAATACGATCACTCTCGATCCTCCAGTCGTTCGTTGATATTATCGCGAGTTGGGATGGAATTTTGTCACAACCATTGACACTTTACTATACGGGAAATACAGCGTGAAAATTGAACATTTTAAAGTCAAAAAGTACATTAGGTAGCAAGTTTTCCAAGCATCCGCAAGTAAACACAGCACAATGGCGTGTTTTCGTAAGATACAAATAAACTGTATTTTATCTATACATGCATTTTACGTACATTCAGCTCGATAGAATACTCGCAAATCAAATATATACGTACAACTCAATAGACTATACCACGACATAAACGCTTGCATGCGAATAATGCGCTCTTCGGTGAAGATGCGAGAATATACTCGTAAAATGGAAGGCAGGAAGACAGACATAGAAAATACCGAACTCATAAAGCCAACAAAAACGAAAAAATATTGAACTGACGGTGATCTCTCGAAAAATTCTTCCGTCTCTTATTAAAAATTAGGTTAAGAAGAAGTGAAAGATCGCACACCCCTCTTCCAACATCCAGTTCGTACGAAGTTTAAAATTGATATTAAACCTGGCATTTGGTTTTCCTCGTGTGCGAGAAAGAAAATGCGAACGTATCCATAATAAGCGGGTCGTATTATATTATATAGCGTTAACCTCACCACGTTTCACTTTTACCCATGCACGTACAGGATGTGCAAAAAATTCCCCTCCGTTTCTCAACTTCATATATCGCGCACACTTTCAGCAATACACTCACCACCACATTTCGGCATGTTATTTTCGACTCGAAAATGGTATTGTCGACGACGACCTTCGCGTCTTAATTTTATCGTTCGCGATATTATTTCGAGATGGGTTCTAAGAGTACGTGAGGACGTGTACTATTTGTAGTCGACATTCTTCCTATCCGTTCCAGCCACGCACGCAATTTTATTCTCAAATGGCCGATCAAATTTCTGGATGTTCGAAATTAGAGAAGCACATCGGGCTATTCTCGATTTACTGTCCTCTGCTGACTACGCGCCAGTTGAATCAAAAAGGAAAACGAGTCGTAATGGCTTCTCTACGTTTATCATAATTTATAGTCAGAGGGATATGCTCTATATACGTAACAGAGAAACGAAATATTAACAAAGCTAACGAAATTTGGTCAAGCGACTCCTATCAGCGATCTTAATTTCACCTTGAGACATATTCGACTGCCTCCCACAAATTGACAATTTAGAGGCGAAATTGAGACTGATCGTAACCGGTCAAGAAAATAAAACATCTTAGATGAGAATTGGACATCTTTCGCTACAAGAGTTGCTGAAAATTAGTCACGACGAAAACAAAATTTCCAAAAGGCTAACAATAAAACTTTTTCAAATACGACTACGATCAATATCATTTTCAAATCAGCTGCGTATCTTCTACGGGCAGAAAAATATGATATTCTTAGATGGAAGATAGCGGGGAAACGATCCTTCGGAAGAAAACAAAATTTCTGGGCGAAGATTCTAAGGCGCGGTTTCGGATGCTACACGATCGAGCTCTTGTGATGCGCTGCTTTAAAGATCTTCATTACCTTGTGGATCATCAATCTCCGTCGCGGAGATGGTGCTCAAAGCAGAAAATGAGTCACCAGGGTCAATGGCAACAATGTTCAACAGGATTAGCTTTAGGAAAACAAGGCGATGCAATGTCGACCACAATTGGGAAGAACTAGCAAGCCTATGTGATACAATACGAGTGGACCAAACCACTCGAGAAAATCCGTGATGAATTGAATGAGATGAGGCCGTGACAAAAATGGAGATCGAAAGTGTGAACAATGATAAAAAAAAAGTGCAGATCGCCAACACAGGGAAACTTTCAAGAGTTATTTTGCTCAGTACCAAAAAAAAAAAAGGTAATGCTAATTCAAAGGGTTCGCTCTCTGATGGCAATTGGTGCATCTGGTCAAGAGCGTGATCATGGATCAAAATTAAAGCAAATGTTATCCAAGAAACCCAAATTCGAACCATTTGAAATAGAACTACCTCTTATTTATCACAGCTTCTCTAGAAAATAGTTGACAAGTTATCAAAGTTGATCATCGTCGTCGTATCCTTGCCCGCAGTGAGCCCAGTGGCCCATCGGCGTTGAAGAGTCTGAACTGGATGCAGAAGTCAGCTTTCTTCTAGGTCTTCCTACACTTCTTTTCTCTGTTGGCGTATACTGTAGTACCATCTTGGGTGACCTGGTTTCCTCCATGCGCCTCACACCCGATCTCCATTTTCTCCTATAGGTTTTAAAGTTGATTTATTTATATTATTTGAGTTCTCATACCATCAAGTATTATGACCACTTTCGCGACACGCACACTTACTGACGCGAATAAAAGCATTCAGGGCAAAGACGTACTGTGTCTTCATACCTCACTACTGGCTACAATATATTGGGTCAATCACACCTCATTTTGATAGCTGTTCTCCTCCTTCAACTCCTTTTTTCTTGAAATCAATTTATGCGTTCAAATAGCGAAAAAATAACTGGTCTGCGGTGAGCCTAGGATCGAAGAAGAGGCAATACTAGCTGCTAGAAAGAGGGCCTCAGCTACTAGGGAGAACCCAAACTTGAATTTCTTACACGTACGATTTTCGGGCCAAAGACTTTTTTTGTGTTTCTTACCTCATCACTAGAAAACTGGTATTGCGCCAATAAAACCTCCCTCAAATGGCCATTCCACCCCTTGAACTTATTTCTACGCCGAAGTTCTTTTTGGAGTCAATTTCCATGGTAAAGTAGGTATAGCGGAAAAGGTGCAGCTGGTGTTCGGTGAGCCAAATCAATGACTGATACCAACGAGATCAAAGAGGAGGTAGGGCCAACCGCCAAAAAAGATGGTAGGAAGGCCCTAAATTGAAATTTGGCCAATAACATCTCCCTCCATCAGCTAGCCTTCAACTACTATTTTCTTCTATGATATTTTTAGCGGGAACCCGCTATCCATTTTATTAGGGGGATTACATCCTCGAAAACGTCCGCGTCCAGGAGTTTTTGTGAACAGCGTGACGTGTGGCGTCTTATGACGTCATCAATGACCTTGACCTACTATAGGGACTTGGTAAAATTTCAATTTCCACTGAAGTTTCTGTGAGCTGCATGACGTATTATGACGTCATCAATGACCTTGACCTTGACCTACTTTAGGGACTTGGAAAAATTTCAATTTCCACCGTAGTTTCTGTGAACTGCGTAACGTAACGTGTGATGCTTTATGACGTCATCAATGACCTTGACCTACTATAGGGACTTGGTGAAATTTCAATTCCCCCAGAAGTTTCTGTGAACTGCATGACGTAACGCGTGACGCTTTATGACGTCATCAATGACCTTGACCTTGACCTACTTTAGGAGCTTGAGAATTTCAATTTCCACTGGAAGTTTCTATGAACTGCGTGACGTGTGGCGTCTTATGACGTCATCAATGACCTTGACCTACTTTAGGGACTTGATAAAATTCCAATTTCCACTGGAAGTTTCTGTGAGCTGAATGACGTAACGCATGACGCTTTATGACGTCATCGACCTGAAAATTTCAATTTCCACTGGAAGTTTCTATGAACTGCGTGACGTGTGAGGCTTTATGAAGTCATCAATGACCTTGACCTACTTTAGGGACTTGGTGAAATTTCAATTTCCACTGGGAGTTTCTGTGAACTGCGTGACGTATTTATGACGTCATCAATGAACTTGACCTTGACCCACTTTAGGGACTTGAAAAAATTTCAATTTCCACCGAAGTTTCTGTGAACTGCGTTTAACGTAACGTGTGACGCTTTATGACGTCATCAATGACCTTGACCTACTTTAGGGATTTGAAAAAATTTCAATTTCCACCGAAGTTTCTGTGAACTGCGTAATGTAACGTGTGACGCTTTATAACGTCATCAATGACCTTCACCTACTTTAGGGATTTGAAAAAATTTCAATTTCCACTGAAGTTTCTGTGAACTGCGTAATGTAACGTGTGACGCTTTATAACGTCATCAATGACCTTCACCTACTTTAGGGACTTGGAAAAATTTCAACTTCCAGCCGGGATGCTTGATGACATCAATGACCTTGACTTTGACCTACTTTAGGGATTAGGAAAAATATCAATTTCCACTGAAGTTTCTGTGAACTGCGTGACGTGACGTGTGACGCCTTATGAAGTCATCAATGACCTTGACCTACTTTAGGGACTTGGAAGAATTTCAACTTCCAGCTGGGATGCTTCATGACATCATTGATCTTGACCTTGACCTACTTTAGATAAAATTTCAATTTCCACTGAGATTTTCTGTGAACTGCGTGACGTGTGACGCTTTATGACGTCATCAATGACCTTGACCTTGACCTACTTTAAGGGCTTTGAAAAATTTCAATTTCCAGCCATCATTATATCAGGCCTAGCATGCAGTATACTGAGAAGAGCCCAGCCAACTCATTTTCTGAGGGAGCATTTTCGCACCAACGAACGCGGGAGGTTGCGGATTCCCCGCTGCTATTGCAAACCTGCAATGGCCTCTAATTTTTGAAGTCAATTTTGCCGGTCCAATAGCGGAAAGTTGCAGCTGGTCGCAGCACCCACAAGATCAAGGAGGAACCTAAAAATTTTTTCATGGAGAAATTAGAGAATTAACAAAAGTTTACAGCACCAGCAGACTGCGATAATGAGAAGCTCTGGAAAACGTAGACAAAGACAAATAAGGTATTAAGCTGTATTTTCCCCCTTAAAATAAATGTACTCCTTTCATACCTTAATCAGGTTACAATTTCTGTCATCAGAGTGCAGCCACTTCGCTCTAAATGGCAAATTGATCATCGTCAACCATCTTTGGTTTCTCGTTTTCTCTCGCCTTGAGCTTTCTCTAATCTCGTTCTTGCTTGCCCTCCCATCCCACTTCCAGAGGATCGCGTCGTTGAACAAGGGAATCTACATTGTCCGCAATTTTTGGACCACCCCTCACCTCCCCCTTTCGAATCCCACAGCTGGAGTCGATTCGTATTGAAGGCTTCATGGAAGTTCTTGGGCCCGAATTCTCCGAGCTTTCCTTTTGTCCGGGGGCTCAGCTTCATCACTTCTCGCAACTACGGTCATACACCTCCGTCACCGCAAGTTGTTCAACTACCAGAAAAATTTTGAAAGGGTAGTCCGTTCCCTGAAGATTGAAACCCGATACATCCGTAAATAACGCTACGAATCAAAATGTTTTCGAGAGAGGAAAAGAGGTACTTTGAAGAAAACAGTAAAAGCCAAACCTTTTTTCGGAGAAAACTTGTTACTCTGATTGGAAGAAGAAAAAAACAAAAAACACCTCGATTGTCGAATAAAAATTAGAGGTGAAAGAAGACGATGAAGAAATATCATGCAATCCAACTGAAGACGACTCTGTCCACTTCGATAGCAATTTTATGCGCGGAACCGGGGCACTAAGAATAAAATTAAATAAATTTTCCTCCGAAAATATCGACATTATGAGCCAGACTTAGCGAAAAAAAGAAAGGTAAAGAAATTTATTCAAGCGACGACCGGTTTTGAAGTGAAACACACCATCTTCATGAAAATTTCACTCTTCATTATCTTACAGCCTCTGTCGTCAAGACGAGTTCAAGACACTGATGAACTCTCAACTAGACTTGAAATCTTCTGACCATCGATCTAAATCTTGATTACGAATGAAAAAAAAGTGATTTTTCTAACATGATTCCAAATATTATGGTCTACTTGCTGTTGTCCGATACACATTCCTGAAATTAGACGTTCTCTCCGAAAATTTATGTCTCTAAAGATCAAGTATTGTGTATTACGGTCAATTATAGGTTATTTCTCGACGGCTATATACTCGTCGAATCCCTAATTCCGTTCCGCTACATCGTTCATAAATTTTATAAATTACCCTCATTCGCGGAGCCGTATGAATAATTTGAGAGGTTGAAAGGACATTCTGATAATGGAAACACGAAAATGTAGGTCTTCGAGTGTTTCGAAAAGTCTCCAGTATTGGCTTGTCAGCATCATGGTGAGATATCTTATTTTCGCTTTTCTATCTTTCAGAATAATTAACGAGACGTAAATTATTTGATATCTTTGTAAAGTAATATGGTAATATGGTTATACGGAACCAGTTTTATTTCCGTAAGCTCCCCTGCACAGTAGACTGCGATACTATTTTGTAAGTTTTAATCTAGTATAGGCAGTATTACAGCATAAATAGTTCTGTGCCGACTGTTACTCGTCGTGGTGTGTGATTCAATTTCTTAGTTTTTCCATCGTATACGTAATGGAATCGTTGATCAATTGCGTTCTACAAAATACACTCGTTACGCACGAAAATGAGTTCGGAAAGAAGTGCGCTTATATCGCTTTCCATGCAGATGATGGTGAAAATTTCAGTTGGTCTACTGGTTTCAAATCGAAAGGATTTTTTGGCCGCATCTTATATCGTCGCGAAGATGATACGGAGCAATACTCCGATTATCTTGTCGTGAAGACGACGCCCGCCTTTCCCTTCCCGAGTAAGAATTTCTTTATGCTACCATTCATCAACGAGGTCTTCTTCTACACGAGAATCCTACAGTTTTTCGCGACTTTCAACGTCGACATTCTGAATCTGTTTCCTAAATACTACAATAGTCTGCTGCAGCACAATGTGAAGTCGGACGAAGTGGTTATAGTTTTCGAAAATTTACAAGCCAGGGGCTACCGGTCTTCATCGAAGAAATCTTTCCTCGACTACGATCATCTAAGCTTGATGATGAAAAAACTGGGCAAATTTCACGCGTTTTCGTATCACGCTCGCGAACAGAATCCGAAAGATTTTGAGCCTATGATGCGCTGTGCGTTAAAAACAAATCCCGTTGCCTTGGGGCTAATCGAAATTTCCCCCCTTTGCTTTAAGAGAGGCACCGAACCCATCTTGAACAATCCTGATTATAAGATGGAACGCGAGAAAGTGCTCAATGTTATTGAGAAGGGTCTTGAGAGTGTACTTGCAGTATATGCCGACGGTAATACGAACAACCATACTCATGTTCTATGTCACGGTGACTTTTTGAGAGGTAACATACTATTTAAATACGACACGATGGACAAACCAACTGATCTTAAGATGGTTGATTTGGGCGACTGGAGATTCGCGTCCCCAGCACTGGATGTGGCATTGGTATTGTACGTGAACGCCGATCAGCAAATGAGAGATGAACATTGGGATGATCTGGTCGATGAATACTACACATCCCTTCGGAGTACCTTCCCTTCGACAAAAGTACCTTCGAAAGAGTCGATCTTGGCGGAATTCAGAACGACTGCGACTGCCGTCTATTTGGTCGCTTCTTATTTTCTTCCGTATATTGTAGCGGAGGATAACAGTGATGTAGTACCAGAGGAATATCGAGATTCGACAATTCTCCAGCATTCGTTCGAGCGTTTAGACGAGTTGAGTGCGGCAGCGGGCGGAGAAAAAGCTACCGTAGCGATAACTAATGTATTGAAAGATATTATAAATCGTGGTTTTCTGTGATGTCAAGCTGAGTTGGAATGTTTTACGAGAGAAAATTATATTAATATGACCGTGAAGTTGATCATATTTTTCTTCAGTCATAAACGAATTTTGGAAGATTTGGGTGCAATCTTTCTTCGAAAGCATTCTACTCGGGTCATTGTTCAAATCCTAAGCGCACTTGTTTTTCACGTTTTCAACTTCTTACGAGACTTTTCTGTTTTTAAAGTAGTAGTAGAGCTTTTTGAGCACCGACTCATGAAAACTACTGTTCTTGAAGTCCGTTTATCTCCTACCGCACTGTTCTCATATTTGGATGGGAGGGAGGCGGAGTAATCGAAATCTCTACGTTGCTATTGAGGACCTAAGGGTGGTTCGACGGTTGTATGGATGATAGTAGGTTTCTTCATATGTTGATATTTGTCGATCCTAATATTTTTTCAGCCCCTTGATCGTGGTCAAAGTGATCAGGGTCTAGATAACTTGAGCCAGATGATTACATTTCTACAGGCTTGTGAAAAGGTTGTCCAAATTCTCACCTAGGAGCCTGTTTCACATGTAACACTGCAACCGGGAGCGCAACACCCACCTCGATTCAGTGAAGAGTGTCCACGTTTAGTTTAAAAATTGTACACAATCTGCAGAATTGATACCTGCCAACAAGGTGGAATCAACCGCGAAAGTAACTTGACAACGAAAATAAATCATCATATCTGGAGAGCAGAAAGAATTTCGTTTCCAAATTACACATAGTTTTAATCTCTCCACCCCCATCGAAAAGTAAAAATTGCCTGACAGATTTGGAGAAAAATAATTTACGAGCTTTAATTTGTTCCGAAAGTAAAAAAGTTCAGTTTTCATTTCTTTCTCTCTTTTTTTTAACGAATGGAGAGAATTGAAATATTTTTGTCGTTTCTTTTTGTCAGTTTTACATAATGATTGAATTACTTATTCTACAGCGACCTCGCGCTTACTTTCGAAAAGAAAAAAAGGCGAAATTTGTTCAATTAAAAATTACACGCGAAAAGTGAAAGAAGGGAAGGCTTTATTTTATTTGATATTTTCGACACCTACTTTTTCTTCGCCTTTTTCCAGGCGCATCGCTCTCTCATCTGTCACACTTATACAACGAGATCATATTATTTACTGCCGCCCATCATCTCGCGGCGCGTTGTTTTCGCTCTCTTCTCCATCATTTCTTCGATACCGCAGCGTCTTAATATTCTAAATCCGACTACTTGATCCTTTTTTCCCCAACTTCATGAAATCCTCTTAGGAAATAACGCGTCTACTCGGTCCATAAAATATAAACAAAGTTTGCAAAATTGTTTTACATAAATACATAATGGGTATTATAGACTCTACGTAAAGGCGCGAGCGTAGACTACGCGCGTCTTTCTCGACAAAACTTCGAGCTGCTAAAACACTGTCTCGTGATTTACAACACGAGATCATTTTCCGCATGATTAATAACAATTCTTCGGAGGAGAGTTCGGTTGACGTTAATTCTGGTAGAGGAATGAAACCGACTCGAATTAATTTCCTACGTTCACATCAAAAATATGGCTGGATTATTGTTACGGAATTACTATCATCGCTTTTGAATCTACATGACGGGTACCTGAATGAAATTGGATTAATATTATTTGAAAAGTTGTTATAAATGTTGTCTTTTTACGAAAAAAACGAGGTTTGAATTGCCCTGATCTTGAAAATTTCTTCTTGTATTCTCGTTCATCTTCATTATGACTTTTCTCTAAGTTCATTTTACCTGTACAACTAAATGGTATTATTGGAAAAATCCTACTTTTAGACAAGATTTTTTTGGAGTATCAATCTGGCGAGAAAGAGCAATCTTCAACGCGTCTTTTATGCTATGAGATGGAATCTGAATATTACATTCACAGTAGGTAGTGACATTGGAAAAAGACAACAATTTTTCTGACAAAAACATCTCGTACTCTTCTTTGTGCCGATACATATCAAAATTAAAAGATTAGAAAGAGATGTTATTGACCCAATTTTGATATTCTCGCGAGTGCTCGAGTGCTGAGATAGGGGAGGGCAAGGTAAGTTCTCGCCCCAATTTTCATCCGGTCTAACACTCAAATACACCGTAAAGCAGCTGCATCTTTTCGCCAATTCACTAAAAGGAATTATAAAAGAGAGGAATGACCATCCGAGGGAGATTTTATTGACCTAATACTCATTCCTAGTAGTGAGGTAGGAAATACAAGGAAAATCTTCACCCCCACTTCCCTACGGTACTGTAAAAATTATAGTGTATAATCGTGAACCGTGTATAATTATTCTTCTTCCACCTTTGCTGGTGGTTGGTCATACCCAGTGCTGCCAGATGATAGTTTCAAGAATCCGTATCCGCCATTTTTTGTTAGAACTAAAACCAGATTTCCAAGGAATTGGATTGATTTATTAATAAGAATCAGGAGGAAGGTATCTTTCGTAAGAGTAACTGAGGTACTTTTCCCTTGATCGACTCAATGTTACGGAACACTATCGGCCTATAACGATCGGGAAAAAGGTATCTCTCGTACCCGTGTCTAAGGTACCTTTCCCTTGATCGCAAAAAATTCGCATGGTACGTAAAATCTACAGAAGAGAGAAAACCTGTATCATTCTCCAGGACAAGGTATCTTTTGTAGAAGTAGCTGATTCACTTTTCCCTTGATCGACTCAATGTTACGGAACACTATCGGCCAGTAACGATCGGGAGAAAGGTACCTCTCAAACCCGTGTCTAAGGTACCTTTTCCTTGATCGCGAGAAATTCGTGTTGTACGTAAAATCTACCGAAGAAAGAAAACCTGTATCTTTCTCGAGGACCAAAAATCCGTAGATCTGGCATCCTGGGTCATACCTCCAATTAGATCTCACGGGCGCGATGAATACATCGTCTACAGAAACTGTCAGTTTACATCCTTTTTGCTGTCTTTTTTGGCGATTGGTCTGGCCTCCTCATTGATCTCATTGCGGTGTCGGTCACTGATTTGGCTCACAGATGATCAAAGGCACCTTTTCCGCTATTAGACCGTGGAAGTTGACTCAAAAAAGGACATTGGCGCAGAGAGGAAATGAAGGAGAGGAAGGGCCATCCGAGGGAGGTTTTGTTGACCCAACACTAGTTGCTAGTAATGAAATAAGAAAAACGAAATGAGTCTTCGTCTCGATTTCCATGAGGTCTAATTCCTTTGTAAGAATCGTATTTGCAGGAATTCAAGCTAAGGTTCTTCCCACCTTCTCCTCGACCGGCAATGGCATCAATCATACTTGGCCCACGGGTGACCAGCTGCACTTTTTCCGCTATTTAAATTCAGAAATTGACTTCAAGAAGAACACTGATCTAGAGAAAAGTAGAAGGAAGAGAATAGCCATCAGAGGGAGATGTTACTGACCCAGTATACTGTTGCCGGCATGAGGGGTGGAATGGGGGGGGGGGGCAAACTTTCCTCTAGATAGAAAGTAAACGCCCTCCCCCCCCCCTCCTCAAACGACTAAAAAAGTTAAAAGGTACTTGATTTGGCAATACTATTGCAAAAGGTCTTCCGAATTTTTCTAGCGGGGAACCCGCTATCCATTTTATCAGCGGGATTGCATCTTTAGAAAACGTCCGCGTCCGGGATTTTCTGTGCACTGCGTGACGTAACATGTGAGGCTTTATTACGTCATCAATGACCTTGACCTACTTTAGGGACTTGAAAAAAATTTCAACTTCCAGCCGGGATGCTTTATGACATCAATGACCTTGACTTGGACCTACTTAAGGGATTGGGAAAATTTTCAATTTCCACTGGGAGTTTCTGTGAACTGCGTGACGTGACGTGTGACGCGTTATGATGTCATCAATGACCTTGACCTACATCAGAGACTTGAAAAAATTTCAATTTCCACTGAAGTTTCTGTGAACTGCGTGACGTAACGTGTGACGCTTTATGACGTCATCAATGACCATGACTTTGACCTACTTCAGGGATTTGGAAAATTTTCAATTTCCACTGGGAGTTTCTGTGAACTGCGTGACGTGACGTGTTACGCTTTATGATGTCGTCAATGACTTTGACCTACTTAAGGGACTGGGAAAAATTTCAACTTCCAGTCGGGGTGCTTCATGACATCATCAATGATATTGACCATGACCTACTTAAGGGACTTCATTAAGTTTCAATTTCCAGCTTTCATTATATCAGGGCTGGCATGCAGTATACTGAGAAGAGTCCAGCCAACTCATTTATGAGAGGGCGTTTGATCGCGAGCGCGGGAGGTTACGGGTTCCCCACTGCCATATTGCAAACCTGCAATGGCCTCTTAATTTTTTGAAACATTTTTGCCCCCCACCCCGTCTCCCCTACCTGAGAAAAATTTACTCAGCTACCCATGCTTGCCGGTTGTGAAGCATGAAAGACAAGGTAAGTCTTTGCCCGATTTTCATTAAGTTCTATACTAAAATACATCGTAATGAAACAAAATTTTTTCTGAGAGCTGCATCCTTTACTCCTCTTTGTGCTGATATATATATCAAAGTTTCCAAGCGCTCTCCTCGGCGACAGGAGTATACCTCAATAGGTAGAGATTTAGAACTTAGAAGATCAAACCAGTGACTGCTTCAAGGAGATATTCGGCGCAGAAGGATGTGCCGAATTCCCTCCCTTCCGCTGATCCGATTGCTTAGCCGGAGGGGGAGGGGGGTGGGAGATGCATAATGGGTCCCCATCCTCTTGAGGATTACAATTTACTCTTGTCGCGAACATATTCGACCACAGCCAGAAATGGGTCAGAAATGATCCATTCTCTGATAAGTAATACAAATCAAGGAAAAGCCGTTTGTAATTGTGTTGCGTATGCGATGTTTCTTCATTTACGATCGAAGATCACAAAACAGATGATAGCTCGTCAATATTCCCATGGCGCAAGAAAAAAACTTCCTGGAAACGGAAATGCGTTCATGAGTCACGTTTGTTTCACCATAATTTAGCGAACGTTATAGGGCACCTTTTGATCGTAAATGAAGAAGAAATTTTGTTTACATGTTTCATGTTTGGCCCATTTTGAAGACTTGCACTACACCCCACCCCCTCCCCAAAAATACAGAGTGGAACATTTTCCCCTAATAGAAGAGGTTGCTTCTTAAAAGGAAACTTGAAGAAATTTCGACTCAAGCGCAGAGCAGACATGAATCTAACCTACTTGAGAAATTTTGGAAATTTCTAAGTTGCGAGCAATTTAGAGAAGTCATTAGTTATGAAGGACGAGTGGCCATGACCTAATTAGAAACTGACAGAAATTTGGAATCATTAGTAATAGAGTACACCTACACCCCCCCCCCCCTCTAAAATAGACTTGAAATATTCTTGAGAAAAACAATGTCTCATAGCATACACACTCGTGGGTGATTCAAAAATCTGCGAGTACACCTGTGCACCACCCTCTTTCCGCCACATCGACGGATAAATTGGTACTCATCTGTATACCCCGAAGGTGACTCAGAAATTTGAGAGTACACTTGTACACCATTCTCCTTCCGCCAAATTGACGAGGGAATTACTACCCCCTCTTCCCTTCCTTATAATACTTCATAGGTGAATCAGAAATCTGCGAGAACATCTCTAGACCACCTTCCTTCCCCCAAATTAACGAACAAATTCTTTCATCAGTAGCGTTTACCCCGTAGGTGGTCCAGAAATTTCCGAATACACCTTCTTCTCCTCCAAATGAAAGGATTAAACCCCGAAGACGATTCATTAAACTGTGAGTATACTCCCCCTTCCTTGTACCCCAAATGAACAGCTTATACGTCAAGAATGATTAGGAGATCTTTTGAGTACAACCCTTTTTCTTCCCAAATGATTGAAATATACCCGAAGGATGATTCAAAAATTTGGGAGTACATCTAGTCATACTGGGGCCGCAGGGCGGAGCCCTGAGAGGAGACCTGGGTAGCTTAATGTACAGTATTCTAAACTTACACTAGATCAAGATTGGAGGATGGACGAGGGAAGCAAGCGAGCCCTGGGAGCTAAGTAGCTTAACGTACAGTATACCAGACTTACACTAGCGAAACAAGTATGAATAGAATAACAGGCAAATACGAACAAATACATTAAGATAGACATGAAACATGATCTTCATTTATTTAGCTCTGCTAAAAAAAGTTTTCTGTTCTTTTAATCCCGCCGCAGACCTTCGCAGTCAACTTCTCACCCCTCTTCACAAATTTCTAGCGACGTCACTACATACAGAAACCAACCTAGGTTGAATATTCGTGCTGGTGAAAAAACAAATTATAGGGTAGGAGAGTGTAAAATACTCAAAAACAAAGATTGTTTTGAAAATACGTCGAATTGTACTCGTCATTTTTCAAAAGTGGTAATTTTCATTGTCGTTAATACGAATTATGCCGACCTTGATAATTAATTTGTGTCAGTACTCGGAAATACGGGTCCATTACGATATTCTCGAAAGGTAACATACGCGTTGGTACGAAGAAGATTCATGGAGTTTTCGATCCGTAAACGGTTTTGCTTTTTCTAAATACTTGTACACAGCACACAATTGATATTATAGGAAACGAAAACTGTTTATTCAACTAGAAGAGTAGCAACTCTAACTTTCACACCAATTAAGAACATCGAGTGTCGGTCCTTCCACCCGTTAAATCGGAGAAGTTACCAAACTGTTATCTTCGAATAAGTTACAAAAGAGTATTATACGGGACTCTTTATCGTATTTTCGAGACCAGAGGCGGAAACGCGGTAATCGAACCTTAAACGTTTGCGAAAATAAGATCGGGAAGAAGCGCGGAAGGGAAGAGGAATGATATCGAGCAGAGAATAAGGAAATAATTCATTTCAGCTCGATCGTCTCGGAATTCATTGAAGCGTCAATCGATTCTCAAACACGCTCATAAAATTTGAATTTCCGCGAACATTCGCTACGGAATTTTAGCGTAGTTCGCCAACACGATCAAGTGACCGACCTTGCCGTCAATTTTTTTTCGCTCAACTACGCGGTGTTACTCGATGCATTTCGTACGTGTAGAGTGGGGCCCGCGAAGTAATAAAATAGTAGACGCTAGTGCGTTCGGTGAAGGAAGGTAAAAATCTGAGACCATAAACTATGAAATAATTGTCGTTTTGTTGTAATGTTCGGAATTAGCGGCTAACTTCTTGTAGCATTGTATAAGACATAAATACGACGGTACCGCGCGACAAGTTAATTCGGTAATTGGGAAAAAAAGCGGAAATTATAAATTTTTTTCCGTTTCTTCTTTTGCGCATCGTACACGCGAATGTCTTCTTTCTAGCGAAAAATTAAAAGAAACAGTTTCCTCTGAATTAGCGCACATCTTTTTCAACAGTCCCTTCGCGCGGTCTGCGCTTTAGATGATTATAATTTCGAGAAGAATAATTCGCGCGTGATACCAAAATTAGTATTTAGTGGCGTGTTCTCCGCACTAATGGTAATAACCATTCCAGAAGAAAACGTCTCCGGTGTACTGGAGCTATGCGCGATGAAACAGTGGAAGAGAAAGAGCGGAAGCGAACAAGATTTCTTTCAATAGTCATTTTATCTAGAAGCTTTAATCGTACGTCGAAAACATTAAAGAATCATATGAGAAATAACTACAAATAAAGATTTGACACGATAGAAATTTGAGCATTGACAGTAAGCTATGACATCAAACTGATAACAACAAGACATCAGCGGGGTACCTCTTCACGAGTAGTTGCGTTCTACAGAAAACACGCTCTCTTACCTCGTTTCCCACTTTCAGTCTATTTTATTACTGGATCGTAAACATTAATACCACGATTACGTAATTCCGGAGCACGTTGAAATATGATTTATAACTCACCCACAAATTTTCTTTTCACGAACAAAAACAAGGCGATGTAGGCCTATATTAAATTTTACTTCATGAGCTATAATTTTCGTGATAATTACGGCGAACAAGTTTAGACTAGACGCGCGCGCGCAAGATGATGAACACCATATCGATATTCGCAAGGACAAACGGCGGCGAGTCGTACTGGTTTCAATAACTTCGAGTTCTCATGAGACTGATTTTTTCTTCAACACAAGTCAATAAAACAACATTATAGAAAACGAGTTACTATAGCCAAGTATTTTCCGGCGCCTTGATAATGCGAAAAGAAAAAATATTAACACAATCCATAAGACTATCTTTCAACTCGGAACAGTTGTGTATAATTAACCTCCGTCAACAATTCGTGCCAATAATTTCACTCACTTCATCTTCGACTGTCGATCGCTTGCTCTTCCCGGTAACGTGGATGACTAGCAAAGGGCATTCGAAACACACTTGATTTCAGGGATGGGAAAACTTCATAATATACTTATAAATTGATCAAGAAAGAATTATTGATAACATACCCCACACTGCTATAAGAACGTCTGCCACGTTGCACAGGAACAGCCTACACAATGCGCGAGGTGCGACGACTGATCGAAAAGGGATAAAAATGGGAATGCATGAGCGCATGAGCTCTTTTTATAGGCTCAATATTTCTTATCATTGGAAATGAAGTACTCGTAATAACTTTTTTCTCTCCTTTTCATCGGGAGGATAAAATAAAGTAAACAAAAATGAAGGTTTAAGAAATTTTTTACGTCCCTCTCTGGTCCAGTTTCCGAAAGTAGCCACACGGGCGCTTCCTTTGACACCCCTCGCGAATCCGGATACGTAACGAGATGGACCAAGTTGTAGTGACGTCATTCATTGCTAACTTCCCACCAACAAGGCACAAAGGCCGCGAACCACGCGCATACACACTTCAAAAGCCCTTGAATGTGTCAAATTGTATTGTTTTTAGATCTGTCACGTCATCGATTCTCATGAGAAATACACTGTTACGTTTTTTGAAAAATTGGAAATGAATAAGCAATTACGTATTTTATATTAGGTATTCAGGATTAGGACGTTCTCAAGTATTTGAAAACATAACCGTAATTGTGTATTTCTTAGACAGCATTCTTTTGTATCCAATCAAAGTTGGTAATGTAGAGGAAGATTGATAATTTTAAGCGGGCTGTAGGGTACGTTGGGATAAACGGATGTAGAGCTCACAATAACTAAACTTGATCCTTCAAGCAGCAAGATGGAAGGAGGTGTGCTCACTTGAATAGGCAATCCGCATGAATGATGTCATTCAGATTGCTAGCTCTTCTTATGTATTATATACTTTACGTGCTCATATTATCTTCATAACTATTTGCAAATTTGATCAAGGACCTGCCCTCTCTGTTTGCTGATTGGTGCAAGTAACACCAAAAGGTGAAGATGTGAAAAAATCATATAACACACAAAACTGTCCAAAGATGAGCCTATCTGAAAGATAATTTCATGTGCTACAACTTTCATTCTTTTCATTCTTTCAAATAAAACGATATTCAAGGGCAGTAGAAACGATTTTATTTGCATAACCTCTTATCATCAAAAATACATCATCACCTTTTGGTGTGACTTCCTTATTTTGCCGTATGCAGTAAACGGATGTGAACCTTGTGACATCACAATAAGTTGATATATCAAGTAGGAAAGCGACAGAATTGCTTCTTTTGTTTCCAATCTGAGTTGGTGATGCAGAGTAAGATGGACAATTTTCAGCGGACTACGGGGTACTTTGAGGTCAATGGATGTGGAGCTGGTGACGTCACAATAACTTGGTCTATCAAGTAAGAAATCATTTTCTATTAGAACTTGTCCACGACAGAATTGTTTCTTTTGTTTCCAATACAAAATGGCACGCCTGGAGCTCCGGCTCCAGCTTGCTCCCTAAATTTTGAGGAGCCGGAGCTAGGAGCTGGAGCCATAATTTTATATTGAAAAGAGCCAAAAACTCCGATCTTTTGGTCAGCTCCTCAGCTGTTTCGGAGCTGCTCCGCTCTTTCCTTTTCAAAGCGCTCAGGAGCTGCTCATCTCTAATCAAAATGACAAATAAAAAAGTTTTTCTCGTTGAAGATAAAACTATTTATAAAAGGAGGCTGACGATGGCGTGACATGGACAAAATTAATAATATTAGCTCTGCTTGGTTTTTTTTCTCCTTGAGCTTCCGCTCAGAAGATCAAGAGCTTCAGCTAGCTCCAGCTTTGCTGCAAAAATCCAGCTCTTTGGCTCCGCTCCGCTCTTTGAGAAACTGGAGCCAGGAGCTGGAGCCGGAGCTGGCTCGAGAGCCAACTCTTTTTTTTTCTTCTGGCTCCACTCTCAAAATCGAGAACTTCAGCTCTGACTCCGCTCCGAAGGTCCAGCCTCCTCGCTCCACTCTTTCGAGGAGCCAGGAGCTGGAGCTGGAGTCAGAAATTACTGGCTCCCCAGGCTTGCAAAATGGTAATGTAGAGGTAAGATTGATAATTTCAAGTGGGCTATGGGGTACGTAGGGGTAAAAGGGTTGAGCTTGTGACGTCACAATAACTTTGTCTGTTAATTAGGAAACCGTTTTCTAGGTAATTGGACAGGTCAGCGACAGAATCGTACTTTTGGGAGAATAAATTTTACATTTCAACGACCACTAACGTTCTTGTCAACGGGTCGTCCTATTGCCCATTCCCCCATAAAATGGCAGCTTCCAACTCTTTCATCCACCGCTTAGTATCCCTCCTCCTTACACTTCAAGCCTATGCTAAAGAGGTCTCCATCCTCAAGTACGATTAAAATCGATGTTGACGGCCTTATACGTAAGAAGGAGGTGAACAGGTGAAAACCGCTCTCCATCGGACTACTACTTTCCTTCCCTCACCCCGGACCACTCAAAAAAAAGTCGTCCTAAAGGTTCTCTCTGAAGCCCCACATGCCAATAGCCCAGGTTTCTGTGATGTCAAACAGCAAACAAATACAAGCAGAACTACCCATCTTCTTGATCCAACAGGCAACTGATAACTTGACTCCCAGAAGAATAACATGAAGAGCAAAGATCAACATTCATATAATTAGGAATGAGATTTAAATAAAAAATCAGACGTATAAGTTTAGAATCTTATAGCAACCCAGCGTTTGTTCATCAACCTCTAATTATTAAGAAATTCTTTATTCTCAATCAGGAACACGGTGATCTTAGCTCCAAGTGTTATTCTTATGGGAGTCAACATGTCAGTTGGATCAACGTTGGGTAGTTTTGCTGGCGGTTTTGTTGTTTGACGTCACAGAAAACTGGGCTATCGTATTAAGCTATGGCGTTGCTACGTTGACGACATTTTATGTTTATGGACGGGTACCGACTCCGAACTCAACATTTTCTTTGACGCTCTAAATAAATTTCACTTTTCGATTCAATTTACCATGGAATAAGATTAATATGGTTATCGTTGCGTTTCATCGTTAAACATGTAAAAGAAAGCACTGCTTTACAGGATCACGCAAGAATTTCATTAGCAAAAACTATAGTTTCGCGGATGAAAAAGTCGTCACCGCATCATCAGTTTTACAGTACTGAGAATAAATGCGAAGATCGAGAGTATACAATAATCTAAAGATAAGAATATGCTACTTGTACATACGTGCCACTAGGTCAATATTACTAATAGGAATGAGATCATTAGCCAGTTTTGCATTCTTTTTGACGTGTTTGCGTATTTCAATGTTTTCCAACTTCTCCGCTCTTCTCCCAGATGGAGGGAGGAGGGTCCTTGACGTTGGAAAGAGACCGTAGAGTGCAATGAGAGTAGAAGGCAGCTCGAAGGTTGACTTTAGCTATGATGGAAGCAATTTTGTAAGAGGCTCTGCTAATAAAATTCTTGCGTGATCCTGTAAAGCAGTGCTTTCTATTACATGTTTACCATGGAAGATGGAAAACAGCATCTCAACTATCTTGACCTAACGATCCGACTAGATGATTACAATGGTACTCTCAGCCCAACGTTTGGAGTTTACCGGAAGAATATCGGCATTTCAATCTCGGGATACTCACTGCATCCGCATTAACACAAATTCGCGGCCATCAATTGTGCCATACACAGAATGTTAGCTATCCCCCTCGATGAGGCCGAATTCAGGAAAGAAAGGCAAACAATTGAAGCCAACCTCGATGTGGACATTCCTAAATTGATATACCGGAAGGCTTTTTTCGAAACCTTCTCGCCTCTCGAGATAATACCTCACGTCAAGATACCGCAGAAACAGACGAAAAAAACGCCTCTACCTCCCCCTCCATCCCACTCAATTTTAATCTTCAGAAAACTCGCGAAAAATGGGTTCGCATTCCCTATTTAGGAAGAGGTTCGGAGTCATGAGCTAGTTTTGGCTACAAAGCTGTCTACTACCCTCTATTGCAGATCCAAAAACCTTCAACCTTGAAGGACAAGATACCTGAAGATCCACAGTCTGGAATCTACCGTTTAAAGTGAGGTCACTGCTCTAAATTTTATATTGGACAAACGGGTCACTCACTATCCACAAGATACGCAAAACATCGGCTGAGCTTTGACCACCTGCACGATGGCCGCACCGATCTTCTCCCCTCACGTCCCTCAGCCATGGCTCCTCATTGCCACATAGAATCACATGATTTCAATGACGTCAACGCTCGCCGTATTCACCGCTGCTCAAAAAAGAGAACAATGAACCGACTCGAGGAGGCGGAAATTCTAATTGCTGCAAAAAGGCACAAAATACGCGATCTGAACTAGCCCAGGGGGAGAACCTCGGTAAGGACAAAAGCTAGACCAGCGGCTGAACTAGGCTAACATTCTGCACGCTTGGGTCTTCACTGGTCCGCGCAGAGTATAGTCCAGTTGATGACGTCATAAGGTGGGCAATTCGTGAGGTCATTATGACGGTCAGCAAAGAAATATAATCTATCAGCGAGTAGCGACGCAACCGAACACTTCAATAGCGACGTCTTCATGCTAAACGCCTTCAAACGTAAGATAAATAAACCGTAGGACCTTCTCCAACTCGAGAAATAAAGGCAGTTCATAAAAATATAATTAAGTACAATTATTAAAACTTGGAAAGATGGATCGACAAAATCAAGGGAGGGGTAGAATATGATCATTTTTCCAAATAAACAATGGAACTCTGGCTCAAGTCTTCTGGTATTTCTTCATATGAAGGAAAATGAGTAAATACGGAAAAAAAAATACAGACTACGTCGACGAAATGCCAGTGAATTATTGATTATCGTTTCTATTATTATTTCTGTAACGCACTCCATTGTGTAACTGGTGCATTGATTTGTAACTAAAAAATAAAAACTATACCTCCAGCAACTCGGCCGATATTTTTACGATCTGCTTCGAACGCACTCAAAAACAGTACTGGTAGGCCTATAATACTTTCTCGAGGCTATTTGAAACTTCTTACATTGTACACAGTAGTATAATATGGAATCGAAGAACAATTCTTGCTTTGAAATGAACACAAATGTATCTCGAGTTTGCTTATCCAAGTTCCAATACTATTTGCTTTCATTGCCTGTATTGACCTCAATTTCTCTTCTAAGGGAGGAAAGGAGTTTAGAATCGAGATATTAGCAAAATATATGTGGCAGTCATACAACGGCTAGGCTCATAACGTCAAGGCACAAATAAAGTATTATTCGCATTCTCTTCGCTCCCAGATGAGTACATAACTCGTCCATACTCGAGAATTCTCTTCAAGCCCAAAGGAGGCACGGGAAAATGTTGAACAAAATTTTGCTGCGAGATATGAAGGCAGAAAACTTGAGGGATCAATAATTCCCGCGGGTCGCGGAATCGAGATTAAAATAGAGAATATTATTTTCTTAGTACGACGACGATTTTAAAGGTCTTAAAACTCTTGTAAAATCTCGACCCGAATTCCATAAAACTCTAAACTGAAACTCCTGAGAGATGGACGACTGCAAGTCAAAGATTTGAGAGGTCAATAATTCCCGCGGGTCGCGGAATCGAGATTAAAATAAAGAATACTATTTTCTTAGTATGATGACGATTTTAAAGGTCTTGAAACTTTTCTAAGACCTCGACACGAATTCTATAAAACTCTAAATTGAAACTCCTGAGAGATGGACTACTGCAAGTCAAAGATTTCTAGAAAATCTTTGAGAAGGATGTACGACAAAAGGATGCAGAGATACCCAAGACTTGAAGGAAATTTTTGGTACATGACTAGTAGGTCAAATAGCGCAAAATGGTTTGATTTGGTGGATGAATAAAGAATAGATCCTCAACAGTTTTGAAAGGTGAAGAATGGAGACATTTTTATTGATAGAGTGAGGAAAATTCTTCAATATTTTACAATATTCACGACGATAAGTCGGTTTGTTGAACCACGAAACAAAGGAGGCATTCCATTCGTTGAAGAACAATCTCGTTTACGAACCAAGTTCAAAAAATTTCTAGTCAGGAAAAAATATGATTGATGGGGATCTTATCTAAATCTTAGCACCATTTCAGAGATGATCCTAAATTCTCGGAAAGTATCAATTATAAACCCGTTGTACGGTACTTACAATTAAGGTCTATGACTGATTGAAGACAGAAACTCACCTGCAACAAGAGAAAAATGAAAAACTGTTAGAAAAAAACAATGATATAAAGCGATACTCAGCACGTAAAACACAGGATGAACAAATTGTATTATTTAGGCTTATTGCCGACTTAGTCAAAACCGAAGAGCTCACTTTCGATATGACCTTTTGTATTTCCAATATTTCATTCATATTCTGATTTTCTGATTTCTTATTATTCCGATAATTGACACCCAAGGGGTTGTTTAAAGCATCTAATCCTCCTCCAAGGAGTGTCGATTTTTTAGAACGGATCGCAACGACTTCAACTCGCGTAAGAAATTTGCAACGCTTGAGAAGTTTGAAAATTTTCTTAAGCACGTAATGTTCTTACGATATACTTTTAAAAATTCTTTGGAAACGCTATGATTATAAAGTACACGCTGCAAGTGCCCCCATTCTGCATACTTTGAGAACTACTGAATTTTTCATCAACTCTGAAAAATATCCTTTGTTTGATCCGTTCTAGATTCGCTTCGGTTATCACGTAATTTCTATACACGATGCTTCAAAAAAAAAAAGTTGGTGAACACATCAACAATGCACAAATTTTCGTTCCGTACACCCTGATGTAAAAAAAAAAAAGAAAATAATAATAAAATAAAAATCCGCATTATAGAAAGTTTTTCATTTTTTTACCCCGATTTTTAAGAGCCGATAACACGAGCAAGGAGATAAAGGAATGTTTTTGTTTGAAGTACCACGTGCAGTAAACCGTATGATATATGTATGCGGTAAATGAAAACAGTTTCCGTTATTGTTCTTGTATTATCGTATGGAAAATTCGAAAAGGAAAAAATACGATAATGCGAGTGTATCATTCAAACATGCACAAATATCTAGGAGTTTTCATCGTCGCTCTTGCTCTAATTCATTATAAATATAAATTCGTTTGTTTTCCACGCATTTACAGAGACAGGGTTGTTTGTACACACCGCGGTATTCATTCGCAATTTTCTCCACAAAATTTCCGTAGTTGTTTGTTCAAACTGCAATCGATACTTGAAATGCAAATCTCAGTTTGACCGGGTATCCTGCGAGCTATATCATATCTTGAGAAAGTTTTTAGATCAAGTCGACGTTTCCTACTAGACTGCGTTCTGGAATCTCAACTTCAGTTGAAGCTGCATCCTCTTTTATCAAACACAGATTGAATCAAATCTTGACTATCGACTCGCTACAGTAGTATAGGTACTTCAATTATTTGAAATGGGATCGGGAGCTGAAAACGCAGATCCGAAGCTGAGGCGGGCCAACCTCGGTTAGGGTGAGAGCGTCTAGGTTCCTCCTTTTTGAGACACTACAGTTGGTGGGATACCGCTGTTACCGTCACTCATTTGGTGAATAGTTTAGTAGTTTCTTTATGGTGAGCTGCCCTGCTGAAGGGACTGACGGCTCAGTTGTAGCAGTGAGGAAACCTGTGCACTGAAATCTTTGATTATAAAATCGATTGAATTGGGAAAAGACTCAACCATGCCTTTTACAGTTCTAGATGATTGGCTGAAGGAGTTCGAAAGTCGGTTCCACCCACCAAGAGAAGGCAGTTCGGGTATTTTGACAGGTATTTACTTTCGGAGTTAGCTTCAGTAAGATCCTTTGGCTGGGTGGGGTCTTACACCTAGCACTATTGTGACATCAAGACTTCCACTTTTTTCTGCATAGAAAGGCTCATGGTTAGAGTCAAGGTTTCCGCGCTTTGAAAATTCTTGAAACGTGCAAGTCTCGTCGTCATCGCCAAAATACGGTAGGTCAAGTGGTCTGTCGTTAGGGTCGTCGCTTTGGATAAACTGGACATATCGCACATCCTCTTACGTAGCCTTCCTTCGGGCGCGTCATTCTGGTGACCTCTCCTCGACCATTCTATCCAGGTGCTCGCGCCATCGTCTTCTGGGCATTTTGAGTTTTCTGATTATTAACGTCACCTTCAGCTCGTTCAAGATCTCCACATTCTTCTTCCTGGCCAGAGGAGTCTACCCCGCTGTTCTCCTCATGTATCTCATCTCAGCTGCAGATATTCTCCCTGTCGTTAGGGTCGCCGCTTTGGATAAACTGTGGTCTTCCTTCGGGCGCGTTATTCCGGTGACCTCTCCTCCACTATTCTATCCACGTGCTCGCGCCATCGTCTTCTGTACATCTTGAGTTTTCTGATTATTGGCGTCACCTTCAGCTCGTTTAAGATCTCTACGTTCTTCTCCCTGGCTAGAAGAATTCACCCCGCCGATCTCTTCATGTATCTCATCCTAGCTGCGAATATTCTCCTTTCATCGGTCGTCTTCAGTGCCCTCATTTCGCACTCGTACGTGATCATTGCGAATGTGTTGCACAGGGTGGGGCAGAAAGATGTTACCAGTTAAATGGGAGTTCGCGCTAAATCTGTCGTAGCGCGAAAATGCGAAACGTTAGACGTATAGCTTAAAAGTACAAATTTTATATCTCAATTTCATCTTTAATTTGAGTCATATCCGAAGTTTCTGCGACTTTTCTGAGCCGTCATGGACCAAAATGTGCCAAAAATTGACTCATTTTCCAAGATTTTCAAAATTATACATCGAAACATTTTCCACTCTAGAGCTTCATAGGGTTATATTTAGATATTTTTTTCGGAATCAGCGTTAAATTTCACTACAAAGTCAGATAAAATATGGAAGTTGAAACAATTTTAGACTTTTGAGAATTTTGACTAATTGATCAATTTTTGGCACATTTTGGTCCATTACTCGGCTCAAAGAAGTTGTAGAAAGCTGGATAGGGGCGCAAATTGTAGATAAAAATGAGATACAATATTCGTAAATTTGAACTATATGTCTAATGTTTCGCGTTTTCACGCTACAACAGATTTCGCGCCAACTCCCATTTAACTAGTAACATCTTTCTGTCCCATCCTACATAAGGTGCGCCAAAAAGATGTTAACAGTCAACCGGGGAACTCCACAAAATTGTCGCGGAGTCCTCCCGGAGTTTTTCGTTTAACTATTAACACCTTTTTGGCGCAGGGATATACGTAGTCTAGTATTTCGCCTCATGCTTAGACCCTGGTCAAACGCGATATATAAGGCCGGAAACCCTTTGAAACTTCATTAATGTCTTGTCTACAACTACTTCGTCGTAGTATATTTCCGTCGGCAATCAAAAATCTAAAAACATATCGACCAAGAAGTAACGAGAATTGACACAAAACAAAGAATCATGCGACATAAAACTACCAAAAAAAGATCAAAATAGATACCAAGCGGTCAAAAAATGACAGAAAATTACCTAAATCCAGAGAAAACGACCTGTAAATGACTTGAATTGATCGAAATTATTCAAAAATTTTGGAAAACGCGCAGATGGGAATGAAAAACGACCACACATGATAAAAATCATCATTACGAACAAAAAACAAACCAAGAATAAGAAACAATGACTACCATATACCAAAGGAACTCGCAATGAACCGACATCGCTCACCAAAATTCTTTAGAAGTATCAAATTTGACCACAGACCTGAAACGGGTATAAAAGGCATTATTAATTTTTTAGGGGAAGGGGGGGGTGTTACATGCATAATTAGATTTAGCCTACCACTCACCAAAAAAGATATGCAGCATCATGGAAATCCTAACTCTACTCACGGTATGATTTTCGTTTTCAAGATACAGACTTACAAAGATGAAAGAACAAGACTTGGAAACATTTGAAGCTCTGAATCCCTCCAGAGCGGTAACTGCCTGAAAATTTTGTTGGGGAGGTTATCACGGAAAAAAAAAAAAATAGGATTTAGGACAATTCCTCCAATGGACTTGGAGAAAGAAGATGTGGTAAGATAAACATGACCAATATGCTTCCAAGAGATGCATTTGCCAAACTTTTGACGTCAAAAAGCAACATACATATTTTTTCTCAGAATTTTGCAAAGAATGAGGGTCTTATGACCAAGAGTGGTAAGATAAACATGACCAATATGCTTCCAAGAGATGCATTTGCCAAACTTTTGACGTCAAAAAGCAACATACATATTTTTTCTCAGAATTTTCTCAGTGATGACATCAGCAAAGAATGAGGGTCTTATGACCAATTATTTCCCGGGCACTATAACGGGACATCACGGATGTGAAAGGGTTCGACGATACAATGTTCACGTTGCTCCGTTACAGTGCCCGAGAGGAAACCGGACGTGGAACCGCAATGCTGCCCATCGCGCTTACCTTTGAAAAAATTTTGAAAAAGACAAGTGTATTGTTTTTTGACGTCGCCAAGAAGATGCGCCAGGTTTAGTAGATGCACCTCTTGGAGACTAAGCGTATCTTGCTATTCTTGCTCATTGGGTCGATACAAGTCTATGAGAAGATGGACGATCTCAACTTCCCAGAGAAATTCATCGATTATCGATGACAATGAAGTCAGTCTCCTCCTACAGACTGAGATATCCTTCTTCAACGCAATCCATGGTTGCAAGGAGTGGTGGTAAGATAAACATGGCCAATATGCTTCCAAGAGATGCATTTGCCAAATTTGGTACATCTTTTTTGACGTCAAAAAGCAACAGAATAGCATCGGCAAAGAATGAGGGTCTCATGTCCGATTTTCTCCCGGCCACTATAACGGAACAACGCAAATGTGAAAGGGTTCGACCATACAATGTCCACGTTGTTCCGTTACAGTTCCCGAGAGAAAACCGAACGTAACACCGCAATGCTGCTCATCGCGCCTACCTTTGAAGCAATTTTGAAAAAGACAAGGGGATTGTTTTTTGACGTTGCCAAGAAGATGCGCCAGGTTGAGTAGATGCACCTCTCGGAAGCACACCGACTAAGCCTATCTTGCCATTTTCTCTCGCTCATTGGGTCGACACAAGTCTATGAGAAGATGGACGATTTCAAATCCTCAGAGAAATCGATCTATTATCGATGACGTTGAAGGCAATTTCCTTCTACAAACTATAAGTAAGATATCCTTCTTCATTGCAATCCATGATTGTAAGGAGTGCTGGCAAGATAAACATGGCCAATATGCTTCCAAGAGATGCATTTGCCAAACTTGGTACATCTTTTTTGACGTCAAAAAGCAACAGAATAGCATCGGCAAAGAATGAGGGTCTCATGTCCGATTTTCTCCCGGCCACTATAACGGAACAACGCAAATGTGAAAGGGTTCGACCATACAATGTTCACGTTGTTCCGTTACAGTGCCCGAGAGGAAACCGAACGTGAGACCGCAATGCTGCTCATTGCACTTACCTTTGAAAAACTTTTGAAAAAGACAAGTGTATTGTTTTTTGACGTCGCCAAGAAGATGCGCCAGGTTTAATAGGTGTACCTCTCGGAAGCACACCGGCTGAGCATATCTTGCTATTCTCTCTCGCTCATTGGGTCGATACGCAAGTTTATGAGAAGATAGACGGTTTCAACATCCCAGGAAAATCGAAATTCAATTTCCTCCTACAAACTAAGATACCCTTCTTCATTGTAATCGATAGTTGCAACATTTCCAAAAAAGCAAGTTCTTCGCACTCCTCATTTAACTCTGTGCGTAAGCTCTCAAAAATTTTTCAAGTCTCCCTTTTATCATCTAACATGGCTCAAGAATCGAAACTTCTTCAAATTCCCCGCCCATCATGTAATATTATGCCTGGAAAGTCGACATTTTCCCAAGAGATGCCTTCAAGCTATGTACGATAGGAGGAGAACTTGCAGGAATTTTGACCTTCAAGGTATGTATTCAGGAAAAAACCCGACGAAAGAAATGTGACCGTTTTTATTGATTCTCTTACATACTTTGATATTTTAAGAACATTATCATAAATCTGGATAGATACACAAGAATTCTTCAAGGCTTTTCGTACCTCCTCTTTCATCTCTTTTTCAGCAGGAAGGCGAGAAACCATGACCGATTCATCAGTCGTGAAAAGTCATCAGTTTTTCTCGGGGCGAAGAGGAGGTACTAGCTATTCTTTACACCCCTCAAGTGCGCATAGAAGCCTTAGGAATATCAAGCATTGGAATATCAACATCGTCGAAAACCTCGAGCTCAAAATAATATCAAATTCCAACATCTGACTAGAAAGAGGCAGTGTCAGTTTCATATTTCTTAATTCAGATAACTGATTGTGATATTAGAGAACAAGTGAAGTTTATCTCTAAGAAATATTTTCTCCTCCCAAATAATAACAGTCTGCCAACCGATCTTTTCGACACTTCGGCTTTGAAAAATTTTCAAACTTTTTCCACATTTTTGGTTCAATTACACTATCAAACCGATGAGAAACATTTGACGCCATAGTTTTCAACTTTTGACATAATGCTTTTGCTCAATTTTCAATCGTTTTCCAACCGGCGATACAGCTTCCAATTGATACGAACAATACTCAAGGCCAAAAAGTTCTTCCGATGAAAGGCAAAAGGCAGGACGGTCTTTCAGTAGTCGAGTTATAAATAGGCCTAAATGCACAATCAGACTACAGCATCTTGAAATGTACGCGCTCAAACTGTTCTATTCTTTGAAAATTTTAAAATATCTTCTCGCTGATAAATTTTATGAAAAAAAAAAGAAACATTGTACAAGAAAAATCTCATTTTCTTCGCCTTACTGGCGTCGACGTTTCAAAAATAATTTTTTCTTTTTCCTCTCTGCTGTCTACTTTACAGAGGGGTGTTCCTACACGACATTCCCCATTATCGTAGTCTGATAAAAGTTGGTTTTTAATTAAAACAGCGCGTCGGATATCCGACGAGAAAAAAAGAAAAAAAAAAACATATATAAAAATTCTCTTAATGTCAGCTTTGTCACCGTAGGAGATATTTCTAAACATGTGCGCAGATAAAACTAACATTATTCTTTTCTGGAGAATAATTCAAAATACGGTGATTTACACGAAATGAGAGTGGCGGAGGAGGAGGCGATCCCGACGAAGACGCGTATTTCGCGTGCATACGCGTAGACTCGCTTTCAGTTTCGTCTATTGTGTATTTTGCTTCGACAAAAGAGATATTGTTTATGAATTACGTAGTACGTCAAAATCGCGAGCTCAACGAACAATTCTCAAATGTAAGTACAAACAAATTTCAACGTGTGGGCCACCCTTCTATATACAGTTTCTGGCACAATTAGTCGCAACATTCTCGACGATGAAACGGACGTAATTGCGAAAAATAAGTGGAGAACCGAATCTCGGAGATTTTGACGTCAATAGACGTGAGAGCCATCAACATATACGCGCAGATAAACCTCGAATTGAGCCTTCGTTTTTATGCGTCGAAGATGAATGAATATTGTTCCATTCGTAAAACGTCTTCTCGTCGCCGAACTAGACATACGGCGGCGTAAGAGCGTAGATTATCTCGACGAAGAGCTCGTCATCCTTTGAAACTGCGGCACGCTCGAACCCCAATGCGGCCGTACTGCGCGTCGTTTGTAGAATGCGGATCACAATTATTCTCAAACAAAGTAGGTAATTCAATTTAACCGCGACAAATAAAAAGGTAACTTTATTTCCACTTTCCTCTTTCAATCTCTTTATTTTTTGTTTAATCATCGCCGGGCTTCGAAAGCGAGCGAAATTGAAGCCACGCTGACAAGCCGTAAATGATGACAGCGAACGCTAAAGCAGTTCGAGAAGGAACTCATTTTAACGAGAAGACTATAACGCAAGTTGCACAATCGCTTTGAGTAAAATCTTGGTGGAAAATGACAACTTTCAAACAGAGGGTTCCTTCTACTGTAGACTTTCGAGAACAATACGACTACTTCAAGGTAAAACTCGCGCAGAAAGATGTGATTAACATCGACAGAAGGAGTGTTACAGCACGGATACTTAATTCATGATTCCTCTTTTAGGATAATACTAAACGATTTTGAATAACAAAGATCAAACGTAAAACTTTCTCTACATCTATGTAGTCATTGCTGACTAGCTGCTGTCTTCTCCTAGCACGTCTCACCGGAGAAAAACTGAAAAAGAGCTACTTTGAAGTAATGTTGCGATCACTTCTCAAAGGGTACAGTATGGAATTATCGAGCAAATTCCAGTCTTTAGGAATTGCTGCAGTAATTCATAGCCACGTTCTTGAATCAGACTCTCCATCGCATGAAAAAAACCGCAGAAAAAGAATATAGCAGATATTTGTTCACTTTTTCTTTGTTTGTATTTTACTACTGAACTCGCAATCGACAATGAAAGACATAGTAAAAGCCAAAAGCGTTGTGTCACCAAAATAACAAGTTTCTATTTTTCGTTTTTATTGTCGCAAAATTTCCTCAAGAATGATCTAGCCATTCAGTTGTTTTAGGTACGTAGGCATCCAAATGTTCAGGAAAGATCATTTTCATCACTTTCACTCAAGATAAATACTTCCGAAACGTGAACTCGAGATATGAGAGATCCGGCTGGTGTCGCTCCAGCTGGAATTATTCGACGACTGTAATATTCACGCGCGTAGAAATAAAATAAATTTTCGCAATACCAGCAACGCTATTGTAGTCTACGCGCCATAATCGATTAACATTTTCATTTTCGAGAACTTTATTGCGTTAATTACGGCACACTTTGTTTCTAAAATGCAGCAGCATAATTTAATTCATTCTCGCATTGTGCGCTAAACGACAAACGACAGCAACGAAACGTTATTCCGAGAGGGGTGGAAATGGCGTTTTCATTTTCTTAAAATTAGTTACCAAGTGAACGAACAATATAACCTTTGATAAAGGCGTTGCATTCATCAGCCAAATGATATCATATTATTACCGCCGAGAACCAGCCTCTTTAGCGCCAGAAGTCTTGCGACGTTCATTGTTCAGGGCACAACTTCCAGTGAATTCCACAGAGTCCTTTTCGAATTCTTTTGGTTTTTGATACACGACTATTTGTTATCTGATAGAGATGGTAATGACGGCCAATTCCCATGTCCTCCCTCAAAGTGGATACCAAGATTGGAATTAGTGTCAATATTCTGTGCTGGTATTTTTGGGTCCTAAAATTTGTACTTGGATTGTAGAAATATAGACTCGAAAATTGAGTCTCCAGCATGATCGTAGCAGTACTTCACATAAAGTCCTTAAAATTGGATTGAATCTCTTGCCTCTCAAAGAACAACTGTTATTATATAAAGTTTAAACGAAGAGTCTGTATTCGGGGGGGGGGGGGGGGGGAAGTAAATTGGAAAAATGATGGGCACCGTCCTAGAAAACGTGGGACTTTGCAATCTCCGAGTTGTAAGTGATAGGAGAGAGCTCGGAAAAATATCGATCTCCAGGCTATACATGATAGGAGGCGGACTCGAGGAAATTTCTACACTCAAGCTATACCCGATGGGAAAAAGACTTGGAAAAAGTTCGACCTCCAGTTCAGTTGTTTTCAACAAGCACCTCTATGAATTTCCACCACATATTCCACCAAACCTAACTTTTCTAGGTTTCTTGGTATGAATATGGCATCGTCTGAGTACGTCCATTTGGGACCCAGATTATTGCAACCAAAAATTTCAACTTGACTTTAAGCTTACGACCTTAATTGGAAAAATTCAGCTGGCTTTCGGCTCAATTCAGCTGGTCGATCTTATGGAGAAATGTGAGTCCAAATGAAACAATTAGGAGAATTGGAGCTTTGTCAACCTCGCGGAAGATTACTGTTCTTCAGTTTGTACTTATCTACATCTAATGACGGCACCACAGGCTACCATGCTGAACGGCTGAACAGCTGAACTAAACCAGAACCTATTTTTTATATCTTCAACAATTCTTTGGTAAAACGAAAAAGACCGGGAGAGTGGAGCAGTGGAATACGAAATTTTCACGCTGAAGTCATGCGTTTTCCTTTTTTGTGGAATCAGGAAATCTAGGAAAAAACTGAAAAAATTGGTTTAGTCTGGTTTTTGGCTCTCTTATAAGTCAGGGATTGAGAGCAGTTATTTATTTTTAGCGGGCAACTCGCTCTCCATTTTGTAAGGGGGATGACATCCTCAGAAAACGTCCGCGTCCGGAAGTTTCTGTGAACAGCATGACGTGACATGACGTGTGACGCTTTATGACATCATCAATGAACTTGACCTACTTTGGGGACTTCCCAGTCTCCATTATATCAGGCCCAGTATACAGTATACTGATATGATCGATGCCCGTCGATGTATGTCCAGCACATACGAAACCGGTCGCATTACATTCTCATCAACTGATAACCTGCTGAACTTTGTTTTTTAAATTATTTTACCTTTTTCTTTGTTTTTTCGGCCTCTTCTGACCCTCAAAATTCGTTTTGTCTTAGTTTCGTTTAATTTATATTTTCTTTTGTTTGACTTTTCTAAATTTACGCTTAATTTTTTTTTCTTGATTTGACTTTTCAAAAAGATTTTTTACCACTTTTCTTTGATTTTCTGACATTTCTAAATTTTGTGTTCAGTGTTTTACAATAAAAAGTGTTCATTCAGCTCGTTTATCCGTCGATTGAACCATAATTATAGTTACGTGCCTCTGTATATCTCGCCTTCCTCATACAGTATACTGAGAAGAGCCCCGCCCTCATTTGCTAAAAGGGCATTTTCGCGCCAACGTGATCGCGAGCACGTTCAACCTATTACGTCATCGTTTTCAAGACTCTGAAACTAGGCTATATAGGATAGGAGGACCCAAGGAGGTTGCGGGTTCCCGGCTGCCATTGCAAACCTACAATAGCCTCTAGATTTTTTTTAAGGGTTCCGGTCTTGAAGGTTCTTGTATTGAATTGTGGAATCCGGTTTCAGAACTTAAATCTGAGATCCGGTTCTTTTCGGGTACGGTTTAAAAATGCGAATCTGGGATCCGGTTCCACAATCTGAATCCGGGATCCGTCCATGATCTCTCTCCTTTTGATTCCGGTTCCAGAAGTTAAATCCAGGATCCAGTTCCTTTTGATTCTGGTTCCAGAAGCCAAATCCATGATCCGGTTCTAGGGGTCCGAAAATACAGGAGGAGAACCGCTTTCTATAGCGATATTTGGTTCTGGTTCTCAGACCTGGTATGAATTCAGATAAAGCTGATTTTCAGCTTCTTCCTCATTAGTAAACATTCAGCTGAATTCCATTTTTGGCTTTCAGCTGGCTTTAATACGCTGTCTGTATCAGTAGGTGCTGACTGTGCGACAAATGGTGAGATAATCTACAATCTGCAACATATAGTATTGACTATACACGTACCCGTCAGGTGTAACAGAAAGAGAATGAAGCAAGTTATGTAAAATCCGGTCAACCAACAAGACAACAGTACGGAGGAAGAGATCTCTTGTAGTTGTGCGATAGACCTTAATCTACGGATTGTTTGCTTGCCGCTTGATTGGCTTTTACAAAACTCGGTTCGAATGATGTTATCTCTCTCTTTTGCTCAGCCCGTCAACACGCAGCGCACTCTTGTAGTCGCATCCAACAACGTCAAAACATTTTCACAATATGAGTATTTGTCTGGTGTAGTGGTGGGCGGTTGTCGGTTGTCGGTTGTTCAAAAAACCGGTTGTTCGGTAGTCAAAATTTACAACAACCGATAATACCGGTAGAGAAAAAAACACCGGTACTACCGCAGAATACCGGTAGTTTTCTTTTTCCAAATGGGGTCAGACAGAAACACTGAAAAAAAAAACTAACGGTAGTACCGGTTGCTTTCCAAAAAATAGAGGCAAATTCGAACGCAGACAGCATTTAGATTAGATCATTGAGATAAGACTCAAATTTCAATGAAATTTATTAAAATTTAAAATTAATAATGATTTTGCATGGCAGTTACTAAGTCTCTACTCGATTTGTCGTGTACGTACAAACTGCCAAAAACCACCGGAGTTTTTCATTTTATCCACCGGTAGTTTTTCATACATCACACAACCGGTAGTTTTGGTAGTTTTTTGGAAAAATAACCGGTACTACCGGTAGTAATACCGGAGGTGCTTCGGTATCTGCTAGGAACGTTACAATTGTTAAAACTGAAAACGGAATCAGGGCGCGGCGATTTTCCATCTGTACAGCGTAAAATTTTTTACCAATCATGTTCTCTTTTAAGAATTGATTCAGATCGATTTGAAGGAAACCTTCTGCCCGCCTGCTCCGCATTAACACTACAGAAGGGACATACAAAGGACAGTCATATTGTCTAGAATCGATGATGACGTCACTGTTTGTCAGTGACGTCATTCTATGCCAATAATGCAGAACTCGAATGCATGTGCTGCAGCCATCAGCCGAAGATTCAATTCTAAACAATATGGTTGTCCGTCATACCTCGTTTCTTTAGAGTCTTAGCTCCTAGCACCGCCAATCAATTGTCCCTCTTCAGTTGAGTGCGATACTAGCGCTGTCCGGCCTGTATGGGCCCTCTCGACTATTTGGGCCGAACTTTCATCAGACTAGAAGTTATTTCTGTGCATTCAAACAAAACACTCCACGATCTTTACAAAAATCATTATTAATTAGAAAGCTACTGCTTTATTGAGCTTTCAGAATGAAATGAAGTCCTAGCACTCCGAAATGGAAGATTACTCATCAAGGGTGTCTCAATTAGATACTCAACGCCCGGCACTGTACGTTCACCATCAACACGGGGGTGAATTCGAGTTGATTTTCAATTTTTCTGCGGCCCCACGCTCCTAATTAAAACCGAATCAAAGCGGTAATGCGGTACACATTCTACGGAAGGCGGTCGCGCATCGTTCGTCATTTTCCTACGAAACGTACACGCAGGCAATTGTTTTATCTGCCGCGAAATTTTCATTAAAGCGCTTAAAACGATAAAATTTTAAGTAAGTGCTACTCGACGTCACGTCTCTCATGAATATGCACGATTTTCGCTCATATAGTTTATACCGTTTTCGGCTTACAAAGTCCGCGACATTTGCATCTATACCACATTCGTTTCGCGCTTCGTTTATGACCGGATCAGACGAATAAATTAAGAAGATAATCGCGTTCGTTCTCGCGACTCGTGTAGAAGTTAGACGCGCTACCGCATACGCTCTTTTGGCGCTGATTAAATAATTCATTAATGTGTAGCCGCGGTCGCGCTCTCGACCAACGCCGCTCTCCCTGTAAGTACACAGGAGCATACATACCTGTACACTCAGCACTGGCGTGTCTGTACATAAAACAGTTTAAACTATTTTGTAAGTCATTTTATTACCCACCACTGTAAATTCATTTTCCTCTCTTTTACATTCGAGTTAACTTTATTAATGCGGCACAAGTTCGGCCGACAGCCACAATGTGGCGCGCTTGATACCGTGTTATTTGGCTAGCAGAAAAAAAAGATAGTAAAAGAAAATAGGGAGAACAGCGAGAAAAAAGGGACGAATGGAGCATTGAAACGACCGAAACTTGAGCGAAACTTGGAAAAAAAAAATTCGATGTAAGCTGAATAGACGTTAGTTTAAAAGTAAGTTTCGAAACTGTGTCACGGAATTCGCGATTAATGTCTCGAAATAATAATGTGTGACCGGGGAACACGGCGGCGACAAATAATGAGCTACAGAAGGGCGAACTGCACAGAACGATAGCGGCACGCGCGGGGGAGAAGTACTCGTAATAACTGAGCGAACGAACGTTACGGGAATGCGTAAAAGCCACTATAATAATGAGCCTGCATGGAAAAGGTTTTTATAGTAATTGCGGAAATTGACGCTCCGTAATTGGCCGTCGTGTTTCCAATTTCCGAATCGTATCGAGTGTTCGCAATACGGATTTAATGGCTAGTTTGGTCTACGATGAATTCGAGAATGAGCGACTCGATAACCCGCAGGGAAACACGCAGCAGAAATCGAGTTCCAACTTCGAGAGGCTTACGCTGAGGTTATGCAGCGGTATGCAAAAAATCTGAAGATATTTCGTATCCCCCATTTTCGCGAAAAAGAGGATTATTTTACTCTTTTTTTTAGTGAAACCGAGATACACGATTTCTTGCAAAACCATTCTATAATACCCGCGTGAACAAATCTCAAACTTTTGGATGAATTATCAAAGGTATTTCTGGAAGTATACAATGCCATTACTGTTTTTCGGTGTTGCTTCTCATTATTGGGCAATACTCAAGTTAGGTTACTGCAGTTTGTTAAATTTCAATACGCGAGAAAGCACACTTGCAAGTCGCAAAGAAGCGCGAAAACTGAGCACGAGTGTTGCACCATAAAGAGAGCAAACCTTCGAAATACTTTTTATATTGTAACGTTCTGCGGCAAAGCCACAAACAGCAAGCTTGCACATACCCCGAAACTTCTAGTAAAGACGGACGCTACTAGAAAGCGCACCTGTAACTGCCGAACATTCCTGAAAAGTCCAGAGCACAAGCAATCAATTTTGCATAACTCATTTGCCGTTCTAGAAGATATCTCGAAGAATCCGGAAATAGGAGGAAGACTATAAACAGCCAGCAGTAACCTGCAAGGATGGTTCAGTTGGTATACTGAAGCGGTTAACTTGCTCTCGTGTTCTTTAACGCGATTGTATAGTGATTAACGGTGTATTTTGCAGTTAATGTGCTCTCGTGTTTTTCAACGCAAACACCTTGTGATTAACTGCGTGTTTACAGTGTTTAGACTGTGTAGTGTATTTGCGGTTCCAGTAATAAAGTTCGGTTTTTACAATTGTCCTTTGTTATTGGCATCGGCAGAAACTTGGTGACTGGTAGAACGTTACAATTGGTGTCAGAAGTGGGATTTGAAGACATCGCGCTTCAGAGTGATTTGGATTGGATTTGGATTGGATTGGATTGGATTTGAAGACTTCGCGCTTCGGAGTGATTTGGATATCCTGACGTGAAGTGGAGATTGATTGTGGATTCACACTCAGCTTCAATTGTGGATTTGAAGTGCTTTTGGATTGTGATATTCGCACAAGTGGAGATTGATTTTGGAATTGAATTTGATTGGTTACTGGTATTGAGTATTGGTGAATCAACAAATTGGTCAAGATGATCCAAAAGAAGATGTGGGAGCTGACCAAGGTCAAACTTCAGAAGGAAGTAAAGAAGAGGTCGTTGCCGCACATTGGAACAAAAGACAAACTTGAAGATTATTTGGAGGAGGCTTTACTAGCAGAAGGTGCATATGTCAATGAAGTTGAATTTTATGCGGAAGAAGAATTTGACAATCAGGGGTCTTCATTTAGGCATGATCCGGCTATTGATATGACTGCAATGCTACAAATATTTATCGATGCAATGGCTAAAAATACGGAAGATCTAAGAACTTGTATTAAGCAGGAATTTGAACAGAACAAAGCAGACGTTTCTAATGGATTGAGAGAAACCATGAGCGTTGAAGTCAAACATCGGATTGAACCAAAAGTTGGAGAGCCCAAACAACAATGGCAAATTGTGGAGGAAAATCTTCAGAAACTGGAAGGGAGTCCAGCGGTAAGCATGGTTGTAGATCCACCAAGCGTTGCCTTCTTCAGTTCTGGTCCTAATGAAGGAAATGTACCAGTTATAGAACCTCCAACCAAGAAGATAAAAGTAGCAGAAGAAAATGAAGATTTTGAGCAAAATGGTTCCATCACTGACCATGGGAAGCTGAAGTCAGCAACAGTGGGCCTGCCTTCAACTGGGGCTGAGGAGGAGCCCAGGAGCTACGATTTGAAAGGGAAGTGCTCTGACAGTCAATCAAGAGAGAGTGTAGAGCCTCCAACCAAGATGGTAAGAGTGACGAAGGAAAATGAAGATGCTGTGCACAATAGACCCGTCATTGAAGAATTTCCATCTGAGAAGATAGATGTAATTGAAGAAAATCAAGACGTTGTGCACAATGGTTCCGTCATTGAAGAATCTCCAACAAAGAAGATCAAGGTGATAGAAGAAAAAGAAGATGATGTGCAGAATGGTCTTGTCATTGATTGTAGGAATGTGGACAAGTTTGAAAATAGTTGCTTGATGACTTCTGTAAAGTGGAACAGAAAGAAGAAAGTTCTAATCGGACCAAAACTCAGATCCTGTTACAAAAGGAGAGAAAGTAAGATGTACCGCAGGATGAAGACAGCCATCAAACAGTTCCGGCATGAAAATCATCAAGACAGGTTTGAGTCAGCAGTGAAGCCAGATAAAGGATTCTTAGACAGCCATAGAGATGAAAGGAAGTGGTACAACCGTGGTCAAGAAAACTGCTTCAGAGCGCATGGTCCAAAGAAGAGAAGATGTGTACACTCCCTGGAAGAATTAATTGGGCAACTACATGCAAACCAGTAACCTTTCTGTGGCTGAGGATGCCAGACCTGACTCCATACAAAAATGGTTTTGAACATGGTGGTTTGAGCTTCCGGGGTCATTTTCCTGATGGATGGTGAAGAATTGGAACTGATCTCACCAATTACAGGAATTGGTGATGCCAAATTCATGGTTCTGTCAATGGGTACATCTTTGCTTGCCTGGTTTAAAAGTTGGTGACTGGTAGAACGTCACAACTGGTTGGCAAGTGGACATGGGTTGATATGTCCTGTAAGGAAGCAACTTTTGTGCAATTGGTGGATATCCATGGACTGGCGATATATGTTCAGTGAAGGGTGTTTTCCACCAGATGGAAACAAATGGAGACTGAAGACCAGATGCAGATAAGAAGCTGATGAAGAAATGTGGTTAATGGTACGTCGGATTAGATTGGCCCTATGGAGTCTGGCGCTTGAACGGGACGTTCAAGAATGAGGAGGGGATAGTGTAACGTTTTGTGGCAAAGCCACAAACAGCAAGCTTGCACATACCCCGAAACTTCTAGTAAAGACGGACGCTACTAGAAAGCGCACCTGTAACTGCCGAACATTCCTGAAAAGTCCAGAGCACAAGCAATCAATTTTGCATAACTCATTTGCCGTTCTAGAAGATATCTCGAAGAATCCGGAAATAGGAGGATGACTACAAACAGCCGGCAGTAACCTGCAAGGATGGTTCAGTTGGTATACTGAAGCGGTTAACTTGCTCTCGTGTTCTTTAACGCGATTGTATAGTGACTAACGGTGTAGTTTGCAGTTAACGTGCTCTCGTGTTTTTCAACGCGAACACCTTGTGATTAACTGTGTGTTTACAGTGTTTAGACTGTGTAGTGTATTTGCGGTTCCAGTAATAAAGTTCGGTTTTTACAATTGTCCTTTGTTATTGGCATCGGCGGAAACTTGGTGACTGGTAGAACGTCACAATATAATAATTGAATTTTCGACCTCTAAGGTTTGCTGGCTGGCCGGATGGCGCGGTGCGGCGGACGTTTTTCCGGAAAGACCCCACGCCTCTCCAATAAGACAGGTTCCCTGTTAAAAATGGCAGGTTTTTCAACGGAGCTAAACGTGTGGAGATAGGAAACCTATTCTATGGCGTACCTCCAAGCAATATGTATATATTAGAGAAGGACTTGGACAAATTTCCAAGCTACATTAAGCTATAATAGAGAGAGACTTGAAAAATTTTTGAGCTTCGAGCTTTGCTGGCCTGCCGCATGGTGGACGTCCTTTTCGAGATATCCTCCCCGATAAAACAGGTTCCCTATTGAAATGAAGTCGATATTCATTTTTGGTTATTCTCATTCAGTTCTTTTAGCCGCAACAAATACGTAAGAAAACTTTATGCACTTTTGGTCCATAATCAGTTGATGGGGGAAAAAATGACATCTATTTTCTCCGTTATATACCTTTGATCTTATACGTAATATTTCTGCGTCATAACCTTCTACCCTCGTTGACAAAGTACTTCTCACATAGCGTAATTTCGTCGTGGAGAAGAGGAACAAAAATGCCTAAAAACACGAAATAGCTTTCAAAAGCGTAGAAAAAATGGAACTGCGAATTGCGCGTAATCGACATTATCGCGGACGTGTGGAAAAAACACCGTCGAATTAAAAAGAGACCGTTACCGCATTTAATATGGCACGTATTGCTGATGATGACGACGCCAAATTTCTCAAATGCTCGGGTTTTTCTCTCGCGCGTTCTCTCCTCCGCACGCTTCTTTGCCATCTTTTTTTCTTTTTTTTTTTCTTCTTCTTTTTTCCTCTTTGGCACAAGACGCGCGCGAAGAAAATGATCATTTTCGTAAAACGTTTCTCTTATACAGTATGCGTTGTAGTTTGATTTATAAAATAACCTGACTGTGACAGAAATTCCAATGCCGAAGTCGAGACCGCGCACCAATCTCATTTTTCTTCTAAGACGAGAATAAAGGATTCGTAATTTCGTTATTTTCTACAATAGAGTTACTAATGAATCGAATTTTCCATTTCTTACGCTCAGAGAGAGCGGTAGGGTATAATTTCTTTCTAGTGCCGTGCAATTCGATTCTCTTACATTCGAAACAGAATCGAAGAGTTTTTTAAAATGATAAGCAGATGCAATTTCCCATCACCCGTTCTGCCAGCGTGGCTTCATTACGATATTCGAATATACCGTAAATTCCATCTAGGTACAACAATTGGTCACTTATCATTTACTTCACTCTTATATTTGAGAGCATTATTTTCAACATTATTGTGACGGATACCAACGAGACCGGATAACACTAAAGAGAGCTAGTGCGAGAGAGAGAAAAAATAGTCCAAGATTAGAGAACAACTTTGAAAAATGGATATTACCGAGAACATTAACCATTCGTCCGTTCAAATGACAGTAGCAGATCCGGCGTCAGACAGCTACACCCCCGACTACGATATTTTTCCTCGCTACGTAACTCTCGAAAGGCATTTGCTGCTGCGCCTATGGTTTATAAACACAGCACACCTATATTCGTTTTTCACATTCTCGTCGCGCGTCGTCGTCTTCAGGTCTGCACTCTCTCTCTTCGCGCTTCTTTGTCTCCAACGACTCAACATTATTCAAACGCAGGATCCACGAAATTTATTATTTATGAGAGTCGGGTTCCTTTTAAAATAACATTAGTTAACTTTTCAAATTTGCTTATCTGGAATTTTATGCCGGAGACAGGGTACATAGTTATCCAGCGTGTGTGCGTATAATAAAAAGAAGTCATTTATTTTATTATGCACCTCATTAGTGCCGGAGACGGACGGAAGAAATGGAACGCAAAAATTCGCAAATTAAATATGCATGATGTCTATTTATTGCTGTACGGCCATAAAAGGGTACGTTATGGTATAATACCACCATTCTTATAAAATCCTTATTTCGCATCTGTTGTCTTGAAAAAATTGCCGACCTATTATAAAACGGGAATGCGGTTTATCCCCTTTCGATTTCGTTCGTTTCGGCGCTTCTATCGGCGTCAAGAGTACGCCATCCTTGTCTTAAGTCATTGTGAAGCGTCTACTGGAGTTTATAGGGAAAAGACAATTCAACTACCTCGTTCTGACATAAGTCGGTGTCTTTTAGAAACCTCACGCCAAGTTAGTCTCATCCTAACGAGGTAACAAAACATGCATGGCTTTTGCAGAGGATGTGAGGGTGAACCTTAATGGTCACAATTCAAGTTTATTTTGAGGCTTATAAAGAGCCAATTAACTCTTCTTTTAAGTAAAACTGACAATTCCATAATCTAGTCAAAACTGATACTAACTTCAAATCAATTTAAAATGAGCGCAAAATTGAATCATAAAAAGAATTATAAATTGATGCAGAAAAAAACTGCGAATTATGTAGGGATTTGACAAATTCTCTCGAGGCCACAAGAATAAGCCAACTTGGAACAATTGTACTGCAATACGGTATGTAAATTATAGATTTAGAAGTGTTTTGCAAATTTATTGCTCAAATTATGTGCAAACATGCGGAGCATGAAATACTTGACAAGCAAATAATCAGAGAGGACGTGTCTTTCTGTCATCCCTTGCCAAAATATTGATTGAGCACAAGCTACAATCCAAGGTCTACCGTACCATACTTATTTTACTGTTTGGCCTTCAATATTCTTTTCATTTTGGTCTGACTAACCACGATTCAGAAAGTTTGGAGCAAATGTACCAAAAGACCATCATAGGAAGTCCGCTGGATTTTTGTCCTCCAGCTTCAAAGATAATGTATTAACTCACCTATGGAGCGCCAGTGGTAGGAATCAGTACTGATTTTAATATTGGGTACATAAGAACAACAGCGTTTGATGCATTTCTTATGGAGTTTCTGATATCGGTCGTTTAGTGGCAATTACTTCCCACGGTGCCCCTTAGACGCCGAGTAATTATGGCGTAATCACGAATACATTTTTGAAAAAATCCAGTGAGACCGAGGAATTGGCAAAGCGTCGTTGGTTAGAATTGGGAAATCACTCTAGGCCTTAGTTTTGCGTGTGGTGGGACTGACTCGCAAGGTCCACCAAAGAAGAGGAGAGCCGTTTACTGGTGGACTAACCAGATTGCCGAGTTAAGAAAAGAGTGCAACCGCCAGCGCCGGATATACTAGCTTAGTAGAGGCCGCGAAGGAGCGCGAGCGGTTGCACCTGACTACCAGCTGGCTTGCAACAGGCTGAAGAAGGCCATCAAAGACAGCAAGAGTGCTGCATGGCAAAAGTTGTGTGAGATGACCGAGGACGACCCGTTTGGAAAGTCTTATAAGATGGTGCTGAAGAAGCTAAAGGGCCTCTCAGCAATGAGCCGAATGAAGCCGGATGTTGTCGTTCCAACAGTAGCTACCACCAATGGTACCGCTACCAATAGTAAAAGAGGATGGTATATTCCTCCTAGGTACCGAGGAGGTGGATGCAGCAGTCAATAGACTGCGGGGTAAGTATTGGAAGGCTCCAGGCCCGGAAGACATTCCAAATCAGGTCTGGAGCGCCATACACTCAGTGGACCCGGCACTGCTCGTTGATAAATTCAACGCGGCAGTTGTTGGGGGACTGTTCCGTGTGCGATAGAAAAAATCCAGGCTAGCGATGATCGATAAGAAGGATAAACCATTTGGCCTGCCATCCTCTTGTCGTCCACTTTGTCTGCTGGAAAATGTTGGGAAACTCCTAGAAAGAGTGATAGCCAATCGACTGGAGAGCTATCAGAAGGAAAGAGATTATAATCTCTAGTAGCCAGTACAGTTTTCATACTGGACGCTGCACATCAGATGCTGGGATCCGGCTGAAGAGGATAGCCGAGTCAGCAATAGCTACGCGTCGGTTTTGCGCAGTCGTCAGCCTCGACTTAAGAAATGTGTTCAACTCAAGAGGTGGAAGCTAAGTGCCCACATACCTGCTCAGGTTGATCAGCAGCTATCTTAGCTGTCGTGAAATCCAAGCAGAGACGTCTGCTGGCACAGTAAAGCGCCCGATTACTTGCGAGGTGCCGCAGGGGTTGGTCCTTGGGCCGCTTTTGTGGTGCGTTGAATTTAACGGGATATTCAAGGTGAGGCTGCCACCAGGTGTTAGGCTTATCTGCTATGCGGATGACACCCTGGTGGTATGTACCTCTAATAAAACTGCAGCGGTGAAGAGCAGGGTACACCGGGCTTTAGAAGTAGTGCCGGGTTGGATCGAGTCGGCTGGACTCGAACTTGCAGCTGATAAAACGGAGGCCATTTTATTCACGACCTGTTGGAAGTTCAATCCACCCACCTTTTGTCTGCAAGGTGTGGAAATTGAGACCAAGAAGAAGATGAAGTACCCAGGCATCTGGTTAGACTCGACGCTGAGCTTCAGGTACCATTTCTTGATGGCAGCGGAAAAGGCAGGCCGGGTAGTTGGATATCTAAGCCGCCTGATGAGGAACCTAGGAGGACCGAGAAAAGCAAGAAGAAGGGTCATGATGAGCACCGTCTTGTCGATCCTCCTATATGGTGCACCAGTGTGGGCCGACTCCATGAAGATACCATACAAAAGACGAGAGATGGTAAAGATCCAACAAGGAGCTGCGCTGAGGTGTGTTAGTGCCTACTGCACTGTCTCGGTGGAGGCTCTTTGCGTATGAGCAAGTTCACCACCAATCGAGCTCCTTGCTGAGGAGAGAGCGGTGGTGTTCAGAGCAAAAAAAACGACGACAACAAACCGTGAGACTCTACGCGTTAAGCAGGCGCTCCTTGCTTGAGAAATGGGAAGTAAGAATTGCCCAAAGTGAGCTGGGCAAGTGGGCAACCTGTGTGTTGATACGCGACCTTGATGGGTGGTCGAACCGACACAATGGCCAACTAAACTTCCACCTGACGCAGGTGTTGAGCGACTATGGCTGCTTCAACAAGTACCTTCATGAGAAGTGTAGGAAAATTGAGCAGGCAACATGTTCGCACTGCGACCAAGGGCCGTATGATGGAACCAGAGCACACCTTACTCGAGTGCGAGGCGGGGAGACGTGAGCGGAACAAGCTTGTGAACAAGTTCGGCTCGAGCTAAATACAGTGTCCATAAGTCTATTTAGGAATTAGGAGTAAGCTTCTGTGACGACAAGAAATAATTACAAATAAAAAAACCCTGTAGAATGAGTCCACTGCGAAAATCACTCTGCAAATGCACGAATATTAAGGTTCTCATTTCACATACCTCACAACATGAAGAATAGCAAAATTTTGCAAGAGAGTGATGAAAAATGTTCTAAAGCTCTGCGTACGGTGAAATTCTTTCTTCGTGTAATTCTTTGGAAAGTCGTGAGAGATAAAGAAAGCCAACAGTCGTTATAGTTATTCCGTTCACTTTCTCCAAGTCAAATTTTTCATAAATACGTGCCATCTACTCAAAGATGTGCGCGAAAAGCTTCTCAATTTTCGACTCTCGTATTCCGTATCAAAGTATAAACCGGACGCCCACTACCACACAGTACCAGAGAGGATCAGAAGGTTGCAATTCTTCAACTTTGGTGATTGATTTGCAAATTTCACTACGAAACTGCACGATTTTACTTAAGCTAGTGAGACGTATTCAACGTGCTCCGAAATTCAACGATTATATTACGATTCTGTCCAAACACCGTAATAACATCGAGTTTATATACGCTGGCGGGCAATATAATTCAAGGATTTGACATCGCGACGCAAGAAGGTGCGGTCACGTTCATATGACATGACTCCACACTCGCGCTCGCGACGCAGTATAAATCACTTCGAAAATATTTATATAGGCTACACCGTCAAAATACACCGTAATAAATGCGTGACAAAAATGACAGCTAATGGTCACGGTAAAGTACGCTAGATTATGTATTTACATACACGAGTACTTAGACAGCGAAATGCAAATCCTCGATATTTTAATGCGAAATTCTCGTACTGTACGTACGTGGCGGGTATACGTAGCCGCGACAGTGAAAAAGTAATTTTCTAGCCTGCCACAAAAATGCTTTTTTCAACATTTGCCGATACCACAAAAGAAGAGAGAGAGAAAAAAAAACATGACTGAACGGATATACATCGGATGAAAGTATACGTAGCATTAAAATTCATACGAAGCACTCGTGTACTCAAATGCAGCATTACTGTGCACGAGTAAGAAGACTACTTTTTTTCATCTACTTGGCATAGAATACGGAGTACTCTACTCACTTATCGTGGGCCTGCGAAGGGTACATCAGGAAATGCTTCGCATCCGAATATCCTACCGTTTTCCTGTTTATTCGAGGATTAAAATAGGAAAGAAAACTAAGTAATCACGTAAGAGAATCGCACTTCATTTTTCCTTTCCGAATTTCCTCTTCTCAGTCGCGCGTGCTACTGAATACAAAATGAAGAAGAAAAGAAAGCTTCAATGAAGCGCGCACCTCCTCGCCAAAGGATTTCCCAATTCTAATTAGCTACCCCATCTCTGCGAGTATCGATAAATAACTCCGGCGACGTTGCGTGTCAGTCTACGTGACATATGATACGATGTAAAAATCCCTATTGATGATCCAACAATCAGAGGGAAATACACGCGGCTCTGACCGCATCGACGAAATGAAAAGAGCAACAAACTGAATTCAATTCATCTTATTGCCCGAGAGTATTTTTACCTATGAATTGTATTTCGTCAGCGACGGAGAAAGAAAGATGCGCACCTGATCGTAAGGAGCGACAGAAATGGCGAACAATACTGACAACATTCGAGCCGGAATAGTGTCTTTACCTGATTGATTTATGGCTAGTTTTCGACCGCGTCTAGCGCATATGCGTAACATCGGGTTTTGCGGTTAGAATAAAGGTCTACGGTAATACCGACTGCTGATTAATATGCAGTAGGCATTTTAATGAAAGAGGCTCTTTCCCCTCGATCAAAATCAACTCGCTCGCACTAGAATTAGGCGCGCGCAAAACCATCCTTTCGTTTACGACAATTTAACGCGAATTTACAAATAAGTTGATGGATGACGAAAAAATGCCATTGTGTGCGCTAATTGCGGATGAAAGGCCCATTTTGCGCAATAGATTAGTACGTAGATTCGTCGCCCTCTCATAAATTACCCTGATGACTATTATATTAAAAATTTCGTACTTACGCAGCCGTCCTTTCCATTTTATTCGCAATAACAAGCCATTTTTTCTTTTAAACTATCATACCAAGATAATTTGAAAATATAGAACAGATTTCCTGCCCGTCGAACAGTATTTTCGCTCCATAATATTGACATCCCACAATATATTCTGGCTGACAATAAGTAATCCAGCAAGGGAGAACAGAAAGAATTTGGGCAATTGCGTGAACTCAACCGATGTTGAAATCCGGAGAGATTGCATTTCTGCAATGAAATAGCTATAGGGCGTCTGCTTCCTACATTACGATGGCAACTATAAGAGAGATAGAGAGATAGAGAGGGAGGGGGGGGGGGTGCATCCAGGATTCATGTAACCAAAATTTTTAACTATAAGGAAGGCGGGGTCTCAACCTATTTCAGGCAAATGTAGTCAATATAATGTTATTGTATTAGTAAACGGATCAAACTAAGTACGAAGGCATATTCAAGAGAGTAACGCGAGGAGTAACTTTGATACAGCCACAGTAAGGCTAGTCTTCGCGATACCTTCGTTCGGTGTGTCTGGCCATAACTTATTGGCAAATGGGATTAATTCCATAATATCCTAGGTTTAAAGAGTCTCTGCAAAAAAGCTGGACCAACATTCTGAAAACTTGAGCCTTCCATAGTAAGAAAAGGTAGTTTACCTCACGTCAAGAGGCACAATCCATTTGATAATGTCGTAGAGTCGGTAATTCTTGAAGTCATAAAAAGGATTTTTGACACAAAACCAAACCTGATCAGCAAGTAGCAAGACCACAAAACCCTTCAATCAAGGACTAAAGATATTTTGGAACAAAAACATCTGCGATTCATGAAACTATCAAACGCTTCAAGCCTTGTCTACTGAATAACGTTCATGAGTCGGTAACTCTTGACATCATGAGAGGGATTTTCGATACAAAAACATACCGTCCTATCTGCATGTGTCCAGCACAATCCATCTGAGGACGTTCTTCAATAAGCAATTCTAGACGTAATCAAAGAGATTTTGAAACAATAAGATATGCGAGTTACAAGACTACATTTTACGCACAATCCATCTAATTACGTCACAGAGTCGGTAATTCTTGACGCCATGAAAAGTGTTTCGGTACAAAAACATATTACCTTATCTGCGGGTAGCAACATCAAACGTCCCAAGCACAATCCATGTGTTGACATCATTGAATAGGCAATTTTTGATGTCATCCATTTTTGGAACAGAAGCATTTGCGAGTTATAGAACAACCAAACGCTTCAAAATATTCTATCTCTGCCGCAGAAAAAAAATGGACGTATTTGCACACGATCGCGATCAGCAAAAAAGTGTATTTTTGTGCAGCAGATCTAATGACGCGGAAGGGTCGGTAATTTTTGACAACACCAAAGGGATTCCCATGACTAGAATAAGCTGCGAGTGGGCAGACTACCAAAAACCCAAACCATCTCATAATGTCATAGAGTCGGCAATTCTGGATGTGATTGAAAGCATTTCAAAAAAAATTTTCTGGCGTAGCCAAATAAATAAAGATCATGTTTCATGTCTTATGAAGGGGATTAGCCATGTCATGGGAGCTGGCCTCGCAAAATTAGGAAATTTTCCTAGTGTTTTAAATGGGCTTGAAGGGTATGGTTTGGCCATGAGGAGATTCATCATGGGGTCTAGTATGAGTCTAGAAAGATCATCCAGTCTGCCCCGTAGAGATAGTCAGCCTAATGGAGTAAAATCCTTTGTCGACGAGAAATTCTTGAGCATATGTGTGGAAAAAAGGTGGCAAGGAGACCATATCCCGCTGAATTTGGGCCATTGGGTACACAATCAGACTTGGTAAAATGCGAGGCACGTCGAGCGAATCAAAGAAAGATGATAGGGTAGGGAAATTGAGAAGAAGACGATTGTTAATGTAGGGTTAATACGGAATGATTTTACAAGCCTTATTCGTTATCTCTCATGTTTGTACTCAAGCTAGAGAAAGCTGAGGCGGATGAGAGTAGGAGGGGAGGGGAAGAATTACGCGCGAATGAGTGGACTAAGGCTGTGTGAGCGTGAGGTGTATAGACAGGAGCCAGCCGACGTGAGAGGGCTTTGGAAACGTGTTCAGATGAATGGGCCGGTGAAGTCAAGAAAGTTACTGATGAAGAATGAGAACCACTGGAGGAAACACTTGCGGCCTTTCAAACGCGAATGACGTTGCGTTGCCCACATACAACAAACAATCAACACATGTAAGTTGAGATACTTCAAGACCAAAGTCAACATGAATTACCCCCGAATTATCTTTGACTTTTTCTTATCAGTAACGACGCAATTCTTTTTTGTAAAAATCAGTGAATCTCAACTACACATTCTTTAAGATAAGCATGCTGAGCTGTTCGCCAATCAAGAGGCGGAGTCTACGTACGCCCCACTTTAAGGAGGTTTGGAAACTGTTGTACTTTGGATATACACAAGGACACTTCTTTGAAGTACGAATAACTCAAGATGGATTGAATAGAGAGTTGCAAACGTTGAAAACCGATTTCACGAATGTTGGGACGAAGATATTCACAACTGCGGGTAAGTCATACCTTATTGGATTAGATCATTTTATACTCGTTTCCTCAGAGTAATGTTATTATTCAAACCCTCTCCTTGAAAAAGTTTCTCGCCACACTATTGGCCACACAATTAGAAACAAAACAACGACAACACAAAGAAACAAAAGTAACGGCGAACTGATTAGGCAATCATTGTGACGCAGTAATTAGCTCTTTAAAAATTGATACTCTACGAGAAGAATATTTTTTTGTGATAGTTTTTGATATTACATACATAGGCCTGAATCTAGAACATCTCGAACTTGGACGAGAAAAAATGTCTACCTTTAATAACAATAACTCTCAACAGACGTACGCGACCGCAATGTCGCACCAACAGGATCATAGAATGTTTCTTAAGGTCAATACATAACTCATTAAAGAAAAAGTGTGACTACAAGACAAAATCTTCAGTTTTCAATAATAATTTCGAATCAAAAAGCTCAAAATTCGCAATCACAGCAATCAGAACGACAAAACAATGCTGTAGTTATTTTTTTCAATCCAAAGATGAACCGTACAATCAGACACAAATAAATTAATCTTCAGTCTTTCATTCATAACTTCGCTCTCTTCCAACACTCTCCCGAGTGAAATTGAAAAATATTCTATAAAAAATAGATACATAGACTATCCCATACACAGAAAATTTTTTCCTCAGATTCTACCGCACCGAGCTTTCAGTTTTGAAACAATACGTCAAAACATTCTCGCATAGTTTCGCGTGGAAAGAACCTACCAACAAAAAAGGGAAATAGGAACTTCGGAACACTTCAATCGAGAAGTAAAGGAACAAAGTATACAATATTAAGCGTGTAAAAGAATACAAGTATTACGTATATTTACAGACGAGAAGTGCGTTGAAGGATTCCGAAAAACTTTTTCATTACGTTATACCGACGTAAGCCACATAGGCGGGAAGAAAATTTACTCGACGACGTTGTAGTATTAAAAATCGTTCAAATGTTTACTTATGGCTTTTGTCGCGTGTCATGAGGCGAAAAGACTTGAAGGAATTTCGTCGCAGCGTTTTCACGAGCTCCAGCATATACAGTATACTTCGATACACCAAAGAAAACTCCCGATATTTTATACGCGTCTACCAATATTAAGCCGCTTTGATGAATGTAATTTTCATGTATGAAATGAATCACAAAATATTCGACACTTTTTTTTTTTTCTTTTTCTTCTTATTTTATTCGAATTTTCTCCGCACAATAAATATTTCGTACGTATGTTCGCGCAGTCTACAATATATACGAGTTATTGGCGTGTTTTACGATAAAATATAATACGTACGATATTCACGCGAGCATTCACGCGAGGGCGATAACAGCGTGAAAGCACACAATCACGTGTCGCGTCGCCTTGGTAATTTTCCATTACTACGGATACGAGTATTCATAGATTTGCGAAACCTTCTTATACAGAAAAGATTAATTTTTGGAGCGTGAATTTGTACAATGAAAATTATTACGTCACGTCTTACTTTTTTGAGAAAAAATTGGAAGTGTGACCTCTTGATCAAAATATCGAGAATATTTTTTTTTTGGTATCGTTGTACAAAGATCATCCCTCATTGACTTTGAGACAACATGCTTGTGGGTTCTCAATAATCTCGGAGGCACGCACTCCAGCCCGAAACAAGGGAAAACAGTCTTGGAGGAGAAAGAGGATATTAAGCGAAAGTGGCGGCTCGACGTGAAACGTGTGAATAAACGTTTTCGTCGAGCTGCGAAGGAACTCAAATTTTGCTGAAGTAAATCTCAGACCAAGCAACTAGAATACGGATTTTTTGCTCCAGGTGAATGAAATAATAGAAAGTTGAGAATTTTTTTCAATCTCCAGACTTTAACAAAAAGAAGTTTTCAAGTTTGATGATTGTTATCTTACTCGAAAAGAAAATACGATTCAAAATAGAATTCTTCAAGAGGATACAACCCTGAATTTCATGCCTAAACATTCACTCGTAACAGAGTGTCATTTCTCAAAGCAAGACAAGACTCAATCTCTAATTCATACTGACTATCTATCACGTAGCTCCATATTGGTTCGATCGGGACCTCTAGTAAAATCCTCCCTGCACGCGAATTTGTGTATGCTGAACCTCAGTTTATAACAATCCAATCAGATCTGCCCCTACCACAAATGTTTAGGGAGATAAGTGAAGCTACGATTATTCATATTTTTTCTCGATTGTCTGTATTTCAACATCAGTCTATAAAACCATTTATTCGAACACCAAAGCTGAATCGTAAACGCTATCAATATCATCAAGTACCTCTTTCACACCAGGCCAGGATGTACCGCAAACTCCTCCTCCAACTACATAAAATTCTTAATCGCTCCCAACTCGATTACGGTGCTACAATCTACAGCCATTGCAATAAGACCGAAATCAAAATCCTCGATACTACTCAAGCATCCACCCTACGCATGGCTCTCGGAGCTTTTCGAACTTCCCCCTCCCTCCAAGCCTTTGTGCAAAAGCAGCAAAACCACCACCACACTTTCACACTCTCATACTGATTGTGAACTTTCTTGCTGCGTCTTCTCAAATTCCTGATCTTCCAATCTCCCCATCTATCCTTTCTCCAAATAACTTCCTCCTCTCCTCTTTAAAATTCTATCTTCAATACCTCCCTTAACTCTTGTCTGTCCTTTCTATTGAACCATCGTCACCTCCGAGGCTATTACCTCCCCCTCCCCTCCATCTATCAGACTAGACCTCGTCAATACCCCGAAATTAGACATTTATTCCTATCGAAGACTAATCTCAGAAATTGTAACAGAATACCCAATTAATGCAATCTGCTGCACTGATGGCTCTAAATCTCAATCTACTTATATGCATTCTCTATCCACGGCTCTCATACCGCTAAAGACTCCGTAACTCAGCTTCAGTATTTACTAGTGAACTTGGTGCTATCCACTCCTGCCTTTCACAACTAACGCAACGATCCCCACGACACAATCACATCTTACGAACTGATTCTTTTTCTTCTCTCTAAACAATACAAGACATCTATACAGCAAACCCTATATCTCAACGCATCTACGTCATCCTTGAAACTCTTGCTTCCATCATAATAACAATAACTTTCATCTGGATCCCTGGCCACATCGGTCTCCCTGGACATGGCGGGACTGACCGTGCAGCCAAGAAAGCCACCTACCCACCAAAGATGACAGATCCTTCTTCTTTCCCATCTTTCGATCTAAAAAATCATGAACGTTCCCGAATTTAGAATGCTTGGCATCATCTTTGGACTCTCCTACCGCACAACAAACTCCAATCTATAAAAACCTCTCCAACCTCTTGGTCCTTCTCGTCATGAAGAAATCATTCTCTGCCACCTCAGAATTGGCCACACCCGACTAACACACTCTCACCTTCTACTAAATCTCTTCTCTCCTCCTTGCAACTACTATCAAACGGATAATCTAACAGTACAACACCCGCATACGCAGATACATACTTCAAGTTGCACTGATTACCACGTTCAAATGAAAATTACGAGACGCAGTGGTCTACCCGTCAGGTTATGTTACAAAGAAACTCACAGATAAAATTAACAGTTGTCGCTATCATACAACAAAATTCCAAGTAAAACAATGAGTTTCACAACAATGTTTAAATTTATGCTTTCATACTTGGGCTATGGAGTATCCTTCCTCTCTTAACTCGAGCGAGAAGTGTTACAGAGTATAGGTAAGACAAGAGGCAAATATTCCACACAGCCGGCAACAATACAGCACTAGTGATCCAAATGTGTGAATTTTACCCGGTTTTGGAACTATTTTAAAGCCAATATTATTACTTTGAAAACCAGACGTGCCATCAAAAGATGTCAAATAAAATAGTTTTGAAATAAAAAATTAGATTTAAAAAGAGAGAAAGGTAAGTCGACATACTTGTGAGGTACTTCGTAGACTCTAGCACTTCTGAGGATCAAAGAATCAATCTCAAATTATAGTGTGGTACTCACCTGAAACAATCAAGAAAAAAGGAAAAAATTATTTTCTAGAAATAAAATCAAGTATGATTAAGACAAGATTTCTGCAAAATGATACTCATTATTATATTGGAACATGTATTTTTTTACAAGTATGAAGGGAATTGACTTGAAGACTGTAAGAGTGAGCAAAAATGCTCGACCAAAACCTTAGACCTAAATTTTCTAAACACTGTAAGAGCTTGCATAATCACCCCAGCATTTCTTCTAGGCCGTGTTTGTATCATTCGCACTTCTTCCCTCATGATGAGATGAGACATTCATTAATCAGGCTTATCGTAAGCACATACACGTATCATAATATTCACTGCATGTTGGAAAAATCTCTCGAGTGTTAAATTCTGCTTCATTGGTTGGCTTACAAGAGTCATCAGTTGTGTCGCTACTGAGGAACGAGGCTTTGAACATTAGAATTATTTTATAGTCTAAGACTGTGATCTAGTTTGTTACAATAATTCTGCGTTGTGATTGGTCTATCCGCCTACATGCTGCTGATCATCAAGTTTGTTGCCATACCCTTAGCCGGTCCTAGTCTTTCCATCTCGTCCGATCACCAGGCTGACGACTCAATGCACATATAAGTTCCCATGATTCAATGCATGGTTTGTACACTCTTCATTAGTATGAAATTGAGGATGACCCTGCAGAGGAAAGATGATGAAACTTGCCAGGAGATACTCCATTGGATCCCTACAGGACGATGAAGGAGAGGATGACTGCACAGAACTTCATAAACGGATATGATGATGATGTTGAACATCACTTGACAAAAGTAGTAGACGAATTTCATGCAAAAGGAAAGTATTACGACTGGCTGAATTCAACCACAATAATGATGGAAAAGGTGAAAACTCCCACTGATTTTCAACAGGACTACTCTCAGGCAGGCATCTTTTGTTTTTCCCATGTAGTGCGGAGCTGTCTTTCAGTTAACTCCTCACCCCCCCCACCCCCGTTCCCCCGCGCAAATTTGTCTGCGTTGGTGCATTTTGTGCACGGAACCACACTGGGTGTCGGCCATGACTACCCTCTTGCATTTAGGGAGATCAGAGCCCTCAACAGTTGCAGTTCGAGCTTTTCGATACAGTGGCACAGCCACGGCTGGAGGTAGAGATAGGAAAATACCCCATTTACTCAACATTTCTCACGAAATATTACCTTAGAGAATCGTCTCGATAGAAACCCAATCCTCCCTTGGGCAACACCAATTTCTTGATATGATACTCCAGCGCCAACAAGTAAAATAATGTGAGTTTTTGAAGTACGTTGGGTACTGACCGGAAATCGACGTCAAATCGACGGTTGAAATAGATTATCTAGTGTGTTGACAAGATTTTGCAACGACCCTGACATCTAGCCAAAAGCTAGCGTTCTTTCTTTGATTATTAAGAAGCCGAACGCTGAAGCCATTTTTCTCGAGGTATATTCGGCTTCAGCCGAAAGCCTAGGGCGTATCGCTCGGCAACGACATAATGCTGCGAATAGCGTTCCACTTTGTAGCTAGACGCAATAAACAAAAAAGAACCTTACGATAGTATTTCAATATGCTTGCGTCAAAGGAACACCCCGATGTCAAGTCAAGATTACATTCTTAGCGCTGATCGTTGCGTGTTGAGTAGTTACTCAGATTTTCATAGTCCGTGGGCCGAGAATGTGTTTTTATTTTTAAACAATACAGTGCAGTGTACACTGTTTGAATTTAAAGTCACATTGCATCTACCTTCAAGATTAGAATCAGGTTTTTCGCGTGGTATAAATAGCGAGAAAGTTTTCACGAGCACAGTTTGCGCTCTCATTAACAGCATCGACTGTCCAAATTATTCGCGTAAGTTGAGGCTAGTAGCGCTGCTGCACCGAAAAGTGTCAGTTGGTTTCTCTGTGCGGTTGAAGGACGCATCCGTCGCCGCACATATTCCAGATAACTATCTAAATTATAGAGTATGCACATACTCTTGGACACAGATGGACAGAAGCCGGCGAACTTTGTGTCATTTTCGGTTTTGTATATAGGTAGCCAGCACGTTACCGATTCTCACAATGTCCTTGCGTTTACTCGATGTAGCGTGAGGTGGCGTAATATCTCGAGGTACATCGAATCAAACCCGAAGTAACAACGAAAACTTTCGGACAACTCTAGAACACAAAGACTATCTACCCTACGAGATAGGGAGACGTATTTATACAGGAATTTTAATACAGTATTACCTTTAAAATCTCTCATTGCGCCGAAGAGGGTAATTTGTATTAGAAATCTATCCGACTTTTCATTTAGGGACCTTGCAAACGCAATCTTTATGACAAAATGAAGGATATTCCGATAAAATTCATTGTATAATTTGTACGGCTCTGTATTGAATGATCAAAATTTAAAAATAATGTGAAGAATCTTAATTTTACTAGCTTTTGTGGCCAGGTCAGTACATCTTTTGGGGTGAATTTCGTGTCCTTCTTGACCAATGATGTTGTTCTATTTTGAAGCAGACTTTTAGTGCATCACTACGTGCACGCGATTCCTTTCTTATTAGAATTGCAAAACTTACTACAATACTTTTTTCGAACGGAAAAAAAGAGGTTCAGCAGATTTTTTTCGATGTATTCGCGCAAGATGTTGTATCGCTGTATTATAAATTACGTGAGTATCTATCAAAAGTACTCGTAAAAATTGCAACATCTTTTGTTTATGACGTATTTACCAGTTAAGAGCTGTGTCGTATTTATGAGTGCCGTGCAAAAATGTACTTTATATATGTAATAATGTACATCTAATACGGTACAACGTAACGTGTCCTTACTCGTTATACTCCTTTTGAAGTTAATATCCGAGACCGCAAACTTGAAATTATCCTTACCGACGTATACGAACAACCACATATGAAAAAAAAAAAGTTGACCTATTTTCTCGGCCTTCCTCTCTCGTACTCTCGCTAATTAAAAACAAAAAGCAAGTATTTTTATTCTACTTTATAACCTCCTTGCACTACGGCCGCATACATGGAAAAGAAGAAAAAGTTACTCGTACCTCATACTTGTTTATCGTTCCAACTTTGTACTGTTTAAAAGCTCCATTAAAAGAATATTAGGATACTTCAATCTACGTTTTCCTACACAAAAAATAGAATTTATACTTGCTACCGAGCGCGGGTAAAAGTACTCGCCATCATTTTCTGAAGGAAGTAAATTGTTTTTTACGTAATTTTCAGCCTTTAAGAAGGAAACGAGCGTGTCTACGTTTGATGTGGGAACCTTTTTCGAGTTGAAGTACTCGAGATCATGGTCAGGTGTGCGGTAGTTTGTAAAGGTAATGAAAAAAAAAAATACCGATGTTATTAGCTGTTACCGCGTATCTATTCTTATAATTTTGTACAATACTTTGTTGAGTACAATTCTGCACAATACTCGACACTTGCGAGCAGAACCATCACTTATACGACTATTATAAACTCAACTCATCTGTATTATTATGTCAAGCTTTAAACATTATTTTCACGATAGTCGAAAAAATTCTTCAAATTTCGGGGTTCGTTATAGGTGCGCGTTGTGCCTTCACCGCCCACTTCTTCTAATTTCGAAATATTGTACGATATCAACTTCCTCGCGTGGTTATGAATAAATAAACGACCGCCAATCTCGAGTGTCTTCGAAAATTATCGAAGCGTTCATAAATTTTGAATAAGCTATACCCTCCATGTATTGGGTGAATATGAAATATATTGACCTACGACGATTAGTTGTTTTCTTCATTGAGGTTTTTTTTTTTCTTGTATTGAAAGAGGTTGTCTTCGGCGAGCTTGTCACTTCATGTGCGTGCTATGGACGAAGGGTTCATTTTGTGTCAAGGTTCGCATTGCGGTGCGTGAAGGTTCTTTTCGCTGGACAAGGCTTTGAAAAACTGATCGCACTTTTCACACGAGTGTGAGCAGAGCAACCCCGCTTCCATCTATCACGTCATCCATGAGTAATGGCAGATTTCTCGTCGATAATTGAGTACCATGTTTGATACTGAGATGAAACTTGCAAGCAGAATCTACGAGACTTTGTGTGGTTCAGCAATTCCTTGTTGGGAAGTGCAGTAAACAGAGCAGGTTTCAACATTTGGTATTGTGCTGAACTAATGGTGAGAGCAGTATTTAGACATTTTTGAATTTGACTGTCGAGAACTTGGGGGATTTAGTCTGTCTGACAAAGTCATAAGTGTAAATACTGTAAATAAATGTGAGAATACTATGTATTCGTTTCTAACTCTACGCGTTCGGCGCGAAATGATTTTACGATCTCCGTACGTGTATTCGAATGATGACGAAACTTTGTCTATCGTTACTGCGGTATATTGGAAAGAAATATCGGGGCCTACAGAAGTCGGCACATCTGTTAGCAGTTTAGCTGCTATGATCTTGAAGTTCGTCACAACGACGTGTGGAGGATTCAGGGAACTAGGTCGTAAAATTGATGCACGTGCAAATTGTAGGTTGGGTTCGTCACGTACAATGTTCGGCTCAGGAGCCAGCCTTTATGCTTGAAGGATCTCGCAGAAGGGCAGTAAACGTTGAAAACTGGCTACCTCGAACTATCAAAATATAATACGAATATAGTTAGCTCTTACTTCGAGTGTAGTTCGGTTCACCGGAAAAACGTACGAGTGCGCGTCCATTCTTTCCTACGTAGTTTATCGTGTTACAAATTTAACTAAATATCGAATTTAACTAAGTATCGGCGTGTGTGCGTGAAGTGTTTGTTGAGTGATTTGGTGTACTTTAATTTGAGTGATTTTGTGTACGGCTGAGGTGAGTAATCACTGAGCTCTTCCCTTAAGTTAATGATTAGAATTATCACTGGTCTAATAAGAGTCTAAGAGGTGGCTACAGGGTTAAAGTAAAGTAAAGTACTAGTTACTGTAGAGTACGTATAGAATCAGTGCACAGTCGAGAAATAGTCTAAACTGGTTGAGCGTAGAGTACGCAGTGAAACGTTTGGGATTTTCTACAGGGGTCAAAGAGGTTGACCTGATGAAGCGCAGAAGCGCACCTGTGGATCGAGTTTGAGAAGAGGACGAGTCTTGTCTAAGTAATGGGGTAGATCGTGGATCTGCCAGTCTCCAATGCAGTTGGGGATGATCTATGGTGTTGGTTTCTAGTTTATCCTCCGGTGGGATGCTGGGGAAGACTCCTTGAGGGAGTGTTGTTTTATGGGTGCCGTGCTGGTGAGTGTTGTAGCACAATCCAGACGGTAGGTTCTCAGCTGACAGGTGGGATGCCGGTTGAGCTGGGGCCGGAAGCTGAAAACGCAGATCCGAAGCTGAGGCCGGCCAACCTCGGTTAGGGTAAGAGCGTCTAGGCTCCTCCCTTTTGAGACACTACAGTTGGTGGGATGCCGCTGTAGCCCGATGTGGGGACTCGTCGCTCATTTGGTGGAAAGTGAAGTAGTTTCTTTATGGTGAGCTGTTCCGCTGAAGGGACTGTTGGCTGCGTTGACGCAGTGAGGGAATCTGTGCACTGAGATCTTTGATTATAGTATCGGTTATGTTGGGAAGGGACTCAACCATGCCTTTTACAGTTCTAGATGATTGGCTGAAGAAGTTCGAAGGTCAGCTCCACCCACCAAGAAAAGTCAGTTCGGGCATTTAGACAGGTAATTACTTTTGGAGTTAGCTCCAGTAAGATCTCATGGCTGGATGGGTTCTTACATAAGGCGGGTGTCCTCTGGAACCTGGCTTGAAGCTAAGGCTGACAAAGCCCCGGATCAACCTCCTTCTCTCCTTTATTCTCTTGCAAACGCTAAAACGTACACAGGGTCCGCCAGAATGACGTGAACATTTGAAAGAAACAATATTTGTCAGTGAGACTTGAGTTTCAGATGTTGTAAGCGGACCAGGATTAACGACTTATGACGTCACCGACCTATGACGTTTTGGACATTGGATTTCTTCGCGCAGCCAAGAAAATTAAGATCATGTTTCATGTCTTTTCAAAATTTTCCCCAATCTGATATGTAATGGATAATGCGAGACAAAAATATGTGAGAGTTCTAGGCTAAGGGCTAATGAGCCTTCTTGGTCTAGTGTAAGTCTACTTTAGTATATATTTCAGACTGATGAGATTACTGGGCCTCACTCGCTCCGCTCGTTCGTCCCGCTTCAGTATGTTTCAGATGTTGTAAGCGGACCAGAGTTCACGACTTATGACGTCACCGAACCTATGACGTCACAAGCTAATAGCTTCATAATGGCTCTCAGCGTCTTCTTAGCCCAGTGTAAATCTATTCATTATATTAGGATAAACTACTGCTTCGGACTCGCGAACACGGACTCGCAGATTTCAGAATCAACCCCCAAGAAAACCTCAAAATTTTTCTACGTGCCTTTCGAGGGAGGGGGGGGGGGCTCAGACTCGCAGATTCGAGAATCACTGCCAAAATGAAAATTTCCATAAGGATAAGACCAGAGCAAAGACATGAACATGTCAAAACTCCGGGAAGACTCCGCGAGAATTTCGTAGAGTTCCCCGGTTGACTGTTCACATCATTTTGCCGGACCCTGTATACAATACATCATCAAATGGCTTAATTTTCTTTATTACATTTGACATTCTCTTGACCGCCCTCGGGTTATGAGTTTCACAATGAATCGATTTTACGTACGTTGAGAATAAATTTGGCGCTCTAGATAAGTTAGTGTTTTGGATTGATAGGAGGGCATCAGTGGAGGCTTGGTAGGTGCGCTGAAGAGACATTGCTGCCAGATGGTATTTTCAAAAATCCGTATCCGCCATTTTTTCTAAGACCTAAAAACTGATTTCTACGGACATTCACTGATTAAATAATAACGATCAGGAGAAACGTATCTCCCAAACTATTAACTAAGGTACTTTTCTCTTGATCGACTCGGCATAATAGGAGACAACGATATTTGCCCATAACGATCAAGAGAAAAGTATCTCTCAAGAGGGTGACTGAGGTACTTTTTCCTTGAGCACAAGAAATCCGTGAATTACACGAAATCCGTATTTTTTTTCAAGGACTAAAAATCCGTAGATCTGGCAGCTCTGAGGCTTACTGCTGTGAGGCAGGCCTGTGTTAGGCCTGCTCTCATGAAGGCCAATGGTAGTCCTAGAATAATTTAGCGCACTGCATAGCTCAATATAATGGAAGAATAACGATCAGGAGAAACATATCTCTCATATGCGTTACTGAGGTACTTTTCCCTTGATCGAGATAATGTTACGAAGGACCGCGATCAGCCTATAACGACCAAGAGAGAATTATCTCTCATCAGAGACTAAGGTACAAGAAATTCGTACATTTAACGCAAAATCCGTAATTTTTTCGAGGACCAAAGGCTGGCAGCACTGCGAAGAGAAGCCGAAGAAAGGCATACGAAAATTAGGGTGACATTAAAGAGTGAGTCGAGGCTACAATGTTCGCACAAGAGCGGGAAAAGCTTGCAAAAGAGGTGAGCCAGTGTGAATCGAGTGTGGTTGATTCGGAGTCGCGCAAGGTAGGTTTTGTGACGGCGAAATTCTTGGTGTAATGAAGCCCATGCGAATGGTAATGGTCTTAATTGGGCTAATTCGTTTGATGAGTTTTGATTTTGATCCATCCGTTTGTAATTCTGAGCTGGATGGTGTGACTGATATCATTTTTAGTGGGAAGAGGACGAGAGACAATATATGTGAAAGCTTCGGATCAGTTTTGGCTGTTGAATCGAATTTTACATTATCTCGAACCCTCGTATGTCTGAGGACCAGATGAAGGTGGATAAAAAATCAGTGGCAATCAGAAAAGTGCACTTTGATGGGGCAGGAAAAGTTAGTACAGTTCCTAAGCACTGAAAGATATCCTGGAGTTCGGCCGTTGAAATTGATACGAAGTTAGGGAAGATTTTGCTACCAATTGAGGTGCTACATTCCAAAGTGACCTAAGTCAAAATTTGTAAATTTGCGTAAACCACAAATTTACGAATAATGACTTAGGTCACTTTGGCGCGGGAGTTTGTGGAAATCTAAGGAAAGGGCGGTATTACGATGGCGAGCTCCTAAAGAAGAGACGCGACGAAAATGACGACGACGACGATGACGAGCACGCCCCTACTATCATGACTTGGACGTAGAAAATCACTTGACTTCGGACACTTTGGAAATCCATTTTTTAACGGGACCAAGATTCAGGTTACTGAGAATCAAAAACCGTGACAGATAGAGCCTTCGCACTTAGTGCATCGTATCGGGACAATCATTCCCCACCAGATAGCGTTCTTATTTGAAAAACTCGAAAAATTTACTTAGGTCACTTGGGAATGTAGCGCCTCAATTGAAAGCGCGAAACCAATTTGCTTTTTGATTTCTGATCCATCTGTGAAACAAAGGATAGGGTTGGGAAATGAGTCAAGAAAGAGGAGGCAATAATGTTGTGAAGTTGGTAGATTTTATGGGTAGTTGACATGGTTTTTTCATTAGTTTAGGCATTGATAGGTCCTAAGGGGGTCATGTGGAGATACGGAGACTAGAAACTAGAAGTGAATTTTTTTGGGGAGTAGGTGAGAAAGTAGAGAATTTATCTGAAAGTATTGCGATAAGGATGATTTGAAGAATGTTGCGAACTGGGGTTTAAGGAAGTTGTAAGACAGAGGTGAGGAAATTGGCAGTCTAGTAGAGTCGATGAAAATCCAGAGGTGGATAACCTGATTAGAACAGCACCCGTGCTCACGAGAGTGGCTTAACTTTGAACTGCGCCTAGAAAAGAGATATGTGACAAGGATGCGAGTCCACGGGTGATTCATGGTCTAGGAAAAATTGGACTAGGGTATGGCAAAGAAGGAGTAGAGTTTTACGGTTGCAACCATTGGAAGAAGGGGATAGGTATTTCAAGACGTTCGAAGCTCCGAGGCTTTTGGCTATAATATGCGGTGGTCGCAACCGGTGGAAGGACGCGGGATAAGTATTTTAAGATGTTTGAAGCTCCAGGCGCACACCGAGCCCCCCCCCCCTTCTTAAGCTCGGAAAATGAAAACAGCACTAGAACGCGAGTTGAAGACATCTTTTTAAAACTGTCTTATTGCTAAGCGTAAAGTGTCTCTTTTATTGAAAAAAAGTTAAAAATGGATATTTGAAATTTTTTTCCGGCCATAAGAGTGAATCTGAAACCACTGAACGTTCTGGTCAGGAAGACGGTTTCTCCACTTTGAATACAAATACATCAGGTAGGCTCAAATTTTATCATCTCAACACGGAAGTTGAGCACCATCTACTTTAATTTTTTTGGACGTCGCATTGTTCAAAAAGTCGGTGAAGATAACCGAAGAAAAATTGATTGCTCTTAAAAATGTAACCTAACCTAACCTAACCTAACCCAAGAATAGCTCCCCCCAAAAGAAATTTCTGTGTGCGCGCCTGTGAAGTTCCGAGGCTTTTGGCTGTAATTTCTTCAAGGTGCGGTAGCCATGAGTGTTTGAAGAGAAAGTAAAGGAGGCAGAAGACTTTTACAGTGTCGTTAATTTCAAAGTCTCCTCCTCCCTAACCTTCTGAAAATGTAGCCAGATAAGCGATAATAATTTTTTTATTCCGAAGTCTACATGGATAAGCGAATCGTTGCAGTTCACATTTCTAAGACACATTCCAATTAATTCTAATTACACACCTCCGAAAGGATCATGATTCAAACTCTCCGTAAAAACAATTGTAAGTCAAAAAGGAACCGAAAAAGACGAGTCTTGTTCCCGCACAGCTGTCATCATCTCATCACATGGCTCGATTGATTTCACAGGACGTAAAATAGATATCTTCTGCTTTTGGTTGACACCTGAATCTATACAGCTTTGAAAACGCCGAAATTCATTTACCAAAAGGATACACCTGAGTAAGGTTTCTGGCTTTAGGATGGTTGCAGTATTTGTACGTAGGTGAAATGATGAATATTGTTGCCAATTAAGTCTCGCTGACCGAGAGCGGGAAACTATATTATCCGAAGATAAAATAGCATTTTACGAAACAAGGACTGCGAAAGAAAAGTGTTCGTGACAAACACAATTCCGAGAGAAGATTTCGTACCCTTAAGGTTCAAATTACCGGTATGCCAGCATTAATTTTCGAAAATTTGATACTCGTTTATCAAATCGTCTCTCCGCATGTCAGAATGTAAACGATACGTATACATAGGAAAGCTTGGAAAAAGCTACAAGGTGAAGGACAGCGAGAGAAGCCCAGCGTAGGCTGAAATATTCTCCAGACTTATTAATGACTCTCATCAAGTAACGAGTACAGAATATTATTTTTATCTATAGTAACATTGCTGCGGAGAAAGTTTCACGTGAGTTGAGAAGGATCGTGCAAATAGAATTGCATACTTTTTCGCCGTGAACAATTGTTTCAATCTACAAAAATCAGATTGCATTCTTTTGCGTCATCTCAAACTAATGAATGGTAGGCTTGGAAGGGATGGATAAATAATAATAACAGCCTTTCTACAGGAATTTTGCAAAGCAATACCCTCACGCTCCCCCCTCCCAATATGAGGAATCCCCTAAGATGATACAAGTAGTCTCAATATTAATCAACGCTAATCAGGGATGATTCTGTACTGTCAAGGACGAAAAAGGATACGCAGAGTATAATTAGATTTTCCGTGCACGATGACACAATGAAAACTCACGATCTCATTGATACTTTGACGTACCGTATCTGATGATAGGCCAGGAAGTATTTCAGATTAGCATATTTCTCGGGTAATCGACTGCAAAATTAATTATTTACAACTGCTGGTCGTACACCAACAAAACTAACGGCGGAAATTCGCAAAAATTTTGTCAAATCACGATTTGCTTAATTGATCACGTTCGAAGGATTTACTACAATGATATACGCGTATACAAATGAAAGCGAGCACGCGAACATGGTCTCCTACACCGCACCAACGTATTCAGTAAATAAATACAAAATGTGTAACACCGGAAGACAGGAAAAAAAAAGAGAGAGAGAGAAATCGTTAACTCGAAACCATTACGAATAACGACGGGTCGAAGGGTACCAGGGATATCGAACAGTGTATGCGAAAAGATTGTTAACGGCGTATGTACGAATGAGCGAAATTAATGATTCACAGACTTCGTCCTTCGCGGCATTACAATCCTACAACAGTTGTACCACCGTTCGCGGGGGTAATGTTTAAGTACCCGTAAAGTGAATTTTGCTGGGCGATTCGCGAGTTCAAATTAATTATAGGTCTGTTCGCGAATTACCTATATTGCCTGACTTCGAACGTTAGAATACCCATTATGGGTTACAGAACATGCTCGCATCCGACTAACTATTCTGTGCCGAAATTATATCTGATCAATTGGAATTTAATTAAGTGATTCGCGACACTATTCCAAAAGGGCTAATTTCATACTAGAACGAGCGATTCATGAATTACACTGATTTCGTGATGAAAGAACAAAAACCAGGCCTTCTCTCATTCATTATTTTGCTTACAAATTCATTATTACACTCTGAAGAGGAAAAAGTTTGTCGCAGCTCAATACGGCGGAGATTGATTTTTTAACGATGAGGATACCTTGAACTACACGCTATCGTCGGAAGTAGCACACATACGTGTATAGACACGCACATACAAAATTGTCATAAATTATTGAATTTACATCTTCGCGACGGAAGTTGCCCTCAACTACATATGTTAAACACACACACGCGAAAATGGGCCAAGTACTGACAGAAAACTGATAAGAGTAATAACAGATTGAGTAGTAGCACATATTGAGATGAACTTAGGTTTGCGTGTTCCCAAAGTTCATCCACCACTGTCCACAGCGTCCTCATCTACAACTCTGATTAATATAGGTGTACACATACATCGTATCAGCTGAGCAAGCCGTCAATTGATCGGCTCACAAATTCTCACGATAAACATTGCGAAATTTTAGAAGGAAAACAGAGTACTACTCGTAAAGAATTATCATTTGTATCATTCCAACGCTGATGCCAGACTCAAATACTCGAACACATACTCAAACTATCTTACAAATTAGCAACATAAAAATGTTATGCTCGACAGCACACAATTCAAGCTGAGGAGAGGAGAAAGTATCAATGAATGTAGACTTTCTGCTTTGAAGGTGCGGGAAAGCTTCTCGCCACGGTGAAGTAGTCACCAAAACTATTTCGCCGCTTAGATTTTACACAGGAGGTCATAGATTCAAACCCCAACAAGAGGAAGTAGATATTTTTCCATGAGCCTTCTCCCTAATAAGCACTATATTTTCAATTTAAACTAAGAAATCAGTTACGCGCTTGAAAAAATGTGTCAATGGAAACCATTCATGTCACTCACATATTTGTACAGCTTTAATGAGGCTCGAGCAACTTTTGTTCACCTGATGTTAGTATGTTTCATGTCTTCATCATAGTATTCAGTCTAATCCCTATCCTACTTCCTGATCTTGCGTTAAGGCGGGCGTGCATCCGTTCCGTCATCAAGAATTTCGAACTTGATATATACTAATAAGCTCTGTTCGATTATCTACAGAAGTTACCACTTTTCGACATCGAGTAACACTTTTAGTCAGGTTGGCCGTTCGATTTGTTCTCCAGGCTACTCCAAAATTTGGTGTTGGATGTTTGATTTACCAGCAGGGTTACACTGAGGTTACGCCGGGTTAAAAATTTCAACCTTCTTTTGGAGAAAGGTTGACACCATTGTCCTCCAGGGGGGGGGGGGGTGAATTCGCCATAATTTTAAAGACAATTCTTCATTACCATCTATGTACACGTATGAAAGGGGAGAAGGGGAATCTTTCAATACTAATTCGATTTAATCGACATCCCCGATCTTTTCAGGAATCGAGTAAACTAATTTTCTTTTCGATATTGAAAGGAGGAAAAACTTCCATCACAGTGACAAGGCAGAGGACGGGTCAGGAGGATCAAAGTCCCCTGCACTTCCCATTGAATGAAGGTAAATTGTCGTAAAATACTGTCAGAGTTTCAAAAAAGAGTAGAATACCTATTGATTCAAGTTTTGCAAAACAGTATCAAAAATTTTCGGGCTACGCCAATTCTTCATTGAGATTGGGTACCTTTGCTAGTATTTTGGAAAAAAATCAACTCGTAAATATATTATGGAAGTGACTATTTACAAGTTTTTTGGGCTCACCTTTGACTCTGCAACCTCCTTGACCCCCTAACAAAATTTTAAGGGCGAAATGCCAGAATTTCGTAGAAGTTCTCGAATACTTATCACATCTTCAAAATCTTCACACTTTATGATAACCGTTCTCGAATAAACACCAAATCCAAAGAAAAACTTGAAATTGCTGAACTCCGGTCATACAAATAAGGTTTTGACAGGCGCTTCCATTCACTGAGGCAGTCGTTACTCCTTTCCGTTACCGCTCTCCTCTCACGGCTAACTTTCCGACCTTAACAGCCCGACACCATAATCTTCCCATCCACGTAAACGCCTCCTTCTAACGTTTCAATTCTAATTGAGCATAACCTCTATCTCTGGTATCCATCTTGATTCTACTAAAATCCAAAAAACCGTCAACTTTATATACAAACAACACGTAAACAAAATCTTTGCTACAAAATTCTCTTCTCACATTCTCTGCTAACCCGACGCGTCCAAATCGAGACCCAGAATCGGATATGCAGTGTTCCTTCAGAGTCATAACCCTCCGCATGAGAACCTCTGCTTCCATGAACACCATCCAGCTTATTTCTATTATTCAGTTATCTCTTCTGGCTCACTCTCATCCTATGTAAGACCCACATTTTACTAATCCTATCGTTCAACGAATTCTTATTCTTACAGGTTGGTTCTCCCACTCCTGCTCCAACTATACAAAAGTCTTATTCGCTCACTACTCGATTACGGTGCTACAATCTAAGACCAATGCAGTCAGTCCGAAATCAAACTCTTCGATACTATTCGTGCATCCGCCCTACGCATGGCTCTCGGCACTTTTCGACGACCCCCCCCCCATCTAAGTCTTTGAGCAGAAGCAGCCGCACTCTCATACTGACACTGCGAACTTTTTCGTTTTGTCTTCTCAAATTCCTGACTTTTCCAATCTGCACATCTATCCTTTCTCCTAGTAACTTCCTCCTCTCCTGTTCAAAATCCAATCTTCAATACCTCCCTGAACTCTCGCCTCTCCTTCCTATCCAACCATCGACGCCTCCGTGACTATTACCCCCCCCCCCCCCCCCCGATATATCAGACTCTACCCCGCAATTGAGCAATCATTCCTATCAAAGACTCATTTCAGAAATTATCGCAGACTCCCCAAATCATGAAATCTGCTATACTGATGGCTCTACATCCCAATCTAAAACGGCTGATGCATTCTCTATCTACGGCTCCATTACAACTAAACGACTCCGTAATTCAGCTTCAGTATTTACTGCTGAACTTGGAGCTATCCACTCCTGCCTTACGCGACAGTGACCAACTCTCGCCAATACTTAAGCTCTACCTACTACTTTCCACTCTAACTATCTTTTCTTGGTGACTATAGTTCTTCCTCATCCTCAATTTCTTTTCTATAGATACCGGGACACGTCCTCCTTAGGGTAAATGACTCAGTTGTAAATACTGTAAATAAATGTGAGTATACTATGTATTGGTTTCTAACTCTACACGTTCAACGCGAAATAACTTTACGATCTCTGTAGGTACGTGTATTCGAAAGATGACGAAACTTTGTCTATCGTTACTGGTATGTTGGAAAGAAATATAGTGGCATAGGGAAGTCGGCACATCTGTTAGCAGTTTAGCTCCTACGATCTTAAAAGTCGTCACAACGACGGGTGGAGGATTCAAGGAACTAGGTCGTAAAATTGATGCACGTGCAAATTGTAGGTTGGGTTCGTCACGTACAATATTCCGCTCAGGAGCCAGACTTTATGCTTCAAGGATCTCAGAAGAGCAGCTAACGTCGAAAACTGGCTACCTCAAACTATCAAAATAAAATACGAATATAGTTTAGCTCTTTTTTCGAGTGTAGTTCGTTTTACTGGAACAACGTACGATTGCGCGTCCATTCTTTCCTACATAGTGTGTTGTGTTACGAATTTAACTAAGTATTGAATTTAACTAAGTATCGGCGTGTGTGTGTGTGAAGTGTTTGTTGAGTGATTTTGTGTACGGGTGAGGTGAGTAATCACTGAGCTCTTCCTTTAAGTTAATGATTAGAATTATCAGTGGTCTAATAAGAGTCTAGAGTTAATTTAAAGTGAAGTACTAGTTACTTAAGAGTACAGAATCAGTGCACAGTCGAGAAGCAGTCTAAACTGGTTGAGCGTAAAGTACGCAGTGGATTATTTGGGATTTTCTACAGGGGTCAAAGAAGTTGACCTGATGAAACGCAGGAGCGCACCTGTGGATCGAGTTTGAGGAGAGGACGAGTCTATTCCAAGTAATGGGGCAGATCGTGGATCTACCAGATGGTCTATGGTTTTGGTTTCTAGTTTATACTCCGGTGGGATGCTGGAGAAGAATCCTTGAGGGAGTGTTGTTTCATGGGTGCCGTGATGGTGAGTGTTGTAGCACAAATCAGACGGTAGTTTCTCAGCTGACAGGTGGGATACCGGTTGAGCTGAGACCGATCCGAAGCTGAGACCGGCCAACCTCGGTTATTAGGGTAAGGGCGTCTAAGCTCCTGCCTTTTGAGACAATACAGTTGATGGGATGCCGCTGTAGCCCCTTGTGGGGACTCGTCACTCATTTGGTGTAAGTGTAGTAGTTTCTTTATGGTCAGCTGTCCCGCTGAAGGGACTGATGGCTGCGTTGACGCAGTGAGGAAACCTGTGCACTGAGATCTTTGATTGTAGTATCTGTTATGTTGGGAACAGATTTAACTATGCTTTTTAAAGTTCTAGATGATTGGCTGAAGAAGTTCGAAAGTCAGCTCCACCCACCAGGAAAAATCAGTTCGGGCATTTTGACAGGTAATTACTTTCGGAGTTAGCTTCAGTAAGATCTTAAAGCTGAATGAGGTCTTACACAGTCGACCTAGTCCCAAAGCAGTCATTGCTTTTACCACCCTGCTTCCCTTTTGTATAATCTCAGATCCTATAATTGCTTCATCCTCTCCTCCGGGCATTATTTCTAGTTCTCCTTTTCCGATCAATTAATCCCTTGGAGCGCCCTTCACAACGCAAAGGTCGTGGAATACGCCATACCTGCGTCATCCACTCTTTTTTCTTTTTATGCCTCTCACGTCCTTCGTGCCTATACTGCAATTCTCACGATCTAATCGCTCAACATATCTTCAATTATAGAAAGCATCTGGCTTTCATCTTGCTTCGCAAACTTTTTTTCAATCAATCATGAGAAAATCATTATAGCACGATAAAGTCCCTCCGATCCACATTTCTACAAAACTATCCAACTCTTCATCCTCATTCATCTGCCCACTTCGAGCCCATAAGGCCTAACGTGTGGTCGCAAAGCCGAGGCTCCATTAATTTCATAATGCTGTTGATGATTTTCAATAGTTTGATGTCCAGGAGGAAGTATTTACTGCCCATCTCTGTTCGCGTTATTCTACGTGATATAGGTTCACTGCCATACCGACCCCTTTACAGGCACATCAAGCTTGGGGCTGTCCTCCTCTCAACACCGAAGACGCGAAATTAGGGTACCTCGCTAGGCTTATTGGATGCACTCGAGAATCTTTCATAATTGAAAGCCTTAGTTTATATGGTCTTCAAATTGAGACTTAGAAAGGTACGAAATTAACTCTCAAAATTACTGATTTTCAGACACGGAAGAAAACGAGCCAATCTAACAACTCGTTTTACTTTCCTCTCATCTTTTCAGGATAAGAGGAAAACGAGCAAGAGTTAGATTCGATTTCACCTAATTAAAGAAACCCGGTCGGCGAGCAAAGAATGAAGATACATATAATTTCGAATACTTTTCGACTGTAATATTTAACACAGCTTCCGACCTTAATGAGTTTCTGTGAAGGAGAACCTTATTAAGTCTACGAGATCAGTCAACGTCCGGATTGAATTTATAACACGTAGGAAGGCATCCGACTTCAATTAATGCTCGAAAAATAGAGTGCGCAATATTTGATCTATAAAATTCTCATTTCTGCAGATTCCTCGCCCCCTGTTTTAATAATACAATACAGCTGTCGGCTACTTTCATCGGTTTTCGTAAGCTATGCCCAGAACGACAGCAGTCGCGCGTAAATAATGATGAAATTCTCATTTTCTGATGAAAAAAAAAAAAAGGAGTACCATCTTGCGCAACCTTTACTAAGCGGTGCTCCGCGTAAATTCAGCAAAAATACTATCCATTTTTAAAACGCACCGACGGTCATACTTTACGGAATAATTACTTCTATACTGCGGTGCCACAATGCTTTTATAGTCGACATTAAAAATGTAGAGTAAAATCATAAAATTATTCGAATTGGAACCTTCGTAGTTCCGTCGCTGAATCGCGTATAAAATAATACAAAAAACGCATTTAAATCGATGATATTTTTCGCATTCTCGGAATAAGATTCGTATATTCTGAAGTACATTAAGAAATATTTTATTCATTATTTTTCGTCAAGATATAGAATCGCCTAACCTCGGTAATGGGAGCCGCTGTGGAGTGTTATGCTCCAACTCGATCCGAAACGGGCTATCGGAAAATGCAAAAAAAGCAATAACGTTATCCGGCACAAGTCATCATATACGTTGTTTATAAATACTGTATTATAGTTGGAAATTCCTGACGTATTTTGCAGCAACGGGAGTTGTGAAATGTTGACGGCTATTCGTCGAGTAAATACAGTAGATGGCATTCAAATGATAAACAGCCGAGGCGAAGAGTACGCGAAAATTTACATTTTTTTCATAACAGTGATTGATGAAATAATGTAGGCTACGATAAATACGCCGGAAAAATGATAATATTGTGAAAGGTATCGGAAAAATTACTCTAGTAAACTAAAAAAATACACACACATCCATACGTGTATACATAATATGAAAATTATGAACGGTACCAACCAGCGCTCCTCGAAAATGCAAGACCAGCGTCGATAAATTTAGCCTTTGCGACTGATAAGGGCATTATTAATGTTATAATCGACCGGAGAGCAATTTTGAAAACGCGCCCAGCTTATAGGGAAAAAGGCAACTCTCCGCTCCCGCGTAGACGAGACTTCTTCGTCATTCCAAGATAGTACCTGGGTCTTGATGCGTCGCAAGCGCTTCCCACCGCATTACAAGTAAATGAACCCCAGCTAAATGTCAGGTGTTCCGATAAAATGTGGACCGATTTTAATAGAAAGAGGGATACACTACGAGTATTTTCGCCGGTTTAGTAATGTCGTAGGACATAAACGTTTGGACCGCGAAGCAATGAAGCGGAAAGACCACGACAACGAATGCGGGTTCCTTTAAACGAACGCGAGAGCTTTAAGGTAGTACGTATATATTCGAGAAAGAAAAGACGGCGAAAAAAAAAAAGTAGTTCTAATAAAGTGTCCTTCATCGTTTAAAAATATTGTAAAGGGTATTTTTCCACTCTGGTGAAGATACAGCCCCGTTGCTGAGAAAGCCGAGACCACGAATTGCTATTGCCCGGGGAAATTTATACGGAATTCTGCAAAATATTAACGTGCAAATCTGTGAAATATTACTCCTTCGCTTTTAAAGCTCTAATGTTCCACTTCGATCAATAAATTGAAGAAGATAAGGTAGACCGAAGAAGAGGCAAAAAGCAACCGCAGTTGGTAGTGCGGAAAAAATTTATTCCAAGTCGAAATCGTCGAGAATTCACTGTAGGGAGAAGTTCTGAGGTGATGCGACGGAGAGAGAGTTTGATTTTCATTTACGAAATACTCGTATGTATCTTATCAACTCAATGTATCACACCCACCCGCTCCGTGTCATACAAAGACTGCCAGGATCATGAAAATACCCTAAGGTCTGTTTGGTGGAGTGACCAAGAACCACGACGGGTATACTATTTGTAAGGGGGGCTTGGGGAAAGGGAGAACACGTGCTTCTGCAGACAGACCAAAACGCAGAAAATGGAATATATCGTGTTTTGAAGCAGGTTTCCACCACAAGGACCAGCAGTAAATATGATTAAGGCTCAGGTCTTTACCAGGAAGTTCAAAGAAGCCAGAATCGTTGCGATCGGAGGGTGCACAAAACTTGGGAATTTGGCAAAATAACTCCTTACAGAGATAGAGATTCAAAACTATCTACCCAGTTCTTAAACTTTCAGCAGGATTTCGGAACAAGACCTCACGAAATCGCTGGATGCATTGAAGACAGTTTCTAATTCTTCAAATTATAGCAAAGACAAGGGCCAAATTAATTAGCGGATCCCTTCTACAAACAAAGCAAGGGAGAAAAAAATGTAAGCCGCAATCAAACTAATCATCGAAAAGCGTCCATATGATTGATGCGCGAAGCTGTTGACATAAATTACGTATCGTTTTTTTCGCCAATTTTCCAGACCGAGTTAATTGGGTTGAGCTGTTTTCGAAGAAATGAATTACACATGTGGGTCGACTGTACTCGCACGAGATTGACAAGCTATCATCGTTTATTATTTTTATTGTTTCTTCACCCGCTACTTTACCTTACGTACTCTTTCTACACAAGGATCGCCGGGTAAATACGGTAAACATCACAAAAAAAAAGAAAGAAATAGTATTACAGGCGTAGGTCGTTACATTTTGAAGTTTTCGAGCGTACGTCAGCTGACAGTAACAGTCAATCTCGTTTAATTGGGCAAAGTCGATTGTGTAACTAAGTTATACGTTGACGTAATTGACAGGAATAATTTTAAAGCTCCCGTAGCATCTTAACTATAATACCCGACGGCGTTGTTATTTACAAAACTTTCCTTCGTGAACGTAATCGGCTTGAAATGAAAAACCGTAGTGTATAGAGAATGCCACTTTTCAGATATTATGTTCTACGTATTCTATAATAGAACTGGACACATGGAGCAAATGCGCAAAATTTTCGGATGTTTCTCGTAGAATATTAGAAGGACTGATGGTCATAGTTTTCTTTTGACAGCAATACTAAGTTCAGGAGCTAAGAAATTTGAATGGAAGTCTATCAGAGTGGAATAAAAGATGATTGGAAGATGTTGAATGGTATTCGAAGAATTTCCAAAGGGATCATCCTTATTAGAAAATAATGATGCAAAGATCTTGTGGATTCAAATTAGATCAGACCTTCGCTATAAGATCTGTTCAGACTAGAAGGAAAGAACCGCAGTTGAAGACCAGGCTTTGGGATCGGGTAATTGCTGATTGATGCGAAGGCCCGGATTTAACTCATCAGCCGCTGTGGGCAGTTGGTGGCTTGCCGCCCTACAACGTCAGATATTTACCCCCCCCCCCCCCTATTCGCCAATGTTTTTGTTCAATTTTGTGCCGCTCTAGGCACGTGCCTACTCTGCCTAATGGTAAACCTCGGCCTGTATCAAATTCCTCTTCTGCAAGAGCAGAAGGCTCAGCTCGTCTGAGAATAGAAATAACCAACTGAGTAAACTCGACTGGAAGAAATAAGACAGAAACTATGGGGAAGAATGAAATTTTTCATCTTGGGTATACAGTCGTGAATGAACTGTTCACCGCAGTTCAACAACCCAAGTCAATACAAAACTATCCACAAGTTTTCCAGCAATGTAGCCAAGAAGACAGAGAGCATCTTCCCATAAGACGATGTTGGTTGACACCAATCACACATCTGTCCTAGAATTACTAAGAAACACCCATGAGCAAAGATAGTTAGAAAACTCGGTCTAAAACATAAAGATCTTTCAATGAATACATAACGATGCCTTGCATTGAATGGTCCGCTTCTGGTTCATGTTGCGGGTAATCGAGTACCAAGGCCCGCGACAGTTCTAGCGGTTGATTTCAGTTTCAACAACTCTTCCAAAATTGGACAACCGCCATGATCTAGGTGCCCGAAAAAGGGGCAAAGATTACGTTTTTTCTTTTTACTTATAATACTGAACTTTTCTCGGAAAAACCTTGACGGTTTCTTTAATAAAACCATGACTTTCACCCAATTAAAGAGCTCGCAAAAATTCTACCTAGGGCGCGTGATTTTGACTTGATGGAACTTGTATATTATATAAAGGGGGAAGATGAGCTAGTTAGTCTTCGGATATACTCGAGAGGGGTAGTGAGGGGTAGGCAACCTCTTAAATCGAATACTAGGTCACATGTGGCATCAGGTCGAGCCCCTACTAAACCGCGCTAGTCCGAATGACTTGACAGCACTGCTGCCGGATGATATTTTCAGAAATCCGTATCCGCCATTTTCGCTGAGACCTGGAAACGGATTTATACGGACTTTCACTGATCTAACTGATCAGGAGAAACGTATCTCTTATACCCGTGACTAACGTACTTTTCCCTTGATCGACTCAATATTACAAAGGACCGCGATATCAGCCCATAACGACCAAGAGAAAAGAATCTCTCATAAGAGTGACTAAGGTACTTTTCCATTGAGCGCAAGAAATCCGTAATTCACGCAAAATCCGTATTTTTTCCCAAAAATCAGTAGATCTGGCAGCACTGCTTGACAGAGCGTAAGCTAAGAAATACTGCTAGAGCCTATTGTGTATAGAGAGGTTTTCCATAATAGTATCTCAGGCTGAATTACAGCGAGTATTATGCAGGTGTATCGTCCAGTATACGATGTACCCAATACTGATATGGTGTAGGTTCCACATCGGCAGAAGAAGATTTAGTCTAACATACAGTGTGTCAAAGCCTCTAGTACAGTATGGCTGGGAGGCAAGGGAGCAGAGTGAGTTTACCAGTCGGTCGGTTAGCCCATAAAATACTGTCTATTGGGTGTTTTGAGTCTTATGATGTTTGAAGAATTGCATATCTAGTGACTTGAAGGGGCTCTTTTAACTTTCAGGCTACATATACTAACCTTCAAGATATAGAAGAGGGACTTGGAAAAAACGAAGTTGAACGAGGAACGCAGGAAACCTGTTCTGGTCGAAATTTTTGCAAGTACCCTTCACATTATATTATAATGGCTTGGAAGACTAAATTTGTCGACCGGTCACCACACGACGGACAGTGCACGGCCAATTCTTTGAGAAAGCCTCCCCCCCCCTCCTAGAACAGGTTTCCTGTTGAAATTCACGTGTTCTTCAACAGAGTTAAACGAGATAGGGAACCTGTTTCCTGACGTACCCTAGTTTAGGATTCTGAGTCTTATGGTGTTCGAAGAGTTGAGGGGTACTTGGAGAATTTTCGACCTCCGAGCTTTGCTAGCAGGCCCGACGGTGGGCGTTTTTTTTCGAACCCCCGATAAGAAAGTTGAAATTCGAGACTTATTTGAGCCAACATAGGCGACGGAACAAAGCGTGTGACCTTGTCAGAATAGCTTGACATACAGTATCCCGGACTTGAATCAGGCTAAGAAATATACGGGGATATAGGAGCGAGAACGAGTAAGCATATAAAATGCTACACCACGCTTCTCTGGGAGATGAATGCCAAGTTTTCTTTTGTCAATATGAGCTCTCATTTGCACTAGGATCAGGAAATTGATAGGAAAATTTGACTAAATGAGAGGAAAATGGCAATGTGGTGGTAGGAGATGGAAGGAAGCTAATTGCCGAAGCTGTTGAGAGAGATAAAGAGATTTAGTAACTGAGGCTAAGACAATTATAAAATCTGCGAGTTCCACAAATCTTGAATCCTAGCCCTCAATTCCGAAATTTGGGAGTTCACATCAACCTCGCGTTCCCTGAATCCTTCCTCTTCCTTCATAATGATGACGTCATCAACAGTGACCCCGAGCACAATTCTGAAATCTGCAAGGTCAACTCACCTCCTCTTATCCTCGTAACCTATAAGTGGTTTAGTATAGACTTCACTGCTGTCAGATGATATTTTCAAAAATCCGTAACCATCATTTTTTTCAAGACCGGCGGAAAGCGGGTTTTTACGGACTTTTACTGATTTAACAAGAACGATCAGGAGAAACGTATCTCTCACACTTCTAACTAAGGTATTTTTCCCTTGCATTAAGGACGATATTTGCTTATAACGATCAAGAGAAAAGTATCTCTCATGCAGGTGACTAAGGTACTTTTCCCTTGAACACACGAAATCTGTGAATTACACAAAATCCATATTTTTTTTTTCAAGGACTAAGAGTCCGTAGGTCTGGCAGCTCTGAGGCTTCAGGGGCGCGGTGACCTCTTTCTTGAGCTTCCAAAGACCCCCCTCCAAGTAACATGTATATATCCCCGAAGTGCTGCCAGATCTATGGATTTTCGGTCATTAAAAAAGGTACGAGTTCTTCTTTTTCTGTAGATTTTACGTACAATACGGATTTCTTGCGATCAAGGTACAACAAGAGATACTCTTCTCCTCCCCGATTGGCTGATACTGCAGTGTTCCGTATTATTGAGTCGATCAAGGGAGAAGTACCTCAGTCCCTTATGTGAGAGATACCTTTCTCCTGATTCTTATCGATAGATCAAAGTCTGTAGAAATCTGTTTTTCGGTCTTACAAAAAATGGCGGGTACGGATTTTTGAAATAATCATCTGACAACACTGATCTCCCCCCCCCTCGCCAAAAATTGGAAATTTAACTTCCGGTTTTTCAACATGATATTGTCCAAGCTACAAAATTCTCATCTATCATCATAAATTTTCATAATTATAATTACCGGGGAAAAAAAAAGTCCCCTCTAAAATCAATATGAGGAATCATTCTCACAAAAAACCTGCCACAGCATCCCTGTGAGGCTTACTGCTGTACGTAAGGCTTATGTTAGGCCTGCTCTCATGAAGGCCAGAGGTAGGCCTAGCATAATTTAGTACACTACGTAGCCTTATATAATGGAGGCTAAGGACTAAGGAGTAGTACCCTAATTCTGAAATTTACCAGAAGTCATCAGCCGTTACTCACGAGCGGAGTGAGTGGTTCCAAAACTAGAAGAGAATAAGGGATAGAGAGAGTCCAAGCTGATGAAGTTATAAATTTCTGGTAACGTCACAGGCAGCCATCCTGGATGGTCATGACGTCACGAGCTAATGACGTCACAAATGTTGGCATCCCCCGTGAACGAGATCGCTTAACTTACAGTACCTTGCGCCTATATTAGTCCAAGAAGGTGACGTGCGCCTCGGAGAGAAAAATTCTCGAGTTAGGCAATGATTTCATCATAAAGCAAGCAGGGCCTTGAAATATAAATGTGGTAACTTACTGTTGATTTAGCTCTGCCAGAAAATCTTACTTTTTGAAAATTCCTATCAAAATAAATGTAGGAGGCAGCCGATTGGCAAGCCATCATCAAAACAGTACATTTGATCTTGTAGTGGGCAAGTCCACACCAACAGAATATTTATGACGGTGAGGGCCTGTCGCTACCATAGTTACTGGCAAATTCGATGTTCAAGCAGCACACGTGAATTCGGTTCGAGAAGAAGAAAACCTGCTGGAAGATTTTTTGGCGGAGTGTGGCGACTTGGAAATCAAATTGAATCTTTATTCATGTTCTTCCACACCGAGCTCATGAATCTGAGAAGGTGAAAACCATCCTGATGTAAATTCTCGTAAAATGCGAACGGAACGTTGAATCAAGATAGTCGTTTGGTGCAAGGTCAACGTTTTCGCACATTCCAATACGGGTACGAAAAATCCTAAATTAGGTCGAGAGGTCTGAGAACGGACTTTTCGAGCGCAAAAATAATAATAAATAATATCGTGTCGACACGACTGGAACTTCTCTTCTGTTAAATACTATGTGCCTCACCTGAAAGATGTTCCAACAAAATAAACTCTCTAGCGGAATGATTAATGATCTTAATTTTGCCAACTTTCTAACTAATCAAATACAGACTGAGTCCGAATAATATAACGCCTAGCATTCTAATTATTTTTGCTTTTTTCTTTTCCTTCTGTCATCGCCACACTCCCGTTTATTTATTCTCTTTTTATTTGTTTACCAAAACGACGATGATGACCCGCCAAGCTACACCTGGATGACCCCCTTATTTCACGTGGTCGCGCGGTCGACGACGTGCACACTCGCAGGTTTCGAATTTGAAAAACAAAATAGGGAGGGAAAAAATTAAAAAGTTTTATAATCATTTAAATTACTCCTACAAAGTATTATCGACTAGGATCTTGAATGTATTTTCTTCGCCCAAGAAGGCGGTTTTTACATTTTTACCGCATTCGCGTTTAATTAAAATTCTTGCACCGGAAAAGTTTCTCCCCCTCGACGTAACTACGTAGAACACGTTAGTAATTTTCTAATTTTAAAAATAGAGTGCTATGAAGGAGTTTATATATCCTCGTATTTAGATTATACGTTAGAAAAGAAAAAAAGGAAATAAAAAGAACGGAAAAACGACCCGAACAAAGGACGTAAGAGGAAGGTCAAACAGTGAGAACGAAAACGTTGAAAATATACATTCTACAGTAGGTTTCGATTTAACATGCAACCGTATATTATACCGTATACTGACTGTATGTATAGTGAAAAAAAAAACCTTCATACAGGGTCGCGTACACCTATTTTCCGGCAGAATATAAACTACGTTGTACGTCATAATGCCAGTGTATGAACATATTATCGATCCTGTCTTGAATTACGCTCGTTTATATTTTACACTCGCTAATAAGGATTAAAAATAATTAGTAAGACAGCCAGTAAGCCGGCCAGCCAACAACCGAATGCTCGAGCGAGGACATAATAATGAGGCGGGAGGACAGTTTTCGTGCGAGCTTTTTATGATTAAGTTAATCCCTCTCGTGCTTCTCCGAGTATGCGGCATCGTATCGCCGATAAAATTTACGCGTCTTAACGAAATTCGCGTTTTAATTTACCTTTTTTAACGACGTGATTAACCAAGAGAACTGGATATTTCCCTGGTGGTCAAGGCGCGTTGGAACGTACACTCTCAAATCTAGTTTTAATTGCTACGTAAACTCGCGTAAACGTTCTAATGTACACTCTTACTCGTCCTTACGCCTATATACTTTCGCTCCCCGTTGTCATTTTATTATTTTTTTCCGATATAAAGCACCGACCAAAGAGTACAGAATCTGGACTGTAACCTCAGCTTTAGTCCTGCTGCGTAATAAACTCATCCAATAAAAGGTATACGATCAGCGATCCTAATTAGGGTGTTGTTGAACTTGCCAGCATGGACGGAGAACCTCATTCGAGCTGCAGAAGGGTGAAATAAAGAGCGAAAGAAAATATTTCTAGGGACGAATGCACGAATAGATTATCGAAATACGTCGATGACGCTTCTAGAAAGAACATGCTGAAAATTGTGATCAACGACTACATTGAATGGTGTCAAGGCCTTTTGCTGGTCAAATTACCGAGAGAGTCGATCTAATCTTCCGATTGAAATTCATAGCCAAGTGTGGTGCAGTTACTTCCATCACCGGTAATACCCGAGTTTTGTCAAACGAAGAGAGGACAAGTTGGTAACTTGAACGTCTTCTGATTTTCATGTCCAACAGCCTCCTAAAGTTTGGATCCCTTCTTTCCCCAAATTCAACAAATCCTTCTTAAAGTCATTGTTTCCCCAGGTGTAGCTGAAATAGTATATTACTATACATGTGGGAAAAGTGAGCGTTTACCCAACGAGGCAAAAATTGCGATCCGAGCCGGAGGCGAGTAGAGCAATTTGCCGAGTTGGTGAACGTTCACGATACCCACATGTATTGTAAGATATTTTTTTCTATAAATGATGTTAAAAGTAACAAACATGCAAAAGTTATTGGCTGATTCATTTTTCTTTCACACTTCTACTTTTTCTTTCACGCTAATCCTCGAACGTGATTGGCTAGTTCGTTTTTCTTTCACACTTCTATTTTTTCTTTCACGCTAATCTCGGTGTGGGTAAAACTAGTACTTTGACCGCACCTATAGATGCAGTCAAAACGCTGTTTTAACATCACGTATAGAAAAAAAACTGTATTCGTCTCTTTCAGGTTTTCTCCTTCCAAATCAACTTTTGAGATTTCTATAAAATCATGTGCTTCAGTCTTGCATTTCGTTTGTCGAAAGTGTTTCACTCAAGGCTGAAAATTGAAAATAAATTTCTAAACTAGACAGTTTGCAGGTGTTTTCTCGAGTAACGATGGTACTGATAGTGAAATTTTTTCCACTAGAAGTAAAAATTACAATAAATGAACAGCGAGAAATATCCCCAACTTATAAACGAGTTTATTATTATTATTATTATTATTTTTGAGCTATTTGAGTACTCTCTGAGTCATCAGCTCGCGAAGAATTATTGTACGAGGTTGTAAGAGGAGTGGAAAGTAGTAGGTAAAGCGTAAGTATTAGAGACAGTTGGTAACTGTTTATGAGTTGTTGCATAAAGAGGAGGATAAGGAGGAAGAGACGTTGAAAGTTAGTCGTTGGTTTTGTAGGGCTAGACATGATAGCAAAGTGAGGAGAGAGGCGGTCGTTCTCGAGGTGAAGGGAAATGGTGAGATCGAGATAATTGATAGAGAGACCGCCCATTTCGAGGGTGAAATGGATGTGAGGATGAATAGAGTTAAGGTGACAGAAAAGGGCTTCGAGATCGGACGAGGAACCATTCCAAACGCAAAGAATGTCGTCAACGTAGCGAAACCAGTGGAGAATGTGAGGTTGAGGAAGGATGGTGCTGGTGAGGAGATTGGATTCAAGCTTATCCATAAAGACGTCGGCGACGAGAGAAGAGAGAGGCGCACCCATTGGAAGGCCGTCAGGGAATTCGTAGAGACTATCCCTGTAGAGGCAGATATTATTCTCGAGGCATAAAGAAATCAAGGTGCGGAACTCTGAGATGGTATTAGGGTGAACGTGATTAGAGGTGAGGAGGTCCGAGATGTAGTCAATACTCTGAGCAACAGGAATATTAGGGTACATGTTAGACACATCAAAGGAAATGAGAGAAGAATCTGGAGGAAAAGAACAGTCTTTTAGTTTTGAGGTGAGATCAGAAGAGGTAGTGATGGTGTATTGAGGAGAAAAGTTTGAGAGACAACGAAACCATTTACCAAGGTAGCGAGCTATTTTGTAAGTAGCATCCGTGTAAAAGGCTACAACAGGACGGATGGGAAGGTTCAGTTTATGGGTCTTAAGTTGCCCGTATAAACGGGGAGGCAAAGGGTTCATGACCAAAGGAGCATCACGTTGGGGGCTGCTCTGAAACACAAACTTGGACTCTAGAACAGCGCTCCGAACCTTACGAATACGAGACTTGTAATTCAAAGTAGAAGGGGTAGCACCGGAAGTGTGAAAAAAATCGACCATCTTGGTGTCGTATTCAGAGGAGGGGAGGATGGTAGGTGAGGTTTTTATAGATCAGAGCTTGTTGTATGGTAGGAGAGTCCAAAGATGATGCCAAGCATTCAAAATTAGGGAACGGTAATATAGTTTTGTAGATCGTATGATAGGGAAGAAGATGGATCTGTAATCTTTGGTAGGTGGGTGGCTTCCTTGGCCGCACAGTCAACCTCGTCATGTCCAGGGAGATTGATGTGACCAGGGATCTAGATGAAAATTATTGTTCTTTTGATGGAAGCAAGAGTTCCGAGAATAACGTGGATGCGTTGAGTTGTAGGGTTTGTTGAATGGGAAAGAGAATCAGTTAGTAAGATGTAATTGTGTTGTGGGGATCGTTGCGTTAGTTGCGAAAGGCAGGAGTGTATAGCGTCAAGTTCAGCAGTAAATACTGAAGCTGAGTTACGGAGTCATTTAGCGGTAATGGAGCCGTGGATAGAGAATGCTTATAACCTGCTTTAGATTGAGATTTAGAGCCATCAGAGCAGCAGATTTCATGATTGGGGTATTCGGCGATAGTTTCTGAGATTAGTCTGCGATAGGAATAATTGTCCAATTTTGGGGTATTTGCGAGGCCGAGTCTGATAGATGGGATGGGGGGAGAGGTAATAGCCACGGAGGCGACGATGGTTTGATAGGAAGGAGAGGTGAGAGTTTATGGAGATATTGACGCTAGGATTTTAAAGAAGAGAGGAGGAAGTTATTTGGAGAAAGGAAAGATGTATAGATTGGAAGGTCAGGAATTGGACAAGACGAAGCGAGGAAATTCACAGACAGTGTGAGAGTGCGGAAATGTAGTGGTGGCTTTGCTGCTTCTGCACAAAGGCTTAGATGGAGGGAAGTCCGAAAAGCTCAAAGAGCTATGCGTAGTGTGGATGCTTGAATAGTATCGAGGAGTTTGATTTTTAGCTTTGAATGACTTTATATGAGGCATCAACGAGTTTTAAATGGTTACAGGTCTAAATATTTTTCTTTTTTTATTTAGGAGATACGCGACCACGCAAACGGGTCATCAGCTTGCATTAATTTTTTGATTATACAGAAATTATTGTTACATGACTTATAGTTACAATTACAGAAATTGAAAAAAGTAAATATGTAGAACAAAGGTAATTGCGGGAATCGGAGATGATTCTGGAAATGTTGCATAGTGCGGAAGTTATAGATGTGAGAACATTTTTGGGCGGAAGGTTGATTTTGGAGGACGGGATACGAGGAAAGAAGTTGAACTGTGAGGTTGTCTGAATGGCAGTAGTTACATGACGGGGGGGGGGGAGGACATGAAGACGTAGGAGAAGGTAAGAGTGGGTTAGTCGGGTATAGCCAATTCTAAGACGAGCGAGGATGACTTCTTCATGGCGGGAGTTTCTATTCGAAGAGAACCATGGAATAAGGAATAAGGAGGCTCTTGATTGATCTTAGTTTGTTATGATGCTGTTCTTTCCAAAGGTTAGATTTTGGAGCGGTAGTATTTTTGAAGGCCGTATACTGATGAATGAGCTGCGTCAGAGGGTGGAGTTCTTCGCCGCTTGAGGAGACCGATGTAGGCGACTGATGATTCGGTAGAGGTTAACGAGGGAAGAATGACGTGAACGCGGTGAGTGATGAGGCAATGCGAATGAAGATCTCGTAGAGATATGACGGAGGATGGTGAGTCAGACAGTAGGATATACCTGGGTGATTGAGTAAGTCTTGAAAGACAAGAGTGAATAGCGGGGTCTATATCTTTGCAAGAGAGCTGCGTGAATTAAAAACCAATTTGTGATTTTTGCACCCGGTGAAAATTGAGATGGAGCTGAAAAAGTAATGTTCGGAAATTTGCTGAGAGCTTTCAACTAAAGGTTATTACACGAGAGAAGAGAATGGAGACTAGGAGAATGAGTCAGGTGGACATCTGCCGACTCTGAGAAAGGGAGAAATTGACGAGAATTTCAGATTCAGAAGGTACAAAGAACCAGTTCATCATTCATGACTCCGATTTTGGGGGTCTGGTGTTTTGAAAGACCGCCTACAAAAGAAACCAAAAATGCCATCAATTTAAAGATGGGATCACATTTTGGCCTTTCATCCCGAAATCATGGGAGTCGATTGGTGGCGTATTAATGGAGAGGGGGGGGGTGGAAATTCCGGGACAACCTCATCTGAAATTTTCCTAGATCAAGCCCCCCCCCCAAGCTTTTTCCAGATCAAATTTGTCCATGGATTCAGATTATCACAAAAAAGGACTGATTAGAGCATGACGAATGGCGGACTTTCTATTGTAGTTCTAGGTGTACCTCCCCATTTTGAATTTCAAAGTAAAACCCATCTCAAGCGTTTGTACCTTCTTAATACATGATGTGGCCATGTTCGTACTGGTCTCCAAAGCCTCCGACCGTTTGAGAGGGCTGTAGACGTGCATAACTCTAATGTTTGGTAGAAGAATCAATCGCACTACATTCAATCTGATTCTCTTGTCCTTCAATCGTCGTCCTCAACTGTAAGCTCGCGGGAGAGATCAGCTGAGCGGATAAATATGCGAAAATTCTGTTGTTAGGCGACAAAGGAAATACTCCCGGAAAGCTAATTTTTTGATTTGTGCTCACGGTAAGAGATCGGCTACAGCCCCGCGTATCATCGAAGCGGGCAAATGTATCGATGTTACAGGCGATACATATTATGAAAAGGATACAGGAAATTTGCAAAAGTCATATTTTTCTCTCCGGTGAACCGAAAGTTCGAAAACGTTCGCAGTATCTTCATTCTGACCTAGAACTCGAGCATTGCTTCCATTCACCAGCTAAGTATACATTTCAATGGAAATAATATTTAAACGCCTGCTTCAAATCATTTGATCAAATTTGATAACAATAATCGGAAAGTTCTACAACTTTGCTGACGATTTCAACTGCGCAAAATTGTTCTTTTTCATGATTTCTATCCATCCCCAAGGTCATCGTAAATCAAGAAATGGAGACACGATTCTTATGCTTTTTGTGGGTTTTAAGCATCGTTCTACAATTCGGAAACCAAGTCCATGCGTAAGTATTTGACAGAAATTATCCCATCAATGTTCTCCCTATGCAGCGCCATGTCCGTTCAACAATTTCAAATTTTCATTTTCCAGAGTACAAACTGATGTGACCACAGCTGACAAACAGGTGAGGACTTCGAGTGGTTGAAATATTACAATCTCTGCAGATCTGAATCTTTTTTATTTTTTACAGGATAACGAGCCTCGTGCACCCATCAATTTACAATCGTTATCACTCGAGGAGAAGAAAAAATTCAAAGACTCATTCGACATCATCTTTACCGATTGTGATGGGGTGATTTATGACCACGATGGCGTCCTAAACAACGCCCACGAAACCGTGAAAGAGCTTATTAAAGAAGGAAAAACCATACGTTATGTTACCAACAGTGGCAGAAAAACCAAGGCGACGATACTTCAAAGACTTAGAAATCACGGTTTTGACAGCGCTACTGAGGACTCAGTCATATGTCCTATGGCCTTAATCGCTGACTACGTTCGAGAAAAGTTACCACCAGGCAAGTCGGTTTACGTGATTGGTTCAGAAGTGGTGTGCGAAGAAATACGTCGGTATAATATCCACTGCTTCGGACCTGGTAAAGACGAAATGAGTGACCAAATGACGAAAGATATTTCCAAAGTTGATCTCGAACTGCCCGATAATGTTGGGGCGGTGATCGTCGCATTCGACATCCACATCAACTATTTAAAAATTCTTAAAGCGTTCCGATTCTTGAGAAATGAGGAATGTTTATACATCGTCTTGACGCCGGACGAAAAGGTCAGTTTGAATTCGAATGAACGATTTCCGGGCGGAGGAGCTCTTGCGGCATCGATCAGTTTGGCCACTGGTCGAGAACCATTCGTTCTGGGTAAACCGGGGCCCCTTCTGATTGAAATACTGAAATCTAAGGCGGTAGATCCTCAACGAGCGTTGTTCATCGGAGATAGAATGAACATCGACATTGTAACGGGTAACAAGTGTGGCTTCCAAACTCTACTCGTTCTCACTGGAATTCATAATCTGAATAATGTTGAGGAATACGTCGCGTCAAATGATCCTGAGGACCGAATGTACATTCCGGACTTCTATACAGATTCTTTTTCGGATTTAGTTTTCAAATAAGTAATCAACTGTCCTTCACGATCCTGATTTCTTTCTGCAATATTTCTTTTGCTGTCGATGAAAAAATAAATGATGATCATTCAATGATTAATTAGTATTGAACTCTCTTAAACTATGATGGGCCCAAAACAGGAGAAAGGTTAACATTGGGGGCTGTGCATTGGCAAATTATAGATCAATCATAAGACGTCGGGTCGACAACGTTGACAGTTAAAATTTTTCCAAGTCCCTCTTCCTCCGATCATCATAATACCGGGTAGACTAAAATAATGTTACCGCGGTTAAACGGAAGTTTTCACTAAATCTGTTCTAGCGTAAAACGTTGGATGTATATTTTCAAAACTACGAAAACTTTACCTTCAATTTGCGCCCTTACTCAACTTTCTACGACTTCTCTGAGACGGCAAAAGGAGCAATTTGCCATAATTCTCAAAAATTAAAAATTGTTCTACTTGATTTGAGGAACGCTGATTTCGAAAAAAATACCTCAATATAATTCAAGTTTCTGATAACGTCATACTCGTAGAGAAGTCCCTACGAAGTCATGGTCTGATGACGTCATAGATTAGTCCCTGTGTCGTCACGATTTGACGAAGTCATCAATCACTGCCTGTGACGTCACGATCTTATGACGTCATAGAAGAATCCGTAAATCGGAAGTCAGAATGATAACAGGGTACCAGTGCCGCCGGATCTACGGATTTTTGGTCCTCGACAAAAATACGGATTTCTTTTGCTCAAGGGAAAAGTACCTCAGTCGCGGGTATAAGAGATACATTTCTCCTCATCGTTATTGTTGGATCACTAAAAGTCCGGGTAAATCAGGTTTCAGGTCTTAGAAAAAATGGCGGATACGGATTTTTGAAAATATCATCTGGGAGCAGTGCAGGAGATCGATCCTTCTAAGTTCCTCTCCTATCATCATCTTCAAGAACATTTTTTCAAAAATGATGATGTCATAAAATTCGGACGTGCTCGCGGCCGTTCTCCGAGGATACGTCGATGTATCTGGTATCAAGAAAAAAAATATATAGACGATGACTTTCTAGCGTCGACTGCAAGAGCGGTTCGGAGTAGATAAAGGGATTTTTAATAGATCGTACATTGTTGGAGGATAAGGAGAGCCAGAAATCATGCTAGAAGAAGAACACGAGGGAGCAGTAATAGGGTTAGAGATCATACAAAGGGGAAGGAAGGGGATCGGCTGTAGAAGAGGAACGCAATTCCACTATGTCTTGTTCGTTAAGGACGATGTGTCCCGGCCCAGATTCCATAGAGGAGAAATAGAATAAGAATTCATTGGACGATAGGATTGGTAAATTGAGGGTCTGAGATAGCGAGTAAGGATGTGAGAGAATCGGAGGGAATTTGCGGGAGGGAAGAAAATAGAGGCAGCCGAACAAAGCAGCAAGTGGAAGCGGAGTTTCTCAAATGGAAGGATGAGATATTACCCTATATGAAGGCAGCGTACCTACTTCTGGGTTTTGATTTGAACCCGTCCATGTAGCGGAAGAAATCCCGAAGAAATTATTTTGTTGATGTGTCATTTGTACACAAAATTGACTCGTTTAGGAATCTCAGTAAGATCAATACGGATGTCAAGGATGTTACTTAAACCAAGAAAAAATGGATGAAAAAAATATAGAAAGTAAGGACCTAAGTTGAAGACGAGTGATCAGATGGGATTGAAGCGACAGAGGGAGTAAAGTATGGGGGCTGCAAGCATTTGAAAAGATGGGAAAGAATTTGATACAGGACCGTTTAGGCTAGAAGCACGGTAACGGAGAGAAAGAACACCCGCCACAGCGCATAGGCTGAGTGAAGGGCTGGTGTAGAATGTACCAAAGACCAGAGTTCAGCAATTCCATGGTTGTTTTTTTTTGGATTTGGTGCAAATCGGAGAACTGTAATTATGTTGGAAACGGATTAGACTACGACAGAGCTGGAGGAGGGATTTACAGATGTGATCATGTGATCAGTGTTTGAGAAAGTAGGAGGAATTCACGCATATTGCTCTTGAGATATGGGCAGTCCAGAAGGTCCTGGAACCGAAGGTGAGACCGAGGATCTTGACAGAGGAGTGAATCATAATTGTGAAGTTGGATAGACGCAAAGAAGGACGAGGTATAGGCAGTGAGTATCTTTTCTGGAATACTACTATGACTGTTATCTTGTATGAAAATCAAAATCCACATTCAGATAATCATTTTTGGAGATTTTTAGCGGGGAACCAGCTATCCATTTTGTTAGGGGATTACATCCTCGGAAAACGTCCGCGTCCGGGAGATTTTGTGAACTGCGTGAGGTGACGTGACGTGACCTGACACGGCGGGCTGTGACGAGTGACGCTTTATGACATCATCAACCACCTTGACCTACTTTAGGGGCTTGGAAAAATTTCAACCTCCAGTCTTCATTATATTATCAGGCCTTAGGGGGATTACATCCTCGGAAAACGTCCGCGTCCGGGAGTTTTGCTGAACTGCGTGACGTGACGTGACGTGAAATGACGGGCTGTGACGTGTGACGCTTTATGACATCATCAATGACCTTGACCTGCTTTAGGGACTTGGAAAAATTTCAACCTCCAGCCTTCATTATATTATCAGGCCTTAGGGGGATTACATCATCCTCGGAAAACGTCCGTGTCCGGGAGATTTTGTGAAGTGCGTGAGGTGACGTGACGTGACCTGACACGGCGGGCTGTGACGAGTGACGCTTTATAACATTATCAATGACCTTGACCTGCTTTAGGGACTAGAAAAAATTTCAACCTCCAACTTTCATTATATTAGGCCTAGTATACAGTCCACTAGAATAGCCCTGCCAACTCATTTGCTGAGGGGGCATTTTCGCACCAACGTGATCGCGAGCGCGCTCAACTTATTACGTCATCATTTTCAAGACTTGGAAACCAGGCTGTATGATAGGAGGAGGACTTGGACAAATTTCAGGCTCTGGTAGGAGAAGGACTTCAGAAAATTTCACTCTCGAGCTAGATATTATATGAGGATAGAAAAAGAAGGAAACCTAGAGCTAGGTTTCGACATTTTTTGGATCTAGATTCCATAGGAAAGGGAAGGGGACTGAGAAAAACGTCAGCTTCCTCAACTGAGTTAAAGGAGGAACGCAGGGAACCAGTTTTATGGCTAAAATTTACTTCAAAATTCAGAGGTGAGTTGAATTCCAAGTCCCCCTCATATCCTCGTACAGCTCGAGAGTGTTTGAATTCTTTTGAGTCTCCCTCCTACGTATCATATGTGGCTCGAGACTCGAAATTTGTAAACCTTCCCTCATTAAAAACATAGGTAAACCAGGGAGGTTGCATGTTCCTCGCTGCCATTGAAAACCTGCAATATTTTCAGGGGTCTGGCTGCTTATTGGAAGTTGTAGATTGAGGTCATCCGCAAGGAGACGTCAAGTAAGAGGATAGCTAACTCTGTTTGTTAGGTCATTCAAAGTGATAAGGAAGAGATGAACACTTCATACGTCTTCCTGAAAACGCCATTTTAGATGGATTCATGGGAAGAGTATCATTTTTGAATTCGAACCTTTGGAAACCTGTCATGCAGGACGAATTGGCCTCAGTCAACAAATATCATCATGCATTAACTGAACATCTCCCTAAAGCTCTCGACTAAAGAAATAAGATGACTCGTTTTTACATCAATTCGAAGACAATCTGAACACTCATTTACTTTTTAACAACTTTCAAAACTCCCAGAATTTTCGCTTTCATTCCGCTATCGCTCATAATAAATCCATTTCCTTACCGTGTTTGTACAGACAAAATGTGTATAGCGTGTCGAAACCCTGACATACTGTCAGCATTAACAGCCAGAAGGGGGAAAACACTGACGAGAAGACACGAAGCTGTTTGCACGTAAAGAGGCGCAGAATATAAGTCAAGTCCAAGTACGGTCTACTACAGTGATATAATAACACCCAGCAACTACCGTACACACGCAAGAACTCTGGGAACATTATTGATTTATACGCGAAAAAAAAAAGAAGCGAGGAAAAAAAAAGAAACGCCGAGTACCGGTAGTGCACGTGTGATATCGGTGCGGTACCTTGATTCGCTTCTAAAGGTTACTTTAACGAATTTACACCTTCGTGTAATCTCTCCCCCAATCCTCCATACCTTGTACTTGGTTCTATTTGCGACTGGATTGTGCCGCCCTGTTCGCTTGAGACAGTTTTCACTAGCCACTATGTCGACCACGCGGGTTGGATTCGTCGTTTCTTGAGCTGAGAATTATGATTTTTACGAGAAAATTTTTCCTCGTTCGTCTCCTGGATAACTTCGCTATAAAATTTGTTGAAAATATAAAAGTATCTCGATCCTTCTGACTAAGTCTCACAAATCGGGTTATCAGCGACCAAAAGAAAAATATCTCAAAGGTCATCTTCATTTTAAAAAAAACATGGTCGAGTCAATTTCCAGGTTTGCCGATTCAATTGGAAAAATTTTTCTCAGAAGGAGCTTTGAACAAGATTTTCCGATACTACAACGCACCCCCGGAATTTACTCTCATCACCCTATCACAAATTTTTCTTACCTTCTTTAAAACCATTGTTCAGATTTTTCAAATGATTTTAGATTCCTAGCCTTTCAAGTCGATCTTGGTGGTCATTTACAGGCCATTCATTGAGAAAAATACTGACTGAGGAATCTCAAATACCATTTAATGAAACTTACCAGTTAACTGAATTTGGTATTAAGAGCATGCGATTTCTTCTCCTGTGAACAACAAAACAAAACAGAACCATTAAAATGATGAATCAAAATCCAGACGAATCAATTACAATTTGATCAGTTACGTGTTGAGTTTTGCAAACGTGCGTATGTTTTAAGACAAAAATGGGCTTTCTACACACTAAAATCCACTCTATTGTTGAACTTTCCATTTAAAGAAGTTATCCATTTCCTTCTCGGGTCAGCCCGCAACTGATAAAACTTTCCCTCGTACGTTTCATGCATATACCACAGTATCAATTTTGCCTCCTTTTCATTTATTAAATCTTTTTCTCCGCCAATATGGAATACACGACAAAATAAAGCCGCAGTTTTACGTCTCAACAGCGCTCTGAAAGTAAAAGTTTTACAATCCAATCGTTTTAGAAAATTCGCCTCCGCGGTGAATGAACAATAAAATATAAGAAGAATACCGTTTCTTCTCAAGTTATAAGAAGAGCATTTTCGACTATACTATACAATATAGGCTCCATGAGAACGTGGTGCATGTGTCCTCAGATACTATAAACGTAAATTTTTCACTACTACAGAGTAATTAGGTCCCTCGTAAAATACTTTTCAAGGTTATTAGACTATAATATACAGCTGAAATTCTGAGGTACAATTTAGCGCAGTTCTCGCAAGTGCGATGGTCGTAAAATTTAATGTAAAATTCTAAAAAAGACTTTACTTCACCCGAGCCTCTCGAATACCCAAATTTTGATTGCTCTTCATTGATTTTATAGAAGTCCGACCAGAAAATACTTTTACAGCAGATTAAATTATTCACATGGTATAGAGAGAAAACGATAAAATTGAAAGTACCTTGATTATTTCAACATTATCGCAAACTCACAATTTCTACGCGGAGCTGATTTCAAAAGAAGACGGCAAGAAAATATCGCTACTAGAAATTATTTTAATACAACTGAATTCTGCAAGACTGTAGCTGAGAATTCGATGCTCCGTTCTCAAAAAGTAACCTTTTCGGTCATGAAGGTATTACAGTAGTTACCTACGTAGAATGAGGAAAAATTAGGTGGGTAACTCAGGATGTCTGCTTATTTCATGTGTCCACCATGGATTTCTTCCAGGGAACGTTCCAGCAAACTTCTCTCTGTCCTTCATTCAAAGTTTTGGAATATCGCATAAAATATGACGTCGCAACCTATTGATAATTATTCTACTCGAGTGGACATGAGTTTTCGGAGCCGTCGGTTTCTCTCCTCAGTTTAACCCAAAAATCAACCTACAATGACGTCACTTCTTAATGATATTGAACCTTCATGCGGCTTGAAATTTTCATCAAGTTCCTAGAATAGTAAAAGGTCATCGATACGGTCATGTTTTAATGAGGTGAAAGCCTCGTGTCTTCAATTTTCTTGAACCCTGCTCTATAGGCAAATTCGAACGAAGAATCCATGCCTGATTCAGCAGAAACATCTTCAGAGATGAAAAATTTTCAAAATCCTCGGTAATGTTTGAACGCACAGAATAGATCAGCCACGCGTCTCCCTAGTCGATATGCATTTCTACTGATTAGGTGCCAAACTAATGATACCATGTATAGGATATCTGTTCTTCAAGGGTACGAACCATTATTATCGGAGTAAAATTAAGAAAATACTGTGGCCCGTAACAATTTATTGATTTTTAACAAATACGACCGGTTTCGTCTAGGCTAGCTAGACATCATCATACAGGTGACTATTCGTGATAAACCAAGTAGGATGATATTTATAAAAGTATGAGAGAATAGGTGTAGCGTATAAATTACTCATATCATTTAACAAGATTGTGCCTGCATGAGAGGCTGCTGCAATTGCCTCTACCTCTTCAAGTCGATTCATTATGCAACCCTTCGTACAAGTATGAAGCAGCCTATGATGAATGTTGGCGTAGTTATGATGCTGATCTAAGCAGTGTTTGGCCATGGCGGATTTTTCGGGGTGGTTGTTCTTGAAGGCTGACTGATGTTCTTTCAAGCGCGTCTCGAGAGTTCTGCCCGTCTGACCAATATATTTAGCTCCGCAATCCCCGCAAGTCAATTCGTATATGCCAGATTTTTGGGCGGTTGGGGTGACATCTTTAAGTGAAGATAGGTGTCCAATAGTAGTAATTGAGTAGAATGCGACTTTATAGTAAATCCTCCTCAGTTCCTTGGCTAATTTTTCAGTGAGTCTACCAAGGTAAGGTAGTTTCACCCACGTCTCTTTTCCAACATTGAGTAGGGTGGCGGAGTTTGGATGGAGTAGTTTGCGAAGTTGTTGACGACGTATGAAGTTCCTGACATTCATTTTCAGATTATTGATTTTGGCAATAGTTTCGATCATCTGAGTTTCAGATTCAAAATCATTCCTGGATAGTGGTATGGACAGCAGTTTGTGAACAGATGAATGAATGGTTGCTTTTTTATGGATGCGTGGGTGGAGTGAGCGGTTATTGTTGGAGATCCCAGTGAAGGTCGGTTTTCTGAAAATTTTTGAATTCTGGGGTACAGGTACCATGAGCATCAGCGACTAGGTTTATAGAGAGGTCGAGGTAGTTCAGTTTACGGCCTCCAATCTCCATGGTAAAGGAGATGCTGGGGTGATAGTTGTTCAGCTCATCCAGTAGGTTCTGGAGCTCTTGTTGGTTGCCATCCCAAATACAGAAAACATCAGCGACATATCGCTTCTAATAGAGTATGTTGGTGGATCCAAGCCTGGGAGTGATCAAGTTCTTTTCCAAGTGAGACATGTAGGCGTCAGCGACCAAATTGGAGAGTGGGCCACCCATTGGCAAGCCATCAGGAAACTGAAAAGTGGTGTTTTTGAAGACGCAGATATTTGCGGAGAGGCAGATACTAATCAAGTTAACAAATTCCTGGATAATTCTAGCATCTATATTGTTTTCTTCCAAGTAGAGAGCCATGATTTCGATGCTTTCTTTTACTGGAATGGTGGTGAACATGTTGACGCAATCAAATGATACCAAAATTGACGTTTCAGGGAAGGAGCGTTCATGTAGGTCCAAAGCAAATTCCACTGAATTTTGTACAGTATGGGGTGGTGCAAAGTTAGATATGGTCCGAAACCAGTGGTGGATGTATCTAGCTAGTTTGAAGAAGGGATCCGTATAGTAAACCACGACTGGGCGGATAGGTAGGGATTGCTTATGGAGTTTTATCTGGCCGTACAGTTTAGGTAAGGAAGGATTAAGTTGAAAAAGGTGGTCTTTCTTGCACGTGATGATATACTGAGCATCTTTTATTGCGTTTCGAACTTGCGTGTTGTACTCGGAAAGATTGGTTTCTGATTGGAGCGCGCCAGAGGATGTGTCATAAGTATTACGTGGAAGGATGACAAGAGCTTCTCCTTTGTCGGCTTTGGCTAGGACTAGATACTCGCATTTCAGCTTCCTTTTGATGGCAAAAAATGTGCGGGTTGAGGCGGCAGGTGGCTTAGTGAGTTCACCCTACCCAATGTTGGAAAAGAACGTGGGTGAAACTACCTTACCTTGGTAGACTCACTGAAAAATTAGCCAAGGAACTGAGGAGGATTAACTATAAAGTCGCATTCTACCCAATTACTACTATTGGACACCCATCTTCACTTAAGGATGTCACCCCAACCGCCCAAAAATCTGGCATATACATATTGACCTGCGGGGATTGCGGAGCTAAATATATTGGTCAGACAGGCAGAACTCTCGAGACGCGCTTGAAAGAACATCAGTCAGCCTTGAACAACAACCATCCCGAAAAATCCGCCATGGCCAAACACTGCCTAGATCAGCATCATAACTACGCCAACATTCATCATAGGCTGCTTCATACTTGTACGAAGGGTTGCATAATGAATCGACTTGAAGAGGTAGAGGCAATTGCAGCAGCCTCTCATGCAGGCACAATCTTGTTAAATGATATGAGTGATTTACACGCTACACCTATTCTCTCATACTTTTATAAAATCATCCTACTTAGTTTATCACGAATACTCACCTGATGATGTCTAGCTAGCCTAGACGAAACCGGTCGTATTTGTTAAAAATCAATAAATAGTTACGTGCCACAAAATTTTCTTAATTTTACTCCGCTAATGATACCATATTATTCTATATTCGAACATACGCCCGATTCTACTCACTTTGAATTTAACCCGAAAATCGACCAGTGGTGACATTACTTTTTGACGATTTCTGTGGCTTCTAATTATCGTAAGTTCCTAAAATAGTTCGAGGTCATCGATAATTGTCGAGCTTTGATGACGTCTCATCCTCTCGTTTTCATTCTCCTTGACTCTCCTCTAGGACAATTCAGGCTGACAATCATTTTTTCTGATTTATCACCACTTTACAGTTTAAATAATAAGTTCAATTTTTTGTAAATTTTGGACAGAAATTTTCCAGTAAATTTGTTCAAATATTGGCACCCACGCTCTCAGTAATGAGGAGACATTACACACTTACGACATTGAATAGGAGAGCGAAAATCAGAGAAGAAAGGAACCTGCGAATCGAAATTACAATTCAAAAACATTCTCGTTTTCAAGTGCAGCCGAATTTTCATTATTTTTTTTTATACTTCCCAACGATTTTTCGAAATTTTAAGCCACCGATTTTCATTCAGGTTGTAAATTGGACTGTTTACTTTACATTTTGAAGGACCTCACTCCGTCTACGAAAAATTCACCCCATTAAGCCATCTGAGTTCCAGACCATTTCATAGAGAGAGCGAGAAGACGAAGAGCAGTTCAAGTCTAGTGTCGTGGTTTCAATAATAGTGAAGTAGACGTGGGTTTACAAAGTCTGATAGATCCTTTGCCATGCTAGGCTTTCTCATCGAAATGAATTTCAATCGATCATTAGGAATATTATTTTTCTATACTTCGAAAATTTACAATTTTTCTTCATCTAAACATTCTGTACGTCACAAAATGAAGGCCTTCTGTTCATTTACGTGTAAATACTGTTCACGCAGCTTTCTAGCAATTATTCCAATATTGATTGCCAAACAGCCTGTATCTCAAAATCGATCGCAACACTGAAAATTGCGATAAAACATTCGTAAATTGTTGACAACGTTACGGTCGTTTCACCATAACTTGTAATAATAGAAAACAATATTATTTATACGCGTCCCATTTTTTGGAGGGAAAGAAACCGACAAAACTACAACTGTATTTACACATCGTATAAGTTCTTTAAAATGGAAAATTAATTTTACGTCTTGAGCTGATGATATTTGTTCAATCTGCGAACTACACCAATAAAGAGGACACGTACTAGGTCGAAACTGTGTATCAGAAACGATCGCAGCCTTATTTCGAAGACCATATCTTAACAAAGCCTTAGTAGTTTTTCAGCTCTTCGCATTCGAGTTCACCAACTTCAATGTAAGTCACAATCCATTTCTCACACTCTGAATAGTCCTACAATTTAAAAAAGTTCTTCGTTTTTTTTTTTTTTTTCTAGAATATTGATCGCACGAAATTACTTCAAGAGTTTCAAAAGGAGAAAAATTTTAAATTTAAAGTCGTGAAAATTTCAGTAACAGTCGATGGACATACTCTGATTAATTTTTACAAAATTCCAAAACATCAATTTAGTTTTCCTTTTCTTTTATTTTCGTAATTTGATAGTTTTTCATTGCTCATTCTTTTCCTTTCAGCCAGAAAGCCATATTTTCTCAGTTATTCTTCAGATTCGAGTCGACGTGTACGAATAACTCGTTTATAAATTCATCGATTTTTTGCAATTTTAAGGTAAACTGATTTATATATAATTTCGACGAGGTGAGCTTCTCTCCCCTTCTTAATTACGCTTTAGACGGAGTCGTTCAATGGTACCATGAATTTCATATCAGAGTAGGAATAGAAAAAAATTCTTGTTCTGGAAGCAAAAATTAGGAAATGGTGGTAATTCTTGGGGTCTCATGTAAATTCATTCATGATTTTTTTTTTTTGACCGATAATTTTGGACTTTTCTCCGAGTACGACTAGCGGTGAAAAATTGGGACCCATCTTCAAAGTTACGAGGAAAAAACCCTTTCAGCAATTTTATCCTAATTTCTATTGTGTGCTTTCATAGTCAAGTAGAAAAAATCCTTTACATGGCCAATTAGGCAAAAAATTCTTTCTATATTCATTTCTCTTGAATTCCTGCGACGATAATTTTCTGATCGGACCACATTCCAATTTTACGATCAGGTGTTCGTGGAGGAAATGTTCTCTTTTTTCATTGCATTTTTTCTTTTTCTCTTGATAAAATTTTAATTGCTATTTGTCTCCAACTGGAATTTAAAATTATCACAGCGTAGGACATTCTTTGAAACTCCCTTCATCCTTTTATTTAATTTATTTCCTTTTCATTTCAAACCTTTGAATATTTTGATTTTAATACAGTGAAGCGTATTCTACTGCAGACAAGACGACAAGTCTGTAAAATGCGTTTGATTTTGAATTTTACAGGCCTTGGAACAAAACGTGAAATAGAAAACTTGTAACTCGAGCGTTTACTCGACTCTTTTTCGACTCGTTTCGTAAAATTTCGCTCTCTTCCGTAGATTACTCATTTTACAGTCCTTCATACGTAATACACTATTGCTTATGATTTTTCGAGAAAATCGTAGTCTTTCCGATTCTATTCATTATTTTCTTTCAGCAGCGAAAGCACTCACTAGTAAATAGAATGTCATATCGGACTCGCGGGTCAAATAGCGTTTCAGCTCGTTGCGGCTCCGTCACTCACGTTTCGCTGATGACGGGGAACCTTTGCGACTCGTGTTAATATCACTATTATACAATTTTGGCGTCACTGATTCACCCTAATCTATTTTTTCCCTCCTCTGTATCAAAAACGGGACTTGAAAAAATTTGAATAATTAATTTCGAATATCGATTTGCAAAACTACGACAAAAAAATTTGAGCTTTCTAGGGCTCCAATCAATTCAGAATTCAGTTCTAGATAACAAAACTGCATTTTCGTCCCCTCTTCAGCTCTTCTTCCTTTCTTGTTCTCTCCCTTTTCCTGCTCCTCCTCCTCCTCTCAGTAAATCATAAACAACGGGAAAAAAGAGAGAAAGAGGGTTAGTCAAGTCTTGATTAAGCATTTTAATTCGAATTTTCAGAGCCTGTTTCTACAAAAAATCATCTCTTCTACAAAAACAGGCTTGCACGCAGAAATTTCCTCTGGGAAAGGCTATTTCCTCGCTCCAAAAACTAATGGATAGACAAAAATCCTCACTCCTCTTTCAGTGTAGTGCATTATTCAAAATATAATTCTCTTCATTATCGATGCAAAAAAAAATCTTCTGGCGGAGCCAAATAGAAAAAGATCATGTTTCATGTCTTCTATAAGGTAGCATGCTCCGATCTTTCGTCCCCATCTTGGTCTAGTACAAGTCTACCTAAGTATATTTCAGGCTGATCACTCACTCCGCTCGTTCACCCCGCTTCTTGGTCTAGTATAAGTGTACTTCAGTATTTCAGGCTGATGAGATTAGAGGGCCTCACTCGCTCCGCTCGTTCGTCCCGCTTCTTGGTCTAGTATAAGTCTACTTTAGTATTTCAATAAAGGGTATTCCTTCTACTTCAGGCTCAGTATAATGAAAGCTTCCGACGCACGGATGTACGCAAGCAAATTTCAAATTCAGGGTAGGAATCTGGCTTGATCTAGTATAAATCTAGTTTACATTTCAAGCTAAAATATGTATATTTGTTATGAATGTTACTGGCCACCAAATAGCTTAAGATGTAAACCTTACTGGCCACCAAACAAAACTGAAGAGTTTAGCCTTTAAAAGGAGGTGCACGGCATACTGTCTTCACTTCTTATTCTACGAAAATCGTGTTCGGAAGTTCTCTCCTGCGAAAGTCGCTCTTGTACGAAAGTCGTGCTCTCCCTTTGCTGCGAAAGTCGCTCCTAGACGAAAATCGTCTGACGAAAATCGTCTGACCCCTCGAATAGCTCCCTCCCAGAGACTTCCGCCGTTGTGCGTTGTATAATTCGTGTGTAATTCGTGTATAATTCGTGTGTAATTCGTATTCAAATAAAATAACTGTCTCACTTAAATTCGTATCCGTATTCAAAACATATTAGGCCTTTATAATGTAGGCTATTCCTACTACAGCATACTGATAATGAAAGCTTCAGAGACCCAAGGTCATTTGCATACAACGAGGTGGTACTCGCAAACGTGGTGAGTTCACTGCACACATCAAAGGGAGATCTAGCCTAGCTAGTAGAGACTAATACAAACTTCCCCTTCGTATGAGCCTATGGTATAAAGGAGCTTAGTTTGGAATGAGCCTGTGGTATTCCTAGTATAAAGCTAGTTTAAACTAGCATGTAAACTAGGCAAGGCGAACTATGAAGCTTCTCTAGGAGTCAGAAGATTTAAGCCTTCATAAAGTGTATATTAGGTCTAGTATAATGAGGGTTTGGCTAAGAGTCAGACGACTTGAGAAATCTTAGTATAAAGCTAGTATAAAGCCACTATAAAGCTAGTATGAAGCTAGTATATAAACCAGGCAAGGTAAACTCGCGGGGTGAACTCGCAAATTTTTGAATCACCCACGGACTCCACGGAGTAACCAGGGGGAGGGTGAAAGGGGGGGGGGGACGAACTCGCGGGATGAACTCGCAAATTTTTAAATCACCCACGGAGTAATCAGGGGGTGAAGGGGGGGGGCACTCGCGAACTCGCAAAATTTCAAATTGGGGGTCAGGGGTCAGGTCAGCGTAAAGACATGAAACATGTCGAAAATATGATTATCTTCCCTCTCATCTCTTTCGGTTAGTCAGATACATCAATTCTCGGAACCTAAGAAGGGAAGGGCTTAGATGAAGAAGGGATTTTAAGCTCGTCAGGAAAACCAAAGTAAAATGCGTTAACTTTAATTCCAATCAGTGGATCCTTCTGGACTTCAAGAAGACAAGCGAACCGTCTCAGGCGTAAAACCTTTTTGAGTTCAGCACCCAATCTTTAAGCGACCATTGAAACATTTGTAGAAACAAATTCACGATCGAATGACACGGTGAAAAGATATTTAACATGACAGAAATTTTTAACAATTTTCTTCTCCGTTGAAAAATACCTATAGAATGAAATCATTTACAACGATTATTGTTGCCGCGATCGTCGCCATACAATATGTTCAAGCCGATATCAAAATAAAAGACGGCCCACTTTCTCATCATAGTAAGTCAATTTCTTTTCTTTTTTTTTGTTTTTCAGTTAGATTAAGGTGCACCTACACCTAAGAAGCGAAAAAATAAATACAAAGGAGTCGATTTTTATGATGAACACTGAAAGTTCACTCGAAATAATTGTTTTGTAATTAGTGGTATTTTTCTCGCCCAAGGTGACCAATCTCAAACCAGTAGTGATGATAATGGTTGGACCTACGAAATGGATGATAATCTAATGAAAAGAGCCGCGGGCTATATGCGGAGTCAAGGTGCCGGTATTACCTCTAATCGCGTTTCTGACATTTGCCAAACGTACACTTTAGGTGGAAAGAAATTAAATGCCATCCAGGTCTCAACAACCAATACGGCCACCCAATCTACCTCGACAGGATGGCTTGTTAAAACTTCGAAAGACGGAGATGACTGGGACCTTTACATTTGAGGACAAATGTTTGATAAAGAAGTAATAGAAAAGCAAGTTCAAGTTTCTTGAAAATTCCAAACGTTTCGGTGGGTCCTATTTTTAAGCTAGAATAATTTTCTTCTCCAATACGGTCCTCGCACCGATTATCTAGTTTTACATGATTTTACGGAGTTTGTGATGCAATTTTACAATACATACTTGTAAAAAATTATCTAATTTTTTTCGAAGCCAGTATCTTAGGAAAATAAAACGATTTTCTCATTGTTTCCAATTTTGTAATGAATGAATCCGTTCGACGTTAAAAGTTGAAAGAATGAGGATACTTTAAAATCCTTTTTTTCGGTACGCTTACCAAACTTCAATCTACAATCAATTTTGAAACCACCAATGTATAGAGTGGTTTTACGATCACAAATGTATCGTGAGTCGTGATAAGGCGTATCAATAGCATCCTGTAGGAGCGTCACTGTCAACAGAAGTATACTAAGACGTCATGCATGATGGGTGGATTATGTTGGCTACGGGAAGATTTCAAAATTTCGAACTGATGCGAGACTGTAAATTACGGCTCTACGGATTACCTAAGGTCCATAAAGTAGATATTATGCCCATGAGGCCTGAGGTGTCGTTCATCTCATCTCCTACCTACTCTCTAGCTAAATTTCTGGATCGATGGTTCAAATCCCGCGTCGAATTCGAGTCTCCCTACTCTGTCAGGAATTCGTCCACCTTGGCCAATAGCCTAAAAAACGTGCTTCTCCCTGCAGACACAATCATTTGTTCTATCGACGTTGTAGGCCTCTCTCCTAACATTCCTAAAGCTGTCACTATGCAGCGGATGGGTGAACTCCTAGTGAATCTTAATACTCCTCACGAAGAGTTGAGTTTGATCTTTTGAGGTTGTGTTGGACTCCTAATTTTTGCAAGTTTAATGGTAAATTTTTCGAGTTTTCAGAGGAGGTGGGTATTCCTATAGGTTCGCCTTTAGGTTTCCTTATCTCTGAGGTGTTCATGTCTAAGTTGGAATCCGACCTCTTTTCTACAGGCCATCATCTTTTGAATAACATCTTTTACTGGCGCAGGTATGTAGATGACGTGCTATGTACGTGGACTGGTCCCCGCGAGAGCTCTGCTTGGAGTTTCTTACGTATCTTGATAAGCTATACCCTTCCGTGAAGTTCACTGTGGAAGTGTATGGCGCCTCCATCAACTTTTTGGATCTTACTGTCTCTGAAAAAATCTTCTGGCGGGCGAAGCCAAATAGAAAAAGATCATGTTTCATGTCTTCTATAAGGTAGCATGCTCCGATCGTTCGCCCCCATCTTGGTCTAGTACAAGTCTACCTAAGTACATTCCAGGCTGATGAGATTAGGGGGCCTCACTCACTCCGCTCGTTCGCCCCGCTTCTTGGTCTAGCATAAGTCTACTTTAGTATTTCAATAAAGGGTATTCCTTCTACTTCAGGATCAGTATAATGAAAGCTTCCGACGCACGGATGTACGCAAGCAAATTTCAAATTCAGAGTAGAAATCTGGCTTGATCTAGTATAAATCTAGTTTACATTTCAAGCTAAAATATGTATATTAGGTCTTTATAATGTAGGCTATTCCTACTACAGCATACTGATTCAGGCTTAGTATAATGAAAGCTTCAGAGACCCAAGGTCATTTGCATACAACGAGGTGGTACTCGCAAACACGGTGAGTTCACTGCACACATCAAAGAGAGATCTAGCCTAGCTAGTAGAGACTAATACAAACTTCCCCTTTGTATGAGCCTATGGTATAAAGGAGCTTAGTTTGGAATGAGCTTGTGGTATTCCTAGTATAAAGCTAGTTTAAACTAGCATGTAAACTAGGCAAGGCGAACTATGAAGCTTCTCTAGGAGTCAGAAGATTGAAGCCTTCATAAAGTGTATATGTCTAGTATAACAAGGGTTTCGCTAAGAGTCAGACGACTTGAGAAATCTTAGTAGCCACCATAAAGCTAGTATAATGAGGCGAACTATGAAGTTTCTCTAGTAGTATAATGAGGGTTTCACTAAAAATCAAACGACTTGAGAAATCTTAGTATGAAGCTTCTCTAGGAGTTAGAAGACTTAGGCCTTTAAAAAACTCGCAAATTTTCGAATCACCTACGGGGTAATGGGGGGGGGGCACTCTCGTTAAAACGATTCGCAAAATTTCAATAGGGGTCAGGGGGATCAGGTTAGCGTAAAGACATGAAACATGTCAAAAGACGGGGTCCACGAGTTTGGAGTGTACAGAAAAGATACGTCGACCGATGTTTTAGTCCACGGGTCGTCATTCTGCTCTGTTGCCCATAAATATGCTGCTTTTGATGGTTTTGAGTCGTACTGCCTTCAGTAAGGAGTTACTCACTTTAAAACATTTGGCTAGAGGTAATGACTAATGAGATTCACTTGGATATTAACGCTTTGGTGCGTAAGAAAGTTACAAGGAAATGCCTTGACGCTACTACCTCCCCCCCCCCCCCCACTATCAGCCGCGAAAGATTTCGTAGGATTAGAATCACATTTTTGAGGAAGTTCTCTCTTCAATTAGGCCGGAACCTTCGCCCTTTTGGATTTCAACCTGCGTTTTACAACCCAATCTTTGGTAAAGGGTTATTTGTTAGGTTGAAAGATCGAATTCCTGAAGATGAAAAGAGTGGAGTGTATAGGTTAGAATGTTGTAGGAGTGTTTATATCGGAGAGACTAGTCGCCAGCTCAAGATTAGGGTCGATGAGCACAAGACAGCCTGGGAGAAGAGTAAAGTGGGGGATTCGGAATTCGCTGACCACCTTATTGCTGATGGGCACAACTTCCGACAGGGATCCGAGGAGCTCCTCCACAAAGAAAGTTCTGATTTCAAGCGTATTGCCTCGGAGCATGTCGAAATCATTCGTCATAAGAACACTGGTGGTCTCATTCTGTTGAACAGGTACATACCGGACGAAGATCTGATCGAGCTTGTTTGTGAGTCACAACTCAATAATTAGTCTCCTCTTTATTTCTCGTCTATTCTCGAGGTTGGTTTCGGTCTTTCAGATCAGTTGTGTTCTTGTCTTTCGCTGAGGATGACTTTTTAGTCGATAGTGCTTCGAAGGTTTTTAGTATCTTCTGCGGTTTCTTGTAATTAGTCACTCCTTTTCAGATGTATCGCTTTTTTCGTCACTTCAAAATTCGTTGGGGAGATGAAGAAACAAAAGCGATACACTGTAATTCTCACCCACAGACCAATAATAAAACATTCCAAAAAGTTAACTATTTCGTTATATTGGGGTGGTATCTGGTATGGTTTCACCGTGCGGTTGCCATCTAGCGGAAAGTATGAAAGATGAAGGCCACAACGTTGCCTAAAGACACCCGTTTCTTTGAGTACTTTGTTCTGTGCTACTCAGCCACTTTGATCCATCACTCCACTCATAACTTAAGCAGCAGCAGTAGTTGAACATCTACCAATGATATTAAGGAAGCCAAAAGACAATTAAAGAAGGCGCTCTCCACGTTACCTGTGGCGGCCATTTGTAGCCGCTTGCCAAAAATTTTGTAAGGGCCTGTTTGTACGATCAATTTTCCTTGCTCAGATGAGTTTTAGCGAAGACTTTCACAAACTGATAATATTCAAAAGGTCTGATCGTCAATTAATTGGCCAAGCCAACACGGCTACACGATCAATTTGACTTGCGCAGTTGCCGCTTTGGTCAAGCGGAATTGACCGTATAAACAGGGCTTAACGCGGAAAAAAGGATTAAAAAATCAGAAATTATACTCACTCAAGAAATAATTTTTGTGACCCAAAATTTACACAAAAAACTGTTCTAGAAAACGTAACGTCGATTTCATCAAAAAACTGTGTGTAAACATCAAGTACAACGCCTTCTACGACCAAGTGGAAATATCCGCAAAAAATTGATACAAAAAAACTCTCATTATATTCCAAAAATGACCGAGTCTAAATTGTACTCTACAGGGAACACGTGGCATTCGTTGTGAATTCTCCTATTTCGAAAACTCTGAGAATCAACTTCTATTTTTCTCACGTGAAGTCTCTTTCCTTTCTGAATTTAATTTCTGTTATAAAACCAACCGGCAAAATTTCCAATTTGCCGGCCCCTCATTAAGGCAGAATCTCGAACTTTTTCCACGCTTTCAAATTACGTAACACCGGACTAAAGCGGCCGTCATATTCTTTTGACGCTCTTTCTACTTAATAAATGAAATTTCACGTAAACAATCGGGCGGACCGAAAAAACTGAAGACGCGGAGGAGCTTTTTTATTCCAGAAATTGGGTCACCTTTTCGCTATCAAACTCGAGTGCCCCGGACTGGGCGCTTCGACTTACAACGTCAACAAGGCAATAAACGATGCCGGATAATAGAGAGAACAACAGTAGCCCCGACTTTTCGTTATATCTATCGAAATTCAAAAACTATTTGTATAAGGGAGAGAGAGACGGTTCGTGGCCATTATTTTATAACAATGCGCCAACAGTTAAGAAGTGTTTACGCTCGAGAAAATCGGCAAATAGTTACCAGCAAGAGCCGCACAGTTATATGGAGATCATAAATCAAGTACTTTTTGCGGAATCGCATATTTTCGTGCCGTCTTGTGGAAAGAGTACAACAGCAGAGTTCGCGAATCGTGTGTGTGTCCGGCGACCGCAGGCTCGTGGGAGACTAAGCGGACCACTGCGTGAAAAATAAAACTGTTTGTTTTCACGCTGCTTTTATTTGTACCACTGCGAAAAGCGTACACACGTAACCACGCTCCGCGTGTTTTCGACTTCAACGGATTTCGCGTACCACCATCATCGCGGTGACTGCGCCAGCTAACTACTAAAAGCTTTCAAGATTTATATTTATACTTTTTTTTTTTTGGACATATTTCCTGGCTGGTAGCGAACGACGCGACGACTGGCGGGCAACGTGCATCTTTTATAGTAATAATCCATCAGTATCGCTTTTACTGGCATCGAGAGAAAAAAATAGTTTCGCGTACGTGGAACGAGGTGTTCGAATCACGAATATCTCTTTCTTTCACTATTACGGCTTCACTGCTTGATGGAGCGAAGGCACTATGCGGCTAGAGATATGCACGCGATTCATGGAAAATTCATCAAATTAACATCCTTTGAGTTACGTTTCTCCATATCACGGGAAAAACATTTCAAATTCGAGGTACGGGTGGATTGTTGCGGGATTGGCTCAAACTTTCCTGCAGTGATATCGACGTCATTCACGTCAAAAAAGAGAAAATAGCTACAGACAATCTTGCCACGATGTTACTGAAAATCTATGCAGGATTGCAGGCTGTTCTCAATATTTCTTTCAATTTGCAGTGAGCTTCACTCATTCGTCTCTGAATCCGACCACCAACTGGGCTTGGTCATTCTTGATCTGCTCGGGAAATGTAAACGTCCAGCAAATTGAAATCCGCTGCCCAGCACAATCCTTTCAACAACATCCTCTCACAACTTCAGAGTTCTTTCTAAGTCAGCCCACTGGATACGACACCATCTAATTCAGGTTCCTCTTCATTGTCTTCATTTGCCCACTTCGAGCCCATAACCCCGGGGATAGTTGCAAGACTCGTTAATTCAGTTCTACAAATATTCTCAGCATTTGTTCTCGTGTATACGAGGCAAAGAAAATCTGAAAAGTTTTCTAGTATCCCTTTGATATCAATTACTCGTTACATGTACTCATTTTAGATACACTATCGTCTCGCTCAAGATACCGTGATAAGTAAACAGTTATTTATAACAGTACAACGTACGTCCACGGATATAGAAAGCAAACTTGACGGGCAATAGCGTGCCATGTGATTAAAATTTAGGTCACCGATAATCAGTCAACGAATAACGAACGTAATAAATGCGAGCAGTCACTCTGAAAACAAATTCCATTTCTAACACGACGATACTTACGGAACGGATCCAGTGGGAAAAAAAAAGAAGGAAATTAGTAAATTAAAGTCGAGTGCCAAGGTTTTAAGCTCACGGATCGTCGCCAATTTAATCTGTCATTGTGTACGGTAGAAGCGCATTTTCCAAATGCACGCGCGAATAGGATTAAAGAAAATGCCGACAGCCCGATGACGTAAGAAGAGCGAGAATTTTTCCTCCTTATACGATGGAGAAGAAAAATCGAGTAAGGTTAAATACTGTTCGACGAAATTTGTCTCTCGTTGAAATACCACCGCCGTCAGTTTACCGCACCCATTTAATAGGAGTAACTCAAATCTCTCTTCGGTGTTTTCGGGACATAGATAGACGGGGTCTGATAGCGAAATGGTATTACATTTAGTCGTTGTTTTTCGTTATACACTACACGAGTGAACTTTCAGTTTATAAGTCTCATGCTAAGAGGATTTTAACCATTCGATATCTATGCAGTTGTATTTTGTTCGGTAATAGGTATACAGCTATCAATTGTGGTACTACGCAATATGCTTCTTATCCTCTTAAAATGCTTTCAGCGTGTTTTATCCACGTTTATCGTTTTGTCCTGCCATAATGCAGCTTTAGATGCGAGTAATATATTTCTAAGGATAAACACTTCGCGCGATGAAGTCTGGACAACTTTTTCTCTAAATGTTGCACAGGAACAGTCAATAATTTTCCGAGTATTAATTGCGCAACTATGAAATTTAGATAAACACGTCATAAATTCAGTACCTATGACGAATAAAAATCACCTCACCCATTGTGAGTTCAAAAAAGCGCTAAAATTTACGCCTGTAAATGTTTGGAGAAGATAGGGTATACATCGGTAATAGCCCACCGGGCACAAATTACGTGTCTACATTTAAAATAGTGAAGAAGAAAGAAAAAAACGAAATCCGAATTGAAAATATAGCCTAGGGATAACCTGCGAACAAGGGTCTATCAATCATACACGTATTTCACGCTCTATATTCCCATCAGAACCATTACATACACAATACAGTAATATTCGTTGACATTATGCCGTATCATACATAACAATACGGGTACATATAATTTTGTCATCGAAACAATACCGTGGCAAGCGCGTAGAAATGCCGCACCGCTACCCTTATTTCAACATTTGCGCAAATTTCGACGTCGACGTGAATTGTCATACAAGTAAATAAATGCGGAGAGGAGACGAAGAGTGGCTGTAATGGAAACAGAAGAAGTTTACGAGGTTAATAGTCTGAGGTAAGGTGACGCAAAAGGTGAGATAATCAAGGTTGTGTGCAATGTCTAGAAATTCTTTATTCGGCGAGAAAATTGCTATGTTTCTCAAATATTCCTGTTAACAATATCCCATTAGCTATTTTTACAAGTTCACAGACATCGGTATCCTGGTTCAGGTCAAAAAAACATTGGGTCAAAATCTGGTATACACAATACTTCTACCCTAGTGCAAAATTTTTCGAGGTGCCGGTTCACACTTGCGGCACGAGCACTTCAAATTAGCATCCTATTCAAGGAACATTAGCGAAACAGCTCTTAGCCACGCCCACTCAAATTTGAGGTGCAGTTGTGGAGGTTTCATTACTCTCCTGCGAGAGTCACATCGAAGGTACGTGTACAGTGCAGTGTTCTTCTACCATGACGCTGATGTGCCAGTCATAAAGAAATAAAACTACTCGCAGAGAATGTTTGGAGAGTCAAGAACATATCCGTCGTTTTTCCGGAAGACACTTGTTCAGATAACTTGGGTCATATGGCGGCAATGTAGTGGCATACTGTCGTCACATCGCCGTCACTGCCTCAACAGCTACTCTTCGAACTATGTGCCGCAGTTGAGTTGCGCCACACATCATCGTTTTAATACACCCATAAATTCCGGCTATGTTCCGCAAATGGTCCTCTTTTGTGAAACTATTTTGTCGGATATTTGCGTGGCTGTGATTAGCTGATCAGCAGCAGACTTGCCGCATGAATTACCGGCACGCATGCGTCACTAGTCTCCTGCAAAACGCCGGCATTTTGCACAACGGGTATGGTGTTCTATTTGGTAACCGCGATTCAAGACCGATGGCCTTAGAGCATTTTGAAAACTTCTTAAATACCGTGCTAGTTTCGTCGGCGTTTTGACTAAACTCCTTCTCTGATGAGCTCTACCTGGCTAACGCCTCTGAGTTACATTAGACCCAGTCCCCTGTTAGTGATAAATAGGTGAGTTGCTGTTCCACTCCTCCGGAAGCGCATTGTTCACACGTTGGTTCAAGGAAAGTTGATTCCGACGTTAAAGCCTACGTTAGCCGAGATTGCTGGACAGATGGTTGGCTGACCAGCTAGGCGTAATGTGGCAAAATGAGTTGTACAATTGGTGCTTTTAAAGAAAGGAGAGGGAGGGTAAAAATTACCATACCGCTTACCCTAGTTGCGACACTCACGGTAGGCCTTTGAAACTTAAATTCTGAGCTCAATTTTCATTTTAAAGCTGAGAAATGCCCTTTCGGTGGCCTTAAGCAGTGACTGGAATGTATATAAACCTCGGTATAAACTTGAGGTGACCGGAATGTCTATAGGTCTCGGTATAAAGTTGAGGTGACCGGAATGTATTTTAAATACTGTATATGAGTAGTAATCTGTCGATATAGAGTATTTGTAAGCATTTGAAAGTCTCGAATATCAACTAAACGACGAAGGAATAGCCAGATGTACAACAGATCTGTGTTGTCAATTGTTGATACGATTTCACCCTCGCGTGATTAGCATATTAGGAGTACACAATAGAAGCGAAGATGAAACATTATTAGAAACTGATACGCCAGGTCTACGCGACGAGCTGTCTGCAGTTCTAACATTTACTATTGTAATTGCGTGGGGTATGTGTCTTTCTACAGCTAAGGAGTTTTAACTTATGTAGAGAAAACGGATATTGGAACGCAGTGGAAGACACGTGCAGTAAACTGGTTTCAAGGGACAGCGTGCACTTGCTCGGCTCGTGCGACGAAGTCGAGAAGAACTCAACTACCCTTACAGTAACTAAATCGATCTCGCGTAATCGGGAAGTTTGTGTGCTGTACGAGAGTATTACGTTCTATACGTTCTGTTTCGATCGCGTCGGAGTTTTATAGTTTTATTCGAAGTTTTATTCAGACTTATTTACTTGACACTTATTGCAATTTTGTGCTAGTATTCGGTAAGTGTTTGCTTAGCTGTCGAGATTGTGTTGGTGAGTTATTCACTGAGTATATTTGTAATTTACATTCGTTTGCTTTTAGCTAGGGATGATTTAAATATAAGTATCGTAGTATTATGTCTTGCGGCACGCGCGGTAGAACGAAGGCAAAGGCGGGTTAAGGTGAATGCTGAGTTGAGCTTGGTGGCACTAATCCGTTTGACTCAAGGTAGCCTACTGTTGTAACGTATGCTGACGTCTGTTGTCCTAGGGAATGGCAATGTTGTATTCATCGTTGTCGGCGGGACTACGAAGGTAGGACCTGGATAGTTAGCTGAGGCCCAGGGCAGCCGAAGGACTGTGCTGACCCATGGATATGTTGAGTAATGCGAGTCTTGTCGTCGTGGTCAATTAGATTTGAGGACTCTCTTGGCCCTCAGCTAAGGCCTGGACCTGTGTGGTCACGACCTGTGTGGTCAACCCCCTGAGACAGACTTCAGGGTAAGGAGGGGCGTCGTCATTCGAGAAGCCCAATGAGGGCGAGGCCCGAGAGGTGGGACTTCTGTGACGATCGGCACCGGCTAGTCAGGCAGAGGAGGTGCCGGCTGAGTCGGGGGCCAGTGGGTCTGTCGCACGAATCCGAGGCCGGGGCTTGGCCTCCCCGGATAAGGTGGTAGTGGACTGACCCTGCTCAAGTGGACACTGTAGGGTAACCGTTTGTTGCCGAACCCGTAGTCATCAGGCCACCGTCGGGCAGCTGATGGGGACTCGACATTACGTGGATAGTTAAGGGGAGGCGACCAGAACGTTCTACGAGTGTGACAACCGAGGCAAGGCCCAGGGTTGGTCTCAAGATGAGAGAATAGACGGAGGTCTGGTCAAATCCCAATAACGGGTGAAGGAACTGTCTCAGACTAGAGTGCGCGTTGCCGCCAGTTAGGTAGGATAAATAGGAGTAAATTGCAGGTGTGCTCAAACGCGACTTGAAAACTTTTACAGGAAGTTCAATGGAGAGGCGGAGTTGGCTCAACATCGAAAGGTGTCAAGATTCAAACTTATGTAAGTGGATCTTAGTGTACGTTAAGTGGTATTTCGGACGGTTCAGGCGCTTCGCGCATTTTATTAGGGTTACAGTATATACACCTCGATATAAAGTTGAGGTGACCGGAATGTATAATATACATTTCGGTATACATCTGAGGTGACCGGAATGTATATACAACTCGGTATAAAGATGAGGTGACCGGAATCTATATACAACTCGGTATAAAGTTGAGGTGACCGGAATGTATATACAACTCGATATAAAGTTGAGGTGACCGGAATGTATATACAACTCGATATAAAGTTGAGGTGACCGGAATGTATATACACCTCGGTATAAAGTTGAGGTGACCGGAATGTATATACAACTCGGTATAAAGTTGAGGTGACCGGGCAGCTATTTTCTTAATATTTTTCAGGGGTAAAAATTCCCGATCTGCGCACTGGTGTAGATCAACTTCAATTTCATGTTATTGTCACGACTCGGTAAATATATGTTACGGTAAATGAGTACAATTGGTAAATGTCCTCATTTACCGGTAAATGAGGACATTTACCGGGCACCAAGGAAATAACCAGAAAATTCCAACATTGACCGGTAAATGTAGACATTTACCACCCAGTTACCACTAGCAATTGGTAATTGTAGACATTTACCCCTAGCAATTGGTAAATGTTGAAAACGAACAGAACAAAGGTAGTAGAAGCACCATGAGACCTAAAAATGAAGATTTTAAATTTTCTGGCGTAGCCAAATGAATAAAGATCATGTTTCATGTCTAGCATCCGCTCCTTCGCTCCCAGTTTGGACCTATTATACTGTGTATTGAATCTTATTTTGGACTTTGTTAGTATTGCCCTTGGTCCGGGGTCTCACGCCTAGTATAATGAAGGCTTAGCTAGTCTAGTATAGAACATACTGTATATTAGGAAACTGAGCTTTGTTAATACAGACCTAGTCAGTCCCCTTTCCCAGTCTAGTATTGATCTGATGTATGTAAGTTAGGCCTATATAATGGAGGCTATACCTACTATGAGGTCTTTCGGCCGGAAGCACGCGCCACGCACGCACTTGAATCATACTAATACAGGCTTGAGAAAAAACGTAAACTGTTCTCGAACAATGAAAGCAGAGAGTTGAAATTGCAAATTGATTACCTAGAATTAGATGTCGAAGTTTTTAATTCGTTCTCTTAGGTCGCGTCAAGACGAGCGTAAGCGAACATAAGTATAATGTAATCCAATAGATTGCAGATTGCATTATGCACATGCCTTCACGTTCATTTCGACATTTACCAAATGCAGATGGTAAATGTCTACATTTGCCAAAAGTATACCGGTAAATGCCAACATGTACACGCTGTTTTCATCATTTACCAATTTCGCAGGTAAATGTCCTGATTTACCGTAACATATATATACGAGACTTGAATTGTTCAAGCTATTACTCTCAGGTTTGAAACAAGATTCGTCCTTGTCCATCGAGCTCATTTTGTTCACTTCACAATTTTCTTTATTTTTTTGTTGAAATAATCTGGAAACATCTTGAAACCGATGTGCATACAAAGCTTTGCGTATGAGCAAATACCCTGTGTTCAATACCTGATTTTTGTTTTTTTCTATAACTTATACTTGCACAGACACTCACACAGCTCTACAGTAGTCTACGTATCTTCTACGTATGAATCATCATCAGCTATTTAAATTATTCATAGTTTTGTTGAATGTTGCTCGAGAACAGATAAATTTATGAAAAATGTTGAAGAAACTCGAAAGTATTCATATTTTCATCATTATGATAGCTGATTTTGTCAACGAGAGCTGCGGCTCAGGAAACTTCCTATTCAAGCAAAAAACAATATCATCAAATGATATAGAACTAGGTGAGTTTTTATTTTGGAAATCTCCTTCACAATTCCATAGCCTGGATAAACCGAAGAGATGGAATATTGACTAGTCTTTTGATACTTCAAAATATAGACCTAGGCCAAAAAATACAAAATACATATCCTCTGGATGTACGATAATATTATTGACCGTCTTTTCACAACTTCTAATTGAATGCGTTATCAATACTTTTCATTTTGAAATATGTCCAGCGAATACTATACAACTTTACAGCATAGGCAACCAGTTATACGTATTATTCGGAAAAAGATGTATCTCCCGTACAGCAAATTGTGACTCTTGAGGAGAGGAAGGCTGTAATCTACTTTCTGGAGTGGACTCTATTCACTAAATTGAGGTTCATGTTAATGAAAACAATCAACACAAATCATTTGGCTTAGACTTTTGAACAATGGGGGGAGGGGTGAATTTCAACCATCGACCGATACGTGAAACGAGGAAAATGAGTTCGAAGAAATGTCGACTCAAAATTTATAGGAAGAGATGAAGATATTCCGATCATTGAATCTATGTATGAGGGAGAAGGGAGGGGAAAAGAGAACTTGAAAAATCCCAATCTCTGAGTGTATCAGAGGGGACCGAGAAGTCCAAAATTATGAGAGTAAGACTTGAAAAAATATCGTCCATCGAGGAGAGAAACCGAGAAATTTTGAACATCCACCAAAATATTAGAGGGTGGATGAAAAGGACAAATTTCAACTTTCGAGCTACATGTATGAGGAAGTAGAGAGGACTGAGCTAGAGAATGAAGGAATTGAACATCAAAAGAGGATTTTGAAGAATTTCGCCCCTCAAGCAATATTATTATACCAGCAGTGGTATGAACAAAAAATTCTCCTGACGATGATTCAATAAAATTTGAAAACTCTACACAAAGTTTTCAGTTTCAAGGGGTTGATCCTTTTCCGGGTACATCATTGCATAATGGCTTCCTGGTTTACAAACTACCGATAACTTTTTCTAAAAGGAAATTCTAATGATTGATAGTTTTTCGCATAGGAGATCAAATACTCACGGACAGTCCGTGGTGGTTTTCCGAACCTGGAGATAAGCTACAATTGTGTCACTACGCTAAAATGGAAGCCGATCTTCCTTACATGGACTACAACGTAATTGAAAGTTGGTACAAACACAAGGAGACTGGGCTGACCAAAATAATGCGTTGTCCCACTCTTCCGACAATATTTTTAGTGAAAAGAGACTGGATGGATGTGGTGCAGATAACATTTCTAAAATCAGGCATCGATGATATTGTATTCAATACAGAGGCGATTAAAGAAGCTCAAGTTGTTTCTTTGGGTGAGTAAGACAGGCAGTCTCAATAATTACCTAGCAGGGGAATACGTTTCCAATTTATGCGGCTCCTCCATATAAAATACATTTCTTCAACCGTCTTAATCAACCGGAGGAACTCGAAAGCATCCACGAGGAAGGAGACTTGGAAGCCATATTCCACTTCGAACCTCCGAAAAAGACTTGAATCATGCAATTTGACCACATTTTTTCAGCAAAGAGAAGCAAAATATTTCGGACGATGAGATATTTTCCCTTCAAAATTGAACCTAAAATGAGCGCCCGTACCCACTTATGAAATAATGCCATTTCATCATAATTTCACGTAATATTGATATCCTCATAACTTTTCATTTATATCTCTAACATGAATTTTTTCATCCTAATCAGTAATTGCCTGTCATTTTCTCGTGCTCAATCAGCAAACGTTTAATGATTTCAGATGAGAATGAAAATAAAAAACAATGTATAAAACCTAGTCGTTTCACCAAGTTGAGCGCAGAGGATCGAAAGAATTTGTGTGCTGCCGCTGGAAAGTTAGTCAACGTGTTTTTTTTGCACAATCAAGTTCCTGGAGCTCAGCTAAACAAATTCCGTATCGAACCAAACCAGGAAGAAATTTACTTAACCATTCCTTGCCCTACTTTGCCAAAATTGTACTTATATTCTGGAACATTAGAAAACGAAGTAGAGCTCCTTGTCGTTCGAAACTCGGTCGACTTTTTTGAATTCGAAGTTGACGAAGCAGAACCTGTTTTAGTTTATCGTTGTAAGTTGAGTACGATATTGGATCCTAATTGATTACGCTTTGCTTCCCCAAGGACAGAGTTCACCACCGTCGCGCAAGGGCCAGGCCCACCAAATCACAAATCAAAATTTTCATGTTAAGTATCACCTATCGAATTATACTTGTATTCATTTATAGGTGGATTTTATAATTTGTTCAAACATTTTCACGGGAATCCTTTACTCGGATTGGGAATAAACGATCGAGTGGCATTATGCAGAATGGCGCGAGAGTACGCTTCTATCACAGGCACAGACTCGGACGTATTAGAAGCGGAGTTGTACTCATTTAATTACAGTGGAGGAAAAGAAATTCGCGGTATTGCTTTACGGTGCCCGAAATTACCAGAGGTGTATCTACAATTAGCAGATCCTTCGAACAAGAAAATCAAAATAATTTTTGTCCGAAATCCGTACGAACATTTCAATTACGCAATTGAATTCTTCGAATCCATTTATAGAACAGGTGGGTTTTATGAAATCCTAGATATTTTAAAAGGAGTGCAATCGACTACACAAATATCTTAGAAAGTTCAAGAGTTTATCGGAGGTTGTTACAGCTAAAAGTAACTTATATCCTTCTTCAACTCTGATTCAGTATGTGTATAATCCCAATCATAGGTATTGTTTCTAATGTTCACATCTCTTATTATCCCGTGATGAAATCCATGAGCAAAATTTTGAATCCAGATAGGCTGTAAAACCCGACCCACATTCTAGGAACTATATAATAATTCTTCTCATACTTATGTAGGCTTTGAATATACCTATGAGAAGGCTACGCTCAAGGACATGATGAACAATTAAATTACTGATTACATATTCCAAGTTTACCCGGAGTCAATAAGAGTCTTCTACAGTGGCTATCATCAGTGAAATCACGAGAATTTGTTCATTGGCCCGGTAGAAAACTCAAATTTTCTTCAAGTATCCACCCTCCCAAGATCTTGAGATTTCAAACTTAGACCATTTGGATATTCAAAATAGATTAATCATTGAATCACATAGGATTAAAAATTTGGAATGATGAGATATAGTTTGAACGAAGAAAAGATAGTCGTCATAGCACAAGTGCGAAGTTTTACCCCTCACTCCTGCATCAATTTGTAAAACGAGAAAATTAAAAAAACTTTGTCTAAATTCTTCCTCTTATATATTCACAGAGAACACCGAAGAGATACGAGAGCGCATAAAAGGACATTGGTTCTCCACTTTACACGACGAAGATCGTTGGAAGCTTTGTTACGCGGTGCAAAAACGAATTTCACACTCTCTCAAACTGAAAACCGCCCCACTACGTTCTATTGAGTCTCCAATGGTAAGAGAGTTTGTTTGCAGATATCCTATTGATGGAATCAGGAGCGCTGCTGAGGATGTCACCATCAAATGTTCTGGATTACCTGAGGTGTACGTGAGAATTATGCAGCAGTCCAAAGATGATGATAAGAAAGAAGTTCAAATTGCCGTGGATGTTGATTACTTCGACATACCTGGACTTAGAACTCTTTCGGATGAATATCACGAAGAACAAGATAATTATGATGGGTAAAGATTAAGTCCAGCATATTTCGGCACGTGTATGAAAATAGAACGCATGGTAAAAGAGCCAAGAACAAATTCCAGCCTTCAAATTTTCGTACACAACTAGGAAGCGTTCGACGTCATCTTTCAAGAAAATGGGTTCATTCAGTGGAACTGGTAATTCGTCATTGGGAATTAATCTTTTGACAAAATTATTCATACATCGGACTTTGTATTCAACTATTATCGTGAAATACTTGATTTGTAATTTATTAGGTATTTATAAATAAAAATTTCCTTTCTCTTCATTAGTCTACGCCTGGAGAAGTGCACGCAGAGAAAGAGTGATGTTGCTCAAGACTTTAGTCCTCTCAACGATTTTCTATGAGGAAATGAAATAGAATTGAATAGAATGAGGAAGACTTGCAGTCATCCTACTTACCTTCTCACAGCATTCTGTCTATTTGGTAACTTTGCTACTCGCAGACTGAATATATGAAATCATTACTAGAGGAACAATGTCGACTTTATCTCAATTTATTTGAAACTTCAACTCGAGGTCAATTTTGAGTGAACTTCTGTAAATTTTTCATCGACCTAAAATCGATTGCTTTGTCGCATCGAGTCGAAGTCGATTTGAAATTCTCTCATAATGTACGCTTTGATCACAAATTGACGTCAATCAGTGTCATTTCTGAGTGGACTTGCCCAAATTATTGTATCGACTACCTATCGAATTCTAGTTTCGATTTGAAACCAACCTCAACGTCGATCTCGAGTTGATGCACAGTCACTCCCTCAAAGCGTTCTGCGTGTTTTGTGACCTCGCTACTCGCAGACAGAATGCGTAGCAATAACTATACAACAAAGACCATTGGGAATCCTACATCGTATTAGGTAGTTAACCAGTGCAAGAACAGTCGAATCGACGCAATGTTGATTTTTAATCGATATTAAGATCTGAAACCAAGTGTCGACTCATTTTTTACCTTGACTCTAAAACCCTATTAACAATTCATACATACAAGTATTCAGAGAAGATTCTTCCTTTTTCTTTCGAGAGGCCAGTCATCACCTGGCTTTCCACGCATTTTTAAAATTCAGAACGAAGTACGAACACCAGAATGAGGGACTAAGATGAAAAAATGTAAATATTTTGCTCGTCGAAGGTAGGCGGCGGTGATGTACTTTCAAGGCTCCAGGCTTTCATTCGGGACTTCGTGCGAAAGTACGGTAAAATTGACCCAAATTTACGACTTTGAAACAAGGTAAACTTCGAGAGACTCGTTCGAAGAAAACTTGGAAGAGCATTCGCGGGATAGAAAGTACCACCAAAATCTACCTTCTCGATTATTCGTATACCGAACTTACGAATCTTTTTATCTGCTCGTCCGTTTCAATGCGACAAAGAGCATACAGATACACAGTAATTGAAAATATGTCACAATGAAATGGCGAGCGCACATGCGAGCAGAGATAATTTCACCATACTTTACGTTTCCGAATTGTTATACAGCGTCGAATATAACGACATCACGTTAGCTCAGTTCACCTAAAAGAACATTAATACTCAAAATGAAAGATAAAAATATTGCATTCATTGTGTGCATCGCGGTACAAGTGAGAACGATTGCAACGAATGTCCGTCTATTGTTTCGAAAGTTGTACTTCCTCGTACTTATTTCCGACCTCTTATCGCCGAGCACTACTCGAATTTACGGTCGAGCAAATACATAATTTTCTTCAACACGCGCAAGGATAGGGGTAAAAAAAAAAGAAATAAAAAGGTCCTGATTAAAATCTCGACATTTTACCAAACGACGCAGGTTATACCGAACGAGTAAAATTATGCGAGCTTGTTTGACCTTGAATAGATTAAAAATGCTGGATCGGATTGATGGAAACGCGAGGCTAAAAGCGACGCAGTCTTTATTACCAGTTTCGCCCGCCAGAGATTACGGTGATGGATAGACAAACTTACACCACTCCGTGACAGTTTACCTTTCTTTTCTGCTCCTCTTTACCGCTTCGTTTATCTCTACATTCGATGCAGAAACCACTAAGACTAACAAATACAGCCGCGAGTGCCGCGACCGTAAAGTTTCAACGTCTGACTAGGGCACTTTATTTCATGACGCGCGTTTATTCGCCGAATATATTGTACAAATATTCGAGCTCCGACGACCGCCTAATTTTTTGGACGACGCGCCGTCTTCGAACGACGTAATTTATGAACCGAGTGCGTCGCTATGCGGTACTTCAGCTCAGATCAGGTAAGGTGGTGGTCTGCATACAGACAACAGACGGGATGCGAGTTAAGTCGAGCTCGAATCAGAACTGCGACAAAAAACGTGACGCTATTTATTTTCAAAGCCAAAATATCTATTTTAGTGAGCAGTCGTTTTCTCAGTGTGAAAAATGGATCCTGGGACTTCACCTTGACCATCTAACACGGGTCGAGTGTCTCTCAAGATTTGAGTCGATCCGCGCTGGATGCCACGGCTCCTTGATTGTCAGGTACAATTTAAGCTATCACAAGGACGAAAATGATGAATCAATGTGAAACCATTCTCAAAGTCATTTGACCTTCTGCCGAACAACTTTTGGAGTACAGAGCTTTCATTTTCAAAAATTTCAGCTCACAATCACCTGTAATTGGAAATTTCAAGGGAACAGCTTCCAAGTGATCTTCCTTCGCGGGCACCGGCAAGTTGGTCGTCCTGCCGGTTGGTCAAATTTGTAGTTGGTTGAACATAAGTTGGTCGACCTGGTTTGAAAAAACAGTACGATACAGACGCAGTTTTCGCGTTGACAATACGTCATTTGTCGGCGCTCGCATTCGTCCCCGTAGATTACACTACACAACAAAAAAAAAAAATTGAAAAATGCAAGAACGAGATAATACGATTCTAGAAGTATTTTCGACGCTGATCACGATGCCGTTGTCCGTTTCTCGAAATTGGCTCCGGTTTTCGAGAAATGATCAAATCAAATTCCCGCGATTCGTTGCGACGCGCGGCGCATGTTACCCAGCTATCGAATTTCGCGAGAACGGGAACATACACTGCGCGTCGCAACGAATCCCGGGAATATGATTTGAACATTTCTCGAAAACCGGAGCCAATTTCGAGAAACGGACAACGGCATCGTGATCAGCGTCGAAAATACTTCTAGAATTGTATTATCTCGTTCTTGCATTTTTCAATTTTTTTTTTTTTGTTGTGTAGTGTTATGTCATTCGCGTGTTCGAGTAACATTTTCCAGAGAAGGCTGAGGACATCGTTCAATATTTTGAAGACGAGTGGATTGAGAGATTGAGAAGCCGACGAAGTCAGAAGCCTCCACCAGACCCGCTTTCTGCCATTCTCGAGGACCTCCCGGGAACGAACAATGCGCTTGAGGGCTGGCACCGTGATTTTGCCGCGTTATGCACCCGCTACCATGACTCATTAAGGGAAACCATCTAGAACTTTCACAGGCAGCAAACCCACAGTGAAGTAACGATGGAGAACGATGTGGCTAGTGGCTTACCGCCTGAAAAGAGGAGGCGCATTGTAACGACTCAAAGCATAATGAGTATCCTTGAGATGTACGGACTCCTCAAAAATACGAGACATTGTTCAGAAGTAGAGAGTACAAATCCTTAATCGGCTGGAGGAATTCGAAATCGTAGCCGTTTCCTATTTTTCGAGGGATAATCTTATGAACGAAACGAAGTTTGATCTCAACAATCCGTTCATCTATTACTTCTTTCATGGTGATTCATCTGAGCACGTTGCAACCTAACTTCCATCTCTTATTCTTCTCCTATTTCTTCTCTTGCACTCGCTTGTTTCATTCTATATCGTTCAGTATACCTGATGATGTGTAGCCGAGTCTACATGAAACCTTGGTTGTATTTTTCTTAATTAAAACTTTTCAAGGCTTCGTCCTTTTTTGTTCTAATTTTGAGAATAAATAAGTTACGTGACCGTATTTGTACTCTTTACTTATGAGTATCCTTAACGACTGTCTGTGACGTCATTAACACAGCTTAAGCTGTCTCTCTTCCCCTCTCTCTCTTCTATTCTTGAAATCACTCACTCCGCTCGTAAGCCTCTCAACAGTCACCATTATACCAGATCCTGGGTCACGGCTGATGACGTCATACTTGCAGATTTCAGAATTTCCTTAGCCTACATTAACCGGGCTGTATACTAAAGTGTAAAGGGCCTCTAATTTGCCTTCATACAGGCCTAACTTACAGTCAAGGATGAAGGAAGATGCTCGGTGTCACGGTTGACGTCATCACCGATCAATGACGTTGTAGTTGGGGGGAGGCCTCGGGGTCACGACTAGTTTATTACAAAGACAGAGAAGGTTACAAACAGGGCTATTAGGAGGGGGGGGGGAGAACTCGCAGGTAGGAGCGGTGTGAATTCAAAAATTTTGGAATTAGGGGCTACGATTCAAAATTTGCGGAACTCGCGGACTCTCAGAATCATGTCTGGGATTCCCTTTCGAGGGGTGAAGGGCAATTCGCGAAGATAAGGTGAACTCGCAAATTTCGGAATTAGAAACTAGGATTTGGGAAACATGAGGAAAGATATGAAACATGAGAGTCTCACAAGCGAGACATGGGAACCAAAAAGTACAAGATTACATAAAATACAAAAAATGATCGAACTGATGCGAGATTGCAAGGTACGGCTATCCATAATACGATCTTTTGTTCTTTCGACGTTGTAGGTCTCTTTCCTAACATTCCCAAAGCTGAAGCATAAAGTGACCACTAAGTTGAACCTCATGGTTCATTCTAAACTTTCCGGTATGCTCCACCCTCTTGAATTTGATAAGTTTATGAATGAGGTTAATGGGAAATGTCGGAAATTTGAGTTGGATCTGAAGCTTAAGAAGAATGGTAAGCTCTCTTCTCTTATGAGGTTGAAGAACGAAATCCTTGAGGAAGAGGTTAGTGGTGAGAATATTGTTCAGAATTTTCAACCTAGAGTTCTTAATTACTCCCAGGTTGAATTCAGCGAGGATGAATCTTACCTCCTTGAGAAAGGTCTGAAATTTGCTCTTCCTCCTCTTAGGAACAGTGAGACCCTCGCTATATGGTTGCGGACTTAGCTATAAAGATAGGACCCGGGTGCAACATCCAAAAGAAGTGCGCTGAGATAGTCCGCAACACCCCCGTCCCCCGTATGAACGGCAAGGTGAGTGGAGTGATCAAGGGATTGCAGAAGAAGGTAAGGGAGGAGGGACTTGTTATCACTAAGGCCGATAAATGTAATTCTTTGGTTGTGATGGAGAAGTCTTCTTATGATTCTAAGATGTATGATGTACTTCAGCAGTGTGGGGCAAAAGTGAATGACAGCTTCAGTTTTCCCAAACATGTCCAGGAAGTTCGGGATGTTGTTAATGGGTGTACTGTCATCATTAAGAGTGAGCGAATGAAGAAAGCCATTCTTAATCCTAACCCTATTCCCCCCCTTCTCTACGGATTACCTAAGGTCCATAAATTCGATATGCCCATGAGGCCGGTGGTGTCGTTCATTTCATCTCCTACCTATTCTTTAGCTAAATTTCTGGATCGATGGTTCATAGAAATCCCACGTCGAATTCGAGTCTCCCTACTCTGTCAGGAATTCCTTCACTTTGGCCAATAGCCTAAAAAATGTGCTCCTCCCTGCAGATACGATCTTTTGTTCTTTCGACGTTGTAGGCCTCTTTCCTAACATTCCCAAAGCTGTCACTAAGCAGCGGATGGGTGAACTCCTGGTGAATCTCAATACTCCTCACGAAGAGTTGAGTGAATTTTTTGATCTTTTGAGGTTGTGTTGGACCCCTAATTTTTGCAAGTTTAATGGTAAATTTTATGAGTTTTCACAGGAGGTGGGTATTCCTATAGGTTCGCCTTTAGGTTCCCTAATCTCTGAGGTGTTCATGTCTAAGTTTGAATCAGATCTCTTTTCTTTTGGCCATCCTCTTTTAAATAACATCTTTTACTGGCGCAGGTATGTAGATCACGTGCTATGTACGTGGACTGGTCCCCGAGAGCTCTGCTTGGAGTTTCTCACGTATCTTAATAAGGTATACCCTTCCGTGAAGTTCACTGTGGAAGTGGGAGGCGCCTCCATTAACTTTTTGGATCTTACTGTCTCCAAAAAAGACGGGGTCCACGAGTTTGGAGTGTTTAGAAAAGATACGTCGACCGATGTTTTAGTCCACGGGTCGTCATTCTGCTCTGTTGCCCATAAACATGCTGCGTTTAATAGTTTAGTCCATAGGCTCACTGAATTCCCGTTGAGCCAAACTGCTTTCAAGAAGGAGTTACTCACCTTAAAACATTTAGCTAGAGTTAATGAGATTCACTTGGATATTGACGCTTTGGTGCGTAGGAAAATTACTAGGAAATGCCTTGACACCACTACCTCCCTCCCACGTACTATCAGTCGTGAGAAATTTCGCTGGATTAGGCTCCCATTTTTGGGGAAGTTTTCTCTTCAATTAGGCCGGGCCCTTCGCCCTTTCGGATTTCCACCTGCGTTTTATAACCCCGTCACTATTAAAGGGTTATTTGTTAGGTTGAAAGATCGAATTCCTGAAGATGAGACGAGTGGAGTGTACAAGTTAGAATGTAATGATTGTATGAGTGTTTATATCGGAGAGACTAGTCGCCAGCTTAAGATCAGGGTTGGGGAGCATGAGAAAGCCTGAGAGGATAGTAAAGTGGGGAAGTCAGCTTTCGCTGATCACCTTCTTGCTTATGGGCACAGCTTCCGAAAGGGATCCGAGGTGCTCCTCCACAAAGAAAGTTCCGATTTCAAGCGTACCGCCTTGGAGCATATCGAAATCATTCGTCATAAGAACACTCGAGGTCTCGTTTTGTTGAACAGGTACCTACCGGACGAAGATCTGATCGAGCTTGTTTATGATTCACAATCCGATCAGTAGTTCTCTCCTTTAGTTTTCGTATTTTCTTGAGGTTGGTTTCGGTCTTTCAAGTCAGTTGCGTTCTTGTCTTTCGCTGATGATGACTTCTTAGTTGATAGATCTTCGAAGGTTTTTAGTATTTTTCTGCGGTTTTTGTATTGAGTTACTTATTTTCTTTTTTAGAAGTATCGCCTTTTTTCGTAATACAAAAAATGACACTGATCAAAGGCGGGGAAAAATGCTATCACGAATATCCTTAGATTCGCCTCTAAAAATTTGGAAAGATTGATCCCACCACTCTTTCGAGATAAATGTGACCCATACAGTACACAAAATTCATTTGAAGTCAACTTCCACAGTACAATGGTGTGCTTTACATGATACACACATACTAGGAAACCGGGCCTATTTTATTCCATCCTCGTTCTTTCTTCATTTTCTCCGCGAAAAAGAAGATACCACAAGGCCTCATTAGAATGATCCTTTATTTAGGTTCCCTATATATGTTTTTCGTTTCACGTCTACCCGCTATTTTTGTTGGTACGTAACATATATAGGCTCGTTATAATGGCGTACGAATATTATGTGAACGCGCGGAGAATAAATTTTTTATACGGCGCAAATGAAATTAATTACAGTTCGTTAAATAGGTATAGCAAAAACTTAACAAGCTGTTCCACTCGATCGTTATCGGAATCTAGGTCCGCAGTCAGGCTCGCGTCATATTCTGCGAGCGACGTAAAATACAAGAGTATATAGTTTTCAAATGCTCGTTCTTCGCAGCCCACGATAATCAAGATTATTGAAACAAGGATGCTGACCGATTCACCAAGGATTGCGAAGTAACAGCGACAATGTTTTCTCCTACAGTTTTCTGTCAGTAAATAATCTAGTTTAATTCGAAATACGGGCGATATTTTGAATCGAGTAATCTCTCTTAGTGATAAGCAATTATTCTTTTTCAAGACCAAATCAGGACAATTAAGGCTGTCACTTTCTGTGCTGAGGCCATAGCCTGGCATATGAAAAGAATAGCTTGTACCGCGTGCCATTAGGATACGACCAGAGTTGGCCTCGTCACCTGGGGCTCCTCTGGCTACGGCCTTGCAGCTCACAAAGTATTTTCTCAAATACAGGAACAAGTCGCTTTCATTTTGAGGCAATCATTTGGGTAATCCTCGGAAGACTTTATTGGTGCTTTGACATGGTTGAGATGGCATTATGCTGAACAAGAAATCGACTTCTCTGAGGAACAATAACTTCTTAATTCTGAATGAACGTAAGCCAAAGCTTCATTTCACTAAATGGAGGCAGATATTGTAACAACGCATACCCATTTCATAACATAATTAGAATAATTATAGAAAAGAATTCTTACTTGGCCACTCGCGACAAAACTGATAAGTATTTTCCCCTTTTACCAAAGAGACTACAAGTCCCATTCAGAGGCCGACCTCGAAAAATACAGACTTATGTTGAGAATTGAACCGGTGATTTCATAAAGTTGAGGTGGAGGTATGCAGAACAACAGGTCGACTTTCCTGAGAAACAAGTCAACTCTACATTTACGTAAGTCAAGACCTTGGGGAGTAATCCATCGTTTCTCTACATGGAGGCAGATACTGTAACAACGCATGATAAAAATTATAAAAAGGAATTCTTAATTGACCACTTGCGACGAAATTGATGCATATTTACCATACATTTTTCCAGAAAGCTTCAAGTCCTATCCGTCTACGACGAATTCTTTTGCATCCATTTCGATCTATAGAGTTCAGAGCTCGAGGTTCTTCCCAAAATTCCTTCCCTAATAGGCCTCAAAGCTCAAATTTCTACCAATTTTTCCAAGAATCTACCCCCATTGGAGACATAATAATCAGTTTTTTCGACTAAAGCTCAAAATGCTGCTTTAAATCTTACTAACTCTCTCGTCTGCAGAAGTTTTCACCAAAAATTGATAAAGAATGTGTTTCTTTTTTTTTTTCGTCGTCAGTCAGAGGAATTTTCTGAAGAAAGGAAAAGATTCCAATCACCGAGTCATACACTAGGATGCCAGATCTACGGATTTTTGTTCTTTAAAAAGATACGGGGTTCTCTTTTGTATAGATTTAACGTACAATGCGTATTTCTTGCGATCAAGGGAAAGGTACCTTAGACACCAGTGCGAGAGATACTTTTTTCTTGATCGTTATAGACTGATACTGCAGTGTCCCGTAATATTGAGTCGATCAAGGGAAAAGTACCTCAGTTACTCTTCAGAGAGATACTTCTCTCCTGATTGTTATTAATAGATCAATCGAAGTCCGTAGAAATCTGTTTTTAGGTCTTACAAAAAATGGAGGATACGGATTTTTGAAACTATCATCTGGCAGCACTGGTCATACATACCACGATGGGACTCGGAAGAATTTCGACTTTTGAATTTAGCCAGTCAGTAGAAATGGCCCTTCCAACCAACGAAAGACAATTCAATCCCTCCTTTCCAATCAATACCGTTAATGAAACCACAATCTTCTTAGGTAACGGATCTAGATGCTTTATGTCAGCTCCTTCCAAAGATTTACAGCTCAACATTTTTCCAAGTTCTTCTCAAGAGATTAATATCGTCATGTCAGCAGAGGACTGGGAAAAGTTTTCAGTCGAATCTCTAACCACATGACGTACAAGTACCCAAATTCGAAGAGCATTTTGGGTCACTTAATATAATGAAAACGTTGTTACAGTATCTGCCTCCATTTTGGTCATTTCACGAAGTGACGGATCACGCTCCACAACTACGACACTCATCACACATATACACATACACGCCGACTGAAATTTTTCAAAGACTCAAGGTCATGGAACCCGGATATATTCACCTGATACGCTCCCACAAGACTTGGTTGAAATTTGCTGCTCCGTATAATACTTATGGGAACCAGAAAGACTATCTACCACAGAAAAGTAGGAACTTTTCTACTACATTTACTTTTGCGAGCCTATCCATCAATGACACTTGACTCTACGTCGGTGACCACTTTTCAATCAAATTAAATATACAACACGTACGTATAGTTGAAAGAATCAGACCGTCAACTATCCACCATTATAGCATCGAGTACCATTCTCCGAAACTTCGTCGCGAAACGCGTATGACAATTTTCCGACTGATTTTAATTACTATCAAGAGGTATACACGTATATACGTAACTTTCATTCAATTTATTACCGAGTGTTTCGAAGAAAAATACACGACAATAAATCAGCGTTGCTATATCGTCGTTTTAGCGAATAAAGGTTCTCGCGAGAGGTAGGTACCCGAAAACTTCGTCGAAGGAAATACGTAGGCTTTTGGACTATATACACACGATACAAGTTAGCCATCCATTTTCGCAATTCGCTCTCGTTCATAATTTAATGAAATGAAAATGTACCAATACTACGTGGATACAAGGCTTTTCGGTCGAAAAAGCTCGGCGAATATAACCGCCGCCCGGCCGGCCCTCTCACACAACACAACATTCGGTTCGTATACAAAAACATTACTCTAACTCTACGTGTATACTCCCTTATCTTGTATTAGTAAAAGTACCGGTATGTAATGCCAAATACTAAACCCGAGACCTTTCGTTAATGTTAATAAAAGCCCGGCTCTTTACACTACTCAAAACTCAGTATGAACTTTGTCATTTAGCGTTAGTACATTTTGTCGCTGTATAGCGCGTGTATTATTTGAACAGCGGGTAGTTTTCAATTTAGGATAATATAGATTTTTGTCGCAGAAGGTTATTTCCTTTACAAAGAACGCGCCAGACTTGATGTGTCTCTGTCTTAAACGACGACGAATCTATTAATTCGCGTATAATGACGAACCGATGATGTAACTCTCGCGAGCTCAATAATATCGAAATCGAAATGAACAATCGTCGGAAAAATATGATTCTTTTTTCATTTATTTGTTTTCGCGAATACTGGCTGTATAACGCAGGAAGTACGCGACAATAAAATAGGAAGCCTGTTTACGACATTTTTGAGCGTCATTTCAACTCTTTAACTTGAAATGGAATTCCGCATAGCGAGCCCTGACCGGAAAAATATCACTTCCGAATGGTATAGAAAAAAATTGAAAAAATAAAATCCTTCATTTTTATTACTTCTTCGCTCCGATTTTCGACAAACGATCATCTTACGGGAATCATTATCTTTTCAATTGCACAACGTGCTTCTTGGCATAGCTCAGAGGAAAATGAAAATGGATTAATTCAATATTCTTTTTTTTCTAGGTTTTTTGTGAGCGGATCACAGGTAGACCGAACGCATAAGAACAGGACACGAGAGAGCAGGTCTGAGCTCAGAACTCGACATCAAGACTAAGAACGAAAAATACAATTAATCCATAGACCATTTCATTCCCCACCTCGAGAATTAAATTTAGGATCAACAGATCAATTTTTCATGACCTGGAGCTTTCAGAAGACGAGTGAACTTCATAAGAAACGCATAGAGACTCTTTGAGAAATTCAAATTATTTCAAACATGACGGAATTTTCTAAAATAAAAAGTTATATTTTGTGAAGCCAAGATTCTCAGCTTCATTTCACTCACATTGCTCTCTTAAGTGACGAAGACAATTCCTTCATTGAAAATCATAGGCTATGATATGTAAGATGAAGCTGAGATTCTCGGTTTCACGGAAATCGACTTTATTCTAAAAAATTCTTTCGTTTTTAAAATAATATGAATTTCTCAAAGGTCTTTGTGCTCTCTTTGTGGGGAAAGCTTCGTTCTGCAATGTGACGTCACAGGAAAATCGGTTTACGATGACTTTTAGCGGAGAACCCGCTATCCATTTTCATAGGGGGATTACGTCATCACAGAGCGTCCGCGTCCGCGAATTTCTGTGAACTGCGTGACGTGACATGACATGACATGACGTGACGTGACGTGACGTGTGACGCTTCGACATCATCAATGACCTTGACCTACTTTAGGGACTTGAAGAAATTTCAACTTCCAGCCTTCATTATATCAGGCCTAGTATAAAGTATACTGAGAAGAGCCCCACCAACTCATTCACTGAGGAGGCATTTTTGCGCCAACGTGATCGCGAGCGCGTTCAACTTGTTACGTCATTATTTTCAAGACTCGGAAACTAGGCTATATATGATAGGAGGAGGACCAGGAAGGTTGCGGGTTCCCCGCAATGGTATCTAAATTTTTTCTCTCGCCTTGCAACTACACGTAGGATTTGCATCGGGAAAGGCCGTTGAAATACACCAAAGGATTTTTAATAAATAGGAGAATGTTGGAGGATGAGGAAAACCATAAATCAGACAAGCGTGAGAGAGGGGTGAGTTATGAAAGGTAAACCCAATGAATGTTTTACGGCATGGTCGATTACTAGGTGATCTTGTTAGATGTTGGTAAGTCCCAAGTAGTGGGTGGAGTACATTGGGCCCACCGGGAAAGCCATGGTCCATGAGCCGCGGATCAGCGCGAGCAAAAACGTACCTTCCCGTGCTAGCTTGAGAGGGGTAAGTATAAATCTGTTACCGCGTTTCCTTGTGAGCTCCAACATACTTCACATACTGAACTTGAGAAAAGATTATTTAAATGGTGAAAGATTTGTAAAAAATTACCTTCGGAAAAAAGGCTCTATTTTGTTTAGAAATGAGAAATTTTCTAAACAAATTTGATTGGGCTTTCCACATCGCATCGTGCCTATATTACCACATATTTTGGTACTCGAGAGTGATTGAATCGTTCACTACTTTCCCGGTCTTCACAGAAAAGAGATGGAGGACAAGGAAGAACTAAAGAATATGTAAATAAGGATGAGGATTTGTTGTAAAACAGAATTGGTAAAGAGGGTCTTGGATAGCAAGTAAGGATGAGAGAGAATCAAATAGTTAAAGGGATTTGGGGAGAGAGGAAAGCGAACATAGACGTGAAGTTTCTCATACAGAATGATTAGATATTACTCTCAATAGAGTCTGCATAGGTGGTTTCTGTGGCAACGAGGACAGGAAGACAATTCTGAATAAATGACTTCGTTGATGGGTTCTTCAGACATGAAGTTGGCCCTCTTAAGAATTTCAGGAAGACCAAAGCGGACGTCACGGATAGAGGTTGACTAGCGGGTAATACATGATAAAATGAGAAGTAAGGGCCTACGTTTGACATGAAGATCTGAAGAGGATCATAGAAAAAAACGGGGTAAATTACGAAGTGGAGAGCACTTGAAAAGATGGAAGATTTCGTTATTGAGCTGTCTAGGCTAGAGGGTTAGCAGTGATTGGAAGAACGCGGTCGAAAGGAGAAACTTTTGCCTCAATGCAGAGGCTAAAGGCAGGGCTAGTGCGTAAAGCGCCAAAGACCAGTCGAAGCCCTGGAGATTGAAAATGTTCAAATATTTTCGAGTGAGTTAAATCGTAGCGCTGACAGACCTCTCGAACATTTTTGTTCTCGTTGGTTAAATTAAGACGTTGTCAGGGATGATTATTACAACTCTTCAAGAAAAATTCAGGAATAAGATATTCCCAATCGTGATTCTAATCACAAAAATCCCCTTCCTCGTAATAGGCCACATTCATATGATTCAAAATCTTCCTAGTGTTCGAAAACGGTACAAAAATCCAGTTTCTATGATCCTAATACTCCACCCTCCTGCCCACATAAGAATTTCACATTAAAAGTTCATAACAAAGAAAAATTTCGAAGTACTCTACTTCCTCGTCACCGCTCAAAATTTAAGAACCATTCGTCAAACTGATCGTTCGAAAGTTTTCAATTTTTTAAATAGAAAAATATCGCCCAATACGCTCGCGGCGAAGGTTCACAAAGGGAATTGAAAACGTAGGTACACAAAAAAAGAGTAAAATTCACTTATTCGCGTTTTTTTTTTCTTGTCTCCAGTAAAACAATTTGGAAAAAATTATTAAATTTCAGGGTTGACTATCTCTATTATTAAAGGGCGAAAGTTCGCACGCGTTATTTTCGGCGCGGTTCAAGGTTCTTTGCAATTGTACTCAAGCTATATCCGATGTAGGGTTTATAATCAATAGAGAGTATTTCGCAATACAAGCACACGAATTTTTTCTTCGACACTCAAATCACCAACGCATTTTATTCTATTACGCGAAGAAGAAAATTAAATTATCGGAAGTGGAGCAAGTGTTAGCCGACTGTTTACCTTCGAAGACGATATTCAAAAAAGTTTAGAAAACGAAGTACTGTAGGTACGCTTATACACAGTGTATTCAGTTTGAAGAGAGTAACTTTAATCGTGTTTCTACTCCGCCTATACTTTTGACGTAGCCTCTGTATAAAGTTTTTTATCAACGAGAATAATAATTTCTCACGAGCCGGCTCGGCTTTCGCGTCCATGCTATCATAACCGACTACATGAAATATACTAGAACTGCACTGAGGTGAGCTAAACATTTACACATTTTTGCACGCAGGGAATATTTTATCAGATGGAATAAAAAAAAATTAAAGTTTCTAATGTGAGTTTCATTAACGTTTCCATCAGAGGTGCAGAAATAAGAAATAAGAGCGATAAACCGTTCCACGGAGGGTTGACACATCACAAGCAATTATGAAAGTTAGAAATTGCAGAAGAGTGTCACAGGTCAATGATCAATATTTTCACTTCTTGGCATCTTCCCGTGCATGAGAACATTGCTCCCCTTAACATCAGTTTAGTGTAATGATTGACATCAGTGGTATCGGGAAGGTACATTCTGCGACTAGCATGTGCTCTCCGGGTCCTTCTCCACTAGAAGTACTAGGACATGGATCTGCATTTACTCATTGGAACACAGTCGCAGCTCGAGTCTGTTCAAGCTACAGGCCGGGCACAACACCTTTGACAGCCATTATATCTCTTTCCACCGTGCCACTATCGCCTCGCCACCTACATCGAAAATAGGCTGAAAGAACTCGTCAAAATTAAGAGGAACACGGGTTCTTCCCCAATATCTGATAGAGGATGGTTATGAATTGATTAATGGCACCAAGGTATTTTGGCAATGTGAGGGCAACAAATCACTCACTACTATCCGAGTGAATGAACGAATAGAAGAAAAATGTTCGGGCCGAGCCAAAAAATAGAGAGATCACTTTTAATGGCTTTCCATAGTTGTTTGATCCAGCTACCAAGCACAGCAGTTCAAGGCATAGTAAAGACATCAAACAGCTTAAGCTTCTCTGTGACACGTCATCAACATCTGTGATGTCGAGTAATACATACTTTGAGCTGATGAGTTTTCGGAGACACACTCGCTCCGGTCGTTCTTCCCCATTCTTGGTCTGATATCATAAGCTGGATCAAGTTGAAGATTCCTCGCGAATTTTCTAGGAGGGAGAGGGGGGAAAACAACTAGGACTTGGACTCGCAGACTTCCAGTGAAGTTGAACCCGCAGATCTCCGAAAGACGGCTGGGGTGCTGATGCCAATAATAACATCAAAAAGAGGAAATCCAGTCCCGAACTTGCGAATTTTCGATGGCGAATGAAGGCACAGTGAAGACGTCAACCGCTTAAAACCTTCTTTTAATGTAATCATCATCCGTTGAATCCGCTTGTGACGTCATCAACGTTTCTAGACTGTTCTGGGGGGAGGGGGGTATCCAAGAAAATTGACGTGCGCTGTATGACGATCCGCAAAAACTCACCTATGACGTCATCACATAAAGTCGAAATTTACCCGACTCCCTTTCCTTTGTACCATTATCATGGTAGGGGACTTACAAAAATTTCGAAATTCGACCCTGTGACGTCACGATCTGATGACGCAATAGGCTCGTGAAATTTCAACAGAGAATCTGTTCCATGATGGGTTTTCCAAAAAATTTGCAGTACGCCATGCGACGTGAGCCGTGTGATGATGTCCAGCCAGAATAAAACTGGTTCAAGGCCAACATCATTGGCAAAAATGGTCCAAATCCTCCTCCTATCACATGTAGCTCAAAGATTGGACTTACAGAAATTGAAAGTCGACAATTCTATTTGATTCTCTAGTGAAATTTGGCGATGAGCCCGAAAAATTCTCTACAATGATCGTACGAAGCTCGAAGTCATGTACAGCCCAAAAGAGAGTTGAATCCTTCCAAATTAAAAAATTGAGTGATCCTCAAAATTTTGTACAATTCTTAATAAAATTTGACCCATGTTCGAAAAAATCACTCGAATGACCCAACGAAGCTTTGGAAAAAGATCAAAATCCTCCTTCATAGAAAAATTGCGTAATCTTCGAAACTCTGTTCGATACTTTGGTGAGATTTCGCGCTGAATTTGAAAATAATTACCCGAATGACCCTTTGAAGTATCGAAATGGATGTGAGCTAGGATTTGGTTGTAGATTTGCGGAGAGAGATTAAAGGAGGCCCCGTCTTTGATCAAAGAGGGCAGAAGAGCAGAAATTTGCAGTACGTCGGCCACTCGAATAGATGATACCGAGAAGCGTGTACTCCGTTGTACACTCGCGGTGAGAGATTGAAGGAAGCCCCGTCTTTGATGAAAGAGGGCAAACGTGCAGAATTTCCCGTTGGTTAACGCAGTGAGGCAAAGGTTATGAAGAAGCTTGCTTTCTGTTGTACACTCGCGGATTTAAGAATGACCCCAATTTTCAAGTTGAGAAAATTTTTAACCTCCTTTGGCTGATACTGAATCTCTTTTTCAGTAAATTACCCTCATTTGGCACATTTGATAATTTTGGTGCTTCGACCAGTCATTCCACCATTGTTTTTTGGACTCAGCGCAACATTTCATCACGGATTCGAAAAAAAATGTCGAAAATGACCGCATTTCCAACTATGAAAATTTTGATCCTCTTTGGCCTCATTCAGTCATTTTCGTCAAAAACATTTTCTGGGAACCCCTACAGCAAAGTTTCGGCACTTTTCAGCCCATAACTCGGTTCAGAAAAGTCGTAGAAGCTTCGGATATGGCTCAAATAAAAGATAAAATTGAGATACAAAGTTCGTACATTCGAACTATACGTCTAACGTTTCGCGTTTTCGCCCTGAGACAGATTTAGCGCAAGCTCCCATCTAACTGATAACATCATTTTGCCTCACCCTATATACACCATTTCGACTTCACAGATTATCGATTATTGGATTTGGTCGAAGGTTCGAGATTCAAAGTCCATCAACTAGCGCGGGGGGGAGGGTGTAGGCAACTCGGCTTCGCGGATTTCTATTAGTGGAATGGGGTTGGGTGCCGATAAAGACATCATTTTCTCTCTATAGTTGCCCATCGCTAGCAAGTTGTTGGCCGGATGCGCCTTCCGAACTACAGGCCTCTAGTAAGTTAAGAAGCTTTTTCAATTTTCCTCTACCTCTCGTTACTCCCGAGGACATTCTTCCTTCTGTCTGTGCTTGACGAGTTGACCTTCTCATTTCTTGTTCCAGTTTTCTCGATACCAAAAAATGGTATCCCCTCGACATCACTACACTTCTCTTATTCACTTCCTCTTTGTTCTTCATAAATGAGATAATATCTGAAGTCTGTCCAGCAGCAAGAGTCTGTCAAAAGATATGTTACCCCCTTCCCCAATTCACGAAGACGTCTGGGAATAATTGGAAACCGAGCGACTCACTATACAACCAGGGTCAAGCAGTCGTCTAAAATTCAATCAAGCTGACGTCAAATGCTCTCGTGTATTCCACAGTGCACAACTGTGCACAAGAAAATGTAGTGCCAAGATTCCTAATATCATTAGGGGCAGGAATGCGTTCGTTCACCTACGAGACGAAAAATTCATTAAAATCAAGAGTCGCGTTTCGGTTTTTGAAAAGCGACGGGTACATTTTCGAAGAACTAAAATACGATATTTTCCGTTTTACCTTAATTTATGAGTATAATTATCGCGTAGTCGAACGAGTCACGTGAAATGAGAATTAGAAATGGGGAGAGAATAAAAAAGAAAAAGGAATCTGCCCATTCTACGAAGATTAAGAACAATATTAAGACGACGTAGTCTACCGTACAAGAAGCGATTACAGGAATTCGATGAAGTTTTACGGCGCATATCGCGCAACACACCGTACGAGAAGGAATTTCAATAATACTGGAAGTCGCGGACAAACGGAATAGCGATCTTTAAGAAATGGTACGAGACGAACCAAGCTGTAGACACTTCGACCGCAGAAAAATGCAATAATTTCTCCCGCGCGCAATGTTCACGAAATCTACATTTCTGATGCGACTTTCAGTACACTTTTCTTTTACCTTTTATCATCCTTATTCTCTTTCTCTCTCTCTTACGCGCCAGAAAAAAAATAAGACAACGAAGAAATGTCTAAATCGTGCCTACATCGCAAATTCGTATTCTTCTTTTTTTCTCTCTCTTTCCATTCCCTATCTGGTCGGTATCGTAATAGACAACGTCAGATCGGTATGCGCGATTCTCGTATCATTTTTCGTCCGCTCTTGGTACTATATATTTTTTTCTCCTTTCTTTTTACCCTTCTTTACAGGCTCTTCTTGTTCACTCGTCTCATTCAGCAATAAATTTCGCGAATTGCATTTTCGCCACTATCGCTTCGTTAGAGGAGCACAAAAAAAAAAAAAGGGAGTACGTCGACTAATCGCATCAACCGAATTGGACGATATAATTTATTCTCCGTCTGCTCAATCCGTTTTGCAGTTACGTGCTGTTCTTTATTTTCAGCTCGTTAAAGACGAAATCATTTTCTTCGTATATACGATCGAGTTTTATAAGGTATATTCTCGATTGAGGGTACAATCAACGGTAGACAACGACAGTCTGACATAGAGGGTCGTTCGTTTATCGACAAGGCCAATTCACATTTTCTAGGTCAACGCGAAGTCAACTTTTCACGATATCGCATTGACAGTAACGACTATCGACCTTTACGACATACGGTGCACTAAGGATAACGTGTACTCAATGGTTACGTATTCATCGACAACAGCCAGTCAGAATGGGTGAAAGAAAAACCGCACACGCAACTGCTACAACAATTTCACAAGGATGGAAGAATATGGAAGAGGTAGACCGGAGGGCCGATGAAAATATATTGCGTACGTATGGATTTTACGTCAATGTGGCGGACGAGCTTTGTCTTTGTCATTATTAATGTATAAACCGTTTTCCACTATACGTCCTGATACCTTCCATATGCTATGCTTTGTACTGCGCTTCTATCTATCGTCGTGCGCTCGTTGCCAACATTTCCTCTCGAAAGGGGTTCGACGGTGACGTTTCAGGCGTTCCTATCCCATTAAGACGATGTGAAAACGCGTTTCTGTATTGTAAGATGAAGAACGGAGCCGCAGATGAGAGTGAAAGAAGAGGAGTTTGAAATATCAGACAAAAAAAAAGCAAAAGGTATACTGCGTGAATGGCATCAGAGATGTAAAAACACTTCCACTCATGAAGCTATAAAAGTTGATAATCCCAGCTGCAATTAAAATAAATGTTTCAAGTTCTCGCTTTCTTCCTATACTTTTTTCTTCTTCGTCGTCGTAGCTACACGGCGCTAAATTTCCGCTCTCGCCCCTGTGTAAAAAATCTAGTGGCGGACGAGATATTACGCTCTACGTTAATTTTTTTCGTCCACGTTGCTCGTTTCGAAGAACGAGACGAGCATCAACGTTACTCTTTTATTTCTCGAGTGGTGCAATTTTTCACGAAGCTACTGCTACTATACGCTAAAGGTCGAGACAGATTCTTCGCTTCCTAACAATGACCTTCGACTTCAATTTGCCGAACTCAGTCTACTGAACTCGCTTGCGTAAGGTTTCACACAGCTTGTATTCGGGTAAAATTATAAACAGCACTCATGAAGTGACCCAGAATAGCCGAGTATAATTAGGATTGATAATATTAAATGTACATCTGATACGTTTCACCGGTTCGAGTATTATTTTGATGAAGGAGAAAAAGTCACTACAAAACGTGAACACTTGTCCTCTGAAAGTTTAAAAATCAAGGCAATTATTGGCCTGGAAACAGAGTTTTGAAGTCATTAATACAAGAACATGGGCCATGTATTACGCCTGAGGAGCCCTTCACTTTTCACGCAGAGTCAAGTTCGATCGTCACTCTTTTATAAGATGACTAGAATCGTGTGCGAATGAAATTATGAAATCGAAACAAGCCCTTGTGCAAGAATTGAAGCTCAGTTGCTCACTACTGCAATTCTTCATCAAGTATTTGAAGCTCTGAGCCGACACCAGCGCTAGTAGCATTGTTTATTTTCGCTCATTTGTAATTTTTTGTTTTCACCGTAATTCCCCTCATCTTATATTTCAATTCCTGGTGCTGTTTACGAGTTTGACCTTTCATACTATATTATCAGGATCTTGTGTTTTCATTTCCCTCTGGAAAACCGAACCAATAACTTTTATGTAAAGTCTGTATTATGTGGAAATATTTAATGTTGCCACGCCGGTTGCAGTTTTTCTGCAAAACGTTATGGTAGGTCTATCTCCCAAACTTTGATTAAAGTGGAAGGGAAAAACATGAGAAAAGGAAAGAACTTGGATAATCTCACTTCTCATACCTCAAAGGAAAATTGAACCAACTTTTGTAACTTGCCTACTTTCTCCATGCATCTTGCACTTTCGTATTCCGAAATAATTCACCAAATCTACCCTTCCTCATTCTCTATACACTTGTAAGTATTTTCCTTTTCACGATATAGTCGTCGTAAACTTCCCTATGGGATCTTTATCGTGTACTTTTTTCTCTTTATTCTCCTTTGTATGTTTGTCGAATAAGCGCCGATTACGTATCTTTATTGATTTTATAAGTGTCTCTTATATACCGCGCCATAAATATTCCTACCTGTGCAATAATAAGCGTTCTTACGTTGCTCGACACAATAGACGAAATTCGCGATTATTATACGCTGCGGTTGCCGGCTCTTGTGCATACGGCCTTAACACTGGCTCAAAGCCTGGTTGAATATGTGAACGCGCGCGAGGAGATAAGATGTATTTATTGTTTTCATAAAACGTGTAGCGTAAAGGCGAATTTTCAACAGCGAACGCCACTCTCGACAAAATTGGGTCACCGCGCGAAGATTCGCGTCAGCTTCGCCATAAACGATATAGCGTGTACTTCGTTGTATCCTCTTTCTTGAATTTTCGAATCACACGAGATCCGGCGAAACGATAGCCCTCTTCGTACAACATCAGGCAGACGGAAATAAGGGGCGCGGGCGTACGAGAAAAATTATGTTTGGAAGGATGTAAAGGCATTCGAATTATTAGCGGTTTTCTTTACGTACACGACGATGTATTTTTTTCCCGCCATCAGAAGACCGCAAATTCCGCCGATATTTTACAACCGATTATTTGGGCTATAATATGAAGACGAAAAGTGGCTGCGAGGAATTTACGTTTTCGTAGATGGTGTAGAATCGATAACCGGATGCGTAAATTATTCTGATATATACGAGAAGGCGTACGGGAATTTTTAGTGGTTCAAATAGTGTGTTTATGACGTAATCGAAAGTATGCCGTAGCCTCGTTTATCAGTTTGTATTCTTGTTCAATTTTCGAAAGGGTTGTTGAGAAAGGAATTTTGTATTCATGTTGGAAAAAGAATCGTTCGATGATTGAATAGTTAATCACTCATTTGCGTCGTATTTACCGGACTTCAAAAGAACGTAATTTTTGGAATGAGTTTCAAAAAATTGGGATTTAGGGTTCTGATTCAAGAGTCCTAGCACGTTTCATGTTGTTGAGTCAGCCATTTCCATGACTGGAACCAGAATTTACTACTTTTATTGAATTCTGTTGTACCTGCATCAAATGAAGTACTGTTGTGTGTTAAGGAGTCGACTTAAGTTCAACCAGTTCATTGAAACCGTAAATTTTGAATTCTGACTGCTACAAATAGTGTAGGACATGAGAAACGAGAAACGTCCCCCTGCAAACTAATTGTAGGAATCATAACTAGGATTTTGAAAGTATACTAATTTTTTAATTATTATCAATAAATACTTGGGAAGAATTTGTGCTCATGCAAATTCTTTTTACCCTGTAAAAAAAGTTGGAGTCTAGTTTGCTGGGTAAACAAATTTCAAGTTCATAAATTTTGATATCTGTTTCTGCCATGCAGCCAAATTTCAAGTTCTATGAAATTCACTATGTTAACAAATTTCAAAGTTGGATAATTGTGAATTTTATTTATTGTGTAGACAAATTTGAATCTTGTTCATTGTGGGAATAAATGCTGAATTCAGTTGTCTGCAAAAACAAATTATGAATCCTGTTTACTTTATAAACAAATCTTGAATTCTGTTTGCCGTGTAGACAAAATGATGTGACCTGTTCCGAGATAAAGGGCAATTAGCAGCAAGAAGGAAATCTCCCAGGAGAGGGAAAATGGTGTCCAATTGCTACCCCTCAGTGCTGCCTTTGTCCTTGAAAAATATACAGGTTTTTCTACAGATTTTGCCTAAAATACGAATTTCTTGCACTCAACGGAAAAATACCTTAGGAATACTTTTCTTCTCGTCGTTATAGGCTGATGCTACTGTCTCCTGTGCCATTGAGTCGATCAAGGGAAAAGTACCTCAGTTGCTCTTATGAGAAACACCTTTCTCCTGATTAGGTTGAAGTCCATCAAAATCTATTTTTAGTTCTTGCAAGAGATGACGGATACGGATTTTTAAAAAATCATCTGGCAGTGCTATTTTTCTCTCCCTGAAATCTTGGGACAGGTCACAAATTCTAAAGTCTGTCAACTGTGTCAACGAAATTTTTAAAGTTTGTTTTCTGGATAAACATAATATTATTCTGATTTGTTTTGACGAGTACACAAATTCTTGTGTGCATAAATTTTAAATTTTCTTTACTGAACAGACAAGTTCCAAGTTTTGTTAGTTGTGTTGAAACATTCTAAATCTTGTCGTCGTGTTAACAGATTTTGGATTTGGTTTACTGTGTAAACAAATCCTGAGTCCTGTCATCTACATGAACAATTTCTGAATGTTGTTAACTGTGTGAACAAGTTTTGAATCCGGTTGGCTGCATAGATATAATTCTGAATTCTGTTAAATATTGTATACACAAATTTTGAATTCTGTTCACCTCATAAATTGGGGTTGGTATCATTTAGGCGCGGACAATTAGGCGCGAAGAACTGAAAAATCAATTATTACCAGTATTAGCAAGGGGAATCACAATAACTCTAGCTGATATTAATTTAAAAACAATATTTTTTAACCCTAGAGGTATTGGAAACTCTATTATATTCCAACATTTATTCTGATTTTAATACCTACAGGTTGAATAAATTATTAACAATAATTTAATTAATTAAAATAATATTAATTTATTAATAAAATTTTTAAGGAAATTAATTCATAATTAATTTAAAAAATTGATACTTTAAATTTGGGTTACGTAAAAAAAAAATCAATTAATTGATGGATTATTAATATTTTTATCAATGATAAAATTAATTAATCAATTTATTTCAAGTTTAATAATAATAAAGAATAAATTCAATTATTTTATTTTTGATTTTTTTTTCAATTATTAAAAATTTAATATTAATATTAATATTTTTTAGAATTATTTATTTTTATAGTTTGTTTAGATGTAGTTTTGAAAATTTTATCAATATTTTTTTCCAGTTTCTTAAAATAAATTCAATTATTTTAATTAAAACTTTATTTAATTTAAAAATATTTATAATCAAATAAATAAATTTTCTTTATTAAATTAATATTTATTTAAATAATTTTATAAATGAATTTTTCACTGCAGAGGGAACAGGATTTAGGCAAACCAAGTTACAAAAAATACGTCACAGCGTCCAAATGAATGCGGCGTCTGAATGATTGTCGGCGCCTAATTGGCCGCGCCTGTATGACCCCAACCCATGAATTGTGTGTATGTAAGTAAACAAAATCCAAATTCTGTTGACATATTATGAAAAAATTCCTTATTTTGTTCAGCCTGTAAACGAATTTTGAATTCTATTTCAGCTACATAGCCAAATTCCAAGGTTTATCAACTGTGTTGACAAATTTCAAAGTTTGTTTTTGGTATGGACAAATTCTGATTTTTTTTTCTAATGTATGAACAAATTTTGAATTCCATTCACAGAATTTTGTCAGTAGTGTCAAAAAATTCTAGCAAATACAAATTTTGAATCTTGTTCATACAAATTTTAAATTGTGTCTTCCAAGTACAGAAATTCTAAATGTTGTTCCCAATCACTGCATAAACAATACCGAATTCTATTTATATCAAGTATAGGAACTCTAAATTCCTTCAACATGTGGAAAAATTCTAAATTTTGATTTCTCAAGTTTTGTTTACTGCTTAAGCAAAGATCAAACATCATTCACCATTAACACAAATTCTGACAACTTTGTGAACAAAGTTTCATCCTAATTATTGCATAAACAAATTCCAAATTTCTGTGAAGAATATTATTTTATAGACAAATTCTGAATTCTGTTGACTGTATGAACGAGTTCTAATTTTTTTTGGTCCATATAAACAGTCTAGATTCTGTTATCTAATGAACAAGATATTTTAAATTTTGTCAACTGTAAAAACCAATGAGGCGCAGTCAGACAAACCCAACAGTAAGTTGGTTTGGTAAAAGCTCCATGTGTGTAAAGTTTGGTTATCAAATGAGAACTATTTTACTGCACTCAAATGTATGGTCCGCGCTTCGAGTCCTCATTGATAACTTGTAGTATTCTTCATTTCAAACATCATAACCAACATTCCACTTGAGATGGGCCTTAATTCATATCAAAGCCAGTTTTATACTTTGAGTTTTTACCAACCCGACTTCGGGTTGGATTTGTCTGACTGCGCCTCAAAAGGAGATTCTATGGAATGTGTGAACAAATTTTTAATTCCAATTGCTAAGTGAGCTAATTGTAAATTCTGTTCACAATGTAAATAGAATTCTTACAAGTGGTGTTAACAAATCCTAGAGTTTGGTGACTGTTGAAATATTGCCTTTTTATGACTGGGTTCAATTGACATTAATCAAGGAATTTGATATTATTTGAATGATAACATTTGTTGGTCAGCACAAATAGCCTCTGAGATCTGCCTGTAGATTCTTACCACCAACGTTCCCTCAGCTGAGAAACTTTTTGACCTTTATTTACCGAATCCCTCTTTACCACAAGGTGATACTTCCACCTAAAGGCAAAATATGACGATCTGATCTCGAGGCTTAGTAGCGTAGTGGTTATCGAACTGAGTTCGTTTCCTACTCGGGTCTACAGATTCACTCATCATATTTCTTCTTTCATCCGCTCTTCAAAATTACATGAAATACATCACACCAAACGCTTCTGGTAAGGATGTTGTCGATCTGAATTACGCTGTAAATCATTATCTCCTCCACTGAATGGAAACCAACCGAAGCACTACTCACTCTCCAAGACCTACCTCAAACTCTTCCGCATACGAGAGAACCGCGCAATATAATTGAGACACTAACGAGATAACCGCATTAGTGATAATAAAATTGTCCACACAGAGAACGGAAAAATTCTTGCCCAAGCACTCCTTGTGTGTCGGAATTGAACGCGGTGCTCTATTTTAGCCTAACCTACGTCATTAGTTACGTTAATCGTATATATATCAGTTCAACATTTTACCGAGTATAGCTTCTTAAAGTTGATGGCGGAAGCGTGGTTAGCGGGCGCTGTAAAAGGGTTTCCGAGGGTTACAGGAAGAAAAACGTGAACTGGACCGTGTGCAAAGTAAAACCGCATAGCAATCAACGAGTACGATTAAGCGATAGAATAGGCAGTAATTGAGCTCGTTTTGAAGTTTCATTTGTTGTCATTTTCTCATTAAACGTGTGAATCTGCGGTCATTATCACGTTTGCACACTTCGGATTTCTCGTCTGGGTTTTCGCAAACACAAATCTCGTGACGACCCGAAAACGTAGTCACGACGACGGTTGTGCCGCCGTACGTACTTAAAGTTGATGACACTCTCCAAAAGAGAAGCAAACCTTCACTCGTATACTTCCTACTACTTCTGAACGAATATAAGAAACAAAAGGTTCACGTTTTTGCGTCTTAACTGCTCTAGATGATTGATTTGAAGTGGAATTTTGGGCAAATAAAATCAATTTTCTAGCTTCTCAATTCAAAAAACGAACAATTTTCAAGTGCACTCAGAAATTGAGAATCTAACTTCAAGTTTTTAAGAAGTATCGTCAATCATCAGAATATAGCTTCTTTTTTATTCGAAGCGGGCTCGCGAATAAGTTGAAAAGATTGCATACCCGAGACGCCGTCGGAACGAATTTTTGAACGATAATAATTAGAATAAAAACAAATCGCGAATGCGGAGAAATTAGTAAGGAAACAGCTCTTATTAAAATCCATCATCATCATTTCTCGAGTGAAATTCGATTAGAAAAAAACTTTCGATAACTCTTTTTTAAAATCTTTTCTTCAGACTCCATCCGTCGAGTTTTTAATTAAACTATATAACGATGGCCATGTTTCTTTCGGGCTACGGAGAAAAAGTGTACAATAAAGGAGCATTATTCCACATAAAACAGATTGTTCGGTATACTGGCGGGTATTTAAAGTTATCTGTTACTGCACGTGTAATCTGAAAGCAACGGGCAAGAAGTGAAGGGGAAAACTAAAACGAAAAAAGAGAAAAATATCGTACGGTGGTTACTCGGAATGTATTTCTGTCATCCGCAACTCGGTTACTGGCGCAACGAATTCTCAAAATGTACCTCGAGAGATTTTTTCACACGGCAAAGGAAAACGTGTGCGGGGTAAATGCTGGGAAGGACGAAAGTTGGTCGGAGAAGTACAAGGCGAGAGTATGATTATACTTATTGTCGACGCGACTCCCGACAAAGGAATTTATTCTTTCTTCTAACCTTCAGTAGTTCAATTTTTTTCAGCTTTACATCGAGCTCATAAATGGGGCGTATGTTGAACACGGTTAGACAATGACTCCGATAAGATTTCAGAGGTGGGTTTGACTTTGGTAGTTTGGTCATTCCATTCAAATGTAAAAATGAGAAGGCCACCTCTAAGTGTGCATGGATAACCAGATCAAACAAATTCAAATCCGTGTCCTCAAATTTTTCTTCTGCGAATTCCGAAGATTTTGTTCCATAACCAAATCGCGTGTCCTTTTGGAAAATTTATCAGACAAAGCCAATGACTCTCAATTTAAATTCCAAACAAACATTTTGTACTTCATACCTTCCTCGTAGCTGCTTCTCTCCGCCACATTTGATGATAACTTCAAGACATTTTCTCTAAATTTTGATTAGAAATTCTTATTTTTTATCGAATTTCGTTACCTAATCAAGAAACAAGCTCTGACAGCAGTTGTCACTGAAGAAAATAGAAAAAGATGAAGGAACGTAAATAGTAGGGCAGCTAAGCCAAGTAATTTATTCCATGTACAAAATCGTTTAGGATCTCTCGTATTGTAAAGGCTTGAATCTAGGCGAGAAGAAAAGAAAATGAGAACTATCATCTGCTGGATAGCGAAATCAAATTTTCGAAATACTTTTTGAGAAAGAGCGTACGTAAGCTCTGAATAAATCATGACGTGCGAGTGAAGCGTGTCATTTTGTAAATTACTCTAGTCTCATACAAACTTTTTTGACAATCGTACAGCCCACTGCACTCTAGAAAATCGAATTGAAGAGGAGAAAATCTTGTTCGGCCCGTTTTAAGAGCCTAAAAGTCGAAAAATAGTCTAGAGATATTCACCGGAGAAAGTGAAACGTACGTGTATTAAGAACAAGTCCTCAAGAAAGGACAGACAAAGAAAAGGACGGGAAGAAAATTACGAAAGTGCGCACTTCTATTTCATTATATGCGGCGAACAATATATCCGAAACAACATTAAAAGAATTGAAGAAATTGACATAATTCCAGAAGCTAAGAATTAAACGAGAAGGTTGATCTCCTTAGGGCCTCCAGAAGAAATATGTTTGATATCAGTGTCTAGGAGGGTCGAAAAGAAAAGAGCGGAGCAACGCTCAGATACTGTAGATGGCAGAGGAGGATCCAGAAGAGAATTTTTTCATTGTTTTCAAGTAAAACCTAAGAAACGCTAAACAAGGTCAACTTAGTACGATTCACAGCTGACGAAATCGTTCCAAGAAGTTTCTAACTTTCTAAAATCGCCCTCATTGACCGAAATTAGAGTCACGGCATTGTATGACACGCTGTAAACACAGAAAATAGAAATAATAAACTCGAGTCTTGTTCAACTAAGGTTTCCTACTATACACTAAGCTCATTAAATTCACCGTCAACGTCTATGTTCTACATTTTAGAGGTCTCGTGAAAGATTACACCAAAGATACACACGTAGAATGAGTTACTAATAATTTGAGAATAGGAATTCGGCACCACCTCCGAGAAAAGAAAACAATTCTCGATACCTCATTTAGCATTTCAAATCGTGACTACAGTCTCGAATATATAGGCCTACACTATTCCTTAAACAGTTTCATTCGAGAAATCGTTGACCAGAATTGCCCGCAATCAAAAAGATCACGTTCATACTTTAAAATACGAAACTATATATAGTTCGAAAATTGTTAACTCGACAAATCTATGATCGTCGCCGAGACACGTTTTTCTTGGCGAAGCTCGAAATACTGTGGCCGTGCGTGCATTATTATGAAAATACGCGCGCTCAGCGAACGAAAAAGAAAAGACGACCTTTTTATCTGCGTTCGAGGAATGTGCGAAGAGGTAGTATTTCTACAACGATTTTACACCATATCTTCTTCTGGCCATAATTTACAACGAAAATCTCTCGTTTACCCCGTTGATAACGAAACAAATATGCTGCAGAAAGGGCAGAAGAAGAAAACACGTCCAAATTATGCGGAAAAGGGTGTGCAAAAAGATCGGATAGTACCGGCAATTTCTGCGAGTACGGTAGTAGTGTTGCTGTAAGAATTTACGATACACGAGTTCCGTTCTGTTCGCACAGCCTCTTGTCACCCTTTCTGTGTCGCTGTACGAGCGGCTCACGAATTGTGAATTCGACCAACTGGGCAATCGGTAATGGAATGTCGGGCAAGAGTACAATTTCCTAAGTTCTGTCTTTAAAAAAAAAAAATCGCCTACGTCAATCGCTATAATACTGCAAAAGCGTGCGTGTTGAAACTAAATTTTCGTGAAGTGAATTCGACAACTTTTCTTCATCAAAAACACACACACAAGATACAATAGGTACAGCAGACACGCGGAATTTACGAATAGCGAAGCGCAACACAAAAATATAACGCCGTACTATGGGGTATACAAACTCGAGAATTATCGACTTCGCATTTTCAAAGTCTCTCTTTTCAATGTCTCTTTGTGTACCTTTTGTATACAATATCTAAGGCAGAATATATACTTTGTGCAGAGGAATAGAGCAGGTGTAGTGCTTTGTAATGGGTAGCGATAGGAATGATCCGCGTCGCGTCGCACACACCTCCAACACGAGTTTCTGCGAAACGCTACTTGAATTTCACGCGCGCTATACTTAAACTTTTTGCTTATCTTTGTTCTAACGAATTAATCGTGTCATCTCCGCGCATTGTAGTAAACAGGAAGTTGGATTTCCACCTATCTCGAAAGCAAACTTCAAATACTTCAAGATCTTACGTTCTTCTTTTCTGTCTTACCCGCCGTTGTACGACGTATAATATGGTATCTTTAGGCATTTTATGTTTCTTCTTTCAACAAGAGTGACAGCAAAGAGTTTGCTTTACGATATTATCAATCTAATTTGTCAGATATCTCGACCTAATCTTGGGTGAGCTAATGAAGGAAACGGAGAAATTACTAGTATCGCGATGCGGCATTGTCGAACCTACTCCAGTTTCACTCTGGTTTATTTTGATGTTGAAACTTTATTCGGGTGGCTTCCTCTTTCGAAAGCATACTTCGAGAGGCTGAAGTACCTCTTAATGTTGTTGAAGAATTCCTCTTATTTCTCGATATTTTTCTGTATATTCGGATGATCTCCCTGTGAGCTTTCTTCTGCTTCCCTTCCTGGTCAACGTATCTATGAGCAAACTGGAAGACTAGATTTTCTTCCGGACCAGGGCCGTGCCTACCATATGGCGACATGGCCAAGTTGCCGGAGCGCCAGAAACGTACCGAAAAATGGGAGTTTTAACGAAAAACACGCCTCCTTGGTTTATATCTATTACTTAATTGACTTAATTCATGGTTTACAGGTCCTAAATTTCATATGATATGCAAAAATTGAGGTTCAGTGGGTCCTTATGAAGATTTCTGTCTTTAGGGGCGCCAGAATAGCTTGGTACGGCCCTGTTCCGGACACCTCACATTCTATTACTGGTATGATTGTGAATCGGTACTGCACATCAACTGCCTGATTTCTACACCCTCTTGGATAGTTCCCCTTCGTCGACACTATTCAACCTCGAAACGAGCGGCTCTTCTTTCAATGTCCTAAATCTCAATGTCTCTATTTCTCAAGCACGAACACAACATGGGAAAATTGAAAATACGGATATTATCGAGGTTTTGAATTAGGAAATCACTGGTACGTCTTTCTCACTTCTGATCATCCTTGTAAAATCGTACATCCCGAAAACTCTTCCCAAACATTAATCTCATCGATCTCGTCATCCACATCACCTTCTGTCACTTTCTCTGCATAAATATACGCCCATGCTCTCGATAGTCCATTGACTGATTTCCTCCTCTCTTTCCAAAAAGAAGGAATTGAGGAGGAAACAGATGTAGTCAAATATGTCACCGATAAAAACCACAATGTTGATATTGAGGACGTGAAAAGGGGCAACTAGTCCTAGATCGTGCTAGCACTCCTAAGGACGATGCTTCTAAAACTAGGCCGCCTCTCCAGGAGATTCACGCGATCCTACGATCTCGACGTTTTTTCCAACTTTGATTTCACTAAGTATCAATTATTTAACTGCCAACTAACGGCAAATTTTCAAACTCAAGCCTTTGATCCTTGTGATTATTTCCAAAAATTTATTCTAGGAAAAACATCATAATTACCGAATAAGACTTGACGTTCGATGTCAGAAAGCGAATAGCTAAATTCACGCTATAGGAGACATGATTAGTTCCTTTCACTCTAGAATAGAAGAATTCTTGACTTACCTGAAACAAAAACAAAATTCAAACATTAAAAATCGTAGACTAAACAAATTTACACTAAAGAACAACAGATAAGCGTACAATTTTAGTAGAATTGTAATCTACTAGAGCACACAAGGAATGAAGTATTCCATGTAGTACTCGGATCACGAATCGGAGTATGAATCAACTGGCAGCGGAAGTTACACGTATCAATCAATTAATGAATTAAAATCCATGCAGAAGGGATCGGAAGTTGGTGACTTCTCACCTCTGTCTTACAACTTTATCAGACCCCAGTTCACAACATTCTCTTCAATTCCATCTCAAATCGCCCCACTAAAACCTGCTCCTTTTTCTCACCCATTCCAGACACAAAAATTAAAAATCTTCTGGCGGAGCCAACAAGAAAAAGATTATGTTTCATGTCTGCTGTCCTTTTGTGAGGTTTTCACTCGTTCGTTCTCATTGTTAACCTGGTTTGCTTTATAATTGGTTGAGCAGCTCACGTGTTAGGTCTGAGCGCCCGTTTTGTACCACTTAGGGTACTTCAAGCCAGTAGCTTTTGGGTAGTTCACTCGCTCCTTGGGTTGGTAAGAAACCTAGGATTTTACCAGTCTTAAACCAGACCTATATTGAGAGTGAAGAAGGGGGGGGCACTCGAAAAATTTCAAATTAGGGTCAGGGCAGAGTGAAGACATGAAACATGTCAAGAAAGCCACTTCTATCGCCTGGTCCCCGCGTATTTCCGGGCCCTTACCTTTACAAACTATGTCTGCTCCCTCTTGCTAGAAATACTTGACTCTTTTCCCAACACCATCCTCTATTTCACAGATAGATCAAAAATTAAAAACCAAGTCTGTTTTGCTTTCTCAAATGCCGACAAAATCTTCTCTCGTCGATAATGCAACTCCAAATCAGTTTCAAGGCATGAACTCCAAGCCATCTTTCAATGCTTGGAAACAATACTAACCCTCTCTTTCACACCAGACCGCACTTTTCTGGGTCGCCGTCGACTTCTCATCCACCTTAACGGCAATTTACAATGTACACTCTCTCGAATCTGTTCTCTCCGCATAAACCCTGCCACCCATTCATTACGACATAACTTTCATCAGGATTTCCAGCCATACGGGTATCTAAGCTGGTGAAGATGTCAATTTAGCCGCCAAAACAGTCACAAAATCACGAACCAACTCACGTCTTCTTCCCAGTGACGATGATCTGAATCGCACTATCCACCTCAAAATAAAGGACGAACGGATCACACTTTGCCATATTCAATTCCCATCAAACAAATTAGCCCAATTAAAACCATTACCATTCGCGTGGATCCTGCCGTCACAAAATCTACGTTCCAAGTCTCCGAATTCACACGCGACTCTCACATGCTCACCTTTTTTCCAAGCTTTACCCGCTCTCATGCGAATATTGTGACCTCGACTCCCCCACACGGTCACCCACAGTTTCAAATGCCCATTTTTAGCTTCTCCCTGCCACATCCATCGGAAAAAACTCTCGCCGATGACCCCCCATCCATCCAAAACATCATCTCTTATCTATAAAGCAGTAAATTACATCCAACGCATCAGCAATTCATAACTCGAGTGCGAGCTTTTAAAACTGATCTAAAACTAGAGAAAATTCAGTGACGCAAAACTCGAGAGACGAGGAGTCGTACAAATCAATAAATACTCATTTATTGTGGGATCTCTTTCATTACCTACGCCGATTAGAAAGCGAGGAGGCAACGTCCACACGATGCTAGTTTACTAGTTTACTAGCATGAAAGTACCAATCACTACCTTCAAAGTTGAAAACTGTTAAACTCTAAAACTGGAGATGGTTACTTGTATGCTAGTAAGCTGGTAAACTAGCATCGCGTGAAGTAGGCTTTATGTGAAACTTTTCATTTTGGATCACTGTGATCAATTGGGATCGATTATCTCGAAAGCTCGACATTTTTTCGAAAACTATTTTTGCAGCTCACATCGTTCGAACTCTAGGATGCCAGATCCAAAAAGATACGGGGTTTTCTTTTTCCACAAATTTTACATACAAATACAATACGGATTTCTTGCGATCAAACAAAAGGTACCTTAGACATCACAACGAGAGATACTTTTCTCCTGCTCGTTATTGACTGATACTGCAGTGTTCCGTATTATTGAGTCGATCAAGGGAAAAGTACTTCAGCTACTACTATGAAAGATATCTTTCTCGTGATTGTTATGAATGGGGTCACGGTTTCTTGAAACTATCATCTGGCAGCACTGTTCGGATTTCATGCATTTCCAAGGTTCCTACATAGATCGGATGGAAGTCCAGACCCTCCCGGAACTACAATTGGCTCAGTTTCCCATCTAGAATTCATTTGTTTCCCTCCAGATATTCATCTGTAATTCCATAATTGATATCACCTTACCGCTTCACCCACCCTCCTAAAAAAATGTGGCTTGGAGGTGTCAATACCAGAAAGTGGGTCTCCACCCTCCCTCCATCCCTCCGATAGCAGCATTTTTCGAAAGAACGGCACATATTTTCCCTGAAAAATTCTTCCTTCGATCAGATCTTGTCTAGGGTGAGTCATTATTCCATTTTTAATACTATCGACTCCCTGGAATGAGCAAAGACGGCAAAATTATTTTCTTCTCGACCATGATGAAAAAACAGAAAATTCAGATATGACTTTTCGGAGATGAACGAACATAAAAAATATATATTCTTCCTTTCCTCATTTAAAATCAACAACAACGAATTTACGAAGCGCACTGGCTATTAATTTAATCGTATAATGCGTGAAAAACTAGATCAAAATGTCTATTCGGACTAAAAGATTCTTATAAGAAATACTTCAGGAAAAGAATGCCGTTCCAGTCGACAGAAAACAATTTCTCGAGTGTTACATTATATACGAGGAAAATAGACGGTCGATCCAATCTTATAGGAAAACTCTATCGGTTTATTTTTTGACCCGCGGAGATAAATGAACGAGCTTTCAATTTACGATGGCGTCAGTTCCATATTGTTTCTTGATCGCTATCGTTTAATACATGTCGAGCCAACTTCAATTTGTAAAATTCTTCCCGGACAAACAATAAAATATAACCATATATTACACAACAATTTTCCAGTAACATGAACGTTACGAAGTTTTTCGCTATTACGTCTTCTTTTCATGCGGTTGACTTTCAAAATATTTGCTAATACATTTAGATCAACATAATAAACTGAGAAACAGAGCTCCTCCATACCAAATTGACGTACGGAGCATTATGGTATTGAAATTTGCAATATCATGTTCATTTCGAGATGGTGAAATTGTACAGAAATAGAGTCGACTTTTCCAAATTTTTCTATCAGTCTTGATTTTGATTGCTCTGTTGAATCAATCTCAAATCGATTTGTCGTTCTCTGGTAATGTACGTTGGTCGAATATGAAGAAAAAAATCGACCTGAAAGAGAAGTCATGTGGAATCGATTGGGGGCAAGGGGTATTTGGAGTCAATTTTCTCATCGACCTGAAATGGACTATACTCTGTTGCGTCTATATTCCAGGTCAATTTGTCTCTGTACGTTAATCGACTGAAAAAAAATCTACCTAAAAAGAGGAGTCGATTTCGAGCAAGGAGGATTTTGAGTCAATTCTTCAAATTTTTGTGGACTACTCTGTGACGTCTTTTTCAGGCCAAATTGCCGTCCTCTGGAAATGTACGTTGGTCGACAATCAAATCAATCGTTCGCTTCATGTGAAGTCAATGTCGAGTCGAGTTCAGAAAAATCAATATTTAGTCTTCTTGGAATGTATGATGATCAACCTTAAATCGACTTCGATCTAAACCTTCGAAGCATTGCTACTCGCGGACGAAATGCGTACCTAATCATAATAATTTTCAAACGAGGACCATTGAAAATCTCAGGTCCAGATTTGTGGGAGAGGGTGCGCCCGGAGCCTGCACATTTTTTATTACATGCTTGTATAGACGCGCGCGCTATACATACGCTCACCTCACAGATTTATGAATATTGCATGAAAATTATGATCAACGTTGCTGGAGAAGAATTTTTGGGAGCCCACACAAACTTTGGGCTCCTTATCCGCACGTGCCTAAATTAGGCCCTGGAAAATCTTGATTATGTTCGAATCGACGCAATGTTGACGCGTCAACTTCCAGTCGTATGAAAATCTTTAGAGCAAGTGTCACTTCATTTTTGACCTCGATTCTGAAATCCTGTCGAATTGTGCCCATAGAAATTCAACGTCGATTGCAAATATTTTGCAATGAGGGAAGTATGATCGATCCAAAATTGACGTTGAATTTCAGTCGCTATGCGTCAATCCATAATCTCGAAAGTCGACTCAATTTGGTCGCCAACGATGAGTCGGTGGTAAGAGCGGTTAATTTTGAGTTGACTTATCATTTTGAATTGATTTGTGGTCAACATTAAGATCGACTCAAAATCAACGTCGATTTTCAGTCGACTTTTTTGGTCGAGATGAAATTTACAAGTTCACATCACCCCATAATAATCCTGTGCGGAACGTTGATGGACGGGACATAAGAAAAGATGTTGAATGGTAATTGTTACAGAACGGAGGAGCTTGAAGACCTAAGAGGAGGTGAGAGTGGGTAAGCCGTGACGGTTGAGAATGTTTTTCTCGTGGGAGGAGTTACGATTTAAAGAAGACCAAGAGATTATGAGACTTTTGGTTGATCTTACTTCGTAGCGGGGTTCATCTCTCCAAAGGCAATGCCAAAAAATTTGGATTTTAGAACGGTCGTAGTTTTTGAGGTCGTGTGCTAGTGAATGAGTTAGGTCGGTAATTTCCGGCAAGAGGGTAAAGTTTTTGGCCGCACAGTCAACAACCTAGAATCCAGATAAAGGTGACTGAATATTCGATGGAGGTTAGGGTATGGAGTTTGACGGGAAGGCGTTGGGTGACGAGGTTATTCGAAAAGGGATCATGTAAGTCGCTGAATGAGGTTTGAATGGCAGGAGCGAATAGCAATGAACTCGAGTGTGAAAACAGAGACCGAGCTCCTTAAACGATAGACCGCAATTCTGTTCTGGATGGAACATGCATGACCTGTTTTACTTTTTCTTTTAGAATCATTTAGGGATTTTTGTGAGATCTAATATTACAGTCGGAGGGTTCCAGCAAGTTTAATGGGTCTTATACACTGTTCGTAGTGCATAAACAGATCAAAAAGAGATATTTTCGTATCTTTTACGGTACCATTGGACAGGAATTGAGCCCGTCTCGCGCCTGGCTGAGGGAAAATTACATTTGTTGCCAGAAAATTAGTCAAGAAGCTGTGATTACCACTTTTTTGCTCCTGTTTTCTCCAAAAAATATCTGATTAACCTAAATTGAAGGTCAATGTGAAAAATTCGTGCGTTGCGTAGGTACCTTGTTTCAAATTACAGACGTACATTATATTGTTCAATAACTATATAGGATACAGTTTCGGGGATCGATTCAAAATTCGCGAGATGAGCTCATCGATATCAAAAGTTTTGTATACCACTGAGGCATGAAGGTGCTAGACGCAGGAAGAACACCGAGAAATCTTCCGACGATGTAGAAATAAGGAAATTCGAAACAGCAATAGCTCGATTCATATTACGAAGTTTTCTTCATGTACGACTGCGAACAACGTATACTTCTCGAAACTTGTAAATTCGACAAAGAGATAGAACTTTCTTCTCTCTTTTGATACGAGTGTATGTCTGTATGGTACGTGTATGAACTGGGATGACGAGTAAGACGGTTAATTTTCGTGATGCTCGCATTACCGAAGAAAACCATGCACGTTATCTAGTTAACCGAGTCTGACAGGCGGAAGTAAAAAGAATTAAGAATACGACTTCTTGGTACATTTTGTAATAATGTTTGTATGTTTACATGTAAAGTGAGACTTGAAGAAATTCGACGAACAAACGAAAACCGCGTTATTCTGCTAAATAAGGACTACACACATACAGCACTCTCTATGAAGATGTCTATTGCTGTTAATGCTGCCATCGCATATTTAGGATTCATGCTTCAGCTTGCATAATATACAAATATATAGAAAGGGTGTACGACTGTACGTTTTAGAAGCAATTTAATATTGAGGACATTTTCGCGTGTTTCTAGAGTAAACGTTGTTATACAGTACCTACTGTATTAGTAAACGTTCACGTGCCTACCTCATACTGCAGGTTATTCGTTTTTGGTTTTGCCGCGAAAGTTGGAAATTATTAACATGCACACAAACTTGCAAGCCGCGTTTAGTGTCGCATTGTACCCGAGGATGAGGTGAATTCTACCCAGCAGTTCGTTAATTTCCGCGAAAGAGAGTTTGTACGAAACGGCCCGTGGACTGGAGTTTTCATTAAATGAAGGGAACCTCTTTTATCGTTTTGTGCAGGAAGACTTTATAGAATATCGAGCCATCGCGTAGATATCCCTAATTTAAAAGTATATTGAATTCATTTTGTTGTCTACGTTGGTTTCACCGTCGCTTTGGTCAGATTTTACTGGATCGAATTTATACAGAGACGGTTTTGGGCCGATTCTCTAGAGAGTGTTTGAAGCATTTGTGATCAAGCTACGTTAATCGATTTGTTATTTTGAACCGAAATTTCAATTTTTGTGTTTCCATACGGAAACAAACACTACATATAGTATAAGAAGGTTGGTACTCGCAAATTTCTCAATCACCCCCCAGGTATTTTTTATTTTTTTTCCATTTTATTTTTAATTTAATTTTTATTTTATTTCATTTTTATTTAATTTTTTCTTTTTTTTCGAGAAAGGGTGGTACTTGCAGATTTCTCAATGACCTCCCAGGTAATTCCCAAAGATTTTTCAAGTCCATTATTAGGGGGGGGGGTGTTACTCGCAAATTTTCGATAGTGTATAGGGTGTCAGAAAAGACATGAAATGTGTGAAAAGAAATTCTTTCTGTAAGTAGCAAAACTGAAGTCTGTTGCAAAGAAATATTGTTTCTAAAATTACAAAGATTTTGACTCTAGTTTTACCACTCCAAGTTCAAGGTCGCAAAAAAAAAAAGGAAATGCATTCATGGTTGATTTTCTTGAACTAGCGGGAGAAGGTACATTTCAGCGTGCGGTGGTCTGCGGCTCATGAACCGTGTTCCTCCCCGGTGGGCTCAACGTACTGCAAAGCTGGTCTTCTAGTTGCTCTTCAATTTTTTTTTTTTTTTTTTATAAAATCTAGTTCACTAGCAATGTAGACCATTGGCAATGAAACCAGGAAGAGCTGTTAGTTAGAAATGAGAGCTGCAGAATTTTTTTTTCGTCTTGACTGTTGAACACTGTTGTACAAGTCTTCCCCTAAAACACCTCTTGAATTTGTGCGGGCCTTCGTCCATGAACAGGTTTTGTTTTTTTGGCGCTAATTCGCCCTACAAATTGGTTTATAGCGGAAATGTGAATACATGAAGAATATTTTACGTTCATTTTCCACTGAAGTGATTGAGTAACTTCGTTTTAACGCATTATACAGCCGCTAGAGCGCGCCAGTAAACGTCCATAGGAAACAATCTAGCAAACCGGTTTCCTCTCAGTGTTACAAAAATTCCAATTTTCCGGATTATGTCGTTTGGACCCTAATTCATTTCTTCTGTACCTTTCATTTTGTAAAATGCATTGACAAATATAACGACCACTAACTATAAGCCTCAAAAAGTCGCGTGAGTGCAAGAAACCAATTTTAGGTAGATCGCCAAATTCATAGATATCTTCATTATCTGGCTTTGCATTATTTTTTTTTTTTCAGCTTCTCCAATGGTCTTCCTCCCAAACCTCTGATCATGAATTAGCAACACGGCAAAGGTTTTTCAAACTGAACCTATTGGCATGTTCTTGACAATTCTCAGCACGCGCGTCATAGTTACATTGTTTACCTCGAGCCCAATTCTGGACGCTGCATACAAAGAATACGGAATACTCTTCCAAAATCAGGGTAAAAATGCTTTTTGTAGCATGTTATCCCATTAGTCGCTATTAGCGCTCTGTTGCAAGATTATAGAATTTCATCATTGAAATTTTCACTTCAGTTTAAAACCAATTTTAAGCTAATCAGTGATCAAAGCTTACAACTTCAAGTCAGCTTAGTAAAAATATAAGTAATTTCGCGATTCAAGTTTGGGCTTCAATTTGAAAAATTGTTCAGCTTGCCAACCTTGTCTAGCTTAGCTTGTGGTAGTTACACAGTAGGACAAAAGTCAAGGCGCCAACGCTTAAGTAATCGGCGACAGCGTCGAAAAAAGAACGCACAATTAATAGTACCAAAAGACAATAACTCCCCAATGGAGATTATCTCACAAGTCATCCCAGACCCTCGAGCCGCAGGCATTAGAAGTCATGTCGTTTTCCCAAGCGGCGCCCTTCTAATCAACTGCAATGACAGCAAGAACTTGGAAACAATCAAGAGTAAAATTACAAATGAAAAAGTTGAAATTTAAAAGTAATAAGTCAGGCCTTCCATGGGATGTTAAAATTCACAACATTCCGCGCAGCATCAAGGAAGTTACTATAGTAAAAGCAATTGAAACACACTTTGCCATTTTTCCAATAGCATTGTGTTCTGTGAAATACCGGTCAAAGCCCAACTAATGGCTATGCTCTGTCAAAACAAACACAGTCCTGCATGAAAAAATGTGTCAAGTGAAGAGACTCTCAATAGGATGGAATTCATATTGCATTTACACTGACATTTATACATCCCAAGATGCAACAACTGCCAATTGCTTGAACACAAAAACAAACACTGCACTGTTCAAAAGAAAAAGTGATTTACAATAATGTCAAGAAACAGTTATGGTGCCACGACTGTGGGACTTAAAATGAGAAAATGACAAATAAGACTATGCGTCGAGATCTGAATCATCCTACTGGCGCTCCATTTTGTCCCACTCTATTAGGTTTAGGACCAAATGGAGGAGCTGGCATCTTGAAGAGGAAAATGTAAGAGCAGACGTATTGCAATCTACATCAGACAGAGAGAAGAATAAGGAATCAACACCTTTGAAACAAACTCAAAGTCCAAAGATGACTGACATCAGTCCCATTGGTCAAAGTAGCCAACCACTTAGGGACCAAAATGTAGGGAAAGATACAGAATGCAATATATCTCTGGAAGTGATAGATGACACAAATGAAAAAGAAGAGGAAGACATGAAAGCATGTACATTAGCAAGAACAACTTCCCCAGTGAGATTTTCCAAATATTATCAGAATTACCCGCAGCTGCTATCAATCACCAAGACAGCGTCCGTGAGGATGGGACATATTATGGTTATCAACTGACATTTAATACAAGAATGGAAAGATCAGTCTTCAGAAGTGTATACAAGGAAAATGAAGAGATTCTGAAAGAGATATATGAAATCAAGATGGATCCCCAACTGATGAGGAAGACAATTATTGACATGCAAATGATGCCAATGTTAGCATTTAGCTACAAGAAAGACAGGCTATGTTGGCAGTGACACAGCTCATTTTTAGCCTTCGGCATAAGAGTTGTCCACTAGCCTTAAACGTAAGTTATCTGCAATAGTATCTCCTTTTAATACAATTACTTTCATACTCTATCCAAACAATAGCCATGTGGAAAAATTAGCCTTAAGCATAAGCAATCCCAACATCTTCTTCAATATATGTACTTGTAAGTACATAGGGAGGTGTTGGTATGAACAATAGTGCAATAATTTTCTCTCTGTCTCCCACTGAGCACTGCCATTGTATATACTCAGTGGGAGGCAAATAGGCAATAAATTTGCCCCACCCAAAAGAAGCTTGTGGTAGTTGTAGAGTAGGACGTCTTCTTTGCTTCATATTGTGCCGTCAATGCACCGAGAACAGCTCTACAGCTTACAATTAGAGTGGAGCTTGATCACAAAGATGATGAGAGCGAAGGAGCCGATTATTGTGTACAGTGTCTTGAATGAAGAAATTATTGCATTCTGGTCAGGCGCCGGCACCACCATGTTAGCTCTACAGCTTCCATATTCCTCTGTATTATCTGCAATGCTAGGATTCCTGCGCACTTGTTCAATCATTTTGCTAAGGTCAGGAAGCTTGAAAAGCAGATAAAAGTTTGTTTTAGGGGTATAAATTAAATTTCTTTGTGCGGTTTGGTAATAATGAATTCTGATTTCCTGTGAAAATACCAAAAAAAAAAAAAAAAAAAAACAATGTTTTCTCCAGTTTCCTTCTCTAATGCTCAATAATACTGAAAATGATACCAAAAATTTCATTTTTGCGCCAAAAATCCGGGCTTCGATGATAAGTTGTGCGCTTGATATTTTGAATGGAAGGGTAGAATCCTTACATGCCATAAGTTTGGGAATTCCAACTTTTAGGATTTTGATGTACGTACCGTCTGGTACTACGACGTGCCCTAGCGGGCTTACAATGAGCTATAACCGAGAAAGTCACCGTATCTTTTCAGTGGAATTTCTCGTGTTTCCATTCTTCCTCTAGACCACAGTTGTAGGAGAGTTACTGCAAAACACCTAAACTTTTCCTTCGGTAAACCCCACAGCGAGCAAAGCTCCTCGTGGATTCACGGAGTATTTTATGGGAATACTTCGAGGAGGGTACTGAACAATCGTCAGAAGAGCCTTCAGTTCCACCTGGATGTCTTCATTGCTTGATCCGATGTCCCCAAAAAGACATTCCAATTTGTGAAAAATTTGTTTTCTGTGCTCGAAACGAGAAGACGAAAGATTCAAGATGAATGAGTTCTTCCGAATTCCCCTGGGTGAGTTGAACAGCGGATATATCGGGCAATTTGATGTCTATTAGAGAGCAAAAATAGTGGTTAAAGAGGCCGGAGGCAATGATACCGTTCAACGGGCTTGATCAAACTGTTTGAATAATTAACGGATCAGCATGCGTACTCGGATTCTGGAGTCATCTGTATAGGGTTGTGAATTATAGTATTGCAGGTAGTTCATTCACATGGTAAATAATACCGTTTATAATGTGCGGAGATAGGGAGTGATCCGCGTCGCGTACATACACGACACGAGTTTTTGTGAAATGATACTTGAATTTCACGCTCGCTGCTTAACTTTTTGCTTATCTTTGTTCTTACGAATTAATAGTGCCATCTCGCGAACAGAAAGTTGAATTCCTTTTTACCACATGCGTCTATATACTTCCTTCTACACCGATGTAATTCTCTATGTTTACTCGCATTTGCTCGTCGCGAATACGCCAAGTACACTCGTACATAGGTTGATAAAGTTCAAAAAAGGGAAAACGACGTGAATTTGATAAACTTTATAAAACATTTTGTAGACAGAAATTTTAACGTTTAAAAAGCAATATGACTCGAGAGTTTGGGCGCATGAATTTTAGATACGTATGTAAGTAATAAATCCGCGTCAAACTTTCTCGTACAACGTTAAACTTCTGCGGACTCCGAGCAGGAATTCTTACTCATTTAACAATATTGGGAACCGTAGGCGGCCTATCAAAAAAACGTGCCATCTTCCTAGTAGGAGAGTTACTTCCACTCGTAGCATTGTTTACAGTTGCTTAGGATTAGGTTAGCAGTTAAGGGCTGAGTTTTTTGGAGTTGCTAGTTTGGCTGAAAATTGGGAGGACGGGATGTACAGGAAGAAGCGAAGGTAAGTGGACGAGAAAGCCACTTTACAATTACTCTCGATGAGTTGATGCAAAGTTCAATCGTTTGATCTCAGCAGGCCCGCGCCGAGCCTTTTTGGTGCCCCAGGCAAACCAACTTTTTCACGCCAAACACTTCATAATTTTTGGGATGCATCTCAAGAAAATTGTAAATTAGTAGCGTCGAATTTTCTGTCCCTTTGCCGCCCTACCGAGTTCGGTGGTCCTACCTCGGCACGGCCCCGGATCTCAGTTTCATCGCGAATTTCACTAAACAGGTTCAAGTGACTGACTTGAATAAGATTTATGAGAAGTAGAGAGTACAAATACAATCACGTAACTAATTTTGTTCTCAAAATTAGAACAAAAGAAGGACGAAGCCTTGAAGAGTTTTAATTAAGAAAAATACAACCAAGGTTTCATGTAGACTCGGCTACACATCATCAGGTATACTGAACGATATAGAATGAAACAGCGAGTGCAAGAGAGGAAATAGGAAAAGAATAAGAGATGGAAGTTAGGTTGCAACGTGCTCAGATGAATCACCATGAAAGAAGTAATAGATGAACGGATTGTTGAGATCAAACTTCGTTTCGTTCATAAGATTATCCCTCGAAAAATAGGAAACGGCTACGATTTCGAATTCCTCCAGCCGATTAAGGAGTCGGCCTTTAGTGGCTCTATGGAGCAGTTTGAAGCTAATCTGATCAAAGTTATGACTCTTCTCTATACAGTGTTTGGCAATGGCGGATTTTTTAGGTAGATTATTGTTAAGAGCTGAAAGATGCTCGGCAGATCGCTCAGAGAGAATGCGACCAGTCTGATCTATATAGAAGTCAGAGCAGCCAGGGGCATTACAAGAAGCTTTGTAGACGCCACAGCACTCATCAAGAGGTTGTTTATCTTTGAGAGACGATAGATGGCCAGTAGTGAGGAGAGAATAAAAGCCGCATTTGTAGCCGTACGATTCAAGAATACGGGCGATTTTATAGGTGTGATGACCCAGGAACGGAAGACGAATCCAACGAGTGCGAGATGGTTGATCGACACGAAGAGGAGGAGAAGTAGAACGAAGAGTGAGTTGAAAAGATTTGCGAGAGATAAGTTTCTCGATGTCGTGAGGAAGATTGTTGATACGGGCAAGATGAGTGATGTGAGATTTCTCAGTTTCGAAATCAAGATGAGAGAGGGGAATGGTAAGGAGACGGTGAATGAAAGCGAGAAGAGCAGAAGATTTGTGCGTGTGATGAATGAGGATGCCCGTATTAGAGGACTTGCGAAAAATAGAGAAACGAGGAACGAGGTGGTTATCCTCTTGTTGAAGAGATATAGTGAGGTCGAGGAAGTTGATAGATTTTCCCCCTATTTCAAGGGTGAAATTGAAATTGTGATGGATGGAGTTGAGATGAGAGAGAAGAGAATTGAGGTCGGACGAGGGGCCATTCCACACACATAGAATGTCGTCAACATATCTCAGCCAAGTGATAACATGAGGATGCAGAAGATGAGAACTGTCGAGGAGGTTGGATTCAGGAGTCCGTACATCTCGAGATTTATGAGGACATACGGTATGCTTTCCATTCCCCTACAAGGATTTATTTTCTACCATGCAATTTCCAGAATAATAATAATAATTGAAGAGAAAGAAAATTAAATACTAGGTGGGATGAGAATCGTATTATATTATGTTTAATCATTTGGTTCTAGACCGTCAAATTTTTTCCTTCATTTTTTTCCTACCCACGAAACCGAAACACGAATCCGACTCATTTTCTCCGCTATTTCGCCTCGCTTTTTCGCGCAAATAGAAAAATTTATAGACGTCGCGTTCCCAAGGCCTTAATTTTGTTACTTTTCGAGCATCTATTTGATCTCTCAATCAGCCGCAAAGTCACTCTATTTCGTGCACAAGTGGATATATAATTTTACCCGCTCCTAACCTTCCACCATTCGAAAAATCCGAAGACGTGACGCTGAATAGCGTTTCTTGCTCCATCACGATTTCACGTACCTTTTTTTTTTTTTTTTTCTATACGACGACGGTTACAAATTCGTGCCGTCGCCCAGCATAAAAAAGGAAGGCAGAATTTTGAAAAATCGAAAATAACTCTCAAGCTCTCTTCTAATTAAATATGGACTTACGAACTTCCAAATAGAGCCTCGAACAATTTCGCGTCACGCAAAAATGCCATAGTTTCGCCAAGAGGGCTTTCTTGTGGTCGAAGAGAAAAAAAAAAAGAAAAAGGAACTTTTTTTCCTTGATAGATTTTACTGGTTATGAAACTTTTTCGCTTTTTGTCCGAAATTTTTATAAAGAAAAAAATATGAAAAAGAAATAAAATTCGGGGCTCTCTATAAAACGAGGTGATAGTGAGAGAAATTTTTTCATTTTTTTCCAGGAAAAATAATAATTTTCCTTCCTACGTACATTTCGAATTAACTTCTGTACTCGAAGATAGAAATTCTTCTTGGGAAACACACCAAAGAAGAGGAGAGGAAAATACGGATAGAGTTCGACGGGTAATTTATGAATATCATGGGTGGCATTGAAAAATCATTCGTATCTAGCGAGAAATATTTGTGAATCCGGAATTCCGAAGTTATTACGGCACTATACACGTAATGTACAACGTATTGATTTTTCACGCGTTTCACAGGCTTCACCCATTTAGAATGTTTACAAAATACTACACATATATATTTCGGAAACCAAAAAAAATATTCATTTCAAAGGCATAAATCTAGAATCGTCATCATCAGAGAACGGATTCTTCGGCATTTGCCGAATCATTTCTAAGCGGCCGAATAGGATGAAAATGATATAGAAATACGTTTCAATGGTAATAGAGCCCACCAGCAAAATTTTATTTTGCCGAAAATTGCCGAAAATGGGTGTACTTGCCGAATATTTGCCGAAAGTGCTTTTGTTGAAAGTTTCAACAAAAATATGCCCTATAATTTGAAAAAAACATCGAATTTTGGCCAAAACCGCACCTTTTCACAAGTTATTAACACATTGTACCGTAAAATAAGAGAAAAACTGGAAGAGATGTACTTAGAATAGTGAGATAAATACAGTCGCGTAACAATAAATTTAATCATTTTCACTACTTGGAGAGATCATTCTCTGAATACAAACAAATTTTAAGCGATCGTCGTACACCTTTTCTACAAGAAAATGTAGAAAAACATGTACTAGTTATGTACAATAAAATTTTTTTGTAAAATGACCACTTTTATGTGATTTTTTCCTCCTTTGACCACTAAATTTCATGTATTTTTTCATGTTGCCGAAAAGTGCCGAAAATACAACATCCGATTGCCGAAAATTTATATTTTAGTTGCCGAGGAATCCGTTCTCTGGTCATCATCGTACGAACGACTCGAGTTCACATTGACTTAGTCAGCAAGGTGAGTGCTCGTACTATTCTTCCTTCTTTTTTTTTTTCGAAATGCGATGCTGTACAATCTCTCTCTCTGCCTCTTGTGCGAAGTAAAGTCGCGGTGACAAAAGAGGGTGACAGCGTACCTGAAAGTCGAGACAAGCGTTCGACGAAACGATGTTTTACGATGTTTATCCAGCGAGCGGTAAACACGAAGTGTAAACAAAAATTTAAAATATTAAAATTATCTCGCCTTTATGAACTGACATTTTTTCACTCTCCATCGTCAACTTTGCCTCTGAATTGCAATCAGCATTGTTGCCACACACACCTTATAGTTGTTTGGGTTTCAAAACGGTTTTTAATGGTTGGAAAACTGATTTTGCAAACAACCGCACGCACATATGCGACTATCCTTCATTAGAAGACGGATTTATTCGTCACCAGCCTGTATAAAAAGGAATTCATAAAAGAAGATCGCCTTCTGAAGACTCACACGTGTTTTTCCTTCATACACTCAACGACCGGCGACCTAATGTTGGCAAAATTTTGAGTCAAACATTGCTCTATCGTACGGCTTCTGATGCGCTACAACACCAATACGAAGGCTAAATACTGTGACATCGGAGCTTTTCTTATATTGTAAACGTAGAAAATAATTTCAAAAAAATATCGTTTTGAAACCTCCTTGAAATTCGAGCCGACTTCGCTCTAACTTGATACATTTCCTGCGAGTTTTACATCAACAAAACCTTCAAAACCACCTACGCGATGAGACACGTATCAAAAACCTTCCTTATCACTATATTCGATTCCTTATCACATTGCCGATTCTACATCGATGCACTTCCCGCTTTCGGCGGATTCAACATTATACATACTTCCAACAAAAATATCGATACTTACCCGAAATATTTTGCTTCGTACAGAGTTGTTCACAAAACCGCAATAAATTTCACTAAGGTATATAATACGGAAAGGTGAGAGAAAAAGAAAAGCGGCAGCGGATATAGTACGAAGTGTAACTTTTATCGAATAATATTTTGAATTAAAATTTTCTTTCGACGACGGAAGAAGAAATTTAGAACGAGAGAAAGAAAAAAAAAATTAAAAAAACGAAAGAAAGAAAAAAAAAAGAAAGAAGATCAAGCAGAAGAGAAAAAGGGGAGAAAAAAGAAAATAGAGAAAGTAAATTCAGAAATAGCGTAAAAGAAAGTGAGTTTTACGTTTTATGCGATCCCATTGATAGTTTGAACACCGACTACGACGTTTTGAAACGATCTGACGTCTATCCAGCGCCGAATATGTCTGTTTCGAAAGTTTTCACACAGAAACGCCTGCGCCGCGTTCGCACCTCAACCCAACCGACGTACCGGAGTAACGCGAACCGTAGCGCCAGCTATGGCGGCGTGAGTGTGTGTGTATGGAATATCTTGTATGTAGAGAACCCCCTTTTTCTCTTTTCCTTCTCGCATCGTACACGGTATAACAGCAGTTCAATACACTAGCACGGTTCCACACTATATACGTATAAGGTTCTTTCAAGCAGCATTATCAGTATATCAAAGATATCGATTCCAAATTAACGGAGAGGAACCAATTTAGGAGCCCCCCCTTTTTTTTCCTTCAACTATTTTTCTTCCTGTCGCCCATTCAGACAGAGTGTAGCCGAAAACGAATAGTATAATACGGTCCTTTTGCACGACGTAAAGAACGTAAAGGTTCGGTTGAAATTTCTCTGAATTATTCGTTATCGCGCTAAGCTTCCATAAAAGAGACAGGATATGGGTTTCCATTTTAGTAGAGAGGAGATCGACCAGTTTTGTGAATACGGTACGTAGGAAATGATATACACACATGACGAGGATGAAAAATCCTCTGCCTCTTGACATCGGTATATCTTCAGTTCTTTTTCATCATTATTTTCATCGGTAAGCATCTTAAAATCATGACAAAGACGATTATTAATACAAGCAGAAGTCCATTGAAAAGACTAATCGCTTTACGATTACTTTCTATCATCCTCTTCCAATTAGTGAAATAGTTAGAATGCTGGTTGAGTCTGTCCAGAGCTATGAAGGAGATGATTGTGCAATTAGTCGGGTAGGAAACTCATCCGAGAAATAGAGGAACTGGTGAAGTTATAGAAACAGTTAGGATTTCCGTGCAGTAAAATAAATAAAAAGTTCGATAAAAACCTGCAACAAAACTCTAAGAACATGCAAAATACCGCTCCCGGACATTTTCCTGAATTTTTTACCCTGAAAACCGAAAGCCTGAATGACTTTTCTCTGAAAATTGTTTCCTGAAAATCTTCTCCTGAACGTACAATTATCCTGAAAAAAAAAGAACCTGAACGGACAAAATTCTGAAGAAATATCCTGAACAAAAAACTTTAAAGTTCTGGACTAAATCCTGAAAAGAAAGTTGAAAGGTTACCGGACTCTTGCAGGGATATCGAATATTCTTTTTCGTTGCAAAAACAAGCACGCGACCACCTATCTTCCTTTTTGTCTCCCTCGTCTTCGACTTAAAAATCGTCCTCGTCTTCCTCGTCATCATCGCTATTTCCATCCCATGGCTGAGAGTCGTGCAGGAGGAAGCGCTCACCTGCCAAGGTTTGTTTGTAACATTCAGGCAGGTCCCTTAGTTGTGACAGCTTCCAAGGGTTCGGCGGAAGTTCAGCCGCGCGTGTCCTCCTTGTTGTACGCAATAATGCTTCCTGTTCTGGAAGCTGAATGAGCACGCCTTCGTCAACGTCCTTTCAGGACGTGAAACAGCCTCGTCTCTTATTTTCTGCTTGATCTCTTCAGCAGTCACCTCTTCTCGGTCGGATGCGCGTGTGTAGATTCCTTCGGTCCCTTGTATACGGTTGTCACTTTTCCATCTGCTGTGGGTTCACTAGTAACAGCACGCGCTTTACACTCTCCCGATCTAACTAGGCGACAGTCCCAGTATCGCTTGCCTTTCGCTAATCTGCCACGATGGTAAATGTAGCCGTCAATGTGCAACTTGGTGCCTATTAGTTTCGCTGCCATGATTTGTTTTGTCTCTAACTTGGTAAGAAGGTGAACTGAGGAGAAATGTGAGAGAAACGCGTACGTTACACTCCCGAGTAATTTCCTTGGAATCGTGAAATTAGCGATTCAATTCGATCAATTCGATATATGATTTATCGTCATCGAAATCCTTTTCTTTCTCCACATCCGTCATTTCGTGCGTTAGTCAGCGTATACGTAGACAAAACAATTATTTCTTGATTTCGGGATAATGTCAAATCAGGAACTTTTTTGTCAGGATAGCTTTCAGGTTCTTTGTTGTTCAGTTTTTTTTTTTTTCAGAATGATTTTTTCAGGAAAATTGTACGTTCAGGAAGAAGTTTTCAGGAAACAATTTTCAGGGAAAAGTTATTCAGGCTTTCGGTTTTCAGGGTAAAAGATTCAGGAAAATGTCCGGGAATCGCAAAATACTATGACCAATAGAGATACATAAATTACCGATAAATTGACCAATAATTGATCACAGAAAGATGAATGTTGCCTAAAACGACCAAAATACAATCATAACAGACAATAAGCAGCCCAGAATTTACGTACTATTACCAAAATCAAGAGAAAACAATCTGTAAATAACCTGGATTGACTGAAATTATCTAAAAATTTTGAAAAACGATTATAATGGATCGAAAAACCACCAAAAATTATCAGAAAATCATAAAAACCGATGAAGAAAAATCAGGAAACGAACAATACTGACCAAAACCAACCAAGGACGTTAAGAACTGATCAAAAAATAACAAAGAATAACTGAAGATGGACCAAAAACGGCTGAAACCGACTATAAAATTACCGAAGATGACCTCAAAAATTACCACGAGCGAAAAAAACAATCAGAGATCGATCTTTTTTGACCAAAAAAACAACTTTAATGACTACTCACACTGTATCGGCATTGAGCTTTCATCCTTCCACCTTCTCGAACTCATCCCGATACCAATGCAAAGTTCCAACGCAAATTTCATTTCAACCAGGAGGCTTGCAGTTCTTACCGACGCCTTCTACTGATATCCCAGTAATCCTGAATATTAACTGATGGATTTTCTCATCTCCGACAAAATCGTCGTGACATCGTATCCGAGTTCCAGGTTCTTGTTTCTCTTCGCCTCTATCACAATATTTCTTTTTGTAAAAATGTTCTCAAATTCGCAGGTGGGATTTCCATAGGCACTCCTCTACCTCCACTCGTAGACGAAGTCCTCATTCCCAAATTTGCACCTGGCTCAGGTACCTCGACGACACTCTTTGCATAGAGAATGGCTCCTTGTCCGATCTCGATTCTCTTCTTTCTCACTTCAATTCCCTTCATCACAGTATCCACTTCTCTCTCTAAATAAGAGGTTCCTCGATCAACTATCTCTTCCCATTACGAGAATCATCGCTTTCCTCTGGATGGACCATAGTAAGAAAAGCTGCATGCTTATTGTGGGAGGAGGCACAGTAAGAGTAGCCATTTACTCTGACACCAGAATCGGTAGGCTCCTTGAAGATTTCGAATGTATGTTTTCTTTCATTGGGGGTGATGGAGGGATCGAGAATGTTGATAGATTCACCGTCGACCTCGAGCGTGAATTTTATAGAGAATTGATCACTTGAAGAAATTTATTTAGCTGTGCGTTGATAGGCACAATACGTCATCTACGTACCTGTGCCAGTATCCGATACACTGCACAAGTATGCTCTGAGGAGTTGAGGAGGTACAAGCTAGCTTTCTATAACTTGAACACCACTGAAAAGAACTTCTGCCGGACAAAAGACTCCACTCCTACTGAGAGTAAGAGTGGAATTTACAGACTCCAGTGCAATGACTGTCCCTTCGTCTACATAGGGCACACGGGCCGGGCCTTAGAAACTAGACTCGAGAAGCATAAGGATGCTCAAAGAACGAATGAACCCAACAAGTCGAATTTTGCTGCCCATCTTCAAGCGTCCGGCCTTTCATTTCCAAGGTCTGAAAATGTCTGTCCCTTGCATGAGGAAAGCTCTAGAAATAAACGCATTGCATTGGGGACGTAGAAATATTGAAATCTATTAGTAATTTCTCCCCTATAGTAAACGAGATACTTCCTTTATCACACCTCATCGCTCATACTGTCAACGCAAATATCGCAAGTTCAGACTTAGGTGATCGACGTATGATTTGTATTCTGACTCATCGTAGATTTTGTTCTTTCTTCTCACGGGTAGTGTTCTTGTTCCGCCCGTCGATGGTTGTTATACCGAAAGCGCTCGCGCAAAAATTGTATGAAAATATACGGCAATTGTAACATTCGTCCAAGTACTCTTGATTAATATCTTTAGATATTGATAAGACCATTTCTAAAACATCTCTCCATCGCACTGTGCAGGCCAATTTCCCTTTTCAGCGAGCTCACTCTCCTATAGTCGCAATTGTTGGGTGCATCAGCCTTTCCTCGGTTATCATTCCTATAAAATGGCCCGCATGGTCGAATCCCTCGAGTATTGATGCACCTTCTACTCTCTCTTAATCCTATTGGCCATTTATTTCCTTTCAAGGATAACTCGCTATATGGTGTCTATCGTGTCAGTTGCACAGTTCCCAATTGCTCGGCCAGGAATATCTGCCAAACCGGTCGTCTCCTAATTCGAGAACGCTCAGCTGAACACCGCTCAGCCTTCTCTCGTCATCTTCTTAAGATATCCGTCATAGCACAGTACTATCGCCTGCAAGGTGTGGAAATCGAGACTAAGAGGAAAATGAAATACCGTACCTGGGAATCTGGTTTGATGATTCATCTTTGAGCTTCATGCACCATTTCCTGATGGCAGCGGAAAAGGCGGAAAGGGTAGTTGTGCACCCAATGCACCTGATGAGAAACCTAAGAGAGCCGAGAGAAGTCAGAAGAAAGATCGTGATGAGCCCCGCTATGTCGATCCTCCTATACGGTTCCCTTAGTATGGGCCGACTCATTGAAAATACCTTACCGAAGAAGGGAGATGGATAAGATCCAGCGAACAGCTGCGCTGAGGTGTAATAAAGCTTATCGCACAGTCCCGACGGAGGCTCTTTTCGTATTAGCACGTTCACCACCAATCGAGCTTTTTGCTAAGGAGAGAGCGGTAGTGTTTGGAGCAAAGAAAGCAACGACGACCAACTAAGAGACTCTACGGGTAAAGCAGGAGGCCAAGCGCTCCTTGCTTAAAAAATGGAAAGCAAGAATTGCCCATAGTGAGCTGGGCACATGGGCAACCCGTATGTTAATAGGCGACCTTGATGAGTCAATGAACCGACACCATGGTCCGCTGAACTTTCACCTGACACAGATAGCGGCCATGGCTGCTTCAACAAGTACGTTTAGGAGAAGTTGAGGAAAGTTGAGCAGGCAGCGTGTTCGCACTGCGACCAAGGGCGGGATAATGGACCGCAGCACACCATATTAGCGGGGAACCCACTATCCTTTTTGTTAGGGGGATTACATCCTCAGAAAACGTCCACATTCGCGTTTAGGAGTTTCTGTGACGTGACGTGTGACGCTTCATGACGTCATCAATGACCTTGACCTACTTTAGGGACTTGAAAAAATTTCAACTTCCAGCCGGGATGCTTTATGACGTCATCGATGACCAGTGGCGTACATAAGCGGGGGATGGGGGGGATGGGGGGATGGGGGGATATATCCCCCCCATTGCAATTTTTCAGTCTTTTTGCCGTTCAATACAGTGATTTGGTCTACTTTTTGCGTAAATTAGAAAGTTTTTTAGGAAATATCCCCCCCCTCCCCCATTGAAAGAAATTCCCCCCATGAGGAAATCGTATCTACGCCACTGTCAATGACCTTGACCTCGACCTAAGTTCGGGACTTTCAATTTCCAGCCGAGATGCTTTATGACGTCATCAATGACATTGACCTTGACCTATATTGGAGACGAGAAAATTTCAATTTCCAGCCTTCATTATATCAGGTCTAGTATGCAGTATACTGAGAAGAGCCCAGCCAACTCATTTTCTGAGGGGGCATTTTCGCGCCAACGTCATCGCGAGCGCAGGAGGTTGCGGATTCCCCACTGCCATTGCAAACCTGCAATGGCCTCCAATTTTTTCGAGTGTGAGGCGAGGAGGCGTGAACGAGACAAGCTTAGTCAGTCTCTTCTACAGATTGGGGTAGATGGAGCGCTTGTTTCGAGTAGCCTGGTATCCACTATGCTGGATTGCGAAGAAGCATAGAACCAGGTGTCTACATTTGCAGCCACCGTCATGAAGAAGAAGGTAGACCGGGAATGGAATAAGGAAATGCAGAACCCCCCCTACTCGACACCTAAGTACAATCAACATCCACATGTGCAGGAAGCAGAAGAAGATCATCTCCGAAGATGATGAAGAGAAGCAAACAGCAATCCAGTATATCTAAGATAGTGGTGTTGTTGTTGCGTGTTCTAGTGTTTTCTGCGTGCCAGGGGGGCACTGTAACTTGGCGGTCACCAAAGTAGCTTGGCAGTTGCTGAGTAGGAGAGAGGGATCGCCGAGGAGATTCTTCCAACACTGAAGCTATTCCCGAAAGGGTCGATTCCGGTGTCGGAGGAAACAAAATCAAATGCTTACGCAATCCACACCTACTCCAACATGCAGGAAGGGCGGCGCTGCACAAGCTACAGAAGTGATAGCGAAGTACCTTAATATTTTGAATCTCTCAATTTCAAACTACTTCATATAAAGTGACTGCAAAGGCCGAGACGAAGTTGAAATAATTGCAGTATTTTCTCTTTCGGGCGACACTCTTCTACTCGCTCTACCCTCCTCGATCCATTCATCGCTCGCACGTACAATCATAAATTTTTTCAAAAGAAAAAGTTCGGCTCTACTCGCACATGATAACCATAAAATCATGTTCTTGAATAATTTTGAAATGATCAGCGTCCGACCCATAGCCCCACCAACCGAATCATTCCTATGTACTTGTTTTTTATAATACTGACTGCTGCCGCATGCACGATAGACCTTCACTAAAAATTGCGAAAAGCCGGATTTTATTGGTCAAATAATGGAATACTGTTTTTCAAAAACATTCACGCTTCACGCACCTTCATCAACGGCAAGGTTTTCAAAATGGAAACGCATGAAAGACGTAGCGTTAAAAAGGAGGAAGAATGGCACACGCAATTTACGAAAGCCCTCATATAGAAATCAGTATTCCAACAACGAGAAAAGCCGCGAAAGGAAATTTCATTTTCGATACATTAACAATCTGAAGAAAAAAAAAAAAAAGAGAAAAGAATAATAATCCACTGCGCGGCAATTTAGGCCTACATTACTGTTCGTCCATAGCAGCATTCGTGTACACATAAAGTCTGAGTGTCGGAACATAAGTGGCATACAAATATGGCGAAGAAAAAATTTCCGGAGACGATATTGCAGCGTTCATTTTCTCAATTTGTTCATCCGACTTGTAGTGGTTGTAAAAGTGGTTGATTCAACGCGGTTGTAGAATATCACACAAGTTGAACCTATATAAGTATAAACGTTCACAATTTTACCCATGTGAGATCGAGTACAGAATGATACGACGAATTTAGTAGGTATAGATTGATCAGCTTGACAATACGCGTGGATTTTTCGTGTTAGAGAAAGAGTAATTGCTGTTTGTTTTGACGTCATAATTGATGAAGAAAAAGATTGAAGCATCTCCACGCGCTGAAAATTAACAGGAGATGTTATACAGATTAGAATACATTCGTAGATATCAATGTATTCTGCGTCCTCAAAATTACACAATTCTAAGTATTCCCGTAGAGTTCAGAATATCGTGACCATAGAATTCAATCTCAAAATGATAATGAGTTCCCGATACATTTAATTTTCATTTCAAAATTTCATTTCATTGCCCTTTCCAGGCTATTGTGGACACATCTTCTTATCGTCGTTGTTCGTTTCTTCGAAATTAGAACGCTTGTACATCCAAATTCAAATATTGCAATATTTCAGGCGAAATCTTCTGGAAGTTCCCTTCTCCCTCTTCACCCCAATGAACCTTGTCGAATAATAGGTAACGTATTACCTTTTATTCGTGGTGAGCTGCAACATGAAAACCGCACTCCGCCTAACAAGGTCCACTCCAAGAATCGCCTCGTTCAAGTTCCGTCCTATTTCAACAGCGAATTGACTGAAAATGACTATGGAAGCCGACTCGAAATCGACCACCGTTGCTTCTCAACACTGACACATCGTCGACGTCGAAACTGAGGCGTCTCGATGTAGCCTGTAAATCTACGTGTATTTTTCCAGTTTCAGAACCGAGATCAGAATTGAGTTAACACATGGAATTGGAGTCTACATCGAAATCGCGTCGATTCAAGCATTGCTGCTCTGGTCAAGCATAATCAATTAACATTACAAATGATGTAGTCCTACGCATTTTTTCAGGAGGTAATGCAGAGGTGACAGCAGAGAGAATGATAAAGACTGTCACCAAAGCATGCGATGTAGCCATGCCCAGGCAAGTTTCACCAAAGAAGAGGAGAGCCGTTTACTGGTGGACCAACAAGATTGAGAGTGCAACCGTCAGCGCCGGATATACCAGCGTAGCAGAGGCTGCGAAGAGGCGCGGGTGGTTGCACCTGAATACCAGCTGGCTCGCAAAAGGCTGAAGAAAGCCATCAAAGACAGCAAGAGTGCTGCATGGCAAGAGCTGTGTGAGATGGCAGAGGACGACCCTTTTGGAAAGCCTTATGAGATAGTGCTGAAGAAGCTGAAGGGCCTCTCAGCAATGAGCCGAATGGAGCCGGGTGTTGTGGGACAAATCATTGACGGATTGTTCCCGCAGCACCCACCACCAATGGTAACGTCACCAATAGTAGAAGAGGATGGCATATCCCTCCTAGGTACCGAGGAGGTGGATGCAGCAGTCAATAGACTGCGGGGTAAGTATTGGAAGGCTCCGGGCCCGGATGAGATTCCAAATCCAGTCTGGAGCGCCATACACTCAGTTGACCCGGCACTGCTTGTTGATACATTCAACGCGGCAGTTGTTGGGGGACTGTTCCCTGTGCGATGGAAAAAAGCCAGGCTAGCGTTGATCGATAAGAAGGATAAACCACCTGGTCTGCCATCCTCTAATCGTCCACTTTGTCTACTTGACAATGTTGGGAAACTCCTGGAAAGAGTGATAGCCAATCGACTCGAGAGCTATCTGAAAGAAAGAGATATAATCTCTAGTAGCCAGTACGGTTTTCAAACTGGACACTGTACATCAGATGCTGGGATCCGGCTGAAGAGGATAGCCGAGTCGGCGATAGCTACGCGTCAGTTTTGAGCAGCCGTCAGCCTCGATATAAGAAATGCGTTCAACTCAATACCATTAGAGAGGATATTGGAAGCCCTCATGGACGCAGAAGTGCCCGCATACCTGCTCAGGATGATCGGCAGCTATCTTAGCTGCCGAGAAATCCAGGTAGAGACGTCTGTTGGTACATTGAATCGCCTGATTACTTGTGGGGTGCCGCAAGGGTCGGTCCTTGGGCCGCTGTTGTGGTGCGTCGCATTTAACGGGATATTTAAGGTAAAGCTACCGCCGGGTGTTAAACTTATCTGCTATGCGGATGACAACCTGGTGGTATGCACTGCCGAGACGATTGTAGCGGTGGAAAGCAGGGTAAACCGGGCCTTAGAGGTAGTGACGCGTTGGATCAAGTCGGCTGGACCCGAACTTGCAGCTAGTAAGACGGAGGCCATTTTATTCACAACCCGTCGGAAGTTCAGTCCACCCACCTTTCGCCTGCAAGGTGTGGTAATTGAGACTAAGAAGAAGATGAATTACCTAGGCATCTGGTTTGACTCAACGCTGAGCTTCAGGCACCATTTCCTGATGGCAGCGGAAAAGGCCGGCCGGGTAGTTGGATACCTAAGCCGCCTGATGAGGAACCTAGGAGGACCGAGAGAAGCAAGAAGAAGGATCATGATGAGCACCGCCTTGTCGGTCCTCCTATATGGTGCGCCAGTATGGGCCGACTCCATGAAGATACCATACAGAAGAAGAGAGATGGTAAAGATCCAACGAAGAGCTGCGCCGAGGTGTGTTAGTGCCTACCGCACTGTCTCAACGGAGGCTCTTTGTGTATTAGCACGTTCACCGCCAATCGAGCTCTTTGCTGAGGAAAGAGCGGCGGTGTTCAAGGCAAAAAAGACGACAACGACCAAACAAGAAGCTTTACGGGTCAAGCAGGAGGCCAGGCGCTCGACTCCTTGCTTGTAAAATGGAAAGCAAGAATTGCCCAGAGTGAGCTGGGCAAGTAGACAACCCGTGTGCTAATACGCGACCTTGATGAGTGGATGGACCGACACCATGGCCAACTAAACTTTCACCTGACGCAGGTGTTAAGCGGCCATGGCTGCTTCAACAAGTACCTTTGCGAGAAGATAAGGAAAGTTGAGCAGGCAACGTGTTCGCACTGCGATCAAGGGCGGGATGATGGACCGCAGCACACCTTATTTGAGTGCGAGGCGTGGAAGCGTGAGCGGGACAAGCTTAGTCGGTCTCTCCAAGAGATTGGGGTAGATGAAACGCTTGACCCGAGTAGCCTGGTACCCACCATGCTAGGTTCCAAAGAAGCTTGGAACCAGGTGTCTGCATTTGCGGCCACCGTCATGAAGAGGAAGATGGATCAGGAATGGAATAGGCAAATGCAGAACCACGCTATGGCCTACTCGACACCTGTGTACCATCAACACCTAGATTTGCAGGAAGAAGAGGACGACGATCTTCCCTGAAGATAGATGAAGATGAAGAAACACCAACAGCAATTTACTATATTTTAAGGTGATGTTGTTGGTGTGTGTTCTTGTGTTTTCTGCGTGCCGGGGGCACTGCATTTTGGCGGTTGCCAAGCAGAAGAGGGGGTTCGCCAAGGAGATTCTTCCAACACTGAACTTATATCCGAAAGGGTCGATTCCGGTACTGGAAGAAACAAAATCAAAATGCATAAGCATCCCGTACCCACTCCAACATGGAGGCTTGGGGCGGAATTGCACATGCGACAAAAGCGAGTCCTACGCATTTTGTCTGAGTAGTGACGGCATCAAACAGACGAAACACTTCAAGGTGGTGACTTGATATTGACTCCAGATTGAAATTCATTTGAGGTCTCCTTAAAGCAACCCAAAATCAAGTTCCTCCTTACATCATATTGCTTACTCGTTTGCTCGATTCTTGTCAAATTGGTACTTGCTTTAGGGTTTTACGGCAGGAGAATTGATTGCGCAAGAGTATGCAATATAATAGAAGGGAGAAGTCCAATACATTCTCACAAAACTACGCAACGGAGTAGGCGATTTTAGGTCTATAGAAAAATTTGGTGAAGTCGACTTGGAATCGACTCCAAATTGTCGTCGAGCTGAAGTCGATTGAAGGTCGACCAATGTGAATTACCAGAGTACTGCAAATCGACTAGATGAAAAATTGCGGTGAGGTCGACTCGAGATGGACCTGAAATGGACCTGGCAAGTCGATGAGGTCGATTTCGAGAGTAAAACAGGCTCTGAAAGAAGTGGATTTTCGGTCGATTTGACATCGATTATAAATCGAAGCTGAGTAATGGTTATTTGGGTGGCACAGTATTGGGAGGGAACCTGTTCTACACGACTTCAGGTATGACTACGCCAGCAAATATTGGAGGTCTGGGCGCAGAGAGTAACAAAGAAAAGGGCATAAAGCTCAAAACATTGCAAGTCAATTGATGGTATTACGATTTGAACGCGACCTTCTGTCCGAGGAATAAATCCACGACAGAAGCAAAATATTTTCACTTATTTCTCTCTCTACGACTTCTTAAGCGTGTGCCCCGCTATTACTTTTGTTAGGGTTTCTGCGTCCTATAAAAAAATTCCCACCGAATGTGTTCGCATATTCTTACACGCTGGCTCCTGCAAACTAAATAGGCAGTTCGAGCTCCCTGAATATCTTCAATTCCGAGGTTCGTAGCCTCCGAGGAGATAGGTCATAGAAATTCTCAAGAGCGAATAACAACAATTTGGTATCGTGCAGAAAAAATTATCAATATCGAAGCTGAGGAGAACGTATAGACCCTTGTTCATCATTCTTCAAAAAGGTTACATCTGCGATTGATAAATAAGATAGCGGGCATCACTCTCTCCTCTCTAAATAGGATGCTACCCATAAGCTACGGCGGATGACCGCGTTAACAAATTACATCACTCGAACAATTCCGAACAAAATTGTAAATGACGCTCTTGCGAAATCACGCTACCAGGAAACTCTTCCAACAGAGCGCATCACTACATACAACTTATAAGACAATGACAATCCATTCACTCTAACAGCACGAGAATCGTTCACACCCCATTTAGGAGGAGAATAATTTTACTTCGCACTCGAAATGTACGATGCAGAATGGAATTTCCAACGAATACCGCGGGTACTTGTTATCCAAATGCCGATATAGTCGCAATTTGAAATTAAAAACACCGCGCTATTTTATTTATCTTCGCGCTGTGTTATTACTCTCAAATTCCGAAAACGATCTCGAATAACTACCGCGAATTTCGAACAATCGTCCACCGTATTCATTATTCATTAAACGGCGAATACGAACCCAAGCTTATCTTCGCGGTTTAATACATATGTAGGAACGTGCGTCTAGGTCGTCCCGTGAAATCGTCGAGCAGTCGGTCATCGTACTTCGTTTAACGAAGTTTGAAGATAACGAATGATAAGTTCACACCTAGGTAACTTAAATGGATGAAGCATGTAAACAGTCCAATTTTTTTCTACGCGCGCCTTCTTAGTTCATACTAGCTTGATTACCAAAAGTTCTCATCCAACTTGAACGTTCGTACTCTAGATATGTTGCACGCACTTTGCGAAAACGAACAGCACCTTTTTCATTCTATTATACGATGTGTAAATGAATAAGGCATACAGAGACCGTCCGGCCGGTACATTCATCTTGCAAGCACACCCCGAAGATTGTCCCTCTGGGATAGCGTTGACTTTAATATATCATACCGCCGACTTCCCTTTGCACCGGTCTACAAAATATTGTATACAGTGTCTTGACACAGTGTACGGTTACCGCTATTCTACTTCGTAGCAAGACCTCGTCGCCAAACATTCTATTAAATGTTGGCGTACTAACTTTAACTCGGGCGACAAACTTTTCCCTGCAGCAGCTTATAATGCCGCGAGTAAAAGGAAGCGTTGGTCCGTCGATGCCGGGCCTAAGTCTTCACTTCAGTTTAACAACATTCCAAGTTTTAATCCATCGCGGTTAGGTTTGGTGTCTCGTATATACTCCGTACTACGGTCAGTCGTGCACGTTATATCCAGATTTTAAAGCTCGGTACGCTTCATCATTTTCTCAGCTCTGTATTTCTCTGAGACAAAAGACGCTCTATGTTGCGATGCAGCCGCAAAATAATGCTCCAAATTGCTGCATATTACAGATAACGGGACGAATCTTAATGCAGTGCTCACTATCATTGCACTGTGCAAACGACCAACGTGTCTAATTTGAAGGTAAAATGAATGAAATATTCTTTCATTTTATTTTGCAAGCTCTCAACGGCATTCGGGTTATGAGCTTCATTGTGGATCGATTTTAGATGCGTTGAATGCAATTTGCTGTTTTGGATGGATGGAAGGTTATCGGCGGGAGATGTTTCGATGAATGGTGAAATTTGGGAGGTGTAGCAAAGAGAAGTCGAGGATGAGCGTGCGAAAATATGGGTGACTGTGGCGGGAAGTCCAGGTCCGAGAAAACGAGAGTTGATTCTGAAGAAGATTTCCATATTATGTACAATTCTATTTTATTAGTTATCAGAACTTTCGGGACTATTAGTGTCGCAACTGGAAAAAAAGGCTTTAAACATGAGTTTTTATAGTATGATACTATGACCTTATTGGCTATAACTGTTGTGATGGATTACCGCTCTCACTAATACTGGCGGAGATATTCAGAATGGATATAGAAAACAAGTGGCCAGGCAGGCATAGGTGGGCCTATTGTTTTGGAAATGAATGCGATGTGTGAGAGCATCACATTCACAGAGGAAAAAGGCAATAAGACCATCAACTATTTGGACTTACACTCACACCGGAGAACAACGCAGGATAGAATACAAAATTTACAAGAAGCTGAGGCATACGGACACTATCATCTCACATGACTCCAACCACCACCCCAGGTACAAACTAGTGGCAATCCAGAACTACTGCTATCGAGCTATATCTGTACTCAAGAACAATGACGAGAAGAGGAAAGAAATTGAGATAGTAAAGCAGATCGCAGATAGAGGTGTGGTGGAGAGAGTCGTTTGGAAAATGGAAACGAAGACGGGAACTCATGATAGCACGGTGAGAAAGTACGCCGGATCGATACCATACATAGGAAAGTACAAGGCGTTCAATGGCTGTGATGAAAATGTGGGGTATCCAGAATAATCCACCTATGGTGAAGAGAATCAGGAATGACCAGATGGAAGCAAAAGGACAAGGAAAGCTTGAGCGGAGAGTAAACAAGCTCAGTTGTGAGCAGTGCGATGGTATCTACATTGGTGAGGTCGAGAGAGTTTGGGATCAGGAAAAAGGAGCACGAAAAGTCAAGGGGGAAAGAAATGATAAGTCAACATTGTAACGAAGAACACCACAAAGTAGAGGGAATATTCGAAGTCATACAGGCAGAGAACGCACAAAGAGAAGAAAACTCTGGGAACTAATGGAGATTGCAAAAGAAAAGAGAAGAAGAATATTTTCTTGAACAATGAAATCACCTTCAACAGCGAGAAGAATGATGGATGAGAGAAAAAGAACAGAACTAACCAATAAGGTGGCAAGAAACCAGGTATCCAATAGAAACGCAGCATTTAGAACCAATCACTAAGCAGCATGTTATAGCCAATAAGAACACAATTTCACATTATTGCAAGGATAAGTTTCTAAGAATGAACCAAGCCAATAAAATCACAGTAATATACCATAGAAAACTTGTGTTTAAGGCCTTCGTCTCCACAATATCGAGAAGTAATACTCAGAAGGGAGAGTAAAACATACAATCACCGCAGGAAAAGTTGAACGTCGAGCGCTTTCGGTTTTCATGACTAGATTCAACCTTCTGATCCACTCGAGACTCCCCGGTTTGAGCTTTCCCTTCGAGTTTGATCAGTTTTTGAGAGATGTCAACGAAAAGTGTCGCAAGTTTGAGAGGATCTTGAATGAGAAGAAGAATAAGAAGTTATCCTCCTTAATGAATGAACAGGCTGATGTGGTCAAGGAAGGTGATAGTGACGATGTTGTTAATTCCCCGCCCCCGCATAAATAATACTCAGGTAGTTTTTAATAGTGATAAGACGGCCCACCTTGTACGCAATACCCACCCCCCTCATATGAGTAATGAATTGAGAGGAGTAATCAAGGTTTAGTGGGGAAAATCAAGGGAGAAGAGTTGATTGTCACCACGGCTGACAAAGGCAATGCTGTTGTGATGATGGAGAAATCCACCTACGCTTCTCAAGTCCATGAGGTGCTCGAGCAATGTGGTGGTAACAAGAATGAGAATTTTAGTTTCCCTAAGCAAGTTGAAAAAGTTAGGAGAGTCATCAACAAGAGTGAGGCTATTATCAAAACTCCAGCGATGAAAAATTTAGAGGCCATTGCAGTTTTGCAATGGGAATTGGCTGGGCTCTTCTCAGTAGGCCTGATATAATGAAGGTCAGAAGTTGAAATTTTTTCAAGTCTCCAAAGTAGGTCAAGGTCATTGATGACGTCATAAAGCATCCCGGCTGGAAGTTGAAATTTTTCCAAGTCCCCAAAGTAGGCCAAGGTCATTGATGACGTCATAAAGCGTCACACGTCACGTCACGTCACGCAGTTCACAGAAACTCCCGGATGCGGAAGTGTCCTGATATAATGAAGGTCGGAAGTTGAAATTTTTTCAAGTCTCCAAAGTAGGTCAAGGTCATTGATGACGTCATAAAGCATCCCGGCTGGAAGTTGAAATTTTTCCAAGTCCCTGAAGTAGGCCAAGGTCATTAATGACGTCATAAAGCGCCACACGTCACGTCACGTCACGCAGTTCACAGAAACTCCCGGATGCGGAAGTGTTCTGAGGATGTAATCGCCCTGAGAAAATGAGTAGCGGGTTCCCCGCTGAAAAAAACCCTCCATGTTCCTAACCCACACCTCCCCTCCTTGCAAACTGCCTAAAAAGCACAAGAACAATACACCGATGCGACCTATGGTCTCGTTCATTTCTTCTCTTACCCATCTCCTTGCTGTATTCTTGAACCGTTGGTTCAAGTCTTGCCTTCATTTCCAATCTCATCATCAGGCGCGGATTTAGCCACACATTTTGGGGGGTGATATTCACATTTTGGGAGGGATATTCTATTGTCTGAAAATATGGTCTATTTGCGTTATTTTAGTCTGTTTTTGGACTTCTTTGTTTGGGGGGGGGAGGGGGAAACATTCCCCCCCCCCCGTAAATCCGCGCCTGATCATTCAGTCTCAAACATGGCATCTTTGACGGATGTTTTGAAGGATGTAAGTCTTCTCCCTGGCACGACCATCTGTTCATTTGATATCGTATTGGTCTTTTCCCGAATATTCCTAAAGCTACTACTTTTCAGCGCATGGGCGATCTACTTGTCAAGACCAATATTCCTCACAATCAACTTCAAGAATTCTGTGGTCTGTTCAATATCACTGCCTCTATTGTAAATTCGAAGGGAAGTTCTTTGAATTCCCGAATCACGTAGGGATCTTTATTAGATCACATTTAAGGCTCCCTCATCTCCGAAATTTCCAAGTCCAAGTTTGAACTTGGACTCTTTTCCTCAAAACAGGTATTACTGAGTTATTATTGTCACAGGTACGTGGATGATATTCTGTGTACTACGACTGGTCAGATCTCTTCGGTGAGTTTCTGGGATATCTCAATTCCTGCTACCCTTCCATAAAATTTACGTTGGAAATAGGAAAAACCTCCATCAACTTTTCGGACTCGTCGATCTCTATTGAATCGGGTATCCATGAGTTTGGATTTTACAAGAAAGATACTACGACGGATATCTTGGTGCCCGGAGAGCGTCCTTATGTCCTGTTGCTCATAAGATAATAGCTCAGTTCAATGACTGACTCGTATTCCCTTTAGTCAGGCGGCTTTCAAAAAAGAATTGTTAACTATAAAACACCTGGCTAGAGTAAACAGGGTCAATGTCGACCTTGACGTGATGGTTTGGAGGAAAACTACTAGAAGAATTCTTGATTCCACCACCTCTCTCCTCCGAAACACGATCCGCGATCGTCTTATGCGCCGGATCAGTCTCTCCCTCTTCTGGAAAACTTCTCCCTCCAACTGAGTCGGGCCCTCCGCCCGGTTGTAGTCCAGCATTTTACAACCCTACCACTGTGAAGGGGTTGTTTGTGAGGTTGAATGATCCTTTACCAGTTGATGAGAGGAGTGAAGGTGGAATGTAAGGATTGTAGGGGTTTTTACAGATGAGACCGGTCATCAAATGAAGTTGAGGATAGCGGAATACTCGGAGTTTTGGAATAAGGGACAGCGGGGGAATCAGTTTTTGCTGATAACTTGATCTACAGTGGCTAAAGCTTCCGTGAGGGATCGGAAAGGCTCCTTCGTAAGGAAAATTCCCACCGCAAACGTAAGTTAGGCCCTTGAACACATTGAAATAATTTGTCATCTCAACACCGACGGAATTATTACCTTGGATCCCCGTTCGGCTGGGGACCCAGCTGAAAATCATGAAATGAATGGATGACATTCAAGATTTTGTTTTCTGTGCTGGAAAAATTGTGGTGAGAGGAATCAGAATTGAGAGTGAAATGTATGAGTGACACTTCTTCTGTTAGTTCATAGGAAGAAAAATCAGAATCGTAATTGTCATTCGAGGATATGATTAGAAAGGTTTGAATGGTGAATTATTGGGCTTATGAAGTAAATTTCAAAGTTCATGACGTTTTTACCTCTATCCTACTCCAAACTTTCGTCCCTTCACTAAACGTTCCCTCACACTTCGAGCCCCTAAAAAGTATCTCGTTCTCTTTTAAATTAGTTTTTCCATTTTTGTTTTTCATTCGGACGAAGGCAGATAGCCCACGACGAGTAAATGGAAAATTTGCTCTCACTCAAATTTACAAAGAAGTAGCAGGACTAAAAAACTTGTACAGTACTTGGATAGAGATTCAAATTTGAGGTGTAAGTGTACCTCAAGGAATACCTTTAACTGAACATTAGATACGTCCACGATAAGCTTCACAATTTTAGTTGACAAAATTCGTACGTTTGTACAACTTTTTCATCATTTACACGCTCGTATAATCCTTTCTCCTGTCATCTGTAAATGATATACCAACCTTCCTAATTATCCTTTTTCAAAAATCGTTCGCTCTTCAAGAACTACGTAATATGTATAATTTACGTCCACTCTGTCCTGAACACGAATTCACAAACTCTGTCACAAAAATGTTCGGCCACACGTTCAAGTACGTGATAGAAAATCTCCGCGCTACATAATTTTGGGCGTATAAAGAGCACTTGAAATGGATAAATAATTGCACACTTCTCTTTCGGCGAATTGAAAATAACGCACACTAAATTGATAAGTTACAATCGTAATGATTTTCGCGTAAAGTGTATGACGTAACGCGAAAAATGTAGAGGCTATTCTATTACTGGTCTTCTGGACAACCGTTTATATTAATGTATATTATCCTTCCACATCCGAACACACTCAGATACGCTGAACGCTCTCGCGTAAGGATTGGAGTGCATGTGAACTAAATTTTCAATTTTGTTTTGTCTAAGCTGTGACGAAGGTAATGAAGAAATGTGTTTGGGTTCACGAGCATAACCTCCAAATAGTTACAAATACGAGTTCCGAGCGAGATGACGTGCATAAAAGGAAAGCAATTATTATAACACACCACTTAACTATCGTATAGACATACGTAATTGAAGTAATAACTATTAATTTCCGATCTTCTCTGATGCATCAAAATTACATATATATAATAGTCGTGAGCTGATTCAATTTCTTTTGAGATTTATTGCATAATATGTACGTAAGTGATCGCTTTGTTTTCGGTAGGAGGAAAATACACTCTCTCTTTCAAGAAAGTAAAAGAATAACAATTATCACTCACGATTCGGAGCTTGAAGCTCATCAGCTCCCACAAGTTTTGAGAAATTCAGGGCATATTTTAGACCATATCGACCAAGAATTTACTTCTATCAGAGTCACGATCGAAATTGCATTATTATTGAAATCAATTTTACGTCGATTTCAAGGCAATTTGTTGTTCTTCAGTAAAAGTCTCAGTCTTGAGTGTTATGAGTCTCAAGCTTGAGTCTCAGTCTCCTCCAGCCTTAAGCTCTAGTCTCAGTCTCAAGTCTGAGTCTCGAATGTCAGTTATGTCTCAGTATCGATTGTCAGCCTCGAGTCTTAGTCTCGATTCTCAAACCCGAGTCTCAATCCTGAGTCTCGGTCTCAAGTCTCAGTGTCCTCAAGCCTCAGGCTCGAGTCACAGCCTCGATTCTCAAGCTCAAGTCTCAGTCTCGAGCACGAGTCCAAGGCTCAAATGCCAGTCTCAAGTCTAAGTCATGAGTATCAGCCTCGAGTCTCGGTCTCAAGTGTCAATCTCGAGTCTCAGTCTCCAGTCTCAGTCTCCAGTCTTGAGCACGAGTCCCAGGCTCAAATGCCAGTCTCAAGTTCAAGTCATGAGTATCAGCCTCGAGTCTCGGTCTCAAGTGTCAATCTCGAGTCTCAAGTTCCAGTCTCATTCTCGAGTCTCAAGCTCAAGTGTCAGTCTCGAGTCTCAGCCTCGATTCTCAAGCTTATGTCTCCAGCTCAAGTCTTAAGCTCGAGTCTCAAGCTCAGGTCTCAGTCTCGGGGGTCAGTCTCAAGTCTCAAGCTCAAGCGTCAGTCTCGATTCTTAGTCCCGAGTCTCAGTCTCGATTCTCAGTCTTGAGTGTCAAGCTCGAGTCTCGCTCTCTGGTCTCAAGCTTGAGTCTCAGTTTCGAATCTCAATCTCGGGTCTCCATCACGAGTCCCAGGCTCGAGAAGGACCATCGCCTGGGGGTGGCGAATAGGTATTACCGTTTCAGGCCTGGCGCCGGCGAGGAGAAAAAAAAACTAAAATCGTCTCAATTGAAAAGAGGCCTCGCTGTAGGCCCCAAAAAGTCTGGCGACGGCACTGGACAGTATGAGAAATGAAACCGCGAACTTTCTAATGACGTCCAGGAATACACAGTACTCGACTTCGTACTTATAGGCGGCACCTTGTTGAGGGTATGGTCACCGCTGATTTGTAGATGGCGAGAGATAGTCTTTTATCGCCTTTCATCGACAGGACCGTTTCTCGAACTTCGATGGACGGCACTCATTGAGGTCCAAAGTGTGACTCACTTCCATCAGGTGTCTCGCAAAAGTAGACTGTCTAGTCTAGCTCGATTTGAAGGCGACTACAAACTCTTTGAAACGGGCGGAGAAATTACGCTCAGTCTCGCCAATGTAAAGCGCCGGGCAGCCAAGGCAAGATGGTTTTTAAACATCGCACTTGACTGTTCGGCGCTTTACATTGGCGAGACCGAGCGTAACTTCTTTGCCTACTTCAATGAGCATGAATATTATGTAAAAATCGGATGATCATTGATTAGATTAGGCTTTCCATCTTGCCTCCTGGTGACCCTTGTACGGGTCTCGGACACATCGGATTCCCGGTTCATGACATCGTCAATTAGACCGCAAAACTAACTACCTCCCTCTACTGATAAAAACCCTATTGCACCTCATCAGACCTCAAAAACTTGTTGCGTGCCTCGACAGCGGCGAGTGCAACGCAAAGTGCACCGTGCGGTTCAGGAGACTTCGGAACGCCTCGAAAAAAATTGAGAGAAAGACGCGCTTGTTTTCTTGCTTTGGACTGACCGTAAAGTTTTTATTCATGAATATTGTTAGACAGTCTTCTAGACGCCAACATTAGGTATAGTCTGAAATGAAGTTAATGGACGGAAAAGAAGAGGTGTCGTGAATCAGGAGTAAGCCGAAGTCTCTCACCGGAATAGCGTGGAGAGAAGGGAGCGGAGGAAAGATCTTACCGAAAGCAGCGCGGATCAGGGGTAAGCTGGATGTCTCCCACCGAAACAGAGTGGAGTAGGAAATCCGAGAGTATCGAAAAAAGCGTGGATCCGAAGTAAGTTGGAGTCTCCCACCGAAACAGCGAAGATTCGGAATGAACTACTTGAGTGTCTCACCGAAACAGCGCGGAGAGAGAAAGCAGAGGGATCGAGAGTGAGCCAACGGAGAGAAGTCAACGGTCAGCGAGCCCGGAGGCGGAAGTGGAAGTGATTTTTCGGCATCGCGCCGCGGAAGATTTCTACAGGGCGAATCTAATCCTTTCTACGAGCAATAAGTTTGTCATCTCTTCTCCTGCCCTCATCCCCAAAACCCACTCGACCTCCATAAAGTCGTCTTAAACCTTTCCTCCGCCTTATCAAATAACTCTGATACAGTCACACAATCTCTCCAATATCTCAGACCAACAACATTTTATGTTCCACAAAACAACAAAATACTCTCGACTAATTATGCATTACTGACCTATGTGTCGAGCTTTTAACCTTTGTTTGATTGTGGTAGCAAATATTGCCATTCGTTTCACTGGTCAGGGTGAGAACCACCATAGAAAATACACTGTGTTCACCGTCTACAAAAAAAACTGATAATTTTGAATAGAAGTTTCACCGGTAATCTACATATTTTCTAGTCCCTAAATCTCTTATCACGCTGGTGAAGATAACTTCCAAAATCATAGCTCAATTAGTGTAAGAGTATGGCTCCTATGGATCTCTTTAAAAGAAATTCTCGAGTTTCGCACAACTTTGGCAGTTTCCTTTCCACAGCATTCTACCGCTCGAAAGTAATTTAAGAGAAAATAATTCAATTTCCTGAAGGTATAGATGATGCTTAGCACACGCATTAGTTTCACTCTGCGATCAAAGCTGTAAATAAAATGCAGCCTACCATACACAGCTCAATCACCGAAGATTCTGTACACACGTTGAATAGACGAGAGAATGATTTCCTTTTGAAAATGCGGTATTTATAATAAACGAGAGCACACCAAAACATATTTTTTTTTGTGGAACATGAGGAAAATTCTCAACGCGAAAGGAAGAACAGGATATTCCTTTGAAAATTGTGAACTAAGAGGCATTTTTAATTGCTGAGACGTTGGAAAATACCGAAGGCAAAAAATATGTGAAAAAAAGTTCGTCGAAAAAAATTTTCGAGACGTTTGGAGAGCAATATACTTTCTATACTGCATTTCAAAAGATTAACAGTCGAGCGCACCCAAGTGCAATAAGAATGATGATAGCGATGAAATAAGACGAACCAGGTTCACAAGTAAAATTCAAAGAAATTATTGAAATGAGAGAATTGACCGAGATGATTATTTCATAAAATAATCACGAGGTGAGATAGAGGCTTCTGTAAAGCTGGTTTTCTCACCCACTTCTAAGACGTTTTTACGTTCAATAATATAAGATCATACGACCATCATAAATTTCTCGTCATAATGAAATTGCTAGGTATCAATTACTGCTCAATAAAAATTGACGTTCATAACATTCTTCCTGCCGAACGTTGTACGAAGTACATATTCCGGTTGGGCCATAACGTTGCAGTAGCAAGCTTTCTTTGCTCCGGATACAATGTTTGTGTCAGTGAAGTCGTAATTTGGGTGAGAGATCGAACCAATATTCCGAGTATTTTATAATAGATTCTAGCGAATAACATGAGAAAGAAAAACTACCGACAAATTCTATTTTATGACGCGAGTAGTTTGCCAAGTTGCACAGAATCGTGTAGCAGTACAATAAAGCTACTTTCGACGTGATGTCGATATTTATGGCGACAAAAAGGGCGGGAGACCTTAATTTGTACGACAAAATTCAGCGGGAGACATATTCGACGAAGCTGATTCTCGTGAATTTGCGTTTTCCAATTACGGATGTGACGTGCGCGAAGGTTCACAGTGTCTGAGTCACACAGGCTACAATCGCATACATGGTTCTGGTATTGTCGTATTCGGGTAGGAGAGAAGATAGAATGAAAATTTTCGAGTTTTGAATTGATTCTCGAACGTAGTCGTTCGATAGGTCACTTTCCGTAGTATTTTCTCAATTTTTTAGAATTATTGACGTCCATATTGCAAAAATTGAAAAAAAAAAAAAAAAAACAGGAACGAGGAAGTAGTCCTCTCATGTCGAGAAATATTCTGAATTTAAAAGAATTGATGATTAGTAACACATTTTTGTTATTTTTGGAGAAGCAATTTCATAATGTGCTAAATCCGCAGAACGTCCTTATAGTAAATCCACCGTAATTTCAAAAATTTTACAATCATTCTAGCTTTTCGTACCATTTATGAGCTTTTAATACAAGGTGATTCGTAATTATGATCATTCGATTTGATCGAAAAAACACAGTACTTTAGTGCATTATTGGTTGCCTACAAACTCCTATCTACAACAACGTCCGAGAAATCACTACAAAAACTGAAGTTACTGGTCGTTTTTATTCTTTTTTTTTTTTTTTTTCCGCTCAATCAAGCTATTTACGTTCAGTTAGCAAAAGTTCACATCATACCGAGCTTCTCGTTACAAGACATGATCGTGGATCATAACAGATAAAATTTTGGAAATGCATACAATCATACCTTCATCTACTCGATATTTTCAACACCTAACAATCTTACCCATCGTATATATTCGAATCGGTTTTCAATTTTACAAAGTTCACAATGTAAATAAGGTACTGGATTAATACCCAACAATCATCTAGAACGAAATTAAGCTATTCGGAGCATAGGCCTAATACTCTTATCATAAAATAGGTACGTAAGAACAGTACGTACGCGCCCTACATCACTGATTGATACTATTACTGCCATTGAGGCTTCAAAGTGCTACACGTTGATTCACAATAAGAATATTTCAACTTCATTCTACAACAATTTATTAGCAACAGCCTAGTTGTAGTTGATAATTATTCTCCAAGGTCAAATTCCATCCCAAGGACAATTGATTAGAAATTGATACAAAATCATCTTTCCTGATTCCAAATCCTTCATTTTCTGATGCAATACATTTAGCCTCCATCGATCACTTTTGGTTCAAACCAAACTTCAGCATTGTAATGTGGTATAGTTGAGAATTTCGCGTAACTTCAGGTCGATAAAGAGCTGCTACACTTAAAGATAAATGCCGGGAAGCGGCCGATACACGATTAAATATTTTCATGAGTACATATATCTTATATGTATTGATACCTTCCTTACTATTACTACCCTATGAAACAATAATCTCTGTCTTTGTTTTTACATGAACAATCTGAGAAATCAGCTGATAATTCAACCTTGACAGGTTTAAGATTTGGATGAGGTACCCATTAAGCAAGTCAGTTTTGATGGAAGATTCCAAAACAAATTGAACTTATTTGCATCCAAGAAATAGAAATTAGGGGGTAGCTATATGAAGTCTGTAGCAACTCTCAAAATTGTATTCAAAAAGGTACTGATAAGTAACTCATCCATTATAGTATTTAAAAAACTCTTAGCTTCTAACCTTTCATAATGATGAGCTCTATTCACAAATTTCCATTGCTCCAGCTTGAATGATGACCGTTGAGGTACCATCGATACTTTCCAGTACAAAGAACACAAAATCGGCCGGAGGATCATTGAACGTGGGCTACTAGAATAGTGTACCGGTACATTCTTTGTATTCATAACAATGCGATCGCAAACCCCTCCTGTTTTTAACAGGATTTGATGGTAGTTTGCGGTTGCACGATGGACGACAACAAGTAGATATGCGAACGTTCCTTAATCCGACAATTCTTCAAGCACGCAAGTAAACTATTGTGATTGTCCTCGAAAATGCGTTCATCATACTCCAAGGCCCCTGTGATAAGAGCAGAAATGCCAATCAGTATAAAAATGTTGAATAACTTACTTGCGGTACAATCTTCAAATACCCATTCAGCCGCCCAGTTCTTTGAAAACATTACTTCATGGATACCGTTGGTATGATTCATTACTCGAGTCTTCCATGATTCAATATTGAAAATACAAAACACAGATGTAAGATACTGTATTCACCTACAAGAATTACAGAAATCACTTCAACTTAATTCTCACAATTCCCTTTCGCTATTTTCAACGCAGAAACAGTAAGATAATCGATTGATTATTGATCTATGCCTCCTAGATTAATTGAAAATTACTGTGATTTTGGCAGGGTCTTTGTCTTCAAACAGGAACAGGGGAGTGGATGACCAAAACCGAATCAATGACATCAGCATAAATATGAATCCGGAGAAATGGACTCCCTTGCATCCTAGTTATCACGAAAGAAGATATTTTGCTCCTAATTGCTATTCTGGGGTGCATAATATCAGCCGGTCAGCCATTCAGAAGAATGCTTATTATCATAAAACAGCGCCAGAAAAATTCGCTAGGGTCGCGTAGCGCGTATGTGAGAACTGACCAGAAATCTATAGAATGACGTGCAAGATAAAATATGGATACCAGCTACTTACGTAGAAATTGGCATTATACTCAACAGTTCATTTTCACAAATTTACAGTTTACATCCTGAAGAAATTGCCAAAATATTATCAATGCTAGAAACTGCTTCAGCTTTAATCGCTATCATAATGATTAGGTTAAGCCTATGAGGCCGGTAGGCTGAAGAACGACAACAACGCTAAGAGGCTGACGTTTACATGCGCTCTTATGGGAAATAAACCAAAAATTATAAACTTTCGATTCGTTCTCAAATTAATATGGTGCTTTTTAGAGAAAAAATGAACAGAATGTAATTTGAAGAATGGAACTTTTCCTTTTTTTTAAGCCCTACATCGCAGAAATTAATTGATCATTAGAAAACGAGATATGATCATTTGAACATGAAAAGTCGTGATAGAGGACGAAGCGCGGTACCGTAACACTTCACCGAACACTTCACCGCACGCCAACCGAAACTAAGGAACTATAAAGATAGGTATGCGCAAGTGATAAGAACGCATCCGTCACCATGCTGATAAGGTCGCAGGAGGAGCAATTTCAGTTACATCCTAAGAGAATTTAAATCATCAAACCTCAAAATACAAGAATTCTAACTCCAAAATAAAGTGAAACTCGCTTATTGTTTTGTTTCTAATCATATAATCTATCTAATATCAACCAAAATTTGATTTTGTGATTTAAATTTTCCTCACGGCATTCCTTAATCCTCTTGAAACGGCTCCTCCTTCAACTTTATCAACATGGCGCCGGTCCTCGTCTTATCACTTGCGCATACCTATCTTTAAAGTTCCTTACCGAAACGTCTATCAGAGGAGGCTGATTGCGACGTTGACTAGTTTAGTCTACCGGCCTGTGCCTATGTCATATGATCAAAGGCCCTACCTATCTGTATCTATAATGACCACTCGATTAACAGATTAAAATAAAATTGCTCAAATGAGTAAAACCTATAATTCAGCGTTCAAAATATTCTATCTAATATACATTGGACCAACGGAATTGTTTGGTTTTAAATTTATTGTGATTTCATAAAATTGTATTATTTTGCAGTTAGGTACTTACAATATTGCCATTTACATATGTACATAAATCAAACTTACGAGCCACAGTTAAAGCTTGTACATTTGTAGTATTGACCTTCAGAATGATAAGAAAGTTAATGAATTAACATGATTATTTTTATAGGCCATAGTGTTATTTAAGCTCCCGAAGACTTGCTGTAGATTGTTGCGTGTAGATTATTTCAGTCGTTTTTTCAAACCTTTGTTATGATTTGAGGAATCTGTCAAGAAATCCTCAATAATATTGCTCAAAGAACTTACATTCACTTCTTATACATACCTGTTTTGGAAATCACGGTTCCTTCTTTTTTTTTTTTTTTTTTTTCATTAAAATTTGAAGTACTTACCTGCGTCATTTTATAATTAAACTCTGCTAAAATTGTTGAAAAATCCCCCTCCTCATAATGACCCATTGTATCGACTGATGAATTGCCATCAATCAGCCAAACTCAACAAGGCTTTGATCGAATTCAAGGAAATTTCTGAAGGGTATCAATGTTCTCTTTAGTCGAAGTATTTTTCTTTTTTTTTTTATCGCTATGATTGAGAACACGGTACTCGGATATTAAATCGATCAAAATCCTCATCATTCCTAGTTACTGACGGTACCCCATTAATAGGTATGGTAGGTATTGCATTTTCTCAAACGGAAAATTCAATTCATTCAACTTTCCTACAACTTACCTATTTACTGGCCAGACCCTCTAGCTTTTTTCTTTTGTATGATTGAAGGTTTGACGACACGCGTACCGGGAGTTGTAATAGTTTTTAAAACGTTCTTTTCAAGGAAAAAAAAAAAAAATTCTAGAAAGGTTGGAATTGATATTGGATTATAGTCGCGTTCACATCGCAGAAGTGTGCGAAGACAAAAAATAGAATATTCCTATTTTAACGCTTTCTATTTCTGCCTTGCAGATTTTCGAAAACGCATTACATTCACTCAATTTATTCGTCATCAAGCTCCAGCATCCTGTACCTACGACGCGTATGTCTTTGAGCATGTTTAATAATCGTATTTAAAAACTCATTTCCGACCATCTCCATTTGCATATTATTCTGCTCGGTTTGTTTTAAATAGGCATTCTGCATTCTTTTTTTCTCTCTCTCTCTTTCTTTTTACGTTCATTGCAGTCTTTCCGCTTATCTACTTATTCGCAGGCGAGTAACAAGAAAAATCTCAACAACAGAGAACGAGAAAGGTACCGCGTTAAAGGATGCGATAGAGAAAAAGAAAAAGAAAAGAGAGGGCCACAGGCGAGATACATCAGGATGAGAAATGAAAATTTCTTTTCTGATATCGCCGAAAAGAATTTTACAAATGAAAGTAGTTGAGTGGTACACTTGCTTCGATTGAGAAAGATAGGAAGAAAAAAAAAGAAGATGTTTTTCAATTTTACGACGACGACATTACGGTAGTGCTTTACCAGATTATCTACACGCTCTATGTTCACTACTTTTGATGCAAAGTGTAAAATTGAGAAGGATGAAAAAAATTCTATACTTAACTCAGTTTGTAGTGTGGTGACGACGACAACGCGGAAGTTGTTAATTTTGCTATCGCATCCATTTTGTGTACAAGCCGCTTTTTAATATATGGAGCGAGCACTTTATATTTTTTGGAAATTCAATATTTTTTGACAGTCGAATGACGCCTAAATTGATTTACAATGTTCCGATAAAAATTAGTGTGGTTAATAAAAAAAGATTGAGAGAGTTCATCGCGTGAAGAAACTTTGTGAAATTGATACGCACCCTGATTTTTTTGTATACTTACTTTCAAACGGAAAAGAACCAAAATATAGGTGCCTAAGTATCAATTTTTTTTTCTTTGTCCTGTGCTACGGCGGAAATTCTGATAATTTACTTATTTGCCATGCAAAGCCTAATTCTCATTAGGGTTAAATTGACTTGTTTGATTGCTCAGGAATTAAGTTGGTTTTTTTGTTTACATTCAAATTTAAAAAAAAAAATAGACCTAATAAAAACATCTTCGTTCGATAAAAAATTGTCAGATGAAATTTTGTTTCCGTGATTCGATCATGGAAATTTGTTTCATATTAACTGAGAAGCTTTTTTTTTGCCAATTCTCTCATGAGAGCATTGTCTGAATTATTTGCTTGGTGACGTATCTGATATATTCTGTAGAGCGAACCTGAAAAGTCGAATTTTCCTTCGGGTAAGTACCGGTATCTATACATCATCAAAATCTTCAATTTCTTCAATTTTTTGGAAGAATTTTATAAAAAAAAAAATCGATAAAATTGAGCAGATTTTGATATGATTTGATTCGCTGGCATACGACGACGGCCGCAATTGAATATTTCCTACCTCGTTTAAAAATTTGGAATTTTTAATAATTAAGATAGTGTTCTGCGGCGCCTCGACTCAGCAGTTACCTAGTTTACTGGTCTGTTTACAAAATGATGAATTAAACAGCTACAATATTGACTAATTACTGGTACTTACTACAAATTTTCCTTAGTTTATTGATCTCATTCTTCAACTTTTTTGTTTTGTTTCATTTTCGTTCTCTTCATCGTGCTGTAGTGATTCTCGGAAGGGGGGAAATAGCTTCATAAAGTGAAAGAGTAGCGATATTATTGTGCACTATATCATTTGGTACTCGTACAAAGCAGTAAAATATTATTTCAGACGGAGAGTCAAACTTTTCAAAAATGTTGAGAACAATTGCGTGATAAATATTAAAGAAGAGCCTTCATGTATATTTTCTGTGAAATCACTAGCCAGTGCCGTCATAATCTTGATAATAAATATCGAGAAAGTAGACCGGAAAACTGTTTAATATCTTATTCAAATGGGTCAAGGTAAATTGTATACGATACTATAACATAAATAACGATCGAAACATTTCAATTGGAATTAAGAAGAATGTACATTAAATAGGAACGCTACTGCGATTTTTATGAGGTATGATATAGTAAGTTAGAATGTAGAACAATTTACGGATAAAACAGTTTGCGGGCATCTCCAAGTTCAAGATCATCGGAGAATTGAGCTTACGTACAGCTATAAATTTAACAATGTGCGGTATTTAAGACAGACCTTTTCCACAGATTTGCCGTACTTTTTTTGATGGTCAGTTCTTAGGAGAAAAAGCAATCACGAGATTGTGTACAATTTCTTATTTTTTGTGACCTAGGTAATACACATTTTCTTGAAATTAGAAGACTTATCTTGATGGATAATGTTCGAAAATCCAATTAGCATTGCAATAAGAAAATTTATGGAGATATTTCGAAAAAATTGATTAAAAATACAATACTGAAACACATGACGTTGAAATCGACTCTCCTAGTAATTAAAAAACTTATTGGCACTGCCATCACCAAAATTGATAAAAAATGAGAAAAAAATTAAGTTATCAAAATCAAAATCGAAATGCATAAAAATTAGGCCCAAGTACTTATTTTTTTTAAATTAATAAATTTTCTTGAAAAACATCATCTACTTAATATTTTCTCAGTCTCGCAGGAAATCAATTATTATTAAAAAAACTTGAGGAACAGCTTTCAAACAATTGCTACTGTTTGGAAAATTTAAGGTGAATACACGGCAACGTCGAGCGATTCAATTTTTTTTTGTGATAAATTTGCAGATGCCAGTTTTACTTAATTGAATTTTCTCAGTCGACAAATGATTGCTGCCAAAAGAAATTCCAGAAAGATGGAAACAAATATTTTCCATAATTGAAATCTCTTTTCTCGAGCTTGAAAGATATCCCTTCCAATGAGAGGTATTTCATTTTAATGAGTTTGGTACAGAATTGGTAGAAAAAGTTCGAAAAGGATTTTGACAATAAAAATGTAGGCCTATTCAAAATAAAAAAGTGAGAAGGATTTCTTGGCGTTGCCAAAAATATAAAGATCATGCAATTAATACGCATGTCTTTTCGCCAGTCGTCATAAGCTCTTCATCGTTCAAAAATATCCAAAATTTCCAACTTCTTGTTCTAGTATAAGTCAACTTCCAGTACAAGTCCACTTCAATATACTGTATTTCAAGTTGATGAGGATACTGGGACTCACTCGCTCCGCTCGTTCGTCCCGCTTCTTGGTCCAGTAAAAGTCCACTTTAATATATTTTAAGCTGATGAGGTTACTGGGACTCACTCGCTCCGCTCGTTCATCCCGCTTCTTGGTCCAACTTGCTCCGCTCGGTTGTCCCGCTTTTTGGTCCAGTACAAGTCCACTTTAGTTTAATTTAATTTAATTTAATTTTTATTTTTATTTAATTTTATCTTTATTTTATTTTCATTTTCATTTATTTTTATTTTAATTTTATTTTCACTCAAAAGGTGGTACTCGCAGATTTCTGAATCAGTCGAGGGTATAAATTTGCATGCGCACGTGCACGGGAAAAGTATTTTTAATTTAATTTAATTTTTATTTTATTTTATTTTATTTTTATTTTTAATTTAATTTTATTTCATTTTTATTTTATTTTATTTTAATTTTATTTTTACTCAAAAGGTGGTACTTGCAGATTTCTGAATCAGTCGAGAGTATAAATTAGCACGCGCACGCGCACGCTAGGATGTGAGACGCGGTGGTACTCGCAAATTTCTGAATCAGTCGCGGGTATAAATTTGCACGCGAACGCGCACGGGAAATAGTACATTTTGTATCGAGTGGCGAAAACAAGCAATATTGGAACGAGCAAAGTGTAGCCGCACGAGCAAAGCGAGTGCGGATAGTGAGCGAGTTACAATATTGTTTTTCGACACGAATTACAAACAGTACTTTTTATAATACATGAAGCAAAATTAGACTCTCAAAAGTAGAATTTGTTATAGTTTTAATGTCCAATTATTGTTTAAATGGCACCACTGACGCGATTTTCGCTACGGGTAAAACACTTTCGCCACGGGAAAAACATTTTCGCCACGGTTCTGTTAACGGCGAGTTTTGCTTCAAAAAACAAACACAATACGCGGCACTTTCGCTGCATGTATTATAAAAAGTATTTTTAATTTAATTTTGCTTTCATTTTATTTTTATTTTTAATATAATTTAATTTTTATTTTCATTTTATTTTAATTTAATTTAATTTTTATTTATTTTCATTTTTATTTTAATTTAATTTAATTTAATTTATTTTAATTTAATTTGATTTAATTTAATTAAATTTTTATTTTATTTTTACTCAAAAGGTGGTACTCGCAGATTTCTGAATCAGTCGAGGGTATAAATTAACACGCGCACGGGAAATAGTTATCTGTGCAACAAGGGAGAAAAATGAGCGATTTCTCAATGAGTGTGAAGTTAGCGACACAAGCCAGAAGCGAGGGTCGATATTCGTACTGAGTTGAGAAATCTCTTTTTTGACTGTGTTGCACTTAACGTTTTTCTTTACACGATGAAAAAGCGAAAAGCGTAGTAGTTTTGTTGCCGGCGTATATTTATATCTCACCTAGGGTAGATATGAAAATTCATATCTACACGTTCGCGCATGAGCAGTACTGATATTGACACTACCGTAACGCATATTCACGCCGCGCATATTCACGCCGCGTTGTTTCGCGTACAAAACGACGCGCTTTGTTCTCGTAAATCGAGTAGGATAAACCGCGTTATTGTATGAGTGTAAAGAAAAGTATTTTTAATTTAATTTAATCTTTATTTTATTTTATTTTATTTCATTTAATTTTAATTTATTTTAAAAAATTATTTTAATTCAATTTTATTTTATTTTATTTTATTTTATTTTATTTTATTTTATTTTAATTTTTTTTATTTCAATTTTAATTTAATTTAATTTAATTTTAATTTTTTTTATTTCAATTTTAATTTAATTTAATTTAATTTAAATTTTATTTTAATTTTATTTTAATTTTATTTTAGTTTTATTTTAATTTTATTTTTTTAAAATTTAATTTAATTTAATTTAATTTAATTTAATTTTATTTTATTTGTACTCAGGGGGTGGTACTCGCAGATTTCTGGATAAGCTCACAGGTATTCTCCAAAAATTTTCTAAGTCCATTAATGGGGGGGGGGGGGGGATGGTACTCGCAAATTTTCAACAGAGCACCAGGTGTCAAAAAATACATGAAACATGTCAAAAAAGTTAACTCGGAATTAAGAATTATAAACAACATCAAAAATTACTTAACTATAATATGCGATACATTATTTATATAAAAACTAGGTACCTAATCAGAATTAGCTATTAGGTAGAAGTTCCGAAAATTATTCTAAAGTTTGAGTTGATGATAAAGAACAAGATACGCGTATAATGGATGTAATTGCCTTTTCAATTTATCATACTTATTTGTGGAGGGAAACGATAGTGAAAGAGAGTAAGCTCAAAACTAATGGGGCCTATTCTAAATCAATAGTCTCAAAATGTAAAAATTCTTGCCTTTTGCTTTAATTTATCGGTACCTAGCTTTATTTCACGAAAACCACGATCAACATCAGACTGGCTACAAAGAATTGATGAGGTTGAGGGATGACTTCTGGAATTTTTCAAAGTAGTCCTCTTCCCTCACGTCGATACACCATCCTGAGGTCTGATTCATACTCAATCCGACCTTTGCCTTGATAGTTTCTCGAATAAAAGTTATTCATTTTAAAGAACTAATTTGGCGGAAAATCATTTTGTTGGTCACGTCAGTAATCAAAAATTACTTATTATTTCAAGATCAATCCTCCTGTTACTGAAAAATATAAATAACTTGGAAGGCGTCCGCCATTATAAGGCCGTGATTAAATGGAAGAAGTTTGGAAGCCGATTGCAATTTTCTGTTACAATGACGAATAGCGAATGCTTCATCAAACTACAGTTTTCGTGCACTTGTCATCACCGAATAAGCGTATTTTAAATATCTACGTATTTCAAGTTCATTTGTACAGAATTCGAATGTATTTTTAATAGCTAAATCCAAAATGGTACTTATGGTACGCAAGGAGACTATAATATAACGACTTTGACCATGAAGAAGGATTGCTTCATTAAATACCCTACGCGTCAATTGGAATAGTTTTAAAGACGCGCAAACTTCTTGAGTCGACGTCAATTTAATGGTTGGACGAACATTCCACCCTTATCTAATTCTATCACATAAACTAGGACAAGTTCTGTTAACCTTTATGGTGCACTAAAATTATCTCAATTTTCGTAACAATAATAAACTCATTGACTAGAAAAAGTACACTGTACAGCTTTATTCCTCTTCAGATGTCCAGTGTATTCGTGCTTCATTACACGTACGGTGACCTATAGTAGTTCTCAGGTACAAATTGCCTAGCCTATGTCATCATTCAGGTTAACCTTTATATGTACGCGTACCGCATATTTGTACAACTCGAGCTGGACGTAACCTGTATCTAACCTGTATAATAGATACCGATCATGAATTGACTTCGTAAACAGTGTGATCGAATGCCCGCGGAATTTCTCAACTCAATTTACCAACGTGTTGCTCCGCCGCTCCTACGTCATCCAAGTGTACACAGCGTAAATAATGTTATTTGACGAAAAAACTAGTAGTAAATAATAATTCTCGAGCCGTTTGAAGGTTGATCAAATAAAAAGAAAGTATCGGTACCTATATTATTACCGACGAGTATACCTATCGATTACATCACAGTCTGGAAGCGCATTAACTTCATTGTACCGCTTCGCACTGGTTCAAGATCACGTTTATTTCCTGTCGACGAAGCTGGAAAGATATCGCAGAAATTCCGCCAAACGCGCCGCGTTCAAGGCCAATGAACGAAATTCAATTCACGTTTTTGGACGGGGAGCATTTAGCCAAGTCGATTTAATCATATCGGAGGCTTTTTCTGCGATCATCATCACTATGGAATTGGTGTGTCCGGCGGGAATGACAGGCATTATAGATGCATCCACCACACGTAAGCCCGTTATACCACGAACTTTCAGTTCAGGGTCAACCACCGCCTCCGGATCGGAGTCTGGTCCCATTTTGCAAGTGCCCACTTGGTGGTGCAGAGTAGTCGTTATATATCTCGTCGTACACATCCAGTACTCGTCGGTGTTCATTTGCAAATGACTACACTGCGGCACCGGGGTCAACAGCAAAGTTGGTACGCTGCCGTATTTCTGAAAGCCCGATGTTCGACTCATCTTCACAGCCTGTAAGAAGAAAAAGATTCGTATAATTATAGCACGAGAATATTCTACTTTCAATTTTCAAGGAGGATTATTTAGTATAATAGCTCGAAGATTATTTGAATTTCAAATGACGAAGAAATTAGTACAGTATGACGAATCATGTTTGCGGCCGACGAGATCAGTAAAATATTTTTTTACAACATTCGTAGAGGAAACGGATTTTCAGCGTTATATACGTGCGTACATCTTCCGAGCTGTGATATTTTGAAAATGGCACATTAGAGTCTATCTGTTAATTGACCTTTCTGTTCTAACCTTGATATAGACCTAGGCCTATGTGTCTCATTATTATTCACTCAATTACGTCTGTTGGGTATAAAAATTCACGACCGAATTCGAAATCGCGGAGAAAATCTTGGCAGGGTACAAAGATTGGACAATAAAACACGATTCGGAAGGAATTCGGATCCTCGCATTAGTACTGATGACCCAATTTCCTATCAGATCACATCTCCATGTGCGAGAGAGTTAAATATTTGCGAAAAATGTGTCTTCCATTCTTTGGCGTAGTTTTTTTCGATATCGCAAAGATCTACGAATCGATGCCTCGGGCTAAAAATTCTCTAGTCATTTCTCAACACATAATTATAAGCTCCCTTAAGGTCTAAATTCACTATTCAAGAATCATGTCTCTTAAGCTTATTTTGTAGCACAACGTAAATTTGAAGATAGAATATTATTCCCTTTGGCGCGCATTCCCATAATTTACGAGCAGATGAGACTGCGACAGTTTACACTGGATTTTGTTCTCGTATCAAGACTCGGGTTATAGTAGCGAAATTTTACAAAGAGCTACATTAATTACGAGGTGACGTATAAGATGGGTACCAAAGGAGGAAGCCTATTACATACATGCGACAGAAAGTCAGTTTCATTGATTCAGTCTTCTTAGTAATCGTGTTTGAATAATCTACGAGCTCAGAAATTGAGATAAGTTCGAGAACTGAGACGAAGTCTAGCTATCCACGAGAGGTGTAGAATGTAATCGAAAGAGAATAAGCTATTTTCACTGAGTACGAATACTATTAAAAGCTCTCTTGACGAGAGGCACGCGGAGGACACATAAGTTTATTGAAGGAGGAAAATAGAAAAATACGAGCATGAAAGAAGAAGAGACTACGAAATGCAAGTGCATTACGGATTCGCTTGATTATGAATGACCGATTCACGTTCAAAGGTTAACGTGCATCTTGAACTTGGTCACATCAACACGATACAATCAGGAAAGATGTTTTTACTCCTTCGAGCCAGCTGGCGCGGCGTACTCACGCAGTGGAAGGAGCTGGGCAACTGAAATACCAAATATTCCTTCATTTGTACCGACCCCTCCTTTTGCCGGAGAGAAGATTTGTCTTCTTGAACAATGCAAAACGACGACTCCTTTAACGAGGTTAAACGAAGAACGCAGGGAATCTGTTCTATGAATAAAGGAGAGTTGTTCTATAGATCGAACTGGCTTCGAAGTCGAAATTCTTCCCAGTCCCTTTCCCATCATATATACCTCCTCCCCCCCCCCGTAAAACAGGTTCCCCGTTGAAAAACTTTTTGACATGTTTCCAGTCTTTGCTCCGACCTCTCCTCTCCACTATCCCAATTTCGAAATTTGCTTGCACGTGCGTGCGAATAACCTTGGAACTAATATTCCCCCTCTCCGTTTGCGAATGCCCCCTTTCTATCGAACGCTTATACTAGGTCTAAACCTCTCTCGAGCCGGTACAGGCCCTCGAACACTATTTGTTCTGTGCTCTTTATACAAGGTCTAAGCCCTAATAATCTTATATACTACCCCTCTCTTCCTTTATAATAAACTATGACGTCATCAACCGTGACTCCCCCCGAGCCTCATCCTGGAATTTGCGAGTTCAACCAGGGGCGTTCTGATAGAGGGGAAAGGGGGTGTGACAAACTTCCCAGACTTTGAGTCAGTCGGCACATTTATTGCACGTCGGCAAAATGTTGACGGTCAAACTTCACCAGTTCTCTTGAGCGCAGACTAAATCTCCAAGTCACTCGGCAAAATATTGTTTTCATCCCCTCAATAATTTCCTCTCGGAACACGCCTGACTTCAATACATCTCCCCTCATTCTTATAATCTATTAGTGCATTAGTATGGGTTTTTTTACAGCTACATGTTGGGCTTGTATAGCCTACTGAAAAAATACCCGAAACGACGTATTTTAGGCCATCATTTTAAAAGGCTCCAGACCCAACTGAATTAAAGTCAAATGGCTTGCGACATTCTTAATCTACTACAGAGTTTGGAAAACCCCTTCAGTAATCCCTCAAACTTCTGTATGAGCCCTGAAGAGTTCTTAAGTAGACTCAAAAAGATTCAAGATTAAGGTCGGCTATATCTGAAGTAGTTTTGGGAAGAACCAGAGGTTCCGAAATATAATTTTGATAATGTTTGATAGGGTGGTTGATTTTTCTGTAGAATTTACCCTGTGCGAAAGGATGACTCAAATACAACAGCTTTCTTAGAGACCTTGAAGATGAAATTCGGGTAACATGTTCAATGGCAGAATTGGTTTTGATACTGAGAATTGGATTCAATATTAGAGTCTCAGAATGTTTGAATCTTTTCTTGTCCTCTTCTGTCGTATACAGCTCGATGTTCAAAAAATTTCCGTTGAAATATTTCCATGATCCACTCCTATCATATAATAGGACGAAAACTAAATTTTTTGCAAGTTCCTCTCCTATCATAATTATGTGGCTCGAAAATCGGGTAGGTCAGTTTTTGCCAGACAGCGGACGGTGGGAAGTAGAAATTTTCGAGAATACTTCTTTCTATAGAAATAGTTCCCAGCTGGAATTTCATTAGCTTTGGTAAGAGTCTTTAATCATTTTATAGACTAGTGTAATAATTTCATATGTTCTGGTAAACGGCCTCAACCCTCCCCCCTCCCTCTCTCGATTTGAATATAATTTTTGTCGTTCTAACTGCGTCTGGATTCAGATAAGTTGATCTGTTCCTTTCTTGGTCAACTTCTAATCCTTTAGTCGTTACATTAAGCCTTCAAGAAGCCATGAAGCTGCACATAGACCTCTCAGGCTCAGTTCAGTGAAATGGATGTATTTGTAAATTGAAAGTTTTATATTGTGATGGGATTTTCCGAAGATGCTTCGAGACCCAAGACTTCTTACTGTAAATGGAGAGGGGGGGGGGAATGCCGAGTCTTTTGTAAAGTGACAAAATCAACATCAGTCACTTTTGCTGAGCTTTCCGTCTTGCTTTATCGGAGTTCTTTCCGGAAAAAACATCCGCTGTCCGCGGTCCAGCCGGCGAACTTCAGAGGTCGTACCCCTCTTGTCACCTACAGCTCGAAAATCAAAATTTTTTCAAGTCCCCCTCCTGTCATCTGCCTATTATATATACTAGTATGAAGCTAATGTAATACAAGAGGGAATCCTAACCTAGTTCAAGTCCAATACACTATATGTTGGCTTAGCCCCTTCAGTGAGCCAGATATGCAACGCTTGAAACACCATGAGACTCGTTGAAGGCCTCTCCAAAATAGCCTATAAAACAGGTTCCCTGCCTCCCCTTGCCTCCCCTTATTTAACTCTGTTGAAGAACCCGTGAATTTTCTCCAAATCCTCCCCCCCCCCCACCACTTGTAACTCGAAGGGCAAAATTTTTCTCAGTCCCCCTATTATCACATATAGCTCGGAGGTAAAAATTTCTCCAAGTCTCCCTCCCACCACCTATAGCTTGAAAGTCAAAATTTCTCCAAATCCCCCTCCCATAACCTATTCTAAGTCTCATACTATCATATATACTATAGTATAAAGCTAGTATACTTCAAGGAGGAGTCCTAGCCTAGTCCAAGTCCAATATACTGTATTTTGGCTCGGCCCCTTCAATGAACCAGATATGCAACGCTTCAAACACCATGAGACTCAGAAAAGGCACTTCCAAAATACCTCATAAAACAGGTTCCTGGCCTCTCCTCATTTAACTCCGTTACAGAACCCGCGAATTTTTCCACATGTCCGGGAGCCTACGTACGGGATAAATCATCCCCAAGGCTTATGTTCGAGAACCCCTGGGATTTTTTGAAGGAATAGTTATAAGATAGATAAGAGTTCACGGAATGTGACCATAAGTGATGAGAACGGTTCCTGTTGCGATGTCTTTCCTAAATTCTCTTAAAATCGGACTTTGCGTAATGTCTGTGGCACCCATGATTTAGAAACTTGACATATGTCTCATGTCTTTGAGCTGGGTTTGTGAATATTATCTCGGCCTGGAAGGTGGAGTGTAGTAACCCCCTCCTCACCTTGGGACCGGTTGTCTTTAACTCCCTCCCTCTCCCCAGACTAGTATGTCATTTCTATTTCAGTGATGTAGAAACGTGTACATGGAGGGTTCGTCACATCGTCCTGTAAAGTATTATCCCGACCAGGAGATGGGAAATGGAAAATGATGTGTGATGTGTGTTCTTTAAGAGGGCTCACAATTATTGCTCCTCTATATAACAGAGAGGAAGAGAAACAGAGAATTGATGGAAGAAAAGGAAAAAGAGCTGGACTGTGAAAAAAGGAGCAGAAGAATACTTCCACCTTCTGTGAAGGACACACAGACTCATCCAGGATGAAACTTCGTCCATACAGTTCACAGTTGAAAATTACTTCACCATCGGGATTTCCCCAAGTAGTCTAAAAACAATGCGAGTTTCCGGTGCATCTGAAGTCTGAGTAGGGCTGTTAGGATCACCGCTGACGGGATAAAAGTGTACCCCCTTCCATTCAAATAGCAATCCCTAAAATATACAGAATATCTCAGGATATTTTTATCGATTACTAGAAGTCGTATTCTTCCCGAGAAGCCCATATTAAATAATCAAGATAATTATACGTTGTTGTCAAAAGTTTCGGTCAACATTATCTCACCGAAGTTCATTGCCATCTTTTTGTGGTTCGCGTTCGTTTACACACAGACACGCTTTACCGACTATTCATGAAAGCGATCCTCTTAGACCAATTCTTTAACAATCAAGTCGTACAACTACCTAGGTAGACCTAAAATATACACTTCCGAAAATTGAATACAATATTTGGGCGCGCACGATTATCGTCGATACACAGCCTCGGAAGTTTACACGCGAGAAGCCCAGAACTTGGAAGACGACCTCACGCGGACCTTCGACCTCGAATAAAATGCACCATTCATCTTTTATTCGGCAAACCATCGTAATATTCTTTTCACAATGACAGGAAAAATACGACCATTTGAACGGCGTGGATAGTTATTGCGGTATTACGTTACGAGCAGACGACGCGTGAAATTTACAAGTTCATCGTTTATGAAGTGGAGAAAGAGGGACCGTATACTGGGCAAACATAAATTACGTACAATGACCGTGAAATGGACGATGAAAAGTATTCGAAAGAGAATTCGACAGCGAACACGTTCTCGCTACTCACCTCGTGAACCTAACCTATTTTAGATCGTGAAATGTTAATACATCATTAACTCGGAAGATAATGATATATTAGCCGCATGTTTTCACTCGTGGAAGCTGAATTACGTTACGTTTATCATGTTAAGTAGTACACCTGTTCTTCCCCAAAATTGTTAAAGCAAATCTGTATAGGCGGTACAATACGGTGCCGAGATTACATTAAAACTGGACCGCAACCTGGCCCCTCTCTTACACGGGCCCCGATGAATGCGGCGGGGGAGCGAAATATGAATTGCCGCGGCTTTCAGCGCGGTAATATAATTAAAATTGACTACGACGAGCATCAAAATTTTTATCAGCCGGTTTACACGAACGACATCCTCGCACGAACGCCCGAGTAAATTTATTAGAAAATATCGACGGCTAAAGGTATACACACGATACCGGAATAACGGTATTTTGTAAAATATGAATATCAGCTCCGGCTAAATCGAGCTCGCAAATTGTGCGAGCTGACAACGTATTGAATTATAGATAGAACGAGGATTAGAAGAGAAGAAGAGAGAAGCGCGTTTATAATAAATCGTCTCTTTGTCTCAGAACCTTCATTATTTTATAGGGGGAAAAAAGCAATATACATAAAAATCTTTATCGCGCGGAGGAAAGGAAAATTACGAAAATGATTATACGTTAAGGCGGAGCAGTAGAGACGAAAGCACGTACCATTTTAATACCTTCGACCAGGGTCCTTAAATCTCGTTCGTCGCCGAAGTAATTCGGATAGAAAAGAGGCGGTTGGAACGGATTCTTCGATTTCAGTTTCAGAAAGCCTCGACTTTTCGGCCTCAACAGTATCGGCACGAGCGTCCATCCATCTCGTCCTAAATACGGTCGATAAACGCGATCGTACAACATATCGTCGATGTTGAACAAATCTTTCAGCGTGCCTCCGGTGTCGCCGGTTAACGACCCCGGCCCGAACACCAATTCAATATCCGAATCATCTTTCTCATCGCAGTATTTGGTTTTGGTAAACAGAATCGCTTCCGCTCCGCCAGCGATCGTGTACGGTCCAGTGCCCCGCGAAATATAGTCAAATATGTATTTCGGATTCACGAACCGGTCCTCGACTATGGAAACGCTATCATTAGCTAGAAATGCTAATCCAGCCATTGACACGTGATCTTGTAGATTGTAGCCGACGTTGAGGCTGACGAGAACGTCGATACCGAGTTCGCGTAAGTGTCGCTCCGGTCCTATGCCAGACAGCATCAATAACTGAGGTGAATTCAATGTCCCTGCGCTTAAGATCACCTCCTTTCTCGCTCGCACGCGGTAGCGACGGCGATTCTTCACCATTTCCACACCGTAAGCTTTCTTAGTGTTCGGATCGATCAATATTTTTGTGACTCGTGTTTCTTTGGAGACGTGTAGATTTCGACGGCGGCGTATCGGTCTGAGGAAGGCTTTGGAAGCGCTACATCGGGAACCGTGGTCTGTATTTTTCTGCACGAGGGAGCATCCGAGAGGGTCGTCACCGTTGGGATCGCTGAAATTGTAACCCGATTCGCGACACGCTTGTAGGAACGACGGCACTATTGGAGATCGCCATTTGGATTGTTCTACCTTAAGGTAACCGCCTCGAGCGTGGTATTTTGACTTGAAGAGTTGCGGTATTCGTACATCTTCGGATTTGAGGAAGTATGGTAACACTTGGTTGTAACTCCACCCGGTATTGCCCAACGCGGCCCATCTATCGTAATCGCTTTTGAATCCGCGAGTGTAAACCATGTAATTGATAACGCTACTGCCACCCATCGCTCTACCCCTGGGCCATTTACATCGTTGCCCTTTCATACCGAGACAGACACCGGGTTGCGGTTCGATCTTGTAATTCCAATCGTAATCAGAGCCGAAAAGATAAGTGACTAGAAGCGGAATGTCCGTTATGAATATCTCCTCCTTACCGGCCTCTGCCAGTAGGACTGTCCACTCTGGCACTTCGGAGAGGCGATTGGCCATGACTGAACCTCCAGAGCCGGCGCCCACGACGACGAAATCGTACTCTTTGGAAATGAATTTCGTATCCGCGGTTACCCCGACCGAATTGTGGTAAACATTACGCGAACAACCGATCAACTCTCGAAGTAATTCATCGAAGGAAGAGGCGACAGGTGTCGCGTACATCACAAGCACGAGCACATGCATTAGGCGGATCAAAAATAAATTATTTAAACGCCGCATTATGAGAGCTCGCTACGCCTTTTACTCGTCGCGAACTGTTGCAGCGGTGTTCTAACTTTCGGTAACATTTCAAAACTTATTTACCCGCTCGTGGTACGTTATTCTTATCAAAAAGTTGAGCGACGTGTTGTTTAATTGAAATACTATTTAACGCGCGCAAAACTGACAATCGCGAATGAAACACAGTAACAATCGACGACGCCGTCTACATCGTCTTTCCTCGTCACTTTTATAATACAACTCGTTTCGCAAGATTTAACCGCGACTACGCGGAAGAGGGTGGCTCTACAAACGTCGCCGAGTGAAAAATGCGATCGCGATTGACGTATACGATGAAAAGCCACCACCGACACCGTGTAAACGAGTTTTCAACAAATTTCGATACGTACTCTTTTGACACCGACCGAGATTGAAGAGGTAAGGAGCTTTTTCACAGTCCGCGTGTGAAATGAGCCTCGCTTAAATAAGACCGTAAATGATTAGTCGAGAACCGCAAAATACGATTTAAAATGGTTAAATAGTATTCTATTAAAAGTGAATAGAGGCCTCAGTAAACATCAGAGTTCAACGCAAAAGGTGTAGTAAAACTATTATGCAACGGGCAAACTCGAAGACTAGTAACTGCTTATTGGGTATCCGTCGTATCTTCGAAGATTCCGAGATTCGCCACCAAGGAGAACCACAGCGAAAGATGGTCTTATTCGTGCAGTTTCGTAGCGAACTACGTAAAATTCACCGAGAAATTGAATGCTAAGCGACAGCGTTGGTATATTATTGCTGTTATCGTTGTGCAATATAACGCCGTTCGTAGAAGATATCACGTACGAGTGTAGCTCTACGATATCGATATTGTAGACAAGTATTTTAATTAGTATAGACCCTCGTGTTTGATTGAGGTCAACGAAAATTTCAGAACGCCTGTCGAATTATTGTTTGATTGTTCTCCTATGTAGAAGAATTTTTCAGGTGCCGGAAAGTTGAAATTTAAGCTGAATTCGATGAAGGGACGACAATAAGTACTTAATTTAGTTTTGAAACGCAAAGAATTCCATACATGGGTGTTCCACTGACCAGGTCGTCTACTCCAACACAACTATTCATCATAGATCATGGAACACAAAATTAACGAGTACAACAAATTAATGATTGAAACAAAGTTGTGACTTACGTTATCATAAGAGAAAGAGATTTTTGGAATAATTTACGAATAAACGTACGACTCTTCAGAGGGGCTGCGGCTTCACATTACAAAACTAAACATTCGGTCACCGTCGTTGTTTCAATTTTATATGGAAAATTTTTAGAATTCAATCCGTACAGAGATGCGCAGAAAAATCCAAGATTTTTGAGCTCGTCAATAGTCTAAAAGGGGAAGGACCGATTTGAGAAAAAATGCGAAGGCAGATGCGAATCCACGAAAAGGAGATGAGGGAATCGACTCCTCTTTTCCCCATCGAAAAGAAGACCGGAAAAACTTTAGACGCCATTGCGAGTTTGCAATGGCAGCGGGGAACCCGCAACCTCCTGCGCTCGCGATCAAGTTGGTGCGAAAGTGTCCACTCAGAAAATGAGTTGGCTGGGCTCTTCTAAGTATACCGTATACTAGGCCTGATATAATGAAGGCTAGAAGTTGAAATTTTTCCGTCCCTGGAGTAGGTCAAGGTCAAGGTCATTGGTTACGTCATAAAGCGTCCCATGTCACGTCACGTCACGCAGTTCACAGAAACTCCGGGACGCCTCCTGAGGATATAGTCCCCCTATAACAATACTAGGCCTGATATAATGAAAGCTGGAAGTTGAAATTTTTCCGTCCTTGGACTAGGTCAACGTCAAGGTCATGGATGACGTCATAGAGCACCCCGCATCACGTCACGTCACGTCACGCAGTTCTCAGAAACTCCCGGACGCTTCCTGAGGATGTAATCCCCCTATAAGAATACTAGGCCTGATATAATGAAGGCTGGAAGTTGAAATTAAGTACCTAAAGTAGATCAAGGTCATTGATGACGTCATAAAGTGCCCCGCGTCACGTCTCGCAGTTCAGAGAAACTCCCGGATGTATCCTGAGGATGTAATCCCCCTATAAGAATACTAGGCCTGATATAATGAAGGCTGGAAGTTGAAATTGAGTACCTAAAGTAGGTCAAGGTCATTGATGACGTCATGAAGCGCCACACGTCACGTCACGCAGTTCACAGAAACTCCCGGACGCCGCGGACGTGGACGTTTTTTGAGGATGTAATCCCCCTAACAATACCAGGCCTGATATAATGAAGGCTGGAAGTTGAAATTGAGTACCTAAAGTAGGTCAAGGTCACTGATGACGTCATGAAGCGCCACACGTCACGTCACGCAGTTCACAGAAACTCCCGGACGCATACGCTTTTTGAGGATGTAATTCCTCTAAGAATACAAGGCCTGATATAATGAAGGCTGGAAGTTGAAATTTTTCCCAAGTCCTTGAAGTAGGTCAAGGTTATTGATGACGTCATAAAGCATCCCGGCTGGAAGTTGAAATGTTTTCATGTCCCTAAAATAAGTCAAGGTCATTGCTGACGTTAAAAAGCGTCACACGTCACGTCTTGCCACGTCACGCAGTTCACAGAAACTTCCGGACGCGAAGTTTTCTGAGGATGTAATCACCCTAACAAAATGGATAGCGGGTTCCCCGCTAAAAATGAAAAAGTTCAAGCTCATGAAGATCGAAGGGTTCCAAAAGTTTATATCATCCCTTCCCTTCCCTAAAACCTCCAAAGGTGCCAGATCTTATTTCATAATATCGATAATTTCCTCCAAAATGCCAACCATTTCAAATAAAAAAGAAGAAAATCCGACCTGCAGGGTCTCCTTTAGCCCCTTTCAATTACAAAAATCATTACCAGCAGTCTGGAAAAAAAACTTTCTCCTCTGACAATATGCTTGTGGACCTGGTGGAAAATTGGTACCAATACATAGACGATTTTCTGTGTCTATGGGAAAGTACAACTCCCCAACTTCAGGATTTCCTCTTTTTCATCGATAGTCCCCCCTCCCCCTTCGCTCTATTAAATTCACGCTCGAGATCGGTGGATCCAGTATCAAAATTTCAGGTCTCTCTGTCGCCATTAAAGACTGACGACATAATTCAGTTTTTTCAGAAAGCCCTGAGCGACGGCTCTTCTTTCCATCTGCCTCTCATTCAATGATCCATCGATTAGAGTCTATCCTCCTCACTTCAGCGGCCTTCAATGAAGAACTAGACACTATCACTCATATAGCAATCACCAACAATGTCAAAATGGACATCCATGAATTAGTCTGTGAAAAACTTATCTCTCGTACTCTCAAATGAATTGTCTTTCAATCTTCAGGCAAACAGAAAAACAAAAATGGATCCAGCTCCCCTACCTCGGCAGTATTTCCCATAAAATATCTCGTTTAGTCAAGCTCTTTCATTATCGTCCGGCTCTCTATGCTGTAGACTCCACAAAACGTCTTCTTTCAGGGTTCAAAGATAGGACCAGAGCGGTAGCGAGCTTTCACAGAATCCATCACAGGTTGCAAGGATTCCATCGACGTATAGACTTTCAAATCCTCCAAACCCTCAGCGACAATGTCACGTACTGAAAGAAACGCCAGCGCGGATATCATCCTGACATGTAAATTAATAGTGCCATTCTGTTTGTATTCCCTCTGCAGCTCACATCCGCGAACTCACTTTTGTACATCGAAATAAGCAGCCTTCCGCAGGAATCAAACATTTAGATGGTATTGGAAACCCTGCAATTGATGGGCAAGCCATATCTTTTGCTGGCTTCGCTGACTTGGTTTAGTGATATCTGGAAGTCGGCCATTGGTTCTTGAAAGCCGTGTCGCCCACCCACCAGATATTCCACACTCCTATTGGCCGATCGTCTAAAGCTTTCTTTGGAGTAGATGTCAAAAAGCATTGACCAAAAGACGCAACCCTACCTTACTCATTTTCTCATAGGGATTTGCTGAAAGCCTATGTTACATATTTTTACGAACGCCGTTTGCTTCCAGCAGAGATTGATGACAGTCGTACGTTCCAAACGTCTGATCCAATATTCTTGAGATTTTCCATTAGCTTGCCGTCCTGTACTTTTTTTCAAAAGCTTTCTCAAAATCTATGAAGCGTGCGAAGATCTTCCTTCTGAACTCTCATCATTTTTGTATAGCAGTATCTGTGCGCAGTAGAGAACTTCTCTCGTTCCCATCATACAACTATAAAAAGAGATTAAAAATGGTTTTTATTTATTTAGCCCCGCTAAAGCATTCTCATAGGTCGGAGCTCATTGGCGGCTAAGAAAGACGAGAGTAAGAGGGAACACTGATGGGATTTGAGATCATACGAGGAGCGGGAAGAGGAATCAATTATGGAAAGTCACTGCTTCGCGGCAAGGTCCATTACGACAATATTTTCCTCAAAGTTCATAGAAAGTAGATAAAAGATAGACTATAGGACTGGTAGAATGAGGGTCTCGGGTAGCAAGTAAGGATGCGATGAAGAATTAGGTGGTTAAGGAATTTGTGGAAAGGATTCTGAAGAAATGATTTTGTTGATGTTTGAATAGCATGGTCGCAATTCTTAGCCACCATAAAGCAGAGCACCAGCAAGACGTCAGAAGATTACGAGTATTAAATTTTGCACTTCTCTCATCAATGTGCATAAAGTTTAGGTAGGTTTGAGGATTACGCGAGACAAATAGCAATTTATAGTAGCCCCGCAGATGTTCTACGGAAGCAAGCATTTATTCACGTGAATCTTTTATAAGCGTTTAACCTCAGATAAATTGCAAATTAATTAGCGCTGTACTCGCGACAAATAATGCGAGTCTATCAGTTTATTTCTGACGTATTTTCATTTCTCTCTGGGTGGGCGAACGAAAAAGGATATGAGTCACTTATACTCCATTGCACGTATACACTTAAGTTCGACAGTTACAAATTCATGGTATTACAATATCGCAACTTGCGAGTAGAACACGTACGTTGAATCGAGTGCATATAAATTTGATAAATGACGTACAATAATGATGCTTCCAACAGCCAACCAGCGTAGTCATAAGATTGGTCGAATTTTCCTCATAATAAGATTTCAAACTGTGTCGACGAATAACGTAGATAGTTTTCCTTCTTTCGTTTTTTCTTCTTTCAGTAAAATGTACTATAGAATTAACGTTCCTGACATTCCAGATCAAATTGAAATTCTGCTTTCGAATTCTCTGATGAACGATTTTGTATACGTAAGAATGTGAAAACAATGGAAGGATAAAGCATGCTGTGTAAGAGGAAAACAGCTCATACGAGTTCCTCTTATCCATAGATACGTATAAGGGAACGAAAAACAAAGAAATGTGGAAAAGCTGGAAAAGAGGTTTCCTACGGTACGGGATATTGATGTGAAAAAGCTTTTGCGAAATCAATGAATTCTACATTCGATTGATTTAGCTTAAAGCTCTCATTTCCTCGAAAGCTTTTAAATTGAAGCTGTTTTAAACTTGGTGCTTTGCTGACGAGTGAAATTCCAAATACCAACGATTGAAGTAAATGAGAATTGACAAAAAAAAATGTGTGAGACCTATTTGGGTGTTACAATTTTTTCTGAATAAAATTTGTTCTGTTCGAAAGACGTGCTGTCAATCAACTGTCGCGTTGTATTAGGAGTCGAGTGCTAGTCATTAATATACCAACATTTTACTATGTGTGATTGACTGATGTTTTCTTGATTATTTTGGAAGATGTGTAGTGACAATTTGCTGCTACGAAAGACGAGATCAAGTTGTTATTCTGATCGATAGAAAAAATTGAAAATGCTTCCACATTTCTCCTAATGTCGAGAACGCCTCCCTCCTTCATTTAGAAAAAAATTTCGTGAAAACGGGGACCAGTGATGCTTGTTCAGTTTGTTTACCTTTGCCAAAAAAAAAAAATGACCGCAGTCCTGTTTTACGATTCTATTTTAGCTCCTCTAATTACTGGATTCATATCCGTGCGTTAGTATCCCCTTGATTTGATTTTCAGCTGATTTTCGTACAGCTGTCCTGGCTAGCCTAATGACCTGGATCTAGATAACTCCGACTTAAACGACCTTGACCCACATTCAGAGACTCGAAACACCGGCTTGCCACCGAAGAATATAAGAACTTGATAATACAAGAGGAGGCACTGAGGGAAGAAAGGGGCCCACAAATTTGAGGGAGACTTCGCGAACAGCGAATAAGTATTTTCACTAGCCTCATGCGGCTTCACCCTTTAGTCACTTCCTTTGTCATAAACTCCCGTCAGAATAATCATTAAAAAATTATCAGTGCGCCTACCATCTAATCCATTCTCATCCTCATTGTCCTCCTTGACTTACCCCGAGTCCCTAACTCAAAGTTTAGTTGCAAAACTCGTTAATTCAATGAAGAAAAAAGAATGATAATATTTCTGTTTGTATGCTTTTTCGAGTGCTTCCAAACAAATAATTGGCTAAAAATGGTACACTAGTCGAAAACACAGTCAGCGAAAAAAATGCAGAATGACGAGATCGTCCTGAAATTGATCTGAAGTCTCGATCTCGCTTCTCATCTCCCACTGATGTAGATCACACTCATCCATCACAAGCCTCAAATAAGAAGAACCGAGACAGAAAGATTATGGAATAAAGTTTTTCGTTTGATGTTGAAAATATACCTAAGAGATATTTCGTCGTGTTTGTTCTTTCTGTTCCTTTTCTCTCTCTCGTTTTCCCTTTAGATTCCCATCTGTTTTTCGGTCTTCCTAACAGCGAATTTCTTGCTCGTTGAGCGAGAAGTTTTACGAATTTTCAAAAGGAATTCAGCTATTTGTACCTCCCTCTTTTTTTCCTCGCATTAGTCTGCAGCCTACTCACGTATGTCTCTGTCTATTTGAGGAAGTGTTTCCTGAATGTAATATTTAAGTACATCAGCAGTTCTTTTTCTCTCTCGTTTATTACCTCTCTTCTCTTTCTGACTATGATTTCGTTTTCCAAAAGCTTTGTAATTTTTAATACTTTCTTTAAATACAGAATATAACGTACAGCACGAAATAAAATCTCACAATCGACATCGACGAACTCATATTTTTGAGCTTCGTATATAGTACAGTATTCTTTTCATTCGTCTCGTGTAAGCCGGTGTAAATATTTTACAGTATAGTGCAGTGTTTACAATACCGGAGTAGTTACTCAGTCTTCTCTTAGACGAAGTCATTAGAATTTTTTTCATTAGCGAGAAAATGTGGTAGAGAGCGCGTGTTCCGAATAAAAAGTTCTCGAAAATTCATCTTACCCGCGTACATATTCGCTTTTTTTCTCTCTCTCTCTCCCTCTTTCTCTTTCATTTTGCCTTTTTTCCAGCAAACTTGCCAGGATATATACGCTGACTGTACTGAAAGTGACTCGGTTATTTTAATTTTTCTTTCTTGTCGCCTTCTCTTCCGTATTATGGTCGTAAATAAAACACGGCTTTACGCGCGAAAATAGGAATTCTCACTACTGAGAATATTATTCACATTGTAGAAAACATTTTTTAACGCTGCTGCTTATATAGGATAATCTTTGAAACTAGAGGAAGAATAATCTCATTCTGGAAAAATACTGTATTTATGTGAAGGGCGGCTCGACAGCAAGCGGATGGAAAATATGACATTTTGTCGTATACGCTATCGTAAAATGACGTGAAAAATACGTACGTATTCGTCTGAAAAATAATGCGGTAGACTCACGACGAGAAAATATCAGTCTTCATTACCAGGGGTGAATAGAGAAAAAAAAAAGTCCACACGCACTGTTTCGTCACCCAAAAGTGGCCTTATTGTAACGTTTTCCGGTAAGGGCGGATAAGAGAATTTGAAGAATGCGCCGAACTGAAGACGGAGTGTGAGAAGTACACGGTAGGTACATATTTTATTTCTTCCGCTAAAGATTGTTGACAGAGGTCGGTTCGACTTACTTAACTCCGTACAAGCAAAGGAAGCTGAATGAAGAAAAACCTAAGGACAAATGTAAATAGGGAAATGAAAAACTAGGTAACGCTATTCCGCATAAAAAACGTTGAAGGTTTTTCTACCCTCTCAAGGGATGAGAGTACACAGATCAACGCAAAAATCTCAGAAGACGGACGAAAAAAAAAAAAAAAAACTTTCAATGAACAGGAAAAGGGAAAAAAGAAAGAGTAAATCATGCTTCATGCTGGCATTTGTTAACCTTAATTGAGCTGAAAAAGGAACCGACGAGAAAAACAATTTCGAGATCAACAATATGGTGGCGCTATCTGTTGAAATGAACGGGAACACGTAGCACTCTTCGGAAGTTTTGTACGGTAATGCGGTCTACTGACAAAGATGTTACCTACGTGAATAATCTTCCTTTTCCGTGATAATTACTTGACACAATATTTCGGCTACTGTGTGAAATTTAAAGTAGCCGAAATTTAATGTGAATAAATTTTCTAAAATTTAAAAATATTTCACGAAAAAATTTTTATAGTACTAAGATTAATTTTTCTAGTCGAAAATGATCAGAAACTTGTAGCGTTCTACTGATGCTTCCTAAATTACCAGCGAATCGTGAGTTTTGAACGTAAAGGGACCATTCATGATACAAACACAATAAGGTGAACATTGATGATGATAACCAAAGGGAATTTTCGAAGATGAAGGTGATTTGAAATATTTCTCTGGAGAGGGTTCGTGGCTCGTGGCCAAATCTTTGAGGCACTAGCCTCTTTCGTAAAATTGAGTCCAACGAGATGATCAATTTCATGCATTTTGATAAAAATATGCCGACAAAAAGTGTTCTGAATTCCAAGTTGAAAATTTTCTTACAAGTTTTACGTTTTTTCGCAAGTTAAAAAGATCGAATTTTCAGTATGATATCTGCATCGAAATTTTTATCTCCTGGCCCACTTTTAACGATCCCGTTCCGCGAAGATAGGAGACAGATGAGTACAGAAGAGCAAAAAAGGCACAGGAGGAGAGGCGAGAGATGGCTCCTCCCGATAGGAGTATTACCTTTTTTTCTGGAAAGGTTACAACACCTCGTGAGGGCACGGAGTTGGCTTTGTAATCGAAAATTTCCGTCTCTGTCGAATGGTTGCAGTCCCGGTGAGGTGCACTGGAGCTCACACTAAGCAGTAGAAGACAATCGTCAGTGCATACGCGCCAACTATGAAGACTGTGGCAGCTCAGAGAACGAGTTTATGAAATCGCGGACTTATCAATATAGAACCGAAGCTGGCAAAGTAAACATACCGTGGTTCTAGGAACCTGTGTCAAACGGCTCTCAAATTGGCCAAAATAGACAGAGCAAGGGAGTCATCGTGTCGTGACCGAGGCTTCTAGTGCCCTGTAGCAAACGGCAACGCGTGAAACCCCGCGATTGAAGTGTGAACAACAAATATTGCGATGGCATTAGATAAGCTGTAAGCTCCGCTGCCATTTGGAAAACAACTAGTCTAAATTTGTGCACGTTTCTAATTTCAAAATACTCTACTCCTCATGGCACCTTTTTTTGGATACAAAAAACACTCTTCTTCAAGGTCTCTACTTCCTTCATCTTTCCTCCGTTCCCCTCCTTGAAAACGCACGTAGAACATACGAAAATATTTCTGGTGAAATAGGTCACATTAAGGTTCAGCGCCGTCGCTAGACTTTTTGAGGCCTAATGCAGAATTTTCGCATAAGGTCTTTCAGTAATTTTTTAACGGGGAACCCACTATCCATTTTGTTAGGGGGATTACATCCTCAGAAAACGTCCGCATCCGGGAGTTTCTGTGATCTGCGTGACGTGACATGACGTGTGACGCTTTATGACATCATCAATGACCTTGACCTACTTTAGGGACTTGGAAAAAATTTAAACTTCCAGCCGGGATGCTTTATGACGTCATCAATGACCTTGACTTTGACCTACTTTTGGGACATGAGAAAATTTCAATTTCCAGTCTTCATTATATCAGGTCTAGCATGCAGTATACTGAGAAGAGCCCCTCCAATTCATTTGCTGAGGGAGCATTTTTGCTCCAACGTGATTGCAAGCGCGTTCAACTTATTACACCATCATTTTCAAGACTTGGAAATTAGGCTATATATGATAGGAGGGGGACCAGGGAGGTTGCGGGTTCCCCGCTGTTGCAAACCTGCAATGGCCTCTAATTTGTTCTTCTCTTTGCCGGCACAAGGCCCACAGTAGTGCAAGGCCTGAAGCGGTGATACCTACTCGCCATCCCCTGGTGACGGCCCTGTTAAGGTTAGGACGCAGCCAGAGGATGCATAACCTGACCCAACTTTGGTTGATAACGTCATGTAGTCAGAGACAAAATGAGCCATTCTAAGCAATATATCCTGACCTCAAAATTACATATTATTAATTTGAGGCCGTCATCCAAGTTGGACGCAGCCATTTTTTGAGGATGCATAACCTAACCTAACTTTGGTTGATGACGTCATCATGTCATCAGAGACAAAATACGCCATTCTAAGCAACATATCCTAACCTTAACTTGGTTTGATGACGTCATTCAAGTCAGCCTCAGACATTTTCTGAGAATGCATAACCTAACCTTGTGACATTATCCTTCATCGAAGTCGGAAGACGCCTTCCTATTCCTCGTATTGTCTATCCTAACTTAGTTTATAACGTCATTAAACTTGGGCGCGGATATTTCCTGAGGATGCATAACCAACCCTAACTTTTTCTTCTAAGGTTCCCCAGTCCGGTCGTACCCGGTGGGGCTAGTTTATTCCGCGAGAGTAAACAGCATTATAACTTAGCCCAGCTCCGGGTATCGCTCCGGAACTCGGGTGTTCACACACTTACTTGCAATGGACACTAAAAGAGAGTTGTAGCCCAATTGGGATGGCCTGCAGAAATGTTATCCTTTCCTGGAGAGGAGGAGAAGCACCCAATGGGCGAACATTGTTCTGCATTTCCCTGAGGCAGCGGTTCCCAACCTTTTGGAGATGTTAGACCCCTCGAATGCCCCTTACCAAAAAAATATCATAGAAATGAAGCAGAACTAATCAGTGGCGTATATACAAGGGGTGAAGGGGAGGGTTGGGAAATTGCCCTAAAATATCATAAAATCTCGTTCAAAACGCCGTCCGGAACATTTTTTTTCTCAAACAAAAGTTATAACAATTATTTTTCGACCTTCTGCGGACCCCACGTTGTGAACCACTGCCCTGGGAGGAGGTTACATTATTGGTGCGTGAGTTGTGGCCAGAGTAAAACAAGTGTTGTTCTCAGGGCTTGAAGGTAGCTATGTTTAATGAAGTGTGGGCTTTGCTCCTTCCAAAGTTGATAATTATACTTGCTTTACCATGTAGTCGAGGTGATGAGTGGTAAGGGTATTCAAATCGATTGACCTTCCCGAGATATGGAGTGGGTATTCGAGAAATACATTTTGGCCGTCTGCAGGGAGAGTGGAGAAGTGTTGCAGGGATAGCATCCGTTGTTAGCACGTGCTCGACTCCTCAAATACTCCCGGAACACCCCATGTGCGCTAAGTGCTTGGCTGCTTCAGAAAGTGGGTGTTTCAGTGACGGGGAATCTTGTTGCCACTGTGGGGAAGACTTCATGGGTCCAACTTCTATTGGTATTTTTCTCCAATTCGTGATTCCACCTGTGAAGATTGGCTTTGCGCCATAACTGCTTAACCTCCAGCGTTGACATAGGGTTCCCGTTGTGGGTTAAGTTTATTATGAAAGGAAAGTCTTACCATTTACTTTTTTTCCTTTCGCACTATGTTGGATCACACTCCCGAAGACTGTCTTTATTTGATTACGTCTCGAGTTGATGACGTCAATAAAGTTGGATGCTGCAGCTTTCTGAGGATGAAAACAGATGGCGAGCTCTCGCTAGAAGAAAATTATTTTCATAAGCAAATATGGTTCCCATATAGTTTGTTCCCCTCGCAGAAAAACATTGTACAACGTGTTGTGTCTGTGGACGCTTTCAGTGGGGCCCTGCTCTTGAAGATGCAGACTTTATAAATTATTGTCATTAGACACACTAAATTCCTCAGTCTAGTTTTTGGTATAGTTACATGTTAAGAGTATCGGAGTAGTTGATGGTCTCTCTCCACCTGTATTTCTTAGCCTAGTTTAGCCTGACATATTATAGGCTAACTTACTCCACGGTATGTTTTCAACCTATGTTAACCATATTATATTTCCCTCAACTAGGTCAAGATCACTATGACATCATACTACTCTCCGAGAAAGAAGTCTTCAAAAATATGGACTCACACACTTCTGACTGACCCTCAGTCCAAAGACTTATAGTATGTGGAATCTACATGTCAAAATGAATAAATCAACAGACGTAGCTGAAAAGAAGACTCGAATTTAGTTTTCAACTCGAATCAGAATATTGTCTTACAAAGCACGTCATGTGTCTACGTTTGATCGTTCGAAGTGAAAAATCGACTGAAAAACTTTCTTGCCGGAAGCACGATTTCTAGCAGAAGATGTAAGTTTTACAGCCGACTTATTCGCGACGTGTACAGGATCAGAGCAGGATAGTACTTTTTCAACTCGTAATAAGAAGTTATTCCATTACCATAATTATATTTAAAAGAATCAAAGACAATACGTACTCGTGTTGTTGTTCAACTCGATACAGAGGCGGCGATAAGAGTATTCCGAACATAAGAAAATAAATTACATTCGTGCAGTTTTTATATCATTCTTCCTTCTTTGTTTTTCTACGTCTATTTTCATTTTTTTCTTTCCTCTCTGTCACGCTCTTTTCTACAAACTTTCTCGCGAACAGTAAAACTTCTCGTATACAAAAAAAAAAAGAGCAAAAGTTGGAAGAGAAGTTTCCACTTTGAGATATTCTCAATAATATAAAAAAGAAAGTTCTATAGTGGCGCACACATTTTTCTGTAAACAAGATATTAGTTTCCGCAAAACCTCAACTTATGCGCGTCTTATCTTGGTATTTCTTACTTCATTTAAACGCTTTGCCTTACGGTAGGTACGTTTTGTGGTTTACTATCAAAAAATCAATCATAATAATAAACAATCAAATTTTAGTCAAACTTTGAAACGTGGCCTACGAGTGGGCTTTCTTTTCGCCTAGATGGCTGCTAAGAAGTCTACGAGACCCATGGAGAAGGAAAAAGTTTCATTTCCGTCTGTGCAATGTTAACGAATCCATCATTTTCTGACGTTCGCCAATTGAAAAATAGAAAGAAAGACAAGAAAATCGACGAACAGTGAAGCACCAATAACATCAGCGCTATAACTCATGTTTTAGGAACGTATAGGCCTCGTTTAGATCACTTCATAAGAACGGGAACTCAATGTTCTGGTATCGAATAAAATTTCCGCTTTCCCGATAAACGAAATTCCAACTTGGAAGAGTGAAAGAGCGTAGCCAAAGTGATGAAACCCTATTATCGGAAGGTCAATTAAGGCCAACCCTTGGCGATGCCTGCACCAGATGCTGATTCATCTCGCGCACCCACCCTTTAATTTTAAAGTCAACCCTTCACGACGTACAGAAAGAAAAATGAAAAATTAATTACAATCTGTTGCTTCCTTTTACGTACTTTTTCACAATCTTCTATACCGGTATACCTTTTCGATTGCCGCAAAAATCTCTGCTATATTATTTCGAAAAACTTCTCGACGAAATTATTTTTCTCGCATAACAATATCCAGCAATAAACATCATGCTCTCATATTTCCCTCATTCTATTCAAGTTTTAATGAACTGGAAATTGGAAAAGGAATAAGAAGAACCGCGGAAGAAAAAGAATGATTAAAAATCTGCCCATCCTCGTAATATTTAGCAGTCTTATTCTTAAAATCTGTAGACCTACTCTTGATTTTCATTCGAGTCCCTGATTCGGACGGGAAAAAAATTAAATATGTGTGTAGATGCCGTGAATGTTGAAAAAATTAGATTTGAAAATGCTCCCATTATATTGCCTATGTAAAAGAGGCAAGCCACTGGCCGAGCTTTATTTATTCAGTAATTCACGTTCGCGCACGATATTATTCATGTAACTTTTTTCCTCTCTCTTTCTGCCGTAATAATGCTTTTTTCCTTTGTTAGAAAATGAAAGAATAGCCGTGGAGGCGGGGAAATTTTTTACCGAACATGTGAGTGCAAATTTACGATATAAGTTTTTCACTTTTTTCTTCTTTGTTTATTTTTATATAAGATGTGGAAAATAGAGAAAAATTTATCTCCACCCGTTCAGAGGATTGTAGTTCAAACAGTGCATAATTACGATACGATACACCCTACGATGGACAAGCAGCAAACAGACCAGATATGCCCTTTGAGGAGTGTTTCAGCTCTTTTTGTAAGTATTCAGAAGTTTCAGTAGAATTGTAGGCTAGACTTTCTGATTTTCCTTTTCGATTTTGTCTGCAAATTTAACCACAATCAAATGGGTATCTGGTGGAAGAGTGTATGTCGTAAGAATCAAGCACAGAGTTTATAACTGACGACGAAGCCAAAGGAAGGATAGGACAAGATGTCTCATAAATTTTCGATCGTAATTTATATCTTTAATTTCTGTTAGCGTCTTGGAGGCGAATTCTTTTTTGTTTATTTTCACCTACTTGTTATATCAAAACATAGAGGCACCGCAGGATAACTTATGCCTCAACTGCATTCGCCAAAATTTTTCATTTTGGCAATTCAATGACCTTGACTTTCAGAACACATTGATGAATCCTCTAGATGATGATGCAGTTGATCAAACTAGAGAGAATACCTCGGTTTGATCAAAAATCTCTTATTTGAGACATTGTGCGTCAACATTTGATGAGCACAAAAATTAATTCGATTAATTGTCTCGGGTATTTTTCTTCTCCCTTTACATCTTCTATCTCACAGCCCGGTAAACATTGTTTCAGTTGAAGCCCCAGTTGAAACCCTGCCCATAGTTTTACCACTCGTGGCTCGGTCTGGAGCCAATCATCGGAGGAGGGAATGAACTGGACTTCATTCAAGGCTTCACCCTTCAAGGCCCGGGTTGAAGCCCTGTTCATTTCCTGTCTGACGGGGGCTTCCAGGAGGAAGAACGAAGTATTCAGATGGGATTCAAGGGAATCCAATTGGGCTTCACATGGGAAAAATAACAGCCCTAAAGCTTCAGAAAGAACACAAATTACACTACCCAGCAAAATGAAAAAATTGAAAAATGCAAGAACGAGATAGTACGATTCTAGAAGTATTTTCGACGCTGATCACGATGCCGTTGTCCGTTTCACCAAATTGGCTCCGGTTTTCGAGAAATGATCAAATAAAATTCCCGCGGTCGTTGCGACGCGCAGTGTATGTCACCCAGCTATCAAATTTCGCGAGCACGGGAACATACACTGCGCGTCGCAACGAATCGCGGGAATTTGATTTGATCATTTCTCGAAAACCGGAGCCAATTTGGAGAAACGGACAACGGCATCGTGATCAGCGTCGAAAATACTTCTAGAATCGTACTATCTCGTTCTTGCATTTTTCAATTTTTTTATTTTGTTGTGTAGTGTTATTTACCGGGAGGAACAGCGCCAGAGGTCCGAAAAGGCATTCCCTGGAGATATGTTCGATGTAGTCCTCGAAAATACGAGCCATTGAATGAGGAAGGCGAGATCTACAGAGGCACGTAACTATATGGTTCAATCGACGGATAACGAGCTGTATGAACACTTTTTATATCTCGCCTTCCTCATTCCCTGGAGATATAAAACATAATTTTTATTTTTTGCCAATCAACAAGATTAGAAACAATATCTACCTCCTAAATCTGCATAGCCAGGGTCGTCGCCAGGGGGTGGCGAGTAGGTATTACCGCTTCAGGCCTGAAGCTACTGTAAGCCTCGCGCCGGCAAGGAGACAAAAAATTAAAATTGTCTAAATAATTGAAAAAAGGGCTCATGTGAAAGTTTTGCTCTAGGACTCAAAAAGTCTGGCGACGATGGCAACTCTGAGCTCGAGTCTCAGTCTCAAGTCTCAGCCTCGAGTCTCAACCTTGAGTCTCAAGCTCCAGTCTTAGTCTTGAATCTCAAGCTCGAGTCTCAAGCTCGAGTCTCAGTCTTGAGCCTCAGCCTTGAGTATCAATCTTGAGTTTCAGTCTCAGTCTCGAGTCTTGGTCCCAAGTGTCAGTCTCAAGTATCAGTCTCGAGTCTCAATCTTGAGTCCCAAACTCGAGTCTCCGTTTCAGTCTTGGGTATCAGTCTTGAGTCTTGAGTCTCAGTCACGAGTCTCAGTCTCAGTCTAAAGTCTCAAGCTCGAGTCTCATTCTAGAAAGTCAGTCTCGAGTGTCAGTCTTGAGTGTCAGTCTCGGGTCTCAAGCTCCAGTCTCAGTCTTGAGCCTCAGTCTTGAGTGTCAATTTTGTGTTTCAGTCTCGGTCTCGAGTGTGAGTCTCGAGACTGAGACTCAAGACTGAGACTTGAGCTTGAGAATCGAGGCTAAGACTCGAGACTGACACTCCAGCTTGAGACTCGAGACTGTGTCTGGGGCTTGAGACCCGAGACTGACACTCAAGACTGACTTTCTAGAATGAGACTCAAGCTTGAGACTTTCAACTCAGACTGAGACTTGAGATTGAGACTGAGATTGAGACTGAGACTGAGACTGAGACTGAGACTGAGACTGAGACTGAGACTGAGACTGAGACTGAGACTGCGACTGAGACTGAGACTGAGACTGAGACTGAGACTGAGACTGAGACTGAGACTGAGACTGAGACTGAGACTGAGACTGAGACTGAGACTGAGACTGAGACTGAGACTGAGACGGAGACGGAGACGGAGACCGAGACCGAGACCGAGACCGAGACCGAGACCGAGACCGAGACCGAGACCGAGACCGAGACCGAGACCGAGACCGAGACCGAGACCGAGACCGAGACCGAGACCGAGACCGAGACCGAGACCGAGACCGAGACCGAGACCGAGACCGAGACCGAGACCGAGACCGAGACCGAGACCGAGACCGAGACCGAGACCGAGACCGAGACCGAGACCGAGACCGAGACCGAGACCGAGACCGAGACCGAGACCGAGACCGAGACCGAGACCGAGACCGAGACCGAGACCGAGACCGAGACCGAGACCGAGACCGAGACCGAGACCGAGACCGAGACCGAGACCGAGACCGAGACCGAGACCGAGACCGAGACCGAGACCGAGACTGAGACTGAGACTGAGACTGAGACTGAGACTGAGACTGAGACTGAGACTGAGACTGAGACCGAGACCGAGACCGAGACCGAGACCGAGACTGAGACTGAGACTGAGACTGAGACTGAGACTGAGACTGAGACTGAGACTGAGACTGAGACTGAGACTGAGACTGAGACTGAGACTGAGACTGAGACTGAGACTGAGACTGAGACTGAGACTGAGACTGAGACTGAGACTGAGACTGAGACTGAGACTGAGACTGAGACTGAGACTGAGACTGAGACTGAGACTGAGACTGAGACTGAGACTGAGACCGAGACCGAGACCGAGACCGAGACCGAGACCGAGACCGAGACCGAGACCGAGACCGAGACCGAGACCGAGACCGAGACCGAGACCGAGACCGAGACCGAGACCGAGACCGAGACCGAGACCGAGACCGAGACCGAGACCGAGACCGAGACCGAGACCGAGACCGAGACCGAGACCGAGACCGAGACCGAGACCGAGACCGAGACCGAGACCGAGACCGAGACCGAGACCGAGACCGAGACCGAGACCGAGACCGAGACCGAGACCGAGACCGAGACCGAGACCGAGACCGAGACCGAGACCGAGACCGAGACCGAGACCGAGACCGAGACCGAGACCGAGACCGAGACCGAGACCGAGACCGAGACCGAGACCGAGACCGAGACCGAGACTGAGACCGAGACCGAGACCGAGACTGAGACTGAGACTGAGACTGAGACTGAGACTGAGACTGAGACTGAGACTGAGACCGAGACCGAGACCGAGACCGAGACCGAGACTGAGACTGAGACTGAGACTGAGACTGAGACTGAGACTGAGACTGAGACTGAGACTGAGACTGAGACTGAGACTGAGACTGAGACTGAGACTGAGACTGAGACTGAGACTGAGACTGAGACTGAGACTGAGACTGAGACTGAGACTGAGACTGAGACTGAGACTGAGACTGAGACTGAGACTGAGACTGAGACTGAGACTGAGACTGAGACTGAGACTGAGACTGAGACTGAGACTGAGACTGAGACTGAGACTGAGACTGAGACTGAGACTGAGACTGAGACTGAGACTGAGACTGAGACTGAGACTGAGACTGAGACTGAGACTGAGACTGAGACTGAGACTGAGACTGAGACTGAGACTGAGACTGAGACTGAGACTGAGACTGAGACTGAGACTGAGACTGAGACTGAGACTGAGACTGAGACTGAGACTGAGACTGAGACTGAGACTGAGACTGAGACTGAGACTGAGACTGAGACTGAGACTGAGACTGAGACTGAGACTGAGACTGAGACTGAGACTGAGACTGAGACTGAGACTGAGACTGAGACTGAGACTGAGACTGAGACTGAGACTGAGACTGAGACTGAGACTGAGACTGAGACTGAGACTGAGACTGAGACTGAGACTGAGACTGAGACTGAGACTGAGACTGAGACTGAGACTGAGACTGAGACTGAGACTGAGACTGAGACTGAGACTGAGACTGAGACTGAGACTGAGACTGAGACTGAGACTGAGACTGAGACTGAGACTGAGACTGAGACTGAGACTGAGACTGAGACTGAGACTGAGACTGAGACTGAGACTGAGACTGAGACTGAGACTGAGACTGAGACTGAGACTGAGACTGAGACTGAGACTGAGACTGAGACTGAGACTGAGACTGAGACTGAGACTGAGACTGAGACTGAGACTGAGACTGAGACTGAGACTGAGACTGAGACTGAGACTGAGACTGAGACTGAGACTGAGACTGAGACTGAGACTGAGACTGAGACTGAGACTGAGACTGAGACTGAGACTGAGACTGAGACTGAGACTGAGACTGAGACTGAGACTGAGACTGAGACTGAGACTGAGACTGAGACTGAGACTGAGACTGAGACTGAGACTGAGACTGAGACTGAGACTGAGACTGAGACTGAGACTGAGACTGAGACTGAGACTGAGACTGAGACTGAGACTGAGACTGAGACTGAGACTGAGACTGAGACTGAGACTGAGACTGAGACTGACACATGGGACCAAGACTCGAGACTGACAACGGAGCTTGAGGTTCGAGAAGACTGAGACTCGAGGCCGAGACCGAGACTCGAGATTGAGACTCGAGGCTGAGGCTTAAGACTAAGGCTGAAGACTGAGATTTGAGCTTGAGACTCAAGCTTGAAACTCGAGACTGACACTCCAGCTTGAGACTGGAGACTTTGACTGGAGCTTGAGGTTAGAGGAGACTGAGACTCGAGGCCGAGACCTTAAGATTGAGACTCGAGGCTGAGGCTCAAGACTGAGGCTCAAGACTGAGACTCAAGACCGTGACTCAAGACTGTGACTCAAGACTGTGACTGGAGCTTGAGACCCGAGACTGACACTTGAGACTGACTTTCTAGAATGAGACTCGAGCTTGAGCCTCGAGTCTCAGTCTCCTCAAACCTCAAGCTCCAGTGTCAGTCTCGAGTCTCAGTCTTGAGTCCCTAACGTGAGTCTGAAGTTTGGGTCTCATACAGCCTCGAGTCATTCTTCTGTCGTCCAATCACCTGACTGAATAACACTACACAATAAAAAAAAAAAAAATTGAAAACCACATGAACAAAATTATACAATTCTAAAAGTATTTTCGACGCTGATCACGATGCCGTTGTCCGTTTTTCAAGTTTTGGCCCGGTTTTCGAGAAATGATCAAATCAAATTCCCGCGCTTCGTTGCGACGCGCAGTGTATGTTTCCGTTCTCGCAAAATTTGATAGCTGGGTAACATACGCCGCGCGTCGCAACAAAGCGCGGGAATTTGATTTGATCATTTCTCGAAAACCGGGCCAAAACTTGAAAAACGGACAACGGCATCGTGATCAGCGTCGAAAATACTTTTAGAATTGTATAATTTCGTTCATGTGGTTTTCAATTTTTTTTTTTTGTTGTGTAGTGTAATCTTTTGCTGTCAAATTTTCATTACGTTGTTGAAGAGGTTGGCCTCTTTGCCTTTGCCATCTCCATCTGTTGTATGCGGTTTACGACGTACATGACCTCAAATAGCCATTCACTATTGTGCTTACCATGCACCGTTCTTCATGACAGAGTTCGCCAAACAGTGACTTCCCATCATCTTTTTACCTTAATATTTTCATCTTGAACTTTCTCCGAGTGTTACCAAATTAGCTACCTTCGCATTGTTTGCAATTAAACTTGCACACTCCGCTCAAGGTTCTCCTATCCTTTTTTCTGCAACTGGCCTTTGCTTCTTCATTTATGTGGGAGGGGGGGGGGGGGTAGTTATGGATGCCTACGTTCACACCATAACCGCTGAACGCTTCTATTACCTTGGTGTATTTGTGCACTGTACTGTCGTGAATTTTCTTCTTTGATACCACCCTCAACCATCTCTAGAGTAGCCGTTGGCTGCACTATCTTGAATTGCTCTTGAGGACATAAATTACCCGGTAACAGTAGTTTTGACTGGACGCTAACTTGTGCGCCGGCGGAGATGGTACAAGTCGATGATGTCGGTATGCGTTGGCTTGCTGCAGATTTTGTATTCTATCCTGTTGTTATCAGAGTGAGTGTAAAATCCTTCCAGGAAAACTTCGTCCACCTGTCCATTAACGTCTGACCACTTTTAGCCCAGTGCTTGATGAGGTTGTTGCCGTTTCAGCCTTTCGATATCTTGTTTTCCATGTCATTAAGGACGCTCTTCACTAATGTCTCCGACCATGATGATCCCCTCGCTGGTCTTATTTCCTGGCAATAGAATTTGTGATTAAATCAGCCGTAGTGCCGGTCTACAATCTCTTCCACCATTTTGGTATACAGGGTGCGCCAAAAAGATGTTAACAGTTGAAAGAAAAACTCCGGGAGGACTCCGCGACTATTTCGTGGAGTTTCCCGGTTGACTGTTAACATCTTTTTGGTGCACCCTATACTGCGGTACAGTCCATTAGGATTTCTTTAGTATCTGTTGTTTCGCAGCAGGGTAAGAAGTCCATCCTTGTGTGGTACCAAACATGTTTTGCACGTCCAAGGATCCTTTCAATATCCAGTGCTCGACTCAAAATGAATTTCAATTGACTAAACGCGGTCGACAGATCTCGGAGGGCAGAATTTTCAGGTGTACCGGTTCACACTTGCGGCACAGAGGCAGCAGCACTTTACATTAGCATCACATTTGAGGAGCATTGGCGAAAGAGCTGTTGGCCTCGCCCACTTCGTTGCAGGTGTGGAAGTTGTATTCCTGTACTGTGTCGGTTCACAAGAGAGTCACGCCAGCAAAACAATGTTCTGGTGCACAGTGTTCTTCAACTGTGACGCTGATGTGTCAGTCATGAAGAAATCAAACTACTCGCAGATAATGTTTAAGGAACCATTCATATAACGCAAACTTTTACAAACGTATTCACATCTCTTTCACGAGAGAGTTGTCCGGACCTCCTGCTACTCTTTCAAACTTGAATGTACCGCCGCAGTTGAGCCGCGCGGCTTCAATACACCCATAAGTTCACTTTATGTTCCGCGAATGTCCACTTGAGAAGGTATTTCATCACTCATTTGCTTGGCTGTGATTGGCTAATTAGTAGCCCACCTGCGTCACAAGTTATCGGCACACGCGGCACAAATACGTGTTCCACAACTGTGCCGATGCCGGTATTTTGTACAACGGGATCCCTTTTATAAACCTCTCCGTGACAATAAATCTGACAAATTATTAAAGAAAGAGAGAAGGATTCTCTAAAATCCTTCTCTCGGAACTTGTGACCATTCTATTAGTAAATTCAGCACATATTTATGGTACCGAACTAAAAGCTTCAGAGTCAAGGTGTACAAGACATACATACGTACGGGTAACAGAATCGAAAACTCTTACAGAACACACATCCAAAATATCAAACGTACTAAAGCACACGAGAGAAGAGAAAAGGCATTCGTTACCGGGTACGTCGTACATTTTGTTGAGTAGAATAATTGATGTTACTTTATGTTGAAACCTTACTTCCGCATTGGGAATTACCTCTGTTCGAGAGATCTCCAATCCAAATTTATTATTCTTTATATCTCGCTCTTTGTGATACTCTAACGTTTAGATTGCCTTCCGCTCATTAAATATTATTCGTGTACAGCGACGATGCGACAATATTCTGGACGTGTAAAAAAATCTAAGGGAAAAAGTACACCGCAACAATATTTTTCCTCGATATTTTCCACCGTCCGGCGCTTTTTAACGTCAACAATAACAGCGGCAGTAGCCCTATGGACATTAAAAACTTTTTCTTGTTACGTAATTTAATTTTAAAATGAACCGCAGGTGATTAATGGTAGCGGGTTGATGGAAAATTCTAGGTTCGTCGTTTCCGATTTCGATACTGCTGGCCTGCCTATTTTTTTTTTTTTTTTTTCAAAGCACTTCATTAAGGATTTTTCATAGAATGCGTCAGGAAAAACCGCTCAAATATTCAGAGCGCTTCCTTCCAGATCAGACGGAAAATTCTTAATTCAATGATTCGGTTTGGGGCCCTCGTGATCGGTGGGAAGTAGACAAAAAAAAACTTTCTTTCCTTTGTAGAAAGTTATTACTCCTTCAACAATTATTCGAGACTTCCAAAACTTCACTTTCTCAAAGACGAACAGGACTTAAACGAGGAAATATTAACTTCTTCCAACATTTTCGATTATCCGCGCGAGGAAAAATTTGAATCGAGTCGGGCGAGAAATTCAAATGGTAGTTTTAAACTTTTCTAAATCAATTTCTCGTAGACAAGACTCTTCATCTAGAGAATACTGTATCCCTAAATTTTCTTCAATGACGGCTCCGCTTTGAAAAATTTGTATAAGTTTGAAAACTCGAGCTCACAGTTTGTAAGTACGTTTTCTACCAGTAAAAAGCCGTCAAATTTTGGGCCCGGAAGCTGTCGAACAATTGTCAGAAGACCGCGATATTTGTACACGTACGGTACACACATGTGCGTTCGTTAACGAAATCGTCAGAATTTCTACGCCTGACGTTGATAAGTATTGCTACTCGAGAGGCATTCTCACGAAGTACGTTATGTTGCCTACAACTATCGTATTGGGCGGAGGTGAAGTGTAACGAAATTTATGCTCATCGTTCATAATTTTCTCGACTTCGACTAAAGAATATTTAAGTATGCTGGGCGTACGATGCATAATGCTCGCAGAATGTACTTCCGCAGTCTTAGGGCATATTGTGTAATTGTAATACGAGTACACAAAGTAAGTGTTTAGTGGTTTCTTCGTTTCCCCGGCACCGCACTAGTTCGTACCTTTTCATCAAATTACGGAAGATGGAAATACGAGTAAGAGAGTTTTAGATTTCTTTGTTGAATTTCAGAAATTTATTTGTTCACCGAATTATTAGTCCCGAAATTAAGCTGGTGTACTCGAATAAAAGCTTTTGAAAGAGGTCTGCTACGTTGTAAAGTAGGTCGAAAGTCCTCGAGGTGTTTATTAGTTGAAGAACTGATGAATTCACATACGTCTTACTCGTGCATCTGAAAACATAAGAGTGACTGGTAACTAGAAGGGCTCCGGCCAGGTGCTTTTTCCTCTTCTATCTTTATCTACTGGTATATGATTCCTTGTGAACCTTCCTTTAATGTGTGGTAACTCTATCATTGTACTTATCAGGAGCTCTCATAAACCTAGAGTCATACAATTTGATTATAATTTCAGAGGGGAGAGGGGAAATGGATTCATGAGTTGTATAAGTTTTGGAAAGTGGTGTACATACGAATTCTCTGTCATTGAATTCATGAAATCTACCCGATTTGCAGAATTTGAGACGCAGTTTAAGAATAACGCACTTTTTGCAATTGTAACCAGAAATTCAACCACTCAAAAGAAAGAAGTAATGGGAAGCGCAGTTTTGAGACAATGGTGACCGCGCCTTTTGCTGCGCTTATAAAAGCCATCCTTGCACATCGGGTAATCATATCAATTCGATTTATACCGTAAAAGTAATTCATTTCACTGTGAGAAATCATACTATTCAAGGTGTGTAATAAATACTTATGTTAGCTTTATTTCTCTATACAAACGTTGCTCATCTTGATCACTCCCGCTAAAGGACACCGTATTGGCATCAAGTATCTCGAAAAACCCCGAATTGAACATCGAATTTTCTTATGCGCTAGAAGATTCTTCTTTATCTGGAAATAAAAATCATTTCATCCACACATTTGACGACATGCGTTGCTGTTTTTAGGCATCTTCATCAAGTTTTCAAGTACCAATGCCATGATGTTTGACGATCGATGAGGTGTGCGAATCGTTCCAACTCTGCACTTCCGATGAACCAAACATTAGATAAACCAAGCTGGTGCAGAAAAGAATACCACTTGCAAGAAAGAATACGTTCTTCCACTCTGACGGAGAATGCTAAAAAATGACATCCGTCTCCCTTACAGAACTATTCCAGCAAAGAAATTTTCTGAGGTACATAGGTAAAGAGAATTAAAAATACAAACCACATCTGTTACCATCCATCCAACGCTTAGTGGAGCAATCATGGACGCGGTATTTGCTACAGAATTTGTGACACCTATCAACGTGCCACAAAAATTAGGTGATAAGTCCATATGGTTGGTCATAAACCCAGCAAAGATTGCCGAATTTAAAGATATCGTTGTAATCAATATCGAAATGATAACATTCGCGTTCGTCGTATCCCACAGAGCCAAAGTCAGTAGACCCAGCCCCGATCCCCAAGTTCCTGTTTGTGAAAATTATCGTTTTTAGACTGTTTGTAACATCGCAAGAAAATCCCAAAAATTTTTGCTCACCTATCGAATTGAAAGATTTTCGTACAACAGTTTTGGAAATTGAGTAATTTGTATTGATCCAAACTGCCATCCACGAGAAGAAAAATGTTGCCAACCACGCGCTTAAATATGGTAAGGCAGACAAAATACCGTTCTAAACCAAACAGTTGATTAGATAATTTTTGCAGATTTGGTCAAATTTGATTCACTACATGTCTACGTCGTACACCTTTCTGATGTCAACGCCGAGTACCGAATTCATATAATTTGGCAACTGAGTTAACAACAACCAATAACCCCAATTGTCTCCAGCTTGAGTTATCAACAAAGCCCACACGGGTTTTGATTTTATAATCTCCTTCCACGGGATTTTTAGTTTCTGAAAACGGAGATAGAACGATTTGAGAAGGTAGAATTAGAGAACTGAAAAAGGGTTGGCTTGAGGATACTTTTATCTGCAACGTTGAGAGGATGCCTGGATGCCTGCTTCCATTTGGAGTAGAGTAACGGCTGTGGTAGAGCGTTTGGTTAAAGAGCATTCAAGACTAATGAATAAAATTTCTAAACTTCCCATGACCTTCTTCGAAGTTTTGGAAATTGGGCCATTGTTTAAATAGGAATATCCGCTTCATGTCCGTCCTAGCTAGGAAGCAGAAGAAATGACTCCCTGGGTATCAAATTTGAAGACTAAGATGATTAATTTACGGAAAATGAAGACAAATTCTAATACATCATAGAACGCAAGTGTTTGAGTCCGAGTATGATTTTTTGACATGTTTCATGTCTTGCTCTTACCTCTGATTTTGAAATTTGCGTGCGTGCGTCCGCCCGACCCAATAAACTTATACACTAGTAAGAAATGATTTGAGTCGACGGAATTCTTCAAAATAAAGTTATTCTTATATACTAGACCTATACTAGGATGAAGCCTTCATTACTTACTAGGTTTTATACTAGCTTTCTACTAGGATTATACTAGTCTTGAAATATTCTAAACTGGACCTATATTAGATCACGAAAAGGAGCAAACGTGTGCCCGCAAAAGCCACTAGCGACTCCCAAAAGCTATTAGCTTGAAATTTTCTAAAGTAGACTTATACTAGATCCGCGAGTGAGCTTTCCAGAAGCCACTGGCTACTAAAAAAGATAATATGAAACATGATCTTCATTAATTTGGCTAAGCCAGGAAATTTTTTGAGTCCCAAGGTCATCCGTGCGAACGCCCAGACGCATTTTCGAGATTGAGGGGGTAGAGAAAAGACATGAAACACGTTGAAATATTGGAAAAATTAGTGCATTAGGCACCTGAGGCTGAGCAGAGCGTCCTTTGAGGTTGTTGCACTGAATACAAAAACCTACGGTGGACATCCAAGATGAGTTACTGCGCGCGAAGACGGTCCGGTCTCATCCTTAATGTGCTCTAATCACAAATTTTCGGTTTGAATAACAAAATTGCCTAGATAGATGTTGGACTTACTCTCTCCTTTCCTCTGAAAATTGTGGATTTGAATCTCACTATCACTAAATTGCTTTGTTTTAATGCCTAATTGTGATGTTTGAGCTGCGTCCGGCGATGAATCTGTCTCTGGATAAGTGTTTCTGGTTTCGAACATAGAGTCGCAGTGGCCTGATGTTCGAGGGTTTGAAGTGATAAAGGTCTGTAAATCTGTAACTTACCTTTACAGATTGCTCATCGTTCCTCAGTGGCACCTTGGTGTAAAGTTTCTCACTGTCTAAAATTTCTGAACGACTGTTTGGACTACTCGATCCCAGGAGGAGCCATAAAAATACCCATACTAAGCCGATACTTCCCGTGACGTAAAATATTGATGGCCAACCAAAGTTACTTGAAGCTAAATATCCGCACATGGGAAACGTAACTACTGTCCCAATATTGCCTCCTAATAGAGAAATGAAGATGAGAAATTAAGGAGAAAATCGAAAAGATTGGACAAGTATCTCATGTCACTGGGTAAGGATAACAAAAAAATTAGAGACCATTGCAGGTTTGCCATGGCAGCGGGGAACCCGCAACCTCCCGCGCTCGCAATGAGGTTGGCGCGAAAATGCCCCCTAATAAAATAAGTTGGCTGGGCTCTTCTCAGTATACTGCATGCTAGGCTTGATATAATGAAGGTTGGAAATGAAATTTTTCCGATTCCCTAAAGTAGGTCAAGGTCAATGTCATTGATGACATCATAAAGCATCCCGACTGGAAATTGAAATTTTCTCAAGTCCCTAAAGTAAGTCAAAGTCATTGATGACGTCGTAAAGCGTCAAACGTCACGTCACGTGACGTCACACAGTTCACAGGAACTCCCGATGGAAATTTAAATTTTTTTCAAGTCCCTAAAGTAGGTCAAGGTCAATGTCACTGATGCCGTCAATCCCGGCTAGAAATTGAAATTTTTCAAAGTCTAAAGTAAGTCAAGATCATTGATGACGTCATAAAGCGTCAAACGTCACGTCACGTCACGGAGTTCACAGAAACTCCCGGACTCGGACGTTTTTTGAGGATGTAATCCTCCTAACAAAATGGACAGCGGGTTCCCCGCTAAAAGAAAATTTGAATGGGAAGGAAACAACGCTTTCATGCGTGGTTTTGGGAGCCAGCTCGTACGCAAGTAGTTCGGAGAAAAAGATTGAGAGGAATCAAACCTGATTGTAGCATTTGGCTACCCATTTGTAGTACGTGCTTAAGAGGATGAAAGTGGACTCCGTTTGAGATTCCCTGATGAAAGCGCTTACTACCTAGAAAAAGCTTGTGTAAGTCCTCAACTACCCGCGCTTGGAAAATGTTCCAAAAGGGCCACCGATGAATGACTTCACACTCCTCCACGTAGTTTTCTCTGTTAATACTCAACAGTCCGAGGTTCTTCTGTACTCAAGACCAAAACTTCTTCGCCGCATCATACATAGTACATTTTTTGCATTCCTTGAAACAATGATACCTCTTTCCTGGCTTTTACCATTACATTAATACTCACCACTGATTGCAATAGCTAATGCTCGAGAACGTTCAACCGGCGAAAACCATCTGGACAATAAGAGTGTAATGCAAGGAATAAGGGAGCCCTTGATTCACAATAATAACCGAGAAAAAGAAAGAGAATTATTTTCTCCCAAAGTTTTAAAAACCACTATCCAATCTGCTGGTTGGATACCTACTTGAATTGCTCCTTGGAGAAACTGAAGTATCATCACAGGGAGATATCCGTAAGGCGCACAAAAAGGTATCGCCAAGTTAAGTACCGTAGCCAATGTCATCGCAATTGTCAAGATTATTTTAGGTCCGACTTTTTCTGCCAATCTTCCCATCACTGTCGGTAATAATACGTAGCCCCAGAAAAAGCTGCTCAATATTCTACCTTTTTCAATTTCGCTCCATTGGTATTCCTGTGGGATTAAAACATGAGTAAATAAATACTGCTACAGCATCAATTATAGATTCGAAAACTTACGAACCGGAAAGTTGGGATTCGCCTTTGTTTTGTCAGTCATGACAACGACGGCAAAGGAGGTGTTCACCCGGAACAGATAGGCAATTATAATTGCTGAGGTGGCCATTAACGCCTGCACATGACGCGCGCATATCACTCTGCCTATTTGGAATTAAGAAGTCATCATAAGTATAGCGCTAAAAAATGAAATTCTGTTTGGATTTTGGTTTTTCAGGTACCTAACACGTATAATTACGGATAGGCCGACTTCCAGCAAGAAATACACAAGAATCTCAATAATTCAATGAATTAGTTTGTTGAAATACATGGCTACAGCTTTAATAAAATTAAAAGAGACTTACCTGCATTTTTATCTTTAGCCATTTTACTTTAAGGCTTACTTTAACATCGGTCGAGAATTCTGATTTGATGTAACAATAGTTTAATGAGAAAAATTCCCAAAAAATGAATAAAGTGGACAAGGGAGCCGAAAACGCATACGATAAATTGATAAAGCAGTAGAATAACTCAATGAGATGTACGTACAGATGTCACCATTCGAGCGATTTTCGTCATTTAAAAGACTAAGATACTATCCGAACAATTAGGTGTGACTCTAAAACAAAAGTGAAAACAATGCACCGCATATTCAACAGAGAGAAGAAGATTTCACGGATTCAACGATGCTTGCATAGTACCTACGTATGCACCGAATGCAAGAAATTTCAATACAAACTGATCAGCTTGAATTATCTAAGAAATACAAAGTTGAGAAAATACTCGTACTACCAAGTGTGCAACACTTGGTCTAGTCATCAATAAGACAATTGTCCGTTGTGAAAAGCGTGATCAAATAGGGTGCAGACATCAAAATTATCTTAGCAATTTTTCATCATGTAGCGGTACTGACACATTTATAAATAGGTAACGTAATGAATTTTGATGAGTGTTCAGAGCATCACAGATCTTGGATTTACGAGCAATTCAGAAAAGTAACCTACAAATTTTTTTTTCAAATTTGTATTGATAAAACAATATAAATAATTATGTGTTGACTTCGTTTTTAGGTATCTCAAGTTCAGTGAGACACATATTAGTGACTACAATACTTGGCCTACTAATGTGTAGGAGTTCATAATTATTCGTCTTGGTGACAGATTCTGTTTCTTGTTTCCTTCTTTTGAGTTTTTTTTTCTAGAAAATGTTTTTCATAGTTGCCTTCTAGAATGAAGAGTAAGATCCAATTACATTTTGCGCTCTCATTCTCAGACGGAGGCTCACCAGGGTCCTTAAAGCTAACAAATAAGACTACCGCACTAAAGGACCTAGAAACATTCCCGCCGGGTCAATCCTAGTATCTCTCGACGTCAAAAGTATGCTCACTAACATACCTGTGCCATTGCCCATTAAATTCATGCTCGAAATCTTGATCGAACAGATCCCGAAGTTATAAAGGATTTTGGGCACCTCATCACCTCCTGTTTAGAGAACAATATCTCCACATTTAAAAATCGTTCGTATAAATTTCTGTACGGGGGAGGCCCTCTCCCTACTCTCGTAGCAAACGTCTTTATGAATCACCTTGAAATCTGTTGAAACTCCGCACAACATTCGATTCTCTACATGGTAAAAATCTGAGGCTGCTCTTCATTCATTTTTGAATCAAGACAATTCCCACCGTTCTGCAATTTCGTTCACGATGGAGGTTGGCGGCAGTCATCTTAATTACCCTCACTGAAAACACTAACGTCCTCCGCACTACCTTTGAGATTTTCATAGAGCCGTCCTTTACCAGTTTTTGGATCCACAATTCCTCATAATATCATCCTACACAGCACAAACTCGCGGCGATAAATGCGGCAACCCATCGTCTAGTTCACCTTCCTCTGATTCTTCATGGCCAGAGATATGGGTGGCAAAATGAGGGGGGCTGCTCAAACGAAAAGTAAGGGGAGTAACCCCCCCCCCCCCCTCACAAACGACTGAAAAAATTAAAAGGTACTTGATTTAGAAATACTATTGCAAACATTTCTGAATTTTTCTTGAAAGATTTTTGCCACCCTTGAGAAAAATTTACTCCGCCACCCATGGTCAGAGAATAGGAGTTACAGAAATGTTGAAAATCGCCGATTCAAATCGAATAAGAACCAACTTCAATCTTCTTATCCATAAAAAACGCACAGGCAAGCACCTCTCCATACTCCTCCCCCCCACACACCCTTTCAAAACCTCTAGAACAGACATGGGGGAAAGTTCGTTCGCGAACGTGCGCGAGGAACGAACGAATGACTGCGGACGACGAACGAAAATTTTCATGGGATGAACACGAATTGAACACACGACTAAAATTTGCAAACGAACGAAATGAACGACTCGTTCGTTGCTTTTTGTCTTCAACTGTAGATGACGCCACTGAGGTGAAGGAAAATTCCATTTCTCCTGATTTGTATTGCTCCAAAGCCGGCTCACTGTGCTCTGCAGCCGGTTCATTGCACTCCACAGACGATCTTTGTCGATTCGCCGTTACATTTTATAGGTTCGCTAAAATCGCAGCAAATGGAACAAACGGACGCAAACAGAGGCAATCTCACAAAGGAACGCGAACAAATGCGAACGTTTCTGGCGGGGAATCCGCTATCCATTTTGTTAGGAGGATTACATCCACAGTAAACGTCCGCGTCCGCGCCCGCGAGTTTCTGTGAACTGTGGGACATGACGTGACGGGTGGCGCTTTATGACGTCATCAATGACCTTGACCTACTTTGGGCACTTGGAAAAATTTCAATTTCAAGCCTTCATTATATCAGGCCTAGTATGCATTATACTGAGAAGAGCCCAGCCAACTCATTTTCTGAGGGGGCATTTGGCGCCAACGTAATCGCGAGCGCGGGAAGTTGCGGGTTCCCCACTGCCATCGCAAATCTGCAATGGCCTCTAATTTTTTTTTTAGAAGTGAACGGGAACAAACGCGAACGAAATTTTCGCGAACGCCCCCAAGTATACTCTAGAATCGCTGATTAATGTATGAGGTTAACTTATTTAGGAGCACCTTCCCAGAAACTGGCTTCAGAGCTGAGGAAATACAAGTATCGCGTGGGATTTTATCCCGTTACCACTGTCTCCAACCTCATCGGTCTCAAGGATCCAGTTCCTCTAAAACAAAACTCCAAAATCTATAAATTGACGAGCGGTGAATGTGCTTCAGAGTATGTGGGACAAACTTGTCGAAAACTTGGACTGCGTCTCCAAGAATACTGGACTGCTTGCAACAAAAGAGACGTAAATGAATCCGCAGTCGCTGCTCATTGCATGGAAATAGGTAATCTCTTGTTTCCTCCTTAACTCTTACACGAAAGGGCAAACCTTGGATCGTCTAGAAGAGATTGAGACTATCACAGCTAAAATTGCCGGCCGTAACGTGCTCAACGACCTCGAATTTACATACGTCAATCCTTTCATTCTTCTACGCTTATCGCCATCCTGCACTTGTCTCCAAGTAATGATTCATCATCTTTCTACAACTTCTTCTTCTCATTACCGCTGCATCTTGATCTCATTCGCTTCCATGATGACCGTCTATGAAAGGTCGATACTGGTCGACCGTATCGACACTGCCCAAGTTTATACTTATTATTTTCCTATCTTTTGACCTCTTTTTGCCTCTACGTTGTGACTTCAAGATAAAAAGTTGAACTGAGTTTTAGTTTTATTCATGTACTATGTCTCCCTATTTCGCGTTTGAAAAACTTCTTCAATTTTTCCTGTTTTGGACTCCTTTCTATTCTCTTGGTATTTTTCCCTTTTTTGCTCTAGATTTTGTGCTTGTCCTCAACTTTTTGACTCGTGCGACACTCTAAATTCCTTTTTTTGCATTTCTGCACTCCCTGGTGGTCTTCAAAATAATCGATTCAAATATAGAAAATCATAATAATCAACATTAAGTAAAATGAGAAAATATTTCTATAATACGGTGTAACATAAATACTTATGCTATTTCATTTTCTATTGGGCATGTGTTGCTTATCTTCTTGACTCCCGCTCACGTCCCGAGAATAAAGGACATCGTATTGGCCACAATCACTGGATGTCCGTCGAAACCCCGAACTGAACAATCAATACGAAAATTGGCTTAGCCTATTTGCTAGAAGATTCTCTGTTATCTGGAAATGGAAATTATTTTAGTCCATACACTCAATGACTTGCGTTGCTTTTTTAATGTATCTTTATTAAATTTTCAAGTACCAACGCAATGACGATCTATGAAGTTTGTGATCCGTTCCAACTCTGTACTTTTGAAGAACCAAACACTAGATAGACCGAGTTGGTGCAGAAAAGAATACCACTTGCTAGAAAGAAAACGTTCTTCCATTCTGACGGAGAATGCTATAAAAACTCTCGCTTACAGCTTCTCGGAAAGAAATTCAAGGTACGTGAATAGAATCAAAAAATACAAACCACATCTGTTACCATCCATCCAACGCTTAGTGGAGCAATCATGGACGCGATATTTGCTAAAGAATTTGTGATACCTATTAACGTGCCACAAAAATTAGGTGATAAGTCCATATGATTGGTCATAAACCCAGCAAAGATTGCCGAATTTAAGAATGTTGTAGCAATCAATATCGAAATGGCAACATTTGCATTCGTCGTATCCCACAGGGCCAGAGTCAATAGACCCAGTCCAGGCCCCCAAGTTCCTGTTCGAGAAAATTATCTTTTTCAGCTCTATATTGTACCTTTTTTAGCAAATTTCTGAAACTTCTACTTACCTACTGTATTGAAACATTTTCGTACAACAGTTTTTGAAATTGAGGAATTAGTGTTGATACGAACCGCAACCCACGAGAAGAAAATTGTTGCCAACCACGCGCTCAAATAAGGTAAAGCAGACAAAATACCGTTCTATGAGATAATTATACCCAGCAGTTGATACGAATAATTTTTACTATTTGGAGAAATTCGATTTCTACGGCTACCTTTCTGATGTCAACGCTGAGAACCGAATTCATATAATTTGGCAATTGAGTCAACAACAACCAGTAACCCCAATTGGTTCCGGCATGAGTTATCAATACAGCCCACAATGGTATCGATTTTACAATCTTCTTCCACGGCGTCTTTAGATTCTAAAAACAAAGATGGAATTCTTTAGGTACAATATCAAACTAAGTATATTTGAATAGTGATTGATGAAAGTTTAGAAATTCATGACTCGCCTTTACAGATTGCTCATCGTTCTTCGCTGACGTCTCGTTGTAAAGTTTTTCACTTTCTGCAATTTCTGGACGGCTCTTTGGACTATTTGCTCCCAGAAATAACCATAAAAATACCCAGAAAAATCCGACACTTCCTGTGACGTAAAATATTGATGGCCAACCAAAGTTACTCGAAGCTAAATATCCGCACATGGGAAAGGTAATCACTGTTCCTATGTTGCCTCCTATTAGTTGAATGAAGAAAAAAATTAAGGTGGATAGATCGAAGAGGAAAACAAAGGGATAAAAAAAGCATCTCGTATACGAAAAGAAAATTCGAGTGGCAAGGAAACCGCTCTCATATAATTTTGGTTTTGGCAGCCAACTCGTACGCAAGAGGCTCGGGAAAAAAATTGGGGGGAACAAGTACTCATTTGTAGCATTTGGGTATCCGTCTATAGCAAGTGCTTAAAAAGGTAATGTGGGCCTCATTTGGGTTTCCTAGGTAAAAAAGCTCATCATTACAGACAAAGTTCTTCAAAACACTCATTTCAAAAAGACCACAGATCGGTAACTTCACACTTTTCATGAAAGTAGGCGTGATTTCCTGTAACCCTGTCGTAACTCTCCCGGACTTCCTCTGAGTGCAAACTCAAAAATTCTTCCTTAGCACTATGGCTCTTCATTTTTCGCATTCCTCACGTTCAACTCTCTTCCGGAGCTCTTTATTGTACCAATACTCACCACTGATTGCAATAGCTAATGCTCGAGAACGTTCAACAGGCGAAAACCATCTGGACAACAAGAGTGTGATGCAAGGAATAAAAGAGCCCTATGAAAAGAGTAAAAGAGAAAAAAAAATGTATTCGCAGAGCTTTGAAAACCATTATTTAATGAGCCGAGTGGATGCCTACTTGAGTTGCTCCTTGAAGGACTCGAAATATCAATACAAAGAGATAACCGTAAGGTGCACAAAAAGGTATAGCGAAGTTGAGTATGGAGGCCAACGTCATCGCAATTGTCAAAATAATTTTTGGTCCGACTTTTTCCGCCAATTTTCCCATCAGTACCGGTAGTAATACATAGCCCCAGAAGAAACTGCTCAATATTCTACTTTTTTCAACTTCACTCCATTGATATTCCTACAGGGTTAAGACGCAATAATTAATGCTACGGCATCAGCCTAAAATACGAAAATTTTGGATTCGAAGACTCACGGACCGGAAAGTTTAGATTCGCTTTTGTTTTGTCAGTCATGACAACGATGGCGAAGGATATGTTTACCCTGTATAGGTAGATAATTATAATTGCTGAGGTGGCTAATAGCGCTTGTACATGACGCGCTCCCATCGCACCATCTATTTTTGAATGGAATTCATAGATCCGAGTCAAACAGATGAATTTTGACAGAGCGAAGAAAATCTTATTCTTCCATTAATTTGAAACAAAAAAGCCTCTTGTTTCTTTCCTAAGGCCTATCTCTCAAAAAAACGAACTATCTCAATAATTCCATAAATTATTTGAGCTTTTAAACCCCCATCACTGGAATCTTAGAATAGATGTCTATAGTTTCAATAAAACAGAAACTCACCTTCATTTTTATCTTTACCCATTTTACTTTTTAAGCTTACTTACACGTTGGTCGAAAGTTCTAATTTAATATATCAATAGGTAATTTTACGAACAAAATCCCTAAATAAAGAAATAAACTAGAAGAGGCCGAATACAGATGATGTAATAACTCAAATAGGTGTACGAGTCATATTTTTCAAGCAATTTTCGTATTTTAAAAAACCAAAATTACGGTGTGACTGTAGAATGAACTCTAAAACAATGTGTCATATGTTCACTACAAGACGATGATTTCACGGATCCGACGCAGACGTTCGCATGGCACGCACGCATCAAATGCAAGGAATTTCAATGTAAACTGATCAGATTGCATCATCTTCCGAGAAAGAGGTTGAGAAACCATTATCAAAAGCGCAACACTTTTTCTCGTCATCAAAAAGAGGTTTGATTCGATTGTTCGCTCTGAAATGCTCGATTAAATAGGGTGCAGAGGTCAAATTATTTCAGCAATTTTCCAGCTATGTTTATTTAAATAACATTTAATGAGTGTCGAGTGTTACACGGATTTTGAATTTACTTTGAATTATTTTGTTTTCATTTTCCATCCAATTTTAACGATAGTGATTGAACTTGGTTTTATTATATATTAAGTTCAGAGAGGCCAATATTAGTGACTCTAATATTTACCTGCTAATATTGAGAAAAAGAAACAAGACGTACTTTATTCGGAGAGGTTTACTCTCGAATTTTTAATACTGTGCAAAGGTGTCAAATCCATAATTGCCAGTAACAATCGTTCGCCTCTTCTAACCTTTAACCCATTCACATTATGACAGGGAGGTAGGGGAAAGTAAAAAAATACGCACTTCTTTCTCGAAACTCCTTCACATCATATCAGAAATGTAATTAAAGAAGTATACAATGACGACTCTAAGTATTGATTCAGTCACAATGCATATAGTTTAGGAGTACTAAGTAGGACATATGAAATGTACTTATTAATATCTAATCTTACTAAGACTTATTCCCGCCAGCCGTACCAGCGCAGGTATGCAATCAGAGCAATCTTTGGTGCATCAATGCTGGTAGGGTAGAGCAAGAGGCTGATGCAGCTCCTTAACTCCTTTGTCGGTCAACGTATGAACGCCGGTGTCTAGACGACTACCCATGTACAGTCAACCAGATGCATGAAAATGTTGGGTTAGGTTAACGCGGACACCCTCCGGGAGGTCGCACTCAATGTAGGCATCCTGGAGAAGAAGGTTGCCCCCAAGCTACCCGAAGTCCGCGTACACGGCATCAACAAATCCATCACAACTTCTGCGGGAAATTTGTTGAAGCCCCTACCGAGGTGAAACTGTTCTCCAGTAAGTCCACCAAACACCCCGGCTCCTTCTTTGCCGTATGCACTACCTCTCTAGCCCTGAAGGAGAAGATGGACAAATCCAACGCCATGAGACTCGGCTGGACATTTGCAGGATTGACACCACCATCCAGGTGAAACGGTGCCCCACCTGCGATCTGCTTGGCCACTCCACCAACAAGTGCACTATAATGGACGCACCGCCGGCAGAGTCTTCCTCCCAACCCGCTCAAGCCACCTGCAAGGACAACGACACACTGAAGAAAGCCACTGCAGGTACCTCGCTAGTGAAGGCCAAATTAAGGCCCACCAGTCACAAAACAAACAACAAGACGTGTCCGACTCTCCTTGCCTTCAAAAGGAAAGCACAGCCAACACGCCCAGCTGAGCGGGTCCAACCTGCCACTCAATGAGACCATCTGCGCTTCATGTATCTCAACTGCAACCATGCACAAGGCGCGTCATTCAACGCCGTCATGTTTGCAGCTGACCTAGACGCAGATATCCTCTGTCTGATGGAACCACACTACCCAGCTGGAGCGGATAGCATCAGAACACCAGGATGGGAGTCGCTCTGTCAGCCCAGATGTGCTATTCTAGTCAGGAGAGACATTGAACATAATCCCAGACCCACTGTACACGAGGATGTCGTAGCAATTACGCAGATAGGGCCAACTGTATTCATCTGCTGCTACCTATCCCCAATGAAGAGATCCACGACGTACTGGGTCCACTGTACACATACGTTCAACGTCTTCAAGGAACCCCTACCATCATTACAGGTGACTTCATCTGCCAGACCAGCATGATCCCAAGCTACCGCACCACACCAAGAGGCAAATTGAGGACTTCCTGGTACTGGCAGACCTGAATCTAGCAAACAACACCCAGCCAACCTGGAGACGCGGTAAACACACCACCATCAACGACTATTTCTGCTACAAGAATGCAGTAGTAGACAGTAACATGGTACTAGAAGAAGACGACTCCCATTCTGACCACTAACTTATCACAGCAGTGGCCAGAATGGAAGTGAGCAAGAAGGAGAAAGTGTACAGCACCGACGCTGACAAACTCTCCTCCGCCATAAGGAGACTAGCCTTTGCCTCACTTGAAGTCAACTCGGCGACTCAGGTGGATGGCCTCATAGGGAACCTGACTTCGATGTTAAAAGGATGCATCAAGACCGCATCCAAGGAGATTATAGTCAAGATGAAGAACCCTCCCTAAGTTGGACACTCTGAAGAAAATTCTGAAAACCATTGGTCGGCGGATAAATCGCACTAGAGGTGACGTCACTAGATCAATATTCTTGCTTACTCGCAAACACCTACGTCAAACGAAGAACCTGCAAGTACACTGCCTTCAGGAAACTGCACGCAATCGACGCCGAGGGGAACACCTTAAAAGCTTGCAAAGTATAACTTCCACTCCTGACTAGCGCATCTGGCCAACCCTGCGTCACCTAAGCAGGTAGTATCAAACTGCTGCTGACGGAGAAGTTCCCAGCATCAACGCAGCAGCTCGAATGTGATAAGCACATCGGAATCCCTTCACCGAGCCCAGAAATAACAGCTGAGGAAGTGAAGGACATCATCAGAGTACTGTTGAACGACAAGGCTCCTGGACCCAATCGACTCTGCACCAGAACGATGAAAGCCTTCAACCGTCATCATCCAGAAGTCCTTCCAGCATTCTTCAGTAATTTTTTTTTTTTTTTTGTATTTTTTGGTCTTATACTTCCCTTTCTTTAATGTCAAAAACAATGGTAACATTAATATTGAAGAAAAATCTTTGTAATTCTGTAAAACTTGTATAGTACACATCTCTGTAGACCAATACAGGTAAACCGTTGAATAGTGATGGCGTAGCGTAGCTAGTAGACTGAGCCATGGCGTAACTGTGCACTGCGTGGCGTGGCACGGCGCGGAGCGTAGACTTGTATGATTGTACTCCCGACTTACGTGTTATTTTATATGCTTCTACATAATTGCGTCGATTGTGGTTCAACGGTGAGTATCAGCGAAAAAATGAAAGGAACATTATTAATGTAAAATTATACGAGGATTATTTTTGTACCGAGGTATTCTTCTCATATTCCCAACCGTTATAGAGATATTAGCAAAATACTGATTTTTTAGCGCAATTTTACCCCCTTTCAGTCCTTCAAGGGAAATTGTGAGTGGGACGCCTTCTGAAAATGTTCTCTACAGTCATAACTACTAAAATACCAAGTATCATAGTATAACTGAATTTTGCAGTATCATTTCACTTACCGCTAGTATTATCATGGTCATTGCGGAGAATTCGAAGTTTGCGAGCGCCTCTCAACCCCATTGATTTTGATGATAATTTGAAAAGCCTATTATGTACCACTTGTCATTAGATCTAGGCCTTTTTTATAGTCTAAGCTCATTCCAAGAGTAGCCTTGAATTAGTTTATACTAGCTCTATCATACTTGGCTTATAGTGGGAGGATGGTACCCGAGACCTGATTTGAAATTTAATTATTATTGAAGCGTAAAATATTGTAAAATAGACTTGTACTAGACCCGCTCGTTCGCCCCCAAAAGCTACTAGCTTGAAATATTCCAAACTGGACTTATAATAGACCGAGAAGGGAGCAAACGAGTGGAGTGAAAGAGCCCCTAGAGGAGAAGTGCAACCATCCTGGTATGTGCTGAGGTATAGTACAGATGATGCAGATTGCTATACGCATACATCAGTATTCTTTCTGTATACTATTTACACGGCCATACTGAGATTCAACAGCAAAATTCTTGTATACTGAGAAAGACTTGATCTCACGGGAAAGACGCGGGAGTTCTGCAAATGTGAAGAATGATCTAAAGCCGAGCGTCATAATTGTTTCTTATAGAAACGACACTTCTTAAATCTATATACAGCCGTCTTACAAGGCTAAAAAGGTTAGGACAATCCTATTCATTTTATTGTGAAGTCATAATATCAAAAAGTGAACAGAGAAAAATGTTTCTATAAATAAATACTGTGTGTCATCAATACTCGTACTGATGTTATTTCTATTCTTCAATAAAAACGTTGCTCATCTTCATCACTCCCGCTCAAAGCCTAAAAATGGAGGACACCGTCTTGGCGAAAATCAGTGCCCATAAGTGAAACGACCCCGAATTGAATTTGTAAAGCCAGGCTAACAATCGAATTCGCTTAGTCTATGCGTTGGAAGGTTCTTCATTATCTGGAAACGAAAATTATTTCAGACCATACATATACGCTTGATAACATGCTTTGTTTTTTTTAGGCATCTTCAATGAGTTCTTACGTACCAACGGAATGATGTTCAATTATCGGTGAGCTTTGCGGGCAATTCCAACATTGCACTTCTGATGAACCAAACATTAGATAAACCAAGTTGGTGCAGAAAAGAATACCACTCGCTAGAAGGAACACGTTCTTCCATTCGGCCGAAGAATGCTAAAAAGTTATACCAGTCTCTTTTACAATACTATTCTTCCATAGAGATTTTTCAAGATACGAGAATAGAATCAAAAATACAAACCACATCTGTCACCATCCATCCAACGCTTAATGGAGCAATCATGGACGCGGTGTTTGCAAAAGAATTCGTGATACCTATCAACGTGCCACAAAAATTAGGTGATAGGTCCATATGGTTGGTCATAAACCCAGCAAAGATTGCCGAATTTAAGAAGGTTGTAGCAATCAATATTGAAATGGCAACATTCACGTTCCTCGTATCCCATAGAGCCAGAGTCAATAGACCCAGTCCCGATCCCCAAGTTCCTGTTTGTGAAAATGATCGTTTTTAGGCTCTTTGTTATGCTTGTCTAGAAAATTTTTGAAATTTTCACTCACCTAATGTATTAAAACATTTTCGTACAACAGTTTTAGAAACTGAGCAATGTGTATTGATGAGAACTGCCATCCACGAGTAAAAAATTGCTCCGAACCACGCGCTCAAATAAGGTAAGGCAGACAAAATTCCATTCTGTAAAATGGTGATACCAAGCAGGTAACGAGAATAATTTTTACTGTTGGGTGAAATTCGATGTCTACGGTTACCTTTCTTATGTCAACGCCGAGTACCGAATTCATGTAATTTGGCAACTGAGTCAACAACAACCAATAACCCCAATTGTCTCCGGCATGAGTTATTAATACAGCCCACACTGGTTTCGATCTTATAATTTCCTTCCACGGGGTCTTTAGTTTCTAAAAACGGAGATAGAATAATTTGAGTAAGATATAAAATTACGTAGGTGTACATAAGTAGATAGCTGGAAAATGGTTTGTTTAAGGAGTTTCATCTGCAATGTTGAGAGGATGGAGTAGAGCGATCGGTTCAAAAGTATTTAAAAGGTTTCTAAAATTCTATTACTTCCTTCCACATCTTAAAAGGATCGGTCTTCCTCACTTTTGTTTAAATGAGAATATCATTTCATACAAGCGTGTTGTAGCTATCAAGCAACAACCTCAGAGTGGGAAATTTTGATAGATGTCAAATTTAAATATGAAGAAAATTGTGGAGGCAGGGAGGGAGGGAGAGAGAAAGTGTAATACATTCAAGGATGTTACTAGCGATGAATCTTTCTCCGCTAATCATATCGGAGAAAATGAAATTTCCATCAAAATCGGACTTTCCGACTTAAAAACTATCTCTTTTGAAATTTGGAAACAGATGAGTGTTTCCGTGTTTGAGATTTGATCTCATGAAACTTCTAGACATCGACTCGTATGGTATTGTTGCTCATTAGCCTTTCACGTAACTCACCTTTGTAGATTGCTCATCGTTCCCCACTGGTGCCTCAGTGTGAAGTTCTTCACTTTCTAAAATTCTTGGACGACTGTTTGGACGACTTGCTCCCAGAGATAACCATAAAAATACCCATATTAATCCGATACATCCTGTGACGTTAAATATTGATGGCCAACCAAAGTTACTCGAAGCTAAATATCCGCACATGGGAAACGTAATTACGGTTCCAATATTATTTCCTATTAGAGGAATAAAAACAAACATTAACGTTAATAAAGTGAGGATAAATTCGAGGGGGTAAGGAGAACGCTCTCATAATTTGGGTAGGGCGGTTAACTGACACAAGTGAGACTTCGATAAAAAACAAAAACCCACTCCCATCCCCTGGTCATCCTCCAAATGAAGCTCTCAAGACGTAAAGAAACTACGATTTGGTCACACGAGCATCACTCACTCTCCACTAATGTAGCCTCAACAGCACCGCTATACGACCCTCGTGATTGTCGATCACTTCATTTCTTGATCTCTACTCTCACACTCTCGCTATTCTATCGGAAGAGGGTCTCCCTCCCTCGCAGTAGTCCTAATGTTTTCTCAAATACCTACACCTTGTTGACCTACCGTATCAGACAGATTGGTGACTTCCCAGTCTTCATGAGGATGGACGTAGTTTTCTCTGTCACTCTGCTATAAACTTCCAGCCGTGATGCTTTATGACGTCATCATGGACCTTGACCTACTTCAGGGACTTGGAAAAGTTTAAACTTCCAGCCGTGACATTTTATGACGTCATCAATGACCTTGACCTACTTTAGGGACAAAATTTAAACTTCCAGCCGTGACGCTCTATGACGTCATCAATGACCTTGACCTACTTTAGGGGCTTGAAAAAATTTCAACTTCCAGCCTTCGAGTCTGATTAATGGGGGGGAGGGAGGTAATGGCCATGGAGGCGTCGATGGTTTGATAGGAAGGAGAAGCGAAAGTTTAGGGAGGTATTGAAGATAAGAATTTGAAGAGGAGAGGAGGAAGTTATTAGGAGAAATAAGAACAGATGTATGAATTGGAAGATCAGGAATTTGAGAAGACAAAGCGAGGAATTTCGCAGTCAGTATAAGAATGCGGAAATGTAGTGGTGATTCTGCTGCTTCTGCACAATGGCCTACATGGGAGGAAAATCGAAAAGCTCCGACAGCCGTACTTAGGGTGGATGCTTGAGAAGTATCAAGGAGTTTGATTTTGGACTTCCTGCATTGGCTGTAGGTTGTAGCACCGTAATCAAGTTCGGAGCGAATAAGACTTTTTTATAGTTGGAACAGGAATTTGCGGTTACATCCTGTCCGGGTGTGGGAGAGGTACTTGATGATATTGATGGCGTTCAGGCATTCAGCTTTGAGTGACTTCGTGTGAGGCATCCAGGAGAGTTTTCGATCAAGAAATTAGAGTTTATAGCTAGGGCGACGGTGTTTTCAAAAGATGACAAGACCTGTTTTATCTGAAGAGAAACGAGATCCATGGTCAGAAGCCCAGGAACCGATCTTATCTAGCGTTTTTTGGAGGATGTGTGCTGTTCCGTAAGGGTTTTAAGATAGGAGGAAGATGCTGCAGTCATCCGCAAAGAGGCGCTGGGTGAGTGGAAAAGAAACACATTGACTGATGTCATTGATTGCTATCAGAAAGGGAGGGACGCTCCAAACTTCTCCTCAAGGAACGCCATTCTGGATAGTTCGGTGAACAGAGAGTTTCCTATTTCTTACTTTTATCTAAGCTATTAATACTCACCACTGATTGCAATAGCCAATGCTCGAGAACGTTCAACAGGCGAAAACCATCTGGACAGTAAGAGTGTAATGCAAGGAATGAAGGAGCCCTAGATTCACAACAAAAACAGAAACAAAAATTCACTTGGAGCTTTGAAAACAATTATTTGAGGAGCCTGACGGATGCCTACTTGAGTCACTCCTTGTAGGATTCGAAGAATCAATATAGGGAAATAACCGTAAGGTGCACAAAAAGTTATAGCTATGTTGAGAGCCGAAGCCAATGTCATCGCAGTTGCCACGATTATTTTAGGTCCGACTCTTTCCGCCAATTTCCCCATCAGCACCGGCGATAATACATAGCCCCAGAAAAAACTACTCAGTATTCTACTTTTTTCAACTTCGTTCCAATGGTACACCTGTGAGATCAAAATGAAAGTAAATAATCAATTTTACGGCATTGGCTTAAAATACGAAAATCTTGGTTTTGAAAACTTACGGACCGGAAACTGGAGATTCGCTTTTGTTGTGTCGGTCATGACAACGATGGCAAAGGATATGTGCACCCGTAACAGATAGGCAATTATAATTGCTGAGGTAGCCAATAACGCTTGCACATGACGCGCGCCCATCGCACTATCTATTTTTAGTCGAGAAGTTGAATGGAATTATCAAATCGAGTCTAACATATAATAGTGCAAAGAAAATCAAATTTGTCCTTGAACTCTTGGTTTTCTAGTAATTTGTAACGATAAAACGCACTTTGATTTTCTTCTTAGGCCTGTTAGGCCTGTTGCACTACAGCGGCGCGATCGGGGTAAATAGTGGCGAGTTAAATGCAATTGTACGCAACGCGTTTTCAAAGATCACGATACGGTGTAAATGAACGAAAAATAAATAATTATGCCACCTCCGCACGAACAGTTTATTGTTATTATTCGACAGCGAGAGTGTTCGTGGATATCGACTCGCGATAGGGAAGACTAAACTCTTTAAAATTATTTTACTTCTTACACGCTGCATGATATTTGTTTAAAAAATGGATTAAGGGGTTATGGGATCACGTTTTCCATTGAACTATAAATGTCTCAACCTTAATAAATACGTGATTCGTTCATTCATCAATTGAACCATCTGTGACTACAAATAGATTTGGCTGACGAATGTTTTATACATGCATTTGCTAAAGACCGATTTTACATTGTATCTAGTACATTAGATTTACGTTACAATCACCTTGAAAGTCAAAAACTGTCTCCCTTTGAGATTATGAAAATACTGTATACACGTGAGGTTTGGTTCAACTCTGTGACGCTAGAGCTGAAGACCATTTTCAGCGTCACATCCCCAAAGAACACAAAAGAGTCGACAATTTCCTATGTACGTGTCTATAGATTTAATAAAACCGAAACTTACCTTCAATTTTATTTTCACGCATTTTACTTCTTAGGCTCACTTACACATCGGTCCAGAATTCTAATTTAATATATCAGTATAAGTAAATCAACGAACAAAATTCGCAAAAAAATATTTAAATAAATTGGTCGAGTGTGCTGAAAACGGATACGATAAGTTTATAAAAAAAGAGAACAGGTACAAATCTGTAGATGGTATAGACACCACAACAACTGGTATAGGTTTACAGGTGTCACGATTGAAGCGATTTTCGTCGTTTAAAAAACTAAAATAGGTACTATCCGCACAAATAGTGTGCGACTGGTGGAATGAACTCGAAAACAATACATCATTATAAACGGGGAGATGATTTCATGGATCCGTCAAAAATGTTCGCATAGTACGTACGCATCAAATGCAAGAAATTCCAGTGTAAGTTATTCGAAATGTCGAGAAAATACACGTGTATAAAGCGCGCAACACTTGTTCTGGTTATCGAAAAGGCACCAAGGTTTGACTTGATTTCCCACTCTGAAGATTCTGACCTCAAAATTATTTCAGCAATTTTCCATTCACAATTTTTAGCTCTTAATGGCACTCAGGTTTATGAACTTGATTGTAAGTCGGTGTTGAATCGTTGAGTGTAATTTGCAGCTTCTAGGTAAGAGATGATGCTTGGCATGAATGGGAAGTCATTGGCGAGAGATGGTTTTGATGGATCGTGAAATTTAATGGGTGTGGCGGAGAGGAGCTGAAGATGGGCAAAGGCAGGGAGGAAGAAGTCAAGGCTACAATGTTCGCACGAGATAAGAGATTGGGGAAAAGGTGAGCTTGAGTAAGTAGCGTAAGTGCTCTGCTTCAGTGAGACGCTACACCGACACTACAGGCGAGCAACATGCTCACACATACAAATTTCCCATTTAGGAACACGGCGACAACTTCAAACTCATTTGAAGTTGTCGTATTGCGCGTGTTGTCGCGCCTCATTGGAGCAGAGCACCAAGGTGCCGTTGAACCATGTCGACTTGAAATCGACGTCGATTTCGAGTCGATTTAGTTCCGCCCATTTCGACCCAAAATTGACCGCATATCGATTCAAAATCGACCGCTTCGACGTCGATTTCAGGTCGACCAGCGTAAATAATCAAAAAACTACAAATTGCCTCGAAATCGATCCAATGGAGCAGTCGATTTTATAGGTCGACAAAAAATTTAGGGATGTCGACTCGAAATCGACCGGATATCGACGTCGCTTGAAGTGAGGTCGATTTGAACAATATATCGACGCGATTTCATCCAGAACTTTGAAAAATGAAATAAATTCTAGGTCGACTTTTAGTCGACACTGGTTGTCGAACGGAAATCGACAGTCGACAGGGTTCATCGGGGTAGATTTCGTGACGGTCGGATTCTCGGTGGAATGAAGCTCACGCGAATTCCGATATTTTCAATTAGGCTCATTTGTTTAATCAGATTTCATTTTGCCAGCGTCCGTCGTTTGGAGATCGATGCGGTGTAAGTGAGATCATTTTTAGTAGAAAGAAGACGAGAGCTGATTCGTGGAAGTTTTACGGCTGTAGCACTTTTGGTGGCTAAATTGACTCTCTCTTTACCCAGAGTCCCCGTATGGCTAGGAAGCCTGATGAGTTGGATGCGTGAGATAAGTAGATGAGTAGAGTGTACATTTTAAATTGCCATTAAGGTGGATTAGGAGTTGGTGGTGATCAGAAAAGGGCGTTCTGATGGGAAAAATGGTATAGATTTGGGCCGTTTGAATTAATACGGAGTGGCGGTTTCGACAAGCGAAGTTTTTTTTGCCAATTGATAGAGTGTGGAGTTGGGAAAATAGTCAAATGTTTCAAGAAACAGGGAGCGGTGAATTTCGGGGTTGGTAGTTTTTTGGGTGGTGGAGTAAAATTGTCTACAGGGGGGGGGGGGGGAATTGTCCAAAAATAATTCAGTAAAACTTTTTGCAATAGTATTTCTAAATCAAGTACTTTCTAATTTTATGCAGTCGTTTGTGAGGAGGGGGGTGGGTGATTCCGCAATTCATGAGTAAGATGATTTGAGTTGGAATTTAAGAGTATAATTGTGAAACGAGGTTTGAGAAAGTGGTAAAACATAGGTGAGAAGACTGGCAGTCAAATAAAGTCAACGAAAATGTAGAGGTCGATAACCTGATTTGGTGGCTGGATGTGAAGCAGGGCTAGACAGAAAGCCCATGTGCAAATGTGAATGGTGGAATTGTGTTCAGCAATGAGAGATGTGAAGTGGGTACGAGTTCATGTATGTAGGTTAGGTATCCATAATCTAGGACAGATCGGACTAGTTGACGGTGTCGCTTTATGACGTCATCGATGACCTTGACCTTGACCTACTTTAGGGGCCTGGAAAAATTTCAATTTCCAGGCCTAACATGCAGAGGGGGCATTTTTGCGCCAACGTAACCGCGAGCGCGAGGGTTGCGGGTTCCCCGCTTCCATTGCAAACCTGCAATGGCATCTAATCTTTGTTCTTCCCACGAGGTGCAGAGCTGTTTTTAGTTAATCCCCCAACCCGAGCCCCCACCCCCTGTTCCCCGTCGTTTTTAAAAGCCGCTTCGTTGTGTGGTGCATTTTTTGGACAGAACCACACCGGGTGCCGGCCATGCTCTTCCAAGTAACTAGAAATGCAATGCTTCAAACACCAATTGGCTAAGTCCCTTCAATGAGTCAGATATGCATCGCTGTAAACACCATAAGGAACCCTCTTCCTTCATAACAGCTTGGAGATGTTCCAAGTCTCCTCCTATCATAATAGCTTGGAGGTTCCCCATGAAGCAGGTTTCCTGCCTCCCCTAACTCAACTTCGTCAAGGAACCCGTGAGTTTTTGTATCTCAATGAAACCAATACTAGTTATTGGGAATCAAAACGACTCGTATTCCGCTCGGAGAGACTTTCTTTCAAATTTTCAAAATTCCACAGATCTGAATTGATCGGAAGATGTTGTGGGACAGGGTAACATCATGTATTTTTGATATAAATTACAAACCGCACAATAGTAACGAATTTTGAATAATTAAAAAAGAAAACAAGAAGAAAAGAAAAAAGATAAAAGAACACATCATTTAAGCGCTCTCGACTGAGAAGCCATTATTAAACTAACCGAAAAATTAGAAAAGTACATTGTATTGTACATAATATTATATTGCTACTCCAGATCCAATAATGATCATGACACAAACTTTCTTTCGTCGTTCGGCGCTTTTAAAAATTAATCGCTCACTTATATTTCTTAGGACATGATGCACTTTTCCGTTTTTTGTGAAACAAGACATAAATTCCCTTCGAGGTTAAATAAATCAGGAAACCTGAAATAATGATAACAAAGAAAATGATATCCAACATTAGATATTGGTAGAGCGGCATATCTGTTCCCAGAATCTCCAAATACGACGATCCATTATGTCTTATGACATATTCTGTCCAGAAGACCACTTGTTCTTGAGGGCTCATTGGTCTATCTTTGAATAAACGCGACAATTCTTGCATTCGTTTATTGTAACTGCAATAAAAAATCATTACAAACAGAATAAGTCTTAAGATGCTCACGGATAGCATGAGAAGTACAGGGAATGTGCATATAACTTTTCTCATGTCGCCTCAGAATCATCTCAAGAGACAGACTAAGGCTGGTCTAGTTGAACGTCAGAATTCGAATGTTCCTCAAAAGGTAGGAAGTAAGTGTGATGACGGAGCACTAAATGTAAGAAAATACAAAAAATTACAATTTTGGTGAAAAATGTTGTATTCTGGATGGTTAGGGAGATTCTCGTACCCCTTACACCTTTTGGGTCAAGCTAGGATGATCCAACGCTCCAAGAAGAGTGGAAAAGAGAAAGAGCCTTGCTTTCATTCTGAAGTTGATTCTTCAAAAGCAAAAAAGGTCTCCTACAAAGAAACCTGGTATTTTAGCAATTTAAACAGAAAATTTTTTCCCGTGGCCCAAATCAAGTAGTATGATATGCTAATTAACGTGTTGCTGAAATGTTACAGTTATGATAGGTTCACTTTTGAACACAGGTGGAAAGAGCAATCTGATTACTGGATTGCTCGTTGCCAACTTTTGTTCATCATTGGAGATCAACTTAATTCTGGCATCCACACGGTTGTTAAACGCACTCTTTTATTGCAAATTACTCTTAAAGCGGAATCAACGATACTAACCTTGTATCATTAACGATTGTATCGAGGGCAGCTAGTACTTTTTCTTTGGTAATAGTTTTTAAGTCTAAATTCACAGAAACGCCTCTATACTGTAAGAGGGCAGCGTTTGCCGGTTGGTCAGCGTAGATTGGAACGGTGACTACCGGTGTTCCTGTTATTATGGCTTCATATACTCCTCCCTGACCACAGTGGCTGATGAAGGCGACAACCTTATCGTGTTCTGTAAGAAGGAATCAAAAAAGTATAATCATTCATTTGCTTACAAGAGCGACTTTAAGTTCGAAAGAAATTGTTTTGAGATTAGGTAACGAGTAATAATACGAGAGCATTTAAGATTTTGGAGGACGCTTCGTGAGAACGTCATTCTCAGGATTGTGAGAATCACTTTCTTCTACAGATTTTCTCCTGATTTTATCTAATTCTTAAAATTGGAACCCAGAAAACAAAAAAACAAAAATGCAACAGCCTACTGAACTGTTCATCAAAATTAAATTTGCGGCATTGTATTCTGTGTTTTATCAAAATGTGTCACAGCACTCTGGAGCAGATCGAATACATCCGAACATGTTGGTCTACCATATTCCTTGCTCATCTAATAACGAGTCCACTTGCCACCTATAATTCAACCCGCATGACTTCCCTAAAAAACGTAATTCCAGTACCTAAAATATCCCGCTGAGGTAGCCAATCAAGTAACTTTATATTTTCAGGAAGATTTTCGATTAGTCCATCAAATTTCCAAATCACTCTTTGAGGTATCAATTTAAACGCCTCCACAAATGCATCGCGTTGTGACGCCGACATCGAGCTCGCCTTGATCACTGATCCAAGCGAAAATAAGATGACGCCACACGGTGCTTCGTCGATAAATTCCTGCAAATCCTGTAAACAGAGAGAATTGGGTGAATCACATTAATTGTAAGAGCGAATTCTAGTGCATCGAAACAAAGTCATCACCTCTGGCAATGGTTTTGCCGGCATCAAATGAATTCCACCCACATCTACTGCGTTCGGAGGCGATGCTCGAGGAAGTAGAGTAACGTGGTTATTATAGAAAGCCATCGAAATTTTCTTCTTATACAGCAAATCTGCAGTAAAATGTTGTTCGTAAAATCGGTCAACTGATTTTCTTATTTTGGGTTCTAAATAGAACTGAATAGCGAGATAGGTCCACAAATTTTGAGCACGCTCGATCAAATTCATATTCACTGTGGATGTATGAAGTTCGAAAGGTATGACCGCTGGATTGTTAGGAAATCCCACGCTGTGATCGGCTATCCTCCAACTATGAAAAGTAACCGTCCCTATAACGGGAATACCGAGTTTCTCAGCTAAAGGCAGAAAACACTCGTACATTTTCAAGAGTTCGACAAAGATGACGTCGTATGACTTTTCAGCTGAGTTCATTAAATCCTACACATAAGAAAGAATTGAAAGATGAGATACTCAAGTCTTTTTGCTCTCGTACAGGTATAGGTTTTCCGACCAACCTGAATGAACGGTAGACTCATGACGTTGTAACAGTTCCGTTCCTCCACCTCGAATTGCAGGTTTAAAACGCCACTCAAACCCAACTGGTCAGCCCATTGTATGGTGGTTTTACCCATAAAGACGAACGAAGAATTGAAACTCGCGTCGATTGAGGTGAAATTTTCTATTTGTGCTTCCTCAGGAAATGCGGTGATCATGGTGATTTGGTGTCCGGCCTCTTGTAAGCTCTTCAAGATGGCCTTGTTCGTTTGAAAATGACTTTTTGCATCCTTGGGGAAAATTCCCAGTATTCGAGCAGCGTTCACCGTGCAAATTAAATACGTCACTGTTAATGAATGTCTCTGTAATAGAATAAAGAAGAGAAATTTTCAACACATCCGAACATGCGTTCGCGTTTCGATGACATTAACCGAATTTTGGATGGATAAGGGACTTGATGGGTAACAAATGGAAAAGAATCTTCTTGAAACCCAAAAGGGGAGGTACTTGGGAACATTCCGAGTCCCGATCTGTACAGAGGAGAAGAATTTCAGACGTGACATATATCTTAAGAGTGGATCAACGGGAGTAGGAGACTCCCATACAATCACCCAACCAAATTAATCATCATCGTTCCACAGTTATTAAGTTCTCTTTTTGAAGTTTTCTTCAAGATCCGCTCAGTTGGACAAATAGTTTCAGAAATGAGACGGGTGGGGGCTGCTACATGGCGGAGATGGGCCTTCAGGAGCGATCCACAAAGCTGGCTTCGGTCAGAAAAGTTCAAATTCACGATTCAAATAATCATGAAGCTCTAGTTCTCTCGATTATTCATCTCCAACAGGGAAAGGATAAAGGTACATAAGTTGTCTCTTGGTCAATCTTTTTCCTAAAAATCTAAAAAATTTCTCTAAAAATTCGGAGGATTGGGAAACATTCCAATCACATCAATTCTGATTTACTTCAGACCCAAAATTGAAAAATAGCCGTATATTTTCGAAGAATCGAATTCTATTTTAGGATTGCAAAGCTGGCGTATAAATTTGAGATCACAAACTTCTAAATAAAAAACTTGAACGATAAGAGACGGAAAAGGTGCAAAGAGATATGGAATAGGTACTCACTAATAATGCAGTCATCTTCCTAGGACAATTTTGGAGTCAGTTACTTGATTAAACTTTAGGAACGCTCGAAAAAAATCAACCGATGCATGAAAGTTTTCTTAATCACTAAATCTTTCGCGCACGATTGACCGCCGACGAGCACAGATTATGCAACACTACTGCTCTTGTAAAGGTTAAATGATATGAATTGATAAATATACGTTGAACTATAGAAGAGAAGTAATTCGTACTCGGCTAAGTATCGGTCATACTAGAGCCACTCACTCCTACCTCATCAATCCCGATCTCCAGGTTGCCCCATCTTGTTTTTACTGTCAAGAGGAAACTCTAACAGTTGCAAACTTCTTTTCTTGCTCTGTGCTCGCTCCTCTCCGCTCTATCTTACAATGCTCCATCCGCCCTCTCTCAAGCTCTACAAAATAAGCTAGAAACAATATATCTCTCTCTTGAATATTTAGGTCGTACTCATTTCTACTCCATCATATGTAGAAAAAAAAATGAAGACACTATTACCATCATTATGACATTCGACAACAACCTAAATATAACCAATTTTTTATTTATAAGGTACAGTACCTATAACGTGTGTCACATTACACAAATTTCATGTAATTCTACGAGCAAATAGCCCGCTAGGTAGCTACAATGCTCGTCAAAATTAAATAAAATAATAAAAAAAAATGTACGATCAACTAAAACATTTTGAATTACGAAGTGCACTGACGTTTTCCACGAACAACAAAAACTTTTAAATTTGCAGTAATTAAAAAGTCTGATTGTATGATTCCATTCGATTTTTTACAAAATTTCTAAACAATGCGCTTCATTATGTCGTATGACATATATTATTCTGTCCAGCAAACCACTTTTTCTTCAGAGGTCATTGGTCTAAGCCTATAATTGAACGCATGCGATAATTTTTGCATCCCTTGATAGTGAAATTGAGGCTTGAGAGAGAAAATGATCATTCTTTAGTTTCCTTGGCGCCAATAAAGTTTGCAAAGTGCCTAAGAGGTTCCTGATGATTCATGATCACGTGATGATGAAATAACGACTAAATCTGGCGGTAGTTATAGTAGACATGACACATCTCTATAATCATTTGACTCTGTTAGAAGATTTTTTGTTTATTTTGTTCTTTTTTTCCTTTTTAAATAGATATAGGACTTTTGTTACATTCCTATTTGTCACAAATGACCTAGCCATCAAGCGCCGTACCGTAAAATAAATGATAATAATAGCAGAAAATCGCACGAAAAACTCATAATATAGGATATCGTTTTTCCATCATAAGATATAAGATTTTTCAAGTCCGATAAGTTAGTCATCAAAATTTGCAGCATTTAAAGAGTCTAAGAATGATTCCCGTCATCAGTTTTCACATTGTAGAACAAAAATGAACTTCCAGTCTGATATTTTCACATCAAAGAGAGAAGACTTGTTCTCTTGAATGATCCTTCGTTCAAATAATTAATGTTTCATAGAATAGTTAAAAAATTATTATAATCATTACGCCTTTACAAATCATGCATTGAAAGAGGTACAATTTATCAACAAGACGGAGTTAAATAATTTAATTTTGGCAGAGAGCGGCACTATTTAAAATTACAAAAACCAACGTTCTGAAAAGGAGATTCATCATCAAAGTAAAACTTAAAATTCTTGTAGGTGCGGTAGTACTGTCAAACGCTCCTCCAAAATTGAATCATTTTCTTTGTCATTCAGGACTTTGAACCGTTGTCAACATCTATCATCAACTAATCACTCATGTTTTTTAAGATTAGGCGCGTATTTGCGATTTTTTATGAAAAAGTTATAAATTTTCTTCCTCGCAAAATTGATCGCAAAAGCAACAATAATTATGATGACGGAAATTGTTGAGACGATGTCCAGCATTAGGTATTTGTAGAGGGGCATATCCTTCCCCAGAATTTCCAAACAAGGCGCTCCATTATGTCGTATGACGTATTCCGTCCAGTAGACCACTTGTTCTTGAGGAGTCATCGGTCTATCATTGAATGCATGCGATAATTCTTGCATTCGTTTATAATAACTGTAAAAAAATGAATAAAAAATTGTTGATAGTAAGAGAAAAACTTTGGTTTTGATAAGCCTGAAAAGTTCCAAGCCGTTTAGACTCGCAGATAAATCAGCAATATTTTGATTAATCGGGAATTAATGAGAGTAGGTATCAGTTCATGAGAGAGTGGACGTCGAATTAGGAACCGTGAAGCAATTCTTGCACTCGTATACAGCATAGAAGAAGAGACACTCGTATTTCTTCATTTTTCTTCTCCATATTAAACGCTTTTTCAAGTTTGTCCTGGAATTCCTTTCACACCCTAAGGAAGGTTGCAACCGAAAAATCCACCTCTACCAAAGCATAATTCGATTCATTCTCGATTACGGCTCACCTATTTACGGTCTTGCACCACCTCTCACTTGAAAGTACTCGACACTGTCCAAAATTTTGCATTCGGAATAGCTACTGAAGCATTCGGAACCAGCCCCGTTGAAAGTCTCTATACAGACACAGGCTTCCCCCACTCCATCATCGGCGCTTCAAACTATCAACTTCCTCACAACTATTCTGCATCCTCAAATGTCCGTCCGTCATCGTACATTCCACCCTCACCACAACCAAAACTCCGTGACTAACTTACTTCCAATCGCAAACTCCTCCAAGTTCCATTTTCTTAACCAAATCGCCCTCAACCCCTCCATAATTCGCGACCTCACACGTCTCCTTCGTCAATCCACTTAATACCTTTCACAACCCTACATTATGTTTCCCCGATGGTTCTAGATATCAAAACAAAACCGGCTTCGCATATTCAATAGGTCACATGACAGTCTCTCACCGACACCGCAACAACGCATCAGTCTTTACCACTGAATTACAAGCAATCTTTAGCTGTCTAGAACACAATCATCATCACCAACCTACCCTCCCCTCTCTTCTCCTCGATGCATTCTTGGTCATTGCTGACTCCCTACCATCACTTGACGTCATCTCCAACCGCACCTCCCCCCACCAACTCATAAATCGCCTACACATTCACATCACCCCTATCCCCTTATTCTTCATTTGTGACCGGTTAACCGTGAAGGTACCTTATGGGCCAAAAAATGAAAAATAACTCAAGCATTGATTCTTAAGGAAAAAATAGCACTGAATTCGAAAATGCTAACTGTTCGACCCAAAGGACTCTCCTAAGGCTAGTTCTCATCGCTAATACTAGCTTTTTTGTATAAGAAACAATTTTGAGTTTTTTTGTTTTCCTTTAAAATTTTGTTTCAACCCATAAGGTATCTTCACGCTCAGCCGGTCACATTTGAGTACTTGGTCACAAGGGTATCCCGGGAAACGAAAATGCAAACAAAGCATCCGTGAAACTAGCTACCCAACACCACAGCCTCCTAGAATTACAAGCCGTGAAGTAGGGTTACTTGGCAACGCTGCGCTGTGCACGTAGGCTGATCGTTAACATGTAGTCTTATGATGGAGAATTCACGATTTTTCTCACAAATTGCATCATAACTCGACAAATATTGCATTTATCGAAAAGTTGGAAATAGATAAAGTTGTTCTCCATAAAATTTCTTATCAGATTAGTGTTTTTCCAGGAAAATGAAAGCCGTTATTTCAACTTTTATTTTAATAAAAGTCTGTTTTTCTGAAAGATAATTTTACGCAGAACAATTTTAATTCTCTTCAATTTTCTAATAAACAGCATATTTCATGAGATAATACCAGGTAATTGAAAGAAAACGCAAATTCTCCATATAATGCTGTGTTACAAATCAGCCTACGTGAACGAGACGTTGCGGCGGTTCACGGCTTGTAATTCTAGGAGGCTGTGCCAACACCCATCAGTCAACCACCCTCTCCCTTGACGCTCCGATCTCTTCAAATATATCAACAAATTCATCACTGATGCATGGTTCACTCATTGGTCTAATCTTAAATGACACTTAAACAAGCTAGCCCAAATTAAAAATATTCCCGTCCGTGGGACTCATAACAAATCTGTCGATAAGCAGAGAAGAAATAGTCATCATCCGTCTCAGACTCACACACACGCACACCCATCTCATCTCTCATCTTATGCCTCTCTCATGCCCTCATTGCAAATCTGACCCCTCTCCCCCATCCGTTCAACACATCTTCAGCTACCCCAACTTAACCCAACACCGCAATTCCTTAACCACCTCTCAAAATTACACAGAGGCACTATCAGGCAACTTCCCCTCCATCCCCAAAATATTCAACTATCTACATCAAGCGAACTTCCTCTCACTCATCTGAACATAATTCTTTCGAAACCATAGTCCTGAAGACAGGCTGCTAGCAGCTCCGAAATTAAAATAAATAAGTATGCGATCACGGATGTCCATCTGCGTCGCACATCTCCATTGGACTACACCCATGAAAAGCAAACTTTATAAAAAATGAAACTAGTATCAATTGTGACAATGCTAACCTCGTATCATTGATTATTGCGTTAAGAGCAGCCAGTACTTTTTCTTTTGTAACAGTGTACAAGTCTAAATCCACAGCGACCCCTCTATATTGTAACAGGGCAGCGTTTGCCGGCTGGTCGGCATAGATGGGAACATTGACTACCGGCGTTCCTGTAATCATGGCTTCGAAGACTCCTGCCTGGCCACAATGAGTGATGAAGGCTATAACTTTTTTATGCTCTGTAAAACGGAATAAAAAAGAAAATAAATAAAATACTCCGGAACCTTACAACCCTGTAATTATTGGTTAGGGTCTCGTCTATCTGTTTTTATTACGAAATGCTTGTTCCTATACCTAAAATATCACGCTGAGGAAGCCAGTTGAGTATCAGAACGTTATCGGGAAGGTTTTCAATTGGTTCATCAAATTTCCACATCACCCTTTGCGGAATCACTTTGAACGCTTCCACAAATGCATCGCGCTGCGACAATGAAAGTGAGCTCGCCTTGATCACCGATCCCATTGCAAATAGGATGACCCCGTTCGGCGCTTCGTCGATGAATCTCTGCAAATCCTTTACAAAAAAAAACTAATTACAATATCACTCACTCCTTAATAAATCAACAAAATCAAAATAATAATCACCTGCGGTAATGGTTTGGCCGGCATTAAATGAATTCCACCCACGTCTATCGCGTTTGGAGGCGTTGGTCGAGGAAGCAAACTCGCGTGGTTGTTATAAAAAGCCAACGATACTTTCTTTTTGTACAGCAAATCCGCGGGAAAATATTGTTCGTAAAATTTTGCGACTGAATTCCTTATTTTAGGTTTTACATAGAATTCGACCGTGAAATAGTACCACAAATTTTGAGCACGTTCGATAAAATTCATTTCCACGTTGGAAGTATAAAGTTCAAACGGTATGACTGCCGGATTGTTGGGAAATCCTACACTATGATCTGCTATTCTCCAACTGTGGAAGGTTACGGTCCCTATAACGGGGATACCAAGTTTCTCAGCTAATGGTAAAAAGCACTCGTACAGTCTCAACAGCTCGACAAATATGACGTCGTATAATTTCTTATTCGAGTTCAGTAATTCCTGCAGATGAAAGAAATTGAATAACGAGGTGATAATAATACAGGCTTAACTAGTGCATCTTTACATACTGAGAGAAAAGTTTGACGATCATTACCGAATTCTTGATTCCCTCGCAATTCGGTGATCATTACCTATTGATGCCTTTTAAGAATTCGGCAGTGATCACCGAGCTTTTCTCTGCCACTGTACTTTTTTAGACTAACTTGAATCACCGGCAAGGTCATAATTTTGTAACACTGCTGTTCCTCGTCCTCAAGTCGCAGGTCTAGTATGCCTTTTAAGCTCAGCCGGCCAAGATATTGTACAGTGGTTTTATCTGCAGGGACAAAGGAAACATCGAAACGCGCATCGATTGACGTAAAATTTTCCTTTTTAGCCTCTAAAGGATATGGACTGATCATGGTTATATCGTGACCCGCATTTTGTAAGCTCCTTAGAATTGCTTTGTTACATTCAAAATGACTTTTAGTAAATTTTGGAAAAATTCCCAGTATCCGAGCAGCGTCCACCGAGCATAGAAAACATGTCACCGTTATCAGATGTTTCTACAAAAAGAAATAGGATGAAAAGTGTAAAAGAGAGTAGACACTCCCTGCGTGTTTACTGTCTCTAATAAAGACTGAGCGGTGCCTTTGCGGACATTTCACACCAAGAAAAGCCCTTGATCAGATAATGTTGATGATATAAGAAAATAAATCTAGAGGCTTAGAAATCATCAGCACATCCTAGAATTCGTTCACGTCTCGATAACTTTCACCTTATTTAGAGTAGGCAGCGCGGGGTGCATGGGACGGATCACAAGCTAAGATAGTACAGGGATCGAAGAGCTAGTGAAGGATTCTCTACAATTCCAATTGAGAAGGGACTTGGAAATATTTCGAAGCTTTTCAGAGGAAGGGCATTCGGAAAATTCAACTCATAAAAAGGAGGCTTCGATGGCTTCTATCTAGAGTGAGTGAGCGTCGAGGAGTAACCCACGTCAATACGTCTGGCCCTCGGGTCAACATAACATTCGTTAAGGTTTGTAAGAAAACAATCATTTGAATGAATAGGTCTAGTTCTCACGGTAAGTCATCTCTAACGAGGAAAGAATACTAAGTAACTTTCTCCTTTCCCCTAGAATTTAAACAAACTGAATTTTGATTCACTCTAACTTTAAAGTATAACCATACACTTTCATACATTGTATAACTGACATAACAATTGAGATTACAATTTGACCCTAATGCCATTCCCTCAAGAGGTTGTAAAAACAAGAATGATAAGAAAAATTACGAAGTAGCTACTCACTAATAATGCAGTCATTTTCCTCGAACAATTCACTGAGATTTAGGAACACTCACTGCGTGTGTGTCTACATGGTCGCTAACTCATTCGCGGACGATTATCCGCCGACAACTAAAAATTATACAACACTACTCTGTGCGCTTGTGAAGGTTGAATATACTTAACATGAAATGATCAATAGACGTGAAATTGAAAAATTTTGAACGCTAAGACAATTGAGGTTTCGTTCGACAGTCTATAACTTGATGAAATTGCAAGTCTTTTTGGCACCTGAAAAGCGAGCGATTGTATACAATTCAGCTGAATAATAATCAAATAAATAAGAGATAGAGTGTGCTCTACGTTGCGAGCCGTACCTAAGTATCTTAGGGTGAAGAAAAACTGTTCAAACACGCACACACGAGAAAATATTTATTTGGACACTACTGGTTTCAAACTTAGATAAGTATTATCTAGTTGCGACATGAGATGAAAAAAATCTGTTCCGGTATGTATGACATAATTTAATACGTGCTGTTCATTCGCTATATGGTGGGAGATTTCCAGTATTTTCCTCGAGCTTATCCAGCAGTCTACTCTTCTTGACGTCACAAAGAAGAAAGAGCCCGTCCTTTTCATCGAACCGGTAATATCAACTTTCTGTCGTACAGAAAATCAAAAAACTGGTACTCTCCTATATACTCTGAAATTCGTACAACAATGCGCGAGAAAAACTGTCAAGAACACCTTACGCGCCGACGATTAGAGTAATGTATCAACCAATCTCCAAACCATCAATTCGATGAAGTACAAAACGTTCGAACGTATCGGCAAACTATTGCGAGTTCCTGTCCCAAGAATTCGATAATAATCACCGAACTTTTCTCTCCCGCTGTAATTTTCAGACTAACTTGAATCACCGGTAAGACCATAATTTTGTAACACTGCTGCTCCTCTTCCTCGAATCGCAGGTCGAGAATGCCCTTCAAATTCAGCTGGCCCACATATTGTACAGTGGTTTTACCCAAACAGACGAAGGAAGAGTCGAACCGCGCATCGATTGATGTAAAATTTTCCATTTCAGCTTCCAAAGGAAATGGACTGATCATGGTTATATTGTGTCCGGCATTTTGTAAGCTTTTCAGGATAGCCTTATTACATTGAAAATGACTTTTAGCATCTTTTGGAAAAATCCCCAGGATTCGAGCAGCGTCCACCGAGCATAAAAAATATGTCACCGTTATCAGGTGTCTCTACAACAAGAAAAAGGATTGAAAGAGTCAAAAATGTGTCAGAACAAGGAAGCTGTTCCATGGGAGATAATTATGCGACAATGCAGTTCCTAGGCTCCGACGGAGGAAAATAACTCGGACGGACTTCAGAATGATCGAAGGTCATACTTTTCGATCGATAATCGGTTATTTTCCAATAATCGATTCCTTGGCGTATTCTTTCTCTCCCTATTCGTACTTGTTTGCCCCATCAGCAAAATCATTCTACATTTCCTTCCTCTAGAAAGGCTTAAAACTGAAATTTTCTTCAAATTCCGACTCAAGAGAAGAAGGGAGAGAGGCTGACTTATTAATTTACTGTGTGTATTGCTGGCGAAATTTTAGCTCCAACTTTCGTCTTGAACTTGGGTGTTGATTCAACTGGCTTGGTTCAACCAATTTTAGCTTGATCAATATGTGAGTTTGAATAAACCGATCAAGAGGGGCTTCGATATACTTGCGGAAGGTATCCATTCTCCACTAGGTGTTCATCATCATTGGATGACTGCTCTACAGACTTTTATACTGATTGGCTGAACAGGTGAACTGAACCGGAACCAATCTTTCTTATCTTTATCAATTCTTTGGCAAAAACAAAATTTGAACTTCCAAGCAATACATTTTCTTTTTGACGGGAATCAGGAAAGCTAGAAAAAAGCTGGAAAATTTGGCTAAGGAAGGTTTTAAATACAGCTGGCTTTAAGCTTCCCTTTCATCGATAAAAATCCGACTGAATTCGGCTTTCAGCTGGTTGCAATATTCTGTTCACGGGACATTGAAAATTTTGAGTCAAATGGTAGACGATGGAAAAGTCTCGACTCAAGAGTTTTAATACAGTATGTACATAAAATTCCATGCCGACTTGGAAACATCTTGGTAGGAGTCTACTATTGCATCATACAATAGTACTTCAAGCCATGGACGTGCTTCATGTCTTTGGGCTGCGGTGGTTTTTTGCTGAGATTCGCGTGAGCGTGCCCACCGACACCCATCACCTTGAATTTTGGAAAAATCTAGATGAACTTCTCTGATGTGCGTGTGCGGACCTGTGCATGGTGAAGTTCTAAAGTATGCCGAAGATAAATTTCCCCGAATGATTAAATTTTTTCAAGTCCAATGAGAAACTCGTTTGCCTCCCTCTTCCACAAACCTGGTACTCTACATTTGGTTAAGTAGCTGAGCTACATAGACTACCATAGTAAGCTCCCAGACTTATAGTATTCTAGGCTATAAAAGCTTAGATTAAGAAAGGCAGCTTTGAAAAACCTCTTACTCGTACATTACGTACTGCAAACACCCCAGTTTCCTTTGTGGGCCTCATGACTTAGACATTCAGGGATTTGAAAAATTATTAGCTTTGCCACCACCAAAGGATTTCGGAATTTGGTTGTCAGTGAGGGAGGGTAAGAGTTCGATTGGACTTTCAACAAGGAAACTTTTTTCTAGATTGGGGAGGGGGGGATATTTCTGAAAATTTTGGCGTCCCGCGATCCGGCAAAAGCTGGTCTACCTCAATCAGACTTGGAAAAATTTCAACCGGCGAGCATGATATGATAGGAGAGGAGCTTGGAAGAATTTTGAAAATGTAAATACAAGTTATGGGATGAAGACTTTAAGTTTTCACCATCAAAGGAGTAGGAGTTGGAAAAATTCTTAGCTTTGCCGCCGAAAAGGATTTCGGAATTTGATTGTCAGCGAAGAAGGGTGGGAGTCCAATTAGGCTTTCAACAATGAAACTTTTCTACAGAGGGGGGAGGGGGTATTTCTGAAAATTTTGGCGTCCTACCATCCGGCAGAAACTCGTCTACCCCAATTAGACTTGGAAAAATATCAACTATCGAGTATCATATGACAGGAGGGGGACTTTGGAGAATTTTGAATGTGTAAATATGAATTTTAGGAAGAGAACTTTTAGAAATTTCAACCATGATGGAAGGAGTTGGACTTGGAAAAATGTTGACTTTCGAGTTTTACATTTGATATAGCCTGGGAAACAATTTGTCTCTCTTCTGAAGTCCTGGAAAATGGGAAAAACCACCCGTTTGACCCCATTTACAGCCCTGTTGATCCGTTTGTTCCCGCCTTTTACCCACTTGAAGACCTTTGGATTCTCAGGCTCGGAGGGCCTCAACATGGATAAACCTAAAGCCATTCCTTTGGGAAAAAATACCCATTTCAATCCCATTTGAAGCCCCTTTTCTCCTTTCGAATTCCCGAAGCGTTTTGTAAAATATGAGGGTTTCAAGTGGGAACAAAGGATTTGGAAAATATTCGAACTATATATGAGAGGAGTGGACTCATAAAAATTTGAACTTTCTGGGACGTCAATTTTGAATTCAATACGCAATATCAAAACCAATTCGCAGTTTCTCGGCTTTCCTCGTTTGACTTTGTTCAGGAATTGCCGTCGTTTGTTAGCGGGGCATCACTATCTTTTTTGTTGAGGAGGCATTTACAGAAAACGAGCGGGAGCAAGTTAAGACGTCATCGTTTCCGGACTTGGCAAAATTTCAGCCCCTAAGCTATATATGATATATGGGCGACTTTGAAAATTTTCAGCTTCTGAGCTATTTATGAGAAGATTTCAGTTCTCAAGCTATACATGATAGGATGGGGACTTAGAACGCGTTCAATTTGTGACGTCATCACTTTTGAGACTTGGAAAAGTTTCAGCCCCTAAGCTTCATATGACGGAGGGGGGGGGGGGATTTTGAAAAATTTCAGCTCCCAAGCTATATCTGTATGATAGGATGGGATCTAGGAAAAATTCACAGAAAAATTTCGTCTCTAGAGCTATACGTGATAGGAGAGGGATTTCGAATAATTCTGCCTCTCAAACTATACGAGTATATATGATAGGAAAAAGACTTGGTAAAATTTTGACTATCAAGCTACATACGATAGGAGGGGGGACTTCAAGAATTAAATTTTTGAATTTTGACTTTTGACCTACGTATGATAGGAGGGGGGGGGCGTGCGTATGATAAGGAGTGAGACTTAAAATTGTGTTTTTCAAACTAGATACGATGATGGAGGAGAACTAAGAAAAATCTCCATCCGGCTATATATTATAGGAGGAAACTTCGAAAAAGATCAAAAATATGATAGGAGAAGGACTTTGAAAGAATTTGACTTCTGAGTTATGAGAATAGAACTTGAGAGTACTTCGACTGGGATCCTGCTGCGTCCAGAAGTTGTGACATCTTCTTCTTCTTTTCCGTATCGCGATTAGGCCTGAGGGTGGCCTGTCTGCGTTGGTGTATTACCCTCGGAGGAATCAAACGTGTCCATCAACCTCTTCCTAGGTCTTCCCTGAGGTCTTTTTTCTGTCGGCGTATACTGTAGAACCATCCTTGGGGGACGGTGGTTTTCCATTCGCTCGACGTGCTCTTATCAACCTAATAAATGTTGACCCTGATGCCATAAATGTGATAGAAAATTTATATTTTCCGCAGGGCAGTGGGACTTGTGGGTTCCCCGCACACATTTGCAAGGGTCTCTAAATTTTTCTAGTGCCAAGTAATACAGTGTATAGAGATGTGATCGCGAACCTTTGTCAATTGCTAAGAAAGAGCGTTTTCTGTCCGTGAAAATACCTTATTAGACACCAACAACTTCCAGTGCCTCCATCAATCACACAAATACATCCAAATCTCATAAAATATCAACAATATCGCAAGTTCATAAATCATTGAACAAGTATCAGTAATTCAGTATACTGCATACATTCTATATGACCATTATTGATTTTTCTGATCCAAGATAAGACCACGCTTGTTAGCCTCTATTGCTGGAGCCTGAAAAGTGATGAGAAAGAGATTTCATGAATAATTCGTGCGTACGCCTGCAAATGTACGAGCATAAATACAGCTAGTATAAGGCGATATTTCACAAGTGAAAATGTTGACATAGTCGCACGAACTGATGGTACCAATTAAAGTGCGCTTATTGTTAACGCAATACGACGCGTGTATTTACATCTGATATTGGTAGTGTAATATATTACTTAGATGTTACTGAATGCGACGAGTTAAATTAGAAACAATAACTCGCCGATAATCATTGTTTCAATGGCGTCACATGCCATGCGGGAAAATGATTCGTCCGAGCGTCGAAAAGGCCGCATTTGAAATCGTATACTGGTGGAAAATTTTTTCTACACACGGACATTCGACAACCACTTTTATTCAGGCGGACCTAAGATTATTCAGTGTACGCGTGCTGGGCCTATTTGCAATCGAAACTGGATAACAAAATTCATGATGTTGCACTACGAGATTTTCAATACATTTATTATTTTTTTTCTTCTTCTCGCTCGAGTAGTAACTTAAAATAGGACATGTCCGGTATACGTCGTCGAGATGTTAACTTCGTTCAGTCGACCCGATGAACCAAAAGTCACTTTTTATGCGTTTTTCCCTCGCTCGATGTGCAAAATACAGTAGTTCTTTTAAGAATATTCTATTACGCTTCATCGGTACGTGAAGTGTTCGATAATTCATTTCATCCGAGCGAAGTGAAGTAAACATGGTACAGTCTATACGTCCATCTTTATCTTCGCTCAATCTCGATTACTCAACAATAAATATTCGGAATTTCTCCAGCATAATAGAGAAGCGATTATTCGATTTTAGGAAAGTTCAGCATTTCTTCCAAGTGGTGCGACGAGCGAGTATTTTTACTCGAACCTATTTATAGACTACGTCGGTGCATGCACCAACAGTTAAAATGTTAATTTTTTTACACTTGATTGATAAACATATAACGTAATTACCGGCGCATAAGAACAAGAATAGAAAGAGAGGTCATGGTAACAGAGAAAGAGAAGTAGACATTTAGATGTTATCTTTTCAGCACCTCGATTTATCATGTTGCAAGTTTTCTTTCTACTTTTGATGTTCATAGAATGCCGCTAATGCTACTAAAGAATAACTATCATATTTCACAGTTAACGAGCGTCCATATTCGGTAATGTACCAATGATATTCATTGATTACAATGTATTGTAATATATCTACCTGTTGTAGTTGCTTCATCACACTCCCCCGCCCCTTCGTGGTAAACAGTAGTGACAATCAATCCGCTGAAAAATTTTAAAGCATAATATAGGGTATTGCATGCATTACGTACCGAAACCCAAAATTCCATACTCATTGAAAATGGTTCACTAGGACTGAACTTTTGATAATAAAGAACTTGGCGCAAAACTAGTCTTTAACAGGTATCTTTAGCCATCCAAAAACGCAAAACACAAACATGAAAATATTTGGAGTATTGTACGTATAAGAATGAATAAAAAAATTAGGACTACTTACAGATTAAAATAATATAGTGAACTTATGTCGTCCTCATATGGCTCGTTCGACCACCTTCTCAGGCGTAGCACTTCGGACAAGGTTGTCTGTCTCAATCCTGTTCTGTAGGAATCTTCTCTCGGTGTTCTATCTGTCTTCCGCATTGTATTCTAACTGACCTAAGTACTTCTACGTTTTTTACCCTAATGCGTAATGCAGTCTTGATTAGCACCTCCGATGGTCCGCTTTTGACAACATTCAAGTTTCAATACTATCCCGACACAGTATGTTTTTAAATGGGTTGAACTGAACATTCACATTCTTTCTTTTATATTCCTCAGAATTAAACATGTCATTAAAATATCTGTCCTGAATAATGAAAAATGAGTCATCTACATATTTCGTCTTATATACTTTATATAGTCACCAAAGTTACAAATCATATTTTCAAACATTTGGTCCATCACAAATTCCGTCAAAATAGCCGAGGGAGGGTCGCCCATAGTGGTCATACTGACAATAGCTCTTGTTCAAGCTTCTATTTTCATCGTTAGAACAGTTTCGAACCCACTTATTTTCCATATCAACTTAATAATTAATCCACTTTTTTTTTTCTAACTAGGCCTACATCATAATAATTCCTCTACCTACTTTAAGGTTTAAAAACGTCGATCCTCCTTTTCTTTCCCAAGCCTAAAAGAAACTAAGCTCGATGAGAAGTTTCAAAAATTTGTGTACTCCAAAGTAGTCACAAAGAATAATAAAGAAGACGACTTGAAGATACAAGTGAAAATAATATGTCAACCGCTAAGCTGATAACTCTCAAGTGTACCTTTTTAAAAGCTCCTTAATAAACATGAAATGAATGAAAATAAAAATCATTGAGAACGATTACGTCTCTGATACTAAGAGAGAAAGGCCAGAAAACATTTTACAGTCTTATAAGTACAAGGAGGGAAGTTTAAACTGTACGAATAGATTCTTCTATTATATTCTCACTTCGAAATAATCCGAAATTTATGTACGTTAATAATTGTTGTTGGAGAACAATATTTTTTCCGGAAAAAATTTTCCGTATGCGGCATAGCGAAACACTACTAACACCAAACGATAGCAATTTATGGCCTTAAAAAAGACTAGATCTAATGAAGCCAATAAAACTACGATTCGTTTTCGTAAAGACGCGTTGCTTTCTACCACGAAGTACGCATTTGTCACGCCTAACAATAAAAATTGGCGAAATTAATAGCTTCACAGGGCTCAATTTGTATTCGCATCTAGTCACATTTTCAAATCCCTTCGATTGAAAACGATCGCAAGTTGCAATTCTCACCACCGTCACTACATACATCCCTGAGAACGTGGCTTCTGCTTGCTTTTCCTAATCAACTTTTTCATTTTTTTGTGACGATTTCTTGTAGATACATGGAAGTCTTATACCTATAATACTTGTCAAAGCATATGAAAGAAAAAAATAATAATAAACCAGGAAGAAAGAAAGAAAGAAAAACTACCGCACAAATTTTTCAACTGAGTTGGCGAATTTCATAAACTATTATCCGATAAAAACTTATGCTAAAGGATTATTATTTATGTTTTATTAATGGTTTCTATTGTCTTATGGGGCATTTTCAACTTGAGTATTTTTGTTCAAACAAGATTTGAGATTTTTTTTTTTTTTTTGAAAAAATATATTTCTCAATTATGTGCCGTACCATTGAGGAACGTAGGCTATTCGTGTCAAGATTGTCTTTTTTGAATTTTGTATATCTTAGGTATGATACCTACAAACTCGTAGGTATACCGGTAGTCCCGAAATTATTTTCAATACAGTTTCTTGAAAGATTATAATTCCATCATAGAGAAAATCTCGATAAAGTTTACTTTTATCAAGTTATCAAACTCGCACTGTTCCGATCCCAATTTGGTGAACGAAATGCTCATTGCCTTTACTCGCTTTCGATAAAACTCAAACTACACTTTTGTTGATAATGAATACTAGATGGATCTTAAGATTTTATGATCATTTATGGCAATCGTATTTACGGGAACTCAACTCTTCCTGTAAATCCCAAGGGAGCCAGTAAGTCCTGCTCCGGCCATAGACATTGTATAAAGGATTATTTTTTCATCATTCTTCGATTTTTCCGGATTGTACCTACTGAGAGAGAAGAAGATGTACAAACCTGCGTCCATTTCTTTCCCTTGACAGTGCGCAGACGACATACGATTCAACGTCGACTCACTTTAGTTTTGGCATCACTTCTACAACGTATTGTACACCAATGCGCTTACGAAAATTTTAAATGAACGAACGTTTTTCGGTCGAAGATAAGCCCTTGTATCGGTCCAAAATTTGCCTTCGTTGATTTGTTGCTCGTTGGTAGTCAATTTCATAACCAAGATTCACCGCGGAGTGTAGCTGACCACACCGACCCTCAAACAAAGAATATGAAATTCTAAAAAATGAAATACTTGGATCACAATCTCGAAGGACGGTGGTATGAATTGTATCTTGATTACCGAGTGAAAATATCCAGCTTCTGGAAGTTGATTCTGAGGATATCGCGTCACTTACTATTTACTGTTGAACCTAGTGGTACGTCCCTTATCGTCAATGTTGTAGTAAAATCGAGTACCTCTACGTTATAAGAGTCATAACTCACAAGAAAATACGTGATTCAGTTTTCTCGTACAAACCGCTGTCTCTGCTGATGAAAGATCTATCACATTATTTATTGAAACAGAATAGAATTGTTAGGCTACCGGTGATATATTGCCTCATTGATCAATACATAATAAAAATTATTATTGAGAAATTCAAATACCTACAACCTACCTCTAAAATTTTCTCGAGTACATATCACAATACCTTTAAGTGGCAGATCCATTCTATTTTGTGCGTCAGCTGACGCAACCATTGCCAGCAACGCTAGCGCTCCTGGCAATAGTTATGCATTCATGCGCAGGTTGAAGCCGAAGCCATCCCACCAGAAGCTACACACTAGTGATGTGCCACCTCCGGAGGTACAACCGGTACTACCGGTTGTTTCTCACTTCCAGTAGTCAAACCACCGGTACTTTGACTATTGGAGGAAAAACCGGTATTATTGACAACAACTGAAATAGAAACCAAGAGTTTGAAATTTTGGAAAAATCTGGAGAATTAGTGCTTACGTCACTCGGTACCGCCCGTCACTCGACATCAGTCCATGATTATTGATGGGGTTTAGTGCGTCAAGGCACTCCCAAACTGATGTTTGTATAAGTTGTAACTAAGTTGTAACTTATTGAAGGCTTTTTGTAAGTGCTCAATCTTGACCAAGTTCAACTTTTGTTGTACAAATGTGACTAGTGATGGCTAAATCTGACATTCTGACTACTTACTAATCACTACAGAACAATGAACATCAAGGACTGTTCAACTTCTGAAGTTTAATTGGTCTTCTCCGGAGGTACAACCGGTACTATCAATAGTTTCTTGAATTCCGCGTTGAAATTTCTAAAATTTGAAATACAACCGGTACTATTGGTACTACCGGTTATTTTTGCTGGTAACCTCCGGTCTACCGGTAGTAAAGCTTTGATGACTATCGGTCTACCGGTTATTTTAAACTATCGGTTTTTACACTGGCCGTGTTTTTACCCATCACTACTACACACAGCTGAGCAGCTGACTAAACATTGAAGTGTTTGCGGCCAAGGTCATGCACTTGTATGTGGGTCATGGCGGCCAAGTTCACTGTCCGAGGTTGACGTGTATTCAATAATAATTTGTATTTGTATTGCTGTTAGTGGGTGAGTTATATTTTGAGCTTTGATTTTAAGTAAGCCCTCAAGAATCAAGATTATTTCAATGAAACAATTGTAATGCTTCCTATTTGATTTCAGTTAGATAATTTAAAATCAGATTCTGGCAGCTGGCAGGCAATCAAGAACGAAAATGATGCGGACACCTCAGAATTATTTGCTAGTAGAGCGGATATCATTTGTGTGAGTTGAAGGTACTACCATTTATTACCGGTATGCTATTTTGCGTCTATTTAAATTCGCTGAGTCAGTCCTTAGGTCTAGATAATTTCATGGTATTTGATTATTATGATGCGTACAATCGATGTACTCGCGCTTATGGTCCAATTGTCATCCTTGATGCATTGGCAATTGGCATCTAATCTTACTATTGTAAGATTCAAATCAATCACAAATGCATAATGAGATAGGTACCTAGGTATAGTTTGCTCTACATTTTGTTCAGGAAGATAAGATGATTATAATTGCCTCGCAATGATTAGTGAATACATTGAGCAAGTTTTCTTCAACCGCCGTATAGTTCCGATGTAGATTTCTGTTTCTCATTGTACCTTGTGAAGTAAGTGTTCTTATAAGTCTTCATCAAAACTTTCATAATTATATTATGATTATCAATATAACTTAATAGGTATTAATCATCAAAGAACTCAAAGTTTCTATAGTGCGTTCTATGTTTGAAAAGTACAATAGCTTTTGAAGTGGTAGGTTTTCAGTTTTTTTTTGACGTTGATTACAGCCGTATGCTTTTTTTGACTTTCAGTTTGAATTTTCTCACGGAAAATTGTCGCATTGCAAAATTGATTGGACGCAACAGCATCTGTAGAAGACCATTTTATGATGATCAATTGTGGTGTGGATCAATTCTGTGTTCAATATATGTGACCATTTACGAGAGAACATACGTCCGTGCCATCCAAGCGATCATGTAAACGGACGTATGTTCTCTCGTAAATGGTCACATATGTTGCTAGATATTTAGAGAATCGACTGCTCAGATTGTCGCGATGGCAATTAAATTAGTGAGTTTTACAAAAAATATCGACAATAGAAGAACATGGTGTAAGTACAGTCTAGCTTATGGAAGTTGCCGCAAGGAATGTGTAAATAATGAATTTGCTTGCGTGTGCAAAAACGAGTCAAAGCGCGTAAAGTAAAACATTTACTCGCAGCAAATTTCTCGTTTTACATTCTTGATTCATAAGATATATTTTACTTTACAAAGGACATAGCCAAATAAGCTTAATTATGTTTGACAGGATTTCAGAGCGTACATTACAGCTTGCTGTGTATATTATTAAATGAACATGATTGATCAACAATTGAATCAAACCTATTCTGATCTAGCCTACCCTGATCATGAACTGTAATTTAGAAATCTTATCTGCTATTTATATACAATTGGTGTACCCACACGTGTTTTTTCGCCTGATTTGACCATTGGTCATTGCGTTGATTTGTCAATCCTTCACCAGTACGCAGGTTCTGATGTTTCCATGGTTTCAAGAACCAAAGTCTTTGCTTAGAGTCGTTCATATTATGCCAACTTGCTGTAGGGAATTCCATTTATACGAAATCTAAACGTGAAAAGAAAAATGGGTACCTAGGCTAACGATCATAGTTGGAAAAATAATGACTTAATTTTCTGCAATGGTTATGTACGTACAATACAAATTCATGTCAACGTTTCGATGTTCTTGCAACATCTTTGCGGGAACAGAACTGAATACTTAAAATGACGAGGAGTGCAAAAAGAAAAAACGCCGATTGAGAGATGAGCTGAGTTTTTGATTGACTTGATGTGCAATGATCGTTTAATGAACATTAAGATGAACCCGCGCATGTCAATTTAAAAATGATATAATAGTTGTTCTTATCTTCAATAATATTGACGACCTCTAATTTTTTTTAATCGTTATTTTCTCTCCCAAAAACCGCTGTCTTAGCAAATTCATGACCAATGCCGAAAGATGAATAGATTACAAAACTTGTGGTTAATTTCAAAGCCGCGCGCGCATCTGAATCTTAATTTTATTCTGTATGAAGCTTTGATTGAGATCCTGTTTGTAAACTTCCTTCTAATCTTCGAAAAGATCATTCAACTCGATTCTCAGGATTATGACCACACATTCCTCTTCAAGAATAGCTCATCTACATTTTTGTGCTGTTGCTTATATTATTCTTAATAGGATCTTGCTGATGGAGCACAATTTTTTGGTGTTTCATATATGCAATTTTCTTTTATCGAAGCTCAATGCTGTAGGCCTATGCGTGAGCTACGGAAAAATCATAATTTTGATAATATCTTCATCTATTATAACTACTGGTGGTGATTTGAAGACAATTACGCAGAGAGCAGACAAAAATCTATAGAACGAAAATTTTGCACGTTTAAGCGATATTGCCTACAAAAAAAAGGTTCTAGAAGAAAATGTGGAAATTCCGAAGCCTGTGCGAACATTTCGTCCCCGCCCTCCGGAAATAGACTAAATTTGATGAGTTGGCCGGAAATAGAAATTCATATGATTGGAACCATCTTGCGACCCACGTCTAACGCGAGTAGGTACAAAAAAAGAACCGCGATTCGCCGTCGCCGTATTTTCGAGAGGTGAAACCAATAACCATCAATGAAAGTAAAATCAAAGATCAGTGGCAACATCTTCGAAACTCGAACAACTGGTTCATTTCAATTTGAGAGCGGTGATAACTTCATCCTCGGTATATTTAGTTATAGTTGCAGTTCGCGTGCAGTATTTGGTTATTATAGGACTATAGCGTTGCGGTGCCTTTTATCGAATTTGATTTGGACGACGACGCGAGAGCACGGGACGAGAAAGAGAGCGAGAATTATGCACGGCGTATTATACGAAAGTGAAGTTATAATTTGCTTAAAACGACGACATTGATGATGACGATGGCGGAGAGAACGTTTTCGAAGAATGTAACTAATTAAATTTTGAGCTAATACTGCTCGCTTTTCAATTAGTTATTAATATAGCGGTACTGTACTGTACTGATGTGCTTTATTTAATAACGGCAACAAGTGGTTAACGTAATTAAAACGCTTGTTAAAAGTAATTCGATTTTGAAGTATATAGTGTTGCACTCTTTGGCTTTTACTGTACGTGTGTTGTACCGGTATGATGTATGATGTGAGCAGTGAGCACACTATAATACTGTACGCGATCCGCGAAAGTAATTTCTTTTGATTACCATTTTTAAATTGAGTATACGTACGTATACACGGTGGTACTTTCTTCTAGCCAGAAGAACGCTTTCTGATGCGCAACTCTGATGCATCTTTTTTCCTCGTCATCTCTAGGTGTTGACAGTCGTATATAAACAGGGCAAACATTGACTTTCACCGAATATTCGCGGATTAAAAATTAGATATCTCGTCTAATTTTTGCAGAATAGTTGAAATTAAGCGCCTAAAGGAGTTAGTAGGATCGAGTTTCGAATCCACATTTTTCAGGAATTCGTGAAATAGTAAATATAGTTATGAGGTATCAACAAATCGTGATTTGACACAAAATTAATTGCAAAATTTTTGTTCTTTCGTAGATATCTTTGAAGGATGCTCGCGTGGCGCACTAAAATTTAATAAACTTGTAGACGTTAGAAGAAATGATTCACGCTTCAATTCTTTTGTCTATATTTTGGGGTCGATGTACCCGCATCTGTTTTTGAAATCTTGAGGAATGAAGGGGTTGGCAAGATGAAGTCTGTCATATCGGGAGATTTGCTTGACAGATTCTCCCACTTATCGAGATCGAAAATTTCTCCAGTTGCTTCAATTGTCGCTTATGAGGAAAAAATTTAGCCTCTGTCAGGGATGGAGAGGAGAGGTTGAGGACTTCCTTCAATCGTGGCGTTATTTCAGTACATACATTCCGTAAACGTACTGTTGGTCCAAGAAAAAAGTGATACAAACAATATCACGGTTTGAAGCTATACCTCTAGATTTCCTATATTTTTCGCACTTAATTTGATGTAGTTACGTAGAAACTCTCAGCATTTTATACGCCAATTTATCTCCGTTTTTGGAGTCAATTTTTCTTTCTTGAAAAATGAAGCCACCAGTAGGGTATAGAAAGACTTCGGATTATTATGGTACGCGACCCCGAGTCCTATCCACCGCCAAAAATTGCAAGCTTTTTTGCCATTCCACCGAGTAATATATCGTCTAAGTAAACAATAATGTGCACGGTGTATTATACGTTTCAGTCTTCTATGTATTTTGGTTGAGGGTGAATGACGTCAAACGTGCGGAAGCGCCGGCAGAAATGTACGGTAGAGAGCTAAGTTCGCAAAAACTAACGACTACGCGACATTACGACCTTTACTAGGTCAACACGATACTATAACCATTCTCGAATTAAATTAATAGTCTACGATATTAACCTCGACGGTAACTCATATGAGGAAGAAAAGTATACTAGAATGAGGGGGAAGTAAAAAAAGAGAACTGAAGGAAATGGATCGTGATTGGCAAAACCGAGGCGGACGAAAATGACACGAAAAAGAAGAGACATTATCGTATGCGAAAAAATGTCGCAGACGATTTTACGGATAATCAGGGTATACTTGTATTACTTATTGTATACCGCAAGCGTACGACGAATATATACGCGAGATTACCGTAAACGAATATTCAATTGATTTTATTATTCGTTGTCATCGTCCGTCGTACGAGAAAAAAAAATTGGTTACGCTGACCCGCTCGCTTTCGTACATAAAAATTTGAGAAGGAACGATATGGGAAGAGGAAAAAAAAAGAGACGGACAGACAGAAACTGCTCCAGAGCAACGGGAAAGACACAGAATGAAAATAGAAGATACGAAGTGTAAATCGGTGTAATACAGATCTGCGTGCACATACCATGGAAGGAAAACAAGTTACACTGGAATTGATGACTAGGCCAAGTAGAATAAATTGGTCCAGTCTGGACGCGAAACTTATCTATCCAGAGATGCTGGAATGTGGAGATCGTTTATGCAGCCACCAAACACTTCCACGTTCATTTTGAGAGTGTGCGGAGTGGGGACAAACTTCTTTCTCACTCTTCTTTTTTTTTTTCGGTTCCCTCGCCAGCTCTCTGACGCGACTCGCGAGTGATGGACCAAAAGCGTCTTAATATTTGACTTATTGCGGTAAAATTCACGTTGTCGCTGGAAGTGCAATGATAAAGTGCAGTGCGCGATGACGAATAAAATGTACTCGCATTTTCTAATTTCGGTTGCCTTGACGATTGCTTTATTTACGCTTTGCAGTAAGTGACCTTTTTTTTTTCTTCTTCTTTTCGAATTACGTTATTATTATTAGGTTTTGTCAATATCCTCTTTGGTATAAACGTGTTCGTCATTTTTACGCGAAATAAAATCGTGACGATATTTTTGCGAGAGACGCGAGCGGTTGCGAAAATGCATTTCGAGCGCGGAAGTTCCAAACGTCTACCATTTGTGGTTGAGGAGTTGAAGACAGTAAATTTCCTTGTAAAATTATCTAGGTTAATGTGCACCTCGATTGGGAAATCGAAATTTCACGAGCCTGAAACACTTCTCGATGAAGTCGGTTTCTTCCTTTATTTCTCATCGTCTTCAATGTGGGAAGAGTTTTGCGAGAGAAGAAATTTTATGAGTTTCAATTAGGACTTATAACGTGATTGGTTATGAATTCTAATTGGAGTAATTTTGTTCGTGATTTGCCCAACATGTATTCCAGGGAAATTTCTTTTGGAAGAGGTACTCATAAATGCAGACTACTAGACTGGCCTTGTTTGACACTGTTCATTAGCATGAACGTTTTGATGTAATTTTGTGGGTATTTTTACTCTGAAAACGAGGCGTAGGAGTTTAATTACTAGCAGGTCTGTTTTTCATTTTATCGGCTTTTGAGTGCATTGTTCGCTGGATATTGTGATACTGAGATTTTCGTAAATAAAAGAAACGAAATATGGCCTGTTGATTGGTGGATGTGGTCAGGATTGTTATTATGATTCAAAGGCTTCTAAAAAATCCAAAATTTTGAGCATTCGAAAAGAAATTACGTGGTCAACACCTTTATTGCTCATGAATGATGCATGAGGTAGTTCGTTCCCGACTCATCTCAACGTATGATCACTTAGGCTCCCACTGTGCATGTCTGATGCTAGTAATCACTTGTCTGATTGTAGGAATCATTTTTTAGTAAACTTGGGTATGAGTAGCTTGAATAATTGATATACACCATATACTTAGTAAAGAGGAGAGCTCTGGAGAGTGGATGAAAGAACCATTGTGTGTCCTTTGGGGCGTGTGCTTGTTCTAACAACCAAACCGCACCTAAAATTTTTTAGAATTGTTGTTACTCGTATTTAATTTTTAGTTCATGTTTGGGTTGGGTTTTCAATCACTAGGCCCTCTTCCTGAGAACGTATGTCTCTCTTTTTTTGAAATACTTGCTTTGTATTTGTGGCAAATTCTCGTGTAACACAGGTATTCAGTATCATTGCATCTCATTTAAAAACTTGATGGTGGTGTTGAAATACTTTTCAAGCTTTACTTCTCTTATGCGAACCAATCGTGGGCAGTTTTGATGTAGCTATTATGTTCCCCAACTTCCATTTCCAAGAAAAGAGGTTTAAGAGAAGAAGAGAAGTCTAGAACTTGCAAGCTCTTTCAATCTCGTACTTGCAGAAAACGTTCTCGAACTTCTATGTTAATTACGTTGACACACGTGTGGAGACTCATTGCATTTTTCTTATCGCTTTTACTCGGTAAGACCGTGCATTTAAATTGCATCATTCGATTGGGTGACGATAAATTTGAAAGATCTCGGTGATCACAATGAAATACGTCGAGGAAATGAATTTCATATTTGTATTTATATCACTTTGATGAATGTAGATGAGAAGGGTGCGATAATAGCAACGCCGGATGTCGAAAATGGTGGCATGCGAGCTGACGAAGACAAAATAAGATATTCGACATTTTATTCATTGTACCAAAAACGGTACCAACATGTCTGTCGAGAACTACTCGATATAAATTCATGATAAAATCGACTCCAATTGTGATCGTTAAAAAGAAATCGAAAGTGAAATAGATTGAGGTCTTGAAAGGTCGTTATCGAGTGAGAAATTCGAGCCAATAAATTTTTCGCATTCTTGACAACATATTTCGACTATAATCGTGAAAAGTTGAAATTATGATAGAATAAATTTCAAATGAGACGTTTATTGATGTACATAGAATGCAATCAAACGTAGTGAGGTGTTTACTACAGAACATGATTTGAATAATCATGACGGTGTTTATCGCTGGCCATGGATTCCGGGTAGTTATTTCATTCTAGTAATTTTTCTGTAATTTTCCATAAGTTGCGGTAATTTTTTACCTTTTTCTGAAAGTGGATCAAATTGTTTGGAATACGTATGTGCAAAACTTATTTTATTTTTGAGCTATTCAACTACTCTCAGGGTCCTCAGATCGCGAAAAAGTATTGTAGGTTGTTAGAAGAGTGGAAAGTAGTAGGTAGAGCGTAAGTATTGGAGAGAGTTAGTAACTGTTTCTGAGTTTTTGCATAAGGCGGAGGATAAGGAGGAAGAGATGTTGAATGTTAGTCGTTGGTTTTGTAGGGCTGGACATGAGAATAGGTGTTGTACTGTTAGTAGTTCCAAGATGGAGGGAAGAGATTTAGAAGGACATGAGAATAAGTCAGTCGGGTGTGGCCAATTCTGAGGCGGGAGAGAATGATTTCTTCCTGACGGGAACTTCTCTTCGAGGAGGACCAAGAGGTAGGCGAAGTTTTTTGTTGTGCGGTTGGAGAGTCCAAAGATGATGACAAGCATTCAAAATTAGGTTATATCGTATGATGGGGAAGAAGATGGATCTGTAATCTTTGATAAATGGGTTCCTCGGCTGCACGGTCAGCCTCGTCATGTCCGGGGAGACCGATGGCCAGGGATCCATTTGATGGAAGCAAGAGTTTCAAGAATAACGTGGATGCGTTGAGTCATAGGGTTTGTTGAATGAAAGTCTTGTATTGTTAAGAGAGAAGAAGAAGAATCAGTGAGTAAGATGTAATTGTGTCGTGGAGATCGTTGCGTTAGTTGCGAAAGGCAGGAGTGGATAGCACTAAGTTCAGTAACAAATACTGCAGCTGAGTTACAGAATCGTTTAGCGATAATGGAGCCGTGGATAGAGAATGCATAAGCTTTTTTAGATTGAGATTTAGAGCCATCAGTGTAGCAGATTTCATGATGATTTCTAAGGTTTGTCTTTGATAGGAATATTGTCCAATTTCGGGGTATTTGCGAGGTTGAGTCTGATAGATGAGGGAAGGGGGGGGGGGATATTAGTCTCGGAGGCGTCGACGGTTTCATAGGAAGGAGAAGTGAGTAGAGTTTAGGGAAGCATTGAAGATTGGATTTTAAAGAAGAGAGGAGGAAGTTATTTGGAGAAAGGGTAGATGTATAGATTGGAAGGTCAGGAATTAGAGAAGACGAAGGGAGGAAGTTCGCAGTCTGTATGAGAGTGTGGACAAGTAGTAGTGGTTCTGCTGCTTCTGCACAAAGACTTAAAGCTCCGAGAGCCACGCTTGGGGTGGATGCTTGAATAGTATCGAGGAGTTTGATGTTGGACTTGCTATAGCGCTGTTTTTGGGGATTTTAGGTGATTTGCTCTTGCTTAGAATCTTTTTCAAACTTCTATAATCGTTTCACTACTTCAAAGACGTCATACCCTTCTTCAACTTCAATTTTTTATAAATCAGCTTGGCTCTTATGCCTACGAGAGAGAGAGAAATGTCGTTAACGACTCTATAGTTACAGTCTACCTAGAAAATTCATAATTGAACTTTTCGCTGTATTCGAGTTCTTTCCCCTCCCCCTCCGTTGATGATTGAAACTCGATTTTTTCGCCTTATCAGTCACGTCCTTGATAAAGATCCTGAGGATCTCGATGAACCATGTCGATCGCGAATTGATACAAAATGACTGAAGGTCGACTCAAAATCGACCGCTCCTCTTCATGATCAACTCATCGTGGATGTGAAAATTGATTGAGTCGTCTGAAAATCGCTTATACGTAATTCGTCGGTAAAAAACTTGCAATCGACGTCGACATTGCATCGATTTCAAGGGCACAATCTGATAGGGTTTCAGAATTGGAGTGACATCAGAGTCGACTACTCTGAACTGGATTTTCTTTTGGACTGAAAATTGACGTCGAAATTACGTAGATTTAACCATTGCGGTACTAGTGAAGCATATTGAAGTTGTTCAATGGCCTTCATCATATAAGACAGCACGTTCTGTCTGCGAGTAGCGAAGTTACCAAAGAGAGGTGACTGTCCATCAACTCTAGATCGATGTTGATTTCCCAGGAGACTGGAGATCGACTGTTGATCAGAGCCGTCGATTTCAGGTCGATAGGAAAATTCGAAAAGTTGACTAAACATCGATTCCAGATAGACGTCGATTTGATGTCGACCAGCGGATTCATATTGCTAGAGACCGACGTGACGGAACAGTTGAGTTGGACGAAATTGACTCCAGATCGACGATGATTTGAAGCCGACCAGCCACATTGCCCGAGAACTAAAAATCGACCTAAAATTGGCTGCTCTGTCGCGTCAATTTCAGGTCGATGAAAAATTTTGAGAAGTTGACTCGAGATCTACTTGAAATCGACGTAGTAAATGAATCGAAATGGAGTCGACGATTTTCCACCTCATATCCACCTGATATCAACGTCGACTTGAGGTCCATTTCTACAATATATTGAAGTAATTTTGACCAAGATTTGTAACGAAGTCAGCTCGATGGTTGACATAGACTGTGCTCAAATGATTCAGCTTATTTTCACGCAAAACAAAAAGCTGAAACCTCGGGCAAGTGATATCTTTCATTACTTCTGTTGTTGATTTAAACAAGCATGGGACTTGATGAGAGTATTTTCTGAACTCGATTTCGATAATTTGGTGAAGGCGAGACCGTTCCAGCTATCATTGTTGTGTTTACAGGTTAAAAGTACAAAATTGTTCTAGACTCTGGTCATTTTTCTGTATTTGGTTAGAAACATTTCCTCATTAGTCCTATTCAGCACCGCATATAAGACAGATTCTTTCCTAAAGTCAATCACGCCATCCAACTCTTGGAGGGGAAGGAGATTAGCGTAAGCGGGAAAACGTTTGGTCAATGTATTCTAACAGGGTACCTGTTTTTCGGGAGAGGGGAGGGAGAATGAAGGGAAATGTCGGGTGCCGTCCGGAAAACTTGAGACTTGGAAAAGAAAAGTGGGATAGCTTGAGCCAAAAATTGGCGATCCTTTACGTTCGTATAATTGTTTGAAAACAGGAATCCTTTTACAATTTTCTCAGTAGCGATGTTGAGATGAAAGATGGATATGTACAGACCTATAATCATATTCCTATAATATCGTAAAGCCTATAATTCCGTTTGAATAAGTTATCGTAGTGTAACCTGATAACTTTCTGCTTTCAGTAAGGCAACGCATGTTCATCAAATCAATTTCTTGATTAATTTCTGGTGGTTTGTCGAATGCTTTGTTGTAGTCTACTAATGTATGACTGTATTAAATTACGGACGCGCGCTTTGGCAGTGGATTTATATTATGTGAAGCATTAAGTCTAATTTATTGACTGTGAACCCAATTTGAATAATTATTTTCTACTGTATGCATCGGATGATGCTTCTGTTATTAAAAGTTCTCTATGTTATCTTCTGTCGAGAGTGCTCTATGCTTCTTACACGCATGCCAGTAAAGACCTTGATCCAGCAACTCGAGATCATTCGTACCGAATCACTAATTTTTTGTTGGTTATCCGATCTAAATGTACCTCGAAAACAATGTAGCCTATATTTTATCAAATCGATATTTATGATTCACCGATAAAAATTAAAAACTTTAGATTTACCATCTTTGGCAATACAAGTCAGTTTTTTGAGGATTTCCGGAATTGTCTACGAAGAAAGACCTCAAATCTACCGTGATTCTGGTGATCGAGGAAACGTTCATTTCCTCTAGCTCATATTCTTTCTTGGTCATTGAGTCTCGAAAAATTATTCTCATGAAGGTAGGTTGATCCGCACACTCTTGTACTTTTATGACAGTAAACATCTCATAGTGAAAAGATGTTCCTAACTTTTCCAAAATTTCACTCGTTTAAAATTGTATGAATGGATGGACCACTCTTTCTAAGAGATAAGACGGCTAAGTTTTGTTCGAGCTCTCAGGATCCATCTCAGACTCTCTCAAATTGAGATCTGTGTACACCGAGGACACTTGTCTCACATTTCAACGATATGGACTTGGAGTTTGATTTGGAACTTTGTTTTTTATTATTTTTATGTAGACTAACCAGTGGTCCCTATGAATTTTTCGAAAGCATTTGTGCTAGATTCTCTTTTTCCTCACTTGTGCTGATGTTCTCTTCCTTGAACCATCACAGGTGGAGAGTCAGATGAGCAAAATGAATTTGAGGGAGTTTTAGATCAAGCCCACTGGAAAGCATCGAGTTTTCAGTATTTCCTCATCCATCTCCGTTGATATCCTCTAAAAAGGTCACATTCGAATTTCTAATTCCTTACGATTGCTAGACCAGATTCTGAAGGACGTTTCGCTGCAATTATTCTTCTACAATAAATGAGTTCACTTTCTACTTCGCGTGTTGACGATTTTGCCAAATTTCTGTATTTTTTACGTTATAGTCTGGCAAATCTCAATTGTAGCGTTCATTCAGAAAGCGCACTTCGTGTATCTGCTAATTCTTCCGCATTAGCGCAGCCTTTCCAATGTATTCGACTAACCGAATATTTGGGATCGTATAGTTCCCTTATCAAAGTGGGTAAGGGCAGTACACACTTGATAATGTATAGGTGAATGGATTCATAATCGTAACGTACTGCGTAATATTTTACTGAAATCACGAACGTTTTAATAGATGGGCTGTCTATTCACGCGCCGCATGAATGCAAAAGTATTCTGCTCGCGACCTGTTAACGTCAATGCTGATGGCTCTGTAATACTGAATTCGAACGCATTTTCGAATTTCAACGCCATTAAAAAAGCCGTGGCCAGAGATCTGTAGAGGGTGCTTAGGTATTGGGTGTAATGGAAATATGAGTGATAAAAACCTTTGTCGAGTAGAGAGAGGTCCAGAGCTACATTAACAACCATCGATGAAAAGGAAAAAAGCTTCGAAACCTCGTATCCGGTTACATAAAATGCGTAAAGATATGTTGCAGCTACTGTCATTAATCTCGTGTCAAAAACAGTAGACTTGTGTTGTAGTTACGAGCGCGTACGCGTAATTACGAAATGCTGAGAATGTGAGGCGTCACTCTCCTACACATCGACGACGACGACGACGAACTAGATTTTTTTCCTTCTAGTCGATGTACTGTTGGCGTACATTTTATGATTGATTGGATTTCGACTTTGTGACGTAAACGAGACGGGAGCTTTTGTACGATTTACATCTATGTGGACGTCCCTAGAATTTCTTCTTCGGACGAAGTTGTTGAATTATGGGATATGTAGAATGAAAGAATGGACTTGCTGGACATTTATTCACGTTTTTTTTTTTCTGGTTGTAGTGTTTCTAGAGGGGTATTATGTTTTCCTCTTCAGAATTAATTAATCGTCTTCTACTCAATCTCTTGTACCATCATCGGTATGCTTGGATGTTGTCCACCTATATTCACTCTCGTGATGGGGTGAGGGATGGTACGGCTCTGCTAGACCATCACTAACCTCGAGAAGCTAGGAATGGTATAAGAAATGATCGCTGCATAGGAAAATCGTTAGTAGCAAGGGGTCGAATGATGATTTTACGACTCTGCTGTGGTCCATTATCCCGCCTTCCTTGATTGCCATGAGAACATATTGCCTGTTCACCTTTCCTTCTCGACTTGCATCAGATGAAAGTTTAGCCGGCCATTGTCTCCGTAACACACAGTTGTCCATTTCCTGAGCCAACCTCGCTTTCCATTTCTCAGGATCCGCTTGACCCGTGAAGCCTTCTGATCAGTGTTAAAGGATGAAGACTACCTGAGACGGGTCAATCTTGGTGTATGTGAACGTGGGAACAGACGAGCGTCCCCGAGGTCGAGAATAGTATCTCGAAGGAGTACTAGGAGCAGGTACAATTGCGACGGTTCACTGTGTGAGTCAAGGACAGCTCAGCGAGCCAAGGTAGCGGCCATGGCTGGAGACCGTACACACTCTGACCCCCCTCCCCCCTCGAGAGGACTACGCTCTGATGTTAGAGGGTGAAGACTCATGAGAGGGGATGAGGGAATACACTGAGGCGCAAATTCTGCAGTTAAACTCGATGTCCAGAGTACAGTGCTGGACGTGTCTTCTCATTCAATACCTGTTATCTATGAAACATCTTTAAAAAAAAATCGTCTCTTCGTAGAAAACTCGTGGACAGCTCGCGATTTTTCACGGACATCTGAAATTGAGTTTCAGCTCATGCGATAGTTATGTACTCGCAGTTGCCTATAGAATATTCACAATTACGTGTACAGTGCACTGGTTTGAAGATTTTAATACGATTAAAAAAGAACATGAGGTACGTACGAGCACCAGAAGCACGTTCGTACGTAACATCGACGATTCTGTATAGAAAAACAAAAAACTTAAAATAATGAAATGAAAAAAAAACAAATTACGCTCGTAATCTCGAGATGTAGATCGCGTCGAGGTAACTTTTATTTCATACTCGTGTACAACGAACAATCTTTGGTCTCCAGGTTTTGCGTGTTCCTAATTTATATCATTAAAATGGGTTACTGCACCAAATGCACGCGTTAACTATGGTTTGTTACTGTTACTTTTTTTTTTTCTTTTTGTCGTTCTGTATCTTTGTATACCACAAGTAACATAACAAAAACCCACAATTCTGAGCAAGGTTTTAGTCGGTAAACGATAATGATTCTTCTTATAGGTACACCACTTCTTTCTCTTTTTTTTTTTCGTAACCCAGTGCGAATCTACACGAGGACCTCATTTTTGCTCTACAATAGTCTCCGCATCCAACAATATATGAACGAACCCAGTTTCGACGCAGAAAAAATTATAAACGAGCGACGATCTTCGATACAATCCTAATAACGACGTGGTTTTGAAGCTCGACGATTTTCTAACTCTGACCGAGCTTCAGTTTTGGAATTTTGAAGCGTCCCTTCGGTCTATTCGCGGCGTAAGGTAGACTACGAGCATAACGCAATAATATCGCGTCTGATGCACTTCGCGCGCGACACACGATGAGAATTTTTCTTACCATTCGACATAACTTCTCCACGTACCCGCACAATACGAATAGAAGACAATAGTGTAGATCTTGCGGCATGTAAATTACTAGTTAAATACGCATCGTTCAGGCCGTATCAATGGATTAGTGATGCGTTAAAATTTCTCGTATCGTCTCTTGTATATAGCCTATTGTACGCGATGGGATGCGGTATTTAATAAAGAAGAACGCGCATGCCAAGACGATTAACATACGCGACGAGTTTGAGATTTCTTTTCTTAAGCACATATTTTTCACGGCAGCAGTTCCGATGTTTCCTGAACGTCTTCCCTCTCTGCATCTCGAGTTGATGGCATTCGTCAGCGAGACGTACTGCATGAGACTTCGCAATGTGTAGCGAGGCTTAAGATGCATTCAGTTTTAACGTAAGAAAAATTCTGACGATACTTCAAGAATCCAAACTAATGGACGAAATTTGCCCATTTTGGGTGGTTTTCAGTGTTGAATCTGTGGTGGCACAGAGTTTAAGAGATGTTACTTGTAAGATGTAAGCCATACGTATAGAATTGCGGATGAATTCTCGGCCGTAGTCTGTGGGGAAACCATATCCAACGAGCTGTTCTTAGCAGCTGGACCGGCTATCGAGTTCGAATATCTGTACATTATTGAATTGAGTAAATTAACGGTACGGGAGTATCGTGAGACTCATGAAATGGGTGTGTAAATGTTGGGTGCGGAGCTGGATTTGATATTGTGTTCCTAAGTGATGAGGGAGACATAAGGAGATGATCTACCGATACAGGATACAAACCAGAGGAGATATCGAAGAATTGGGGTATCATGTCCAGTATTTGCCAGATTACGTTTTTTGAGGGCCGGGGGGACTCATCGCTTGTGTCGCATGTGCAGCGCCGCCCCGTCTTCCATGGTGGAGTGGGTGCAGGTTGCTTATGCATTTGATTTAGTTTCTTCCAGTATCGGAATCGACCCTTTCGGGTATAACTTCAGTGTTGGAAGAATCTCCTGGGCGAACCTGCTCTTCTGCTTGGCAACCGCCAAGCTGCCCTGGCACGCAGGGAAACACAAGAACACCCAACAACAACTTCACCTTAAGACATAGTAAATTGCTGTTGGGGTTTCTTCATCTTCTTCTATCTCCAGGGAAGATCGTCATCCTCTCCTGCCTGCAAATCTGCTTGAGGATGATATACAGGTGTCGAGAAGGCCTTAGCGTGGTTCTGCACATCCTGGTCCATCTTCCTCTAATGACGGTGGCCGCAAATGCAGATACCTGGTTCCATGCTTCTTCGGAACCTAGCATGGTAGATACCAGGCTACTCAGGTCAAGCGCTACATTTACCCCGATCTCTTGAAGAGGCCGAATAAGCTTGTCCCGCTCACGCCTCCACGCCTCGCACTCAAATAAGGTGTGCTCTGGTCCATCATCCCGCCCTTGGTCGCAGTGCGAACACGTTGCCTGCTCAACTTTTCTTAACTTCTCGCAAAGGTACCTGTTGAAGCAGCCATGGCCGCTTAGCACCTGCGTCGGGTAAAAGTTTAGCTGACCATGTTGTCGGTTCATCCACTCATCAAGGTCGCGTATCAACACACGGGTTGTCCACTTGCCCAGCTCACTTTGAGCAACTCTTAGTTTCCATTTCTCAAGCAAGGAGCGCCTGGCCTCCTACTTAACCAGTAGAGTCTCACGGTTGGTTGTCGTCGTCTTTTTGCTCTGAACACCACCCCTCTCTCTTCAGCAAGGAGCTCGAGTGGTGGTGAATGTGCTAATACGCAAAGAGCCTCCGTCGAGACAGTGCGGTAGGCACTAACACACCTCAGCGCAGCTCTTCGTTGGACCTTTACCATCTTTCGTCTTCTGTATGGTATCTTCATGGAGTCGGCTCATACTGGGGCACCATATAGGAGGATCGACAAGGCGGTGCTCATCATAATCCTTCTTCTTACTTCTCTCGGTCCTCCTCGGTTCGTCATCAGGCGGCTTAGGTATCCTACCCGGCCTGCCTTTTCCGATGCCATCAGAAAATAGTGCCTAGGTACTTCATCTTCTTCAGTCTCGATTTCCACACCTTGCAGGCGAAAGGTGGGTAGACTGAACTTCCGGTGGGGAGGGAGGGACGTGAAAAATTTTGACCTTGGAACAACAAGATTAGGAAAAGCTCGACGACCCAGCGAACGAATTCTTCTTCTTCCTTTGAATCACTGTTTCGTTGATATGAAACGAGTTTAGGAGATACCGGAGAATAAGTATAATTGAGTTCAGGATTCTCCTCCTCATTCCCCGTCCGATCACGCTGGTTCATCTTATATGCATTTGACCGTCGTGGTCTCCTCGAAAGGCTCAATCCTGGGATTCTACATGCTCTTGAGATAATTTTCTCTGGCAAATTCGTCACACTCCACCCTGGAATGTTTGGCTAAACTGTAGTCTGTAGCCTAGACTAAGATTCGAATAGGCTGTAAATAATTTCAAAGAGAGCGAAAGTCCAGCTCCTATCTCCATATTGAGCCCCATGGTATTTCTACACCCTCGATTACGAATGACGTAAGAGAGCCAGTGAGCCTAATAGGCTTGCCCTACTGCATGGATTACGTTAGAAGGTGACCTAAGTATGGTGAGAGGGGAGGTGAAGGCGCGAGCCCAATAGTTTTGACTGAAAAACCCCTGTCTTCACGCCCTAATCCCGATTGCTTTGGAACGCGAAGTGAATGTAGTGGGATAAGAAGGAAGGAGGGAAATGCTATTTCATGTGTTTCTGCAAAATTTAGGGTGAGGGAGGGGGGTAAAATCGATGGAAAATGACGGGTGCCATCCGGCCGACTTGAAACTCAGAAAAAGGCACTGTCTGTCAGAGAGTGGGTCCTGGAAAAATTTCGAACTCCGAGCTATAGTGGTAGGAGGGAGACTTGGATAAAATTTGAAAGGATAGTGAGCTAGGAACAAATATCAAGCTTTATTAAATAAAATTACCAAGGTTAAGCCTACACGCTCATGACTCCTATAAAACATGTTTCCTGTTTGCCTCAATTAATAAAGGCAACCCCAAGCAGCTCAGTCGGTCGGCTGTTCAGATCATTCGAACTACGACCATAACTGTCTTCCGGTTTGAAAATCAAAACCCATAGTGAGGTGATCATTATTCCTAAATTTTGAAGTCATCTTCACGGGTTGATTGGAGTCCAGTGCTGTCAGATCTGCGGATTTTTGTACGGATTTCTTGTGCTCGAGGAAAAAGTACCTTAGTCCCTCTTATGAGAGATACTTTTTTCTTGATTGTTAAAGGCTGATATCGCGGTCCTTCGTAACATTGAGTCGATCATGGTAAAAGTACCTCAGTCACGGGTATGAGAGATACGTTTCTCCTGATCGTTATTGTTAGATCACTGAAAGTTGGTATAAAACCGTTTTCAGGTCTTAGAAAAAATGGTGGATATGGATTTTTGAAAATATCATCTGGCAGCAGTGAGTCTTGCTGCTCATTGAGAGTTGGAGATTAAGGAGATACTGAAGCCATCCGGAAAAAGGTGTTCGGTAAGGGGAAGGAGAGTCGACCATGTTCATTAGGTCATTCTCAAAATATCCTGAGAACCAACTTCCGTTTCCTACAACCCGTCTTGAAAGGTCTAAATTAAATCGTTTTTTGTCTGAAAGCCTTCATATTCCACAGTGATGAAGACTTTGGGTTCGAGTTTAGTCAATGATTGCAAGCGCTTGTAGTGGATGAAGCACTTGAGAGTGACAACATATGACGTCATCATACTTGTAACGCAATCGCCAGCCGTGACGTCATTAGTTCGTGATATCATCAGCCGGAATTCGCTTCTGACCTCATCAACTTCCGTGACGTCATCGACATTCGTCTCCTTTTTTTTTCGAACTAACTGATTTCTGGATTAAGTTGCGAGTATAGTGCTTTCAAGGCCTAGTATTGCCTAGTGGGGAGGGAGGAGGGGGAATGATTGATACAGGCAAATGTGACACTCAGCACCTATGAAGCATTTACATACAGACGACGCTCCTCAGGAAGAAGACCGAGCAGGAAGAAGAAACTAAGACAGCAATTCAGTTTTGAGTTGTGAGTACTGTGTCTGTGTTGGTTTGCGTACTTATGGGCTCTGCAGCTTAGAGGTTGCCAAGAAGGGGTGGTTTCGCAGATTGCTGAAATTATAAACGAAAAGGTCGACACAGGTGTTGAAGGAAGCAGAATTGATGCTACTGAGCTGGCACTCCCAGTAATCCAGACTGGATCACTCTTCCTCCTCCTCCATAGGGCTTCACTCTGTAGAATGTCCCTCAGTCAGCCGTACCTGTATGAGTGAAACGGGCTCCGTGCATTCTTATTCGATTAAAGAACATGACAAATTATTTTGAGTCTTCCAACCTGTCTGATCTATTTGAAATTTTAAGTAGATAAACCAACTATCAAAAAACATGCTTTAATTGATTTCTGTCTCGCGATGTCGTTTTCTTCAGCGAATAGTAAGAGATAATAAGAAACTCTATCCGAAGATTTGCGACAATTTCTGCTTTACATTTATTCCAATTGAGATACGACTTGGCAACAAGAAATGAATTATCAACTTTCACAGGATGCTACTATCGTAGATCATTTAAAGCGTAGGAGTTGAAGACTACGTCTCGTTAGGGTATTTGCTCTTAGAATGTAGTGCATAAAATCGAATTACGAATTCTCTACTCCACCCGACAGATAAGACGCAGTCATTACGAATGGCGCGCGTGCCAAAGTTTTACTGAGAATTCATTTCGAAAAAAAAGTGAAAACAGAAGGAGAAAAACAATGATCACGCATATCCGATCAGAGAAAACAAACAGAAATCCGTCCGATATACAATAAGGTGTATGATGGCAATTTTCTATTCGAGAAGAATTACGTATACCCGCGTTTCAATCAAAATAAAAGCAGGTTATAAAAAGTAGTAGTATTTACGTTGTGTGTCTTTTCATTTCCCGTGAAACTAAAAGTGGTCACGAAATTCACCTTATTTGGGGTACTCTCGATGACGAACGCGCGTATATCTCGCCGAGTTTCGATTTCCGACGATGCGAAATTAATCAATGAACGCGAGATGCGGAGCACAAAACGACGTAAATTTTCTAGCATTTGCGAATCAGTCATCTTCTCTCTTTGATGCATCGTCGAGTAAAGTACCGTTAAGGAGCGCCAAGAGTTTCGTCTTCTCCCGTATATACCCGTGTACAAAAGTAGCTTGCTACTATTGAATTTCAAACTACTTTTGTAATTATCGGTTCGTGAACTCGTGCTGCAAGTTTCATTCTTTTGTCATCACTCAAAGTATATATGTACGTAGTGTGTATGATTTCGAGGCTGCTATTTACAGTATCTTACAATACGATAACTAGCGCTAGTTGGTTAATGAGTTGTAGCACAATCGTGTCGACTGCTGTCGAGCACTTGTGACTGGAATAATTTCGAATATTTAAGGAACGTTTGTCTTTGTATCTCGACAATAGCGATGTAACATGGGTTTACCTTGTCGCTTTTTGTGTTCGTAAATTTGTTTTGTTTTTGTTTCATTTCCCGCTACCTGCATCGCGCGCACAGAGGTCAAAAAAACGATAATATACTGCAATGTCGTTTTGCAATAGAGTGAAAGTGGATTTATCGTGAACAATAAATTGATAGATATCATCGTAATTAGATTACACTGATGGAATAAATTTATGTGTAGAAGCTATTATACTGGACGCATGTATGCTAAAAATACCAACTTTTCATCTCGGGTCAGCGTTTATCTTTCTCTTTCTTCTATGACACTGTACGTATATATACGTATGCTGAAGAACACCGTGTGTTTTGCTTTTCAAATATACGATTTCTATTAAAAGTAGGTGTGCCTATCTGTCAATATTCATTCGCGTAAAAAAGGCAATTCCGAGCGTATAACGTGAAGAAAAAAGTTAGTGGCGCGCAGGATAATCATCAGTTGTTATACTTATGGAATTTAGCTGACGGAGGAGTCAACGACTGGCGTTGAATTAAAAACTATAATTCTGCGCGCGGTGGATGTTGCATGCCCGGTGAATTATTTACAACTACCGACATAATATGCTGAAAGTGTCTCGACTTTGCTCTTTTCACTTATCGATACATATTTATTAGTGGGCTTGGGTACAACTCTAGCTTTGGAATAGTCTCGCGTTGGAAGCGTACTCGGTTAATGATCGTGAGCAGGAGGAATTCAACTGAACCACAGGGAAATCAAATTCTGGATGGCGAATTTCACGATTGACCATCAAAATTTTGATGTAACAAAGCCAGCGTCATCGTCTCGGAGTGAGACTTTGAGACCTTATTTTTCACATGGGTCAGAACCTGCGGTCATAGTTGACTGTGCAATGGGGAAGTTGAAAGATTCAGTTTAGATTAGCGATTTTGGAGTTTCGCTGATTATCGCTCATAAACATACACAATGGACGAATGGCAAAACAATAGTTACACATGGGAAGTGTCATTACCTCAGCAAAGGAAATGAAGTTTATCTACCCTAGACGCAAAGGTATGGTCTAAGGTCCTCCATGTCCCCTGTACCTCCCTAGATCAAATTTTGAGAAAGAAGTGTGCTAAAACGTTGATTTACGTTCGTACTGGATTGTGCCGTTGAAATTTTCCTTCATGCTGGTCTCGTTCCCATTCAACAGTTTGAGAAGCGCGAGAGAGGCTGTAGACATGCAGGACCTAATATGGATTGGATTGTTTGCATGTACCACGTTTTTCTCTAACACCCTTGCCCTCCAACCGTTGCCCTCTGTTGTATACTCACGATTAGAGAGGTCCTCTGTCTGGTAGGAGCGAGAAAATTTGTGGAAGTTCCCTTCCTGTCAGGCAATAGAGTAATTGTTACCGAGAAGCTTGTTCTCTGTTGCGGGATATGGTGGTAATCAAAAATTGTTCTCTGTTGTGGAGAATCCCGTTACCTCAGACGATGCAGCGTACCGACAAGCTCGTCTTCTTTCGAGTACTCGCAGCGAGAGATCGACAAGGCTGGTGGGTGAGCGGTCGAGTCGCGGATTCTAGACAAGAAGCGCGTGGTTCGAAATGAAAGGTCAAAAGATATCCACCTCCTCCAGATCGGTTACAGCCCGGGTAGGCAAAGTAATTTTTTAAGCGGAAAAGGTTGATACTCAAAGAGTAGTTGTGTGCTTACTGTGAGAGATCGGTTATAGCCTCGTGTCTGATCACAGGGGCGGGGGGGGGGGAATTTTAGGAAACATTTGTTGTGTTCGGCAAGAGTTCATGTATGAACTTACCGAAAAGCTCGTCTACTGCAACATGCTAGCGTGGAGGAATCCGTAAATCAACTACAGCTTCGCGTGTGATTGAAGCGAACAAAGTGTGGAAATACTCGTTGGTTCAGACGATGAAGGGAAGGTTGCAAAAAAAACTCTTCTTTTGCTATGTACTTAAGGTGAGATCAGTTACAGTCTACTGCAAATGCGCGGTACTATCGTCCTTTCAGGCGGAGGTGGAAAATGTGTTACTGGCGAGTTCGTCGTCTGTTGTGTGTTCATGATGCGAGATCGGTTACAGTCCAGTATCTGATCGAAGCGAGCAAATGTGCGGAAGTTCTCGTTGTGCTCGACAAGAGTGTACAAATTTACCCAGAAGCTCCTCTTCTGCAACATGCTTACGCGGAGAAATCAGCTCCAGCTCCGATAAGATCCAAGGTGGCAGGAGCTAAAATATTCTAGATGCGATTGACAGAAGATCCATTCTTTCGTTGTGAACTCTCGAAAAGCCATCAACTCTGGTTCTCCTCCAAGTCAACAAAGGCGACACTCCATCAGTCATTCTGGTGCAAACAGGGCAAATTTATAGCAATTACCATTGTGTTAAGGGAGGAAAGTCTCATAAGATTCACATTGTTTCACTTGAAACCACGAGAGTACCCGTGTCTTGTTCCTTCATCATCTGAACCGGAGGCCAAGCTGAGAGTTCACTGCGGAAGAAGGATCTTCACATTGTCTTCTTCAGTACAACGAGCTTCAATCACATACGGGGCTGTAGTCGATCTTTTAGCGCGAACAGGCTGCAGAAAACTACCATCTATTGACACAACAACGAGAACCTTCATACATTTGTCCGCTCTGATCAGACGCTGGACCTTAGCCAAACTCTCATCGTGAGTTTACAACAGAAGACCACACTTTCAGGGCAAGGATACTAGAAGAAGAAAAATAATTGGTAATTCACCCTTTTTGGGAAAACATTGAATCGCGTGTGTGTTTGTATCGATATATCGATATCGAGTGTATCAATGTATCGATTTTATGGTTACAGCATTTCCCATGGTAGGAAAGCCTAGTAGTATTAGATTTAGTATTAGCCTTAGTATGCCGAAGGGCTAGTTTGATAGAGGCTAGTGTATGTCTACAAGGAAAGTAAAGAAGGTTAAACTCATAGCCTAGAATTTCAAATACTAGGTCTAGTGTAATGGAAGGGGCAAAGGTCGAAAATTTTCTGATTCCCTGAAGTAGGTCAAGGTTACGCAACGTCGTTTTTGTGACGCTAGCCATAAGACATATCCATGTCAAAAAAAGTTCAGGCAATTCGGTCTGGTTCCAGACCAATATTTGAAGGACCGTAGAATGCCCACGGCACCTGTGAAATTGCTACGCTTTTCCCGTCATTCTTTTTACTGAGTTCCAAATTCCTGTTATCCATTGTTTTCTGCTTGTGTCTTGTACTTTGGAGACCTATGGAACCAACCTCTCTCCTCCGCTTTCTTTTGAAGCAGGAGCGTATGAGCGTGCACGTGCGCCCAATGTGGTCCCTCACAAACCGTTCCTCGGGCACCGGCACCCACTCTTCAGGAAATTACGTCGGCTATCTGGAGAGCTCGAATTGAGATTGACCTGGCTTTGTTTTCTCCGCGAGGTCCGCACGCTATACAATGTTCATTCATGAACCCACTACAGGGATCTACCTCCTTGACCAAGAGAGTGCTCTGCACTCAACGTTGAATTCAAGTAGTCCTGTGACATATTCGTATGCGTATCTACTCCTCTATCAGGGGTGTCAGCCTTCACTGAGAGCTCATTTGGAGCTCACCAGCAGTGCTTCGATCGCGACCGTGATGGCTTCTCAAGTGAGAGTTCGTTGCTCCTCTTACTCCTCTTTTTTCTCTTCTGTTGGCCTCTTCCCTCATTTCTTTTTTTTGGTTGTCTTTCCTTCCTGAGCACCCTGTTTTTGGTTGTTCTGATGGTGGTGGCAGTAGCATCGGAGGCGGGGGGGGGGGGGGGGGTACAACGTGACTCTACATTTGCCGCGTCCATTCTGCATTCATGCCTGCGTTGTACTAAGCCTTTATGGAACCAGAATACTCAAGGTGAGTCCTTCATCTTGACCAATCTCCAGAAGAAAGCGTTTTAGCTCATCCCACTCAAGTCTCTGCGTCTCGCACTCAAAGAAGGTATGCCGCGGTCCATCGTCCCGTTCCTGATCTTAATGTGAACACAATTGTAGCTTCACGTTTCCTATTTTGTGGCGGTACTTGTTGAAACATCCATGGCCGCTCATTATTGATGTGAGATGGAAGTTCAGCTGACCATGGTCTCGATCCATCACTTGCAAAGTTCACGTACTAGCGCGCGGGTCCACTCACCCTTTCCTGTCTTGGCAATTCGCTCTTTTACTTGGCAAGCAAGGAGGATCTGACCAGCAAGGCCTGTTGGATGGTCATTGTCTTCTTCCTTGCCTCGAACATCACTGCTCGCTTTCTTGTCAGCAGATCAATTAATAGCGTCCGTTGACCGAGTGAGGTAGGTAGGCACTGCAGCTCTTTGTTGGATTCTTTCCATTTCTTTCTTTTGTTCTCAACCTTTGTCAGGTCTGCCCTGGAGGGTTGACATTGCCACGCTCATGTAAAGTCTTCTCGTAGCTTTTCTGGATCCTCCTTGATTCGAAATTGGGTATGACCACGTGTCACCTTCCTGGAAGCGTTCTCCGAAATGGTGGCGGAAGCTGAGCTTGTTGTCGAACCATGCAGAGTTCCAGGTTTAGCGTCTTCTTAGACTTGACGTCTCCACCTTGCAGGCGAAAGATGGGTCGATTGAACTTTCGACGGGTCGTTTGATGAAATTTTCAACTACCAAGCATAATCCGGTCGACTCGATCCAACAGGTTACAGCCTCTATGTTGGCCGAACCAAACACCAGTGTGTCGTCGGCGTAGCCTATGAGCGGCACCCCCGATGGCATGCCAGCTTCGTTTCGAATAAACCGTTGAATACGATGTCCCACAAAGTAGGGCGCAAGATATCCTTACCCGATGTATCGGGTAGTTGACTTCGAGACTCAGAACACAGACGACCGAGTTCGTTCATCAAGTCGCTCTACGTAATAAATTTTATTACAGCTAGTTTGAAATGAATTACGAAGTATTTTCGCATGCCCGAAGAAATTGAATCTTCTAGTAATATCAAGATAAAACACCTAAAGCATTATTATACGGAAGATAGTTCGATTTTAATGAAACGCGTTAAACTTGAGCGCGTGAGCCTTTACGAATTCATTACGTTCAACACGATAAAGGAGGAGTATACCATGGATGTAGTCTAGTATGTGTATATGTCACTATAAGGTAGAAATATGGCGCCGAAGTCTGTCATCAATTAAAATCGGAGTAAACGCCGTTTATACGATTCTTCGGGATAAATGAAAATTTTTCAATTTTTATAACGGCTTTCGTCGTGTGTAAGAGAATCGCATTCATTATGTATCGCATTATAATGGAGTCGGCCTACCGTTACCGACTTGTTTTATGAAACATTATACACTATAGGTGCGACGCAATTTACGAGGAGAGTAACGACATCTACTCGGCATTCAAAGACGAAGAATCTGGATGGATTCGTCATAAACATGCGGACGAAAAGTAGTGAATTGCATACAAAACAGTGAGGTACTCAACACAATCTTCGTAATGTCGTATTAATAAAAAGTACCCGGAATATCGCATTTAAGGATGCGGAAATACGGATGTAGATTTGAAAAAAAAAAATTGAATATCATGTACCGGATAAAATACGAGTTCAAAATTAAATGGTAGGTCGAAGGGAATAAGTTGCCGACGATTTATCGCCGACGTTTTGAATGAGCGGGGAATAATCCGATTTTATACCTTTCAAACGTGCATGAAGAGTGAAGAAAAATCAAGAAGAAATCACGCACAGAAAAGGAGGAAGAGAGAGAGACCCGGCGTTTGCTAAATTAATTGAATTTAATATTTAAATTTCGCTATCTAGTAAATGTGACATCACAATCTAAAATATTCTTCTGATTGAATATCCTCGAAAATGAAAAGTTATTTTTTCCATACTTTATCCTTTAATATACGTATATTACCATAGATCGATTACGATATGCGCTCGGAGAAAAGGAGATAATGGTATTAGGCAAAAACACTATAATAGCATTGAAAAAAAAATTCAATGAAATACGCTTACAAATTATTAAATCTGACTTTGTATTATCCCTTCGTTCTTCCGACTCCATCGACGATTTTCGCGAAGAATTTCTTGAGTGAGAGGCATATTGAATCTATACTTAGAGTAGAGACTCTCTGTGGTTTTGTACATCAATTTGATGAATTCTACTTCCTTCTCGCTGAAGCGCGGACGAGTTTCCAGCCACTTCGAAGGATGGTCCAGAAATTTATTAGACGCTAATTCGTCTTGTATTTAATTACCAACCTTTATAATTGGTAGTATGCGAATCAAATTTATAATAATATATGTAGACTATTTCAAATACCGGTTCCAAAATGAGGTTGGAATGATTGTCTTCAAATTGAATCAATTTCATTGATGAAGTAATGCTTTGAAGACATCAATACTACTGTCGTAATTCCTACGACTATCCTCTAAAGGAATTCGAAATGAAAATACTCCATGATGATATCATATCGTCATGGGGCATCTTTTTCTATAAAGCTCGCAGCTCGAGAAATTTCTCAAAGCTCAACTCATTTCGAGTGCCCTACAAAATATACAGGGTGGACCACAATGATGTTACCAGTTAGATGGGAGTTTGCGCTAAATCGGCCATAGCGTGAAAACGCGGAACGTTAGATGTATACTTCAAATGTACGAAATGTGTAGCTCAATTTTATCTTTAATTTGCGCCAAATACGAAGTCTCTACGATTTTTCTGAGCCGAGTTATGGACCAAAATGTGCCCAAAATTCACCAATTTGCCAGGGTTCCCAAAATAGGGCTTGAAAAGTAATTAATTTACAGTATTGAACTGAATTTTGAGAATTTTGGTAATAAGTTTATTGTTTCTTATGTGAATTTCGACGGAGAAAACGAAAAAAATGTTGACCAAAATTTTCGAAGCACCAAAATGGGTTAATGGGCCCAAAAAGGGTCAAAATTTCCCCGGGTTGGAAAATTGTCCAAACTTTCAAATTCTAGTTCAATTTCAAAGTGAAATTTCGCGCCGACTCCGAAAAAATGCTTAAAAAATTCTTCGAAGCACCAAAATGGGTCAGTGGGCCCAAAAAGGGTCAAAATTTCCCCAGATTGGAAAATTGTTCAAACTTTCAAATTCTAATTTGATTTCAAAGTGAAATTTCGCGCCGAGTCCGAAAAAAATGTTTAAAAAATTCTTTGAAGCACCAAAATGAGTTAATGGGCCCAAAAAAGGTCAAAATTTCCCCAGATTGGAAAATTGTTCAAACTTTCAAATTCTAGTTTGATTTATAAGAAAAATTTCGCGCCAAGTCCGAAAAAAATGCTTAAAAAATTCTTTGAAGCACCAAAATGGGTTAATGGGCCCAAAAAGGGTCAAAATTTCCCCAGATTGGGGAATTGTTCAAACTTTCAAATTCTAATTTGCTTTTCAAGTGGATTTTCTCGCTGAGTCCGAAAAAAAATGCTCAAAAAATGCTTTGGAGCACCAAGGACACAAAGAGAATCAAAATTCCTCCAAGTTGAAAAACTGCGTAATCTTTAGATGTTGTTTTCAATTCTAAAAGAAATTTAGCGCCGAGTGCAAGAAAAATACTGAAATGGCCCTAGAGGAACATCACAATTTCTCCAAAACCAAGAATAAAAATTTTTCTCGTTCTGTAGTAAAATTGTTGATTCAGGGGATGGACGGAGTCCGCTAAAGGGACCCGAGACTAGGAAACTCACTTTCTGTTGTGAACTCGCGGTGAGAAATTGACAAGGGCCCCGTCTTCCATCAAGAAGGGAAAACGTACAGAAATTACCGTTGTGTTTGCCGCTGAAGGGAACCGAGACTATGAAGCTAACTTTCTGTTGTTAACTCGCGGTGAGAGATTGAGAACGGCCCCGTCGTCCATCAAGAAGGGAAAACATACAGAAATTGCGTTGTGTCGGCCGCCAGAGAGATTTGAGGCTACAAAGCTCACTTTCTGTTGTGAACTCGCGGTGAGAGATTCAAGGAGGCCGCGTCCTCAGGCAAGGAAAGAAAACGTACAGACATGTGCGTTCTCTCAACCGTCAGAAGGAATCGTGACTAGGAGGCTCACTGTCCGTTGTGTCCGTTGTTGAAGACGGGACCTCTTTCAATCTCTTACCGCGTGTTTACAAGAGAAAGTGAACTTCTCAGCCTCGAAACCCTCCAGCGGACGACACAACGCAAATTTCTGTAAGTTTTCCCTTCTCGATCAAAGACGGGGCCTCCTTCAATCCCTCACCGCGAGTTCACAACAGAAAGCGAGCTTCCCCGTCCCAGTTCCCTCCAGCGGCCGACACAACGGAAATTCCTCTCCGTTTTCCCTTCTCGATCAAAGACGGGGCCACCTTCAATCTCTCGCCGCGAGTTCACAACAGAAAGCGAGCTTCCCGGTCTCAGATCCCTCTAGCGGCCGACACAACGGAAAGTTCTCTACGTTTTCGCTTTTCAATCCTTGACGGGGCCTCCTTCGATCTCTCGCCGCGAGTTCATAACAGAAAGCGAGCCTCCAGTCTCAGTTCCCTCTAGCGGCCGACACAACGGAAATTTCTGAACGTTTTCCCTTCTCGATCCTTGACGGGGCCTCCTTCAATCTCTTGCCGCGAGTTCAGTCATTTTGGTGCTTTGTCGAGTCATTCTACCTGTTTTTTCTTTAGACACAGCGCGAAATTTCATTGAGGTATTGCCAAAAGTGTCAGAAAGGACTGCATTTTCAATTTTGGGAAATTTTGACCCTCCTTGGGCCCATTCAGTCATTTTGGTGCTTCTTCAAGGAATTCCATCATCTTTTTCGGACTCCTCGCGAAATTTCATCGAGATATTGCAAAAAATATTGAAGAGGACTGCATTTTCAATTTTGGGAAATTTTGACCCTCCTCGGGCCCATTCAGTCATTTTGGTGCTTCTTCAAGTAATTCCATCATCTTTTTCGGACTCCTCGCGAAATTGCATTGAGGTATTGCCAAAAGTGTCAGAAAGGACTGCATTTTCAATTTTGGGAAATTTTGACCCTCCTTGGGCCCATTTAGTCATTTTGGTGCTTTGTCGAGTCATTCTACCTTCATTTTCAGACTCAGCGCGAAATTTCGTTGCGGGTGCGACAAAAATAGTACATTTTGTATCGAGTGGCAAAAACAAGCAATATTGGAACGAGCGAAAAGTAGCCGCTCGAGCGAAGCGAGTGCGGATAGTGAGCGAGTTACAATATTGTTTTTCGACACGAATTACAAACAGTACTTTTTATAATACATGAAGCAAAATTAGACTCTCAAAAGTAGAATTTGTTATAGTTTTAATGTCCAATTATTGTCTAAATGGCACCACTGACGCGATTTTCGCTACGGGTAAAACACTTCGCCACGGGAAAAATATTTTCGCCACGGTTCTGATAACGGCGAGTTTCGCTTCAAAAAACGAACACAATACGCAGCACTTTCGCTGCATGTATTATAAAAATATTAGAAGACACGCTATTTCTCATTCCAAAAACATTTTTACTTGATAATTAACAACTTTTGGAACCCCTGCAGCAAAATTTTGGCACATTTTGGTCCATAACTCGGCTCAGAAAAATCGTAGAGACTTCGTATTTGGCGCAAATTGAAGATAAAATTGAGCTACACATTTCGTACATTTGAAGTATACATCTAACGTTCCGCGTTTTCACACTATGGCCGATTTAGCGCAAACTCCCATCTAACTGGTAACATCATTGTGGTCCACCCTGTATATTGCTCTAATAAGAGCTGAATTTCTTTCAACTCCTTGAAGGTAAAAAAAAAATGTTAAGGTGGAGTCAAATAAATAAAGATCATATTTCATTTCTTTCTCAAAAGTCTAGTCTATTTCAAGCTAATAGCTCTGGGTGTTTCAAGCTAATAGCTTTTGGGTAGCTCACTCCTTGCTCTTGCTAGAAGAAAGTGACTAGATCCGTTCATATTTTTGATGATTAGCCTACGCCTGGACACCCTATTATAAGCCTAGTTTAGGGGGTGCATATGGATATTCGGCTCCGTTGTTTTGATGATTAGTGAACAAAAGAAGTGTAGGAAAAGTATTTAACAGTTCAAAACAATCAATAGTGGAAAACTTGGGAAAATCTCCATTCATCCTTGGCATTTTCCTCCCAGACATATCATTTAAATGAATATCCTTCAAACAACACCCGTCTGCCATCAATACTGGAAAACGTGGAAAAATTGTCATTCACCCTTCGTATTTGCTTTGCTTCGGTTGAATTTGTATTACCGTTCAACCGGCAGCGCACGGACGTTCGTTTATTGTCGCTCAGTCGCGCAGCGCCGCGCATCGAAATACAAAATGTCTGTCAATCTTACGATATTATTTTGCTCTGTATCGCAAAAATTTTGCGCGAACTCATGTAAAAATTTATACTGCCGTATTCAGCTCGACAAAATCTTAGTTTAGATCGCCTCCTTATATACATAGAACAAGAGTCGAATATCCATATGCACCCCTGAAGATGATGGAGGAAGTCTTGAATAATGAGAAACACGAACCACTTGTGGTTGTCCATGTATTAATTGTATGAAGAGTTTCTTGGAGGAGTCTATGGGCTGTAAGAACGTTGGTTGACCGGATGGAAGGTCTGTGAAGAGTCGTTGAGTGATAGGTGAATGAATGCATCTAGTAAGTGATATCGTTGGTGGCTATTGAGAGTTGAGTGAGAGGTGAATGAACGCATTTAGTGATATCTTTGATGACTATTGTAAAGAGGAGCGCAATAAAAATTTTCCTTTAGGGAACACCGTTTTCGACTGAAAGGGATGGGAAGTGATATTTTGAATTCGTACTGATAATGTTCTATTACTGAAGGAACAAAAATGATACCACGGATCAATCATGAAAACAAAAAGTGTCAATTTTACGTGGCAAATTTCAACGCTCCTTTAAATCCTGGCGATCATGTCACTGCACAAGCTTACCCCGATAACCGTACTCGTCAAGTCGTGTAGCGATGCAGTATCTCCATACGGGAGAAAGACTTCATAGAGTAAATCGATGATTCAGTAAAAGAAGATTGGTCTATATTATTATCGTCCATTAATTTCAGAAATTGAGGTCAAGAGATAATTCTCAGAATAATTCTCTTGGGAACAAAACTTGATGGTGACAATTTTTTTCTTGAACAAAGTGAGAGAGAAAACGAAGAGCAGCGCGATCGTAATATTCGCCGTGAAGGAGTCTTCCACACCAAAAAAAAAAAACTTGATAACCAAAGATTTAATTTTTTTTTCATTTTGGTAGAGAAAGTAATTTATACTTCGTGTCGAAATAGAAATTCTCTATAAAAATTTCCGCCGAATGTGATCCAAATGCGCTCTAAGGCTAGTTGGCCTATGAGGTAAGGTTAATGAAGAGAACGTACTCAATTTTTGACATTGTCGCGGCGGGTGAAGACGAATTGGCAAGATATCGATACTTTCTTTTCAAAATACGCTCGCAATACGAGTTTTTTTTTTTTGATACGTATATTCTCGTATAACCGGCGTAAATATATTCAAAAAAGAAAGACTCACACAGTGGTTGCAATTTCTTCAAACATTAAAAAATACTGTCTCACGCTATAAACCTAGAAAAGACAGGGTGATAAAAATATTTTACTACTTTTACGAGGTGCTCGCACGCTGCATATGAATACTCGCCCTCTCTATACAAGCTAGTCAATAATATCGGTTTCACGCATTTTTATAGCATCTTAATTTGTAATTAGCTGGCGGATAGAATTCCGCACATTTTTCGACATCGATTCGGTGCATACATGACAATAAAAATAGCACTTGTGTTGAAATAGTAATGAAGAAATTTTTTTCGATCTGCACTCGGGAGAAATTGGTAAAGTATGCACGTAAGAATTATATGCTCCCAGAGAGATGGTTTATGAAAACGATCTTCTTTCGTGTCTGAAAAATCATGCAAGAATTGCTAATCTTCGTAAGGTACCGCAGACTGCGTGGAAGTTTCCATAATATGGTGATTAACCAAACCGTAATGTAGTCCTATTTATCTCGGAGGTTGTTGAAGAAATTTTTGCAACATTATCGAGCATTAATCACTATTATGCACCGGCCGTGTGAGAGGAGTTACTCGTTTCATGGTGTGCGTATACGAGCTCGGTTTCATCTGTATGGCACATTAATAATGACACGTGCAACGAAAGATTTTCGTTATTTCGCCGAACACAATCGTACCCTGAAGCTATAATTTGGCGAGCATTCTAGATTCGAAAATTTTTCCATAAGGAACGGCTTGTTCGATGAGAGTGAAAACGGGGTGGCGGGTCATTCACAATTCGACCTTCGCTCTACTGTCATGCGGCTATTGAACTTGGGCGTTATCCTTCAAAAATCGTAGAAGAGAGTTACGACGTGCCATCCGAGTGAGAACAAGTTCGAAAGTTTTGACTACGTCCACTCCTTGACCCTCGCACTAGATACACATTGATACAAATTCGAAGTCAGAGAGCTATATGTCAAACAAATACAGCTCGAAAAACGAGTTTAATGTGTATAATAATCGACAATAAAATATATTTTATTCGAAAATTGTAACGTTTGAACAGAATGCTAATGTCGCTCTATAATTAATTAAGCAAAGCTTGATGGCCTACTTGCATCTCGGACGGTTGTTGTGAGGTGTGACTCAAATCGTAGAGCTGGTCAATAAACAGCTTGTTAGAAAGTTGCACCGCTTACACTATCTGCAGGCAGAAATCGAGCTAGACGGGGTATCGCCGCGCCGGTGCTTCTCTCCTTCATGTGCCTCATCATCATTCATGCATATTTTTTCGAAGTTCCAGCTAGGTTTGCGGCTTTTCATTTTTGAAAACGATCGCATTGTCACTACTATCACGCACGCAAATGCTATCGATGTTATTAATCAAAGTATTGAACGCTTCAGTATTAGCATATGTAATGTTTTCTCGCAAATTAAAATTCTTCAGAGGTTCTGTTAATATCTCATCTGTTTCTCGTACAAATTGGAATTAATCACGAAAATTGAAGAAATTAGGTGTGAGAAGTTGAAATTCTGTGAAAGAATATTGTGTCGACGCTAGAGTAGTGATTGAAACGAGTATTCTTCGGATCTGCCGTCTATTATGAGAAATTTCAGTACATAAGTCACCCTACGTTTCTTCTCCAGCTGAGAAGTCACTCAATACTTGTATTTCACAACTTTGAAATCTTCTTTCTCCTGAGTATCCAATGACGTGGTGATTAATCTTAAGAATGAGATGCATGGTGGATTGATTTCCGCTAACACTAATGAGAAAAGTATATTGTTCTAACCGGAGAACTTGAAGTAATTCTGTTCCAGACCTCATTTCTTTGTTATAATGACCCAATATTGACCATAATTTTGCTTTATTCTCGTACTGTTTTTTGTGAGCACAGCAAAATTTGACTGAACGAGTTCTAATGTTGCCCCCGTGGGCTGCCTTATTTAGTCGTCACGTCATCATAAACCTTCTTTTTGTGAATTCAAAGGAGCGTTATGTTCGGCAAAATTGAAAACAAAAGAAGGACGATTCTAAGGAAGCTCAAAATAGTTTAGGAACAATGAAATCTTGGAGAAAGTGAAAAAGACAAAATTTGTAAAGAATAAAATTTTCCATCTTTTGCCATAAGAATTAATTCAGATCAATTCCAGGAAACTCTATGCTCTTCACCCGTATCGCCCATCAATTTTCCTGTGTTGGTAGTGCGCGATACTGGCGCTGTCCGTAAAATTTGGAACGGAGTGGAGTGGAATTAGCAAAATTCTAATTTTTTCCAAATCCTTTCCCCATCAATTATATAGCTTGAAAGTCGATATTTTCCCCCGTATAGTACGGCCTTCCGTACGGCCATGTCCAATTCTCTGCCAAACAGTGCCTTTTTCTGAATCCCAAGTCTGCCGGACGGCGACGGTGCCCGTTGCCCGTCATTTCTGTTTGATTCACCCCTTCATAAAACAGGTTCCCTGTTGAAACTAAATACACGGTGGCCCAGAAGTTGATTGACATTTTTGCTCATATTGAAAAAGTTCAGTTCACAAATTTGTACCCATGCAAAATGAAAGGAAAAGTCTTGGAAAATTGCTTTAATTCATGAAATATTTAAAAGGATGGCCAGCATTGGCAAGACACAAGTGTACGCGTTCAGTGATATGACTTGTGATCCGTTCAATCAGCTCTTGGTCTTCATTCAGCTCCTCGAAAGCCGCCTCGATGAGCTTCTGTAACGTCAACTGACTTTTTGAGCCACCTTGTAAATCGTCATCCTAATAACGTCACAGTGCGTTACAATGAGCAGAAACCCTATCAATTGGGCCATTGGACTATCTACTTCTATGAGAGAAACACAGGGAGGAAAGATCACCAGGAAGAAATATATTAATTGCAAATGCTAAGGACCTTTCAATTACTAAAACATTTCTCAGCTCTTTATGTTTCTAGGAGTCCGTAGTGCCTGCTAACATAACGGGAATACTCAACCGCAAGTTTTTTTTATTTTACATTTATAACAAAGTACTTTCCAAAGCTCTCTGGAGGATGTACCGCTCCTCCAACTTCTGTATCTTATACGGTGAACTTTTTCTCTTTGCTGAGGATATTAGAGTTCCTATTGGCTCCCCTTCAGGTTTCTTTATGTGCAATCTTTTCATGGATATTTTGGAGGGATAGTATCTTGATGTGGGGCTTCCCTTCCTTCCCCTCCTTAGGTACTTCATTTAGTCGTTGACATATTTCATCTTTGGGACGGTCCTGAGGACGCATTGCATGAGTTTCTCTCGTACCTCAATGCGCTGTGTCCTAGCAACAAGTTCGCCTTGGAAATGGAGGCGTCTACTATCAATTTGCTCGATCTCGGCATGTTATTCGCTCCTACCGGACACAAGTCATTTACCAAGAGCCCACATCCACTGACCTCTATATTGATATCAGCTTTCACTGTCACTCGAGACATAAACAAATATGGTTCACCGCCTCGTGTCTCTCCCTCTTACCCGCGACTCGTTCCGTCCTGAATTGTGTCTAATAAAAACTTTGGCCTGGCAAACTGGCATCATTACCCTTGTCTTCGACCTCATTCTCAGGAAGAACCTTGTAGCTAGGAGCCTCAGTTAGTTGATGTCTTTGTCGAAACAGTCTCCCCCCCCCCTCAAAAACTTTGAGTGGATTCGCCCTTCCTATTTTGGGAAATTTTCAAAAGGTTTTCCGGCCGCATCGATGAGCATGAGAGGGCGTTTGACACGAACCTGAAAACCAGGAAGTCCACGTTTGCTGAGCATCTATTTGAGGCTAGTCATCAATTTGACCTCAAAAAATGTCACCCTATTCGCTCTGAACCAAGGTTCCGTCGTCGGAAAGTAATTGAGGACTTCGAAAGTAGGTCAAGGTCAAGGTCATTGATGACGTCATAAAGCGTCCCGGCTGGAAGTTGAAATTTGTCTTTGATGACGTCATAAAGTATCCCGACTGGAAGTTGAAATTTCTACAAGTCCCTAAAGTAGGTCAATGTCATTTATGACGTCATGAAGCGCCACACGTCACGTCACGTCATGGCACGGCACGGCACACAGTTCACAGAAACTTTCGGACGCGGACACGGACGCGGAGGTTTTCTGAGGATGTAATCCCAGGTTTCCTGAATGACGTCACAGGATAAATGTTTATTGAAAGATTCCACGAGAATGCGTGCACAAAACAGTCGCATTTGCGAGTTCCCAAAAGCACTGCTCGCTTGTGTGTCTTTAGCTGCCCTTCTCATTTACCCAACACTATTTCTTGAGTGAGCGATTGCTCGAAACACGAGCCTCTCGTAGCAAGGGCGAAACACAAGTCGTTAGGCCAGCGGTTAGTATTATTATACCCATTGAACATTTGATGGCAACAACTTTCTCAGCATGTCCCCAAAGTTTCTCCATGGCGTCACGTACATAATGGGGAAGAGTTGCCATGAGGTTATCAAATATTCGACGGGTACCACTTGAATTTTTCTCAAGGTGAACTGCGAGTATTTTTCCTTATTTTCACTCACTCGTATCACTTCCACAACCTAATCTTACCATTCACTTGCTCGTATTATGTGTAATTATGACCACTTCAAAATGTCTTGCCATCTCCGCGAAGTCCTCTCACCGACTTTGCCTGTCTTATTCAAAACTCGAAACCTTAGATCGAAAACCCTGACCTGCCTAGGTCATTCTTTTCTCACCCCTCTGGTTGATGTAATTTCCACTCTCAGAACCTACGATTATCAATTATTTCGTGAGCCTCGTAACTACTCCCAGACGGTCGTCCGCCAGGATCGCTAGTGATACTCTTGGTAATGGCAATTGTACCAAAATTGAAAAGAGAGCTAAATTGTGATGGGCGGCGAGGTATCTGAATAACTCTTGAATAAGCGGATTTCTACATCCTCGAGATTCATGACAGATGATGGAGGACAGTGAAGATTTCAGAAGGTGCAATGGCCGCTAAATGTATTCTATTCTTTATAAAATCCTTCCTCCTTTTCTGACAAGTGTAATTCGTCGTTTACGTCTTCTCGGCTCGATTTAAATTTTAGAACATAGACTCATAAGTACGCGCACACTATTCCAAATTTCCAACGCGATCAATCACGTAATCATAAAAGTATTTTCCCTCATCAATACCAATTTCCCACGTAAGTGTTAAAAAAGTCGAAGAATCGCCTTTCAATTCATTCTTATATAGCAGGCTATCATAAACTAAGCTATGGCATCTCTGGATACGACAATTTTTCCTTCAGAATGCACTTTCGTTTTCATTTCTTCGAGATACAACACACTATACGCACACAAATACACGCCGCGTATATCGAAGAAAGTACAATTCTAGCCGCGTTACGTCTTGGTGGCATTTTCAATTCAGCCAAATTATTTTGACGACCGCATGGAGCGAAACGTGAATTTTGAATTGAATTTAAAAAAGGTTAGACGTATATATATACTCGCAATACGGGTTCATCTATGTTTGTAGGCAGCGATAATATATTATACAGTATACCTTTTCTGCGACGAACTAATTAATACAGAAGTAATGTAATATTAAAAAGGAGAGCGCCTTTCATCACGTGTACACGAAATTGCTTTCGTGTGTGTGTGCGCGCGTATGTCGGTACAAAGTGAACGATGAATTGCCTAAAGCTGCGGCGTCTTAATTCACGATTATGATGAGCATCGAGTTTTGCAAGAGTTCCTCTCGCTCGCTCTTGCGGTCCATATACGCGTCTCTCTTCATCTTTAGCTATCCTTCCGCTCTACTGCAACTCGGGTATCATCTTCAAAATGCACTGAGAACGTAATTAAAGTGGTACGGCTACACAAATGAGAGAGAGTGGGATAAGGAAATGAGACAGGACACACAGCCTGATATTATCATTCTGAAAGTTCCGCGTTTTGAGACTTCATCAACGAGCTGTGCGACCTCTCATGAAGGTTTCTGATGATGCAAAGTTCATATTTGCGAAACCGATGCACAAATCTTATCCTTCTCACCCTCACTGCTTCCAACATTCTGGTCAAACTTTTTGAAGATGAAGCGGTTAATGCGGCTGGCTGCTGCTAAAAACTCTGGAAAAGAGTAGGTAATGCTTGTTTCTACTTGGTCCTGTGGCATCTTCTGCCTCCTTACTACGACGAAGAAAAATCAGAAGATCATTTCTTCTAGTCCTCTCAAATCTCTCTTACTTTTCCTCCCTGCTTAAGGAACTCATTGATGTAGTCACAATCTTCTTACAATACCTACGATCTCATATATAGCTGTGTAAAGCAGTGACTTACATGCATAAATACCATAACTTGTGAAAGAAAAAGTGTCAGAAATATGAATAAACTCGCAATTAACGATAATGACGATTGCTCTATAGACGAAACCCACTCTGCGCGGTTGTTAGTAGATAAACGTTGTTAAGGTCAGCAATAATCGGGAAGTGTGAGAATTCAGAATCTCACCGGCCAGTGGCTACCTTTAGATACACCTTTTACTCAGCAAATTTACGCTCGGCATCACAATAGTCGACATTCGTCATCGGCAATCATCCGAGGAGAGCGGTACCCGTCATCAATCGTAATACGCTTGGGAAGTTCGTTGAAATCGGAAACTTTCAGCTTTCGTATAATATTGAAAGGTCGTTGGGACATCCTTTTTAATGGAGTCACATTATGTTTGGTCTTCGCCTGCGGGCCGCGCGTTAATAACTCAATAAACGCGTGAAAATTAACCGCGTCTCGCGCGCACAGAAGAAAACGACGACGCGAAGTTGATTTTCTTTCATCCGTAATCAAAATGTAATAAACTTTCTATTCAAGGTTATATTACTCGGGCGAACGCTAAATTCTGCGTTCTTCTTCTTCGTCATCTCGAGAAGATGTCGCGTCGCATAAATTTTACCATTTTCCTATTAGAAACGATAATTAATTGAATTTTCAAACGAAATCTCATCTTTCGTCGGATGGCATCGATGAAACGACGAGTATACATTGTATAACAACGGTAATTCGATACGAATATATAATATTATTTAAATTCGTCGCGAATTAATTAAGGAGCAGACGTTCACGATTCGATTACCGAGAGAACAGTTGCAGTTCATTAGATAGCATATTTTTGTACTTCTCGTTCAAAATAAATATTTTATGCTGATGCGTACGTACGTATAGTGGAGTGCACGGTAGATCTTCCAGCTGGTAACTCAATATTCACGCTGTGTTTAGGCGTACGCGATCGTTTGAATGTGCACTAGGCTTAGTAATTATTACCTCGAAATCGAATATAAAACTGTCAAACTCAAAATTATATATATCTTTCTAGCTAGTTATTAATTATTGGAAGAGCTCGCGTTTCTGTGAATTGAATGCATTTGAGAGAGAAGGGACAATGAGCTCAAAGCCAGAAATCATATAACGAAGTACAATATATAAAAGCGTCCTCTTTGATGCGTATCACTCATTTTGTGTCGTGTCTGGAAGTCTGCGGAAACTGTTCAAAATTCTTAGCCACGTTCACTTTTTATGGGCGTGTAATATGAATTGCGATGAAGATGCAATGCCTGTGACGAATTATGGATATAAACTGCACTTTATAGTGGATGGTGGTGAGAATTATGACACAATTTCGCTCGTTTCAAGAGGTATTTAGACTTTTCGCGTTAAAAGGAGCTGTTCGGGTCATAGTCATCCCCTCCTTATGATAAGAAGAGGTACCTCGTATAATATTACGCTTCAAGGGAACGAAAGTAAGCAATTTCTGAACAAGCGCTTCAGCGATCCAAGGCGCGGTGAAGGCCGTCATGCAGCGCGAGTTTATCGCTTACTTCGTTCTCACGTAGCGCGCGGTTCACACAATTTACCGTGCAACTGTGTTTTTCCCGTGCGCATGCACCCGTTCTTCCTCCCGAGAGAACGAAACGCGACTTGGCCCCCACAAAGAAGCTCAGAAAGAACGCGTTTTTAAGGAAGGAGGGTTGTTGATAAATGAAAAACTCGAACGAAAAATTTAGATCACCTTGTCGGGATCCGAAGCCGAGACCTTTCGCTTTCCGGGCGACTGCTCTTCCAACTGAGCTACTACCACCGCACGTAATAAATAGTGTCTATCATTGAACGCGTTTTCCTTCAGTTATTTTCAAGTCTCTGTCCTGGATTTGTTGATCATCAGAAGTTTTCCTGTTAACCATCGGTTTCTGGAAGAACTACTGTTAGCGAAAAAATAGGGAACCAAAGGATAGCAACTAACAAGACGGAGGAGAGAAAGAGATCATTAGGATTGGTCAAACGAGAAATTGATGTGCGAATCATTATACAAGTTCAATCCGACCATCTTCTAGAATGTGCGTGTTTCGGTGTTGAGATGACGAATTATTTCTAAGTGTTCAAGAGCGGTACGTCTACGGTAGGAATTCTTCTCCTGGAAGAGCCTCTCCGATCCCTCACGGTACCTGTGGCCACTGTTAATCAAATGATTAGCAAAAGCTGATTCACCCAAGTGTCCTTTATTCTAAAACTTCGAGTGCTCCGCGATCCTCAACTTCATCTGGCGGCCGGTCTAACCAATGTAAAAACCCATATAATTCTTACATTCTCCTTATGAAGCCGCCACTCCTCTCACCAACTGGTATATATCCTTCAACTTCACGAACAACTCTTTCACAGTGGTAGGCTTGTAAAATGTTGTTCTGAAACCAAACGGGCAGTCAGGTAGTATTTAATAGTGATGAGACGGCCCTCCTCGAGAAAGGCTTGAAATTCAGTAACCCCCCTCCCCCCTCCCCCCTCCCAGAATGGTGAAACTTTATCGAATGTTGTTGCCGATCTCACTGTACAATTTGGCCCTGGTATTAATCAAAAATCCAGTGATGAAAAAAGCCCTCCTTTTTCCTAACCCCTCACCTCCCCTCCTTTACAGGTTGCCTAAAGTGCATAAGAACAATACTCCGAAGCGACCTTTGGTCTCATTCATTTCTTCTTCTACCTACCTCATTACTGAATTCTTGGACCCTTTGGTTCAAGTCTTGCGTTGATTTTGAATCTCCTCATTCAGTCTCAAACACGGCATGTTTGTTCCTCAGAATCAACTTCAAGATTTCTTTGATCTGTTAAATATCTGTTGGTGCCCGAACTATTGTAAATTCGAAGGGAAGTTCTTTGAATTCCCTGATGAAGTAGGGATTCCTATTGGATCACCTTCAGACTCCCTCATCGTCGAAATGTTCATGTCCAAGTTTGAACCTGATCTCTTTTCCTCAAACCAGATGTTACTGAGTTATATTTAATATTGGTACAGATTCGTGGATGATTTTCTGTGTACTTGGACTGGTTCCTCAGATCTACTTGGTGAGTTTTTGAGGTATCTCAATTCCTGCTACCCTTGCATAAAATTTACCTAGAAAATAGGGAAACCCTCCATTATCAATCTCGCACGGTAGCTGTGGCCACTGCTGATCAAATGGGAAGTTATCTGTAAGAAGGGTCCCCGTTCCATGTATTTCTTATGAAACGGAGTTACCTCCTCAATGATCAGCGCAAGCTGATTCCTCCTAGTGCCCCTTACTTCAAAACTTCAAGAGCTCAGCTAGTCTCCCCTACATCTGGCGGCCGGTGTCAAATCTTAGCATAAAGCTAGTATAAAGCCTCTATAAATCTAGTATAAAGCTAGTATTATAAACCGGGCAAGGAGTAATTAGGGTGAGGGGGGGGGGGCACTCGCAGACTCACATTCAAAATTAGGGGTCAGGTAGGGTCAGGTTAGAGGGGTGCTAGTTTACAACTGGTTAAACTTTAGTATAAAGCTAGTATTTAAATTGGGCAAGGCGAACTCGAGGATGAAGGGGGGGGGGGACTACTATATAATTATCTATTTTACAACTGGTTAAATCCTACTATAAAGCTAGTATATAAACCGGGCAAGGTGAACTCGCGAGACAAACTCGCAAATTTCTGAATCACCCACGGAGTAACCAGGGGGAGGGTAAAGGGGGGAGGGCACTCGCGAACTCGCAAAATTTCAAATTAGGGGTCAGGAGGTATCAGGTCAGCGTAAAGACATGAAACATGTCAAAAAGGAAAAGCAGAGAGCTGTCGAAACTACCGAACCATCACGCTGATATCACACCCAGACAAAGTTTTTCTGAATGTCATTCACGAGAGAATAAGGCACTGTCTGGCTGGTTTTGTAAAGGAAAAAGGCAGCTGATCGAGAAATTCCGGGAGTTTAACACACCGCTCATACTCTGCTTTGAGGACTATAACAAAGCATTCGACTGTGTGAAGTGGAAAAACCTCTGGAGGATCCCTAACGAGGTGGGAGTACCCAAACGTTTGGTCGTTTACATTAGAAACTTCTATGCAAATGGTAGGGCGGTGATTAGACTACAAGAGGAGAAATTTGACCCTTTCGACCCTGCCAGAGGGTGAGACATAAGGAGTACCGTCGCATATCATGGACGGAGAAGAAAACCAATGCCTCGATCTTGATTCTTAATACCCTAAAAACGAGAACGCAACAATCAACAATACTCTCCCTTAGTAAGATGTAGTTCTTTGGCCACATCGGACGGAGGCGGTCTTCTATAAGGTATCATGATTCGCTAGTTTGCCTCCCTCCTTGCTCTATTATAAGTTTTCTTTAAAATATGTTAGGCTAATGGCTTTCGGAGGGCTCACTCGCGGCAGTATAAGTCTACTTAAAAGCTATACCTACTGCAGTATCCTGATTCAAGCCCAGTTTAATGAAGGCTTTAGCCTAGTAGAGATGGAATCTTGTTATAGGCTATGGTCGTGGGCGAGCGGTAGAATAATGAAGACTTGGCCCAGTACAGAGTATACTGTACATTAGGAAACTCAGCTACGTTAGTATAGGCCTAGTCAGCCTCCCTTCTTTGTCTAGTATTAGTCCGGTTGTACATATAATAAAAGCTCTACCTTTAGCCGAATATAAGTCTAGGATTTCATCTGTACGGACGGACGGACGAACGCACGGAGATTTCAAAATCAGGGTAGGGATCGGGATTTCAAAATTCCTCCAAGTCCCAAGGTCATTTGTAGGGACTCAGAGGTAGGGCTAAGGTTTGACGTTGAAAATTTTCTCAAGAACGAAGGTCATCCGTGCGGACACCCGGACGCATTTTCAAGTTTAAGGGGGTAGAGAAAAGACATGAAATATGCCAATAAATATTGTATACTCCCCGCATTGATGTATTTATGAAGATTTTGGTGTTGAGGGAAGAGGGTGCTTACGACCTTCATGCGAATCATTCAGAGAACTGACAAAAAACAAAGAAAAAAGGGATCGTCATAGGTTTGACGCGTTTGACCCAGAATGAATAATTAATTCTGTCTATGTACACGATGAGAATAAATGACGGTAGATCACTCGAAAGACGAATTTTCGAAAGTGAAAAAAAGAGCACAGAAATGAAGAAGGTAATTAAGAATTGTTTTTGTACGCTATAAGTACAATATTTGCTGTTATTTACATAAATTAAGCTAACAACCGAACCGACAAACAATGATAAGAATACGTTATATCGTGAGTGTTGGGGACCCGCTTTGCCTACTACGTATAAACCTGGTTGGACACGGTTATCTCAAATATTTTCATGGGCGATACCTTCACTACTAACTACCAGAGTGTGAGTGCGTTGAGATTTTATTTCTTCTTCTTTTCAATTTACAGGCAGGCTAATTAATTAGATTCATAAATAGTAATATTTTGCAGGCAAAGTAAATGTAGTCACAAAATAAACAAAGGTGCAAAGTTAACGATTCATTTCGACATGACTATCGTAGAGGTTGGTACCTACGTACATACTCGTAACTCGTGTACTCCTATAGTGCAGATAAATTTTCAAGCAGGCCTAGACCTACTCGTGTTATTATGTACAGAATGATATACGATACCATACATTATATGTTTGTTCGAAGAAGACTTTTTATTGTCATAGAATACCGAACTCGAGAATCTTAATGAGTTTTTATTTATTCTTTTTCATATATTTTTTAATCTCGACGAGAATCATTTTTAGATCGATAACGTAACGAGTGAAATAATCGTACGTCTTCGCTACTTGTATATATTTCGTAATTTTACTTCTCCGTTTGTTTCTTCATTCCCTCGCTCGACTATAAGAGTGTATGTACCTACATGAATCATTGATTGATAAACTCTCGCGTGCTTTATATTCATTCGTAATGAAAAGATGTCACATGTTGTATGGTACGAGTACATCGTCGTATTCGAGTGAAGCAATGTGCAGAAACTGCGTTAGGTATTTGTTCAACTTCGCCCCGGATTCACGACGACGTCAAATTTCGTGAATTTTCTCTTCGCAGTCGAAATTAAATTTGGGACACGGTGTTTACGAAATTGACTAAATTTATGTATTCTACCGGAGTGCCGATGTTCGTGATTAGAGAAAGTTTGAAATTTTCAACACGTGTACGATACATTACCGGCGATTAATACTTGGGTGGTGTGTGTATATCTCGAAAATTGGCTTTTCAACTTTATATGTATGCGTACCAATGAAATTAATGCACGCAGCGAATCATCATTTTAGATAATCGAGAAATCGCGTTTTTCGGTGTTCGCTCGAGATTTCTTGGATACATTAATCAGCTATACGGTGTCTAAAATGTAACAAAAAACCAAATCTCTTGCCCTACAAAATCAAGTCTGAGAATGTTTGTCAGTCTAGTGACTGAGTTTTGGAAAAAAGATTGAATGTGAATGTGAATCATTCCTCCCTAAATTTTCCTTCTTCATCATCACGTCCCTTCCTCAACCATACCTGATGACAACAATTTTCAACGTGCACTCACTCATGCTTTGGTTTCTTTCATTCTTATCTTTCTTAGGGCCCTCTCATTTACCAGCTGTAAACAGAAACACTGATAGAAAGTCGACGAAGCCACCATAGCAATCACGGAACTATCACTCATTCACCCTTGAATTTTCTTCATTGGATCCGATCTCACTTACACAACCAATTCAAAATCATGAACTGTAGGATTGCCCATCGGCAAAAGTAAGTCCCACAGTATAAATTAGCACCGTCGCGTCACCTTCCACGAAATTTCCCTCACACTTCTCCGGATTGAATTTGTCCGCGATGGTAGCTCGTTTCGAACTGGCACGATACATAAATTTAGGCAATACGGGAAAAGCAGAGCCCGATGGGGAGGGGAAGAGGGCTCCTCTTGGCAACGGCTGAATTGCAGTGCTCCCAGCCTGCAGGCAAACTAACATTCACACTTTAGACACAACTTGGAGCAAAATTGGTGACGGAATCTTTTCTTCTTCTTCTTCTTTGCCTACATTGATCTTCATACTGCAGGGTATCGTCTGTTTGTGAATGGTACACGAGCTTGTTATTAGGAGTTCGATATAGTGGGTGAATAAACTCTGTGATGAAACTTTGGCGTGTTGTTGCGAACCTCACTGCGCAAATTAGTCCTGGTTTTAATACCAAAAAGTCTGTGGCGAAATAGTCTGCAATACCCACCCCCCTCCCCCGCAAGAGTAATGATATGGGAGGAGTGATCTGAGTTCTAAAGAAGAAGATCAAGGAGGAAGATTCAAGCGTCACTAAGGCTGACAAGGGCAAGTTAAAGAAGTCAGGGAAGTCATCAACAAGTGTGAGGCTATCATCAAAACTCCAGCGATGATGAAAGCCTCCTTGTTCCTAACCCCACACCCCCCTCCTGTACGGGTTGCCTGAAGTGGATAAGAATAATACCATGATGCGACCTGTGGTCTCATACATTTCCTTTCCCACATACTTCCTCGCTGAATTCCTGGACCGTTGTTTCATGTCTTGTGTTGATTTTAAATCTCCTCATTCGGTCTTGAGCTCAACCTCCTTGACGGATGTTCTGAAGGGTGTAAACTTCCCCCGGGCACGACCAGCGGTTCTCTTGATGTCGCTGGTCTGTTCTCGAATCTTCCTACAGCTACTACTATGCAGCGTATATGGGTGAGTTACTTGTCGAGGCCAATACTCCTTACAATGAACTTCAGGAATTCTTTGATATTTTAAATATAATAATATGTTGATGCCCGAACTATTGTAAGTTCGAAGGGAAGTTTTTTGAGTTCCCTGATGAATTAGGGATTCCATTGGATCACCTCTAGGCTCCCTCATCTTCGAAGTTTCCATGTCGAAGTTTGAACTTGATCTCTTTTCCTCGAACCAGGTGTTACTGAGTCATGTTCACTATTGGCGCAGGTACGTAGATGATGATCTGTGTGCGTGGACTGGTCCTCCAGGTCTCATTGGTGAGTTTCTGAGGTATCATAATTCCTGCTAACCTTCCATAAAATTTACCTAGGAAATAGGGGGAAATCTCCATTTACTTTTTGGATTTATCGATCTCTGTAAGATCGGGTATCCATGAGTTTGGAATATTCAGGAAAGATACTACGGCGCGACGGATGTCTCGGTGCACGGAGCGTCATTCTGTCTTGTTACTCAGAAGATAGCAGCTTTCAATAGCTTAGTTCATCGACTGACTCGTATTCTCTTGAGTGAGGCTGCTTTCAAAACAGAATTGTTAACAACAACACAACTGGCCAGAGTGAATGGACTCAATGTCGACGAGATGGATAAGAGGAAAAATACTAGGAAAATTCTTGATTCTAACCCCCTTCTCCCTCCTCCAAGACACGATCTGTGATTGTCATATACCTTGGCTCAGTCTCTTTTTTCTGGGAAAGTTCTTCGTTCAATTGAGTCGGGCCCTTCACCCGTTCGGTTTCAGATCAGCATTTTACAACCCTACCACTGTCAAAGGGTTGTTTGTGAGGTTAAAGAATCCTAAATAACCGATAAGAGGAGTGGTGGTCATAAGATGGAATGCACGGATTGCAAAGGCTTTTATAAATTGACAGCGACGGATAAAACATTCACTCCAGTCCGCTCAAAATCGAAACACAATCCGTATTTCGAAGCAATTTTGTCGGATTTCGTCGAAGTAAAAACTTATTCCACGATGAAAAGATACAGCCAAAGACATCTAACTCTCCTCCTTCGCCACGGCTGTAAAAGGGAAAGTTTTTCATTTTTTATCCTCCTATCAACGATTGTGCACTAATAAAAAAAATTCAAAATCTCAGTAAAATTGGTACCATACGAACGGAGTCTTTTGGTATGAAAAAAAGCCCTCCAACAACGGTAGAAATATTTTCGGTAACAAATACAGAATTCTACTTTCTATGAAAAAGCTCACTAATAGAGCACAACGTCTTCCTCTTCTTCAACCAGTTTTGTGCAGACACATGAACAAGTTCATCAATAATCTACGACCTGGGGGTAGCCAAACGGCAATAAATATCAGATTGTCATATGGAGGTCAAGAATTTTGAAATTGAAATCTCGTACATTACTCGTGTTTTCCCACTGAAACACGAGTAACTCGATCGCATCTTATGAATTCATTCAGCGAAAATATTTCTCGTATATATAGACGATTTAACCACAAACCAATACAGTCATAACCGGAAGGAAGGACCATTTTAACCGTATAAAGAAAGAATCAATTATAAAGTGGTTAAATGCCTGCAGCAATTCATACGTAGATCCAGAATTTCGTGAGAGTAGCCGACAAAAATACTCCTCGTACCGGTATTGATAAACCTAGCCGATACTATTTTAGCGCAAAAGCCGAAGTAGGTACCTGTATATTTTTCGAGCTCTGAAAGTTTGATTGACAATGGCTGCGTCCGTTTAACAAATAATTATATCAGGTATTTAGAAAGTGATCGGCGCGCAAAGAAATTAAGCTTCTGTAAGAGGGTGTCGATTTTCATTAACGTAAAGTAAAAACCGGTATCTCTTGTCACGCGAGTATACTCGTTTGAACTAGAATATTGGAAAACATTCAAGAGCGATGGTCGACAACGCAATTTCAATTTTACAGTTAGAGTAATTGAACGCAGAAACGCTAAAAGTGAAAATCAGTGAACAGGAAATTGAAGTGAATATGTCTCATTGAATCATCGATGATGGAAGTACATTTAAGTTCACGTGAATAAAGAATATCGCTACACATCATTCAAAAGACTCGTGTGGACGGAGACATTTTAGTGTAATCGTTCATCGATAATATTCTCTCTGAATAATGTCATACTCCGACGAAAAAAAAATGATGCATATACTTTGGAGGAAATATGAAAGAAAAAAAAACCGTTCCGCGCTCTCGTAACCAGTGCCGGATAAAGGATTTACTTCGCAACAGCCTATATTTTTATGGCCACCTATACTACCGCACTTGCATGACTTTGATCAAGCACGACAATATAACGGTATTCTCATTATGCGAAGGCGTGGGACACATTAGTGGTCGTCGTCGCCTTTCATTCGGGATGAACGCGATCGAAGCTCGACGATATTGTCACCGAGAAGCTCGAGATGATATCTCTTGCTCGCGTATAATATACTCTCAAAGGCACCGGTTATACATTATCGCGTTGAATTAATTGATTCGCACGTGTTCGAAAAGTCGTCGTAATGACGGATGAAAAATTTTTTAGCGTAATTTCTCGCTCCGAAGCGATCATTAAAAATTCCATTCGTACAGCGCGACCAGCGCTGATAAAATCGAACTTTATGAAATTCTTCGCTGTACGGCGCTTTGTACCTCGTGTTATATAGAGCTGCCGTATGGCCTGGCTGTTGTCGTGCCCTCTATATATACACCCGAATCATTTTGTCCGACTTGGAAAATTCCAAAAAGACGATACTGGAATAAAGTCGTCACTGAGTTTGGTAAAAACGCGTTATTAAATTCCATCGTGTGTTGAATAAATTGAGTTAAGAGCTAAGAATTCACTGACGCTGCGGTTAAAAGACAGGAAGCGCGGAAAAACGAACGACGAGAACGAAAACCACGCAGAGAGAGAGACGTCGAAATTTAGCGAGCTTTGAAACGAGAGAAGTTTACGTTGAATGAGTAGACTCGATTTTATTGAATTCCATTTTACGTGTCTTCGGCTATAGACGAACACGAAGGAGAGACAGAGGCTCATGTCGGTTTTTTGCTCTCTAAAGACCAATCAAGAATACGGAAATACTGTTGCTTTTGATTCATGGCCCTTTACTTCATAAACTATCACCGTAAATTAAATCAGAAGCTCAAAATTTTTGTTTTCCCAGTCCCTCTTGAGACTGCTCCAGTGGAGAAAAACAGAATCTTCTACTCAGGTACGATCATTCGCGCAAACGAACTATCTTGAAAAAATCTTCCATATGAGAAGATTTAAATTTGAAAATGAATTCGATAACCATCAGATTCTTCAAAGCTCGGATGGGGGCAATCGAGGATGAAAATGGTGAGGTGCTGACAAACGAAAAACAGATATAGGTGGAAAAGATACTGGTATAGAAGTAATGAGTTGTTGGTATATAGTGTTGTAAGTACGGAAATTATCAGTTAGATCGAGTCGGATTTCAAAGAGAGCGGGTGAGCTGTGAGGAAGTAGATGATTTATGATAAGTTGTAGATGGTTCAATTTTAGGTACTGAAAAGAGAATCATGTCGGCAGAGTGTGAATGCGTAGACTAGAAGCTGAGTGAATTGAGCTATGGCTGCAAGAAAATTGGCAGAGAGAGTTGAGGGGGGCTTACCAGTTACAATGCAGAGGTGGGAGTAGGACTAGATCCTCGTTCGCCGAGAGCTGGGTTTACTTCAAAAGCGAATATTGACAGATTGCTAAAATTGGCTACCGTCTGAAGAATTTCTTTAAGGGTCAAAAAAGTTTGAAGAGGAATGCTCTAAACTCAAGAAGAGCTGAGGGAGAAAAAAAATTGAGATTCTGTTCAACGGTATGGGTGTTACTGACACTCGCATTTCTTTGTCAACGGTTCCTCAGCAGAACCGGTATCTCTTGTCACGCGAGTATACTCGTTTGAACTAGAATATTGGAAAACATTCAAGAGCGATGGTCGACAACGCAATTTCAATTTTACAGTTAGAGTAATTGAACGCAGAAACGCTAAAAGTGAAAATCAGTGAACAGGAAATTAAAGTGAATATGTCTCATTGAATCATCGATGATGGAAGTACATTTAAGTTCACGTGAATAAAGAAAATCGCTACACATCATTCAAAAGACTCGTGTGGACGGAAACATTTTAGTGTAATCGTTCATCGATAATATTCTCTCTGAGTGGTTCATCTTTTTACAATCAGGTCCCAGGAAGAAAGACTTGAAGCCCCCTCCCCCCTCCTGCCTCTGAAAAGATTGACATACCGAAGGTTGAGACAATAGCTAACCAGTGCCAAGAAGTCATTCTATCCTCCGCTTCCGCGCTCAATTGTCGTACTGTTTGTGAATTTTGTGTTTGATGTGTCTTAATGAAACAGAAAAGAGTTGTATGGTTAATTATTAAAGAAGAACAGATAATAATTTCTTGGATTTTAGTGGAGGGAAAAGAGGGGAATCGGATGGGTAGTTCGCACTGCTTGATATCAGGTAGGAATATGATCAGCGACGGGATGTGATCTTCTGCAGATGAATTTCTTTTTTGGAGGGACAAGTCGAGTGTTGACGATTATTGATTCATAAAAATATAATTGTGTTAAAATGCAGGCAGTAGGGGTCACGAGTTGGGTGAGAGTGTACGTGTGTGGGTTAGAAAGTATTTGATTTTTATAGATCCAGTGAGTTGAGAAAGTTTCCCATAGCGTGGTATCAATCAGAGGAGAAAATAAAGCGTTGAACACAAAAGAAAATATTGAAGTGATGGAGAGCCTAGAGTTAATTCCACTACTTCCCTCCCCTGCAATCCGACCTCCAACAGTGGAGAACATTGGATTTTTTTTTTTTTTTTTTTAATTTGAGTTTATTGTTTTTAATGTTACAGTATTATAGTACTATTAATTAACAATCAATTTTGTATCATAACACCATAACATTAAGGGAGCTCTTTTACCATTGGCATCTCAGAGCCTCCCATACCGTGTTACAGTCAACTGGCTGCCGGTCGTTCCTTCTTCCACAGCGTCTGTACAGTACTGCGTAGATAGTCTACAGTACTATTCACCTGCAGGTCGAGCGTGGCTGGTCTTCCATCCCTGTAGATGGGGCACTCCATGAAGACGTGCTTCGGTGTTTCCTCTTCTCCGCATTCACAGTGGCTGCTGCTTCTCCTCTTCATTTTGCAGAGGTAGCTACCAAATGCTCCATGCCCAGAGAGGGCTCGGCCTAGCCAGAAGCATGGGTCCATTTCCACTCCCGGTTCCTTGATGAGAGTCTTTGTCCATTTCCCATGTTTGTCGTCTTCATACTCCTGCCTCCACTTGTTATGGGCTCCTCTGGCGCCATCAAGGTCCAGAGGTTACCCTCAGCGGACGCATCTGGAGCCTTCAGCATCATGTCGCCGAGCAGCATCGCGTTTCTCTTGTGCGCGTAGATAATAGATCTAGCAGCTAGTTCGTACCGTAATGGGACCCAGTTACATATCACTGTTGCAGGAATATAGGAGACCGTCCTATATAATCTTCCATAGCACAGTAGCATACAACGATGAAGTCTATCTATGTATTTTGCTACCTTCTTTACTTTTAGCCTGTGTGCATATATTGCACAGGCATAGCGCATGTAAGCGCCTATGGTGCCTTCAAGCATAGTTCGCCTAGCTGTCGTACTGTATCCAAAGGTGTTACGCGCTAACGCCGCCAACTTGGGTATCATCTTCATTCCTTTTTCACAAACTTTTTTAGCGTGTGGCTCCCAGCTAAGTCGATCATCAAGCCATACACCAAGATATTTGATCACCTCTTTTGGTCAGATGAACGTGCCCTTTATTTTTATCGGAGGGGCAATAACAACGCCTTGCTTTCTCACCAAGAGGAGTTCTGTTTTTTTAGCGTTCAGAAGGCGCCCGGCAGATGCCATCTCTTCTTCGACCTTGTCGACCGCACGCTTCACCTTGATGTACAATTCCTGCACAGTACTCGCCGAAATAAGCAGCAGGGTGTCGTCCGCATACGCGTAACTGCATGTCATTCTCTTCGCCATATTCTCAAGGATGTAGTTGTAACTGATGTTCCATAAGAGAGGGCCCAGTACACTACCCTGTGGACACCCTCTCTCAATTTCTATCGAGCAGTCCTCCAGGACTACCGTTCTTCCGTCAAAATAGCTTCTCACCATATTGATGAGGTGGTCCGGGACCTGTAACCTCTGTAGCTCCTTTATTATCCATGCCCATAGTGTGTGGTCAAAAGCCCCCTTGATGTCAAGTGACACCACAGCCGTGATACCGCCAGCATTTCGCATCTTGGTCATCCATTTGGTAGCAGCCAGGATACAGTCTTCGCAACTGCGGCCTTTTCTAAAGCCGTACTGATTTTTGCTGATTCCGTCCTCTGCAGCGCTACTTATGTGCATTGTCATACATCTCTCTAAGAGCTTTCCCAGAGTGGGTAACATCGTGAGTGGGCGATAGGAGTCGGCCTATTTTTGTACACTAGTACAAGCTTGCCTTTCTTCCATTCTTTGGGGAAGCATGCCCATTACATGCACCCATTAATTACTGATGTGATTAGCGTCGGATGCATCTTATTTAGTACCTTTAAGGTTTTGTGGTTGATTCCATCAAGCCCTGGTGCTGATCGGTTATTCAGTCTACGAATTATGTCAGTCATCACTGCCTCCGTGACGTTGTAGTCGGTATTTTTTTCCACTGGCGTGTTTCCATCAACGACATTGCCTGTATGCACAGGAGCTCTTGGGAACTTCGCATACAGGAGTGTAGTGTTTGTTTCAATAGCTCCATTTGTTGCCTGCCCATTAGGTTTCCGGACACTCGTTGGCGGGTCACTGTAACTGCGATCCGCATTCTTGATCGTCATTTTATAAGGCTTGCCTCAAGCTCGGTCTTTGTCAACAAACCGAAGCCAAGCCTCTTCTCTTTCACTCCGGATGCTATGCCTGTATTCAGTTCGTAGCTCTTGCCTTTCCTTCTGTAAGATCATTCGGCGAGGGACAGATTTGCATCTTTCTATACGTCTATTGAGCCGTTTCAATGCAATACGCTGTTTCTCTAGGTGCTCTGTCCACCAGTAGGTGTAACTCTTGTACTTGTTGATGATAGTACTGTCTTTCACTGCCCCACTGAGCCGGCTCGTGATCGTAAGGGCATTTTTCGTTGCATCCTCTGGGCTATTGCATTCTCTTAGCAGTGGAACTTCATGAAGAAGTGTTTTTAGTCTGTCCATATCCAATTTCCGGGATTCTCGGCACATTTGGGCCATTGTGTTGTCTATAATCTGGAAGCAGACATGGCGGTGGTCCGACAGGGATTCTTCCTCAACATCTACTGCCCAGTTTTTGATTTCAGCTCGTTTGGTAACGGTATCTATTCCCTGGTGACAGAGTGTAGGCGTTCCGTCATTCTCGATCTTCAGATCATTACTTACAACAAAGTCATAGAACAGTCTATCTCTCTTTCTTATCTTTGAGCTCGTGAATTCAGACCATTTGCAGTTGAAATCACCAGTTATGGATGAGGCTCCCGTATTTGGGGAAATTTTCGTCTCAGTTGGGTCATGTCCTACGCCCCTTTGGGTTTCGTCCAGTGTATTATAACCTTAACACTGTTAAAAGTCTGTTTGTTAAATTGAAGGATCCCATCCCTATTGACGAGAGAAGCGGTGTTTTCAAAGTAGAGTGCAATGACTGTAATGGAGTCTAGATAGGTGAGACCAGCCGTCAGTTTAAAATCAGTAGAAAAGCGTGGGAGGAGGGTAATTTGGGTGATTCAGCCTTTGCGGACCATCTCATTGCCACTGGTCACAGCTTTAAAAAGGGATCCGAGGCCCTCCTCCACAGAGAGACCTCTTACTATAAACGTATCGCGCTTGAACACATCGAAATTATTCTTCATCTGAAAAACGACGACCTAAATGTGCTTAACAGGTACATACCTGATGAGGGATTGATTGAATTAGTTTACGAGTATGATTCACATCGTGATGACTCGCTAGTTCAGTCATGACTTCTTAGGTCGTTCTTGTTTCCATTCGGAGTTGGTTTAGTTGCTTTCTTGTCTCCGTTGACAATGGTGTTTTAATCGAAAGCGCCCCGGTGTGTGTGTATCTTTTTGTGGCACTCCGTTCGTATTAATTTTTTGAGTATGTCTTCGTCAGATGATGGAGAGCCTCTCAAGGAGGGACAGAGACAGAGAGTGGATAGAGTAATAGTTAAGAATGAAGTGTGAGAGGGTCGTCGAACTTTAAGAAGTTATAAGCTTGGGTTAGGTATGTATAAGGGTTCCGTTCAAAAAATTTACAATCACGTACGCAAAATGTCTGCAAATTTGACGTACGTGTATAGAGCTAATTTATCGTGCGGCTTCTCCTCCAATTTCTAATTTCATGAACTTTTCGCTCGCTACTCAAGTGGCCGAAATTTCATCCTAATTATAGTACGTACACGATGTCTATTACGCGTACGAAAATTAGTAGATAACGAATTAGAGTTTCACGAATGCCGCGAGTACTGGGGCAGATAAATCTTGACGCGCGCGACAAAAATCAACCAGCCGTTAAATGGTTAAATTAGGAATAGCTAAATTCCAAAATGTTCCGGTAATGTTACCTATTTACAAGACCGTTGCAAATGTAAGCCATAATGACGAGCAGAGCAGTACGACTTTTCTGCTTAAATGCATTATACGTGTTCTGTAATTATACGTCGCTATCTCTATCCCACCCTCTGGCGTTCCGCGTCCGCCTTTTTCCTTCGAATGTGTGCTGAAAACGGTGTGGCGAAAAAAAAGAAAGAAGAAGGAAAACATCGCGTAGCGCGAATTTAGTTTTAATGAATTGAATTTAGTTGCATTTCTTAGCGCGCGATCTCATACTTGATACCCATTTTCTTCTTCGTGTTTTTGCAGATTCACAAGGTGGCGCTAATTATTTTGGTAAATTTATCGGATCTCTGAAGCAGTATCATCACGCTCTTCAAGGAGATGTTTACGCAGTTGATAGTCGCACGATACACGTGAGAAATTTCAATTACGACGGTGAAGGACCGGGTGAGTGTTTCTATTTTCATCTTACGAAATGCGATGATTATACGGTAATACGTTTGAAGTTTTGGCACTTTGACGGTATACTTTCTATTCGTACGCCGAATGTTGAGAAGTGCTATCTAGTAGGAACTAATGCCCGGTGAACCCTGTCGACTCCAAAAGGACGCCCAATTTCAACCAGAAGTCAGGTCAAACTTGACGTTCTTAGTTTAGCTCAATGTCGAGCGTAAATGAACCCAAAAGGATTAGAAGTCGAGCCAAAATTTAATGTTTCTTTTTACCATCGACTCATCGTCGAGTTCCGGTATGAGTCAGGTTGATGCCCACCCAAAATCAATCCGCCATTCATTCAGGGCTGAATTGCGTAGATTTTAGGTGCACAATCTATTAGGGCTCAGAATTGATGTGAAAAATTAGTTGGTCTCTGGCATTATGTTTTGATGTAGCCTTGAAATCGACGTCGATTTTACTTTGCTCTCTAGTCAAGCACGATTAAGATTCTCAATTCCCCCCCCCCCCCCCAGAAAAATAAGCCAAGTCACCAAATAGACAGAACTCTTAAAGAGAACGACTCTATGCGGACGTCGATTTGAAGTCGGCTAGCGGAGACTATACCAGAGAACTACAAATCGACTTGAAATCGACTCAAGGGAAAATCCGATTTTGGATCGATAGAAAAATTTGAAGGATAATTCGACTCAAAATCGACTCCAGTACTATGTTGCTTTGAGGTCGATTGCAAGTCAAACAGCTGCTCCGTAAACTAGAGAACTACAAATCGACTTGAAATAGACCCACTACTAGTTGATTTCCGGTCGATAGAGAAATTCAAAAGATTTGACTCGAAATCGACGTTGATTTGAGACCAATTAGGAGTCGAACAGCTGCCTGCTCCGTAAACTAAAGAAATACAAATCGACTCATCAGAACAGTCGATTTTCGCTTGATGGAAAAATTTGGATTAATTGACCTAGAATTGACCTTGCTCTGCATACATTCCAGATCGTCGTTAATTTAAGGTTGATTTGGAGTCGACTAGCCCAAAACTACCTGAGAATTACGAACTGAATCAAAATCGAACAAAAAAAAAGTCGATTTCAGGTTGATAGAACAATTCAAAAGATTCGGCTGGAGACCGACTCTAGATAGACATCGACTTGAGATCGATTGGAAGTCGACCAGCTGCTCCTCAAAACCATAGAGAACTACAAATCGGTAGAAAAATTTGGATTAACCGACTCAAAATCTACCTTGGTCAAAATCAACTTCAGATCGACGTCATTTTGAGGTCGATTTGAAGTGGACCAGCGTATATCTACTCATAGAACTACAAATCGACGCTCTGGAGCAATCGATTTCAGGTCGATAAAAAATTCGCCTCGACTCGAAATCGACATGGCAAATGAATCAAAATGGAGTCGAGGTCGACGTCGACGTGAGCTCAACGAAATTTCGACCAAGATTCCTCAGGAAGTAAATTATTGGTTGATTTGATGTCGATTTTCAGTCGATGTTGGGTGTCGACCAAGAATCGACGTCATATCGACGGTCGACATGTTCCATCAGCATGTACTCCAAGCTGAGTTTCAGGGTATTCTCTTCGTCTGGGATGCGAGGTCAGTTGGAGTAAGATCAATTTTTCGAATTCTGTAACCTCTCTCTGACTCATTCATTAGGGTCTACGACCAGATTCATTCTATATCACCTACTATACGAAGTTTATCCCGATGGACCATGTCAAACTTTGAGTCGACGTCAATTACCAAAAATGAACTCAAAATTGACTCCAGTGTTGCGATTGAGTGCCGCCCAATTTTGGCAGCAATCGACGAGAAACGATAGGAATTTGACTCAGAATCGACTTGTACAGTACTTGATTTTGCACCGACTCGATTGTTGGTCTGCAGTTTGAGCCAATTTCTCTTATCGTAATGCAATGTCAACTTGACTTACATCGATTGCGCCTGGATCCATTTTACACTATTCATCTGAAAGAGTACCAGAATCCATCTATGCTGGCTGAAAGGAACTCAAAATTGAGGGTTGAAAATGAGTTGATCTTTGGACGTACGACGATTAGTCATAGATACTTTGGTCTCAAAAATTGTATGAATTGCGGCATCACCGGTAAATCATTGGTTTTATCGTCCAAATGCTACCTGATACTAGTGGCAAAGTCACCAAAAAACAGAACGGAATAGCGGGAGGGAGGAAGGGAGGGGGGTATGACTATGAAGTCAAAATGAATTTGACAAGTGTTGACTTAATATCAACGTTCGAATACTTTTTATTGAGAGTTTAATTTGAGGATTGCAACTGAATTTTCGTTCTACTCAAAGTCGACCAGCTTACATTTTCTGAGCACTTGACATCAACTACTAATCGACGCAAGACTGAAGAGAATCAGGGATGATTGACCAGAAATTAGGGTACGAATGAGTGGTAAATCAAGTCAACAAATTCGACCTCATGTCAACTCATGATCTTTATTTATTTGGCTTTCCTAGAAGAATTTTTCTCCTTATTTCAAAAATGATCGAATTTGCCACTTGCCCTAAATTGATCCTCCGATTTGCCAATTTTAGTATCTGGTGGGGGAAGGATCTTTCTGTACCCGCCGGTCACGACAGCCTGACTTGAGATGAACTTAAAATCAACGTGGTATAACAGAATGAAAATACAGTTTACATGTCGAGTGGACATTGAAGTCAGCGTGAAGTCAATTATATCAGGGTCAGTGGCGTATCCAGGGGCCTTGGGATTCTATGTTTCTTGCCTTGCGTGCGCATAACGTAGGTGCCGAGAGAAAACAAGAGAATTTTTTTTTCTCTTATTTCATTCTTTTTCTTTGGACTTCCTATTTTGGAAATCCCCCCCAAGGAAATCCTGCATACGCCACTGATCAGGGCTTTAAAAAAAGTCATATTTCGGTCGATTTTAAATCAATTTCTTGTTGATCTTATTTGTCTACTTTTTCTGGTCTCCTTAACCTCCAAACTCTCAAAAGTTTCTATATTCATGTCGGTCCATACTTATGCTTTGGTTTGCAATGATGGTTAAAACCTCAGCCTGTGCTGAGAAGCCGTCAAATTGCCTCTGTCTTATCGAAGACTCATTCTAACTTCCAATATCTCAGCCTCAGTTTCTCAATGCCCACACCCTGCCATACAACTCTCTGCTTACGAACGAATCCATTTCCGATTTGAGCAAACCCTTTTTAGTCAACTTTTTGTAACTCATATTTACGCTCCCACCCGTCCTCAACTCACAATGACCATTCATTCAACTCGGTATATTACACAAATTCCCGGTCCAAACAAATCCTCCTAAATCCAACACATTAGGTGTCCAATCCAAGAATCTCCCGATTGCACCATCAGCTTTCCAAACAAATCTGAATTTGCAAATGGAGCCGCCTACGCATCCGTGGGTGGCTTTCTAGTGGTCCATCGAGTACACGATTATAGCCTCTGTATTTACTACTGAACTCATACCTCGTCTGTCTTCCTAATCTCACTCAATTTCTACGAATAGTAATTTCCTAAATTTTATGCTTCTCTCAACTCCGCAATCAAAGTATTCACCTACCACAATCTACACTCAAGTCTACTAACAGCAATCTAATTATTTTGTGGATACCTAGACTTATTGATCTACCATATCAAGACCAAGGTGTGTAGACGTACGGATAGGTGTGCTCACTCGAACGATTTTAGCGGTGAGTGAGGCCGTGAGTATCAACGCGTTTGGGGCTCGTGATGACGTCACCCTTTTGAAATACACGGGAAAATGACGTAGCTGCGAGCCCTTCATGTTTTCTTTGATCGTACCGTCTTCGAATGAGCAGAATTATTCGTGCGTCTACTGATCTTGGATCTGGACATCGTTGACAAAGCGGCTGAACAAGCTACCTCACCGCTTTCAAAAAAAAATCTGAACAAATCTTTTGTACCAGCGTCAGACTAGAAAAATCACTTCCGTTCTCTCATCAAAAATCAGAGTCACAACAAATTCTTCCATTCTCATCTCTTGGTCAATCTCTTACAAAAGTTTCAGAAGAGAAAAAGTCATCCTCTCCAGATCAAGAACAGGTTACGCACGCACCACTCACTGCATTCCAACAAAACCAGCCCGATTCTGAACACATCATCTTCTCATGCTCTCAGCTACTTTCCCTCCAATGCTTGCTGCAAGTTGCCTACTCCATTTCTCAAGTGCTCAAAAATGATCCCCCCACAATATCTAGGTGTCCCACGATTCTTTCTTCTCCTCTGACTACGCCAGTTCAACCCATCTTTCTAGTTCACTAATCGCTTCCCCATTTATGATTTTCAATGATACAATTTTCCTCAGCAAAAACTGGATTCTAGATGCATTTTACCTCTCGAGAAAATATGTAGAAAAATTTTTGGGCAGACACCGATTTATTAGTCGTAACGTAACCAGAAGGATGAAAGGGCTAAATTTTCCCTTGAGGATCAGAATGAGCAGCAAAATTTTCAGTCCTCGCTTCTGAACCTTAGCCGTTCATCCTCCTCCTTCCCCGCCTAGAAGAACTTAATTGTGAGGCGTATTTTCACTCACATCTTGTATCTATTTGAAGAGTAGGATGGCTCTGCACTACGGACCAAGATAGTAAAGGTGACGATATTCATTATAAATCGGTGAAATGAATACAATCCAATCGTATGAAGAAAACTCAAAACATCGAATTATGCCTCGCAGTTTTGTCTAACGGGAATCCTTTTCCTTGTCTTTTCAGCTGGATACTTCTACGTAACAAATGGGAAAGCGCCGAGCGAAAACGGAATAAAATTACGAGACGAACGTGGCAGGTAAATACACAATATACCGATTTCTTCGTTAAAGTTTAAAAATCTCGACAAATTGGCGAGAAAAATAATACATGAAATGGAGAGGAACAGAAAAAAAATTTGGCGTTGATTTTAATCTTGTTTATTTCTGTGCCATCTAAACTCCTCTTACGGGAAAATTACGCTCCTCTTCCGTTGTTGCCGCGGAAAACGGGCGTACCCAATATCGCCGCACATAAATACGCTTTAAAAATTTTAATTTGATTTTCTTTACACGTTATATTATCTGATATGGTCTGGCGTATACATCTACAGCACCTGAGACACATATTGTATCTTTTATCTCTTCACTTTCGCTTTTCAAGGAAGCGACTTAACGGTAATATTTTGCGTGAACGCTGCGTAATCTCGCGGCATCGTATCCGTACGGTCCGATAGATGGAGGACGGATAAAAAAAAATAAATAAGGAGAGGAGAAAAAAAATAATAATAAAATAAATGATTATCGTATTTTACAATATTCTTTACATTATTTCGGTCATATTTAACAATATGATATCGCTTAATTATAAGCACGCTTACGTAATGAAAACTTATTTCAGCTCTGGGCCGTTGAAAAGGTACAGAAAGAAGCATATCACACTTACGTTACCCGAGGGTAAGACCATTAATAACATTAAATGGTTGTACGTTTGGTGCGATGAATTTGCGGTAAGTAAACGTTATAGTAATACATACGTACATAGTCTAGCTCTCGCTCTATCTCCGTAAATTGTCAATTAATTCACTACATACTCGTAGTATTTTCGCGTGAATTTTGAGTCTGTACCCATGAGCTCGGAACCAGAAATAATTCTGTGATCAACCAAGAATAGGTTGGAGATGAATTGATTCACCCATACAGCACTTTTCTTCTATTTGAATAATACCTTTTAGGATTAGTGATGAAGTTTTCGGTGCAAAAAATCGACGATATTCGCGACATAATAATCTCCTAATTTTTTCAGTCATTTCACCATTTTTTTCAGCTCACTTTCTATACTTTTAAATTTTGGTAATTTTTTTTTACTTCACTGTAGCGGTGGAAAATAATAATCCTCGTTAAAATTTTCAACCTGGTAAAATGCTTTTTTCCCCTCTATAACGTCGAACTTCTCGAAGAATCGATTTGTACGCTCGCGCCGATGACATAAATCAAAAAATATTATCGTCGCGTTACGATAGTGAGTTTCAATTCTTTTTCTCGTTATTGTTCTTCCAGGTCAATTTCGGCGATGTGAAAATTCCGAAAAACCTCGACTTTCCGAAACCGCAAAAAATCGGAAAACTTTCTGGCGTGCACATGGTTACTTCCGACAATATCGTTATCGTCGATGCTCAAACTTTACTGATACCGGCATTTTCGTACGACGGAGAAGCACCAGGTATCCAGTTTATACAATATTTTTGTACAATACTTAAATTATATTCGTTCATTCTTTGGCGGAAACAGGAAAAGGAACCGACGAGAAATGATAAGAAGAATTGCGAGAGAAGTGAAAACTTGGGAGAGAGGGAAGTGCGTTCATTCATTTCGATACGCTACCGAGGCCTCTCAAATTACTAAGTAATTTATATAAATAGGCACGATACTATCGACGGTTGAAATGTGGTGTAACTCGTATCTAGAGAAGTGAGTTACAAATATTGATTGAAAAAATGATGTTGGGGTGAAAGAACAGAAGTCGATCTTGTCGATGAAGAGTGCTCTAGGTTCAGAATTTTCTTGTATACTTTATCTTGAACTTTTCTCTCGAAACTTCTAGAACTATGCAAGACCGCTTCTCAACTCTTAGTCAATTTGATCGAGTGCATTCACATACAAACATTCTGTCCTTTCCTTTGGATTCCGTGCCATATTAGTCTCACATAGCACAACAAAGTTGACTGCGTCACCAAAAGTTCTTTTTCGATCGGAGTTAGTACTGAAAAAGCGCGGAGTTGATCCGTAATACCCCCCCCCCCCCGCGTATAAATAGCACTGCAAGAGAAATGATCCAGGGTTTGAGGAGGAAGCTCAGGGAAGAGGGTTCAATACTTACAAAAGCTGATGAAGGGAATGCCATCGTCGTCTCTAGTGCTGAAGAAGTACTGTACTAGTCCTTATGTATGTCAATGAGGTTCGGAGTATTATCAACAGAAGTACAGTTTCGGTGAAAAGATGCCTGCTTGTACTCAACTTGCTACCCCTCCTTCTTTACGGGTTGTCTACGGTGTACAAAAGAGATACCTGTGATATCCTATGTCTCTTCTCCCGCCTACTCTTTTTCTGAACAAGTGGTTGAAATCTTGAATCTCCTTACTTTTTAAAAAGCCCGTTTTCCTTTTAGCATAAAGGCTCAAGGTTGGAATTCTTCCTCCAGGCACCACTTTTTGTTCCTTTGATATGGTCGGTCTGTTCCCGAACATTTCTAAAGCGGCCACTATCCATCATATGGGAGGCCTTCTTGTTACTTCTCACGAAGATTTTTCATTTGCTAAATGTCTGCTGATCTCCTAATTTCTGCAAATTCAATGGAAAATTTTTCGAAATTTCATAGGTATTCCCCCGTTGAGACAGTGCGGTATGCACTAACACCCCTCAGCACAGCTCTTCACTGGATATTTACCATTTCTTTTCTTTGATAAAGTAATTACATTGATTCGGCTTATACTGGGGCACCACATAGGAGGATCGACATAGCGGTGCTCATCATGATCCTTCTTCTGGCTTCTTTTGGGGTCTCTTTGGTGTTTCCTCGTTTCAGAGGTCTTTATGTCTTTATTCGAGGCTGACCTCTTCTCCTCGAGCCTAGTTTTCCTGAATCACGTTCTCTACTGGTATAGGTACGTGAATGACGTAGTGTGTGCGTGGACAGGTCCACAAGATCTCCTAAGTGAGGAAATTTAGTTCAAAGATTGGAAGTTCTTTCATTACCGCTTTGGATCTTACTATCTCCGAAAAAAAAAGTAGAAAGCGTTGGATCAGACTCCCTTTCTAGGGTAGTCTTCTTCGAAGTTTGGTCGCATTCTTCGCTCTTTTGGCTTCCGCCCCGCATTCTACAATCTCACGACAGTGAAAGGGTTTCTTGTCAGCCTAAAGGACCTTGTTCCGCCGATAGAAAAGAGTGGGGCGTACAGAATAGCTTGTCAGGACCGCGGTGGAGTGTCAAAATCAGAGTGCCCAAACACAGGAAAGCTTGGGAAAAAGGAAACTTGAGAGGATAGGTCTGTGGTCACAATTCCAAGGAGGGATCGGAAAGCCTCCTCCATTGAGAGAAGTCATACTTCAAACGGATCGCGCTCGAAAATATCGCCACCTAAATAGCGATAACGTATCTGGTTTCAACAGGTATGGTTGAATTTTGATTCACATCATGATGAATCCTGATTTCGCTGTTCTCCTTGTTTTCAATCTTATTTTGGCCAGTCACTTCCTTTCTTAAATTCGATAACTGCTAGATGATGGTTTTCACACCGTAAACGCGTGCAACTCATCTTATTTATTGTCTACTCTTTGGAGTATTATTCTGATATGTCGATTCGTAACTTGGAGGTTTCCCACCTCTTCATCTACTATTGAATACGATCTTGAAAACTACTGCTTCAGAACCTTTGGCCCGATTTTGGGAAAATGTGCCCACTGAAAGGATCATTTGATGAGCCCCGTAGCTGACTGCTAATGTATGCCAGGGCTTTTCTTATCTCAATCAGAACCTAAGAGATTTTTTGGTCCCTCTGCTCATAGCGAGCCATGGTTGCCCTGATGGCGTCGGCTATGAACCTGGTATCGATCCATAGGGTATGAAGAGGTGTGAGAGTTGCGAGACAGAAGCCAAGAAGTTCGAAAGAGTATCAGTTTGTGGTGGAGGAGGGAGGCTCCTCAGTGGCTGCTTGTAATATGGAGAGTTTGGAGTTTGTGCGAAGCGCTCCCATATCTAATGAGGTGACGGATATTTCGCTCCCTTGATGACTAAACGCTATAGCCTTGAAATCTGGATTGAGGCAGATTAGGTTTTGACATGTTCCATGCTAAGTTTTCTGAAACCTAGAATGCCATTCCTCCCAAACTTTATGGGTTACCCAAAACTCATAAAGAGGGAGTTCCGATTAGACCTATTGTCTCCTTCATTTCCTCCCCCACGTACAAACTGGCAAAATACCTGAACTTATGGTTCTACTATTTCACTAACTTTGAATCGAATTACGCTGTAAAAAACTCAGCTGAATTAATTGAGAAAATTTCTGACTATACCCCCCCTCCTGACTCCATAATCTGTTCGTTCGACGTCGCCAGTTTGTTCACCAATGTCCCTCTTGCTCCAACTCTTCGACGTATCGATGAAATACTAGAAGAAGCATCTATTTCGCCCCCTGCTGCCGAGGAATTTGTTTCGCTCCTAAAAACGTGTCTCTTCCCCAACATCTGCCAATTCAAAAATACTATATACGAATTTCAGGATGGTCTTCCTATGGGCTCACCTCTATCACCTCTAATTTCGGAAATTTTTATGAACCTCCTCGAAAGAGAAGTGTTTACCCCTCAGAGCATGCTTGTGCAGTGCATTGGATACTGGTATAGGTACGTAGATGACGTACTGTGCCTATGGACGGGCTCCAACGCACAACTAAATGAATTTCTTCAAACAATCAATTCCTTGTATCCTTCTATAAAATTCACGCTTGAGGTCGGCGGCAAATCTATCAACTTTCTAGACCTCTCCATCACCCTCAATGAAAGAAAACATACGTTCGAAATCTTCAGGAAGCCTACCTATTCTAGTGTCACAATAGATGGCTACTCGTACTGTCCCTCCTCCCACAAGCATGCAGCTTTTCTTACGATGATCCACCGATTAGTGTCTACCCCCCTCACACCTGAAGCATTCAAGAAAGAAGTAGACACTATCAAGCTCATAGCGGAGAACAATCATGTGAAATTGGATATAGATAAAATAATTCACAAAAAACTTATTTCTAGAGCTCTCGATGCCACCACCTTTCATCCAAGAGACACAAGCTGTAAAAAAGAAAAATGGATCCGCCTCCCTTTCCTCGGCAAGCTCTCGTCCCATTTATCTCGTTTACTCAAACCTCTGAATCTGAAGCCAGCTTTCTATAACTTAAACACCAGTAAGAAGAACTTCTGCCGTATCAAAGACCCCACTCCTAAGGAGAGTAAGAGTGGAGTTTACAGACTCCAATGCAATGACTGTCCGTTCGCATACATAGGGCACACAGGCCGTGCCCTAAAAACTAGACTCAAGGAGCATGAGAGTGCTCAAAAAAATAGGAATCCCAACAAATCGAATTTTGCTGCCCATCTTCTGGCATCCGGACATTCGTTTCCAAGGCCTGAAAATGTCCGTCTCTTGCATGAGGAGAGCTCTAAAAATAAACGCGTTGCATTGGAGACAGTAGAAATAATAAAAGCTGTTCGTAATTTCTCCCCTATAGTAAACGAGATACTTCCCTTATCACATCTCGCTGATACTATCTACGAAAACTTGCAAGTTTAGACTTAGGTGATTGACGTAATATTTGTGTGTGATTCATTGTATGTTCGTTCTTCCTTTTGAAACGGGTAGATTACTACTTCAGTAGTATTCTGTTTCTCGCCCGTCGATGGTCACTGAACCGAAAGCGCTCGCGCATATTGTAATTAAAAATTATACGACATTTTGTAAAACTACTCTTATTTATTATTATGTGTCGTAACATTAAAAACCGCCTCGATGATATCCAAATTCCAAATTTTGCGAGTTCACATCACCCCCGCGACTTGCCTCCCACCAACTGCTGCCTGATAATATTCTCAAAAATCCGTATCCGCCATTTCTTTCCCCAAAAACGGATTCCTTCGGACTTTCACCAACCTAACAATGACGATCAGGAGAAAAGTATTTCCCATAGTTATGACTGAGTTACTTTTGACATGTTTCATATCTTTGCTCTGGTCTCATCCTTATGGGAATTTTCACTGGAGCAGTGATTCTCAAATCTGCGAGTTCGCGAGTCCGAGCCCCCCCCCCCCCCGAAAGGGACTTGGACAAATTTCGAGATTTTCTCAGGAGTGATTCTGAAATCTGCGAGTCCGAGTCCGAGTCCGAGTCCGAGGCCCCTCCCCTCCCCTCTGTAGTTTCTAGCTTATCCTAATATAATGAAAAGGCGTAGGCTAGATTTATACTAGGCTAAGAAAACGCTGAGCGCCATTATGAAGCTATTAGCTTGTGACGTCATAAGTCGGTGACGTCATAGGTTGGTGACGTCATAAGTCGTTAATACTGGCCCGCTTACAACATCTGAAACATACAATTAATACGGTTCTCTAAATTATGACCAGACTAAAGCAGGACGAACGAGCGGAACGAGTGAGGCCCTCTAATCTCATCAGCCTGAAATATACTATAGTAGACTTATACTAGACCGAGAAGCGAGACAGATCAAGCGAGTGTGCCGCTCTAAAGTCTTAGCCAAGAATTCTAAAATATTTTTGTCTCGCATTATCCACAACATATCTGATTGGGCAAAATTTTGAAAAGACATGAAACATGATCTTTATCTTTTTGGCTGCGCCAAGAAATCCAATACCCCTTAATCATTCTCTCTCCCTCTCCCTCTCTCTTTTTTCGTAACAGGAGTTTACGATATCAGCGTACAACGAGCAAGAGAAAAATAGGTTACATACGAGTGACTAAGATAGTTTTCCCTTGAGCACAGAAACCCGAATTTCATGCAAAATCTGTAGAAAAACTCGTATTTTTTCAAAGACAAAAATCCGTAGATCTGGCAGCACTGATCCCATCCCGGAAAGAAACCCCAGACATAATTCTGAAAATCGACGCATTCTGCAAGTCCTGAATCTTAGATCCACTCCCTAATAATCCTGTATACTGTATCCCGTTCTCTTCCTGTGTAATAAACTAAGACATCATCAGCTGATGACGTCATCGACAAGCCTCATTCTGGAACTTGCGAGTTCAACCCACCTCCCATCATTCTTGTAATGTGTAAGTGGTTCAATATGTACTTATATACTCCTCTATATTGGGTTTTTGTTAGGCCTGGTTTTATGAAGGCTAGGGGTCTAGTATGCTGTGTATAGCCCAGTATAATGGAGGCTAAGAAGTGGTCCAATTCTGAAATCTGCAAGTATGACGTCTTCAGCCGTGACTCGGGGTCTAGTATAAGAAAGACTCAAGTATTACCATAAGCGCAGTATGCTGGAAACTGTCGGGAGGTTTGGGAACGGAATGAATGATCCCGAGAATATGAAGGAGTGGGGAAGAGAGAGAACCCAAACTGACGACATTAAGATAACTGATGACTTCAAAGGCAGCGTCACGAGTATTGATGATGACGTCACAGGCAGACTTAATGAGGTAATGACCCCACCAATAGCGATTGAGGCCTCCTTTAATAGCTTATCCTAATGTACACCATGCCTAAATTAGTGCAAGAACGGGGCATAAGCCAAATACGCAATCTAGGCCTTGAATTTACCACTCAGCAGACGTGGCATGAAACATGATCTTCATTTAATTGGCTGTGTCACAAAATCAGAGGCTATTTTAAGCATTTTCCCACCCCTAGGCTATCATATTTTTGGCACCCTAGGCAACAGCCTGTTCAGCCCCCCTGGGAAAATAGCCTCTGCACAAAATCCCTCTCCCAACTTTCATTTTTTCTCTTTATTGGATTGGAAATGTTCTAAAATCTGCTACATCTACGTTTGAAAGGACACAGAGACGATCAGTCGCACTCATCGGAGTACAGCTTTATGGCCCTGACCTCCACAATTTCCGCTATTTCCTCTTCGTTTCCTCACATCTCCGCTCAGTTATGTTCAGAAGAGGAAAGGACCATGGGTTCTTAATCATTAGTGCTCAGTCGGCTCTCTCGCACTTTTACTAATCACCACTCAAACGAAAGACTCCCTTCCTTGCTTTTCAAAATTTTCTCTTGCGCAAAACTCCGAAACAAACGCAGAGACCCTCCATATCTCACGTTTCCATCAAGCTGATTACCTGTTGCAAAGCTCTGTAATATATTATAATTACGAGTGGAACAAGAAAAAAAAAGCGATATTAATAATAAGAACAAGGAAACGAATCCTTCCCATAATTTATTGGTCTGCGATACCTCTTTTCTTCTTTTTTTTTTTTCACCATCGTTGAACGCAAATTTACCCTCCTTCCTTCTTCTCCGACTTTGGATAATGACGTCAATTTAGAATGGGTTTTAGAATGCGTGTAATGCGTCTCTCTATTCAATTTGAGAACTCATCTGTGCATGTTGCGATGTGATCGCGCGCGGAAAGTAACGAAGGTTATGGTGAGAGCAGCACGTTCCCTATTTGCATTTAATCCTCGTAAGTTATAGGAGTCTAGATGTACTAGAGTGTTGTCTGGCTGGTTCGTTGGCTTTTCGTGCAAATTCGCACTACATTTTATACGTATACGTAGCGTGCCGTAGAACACAGATGATTGCTCTCTGCTGTATGTAGTGTAAAAACCTGGGAATCCATTCGACGAAACATTGAAACGTTATAGCGAATAAATGTAATTTTTCCGTTTCGTTTTAACCGGAGGCGAGCACTGCTTCGCGAAACTGCATTTGAAGTACGAGCTGCTCTTTCCATTTTCGAAATTCGCGCGAGTACTACGTCTGAAGAGAGAGAGAGATATACAGTATATACAGAATAAATATAAAATTATTGTCATCGTGTACGTATAGACGTGGAGTAGATCGACGACGCGATAAAGAACTTCCACAGAAGAGTGCTCGTAAATTGAAGTCGACAATAACGAAGGAGGGCCGAAAATTGAATTTTATTTTGCGGTATGAATTCTAAACTTTTTGAAATCGTATTGCATTGTGTGAAGAGTGAAATCGTTCATCGAAATCGTGTTAGAGACTAATGAAGAAGAATTTTCGGCCTTTCTTGAAATCTACAAAAGGGTGGCAGCTGGAGGAGGAGCGGTTGCAGCCGGTACGAGGTTGTGATGGGTATTTGAGGAGCGCCTAAGAACTCTTCAAAGGGACAAAGGATTGGATGGTCATTGTAAAGTTCAATAAGCGCAGGGATGGAAGAGGCTTGGAACGTGAGTATCTTCCTCGGAACTCTATCGTGACTGTTTTTGGTAGATGATCATTTGGAGATTTTGTCATGGACTAATTGGAGTAGTTTTGCTGCTCGTTGAGGTCGAGGGTGAGTGGGAAAATCCTGAAATCATTCACGCAATTAGGGAGAGAGGAACTTTTCATACTTCTACCTAGAGGACTCCGAGTTGGATAGGTTGGTGAGAATCGATCGATGAATATTACTGGACAGTATTTTCCAAATTATCATTTGATATACTTTCATGGGCGTAGAAACCATTTAGGCCGAAATTTACCTCCGTATTTTCTTTTCGGTAAATACAAGAGAAAAGTAATTTCAAAATGTATTATTTGGTATGCACTGCGCCGGAAAGAAGTGCAGTACTACTAGAAATAGTACGTCTGACCAACTGGGCTAATCGTATCAATTTAGTGGCTAATATTTTTCTCCGAAGTCATAGACTAGATTAGAGCCCTCTTTCCATGGATGACTGCGGTCGCTTTCGAAAACTCTGGACTAACTAAAACCATGTCTCCGCTTCTTCGGAACCACCAGTTGACGAGTGGCGGGCATTTCTTCTCTTCAAAAGAGTTTTCAGGACAAATTTTGATGGTGAAGATAAGGGAAGGTAGTTTAAATATTGGATTTAAGTGTCTGGAAAGGTAGAGGTCGACGAAAATTTTGGATATTGATGCTGGAGAAAAAGTGAGCAAAGAAAGAAACCTCGCTAAAATAAAAGACTTCATTACGTCACATTAACCAGAGCCTCTAGAAATACAAATGAAACGCACTCAGACAATTATAGAAAAATCCTATCATAATTTCGCTCCATAAAACACATTCTGTGAATACCTCAGAAATTGTACCCGCGAGCAGCAACGTTTCTCGTCTCGTTTTTCTACCGTTTTTCGTAATGCTATACATCAGCTTTTGATCTACGACACGATGAAAACAGTGAAGAAAATTTAATACAGGGGCGCAGAGGTGACGAATAATTGTCACTTGAACGCTGGAACAACAGTCTTACAAGATTCGTCTCTAAAAGGTTGGACTTTGACAGCTGAATTGAAATTTTATTTATCGACCGCAAGTACGTGAAACGATATTTATGCAGTATGCCTTTTATACATTACCAATGCTTGGCTTTTTGTAATACACGTGCCTGTGCCTTGAATCACGATATCGTCGAGTTCTTTCTTTTTTTATTACCACGTCGGTTTGCTAACAAAATTATCGTCCGGGCGATGATCGAATAGAAATATTCTTGTCAACTCAAATTACAGCGGTTTCAAACTAGAAGTGGTTAGGAAGATAGTGAGTTTAATCAAAGGAATGACGCCTGGCGCAAATAAAGGCAGGGGAAGCTCGTTGACTAACTTCAACAAGTTTTGAAATCCGGAAGTAGAACAATTTACCTCAGTGATTTTGAGAACGAAAAAATGAAAATTCTGTACAGTACCAAATAACTTTCACAACTATGTATGTATTGGTATCTTGCTAACATTCAATCGATTTTGAAAATTCGAGTACAGCTGGGGCATATTCAAGTGAACCGCTTCAGGAGAGGAAATTAAGAGAATTCCAGTAGCGAATAGAAGTGCCAGTCATTCATTTGCACGTTCCACTTAGATGCCACATATTTGGCCAGAAGAAATGGAGTTACAGAGAAATTGTTGAGAGAAAACTATGATCAAAGCTTTTTTTTTTTTACCTAAATATCGGAATATGCTCTTACCTATTAACGGGTAGCTTCAAGGAAAGAAGCAAGGTTGGCATCGTATCATTATAGAGTTTCGATTCTCGGTATTTTTTACGAGAAGAAATGACGATTGAATTACAATTTGTAACTGCGTGAGTTCACGAGTAAATGCGGGCAGGATAAACGCTGTATGAAATCAATATAAATTATTACTACACGTACCTACCTATAATCATTAAAAATGAAATTGAGACGTTTCAATAATAATGACTGGGGCACGATACATGCAATTTCGCATTTTTATAAATTTTACGATAAAAATCAGCCCACATTTTTGAATTTGACAATGTATAAGTGTGTTGTAGGGAAATGTCAATTTAGTGACCTCTATTGCAAAGCGAAAACTCGAAGGCTCGCGGTAAACCATCTTCCTCGTAATAATATGTTTATCCCAATATCGATAGAACTCCTCAGAAATATATTTTTTGGATTGTTATACCCAAATGTGACCTGGTTCCAATAAAAGAGTACAAACATTTAATTATCATTCTGGAGATATGGGTCTCCCTGCGTCGTAAGAGAGACCCTTTTCTCCAGATTGATAAATGAACCATGGATTCTTTTCTGGGAATCAGATCACGAATGATGTTAATTTTTGTTGAGCTACCTGTCGTTTCGACTCTAGATTGAGACTAATGAGAATTAAAAGGTGTAAATCTGTGTGTAGAATGGTAGAGCAGGTTTTGTTCCATCAGAGATGAATTTGCCCGTTCATATACAATAATTTGTGCAACTTATCGCTACACCGGTCGCAAATTTATTTCTCCGTTGTATCGAGAATTTTTGCCATGAACTTCTACATTGTCCGGTTGGTCAAGTGATCGATTGTGGATAACGAACTTGTGAGCTGGTATAAAATAATTATAACTCCAATAAACAAAGTGTTTGCAAAAAAGGTGCTAAGTTTAGTTCAAAACGAAATGGATGACAATTTTACCTAAAATATTGCCACCAAAAATTTCAGCATTGACTTTTGGCTTGAACTCACAACCATGAAAAATATGGCTTTTGGCTTTCATTGCAGCTCAATATCGGTGGCCTTGATTTAACCAATTTTTGGCGCAATTCAGCTGATTTTTGGCTGATCAATGTCATGTAAGAAGAAAATGATTTGGAGAATTGGGGCTTTCTTACCCTTGTGAAAAATACCTATTCTCCAGCTTGTGTTCATATTGATTTCATGACTTTGCATACTTGAATGCTGAACCACTGTATTTCTGCCTGTGACTCATTAAGAGGCAGCGCTAGCATTGCCGAGGTCTTAAGAGGTATCATAGAATACTTGTGAAAATTATTTTGTGACATTGAGTCTTCGAGGTACAAAGAGAAAACAATCAATTTACAAAAGTTTTTCTGAAAAATCAAACTTTCATTACACATACTCACACCAAAAAACCTCCTTCATACCTCTTACATATTATCATTTTTATTGATTGCAGCGATCCTAGCGGATGCCCGGTTCAAATTACTGAGAATCTGTCATTCTTATTACTGCATTTTCCTATTTACCAAAACTATAAAGAAAATTGAAAAATTAAGCTTAATTCAGCTTTTAGGTGGAAAGCTTAAATAAAGCTGACTTAGCTTAATTTGCTTGGTTCCTTCAGAATAAGACTTTAACAATGGACGGCTATTGGTTGGTAATCAATAATTAAGTAGTTTAAATTTTGGTTTATTTTAAATTAGGGGAAAAATTGAGGAACTGGTTGATGCAAGTGCAAAAACCATTCAACTGCCACAATTTAAAATTATTAACTTATCATTACTATCTTATTTGTATATTAACACAATATGGAGAGGACCTCTTATAAAATTCTCCTCGTTCTTTTTTTTTTTTTAATTTTTGGGTTTTTGAGAGCAACAAAATGGAAGATCTTAGCGCTCAATGTCGGGAACACAATGTTTCTTCACCGGGTGGCTTATGTTATCAGTCACATTAACAAACACTTGAATTCAAAGTTTTATTTTCCCAATAACTTAAGGAATAAACATTTCTGTAGAAAATCATGAGGATAAAAGTGGAAGAGGTTGAAATCATATTCAATTGGATCCCACTTTCAAACGTCTTTGTCTGGGCTGAGAACCGGAACCAAAAGGAACCGGATCCCGGATTCAACTTGTGGAACCGTAACCAAAAGGAACCGGATCCTGGCTTTGCCTTCTGGAACCAGAACCAAAATGAACCGGATCCCAGCTTTTTTTTTTCAGAACTGGAACCGAAAGGAACCGGATCTCAGAATTCAGTCCAAGAACCTTTAGAACCGGAACGGCTAAAACAAAATATCTGTTCCCAGCCATGGTCTTTGTGCAAAAAAAAAAATCTGATAATCTTCTATAAAGAAATGTACAGCCGCCTAGTGAGCGTTCCCAACATTGCTCTATACAACATTTGTGACAGTTTCTATTCTTAATTAACCAATAATGGTCCGTCACTACAGCGCTGCCAGGCTCAAATGGTACCTTGCGGCTATTTGGACTAGATATCCGCTAGGAGCGTTACAATCGGTAAAGATGGAAATAGGAGCTGGACAATTTTTCAATTTGAATGATCATCAAGTAATCTCAAAGTAATCAGAGATTAAAGCCTGTTGAACAAAATTTGTGACCTCATCTACAGAAACACACCTTAGCGTTATCACTTCTCAGTAACGTATGCTTTTCATAGGTAACTGATAATGCTCAAGGTGGGTTTCTGTAGACGGGGTCACATTTGTTGAGCGTGATATTCATTCCAAGTCCTATACTGTCATGAAAATCAATCAAGATCAAATTTATGAGTAGAAATCATCCGCCATCACTTGCACCACCCATCAATTGTCTCGTTTTGGCTAGCGCTGTTTAGCCTGGACAGTCCAGTAGAGTCAGAGAATAAAAACGCTCAAATTTGCATAAATTTTGATTTTAAGCGAGAAAAGGTGAGAGGAAGATATCTCTGTCTCTCTAACCTCTGGGCTTCAGTTTTCATATTTTTTCTGCGTCCAAACTAGTTTCACAAAAGTCGTTCTTTGTGAAATTTTTCTCTAGAAACTTTCTTGAAATTAGTGTTTTGACCACTTTTCAATGTAGAAAACTCATTTGAAGAAAGATGTTGAGGGTAAAATCCTTCTTCATTGGTTAGCTTACAAGAGTACTTTTGGTTTTTACCCTATCATCAGTGAAGTAGTTGAGTTCCACACTCAAGGTCTTTGCCGCCCCCTTTAGATAATTCAGAAATTGATGCTTTGAGGAAGAGTCTCAATAACGACAGAAAGGCATGTTTATTATGCCTTTTCAATGTTTCAAATGCTGAAATGTAGGATGAAGTCGAATACGTATATTCCAATGGCAAATTTTCCTCAAAGAGAGAATGCATTTTATCCAACTTTAGAATGTTCCCTTCCCGCCACGACAAATAAAGACTGTATTTTGAACGACATTTTTTGTGCGATGGCTTTCCTATCCGGTCAAAGTCATGGGCCAAAAGCTCTAGGATAGAAACCTCTTCAACGTAGGGGGCTCTGAGAGGGAGGGAAACTGACCGGCGAATCAAAGAATCAGAAGCCGCTATCTTATGGTGAAATTGGCAGTAGGACAACTCCTGAACTAGGATATCAGTAATCTTGTTCTTTTCAAAGATACCCATTTCCAGACGATCACCAAGGATGGAAATAGTGATGTCGTAGAAGTTGATCATCTCTTGTATAGACTGAGGTTCACGTATACTTTCGCTTTTGTCTTCTCTTTGGTTCTAACATTTCTCATGCCATTTTTTTTTTTTTGGGGGGGGGGGGGGAGAGGGTATTACTTGGTTGATGAAGAAAAACTTTTTCACTGTCTCAGGAAAATTCGGGAACAGGACCTGTTCAACCTCGTCTTTCACCTCAGCATTTACCTTATGTTTGAAACTTTTTATTTCTAAAATGGCAGCTTTTTCCCATCAATAAAAATGAGTAAGGGGGAAGAAGAGTGCCTTCAGATAATGTTCGTACGAGTCTAGATTAATTTTCCTCTTCCTACCGCAATGAATACAAGATGTTTCCCTAATTTTACTGCACTGATGTAACGAGAAATCGAAATCAAACTGAAATTCCAGCATCAAGTATTATAGGCACACCATTAATATGGATATCATTAGCCGACTAATATCATTCTCGCACCTCAGTACGCGAGATATCATTCTCGAATTTCATGTGTGACCCACATTAAGAATCTTCACTATTGTTAATGCCCACCTTTCCAGTTACGCTTTTCGGTGTCGTGCCGCCGCCGACGAACTCGAACACCATATTATAAAACTCGAATCGGAATCATATCCGCGTAATTTTGTATACTTTTGCGTGTGGCCTTCCTCTAATTAAATCATAGTTTATTAATATTTTTTCACCCAATTAAGATCAACCACGTTGATTATATATGGTTTTTTTCTTTCTATTACTTTACACCTAGCTATAATTACGATGTGCGTGTGTTCTCTATGATTTCAGATGCGAAATTCTGGGTCGGCACCGGTACCAAACCGACACCGCAAGGTATTCGCGTACCCGACGAAAACGGTAAAACCGAACCTCTGCGTAAATACGATAAAAAGACCATCGTGCTCACCTTACCGTCCGATATAACCGTATTCGATATCGGCAATTTCGCAGTTTGGTGCGAAGCTTTCACCGTCGATTTCGGCCACGTCGAAATACCCAAAGATCTGAATGTACCACCTTCGTTGAAAATGCTCGGCGTCTCGCCTCAGGTAATTATTTTCAAACACAATTTTCTTATGGTGTGTATCCTTAAATTTCTTATCGTCCTTACGCGAGTCGTGTCCGAGTTGTAAAAAAGTTGTATAGTGAATCATACACAAATTTGCAGAGAGGTATTGAATACTGAAAAGTGATAGAATTACTTTACATTATTGTATTTTGTGTAGGATTCGCGAATTAGACTTTGAAATGAAGTTAAACTTGTACCTACCTATCGCACAGTTTAGGAAAATTAACTGATAGATTTAACTGGTTTTACCAAAACTTCAGTGAACATTGATGGATTACTTAGTTGAAGAGAAGAGAAGAGAAGCATTCATAGGTGTGTAGGCCTAATAGATAGAATATTGAATACACTCTTTAACCTTCACGACTCTACCCAAATATCCGGAGTTTTTGCAGAACATTTAATGATCTATGACTCTGCTTGTCCGATCTGATATTATGATGATTGGAATTTTCTCTCTCCTCTTCTTCCTTTGATGATCCACTCACCAGAAGACTCCGCTATGGAGCTTCTTATTTTCCCCTTTTTGCTCGGTGGGGTTTTGAAATTTTTGTTTTCAACCTCCCGAGAGAATTTTGAAGTACGCCACAGACCTATCCGTTTCTCTCTCTTTATATGAATATGAGTCATTTTCCAAGGTCGAAATGGTTCTAAGTTTCTCATGTCGGTCAAGATCATTAGGCCCACTAGGCTTTCTAGAGCCAGAGCTACAAGACCAGCCACCTTGGTCCCTTCTGATAATTAAGTTCCATAATTCGATTTTTCCAAGTCTTCGTTGGAGATCAAGGTCATTGGGAATTCAGAACAGAACTTGGCGTTGAGGGTAACTCCTCGCAAATTTTAGCATTTTATGTGCTTTTACAATATCGGAATTACTCTTGGAGAATTGTCACAAAAAACTGTAACAAAACTTCAGGACTTGGGAAAAATTTTTCCCTCCTAACATGACTTTAATTAGGGTCAGTTTTACCAAAGTGATGTTAGCTGCTAACGTCAGGTTATTGTAACTCTATCCACCCGAAATCGGGCTGTCAGGGTTAGGAGAGGTTCAGTTAACCAGAGGTTAGCAGTGAACTGCGGTGCTGGTAAAATTAGCCCTTAAAGGTCTTTCATAGTAAACTAGGGTTTGACAGAAGGCGGGTTCTAAAAGGACGTCATAGGCTAATACTGGGCTCTTGAAGGCAACAAGTGGAGCTGGTGGGTATACGTGGGGCTTGTAGCCTAACATGCAGTTCATTACACCTGTGTACCCCTAAGCCCAACATTCAGAATACTAGGTTTCTACTGAGCCTAGAAACACTGAGGGAGGGGTACGTTAATGGAGCGTCATTGTGACCAACGTATCAGAAGTTTAAAAATATGATTAAATATGGTCGATAAAATCGATATTTATTACATCAAAGTGTAATATAATATCCCGGATTAGACTATTAGACGTTTCTAAAGACCTATTTTTTGAAATAGAACTGTCGGCTGCTTAATATTTTGAAAAGACAATACTCCAGTATCACGTGTTTGAACGACAATTCTTTGGAGTGAGGATCATTTTATCTAACCGACACCGCAAGGTATTCGCGTACCCGACGAAAACGGTAAAACCGAACCTCTGCGTAAATACGATAAAAAGACCATCGTGCTCACCTTACCGTAGATCAGATAGGCCTATACATTTACTTCTTGTTGTAGTCTGAATCTAGATTCAAAAATTTCAGTGTGATTTTTTGGCACAAATGAGAAAGTCATATTCTAAAGGGCAGTAGTGACTTATGGCAAACATAAAGCACATGCTCTCGGTATGCTTGCAGTGCAAATTTTCCTATACCATATTTTTGTTATTCTACATTTTGTTTTTTGCTTATGTTTTTTGTTTAAACGCCTTCTCCTCTCTGTCGTGCAGTTTAATATTCCTCAGATTTGAACTGTCTGTTCCTTTTAAAATCTACTTGGTGCAGCTTGAATTTTAAAAAGAGTCAGGTAAAACTTGAGCATTCCATATTCTGCTCTTGCATCAACAAATAACCTGTGTTGCAAGTTGTGTAGGTACATTTGTTCAAATACTTTCATTTTGAAGGGCATCAGCCATCAGCTCACACTCACAGCCAAACATTCCTAGGAGTAGGAAGTTGGAAGTGGAAGTTGAAAAAATTTTCATTTGGAAGTTTGAGTGAAGTGGAATTTTTTCTTCCAACTTTTCCAGCCCTGGAAACTACCCCGCCATAATGCACGGGGCAACATGCATATCATCTTGTGCAAGTTATGACGTTCAAACCTTCCGGAGGTTTGGTTTACCCGTGTAAAACTATATTGTGATAGTGGGCCTATCTTTGTTCCTTACCTAAATGTTGACATTGCTCAGTACTGGGTCTGTAGCTTGCCTATTTCCATGCGAGTGAATTTCTCTTTCTATTTCTTGTAATATACTCCCTGGGATTAGGGTTGGGAACTATCCATACTATTGGGAAAGACAATAGTTTTGTAAGAAAAAGTCGACGACGATAAAATTTTTCTTTTTCTTATCAAAATGACAAAATTGGTGGAAATTTACTGATAACATCAAAATACCTTTCTGGGCTTCTCGAAAAATTACGATCAGGAGAAAGGTATGTATTCCACAAATAGTGTAGGTACTTTTTTCCTGATCGGCGTTCCTCACTTTGGTAAACAAGAGACAGTATCGATATTTTTAGAACAAATATCGGGTCTATCGATAGCATGAAACTATCGACTATGGCCCATCCGAAAATCTTGAGTTGAGTCCCGTTTTCATTTTTACATGAATTCAGTCCCATCCCTGGCGGGCTTCTTAAATAAAATTTGTTTTTGCTGAAAAATGAAATAAAACCAGTTTATCAATAGAGGACAAGAGCCTCAATCAGAAAATTTGATTTTCGTAGGTGAATATTTTCGCGGCACAGATTTAACAAAGCCTCTCGTGTAATTTGGTGAACTGATTTTCCGAAAACCTTCATATGTGCGTATTTACGGTAAAATATGCCGTTTAATTTGGCATTAAAGCGCTTACATAAATTTGTTGTTCGTATAGCGCGTGGACGATAACCAGACCACATATTTGGAGAAAATGATGCTCCTGAACACCCGTAAGTTTCGAGGATACAAATTCGACAATTTTGTGAATCGTAGGAGCTAGGGGCCCGAAATCTTCAATGATGAAGTCTTAAATTTTACGAGGCTTTAAGAAAGACTAGCCGGAAAACGATCTCAGGAAAGAACCTTCCGCCGATTTTCTCCCGTAGATCTGTTGTAAACCAAGATGTTGTATTTTTCTGTGCCAGGCCTGTCCTAAATGAAACTTGCAACCATGGACCGCTGTTGGGGGTATACTGCTGTTGTGTAACGTACGTGCAGGCAGAGACATATTAAATTTTGTATCAATGTGATACCTATTTTGCACCAATAAATCTGCTTCTAGCTCAAATTGCATAAATTTCATTCCATCTTCTCGAGTACTATCTTTCTATTTTTAAGAATATACCGAGCACGAAGCTTTGAATTTTCTGTTCCCAGATGAGACCACCTTCTTTGAAGTGAACTCGAAATTTTCTCACATCCTACGATCGATATAATATCAATCAATTGAAATGGGTGTATCGAAACATCTAACCAAGCTTCAAATTTTCTACAACCTCTCTACTTGCAAAAAGTAAAAGTCGTCCTGAAAGTTGTGAATCGAAACTTCCATGAATTCTTGGCACACTCCTCAGTGTTGAAGGGAGGAAGAGGCTTAGCCCATCTCCTAAACATAATTGTAAGTCATTCAAAGGGATCTAGAGTGGGCATTAGCATGAGGAGGATTGGCCTAAATTGTCCCCTCCTCGCCCTTCCTCAGTGATTGAATGATCTTGACCTGACATTGCATTCCTGATCCGGATTGACCTTGATCTAACTCGGGATTACTATGATGACGTCATTTGCTCGAATGTAATCTATATTCGACTTCAGTTGAGGAGGATACTCCCCGCTCTCTTCCTAGGCTAGCTTGATGTGTTTTATTTCTTCTTTAGCTGCGTTGCAACGCTAGGTATTGATTCACACTTTTTAATTTTTTTACTCATCAACCTCGGTTTTGGCTCGTTTTGAAACATTACTTGAAACCTCTTTGTAAAAGTTTCAATAGGTACCTTCTTCTTCAAAATAAATCGAACAACAACAAATCATGAATCGAATTACGGAACTGTGAAAAACTTACGAAGATGATCGGGTCTTTTCCAAATTTTACATTAAAACAAGTAAATTTCTCATAAAATTTTCTCTTAACCAAACACTGTGAGACTAATTACGAAAAATAAGGAAAGGTGTCATCTAGACAGAGGAACGAATCTAAAACAACAGGTTTCAAGTTCCCTATTATTATTAAAATTATTGTAACTTCCACTATTACTATTATTATTATTATTATTTCAATGCAGTAAATATTTTATAGGATACGCGAATTAGACTCTAGAAAGATGATGTACACGCGGACGATAACCTATTGTTTATAGGCTACATATTACCTAGGTATAGGTGAACAAATTAAATTAGTAAGTTTCGTCGATTAATTTCATATCGCGGTCTTGCGACACAATTTTCGTGTATCGGGTAAAAAAACAATATTGCCAGGTGTACGAAAAGTCTTTACAACTACGAGTGGCGTTCTCACAAATTCTGCTAGAAAGTTTTTTCTTAATTCACGCGCAATTAATTGATTGCGAATCGCGTCACTCGTACCTAACTCGAAAGTCAACGAAATGAAAAGAAAGAAAGAATTTGGTTCAGTAATTTCACACCGGTATATCATAAATTAAAATTAAAAAAAGTTTAAACGCGGAAAATTAAAGCGAACACTCGAATGTTGTATCCTGGCAATAGTGTTAATAGTAGTGGGATTTATAATAGCGTGGTACTGCGCGAGTATATATGTGTTATAATATTGCATGACTAATAATTCTGTACGGCGGTTTTACATAGATAGAGCGTGAAAAGAAAAGACGAAGAAAGAAAGAATTATTATTGAAATTAAACACCGGCGATTAATGTTCATCATATACACTCGATGATGAACTCACAGTTGCGTAAAAGGTGTTACTTCTTGTGTTACTGGATTCTGTACCAACGAGTGTAATTTCTCAAAACAGCTCCCTTGTCTATCTTGACGTCAAGAAGACTGAGTTCGAGTCGTAATCAAATCTGCGTTATTACAGACCCGACGACGTTTCCGCGGAGTGATCGGGATAAGAAGCAGACTCGTTCAAATCGGCGAGATGAGACTTAAGTCAGAATATACGCGGTCGGGACTGCTCAGTAATCGCAAATTACTCTCTAGATATATAGAGTTATTACGGATTTAATGACTCGCCTCCATTATGCAGCCACTGTTATAAGAGTTTTGAGGTTGTCAATTACGTGATGGTGGTAGACAGTTTCCACTTCTGATGTAATTTAGATTACCGAATGAAAACTGAAATGATTTCCTCCTCGTCAGAGGTCTCTGAAAGCGCGACATGAAGGAAAAGGTGCTACTTCGTGTCATTGTAAAATTGCTCGTATAGGTGTTGCACAATTTTTAGAGTACATATTCTTCCTCTTCTTGCCCGAAGCTTTGCCTAATCGTCTGTCTGCTCGTAGTATACACATATTCATCTGCCAGAAGAAAAATTTTATATCCTTATCTCATCATCAACGTTCACTTTCTTAAATGATTTCATGAACGATTGCAATTGAGTCTTCGGACAGGGCTGTGCCTACTATATAGCGACATGAGCAAGTTTCTGAGGCGCCAGAAACGTACCGAAAAATGGGAATTTGGTTTATATCTATAAGTTAATTGACTTAATTGATAATTCACAGCATATAAATTTCATATGATATGCATACTGAGGTTTAGTGAGTCCTTTCGAAGGTTTCTGTCTTGAGAGGCGCTCATCTTGGATTTTTTACAGGGCGCCAAAATAGCTTGGCACGGCCCTGTCTTCATGTCGTCAAACAATCATTCGGACAGCATTTAAGCTGAAGAAATTTTCTGATAGCGATCCTTTCCTTTGTTTTGTGAAATTTAGGCCGTACAGTAGAATCCCCCTCCTCTCCCTCCCTCATAGTGACATGCCTTTTGCAATTTTGCGTATTATTGACAATATCCAGATAGTTTGATTATTGTTAATTTGGTTCAGCAACGTTGTGCAGTGTGCTACTCAATAGATTCTCTTGAAGGGGTTTCAAGACGGGTTAGGACAACTTTTTTGCGTTGGTATGATCAGTTTCAATTAGAACAAGGAATTGAAGTTCTCTTGAACTTCTTTGAGGATCAGAAATCATTCTAGTAGCTGGGGATAAGGAAACAGTTATAGGATTTGAGATCACGCAAAAGAGAGGGAAACTTTCGCGGCAAGGTCCACTGCGTCAAGCTCCTCAAGGTCGATGTGTCCCGGTAACCATGCAAGAGAGATTGGGAGGAACTTGACGCGTGTCCCGGAAGAGGACATATAAGATGTTAGTGTGTGCGGACGTTCACAAAGAAGGGAGAGGAAAATTGACGAAAAAATCTCCTGGCCCGAGTAGAAATCAAACCCGCGACTTCTGGTTTTTATGATGAGTGCGATAACCACTACGCTACCAGGCGGTTTATATTCTACCTTCAGATGAAAGTTCCACCTCGTGACGGACAGGGCATAAAACCCACAGTACTTTAGCCTCTTGCAAACGCACACTAAAGCCTGTAAGAAAGAGTCGCACATCCTTGGAGAAGATAAGAGCATCCGCACTCATTGAAATCCTTTAATCAACTCTTTCCAGCAATTTGTGGCTCTTTCTTCAAGTTTTAGAGTGTGTTAGCAACAGCCCAATGTACTGAGGTTAGTGAGGATTCCTACGATCTTTATCACAAGGTGGAACTTCCATCTAAAGACAACGTTTGACGATCTAATCTTAGTGTCAGGTGGTGTAGTGGTTATGGCACTCACCATGAAAACGAGGATTCGTTGGACGATTCAGGATTGGTAGAATGAGAGTCTGGAATAGCAGATGAGGATGAGATAAAATCGATAGTGTACGGAATTTCCGGAAAGGAGAAAGGAGAGTATGAAAAGAGAGGCAGGTTAGCTTAGCAGATGTGGTCGCATTGTTGCATGAGCTGAGAGCATGTGGAAAGATGGGAAGATTTGAGTATTTGCGACGCCATCAATGAAATGAAGAATTGATTGAAGGCTGTCGGAGCTAGAAAGTTTGCAGCAAGTGAAAGAGCGCTGTAACGGAGATGAGGACACCTGCCTTAGCGCATAGGCTGAGTAAGGGGCTGCTGCGTGGTGCGTCAAGGCCAGTCGAAGCCCGTAAGATTGTATGGAGTCCAGCAATTTTCAAGTTGTTCTGTTGGTGTGGATGTTCATTGCAGATCTGAATGGATCGGACGATTGTAAAGCAGAAAAAGGAGTTCGGGATTACAGCCGGTAGAACTTTGAAGAAATTGAAACGTTTCGCTCTCAAGATCTTGCCTTGGATAGTCGGAAGAAGATCGGGCTTTCTGTAACAGATCAAAGAAAAGGAGAACGAGATACCATGCGAAGTAGAGAGGATGAAGGAGTAGTCATAAGATTTGAGATGGTGCGAGGGGAAAGGGGAGGGTTGAGTCGAGAGAGAAAGCCTTTGTAGTGACTGCTCCGAGGCAGGGTGTGTTATGTTCCTTCAATTCGATATGTCCCGATATCCATAGAAAAGAGACGAAGAATGCAGAAGAACCTATCCAGTTTATAAGAATAAGAATTAGCTCGCTAGCGGATAGGAAGAACATCTGCTTAGACAGAGTGAAAGATCAGTTGGAGCCCGGTTGAGGTTGTTTTGTAGGAGAGGGTGCAAATTGGAGAACTAAGTTCAAGTTGGGAACGGATTAGACTTTGTAGAACTGGAGGAAGAGTTTGCGGTTGAAACCGGTTTCGAGAACATTAAAGGAATTAAAACATTTTGCTTTTGAGGTCCTGTCTTGGAATTGAAGGTGAGACCAAGGAACTTCGCAGAGGATTAAATGGTCGTTGTGTGGTTCTGCAGAGAGGCGCAGAGCGTGGGTATCTTTCATGGGATACCACCATAATCGTTTAATTGTCTCAAAATCGAAATCATCGGTCAGTCGATCATTTGGAGATTTCGTCGAGGGTCAATTGGAGTAGTCTTGCTGCATGTTGGGAGTCAAGGGTTAGAAGGGAAGTACTGAAGCCATCCTCAAGGAGGCGTTTGATGTTTGTAGGATCATTCATAGCGATTTGTACTTAGTTCTCAAATTTACACCCTCTCCAAAAAACAAACTCAAAATTTCCGGAATCAATTCAATCATCCGGGCTTCGGCTGATCCTTCACTGAGCTTGGGCAGGTGCTAATTTTCATTCTTGTAAACTCGTTAGGTTCTTCCTCATCCATTATCTCTTTCCTATGGCTATCGTGACACATCTAACTTCAGGAAAATGATACAGCCTGCCTTGAAGCAGTCACTACAAAAGCTTTCCCACTCGACTTACCCCTCCCCTTCCCCTCGTGTCATCTCAAATCTCGTTAATAACCCTTCATCCTCTCCTCTTCGCATGATATCTCGTTCTCCTTTTCTTTGATCTGTTACAAAAAGTCCAATCTTTCGAAGCCTCTTCTTTTGAATAGCTAAGGCAAGATCTTGAGAGCGAAATGTTTCAATTTCTTCAAGGTTCTCTCGGCTGTAGTCCCAAACTCCTGTTTCTGCTTTACAATAGTCTGATCCATTCAGATCTCCAATGCACATCCACACCAACAGAACAACTTGAAAATTAATGGACTCCATTCCCGGGCTTCGGCTGGCCTTGACGCACCACGCAGCAGCCCCTTACTCAGCCTATGCGCTAAAGCAGGTATTCTCATCTCCGTTACAGCGCTCTTTCACTTTCTGCAAACCTTTTGGCTCCGACAGCCTTCAATCAATTCTTCATTTCATAGGGACGCGAGGGCTAAAGAGCCCTCTGGCGACGCAAATACTCAAATCTTCCCATCTTTTCACATGCTCTCAGCTCATGTAACAAAAGAAGCACGTAATTCGACCACATCCGCTAAGCTAACCTGCCTCTCTTTTCATACTCTACTTTCTCCTTTCCAAAAATTCCTTACACCATCGATTCTAACTCATTCTCATCTGCTATTCCAGACTCTCATTCTACCAATCCTGAATCGTCCAACGAATCCTCGTTTTCATGACGAGTGCCATAAACACTACACCACCTGACACTAAGATTAGAGCGTCAAACTTTGCCTTTAGATGGAATTTCCCTCTTGTGATGAAGAGCGTAGGAATACGAGGTCACCTCAGTACATTGGTCTCAGAAGTTATTTCATAATTTAACCTATGCTTGTGGCTGGTGTGGAGTAGATGTCGTTAGTCTCTTAGCGTCAGACTTTTTGTCCTCAATTCTACTTCGGTCCTGGGGCTATTCCTCAGGCTTTGTATGATGTTTTCGATTCATATCGGTCTCAGGCAGCCCGCGACTATTCGGCATTTGTCGTTTAAAGCAATGCCCACTTTTTTGGTATGCGTGATCTTTCCCACGAGGTCAGCGCCAGCTCGGAAGTTCGTAATACATCCGGGGCTGTGCCTCACTTTCTCGTCGCTAATTATGTAGCAGGTTCTTTCTGGTTTCAAACCTTTTCTCTAAGCCTTCACAGTGAGTTCTGAAAGTGAGCGTTGTAGGATTTATCCAAATATGCATTCTACAGTTTTTTCAATTTAATATTAAGTTGCACTTGGATTTCATGTGTTTCAAATAGAAGGAGCGAGCCTTTGTTTGAAGGGTTAATGCCTTGTTGAAGCAATACGTTGATTGAGAGAATTACGGTGAAGTTTGTAAATCTTTAATTAAAATAGATCTTTCACAAAAATTGCCTCATTAAACTCTTCAACGTGTGATCCATTCTAGATTTCGGTTCTTAAGGGGTCGAGAGAGTTGGTAGGAGCTGGAAAAGCAAATAACGAGAAAGGTTGTAGTGGGATGTTCCTCTACCCTCTAGATCCAATCCTGCGTGTAAAGGCAAATTTAAGCCGCTATAGAATACCATAATTCTTGTTCAGTTTTGGAATCATTGATGCTCACCGCCTTGATAGTATTGATCTTTTATTCTGATGATACGGACTGGGGAGGAGGAAGATGTGCATCTTATGCTACAAATCAATAGAGAAGACATTCTGTGGATAAAACTGAAGAATTTTTTTGAAACATTTTCTGCCCTCAATTTCCGCGTATATACTAACTAGAGACAACGTTCGTTCAAGTCACCAAAAACTGGAATAGGTTTCAAAATCTTGCTCCGCTTTTATCTTACCTTCCAGTGATATGCGTTCTCAACATTTCGTCATTCATTCGCAATTCAATATCAATTGAACTTTGTTACTGCCAAATCGCAAAGAAGTTGAAATCTCTTTGTACCCACTAACACAACTAGACAACTGAAGGCAGCAGAGATCGCCCCTTCAAAGGGAGAATAGACTGGATAGGCCTACTTTATCGCCTCGCATCCGTAATCTATCAAAGAGAAGTTGAGAAGTTCGCCAACAAGGTACGCTCGGTGATAATTTAGCGAGAACAATTTAATTAGCCACCAATTTTTTTCGACTTCGAGTATCCTTATTAAGTCTATAGAAAGTGTCTCGAGGTGGCCGCCGCCGCCGGAGCTCTATAAACTTCAAACTATTCACCGTGATAAAGTTGAAAGGTTGCGAGAGCATTGCGAAAACTTGGTCCAAAGGTTTCACCAGACTGTATAAGGCGCGTAAAGTTTTCGAATGCGGAGAACGATGTGTGAAAAGGCTCATCGCGGAGTTTTCACCGCAAAACCGACCAACTATGGAAGCATCGTAGTTATGATCCCGCGATCCGAGCAAAGTGTCGTCGTCGTACAGTTTTATTTATCCTATGGTAGACGCGCGCGCGCATTTATTAACGCTATAAATTAACTTTATAAAATAATACAGTACAATGATCTAATACACGTAATAATGTTTATAGAAACTAACTTGAAAACTAAAATTTCATAATTTACAGCAGTACAAACACACTGTAGAGGCAAGTAAGTTTCACCGTTCTATAACCGGAGAAAGAGCGACAGAACTTCCGCCGTTTAAATTGTTCCCTAATTTTCTTTACATATATCCATCCTCTTTCTAAAATTAATATCACACGCTTCGGGAATCATCTAAAACGCATGCAACTTTTTCTCTCTCTCTAACTTTCACACTCGAGTATTGAAGCAGATAGTGGTCACTTATACTAAAAAAAATTGATAAATTGGGGTCACTTTCGGAAGCGATAACAATTTTAATTTTTTTTTTCTCTCATTGTTGCAGAAACTGTCGCACTTCCGTTTGGAGTCACCTTACAGCCTCTACAGTGAACTGCCGGAACACGTACCCGATCTTGAAGCGCATGCCGCGACCAAATACGCTCACATTATCAGAATTAGAGACACGTTCGATAATAGTACTACTAGCAATAATAATAACACTAGCGATAGCAATATTGTACGTTTAAGCAACTCGACGTATAATGCGTCTCGAAATCAAATTAGTATAACTGAATCTCCGAATAATGCATCTAGCACGACCTTACACCCTAACTGCACCCAGTATACGACGACGACAACGACAGAAAGATCACCGCGAGCAAATCCACTCGTTTTGAACGATGAGGAGATGAACAAGACCACCACCAACGTGAGCTTATCGAATTCTACACAAACCCCCTACACTGATATAAAGTACTTGAAGAATGATACGCTTTTGAATGAAAGCACAACTTTGGCTCCTATGGTGAAATTGAATCGAACTCGAAACGGCGGTAGACAGCAACCACGAGCGAAGAGCAATTCCATCGAAATCTTTCAATCGGTCTCTACCGAGTACGAACCTCTGATCGATGACAGTGTATTCAAACCTAATTTGTTTGAAAGTTCGGAATATGGTCCGCCAACACCTGCGACTAAGCCTGCGTGGTCGGTGAATAGAAACAAGAAGCATAAGAATAAGAACGCCTCGAATAAGTATCCCGCTACCCGAGTTCAACCTCCTTCGAAAAAAGCTCCCATATCTTGGAATGCCTCTCCTCAGCATAGGTACACTTTCCCCGAAATACAACCGCAGTCCACATCCGTGGTCAGAATCATCGACATCGACGGTAACGTCAGCACCGAGTATAACGGCTCCCCTGGAGACCGCCTGATCCGAACAGGATCTCCTTTCCGGTCGGCAGCGGCCATTAGCGAGGAGTACCGCACGATAGGTAGTTCGTTGACCGTAGGGAAGATTCGCCCCGAAGACTTTAGAGTAGAAGACGTGGAGAACGCGGACGAGGTGGACAGCGATTTCGGCACGAAGGAGTCGACGACCGCCAGTTCGGTTCGACCACGTGGTTCGAGCGTTCGCAAGTCGACCTCGGCCAGAAAGTCGACGAGGAATAATGACGAACGACGTCGTCGAGGAGATAAGAAATATGGCAGGACGGAGAAGTCGCAGCAGAGGCTGAAGGAGGGTAGACGGAAACCGGCAACAGGTAACCGCGAAAACGAAGACTCGAGCCTTTACGACAATAGGCAGCCGAGTAATATAGACGATAATGTCAGCTACATTGTTTTGCCGGGTCAGATTCTACCCACAGACGACGTTTTATCGCTGAATTCGTTGGAGAGCGCGGTGTTTTTGTCGTCGTACGATTTACCGCAAACGGAAAATGAAACGGTCGAAGAGTTACCAACGCTGTAAACGAATTGTGTCGTGATATATGACTTGTGATAAGAGGAGTATGAAAAAGCAATTACCGCGGACCCATTCGTTTCAGTATTATTATATAAACGTTCTAAGTCATTTTAGTCCAAAGTTTAAATTTCCACTTCTATGATTCCTATGAGTGAATAATCCTTTTTTTTCCCCTCTCGTATAATTTATCTATAATGGTACCTACGTGTAGAACATGCTGTTTCTATTACGGTTATCGGATCGTTACAGCTTTATTAATATTGTGTGGACCAGAAAAATTAACTACCCAGTTTCACCTTTACCGAAACTTTCCTTTTTTCGTGCGAATTCTGTACCTTAATTTTTGTACTCGCAAATTTTACGATTTAGGTACTCGAGTTCTCGGGCGGTCAAATTTTTCTCTATTTCGCCGAATTATGGAAAGTGTTATGATTAGCTTCTTCCTTTTATACTTTGTTTATCGTTATAGCGTCGAACATTAATTATAAGTCGAATATTTACCATACTTTTAGAATCCAAAATGTCGTCGAGTTATTAGACTGGCTTTGCTCGCGTAAAAAAATGAATTTATTTAGCTCGTCGGTTTTACTTTTTTTTCTTGCAAAAATATGAAAAATTCCCGTGTATTTTGTGCGTATAATTAAGGTCTCCTACTGAACGGAACAGTGACTTTGTATAGTTTTACTTAAATATATATTTTTTCCTTCGTGGTATTGGTTATAGATATGTTTATTCTTGTAATAGAGGAAATTGTCATAAAAATTTTGTTAATGTTGAAGTTACGTCGATAATAGTGTAGAATAATACCATTATATTTATACTCATTTTTTTTTTTTTATGAAAACCAGATTGTGATATGATAATCAAAATAGCCGGTACACGTTCATCGTACCTATCCTTTCATATTGTAAGACATTTTCGTTAGTAAAAAGTCTTTTCAAAAATTTATTGGTCGTAAATTTTAATCGAATTGAGGCCAACAGGAAACCCGTTTTGATAATCGAAATAATGATTTATTTCAACTTTGATAACGGATTGGGATCAAATTTTCCGGAAGAATAAAAATTTTTTTGTATCTCGTTTCAACGTATGTAGGCCTACATATCGTTCGAAAGTCGAATTATTTAGCTTTCAAAGACCTATAGTGAATCTTCATCAGGTTTTCCTTTGATTCATTGCTTTAGTTGGACCGGTCATACGCTGGCAAAATTGAAAACGGAATCAACGCGATTCTCCTACTTGAAAGTTCAGCGAATGATCTCAAAATACATTTGGAACAAACTACAAAATAGGAGAAAAATTGAGAAGTACAGAGATTGTAAAATTTCCTTCAAGTCACGTTCTCTGATAGAAATTAATTCCATTTAATATGTTGAATTGCAAACCTCTCTTGTAAAATTGGCCACTGCACTATAGATGTAAAATTTTACATACCTAAAAAAAACTTTCTGTAGAAAAATTCAGGTCTACACTAGAGCTACCTACACCTTTTATTTAAAAATCTTAATATCTTTTGAGGAATCCTCAAACTCTGTCAAACTCTTATAATTATACAGCTGTGTTAAGTTTTACCTACAGCGCTGTTGCCAAATGAATCATTAGCAAAGGGCTATTATTTGAGTCAGGCGGGCTTCGGTCCATCTATTGTCTCACTTTGGTTGGGTGTAGGCAGGGCCGGCATCTTTTGTTTTTCCCATGTGTTGCAGAGCTCCCCATCCTGAGCCCACACCACAGGTTCCCCGTCACATTGAAAAGCAGCTTTGTTGTATGGTGCATCGCACCACACAAATTTGTCCGTGTGGTGCATTTTGTGCATGAAACCACACCGGGTGTCGGCCATGGGTGTTGTGCCACCAGGTCTGAATGAATGGAATAATTTGATAGTGGGCGGTAAGTGAAACTACCCGACGTTTGACTAACAAGAATAAATCACTCTCATACGAAATTGAATGTGACAAAGGTATTGAAGATTGAGTAGGGCTCTTGTGGCAGTGCGTTGTGAACTCCATACAAGGCTCTAACACTAGAGGGAGTAAAATAATCCGCCATCTTGTTTGCAAAAACGACAAAACGTACATAAGAGCCTATGTTAAATTTGTGTTTTTCAATAACGGAGTACTCGAAATTAACTCGACCAATTTGCTTGAACTTGCACTCGTTGGAAAGCAAATTGAAGAAAAAATTATCTTTTTTCCGATTTTTTGCTAAAAGCATTATTTTGCGATTTATCAATTGATAATTGAAACGCGTTTTTTCGACCGAACACGCAATTTCAGATTCTGATTTCCAATATGTACCTATTGCTCATTTTGGATCGTTCATTTAATGATCTTTCCTAAAAATTCAAAGAAAATTTCTTGTTCGAAACTTCTACTTCTATTCAGTCACTTACAAACCTCCCATTTTTAAAATACTGCAATGAAGCCGTACATCCGCTAGAGTGCGCTGTTACCATACAATACTGATCAAGGACAAGAAGATCAATATTTTGTTGTTTGGAGATTGATACACATTCTTCCTCATTTATAATCAACTCATTGAAACTCATATTGAGTGGAAAAAGGTGTAAGTAGAGCGTTTAAAATTGAAAAAGTCTTTTCAAATGTACAATTCTACTTTAATAGTTGCTTTTACAAAAGTACTTTCGGGTGTTATCCCATCATCAGTTGTGTCGCAACTGAAGAAAAGGCCTTAAACAAGAGTTTTTATAGTATAACACTGTGATCTTATTGGCTGTAACAATGCTGTGCTGAGATTGGTTCACTCAGAGACTTATTCTTACACTATTTAGACAATGCGTTCTTACTGGCTACATGCTGCTTAGTGATTGGTTCTCATTCTAAAGCTAAATACGGTGTTCCTAATGGCTAACTGGTTTCCTGCCATCTTATCGGTCAACTCTGTTCTTCTTCTCTCGTCCAATCACCAGGCCGAATAATTTTTCGCTGTCGAATGTGACTACATTGTTCAAGAGGAAGGCTTTCTTCCTCTTGGCTTTTGCAATCTCCATTTGCTCCCAGAGTTTTCTTCTTTTCAAGCGATTCTCTACACGTATGATTTCAAATATCCCATCTCCATTGTGGTGTTCCTCATTACAGTGTTTGCCAAACAGTGATTTGCCATCTTCTTTCTCCTTTGACTTTTTGTGCTCCTTCTTCCTGATCTCAAACTTTCTCCCAGTCTCACCAACGTATATGCCCTCGCACTGGTCACAACTGAGCTTGTAAACTCCACTCAAGCTCTCCTCGTCCTTGGCTTCCGTCTGGTCGTTGCTAATTCTTTTCACCATGGGTAGGTTATTCTGGATATCCACATTTACTTCATAGCCATTGAACGCCTTTATCACTTTATTTGTATACTTTCCTGTGTATGGTATTGATCCGGAGTACTTTCTCACCGTGCTCTCATGGGTTCCCTTTTTAGTTTCCATTTTCCTAAAGATTGCCTCCACCACACCACTACGGTAGCCATTGGTTTTTGCGATCTGCTTTACTACCTCTATTTCTTTCCTCTTCTCTTCATTGTTCTTTAGTACAGAAATAGCTCGATGGCAGTAGTTCTGAATTGCCGCTAGCTTGTGCTTAGGGTGGTGGTAGGAGTCATTTGGGATGATGGTGTCCGTGTGCGTTGGCTTCCTGTAGATTTTGTACTCTATCCTATTACTATCCAGTGTGAGTGTAAGGTCCAAATAGTTGATGGTCTCATTGCCTTTTTCCACTGTGAATTTGATGCTGTCATTCATCGCATTCATTTCCAAAAGCAAAAAGTCCACCTGTCTGTTAGTGCCTGTCCACACAATCAGGATATCATCTTCATATCTGGCCCAGTGCTTGATTGAGTTTCTGAACTTGCTGCCCCTGTATTTAGCTTTAGAATGAGGACCAATCACTAAGCACTAAGCAGCATGTTTTAGCCAATAAGAACGCATTGCCTAAATAGTGTAAGAATAAGTCTCTGAGTGAACCAATCACAGCACAGCATTGTTACAGCCAATAAGATCACAGTGTTATACTATAAAAACTCTTGTTTAAGGCCTTTTCTTCAGTTGCGACACAACTGATGATGGGATAACACCCGAAAGTACTTTTGTAAAAGCAACTATTAAAGTAGAATTGTACATTTGAAAAGACTTTTTCAATTTTATAATCAACTCACTCATCTCAAAGAATGAGATGTCATCAAAGGAAGTGAAGAGAAAAAAAGACTAGTAGGACTCATAGAATTTCCCTATCACTCGCAAACAATTTTATCCCTCAATTCCACGAATCAAAATTTTGATCTTTTAGTCACCAATATAATGACATAGTCGACGCTAGACGCTGGCTACCGTCTGGCCTAAATGGATTCACTTTCTTGTATCAATTCCACTTGACAAAGGTGGAGTATGCGCTGCTATGCGGAATTTCTCAGAAGCTAGCTCATGGAAAGGCACTTACAATAGTTGAAAATTGATTGATGAATTGAGTACCGTAGTGAGAAACATAAGGAAATCATTCCTGTGTTATTTATATGGGACTACTGCACAGCATCATCTTTAAGGGTAACATGGTAAGTGGCGTTCCTAGGAGAACCCCTATGGGCGACCTAATCAGTTACATTGAGTCATACGCTATCTGGTGACATGCTCTCTGATTGGTGGACTGTGACAGGAAAGTGAAGATTAGTGATAGGCGGTTATTGGTTTTTGATTATTCGTTTCCTCCTCTGATGATCGAACCCCACGTATACATAAGGATCGAGTTTTAAGGCCGAAATTTTCCCAAGCCTCTAATGTCGATCGAGGTTATTTAGATTAGATTCTCTAAAGTGGAAGGGATTTACGTACAAAAGTCCATGGATTAGGAGATTTCATAAAAAATATGAAATTTTTTTTCAAAGCCCAAGGTCAACCGGAAGTCTATGGGTGGGAGAGGTATTGTGATAGAAGCCATGGAAGGTAAAAATTTGAAATTTTTCTAAAAATCAGGTTCATTATAAAAATTATCTTTGCTTTGAAAAATGAAATTCCATTACCTACCCATCATACCAACCCATCTCACAACTTGAATCAAATTCTCATACAATTTCTCCCCCCCCCCCAGAATATAGCTTATTTACTTGCAGAAAATTTTGCCGCTATTTCATCGGACGAAAACTACGACAACCATTTCCTTAGACACAAATCCACGAGCGGATTTACGAGGGGAAGGACGAGAGAACGTCCTCCATCAAACCTTCAAAAGCAGGCTGAAATAACGCAAATTTTCAGACAATGGAATATCCCCCCAAAATGTGTGGCTAAATCCGCCCCTGCACAAATCAGAACCTGAATCTTACCTGATCAACTTTGATCTGGCTCGAGAAACTTGGGAAACTCATTCGTACAACCTGATTATATCCTCCACCGAACTCCATATGGCCATCCGTAAAAAATCTTGGAAATGTATCCCAAGGACCTGACGAAATTCACGCCAGTATGCTAAAAAATCCAAATTTGAACGCTTTATCATACTTACTTTTTTTGTTCAACTCGATCCTCCTTCAAAGCACATATCCAGAATCATGGAAACTAGCTATTGTTCTCCCCATTCTGAAACCTTCGAAAGATCCCTCACTCCGTGAATCTTACCGACCCATAGCACTCACTTGTGTTTTGGGAAAACTATATTTCGAAAAATCTTGAGTAAAAGACTTACATGGGTTCTCGTAATAATGTACTCGCTCCCGGCCAATATGGCTTTAGGAGAGGCCGAAACACTTTACAGGCACTATCTGACTTACAGCAACGGAACACACCAAATCTTCTCTCCACACTATCTTTTTCGATCTCCAAAAAGCCTTCCCTCGCGTTTGGTGCCGTTACAGCTGCCAAAAACTACACCAAATAGGCCTAAGAGGGAACTTCTCCAAATTGCTTCAAATCTTCCTCTACCACGGAAGAGACCAACTCTTTGTTCACCAAACCATCTAGAAGAGCGTTTCTCAAGGAGAAGTTTGGAGCCTCCCCCTCTTTCTAATAGTGATCAATGATATCAGTCAATATGTTTCTTTTCTACTAACCCAGCGCCTGTTTGCGGATGACTACAGCATCTCCCTCCTATCTTCAAACCCTTACAGAGCAGCACGCCTCCTCCAAAAAACGCTTGATAATATTGGTTCCTGGGCTTTTGACCGTGGATTTCGTTTCTATTCGGGTAAAACAGGTCTTGTCATCTTTCGAAAACACCGACGCCCAATGACCCCACTTCATCCGCTATTTCTTCAAGGCTTCACAATCAACACTCTCTCCTCCTATAAATTCCTGGGTTTAATCTTCGATCAAAAACTCTCCTGGATGCCTCACATAAAGTCACTCAAAGTTGGATGCCCAAACGCTGTCAATATTACCAAGCACCTCTCCCACACCCATACAGGATGTAACCGCAAATTTCTGTTCCAACTATACAAAAATCTTATTCGCTCCCAACTCGATTACGGTGCTACAATTTACAGTCAATGCAGGAAGTCCAAAATCAAACTCCTCGATACTATTCAAGCATCCACCCTACGCATGGCTGTCGGAACTTTTTAAACTTCCCCCATCTAAGCCTTAGTGCAGAAGCAGAAGAACCACCACTACATTTTCGCACTCTCATACTGACTGCGAACTTCCTCGCTTCGTCTTCTCAAATTCCTGACCTTCCAATCTATACATTTATCCTTTCTCCTAGTAACCTCCTCCTCCTCCTCTCTTCTTTAAAATCCTATCTTCAATACCTCCCTGAACTCTTACCTCTCCTTCCTATCAAACCATCGACGCCTCCGTGGCAATTCCCCCTCCCTCCCCCTCCGCCTCCCTCCCATGTATCGGACTCGACCTCGCAAATGCCTCGAAATTGGACAATCATACCTATCGAAGACTAATCTCAGAAATTATTGCAGAATACCCAAATCATGAAATTTGTTACTCTGATGGTTCTAAATGTCAATCTAAAACAGTCTATGCATTCCCTATCCACGGCTCCATTATTGTTAAACGACTCAGTTACTCAGCTTCAGTATTATTTTCCAGCTGAACTTAGTGCTATTCACTCCTGCCTTTCGCAACTAACGCAACGTCCTCCACGACACAATTACATCTTTCTAAGTGTTTATCTTTCTTCTCCCTCAACAATACGTGACATCCATTCAACAAACCCTATCACGTTATCCTTGAAAGTCTTGCTTCCATCAAATCAAGAATAACTCCCATCTGGATCCCTAGCCACATTGGTCTCCCTCGACATGACAAGGTTGACCGTCCAGCCAAGGAAGCCACCCACCTACCAAAGATTACAGATCTATCTTCTTCCCCTTCATAGGACCTGAAAAACTATTATTGTACCCTAATTTTGAATGCCTGGCATCATCTTTGGACTCTCCTACCGCACAACAAGTTCCGATCTATAAAAACCTCACCTACCTCTTGGTCCTACTCAAACAAAAATTTCCATCATGAAGAAATGACTCTCTCCTCCTCAGAATTGGCCACACCCGACTAACGCATTTTCACCTCCTACTAAATCTCTTCTCTCCATCTTGCAACTACTGTCAAACGGATAACCCAACAGTACAATACCCATTCTCATGTCCAGCCTTTTCCTCCTTATCCTCCGCTCATGCAACAACTCAGAAACAGTTACTAACTCTCTTGAATACTTACGCTTTACCTACTACTTCCCACTCCTCTAACAACCTACCATACTTCTTCGCGAGCAGATGACCCAGAGAGTAGTCGAATCACTCGTAAATAGATAAAAATAGAGGCCATTGCATATTTGCAATGGGGCACAGTTGGGAACCCGTGATCTCCCGCGCTTGCGATTACATTGGCGCGGAAATGCCTCCTCAGAAAATTAGTTGGCTGGGCTTTTCTCAGTATACTGTATACTAGGCCTCATATAATGAAGGCTGGAAGTTGAAATTTTTTTCAAGTCCCCAAAGTAGGTCAAGGTCAAGGTCAAGGTCATTGATGACGTCATAGAGCGCCACACGTCACGTCACGCAGTTCACATGAACTTCCGCACGCGGACGTTTTCCGAGGATGTAATCCCCGAACAAAATGGCTAGCGGGTTCCCCGCTAAAATAAGTAAATTCCATTCAGGGTGGATTAACCATTGAAACCCGGCTACAAGTACAAGAAACTTAACACTAAGTTGAAGAAAAAATTCTTATTCTTCTGCAGCATAACGCGATGTCATAATATTAGGTAATAAGTGAATGAATCATAACTTGCAATTTCTATTTGTTTCACCTCAATTATTACTACCAACAACAACTTGAGTCTGCCATTACAGAATGTACCATAATTGTTTGTTTCAGTCGAAATTGAACTGTGAAATTTTACACGATGACTTGGCTTTTGAAGCAAGATGGGCTGTGGCTGGTGATAGCATTGTGATTCAACTCGTCGCAAAATTAGGTAAATATTTTCAGCAGGTACATTCTTGTAACGCAAACTACAGCTCTTTATCATCGTAACACTGACTAAGACTCTACATTAATATTTCAAGAAATTTTGGCTATCCGAAACCATCTGCTTTTTTTCAAACGAAAAGAATGCCAAGAAAGATACCTAATTTGCTCAAGCTATTTAAGACACAAAGGAAGAATAAGTAGGCCTATTTTTGTCGATAGTTCGCTTCGCCTAAAAAGCTTGGTTTTGATACGTTTGAGGTAGTAGAAACGCAGGTGAGAAAAGCTTCTTGGATTGAGTTAGAGTGTACTTGGATATGGCCGTAGACAATGATGCGGTCAAGATCAAGGAATTAGCCCTGCGATCGAAGAAAATATCGGCTATATCGTATCAGATTCAAACATTTCCACTTTCCAAAACGAATTACTCACCTGTGAAGTACTCCCTCTTTACTGAAACATTCGATAAATACGTTCGCTCCTAGGAAAATTTCAGCGGCTGAAAAGTTACATTTTTCCGTTTTCAGAGAAAGGCGAATACATGTCGTTCGGTGTATCTGGTCAGATCGATCGCAACACGATGATTGGCGGCGACGTCGTGGTCGCGTGGATCGATCACGAAACGTTAAACGGTTTCGCTTACGACTACTATTTAGATTCGAAATCGCAATGCGCCGGCAGCCGTGGAAGTTGTCCCGACGTTAAATTGCGTGTACGTATAACCTCTCATCGGCATTGTATTTTATTCGTCCGTCGCCGTGAGAAACGTGTTCATAATTCATTTTACGAGTACCGACTCCGTGTACTTCGTACCCACTTCGATGTTATATATAGGAATTTAGCGGTGACGTTAATAACATTTCAATGTTGAAACCTTATAGGCAAATACGGAAAGCATTCGTTTGTTGAACGCGGCCCTGGTTAACGGCTACTCTATCGTTACGTACCAGAGACCGTTGAGAGCGCACGACGAGCTCGACCTACCTATATTCACGAACGGTAGTCAGGCTATCATATGGGCGATTGGTCCGCTGAACTCGCTGCAGGAAGTATCCTACCACAGTATCACATCCAAAAGTGAGTTTGATGTTCTTTTTATCATTTACAAGCATCGTCTACAGCGCGGCATTCTTCTCAAATATAGAAATACTGATTAGAATTGGCTCTCATTTCATTTGACAAGCTCTCAACCGCTTTTGGGTCAGGAGCTTGAGGGTGAAAAGTTGGTATAATTTTCTAGTTTCAAGAGATGTTTTAGATGGATGGGAGTATAGTTGGTGAAATTCGGTGGGTTTGGCGGAGAGAAGCAAAAGATGGGTCGGGTATACGAAAATGTGAATGACTTTGAGAGGGAAGTCGAGGCTACAACTTTTGTTTGAGAACAGGAAAAGCTCGGAAAGGAGATTTTGTGAGTCGTGGGCAACCAAGTTGGAGACTTGTTAGGTAGATTTCCTGACAGCAGGATTCTTGGTGTGATGAAGCCCGCGCGAATGCTAATTTGTTTGATGAGATTTGATTGTGATCCATTCGTCTCCGATATTGGGGTGAATTGTGTAGAGAATTGAATCGTGGCAGTTTTGGAGGCTACATTTTTCATTACTTTGGTTCCCTGTATGGCTTATGTCGTAGTGAATGGGTGACAGGGTTGTGAGGAGAGAATGGATGCATGGGACAAGGGGATGTACACTGTAAATTGCTGTTAAGGTGGATGAGGGAGTCAGCGCATGACCAACTTCAATCACAGGCCGCACTGGTGATTTACTTGGCAATAGCGCTGTAGATGCAACTCATCACTGGCGTAGTTTGATGATCAAGAATATCGATTTTTATGACAAATTGAAAGGCTTGAATTTTTCATGAAAGAGACATTTTATGAGTAAATTTTTCACCTACAGCGCAGTCGCCGGTTTTACTGGTGCGGTCACTAATTGAAGTCGCCAGTGGTCAGTGGCGATCATGAAAGTGCGGTTTGGTGGGAAGGGGGGGGGGGGTTAAGTATTGTTTCTAAACATTGAAAGATGACTCGTACGTCGGCCGGTAAAACTGACACGGAGTTGCGGAGTCAATGTGTCCAATTGAAAATGCGATGGTTATAGAATTGCACTAACGTTACAATTTGATGAGGCGCAAATAAATTCTAATTCACTTACAGTTGCTGCATGATTCTAAAATATAATTCATTCTAGTTTTTAATATCTGCAGTATTTAAAATTTTTCTGACAAAGTGAATGCTTAATTTTTAGTAGAAAGGAATATTAACGCTGTAGGTATATCAGCAATTAACTGAATCTATCAATTGAAAATCGTCAAACTTAAGATACCTATAGGTTTGAATTCTGACATGAATAAGAGAAAATACCTAGAGCATCAAACGGAGAAATTAAATACGTTTTTCATCAATAAAGAATATAAGATCGGGATCCTGTATTTTATCGCTTTTCAAGACGTTTCTTCCTCTTAATTTCGTCTTCCATGTCATAATACTCCACTGCTTTCTCGATATCGCCTCTTTTAGCGTTTCGGTCTCCCCCATCTTTCATAAGCTTTTGCCAATCTTGGCTCTCCGCCTAAAAACGCAAATATCTTATCACTTGAATCCGATTAATGGTATATACGAGTGGTAGTTTGTCCATCAAGTACTCACAAAATTGGTTTCCAAACTCTTCACGTATGCTTTCGTTTCCGCGTCTTCGGTAGCTTTATCCTTTGTTGGTGGTGGTGGTTGGTTTGATGGTTGTCCTTCATTTGGTTGTCCTACAAAAAAACCGTTACTATGGATTTTTTATGACGTTCATGAATTGATACCTGTATCAATCGAGCTACAAATACTGGTTTCTACCCACTGAACAGATAATCCGCATTGTTTGAGAAACCAGACTTCTAAAACAAGTCAACCAGCTCCTCATTCTTCTAAGACTAAATAAACCTTTATGTTATTGGCGGACTTGGAGTATAAATTTTAAGGTACTTGATGCGTCCTATATTGATTCGAATGTTTCTTTTCGAGTCTCGCCCTTGCCCATCGAGAGGACTTTTTGCAGGAAAGACGGATTCCGGCGACCATAAGGGGTCTCCCAAGATTGGTCAATAATGACACACAACCCGGTGTTAGTAATGAAGGCTACAACATTTTGCGAAAACTGAATGAAGCTCCGATTAACGGCTTCTCGACTTTGCCAATGGCCCTCCCTCCGAATCCTACGATTCACAGTTCCTACAACCAGGCGCCATTGATATCAGTGGAGGTCGAACGGTCCTCCTCGGACTATCAAGTTCTGCTGAATGATCGTAGAGCGGCAGAGGAATCCGGGTTCTGCTCATGACAATGAAGGTACAAAATGAAAAGGTTGATACTCAAAGAGTAAGTAAATACAGAGACCGCAGAAATCGAGGGAATACGACGAAGCGCTTTCGACTAAGAAGTCATCCTCAGCGAAGTTATGAACACAACTGACCTGAAAACCGAAATCAACCTCGAGAATGACGAGAACAAGGAAGAGACTAATCATCAATTTGTGACTCATGAACAAGCTCGATCAGACCTTCGTGTGGTATGTGCCTGTGTATAATCAAGCAACCTAGTTCAGGTCTAATACCTGCTCATTTGCGGTGGTCAAATTTCACGCAACTCATAGACTCGGAAAACGAACAGAAATTATATTTGTCTTCGGGTGTTTGCAACCCACTTATATCAATCTCGATTATATCGATATAATTATTAATCTTGATTATATCGATATATCAATCTTGATTATATCGATATAATTATTAATCTTGATTATATCGATATATCAATCTCGATTATATCGATTTATCAATCTCAATTACATCGATATATCAATCTCGATTACATCGATATATCAATCTCGATTATATCGATATATCAATCTCGGTTACATCGATATATCAATCTCGATTACATCGATATATCAATATCGATTGTATCGATATATCAATATCGATTGTATCGATATATCAATATATCGATCTCGATTATATCGATATATAATTCTCGATTATATTGATTACTGATCTCGATTGTATCGAAATATCGATTCTATATTCTGGCTGGCTATCCGCTTCAACAACTAATAATTATACTGTATAGGTATTAGGTCTAGTACGAGTATAATGAAGGCTCAAAGCTAGAATATAGCGATCATAAAGCTAATATATGTATACCTAGTATATAAACTGGGCAAGGTGAACTCGCAAATTTTCGAGATGAGAATGAAGGGGGGGGGCACTCGGAAAATTTTAAATTAGGGGTTAGGGCAGAGCAAAGACATGATACATGTCAAAAACTCACTCAACTCTTCATGCGGAGTGTTTAAATTCTGTAGAAGTTCACCCATCCGCTGCATAGTGACAGCCTTAGGGATGTTAGGAAAGAGGCTTACGACATAGAAAGAACAAAGGGTCGAGGCTGCTGGGAGAAGCTCATTTTTCAGACTACTGGCCAGGGTAGAAGAATTCTTAACAGAGTAGGGAGACTCGAAATTGACGCGGGGTTTGAGCCAACGATCTGAATATTAGTTGGTTGAGGGAAGATGAAAGACACAGCAGGCCTCATCGGCAAAGCTTCTTTATGAACATTAGATACACCGTTGGAAGGGGGTGGGATTAAGAGTGGAATGGCTTCCGTCACTTGCTCACTCTTAATGATAACTGAACTTCTTATTGAAGACTCTCCAAACCTCTTTGACATGGTTTGAAAAACTGTAGCTGTCATTTTCTTTTGCCCCACTCTGCTGAAGTACATCATACATCTTAGAATCATACGAAGACTTCTCCATCGCAACTATCGACTTACCTTTGTCGGCCTTTGTGATTATTAGCCCCTCATCTCTCACCAGCTTCTACAATCCCTAGATCACGCCACTCACCATACTATTCATACGGCGGACGGAAGTGTTGCGGACTATTTCGGCGCACTTCTGTTAGAAATTGCTACCGGGTCCTATCTTTATCGTTAAATCCGCAACCTCATTCGCGAGGGCATCATCATTGTTGGAAGGAGGTGGAGCGAATTTCAAACCTTTCTCCAGGCGATAGGATTCTTCAGCACTGAACTCAGCCTCAGAGTAATAAGGGAGCCTATAGGCTGGAGATTCTGAACTATGGCTCCTCGATTAACTTCTTGGATCTCACTGTCTCCGAAAAAGACGGGGTATAGAAAAGATACGTCGACCGATCTATCAGTCCACGGGTCGTCATGCTGCTCTGTTGCCCACAATTACGCGGCTTTCAACAGCTTAGTCCACAGACTTATCGATATTCCTTGGAGTCGAACTGCCCTCAGAAAAAAACATCTGGCCAGAGTGAATGAGCTTCACTTGGACGTAGACGCGTTGGTGCGTTGGAAGATTACTAGGAAATGGCTCGACGTTACTACCTCCCTCACCCGCTCCATTAGCTGTGAGAAACTTTGATGGATTAGCTTCCTATTTTTGGGAATTTTTTCGCTTCAATTAGACCGGGCCCTTCACCCCTTCGGCTTTCGACCTGCATTCTACAACCCTGTCATTGCCAAAAGCCTGTTTGTTAGGTTGAAAGACTGCATCCTTGATGAATATGAGGACAGCGGAGTGTGTATAGGTTACAATGTAATGATTGTAAGGGTGCTTGTATTGGGGAGACCGGTCGTCAGCTCAAGATCGGAGTCGATGAGCACAAGGTAGCCTGACAGAAATTTTTCCATTGAGGTACTTCAAAAATTAGTCTCGGAAGTTTTTTTGCGCCTATCTTTGCGTTATATCGTCTTGACGGGTTTTCTCTGTTGTTGATGGTGATGTATAGTGGTGGTTGGCTTGATGGACCCTTTCCTTGGTCTGCAGAAAGGCTTCATCATCACAGTGACTAAATTTTCTCCGGAAGTTACATCTATATGCATCAATCGAGCTATAAATGCTGGGTAAAGGAAAAACAGTAGAGCGATTTGGAGTCTTCTAGTTAAATTGGATATAGACAGATGACATTTATCCAATTTGCGTTAGTTTTGTGGTTGAAATTTTTTGTGAACTCTGGTAGAACAGCTCCGTCGTTAGAAAAGTCTTCAAATTCATAAAATTCGTTTTCGGGGTATTTTCAGATGGTTTCACCACAACCGAAATAAATATTTGCAGTCGTTTTTTCTTTTTTCAGTTCAAATAAAATCTTGAAGTTCAGTAACACTTTTCATTTATTTGATCATGCGCTATCTGCTGTTTGTTGACAATATTCACGAACGTCGATTTTCTTTTTTAACCTCCGCTGAAAACGATTGTGAAAATATTCAAATTACGCTGGCGAATCCGTACGGCCTGGTGTCCAAAATAAAAACTTCTGTCGGGCCCCTTCAGAAACATGCAGTTCCAAATGGTCCTGAAGGGATCAAAGTGAGGAAGGAAAACGTCACGTTACGAATACGCAACTCTGTTAACATTCTCAATGAAGTGATGATTGTCGTCATCAAGGCCGTCACCCTTGCTGCACCGCATGAGGTGCTAGCATTATCGCGCCTCCCATTACATAGTGAAGACCTGACGATGTGAATTAAAATAACAGAGCGAACGACTCGCCCGTGAATTTGCTCGAAAAATGAAAAATGATTGACGTATATAAAAAATCAGAACCAGAGAAAAGTTTCGACGTATGTTACCCAAGAAAATTATAGAGCCGTCCGCTAACCCCCTCTCACGTCGATTTACAAAAGACATGAAGATTAGGATTTGGAGAGCTACATTATAAGATGAAGTTTCTATTTTATAATTATTTCTGAATTCACGATTGAACACCTTGATGTAATTAAAAGAACCCTCGTGATTGATTGTAACAACGGACATTTTATGGGAGGTCCTCGCACCCATCTCCCCATAAGAAGGAAGAAATTCGTTGATATGTTTCTCCGGTTACTGACTTCCAATCTGCGATAACCTATAGTTACTTTTTGGTCGTGACTATCAATTTACTATCGTAGAATCCAATGTCAACGCAATTATTTGGAAGATCGATAAGGTGAAAAATGATTCATTAAATACGCACCATTCAATCTGCGAATAAAACAAAATAGAAAAATGTCGCAATGATGAATGTGAATGGTTTGATTTTATCATGATTTGTGTAGATGGAATTCGTGATACGCGGAGAGATAGAGTTGTGTCGCTGATGGATATTTTCGAGTGTTTCACAAGAGAAAAAAAGTTGAACGGATGGATCTTTAGTGCAGTATAGGGAGTATGAAAGGTTGAGATAAGCGTTAAACGAGAGTGGAGTGGGTGAAATGAGCGTGGCTTAATCTGAGACAACTTGGGATGACTGCTTCTTGATGTTGAGAAATGAGTAAAAATGGTGGAAATAACATTTTTCATTAAAATTGGTGAAAAAATGAATTCTTTTCTTGAATTTTCTTTAGCCTAAAATTGCTAATGTTTTTTGTACAATAATAATTACTTAATGAGTCAGTCTATCGGTTGAATTGTGAAGCTCAATTCGATGTTTGAAGTTAATGAGGACAAGCGATTAATATTTTGCAAAATCTTTTCTTAAAGTTTGAGATGATTGAATTTTTTTTTTTTCACCTTTTTCGTTTGAAATTCGCACTTTACCTTCACTGATCCTTTAAAACAATTTGAATTCTTTTCAGAATTTTCAGAAAATCGAGAGAAACAAAAACGATTTGTAAATTATTTTTGTTTCCTTCGCGCGGTTTTAATCATTACTATTTTAGAACATTTTCCGATAATCTAATTTTATTCCCGCTACTGTTTTTTTTCTTTTTTTCTTTTTTCGTCAACGAAGCTACATAAGAATAATTATTATGATTTAATCAATAAAGTAAGATCGAAAATAAAAATAATGCATGATATAAACAGGGCAGTAAAATAGAAAAAAAGTACGAACTTTATGATTTTATCGAATAACATCAAGGAGCCTAAAAGCATCCATGCCAAATATCCGCTTTTTCGTATCATCTTTTCAATCACGTCAGCCTATTTTAAATTCAAACAATTTTCTTTTCAATGCAGAGACGGTTATTTTAAACCAAGTTAAAGACTTCCGAAAACTATATCCGTGAAAAACAGAATGGTATCCAATTGATGAAAGTCATGAAGATTGTGAGCTTTAATTTTCGTATTTTATTTACGATTATCAAGACATCGAAATAGAGAGAGGAAATGTTTTCGTTTTCGTGTATAAATATTGTCATTATAAGTACAAAACTCTTGATTTTCATCGTCGAATCGTATTATTTGAGTACGAAAAAATTATGTGCAAATGGTTCCTGAAGTCCCATGCCCGTGCATAAGCTCACCTGTGGAACAGGCAATGTAAATTCTCGAGGTATAAACTGTTGGGTTTCTGTAGAACTTGCGCTTTGAGTACACTGTTCACTAGTACCTACTGAGAAAGTACTCGTACTATCAATTTCTACGTTTGAAATTTTTCTTTTCCCGCCCAGAAAACGTGTCGCTTTGACCACCTTGTGATCTTCTCTAGGACAGAAAATAAACACAATTTCATTACTAACAATAGTTAACTGACATTAGTCATAGCATCATAGGTACTGATGATAACACTGAGCAAAATATGTCTTGGTAATGGGAACATGGAGCTCTCTGCTGCGACTTCTGCATTATCTTCTTGCTCTTCTCCTAGGCCCCACGAGCAAGGTAACTAGCCTTTAAACGGTCGCTGGTCAGCTTCCTGACTGCCCATTTTCTTATCAGCTTTTGTGGAGTCGCGACCTTAACTTCTCGGTGGATGGAAAAGTTGATATACCAATGTTCGCTCCCGGAAAGCTCCTTCCGAGCCTTCTATTTGTCGGGCCAGGCTTTCTGCGGCAAAGGTCACCTCAGTAATGGATCCGTAACTTTGATGCACTCGGGTAGGATTGTTGCCCACGATGCAGGCAATCCACTTCCCAAGGCATATCCACGGATGTCAGTCGGGCCAGAACGCGATTCTTCTGACCGGGCGTTAAAATCGCCACCCACAAAGAATTTCCCACCTCGCCATCTTGACAAGCTTTCTCCCAGTCTGTTTAGGAAGTCCTCAAACCCCGGGAGGGAGCGATTTGGCGATAAGTAGCAACTGTGGACAACCTTGTCGGCCATCTTCACAGCAACATACCTCTGTCCGCTCTCAACCTCTCATGAAGCAATTGGACACTCTGGGCAAACACTGATGGCTGCTAAGCCAGTACGGCATGTGCACCCTTCTTGTACTCCTGCCAAGTTGTAGTACTCACTCGCAATTACAACGTGCCAGATAAGTTTTCAAGGTTCACTTGCAGGAACTTGAGCATCCTATTCATTAGGATCCTAATGGTTCTCTTCTGCTGCTTCTACGCCCTCGGTCAGTGGGCTCTGCATCACCTATGCGGTCTTTGCTTCCGACCACGTGTCCTGCATCGCGGCCATCTCCTCGACTGCATGGAAGACACTTTGGGTCCCTATGGCAGTCATGTATCGCATCTATAGGATCCATTGCCAACCGCTTCTCCCTGGCAAGCTACTGCAATATGGCCTCTTCGTGGTGGCATTTGAAGCAGGGAGGCGCGGCATCCTTCTTCTCGAGTGAGCGGACCCTACAGCGGTGTTCTATCTAATCTGAATACTACCTTCCTGCTCCAGTTTCAGGGCTGTAAGGATTGGTACCTGGATCTGTGCTATCTGGCACCCCCGACCTATCTCCTTGAGGTTAACGACTTTCGCCTGAATTTCATTCCTAACTGCTTCCGCAATTTCCTCCTTGTTCACAGAGGCCTCAATGTTGAGGATCAATATACTTGTCTTCCGTGTCCTAACCTCTGCCTTCTCACCAATAGTAGCCCTGAGCTCGTCTGAGAAGGTATCAGCGACTTCCTCTGAAGTATGTTGGTATTCAAGCAATATTTTACATGCCTTGGAAAATCTGGTGGAAACCACCTTGATTCCAAGAGCAGCGACCGAAAGTCTTGCTCTTGCCTCTTGGACAGTAGCTGCGTAGGTTGGAGAGCCATCCTCTTCATTCTTCCTTTTCAGCACCACCGCGACACTGCGCGGGTTTCTCTTAAACAGTTTGAAGCTGCTGTTATGCCTTCTTTTGGTGACTGCGATGTCTAGTCTCAGGCTGAGAGTCTGGCACGTTGGATTGCCTCCTCTCAGTTGCGGTAAGTGTCAGAGAGTTCCTTATTTGGGAGCGCCGAGGAACCACCTGGCTCAAAGAGGGTATATTGGTGGATGTAGCTTTCTGAAGAGGCGTTTGCTGCTGGTCTTGATGTTGCGGTTGCTGCAGCCATTGTTGCAGTTCTGCTTGCTGCTATGGTTGCTGCTGCTGACGCCGAATTTGTGATTGCTGCTGCTGTTGACCTTCCAGTTGCGATGTCTGCTGTTGCTGTTGCCACTGTAGCTTTTGACGCGAGTGCTTGCCATCAGCTTGCGACCCAGGTGGTGGTGGCCGCTGCTACTACAGCCTTACAAGCCTTAGAAGCTCTTTTTGCATCGCACTTATGTTCTTCTTAAGAAGGGTTTTCTCGACTTCGATATCCTTCAGTTGCTGGAGGTTCCTTGCCTTTTCTTCTTCGGACTTCTTGTGGAATGCCAGGAGCTTCTTCAGCAGCTTCTCCAGGTTCCCGTTCTCTACCTTCATGACGCAGTCTCTTCAAGAAGCTTCGCGCCAGCTTTCTCTTCTTTTACAGAGAGATATGCATCCACCAGGTTCTGTAGCTCTTCAATTGTTCTCTGGATCTCAACCCCTTTCTTACGTTCTGCCTCGGCTTTTCATACAAGATCCCTCTGCACTAGCTGCTTGCAATGATCCTGCAGCTTTTTCATGGCCGTCTTCATCTTTTCGTTTGGAAGATTTGGAATCTTCCCAAGAAGCAATCTTTCATCCGTCTCCTCACTTTCCGAACCGGATTTTGTCGGAGATGTGGGGAGTTGGCACGCAGCCTCTTCCCACTGCACTGTGCTCTGGTATAATATATGCTTTTGCGGGTAGGGAGTCGAAATAGGGATGGTTGCGGCGTCCCTGGCACCTTCCGGGATTGCCCATCTACGACTCATAGCTTAATTTTGGGGCAGGACCCCCGACTCCTGGACGCCTGGGTGCATCAGGGTGGAGAGCCGTCCTGCCACATCCGAAACGGCACCATAACCATCTTCATCTGTAACAGCGTTGCATTGTGAGGTGTCATCTTGGAAGCTGCTTCCGACTTGAGTGCAAGATCACAAATGGAACATGGGCTATATATTTTCTTTTCCTCTGCGATCGAGGCTCTGTACTTGTACGTTTTTGTGGTACTAAATCAGCTGCAGCTTTATTGAAGGAACGTGGTTGGCGGACAGCTCTCTCGAGCCTACCTCTTGCCTTCAATTCTTGTATAGACTTCAAATCAAACTTTGAAGGCTGAGATGAAGTCAATGCGGGAAGATGTAGCGGTGAATCAGGCGCTGAACAACTTTCAACGAGAGCAGGTTCGCAACCTGAGAAACAGAAGCCAAGCAAACGTCAACTGTTCCATTTAGGAAAGTTGTCCCTGTTATGACGGCCTCTTCTACCTTCCTCATATACTCCGAATACCTCATAAACTTCCGTTCCGTGACATGAAGCGAAAGTCCCTATATTCATCAAAATAGGCAGTATGACATCTTGTTTTTCGCATGTATACTGAGGGCCAGTTGTACAATCAACGTTCAGCTCGTTGAACTGCAGTTTGATTTGTTGATCGTCCGATTTCGGCCAGTCAAATCTCTTGATCTGCGGTTCACGTTTTTCGATTGTACAACTGGCCCTGAGACTCGGAAAGATTGTAGTGTCGCAATCATTGATGTCATCTTCTGGAAATAACAAAATACGAGCTTCAAGCTGCAATACTGGTGATGAATTTTCCATAGTATTACCTTTATGATACAGTAAATGGAAAAGTGAATAGTGAAACACTGATGGCAGAGATCCAGGACTTGGCTCCCGTTCTAGTTTCAAGAGAATATATCCAGACTTCCGATACAGAATGCGGATCATACAGGGTCCGGCAAAATGATGTGAACAGTCAACCGGGGAACTCCAAGAAATTATCGCGGAGTCCTCCCGGAGTTCTTCGTTCATGTGTTGTCATAATTTTGCCGGACCCTGTATACCGACAAATAGCTTCCTTTTCGTCGGTATATACCGACTTACAGACACTTCGTATATTTATCGGTAATGTGTGAGGTAATCATCTATGGAAAATGAACTTTTACCTTCTCAATTTTCCTCATTTATATTTTTAATAAATACCATATGATCGGTTTGCTTCCGATATTTTTTCTTATGAGGAGCAAATTTGTTAGTATTTTAGGTACTTTTGCTACCGTAATCAATACTTTGTTATCACAAATAACACGGCCTATGGTCGCCTCTTGGTCTGTAACACTAGCGCCACTACATGCACAAATGTTAACATGAACGCAACGCACTATCCAGCTTCCCAGTGCACCTGCTATTTTCTACTCCAAGTATTAGTTGTGAAAACAATGAAAACATTTGAAAAAAAAACACTCACGCAGTCGCGTGAGTAATACACGACTTTTCCTTTGACCAATCAAATTTCATTAAGAGAATCACTCCTCCTAATAACTTATAAATTTTATTTATTCTCTCGTCATCATCTGTATCTAAAGAAAAAAAGTCGGCAAATGTTTCAAACCTAACCTAACCTAGACCTAAAGAAGCCCTCACTGTGTAAATAATTCTTGTAAACTAATTTAATGAACCCTTTGTCAAGAATGAACCTGTCGAATAAAAGGTTCTTCATCACAATAGACGTTCTGATAACAAAAAAATAGAATTTCCTTCTCGTAATGTAAGCCAACTACTTGTGATAGTGAGAAATTTCTCAAAAAAAATTTCAAATTTCTCAAGAACTACTCATCCTATTCTCAAAAGAAATTGCAGGTGCACATTTCTAACCTAACCTAACCTAAAGAAGCCCTCACTGCACTGTGTAAATTAATTCAATGAACCCTTTATCAAATGAACCTGTCAAATAAAAGGTTCTTCATCACAACACAATAGACGCACTGATAACAAAAGGATAGGAATTCACTTCAGGTAATGTGAGCGACTACTTGTAATAGTGAGAAAAATGCAAATTTCTCAAGAAATACTCATCGGGTTTTCTGAAAAAATTGAAAGCTTCTCGAGAACTACTCGTCCGATTCTCGAAAAAATTGCGGGTGCACATCTTCAAATATATTACTACAATATGGCCAAGTTACCGGAAAATCCCCCGGATAGTTTCGGAGGAGTTCCACGGACAAACACATACTCAAAATACTGAAAAATTTCTCAAAAAATTGAAAATTTCTCGAGAACTACTCATCCGATTCTCACAAAAATTGCGGGTGCACATATTCAGATATAATACTACAATATGGCCAAGTTACAAAAAAATCCACCGGATAGTTTCGGAGGAGTTCCTCGGACAAAAAAATCTTATACATATGACTATATGGCTATATATATGGCTATATATATATATATATATATATATATATATATATATATATATATATATAAGGAAACCTGAAATTTTTTTTTATGCTAGTTGTGATCTATGACCTCTAAAACGTCGAGAAAATTCATTGCCCCCTCCCCCCATTCACCTTGCTACGGGTGTAATACCTCACTTTTCCGATTGGAAAAGTCGGTAAAATGAACGCTCTTTGATAAATTTATAATTATAGTCAATGGTCAACCTTATAGATACTTGAACTTGAATTTTGACACCGAATAGAAGAAAAGGGGAAAAAATAAATTATAGGAGCATCGAATCAGTGATTGAAAATGTATATGTTAAAATAATTAGGGGAAAGGGGGTCTACGGTCCGACGAATAGAAAAGTCAAAGGAATATTCTGTGCGATCATATCAACGTACGTATACACGTAACTCTCTTTCGTAGAGCTCGAAAGACACGACGATACAGACACAAACATTTGCGGACTACTACTGATTTTTATTGCTCGCACTCTGAACTAAGGATACAAAATATTATTACACTTAGGTTATACCGAAACATCTGGTCTCTCGCGTATATACACGCATCTTACGAATACCGTCTAAACATACGAAAAATTATTTTACGTTTACCATTTAACAGTATAATTCCACGCATTCCTCTTCTGTAGTATCAGGCCTGCGCCCAAAAACTTATCGCCTTCGAGTATCCTTGCTTTTTTTGATTTCTTCTGCCTTTTGAACGTACTGTAATGCTCTGTCTACATTGCCGGACATGGCGTTTCGTGTTACTCCATCGTCCATAAGTTTTTGCCAATTTTGCTCCTGTACCTGGAAACGCAATCGTCCTTCACTTACTTGGGAGCGTTCGTACACGGAAAACACTGGTTTATTTCTTTTACTTTCTCTGTGAGTAAACATCGATCGTCGCTGTTTTAAATTGTTACCTACATTAGGTCGAGGAATATTCACCATTCGACGAAATTAAAGAACGAAATCTGAGCTGAGATCAAGTACTATAAAATAGTGTAGAAGGGGAACAAAATCACAATTATATAAGAAGTATAATGCTGATTGATTGAGAATTTCTTTATGATTTATTCAAGAATACCAAGGTCGTACATGAAAAAATTTATGAGAATAACTTGAAACGTTGTATGTTGCTAGATCTCTTTTTAGGTAAAAATATTGCGCATACTTTCCAAATACAGTTGGCATTATTTACCCGCGTCACAATCGAAAAACGAGTCAAATCTTGAAGTTTTGAATCGAAGTTTACGGATCATTTGTAATATCCTCATAACTTGTGCTTAGAATTCAAAATTCATCTCTCAACGAGCCCTCTTCAACTTTCCTTCTCTCCCCCACGCCTTTTAAAATTTTTTCGAAGAAGCTCCCGCATCTTATTTTCAAACAGTTTTGGAAAAGTTCTTTCTAATCAAACCCCCTTACAATGTCCATTCCTCCCTGGCTAGACGTTGTCCCTCTATCGTACTAAAATTTGACAATGTGAAATTCATTTGTTCCCAAAAATATCGAATACATGATCGTCGGAATGTTTCGAGGACAATTGACAGAAACTAGGAGAATAAATGGTCATCTTTTTTAGGCTCTCTCACCTTGCGTCGCCTCTCTATCATTTTTAGTCCATTTCGGACCATATCCTAATGCTTTCATTAAGCTCAGTTCTCTCCCCTTTCATTGCAATCCATAGTGGCAATTTGGAGATATGTCGGCTTCCCGAAACACGATCCTGTCGACTTTGGGAGGCTGGATATGTAGCTCACCGGTTCATTTACTGGGATTGGGTTTTTATGTTATCGAGTCAAATGGAAGGTTCATAGTAAGTCCTGGAGGATAGGAGCGTAAACATAATACATAGGTTGTGAGGGTTTGTTGAGGAATGATTCGAATGTAAAGAGTATTTTTTGTTAGAAAGAATTAAAGGATGGTTACTTTTTGCAGGAAAAATTAGGAGGTAGATTGAGAAAGCGAGGCCAGAAAATCAGTGGTTAGTTCGAGTCTACGATAGAAGGAAGGCGTTTCGGTAGCTTTTACACATATAGGCTGAGTTTTGGCCGTGTACGGAAAGTTTCAATGCTAATTTGAGGAAGTGGGTTGCGAATCGATTTTTGATAGCTAAATTTTCGTGCTCCAGTTCCTGAGTTTTTCCCATATTTTTCGGACGCATTTTGAAACACCACGTGAGATAAGAGAGGAAGAAAAGGATCAAGCAAAATTTCACATCTCATCGAAGGGGTGGAAAGATTGAAAGTCATCAAATACTCGCAGCCTACTTCGTAAGCTGCTCGGAATTGCCTTCATGAACTGTGTGAACAGTTCAATGTTCGAATTTTTTTCAAATCCTGTAACTTCTAAATAAATACATCTCTTGCCCTCAATTCCTCTCTCTTTGTTGCTAGTTTAGTTCCCTCTTCTATCTTTCAAGCACTCGATACGACACACGTCCCCTACTATATCTACGTCTCATACAATTCTCCTCCCTGCCGCGCCGTAACTACTCTAGTTCATTCAAACTTTCTAATTTGATACATGTATTCATTACGCACCTGTATTGAAATCAGCTGAATAGCCCCGAAGTGGCTAACAGTACTTAAACAAAGTAACTATAATGATTTGTATTCCAGATTTCTGCTACGATACACAACTAATATATTGCCACTGTTTTTCCGCAGAACCAACTTTGATCGATTTTGGTAGATCGCCCCAATGGAATTGCCCGATACCGGAATCAGACGCATCTATCGCCAATTCCGAAACTAACGAGAATTACGAAACTAATCCACCCCCTCCTACCACCGAGGCAACGCGAACTCGAACAGAATCGACGGCACTGAGAACACGAAGACCGGTACCCATTCTTATCGAGCTTTTTTCCGAGTGCATTATTCCGAATATGGTTCGCGCGCGTAACCGAGTGTGTAATATTGTACTTTATTTTCCGTTCTAGACGTCTGAAGTGAAAGAGCCGGAGGTGGTAAGAACGACGACGAAAAAAGTCGAAGCTACTCCCGCGCCCGTGAAACGAGAAAAACCGTGGGACATTCCGCCGATTCAATGTGACGAGCCAGACGACGGTATATTTTACGCTCAAATGGGTCCAACAGGCGGCAAACATGGGTACTCGGCTATTACTGGTAAATTTCAGTCGTATACTGCTGTATAGCCGCGTGTCGCGTCATTTATTTCGCACACGTGTACGGAACGAAAATTGGCTCCGTCGAAATACTCATAATGTGTGCGAGTACATACACCCATATTGAAAACGTTTTCTTTGTAGGTCACGTTGGTTGGGGAGTCTCGTGGTATATCAACGGTTTACTCATTCCTGTAATAAATGTCGTTCGCGGTCGTACGTACACCTTCGTCACGGAAGGCGGTTACGATCCTGAAATACCGGCCAAATATCATCCATTCTACATAACCGACGACCCGGTCGGTGGATACCATTATAAAACGCCGGAAGAAAGAGCTGTACGTCGTTATTAGAATTCTTTCAGTAAGTACGCAAACGTCGGTGAGGCGCTCTGATATGTTTGTTTCAAATACTCGCAGAAAGTACGAGTGTTCGCTGGCGTCATGCAAACCAAACCAGGAGAATTTGTACCCACTGGTGTAGGACGTTTGTGTAGCTGGACTCCCGACCCGGAACAACCACCGTCCGATGACTTTGCTTCATTTGGTGCGTACCAAAGAACGCTCAGTCTGATCTGCGATAATGGAGAACCAGGCTTCATTCAGTGGACACCTGATGAGAATACGCCCGATACAGTTTATTATCAAGTACGCATTTTATTTTCATTTACGAACGGTTTCATAGGAATATTGGTCGATGATATTGAGATCGCGAAAATTTTTGGCGAGCTTTCAAGTTCTTATCGTCATCGGATACACTCGAATACAAAATTCCTGTAATAGAATATAAAAGATGGAAGTTGATATGTCTCATAATACAGCGTTTTGGCTGACGTATGATCCGTTCGTTCACCTCCTCTTTAGCCACAGTTTCTTCTCCTAATAATGTTGAGCTATTTAGCTGACGAGCGTGGAGTGTCTGCCAAAATACACTTTTATTCTAGTTTAGCCACAAAATGTGTCAGGCTAACTATCTGACGGGCTCATTCGTTCGTCTCCCTCGCCCCCCCCCTCACCAAATTGTATGTTGAGCAGGAGGACTTCTGCCTTTCCTTTGCCTCTCAGCCCCAAGTATAATCTACTAGGGAGCTCATGCAACCTGCTCATCTCGCCTCCTCTAAATACGTAGGCATCAGCAGATCAAGATCATTGATGACGTCTTGCTATGACATAGGTAAAATTTTTCAAAGTTTCTCAGGACCAGTTTTACCAGAAAACGTGACGCTCGTCTCGTGGTTTAAGCCGAGATTTGAACCAAAAAGCGCCCGATTTTGGCGATTTTTTCTCGTTATTGACTTTGGGACTGCTGTGTAATGAAAAATATTGATATACTTGAAGACTCCTGTCAGAGTTTTTCTAAATTATTAATTTTTTAGCACTTAGCCGTTAGGTGCAGCCCTAATTTCAAATCTTTAGCTTTTCAACCAAATTTTCAGCCATTCTGAAAAGCTTATCACCCCTGGCTCGAATACATACGTAATTGCTAACGAGTCTCCTCAATCGATGACGTCATTGATTACGTCATAATAAAAGAGGTATGTAACGGACAGGAAAATTGTGTTTCTTGAAACGTGATAGTGGTCGCTAGTGATGGGTAATAACCGGTATTTTTCATTAACCGGTTAACCAATTTTACAAAAGTGTAATAACCGGTTAACCGGTTATTTTAATAAAAAATAACCAATTTAACCAGTTAATAACCAGTTAAATGTTGCAAAATTTAACTGCGTAGGAGCGCTCAAATTCTCCATTCTCTTCTCCATATTCCATAGGAAATAATGGGCACAAATCACCCGAAATGAACCTATACCTCTTTACCATTCTACTACAACTAGATAACAATGAAATGATACAAAAATAGAATTAATTTTTATATTAATGTACGCTCTTGCCGCTCCTGGCTTCAAACTCTCAAGCAATTAACTGGTTAATCAGGTTATTTTAGGAAAAAAATAACCGGTTTAACCGGTTATGTAACGGGTTATGCCCATTACTATTGTCGCAGAATTCCGCTAGGGTTGCAACAATCTTGAGATGGTATCTTCTCACAACCCGCTAGTAGCACTAAGGAGCTTAGAAGAGCAGGTAAAATGGGCATCCATCTTGTTTTTTCAGTGAACTTGGCTTGAAGATTTTAAGCCTATGTACAACAGGACATCCATCTTGTTTCTAATAAGCGCAATGCCGTCAATGGTAACCAAAGGGGTGTGAGATTCACTTAAAAAACAAAATGGATGTCCATTTCATCTGCTCTGGAGCTCCTTAGTAGTACCACAGTATTGTAAATATACTCTATTATAGCTGAATTTTTCAGAGATGATTAAAAATTGAGAAATGTAATTTTACCTGAATATTAAAATTTTTAATAAACTGAATTTCTATGCTAAGTCTCAACTCTTGGCGTTGAGTTCCTGATCTTTCAACAATTTTCAGAAAATCAGGACGTTGCCAGATTTGGTACATTGTCCATCTCCAACTTGCAATGCATTCTGTTGCAAAATTATTGCAAAATCTTTAGAACATTTCTGCAATGAGAATGCGATTGTCCATACCTCTATAACAATGATTCCCAACCTGAGGTCCACGGAGCCAAGCCTAAGGCTCCGCAGTAGATCTGAAAATAATTTTTATAAATTTTGTTTGAGAAAAACATTGTCCTACAAGGCGTTTTGAACAAGATTTTATGATATTTTGGATCAATTTTTTCAACTCAGAAGGGTCATCTCCTAAATCCCTTTGCCCCTTCCGTAAATAAGCCACTGATTAGTGCTACTTCATTCCTATAACATTTTCTCGTGAGGGGTCCGCAAAAAAAGGCTGAAGAATTGAACAAAAGGTTGGGAGTCACTGCTCTAAAATGTACTATAATTGAAAACCTTACCGGTCTTTCCAGAATAGTCTCAGTCTTGCAAGCATATACAATGAAAAAACTTGCTTGTAGCTTTGTTAAAAGCTCGCAGTGTCTTTTTTTGTATGCTTATGCAACGAGAACGACTCTTGGAAAAACTGTAACAAGAGACGGTCACAGAAACCGTTAAACGTAGAGGGCTTCCAACTTGACTAGTGACTACTTTTAAAGCAATCATCATGCTTTTGTTACTATGACAACATCAATGACGTCACCAATCAGAAAGACACGTTATCAATGACTTAAAAGTAGTCTTAGTTGAGAAAATGTCATGAAGAACTGTAACGAAAACCCGTTGCAAAAACCATAATGAGAAACATTTCAATAAAAAATTATTGTGCTTTTCCAACTAGGACTATTTTTGAAGCACCCATCATGGTTTTGTTACAATGGCATTATCAATGACATCATTAATTGGAAAGATACGTTATCAATGACGTCATAGTAACCCGCAATGTCTTATCGGAAAGAAGGCAACAGTGTTTTGTGGCATCTTTTGCTACAGTTTCTCTTGACAGTTTTTCATGACGGGTTTTCAACTGGAAAACATCAATTGGAAAGACAGGTTATCAATGACGTCATGGTAAGAAAACCATCGCGGTTGTTTGAAAAGGAGCCTCAAATGCAAAACCATCATAGGAAACTATGAGAAAGAACTGTCACAGAAACTGTAAACTATAACCGTCTCAGTTTTTCAACTAGGACTACTTTTGGAGTACTCCCCACGGTTTTGTCACTATGACGTTATCAATGACGTCATAATAAGAAAACTGTCACAGTTGAAAAGAAGTCTCAGTTGAAACCTCGTTGTAGGAAACTGTAACAAGAAACTGTCTCAAAAATAAAGCGTGAAACGTCACGTCTTGCGGTTCACCAAAACTCCCGGACTCAGACGTTTTCCGAGTAGGTCAAGGTCAATGTCATTGATGACGTCATAAAGCATCCCGGCTGGAAATTGAAATTCTTCAAAGTCCCTAAAGTAGGTCAAAGTCATTGAAGATGTCATAAAGCGTCAAGCAATACGTCACGTCACGCAGTTCACTGAAACTCTCGGACGCGGACGTTTTCTGAGCAGGTCAAAGTCAATGTCATTGATGACGTCATAAAGCACCCCAGCTGAAAATTGAAATTCTTCAAGATCCTAAAGTAGGTCAAGGTCAAGAATTCATGACGTCATAAAGCATCCCGGCTGGAAATTTAAATTTTTTGAGACCCTAAAGTAGGTCAAGGTCATTGATGACGTCATAAAGCGTCAAACGTCACGTCACCTTGCGTCACGTCACGCGGTTCACAGAAACTAAATGACGCAGACGTTTTCTGAGTAGGTCAAGGTCAAGGTCATTGATGACGTCATAAAGCATCCCAGCTGGAAATTGAAATTCTTCAAAGTCCTTGAAGTAGGTCCAGGTCATTGATGACGTCATAAAGCGTCAAACGTCACGTCACCTTGCGTCACGTCACGCGGTTCACAGAAACTCCCGGACGCAGACGTTTTCTGAGTAGGTCAAGGTCAAGGTCATTGATGACGTCATAAAGCGCCCCACGTCACGTCACGTCACGCAGTTCACAGAAACTGCCGGACGCGGACGTTTTCCGAGGATGTAATCCCCCGAACAAAATGGATAGCGGGTTCCTCGCTAAAAATTGCAGGTTTCTCAACTGGGACTATTTTCGGAACAATTGTGTTGGTCTTGTTACTATGACGTCATTGATAACGTGTCTTTTGAATTGATGTCTTCTAGTTGAAAAACTGTAATAACAGACTATAATGAGAAACCATCGCCAAAACCTCCACAAGAAACATCACAAAAAACCTTCCTAATTTTTCTATTGGTGCGCTTTCACGATTTTGTTACTATGATGTCATTAATGACCTCATCAATTGGGAAGACACGTCATCAATGACTTCAACTTGATGAAGGGACTCGAAAAAATTTTATCCTAGGAGTGGAATGACGTCATCAATGACTTTTATCTGATTGAACCTGTATGAGGGAGCAAGATGAGCTAGTTAGTCCTGTATATTATACAGTGTATAAAGCCCCCAGTAGGGTGCGTCTACGGTTTGCGTCATGATAGAGACGTGTTACAGTTTGCAACACGGCATCTAGTGCGCTTCATATTGAACAGAATGCTACAAAATTTTAACAGAAGCTAGCACATGACCTCAGCTTTCCAAAATTTTTTTCAATAAAAGCGCTAATTCAACTCAGTTTAACTGAAAGTGTTGCGAATTATGGACGGTGGCGAACCGTACAGTTTAGATGTACTCAAGGCTAGAAGGCCGGCAAAGAGAGTTAGTCCTCCTGTTGGCTGGCTCATTTAGTTCATTAGGAAATACTAGATTGTAGAGGGGCAAGGCGAACAAGAGAACCCGTCAGATGATTAACCTAACTTATTTCAAATATGCAATTAAGTAGGCCATTTACCAGACCTATAGGTTGAGAAACACCGAGGAGAGCCAAACGAGCGAGGCGAGTGAGCCAGTAAGCTAAATTTCCTGGTATAGAGTCTATTAGGCATCAGCACTTGGTATATGAGGGGTATACAAGGCTCAAAACAGTGGGTGGAGAGGAGGCGCATCCGCCTACTGAGTTAGTTAAGCTTAACACATAGAATACGAGGAAATCAAGGTAAAAAATACTCATGGAGGGAGGTGACTGTGACGTCATCATGACCGAAATAGTCAGAATCAAAAGTCCATATGATCGATATAGAATCGCTATGAATCGATTTCCAATAGATTATTGATAAGCTTGCAAACTTTTCCGGGCTCAGATGAGCGAACGAGCGAGAGCGTGAGCTTGTCAGTGTAGCCTAACATACAGTGTACCAGGCTGAAGTCAGGTTAAACTATACTTGGAAGAGAAGAAGCGAATGAACTCATACAGGATGCGCTCGTAAGTTAGTCAGCCTTATACAAAATCCCACACTACGTGTTTCTGATGAAACAAACTCAACTCCTCAAGCCCGAAATTACGCTGTACCGCCACCAGACAGCAAACGATCGAACTAAAAGATCCCCGAGACCCACTGGTCTCTGGTCTCAGTCTTCAGCTGCCTCGAAATTTCCGTTCTATTGCCGCCAATGAAAGAAAATTAACCTTTGAGACTCGAAAAAAGCTCTTTTGTTCCGTTAGAAGGGCAAGATTACTGTAATTAATTCGAGATTTCAAAATGCAACGGAACGAGCCGTGGTCATATTTCACTCACTCATGTTGACTTTTCATTTCCCTCTTTCATGAGAATAAGAAAGTAAGAGCCTTATTTTCATTAGTCCTTACAAGATAAAAATTCCTGTACTAACGTAAAATTCAGAAAGAAAGAAAAATTTCTTCTCAAGTCCCACATTTTTTCGGACGGCACCTGGTCCGGCGTCCGGCCTGTCTTCGGAGCGGCACCCCCCCCCCTCCGCTATAAAATAGGGCCCCTGTTGAAGAAGAAAATCATTTACTCGAATTAGAAGCATTCTCTTCGTAAACCTTTATCAAAATGGTTGAAGTCAATCTTCCGTCTTCAATTTCATTATTAGGTAGTTCGACGGAATTTCGAAATGGCGTTAATAATTAAATTTTCCCATTTTCAGTGCTTCACTCATCGATACCTCGGCTGGAAAATAAATGTACACGACAACTGCGACAAAGACGCTGCCGCGAGTGAGCAAATCTCATCGCGAGTCCAAATCGAGGATGACAGCGCGGAACAAGTTGAAGGCGAACTCCAATCCAGACCCAGCATACAAGTGGTGACGCGGGTCAAACCGACGAACACAAGTTCGGTCGGCAACGAGATACCCACCTCGCCGAAGGAAAGCGGCGGCACCACCTACTTCAGCTCTCCCGTCTACAAAGAAGACACCTACAAACCCGATTTCACCGAGGTGGAGCAACAAATGCTCCAAGATCCGTACATGCCACCGCGTCCGTATCAAAAGAATTTCGATTACTCTTACCAATCGATTCAAACGACCGAGCCGATGAAAGAGCTGAAAACTATTACGGAGAAAAGTTTCGATCATCTCGATTTCTCTAAGCCGATGAAAACGCACGCACCTCATTTCAACAATTTCAGCAGCACGATTAATCCTACATTCATCACTTCCAAAGTCAAGATTCCCTACTCGCACCGAGATCCTTATCCGTTCTACAAGACTCCTTTGCCAATTTCTACCTCGTCCAAACATCACGCTCCACCTATGCATATCCATTTCATCAAGCACGCCGATCACGCTCCTGATATGATGCCGGTACCAGCGCAGAAATCGTTCGTTGTTGGCAGACCAAATCGACACTCGATGATGATGAAGAAACCAATAACAAAACCGATGCCTTTCAGTTACGCGCCTCGCGTTACGAAAATACCGAAATTAGAACCACAAGTAGCCAGCTCCATCAACGTAAAGAACATATTAGCCCCACCTTTACGTGACACGATACCAAAGGCTCCTCAAGGTATGTTAGTATCTTATTACTCGCCACCGCAGCAACCTAAAAAAGCTTACTATGTTCCTTCACGGAAACGCGAGGAGCCAAAACCGCAGTACTTCCCAGGTAAAGCGGATGAGTTCCCCGAGCCGAAGTTCAATGGTTTTAACCCTAACTCGATAGTCATAGAGGGCGGTTTTAAGCCAATTATACCGAGCACGGAGTCGCAACAAGTGGCACAAAACGCAGCTCAAGAACGAATGTCGGAAGACAGTGAAGAGTACGTGGAGCAGGATCTCAAAGATATTGTATCGAGCACCGAGAACACGACCAAAGCAAAAACGACTGACGAACATTCGAAAAACCCGTTCGAGGGAAAACAACCGGTGCTGTTCGAGCCGATTTTCATTCCTTCCCCGGTAATCAGCGAGGAGCAGAGGAAGAAGAAGCCCGAAGAAAGACCCGCGATCGAAAATCATAAGATAGATCCGAGTATCGTGTACATTTGGCCAGCGGCTGAGACGTCCAGCGGTCCTCAAATAAAAGACACTCGATTCAGCGACTTCTTCTCCTCACCAAATAATATCCCATCGCCCTACTACAAGGGAACGGAAAAAGGCGAAAGTAATTCGAACGAAAATGTCGTAGACGCGTATCCGTCGATCCTGACCAAGCCGGCGAATGAAGCGACGCACGAATATAAAGTGACTGAAATTTTCGATAACGTCAACGCCGAAGTGAGCGAAGCGAATAACGCGACTGACCGAATAATATCGCTTTCCTCCGAGGTAGAGGACGATCAAAACGCGGAAGCGAATTTGAATAGTAATCATAAAGTTAAATATATTCCTGTAAGCTATACGACCAAAGATACCGACTCGGAGAACGAGAATAAGTTCATCATCACGATACCCGACGAAGAAAGCACGGAGTCGGTTAACAGTACGATAATCAAACTGTAAAACGCGTATACGTCTCATAAATTAATTTATTGTTTTACATGTTAATTGTTTCGACAAGTAAAATACTCTTCTAGGTTGTGTAAAGATAGCATTTAAATTTTCTACGTGTTAGACTTATTTAAATTATGAAATATTTTATAATAAATTTCTACGTTTTTTAGATTTTGTTCATTCGATGAATCGCTCAAGCTTTTGAATTCTGAAGTTTCTCTACCCCTCCTCTCTCTTCTGTAATTCGATAGCTCAGATCCTGAGATCCCCCTTTCGTCCGACAATTTATATCACGTATTCGATTAGGTCAACCAACTTACCTCCTCAACTTTCAGCTGTGGCTTGGAGAGCTAAGGTTTATGGTTCAGAGAGAAAATACTTTGACAGCCGCAGTAGCAAAAGCTGTTTCGATTGTCTTGAAAAACGTCCGTCGTTCTTCTAGAGTTCTTCCTCTCCCCTTTCTCTCGCGTATTCTGTAATCAGTTATCATCTGTCATTAGCGACCTAAAAGGGTCATAAACTTTACAAATAGCTCCCTAACCAACGAAAAAGGGTAGAATGGGTGGTGGTCGAAAGCTTTCTTCAAACATGTTTTGCCTGTTTCAACCCGTAAAGCTATCGGTGTCCTCCGTCCGTCATAAGTTTTCGCCTGTGCACCTAAAAACGCAAATATCTCATGAGCAGAGCCCGGACTTCTCGGCATTTGCTGAATGAATTGTGAGTGTCCGAAAAGCGTATGGATGTCTTTGATGAGTACGTTTCGCGGGAAATGAAAGCTCTGAACAAATTCTTTTTTTCTCAAAAATCGCCGAGTATGACAAGAAATGCCGAATTTGGTGTGAATGCCGAAAAGTAGGCGAACATCAACCTTTCTTCAAAAATCGAGAAAAATTCGAAAATTAACCGGCAAAAATGCAAGAAAATCGGGAGAAAAATTAAAAAATCTTAGAAATGGAAAAAAGAAATAACAGAAAGATTGAACAATGAAAAAAAGAGAAAAGAGGCAGAATTACGATGCCTGATGTATCACATCACGTTATGGGAGCATGAAGCCTTCTGCTGCCACCTCTGAATTATCTTCTTGCTCTTCTCCTTGGTCCCAAGTGAAAAGTTTTTAAGGTTCACCTGCAGGAACTTGAGCATTCCAGTCATTAGGATGCTAGTGGTCCTCTTCTGCTGCTTCTACGCCCTCGGGCAGTGGGCTCTGCATTATTATTAAACTGCTCTTGTAGATTACGGTACATTGTAGTAGAAACTAAATAAATTAATTACACTTTCCGTATAGAGTTTTTATTAGCTGCGAACGTTTTCGGCTTTCGCCATCATCAACGGCAGACAAGTATAAACTGATTGAAACAAAATGCGTTCTCAAAAGGTAAACGCTACAGACTGTTCGTAAACGAAAAATTACACGTTGGAAGTTGTGTACATTGGTGACCTCATATATACTAGACTAATGATTAATTCTTCATTCTTAACCCGATTTAACACTTCATAGCGGTGGCTTACATCGTACTTCGCTATTTCAATTGATTCGAGGGCTAATCTACGCTTATACTTCTGCTCGAAATGCTGTAGGGTTTCTTCTTTGGCCAAGTGTTTCTCCTCCAGGAGATGCCGTGCGAACGCCGATTTCAAAGGATTCCCGTTTTCGAAGGCTTTGACATCGTCAGTGATGCAGGTTTGGAAGGACCTCTCGCATTCCCCAACGTAGACAGCCGGGCAATCTCTGCATTCAAAAGGTAGACACCACACTTCGATGAGGGGGGGGGGAAGACTGTCTTTGCCATTAGACAACAACCTACCGATTTGGAGGTAAGGGTAGAAGACTCGTTTCAGTTTGTTGGCCCTGAGGAGGTTAGCCAAAACATCGGTAAGGGGAGGGAGGTAAGGAAGAGGGACCAGTCTCAAACGCGACCAAGGATACTCCTAATCAACTTCTTCCTTATCATTCTACCGATGTCGACGTTAATGCAGTTCTTTTCCGCTAAGAACTTTAGGACTTCATAGTACATTTTGTATTAAGTGGCGAAAACGAACGATATCGGAACGAGCGCAGTGTAGCCACACGAGCGAAGCGAGTGTGGATAGTTAGCGAGTTACAATATCGTTCTTCGCCACGAATTACAAACAGTACTTTTTGGAAAATATGCAGTGAAAACAGTACGAATTCCAAATTTATTCATAATTAGACGAAAAGTTATGGTATGAAGAAAATAAATAAATTCATAAACTACCTGTTTCCGATAGAAGAGTGTATGTACATTTGTTTCATAAAAAAAAAGGAATAACACTGCATCATTTGTATAAAAATGTTCGCTATTCGGATTGACCTGAAGTTAAGAAACGTAAATTCAGCATAGTTCTTGAGTTTGAAGTTCATTGATTTTTCTAAACTATTCAATTATGATTATGGATGATGAGGATCATGCGATATTTTTCGAGCTTGGAGATGGTTTCCAAATATGTACGCCTCCCCCACAAGAACTTCGAACCGATGAAAACCAAATGAACAATACTCATACACCACCTCAATTGAAAGAAACGGCAATGTTGGTTCATATAGCTCAGTCTCATCTGCCTTAAGTACATATATCTGATTTTGAACAACTATATGTTCTTCTGTATTGTCTTTATAGAACTGCTCGCGAAAAATTAGTACCCAAGAAATCGAAGGGACGATACGATCAAGTTTACGAACGTTTCATTTCGTGGCAAAATGAACAAAACACAAACTCATTTTCAGAGGGAGTCATGCTTTCGTACCTTCATCAACTTTCGAAAAATTATGCCCCTAATACGTTATGGTCAATTTATTCAATGGTAAATAATTGATTATACTTACCAGTAGCTAGCTAGTATTCGATAGGAATACCATAAAGGGTGATGTTATATACATGATATCAACTGAGGAGACGAACACACGATCAAAATCGAAGGGCCGATACGATCAAGTTTACGATCGACGTTTCATATCGTGGCAAAATGAACAAAACACAAATTCATTTTCAGAGGGAGTCATGTTTTCGTACCTTCATCAACTTTCGAAAAATTATGCCCCTAATACGTTATGGTCAATTTGTTCGATGGTAAATAATTGATTATTCTTACCAGTAGCTAGCTAGCCTAGTATTTGATAGGAATCCCATAAGGGTGATGTTATACCGGTACTTGATATCAACTGAGGAGACGAACACACGATCAAATATTTCGAGATATTAATTCATTATTCTTTTCATATCATTAGTTCGATTCTTTAAATTACGGTTTTCGATGATCAAAAAGCACGATACCTCAAATAAGAGTAAAGAAAATTGGAAAATATATGAATACCGACCTTTACTCTTTGTACTTAGTATCGTGCTTTTTAATCATTATTCTTTCTCGCATTGTTATTCTTAATTATATTTCATTTATTTAGTTGAAGAAAATACTGTTGGTTAAGCACAAGATAGATATCAGTAAATATCACGAATTAAATATGTATCTCAAACAAGCTTCAAAAGGTTATCGCCCAAAAAAGTCGAAAACATTTTCCAAGCAAAACTTGGAGGATTTTATTTGCAAAGCACCAGACGAAATTTATTTAGTGGAAAAAGTGAATATGAAATACTTAGAATTACATTCTACTTTTCTTCGAGCAACAAGCTAAAATAGATCACTGAGTAAAAACAAGCGCAACGATTTCATTTCAGGTAGCATGTCTTCTTGGACTGGCAGGAGCCTGCCGACGGTGCGAACTAACAAATTTAACGACGGACGATGTGGTGTTGAGAAGAAACAATTTATTCGTGAATCTACCTGATACGAAAAATTACAAGCCTCGAGATTTTGCCGTTGTAGAAGCTGCAGCAGCTATAATACAAAAATACATGAATTTACGACCAGTGAATACGCCTCATAAAAGATTCTTTCTTAATTATCAAAAAGGACGATGCACCACACAGCCGATTGGGATCAATAAGATCGGCAAGATTCCAACAACGATTGCACAGTATTTGAAACTTCCGGAACCCGAGCGATACACCGGACACAGCTTCCGAACAACTGCGGCAACATTAATTGTACAGGCCGGTGCAACAAGGTTGCGGTTAAAACATCTTGGCGGGTGGACTTCCGACGCTGTAGCCGAGAGCTATATACAGGATAATGACGACAACAGGGTTTCCACAGCTGAACGAATCATGTCAAATATCCGCATACCAAAGAATGACGAACCTGCAATTACGCCAGAAACAACAAACCAGTCAACTTTGACGACAGTTTCATCAATTGCGGAAGTTACTGTGATGCCAACCAGTTCAATAACGACCTCTTCAAACGAGTCATTCTCGGGATTGCCGACTCTACAAATGATGCCCGGATGCAGTGGTTCGAACAACAATACTGTGAGGAACACTTCCATTGAAAAAGTGACTTCAAACAATCTCGTTCCGAATATGACCTTTCATAACTGTGGAAATATTACAATTAATAATTACTTTCGTCAGTAAAAATCGAAGTCACAATGATGAACCAGTGATTATAGGAGATACATTATGATTTATTTTGTTTTTTAATTTCTTGAATTGGTTTAATTCAATCTAATGAGTTTTTTGGTTACGTTACCAAGATTCGCAAGTACTTTGTTTTATTTACAATACTTACCATTATAAGAGCATATTTATTGAGCAAGAGTCCATAGTTTTTCTTCGTAATTCGTAGCTATCGTAACTCAGAAGCAAATCGCTCCAAATGAAATGAACTAATCGAAATAATGCTACAAAGAAATGTACTGAAACAACTTCAAAATGAGAGATACTCAAACAATCCATATTCCGCTGAAAACTGCAATTCTATAAAGGGTCAAAGAGGTACAAAATGATGCGAAAATACAATATCTTGACGATATCTATAATATTATTATGGAACGCATACATTGGAAGTGTTTTGAAACGCGTAGAATACATTTTTACACTGTCTTTCATGTTGCGGGCCTTCTTGCAGACAAGATTCGGAGTCGTCCTTGTTTATACTGAATCTTGTCTCCACCACGGCACCTGCAGCAATTGGTGCGGGCGGCACCTGCACAATTGTTGCAGGTCCGGCTTTGATAAGATAAGAAACTGATTCCCAAATTATAAATATATGGGAATGATTCAAAAAGTATTTTGAACAACGCCCTAATTGGGCGGCACTATACGGATGTATAATCAAGTACTGTAAATAGCCATTGATGATCAACCATCATGATCTTCGTTAAGCAGCAAGTTGCATTCATTTCCATCACAAACCAAATACTCTAAATTGCTGAATAAATGGCAGCACTGACTTGTTTATCAGCACTAGTGCTGATGAGAAAACTCTTTCGGCACGGTTGAGTGACGTTTTTGCACGATTCTAATACCGCGTCGTTTCGCTGCATAAAACTAATACGATGTAAGGCGTTTTCGCTACGTATTTTCCAAAAACCTCATTTTTAAAGGCTTGGGGCGTCAGGGGAATTGAAACCAGTCTATTGATGAAGTAATGATAAGCGGCCAACTTATGGGGGAGGGGACAAAATGATGTGCCATGAACTGTGATGTCGGTGGTGGTGGGTTTCCGGTAAATCTCGTAAGAGCATACACCACCGGCGTGTTCGATATGAAGGTCAAGGAAATTGATCTGATTCCCGCCGATCTTCACAGTAAATTCGATGGTAGTGTAGATGCTATTGAGGAAGGTTAGAAACTCATCGATGAGATCGGTGGGGCCTTGCCAAATACATAAAACATCGTCCACGTATCGACGCCAAAGGACTACGTGGGAAATGAGGGGATTGTCGGAACGGAAAATTTCAGATTCGAGTCTCTCCATAAAGACTTTGGAAAATAGGGATCCTAACGGTGATCCAATGGAGATGCCAATACCCTTCGGGAGGTGATAAATTGCGTCCTTGAACTGGCAAATGTTCGGACGTAGACAGCTTATCAAAAGAGTCAAGTATTCTTTGACGAATGCGTCAGGAACATTAGACTCCTTTAGAATTTCTTGGATGCGCTCCAATGTAGGCTCATGCGGAACATGTGGAAAGAGGCCTTTAACATCGAAAGAAACAAAAGTGCTTCCTGGCGGAGGGGGGTTCTGGGCCAAAACTTGAACAAGTTCGGCCGAATTTTTAATAGAAAGAGGGGGTTGGAAGCCGGTATTATATTTGAACCACTTATCCAAGTACCTGGATAACGGGTAGGTTGGGGACGATAGACTCGAGACTACTGGGCGCATGGGGCTGCCCTCTTTATGGAGTTTTGGAAAACCATAAATCCGAGGAGGAGACGGGTTTGGTACTAAGAGGGACTTTCTGAGCGGTTCCTTATCAATTAGGTGCCTACCTTCATTAATGCCTTTTCGGATCTTGCGGTTGTAGGTGACGTACGGCGTTGATAGAGTTGAGGCATTCAATCATTCTTTGGTTGTAGTCCGTTCGGTCGAGAATCACCACGGTACTGCCTTTGTCAGCTTTAGTCACTACTAGATCTTGGGCTTTTATCTTCTTTCGGGGTGTTTCGGTCAGCTTTTTTGAGAAGAGGGACGGAATTCGAGTGAATCTTCTCAGCCAAGTCCGACGCCAATTCCGACCCCCTATGCTGTAGAAGTTGGACGAGCTCGGCTACAATCAAATCCTTCGCCGGCGGTTCGGAGACAGGAGGAATAGAAAATTTGGGTCCCTTTTCCAACAACGCGATTTCATTGTTTGAGAGGATGGCACTAGAAGAGTTCACCAGGCGAGTGAAGAAGTTATGCGGAATAGAGGTTTTTCGTTGAGCGGAATTCCTTGAGATATGCTCTTTTTGGGACCTCAGATATTGTAACTTTCCTTCCTTTTTGATTTTTAGTTCCTCATGAAGGTCTTCCGAGGCCCAATTTAACTTCAGGAGGAATTGATCAAACTCTTCGGAGCTCAAAACGGACGCTAGGCGGAGGTGGGCACTGTCAGAGTTTTGTGACACAATTAAGGCGACCGTACCACCTTTTCATTTCCAGTCCTAACCATTTTTTGGTTATTGAATTTTGTAAGTTTGATGGACGGTGAATCACTATAGAACATGCACTTTACAAAGTTAGGAGTCATTCTTTCTCTCCGAAAGAAGATAAAAGCCCAAGATCTAGTAGTGACTAAAGCTGACAAAGGCAGTACCGTGGTGATTCTCGACCGAACGGACTACAACCAAAGAATGATTGAATGCCTCAACTCTATCAACGCCGTACGTGATGCGGACTTCAACTTCGACACCTACAACCGCAAGATCCGAAAAGGCATTAATGAAGGTAGGCACCTAATTGATAAGGAACCCCTCAGAAAGTCCCTAGACTGGTCTCTCTTCCTTACCTCCCTTCTCTTACCGATGTTTTGGCTAACCTCCTCAGGGCCAACAAACTGAAACCAGTCTTCAACCCTTACCTCCAAATCGGTAGGTTGTTGTCTAATGGCAAAGACAGTCTCCCCCCCCCCCCTTAACAAAGTGTGGTGTCCACCTTTTGGAATGCAGAGATTGTCCGGTTGTCTACGTTGGGGAATGCGAGAGGTCCTTCCAAACTCGCATCACTGACCATGTCAAAAAACGGGAATCCTTTGAAATCGGCGTTCGCACGGCATCTCCTGGAGGAGAAGCACTTGGCCAAAGGAGAAACCCTACTGCATTTCGAGCAGAAGTATGAGCTTAGATTAGCCCTCGAATCAATTGAAATAGCGAAGTACGATGTAAGCCACCGCTATGTAGTGTTAAATCGGGTTAAGAATGAAGAATTAATCATTAGTCTAGTATATGTGAGGTCACCAATGTACACAACTTCCAACGTGTAATTTTTCGTTTACGAACAGTCTGTAGCGGTTACCTTTTTAGAACGCATTTTGTTTTAATCAGTTTATACTTGTCTGCCGGTGATGATGGCGCAAGCCGAAAACGTTCGCAGCTAATAAAAACTCTGTACGGAAAGTGTAATTAATTTATTTAGTTTCTAGTGGGCTCTGCATCACCTGCAGCCTTTGCTTCCGACCATGTGTCTTGCATCGCGGCCATCTTCCCAACTGCATAGAAGGCACTTTGGGTCGCTATGGCAGTCCTGTATCCGATCCGTTGCCGACAGCTTCTCCCTGGCAAGCTGCTGCAGTATGGCCTCTTCCTCTTCGGAGGCATTTGAAGCAACGCGGAGACGCGGCTTCTCGAGTGAGCTGACCCTACAGGTGCTCTCTCCAATCTGAATATTACCTTCCTGCTCCAGTTTTAGAGCAGTAGGGATTGGTGCCTGGATCTGTTGCATCTGGCACCCCCGACCCATCTTCTTGAGGTTAAGGACTTTCACCTCAATCTCATTCCCGAATGCTGCCGGAAATTCCTCCTTGTTCACAGAGGCATCAATGTTGAGGATCAATATACTTGTCTTCCTCATTGGTGTCCTAACCTCTGCCTTTTCACCAATAGTGGCCTTGAGCTGGTCTGGGAAGGTATTAGCGACTTGCTCTGAAGTGCGTTGGTATTCAAGCAATATTTAACCTGCCTTTCTAAACCTGGTGGAAACCACCTTCATTCCTAGAGCCGTGACCGAGAGTTTTGCTCTCGCCTCATGGACAATAGCTGCATAGGTTGGAGAGCCATCCTCTTCATTCTCCCTTTCCAGCACCACTGCGGCCCTGCACGGGTTTTCCTAACGGAACTTCATGAGGTATTTGGAGTGAATGAAGAAGTGAGAAGAGGCCGTGAGAACAGGGAAAAGTTTCCTAAATGCAAGAGTTGACGTTTCCTCGGCTTCTTCTTCCTGCTAGAGATGCCGTTCCTTCAATAAACCCTTTCCTTACGTTCTGCCTGGAGCTGGGCTTTGCAAACAAGATCCTAGCTGCGTGCAATGATCATGCAGATTTTTAATGGCCGTCTTCATCCTTGCGTTTGAGAGATTCGGAATCTTTCCAAGAAACAATCCTTCGTCCGTCTCCTCACTTTCCGGACCGCACACAGCCTCTTCCTACTGTGTTAGACAAGAAACTTTTCACACACACGTAACGTTATGACTTTATTCTTAGCGACCACGGTTTCGATGCCGACGGCGGCTCGTCATCAGGCGGACTGAGCAATGAGCCGCCGTCGGCATCGAAACCATGGTCCCTAAGAATAAAGTTATAACGTTACGTGTGTGTAAAAAGTTTCTTGTCTATTATGGAAAAAACTCGTAGTCATGAGGAGAATATCTCGTTCTTCCTACTGTGCTTTGGCATTTGCTTTGGCGAGTAGAGAGTCGAAAAGGCGTCGTCTCCTCCGGCGTCCCTGACACTTCCTGGGATTGCCCATCTACATTTGACTCCTTCGTTGTGGAGGTATTGGGCTCATAGCTTGATTTGGAGACAACTGCCCCCCTCTCTTGAATGGAAGGTTAAAAATGGAACGCGGGCTATATTATCGTTTCTTCTGCGATTGCACAGTGGGATGAGTCTCTGTACTAGGACGTTTTTGAGGTACTGAATCAACTGCAGCTTTATTGGAGGAACATAGTGGGTGGGCAGCTCTCAGTTTTTGTCTGAACTTCAAATCAAACTTTGAAGGCTGAGATGAAGTCAATGCGGGAAGATGCAACGGTAAAGCAGGTGATGAAGAACTCTCAATAAGAGTAGGTGCAACCTGAGAACCAGAAGCCGAGGAAACGTCAACTCGTCCATTTAGGAAACTTGTCCCTGTTCTCACGGCCTCTTCCACCTTCCTCATTTACTCCGAATACCTCATAAACTTCCGTTCCATGACATGAAGCGAGAGTCCCTTTATTCATCAAAATAGGCAGTATGAGATTTGTACTGAGACTTGGAAAGATTGTAGTTTCGCAATCATTGATGTTATTTTCTGGAAATGACGGAGCACGAGCTTCAGGCTGCAATACTGGTGATGAATTTTCCATAGTATACCTTTGAATGGAAAAGTGACAAGTCAAACACTGATGACAGAGATCCAGGACTTCGCTCCCGTTTCAAGAGATTGTGTCCAGACTTTCAATACAGAATTCACCATATATTCTGACAAATAGCTTCCTGTTCGTCGGGATATTTATAGGTAATGTGTGAGGTAATTGTTGAGGTTGGTTGGTGAAACCACCCTTTTCCTTCTACACGCTCACATATTACTGGTTCCTAAGTGCCGTCCTAACTAAGTACGGATCAACCTTGTTCAAGCTACTGATTAAGATCTTTAGTACGAGCATAATCACGGTTGAGAAAACTTAGTTTCTCAACCTCTGTTTTGTAATCTGACATCAACCGTTATTATTGTCACTAATTATCTTACGATTTTTTTTTTCCTCTGTCTTTGATCCTGTTTTTCCTGTGATCCTAATTCCGATTCAATAATGCTAAATGAAGATGCGTTGCTCGCTGATGATAACGGCCTAGAGACTGAAATGAATGACGACACCGATGCGGGAAACAATTTAATAAATGACGCGGGAAGCAATTTGGTGAACAACGCGGGGAATAATCCGACAAGTCTGACGAATGAATCTATAGACATTAATGAGTACATCGAAAAATGTGTAATGGAAAAGGTAAATAATATCTTGGGAAATCAAACAGCGGCGGTGGCAGCAGGGGACGCCTTGGCTTCCAAAATGGTTATAACAAATAATATTCTTGCCGACCGAGCCTACGTGACTCCAAATTTTTCCATTCGGAACATCGAAGAAAGGGAGAAATTAGTCGGTCACAAAAATTTTAAAAGTTGGAAAAGTATGGTGGAGCTGGACCTGAAGGCTCTTGGTTTACTTCCTTTTGTAGAAACAGAAACGGGGTCCAAGGTAAATGTATCGCCAACGAGAAGGGTCACAATGGATGCGCAAACGTTCCAATACTTGAAGGCAACGGTTTCAAAAAATATACAAACTCAATTGAGCGGAAGTAACATCTTTACGGCATACCAAGCGATGCAACATCTGAAGGAAACATTTGGAGGGGGGCGGATCCAGGACCTTGTCCAGTTGCATAATCGGTTCATAAACTTACGTTTTCGGCCTGGATTTGATCCAGTGAGGTTTGTAACAGAGTTTGAGGCTCTTATGTCGGAGTACAAAGAACTGGGGACCACGTTCTCTGATGAGTACTCGACAACAATATTTGTGCAAAAAATTGATGGTATCTATGATCATCGCTCCCCAATGTGCACCTTTAATTCAACGCTGAATTCGTTATCCAGGGAAACCATAACTTTCAATTATGTAAAAGATAGGTTTCTAGCCTTTGATCATGAAAAGTATGCTTCTGCAAGCAAACGAAGTTATGTGAACTTTAATTCAAACTCAAATGGTAAAAGTGCTCATTTCCAAGAAAATAATATTCCGTACAAAAATCCTAAGATGGATAATGCTTCAATTTCGACTTTTAAACCATTTAATACTCAGAAATCCAGTTTTCAGGGCAAATCTACAAATAATGGTAAAGCAACTCAGTTCAAGGCAAGGAATACAGTTAATACGGCTCAACCAAAAACTCATCCATTGTACTCACCAACTCAACTAAAAACATTGGATGGTATGACTTTTGAAGAAAAGAAATTGTTGATGTGCGGGAAGTGTGGGTTGTATTTCCACAATAAGGATAATTGTCCAAATGAGGGAGGAGTGTGCTTCCAGTGCGGAAGTCCCTCACACGAATCTCGAAATTGTCCTCAAAAAGAAAGTGAGTATTCTGTTCTGTCTACAATATGTGACGCTTTTGATACGTCTCTAGTCTGTTTGGTTGATAGTGCTGCAACGCACCATGCAGTTGGAGATGAACATCATCTCTTTGAATATAATGAGTTTGAAGTACCACGTGCTATTAAAACTATAGGCAAAGAAAATAGTGCATTATCGATTGGAGAAGGTACTTTATTGATATTATTAGTTTCTGGGAAGAGTAAAGTGATAATTCAACTTAAAAATGTGCAAGTTATACCAGAAATTGATGAACCTATAATAAGTGTAGCTAGCTTGAATCAGCAATTTAAAACATCACTCACATTAGAGGCATTAAGTGGGTTTGTATTCTGCAAGAAATTGAGAAGGAAAATTGCTCCCATTGAAATGTATGGAAATTTATACTATTTACGGGTTCGAGTAATAAGTGATAGTGGATCTAAGAATCTTAAAATGAATGATATAATTAGTAATGTGAGAAAAATAACGTCAAATGTATATGAAGCTGGTAGTTCCAAGCTAAACTCATCTAAGGAGAACTCAATTAATAAGGGTTCTGAAAATAGAATATCCCATTTTAAAGTAGGACGTAAGAGTAACAAGAATTGTAGAAGGAAGTTGGTAAAGAAACTTTCTCCAGAACTGATAGATTTACTTAAACAGAAGGGAGAGTTGTGGCACAGAAGAATGGGTCATATCTCCCCAAGCGTAGTGCATAAATTAAAATATGTAAGTGAGGGAGTTGGTGAAATGTTATGTAATTTAACTATTGAAAACTGTTTAATTTGTGCAAGTGCAAAGCAAACTCGTAAAAGATTTGATAAGGACAGAGAAGGAGCCTCAAGACCTTGTGAAATAATACACTCTGATCTAATGGGTTCAATAACTCCATCAACATTTCAAACCAAGTATGTTTATGTCATGTGTGTTGTAGATGATTTTACTCGGTTTCTCCAAGTTTTTATGTTAAAATCTAAAAGTGGGCTAGAGACTGCCCGGTGTATGCTCGAGGCTCTTAGATTTCTTCAGAGTCAATTTCCTGGCCCTGGTCAATTTAAAACCCTTAGATGTGACCGAGGTATGGAATTTACTGGAGAGAAAATGACTGCTGTACTTGAAAAATATGATATTGTTCGTGATGAGTCTGAGCCATTTTGTCATGAACACAATGGGACAGTGGAACGTCTTAACCGCACAATACAGGATAGGGCAAGAGCGCTTTTATGTGACAGCGGTTTTCCTACAGGGTTGTGGGATTTTGCCGTTGAAGCGGCTTGTTATATTTACAATAGAACACCTCACTCAAGTTTGGATTTTATAACTCCGTTTGAAAAATTGTACCAGAAGATACCCAACTTGACTAATATTCGTATCTTTGGTTCACGTGTAAGTGTGCTTCATGAAAATATTCCAAAAGGTAAAAAATTTGATCCTAGATCATCTAGTTTATGGTACCTGATTGGCTATACCAATACAGGTTATCGTGTTTATAATCCAGTTTCCAAAGAAGTTCTGGACACATGCAATGTCACAATTTATGAGTCAGAACTGTACAAACATGAGTTTCAATCTCAGAAATATGATACATTTATTGTTCATGAGAATAATAACTCATACAATGAATATTCACAAGCTGTCCTGTCACCTCTAGAGGAGGGGGAAGATAACAATGATAAAGTTGCCGATACACTTGTTCTGCAAGATGTATCCGCTGAAAATTTAGTAAGTGAAAGCACTCCTTTAGATCAGTCTGATGACAAAGTATCTGTTTTCGAATATGATATTGATGATGACTGGGATGAAGGTGAAAATATTCGTATAAATCTGTGCTCTGTGGAAACAGGCGGAGGATATTTTGAGTCATTTGAAAATATGCATGTCCTTGACAACAATGTTCCCATGACGTATGAAGAAGCAATGAAAAGTCCTGAAAAAGATAAATGGAAAGTAGCTGTTGAAAAAGAACTCGAAGGTATAGCTACTCACAAGGTGTGGGATATTGTTAATCGTACAAAAAATATGTCAGTGGTCCCTCTTAAGTGGATATTTACAATTAAAACCAACTGCACGTACAAGGCTCGAATAGTTGCAGTTGGTTGCAGAGATAAAGAAATTTACTCTCCTGAAGATAAAGCATCTCCAACACCGTCGGTAGCAACGATACTGTGGTTATTTATTCACTCTGTGAAATATCAGTGGGATATGATACAAATTGACGTGAAATACGCGTTCCTAAATGCTGAAATAGATCGTTTAAAATATGTTAGCGTACCGCAGGGTATAGAGTATGATAATCGTAAGTTCGTATGTAAGTTGAACAAAGCGTTGTATGGTTTGAAAATCTCACCAATGTGTTGGAATAGAGAATTCAACTCGTACATGCTATCGATTGGTTTCAGTAGATGTCAGAGGGAATCGTGTCTCTACACAAAAAATAATAATGGTCTAATTACGATACTTTTAGCCTATGTTGACGATATCATCATCTCAGGTAGTGATAATGTTGGTGTAAAAGAAACCCTGGCGCAAATACAAAAACGGTATGAAATAACTATTCTTGGTTTCCCTGAAAGTTTCTTAAATATAAATATCAAAAAATGTCTGTCAGGGAAATTATTCTTGAATCAGAAAAAGTACATCGAGTCGTTGTTGGGTAAACTAAATATACAAGAGTGTACAAAGGTAAAAACACCCATACCACCTGTGTCTAGTCAGAATTCTACACCGATAGATGACGAAAAACTAAGTTTGTCGTATAGACAGGTAATTGGAGCGTTGCTCTTTGTCGCAAATATTACTCGTCCTGATATTGCGTTCGCAGTTAACTACCTGGCAAGACATCAAGTAAGTCCTTCTAAACTTGATTGGACGCTACTCAAACGAATACTGTTGTACTTGTCAGGAACGAAACAATTTGGAATTTTATTAGAATGTACTGGTGAGGGCTTAGAGATGTTTGTTGATGCTGATTTTGGCGGTGATTCTCAAACGAGAAGGTCTACCACTGGATACATTATTCGATTGTTCGGTTGTCTTGTGACGTGGGGTTCACGAATACAATCTTGCATTGCTGAGAGTTCGGCTGAGGCAGAAAACAATGCGATTTGTGATGCGAGCCATCACGCACTGTTTCTGGCAAGATTAAGCGAGGAAACTCTGAAAGAATTGGTGTTTCCAATAACGTTATACGAAGATAATAATGCTGCCATCAGTATAAACACAACAGCAACTAAGAAAAGTCGGGTCAAACATGTAGAATTAAAATATTTGAAAGTACGAGAATACGTTAAAAATAAATTAATAAAGATGGTAAAGATAGCGAGTAAAGATCAACTCGCTGATATACTCACGAAAGGGTTACCTAATGATGTTTTTCAGAAAATGAGGAACTCATTACCAACCAATGCTGAGACTATTCCATTCGAGAATCGTCAATAAGCGTAATAAGAGATGCAGTACTGCAAGTAACTGGTTCGATTGTGTATTTTGTATGTTGTAGGAAAACTGTACAAGCAAAATTAAAAAGTTGCAACAAGCTAAACGTGCGTTGGATACGAAGTGTTCGATGTATTCGATGCGATGATAAATCCTTAGTTTTTAATGCGAAATACCTTAATCAAAATTACGTCGATATTTTTCTAGTGTTATCGTTATTATTTTTCTTTTCTTTTCCTCCCAATCCTCTCAATACATTTACATTTATATTATTAATTAGCAATTATTCACTTGGATTACGAAATTATTATACAACTTATTCATATGATTAAAGATTCCTTGATAATGATAATTTTGGTGTTCGTGATAAGGAATGTTTACGCGAAATTCGTTTCGGTGTAAACGTGTCACAGCACGCGTGAAGTACGTGGTGTAGTGTGGGTCGACATACAAAAATTTCGATTTTCTGTTTGTCCAAACACTTCAATAATGTTCGCGTGGGAGGGGGTGTTGAGGTTGGTTGGTGAAACCACCCTTTTCCTTCTACACGCTCACATATTACTGGTTCCTAAGTGCCGTCCTAACTAAGTACGGATCAACCTTGTTCAAGCTACTGATTAAGATCTTTAGTACGAGCATAATCACGGTTGAGAAAACTTAGTTTCTCAACCTCTGTTTTGTAATCTGACAGTAATCATCCATGGAAAATGAACTTTATTCTCCTCAATTCTCTCTCATTTATTTTTAATAAATTATACCATGATCTGTTTGCTTCCGATATTTTTTCTTGTAGGAAAGTATTTTAAGTACTTTTGCTACCGTAGTCAATATTTTGTTTATCACAAATAACTTGGTCCATGGTCTCCTCTTGGTCTGTCACACTAGCGCCACGACACAAACATTCATGCACAAATGTTAACTTGAACGCCACGCACTATCCAGCTGCCTAGTGAACCTGCTATTTTCTACTCCATGATTGTATTAGTTGTGAAAACAATGAAAGCATTTGAAGAACGATGAACGCTCTTTGATAAATTTAATTATAGCAAATGGTCAACCTTATAGACACTTGAACTTGAATTTTGACACTGAATAGAAGAAAAGCAAAAAAAAAAAAAATCTAAATGGACCATCGAATCAGTGATTAAAAATGTATATTTCAACGCATTCTTCTTCTGTAGTACCAAGCCTGCGCCCAAAAACTTATCGCCTTCGAGTACCCTTGCTTTTTTTGATTTCTTCTGCCGTTTGAACATACTGTATTGCTTTGTCTACATCGCCGGACATGGCGTTTCGTACTACACCGTCTTCCAGGAGTTTTTGCCAATCTTGTCTCGCTACCAAAAACGCAAACATCCATCACTTACCCTCGATAAATAGGAATGATGGTATAAAATTTGTCCGTTCAAGTATTTACAAAATCAGCCTCCGCATTCCGCACGTATTCTTGATGAGCTTTATCCGCTGTCGGTGGGGGTTGGCCAGATGGGCCTGATGGTCCACCTGGTTGTCCTGCAAAGAGGGCAATAATTTTGCTTTATCATTGCAGTGATTAAATTCTCTTTGGACATTAACCCTGAAATTATTTTGATCGAGCTACAAATGCTGGATTAAAAAAAATGGGGCAGAGCGATTCCATGAATTTGAAGATCGACTGATGACAGAAGTGACAAATCTTTACTTCCATTTTGCTTAACGATCATGCTTAAAACTTGTGGGAAATTTCGTTGAAGACTCCTCTTACACATAGCTTCCCTCTCTCTCTGGATTGCCCTGGGAGCTCATCATACCGGCTCTAAACTTGGCCCATGTGCAGAGGCCTCATAACCTCCCCATCACATTCGTTCAATTTCTGGTTCCCAATTTCTGCGACCTCCAACTTAAAAACGAATCTTTCTCCTTCACAGCAATCAACCCCTATCAAACATATTCGCCTTCAGTTCAATCGCCTTCTTAATAAATTGTTCGTAGCAAATCCCGAACAACCCATTCATTCCACTTCCTCTCTTGGCACGTCTTCTCGATCTCACATAATTTCCGGAATTCAACGAAATTGTTTATACCCTACACATCAGGAAACTACTTCAAGAATATTCTCCGCGTACTTTGCCTCTCCGACGGGTCCAAAACGCTTACGCACACTCGGTTAACGGGAAAATAGTTTCACGACGCATCCAGAACGTAGCTTTCAGGTCTCTCTAGAGAAAACAATACTTACATGTGAGCGGGAAAACAACTGTTGAAACAATGAAAGTACGAGTAAGGAAAAAATATATTAGGTTACCAATTCGCAACTCTGTAGTTATTTTGAGGACTTCGCTTTTTTCCTTTCTAGGAGATGCTCATTAATGTGACAGCTGTTCGTTATTATAAAGCGCGACATCTCTGCTGGACCCGAAGGATAGCTGACCTGAACACAGCTGTCATCGAAAAAAGGAGCACTAACTCGAAAGACTCGCCCATAAGTATCTAAACCTTCTTCTCTTTTAATATTCTTCTTATATTTATCGGCGCCCTTCCTCCCTTCATTGCAGAATCGCGAGTCCGAATTAATGGAGAAGTTAATCCATGTTCTCATCTGCGATAACCTGCAGTCACTCTTTGGTCGTTACCATCATTCCACGTTTTAACGCAATTATCAAAATTGAAAAATGAATCATTATGTACGCACCATTCAACCTGCGAATAAAACAAAATGGAAAATGCTGCATTATTAATTGGAAAAATTCCGAATAGAAGAGTGTGTGAGAAAAATATAACATATAATTGGAAGTCAAGTCCGTGTGATGGCGACAAAAACTTTTTTTTTTTGAGTTGATGATCCTTTCGACTACACTCAGGGCTTGGACAGGACAAATGGCGAGAAGGATGGATCAGAGGTGGTCCATCGTGCCAATAATTTTCTCATGATTTTTGTAAATAAAAGCGACAGAATCATATAGCCGGCTGGAGCGTTTGATTCAAAATTAATAGATTCTATCTCCGATCCTCTTCACTGATCCTCTACAATTTAAATGATTCTTTATTAAATTGGTTTGTTTTTTCCCTTTCACGGTTAGTCACGACACTATTGAACAGTAATGAAAGTTTATTTTTGAAGCTTACAAAAAATCACTGACCCAATTCGAACAAGAAAGTATGGTCGAAAAAATAATTCCAGAAAAAAAATACGTACTCCATAATTTCATTGAATAACATCATCGAGCCCAAAAGCATCCAAGACCAGTATACGTTTTTCAAAACCATTTTTCTTTTTAAACTCGTCAGCGATACAATTTTTTTTAAAGCGGAAACGGTTTTTAGAAATCTACTAGCACGGCGGCGCGCCTACGGCGCGCCTATCACGTTTCCTTTTTATGGCTGTCTGAAAAACTGTTCTACTGTAGAATATTTTGTAAAAAAGTTTTCCTTTGATAGATTATTTGGCACCTTTTTCAAAATATGAACGTATTATTATTTTTTTTTTTCATTAACAGACAGAAGAAGTAAAAAATTTTTAATAAATCATTTGTAAATAAAATCTTTATGGAAAGAACGTAAATGAAAGTCAATAACCTCAGTGAATTATCCAGATAATTTTGCTCTGGATATTGAAGATATTGAAGGAAAAAGAAATAAAAATTCCCTAGATAACTTTCCTTTAGATTTTAATGCAAACACAAAGTTTTCACAGCTAAATTTGAGTATGGTAGGCTATATGAGACAAAGAGAGTAATTTAATTCTGGGGTTCAATCTTATTCAGGATTCACACTTTTTTTTTCCAGTTATTTGTTTTTGTGTTTTTTATCTCATCATACTCGTACAATCTGATGAGTTTTTTTCAAGTTTTTTTTTCTTTCTCAATTTTCTTCAATTTTACACTCTTTCTCTCTTGTTCTTCCATACAATAGTTTTCTTTGTCGTTCTACATGTCTTCCGAGTTGTTCTCTTCAGTTGTTCTCTTTGTCAGTATCATGCTCTTCCATTTCTCCCTCTCTTCCTCTCCCTCTTCTCTAATCTTCTAACTCATCTCCTCTTACTATTTATAATGGTAATAATTAATTCTGTGCACCGTCTTCCTTCTCTGATCTGCAATTCAAAATGGAAGAAAAACGTTTTGATTCTAAGATTAGTCGATTCATTTCCCCTTTTCTCTTTCTGTTTTTCTCGACATAAGGTTGTCTTTGAAATCTTGTTTTTGTTAGAGGTTAACAGTGCTCTTAATGGCATTCCTCTCTTAAATCTCAAGCCACAATTAGTTTTATGATTTATCTTTTTTACATGCAAATAAACCAACTTCTTTCTTTGATCTCGACTTGATTGTGTCCTAGTTTTCAAAATTTTTTTCCTCCATGTAGCTCACTTGAAACAAACTTTCTCAAGGCCTTCCATATATTCTTTGGGGTTCACTTATCTCCAACTAACAGTTATTCTTGACATTGAGTCCTGATTTCTGTAATTCGCTATTCTATAGGGATCATTCCATTGAATCCTGATGATGTTAGATCCTCCCAGTTTATGTTATGTATCAACTACCTAATTTAAATTAGGATTCAATGAGGAACTTGTTCTATGAGGGTAAGGACTCTCGCCATTTGCCCAGAATGATGGTTGAAGTTTTCCAAGTCCTCCTCCTGTCATATTATCTCAAAAGTTAAAATTTCCCTCTCTCACCCTATATAGCTTGAAAGTTCCACAGTTACCCTCTCGTCATAATAGTATGGCTCCATGCACAAAATTTTCAGTTTTTTTTCTTTTCATGGTTCATTTAAATTTTTTAACACCCTTCTTCCATACATAGCTCAGAAGTCTAAAATTTTCAAGTCCCTCCGATCATATTTAGCTCAATTTTTGAAATTTTATTGAATCCAAAACTTTTAATGAGTGAACTTTTCGGGACTCCAATTTTGAATACAATTCTCAATATTGAAAGCAATCTGTCCGATGGAGAAGTATCTGTGAATTATTTGTTCAACTTTGTCAAGAGAGCCATTGTTTTTTAAAATCTTCTATTAAACTTATCTTGGTTGAATTATAGAAATCTGACCAAACGCTTCATTACAATCTCGATTCAATCCACATCCCTGCAGAATCGCACCCCCTATCTTTCCAGAATTTCTCATATTTTCTTCATTTTACACCCTTTCTCTCTTATTCCTCCATACAATCTTATTATTACTTTTCTTTGTCGTTCTCTGAGTCTTCCAACTTGTTCTCTTCAGTGATTCACCTTGTCAGTATCATGCTCTTCCATTTCTCCCTCTCATCCTCTCCTTCTTCTTCAGTCTTCTGCATCTATCTCCTCTAATTATTCATACATGGTAATTAATTCTAGATGTCGTCCTTCTCTAATCTGCAAATTAAGAGAAGAAAATTGTTTCAATTTGATTCATTTTCTCCCCCCCCCCTCCTTCTTTCTCCTTTTCTCTAGATTAAGATTGTTTTTGAAATTTAGTATTTGTTATAGGTTTACTTTTGTAGGTTATTACTGTTTTTTCAATCTCTACGCATGATTAGTTCTATGATCTCTCTTTCTTTCATACAAACCAACTAATTCCTCCTTCTGTTCTCGAGTTGATTGCGTTCAGATTTTGAAAATCCCTTCCTTTATCTAGCTCAATTGGAACAAACTTCCTTCAATTTATTCCTTAGGGTTCATTCATCTACAACTAACAGTTATTCTTGACGTCGAGTCCTGATTTCTATAAATCTCTTTCCTAGCCTGTAATCTTGTCAACTACCTAATTTAAATTAAGGTTTAATAGGAAACCTATTCTATGGGGAGGTGGGAGGGAGGATTTTTGAAAATTTTGGCGTCTCATCATCTATCAAAAATGATGGTTGAAATTTATCCAAATCATAATTATATAACTCGGAAGTCCAAATTTTTCTATGTTCTACTCGTATCATATGTACATAGCTTGAAAGCTGAAAAGTTTTCTAATCTACCCTCTCATCATAATTATAGATATACCTCAATCTCGCATCAATTCGACACAACATTTTTCCAATTACAACTCCTCTGATGTTCATATATTTTCCGCAATTTCCTCTCCTGTCATATACAGCTAGATGCTTGATATTTGGAATGTTTTCAATACATCTTCTTGGTGGTTGAAAATTTTCCTCGCCTCCCTAGGAATCATATATACCTCGAATATCTAAATTTTTCCAAGTCTCTCCTGCAATAGTTGGCTCAATTTTTAAAATTTTGAGTCCGACTTCTTTGATGGTTCAGCCTTCTGGAACTCGAATCAAAACCAATCCGTCCCATAGAAGAAGATCTGTGAATTCCATTTTTAACTTCGTTAAGAAAGCCATTGTTTTTTACAATTTTCAATGGAACTCTTTTTAGTTTAATAATGGAAATCTGACCAAAAGTTTCATTACAATCTTCATTCAATCCACATCCCTGCAGAATCGCACCCCCTATTTTTCCTAATTATATTTCTTGATCATTCCCAACTCACCCATTCTCATCTTTTCCTGAGTCTCACCGTTGTGTAAATCTAATCATTAGGCAGATAATCTGACAACCTTATCACCTTTTTTCATATCCTGCTTTCCAAAATTAAGAATACTTCCTACAATGTAACCTAAGTCATATCCCCTGCCTTGTGTAATTACTCCCAAACAGTTTCTAACCCTTTCAACTACTTGCCTTACTCAATTACTTCAATTAATTTGTACTTATCCGGTCTTTGTCTCCAGACTAAAAATTGAAGCCTCTCCACCTGTCTCGACTCCTCCTTTCGATTATCTTCCCTACTTCATGATCTTATTCTTTGCTTCTCACTCCATTTCTTATTCTTATTTTTAAAGCACGCAGGTAGCCTATTTTTAGTAACGGTTTGTATTATTATTTTTTTTTGTATTATTTATTTTTTTTTGTCTTTCTATTTTGATTTTACCTATTTCTTATAAAATCCTCCAGTAACTATCTCTGGATAGGTATAAATTCTATTGATTCTCAAGCTCCTAAGGCGCTAGAGGTATTCTCGCTCAATGTAAACAAACATTGCAGGATGTTCCCATCTGAGAAAATGAAAATGAAGTGGTATCTACGTACGTGTAAATTCCACTTCATTTTTCTGGGAACATCCCTTCCACAATGTTTGTTTACATTGAGCGAGAATACTTCTAGCGCCTTAAGGATCCAATAGATAAGAAAATACTTCATAGAAAAGAATTTTTCTTCAATTGTTCGTAGCAAAAATACAAAATATTCAGTTTTAGCCAAATTGTTATAAGGTATCTCCGTGCTGAGGCATGAAGGGTCGCAATTACGGTGTGGGATTACTTCTTATGAATTGCTAAGTAATTTAATTCCACCAATATAAATACAGTGATACGATACGTGTAAATTTGGCATATATAGTAATAGAGTACACGTAATATTTGGTTTATTTGGTTCTAGCTATATTTTAGCTAAATTGTATCGGGTAAATTAGGTATGAATCGCGGTGAGGAAACGGGAACGCTTTTACAGTTGCGTTCTAGGGAACATCAATCAATATACCTAACTTTAGCCTAAATTTCACAATTCTTGAACAACAAAAAAAATCATTTGCCAGGCATTTGAAGATTGCGGTAGCGATTTTTTATTGAATACGAAAGAAAAACGCATTCTTAAAACTGATAAGACATTATAGCTATTTTTCAGCTATTTTTTCGGAAGATGGGTATCGAGATTGAAGAGCGGCGAAGAAAACGTTACAACTCGCGTATTTTACCTAGCAAAATTAAATAATTTTTTAGCTATTTTTTAGCTAATTGTTTACAAAATCAGGCAACGGGCATGAGTCGCAAGGGAGTGCACAGTAATACGGTTTTTAGTATAATAGATAGTAAGAGACTTCCGAAGACTATCTATGTGAAAAAAAAAAAAATGGTACTGAATTTAATGGAAGTCAGGACGATTAATACCAAGTGGATGTTTTCCAATTCAAGTCTGAATATTTTCTTTTCAAAATAAGGAACTCTTTTCCTGGTTTGTAGAATCGAGTGGATGTTTTTCTGTTCAAGTGTAAATATTTTATTTTCAAAGTAAAGAACTCTTCTTCTGGTTCGTCAAATCGTATCATTTGATTACATACGAAAGTTTTATAAATCTTATGGTACGCACATCAGCGTACTCACCCAACAAACGATATAAATCATCGAAAAACAGCTTTCGTGGAACAGCTTTTAAGGTTTTTTTCTTTTTCTATTTACGAGCTATGCGAATACTCAAACGAGTCATAAACTATTACCTACTTGTATTTAGAGGGAATAGATATAGAATATAAGTAGTCGGGAGAATTGGAGACGGGTTCAGAGTTTTACAAAGATCTAGGATGAGGTGAGAGTGGGGAAACCAAGTGTAGCCAATCCTAAAATGAGCGAGGATGACTTCTTTGTGGCGGTAGTCATTAATTGAAGAGGCCCAAGGGATAAAAACGCTTTTGATTGATTATAGTTTGTTGTGGGGTAGATTTTTCCGTAAGACTTGAAAAAAAGCAAGGATTTTGGAACGATCGTATGCTGGTAAATGAGTTGGGTCGGTCATTTTTGGTAAGAGGTCTAGTGACTAGTACCGGACTCTAGTCTCGATCTTGATCAAGATGGCCCTCCTCAGCTACGACAAACTTTAGAGGCCTTTTCAGACTGACTTTATTACAATAAAAACGGAAGATAACTCGGGGTTACAGTGGTTGCTGCTGACGCCGAAGCTGCAATTGCTGTTGCTACCGCTTCAGCTGGAGTTGCTGCTGTTGACGTTACAGCTGCGATTTCTGCTGTTGCCGCTGCCGCTTTTGACGCAAGTGCTCGCTACTATCCCGCGACCCAGGTGGTGGAGATCGCTGCTCCTGCGGCCTTACAAGCCTCTGAAGCTCTTTCTGCATCCCATTTACATCATCCTTAAGAAGGGTATTCTGGGCTTGGATGTCCTTCAGTTGCTGAAGGGATGCCAGGAGCTTCTTCACAAGCTCCTCCTGCTTCCCGTTCTTTACCTCCAATGATGCAATATTTTCAAGAAGCTTCGCACCAGTTTTCTGTTTTTTTGCAGAGAGACACGTGTACATCAGGTTCTGTAGCTCTTAGTTGTTTTCTGGGTCTCAACCCTTTTCTTACGTTCTGCCTGCCGCCTGGAGCTCGCAATGATCTTGCAGCTTTTTCATGACCATCTTCATCTTTGCGTTTGGGTGATTCGGAATCTTTCCAAGAAACAATCCTTCATCCGTCTCCTCACTTTCCGAACCGGATTTTGTCGGAGATGAGAAGGAGTTGGCGCGCAGCCTCTTCCTACTGTGTTGTGGTGTTTGCTTTGGTTTAGAAGACGTCGTCTCCTCCTGCCAGCAAAGATGGTTGTGGCGTCCCTAGCACCTCCTTCACTCCTTCATTGTGGTGGTGATAGGCTCATAGCTTTATTTGGGGACAGCACCCCCCTTGACCCCCTGACCCCTGGGCGCATCAGTGTGGAGAGCCGGCTTGCCGTATCCGAAACGATACCATTCCTTCTATCATTAACCATCATCATCTGTAACAATGTTGCATTTTGAGGCGCCTCCTGGGAAGCTCATCTTGCAGAACCATACTTCCTCGAGAGCTGCTCGGTCCTCACAGGGAAAGGCACACACCTAACGGCTATGACCGGGTTTTTAGTAATAGACCCCGTACTGGCGAAAAGGTCAGTACAGATTCGAGAAAAAAGAAATATTTTTCTGAGGTTTGAGTGGTATGGACAGGAGAAAAATATGAGAGACAGATTTGTTAACATCGCAGTATGTTGGTATGAGAGAAAAACGGAGAGTCCAAAAAGAAGAATGGAGTGGGTTAGGCGGGAGCGCCCAACTCTCAATCGAGCTATAACTATTTCTTGGTGACGTGAGGAACGAATTGTAGGAGACCAGAGGATCGAGGAGTTTTTAATCGGAAGAATTCCACTGTGGCATCAAGAAGACCAAAGCGATGATATTGGAGAACGAAGATAAGATTTTAAGTCTCAGACCGGAGAAGGAGTTGGGTCAGCGCATGAGGAGGAGAACAGAGTTTGCTTGGCACTTAGGTGCGCTACGTCGTCAGTAGCAAAATGAAGCTAATCCAGTCCCTCCTCGATACGGCCCTTTGGGAATTTTGAGGTGAATTCTACAGTACCAGACGCCTTAAATGGGTTGAAAATTACTCAAAGCGATTCTCAGTCTGAATATCATGTGCTACAGAAATATTTTTAGTCCCTTCTATCGAGACCCTTCATTGGCGGAAAGATGAGCCCCGGTGAGCGGTGAACTTTTTCACCATCCTCCTCCCTCACACTGTAAAATAGTTTTCCGATAAAAAAAAAGAAAAGAAAATATACAAGTTCATGAATTGCAAACTAAATTATTTTATTATATTATAATTCAATGTCGGCAAATAATAACTTAGCTAAAAATTAGGTACCTCTCCTGCTAAAACGAACGCTCTTTGATAAATTTACTTATAGTGAATGGTCAAGCTTACAGATACTCAAACTTAAATTTTGACACTGAATAGAGGAAATCAAAAAAGAAAAGAAAATTAAAAAGACCATGGAAGCAGTGATTAAAAAATGTATATTTCAATGCATTCTCCCCTGTAATATCAGGCTTTTCGCCCAATAACTCATCGCCTCCGAGTACCCTTGTTTCTCTTGATTTCTTGTGATTTTTGAATATACTCTGCTGCTTTGTCTACATCGCCGGACACAAGGTTTCGTATTGCTCCTTCTTGCATAAGTTTTTGCCAATCTTGATCCTGTACCTAGAAACACAAACATCCTTCACTTACTTTGAATTAATAAGAATGATGGTATAAAATTTGCCCGGTAAAGTATTTACAAAACTAGTCTCCAAAGTCCGCACGTATCTGTTTGTTATATCGTCTTGACGAGCTTTTTCCGCTGTCGGTGGGGGTTGGCCTGATGGTCCACCTGGTTGTCCTGCAAAAAGGGCGATAATTTTACTTTATCATTGCAGTGATTAAATACTCTTTGGAAATTACCCCTAAAATTATTTTGATCGAGCTACAAAAGCTGGATAAAAGAAATGCGACAGGGTTGATTTTGTGAAACTGAAGATTAACAGATGACAGAACTGACAAATCTTTATATTCATTTGTTTCACTTTCATGCTTAAAACTTTTGGCACATTTCGTTGCAGACTCCTATTACATATAGCTTCCCTCTCTCTCTATCTAGATTGCCCTGGGACAGTGGTTCCCAAACTTTTCTTCCTCGCCGCACTGTATTTCTCCCCTTTACAAACCGCGGCGCACAGTGGTGTATTTAGAAACTCTCTCTGGGGGGGGGGGGGCGAAAACTTTCGAAAACACAAAATTTCAATTGAGCAAGAAAAAAAAAAAAAAAAAAGAAAAGCTTATCGGTTGGTTGAAATTAATGATTTTTTAGGCTTTTGGAGGTCCTCGGGAGGAGGGGCGACCCCCCTCCCCTTCCCCCCTTGAATACGCCTCTGGCGGCACACTTGATCATACATCATAGTAAAAACTGAATGAGTCTTGTAAAAAATACATACATAACAGCAGTGCATCTTATCATGATGACTCTTGATTGCATCCCAGATAAGAAGAGAGACAAAACTATACTCGTAGCATAGCCTACTTAAAATTATATTAGTTTAGTAAAGACTCTTTCGAAAAATTTGTAATCTGAAATGTTCTTTTCTCGCAGCACATTCTGATGGATCTTGCGGCACATTTTTGTGCCGCGGCACACAGTTTGGGAACCACTGCCCTGGGAGCTCATCATACCAGCTCCAAATTTCACGTGCGTGCGTGTTCCGTTGCTCAAAATAGGCGCAACTTCGAGGGTCCATATTTCGTAATAGATGGGTTGTAAGGAAAATTATGTAGGTACCATTATCATGGGAAATTTTGTGTAGAGTATTTTTGATCTTCTGACGTTTTCGGTAATAATGCATTTTTCCAATCCAAAATGACAAAAAACCAGAATTTGACACCTTCCAGCCCTAAAAAAATGAGTTTGCAAGGGAGTGGTGGCGGTGGGTTCTGCAGACTCCTCTTACATAAAGCTTCCCTCTCTCTCTCTCTCTCTCTCTCTCTCTCTCTCTCTCTCTCTAGATTGTCCTGGGAGCTCATCATACCAGCTCCAAATTTAGCCTACACGCAGAGGACTCAGAATCTCTCCTTCACATTCGTAGACTCACTCTTATCTTCAACTTTTTAACCTCTGGGTCCCAATTTCCGCAACCTCCAACTAAGGAACGAATCTTTCTCCTTCACAACAACCAACTCCTAACAAACCTATCCGCCTTCAATTTAATCACCTTCTTAATACATTTTTCATAGTAAATCCCAAACAACCCATTAATTCGACCTCCTCTTTTCGACACGTCTCGATCTCACAGAATTTCTGGAATCCGAAAGAATTGTTTATGCCCAACACATCAGAAGACTACTCCAAGAATATCTGCTGCGTACTTTACCTTTCCGACGGGTCCAAACCGCTTACGCACACTCGGGCAACGGGGACATAGTTTCACGACGCATCCGGAACGTAGCTTCCATATTTACAGCCGAACTTATTTACCTTGCTCTTCCACCTCTCTCAATTACCTCCAAGCAACAAATACCTTCTCTTTACATTGAATAGAGGTAACCCAATCTCAAATTTGCGAAATTTCAGTAGTCGATATAAGGGCACAGTAAAGACATCAACTGGTATAAACCCCTTGTGATGTCATCAACTAAGAGTTGCCAGTGACGTCATCAAGCTTTTGATGTCATTAACACTGCTGCCAGATGATATTTTCAAGAATCCTTATCCGCTTTCTCTTCACTATACTTTCCTAAAGACCCATACACAACTGTAGTCCAATCATACAACGCATTCTCCTCACAAGATTCGATCAACATCCAAATAGTCTTCGTATGGATCCCCGGGTCAATCGATCTCTCCGAACACTACGCTGTTGATCAAGTCATCAAACAAGCTCCTCCTCCACCCGAATAACTTTTCATTCGATCATAAAAATCCCTCACTACCTTTCACTTCTCACCCAATCATGAACAAACTTTGGGAAAATCAATCCAACAACAAATCCCCATCCTCTGGTCAAGATCGTGCGCCATCTGCTATTCGTTAATTTAGTATATAAGAGCTCCCCTCCACAAAAGTCGATTTTCTTCTTGAACCGTCGCTCAAATATGTTTCTTCCTAAACCACACTATCAACATCCAAATAGTTTTCATATAGATCCCCGGTTAGATCGATGTCGCAGCTTTCGAGTATTTGATCATGCGCCATCTGCTATTCGTTGATTTAGTCTGTACGTCTGTACCTGTTTCAAAGCGAACACGATTTCAGTCAAAAAGACGAAAAAATCGTATGTCAGGTCTTTCTAGAGACATGGAATTTAAGCGAAAGCATATTTACAAGTGAGCGAGAAAACACCTGTTGAAATAATGAAAGCATGAAAGTACGAGCTGAGGAAAAAATACGTTAGTTTACCAATTCTTAACTCTGTAGTTATTAGAAGGATTTTGCTTTCTTGCTTTCTAGTAGATTCTGAGTGATGTGAAAGCTTTCTGTCATTAACGAGCCCGTCACCTATGCTCGATCCCATAAAGAGCTGACCTGACCACAGCTGTCATTATAGAATGGACAACTAACATAAACGACTCGCCCATAAATATGCTCAGGAAATAAAAATACGGATTTTTCTATCGATTTTGCGTAAAATACGAATTTCTTGTGCTCAACAGAAAAGTATCTCAGTCACTAATACGATGAGAGATACTTGGTCGTTATAGGCCGATATCGCAAGCTGTCTTCATATTGAGTCGATCAAGGGAAAAGTCCCTCAGTCAAAAGCGTGAGAGATACGTTTCTCCTGATCGTTATTGTTAGATCAATTAGAATTTGCAGAAATCCGGTTCCAGGTCTTAGATGAAATGGCGGATAAGGATTCTTGAAAATATCATCTGGCAGCAGTGTTAATGACATCAAAAGCTTGATGACGTCACTGGCAACTCTTAGTTGATGACATCACAAGGGGTTTATACCAGTTGATGTCTTTACTGTGCCCTTATATCGACTACTGAAATTTCGCAAATTTGAGATTGGGTTACCTCTATTCAATATCCTCGGCCCTAGGCCTATGCATCCTTCCCGTTGATGAAGGGAATCCTTACCCAAATCCAGGCAGTCGAGTCCAAGAAAGAAAAAAAAAGAGTATATTGATGACGTCACAAGCAGGTTCAAGCTGATGACGTCACGGATGTTGATGACGTTACAAAGCGGTTTAAGCTGATTGATGTCTTCACCGTACCTTTCTCCGCTATCGAAAATTATTTTGTCCTAACTAATAGTTGTTTAAATTATCTGAATGTATTAGACTCCGTCAAAACTTCTCTTGTACGGCAGGAACGACCGCTGATACCTTCTCCTCTCCAAATGTAACGTTCATTCACCAAAAACGTTAAAATTCAGATCGAGATGAGATATACAGTCCAATTTAGCTTGATCGAACGCTGTTAAAAAAATTCCTAAACTAAAGATCAAATAATTTGAGGCTAGTAAGAACGCCCCTCCCCGTGTTTAGTGATGACGGGGAACTTTGAATGACTAACGCCTGCAACCCCCATAAAAAGGGAGAAGTTTATCCATGTTCTCATCTGCGATAACCTGCAGTTACTCTTTGGTCGTTACCATCATTTCACGTTAACGCAATCTTATCTAAATGGAAAAATGAATCACTATACGCACCATTCAACCTGCGAATAAAACAAAATAAAAAATTCTGCATTATAATTCAGAAAAATTCCAAACAGAAGAGTTTGTGAGCAAAATATGAGACATCATTGAAAGCCAAGTCCGTGTGATTGCGACAAACATTTTTTCAAAAGAAACTACACTCAAGGATTGGAGAGGACAAATGGCGAGAAAGATGGATCAGAGGTGGTTCATTGTTTTAATGATTTTCTCATAATTTTCTAGAGAAAAGCGACAGAATTGTAAAGCCGGAGGTTTTTGAGACTTGGGCAAGAACGGATGAATCGTCAACATTGCAGTGTTGGATGAAGGAGGCGAGAGGCATGAAGAGAATCTTAGGAGTGTGAGACGGATGTGGCTCACTCTGCGACGGCTTAAACTATTCTTTTCGTCAGGATGAGAATTGAGGCAAACATAGGAAATTGTTGTTAAATTCAAAAGTCGGATTGATATTTTACCAACTTTTCATTTTTGAAAAGTGAGGTATTACACCCGACACAAAGTCAACAGGGGGAGGGGTTTTTGAACTTTCTCGACGTTTTGAAGGTTTTGAATAATTTTTAGCTTAATTTTAGAATTTCATATTTCCTTATAATTATATAAGTATACATATAAGATGTGGATCAACGCGAGAAAACCCACCCGGCTGCCTTGCGCAACATTCAAGAAAACGCACTGTGCGCGCAAGGCAGCCAGGTGAGTTTTCTCGAGTTGATCCACAGATTTTTTGTCAGCGCAACTCCAAAACTACCGGTCGGATTCTCTTAAATTTTGGTGAAGTTCTTGTGTATAACCCAAAGATGTGCAATGGCGTTTTTTTTTTTTTTTTTCTCAGATTAGATGAGTAGTTGAGTACTTCTCAATTTTCTTCTAATTTCTTACTGTTATTTCTTGGAGAATATTCATCTCATCATCTTCATAATTATTGCATTACGTCAAAGTGTGACCAAAGTCATTGTTTTGTAATTATAATATTTATTCGATGAGTAATTGCTGAGTAATTCTCAAAATATAGGTATACGAGTCCTCAATTAGAGTTATTTTGTCCAAAGGTGATGAATCACTATTGGCTGTGAGAAGTTTTCATTACAAACTGTGTATGATCGACAAAGTCACCTTTCATTGAATATGTGTTGTAGGTATTGAATAGATAGCCGCGTATATTTTATAATTTTTGCCTGATTCATATTATTCCCGTTTACTATTGGGGCTCTTGCCACTTTCGGATACGCAGTATTTCATGATTCTTGAGGTACCAAGAAAAATAACCTTTGTACTACGCTTTTGCCAAAGACTGTACCGAAAAAAAAAATGTTATGCAAAAATAAAACTTGTAGAGACTGCACAGATTGACGTGCGTCTACGCAATAGATGTTAGGTTTATTCAAAATCATTAGACTTAATTACGACGTCCCATACCAACGCAAGAAGGTCTTCTTCTCAACTTGCCCAACATGTTCAGAAAGAACAAGGTGTGTAAATTCACAACAACCACAGTCCTTGAATTCACAATAACAAGAGTGATCTATCTTTCTATCTTTGAACTCATTGTATATAGCCAAAATATACACAACTCCAAGTAGGTACGGGAGATATGGCAGTACCGGGACTGACAACTGCCACAGTTGAGAAGTGGAGGCTGACTACCTCTGTAGGGTAATATATGTAGAGTTCTACAGTTTCTAGAAGTTACAAGACACAGCTGCAAATTCAAACACTTGACCTTCCTTCAGAATATCCTCCATCTTTCCACACATTAGACAGTTCCATCCCAAATGAGCCCAAAATTGACTCCTATATCGCTCTTCCTGGGGGGGGGAGTGTTGAAAAATGTACCATTATTGATCTAATGGTACCAATTTTTGACTTTGACCTCATAACAAGATCAAAGTATCATAACATTACAACAAAGCCGCCAGAACTTCTAAATTCAAACACTCTTGGCCACTTCTCTAAATTCTAAATCTTATTTCCCAATCCATAGGCCCTTTTTCAACCATATTTTACTTTTGCGTCCAAAAATTGTACTTCGTTATTTATTATATTTGATTTTATACCCTGTTTCTTTCAATTAAAAACTTCTTCGACCATTTTATCAAATGTAGACGCCAATCAAGAGAATGATCTTACCTCCAACCTGGTTAGTGTTTAGACTATTCAACTTATTAAAGTTTACAATTAGATTGTCACAAGCTCAGATCTCCTAACTTCTTTCTTCCTTTCTGGCTGGCTTAATAGTGATCAATCGAAGCTTTGTACTAACTAAATTGAACTCAAGTTCACAAATTTATTATACTAAACCTAATATAGTTCTAATTCTAAATTACTAACTATCTTACAATACTGACCATAGAATTTTCTTCTGCCGTTAGGTAACATGAAGACAAAACCAGCCAACGCCGATAAATAAATTCTTCTTCCAAAGATCAAAGAGTTCTTCTTTATCTTATTTTGAATTTATTTCCTTTTGAACCAACTTTATAAATTTATATATTCGATCATCTAAAATTTGTATTTGCTTTCCATTATGTTATTCTTCCGTTACTCAACCTATATTATGTTTATTATCTTGGTAACACTGTGAAATTTTAATCAAATGAGTCAAAACTCTCAACCTTACACACTTCCACATCAAACTTTCAACGCTACCTCCAAGATTTTCAACAAGTGCGTCTACAATAGTGAAAAACTTCCAAAATTTGTAAATTGCTATGCAAAAGTAAAATAAGAAAATGTCTCATATAACTTGAGTGACGTCACAACACATTTTTTTGGGTGAGAATCTTTTCTTTTTTATTTTTTGGGGCTCTTGCCACCTTTGGCAAGGCGAGAGCCCACATGCAACCGCGAAAAAAAAAAAAAAGATTCTCACCCGAAAAAATGTGTTGTGACGTCACTCAAGTTATCCGAGATATTTTCTTATTCAACTTTTGCATAGCAATTTACAAATTTCGGAAGTTTTTCATTATTGTAGACGTACGTCAATCTGTGCAGTCTCTACAAGTTTTATTTTTGCATAGCATTTTTTTTTTGGTACAGTCTTTGGCAAAAGTGTAGTACAAAGGTTATTTTTCTTGGTACCTCAACAATCATGAAATAGGGTGTGTACCCGGTTTGCAACATGATAAGGAAATTGTTTCCAGTTTGCGACCCAGCCTCATTTGCGCTTCATACTGAACAGAATGCTACAAAATTTCAAGTGAGACTAGCACATGACCTCAGCTTTCCAAAAAAATATCATTCTTTCGATAGAAACGCTAATATAACTCATTTTAACTCGAAATGGTCGCAAACTGTGGACTGTTGCAAACCGGGTACACACCCTACTGCGTATATTCTTTGACCAGTCTCTCTCGGTTTTCAGGTCTGAGTATAAGACAAGAAGTTACAAATATCTTTGGGTCTCAGGACTTCTGAATATCTCAAACTCCTCATCTCATTAGTAAAAAAGAAAATCCAGAAATTTTGAGTCACAATTTTCCATGTTCCACTAATAATTTGAGAGAAAGAAGAGTAACTTACAGTCAGGGAATAGAGTAAAACAAAAAAAAAAAACAAAAAAACAAGAGACCCGGATACTGAGGCGCTGAGCGACTCAGTCTTGTTTTTTTTATTTTTCTTTGCGGTTGCATATGGATTCTTGCCTTGCAAGAGGTGGCAAGAGCCCCAAAAAGATTTTTACCCGAAAAAATGTGTTGTGACGTCACTCAAGTTATACATACATTTTCTTATGTGGGAGTTTTTTCAGACTGGCCTATCCGAAACTGTAGCGAAAAGACCAAACTGATTAGGGAGCCTTACTCTGAGCCAATCAGAGTTAAGTAAATTTAAAAAGTAAAGAAACAGGGATGCCACTCAATTTTATTAAAGGTCAAAACTGAGAAAAACCAAATTTGTAAGATCGAAAGAAAATCAAAATTGGCTCAAAGTTAGGAACCCGCCCAACATATGACGCTCTAAGAGGAAGTTACGTCGAAGATAATATTCTTCCTCCGAGTGGAGTTATCGGCATACTCCACGGACGAATATAAAGAGACGATTTTAAATAATTCATGGTTCCACCTACTACTTCGGCGAATAAATACAAAGATATGTAGGGGCAGACGGAAAAAGGTTTATTAAAAAAGGGACAAACATATACGCAAAAAATGTAAATTCAAACACGACACATAATAAAAGTAAGAACACGTATACGGATGCAAGAAAGAATCAAAAGCACGGACATCAAAAAAGAAAATAAACATAGAAATACTGGTCAACGTATAAAATGAAAATTCCACCCCCAAAACAACAATAACAGCTATAAAATTTTGACGGTAAGGGAAGAAGGACGGGAAGTAAATTCTCGAGTAAATTTTCAAGTAATAAGAAACGCAGGAGAAAACTCCAATAAACCCCAACCTGCGGGGGAAAACAAGTAGTAGCCCGAAGGGCCACGAAATATTAATATGGCTGGTCTGAGGAAGAAGGTATCCCATAGAGAAAAATAAAAGCCTAATTATGGCAATAGAGTGACACGTGAGTCTTCGAGTGTACGAAAGAGAAAATAAAATAAAAGTAAAATACGTGTCAAAAACTGGCATTCGGGTAAAAACAAATACACCGAAGCCCACGGTCAGATAAAAATTGGAACCTCTCCCCAGCCAGGGAAAAAATAAAAACGAAGCCCCCGAGCCACATACTGTCTCTTTGACAAGAAGGGGGGAATCGAAGGTCTTCCACCTTTCACAAAAACGAAAAAAGGGGATTAAAACCAGAAACAAAAGACGAAGAAGTTAAAAATGAGGAAGTAAAATGAAAAAAATACCGTAAATACGTACCAATCTGTCGTTGATCCGAGTAGCCGTGCACACAGTTGTCCGGATAAACGAGCTGAAATAGAATTTTGATTAAAAGGCCCTAATAAAAAGGGAGGGTGAATTCATTTTACGTTAACGTACAAGACAAAGAAAAATATTATGAATAGGGACATGAAATAGGTTAGAAAAAGAAATAAGAAGCAAAAACACATGAAAATAAAAATTAAGAAAAAAGATGCTCGGAATAAAGAATAAAATCGAATAATGCATAAAATAAAATGAAATGAAGCTTCCAGAATTACGATAGGCGATTCTTTAATTGGCAGCTGTTGATGATATAGCGTCGGACATTGATGGACAATTTGGCCAGGACGGTACGATCTTGGGCAGACGTTTGAAGGGCACAATCCTCTTGGCCATCGAGGATTGGCCAGCAATTTTGATGTTAATCAAGCGGCATGGCGGAAACGCGGGAACGACCCCCGCGTAATGACTTTTAGCAAGCCATAAATTTTAGTCGATTAGCACAGGCTCAACACAAGCACAAATTTTTACAGCACTAAAACACGTGCTCGAGGTTAATTTTCGTATCAATATTTTAACGTGTTCTCGAAGGTTTTTTAGATCAGATAGCGATTATAAACGACAATAAATTGGGACGACGAAAATCAGATTTTACGAACAACGATTTTTAATGCGTCATTTTATAAGAAAAATATAGCGAAGTCCGAGAACGAATTGATAGAGCCGGAGAAGACTCTCGGGCAACCAAACTGTCGTGAGACGAAGATCAAGACTGACTACGAGGAACAAACTTCCAGCATGTGGTACCCACGGAAACAGGGAATTAGATACGACGAATCTTCTGGAAGGATGATGGAAAGAGAAGATTGTCGAGCAGTAAAGAGAAGACATGGTTAATTGAGACGAAAAAATTGGAACTTTCTAAAAGGAGTTTGGATGTCACTAGAACTGATACTATGGTAATTTACAAGGGTAGATAGAATAGACTATAAATCAGGAGAGAAAATCGAAAAAAGTGTGTCGAAATGAAGTTGTATTGGAGATGGCACAGTCTGTTCCTCGTAGTCGCTCGTAAAGCGGGTGAAATGAAGCCTGGTACTACGACACATTGTTGGGCTAGGCGCCACGTAAAAAACAACTACAGGTGTACATAGAACGTGTACCTCCAAAAAAATGTTACGCTACACTTATTTCACTTTTGCATAGCAATTCACAAATTTTGGAACCAGACAATCTAATACTTAAAATTTTTCATTATTGTAGACTTACGTCAATCTGTGCAGTCTCTACAAGTTTTATTTTTGCATAGCATTTTTATTTTGGTACAGTCTTTGGCAAAAGTGTAGTAGGTCAAAGGTTATTTTTCTTGGTACCCTCTGTTAATACCTCAATAATCATAATATTTGTAAAATACTGCGTATATTCTTTGACCAGTCTCTGTCTCGGTTTCCAGGTCTGAGTAGGACAAGACCTTACAAATATCTTTGTGTCACAGGATTTCTGGATCTCTTAAACTCCTTATCTCATTAGTAAAAAAAAAAAAAATCCAGAACTTTTGATTCACAATTTTCTATGTTCCAATAATTTGAGACAAAGAAGAGTAACTTACAGTCAAGAAATAGAGTAAAAAAAAAAAAAAAAAAAAAAAAAACCAAGAGACCCAGATACTGAGACGCTGAGCGACTCAGTCTTGTTTCATTTTGTTCCAACGTCAAGAAGCCCAATTATTTGAGAGAGATTCATATAGCCGTTATGTTTTTTGATTTTTAAATGTACAAGGGACACCTGTAATAATCTATATATTAAAAACAATTGTAAAATATTTTCCGAGTTCGTTTGGGCGAACTATTCAACCGATTTGCTTCTTTTTTTTTTTTTTTCAAATGAAAGGTATTGATGCCTAGATGACGCAAGGACCATTCAATTTCATCATTTTTTTGTATTTCTTGAGTCTTATTCAAAAATGCTGTTTTGCGTGTCTTTTGTAAGTGTCTGCATACGCTCTTCTCCTCATAAGTCCAGTTCTAATTGAGTTCGAGAATTGGTTTTGGTCTACGAACACTCAGTGGATCAAGACCTTTCAATCGAGTCATTACAATTTTAAATTGGATGCACTAGAGCTGAGCTAGGCGCGGACATTACTGACACTCGAGACTGAGACTGAAGCTTGAGACTTGAGAATGTCACTCTAGACTGAGACTCGAGCCTGAGACTGAAACTTGAGGCTCGAGAATGATTTTCGAGCCTAAACCTCGCGCTTGAGACTGGGACTTGGAACTAACACTCGAGACTGACACTTGAGCTTGAGACTCAAGGCTAAAACTCAAGACTAACACTGGAGACTAACACTCGAGACTTCGACTCAAACTTGAGACTTGAGACTGAGGCTCAAGACTGACACACTTGAGACTTAGACTCGAGCTCGAGGCTCGAAGCTGACATATTCGAGACTTAGACTTGAGCTTGAGACTCGAGACTGGGACTTAAGACTGAAACTCGAGACTGAGACTCGAGCCTGGGACTCAAGACTGAGACTAGAGACTGAGACTCGAGCTTGCGACTTGAGCTTGAGAATCAAGGCTGAGAGCCGAGACTGACACTCGGGACCGAAACTCGAGACGGAGACTGCAGCGTGACACTCGAGCCTTTTAGACTCAAGACTGAAACTAGAGATTGAGACTGAAGCTTGAGGCTCGAGACTGATTTTCGAGCCTAAAACTCGCGCTTGAGACTTGAGACTGGGACTCGGAACGGACACTCGAGACTGACACTTGAGCTTGAGACTCAAGCCTAAACTCAAGACCAACACTCGAGACTTAGACTCAAGCTTGAGACTTGAGACTGAGACTCAAGACTGACACACTTGAGACTTAGACTGGAGCTTGAGATCGAGTTTCGAGATTGAGACTCGCGTTTGAGACTCGAGCTTGAGGCTCGAAGCTGACATATTCGAGACTTAGACTTGAGCTTGAGAATCAAGGCTTAGAAGAGCGTTGAAACTTGAAATAGTTATTGATCTGCAAAAATATTGCGAATAGATTCTAGAAGTTTCGAACCCTCGAAAGTTGTTGTGGTAGAGTAATATCAATCACCGATAAGGAGTTCTCTTATTAGGAATTCGTTCATTTTCTTACTGCTAATACTTTTCTTTTAAGGAGGACGATAAGTCGAACTGAGAGAGTTTTAAAATCATTTCGATCATGATTCAGAAACTCTCCTTTCGAGATGCTAAAATCTGATGTTTTTTTTTTTCTGCATAGCAATTTGGGGCAAATATAACTGCACAAACAAGAATTGAGTGTTCAGCTTTCTTTCCTTTCGCGTTCTTACTTTGTTATAGCATTTGTACACAGAAAACACTTGTTTATTTCTTTTCAAGCTGCCCCTTAATTTCTAAGCTTCTTCAGTGAATAAACATCGGTCGTCGCTGTTTTTTAAATTGTTACCTATAACAGGTAAGAGAATCCGAGTCGAGGAATATTCACCTTTTGATGAAAATAAAGAACAAAATTTGAGCTGAGATTCAGTACGATGAAATAGCGTGTAATGGAAACGAAATTACAATTACATATATAAAAAGTATAATGATTGAAAATTTTTCTATGATTTATTCAAGGATACCAAGGTCGTACATGAAAAAATTTATGAGAATAATTTGAAACGTTGTCTGTAGCCAGACCTCTTTTAGGTAAAAATATTTCGACTCTATCGCGCATACTTTCCAAATACAGTTGGCATTATTTACTCACGTCACTTCGAACTATTTGCACTTCCGCGTATAACGAGTCAAATCTTGATGTTTTGAGGATTATTTTGTAGTATCCTCATAGCTCGGAAATTTCTTCGAATTTGAAAATTATTTTTTAACGAGTCCTCTTCAACTTTTCTCCTCTCTACCACGCCGTTTATAATTTATTCGAAGAAGCTCTCGCATCACATCTTCAAACAGCATTGGAAAAATTCTTTCTAATCAAACCCACTTACAATGTCCATTCCTCCCTGGCTAGACGCTGGTTGTCTGTGTATTAAAATTTCATGATTTGAAATCGACTTCTTCGCCCGAAAATATCGAACACACGATCGCCGAAATGTGGCGAGGACAATTAATAGAAACTAGGAGAATAAATTGTTATCCTTTTTAGGCTCTCTCACTTTGCATCGCTTCTCTATCAAACTACGTATCTATAATCAGCCCATTCTGGACCCATACCCTAATGGTTTCATTAGGCTCAGTTCTCTCCACTCTCATTGCGATCCATAGACTCAATTTGGAGATACACCAGCTTCCCGAAGCACGTGTCGACCTTGGGAGGCCGGATGCGTTGTATACAGGTTCATTTATTGGGATTGGGTTTTTATGATATCGAGTGGAATGGAAGGTTCATCGTAAGTCCTGGAGAGTAGGAGCGGAAACATAAAGATAGCGAGAGTTTGTCGAGGGATTATTCGAATGTACAGGATTAGGAGGTAGATTGAAAAAATCTTCCGGCGGAGCCAAATAGAAAAAGATCATGTTTCATGTCTTCTTAAGGTAGCATGCTCTGATCGTTCGCCCCCATCTTAGTCTAGTACGAGTCTACCTAAGTATATTCCAGGCTGATGAGATTAGGGGGCCTCACTCACTCCGCTCGTTCGTCCCGCTTCTTGGTCTAGTATAAGTTTACTTCAGTATTTCAAGCTGATGAGACTAGGGGGCCTGCAAGCAAATTTCAAATTCAGGGTAGGAATCTGGCTTGATCTAGTATAAATCTAGTTTACATTTCAAGCTAAAATATGTATATTAGGCCTTTATAATGTAGGCTATTCCTACTACAGCATACTGATTCAGACTTAGTATAATGAAAGCTTCAGAGGCTTAAGGTCATTTGCATACGGCGAGGTGGTTTTCGCAAACGCGGTGAGTTCACTGCACACATCAAAGAGAGATGTAGCTTAGCCAGTAGAGACTAATACAAACTTCTATGGTATAAAGGAGCTTAGTTTGGAATGAGCCGGTGGTATTCCTAGTATAAAACTGGTTTAAACTAGCATGTAAACGAGGCAAGGCGAACTATGAAGCTTCTCTAGGAGTCAGAAGATTTAAACCTCATAAAGTGTATATTAGGTTTAGTATAATTAGGGTTTTGCCAAGAGTCAGACGACTTGAGAAATCTTAGTATAAAGCTAGTATAAAGCCATTATAAAGCTAGTATAATGAGGCGAACTATGAAGTTTCTCTAGGAGTCAGAAGACTTAAGCCTTCATAAAGTGTATATTAGGTTTAGTATAATGAGGGTTTCGCTAAAAGTCAAACGACTTGAGAAATCTCAGTATAAGTATAAAGCCACCATAAAGCTAGTATAATGAGGCGAACTATGAAGCTTCTCTAGGAGTCAGAAGACTTAAGCTTTCATAAAGTGTATATTGGGTCTAGTATAATGAGGGTTTGGCTAAGAGTCAGACGACTTGAGAAATCTTAGCATAAAGCTAGTATACAGCCACCATAAAGCTAGTATAAAGGCACCATAAAGCTAGTATAATGCTTGAATATAAACTAAGCAAGGTGAGCTCGCGGGGTGAACTCGCGTTAAAAAACTCGCAAATTTTCGAATCACCCACGGGGTAATGGGGGGGGGCACTCGCGTTAAAAAGACTCGCAAAATTTCAATAGGGGTCAGGGGGATCAGGTCAGCATAAAGACATGAAATATGTCAAAAACCAAGGCCAGAAAATCAGTGGTTAGTTCGAGCCTCTGATAGATAGAAGGCGTTTCGGCAGCTTTTGCGCGTACAGGCTGAGTTTGGGCCGTGTACGGAAAGTTTCAATGCTAATCTGAGGAAAAATGTTGAGAATCGATTGCATAGCTAAATTGTCCTAAGTTTTCCCATATTTTTCAAACGCATTATGAAACACCACGTGAGATGAGAGTAATTACTTTTTAACGCCGACCTACAAATTAGCCAAATGTCTTGAGGCGTTATTCAAGTCTTGCACAAACTTTGAATCCACCTACTCCGTGCGTAATTCCAGTGAATTGGTAAAAAGCATCAGGGAGGCACCTCCTCCTCCAAATTTGACCCTTGTTTCTTTTGATGTTGTTGGCTTGTTCCCAAACATACCTCTTGTACCGGCGGTCCAACGTATGAGGGACTTGATGATCGCGGCCAACGTCCCAATGGGATTCTCCTCCGAGTTCTTCAAACTACTGGATAAATGCCTCTCTCCAAATATCTGCCAGTTCAATGGGAAGATATTCAAGTTTCCAAAAGATATAGGAATTCCGATTGGTTCGCCTCCAGGATCGTTGATATCGGAGGTGTTCATGTCACTTTTTGAGGAGGAAGTGTTCAACTCCGGGAGTGATTTCCTCCAACACGTTAAATTTTGGAGGAGGTATGTGGATGACGTGCTGTGTGTGTGGAATGGTCTGGTAGACACACTTGACAACTTCCTCCAGTTTATTAACTCTAAGTACCCTTCCATACAGTTCACCATTGAGGTTGGAGGAAACAGAATCCAATTTTTAGACTTGGTAATTTCAATCAAGGGCGATGCTTATGAGTTTGGGATTCATCGGAAAGCCACTTCTACAGACATGACAATACATGGATCGTCACATTGCCCGTTTAGCCATAAGCTCGCAGCGTTTAATTGCTACATTCATCGGCTGATTACCACACCCCTCAATCCTCAAGCCTTTAACGAAGAACTTGGAATAATCAAATATTTGGCCTTAGCTAACGAAATCAATGTCGACATCGATGTCATGGTTCGGAGGAAGTTGACCAGGCATTGTTTGGATATGACCACATCCATGCAACGGAACCAACCCACAACAAACCAAAGGAGGATGAGATGGGCTAGACTCCCTTACCTAGGAAAACTCACCTCCGAATTAAGCCATATCATCAAAAACGTTAAACTTCAGCCAGCTTTTTACTCTTCTACTACACTCATGAAATTATTCTGTAGGAACAAGGACCCCATATCCAAGGGGAATCTGAGTGGTGTTTATAGGATTGGATGTCGTGAATGTTCAGCAGTATACGTGGGAGAAACTGGTCGCGCATTGAGCACAAGGATTGATGAACACGCAAAAGCGTATGAGGAAAACCAACCTAGGAAGTCAGCTCTTGCAACCCACCTCATCGAAACTGGACACACCGGGGGTGATGACATCCTCCTCCACAATGAGAGTGTTAAAAGAAGAAGGATTGCATTAGAAACTATAGAAATTGTCCGCCATAAACACCTGCATAATTACGAGCTTGTGAACAGGTATGTTCCCGAAGATCCGCTCATTGAAAAAATGTACTCATCATCACCGTATTACAGCGAAACATCGATTTAATATTGTTACTCATCCTTTTTATTAAGTCTTGTTTAATTTTGATTGTTCCTCTCTCACGCTTTTATTAGTATTTAAAATCAGTTGTAACTTGTGCTTCCCTGTTGATGGTTGTTCAACCGAAAACGTTAGGAAAATAAAAAATTGTGCGGTTAAAAAGTAATTACTTAATTCTTTGTCATTTAGTCATGTGCCGCAACGTGGAATTGCGTGTTAAAACAATGGAAGAAGGAGATCGAGCCAAATTTCACGACATCTCACCAGAGGAGTGAGAAGATCAAAAGTCATCAAATACTAGCAACCTACTTCGTCCGTTGCTCGGAATTGCCTTCATTGACTGAATTTATACTGGGCTAAGAAAACTCCGAGAGCCACTATGAAATTATTGACGAGAGAGAGAGAGAGAGAGAAACAAGAAGGGAAAGAGCCCTGAAATTCGCGTGCGTACGTCCGTCCTTCCATCCGTACAATTGACCTTGAATCCTGAAGCTCTTATTCTACTTCGCGACTGAGCTCCCAAAAGCTATTAGCTTGAAATATTCTAAACTAGACTTATACTAGAGTAAGAAAAGGGGCCGTCCGTCCGTCCGTCCGTACAATTGACCCTGGGTCTCTGGAGCTTTCATTATACTAGGCCTGAAGTCATTAGCCTAAAATATTTCCCAAGTCCTTTTCCCATCATGTACAGTATAGCTTAAAAGTCGATATTTTTCCAGGTGACCCGCCTATCAGGTATAGCTCGAAAGTCCCTCTGCTATATAGCTCAGAGGTCGAAATTTTTCCAAATTCTTTTCCTATCCGCATAGCCCGGAAGTCGAAACTTTTCAAAATTCTTTTTCCATCTCTATAGCTTGGAGGTCGACATTTTTCCAAATCCCCCTCCTTTTCCTGAGTGGCAACCATAAGTCTACCGGACGGCATCTGGTGCTCGCCATTTTTCTTCGATTTCCCCTTCCCCCCCTCTTCCATTGTCAGAACGACTAACTTAATTCATGGTAGCAGAATTTTCCGAAATTGACTGAATTTATACTGGGCTAAGAAAACTCCGAGAGCCACTATGAAGTTATTGACGAGAGAGAGAGAGAGAAAGAAGAAGGGAAAGAGCCCTGAAATTTGCGTGCGTCTCTCACCTTCTTCTGCAATCTTTTGATCACGCCACTCACCATATTATTCATACGGGGAAGGGGGGTGTTGCGAACTATCTCGAGGCATTTGTGTTGGATATTGCGACCGGGCCCTATCTTTATCGTCATTCACGAGAGCATCACCATTGTTGGGAGGAGGTAGAGCGAATTTCAAACATTTCTCCAGGAAGTAGGATTCTTCAGCACTGAATTCAGCCTGAGAGTAATTAAGGAGTCTAGGCTGGAAAGTCTGAACTATATTATCGCCACTGACACCTTCCTCAACGATTTCGTTCTTCAAACTCATCAGGAAGGAGAGCTTACTATTTTTCTTGAGCTTCAAGACGACCTCGCATTTGCGACTTTTCTTGCTAACCTCACGCAAAAACCGGTCAAACTCAAGAGGGTGGAGCATACCAGAAAGCCTAGACTAGAGTGAACGATTAGGTTCAACCTGGTGGTCACATTTTATGCTTCCCACGCCATCTCCGCAACTCCGATCTGATCCACTTGGAGGTGACGAAATTCTCGAGCTTTTTCACATCCTCATCTTTCATTCTTACATGTATTGATACCTTATCTCACATAAATAGAATCTAAATTAAGTTAGACCTACATTCTTTGGTCATCTATTGACAGAATTTGTGGACGAAAGAGAGTACATATAATCTCACTTAGACATATCCTTATCCTCAATAAACCTGCAAGTCTTGACAGTATTGTCACGGACCCCGCCTTTCTTCCCTGCCCAGACTATTACTTTTTTTCTACCGAAGACTTTAGTTTCTCCCTTTTCCCTCCCTAAGAAACATTAATGATGAGATCAAATCTTCACAGTACCTACAATCTGTCAACTTCTTCTTCGCTTTCAAAAAAACTGTGTCCTGTCGAGTCGACAAGAATAATACTCGTTGCTCGTTGAAATGGAATGATAATGAACATTTTCAACTTCATTGTAAGAAATCACCTTTAAAAACAAGGCCACAAAGCGGTTTTCAAAAAACGACACCTCTGGCACCGGTATCCCTTAGAGCATTGCGTCGCCAGTCCAGCGGGCTCGAATTGGCAGTAGCCTGGCTCCATTTCTCTCTGAGTTCAGCACGCAGTGCAATGTCCGTGTCAATAAGGGTGCCACAGGGGGGCTACTCAAGGGAGTGTTTAGCACTCAACCTGGAATTCAGGTAGACCTGTACAATAAACGCACGCGTATCTACTCCTCCACCAGAGACTCGCCAGCAATATTTCGCGGTTCTAACTTCCCAGGTTTGGGCTCCTCCTCTTCTTCTTCTTTGTATGTTTTAGCAGGGAATCCCGCTTCACATTTTGTTAAGGGGATTACATCCTCAGAAAATGTCCGCGTTCGCGTCCGTGTACGCGTCCGGGAGTTTCTGTAAACTGCGTGACGTGACGTGGCGTGACGTGTGGCGCTTTATGACGTCATCAATGACCTTGACCTTCACCTACTGTATAGACTTGAAAAAATTTCTACTTCCAGCCTTCATTGTATCAGGATAGTTTTATTTTTTTATATACACACACGTAACACTTTATAACTTTGTCAATTGTGAGATTAAAATGAACACTAAAATTTTGACTAGAACTAATGAAAGACGAAAAACTTGAATCAAAAAGGTAAAAAGAAAAAAGTTTAAAAATTTTGACAAACAACCAAAAATATATAAAATTATAAAACGCAAAAGTACAAAGTTAAAATTCACAATTGACAATAAGTAGAAAGACCGCGACCGGTTTCGAACTGGATGCAGTTCATCTTCAGGCGTGACTGAGCGAATTGCGGATAAATAAAAAGTCGAGCTTACGAAATAGAAAAATGAGGTCATGAATAAACAGGTAGGTCAGCTGATAACATGAAACGTAAAAACGGATTAAAAAATACGTCAGGACTATTTACAACATTGTTATTTTGATCTTTAAAAGCAATTAAGGTGTAATATTTTTCCAATCTATTCATTTTTGCTCCTTTTTCACAATATTGGAGAGAAGAGACCCTGACACCATCGAAAGTGTGCTTTTCTTGATGGCAATGTTTAGCCATGGCCGAAAGAGAATCAGCTGAAGACGTTGTTGAGGGTTTTTGAAGGTTATTGTAGTCACTTGAATGTTCTTTAAAACGGCTCTCTATAGAACGTCCTGATTGGCCAATGTAGATGTCACCGCATGTGCATTTTAATTTGTAGACTCCAGATTTCTCGAGTTTTGGAAATGGGTCTTTGAGGCAGGATAAGTTTTTAACCTGGTTTAACGGGTAGAACGCAACCTTATAACCATATCTTCGGAGTTCTCGAGCTATAGAATGAGAACCATTACCCAAATAAGGAAAACGAATCCAAGATTTGAACGGAACGGAGGCACACGGTGAGGGAGAGATGTTGTTTCTAGGATTCATACAAGGTTGAAGGCGTTGTTCAATGAATTTTGAGAAATCAGCTGACGAAAAGGATGAAGACAAAATTTGGCGGAGGCTTTTCCGTTTGATTAATTTGCGGACATTTACTTTTAAACCATTTTTTTCCGCAATTTGTTCTATGATGCAGGTTTCTTTTTCCTTTGCTTCTTGGCTTATGGGAAGCCGTAACATTCTAGTGACGGCCGATTGAATTATAAATAGCTTTTGAGAGGGGGGGGGGTGTAATGATCGATTGTGAATGGAGACACCAGTGTAGTGTGGTTTTCGATATACAGAAAATTTTGGTGTCAGTAAGCTATCATTAATATCGTCTGGTTCCAGTGAAATCGTTAAATCCAGGTAGTTAGCTAGGTGATTAGAATCAGTGATGTCGAATTTTAATTTTGAATCATAACTTTGAAGGTCATTAGAGAATAAAGCGAGCTCTCTGTCCGTGCCAGACCAGATGCAAAACACGTCATCTACAAATCTATATCACAGTACAACCCGTGAAGCGAAACGGCCAAATTTTAGAATCCATCTCTCCAACAGGTCCATGAATATATTTGCTAATAGTGCAGAAAGTGGTCCACCCATCGGTAGGCCATCAGGGAAAAGGTAAGTTTTTTCATTGAACTGGCAAAGGTTACGTTGTGTACAGCTTAGCAGTAATTTTTCAAACTCATCTGCGTACTCATAGGATTTGTTTGCTTTGATAAGATGTTCATAAACAATATCAATAGTTTTCAGAACAGGAATATTTGTATACATAGATTTAGCGTCTATTAACAAAATCTTACAACTGTTAGGGAACCGAAGGTTGTTTAGGTTTTCAGCCAACTCAACTGAGCTCTCATTGGAATGAGGAGAAGAAAATTGGGTATCAACTAGAAACTGAGAAGCCAGAAATTTTCCAAGTTTGAAAGAAGAGCATGTATAGCTAGCTACAACAGGTCGAATCGGTTGGCCTGGTTTATGGACTTTGAGTTGACCATAAAGACGTGGTATGGAGTAAGCCATTTGAAAAAGGTGTTACTTCTTTTTGGCAGGTATGACTTGAGTAGAGTTTTTTATAGCGCCTCGGACTTCTAGATTGAATTTCTCAACAGTAAATTTTTCACGTTTTTTGAAAAACATACACTTAGGGAACCATTTTTTGTGGATGCGAATCGGATCATCTTTTGCAGTCCAATTTGTAAGGGTTCCACCACAATGAAAACAGTATGTACGATCGCTGCGCATTGCATAAACAAAACCGGCCTGAGCCAAAGCGGTAGCAGGAACTGTACCATTCCAGTTTTTGAAGGAAGACATGCGAGCATCGAAGGTAGCGTACTCAGGGAAAAGGTTCACAGTGTTAGGAAGAAGGCCAAGATGATTATCTATAGGTACAGCACCAGAGTCTTGGAGAAACTTTGTTACTCGATCTTGATAAGATTTTTTTGACATAAGGGCGAGAGCATTACCTTTATCAGTCTTTACCAAGGATAAATGCTCCTCTTTCAATCTTTTTCGAAGTTTTAGAAAACCAGTGACATCAGGATTTCTTCTTGGCTGAGGTATTACCAAATTATTCAGAACGTTTTTTATTTTTTCTGAGTTAAGACGAGTATCGGTCCTTAAACCGACAGCCAAATCTGTTATGAGCGTGGCCTTGAGAGTGTCTATCTTTTCTACAGGATGGATGGCAAATTTCACCGGAACCAGACGATATTAATGATAGCTTACTGACACCAAAATTTTCTGTATATCGAAAACCACACTACACTGGTGTCTCCATTCACAATCGATCATTACACCCCCCCCCTCTCTCTCAAAAGCTATTTATAATTCAATCGGCCGTTACTAGAATGTTACGGCTTCCCTTAAGCCAAGAAGCAAAGGAAAAAGAAACCTGCATCATAGAACAAATTGCGGAAAAAAATGGTTTAAAAGTAAATGTCCGCAAATTAATCAAGCGGAAAAGCCTCCGCCAAATTTTGTCTTCATCCTTTTCGTCAGCTGATTTCTCAAAATTCATTGAACAACGCCTTCAACCTTGTATGAATCCTAGAAACAACATCTCTCCCTCACCGTGTGCCTCCGTTCCGTTCAAATCTTGGATTCGTTTTCCTTATTTGGGTAATGGTTCTCATTCTATAGCTCGAGAACTCCGAAGATATGCAATTAATACGGTTCTCTAAATTATGACCAAAGACACCAGATGGATACATACTCAAACTTTCAACACAAAGGAGTACCTTGAAAGGTAGCCACAGAAACGAAAAATTTTTTTTTTTGCCGGAGCGCTTTCGATTAAAAAACCATTGTCAACGACGACATGAAAGCAACTAAGCAATCTAACGGCTAGAAACAATGAACCACCGAGGAAATCATGATTGAACTAGCGAGTCATCACGATGTGAATCACTCTCATAAACTAGCTCAATCAAACCCTCATCAGGTATGTACCTGTTGAGCACGTTAAGGTTATCGTTATTCAAATGGCGAATAATTTCAATATGTTCGAGAGCTTTTCGTTTGAATTCTGAGGACTCTCTATGGAGGAGGGTTTCAGATCCCGCTATATAACCGTGGCCAGTAGCCAAAAGGTGGTCCGCAAATGCCGACGGACCTATTTTATTTAACTCCCACTTCTTAATATGCTCATCTACACGAATTTTGAGCTGGCGGCTAGTCTCACCTATGTAAACTCCATTACAATCATTACACTCCAATTTATAAACCCCACATTTTTCGTTCAAAGGGATGGGATCCTTCAGCTTGATAAAAAGACTCCTTACAGTGTTAAGATTGTAGTACACTGGGCGGAAACCGAAGGGGTGGAGGATACGACTTAATTGGGAAGAAAACTTACCCAAAAACGGGAGCCTGATCCACCGCTTCCGGACAACAGCCGTCGGATTACGGGGGAGGGAGGTAGTAGAGTCAAGGCATTTCCTAGCTAGCTTCCTGCGAACCATAAGATCAATATCTAAACGGACCTCGTTCACTCTGGCCAAGTGCTTTATAGTCAGAAGCTCATTATGGAAGGCGAGCTGACCCAATGGAATGCTGGTCAATCTATGAATGTGACTATTGAAACCAGCGTATTTGTGAGCAACAGGGCAGAAAGAATTGCCGTGGACCATAATATCGGTCGAAGTATCTTTTCTATGTATGGCAAATTCATGGACACCGTCTCTATTAGAGATAGTAAGGTCCAAAAAATTAATGGATGAACCGCCTACTTCCAATGTAAATTTAATGGAAGGATATTGAATATTTAGATACTTGAGGAACTCCAAGAGAAGATCCTGAGGACCGGTCCACGTACACAACACATCGTCGACGTACCTGTGCCAGTAATAAATGTAATCTAAGAACACCTGACCAGAGGAAAAGAGGTCGAACTCAAATTTAGACATGAAAACCTCCGAGATGAGGGAGCCCAGAGGAGAACCAATCGGGATGCCTACCTCATCAGGAAACTCAAAATATTTACCATCAAATTTACAGAAATTAGGGCACCAACAAATATTAAGTAAAGTAAAAAATTCAGCAACTTCTTCATGGCAGATATTAGATTGGATGAGGAGGTCACCTATGTGTTTCATGGCCGTAACTTTTGGAATACTAGGAAATAAACCCACCACATCAAAGGAGCATAGGATGGAACCTGGCGGTAGAATATCATCCTTAAGCTTATCGGCCAAGGAAACAGAATTCTTTACAGAGTAGGAAGATTCAAATTCTACTCTGGATTTAAATCAGCGATCCAAGAACTTCGCCAGGAAATAAGTAGGGGAAGATACAAAAGAAACGACTGGTCGCATTGGGATGTCCCTTTTATGAACTTTCGGCAACCCGTATAGGAGGGGGGGGCGCAGGATTAGGCTCAAGAAGCCGCTTTTTAAGACTGTCGGTTTTAATAATAAATTCACAATTACCGACTACCTCTCTGACCTCAGCAACATGGCTAGAGAAATTAAAATCGGCATTTTCCTTGGTGCCACACTGGTTAAGAACGTCGTAGACCTTGGAGATGTAGGAGGACTTCTCCATTACAACAATGGCATTACCTTTGTCAGCCTTAGTAATGGTTAAGCCCTCCTCTCTAACCTTCCTCTTAATCCCTTTGATCACCTTGGATGCATGATCATTTATTCGGGGTAGGGGGGTGTTGCGGATAAAATCGGCACAAACCCTCTGGGTATTTACCCCAGGCCCAATTTTTATTTCCAGGTCCGCAACCACATTAGCTAGTGTATCAGCATTATTAAGAGGGGGTAACCCAAATTTTAACCCCTTCTCCAAAAGATTTAACTCATCGCTCTCGAACTCAACATTAGTATAATTTATAATACGGGGGTGAAACTTTTGGATATCGCTGGCGTCAGTTCTCACTTCCTGGACAGCGGAGGCATTCAAATTTTGAAGGGAAGAAATTTTCTTATTTTTCTTCCGTTTCAATTTAGCCTCAAAAGAGCGGCATTCAAGATTAACAGAATTAATGAATGAATCCAACTCACCCGGGTGGAGTAGACCAGAGAGCCTAGAATGGACCAGCAAGTTAAGTCTTGTAGTGACGCTGACGCCAGCGATATCCAAAAGTTTCACCCCCGTATTATAAATTATACTAATGTTGAGTTCGAGAGCGATGAGCCGACAGTCTTAAAAAGCGGCTTCTTGAGCCTAATCCTGCGCCCCCCCCCCCCTCCTATACGGGTTGCCGAAAGTTCATAAAAGGGACATCCCAATGCGACCAGTCGTTTCTTTTGTATCTTCCCCTACTTATTTCCTGGCGAAGTTCTTGGATCGCTGATTTAAATCCAGAGTAGAATTTGAATCTTCCTACTCTGTAAAGAATTCTGTTTCCTTGGCCGATAAGCTTAAGGATGATATTCTACCGCCAGGTTCCATCCTATGCTCCTTTGATGTGGTGGGTTTATTTCCTAGTATTCCAAAAGTTACGGCCATGAAACACATAGGTGACCTCCTCATCCAATCTAATATCTGCCATGAAGAAGTTGCTGAATTTTTTACTTTACTTAATATTTGTTGGTGCCCTAATTTCTGTAAATTTGATGGTAAATATTTTGAGTTTCCTGATGAGGTAGGCATCCCGATTGGTTCTCCTCTGGGCTCCCTCATCTCGGAGGTTTTCATGTCTAAATTTGAGTTCGACCTCTTTTCCTCTGGTCAGGTGTTCTTAGATTACATTTATTACTGGCACAGGTACGTCGACGATGTGTTGTGTACGTGGACCGGTCCTCAGGATCTTCTCTTGGAGTTCCTCAAGTATCTAAATATTCAATATCCTTCCATTAAATTTACATTGGAAGTAGGCGGTTCATCCATTAATTTTTTGGACCTTACTATCTCTAATAGAGACGGTGTCCATGAATTTGCCATACATAGAAAAGATACTTCGACCGATATTATGGTCCACGGCAATTCTTTCTGCCCTGTTGCTCACAAATACGCTGGTTTCAATAGTCACATTCATAGATTGACCAGCATTCCATTGGGTCAGCTCGCCTTCCATAATGAGCTTCTGACTATAAAGCACTTGGCCAGAGTGAACGAGGTCCGTTTAGATATTGATCTTATGGTTCGCAGGAAGCTAGCTAGGAAATGCCTTGACTCTACTACCTCCCTCCCCCGTAATCCGACGGCTGTTGTCCGGAAGCGGTGGATCAGGCTCCCGTTTTTGGGTAAGTTTTCTTCCCAATTAAGTCGTATCCTCCACCCCTTCGGTTTCCGCCCAGTGTACTACAATCTTAACACTGTAAGGAGTCTTTTTATCAAGCTGAAGGATCCCATCCCTTTGAACGAAAAATGTGGGGTTTATAAATTGGAGTGTAATGATTGTAATGGAGTTTACATAGGTGAGACTAGCCGCCAGCTCAAAATTCGTGTAGATGAGCATATTAAGAAGTGGGAGTTAAATAAAATAGGTCCGTCGGCATTTGCGGACCACCTTTTGGCTACTGGCCACGGTTATATAGCGGGATCTGAAACCCTCCTCCATAGAGAGTCCTCAGAATTCAAACGAAAAGCTCTCGAACATATTGAAATTATTCGCCATTTGAATAACGATAACCTTAACGTGCTCAACAGGTACATACCTGATGAGGGTTTGATTGAGCTAGTTTATGAGAGTGATTCACATCGTGATGACTCGCTAGTTCAATCATGATTTCCTCGGTGGTTCATTGTTTCTAGCCGTTAGATTGTTTAGTTGCTTTCATGTCGTCGTTGACAATGGTTTTTTAATCGAAAGCGCTCCGGCAAAAAAAAAATTTTTCGTTTCTGTGGCTACCTTTCAAGGTACTCCTTTGTGTTGAAAGTTTGAGTATGTATCCATCTGGGGTCCGAAGATATGGTTATAAGGTTGCGTTCTACACGTTAAACCAGGTTAAAAACTTATCCTGCCTCAAAGACCCATTTCCAAAACTCGAGAAATCTGGAGTCTACAAATTGAAATGCACATGCGGTGACATCTACATTGGCCAATCAGGACGTTCTATAGAGAGCCGTTTTAAAGAACATTCAAGTGACTACAATAACCTTCAAAAACCCTCAACAACGTCTTCAGCTGATTCTCTTTCGGCCATGGCTAAACATTGCCATCAAGAAAAGCACCTTTTCGATGGTGTCAGGGTCTCTCCTCTCCACATTGCATTGTCAACATGCTTCTGGTCTCCTATCTGCTTTAAAGGAGCTGAAGGTAGATGCATATGAGATGTTGGCCTTTACCACATTTCTTCATCGGATTTCCCCCGCAATGCGTCTATCCTGGGAGAAAGAGGTTGGCGATAAAGTAACGCAACATTGTTCCTTAAAAAATTTCTACTCATTTATTTTTTCTTACTTATTTTTTTCGATTACGATTGAATTATCTCCATCTATAAAAATTTTTCGAGTTTCCCGAGGAGGTAGGTATCCCGATCGGCTCTCCTCTGGGTTCCCTCATCTCGGACGTTCTTTTTGTTGTTTTTTTCATCATACTAGCGTTCCCTCCTGAGCGCCCATTTTCATTAAAAGAAATACTCAAACGAGTGAAATACAAATTGAAAAAACAGCAAGAAATCAAAAGACACAGTCGCCGAGACTTTTCGGTTAAACAACCATTTTCGAAATATAACAGAAAGCGCTCGACTGTTTTAATCTATTTCTCCAAAAACTAGAGGAATCCCCTTCCACTCCGAAATCATTCGATCTCTCATCAAAGACGAATTTCAAGTATCACACTTGTTGAGAACTCTGCCTCGTCGAAATTAAAGCCTAATATTATCTCATCCGCGATGTTTCTTCTCTCTTTACGTCACTAATGCGGAGAACTCATTATTTTTCTCAAGTGTTATTTTTTCTTACACATTATTACGCCACATCAGTCGTAAAGAAATCTAGTTCTTTCATTCAACAGTTGATTTGTGTTACGCTACCTGGTCGTGATGTACCTTTAACTGAAGAGCTTTCGAGTTTCGTTTCGTTCGTACGGCAGCACTGATTATTATCTTTCGAAAACTAAACTACCCGAGAACGCAGCTCACCTTGGCATTGACACTGCAGTACCGTGCATTCACCATTAAACCGTCTACTATTTCGTGCGTGCGATAGGTTCGTCGGACTTCGTTTGTAAAGTGTAGCTTCTTTATTCGAACTTTCCTCTCGTAGCTTTTTCGAGCTCCAATTTATTTCGGTTTTGAATTATATTTTTCGAATTCGTAGTCAAGATGATTCCCGTCGCGTCTCTTCACTGCAAGAATCTACCATCTGCTCAGTCGTCTGAAGCGCCGCCTTTACCCAGCCCTCTAGTGAAGCCGGAAATCAAATGCACCGGTGTAAGTACTCGTTTTGCCATAATAATTTATTCTTATTTTCTAGCTTTATTCGCTCTTTATGTATTATTCGCGTAATGTACTCGGAATCGTGAGAGGTTATGAAAATCTTCCGTCCCCCTTGAATAATTCTTCGTTACAATCGATGAATGTGAGTAGAATCGTACCTTGTGTAAACGGGATTAGGAACCACTGGAATGACTGATAAAAAACAGGAAAGTCTATTTTCAGTTCTATAATGAACCCGCTTCCAGCTGTTTGTTCGAGTAATATAGTTAATAAATACTCACGAAGATTACGACATTCCTTCTTTCAATGCTAGCAATTGTAGTGGCTCGCGATTTAACTAAATCGTTTTTTCCTGTTCGTTCCATCTCACAAAATGTGTACCGGTACTATTAGACAAAGTTCTACTTCAATATCGCGAAATTTCTTGACTTTTCATGCCTACCTCTTGAATAACTATGTGTCCAATGAGTCATCCCCCTCATTTTGCAAGCATCCAAGTTGTCAAAAGGATTTTCATGGATGAGCACTACTTACCTAGCCTATACGTGAAGGCCCCTCTTCTTCTCTACGTCCCTTCCGGGGATTCGTGCAGGCGATTGAAAATTTTTTGGAATTAGTCTCGCGCTCTTTATTGCCCAAGCCCTCCTTTTCTGAGAATTATTCAACTTCTTTCGGGAATTTTCGTAGACAGCTCATCTTGTCCTAGCTTATATTCTACTAAACGAGCCTTTTTTCAGCGGCACGTCTCATCAAAGATGTGAAACACTTTCGTAATAAGACATTTCTGAGGCAAAAAAAGGGGAAATCGTTTCATCAGCTTTATGGGATATGAGATACGAAGCGATTCTATTTTTCTGTGAAACTTTTACCACATAGTTTTCAGAAAGTTGAAGACGTCAATACAAAACCTTATCGCTATCCTCGTGTAGATTCATAATTCTTGCACAACATTCGCTTTGAAAAGTTCTCAATCGTTGCACAATATTGAATATATCAACGGCAGTTGATGTAAGAACACACGTGCTCCTCATTCTTAGAATTAATAATCTTATCAAAATGTAGAAAAACGTTTTCTTACGGAGAGTTACATATAAGATCACCTTTAATGTTTGACGTCTTCGGCTAATCAATGTTAAGCGCACGTACATCAAAATGGTGTACGGTATTCAAGCAAGAGTCTCTTATCTGTATAGTACTCATTTCCAGTATCTGATGCGAAGTACACGACCAGTCGAAGCATATCAAGAAATGAATGAGAAAAGATTGCTTCTGAATTGAAATTCGATACGAATATCAAGAAATAGTCCCCCAAATATAATTATAGGCCTATTGAACCATGTTCTCTGAAGCAAAGTACCTTCATGTATCTATATGAGGCATTAGATACACAAAAATTTCGAATTTTGAACTTCATTTACCAGGAAACAGCATTGGAAACGGTTTTCTGCCAGTGCGCAAAAAATTTTGATACTTCCTACCAATTTTGGAGACGGGGAATTCAGTTTCTGGTGAAATCATCAAGATTCAAGATGGTAAGAGATAAAGGAGAAGGAATGAGGCTGGTATATCAGTGATATGTGACCTGTTCCACGATGAGGGCTCCTAGCGCCAAGTACCTGTTCTAGGGAAAGGGTATCCGTGCCACCAGATATATTCAAAAATCCGTGTCCGTCATTTTTCGTAAGACCTGAAAACAGATTTCGACGGACTTGGACCGATTCATCAATACCGATCAGGAGAAAGGTATCTCTCATAAGAGTAACTTGAGTACTTTTCCCTTGAGCGCAAGAAATTCGTATTTTACGCAAATCCCCATTTTTGAGATCTGGCAGCACCGAAGGGTAGCAATTGAACTCCGTTTTCGCTCTCCTGGGAGATCGGCGTTCTGCTGCTAGTTCCCCCTATCTTGGAACAGGTCACATATATTGGCAGAAAGCAGAGGCGTAACTACGCAGGGGGCACCCCTAGGACGCCAGATCTACGGATTTTTAGTCCTCAAAAAAGATACGGGTTCTTCTTTTTCTGTAGATTTTACATACAGTACGGATTTCTTGCGATGAAGGGAAAGGTAATTTAGACACTGAAACGAGAGATACTTTTTTCCTGCTCGTTAAGGGCCAATACTGCGGTTTCGTAATATTGAGTCAATCAAGGGAAAAGTACCTCAGCTACATCTATAAGACATACTTTTCTCCTTATTGTTATTAAATGGATCAATCAAAGTCCAGGTTTTACAAAAAATGACGGATACGGATCTTCTGGCAGCACTGGTTCACCCCAGAGCTTCTAAAGTTCATGAATGTTTTGTATACTTCAAGACTCATTATATATATTTTTCATTCGTAGCTTCCCCCCCCCCCCCCCAAGAAACTTCTTAGTTACGCTACTGGCAGAAGGAGAAGAAGAATAGAAAGACCATCGATCAAACCAGTTTGGGGATATTTGAAGGTGTAGAAACGCCCTTCTCTTTCTTTCAGATGGTCTAGTGTGGTACATTAGGTTAAGAATTGGCGGAAGAAGAAGATAATCGATTGAATTAGCCTGGGATGCGAGGTATTTCTTGAACCTCCCTCCGATATACCAATCGACTTGCTATTCCGACCAAAAGTCGACCATAACTGAAAGTCGTTTAAAATAAAGCGCTCACCGTCGACGTCGGAATCAGATCGACTCCCACGAAAATTCACGTCAATTTTGGAGTGATTGTACGTCATTCATGAGTAAAGACTTCTAATTGACGTCGACATGGTGTCGATTCTAAATGCACGATCTAATAGTGTTTCGGAATCGCGGTCAAAAGAGATTCGACTTCTGATATCAGATTTTAATGTGGTCTGAATCGTGGACTTGCAGGAGAGCCAGGCATTCTGTGCCAATGCTATGAGCCACAGTAAAAAGTGTGGGAGTTGATTTTAGGTATATTGTTTCCTGCTCGTTTGGTCTTTTGACTTTTTTTCAGAAAAGTGAACTAAGGTCGATTATTACAGCAGTCCTGGGAGGAACAGTGAGTTTGTTTCAATGTTTCGGGAAGATTGACTGACCTTCAGAAAAGCGTGAAGTCATCAGACCTTATGTCATCATAGAATTTTGATCTGAAGAGCCGAGAGTAAACTAGGCTCGATGGTTTCGACGGTCCCTACATTCCTGTTCTACGCACGTACATTTTCTTACCCTAATTTAGTGAAGAATACTATCTTATACTGTAGGCTACACAAACCTATGAGAAATGGGCAGTCTAGTGAACCATTTGGGCCTCGTTTTGCGGTCGACACGACGTCCGACATGGCGTCGATGTATTGTCGACATCAACCTCACGTTGCTGTCAATATACGTTATGAACCACGTATTTCGACTCGATCAGATCGATTTCGAGTCGACTAATGATCAAATTTCTCATTAGCCAAAAACCGATAGCTCTGTTGGGTATTCGTAGTTTTCTGGTAATGTAGGCACGCTAATCGACTTCTAATCGATCTCAAATTGACATCGATCTTGAGTCAATTTCTCCAAATTGTTTTTAAAGTGTGTTAAATAAGATCGATTTTTAGTTTCTGGAAAAGTGTGAATATGCTGGTCGATTTTGAATCGCCGTCGACAGTCACCCTCTTGAAGCGTTCTTTCTCTCACGAGACTGAGCTACTCGCAGACAGAATGTGCACTACGCAGTAATAATATACGACGGCCACGTTGAGAATTGGATTATGCTCGACCAGTACAGCAACGGTCGATTTTCCGTCGACATGTCCGACGATTTTTGTCCTCGATCCTGGCTGCAAATGCTGATATCTGATTCTATGCTTTTTCGGAACTCAACATAGTGGTTAATAGGCTACTCGGAACGAGCGCTTCATCGAAACAAATCTCTTGCGGTGACTTAGTAGTTTACGCCTGTACGCCTCACTCTCAAAGAAAGGTGTGCTGTGGTCCATCATCTCGCCTTTGATCGTATGCGAACACGTTGCCTACTTAACTTTTTTTGGCTTTTCATGAAGGTACTTCATTGAAGCAGCCATTGCCTTTCATAAGCAATCCTCGCTCCCCATTTCTCAAGCAAAGAAGCAAAGCCTCTCCTCTTTTTTGCTTTGAAACCCACTGCTTCAACTTCTTATGAAAATACTTTTCGGAGCAGCCATTGCTACTGAACTCATGCTTGAAAGATCAACTGACCATGGTCCTGCTTCATCCGCTCTTCAGGGTCGCGTACCGTCCATTTGCCTAGCTTATCCTGAGCAATTTTTGCTTTCCATCGCTCAAGCAAGGAGCGCTTGGCCTCCAGCTTGACCCGTAAAGCCTCTCGATAGGACATTCTCCTCTTTTTTGCTTCGAAAACCATTGCTCTTGCTTCTTACATAGGTACTTGTTAAAGCAGCCACTTCACACCTGCGTCAGATGAAAGGTCAACTGACTATAGTCTCGATTCATCTTCTCGTCTGGGTCGCATATCAACTTACGGGACGCTCATATCTCTATCTTACTCTCTCTCAAGCAAGGAGCGCTTGCGGTCTTCAGCTTGACCTGTAAAGTCTCTCAGACTTCTAACCGCGGATCCAGAACGTCAGTATTGGGGGGGGGAGGAAAGGATGACTGTAGTCACCTCGAGTTGAGCCATACTTGGTTTTTCTTTCCCAAAGTGCAGTTCCCCCCCCGGGGATTCCAAGTCCCCTCCTATCATATACATATCCGGCTGAAGTCGAAAATTTTTTCCAAGTCCCTCTCCTATCATATGTACAGTTTGGAAGTCGGTGAGTATAGCCTGATAAAAACAGCTCCTCTAAGTAACTAGATATGCAATGCTTCATACACCCATTTGCTTAGCCCCTTCAATGAGCCAGATATGCAATGCTTCAAACACCACCCCTTCAATAAGTTTCAAGTCCCCTTTGTATCATATTGCAGCACTGATGGCCTAATTAAAATAGCTCCTTCAAGTAACTAGATATGCAATACTCCATACATCAATTGACCTGGCCCCTTCAATGAGCCAGATATACAACGTTTCAAACAGCAGAAGACTCATAAAACAGGTTCCCTGCCTCCTCTCATTCAACTAACCCGTGAGTTTATCCTCTTGTTTGCTTTGAAGACCACTGCTTTCTCCTCAGAAAGAAGCTGAAGTGGTGATGCTGACAAATCTCCTTTTCTTTTTTCCCTATATTGATCTTCTTACTGCAGAGTATCGTCTGTACGTTAATGGTACGTTAAGTAGGCTGTAGCGTAGTTCCGCATTTTCGTATCCCATTCCATGGCCCTCTTCGTCTTTACGGCTGTGGCTGCGAATGAAAAGTAAGAACTCAAATGTACCCCCTTTTTTAACGAAGATTAGTAAAGCAGGGTACAAAGGAAAGTAACGAATACGTCTGTATGCAGACACCTCGTTCCAGGCTTCTTCAAAACTTAGCACGGTGCTTACCAAGCTACTTGGAGCAAGAGTTTCATCAACCCCAATCTCTTGCTCTCGCCTTACTCACACCTACGCGCCTCACACTCAGATAAAGTGTACTGCGATCCCTCAGCCCACCCTTAATCGCTATGCGAACACGTTGCATTTCCCTACTTTCCTTGACTTCTTATGAGTCTACTTATCGAATCAGTCGTGGCTGCTCAACACCTGCGTTAGGTGAAAGTTATAAGCTGACCACCGTCTCATCCACTCATCAAGGTCGAATCACCCGATCATTTACCTAGGTAGCTCACGCTGACTCTGAGCGATTCTCGTTTTTCATTTTTTAAGCAAGGAGCACCTAACCTCTTGCTTGATCCGTACAACCTCTTGGTCAGTCTTCATCCCCTTCTTTGCTTAGAACACTATCGCTCCTTCTCAGCAAGGAGCTCGATTGCTGATGAAGGTGCTGATTTGCATAGAGGCTCGGTCAGGATATTGCGATGGGCAGTAACACATCTCAGCGCAAGTTATCGGATCTTTTCCATCTCTTTCCTTCTGTAGACTAGCTGCATATAAACACAAAGTATGAGGATAAACAATGCGGTGCTCATCATTACCCTTCTCCTTGCCTCCCTCTACCTAACTAAGTTTGTCATCGTGGGTCATTACCTTCCTCGCCTTATTCGCTGGCATCAAGAAATGGCACCTGAAGCTCAGCTTTGAATCAGACCAGATACCAGGATCGATACCTCATCACCTTCTAGATCGTGATTTCTTCACCTTGCAGGCAGAATGTGGGTGGACTAAACTTTCGATGGGTCGCCTTCCTACTGCAAATTCCAGTCTTGCCGACTCGAACGAACGCGTCATCGCCTCTTAAGCCTAGTTCACCTTGCTTTTCATCTTTACAGATGATAAGAGATCATTTGGATCGTACTTATGCTGAAATTCATCTGAGGGGGGGGGGAGAAGAATGCGAACTTGGAGAGATGCCGAGCGTCAAGCTCGTACATGAAAAGAAATACTGAGAAAAATTGCAATTTTATTGAGTTTCACGTATGATGAGGAAGACTCGGAGAAAGGAAGGCTTTGGAATAATGAGGTGGTTGACTTTTGTGAATAGCTGATGAGTCGAGTTCTGCTACCATCATTCCGAAATCTAATGCAAACATTGTAGCCTCGATTCCTCCCTCACAGTTATCCACATTTTCGCATGCCCATCTCTAGCTCTCTCACCCACCAAATTTCACCATCAATCGAAACAACTCTCGCAGATGTCCTCCCATCCATCCCGAACATCATCTCTTATCTAACAGCTGTAATTAGAACCCCCACACCTGAATGCGATTCAGCATCAAGCTCATAACGCGAGCACAGTTAAGAGCTTGTGAAAATGGAAAAAACAATATGTAAGAACGTGTATTTCAAATAGAAAACAATTTGTCGGAATCTTATGATTCGTACACTTTCGCGAAGTATTGCGGTATACGTGTGTGGTTTTGTAAGTATTTTTCGTGTATTAGTTTTTTCGGTTTTTACGGACATTAATTACAAACCTCTGATATTAAATTCAATAATAATCGTTTCGTCGAGCAAAAATTTCCTAGTTGATTCAAAAAATATCATTCAGCCTACGTGGAAACTACGTCTAAAAATCTTATCTTCGCATCACTGTCCTCTCTGTCATAAAGTACAGAGTCATCGCATCCGCTATCGTAACTCGAGCAAAGATATTTTAGAATCTCGGCTGTTGAATTATTTACCGCGGTGTAGCACAGACCGGAATAAAATTATCTTATCGATTCTTACATGGATCGAAGTCGTAAGTTCAACAAATAATTTATAGGGCGTGTACAATAAGTGATTCATACCAATACAAAAGTTGCGTGACTTCGTGTTTAACATTCCCGAGTACAAAGTTTAAAAAATGAAGAAGCGTAAGGAATTACCATTTGAATATTTTAAAAATAATCTCTACAATTGACACCGCCGCGTCGCACACCTTTCTCTTCCTCTTTTGGGTGCACTTTTACCAACAAAATCGATACAAAAAGAATTGTAAACTAAACTCATGTTCGTACATTAGCATATGAATTTACATTCAGCCCGTATTCATAATTTCAATGGTCATCACTTGTGCTTTCTTTCCGTAGATTTTCATCAACAACGAATGGGTTAAAGCTAAATCTGGAAAAACCTTCAAGACTATCAATCCGGCTACCGAAGAAGTCATCGCTGAAATAGCCGAAGGAGACAAGGTATACTACAGTAAACATTCATTATACAAAACGATGAACGCTAAATTATACACACGCGACAACACTCCCGGTTGACCTTCGCATTAGTCGTTTTAAAATTCTATAGCTTTGAGAAAAAAAAAAAAAAAAAAAATAGAGACCAAAAATATTTTAATTACAGGCTGATATTAATTTGGCTGTAGAAGCGGCGCATCAAGCCTTCAAACTTGGTAGTCCATGGCGCAAAATAAGCCCTCCCGAAAGAGGAGTGCTTTTGAACAAACTGGCTGGTTTGATGGAGAGGGATGCTGTTTATTTGGCAGTAAGTATTATTTTCGAATATTTTTGACGACCTCGATGAAGAGAGCAGAAGTGCGTGTCTTTTTTGATCGGGCAGGATTGAAACGCATCTTCATCAATAGCCATGAGAGAACGACAAATTTCCAAAAAGATCAATTTCTTAGTTTTGTTCGCCTCTTGCAGCGAGGAGCCATGAAGATAATTTCGTCAAGACGTCGACCTATACTCCCTGCCTCTTCTTCCCGAACAAGTTCGGGAGTTCAGTGGTAGTCTAGACTACGAATAACGAAATTTCTATTCATGTCTGGATTGTCTGCATATTAATTTGTGTGCATTTGGTCATTACAGCACTCGATAAGAATTCGCGAACATTCACGAAAGCAGTAAAAATTGAAGAATTGTGTCACGAACAAGTGCAACTCTAATACAATCCATTAAATGAAATTTTTAAATTTTTTTACCAACCGCATGAAGATTGCTTGGACACTCATTTACTACCAAACAATCGTAACTGAAAGAGGAAGAAAAAAACAAAAAGAATTGAAGTGTAAGGAATCAAGATAGGGCAAGACTGAATGTTGTGATTCGTGATGCCAACCATTTTTTCGGAGGTAAATTTCTTTAATTTCAGGATCTACATTAGGTAGGGCGAAGAGTTCTTGATGAGGTCGTATATCATCACTGCTGCAGATAGATCGAACAATGCTAATTGGCTCCAACGCAAGGCGTTTAAGGTATGAGCTTACGATCTGGAGAACACGCTCACTCCTCCGGTCATAGAAATATACAGTTTCAAGAAGGTCCTGAGCGAGCGCTCAAGGGAAAAGTACCTTAGTCTTTGATATGAGAGTACATTTCTCCTGACTGTTATGAGCTGATGCCATATTTGTTTGCAACATGGAGTCGATCAAGGGAAAAGTACCTCACTTACTCGTATGAGAGACACTTTCCTTCTGATCGTTATTGATAAATCGGTCAAAGTGTAGAATTTCCTTTCAGGTCTTCAAAAAAATGGCGAAAACGGATTTTTGTTGGCAGCACTGGTAGAGTCTTTTGGCCGGACGCACGCACGCTTAATCGCGCGCAAATTTTGAAATCAGGGTACAGGTCAGAGCAAAGACATGAAACATGCCAAAAATTCAAACTAATAGCTTTTGGGAGCCGCTCAGGGCTTGTTTTTCAGAAGCTAGTGGCTGTCGTGGCCAACTCACTTCGCTCGTTCGCTTCTTATCAATTCACTTTGGAATATCTCAAGATAATGTCTTTAAAGTAGCTTATTCGCTTTGCTTGGTCACCCCCTCCTCAGTCTAGAATCAGAAAATTTCAAGAGAGTATTTTAAGATAATCGCTTTCAGGGAGCTCACTCGCACTCTTCAAGGTCTAGTATAAATCTAGTTTACAATATTTAAAGTTAGGTGGCTTTTAAGGAGCTTCCTTGCCTTGGTCTAGTATAGGTCCAGTTTGAAATATTTCCAGATGATAGATTTTGAGGAGCTCACTGGTCTAGTAATGGCAGTGCTGCCGGAAGATATTTTCAATAATCCCTATCCGCCATTTTTCTACACCTAAAAACAAATTTCCACCAATCGATCAATAACGATCAGGAGAGAATTATCTTTTACATGAGTAATTCAGGTATTTGTCACCTGATCGAATCGATGTTAGGACCAGGAAAAAGTATCTCTCACCACTGCTGCCAGATGATATTTAAAAAAAAAAAATCTTCTGGCGGAGCCAAATAGAAAAAGATCATGTTTCATATCAAGCCCAGTATAGACCTACACCTATAATCAAGCAGCCTAGTTTAGGCCTAATACCTGCTCATTTGCGGTGGTCGAATTTCACGCAACTCATAGACTCGGAGTACAAACAGAAATTATAAGTAAATTCAAAGTAAAGATCACTTATATCAATCTCGATTATATCGATCTATCAATCTCGATTATATCAATATATCAATCTCGATTATATCGATATATTGATGTATCAATCTCGATTATATCGATCCATCAATCTCGATTATATCGATGTATCAGTCTCGATTACATCAATGTATCGATCTTGATTATATCGATATATCAATCTCGATTATATCGATATATCAGTCTCGATTATATCGATATATCGATGTATCAATCTCGATTATATTGATATATCGATGTATCAATCTCGATTATATCGATGTATCAGTCTCGATTACATCAATGTATCGATCTTGATTATATCGATATATCAATCTCGATTATATTGATGTATCAATCTCGATTATATCAATATATCAATCTCGATTATATCGATGTATCGATGTATCAATCTCGATTATATTGATATATCGATGTATCAATCTCGATTTCATCGATACATCAATCTCGATTATACCGATGAATCAATCTCGATTATATCGATCCATCAATCTCGATTATATCGATGTATCAGTCTCGATTACATCAATGTATCGATCTTGATTATATCGATATATCAATCTTGATCATATCGATGTATGAATCTTGATTATATCGATGTATCGATATGTTAATCCATGGATATCGATGATATCGATTATCGATCTCAATTGTGTCGAAATATCGATTCTATAATTGGCTGGCCTTCCGCGTCAATAAGATAGTATAAACCTAGTATATAAACTGGGCAAGGTGAACTAGCGGGATGAACTCGCAATTTTCAAATCACCCACGGAGAGACAAGGGTGAAGGGGGGCACTCGGAAAATTTCAAATTAGGGGTCAAGGCAGAGTATCAAAAATCCGTATCCGCCATTTCTTCTTAGAGCTGAAAACAGATTTCTACGGACTTTCCCTGAACTAAAAACAACAATCAGGAGAAACGTATTGCTGACACCTGTGACGTAGGTACTTTCCCCTTGATCGACTCAAGTTTACAGGGTACCACGATATTAGCTCATAACGATCAAGAGAAAAGTACTTCTCATAAATGGAATTAAGGTACTAGAAATCCGTACTTAACGCATAATATTCTTTTTGAGAACCAAAAATCCGTAGATTTGGCAACACTGTCTCTCACCCCGACAAATCTGGTACTTTTCCCTTCATCAAATTAATGTTACATAGGACTGCTGTAGCAGCCTATGACGACCAGGAGAAAAGTATCTCTCAAACCGACAACTGAGCTACATTTTCCTTGATCAAACGAATGTTACATTTATCAGCTTATGACAACCAGGAGAAAAGTATCTCTCATATGAGTGACTAAGGTACTTTTCCCTTGAGCACAAGAAATCCGTATTTTACGCAAAATCCAAAGATTACTCTGATTTCCAGGAAAGAAATCCGTAGATCTGGCAGCACTGAATGGGTCTCCTTTATTTCAAGCTAATAGCTATTGGAGGCTCACTCACGGTCTTCGTGGTGTAGTTATAAGTCTAGTTTGCAATTTTTGGGCCACTGCCTTCCAAGGGCTCACTCGCTCCGCTCGTCTATCCCTCCTTGGTTTAGTTTCAGCTGTATATAACGCCTGTATTATGAAAGCTGAACCCATCATAGCAGCTTGGTTTCGGCCCATCTCTTGGTCTGCTCGTCTAGAATAAATCCAGTTCAAGACTAGTACCAGGGGAGACAGGGGTAGGGTTGAGGTTCGACGTTGAAAATTTTCTGTTCCAAGGTCATCCGTGCGGACACCTAGACGCATTTTCGAGATCGAGGGGGTGGAGAAAAGACATGAAACGGTGGCATGAAAGATAGCCAGAAACTGAATTCTTAGAGGATACGGGTCATTGTCGAGAAGAAGTTTCCAAGAAAGGGTAGACGAAGCCACCTTTCTCCTGTGAGGCGAGTGGAGCGGAACGGTAGCGTTTATAACTCTCTTAAGTTGTCACTCTCTGAGAATAGACTCAATATTGAGGTTGATACTCTTCAGACTCCTGAAAAGAGTGATATGTGTGAGACACGAGCCGAGGGGCGGAAAGAGGAATTGTGGATTGACATGCCAGTATTGATGAGCTTTCAAAAGCGTCATTGAAATTTAGATGTCTAGAAAATTGATCTTCCGGCCTCCCACTTTCGTGACTTTCGTGGTAAACTCTATCATGGGATGTAAACTATTGATGAGAGGAAGCGATTCCAGAGGAAGGGAGGACCTCTCCACAGACAGAGAATGTCATTCATTTGACGATACCGGTATCTCAAGTCGCGGGTGAACTTACTCTCAGGCAAAAAGACTTCTTCTTCAAATTCAGTCACAAAAACTTCAGCTAACGAAGAGCCGAGGGAAAGAGTATTGAAACGCCGACATCCTCCGGGAACTCATGAATCTCACCATCAAATTGACACATATTTGGGGATAAGCAAACTTTAAGAAGCGTCATGAATTCAGACACAATCAGGTTAGAAACTTGAGCAACTGTTCGCTTCAATAAGAGAGAGAGTGTTAGGAAACAAACCAGGAGAAATACAAATCGATCTTCTGGCCTCCCACTTCCATGGTAAACTTTATCACCGGATACAAAACATTGATTTGAGGAAGCGGTTCTGGAGGGAGGTAGGACCGCTCAATAGACACAGAACTTCATTTACATGGCGACATCAGAATCTCAAGTTGCGGGTGAACTTACCTACTATCAGGCAGGAATGCCTCTCTTTAAATTCAGTCACGAAAAATCCAGCTAACAAAAAGCCGAAGAAGAGTCTAGAATTCACGAATCTCATCATGTTTCGAGGTCATGAATTCAGCGACAAATCCGCTAGAAACTTGAGCGACTGTTCGCTCCAACGAGGGAGGGAAATCTTGGGAAGCAAACCAGTGACGTTGAAGAAGGCCAAGATCAAATTAGGACTGACCACGACTTCTCTTATTTCTTAATGGTGCACTAAAGCGAATTCTTGACGGCGAAATTAGAATGAAAATTTACACAGGAACGAAAAGTAAAGTCGAGGAATCGAACTAACGTATAGGAAGAGGTAGAAATAAAAGGAACTACGGGTTGCATAGATTGGCCATGTTTTGGATTTGGGATAACCCTTACAAGATCTTTGCCCCAATGAAATTCAGAAACTTCTTCACTTTCATGGAATAAGTTGGATGATGTATGACTCAGTCTTTAATCTGAAAAGGTAACGGTCGACAATTTTCTTGCCTAGGTCTTTCATGGTATCCTCTGTCACTTAGCTCATTCGAGTGACCGTCTGGGAACGAACCAAGTTAATACACTGATTGGGTTGTAAGGTCTGCCACCAAATTTGCAACTACGTCAATCTTTCCTGATGGTGGAACACTGTGTTTCAATCCTTCCGACAAAGTCAGAAGCTCCTTTCAAACTGATTATCCCTTACTGGAGGTGGCATTCTCTCAGCTTTCCTCTTGCTTCCGCGAGAATGGTGTATCGCAACCTTATCCTGAAAAAAATCAGGCACTCTTCTGAAATTGAGTTGAGGGATCAAAATACAAACAAAGCATACTTACAGCTATCCTTTATTATTTGCAGAGCTTGGAAACCTTGGACAACGGTAAACCGTTCTCGTTCTCCTACCTAGCTGATGTGTCCGAGTCGATCAAATTGGTTCTCTACTATGCCGGCTGGGCTGATAAAAATCAAGGCAAAGTGTTGCCCGTCGGAGACGATATGTTCGCGTACACACGACACGAACCGGTTGGCGTATGCGGTCAAATTATTCCTTGGAATTTCCCGTTGTTGATGTTCTCTCTGAAAATCGCCCCCGCTTTAGCTACAGGTTCGATCAACTATGAAGTTCATCATACACATCTTCGAGCCCGCGTATGAAAGATTGTTAATTTCTAAATATTTTTCAGGAAACACGATCGTAATTAAGCCGGCTGAACAAACGCCGCTCACCGCTCTCTACATGGGCGAATTGATCAAAGAAGCTGGATTCCCACCCGGAGTGGTGAACATCGTTCCCGGTTACGGACCTACGGCGGGAGCAGCCTTGGTCGAACACGAAAAAGTTGATAAGATCGCCTTTACCGGATCGACTGAAGTAAGCGTCCGTTGATATAATATTGTAATTTATGACTCTGTACTGACTTCAATACTTCTGTACCAGGTTGGTAAAATCATTCAACAAGCTGCGGCCGCTACTCTAAAACGTGTTACCTTGGAATTGGGCGGAAAGTCGCCCATAATAATTCTAGACGATATAAAAAACGTAGATGATGCAGTCAAATCGGCGCACGATGCCTTATTCTTCAACGCTGTGAGTCAACACTTTTATCTGTTTTTTTATCGTATCAACTTATTGACTCTGAACTTTATGCGGAAAACATTATCCGTGCCCTTTGGAAACTTTGTAGGTACTTATCGCCTTTGCTCGATCAAATTAATGGATTAATTAAACAGTAGATTGGATACGTATCGAAAACACATTTTATCTGAAATGTACGTGATGTAAGATCGGTTGACTGAGAAGGAATTTTTTTGATGTCCAGTTAGGGTGTCTTGGTGTAAATTTTTCAATGTATCCGAATAGGGTAGTTTTAATCTTTGGTCTTATTTTCCTACTCCACTCCGTTGGGCAGCAGCCTGCATCCGGCCTGACGAGATGAGCTGGGGAAGAGAGTATCCCGTCCCTGAGCTCGGAGATAATAATAATATTATACAAAATTAATGAGAAACAAACTTTTTAAATCCTCTCTCCAGGCCCGGCGGCTGTAGCGCTTCAAGGGCTCGGTCTTTATCTCTTTTTTCGAAGAAATTATTGGGGAGTACGTACATCATTTTTAGAATTTCATTTGTTGCTCATCTTAACAGGTCTAGAGAACGTGGGAAAAAGAGACATAAAGAACAGTAAATGTTTTCTTTAGTTCCTGTTTAGGTATGAGAATCCCGGACGGGGAAAATTTCTAGATAGCCTTCTCACGAAACAGGTTTTTGTAATGATTTTGCCAATGGTTTGAGTGAGTAGAATGAGAGAGGAGGGCCCTTGAGAGAATTCTGCCGACCAACCGAGAGTATAAATTCAGGACGGTCTCAGGAAAGTCTCAAGGACTGAACCTCTGTGGAGTTGGGATTTGGAAGAATTTCAACCTTCGAGCCTCATATTCGAGGAAAGGGACTGAAAATATTTCAATATATGAGAAATTTGTGGAAATTTCAACTTTTGAGCTATAAGATTGAAGGGACAGTCCTAGGATAATGTTCACAGGGTGAGAGAGGGGATGGTTGACCACAAGACATGGTTGATCTATTCGATAGACAACGGGTTTCTGCAAAAGATACTACTCCAGCGTTTCTTTCTGTGGATTCGTTCGATATCTTCGAGACCTTGACCGCAGAGAAATTTTGAACGAAGAGCAGAATGGTGAAGTGACGAATCCGAAAGAAGGCATGCCTTCCTCCAAAGGAGAAGCAGAGGTGGATGTAACTGATTTAGAGGACGGTTAGGAAGGAATCCAAGTCTCGCGCTGTACAAAGAGGGTGATCAAAGCAGATGATTTGGAATAATCACGACTGCAGAAGAAGGAGCATGGGCTGGTTGCTCAAGTAGACAGATTGGAACAAACTTCTAGTCTTGAGCTGTATGAAGTATGAGATTAATTTCAGAAAAACATTCTCTCAGAAACAGAGGGGAAAGGAGATGAGCCATTGAACTTGATCAGACTAGACATTACGGGTCTCTTTTGTCATTGCCTTTGATGCAATTTTTTCAACAGGAAGACTGTTTCACCGAAATTATTTTTCTGTGATTGTCCGTCAAGTCGTTGGAAAATTTTGGGACCGGGTGCTCTGACCTAATTCAAAATTTTGGAGAAATCGTTGAAACTGACTGCAGGTATCCTAAAAGGAGAAATAATTCCGAGAGGGAGGAAAGAGTAAAGTCTTTGACCCAGTTTCGAGGTCTTGAAAACAGGATTGATACTCAAAGAGTAACTAAGTACAAAAACCGTAGAAACGAAAAGATTAAGGTGCTTTCGACTGACATAGTCATCCTCATCAATGATAGTATCAACGAATTCCTCTTTTGCTACAAAAATAGCAACGCGAAAATTACTTACAGTATTTGTAAGGCTGCGATAGTGTGCTTTGGGCTACGTACAATATCGTTAGTAGTGGTTGAAGAAGGAGAGGTCGCCATGATGGCAACGAGCCGCTTCTACGACGCGATAGACAAGTTAAGAGCGTGTGATAAGAGATAATAAAGTGAATGTACAATACACGGCACGAAAAAACCTGTCCATGAATATTCTTCGTGGAGGATTGATGAAGTACTACAAAAAGCACTGAACTGCACTATGCAGCTGTAACGCAGGATCGGTGAATACACAAAACTTGTGTTTTGTTAAAATGTGATGTGAGAGGGGATTTTTACTACAAAATGTATTGCCGAATGTGTCCAAATAATCGCGATCTACATGATCGAGGTTCTACTGCATAGCTAGCTCCATTTTCAGAATTTTTCAAAATTGGACTCTTTTATTAGGATAGCGACAGCGAACGATGGGATGCTAAAATTTCCAAAAAGACCCTCCCTCACCCCGTTGAAAGGATACTCTGTTGAAATTTTCGAAGCTGCCGTAGGTGTCTGAGAAGAAGAGAGGCTTGGACCAACTTTCTAATTTCCTTCATCGATTTTCTTTGAGGAAGATCTTCTATAAGAGCGCGAAAGATTTTCAAAATCCGACTCTTTTATTAGGGTGAGTCAGTTTTTGCCGGACGACGAACGATGGGACGCCAAAATTTCCAAAAAGCCCCTCTCTCTCCACTGAAAAGATACCTTGTTGAAATTTTCTCGAAGCTACCATAGGTGTCTGAGAAAAAGAGAGGTTTGGATCAACTTTTAGAAGGCGACCATACCAATTTTCTTTGAGGGAGATCTTTAAGAGTACAAAAGATAGCTCTAAACGTGATAGGAAATTTCACATAAATAGGTCTCAGAAGTCTCCTCTTAACGTCATCATGAGCTACGACCCATCCTTTTCACGCTTTCGAGAAGAAAGTAGAAAGCTCGAAATATTGTACGGAAGTTCTGCTTTTCCTTTTTATAGCTCGCAATGTGAAGATCAATCGGACCTTGCAACAGAGCTAAAGAAATTTTCCATCCCTCCCTTCATTCTTTTGAGAAGAAAGTAGAAAGCTCGAAATATTGTACGGAAGCTCTGTTTTTTCTTTCCATGGCTCGCAATGTGAAAATCAATCGGACCTTGTAAGAAAGATGAGGAAATTTTCCATCCTTCCCTCCACTCTTTTGAAAAGAAAGTAGAGAGCTCGTAATATTGTACTGAAGTTCTGTTTTTTCTTCGCATGGCTCACAATGTAAGTGAGATAAGGAAATTTTTCTCAGTACTCATGGTCATGAACGACGCGACTTCTTTGTAGACGGTACTATGAATCTTCGTTTTTCCTACTTGAAGTTACTTCGCTTACTACTCGTATTCCTATAATGCTTTACCTCGGCAATTTCTTACACCTCGCTGAGGTATTTCAGGGTATCGATATATTTGAGGACAAAATGTTACACATAGATTCAAAAGAAAGACTAGAGAAAGCGGTTGATAGAAAGTCAATGAGAAAAGTATTATCTCAGAGTGATAATCATTATTGCTGAAGAGTTGCGATAACTCACTCATAATGCGATGGGTGAGTAGAAATAATGCTGAAGGTCACCTGGGAAACGAGTTCATTCGAAACTACTCATTTGCTTCGTTTAGAAGCTATGAGTATGTGTATACCGAGCAGGTATTCCCTGCGGGTTGATTTCGACTCGTTGATATGTGATTGATACTCTCTCAATGAAAATGATAATCTTCTGGGAAAATCTACCGACATTCGACTTGCTCACATAATTTTTCTGCCGTACAAAGTTGTACAAAGTTGAATTGACGTATACGATCGGGAAGAAGTTCGCTACTGTTCTCAGAATAAGATAATATGCATAGAATTACGGTTCGACATAATTACAGAATACTCAAAGAGTAAGCGAAAAGAGGCCTCTTTCCCAATGCACCAGAGCCACCTATTATGCAGCATATGAGTAACCCACTTGTCAAGTTCAATCATACTCCTCATAATGAGATCCAGGAATTCTTCAACCTTCTCAATATCTGTTGGACTCCTATCTTCTGTAAGTTCAATGGGAAAGTTGACGAATCCCCTGAGGATGTAGGCATCCCTATCGGCTGTCCTTTGGGCCCTCTTGTTTTGGAGATTTTCATGTTCAAATTTGAGGTTGACTTGTTTTCCTCGGATCAAAAGCTGTTGAGTCACATCCATTACTGGCACCGATATGTAGACGATATAATGTACTCGAACCAGTCCTCAAGAACTCCTTGGCGAGTTTTTGACATGTTTCATGTATTTTTGACACCCTATGCACTTCCGGAAATTTGCCAGTACCAACCCCCCCTCCCCCTTATAATGGACTTAGAAAATTTTTTGTGAATTACCTGGGAGGTCATCCAGAAATCTGCGAGTACCACCCCCTGAGTAAAAATAAAATAAAAATAAAATAAAATAAAGTTTAAATTAAATTGAAAATAAATTGAAAATAAATTAAAATTAAATTAAATTAAAATTAAAATAAAATAAAATAGAATGAAACTCGAATCACCTGAGAAGTTATCCAGAAATCTGCGAGTACCACCCTCTGGGTAAAAATAAAATAAAATTACATTACATTAAATTAAATTGAAATTAAATTAAATTGAAATTAAATTAAATTAAAATTAAATTAAATTAAAATTAAATTGAATCAAGTTGAATTAAAATTGAATTAAATAAAATAAAATAATAAAATGAAACTCGAATCACCTGGGAGGTTATCCAGAAATATGCGAGTACTACCCCCTGGGTAAAAATAAAATAAAATAATATAAAATTAAATTGAATCAAATTAAGTTGAATTAAAAATATTAAATTAAAATAAAATAAAATAAACCTTCCCCCCTACCCCCTTCAAATTACATGAGGGGTCATCTAGAAATCTGCGAGTACCACATCCTGAGTAAAAATAAAATAAAATAAAATTAAATTAAATTAAATAAAATTAAATTAAATTAAATTGAAATAAAATAAAAATTAAATTAAATCAAATCAAATTGAATTAAAATTGAATTCAATAAAATTAAATAAAATTAAATTAAATTGAAATTAAATAAAATAAAATAAAATTGAAATTAAATTAAATTAAATTAGATAAAATTAAATAAAATTAAAATTGAATCAAATTAAATAAAATTAAATTAAATTAAATTAAAATAAAATACAACTCGAATCACCTGGGAGGTTATCCAGAAATCTGCGAGTACCACCCCCTGGATAAAAATAAAATAAAATAAATTAAATAAAATAAAATAAAATTGAATTAAATTAAGTTGAATTGAAATTAAATTAAAATAAAATAAAATAAACCTTCCCCCTCTACCCCCTTCAAATTACATGTGGGGTCATCTAGAAATCTGCGAGTACCACATCCTGAGTAAAAATAAAATAAAATAAAATTAAATTAAATAAAATTAAATTGAAATTAAATAAAATAAAATTAAAATTCAAATTAAATTAAATAAAATGAAACTCGAATCACCTGGGAAGTTATCCAGAAATCTGCGAGTACCACCCCCTGGGTAAAAATAAAATAAAATAAAATTAAATAAAATTAAATTAAATAAAACTCGAATCACCTGGGAGGTTATCCAGAAATCTGCGAGGACCACCCCCTGGGTAAAAATAAAATAAAATAAAATAAAATTAAAATTAAAATTAAAATTAAATAAAATAGAATGAAACTCGAATCACCTGGGAAGTTATCCAGAAATCTGCGAGTACCACCCCTGAGTAAAAATAAAATGAAAATAAAATTAAATTAAATTAATCTCATCAGCTTGAAATATACTAACATAGACATGCACTGGACCAGAAAGCGGGACAAACGAGCGGGGCGAGTAAGACCCAGTAATCTCATTAGCTTGAAATGTACTAAAGTGGACATGTACTGGACCAGGAAGCGGGACGAACGAGCGGAGTGAGTGAGTCCCAGTAACCTCATCAGCTTGAAATATATTAAAGTGGACTGGGGGAATTTTCGTCCTAATTAAGTCGTACCATTCGCCTCTTTTTATAACCTCACTACTGTGAAGGGTTTGTTCGTCAAGCTAAAGGACCCCATCTCGCGGGTGGAATGGAGCGGGGTGCACAGATTGGAGTGTAAGGGCTGTAAAGGCGTGTGCATAGGCAAGACAGGTCACTTGCTTGGAATTTGAGTTGATGAACATCCGGAGGAACTTTCGGTGTTTCGGCCTTTACGGCCTACCTTATCTCCAGTGGTCACGGTTTCAAGGAAGAGTCAGCTACCCTTATCTACAGGGAGAGATCGTACTTTAAACGTATTGCGGTGAAAAATATTGAAATAGTGCGCCATTTGAACAGTAATGATGTTGCCGTACCGACGGAGGATGGGTTGAGTTAGTATGCGAGCTTGAGTCACCTCACGAAGGCTCGCTGGTTAAATCATGATCTCGTCGCTATTCTGTTCTACGAGTCACATCTGGGTCAGTAGCGTTCCAACTTTGCCCAATGATGGTTTTTTAACGGAAAGATCTTGCATTTTCTTCTTTCAGACATGTTTCATGTCTCTTCCGTTCCCTCGAAAATGCGCCCGGGCGTCCGTTTGGGTGATCTTTGGGACTCGTCAAGTTTTCAACGTCGAACCTCAGCCCTATACACGTGATTCCAAAATTTGCGTCCGGGCGTCTATACAGTTCTCTAGTATAGGAAATGGTATTATGTTAGACTTAAACTGGAGGGCAAAAGAGGCCAAACTAACTCTTTCTTTGATCTATGCAGTAAACTAACAAACTAGCTTCATTTATACTAAGTCTAGGAATCCTGTATACTCCCGTTGAACCATGTCGATTTGAAATCGACGTCAATTTTGAGTCGATTTAGTTCCGCCTATTTCGACCCAAAATCGACCGCTTCTTTCCACCAAAATTGTATCGACTCCAGATCGACGTTGATTTGAAAGTTACGAATATAAAAGTGAATAAAGAAAGAGAATAACTGACGCTTAGAAAAGGAAGCCACAATACTTAGCGCACGTATTACGCGGAGAAGAATATGAAATCCCGCGGGTAGTTTAAATTTTGGGCAAACGCCTAATTGGAAGACACGAAAATTCGTTGCTTAAAGATCTGAAGAGATGGTGTGGTTGCAGCGCGCGGTCCTATTTCGGAATGTTGTCTCCAAGATTCAAATATTTCTCTAAGGAAATATGGTAGATGAAGAAAGAAGAAAAAGTCACTTCTTGCGACCTCAATCAAGTTCTCATCTTACTGCTTCTTAGCTTGAAATCTTTCAATGTCCAAACTCACCGCGGGCGAGCAAATTTTCATTTTTTATTCCGAGATAAAATAGTTTCGAATATGAAAATTTGTCCTCGTGTACATCTTTCCGTAGTGCTGTGAAGTGAGCTCTACTTAGATGATGAATTCTGTCTAAGAACCGGTTGCGGTTAATGGCTGGAATTTTGACGATTGCGTAATGCTTTCCGATTCTCGGTTTCCATCAGTTATCATCTGCGTTTAAATATTCAATGTTTATAGACTTTTTTCTGAATAGAGAATGCAATTATGAGAACTTGCGACCCACTTTGAATTTCTCGCTCGAAGATTTTTTTGGCGCTTTTTTTACAGTCATACACCTATTTAGTCACTAATCGTTTCAATGGTGCAGAGGTCCTCGATGTTCAAGCTTTCTAACCTGTGCTAAAGAGAAACATTACTTACGCAGCCCCTATACCAGTCATTTTTCTTGCAATCAGTCGCATTACACCGCTAGCCACTTTTTTTGTTTCGAAATTCACATCGCTTCCAAACTTACGTAATAAATACGAAAATATTATTCAGTTGATAGCACGTAATTTTCATAAAAATTACCTCGATATGGAATCTATAAGACTTTCATAAAATTAATCTTCAATTTTCAGGGACAAGTGTGCTGCGCTGGTTCACGAACGTTTGTCCAGTCGGGAATATACGACGAATTTGTTGAAAAAAGTGCAAAGTTGGCCAAAGAAAGAGTCGTTGGCAATCCCTTCGATGCGAAAACCGAACAAGGACCGCAAGTAAATAGATACAATATAGACTTCTGAAATCGATTTCACATTATTTTATTGTTTTTTTCTTTTCTTCTTCCTTAATGTTATTTAGATTGATGGAGAACAGCTTGATAAAATTATCTCTTTGATAGAAAGTGGCAAGCAACAAGGTGCCAAGTTGGTGACTGGTGGTTGTCGTCTGGGCGAGAAAGGTTACTTCGTTAAACCAACTGTATTCGCAAACGTTAGTGACGACATGAGAATCGCCAAAGAAGAGGTAAAATTCTTTCTCTAGAATGATGAAAGGTCGAAAAAGAAGACCGAATACTTGATTAATGGTCCGGGCAGAACTCCACTCTCTGGTCTAAAATTACCGATCCCACACCTTCATTAACATACAACCTTGAAAACTATAACAAGGTGGCCGGTTTTTTGCAAAGATGGAATTCCCAGACTTTTCCAAGTTTTTCTTGGCCAAAATCTCCACTAGAAAGCAGAGAAGAAAGTAAAAAAAAATAATAATAAAGGGAATTGCAGGTTTGGTGGCAGCAGGGAACTCGCGATGACGTTGGCACGAAAATGTCCCCTCAGAAAATGAGTTAGCTGGGGCTCTTTTCAGTATACTACATGCTAGACCTGATAATATAATGAAGGCTGGAAATTGAATTTTTCCCAAAGCTGAGTAGGTCAAGGTCAGTGTCATTCTGAGTAGGTCAAGGTCAAGGTCATTGATGACGTCATAAAGCGTCACACGTCACGCAGTTCACAGAAACTCACGGACGCGGACGTTTTTCGACGATATAATCCCCCGAACAAAATGGACAGCGGGTCCCCGCTAAAAAGAAAAGGATGAAAGACTTTTAGTTTGAACTTTTTTTGACGTATGTACTGTTGAAAAATTCCCTGACCTTGGGCAGAATTTCACGACTTTTCCATTAACGCTCGAATTCCTTGACTTTTTTCGGTTTTTTAGAAACTGGCCTACCTGTATTATGGTTTCTTAATGCTAAATTCTTGACATCACCTGTGGAGGTGCCAAGAATATGGCTTTGGCCTTCAATACGCTCGTTGGTGCTACTTAAGTACGTGATCCTCCGGCGTAATGCGATCTTGAGGCACCAAAAATGTGATCTGCTCGAGTACAACGAGCTGTAACATGTGTTTCTGAATCGAGTTCTTTTCTAGGTCTTAGAAAAACTCGCAATCCACTTCGTGAGCTGATCGGGGTCGCCTTCATTGACTTTGTTTATTGAAGGAGGACTCGGATCCCGACGAAGTTTTCGCTCGAGTTTTTCATTTACCAACGACCCTTCTCCTCTAATATTACCCCCCCCCCCCCCGCAGTAGAAAAATAGAGTCTTTCTTTGTTCATTGAGGCAAACAGAGAACAAGTTTTATGGGAGTCAGTAGCAAGCAATGTCAAGCTCAGAACTCGGAATTTTTTCAAGTCCTGGAAGGTCGAACCATTTCCCAGTCTCCCTCCTTTCACTCATAACTCGAAGTTTCCAACCTTTCCAAGTCTCTTTACCATCGGTTTCCTGTTGCGTAAGTTCCGACTCCCCTCAGTTATAACTTAAAAGACGGAGGTACCCTCCCATCACTCAAAGCTTAGAGGTGAAATTTTTCCAAGTGACCCTCCTATATCCTATTTCAAAGGTCGACATTTTTCCACGTCCCTTTACCATCGGTTCCCTCGCAAATAAGTTCCCTTTCTCATCATTTTTATAGTTCAAAAGTCGAGAATTTTGTTCCTCGCCTATCATATTTAGCTCGAGTGTCAAACTTGTTCTCAGTCTTTCTCCTATCACCTTTGGCTCGGAAGTCAACATTTTCCCGAGTTCTACGTTTTGCCGAACGGCGCCTGGCGGTCGGCGCCCACTCACAAAACAGGTTCCCCTTCAAAACAATTAATGAACCATACAACTATATCCTCTTCAAGTTCTTTCTCAACTTTTTAACTCGTAAGTTTTATCATAGGGCGAATGGTCGGAACCACCAATGGCACGGTCTTCTGCTGATTTTTGAGACAAAAATTTGCTGAGACCAATAATCAAGACCAGTCCACACATTCACAACGATAAATGGTTTGCCTATAGAGATGTTTGAGAAACGAAGGCTACCTAGATGACAGCCAATCACTTAGAAAATTGCATCGACCTCTTCACTTACTCGAGATACTAGATGCCACACTTGGACTCTTCAAAAATATTAGGGGCCTTCCCTTCGACGCATTGCATTGCTTCTTGACGAGTCATACTGTTAAAAAGTTCAGCACCCATTTCTGGATATTAGTAACCTTGTATGCAGGCCTGAGATTGAGGAGCCTTCCCACAAGAAATCTATTAGTCAGAAGGGATAAGTGGGAAGTGGGCGGAAAATATTGAGGGCATACCCGAAAACTCAAAGCCAATCTCAGGCCTGCTTGTATGACGAATTTCTGGACTCCTTCATGAAAACTTCTTTGTTTGAGCCGAGGGCAGCCTGGGTAACTCTAAACGAAGGGTGTTTGTTGCATTAAAGTAGATCGCCTAGTAAATTAGCTCCCGCCTATTATCCTTCCACTTCGACAAACGCTATCCACCAATCACCTTGACATTTGTCGCGTTCCCTTGAATTCCGAGCTTTTTAATCTCCTGGAGCATGGTGCGGTAGACCTCGGCGGCAAAGCTCTTCTAACTCCGTACCCACCCTTGCCCATGACCTCAAGAGCTATCATCCCTGTCTGATACTTGTCTCCTGGCATGTGTTCTGGAATACTGAGTTCTCAGACAAACTTGGAACAATTAATGGACTCCACATTAATGGAACTGTCCGTCCTCACCTCCCACCTCAGGATCTGCCACACTCGCCTCACCTTTTTCTAGCTTTATTCCCTCTCTCTCTCGCCTAACATTATCGGGGATTCAAATCTCATGATACCGAGAAGACGCAGAGTAGACGAAATAAGAAAAAAATCTCATCTTTTCTTTCGTAGATTTTCGGACCCGTTCAGCAATTGATAAAATTCAAAGACTTGGACGAAATTATCGAGCGAGCGAACAACACAACTTACGGTCTGGCTGCCGGAGTATTTTCGAACGATATCAACAAAGTGAACTACTTAATCCAGGGACTTCGATCTGGTGTTGTCTGGTAAGTTATACAGAGTCGATTCATTCACATCCTATTTTTCATAACAAAACAGAGAATTTCAAATAAAAATCTCATTTTTCAAACAGGGTCAACTGTTACAACGTTTTCAACGCCGCGATTCCATTCGGCGGTTTCAAACAGTCTGGTTTCGGTCGTGAAATGGGCGAATACGGTTTGCAAGCCTACACAGAAGTCAAAGCTGTTGTTGTGAACGTGCCACAGAAGGCCTAGAGATACTCGACGCGTTCATTTTTTTTATTATTGAGTAGATTATTCTCCAAAAAATGCATTTCTTTTGATTTAGTATTCACACTGTGAGAACGCGGGTCATTGTATCAGACCATAATGATGTTGGGTTTATGTTACGATTACCGGTAGTTATAATCATTTTTCTGTTGAGAGAAAAAATTTATTAATTACCGTAAGTCAATAAACAAATAAAGAACTTTTTTATTCTTTTCATCATTGATTTACATTCATCAGTCAATCGAAAATTCTTCATAAAACTCAAATTTACCGGGAAGTATAATGCAAAATTCTTTCCGTGTTATATTTACGGACTCTAGAAAACGTACGCTACCATTTACAATTTTGAGGTTACAAAACGCCTCATATCAAAATCAGCTTGTGTTGATCGAAAGACTCAGAATAGATAAAAGAACTCGAGACATTTACATAGTACAAAGAAAAAATGTATAATAATTACCTAGTTGAAATGAATGGTTCAAGCAGTGCATAAGCAAATATGTACTATACCCTTGATTGATATCTTATTTCTTAATTTTTCCACATTGAAATCAATCACATACGATTAATCTTGAAAATTGGAGATTTGAATGCAAATTCCATGTAGCGTAACTTTATTTGCAAAGGATTTCTGAGGAACAAATCTCAAGTGCTGGACTCATTTGTAAATATTATTATTACAGCTCTCTTTACATCCAAAATCTTATAGTACTAATTAATTCATTTTCTAAATGAGGAAGAAGGGAGAAGGGAGAAATATAACAAAAATCTTCCTTTTTTTATCGATTGTGAACTTTCGCAATAATTGACATCCTTACAACGATTGTAATAAATAGGTACTCGTTTCCTTTTACAAGCAAAAGCACTTCTCAACCGTTGCCATTCCTAGTTGGAGGATTACCCGGATACCGACGATGATTTAGACAGATCCACTCGGGACGATATCTCAACAGAATCTGATGATAATGAGAGAGGAGAAAGATCTCGAGAAGCCAGTCGAGTAGATAGCTGAAAAAGAAGGAAATCAAGAACATGATAACAAACTCAATCCTGGAAGGGACACGTGAGAATAAACTCGCGAAGTTTGTATCATCACGAAGCTCGGTCTCCGGGAAAGATACATTAAGCCTTTGGCGGAAGAGTTTGAGGGAGGGACGAGGTCACCGATAGAGTTCTTGAATGAGTCCGAGAACTTCGTAATGCTAGGAACGCCAGATAATAGCGACAGATTGATCATATTCCTACATTTGCCGAGCCTGGGAACGGCAACGAAGTCTCTACACTCGAGACTGACAAAAAAATTGAAGGCGAGATCCAGATATGAGGACGCAAAAAGGGAATTTGTGGCTGTATTGTGGGATGATAAGAGACAGGAGAAAATAATAAAAACCTGTATGCGCGAGCCAATAGATGAGGATGCCTTGGTAAAAGCGATGGACGCCAAAGCATCTTTTGTGGCGGGTCAGGACTTCTTCGAGGCTTTCCTCCTCAAATTTCCAAGTCGATATCAGGTCGCGTTTCGACTGAAAAGAGTGCGGAACTGGCCGACTCTGGAGAGAGCTTGCAAGGAAATAATGGCCGATCCGTACATGGTTCGGAGAGCTAGAAAGAACGAATATACACCGAAGAAAGAAAAAGAGCAACGAGAACCAAAGAAAATGTCCTCGAAAGCGCAACAAGTACTAGTCCACATCAGCTCGGAGGAATCGGTTGAATCTGACGGTGAGAAAGAACTTATCCATTCTAATACTGAAGGAAACGCAGTGGATATATCAAACGGGAGTGGAAGTCCATCTCAGGAAGGGGGTGCAATAGTTAGGAATGGAATTAAGAAAGAAAGTGTGAATATAGATGATAAAACTTGAAGTATTGAACATAGACTATCTGAATTTGAACGAACCCATAGTATTACTTAAAAGAGGGAGTGGTGTCTACTTGTGGCCACTTTATGTCGTCTTGTTTACAGAATAAATGCCCAAGGGTTGTCAGGTTGTAGAAAGCTGGACGATAACCGAGGATCGAAGAATAGGAATAAGAAGAATTGATAGACTTTCGCGAAACGGTAGACGAATCCATTTCTCCTTTTTACGAGGATGGTTTATGGGGAGTGAGGTGGTCCTATCGAGAGCATGAGGAATGAGCTTTATCCTAATGATTTATCAGCATTAATATCGATATTGTTGGACCGAGTTAATTGTTTAATGGCAAACACTTCTTCATTGGACAAAGCCACCAACTTCAAATTCTCCCGCAGAATTTGTTGGTCTGTCTTTTCCGCTTAGGGTATAATATGTTGAGATAGAACGCGTCTATCTTACTCCTAGCACACTCGCAAATACATGGTTACCAAAAATACCGTCCCGGCTGTAACGGTTCAACCGAGTTCACTGTCACTGTCTTGAAAGTTCAAGAGATCAGTTCGAACCATTTTGTCGGTTGAAAAATTAGCCTTTGTCAACCTTATCTAGATTCTGTCAACATCAACCCATAAATTTTTTTTTTCGCGTTCAACAAAAAAAAACATTGTTCAACGAAGAGGAAGCGAGAATTCTAGAAGTACGTGATCCCTCGGACCGCTCGTCGGAGAACAGCAGCTTGGGTACGATTTCGGGTACGTCAGGTACTGTAACGATTCGTACGGCTGAAAGCAGCTCCGTACGGAATGTTAATGTCGACAAAGAAAACTTGGTTCGTGAAAAAATGAAAGAATTACTAGCGAATAGCAAAGCAGGCGGTGATAATCGATATTCGGTGCAACCTTTGCAGTTGCAAAATTTCGCTGAAAATGAGAAATTAGTTGGGCATAAAAATTTCAAAAATGGGAAAAACATGATCGAACTTGAGCTAAGAGCGAGAAATTCGATCCCGTTCATTGAGACTGAAGGCGGCGAGCCTGTTCTTGTTATGCCGAGCCAACTTGAGGTCATGGACGCTCAAACGCTCGTGTATTTAAAGTCGTCTGTTTCGAAGTCGATTGTCTGAAAGTTTTCACCGCGTTTCAAGCCTTTGTCAACCTTATAGATTGAGATAGGACGCGTCACACTCGCAAATACATGGTTACCAAAAATGCCGTCCCGGCTGTAACGGTTCAACCGAGTTCACTGTCACTGTTTTGAAAGTTCAAGAGGTCAGTCCGAAAAATTTTGACGGTTGACAAATTAGCCTTTGTCAACCTTATAGATTCTGTCAACAATATATTTCTCAAACGTCCGAAGAATAGTGATTATAAATGTGTTTTTTACACCCCTTCCTCTCAAAGCGCTCTTTCAAAAACGGAAGATCGTACCCTATGGAAGCAGCGTTAATCTGTGGCAATCGCCACTCTGTACACCTTAGACAGAATAGGAGGAGCCACAGTGAACGTCTTGCTGAGCACTTTTTCTCATTTGCCGACGGCAGCGCTATGAGACTATTGGCTTTTGCTACACGTCTTGGGCCTTTTGTTCGCCATCCTCCTCCCTGCAAGGACTGAGAGAGCGCTAAATGAACTTCAAGACATTCAGGTTTCATGTCTTTCCTCCACAAGGCGGGCAGGTTAGTTGCATACCTCAGCCGTCTGATGAGGAACCTAGGAGGGCCGAAAGAAGTCAGAAAAAAGATCATAATCAGTGCTGCTACGTCGATCCACCTACAGGGTGCCCCAGTATGGGCCGACTCAATGAAAATACCTTACCGAAGAAGAAAGATGGTCAAGATCCAGCAAAGAGCTGCGCTTAGGTGTGTTAGTGCCTACCGCGCTGTCTCGATGGAGACTCTTTGCATATTAACATGTAAACCACCAATTGAGCTCCTCGCTGAGGAAAGAGCGGTAGTGTTCAGAGCAAAAAAAAGACAACGACTAATCAAGGTACTCTACAGGTCAAGGCTCCTTGCTTGAGAAATGGAAAGCAAGAATTGCCCCGAGTGAGCTGGGACAACGCGGCCTCGATGCGAGTATGAACCGACACCATGGTCAGCTAAACTTTCACCTGACGCGGGTATTAAGCGGTCATGGCTGCTTCAACAAGTACTTTTACGAGAAGTTAATGAAAGCTGAGCAGGCAACGTGTTCGCACAGCGACCAAGGGCGGGATGATGGACCGCAGCACATCTTTTTTGAGTGCAAGGCGTAGAGACGTGAACGGGATCATCATGAAGATGTATACAGAATATTTAGATGAGCTAGGCGAGAACCTCCCCTTGTGTTATACTAGTTTTACTAGGATTATACTATTCTTCAGCTAGACTCTGACTACAGGGCTGAGAACCGGAACCGAGAACCGAAATGAAACCCGAACCAGAACCTTTATAGATGGGGCTGAGAACCGGAACCTTTTATCTTGGAAAAGAGAACCGGAAAGATCCGGAACCATTTACACATACCCGGAACCGGAACCAAACCGAGAACCTTTTAAAAAATTATAACAATTGTCATTACAAAATAAAATAGGCCTTGTCTTTTCTTCACTCATTACGTTTCTTTAAGGATCTTGTCAAAATCGAAATTTTGCAAAGTGCAAACAACAAACTAACAAAAAAGATGTTGAAACAGTAAACACCCGGCCGTAATAGAAGATTGTTCCTCCTAATCACAACAAATTAAAAGATCTGGAGCTGCCACCAGTACTGCTGTGAAGAAGCAGTCAGAATGTCTACCAGGTTGAAAAAATTCAAATCCGTGACTTTCCGTGACCATTTTTCCGTGACTTCCAAGATTTTTTTCAAACCAAAAAATAAATTTGAGATCCAATTGAGACCCATCAATGTCATAAAGTTAATTTCTTTCCTCTTCCTTTTTTTTTAAATTTTTTTAAAATGAAAATCCGTGATTTTCCGTGATTTCCCGTGACTTCCGTGACCTAATTTTAAAAATCGTGACTTTCCGTGACTTTCAGGGTTTTCCGTGACTGGTAGACACCCTGAGCAGCAAACAGGGCTGAGAACTGGAACCGGGAACCAAAATGATACCCGAACCGGAACCGAAAAGATCCGGGAACCTCTATCATGGGCAATACCCGGAACCGGAAAAACCCGAAACCTTTCATCTCAGAGAACCAAACTGGAAAGATCCGGAACCGTTTACATGTACCCGGAACCGAACCGAGAATCTTTTAAAAATTGATAACGGTTCCCAGCCCTGTCTAACTAGATGAAGAAGGGAGACAAATTACCGTTTGGCAATTTAGAAATCTGCATGTACACCTTGTATGGTTTTAGATTTTTATCATTGCTATGACGCGCTGACATCACGCGGAATCCCTCAAGATGCTCAAGACATAATGATAGCATCGGTCCGAGAACCCACTCTGAACACTTACTACACGTCCCTAAAAAAGTGGTGGCACCACTGCCAGTCCACAGGAATCTCCTGCTACAATCCGGAAGTGTCCCAAGTGCTCTCCTTCTTTGTAGCGTCATTCAAAAAAGGAAGAGCCTATAATACCCTATTAAGATTCAGGGCCACTCTAGCCTTATTCTGCCTACAGCGGTCACCGAGAATAGCTCGAGGAGTACTGAACCTGCGCCCAGCGCTACCGAAATATGACCACACTTGGGACCCGAAAGTAGTTCTTGACTACCTTCAGTCTCAGCCTGAGACCTTGCTAACCGACTAGCTATCCGAGGCCAAGAAGCTGATAATACTACTAGCCCTGACAACATGCCAAAGGATTCAAACCTTACGCAAGATTGATATCTCCCACATCATAAGGCAAGCAAACAGGATAGAGATTTTCATCTCAGAAACCCTGAAGATGTCAGGTCACAACAGGCCCCAGCCTGTGCTGGTATTATCTTTCTACAATGAAACCAAAATCTGTGGGGCAACAACGTTATCCGAGTACATACAGTTGACGCAGCCTGTGAGGAGTGGTAAACGAAAACTTTTCCTATACTCCTATCCCCCAAATAAACCCGTCTCGAAGCAAACCTTAGCGAGATGGATAAAAGATGTCCTCTCAGAGAGCGGAGTGGACTCGCAATTTGGACCCCACTCGACAAGACATGCATCCACGTCAGCTGCCTTTAGAGGAGGAACTCCAGTTGAAAGCATTTCAAAGAGAGCAGGTTCGACAAGAACGTCGAAAACGTTTGCTAAATTCTATCGTAGTGAGGTAATACCAGAAAAGGCCATGTTCGCAACGTCAGTCCTTTACTCCAGCTCAAGACAGGATTAAAAAAGCAAAAGTTTCTTCTTTTCCCCGTTATTATTTTTGTAGAAGTGTCATATTTCATTTAAATTACTAGGTATCGATACATCGTCGACATCTAGGACCATAATATTGTTTCACCTGCGTAAATGCTATGAAATTACAATTTCAATTTTTTCCAGTATATTTTCTCTGATATTATAAAGCTGAGGATGATATTTAATTTTCCAGAGCTGTGATTTTCAAGTAAGTATCTAGGTCTACGTGGGCTTCATCTATTTTTTTTTCTGCTAAGTATAATTGCAATAAAACGGAAACAGTATTTCACTAAGCAGAGCTCTGTTTTTCTGCCAAGTATTACTGCAGTACTTCATTATACACCTCTATTATTCAAGGATTGACTTAAAATAGAAATTCCGTTTTCTGAAGATGTGATTCAGGTGTGTTAGTGCCTTCCGCATTGTCTCGACGGAGGCTCTTTGCTTATTAGCACGTTTACCACCAATCGAGCTCCTCGCCGAGGAGAGAGCGGTGGTGTTCAGAGCAACAAAAAAAAAAAGACAACGACCAACCAAGAGACTCTACGGGCGGGTCAAGCAGGAGGTCAGGCGCTCCTAGCTGGAGGAATGGAAAGAGGAATTGCCCAGAGTGAGCTTCAGACCTTTGTAATTCACAGCGAGCCTGGCAACCTCACGACGCTTCTGTGGCGTTCTGGGTCTGTAATCAATTCAGTGCCAATACTGAGTTGGTCAACGGCCGGGTTCTGTATTTCATTTCCAAGGATGGCGATACAGAATCCATGTCTGAGGTACGTATTCAAACAGTTTTGGTGTTTAAGGAAACACGCTTGATGACGGTAAATAGATGTGGATATCACTTTGGCAAATTGAATTAAAATGGAATAGTGAAGCAGAATTTTGTGATAAACGGTGAGCCCTGCAATCTCACGACGCTCCTGGGGCGGCCGGGGACCGTGATCAACTCAGTGCCAAGGCTGCTGGCAAATAGAATATAATTGTATCTGTAAATAGAATGGTATGATTTCAGATAATAACCAGTTGCAATGTGCAGCAGAAAGTGCTCTACCACTGAGAGCATTGCTTGAAAGTATGTACGTAATACTGCAGCTTTTATTCACTTTATACTTGATCTGTCCTGAGGTTCTACTCCTGGAAACCGACCCAACGCATGCCAGGCTAGGAGCCGCTTACACCAAGTCTGGCAAGTGGAGCGACCCAACGTAAGCACTTCTTACAAGAGCGCAGATGTAGATATAAATCTGGCAAATAGAACCTAATTCTACGCGTAAATTGAATTGTGTGGTTTTAGACAGTGACTAGTCGCAGTGCTCCTCAGATAGAGCACCATCTCTGAGAGAAATACTTGAAAGTATGTACCCAATAAGTAGTTTTTAGTTGTTTTATACTTAAGTAAATGAAGTAGAAGTTACTGTAATTTATAAACTCAGAGATCAGAAGACGCAAAGGAGGGCATTTCTCAATGTAAATCAAGATAGTCACTTGAAAGATTTCAAGGTTTCAAATAGTTACCAGCTGTTACCAGCAAGTGGCCAGTCACCTCCTTGCTGAGAGTATCGTTTTGCAGTGTGTGATATCTTTTAGAGGAGGGGGGTTGTTCGTAAATGAAAAACTTGAGCAAAAAACTTAGATCACCTTGCTGGGATCGAAACCCGAGACCTTTTGCTTTCCAACTGCTATACTACGCAGGCGATCAAATCTTCCGCAAACTTTTCCAAAAGAACTTGTACGTCAATACCCACACGGCAACAAACACTCACTGAGTTTATATTCAGAGGGAGGAAGCGCAGCTAGCATCAGACCTCAAGCAACACAACCTGTCAATTTACGGAAGATTTGATTGCCCTTGTAGCTAGTGTACAGCGGTTAGAGTAGTTGCTTAAGCTTGGCCTATTCAGGCAAACTGGAGAAACTACGCTTGGCTATACTAGTAGTAGGCTTGGTAACCACTTAAAGATTGGCACGAAATAGTGGTGCACAGTTTGCATAGCCAAGTACAAGCCTAGTACCAATTTGCAATAGAGGCTCTCCTACTTTGCCTCAATAGGATTAGTCCGAGTGTATAGTATTTCTACTTATTCATACAAGAAAGTTTCATTTGTTTGGTAAAGAATTAGCTACACGCTCAGATACGTAATGCCGGGAATACATCTGAGGCAAATCAATCCAAGGTTGAACAAGGCAGCTTTGACTCGCCTTGTTTGGCCTTGGATTGCCTCACTCCCTCATCAAGTGTGTGCGTTTTTTTCTGCCGTATGAGCCAGCACTACGCAACACTGCATACATACAGATGCATGTTTGGAGCTGTCTCACTTTGCTGGACCAACAACAATTGGGTTACGTCCGCACAAGGCAAACTGAGGCATTTGGTGCGCTGCCCTAATGTGCCAAACATTGGCCAAATTAATCTAGGTTTGTCTCTGCCTCAAAAGTATTCCTAGCTTAATGCACGCCTATTTTTATTAGAGCAAAATGTAGCTCCTTTAACGTAGGGTACAATGATATTCCAAACCGGTTGCACGGGAAAGTCTGCTACCGTCACCGCAAACCGAAGTGCACACCGAGAAACACGAATGTATTTTGTGTTTGAAGGTGTGCACTTCAAGACTGGAGGCAGATCGGCATAGACTTCTTCACGAAATTGAAGGGGAGAAGTTCTTTTGCTCGATCTGCCATTCTGGCTTCAGGCGGTCGGCACACGTGCAGGAGCACATGCTTCTACACGTGGGAGAGAAGCCACATACGTGCCCTGATTGTGACGCGTCCTTCTCGTTGAGGAGTGACCTCGTCCGTCACTACCGAACGCACGCTAAAAAGGATATGGAGGATAATCAACAGTTGCATTCGTAAAGATTCGAATGCGATAATTGTGAGAAGAAATATTCGTGGAAAGGAGAATTTGCTAAGCACATGAAAATTCACATGAAAGAGGTAAATTCCGACTACTTATTGGCAATCTCAAATTTAGAAGGCTGGGCGGTACTGGATGAGGTGCTTTCTGGGAGCGACCATCGGTATATCAACTTTTCCATCCACCGGGAAGTTGAGGTCACTGCTCCACAAAAGCTGGTAAGAAGAAAATGGGCAGTTAGGAAGCTGAATAGTGACCGCCTGAAAGCTACTTACCTTGCCCTCACATGGGACCAAGGAGGAGAGCAAGAAGAGAACGCGGAGGTGGCAGCAGAGAGAATGATAAAGACTGTCTCCAAAGCATGCGATGCAGCCATGCCCAGGCAAGGTCCACCAAAGAAGAGGAGAGCTGTTTACTAGCGGACCAATAATATTGCCGAGTTGAGGAAGGAGTGCAACCGTCAGCGCCGGATATACCAGCGTAGTAGTGGCCGCGAAGGGGCGCGGGCGGTTGCACCTGAATACCAGCTTGCTCGTAAAAGGCTGAAGAAAGCCATTAAAGACAACAAGAGCGCTGCTTGGAAAGAGCTCCCCGAAATGGCCGAGGAAGACCCATTTGGCAAGCCTTATAAGCTTGTGCTGAAGAAGCTAAAGAGCCTCTCAGCAATGAGCCGAATGGAGCCGGGTGTTGTGGGACAACCCACCACCAATGGTCACACTACCGATAGTAGAAGAGGATGGTATATCCCTCCTAGGTACCGAGGAGGTGGATGCAGCAGTCAATAGACTGCGGGGTAAGTATTGGAAGGCTCCGGGCCCGGATGAGATTCCAAATCCAGTCTGGAACGCCATACACTCAGTTGACCCGGCACTGCTTGTGGATACATTCAACGCGGCAATTGTTGAGGAATTGTTCCCTGTGCGATGGAAGAAAGCCAGGCTAGCGTTGATCGATAAGAAGGATAAACCACCTGGTCTGCCATCCTCTTATCGTCCACTTTGTCTACTTGACAATGTTGGGAAACTCCTGGAAAGAGTGATAGCCAATCGACTGGAGAGCTATCTGAAAGAAAGAGATATAATCTCTAGTAGCCAGTACGGTTTTCAAACTGGACGCTGTACATCAGATGCTGGGATCCGGCTGAAGAGGATAGCCGAGTCAGCAATTGCTACGCGTCAGTTTTGCGCAGCCGTCAGCCTCGACATAAGAAATGCGTTCAACTCGATACCATGGGAGAGGATATTGGAAGCTCTCATAGACGCAGAAGTGCCCGCATACCTGCTCAGGATGATCGGCAGCTATCTTACCTGCCGAGAAATCCAGGCAGAGACGTCTGTTGGTACATTAAAGCGCCCAGTTACTTGTGGGGTGCCGCAGGGGTGGGTCCTTGGGCCGCTGTTGTGGTGCGTCGCATTTAACAGGATATTTAAGGTAAAGCTACCGCCGGGTGTTCAACTTATCTGCTATGCGGATGACACACTGGTGGTATGCACTGCCGAGACGATTGTAGCGGTGGAAAGCAGGGTAAACCGGGCCCTAGAGGTAGTGACGCGTTGGATCGAGTCGGCTGGACTCGAACTTGCAGCTAGTAAGACGAAGGCCATTGTCGGAAGTTCAGTCCACCCACCTTTCGCCTGCAAGGTGTGGTAATTGAGACTAAGAAGAAGATGAAGTACCTGGGCATCTGGTTTGACTCGACGCTGAGCTTCAGGCACCATTTCCTGATGGCAGCGGAAAAGGCCGGCCGGGTAGTTGGATACCTGTCCCGCCTGATGAGGAACCTGTGAGGGCCGAAGGAGGCAAGAGGAAGGATCATGATGAGCACAGCCATGTTGGTCCTCCTATATGGTGCGCCAGTATGGGCCGACTCCATGAAGATACCATACAGAAGAAGAAAAATGGTAAAGATCCAACGAAGAGCTGCGCTGAGGTGTGTTAGTGCCTACCGCACTGTCTCGACGGAGGCTTTTTGTGTATTAGCACGTTCACCGCCAATCGAGCTCCTTGCTGAGGAGAGAGCGGCGGTGTTCAAGGCAAAAAAGACGACAACGACCAAACAAGAAGCTTTACAGGTCAAGCAGGAGGCCAGGCGCTCCTTGCGTGTAAAATGGAAAGCAAGAATTGCCCAGAGTGAGCTGGGCAAGTGGACAACCCGTGTGCTAATACGCGACCTTGATAAGTGGATGGACCGACACCATGGCCAACTAAACTTTCACCTGACGCAGGTGTTAAGCGGCCATGGCTGCTTCAACAAGTACCTTTGCGAGAAGATAAGGAAAGTTGAGCAGGCAACGTGTTCGCACTGCGATCGATGGCGGGATGATGGACCGCAGCACACCTTATTTGAGTGCGAGGCGTGAAAGCGTGAGCACCGGGACAAGCTTAGTCGGTCTCTTCAAGAGATCGGGGTAGAAGAAGCGCTTGACCCGAGTAGCCTGGTACCCACCAGGCTAGGTTCCGAAGAAGCATGGAACCAGGTGTCTGCATTTGCAGCCACCGTCATGAAGAAGAAGATGGATCAGGAATGGAATAGGCAAATGCAGAACCACGCTATGGCCTGCTCGACACCTGTTTACCATCAACACCTAGATTTGCAGGAAGCCAAAAGGGTCGATTCCGGTACTGGAAGAAACAAAATCAAAATGCATAAGCAACCCGTACCCACTCCAACATGGAGGCTCACATGCGACAAAAGCGAATGGGGTTTAAAAATAGATCGGCAGAGACTCCTTCACGAAATTGAAGGGGAGAAGTTCTTTTGCTCGACCTGCCATTCTGGCTTCACGCGTTCGGCACACGTGCAGGAGCATATGCTTCTGCACGTGGAAGAGAAGCCACTTTCGTGCCCTGATTGTGACGCCTCCTTCTCGTTGAGGAGTGACCTCGTCCGTCACTACCGAACGCACGCTAAAAAGGATATGGAGGATAATCAACAGTTGCATTCGCGAAGATTCGAATGCGATAATTGTGAGAAGATATATTCTTGGAAAGGAGACCTTGCTAAGCACATGAAAATTCACATGAAGGAGGTAAATTCCGACTACTTATTGGCAATCTCGAATTTTAGGTATACTCTTCCACTCGCTCCTAATGTCTCGAGCTCCGGCTATATAACATCTTTCCTCTTTCTTCCTTATCATCTTCCGAGTGCAGTCAGCTAACCTGCCTTTCCTTCGGGAACTCGACTTCTGTTTCGATTCTGTGGAAACACAGCCAAGACTCTACAATCTTACTTACATATACATATTTTTTTTTTATTAACAACAATAGTACATATTATTTTTAGTCATGAGAGTTGGGTGAGAAGCCACTCTCGTGCCTTGATTGTGACGCGTCCTTCTCGTTGAGGAGTAACCTCGTCCGTCACTACAGAATGCACGTTAAAAAGGATATGGAGGATCATCAAAAATCCCTGAAGTGCTCTATCTGTGGTTGCGACTTTACCAGAAGAAGTAGTCTTACTTGTCATATGATTACTCATTTGCCTGAGAAAAGATTTGAATGCGATAATTGTGAATCACCTTTCAGCTAATTACTTTTTTGGTCTTTCTATAGTATGATAATAGATTAGCCCATATTATTAGCGGGGAATACGCTATCCCTTTTGTTGGGGTTACTCCCAGGAATTTTTCGTCCGCAAGCGCAAGCGAGGTTGATGACGTCACGGAGAGGGGCTTAGAAAAATTTCGACCCTCTAGCCCTAAATGATAGGAAGTGGACTTGAAAGGATTCCTACTTAGAAGATGATACTAAAAAACTTGATTTCTGTTGTGCACCTGCAGAGAGAGATTGAACAAGGCCTCATCTTGGAAAAAGGACGGCAAACATAGAGAATTGTTGTTGGTTTACGCTGCAAATTCGCTTTCTGTTGTACATTTGCAGTGAGAGATCAGAGGAGGCACTGTCTTTGATCAAGGAGAGTAAATGTGCAGAATTTTCGGCAAAAGTTACAGGGAGGCTGACTTTTGGAAAGCAAGTTGAGGATTTAAAAAAAATATCAAGAATGATTGTATCTTCAATTTTAAGAAATTTTGACCCTCCTTGGGCCCATTCAGTCGTTTTGGTGCCTTGTTGAGTAATTCCACCGCCTTTTTCAGACTCAGCACAATTTTCATTTAGGTTTTGAGAAAAATATCAAAAATGATCAGATTGTATCTTCAATTTTGAGAAATTTTGACCCTCCTTAGGCCCCCACTCAGTCATTTTGGTGCCTTGTTGAGTAATTCCATTACCTTTCTTGGACTCAGTACAACATTTCATGCAAGATTTGAGAAAAATATCAAAAATGATTGTATCTTCAATTTTGGGCAATTTTGACCCTCTTTAGGCCCTCACTCAGTCATTTTGGTGCCTTGTTGAGTAATTCCACCACCTTTTTTGGACTTCCTTGAGCTTATTCAGTCATTTATATGCTTCCTTAAATCATCTTGCCTTTTTTTCACTTGTATTGTTATGCAATTTCTTAATCCAAATAAGAAGACCTTAATAATGTCTCCCTCTAATTAAAGATGATTTGGGAAACTGGGCCTAAAGAAGTGATAAAATTGTCAACATTTTTGTAAAACACCTCGCTGCACAATGTATCTACAAGAAATATTCAGGACCCAGCACCTGACTACTTGAACAGGTTGCAACTCAAAATTGTATGATCAACTCTAACTCAAGAAAGCACCTTGGCCTAATAAAGTTCTTGGACTACTCTTAATACTCCTACCAAAGAAAGGCATAGTATTACTCACACACCTCTTCAACACAATAATCTGCTTCCCTTTATAATGGGAAAAGAGCTAGAATTGTCCTTATAGCCAAGCCTAGGAAACTAGCAGAGCTTACCTCTTCTTATACAACTATACTCAATCAAACTCAAGAGCTGCCTACAACCTAAGACAGACACTTGCATTACAAGATAGAAGGGAAGTTGTACTGAATACATACAAATTCCCTTCTGTCTCCTAATGCAAGCATCCTAGGTTGTGGGCAGCTTTCAAGTTGGATCAAGTATAGCCTCTCTAATGACAAAAATGATAGAAATAATGCTTCTTAGCTTCTTAGCTGGATCAAAAGTTACCTTAAGAATAAATAGGCAGTGCTAGATTATCTGGCCACCTACAGATGAACAAGAACTTCTAAATACACCAAAATTATCCTCAAGATATACCAAAAGAAACATCTTCTCAAGCCTACAGCTTTAAATACAGATCACTGCTTGTTGAAATCAATTAGAGCAGCCCAAGAGAGAGAAAAAAGTGTACCACACGTAGATGCGAGTGAAAAATCTGTAAAAAGTTGACAATTTTTCTTCCAATGTTGAGTGTAAAAGAGTACAATCTATACCCAACATTGCTATTCAAATTCTATTTCTAGCTTGAACAAAAGAAAAAAATTCCTCTCATCAGTCCCATATACCCGCAGACAAAAAATTTATTCCTTCTACGTAGATCAAAGTTTTTGCTAAACAAATCCTATTTCTAGCTAGAAAAAATTCTTTTCATTGATCCTGTGATCCCGCCGACAAAGGTAGATTCAAGTTTTTGCTATGCAAATCAACTTTTTGTAAGGATTAGGTACTTCTAGCTATTTTTCACATCTTACATAAGTACGTAGCTTGAAAGAAAAATTTTGTATTTCTCTAAGCAGAACTTACCGAGACATTCAAATTTATCTTGTTTGTATCAATGCGGGTTCAAAATTAAGGGTTTACAAGCAGAAATCTGATGCTTATTTTTACTACGCAGTAAAATCTTCTATTGCAGTAAAATCTTCCTCTTTCCCGTTTATGTCAGTTCATTTCCACAACGCAAAAAGAGTCGAAGTCAAAAAAGTCAAAGCCGCTTCATTTATTATTCCTTATAAGGAATTGGAAAGTAGAAACCTGATACTCATTTCTACTACGCAGTACCGCTACAAAATATGGTGGTTAATTGCTACAAAATAATATGGTGGATAATCGCATTTCCTACGACGCAACACATAGTTTCCAGCCAGGATACAAACAGGTTCAGCAATAACAGCAAAATCATTAAATTATGCTCCTTACAATGCCTTAGTATTACGTACGTATTTAAGGTAGTAGTGGTAGATGCGATAAGACTACTTTTGGTGAGGCCGGGGTGATTTTTACTACGCATTAAATTGATTTGGATAGATCCTGCAACCCGTTTGGTCCGAGGCAAAACTCAGTATAGTGAACGTGTCTTCAGATGGTGAGTTTTCTTTCGCTGTTCCATACAATTAATCCTATAAATTTTTTTCTGTAATAATTTTGCTTTCACAACTTTTTTCTTTTTCCTTCTTTTTTCTTTTCTTTATTTATTCTATATTGTGCTCTTCCTTTTCTTCACTAAAATCATCTTCTGTTTTTTCTTGTTTCATTTGATCAATTTTGCCGGGATGGTTATAGACAATGGAGAACTTATCGAGAGTAAGTGTCAAGAGTATTACAATACCTACACGTTACTAAGTTATTAATCCCATTTTCTCGTTCAAACAAGAAATTTTAGACAGTTTTGTAGGAAGTTTGTTTTAAAAATTTGAAAAATTGTGATAACCTTGGTGATCTATATAACAAGATACAGCATTATTTGGTGCGTCGGTTAATCTAGATTTGTTTTATTTACAGCCAACTGTGCTGAGGTTCCATTCCTCCAGATTTGCTGGACAAATGCCCGACTTGGTGCCCCTTCCATCAAGTCTGGCTGAAGAAGAAGCAGCCCAAAGTAAGTACTTCTTATGAGAGCGTAGATATAGATAAAAATTTGGCAAATAGAATCTAATTGTATGTGTAAATTCAATTGTGTGTTTTTAGAGAGTGACCAGCGAGCGGAACTTGAAAGTATGTACCTAATAGTTTTTAGTTGCTTTATGTTTAAGTAAAATGAAGTAGAAGTTGTTGTAATTTATAAATTCAGAGATAAGAAGACGCAAAAGTGAAATAGGCTTAAGAGGGTAGTTCTCAATGTAAATCAAGCATAGTCACATCAACGGGGGGATTTGAAAATGTCAACTTTAGGCTAAGAATGAATACTGGATGGGTACTCAAACAAGTAGAGCAAGTGAGCCTTGGGAAGCTACTTAGCATAGGCACGCATAGGCCTAGTTTAATGACAGAGAAGGGCCAACAACTTGAAAGGCAATGGACGGCGTTCATTTCTTGCAAATAATGCTCAGGCTTCTCAGTTTGAAGTAAAATCAAAGTTAAGAAGAAACTCAAAAACATAATAGATAAAGGCAATAAGTTATAAAAAATCAAACTAACAACTTTCAACCCAATCAATTATGCAGGAAACTCAGTGATAGTTGTAGAGTAAAGAGAGAAAGATCAAAATCAATTGAATTATATTTCATTAGGTACAGCACAAAAATGAAAGTCAAAACCGCAAAAAAAAATTCATTCTCAGCAGGGTAGTATAAAATATACTTTCTGATTTCCATCTTTCTCTCTTCATTCAATATCAGCTGCGCAATGTACATTCTTGTATCCCGTAAAGAATAATGAGAGAGAGAAACGTACATTCTCTAGTAATGTTTGGAATAGTTGATCCTGAGTTAGATTTGAAATGTATATGAGACGCAACTGCATTGACTTGAGTAATCAAACCTGAAATGTTAATGAGTGCAAACGTTCACAAGGGTTGAAACATCAACTAAGAAAAATTCTCCGCTCTTCCTTTCTCATTTGAACCAAACCTAATTTTTATTTTAAGTTTGAACCAAATTATTTGGACTCTACTATTTCTTTGTACTTTGAATGTTCCAAGTTTTGATCAAAGAATACAAGCTTGATTGTGGCAACCTTTGTTTGATATAGATAAAACAATTATAATGAAAGAAAAATCGTCAAATCGAAATATTCTGATTCTGGAACTACCCAAGAATTTCATTTACTCAAATACTTTAGGTTGAATAGTTTAAATCACGTTGAAAACCTAGTTTCTCTTTGAATCCCATCAAAATGACACCAATTGCTATACAATCAAGCTTGTATAGCTTAGCCAGCTTATCTAAGTATTTATCATCAGTTTCGAATGAAAGTGAAATGATCGGTTACTAGAACAGAATTTTCATAGGTGTATCTTATTTTAGCAACATAGTTAGAAAATGTAAACTTTTGTTCCCTGATGATGACACCTAGGCTGTGTCAAAACGTCGATGAGTTTTCAAATACATGTGATAATAAAAGCCGTTTTACAATTATTCATTACGAGGCTTTTTACTCCAAAAACGTGCAAGTGTGTGCGTGCGTGAATACAATGAGGCTTAGACGTACGCTTTGAAGGAACAGAGTTTTTCATCACGAAGTTATGAAAGAATTCATTTCACTTGAATTCTCGAAGAATTTCTTCTCACATCAGACTACTTATCTTAGTCAGGAATGAGCGAGTAGGCTAGTCCAGCTTCAGCCCTGTGAAAAACAATTTTTGTCAAAAAAGTGTTACTCGAGTACGTAATAGGCCTATTTGAACTTGTAGGATTTGGTGGGTAACACAATCATGATGATCAGCGTGTTGTGTCTTTGGTAGAAAAATAGAGGTCAAAAGTGTATTCCATATAAGATACGCAGAATGGCGACGCATTTATATGAACAGCTGGGTAAAGGTTTGATAGCACAGGCGCACAGGTAAGATGGAGGTTTGCCCGCTGCCTCTCGCTGCCTTAGACCTCGCTGCCTACATCAAAGCGACGCCATTTTGCGGATCTGATATGAATCACTCTATGCCGACCGGTATTTCATTTTATTCAACAGATCAGGGGCCTCTTTAAACTTACGAATTCACTGTTTTGAACAAAATAAAATATCGTACCTGTGTTGTTCTTGGATCTTCTGCCATAGACGAGACGATAAAATTTTGAAATCGCGTACGGGTGAATGACATTGAAGGTGAGGGCAATTTTGGAGCTATTCGATTTAGCACCATCACTTCTGAGTTCCGAGAGATCGCATCTCCGAATTATAAATTCACGAATCACATTATATCGACGTTACAGAATAATTTATCAGGATTAAAAATTCAGCACGTCTGTCTGCGAACTTTCATTTTTTTAAGACGAACATCTAGGAATGGTACCTTACACTCAAGAACAATACGACAAATCGCGAGAATATAATCACATGAATTTGTCAACCAGAGCACGATGAGCTATATGAGTTCTTCATTAATTCGAATAAATTAAATTTTTACGAAAATATTCTCTGGTTGTTAGCCGGTTATACGTTATTAAGCACATGCACATTGTAAGATTACGAACACAATTAAAAGCCATCGGCGAACTTGATAGCACGACACGAAAAACATGCAGAATACTCGAACTATAATACTTAACTTAATTGGAGAATTTTAAAATCATTCTTCAATAGAGACTCCGTGATTTGAAAAGAATTTCCGGTATGTTAGTCGTGGAGCAAATTAAAATTATTGATTAATACCGGTGGGTGAAGGTCTATGAAAAAGAAGAACATGTAAAACGTGAATGCTGAAGATTGAAATGAAAAAACGAGGTGTAAAATCGTTCTTCTCAGTACCTACTCATATTCATAACTCAGCTATTGGATCACAAAGGTCATTGACCCTCACTCTGAAAGAAAGAAAACCAAAGCAGACCTGAGAAAAATAGTGGGAGGCTCAGCTGCTGCTCTCGAGCTCCTTCTCTCCTTTATGAAAAAAAGTGCTTTATCAGCGCCCAGCAGCGGCTGCCGTACAAATAAATAAGGACGAACGTGCAAGATGACGATTTTGAGAAAAGGGTCCACAATCAGATGTACTTTGAAAACCTTTCTCTAAATTGTCATCTTGCACGTTCGTCCTTATTTATTTGTAGGGCAGAGCGTTGCAGCGTGCAAGCAGCAAAATTTTAAACGCCAATCAAAATTCAATGTTGCTTGTTTATGGGAAATCTGGGAAAAGAGCGTCTGAATGCATTTCTTTCTGGACTTGTATCCATTCTTCAGATACGTTCTAAATGAAAATCGGCAATTTGCAAAAAATATTGATGAGATGAGTGAATAATATTTTGTTCAATGATTATTTGCGTTTTCAGAAGTGTTTTCACAAAGAAGTAATTTTAGCTTCTTCAGATTGTTAAGGCGACAAAATTTAACGCTGTTTCTGAATTCTATCATTTTACAAAAGGATTTACTTATATGAGTTGTTGACACTTGGAACAAAGAATTCTTGATCATGAATTGAAAGGATTTAAATTGATGAATATTAAAGAATGAACAGGCCTATCTCTACTTTCACCACAAAGTTATTGAAACGTATAATCCAAAAAAAATTTTGTTTTAAAAACTCATGTTTGTTTCATTTATTTTTGATTAGACAGTACCAAAAATGAACATTTTTGTGTTCATTGAACTGCGGGGCTAGGTATTAACGTTTTATTCTTTCTAATTTTTGAACATCATTCATAGGTGATTTTACTTCTGAAATAACGTATACAACAGGTTACAGGAGTAAACTTGAAGAAGAAAAACTTTAAAATATCCTGAGATAATTTTTGAACTAAAAACTTGAGAAATCTGCTTCCCAGTTGCGCTTTAAAAAAGTCAATAGAAGACTAATCGCAAGTGTAGTTGGAAATAATACACCTCAAAAATATAGGATTGATTTTTTTTTCTTGAAAATAGAAATTTATGTAATTAAAGTTTTGGTTACCTACCCACATTTTTGTACTTCCTGGGGAAATTTAACAGAACAAAAGTCCTCGGTTTTTCAGGAATCCTGATGTTGGAAGTTCTGTATAAGTTAGAGCAGTGTTAACGGGTCATACAATAAATTAAAAATGTGATCAATATAGTAGTTCATGAAAAGAAAAAAAAAAAAAAAAATGCAAAACTTGCAACTTGCGCCTATTTTACCTGTCTCTATTTCTATTGATTCTGAATAAAGGCTAAATGGTGATGAGACATTGTCAATTAAGAGAATATTCTTCGTCTCAATGGTGCCGAGTGCCAGTTTCCACTCTTCAGCTCCTGTTTGTCATTAGGTTAGGCGTATCTACATATCAAATAAGTTGAAGAGTAGCTATTTTTACTCCACAATTTATTAGGTATTGTAACTTCTTTTCTATACCCGTCACTTTCTGTGAAATCGTTATAACCTACTTAATTATCAATTTTTTTCTTTTCAGAATCTTCTCTAATAATTATTGAAATTATCGTCACGTTTTTGTTTGTTTTTTCCTGTTTAGATAGTGGAATAATAAAGCAAACATTTGTTGTGAACGGCGAGCCCTGCAACCTCACGACGCTCCTGTGGCGGTCGGGGGTCGTGATCAACGCAGTACCCAATGTGTACGGCTTCGACGTACTCGTATCCCGGGCTGAGTTGGTCAGCGGCAGGATTCTGTACTATATCTCGAGGGATAATGATGCAGAATCCACCTCTGAGGTACGTATTCAAACAGTTTTGGTGGTTAAGGGAACACGCTTAGTGACTATAAATTAGGAATCATGATTAACAAGATGCCGATACTTTATAGAAACTGAGTCTTTTTTTTTAGAGTATCTGAAGTTTTGTTCAAAAATGAAAACAGATTTTTTAAATTATCAAACAATGCAAATTGTTTATCCTTTCTTACGAAATGATATTTTTACCTTTCTGTCAATTATCTGAATTTTATTCGAGAATTACATGCAAAATTAAGTTGGTAATTATTTCCATCCTCGTTGTATCAGTCGCGTTAGCCTACACGAAGAGGAGAAATGAAGAATTTTTTTTTTTAAATTCATTCCTCTGAAATTTACAAAAGACGTGCAGTTGTACATTGATCAGATTTTTGAAATTTTTCGAATCATTTCAGAGTTGGTGAGAAAGAATCGTCATGGGAAATTTCGTTGAAAATCTTTCTTCCCCCTCACTTTTGATTAGGAGAGAGGGAAGTGAGTTCTTCTTGATGTCGATGTAGAAATTATAATCAATTTTTAGAAACTAGTAGAATTTACCATTCTCTTGCTTACTTCCTTGTTAATAAAGAGAAAAGGAAAATGGTAACTCCAGCTTCAAAGTTGTACAATGACCATCGTCGAAAATTACTTTGTTGGTCTTTCTATAGTGTGTCCAATTTTTTTTTTTTTTTCAGGTTGCACGGGAAAGTCCGCCACCGCCATCGCAAACCGAACAACAAACCGAAGTGCACACCGAGAAACACGAATGTATTTTGTGTTCGAAGGTGTGCACTTCAAGACTAGAGGCAGATCGGCATAGACTTCTTCACGAAATTGAAGGGGAGAAATTCTTTTGTTCGATCTGCCATTCTGGCTTCAGACGATCGGCACACGTGCAGGAGCACATGCTTCTGCACGTGGGAGAGAAGCCACATACGTGCCCTGATTGTGACGCGTCCTTCTCGTTGAGGAGTGACCTCGTGCGTCACTACAGAACGCATTCGCGAGAAAAATCCCTGAAGCATTCGCCTGAGAAAAGATTCGAATGCGATAATTGTAAGAAGAAATATTCTTGGAAAGGGGACCTCGCTAAGCACATGAAGACTCACATGAGAGAGGTAAATTCCGACTGCTTATCGGCAATCTCGAATTTTATGTATATATTCTTGTTAGATTACTTCTTTTCCATAATCCCTCACAGTCCTGAATTGTTGGAGACCAAGGTAGCCAAGCCTTGAACAAATCCGTAATGTTTGAAACCTATCCTTGGCATTATTGTTAATTTACTGAGGAGCTAAAAATTATTGAGTTTTTTTACAATTAATGTAAACGGCCAATTAGGATTCTAATTGTTTTTTTTCCCTAATTCCTCCAACAAATTATTTAATCTTATAAGCTTGGTACCTAGACCTATTACATTATCATTGTGGGTGGGACTCATTCTCGTATCTTCACACTTTTCAATGCTCTTTGCGTATTTGTTTCTATTGTCTCTAGATGAATTGTTGTTTTGTTTTTGTTGTAGGAGCAAGAACGTGCTTCTAAAAGGTATCGTATGGAGGATGCTGGTAAGGTTATCGAAGTAAGTTCTGATTTTTGAAACGTTCGTTCTAAGTTTTCAATCAGAAATTTTCGTAAAGCAATATTAAACTATGAAAACAAAAAAAAAAAGAAACACTTCCGCGTTTTTTTTTTATTTCCTTATTTCATTCTCTTAGGTACGTCTTTTTCGTTTAGATTCAAAAAATTATAATGCTCTTCACTTTATTAAAATTAATATTTTACATCTTCCCGCGATGTGTAAAGAGCAATCGAAGCGACTTCTACCTCGGATAGACATAACTATGTACATAATTTGAAAAATTCTCATCCTAATTTTTTCTTTTTTCTGATTCACAAGAAAACTAAACAAGGATGCAGTGTTTTCTTCGAAACTGATGTCTTAGGTGAAATGGAATTCAAACAAGAGGTTGGTACCTATTCTATTATAGATAATAGTTTTTAAATTATTGAAGCTTCTTCGAGGAGAAACAAACATAGCTCAAAGAGCTTTAAGATTGACCAACGCAATATGCCCTGTTGAATCTCACTTCCTAATTAGCCAAGCCACAATCTTCTGCGTAATTAATATCTACGGTATAAGAATTGAATAATGTTACGTCAATCGATTATCACTCAAGTTAACAATTAATTAGAAAAAAAAAAAAAAAAAAAAAAAACTTTTTGAGATGTGGATATTCTATTCTTTCACCCGAAGAAAATTTCATAAACTGGGGCTTACAAATTTAAACCGGTCGGAAGGGTTATTTCACGGTTTATAAGAAATCTTGGGTCCAGAGTTGGGAAGATGATTAAAATTGTGAGTCAAATGAGACGTTGGGTTGGATATACCTTATCATATCGCCTTTCTCTCATTCTGAACTTCAGTGATATGACGGGGAGCAAGGAAAGATATCAGTGATACGAAAATAACGCTGATTGAAGATTTCTATAACTAATGTAGGTAACGCATGAGAGAAGAAATACAATTTCAAGAGAGTGTATATATCTGCTTTAATAGAAGCGACGATGTCGATGCACTGTTGTGTAGATTCGAAATTTTTATTCGCATATCCTCATGTCCAGCTAGAAAAATGTTTCTCAGTTTTTTTGTATATTTTCTTTCTTGACCTCTATGAGGCATCAGGTCTTGCAATAAAATAAGAAAATAATTTTGTTTTCCTTTTTCTTCTGCTTCTCCCTCCCTTTTTTGTTCGAAAAGACATTTTGAATTTTAGATGGGGTATTATAAATAAGTACCTGAAAAAATTTTATTAACATGTTACCTATATTCCTGTACCAACATTCTTATCTGAATCAAATAATTTGTTTTTCAGTGTGAAGACGAGTAATAATTCGTCCATAATTCTCACGGTATCTCGGTGTCTAGTCATAGGTATAAGTTGCTATTTAGTGTTATGTATTCAGTTCATTTCGTGGTATGTATTCAGTTCATTTCGTGGTATATGTACTCAGTTTATTTCATTATTATTTTTGTAAAAGTTTCATGACTCATTTAAATAATTAAATTACTTACTATCGATACATCGTCGATATCTCGGACCAGGTATTCAGTTTATTTCGTGATATTTATTCATCGTTTATTTCGTTATTATTTTTGTAAAAGTTACATAATTCATTTAAATAATTAAATTACTATCGATACATCGTCGATATCTCGGACCAGGTATTTAGTTTATTTCGTGATATGTATTCATCGTTTATTTCGTTATTATTTTTGTAGAAAAGTCATACTTCATTTGAATTACTAGGTATCGATACATCGTCGATATCTCGGACCATAAATTATTATTTCACCTGCGTAGTTGCTATGAAATTACAATTTCAATTTTTTCCAGAATATTTTCTCTAATATTATAAAGCTGCAGATGATTATTATTTTCCAGAGCTGTGATTTTTAAGCACCTATCGAAGTCTACGTGGGCTTTATCGAACTGTTTTTTTTTTTTTTTTCAATATTGGTTCACCTACGTAGTTCCTATGAAATTACAATGTCAATTTTTTGTAGTATATTTTCTCTGATAAGTATTATAAAGCTGAAGATGATTATTATTTTCCAGAGCTGTGATTTTTAAGTATTTGGGTCCACGTGGGCTTTATCGTACCGTTTTTTTTTTTTTTTTTCAATTTTGGTTCTTTTGCGTAGCTGCTATGAAATTACAGTTTCAATTTTTTTGAGTATATTTTCTCTGATATTATAAAAAGCTGAAGATGATTATTACTTTCCAAAGCTATGATTTTTAAGTATCTATTTTCCGAAGTTGTGATATGTGAAGTTGTGAAGTAGTGAAGTTGTGATCTGTAAATGTACGCGGACTTATTGGAATGGGTTCTTTTTTTCTACAAAGTATTAGGAACAGCAACGAGATGAAAACAGTACATGTAATCGTTTTTTTTAAAATTTTTTTTATTATTCCTATTTATGTGGCGAAATGATTAACCTGAGACAAAATTTTCGTTTCCCGATGCTGTGATTTGTAAGTATAGGTCTAAGTGGACTTTTATCCAGCTGAGTTCATTTCTTTCTGCTAAGTATTACTGCAATAAATCGACAAAAAATTTAAAAAATCAACGACTGTCTTTTGCTGAGGATAACTGTTTAGTCGATAGCGCTTCGAAGTTTTAGTATTTATTCTGCGGTTTTGTAATTTAGTTACCTACTTCTTAATAAGAGTATCGCTCTTTTCGTCATAATGAATAGCCGTGACTTAGAGTCGCGGATCAATTCGGCATTGATTGACCTAAACTAGAAATTTCCTTTTCCAAAGCTGTGGTCTGTGAATTAGGGCTACATGAACTTTATCAGCTGAGTTATTTTTTTCTGATAGGTACCTACCTGCACCTATATAACTGCAATAAGTCGAAATCAGTATTTCATGGTATATTATTTTGCCTCTATACACCTTGATTAATTTCGTTGATTAAACTAGAAATTTCGTTTTTTGAAACTGAGATTTGTGAATAATATAGGGCCTACGCGGACTCAATGGAGCTGAGTTCTTTTTCCCTGATAAGTATGATTGCAATGAGTCTCTATCTACTAACGTATCTTATTAACTTGATGTAGGAATTTCGTTTTCCAAAGTTGTGATATTGAAACTCATCAAGCTGATTTTTTTTTGCCAAGTATGACTGCAATAAGACAAGAAGAGTATTTTATATTATTTTACCTCTACGTAGGTAAGTTAGGTAGGCTATTATAATTAGGTAACCTAAAATAGAAATTTCGTTTTCCGAAGCTGTGATTTGTACATGGTGATAGGCCTACGGGTAATTCATTGAGCTGATTAGTTCTTTTCTACTTATCAATAAGTACCGGTATTACAGCAATAAGTCGAAAACTATATTTCATTGTATTAATTTAGCTATCTGTTTACGTATTGATTAACCTAGAATGAGAGTTTCGTTTTGTATATAAATGTGCGCGGACTCATCGAGCTGAGTTCTGTTTCTCTGCCGAGTATTACTGCAATAAGTCGAAATTGGTATTTTCATTGTATTATTTTGCCTCTATTTACGTACCTATGATTGTCATGTAATTTGTAAATAAGAATATAGGCCTATACCCGGATTTAATCGAGCATCCAAAATTCTTTTCACAGTTTGTGATGAGCGTTGCCTCTATGCCTGGACCTGTCTGCATCCATGGATTTCATTTTATTTCATTTATTTCCTTAAAGTGGGTTTTCTTTTCTAAGAATAAAAATAAACCATCGTCAGTTCAAGGGATTTGGCGATAGACAATACTTAAGTACCTATCAAGAGTTCTGAATAGGAGGAAGAATTTCAAGATATTGATGAAGTTTACTAATTAATCAGTATTTAATAAAAATATCCGGAAAAAACGTCATGCATTAACCATGTCAAAACGCTTCTCATTTGATACAGTCTAGATTTTTTCTTTCAGTGATGAAAAAGTTGAAAATTCGATAACATTTTGTAGCCATCGCGCGCGAGTGATTGAATAATCCGCAATCACCGATTAACAAATAAGATTTGATTAACAATTCTGTCAACTTTTTTCCTCCGTCTATGGGGATTAGCAAAGGCCGGAAACATGGGCGACACATTGAATCGGTTGCATAAAATGAAATTAAATCCGTTGTATCTTCTGCTAGATAATTTATAACGATCCTTTCATCTTCTTTCCATCATTGACGCTGTCAGCCTATCAATGATTTGTCCTTATTTGCATTGATTTTTGATATCTCGAGTAAAGAATTTATTCAGACAAAGGTAGGTAATGAATAAACGCTACAAGAACGGATTAATTAGTTTGAGGGTCTTCTAGGTCAAATATTGACTAAGAATCAACCCTGAATTATTTTGGTGACTTGGTGTTGCATTGTTGCTCTCACTGAAACAGCAAACCTGCAAATGCAAGTCAGCGCAGATCGACATTAGCGCTAGTCGCATTGAAAACACGTCATTTTTATCGACCGGTCAGCTGTTTTAAAATCAAAGTCAAGCGAGATAACTCTTGAGGCCGAAGAATTGATCTCAAATTATAACACGTACTATACGTTGCTCTTTAAAGATTCTCTTTATCTAGAGTTCAGAACGAACAATATTCCGTGTCCAGATCATTCAATCGACGATGTATTCCAAATTTCTGAAACTTGTATCCCATCGATCAAATGTATTACCGGCACGATCACTGTCGGCATCTACGCTACCAAATCCTGTCACTGAACCAACAGTGAAATGCACTGGGGTGAGTACTACCTTCATCCTCAGTCGAGAAATTTTCGTCCGTACTTCTGTTTCTGGTGCCTTGATTAAAATTCGATTGATAAGTTTTCAAACTTCATCTTGTTGTACATCGTATATTTTTCCTCAGATTTTCATCAATAATGAATGGCAAAAATCAGCATCAGGAAAAACTTTCAGAACTGTCAATCCAGCCACTGAAGAAGTTATCGCTGAAGTAGCAGAAGGAGACAAAGTAAGGATTTTGGACCTCGATTCAAATTATTTCTAATCTCTTAGATTGATCGTCCGGAATCGAATCATGGGCGAATTCCTGATGTAGATTATTCATTCTCTCGAGTTTAACAAGTCATCTCCATCGCTATCGGTTTTTGCTTAGAAACGTTAGATTGTATATTTGATTCTTGGAAGTCTCGTCTTCACTTTCGAATTCTCCGTTTTATGTAAGAATACTGATTAAACCGGACCGGAAAGATTTACAAAAAACGAATCATGCAATTGCGTCAATGTTGAACAAAAAGTATGTAGCAGTACCTCATCATCTTTTCATATTTCAGGCTGATGTTGATAGAGCTGTGGACGCAGCTAATCAAGCTTTCAAACTCGGCAGTCCATGGCGTAAGATACCACCCTCAGGACGAGGAGTATTGCTTCAAAAGTTGGCTCGTTTGATGGAGAGAGATGCCGTCTATTTAGCTGTTGGTAGAAATTTTTCAGTGCCCTTTCAACCTGAACAGCGTATTCTGTAACCCTGATACAATCCGTGTTAGAGTTTAGAAACTTTGGATAATGGTAAACCCTACCCGTATTCGTACCACGTTGATGTGGCTGAATCGATAAAAGTTTTGTCGTACTACGCCGGATGGGCGGACAAGAATCATGGCAAGGTTCTACCCGTAGGTGACGATTATTTTGCATACACGAGACACGAACCTGTCGGTGTATGCGGTCAAATCATTCCATGGAATTTCCCCTTGTTGATGTTGGCGTGGAAAATCGGCCCTGCTCTAGCGACTGGTTTGAATCAACATTTTAATTTCTAATATTGGGTAATCTATCGTGGACGATCGATTGTGATTTATATTTTCAGGTAATACGATCGTTCTCAAGCCCGCTGAACAAACACCTCTGACGGCTCTTTACATGGGTGAGTTGATCAAAGAAGCTGGATTCCCTCCGGGTGTTGTGAATATCGTACCTGGTTACGGACCTACCGCAGGAGCGGCGATATGTCTGCACGAAAAAGTTGACAAAGTTGCCTTTACTGGATCGACTGAAGTAAATACTTTCTGATATTGAATAAAATATTCTTTTCGTTTTGATTAATGTTCTTTTTGTTTTATTGTTATAAGATAGGAAAATTAATTCAGCAAGCTGCTGGTGCTAGCAATTTGAAACGAGTGACTTTGGAACTGGGTGGAAAGTCACCGCTCGTAATTTTAGATGATATGAACGTAGATCATGCGGTAAATATGGCTCATGACGCTGTGTTTTTCAATCAAGTACGTCTACGTTGTTTGTTCGCTTTTTATTCGTTCGATCTACTCGTTAATTTTTTTTGTGTTGTTTCAACAACTATGATTGGAAAAACTAGAGGAATTGATGCGAGTTAGATTTTCGAAGTTGGAATTTCTTCTTGAACTAATACCCAATTGTTCTGATGATTGGATGAAGTAATCTTATCTCAGAACGTGTTGAAAAAAATCAAATAACTCTAAAAAGCCAGCGAGAAACGAGCTTCGAAATTGATATAGCAACTGTAACAGGTCACCGAACTGTGGTCGGCAGTACTTAAAATGAATAAAACGCGTGAACTGTATCTTTATAAATGATGCCGTTTCTATTTGAATACCTACATAGAACAAATTGATCATTTTGCGGACAGTAATTTCGAAGTTTTCGAAACTTACTTTGTAAAGCGTTCGAAATTCTATCGTCTCTGAATTTGTCTTCTCAATAAACACAGAAAATAAAAACAAAAATACAGAAGTCGCAAATTTAATTTTTGAAATCATATCCTTCTATTTTCTTTTCTTTTTTTTTGTAGTATATTTAGTTGATCGCTCGAAAACGTTCCTACGTGTATGTTCTTGAATTTGCGAGTTTCGTACTTCTGTTTTCGTTTTAGCACTGTTGAATAAATCAAAATTGTCTTTTCAAGTTTGAAGAATTGTTTCTTTGATGTGATTGAAGATTTCATTTTATAAATTAATTTGTTGATTCGTGTATCATTTTAGGGTCAAGTATGTTGCGCTGGTTCACGTACTTTCGTTCAATCGAAAATATATGACGAATTCGTAGAAAAAAGTTCGAAGCTGGCGAAGGAAAGAATTGTCGGTAATCCATTCGACTCCCAAGTACAACAAGGGCCTCAGGTATAATTTCTTTAAAATCAACTGAACTATTGAAAGACGGTAAATGGCTGATATCTATCTCTGCGCAAAAATACTTCATTCAGGAAATACTCATCCAAAATTCTATTGCAGTGTGAACCATTTATCAAAATTTCAATATGAATTTGCCTTTTGAATGTATCAAACCAAAAAATTTATTTTTTTATTCGAGGGCAATCGCTATCCGAATATTTGTGAAGTGCAGCTGGAATAAATTATGTTTCCAATTTGCCAGATTGATGGAGAACAACTCGATAAAATCATAAAATTGATTGAAAGCGGTAAAAGAGAAGGCGCCACTTTGGTCACCGGTGGTGATCGTTTTGGAGACAAAGGCTATTTTGTGACCCCAACTGTTTTCGCCAACGTGAAGGATGATATGCAAATTGCTAAAGAAGAGGTAAATATAACTTGTGCTTTGCACTCTGATTATTATTCCCGTCATATTCAATAACACTCTGTAAAATGGTATTTAAGTGTCGAAGTCATAAATATCAGACGTCAAAATAGAGGAATGACGATTATTATTTCTGATCTCTCATATATTTGCGGTTTACCAGTATTGTAAAAGAGATAATTTTCTTCTTGAAATTTTCCTATAATTCGGAAGCACGTGTCGCATTTCTTCAGGTTCACTTAATTCCATCTCATCGAACAGATTGTATTTCAATTATGGAACATGGGAAACGATCTAAGAAATTATTATTCGTTCTTTCGGTTTTTTCTTGAATTTTTGATTTAATTTATGTTCAATCATTGATGCTTATTCAGATTAATGCAAGATTGTTTCTTAAGTGTTTCAATAATTGAGATAGAAATTATTAGAAATATTTTTGAAAATTCTACGTTAGACTTGACGAGATGGGTTTGCTCTATCTTCTCCGAGTATTCAAGTGTAAAGAAGAAGAATTTCGTTTCTATATTAATGATTGCTGTGTCAATTAATGAATGGTATTTCGCCTATCCAAGATTTATCAGGGTCGCTTAGTAATAGAAAAAATTCATTGTTTTTAGATCTTTGGGCCGGTCCAACAGCTGATCAAGTTCAAAGATTTAGACGACATCATAGAGCGAGCTAATAATACAACGTATGGTTTAGCTGCCGGAGTATTTTCCAACGATATTAACAAAGTGAACTATATGGTACAGGGGCTGCGAGCTGGTATCGTTTGGTAGGTTGATAGCAGTATGAAACTAACGGCCGGTCAGAAAGAAGAACAAAGTCCGAATGAAACTGTGGCTAAAGCATTTTTTCGGGAGATTTAAAAGCTGACTCTATACGCGCTTCAAATTTTGACGTTGGGAGGGGTGAGAAAAAGGGTAAAAGTGAATGTCCCTTGACCGCAACTTGGGATTTTTTTCATCAGTTAGCAAGCCTTGCAACCAAACTTGGGGTTTATGGGCTCAGAATGGGCAGCTGAAAAGGAGGAAAAGCAGAAAAAAAGAAAGAAGGGTGTATTCAGGGTGAGGCATAATGATGTTACTAGTCGAATCGGAGTTTACGCTAACTTTGTCGTGGTGCGAAACGTCTAGTTTAAAAGTACGAAATTTGTATCTCAAGTTTATCTTTAATTTGAGCCATATCCAAAGCTTCTACGACTTTTCTGAGCCGAGTTATGGGCCGAAATGGGCCGAAATTTTGCGTAAGGGGTTCCCAAAGTGGTTAATTATCTTGAAAATATGTTTTCGGAATGAGAAATTGCGTGATCTCTCAAATCTTTTCTCACATCCGCAATGAAATTTCGCGCCGAGTCCGAAAAAAAAAGGTAAGGTGACTCGTTGAAGCACGAAAACGACTGAATGGGCCTAAGGAGGGTCAAAATTTCTCAAAATTGAAAATGCGGTCATTTTCGACATTCTTTATGTTGAGTCCGAAAAAGACGGTGGAATTGCTCAACGAAGCACCCAAACCACTGAATGGACCCAAGGAAGGTCAAAATTTCTCAGAATCAAAAATACGGTCATTTTCAATATCTTTCTCGAAATTTCGATGAAATTTTGCGCTGAGTCCGATAAAAATAGTGGATGGACTGGACGAAGCATTAAAATGACCAAATGTGCCCAATGCCCATTGAGAGTAATTTACTCAAAAAGGGATTCAGTCTCGGCTAAAGAAAAGTGAAATTTTCCTCAACATGAAAATTGGGGTGATTCTTAAATCCGCGAGTGTATAATAGAAGGCGAGCTTCTCCTTAACCTTTGCATTACGGCGTGAACCGACGGAAAATTCTCCATGTCTGCTCTCCTTCATCAACGACGGGGCCTCGTTCAATCTCTCACCGCGAATCTACAACCAAATGCTGGCTCATATCCATTTCGATACTTCATAGGATCATTTGGGTGATTATTTTTAAATTCAGCGCAAAATCTCGTTTCGAAGATCACAAAATTTCTTCATGAGAGAGAATTCCGAGAATTCTGACCTTTGTTGGGTCGTACATCCATTCCGAAGCTTTGTAAGGTCATTTGGGTGATTTTTTCGAACTTGTATTGTACAAAATTTTTAAAATCACAATTTTTTCATTCGGGAGGATTTTGACCCTCTTTTGGGCTGTACATTCATTTCAAGCTTTGTAAGGTCATTTTAGTGATTTTTTCAGGCTTATCACCAAATTTCACTAAAGAATGAGATAAAATTGTTGATTTTTCAATTGGGGGGAATTTTGAACCTGTTTGAGCCCATTAACCCATTTTGATGCTCCGCTTTATTTTGTGACTATTTTTTTCGTTTTCCCCTTAAAATTTCACTACAGGAACATCAATTTGATTCTTGAAATGTTCATAATTCAGTCCAATACTTTGAATTAATTAATTTTTGAGCCCTATTTTGGGAACCCTGACAAATCGGTTGATCTTTGGCACATTTTGGTCCATAACTCGGCTCAGAAAAGTCGTGGAAACTTCGGATTCGGTTTAAATTGAAGATAAAATTGAGATACAAATTTTGTACATTTAAACTATACATCTAACGTTTTGCATTTTCGCGCTACGATAGATTCAGCCCGAACTCCCATTTAACTGGTAACATCATTTTACCTCACCTTATATGTTCAGTCCACTCAAAAACACAATTTTTCGCAATTTGTGACCTGCTCCAAGATAGGGGGGCAACTAGCAGCAAAACGAAAATTTCCCAGGAGAGCGAAAACGGAGTTTCATTGCTACCCTTCAGTGCTGCCGGATCTATGGATTTTTGGTCGCGAAGATTTTGCGTAAAATAAGAATTTTTTGGACTCAAGGGAAAAGTACCTTAGACACTTACATGAGAGATACTTTTCTCCTGATCGTTGTAGGCTGATACTGCTGTGTTCCGTCAACATCAAGTCGATTAAGGTGGAAGTACCTTAGTTGCCCCTATGAGAGATACCTTTCTCCTGAACGGTATTGATAAATCATAGCCCAGTAGAATTACCGTTTTAAAAAAAAAAAAAAAAGTCTATCAAAGCTTTTATCGCTGAAAAGTGTTGGCCTTGGTGTCCTTGTTATGTGGTAAAAACCCATCACCCCCACCCTTTGCGGAACCCCTTAATAAGGGGGCTCATTTGGCAAATTTTTTGGTTTTTCGAATTTTTCTCAAAAGGTTTGAGATTTAGAGCAGAAATACCTCAGTACAAAAGGATTTCCCATAAAATTTACCATCGAATAGAGTCATTCCTTCTTCGGTTAGGTTATTTTGACGCTGGATAGCAATATTTGCAAATTTACTGTTTTTATAAATTTTTAATTTTTCGATTTTTCCAGTCTTTTCCTAACGTTTTTTTCTGATTTTTCTCAAAAAGTTTGAGATTTAGAGCAGAAATACCTCAGTACAATAAGATTTCCCATAAAATTTACCATCGAATAAAGTCATTACTTCTTCAGTTACGATAATTTGACGCTGTGTAACAATATCTGCAAATTTACTGTTTTCAGAAATTTTCGATTTTTCGAGTCTTTTGCTAACTTTTTTTCTGATTTTTCTCAAAAAGTTTGAGATTTAGAAGAAAAATATCTCAGTACAAAAAGATTCTCCATAAAATTTACCATTAAGTAAAGCCTCACTCACTCGGTTACAATAATTTGAAGCCATATAACAATATCTGAAAATTTACTGTTTTTGGAAATTGTCAGGTTTTCAAGTTCTTTCTGTATGTTTTTCTGATTTTCCTGAAAAAGTTTGAGATTTAGAGGGAAAATACGTAATTGCAAAAATGTTCTCAGTATAATTCTCTACTGACTGACCTCATCATTTACTCAGTTACAATAATTTGATGCTATACAACAATTTCTTGAAGTTTAAAATCAGAAAAACGTTAGGAAAAGACTCAAAAATCGAAAATTTATGAAAACAGTAAATTTGCAGATATTGTTACTCAGCGTCAAATTATCGTAACTGAAGAAGTAATGACTTTATTCGATGGTAAATTTTATGGGGAATCTTTTTGTACTGAGGTATTTCTGCTCTAAATCGCATACTTTTTGAGAAAAATTCGAAAAACCAAAAAATGTGCCAAATGAACCCTCTTTTTAAGAGTTTCCGCGAAGGGTGGGGTTGATGGGTTTTTACCGCATAACAAGGACACCAAGGCCAACACTTTTCAGCAATAAAAGCTTTGATGGACATTTTTTTTTCAAAGCACTTATTTACTGTAATTCTATTGGGCAGGGCTATCAGTCGAAGACGTCAAAATCTGTTCTCAGGTCTTACGAAAAATGACGGATACGGATTTTCGAAAATATCTGGCAGCACTGCTACCCTAAACAGGTACTTGATGCCAATAGCCCTCATCGTGGAACAGGTCACAATTATTTCCCCCCCCCCCTTCCTTCAAAATTCGATATTCTCGAAATAAAGTCATATCAAATTTTCTAGATGGGTTCGTTTCGTTTGCATTATATTACCAAAAAGCTATTTTACGGAAATTTTTCTTCAATAATGTTGTTGTCACTCGAAAGTCACAGTGTAGAAAGAACTGCGATTTTCATTATTGCGTTGCAACAAAAAAATTTTCAAATTACAAAAAGTTATAAGTTGAAAGCAGTTTCATGCGGCAATACTCGACTTCTTATCAGTAAAATAGATGCGCAAAATTCATTCGATTCGACGATATTATTTTGCAGGGTCAATTGCTACAACATTTTCGAAGCGTCGGTTCCGTTCGGAGGTTTCAAAATGTCTGGTTTCGGCCGTGAACTGGGTGAATACGGTCTGCAGGCGTACACGGAGGTCAAGTCGGTTATCGTCAAAGTGCCTCAGAAAAAGTCGTAAATTAGCTCGACCCACTGTTGCCGTAAAATCAAAAAAACAAAATCAAACTTTATTTGTTATTTATATATTATTATTTATTTTTTCCAAGCCAAGGCTGTATCTCGTCTTCCATTCGACAATTTTTTCCCACATTTATATTTTTAATATTCTCTAGCTTTTATGTCGTGTCGTTGTTTAAGGTCTAATGCGTCGTTACCGCGATTTTGAAGTCGCCCGGAATTGAAAGAAAAAAGTAATAAAACGATTTTTTTTTTTATTATCATTTGTAAAATAATAATGCATTATAAAAATGGATTCTCTTTTTCTTCTGAAATACAGAACTCATTATTTTGGTAATCGCGAATGAAAACAAAACGTAGTAAATAGCGTTTAAAAACAGAGATCATTTCGTATTTACAATATACACGTTGCGTATTAAGAATCGAAGAAGCGATCGTCTCGGACTTCTAAAATTAAGTATTATTCAAGCATTAATATTGACGTAGGTTAACGAGTTGACTAGTTCATAGATGTCCTCCTTGGTCGGAGTCGTCACCGTGGTCAATTTAGAGACGTTGTTCGTGACTGCGTTCGTTTTTTTATTGAACGAACTGTTGTTGTTATTTATTTCTTCTATTTTTTGAATTATTTGTCGTATTCGACTGATACCATTTTTATGGCAAACATTTTCTTTTTCGTCTGTAAAAAATCAAAGCAAAATTATTTCCCGCGATCGAGATCCAAAACTTCGTGCAGAGCTTAGACTTACTGTCTTGAACAGAGTCCGACTTCGTTTGATCGGTCGGCGCGTCGGTGGTGTCCTCGCTTTTTTCGTCCTTATCCTTATTGTTAGTGATTTTGGTATAATGCTCTAGTATATTGTAGTACAGATTGTCTTCAGGATTATAACCCTTGTCGAAATTTTCTTTGTTCCGTAGCACCGGGTCCTGTGAACAAGTTGATTAAGATTAATACACTGTAACGGTCTAATTGATATCGAGTCTTCCGCTAATTGTTATACAACTCCAAGCGTCCATTAATTAAAAACCATGGCTCTGCTAATTCTAATGTACCGTCAAAAGACTAAGCAAAGACTCCCGACAAATACGAGGAATAATTAAACATTTAAAGAGTGTTCGCAATTGTGGGAGCGTATAGCGCACCTAAAGATGATATTTTCGCATGGGCGTGTAACCGACTACATTACGTATTTCCTGCTTGATCAGAATCGCTCTTCGTTATTATCGGTAAATTTCGATGCTATATCGCCAGCATAAGACTGACGATGGCCTAACAGATGTTCGCTGGTTCTCTCGGAAGATGAAAAGTCATCTTACGGAATTCGCATTGTCTTAATGGGGATATTGACTGTGCGCGTTCGCTTCCAGACATCTGATTCATTAACTATAATTCCTCGACGCTAAATTTAACCGCGAAATTGTGACGCGTAATTGTTCGCGATGCTCATCGAGAAGTATACTAACTGGAAGTTCGAACAAAAAGAGGTCATCTAGAGCACGAATTTCGGACGCGTGTTGGAAGAAAGGAAGGAAGTTAATCGTACATATTTTCTTGTATACCCAATAAATCGTGTACCTATTTAAAGAACATTTGCGGTAATCTACCTCCTTGCGTGCCGCTCGTTTGATTCTCCAATTAGGAAAACAGCAAACTCAGGACATCTTTAAAGAAACGTGTGATAAAGCTCGCTCGCAATTCATAATTCATTCTGAGAAATGCTCCACTCGCACGTTTGGCCAATGGAAATTGCCTTCTTTATTTGGTCTAGCTCCAGATTTACGAGACTTCTCAAAATAGGACAGCTTACTAACGTGGCTGTAACAGATCAATTTTCCAAGTCTAGGGTCCTTGCGTATGAGATACAAGTCTTGGAGGTAAGTTCCCGAAAATTATCGATAAAAATTCAAGGGTTTCCCTCTGTTCTTTCTAATCCTGTCGAAAAGTTTGGCTTCTACCTACATCCTTAGGTTATGAGCTAGAAGTGGGCAGATAAGGACAGTAAGGATGAATATGGAATAAATGGTGTCGTCGAAATAAGTGGATCGCTGGTAGTTTTCATCATCTTTTGAATGCTTGAAAGACAGTCGGGAGTGACAGGGAGGTATAACCGAATATTTTCGAGACTTGAGCAAGAGGAGAAGTGTTGCAAAGATAGATCGTCAGCGTAGCTGCGCAGGTATGGAAGAGGTGAGAGGTGCAAGAAGAAAAGAGAGTGGATTAGAGGGGTTTGGTCTATTTTGAGACGACTTCATTTGGGAAGGGCGGTAGGAAGACTTTGGACCATGACCATATGGCTTGATTAGCCACCTGAACAATACTGAGAAACATGATGAAAGTGCTCTGAAAATTTTGATTTATCGATACAGCAATCCTCATCTGACTGTAGCAGCTTGGCGTCAAGAGCCTAAGGCTCTACCTTCTGCTGATTAAACTTGTGAAGACCAGTACGTCTCTCATCGCCTATAATCGGGAGTTGAAAACCGAAGAAAGTGTGGATGATCTTCGCTCAGAAAGTTGCCAGAATCGATAGTAGTCCAAGCTATTATGCATTGTAAGTCAGACTTTCATTGTAAGACGGTCAAAACTGTGCTTGAATTGCGCCGCCGGATCAACTCAATGGCGCTTAGGAAAAGGTATCCTTCTTTTACTGATGTGTCGACCTATATAATCACCGGCGAAGGTCAAACCTTCACCTCCGGAACTTTGACTGCTGGAAATGGGAGGGGGTAAGATAAAAAAAGAATGTGGCAGAAATGGAATGCGTTTTTTGATCCTATGAGCACAAGTCTTTGAGCTGTTAGAAACACAGGACTGTGACAGCTCGTCGCTATGTTTTATGTACCTGCAAGTAGGCCATCAAGGTATGACTCCCCCAAACGCACAATTCGCGAGAGATGTAACAATGGTTTCCACTATCAAGTCATTTGCTCCAAGATCTGCTCTGGGAACGCCGCAAATGCAAATGACGGAAGCCAACAAAAACCAATCTCTTTATAAACTGTGATTTGCGCTATCCGTTCAGTTTTGTGGTTTGGGCAATCTTAGGTAATGCTTGTGATTAATCTGGTTAGGCGTCTTAGGGTCCAACGTGGATCTCCTCGACCCAGCCTTGATAGCTGCGTCATCGCAATTTGTACGAAATACAAATCAATGTTGAATCAGAGGCCACTCAGCACCTGCCTGATGACCTGAAAGCTGCCCCTCCTCCAGCATTATTAGAAGAAATTCTCTCTTCTAATCTCAAATACGTTGACCTTGACTTGTTTTCTACAGAACAGTTGAAATCTTATTTGGTGTTGACTTTGTACATACCGATGATCACAAACGTCTCCCCAATTCTTGTCTTACAGCTCTTGGTATTTGGCTGAACATCAAGCGGTCTAGGTCATTGGATAGACGATGAAAATCTACAGATGACTGGTTGTCAGTTTATTTGACTGGTAGTCAAGCTCAGAGTGGTAGTCGGACCCTACTTGCATCCAATTCCTTAAATAAAATTGGGAAAGGTTGAAAGTAAATGGGATTTAGAATCTTTAGGTGTTCCCTGATATTGCCAATAACTTAATGACCAATGTTGAGAGAAGTACAAGGTTTGAAGAGGGCCGTTATGGCGTCTTTTGATCATGTAAGAGAGAACAAATTGAATTTACCGCATGTGTGTAGCTTGCCTAGGCTAAGGCAGATACTTCTGCGGCCAAGTCCTAGCTCACTGGAAGAATGTCAGAAGCTATGTGAACTGCAAATATGTTCCAATATCAATCAGAATGCCGCTGCCTCCTCAGATAATCCCATACATAAAGAACAAGAAACCTAGGGTGGTCTATCATGTATTGGCATACACTAAAACTGGTCAATTCCTAAATGATCAATTGCATTCCGGGCCCTCTCTTGTCATGAGTCTGGTTGGACTCTTGATAGGTTTATTTGATATTTCAAATCAGTCAAATCAGACTCATCTTACACCAGAAAATGGTGGAGCAGTGCACACTTGAGACTGCCATCATTGACTCCAATAATCCTTCAACTTCTTACCTATAAAATGAGCCTCCGATGAAAACCAGTTTTACACGCAGAGCGACTCGCAAAGCGACTTGTGGTCCTTTCTGCAGAGAGCATCATAAATGGTAGAAAAAATTACCAAGGTGCACTACTCACATGATCATCAAATGATGGATTTTCAACTATAGGTGCACCACTTAAACAATGACCAGATAACGCATCCTCATCAAAGATAACCATGGGTGCACTACTTATATAATTGTGCACATTTGAGACTGCCATCACTGACTCTAATAATCCTTCAACTTTTTACCAATGAAATGAGCCTCAGATGAAAACCACACGGAGCTTTTCAACTTGTGGTCCTTTCTGCAGGGAGGATCATAAATGGCAAAGAAAATGACCAAGGGTGCACTACTTACAAATCATCAAATGATGAATTTTCAACTATGGGTGCACTACTTACATGATCACCAGATAACGCATCCCCATCAAAAATGACCACGAGTGCACTACTTACAGAATTATCAAACAATGGATTTTCAACTATGGGTGCACTACTTACACAATCACCAGATAACATATCCCCATCAAAAATAGCCACAGGTGCACTACTTACATAATCACCATTGAGAAGACACAGTGCTCACTAAACCAACTCACCAATACGTACAGCTTCACACTGCTAACTAAGTACAGCAAACCAATTGGACTGGATTTTTGCAAATTGAGAGCAGTATTAAAAAAAAGTAAAGCTGCATAGCCTGAATCATCTGGAGTAGTGTTTGCATTGGACTGATTTTTTGAGGTCCCTTGTTTCTGTAAAATTTTTGGAAGGTATCCGCGTGTGTGGTAGTGGAAAATATCTACACATAAACTTAGCATATTGGAGATCTACAGACCTAGGTCTTCTACCTCGGAAAGGTATTATGTAGAATCCTCTCTCTCAATATAGAGCTTGTATTTTGTTCCTGAGTGTCACTATGAACGTGTAAATAGGAATATTTCGAGCTGATAGCTTTTGGGGGGCTCATTCACTCCGCACCCCCCCCCCTCTCCTTAGTTTAGTGAGAGTCTACCTTGAAATATCTCGAGCGAATAGCTCTTACAGAGCCCTCCTTGGTGTATACTTCCAGTTATAGGCTATTTTGAGCTGATAGTTTTTAGCTAATTGCTGTGAAGAGCTCACTCGCAAAGGCGTATTCTCCGTACTCTCAACTTTCTGGCCTCAACAGATCAATTCCCAAATCATTTAGCTCTTCAGATACCCTGAGGTCAGCCTACAAACTTCACCCAATTCCATTGCTTCAATTTCATCTAGGCACTCATCTCAAACGTGGACCTTTACCTTCATATTGTTAGGGGGATTACAGCCTCAGAAAACATCCGGGTCCGGAAGTTTCTGTGAACTGCGTGACGTCACGTGTGACGCTTTATGACATCATCAATGACCTTGACCTACTTTAGGGACTTGAAAAACCTTACATTTCCAGCTGCGATGCTTTATGACGTCATCAATGACCTTGACCCACTTTAGAGACTTGGAAAAATTTCAATTTCCAGCCGCAATGCCTGATGACGTTATCAATGACATTGACCTTGATCTACTTCAGGGACTTGAGAAAATTTCAACTTCCGTGAGTTCTATCATGAAGGAAGAGAAGGGATCCAGTATAATATGCAGGATTATTCAAAAGTGGGGAAGTACGGGGGGGGGGGTAAACTCGCAAATTTTGGGATTAGGGGCTAGAAATCAGGAAAATTCAGAAAAGACGCGACATATGTAAAAAAAAATGCAGCTCAGAATCTCTCAAGTCTCTTCCAATTCCCTCTTCAAAATAAAAAGGTTGTTAATTTCGTTCCTTTTTCTGTCTTCAACTGTTCAGGAACAAGAGGCTGTAGTTAAGGGGAAAATGAAGAGGGAAGCTGTTGTGGAAAATGCGTCTTGATAATAAGACGTATTTCAATGTCTCAAGTCTCGTCCCCTTTTCCATTCAGATAAAAAGTTAGGTCACGAAATGTGCATTAAAGTCCTCTCAGGTTCTTTCATTTCTTTCTTCAAAGCAGTATACTGCCATTTTCTTGTCCATCATCAAGTCCTCAAGCACTAGAGGTACACGAAGAGCGTCTAGGCTATAAGAAATGGGGAACTTCAAGAAACACGCGCCTCACTACCTCAATATAACTGAATGAAAATCCCAAAACCAAAGCTTACCTTGCAACTAGGATAGTCGTATTTGGCTAACTGATCAGTTAGTGACTCGTCAATCGAATGATAGAAAGTTTCCTGCTGCCTAAGTCCGTCTAAATTCAGCGAAAGTCGATTATGGTGGTTAGACTCCGAGGGCACGGCTCGACAAACAGGATTGGGAACATCGTAGTGCAAGTACATCGGCAGTGACGGAAGCTCTCGTTCGGCCGGATTTTCGAGATTTTCGTATCGGTATAGATCGCGGCAGCTTCGTCTCTCGTTGCAGTCCGTTGATTTTGATTCGAGCGATTCGGCGCACGATGGAGGTCCATTCGACGCAGGCGGAGTAGGCATCACAGATGTTTGAGGCAATGGCATCGAATGGTTTATCGACAAGATCCACTCTTCCATTTCAGATTTCGAGTTGGAATAGAACTGTAAATTAGCACGATGGTGTTAGAAATATGAATCGCGTGAACGTTCAAACACGTGCCTAGCTTTGCGTATACTCACTTGATAGGTTTTTTTCCCCGGGCATATAATTTCAAATCCGAATTCTTTATTCTTATTCGATTGACTAACAGCGATCGGCCTTGCATTGTACTCGTCCACGTTTATATTGTGGATGGGTTTTGTGTCTTTCTCGCTGGTGTAGACGAAAAGCGTGGTGCCCAATAACGCCACCCACAGCCTTTTGCTGTGCTCGACGAAGAGTACCTTCTCCTTTTTGCATAACTGGCCGCATTTGACTGCAGAGTATTTAACGGCGGACGCCGAAATCGACATGATCTCGAGTGAGTCTTCAGACTTGACTGAGGACGGACTGAGCGAATTGTCCGAATCTGAAAGTACACTAATTCGTTTCGAAAGATCTGAAAACAAGGCGCAGAATCGATTTATTACAACCCTTGACGAGAATTGCACTAGTAATTAAGTGTAACATACCGTTCAGAAATTCTGTCGTATCTGCGCACGATTTGTTAATTTCTTTATTTTTGGTCTCGCCTAGGCCGTTGCCGAAGAAAAAGCTGAATCGTTGTTGTTTCCCATTTCCGGGCAACGTATTCGAGTATCCGTTCCTCGAGACTCCGTTACTGCTGGCTGCCGAGCCGGACCAAGACGACTCTAGCTCTTCGTAGCACTCGCCCAGCGAGTCGAAATCGTTCGAAGCTGAAAATAGAACGCGTGGAAAATGATATTAGATTATCATTTTCATAACGGGTATGTAGTCGTAAACCTGCGTTCATAGTTGTTGTTTTGGTATTACTACATTCAATACTCGAATATTATGTTACAGAACGCGACTTGCAACATAGTAGAGATCTGCGTTTTTATTATAAAATATTTTTAGCCGTCGTCAACAATATCAAGAACTTTACAAACAGCTTCGTAGGCGGAGCTTAGGATTAATTTTTTGCAAGTAAATGAATTAATGGAATCTCGTTACACCATTCAACAATACATAGGCGGTTATTAGCAGCGCCGTCGCCAGACTCTTTGAGGCCTAGAGCAAAATATTCACATAAGGCCTTTTTTCAATTTAGACAATTTTAATTTTTTCTCTTCGCCGGCGCGAGACTTGAAGCGGTAATATCCACTCACCACCCCCCCCCCCTCCGACGACGGCCCTGCTCGAACCTGAGACTCGTGACTGACACTCGAGATTGACACTTGAGATTAAGACTCGGAATTCAGACTTGAGACTTACAGTCAAGCTTGATACTAGAGACCGAAATTCGAGATAGAGACTCGCGCTTGAGACTCGAGCTTGAGCCTCGAGACTGAGACTGAAAACTCAAGACTACTGAGACTCCCGTTTGAGACTCGAGGCTGAGACTCAAGGATAAGAATTGAGATTGAGACACGAGACTGCCACTTGGGACCAAGACTCGAGACTGAGACTGGAGTTTGAGACTCGGGGCTGAAAACTCAAGACTGAAACTCGAGTTTGAGACTCATGACTGACACTCGGGACTGAGACTGGAGCTCGCGACTTGAGACTGACCCTCAAGACTGACACTTGAGCTTGAGACTCGAGACTAAGATTCGAGACCAAGACCGGGACCAAGACCGGGACCAAGACCGGGACCAAGACCGAGACTCGAGATTGAGACTCGAAGCTGAAACTCAAGACCGAGACTCGAGACTGAGTCTCGTGACTGACTCTTGAGATTAAGACTCGAGATTGAAACTTGAGATTGAGACTTGCGCTGGAGACTAGGGACCGAGACTCAAGACTGACACTTGAGTCTGAATTTCGAGTTTAAGACTCAAACTTGAGACTCAGTAACTTTGAACACAATTAAGAAAAATGAAAATTTTCCAAATTGTGGAGAGTTTTAGCTTGACGGTTACTAATGTTACAGGGCTGAGGCTCGAAATTGAGACTCGAGCTTGAGAATCGAGGCTGAGACTCGAGACTGACACTTGGGACCAAGATTCGAGACTGAGACTGGAGCTTGAGACTCGAGACTGAAACTCAAGACTGAGACTCAAGATTGAGACTCGGGGCTGAGACTCGAGCTTTGAGAATCAGTTCATCAATAACGATCAGAAGAAAGATATCTCTCATACAACTGACTGAGGTACCTTTCCCTTGATCGACTCAATATTACTGATCGCTGTAGAATCAGCCCATCACGACCAGGAGAAAAGTATCTCTCATAAGAGCAACTAAGGTACTTTTCCCTTGAGCACAATACAACTGTATTTCACGCAGAATCTGCAGAAAAATCTATCTTTTCCAAGGAACAAAAATCCTTAGATCTGGCAGCACTGTATCATCAAATACACTAAACAACCAATACCGGAAACTCCATAAGAAATACATTGAGCGCTGTTTGCAGTGCTTACAACGCGACTCACACGGTTGGGATTCGCAATTTTACAACACTTCCAATAAGTACGCAACACAAATTCACCAAATACATGCCAACGACCAACACAAAGAAATGTCTGTAGTACTGTGGTGACCTGCCCAGATGCTGGTCAAACGAGATGTTACCGAAAACTGCCCTTGTCAAAGATAACTGATAGGCTTTTCCTGAGCTAGCTTTTAATTATGAAAACAATGCGGTTACTAGGCCGATCTTTACGTCAAGTGCTTAATTATTACGAGTGCTATACGAATATTACGCGGATCGACGTATTCGGAGCTTTGACTGACGACGTTCCCTCGGGTGGATACCTTTATATACGCTCGGCTATAGGCCCTGGTCAACGCCTTGTTGCATGTTTTTGGTGGTCTCAATGCTGCTCAATCGCCGTCGATTTATTTCATTTCGCTGACTCTACTTTGTTGACACTCTTCGACGATGTTTTGGTGTTCGAATCGAGCTTCTCTTCGTGGCGCCTATTTTCCGCGGCCAGTTACCAATGCCTCTACGAAATCTCGTACACCATAAGTACTAATCCCGACCGCTAGAGCATAAAAATCCAGGGGAGTTTCCGGTATTGGTCGTTTAGTGTATTTGGTACCATAAACGTATATCGGATGGATCGAAATGATATTACCAATCAATTAAGAGTTCGCACAAATCTATTCTAGCGTAGAAACGCAAAACGTTAGATGTGTAATTCAAATCTAAGGACTTTGTATCTCGATTTGCGTCCCTATTCAACTTTCTACGATTTTTCTGAGTCGACCGCCAAAAAAAGACAATGTGTCAAAATTCTCAAAAGTTAAAAATCGCTGAAACGTTTGTATTTTACTAGATTTGAAAAAGAAATCTAATACCAATTGCCAGAAAAAAGTATTGGAATATCTTCTAAATTGCAATCTGATGAAGTTGGAGATCGGTCCCTCGGATCTCACAACGTCATAAATATGCCCCTGTGACGTCACGATCTAATGACGTCACGATCTAATGATGTCACAGAACGATCCCTGACTTGAAAGTCCAAATTCTAAAAGGGAACCAACTCTATTTGAAGGGGGGGGGGGATTTTTGTTCGCCGTGTGATGCTCAGCAAAAAATCCAAATCGGCATAAATGGTTCAAGTCTTAGGGAGGTTGAAATGTGACTTGTTCCAAAATAAGGGCTATTGCCATCAAGTACCTGTTCGAGGGAAAGGGTAGCAGTGCTGCCAGGTAATTTCAAAAATCCGTGTCCTACAAAATAATTAAACATGGCTCGTACTCACGAGGAGCAAATCCAATTTATCCGTCATTTCTCGTAAGACCTAAAAACAGATTTTGACGGACTTCATGATTTATCAATACCGATCAGGAGAAAGGTATCTCTCATAGAAGTAACATAGGTACTTTTCCCTTGATCGACTTGATATTTTTGGAAGACTGCAGTATCAGCCTATAACGACCAAGAAAAAAGTATCTCTCATGTAAGTGTCTAAGGTACTTTTTCCTTGAGCGCAAGAAATTCGTATTTTACGCCAAAAAAATCCATAGATCTGGCAGAACTGAAGGGTAGTAATCAAACTCCGTTTTCGCCCTCCTCGGAGACTTGCGGTTTGCTGCTAGTTGCCCTTATCTTGGAACAGGTCACAAATTCTTCCAAGTCCCATTCCTAGCTCTCAGGTTGGAATTTCCAAGTTCTTCTCCTATTATCATGAATTATGATGAAGGACATCTGTTCAAAAAATGATGACATAGGGAACCCATTCTAATTGGAGAGGGGGAGGGGGGGTTGTAAAATCTGTTCAAAAATGATGACGTAGGGAACCCCTTCTATTTAGAGAGGGAGGCGGGGGTTTTGTAAAATTTACCGTGCGCCGTATGATGCTCAGCACAAAATAGGCAAAAATGGTTCAAGTCCAAGGAAGATGGAAATTCTTCCAAGTCCCATTCCTAGCTCTAAGGTCAACATTTTTCCAACTCCCTCTCTTATCATCATCATAATTAAGGACATTTGTTCAAAAATGATGACACCACACAAGTGAGATGCGAACACGCTTGTGCCCGTTTTCTGAGGATGCCTTCCAACAAAACAAATAGCAGGTTTTCCGCGTCTCGGTATGGCAATAGTGACTTGAGGGTAGAGCGGAGAGCTCAAAGAAAACAAAGAATCAAGCTATGACCATGTCTTCATGGCGTAAGTAACGAAACAAAGAGGACCACGGGATCAGGTATTTGTTCATTGTGGGATTGATTCAAGCCATAGGCCAGAGAAGGGAAGAAATCGGAAAATAGGGACTGTTTGGCTACTATATTCACTATGTTTGGAAATGTTCAGGAATACAGAAGAAGTCGAGGATAGAGAAAATATTGAAGTGTACAAGAAGGATAAGAATACGCAGAACAATAGGGTCGGAAGAGTAGGGGTCTGGTATGGCTGGTAGAGAGGAAAGGAAGTTCGAAAAGAGGAAGGGAAAAGGGAGAGGCAAGTAATGCAAGAATATGGAGGCCAAGTTTTTTCCAAGGAAGAGCTCGACTTCTCAATCAATAGGGAGCCAGCTTTAGGATTCAATTTGGATCCATCTGTACTGCTCTGCAGGGAAACTCATTAGCAATAATGGCTTGGATGTGTAGAATGTAGATCGTGTTGGGCGATTCTTGTAAGTCAGCTAGATAGAGGCGAATATGAGGATACCCAAGACAAGGTGAATGAATGAATAGGGAGAAGAGTCTTAAATTTGAGATGGTAGTGCAAATGGGATCCCAATAAAAGAAAAAGTGAATTGTGAGAACGTAGGAAGGGAAGAAGGGGAGGAAGATAGTGGCAGTAAGGAAAACTGGATCGTAGACGTAAGAAAATTGGCAATAAGCAATGATGAGTGGAAATTCAAAGGAAAGAATACCAGTCTCAGCACGTAGGGTAGATGCTCAGGGCACCAAAGGCTAAATGTAGGATTTCACTTCCAAGTAAATTCACCCCTTCAACACAACCGCAATCGACCCATTTTTCAGATGTTCTTTGCTTCAATTTGGTCATTTTTGGTTGATTTGGGCAAAGAAAAAACGCTTGCCGGACAATCTTACTATTCACGTAGTTGTGAAAATGGTGACCCGTATTACAGTTTAGAGTGTATCAGAGAGAACTTGCGACTGCAACAAGTGCGAGACATTCAACAATGAGTTCAGTCACATTTGGCCTTTGAAAATTTGATGCGATGAGTCGACGAGTATTTGGAATTGAAGGTAAGGCCAAGGAATTTAATAGAGGACTGGAGGCTGCTCCGGAAGTTCTGGGGAGAAGAGGAGAGACGTAAGTTACCATGGAATATTAGAACGGTTTATTTACGAGAGAAACAAAATCCACGATCCGAAGATTATGAGGAGACCTTATGTGAGGAAGTCGTTTAGAGAGAGGGAAGATGACCTAGCCTATTAGATTGTTTCTAGCAATTATGAATGAAGGAACACACCGAACTTCTCCCCGGGAGACACCATTTTGGAAGGAGTGGGATAAATAAAAGACTAAGGAAGTAGTGTTTCGAAATACGAAGTAACGTTTTAATTAAAGAACATGGTGTACCTCTTTTCTGTAAATATTTTATACCCCTCCTTTCGCCTATTTTCATCGATTATTTATTACATCAGCATCCAACTCATACTCAACCTCTTCCAACATCTTTTTGATGAAACACGACACGATGCATTTTGCGTCACTTCACTCGCTGAAAAATTCACATTCCTTCCTCCTATACCAAACAAAATCTTAAGCTTTCTAGCGTTCCCGACTCACTTTTATTAGGTTCAAGGTTTATAAAATATAATCTGTATAAATTTTATGTTCACAAGTACTCACATTTATGACAGCCGTTCATGTCGACGTACGGAAAAACAGTATCTCTAGAAAGTATTTTTTGTAATAATAAGACTCTTCTTTGGTTTGCGTTTGGTGACAAATCTTCGGTAGCGAGAGTGTTATTCAAAAATGTTACGACTTCTGAAACAGAAAAAAGGAGGAAAAAATATTAGCTTTTATTTGTAAATATTTCTTCTCCGAAAAAAAAAGCAATCGAATGCGGTCGATGTCACAAAAGTGGGACAAACGTGCTCCCCTCTCACTTTTGATATGAATATTGTTCCAAGTCATGAACTCCAAGGTCGAAGGACCGGGAAGTAGAAGAGTCACTTTTACTTTCAAGTCCGACATCAGGAGCGAGAGCAACACCTTCTTCCAACGGAATTCGCAGTGAAGAGGGCAGAAAGCGAAAACTTTCGATAACCTCCCATAAAACAGGTTCTTTGTTAAAATATTGACTTTTGAGCTTCATCCCTCCCTGAATCATCTTTCCTGGTTGATCTCGCAGTAGTTCTATCCTCTTTTTTTCTCTTGTCCGACGACAAAACGCGAAGTCATCTCGAAACCGAGGCAGCGTGAAAACCTTTATTCAACAATATTAGAGAGTACTTAATAGGAAGCGAGTAACCCTGGCGTGTATGTATATGGGAATCTAGAGGGACTGAGCTTAAAAGAGATGAGCGTGAGCGTCTCGACAGGACGCAGAGTTGTCATGAGTCAGAACAGCTCAGTGGCCACGGCTGGATTTCCAAATTCCCAAAAATGAAGGGCCGCCTGCAAGTTATAGATCAGGAGAATAGGTCGGAAAAATTGCAACCCCCTAGGCATGCGTACGAGGGGAAGGGTGAATTTGGCACAGGTTCGACTTTCGAGCGATGTATAAGAGGGGAGCTTGAAGGAAGAATTTTTTCACACCCCCTCCCTCCCACCGCAGTAGATCTCGACTCTCCCAAATAATCGCTTCTAACCTCGCACTGACGGTTTTTTTGTACGCCTCATGAAAGAGACGCATAGTGCCAGCTTTTTGTTATGGAAATCACACTTATCAACTAGCCCTTGTGGCTTGTAAGTTTTCGACGACGCGAGAAAAATACTCTAGCGACCCGAAACTGGCCGAACTTGCGGATCTGTAAATTAACATGCAGCGTAATCATAATCGTTCGGTCTTATAAGTCACGAATTGTTCCGCATATGTAAGATCCAAGCATTATTGTCGGCAAGTTCGCTCAAAAATAATTCAAGTACAATCGCGATGTGTCGCGTCGTGCTTCGAATGAGAACATTTTCAAACGAGTATACGATTTTTCGTAGACCACGAATGCAAACGTGCTAGGTAAGTAGTTAAAAGTTATATTTTGCGTCGACCTTGCGCGGAATATGGCAAGGTAGAGAGAGTGAGAGAGAGAGAGAAAAGAGAAAAATCCCATGCGTAAGTATACAAATATACTTCATACTTGAGGGCACACTTTACGACTGACGTGAAAATTGAAATCGGCGACAGTAAAACGATGTTTTCGTAAGGTAATAATTTAAATTTTTATCTCGACGCGTCGTTTATTTTATTGATGGCGCGTATAAACGAATGCATCCGACAATACCTGGTAAATATAGTTAGTTATAGGTTTTGATAAATTCATTTTATTGCTGATGGCCTGCGTACTGAGGGTCGTGGACGTTATCATCGGATCGATTTGTTGAGCCGCAGGTAAATTGTTACCTTTTCATCAATGCCACACGACATTTAGACCAATTTTCAATCGACGTACTACACGCGAACCGTTGAACGACAAAAAATTTTTATTTTATTGTGGTCGAGGTGTATTACGAGCAACGTTACGGCAACCTGTTGGTGGACGATGAAGTGGGACAGAGCTCTACAAAGTGTACAGATTTTATCTCGTCAGACGATCTTCAGAGGCACAAGCGGTCATGACAGAATGAAATCGATCAACGGTTCCTCCTCATCACTACAATCATCTCGACCCAAAAAAAATACTTTTATGGAGCCAATAACGTTATCATTGATATCTATCAACTAATTTACTAAGAGGGAATCAAAATTTGCGGAACTCGCGCGACGTATTAAGTAATTAATATCCGTGTTATATGGCAGAAAAGTAGGATATTATCGTCTAAATCAAGCCTACCTTACGTAAGAAGGTATTAGGACTGATTTATGTAATTACGCGTCATAATATTATGGATGCCTTTCGTCTTTCCACAAAAGATTCCACCTCAGATTCCAAAAAGGGAAACAAAAGAAAATTCAAGTGAGAGAAAAATGTTCTGGCGGAGCCAAATAAATGAAGATCATGTTTCATGTTTATCTCTTCCTCAAAAGTCCTGTATGAGTCTATTCCAGGATATTTCAAGCTACCAGCTTTCGGGTAGCTCACCCGCTCCACTTCTTGAACAATGAGACGTCCATAAAAATTGAAGTAGATGGTGCTCCCCCTTCAATAGCTTAAACTTTCGTGTTTGGACTATTCCCGAGTACGATCCAAGCCAGCGAAAATGGACAACGAAACAATGGATACATACGCAGGCCTGGGATTGGTTTCGAGTTTTCGGGAATTCCCTCAATATTCTTCGCCCGCTCCCCCTCTTATCCCTCCTACTAGAGACATGGGCCCACCAGGCCATACCCTCAATCTTAGGCCTGTACATAAATGTTGGAACAGTTTTGCGAGATCTTCCAATGAGAAGACCGCGAGCATTCTAAAATTTGCATCAAATAGGTATACTGCCATTAAAAGCCACTTCTTCTGCAATAACTTTAACTGTGGTTGTTCGTACGTTTGTACGATTCTGCAAGTTCACAAAATTGTACCTCCTTCCATCTGTGAGGCTCTACTAAAGAGTAAAAGTGTCCGCGACTAATGGAAGAGAAGTTTTGCCTCTTTCGAAGCCCAAGATCCGAAATCATTTTACGTCCCAATTTTTCGCTGATTTATCTCCTCCAGTTGAGCCATTAATAACTCTGAGACAGCTTATTATGTGTGATAAAAGATATTATAGAAAGCTAGTTTTATACAAAGTCATATTCTTCGCGAGAAACATAGTCATTATTTTGGAATATTATCAATTATTTCTGTTCTAGTTCAGTAGAACGGCCATAAAACGACTCCCTGCTATTCTCAATTAGCATAATCAAGCAGTCACAATTTACGAGCCAGACGCAAGGCAAAAGTTGCACTGCAAGTGTCAGAAAAGTTCAGTTCAAAATCCTCTAGCCACTGTGTGCTCGCTAACGCAAATTCTTGCAGCGGTGGACGAACAATGTGTGAGGGCTGAGCCCCAACCGTTACTGCAAACTCTTCCCTCATCTACACGTTTTTTCAATTTATGAACACTTTTCGCACTTCTCTACAAATGATTCTGGTGCACAGTTGCTCAAAAAAAAGTGAAACTAACACATTTATGCAAATTCAGCTCGTTCTAACGAGCATGAAGTGATAGAAATTAGCATTGATCGTTCTCACTCCTACTACAATGTGTCACATACTTTTTAGAGGAACAGCGTACATTGCTGAACATCGTTCAGAAATTTGCATAGGAAATGCGGTCACCACAAAAATACTTCATTACAGGTGCCCGCTTCTTTTTAAACGTTCAAATATACGATCGTATTTAAAATAAAACGTAGCAATTCCGTTCGACGAGGTCTGGTTTGTAGGTTGTGTAGGTGGAAGTGTAATTTGTATTCCGAGTTACGAGCGATTTTTTTTATTTGTTATTGTTTTCATTTCACAGGATGGTGCAGTTGCGACGAAAAAATGTACCTTTCTTTCTTGCGAAGACGTCTGGGTATATAAAATTTGACAAGTCGACCGACTTTGAACGAACTTTTATTATTGTTCGAGAGAATGATTATTGAAAATTCATTATTTTTACCGAGGGCGTTGTCCAGGTAATGTTGACACCTGTATTTCAGAAAATGGTGAGCGTTACTTACTCCCCGAGCGCGTTGATATTATTTTTCTTTCTTCGGTAGTCCATTAGTCTCGGAATCACGAATAGCAAACGGCTCAACAAACAGAAAGACGAAGAAAGTTGTCTAATTGTTCCAAAACTTTTGGTTAAGACCATTCCGACCTCTGATCATTTGATCATCATTGTTTTGGTTTTCATTCTAAAATATAAAACTTCGAGACTTCTTCAACTCGAAGTCAGCTATACGACATCCAAGGTGAAGGTCAAGAGTTTTAATTGAGCTTTTGACTCCGTAGCAATTTTCTCCGTTCACAGGAAACACAGAGGTCTCCAGAGAGTCTCAAACTGTTGAACTATGTACGTTGGGGGGGGGGGGGATTTGAAAAATTTCGATAGAGTAGTGTCTCCCCTCGCATACACATAGCTGGTATCGCAACTTTGTACTTCAGCGGAAGCCAGCCACTCATTACGGTGATCGGCAAATACGGCACTATTTGGTGCAACCAGCTGTAGCACAGGACGATGGATTTGGTCTACGTGCTTGCTGTGCTGCGCATGACACTCAACCTACAGGCCCAATTGCGCTCACGTACTTCACGAACGCTCCGATGGTCCCACCCAGCATGACTTTTCTGCGGCGTATCGGAAGGTATTAAGCGCTATCCCGCACAGCTTGAACATCATGACCGTCGACTTGTTCTTAACATACATAATGTGGTCAAACCACATGAGTCCATTATCCGTGATCACTTCCAGGTACTTGAACTTATGCACTGCTTCCCAACTTGTATTTCCAAGGGCACTCGGTCGTTTTGAGGCGGTCAGCTCGCTCTGCCATATCCGTTGCAACTAGTGCGAGTTCACGTTCTATTTTTGCTCTCAGGTCATCCTCAGTAGCACCGCTGATTGCAAGTAGGGTATCGTCCGCAAAACGAATTAACGGGTCCACCTTCTGCTCATGTCCTCTAGCACTGAATTGAACCCGGTGCTCCAGAGCACCGGACCAGTCTCTCAACAGAGACTGTTCCATCCTATGCGTTCGTCGAGATACCTTCGGTACATGGCCACCACGTATTCAGCAACTACGTATTTCTCCAGCTGATCGAAAATATGGTTTCATAGTAGGTGGTCGAATGCGCGCCACCGGTGCTACATATATCTAAATCGATGTGGTAACGAGTCTATGTGGAGTCGACATGGCTCACAGGCGGAGGAGGGGGGGGGGGAGCACGACTAATTCCGATTATCGAACTGTAAATATCAAGAGGTGAAGACACGCGGAAAAAAGGAGTTTCGAAAGTCTTAGGCTTCATACATCTACGTGGAAATCTAGAATGTTTGAAGTAGAGGGGGACTCAAAAACTTCTGAACTATGAAAGAAAAAAAATAAAGCTCATCACCGGTGACGTCGCAATGCGATATTTGAAAATGATATCACGCTAATTTCTTCCAGTGAATAATATTGATTCCCATAAGAATAGCATTGGTAACATTCAATCATACATCAGTATTTCAAAATAAAGAATAAATAAGGAATGAAAAGTTGATTCTCAAGTACTGGATTGGATAGCTTCTCGATCACAAATCAAACTTTTTATTGCTTATTTTTTATTCTTCATTTTGGAATACTGATGTATGATCAAATGTTACCAATGCTATTCTTATGGAAATCAATGTCTGCTGAAAGCTGCTGTACTGCATTTTCACTCTGTTATCAGTTGATGTTGTAAGGCGCTAGAGGTATTCTCGCTCAATGTAAACAAACATCGCGGGGAACCAATTTCCCATCCGAGAAACGAAAACATGAAGTGGACTTTTTACGTGTAAATTCCACTTCATTTTTCGGATTTTGGGATGGGAACATCCACGGCCTACTTTATATAAGGCCGTAATGTAGAAAATGACAACAGCGCGGCAGTGGATTGTTATCAGTTACGTTTTGGGGCGGTTCACGTTCATCGGTGCGGTGTAACGATTAGGGATATGGAACGGTCCAATATTTTGGAGCAATAACCGTGAGCGATTGAAAAACTCCGGGGGAGCGAAAAAAAGGAGTGATATATATTTTAAATAACGCTCCGAAGGAGCGATTGCTGGAGTGATAAAAAAAATTCGTTCAACCAAAAACCGGAACAAAAACCGAAAAATTTCATTCGGTTTTCACTCCACTTTTTCACCCAATTTCAACGATTATTGAATAAATATGTTTCATTTTTTCTGAATTCTGAAAAAGCTTGTTCTTTTTTTTTTCTTTTTTTTCCTCCAATGAGGAAATGACTATGTCAAAAGTTCCTGACGGCCTCTCAGTCGGTTTGTCAATCCGAGTAACTTAGTAAGTGTTCAAGAATACTTGCCCTGCATCTGCAACACCTCGCAGAAAATGGAAGAGGAGCAATAACCGGAACAAAAACCGAAAACCGATTGAAATGTTTTTTGTTCCAAGGAGCGAAACCGCGGAGCGAAAAAATTTTGAATCGGTCATAAGGAGCGGAACGATTGAGTGAAATAATTTCCTGACGAGGACCGATAACCGAAAACCGAAAAAATTTTTTCGTTCCACATCCCTAGTAACGATGATGAAACTGTACCGCACTTCGTCCCCTATCCGTTTTTTAATTTTAAAACGATGATAACTTCTCCTGTACTGCACCAATTTTACTGAAATAGGGCTTCAAAAATAGAGAATTGTTTGCTCTTCAAGTTATATTCTCTTCATTTTTTTCAAAAACAGCGTTTTAATTACGTACGAATCAAAACTTTGGTTTTTTCTCACTTTTTCCCATAAGCGTACATGTAAATCTGTATCCACTACTTTTCGAGTGCGACGTTGTGACATCGCTGCATTACGGCCTTATATAAAGTAGGCCGTGGAACATCCCGCGCACCAACCCGCGCACTCCACTGCGATGTTTGTTTACGTCATTGAGCGAGAATACCCAACACCGAATACCTCTAGCGCCTTAGATGTTGATGTGACGTCAGGGTGATGAACTTCATACCTACTTGAAAAAATTCCAGACGAGAGACTGAGAAAAAAATTAGAAAATCCAAGTGTATAGATCAAGAGGAATTTCAACTATATAGAGCAGAAAAGGGTATTGGAGAGCCTCTAACCTAGCTCAGAAACGTGGAAAATTTTTCGACTTCTTTGTGATTTCTCAATTGACTACTTACCTATCGAAAAAGATCATCGATTCTTGAATTCGAAATCGGACAATCCTCCAAAAAACAAGCACTCCGCTATCCTCAATAAACTCTATAGTTCTCATTTTTGGGAGTATACGTGTATCCCAGACCACGAAACAAACTATCAGCGATATGTCATACCTTCAATGCCCACGACGGCTTTTCGACCAGAAGTTCCTTCCGGCAAAGTAATAATTTTTCGCCAGACATCAAGATTCCATCTCTAGTTGAAAGGGAAGAGATTTCTCGTGTCTGCGTGCTTATTTTCCTCCGCACCTACGATATCATTTCATTAACACGCTCTACTTTCAGAAACTCCAGCTTTCGACCATCGTAATGTAGAAGATGGAATCTCGCTGGAGAATTTTAGTAATTCATTTCTGCGTCTCAAGTGGAGCCGCGCGATCTTTTTCTTTGATCGCGCATTCTCTATACGTGAAGAACCAATTTTTAGTGAATCATATATTTCCTGGTTAAAATATCATACTGGTAGCGAAGTTACCATGTTAAATAGCCAAATCTTTATGGCCATAGTGGAAGTGGAATACGCTGGACTCGACCGACACTGTATACAAACTTTCTAACGCGAAGTCAGCGAGTTGATATGTCTTATTTAGTATATTTGTCCGACGATAGCCGACGATTCTTATCTCATAGCGTGGCAGATGAAATGGAAATGTGGCCCAATGCGGCTAAATTTACTACACGGTGCGTCGGCACTCAAACTCGACTGAATTATGAAAATCTGATCGTTTTGTATACGGATTCATTCAACCACATGCAAAGAGTAATTCATGGTCGTTGCCTACTCGCAGTTACTTCACGTTTTTTCACTGATGTCACGCGTTTTTTTACCGTATTTTGTCATCCCATCGTGTATCTTTTTTTTCTACAAACATATGTTTTACATATGTCACGACCAATAATAGTTTTTTTTCTCTCTCCTGTATGAACACAAAACTATAATATGTAAAACATGTCATTCATTTTTTACCTACTGGTAATAGCGCAGTAATTCCTTCTTAAAGTAGACAGTAGAATTTTTAATTGCACGTACGTAGCATGATTTTACAGCCTACTTATACGGGTGTAGACTAATCATCCGCGAACGAATAACTTTTGCTAGCTTCGAAATTGGGAAATTTTGAAGCGCTGCGTAGTATTTCATAATTAGTACGAGAGTTGATCATCATAATGCTACATAACGGTTCTGTCGGACGAGAAACGATAATGCGCTACGCGTGAGAAATGAAATAATATCCAACCTTGGAGCAGGAGCTCAACCCGGGAACACAACGACATATGAAAATTGACTATATTTACCCAAGTTATAAAGTGTGTGAAATCTTTTTCGTCTCGTTCTCCCATCAGTGAGTTTGTCAGTTCGAAGTCTGCATGTGAACCCATCATCATTATACGAGTAACTTTCTTTAAGAGAAGTGTACTTAGTGATTTGATATACAGTTGTGCCTAGGTAGGCCCCTCTAAGTACGTGCTGAAGGTGTGATCGTCATTAACGATAAAAGGTTTTGCTAACCGAATTGTTTAAAATAAAAGTACCATAGATTAGTCGGCCGATAGATGCCGCAAGAAATGAAAACATCGTCTATGTTTACACTTTTATATACATATTATCTCACTCGTTCATCATTTTAAAACGTTTTGAATAAATTTAACTAGTGCCTGCCCGATGAAGGTTAAACAACGGAATTTCCTGAAAAATTCTCGACAATAACTCGCAATAATCATATTAATTAGGAGAGAATGAATAATAAACGCATTGTTCTGTCATTTCCAAAAGAATTCTTGACCAGAATGACCAGATTGTAGCCTAACTAAAAAAATTATGTAGTGGCTGATCATAATTTTTAAGCTTAAATAACTTAGGTACTCTTTTTACTTTATTGGTAGCAACCTCGTACCATTAATCACTTCAAGGAGAGGATAGCCACACGCTGTATCTCCTAATTCGTTTATTGTCGCCCTCAACCATTAGACGCTTCAAATACTGCTTCAAGAGGCTGAAGGGAAATTTTCAGATTTTTTGGGGCCGAAGGTAACTTTACTGGAAAGAAAGGACGAGAAGCATGAGTAAAATCGCTCAATTCGTGGATACATGGTTTCACGAGATTTTCCAGTTGTGTTTCAAAATCAATAATTAAGACGTAATGAAATAATGAACTCCAAAAAAAAAAAAACAAAAGATTACCCGCATACACTCTCTCTTATTACATTCGCGTGTCTGCGGAACCTTTTTAAATCCCGTTACACTTTGAGTTGCTTATCGTACCAAAATTAGAATCGACGTTTCTAATTTTATTTAAAAGTAAAAACTTGTTTAAAATTAACCGCGAAGTAAAGAGAATAAAAGTTCAAGCGAATAACAGCTAATAAAAATTCATAATAATACGACATTCGAAGTCTTTTTTTTGATAAGGATTGAGACGATCGTTCGATGCATAAATTATACTATAGTGAACGAGAAAGTATATAGCTTCATATTCTTTACATATAGTCTGGTGTAATGTATGTAGAATCGAGGAAAGTAACAGCGTTGAATGAAATATAAGGTGACACGATTCCAATTAGGAAGCGGTGGTTAATCGTTATAGGCCTATGCAAACTAAAAAAAAAAAATGTTTTGACAATTTGCATAACGTATGGTCAGTGGAAAAATCACTTCGTCTTCTCACTCACTTCATTACCTATTTTATTTATTTCGTCTGGTCACTCGATCCCGTTTTTTTTTGCGTGTGTTTACGATTTCGATTCCGAAAAGCGAAATCGTGATTTCAAATCACAGATATTATTGATCGACCTCGATGATTTTAATTACCTGGCCAGAAGTACAGAATTTACGAATCTTCGACTGTCGGAAATGAAATTTTATAGCCTCAGAAGAGATAAGAATATGATGAAGACCAGTACGTAAAAATATTGACCGTTAAGAATAATTCACTTTCATACTGTACGTATATCCAAATTAAAGTGAGGATTATTTCTTCGCAATTAATACGACTGTATCGATTTCTAATATTTTTTTCAGTATAAGAATCCATGTACAAATGTAGACGATTAAACTTTTTCATCAAATTTTTCTTTTTTTATTCGCATGCAAGTTTCTTCTTCCTATAAAAATAAGTCTTCCAACTTTTCCAGCGATTTCTTGTTTAAAATTTCTCGTTCAGTGTATATTATATGAGACAAGAAAACTTTCATGCCAGCGGTTTTCCTCTTCTCTGTAGCTACGCGTTGGTAGATTACTTGGTGTTTATATTCAAATTATAGATCAAAATAATAAAAGTGTCCACATGCTCTCTTCCTTATTTTTTACTAATGTGCTAGAAATATTTGGAAACCGGTAGTGTGTTAGAGATGAGATTATTAAATGTAATTTGAGATCTCATAAGAATATATATTGAGTAGTTTTGGGAGCAAAAATATAAAGCAACTTTTTGAAAACTTCCTGACCACAACTAATTTGCTTACGTTTCCGGTTATGTCCACCCTCAACAATGTGTACGGTAATCTATCAATTTAGAATCGAGGTACGTCCATGCACCAAGTAATTACCACCAAGGAATTAGAAATACTCACTTTTTCAATCTTTTACCAAATTGCTTTTGAATTAATTTTGTTTCGTGATCCTAAACTCGAAATACTTACGACGAATTTCATTGTAGGTATACAAGTATAGGAAGAAAAAAAAAAAAAGAAAAAAAAAGATGAATATTTCATGTTGCTGAGCGAGGAAGACTAAAATTAAATATTGTACTGTATTCTCATAAGAACAGAATTGATCTTCACCATCTTTCATATTTGCATCATTTTATTCTTGTTTTACAATTCATTGAGGGCTACATAGTTTGTTAATGTCTCACAAAAACAAAAATACAAAAAAAAAAGGGAAAACTCCCGCCCGTTCTAGAATTTGTGATAGTTCCACATCTATGAACTAGCAACCCCAAATTCAAAATAAATTCTCTTTTTCTTCACGCAGCTGAAAACTGTACCTAGATCTTTCTGTTGAAAATTATTATAAAATTCCCCTGCTCATTTTTTAGATACTCCAAGTCAAATTTCTGAATGGCATCCATAATTTGTGACGCCGATTGTATTATAAGGAAATCCAGAACCCAGAAACTTCTGCTGGGATCAGGATAACTTCAGCTACAATGCTCACAGAGTGGAACTTTGTCCAACCATACATTTGAACTTAACACTCATTAAGTTGAAGAACAAATATCATTCCGATTCTATAACTTTTACAGAATGGAGTTCAGTTTCAGTATTTCTTTGAAACTTGTATTCATGTCATATATTCAGTGTACATACCAATACTGTATACTTATACCTCTATGTTCAAAATTCTCAAGGAGGAAAGATAATTTTGAAATCCTTGATTTTGTTGATTTATTAATAATTCTACTTTGTACACAAGGCTCGACTTGTCGACCAATGTTACGTTCTCAATTCTTCTGTGATGACTGAGATACCTAGCCAGTGCTGTACTACACTAGCGCTGCCATACAAAGATAGAACACGAATTAATTGAGGATCACATGATCAGGCAAATCGGATCTATCAAACAATTAGTGCGAGTGTGTGAGTTGTAACAACAAACACCTTGTCAATGTGATGGAATCAGAAAGGGGAGGATCAAGAAATTGGAGCTTAGTGCCATGTACAAAAAGTACTAGCCTCTTGATTGTGTTGAAGTGAAGAATACATCAATTTTTTCATATTGAAATATTGTTGAATCATTCTGAATCATAATCAGTGTATTATTATCCCTTGTGTGTGTCCAGGATTAGTCCAGGAAAATAGGAAATTAAAATGTGTTAATTGAGTAAGCGCTGAGATCAATTGTCCGATTTGAATTGAGTGCGTATTCACTTTGTGACCTCATACGCCAGAATATAGAGGGTGAAACTTTTTCCAGTGACTCAGCAGCTCTTGATGAGTGTTTGTGATTCATCAGACCCGGAAGTCAGAACTAGAGGTATGATTGTTTGTTCTGGGTATAGTAGCTTTTTAGTTTTTTGAATCTTTCTACACTCAACATTTCTTCCTATTCCGGGTGTTCATGATTCAGACTTGTGTTACGAGTAAGCATTGTTTGTTCTGTCGTGCCTATAATGCCTACGCTTTTGGAAAATTTAGACTACCTCCTTGGTATTTGTTACTTCCATCTTGACTCATTTTCCTTAGAGCGTCACTTTTGAGAGTGACTAATTAGTCATCATTGTACCAGGGCAGCTGCGTTGGGTTGTCTACTAACTATCACGTCTATAGAAGTGACTTTCAGTGAAATTTGAATCAGTGATAATGTGTTTGCATTTGCAGAGTTCGCGAGTTTTTACAATCGATTGTAATGGTCGCCCTTTTGCCTTTTTACATTCTCAGTTGAAATGTTTGTCCTTTAGATCTTATTTTATTTCTAAAAAAAGTTGAACATAAAATCCTAGATAGTGTGGTGCTCATTTTAACGTAATTTATTCCTGCCCAACGATCATTAATTTTGTGAAAATTTATCCTTGTAAATGACAATGAATTTGTGAGTTTGTTTCCTTTCATACGTTAATTGGTTGTTTTATGTGTGCATTGATTTGGTTTTGTGCACTTACCCGCGGTTGTATTTCTGTAAAATTATATCGTTTTGTAGAATAAGGCGCTCGTATAGAATCGTGATTCAATATTAGTGTTTTCAAGTGTTATCTTTTGCTGCATACAAGGGATGGTTCAATGACGAGGATCAATCTAGTATAAGGTAAGAACCATTATTTTTTTGTATTAGGTATGCATCCATATAGCATATATTGACATAACCTTGATTCAGATTAGAAGTTGATTCAGAGGAGAATTACTTAGGTATTATTATTGGTCTCTCTCTGGCATTACTAGAGTTATTTTGCTATCTAAAATTCATCAATGAATCAGATTCCCTTTTGTGATCATTTAACTTCCAATATGAGGGTGATGAAGAAGTATCTAGTCCAGTGCTGACTGTCTAAACATTGGGATTAGGTGGGGATATACACGGCCGTGGGATGTACCAGAGATATGCCGTTTAAAGTTGAATGGACGTAGGTAAGTATATAATGCAAATAATGAATAGGTACAAGATAAAGAGGCTATGTTCAAGTACACCCACAACCTCTTCTTCTCATAATCGTTATTTGCATATACATCCATTCAACTTTGTGCGGCAGAGATGAGAATGCCAATTGTTACTTGTAATAGTATTAGTAGCATAAACAATAGCTAACAATAGATAACGGTGACGATCCAAAAATCTCTTGTGCGGGTGAAGGGGGAATGTTACCGGTAAGTAACGTACCAATAGGGTAATAATAGGTAAAGAACGATCGATTGTTGCAGTATTTTCCCAAGCCTGGACTACGTATAATTATTCTCTTCCAAATAATAATATTTTCTTAAATTTTCAGGTTTGCCATGTACAATTAAGAATTTCTGTTCCAGTCGGTAAGTGATTTGAAATTTTCTTACAATGAATAAGATTTGTTGTGTAACGTATCAAAGAATGAGAAAACTGATTTGGTATTTTCTGAGTGATTATCTGAACTCAAAAGAAAGATAGAAATAATTTATTGTGCGGGCTACATTTTTACCGAATCCTACATGGTATTGGAATTAAAACCCAACGTAGAGTGCGCAGCAAAATCAACTTCTCATATTCTAAATATGAGTGATCACTTGACGCTACGCTGTATAGTACCTAGTGCTGTTATCCTCATGGTAAATTCGTGATCCTCTAGTCTAAATGTTGAAAAAGCTTTTGAGGTTGTTTCTCCCTCAAAAAGAAAAAACTGGCCCGTCCTTTTATGAGAATATAGTGTATGCACTGATCACTCAAATATTTCTGATACCTATGTTTATGATGCTTAGTAGGGTTATAACCCTCAAAACTTTGAAGTTCAAATTGTTCAGGTTTTGTGCTTGTGTTCAAGTTTGACGATTGTGTTGTAAATTGGTTACTGTTCGCGCTGATTTTCGAATACTTGGTGAATTTATTGAATTGATATTGTATCCGAATCACGTATCAATATTTCCGTATATATTTGCGTCAAAGTGAGATTTAGAGAGAGAAACTGATAATCGCAAATGGCAAGAAATTGTTCGATATTCAATGAAATTACGTATTTTTTCTTCATCTTTGGTGATTTTGGGTAAGTACCCACGTTTTTAAGCTTCATTATTTTTTATAATTTTATTTAAAAAATGCATTCATACATCTCCCTCCCCAATTAAATTCCTTAAATCTTTAAAATTGAACTTGTTGATGATCTGTAGTGAAACTCTGAAGGTACATGTATGATATGAAGAAAAGGGAAAATTTACAATATCAAAAGACACATCTGTTTTTCAAATTGAATTACCGTTTGTGGTTTATGAGAGGTTTATGTTTATAATCTTTCTCCCAATAGTTACCTAGGGTTTTAACTGGCTTTCGGCTTTGCCAGTTTAGCTCTTCGGGGGAAGCTCGAGCTACCTCCACGTGAAGTTTCTCGGGTAACAGCGATTGTGAGCGAGAAAACTCCGACCCTCGGATAGAGGAGCGTGTCAATTCGGGTCAGACTGCGCTAGTAGCGCTCGCAACGAAAACTAGCGATTGATGGGCGGTAGGTAGATTTCTTTCAATCAATATATGGATCAATTTTTACTCACATTTTGTTCTCATGATTTTTCTCTTAAATCGTTTCGTTCTCATTATTATTTTCAGTTTACCTACCCAATGAGTATTCGGATGGAAAAATTGACTCTAATGAAGTTTACAATTCTGCCGATTGTAACACTCTGAGTAAAATGGTCGGCTCAAATACGCTATTTTGTTTTTAAGAAGATAGCAAACTTCTCTACGTGCCGCAACCACTGTTTTGGGTGGAAATTAGCTATTAGGTCATTCCTTTCATCAATGAAGAAATTCCCAACGGATCTAGAGTGAATCGTGATCGAAAAATACGAATCAAGTATGTATCAAGATTCATCAATTCCTTTCAAGGTTGTCAGGGCGGTTTCATCTCCAGTCTGGCAGTCGCTAGAGATCAGGGGCGTTCCGATGAAAGGGGGGGGGGAGTACACTTCCAGGCTTTGAGTCAGTCAGCAAAATGTTGACCTTCAAATCTCACCAGTTCTCTTGAGCGCAGACTGAAGCTCCAGGTCACTCGGCAAAATATTGTTTTCACCCCTTTTAATAATTTCCTCTCGGGACGTGCCTGCTGAGGACAAACGCTCTGAAAGAAGGGGCAAAGAACCTAAATTTTTGCACAACTTTACTTTTCTCTCGTTTTGTTTTCAAAATTTAGAAAATTCTAAATCCCGAGTGGTTTATTCAAGTTAAGGGATTTGAACGCCTCATCTTCATTTGTTAAAACAATCGAGATTTTCTTCGGTCCTCCGCTGTATCATTTCGAGAATATTACGAAAGTTTGGCGGGATGTTTGAATTACGTTTTCTGCTTTCCTCGCTGAATTACAATATCTTTATGACATGAGTGCAAAGACCTACTTTCATTACTGCTAGAAACAACCCGTGCTTCGCTATTTATCTCTTCATCGCATGTGCGTTATCAGTACCAGAATTCTTGACCTCGGCTCTACACAAAAATCTCGAGAAAGGATCGCATCAGGCAGGAAGTTGTTTCGAATCCTATCTTATCTGTTTGCGTTTCTTCCTAGAAGTTGAACTTGGCAGACAATAAAGAGCCTCCTGCACGCTCGGAAACGTTCGTAATTTGTATTCCGCGAGTGCTGCATGCGTAAAATCATTGTCGACATGAAGGTTCGGAGCGTAAACACAAAATATGCAATTAGCGTGTCGCGATCTTCAATTACATATCTTCGTACACAATGACAAACAAATACTGTAAAATGACTTAAAATGTAAGAAACATTTATCGTGTATGTAGGATCTCGTAGAACGAACAAGTTTACAATGGCTGTTTCATTGACCTCTCTCTACAGTCATACTCCCAAAAACATTTCAACTCGATCTAGCTCAACTAATTATACCAAACTATCGGCCACGTTTGCATGTTGATGTCGTTGATAAAAAAGAATTTGAAGTCGAACGATTAAAATGCGGTTTATGGTGTTACGGTCGCACACTAGGTCAAAAAAGAGTTACGTGAACCGGGTTTTTTTTTCGGTCGCATCTTCGCGATTACGAAACGGAAGATCGAAAACTGGAAGATGATTCACTCTACCCTCGAACGCCTGAATGAGGCTAATATAAGTTTGCATACGCCGAGCTGCACCACGAGAGCCACACGTTCCGATCGAATAATTCCCACGGAAAACAAGTTTCGTAAATGCAACTCGCAGTAAGGCATCTTCAATATCGACGATATTAAATACGTGTAAATATATAGCATCAGATAATAAAGTATACATTCTTAATGCGTCTTATTTATATGAGATGGTAAACAGCGCCACTCACCGATTCCGGATGGAAGAGGTGTGAGAAAATACGCACCTTATACACAAAGAGAGGACGATGATATCGATTTTGATTGAAAAAAACGAAACGAATAAAGTCGCGAGAATATGAAGCAGAGAGCACACTGATCCAACTTATCTGACTCGACTAGAAGGGGAGGGCGTTTCAACCATGCGCTACATGTCTTGCATAGAAATGAAACGTCCGCACAGAAGATACCGCCTGTAATTATCGGTAAATTGACAGAAAAATCGTAAGTGATGTTTATTACTTATACATCGCGAAAACAAACCTCATCTTCGAAAATTTTACAATCTCTAGAAGAAATTCCCCGAAGACTATATAAATTTACGACGCGATTTCGCAAGTTAGTCGGTGCTGTATTTGGCGTGCAATTACATCACTTCTCTTATTTATTCTCATCATTTCAATTTTTCTTCCATGTCATCGTCACACTCTTGACTTTCGAACGACGAACACGCTTCACTCGATTTTACGGTAATTCACCGCGTTCGCGATATAGTGTTTATAAATAAGAATTTGTTCGACAATTTTTCGCGTGAAAAGACTCTCGAGGCGTTGTTCGTTATACGGGTACTTTCATTCCGAGATGTACTCGCAGTAAATCGTTGCATGGTACTTTCAAACGCAAGATCACGAACCAAAAGCTTGCAACTTTCACGTAATTAAATAGACGTCCCCTTTTTTGTGTCTATCGCTCAATGGTCGATGTCCTTCTCCTCCTTATAATGGTGCTCGAAACCGGCGCGACGTCGAAAACCTTCCTGTGGAATAAGTTCTTTGTAGAAAAAGTAATGGGCAAATACTATCTCTCCTTCTCCCCCCCCCCAGTGCTAGATTTACGCTCAGGCACGTGAGCGACTTCCTAGGGTGGCAAATTTTTGGATATATTTTGATGAATAAGTCCTACATGAATAAAATTGATTAATGGTGGGGATCGTGGTATGACGAGGGCGGTACGCAGTCATCTGCCTAGAGCCGCAAAAGAGTTGAATTCGCCGCTGCCTCTTTCTTCAGTAAGCGATGATCATGTCCGCGACAAACGAAATGTACAGAGCATAAAAACACCTTTAAACTGATTACAAACGACTCCGCCAAATTCGAGGTTCAAATCAATAACAAGAGGAAGCCATGAAAGAGGCAAGTATAATAGTCAACCCTGGTCAGATTCCCTTCGGTTACCAATGATATGAAAACGATCACAAGCGATTAGGGAAGATGGGCCCAAGAGCTTTCCTGGCCGAATGTCTGCCTCTCCTCTGGAATATTGTGGTTTCCGAGAGAGCGCAGGACCAGGAAAATTTTTGGAGATTCACCATAGGTATATGAGAATCTGAAGAAGGAGAAAGGAAGGTAAGAGGCGCAGTAAACCACTGCTTCCTTTACAATGTTGCACGAGAAACGACAGGAACCTATTCTATGGGGCGAGTGGGAATGTCTGTGCCTTTCTTCTGGAATATTGTGGTTCCTAAGAGAGCGCGGAACTGTGAAATACTTCAAGGACTCGGGGAAATTTTTGGAGGTTGACCATAGGTATCCGAGAGTTTGAAGGAGAGAGAAAGGAGAGAGACGCAAAAAAAAACTATACTTCCTCAACAATGTTGAACGAGGAACGACGGGAACCTACTCTATGGGACGAATTAGTTTTGATATTGGGAATTGAATTTCTCGATATGTGAGGAAATGAGCATGAGTAGTGGAGTAAATTTTCCTCAGGGGGGCGCAAAGATTTTTCAAAAAAAGTGAGAAGTATTTCTTGGCGTTGCCAAAAATATAAAGATCATGTTTCATGTCTTTTCGCCAGTCGTCTCAAGCTCTTCATCGTTCAGAAATATCCAGTATTTCCAACTTCTTGTTCTAGTACAGCGGTCGGCCACCTTTTTGTAGTCCCGAGCTACTTTGTCATTATTGTGAAGCGCTGCGAGCTGCTCAGAAAAAATTGCCATCAGAATCATCAGGAAAATGCTCTTCAGCGGATAAAGAAAGTTTCCTAACATTGACTGCAGAAAAAGGTGATGGGATAAATTGAGCTAATAACTCAATTTTCTTGAAATCGGAAAACCGTGTTTGAAACTCTTCTTCCAAGTCAGCAAGAATCTGAATGTGACGTTCACCAGTGTAAGATTGTGACGTGTCTTATTTCGCGAGGTGTTCTTGTAGACATGGGAAATGCGTTGTATCTTGTACTGTCAGATTACCTTTCCAAAACGTGAGTTTCTGAGAGAATGCCGATACATTTGATATTGATTCATTAAGATTTTCATCCTTCCCCTGCAGTTTTGTGTTCAAATCGTTTAATTTTGTGGTGATGTCTACAAGAAATCCAAAATCTTGAAGCCCAGTAGGATCTGTCAGTTCTGGGAAACTTTGGTCTTCCTTGTCAAAAAAAACTCACAATTGCGGGCAGTAATTCGTTGAAACGTTGAAGCAGGCGTCCCCTACTAAGCCATCTGCGAAAATACTTACTTCCTTTTCCTAAAGCTACTTTTCAGGAAAATTTTTGAAATTGTGCGGCGAGCTACCAAAATGACTCCGCGAGCTACCGGTTGCCGACCGCTGTTCTAGTATAAGTCAACTTTGAAGTATTTTAGGCTGACTGCTTCCTGGGACGATCACGAGCAGACTGGGCCTTACTCGCCCCGCTCGTTTGTCCCACTTCATGGTCCAGTACATGTCTATTTTAGTATATTTCAAGCTGATGAGATTACTGGGACTCACTCGCTCCGCTCCGCTCGTTCACGCTAAGAAGTGAGACGAGGTGGTACTCGCAAATTTCTGAATCAGTCGCGGGTATAAATTTGCACGCGCACGGGAAAAGTATTTTTAATTTAATTTAATTTTCATTTAATTTTATTTAATTTTTAATTTAATTTAATTTTGTTTTTATTCTATTTTATTTTTATTTTATTTTATTTTATTTTATTTTATTTTTTGTTTTATTTCTATTTTTTTTTATTTAAATTTAATAATTCAATTTAATCTAATTTTATTTTTATTTTATTTTATTTTATTTTAATTTTATTTAATTTTGAAATAATTCAATTAATTTAATTATTTTTATTTAATGTTAATTTTATTTTATTTTTACCCAGGGGGTGGTACTCGCAGATTCCGGGATGACCTCCCAGGTGATTCGAGGTTTATTTTATTTTAATTTTATTTAATTTTATTCAAATTCAAATTCAATTTTATTTTATTTTATTTCATTTTATTTTATTTTTATTTAATTTTTATTTAATTTAATTTAATTTTTTTATTTAATTTAATTTAATCTAATTTAATTTAATCTACTTTAATTTAATCTAATTTAATTTAATTTAATTTAATTTAATTTAATTTAATTTAATTTAATTTAATTTAATTTAATTTAATTTAATCTAATTTTATTTTATTTTATTTTATTTTATTTTTACCCAAAGGGTGGTACTCGCATATTTCTGGATAACCTCACAGGTAAAATTAGCACGCGCACGCGCACGCGCACGGGAAAAGTATTTTTATTTTTATGTTTATTTTATTTTATTTTTATTTTATTTTATTTTATTCTATTTTTTATCTTATTTTTACTCAGGGGATGGTACTCGCAGATTTCTGGATAACCTCACAGGTATTCTACCAAAATTTTCCAAGTCCATTCATAGGGGAGGGGGGGAGGGGGTACTCGCAAATTTTCAGCAGTGCACCAGGTGTCAAAAAAGACATGAAACATGTCAAAATTCAGAACTTTTTGCAATAGTATTGCTAAACCAAGTACCTTTTCATTTCTTCAGTCGTATGTGAGAGGAAGAGCGGTGCGTTTCCTCTCCTACTTTTCATCTGGGGGAGAAGTCGCTCCCTTTATTCCGCCACCCATGGAAATAAGTTCCCCTCCTCACGTCTAATAACGCTCGGAAATGGAAATTTGTCTATGTCCAACTCTTTTTGTGGGGTAGGACGTCGGAATGCGAAAATTTTCCAAAAGAGACCCCACCTCTCACACAAAACAGGTCTATGTCGAAATGAGGATTGACTTTTGAACTATAGATGAAGATATCGACCAGATAATACCAAAGTCTAGACTGGGCGAAGGGAATTCGAGAAATGCAGGTACTCAAGTTTAACCAAATAAATATCCGAGAATCTTGAGGAAGAACAAAAGAAGAATATGAGGAGACCCAAACTACTTTAGGAACTGAAAAAATTTCTGGAAGTTGACCATGAGTGGTCGAGGATCCGGAAGAGAAGAGGAAGAGAGAAAGGGAAAAAAGGAGTGGTGGGAGAGGACTTTCAAATTGGCAATGACAGAAGAAGACTGAAAACAAGTTAAAATTTTGACTTCCAATAAGAGACAGAAAGATCTTGTCTTCGAGCGCTATAAAAATAAGGGGTCCATTCAGGGGAACAAATTGTCATTCTATTTGTGAAACGCCACACTGCACTGCTTTCAGATTCACCGCTAGGTTCACAAGCCTTTCACTTTTCATCCGTTCCTCATTTTCCCTCAAAGGTCTTATACTGTGTACAATCGGATTCTCTCTCATCCTTACTCAGAACCAGTTGTACCAACTATTTAACCCAAGTTTAAAATTTCAAACTCCTCTCAACTCTAGAAACTTAAAACGACGACGAAAACTTGTTATCCCAACCAGATTCAAAGTTGACCAGAGCTTAACTGGTATACAATCAGCCAGTCAATATAAACCCAGTTTAAATATCAACACTAGTTTAAATGCGTTAAACTTGGTTTTTGATACAACGGTCACACTAGGTTTAAACCGAATTCGGTATACAATTGGCCTTCATTCTAGCAGTCCTGTCGTCCAAGGAATCTTCATTCTTATACATTCGTCCAGTTCTTCATCATTGTCCACCTTCCTGGAACATGACTCAATGCACCTTGTTGCAAAGCAGCTACTGGGCTCATCTTCCATGACTAATCCACTGCTTCCCCATCCTATCTTCCTGGCATGATTTCTGGTCCTTTTTATCCTTGAACAAGCTTCGATGAATTATAAAAGCTCCAATGCCATGGTCTACTTCAGACCCCACCCCCTTCCCTACGGGATGAAGTCATCACAGAATAAGCAGTACCCGTTTTACCCCTCTCTTCTCTTTTTACACCTGTTGCTGCACTGCAATGCTGATGATACATGCAATCAACTTTTGCTCTCTTGTCCAGGTCTCAAAAATGTGTGTGCTAACTTAGTGGCACAATAATAGCCATGCGCATAAAGTGAAACTGCATCTAGTATGTCTGTATGGCACAAAATAGAACAGTACTAGACGCAGCGCAGATCGGCTAGAGTATCCAGTAGCATAGACCTCACTGACGGGCATCAAGCTTGGCTCTAAGGCGGCGGCAAGTCATTAGTCGATTTTCTTCCTAAGTTACAACCAATGAAATTAGGTACTTTTCAATACTCTTCCACCCTTAAGCTATCATCTCTTTCTCAAAGAGAGATCATTTTACGAACAAACAAATCGCTCCACGACGGTTGTGAGGAATCTTCTCCCCTTCTTATAGCTTCCCCGACTCAGGCTCAGTCATCGTGCTCTTCGGTTGGTACAATTTTCAGGCTCTGTTTTGAATAACATGCTACCTTGCGTATTGTCCGCGTGAAATTAGGTTAAATCGCTATAGGTTCGCTCTCGTCATCATGGGTGAAATTTGGCTACGTTACTTCTATAATTGCTCGCGGAGTCATACAAAATTGTAAAGAATTTCTTTTCTTCCGCATTCTTCTTTCGGATTTTTCGCGTTGCTATACTCTCGCGCAATATACATCTGCACACTCCGGGGCGACGAGGTCGACATACCTCGCGTGCACGTTCATTAAATGCAAGGAACGGCGTAAATTCAGGTACCAAATCACATTATACTTATACGTTTACGGATACTCCAGTCTAAATTTCGTACATGATAAACTACCAAAAACTATAAAATTCACGTACTACCAAAACTAAATGTCTCTATCGTACCTCTCTGTACATGTAATGTACCTACTTCCTCTTTTCCAGGAATAAATTTTCTAATCGTAATTCACGATCTTTACCAAGAGATTATTTTTGTGAAAATAGTCCGCGCGTAAAATTCGTATAAATCACTCCGAAAAGACACGACCGCGTTTCTTATGTAATAAATGGACCCTTACGTAAAATTCGGTTTGTCGACTTATAGGCAACTTGTTTCTAGTGGAGTACAGTCTTCTCGAAGAAGATTATCTTTTTTCTCATCATATATTATTTTTAGATACGTTGATGGGAATTCCGTGGAATACAAAAAAAAACCAAAATCGTAGTGCCCGCAATTTTCCCTTCACGCGACTCGACCGCAGAGTCCAACGCTTCGACAAAGTTGCCAATAAAGAGAGGAACAATAATAATGTCAAACCGGACACGGTTCATTTAATAACCTTATATACTAAACAAGTAAAATAATTATTAAAAGACATGTGTATGTTGAGTACCCGATCGTTGATAACATATGAGAGAATCACTTTCTTTCCGAGCATGAGAAATGCATTCAGCGGCTGCATATGTACCGGTTTGTTCTTTTATTCTTCTTCTTCTGCTTTGTTTTTTTCCATCCTTTTTTGCTTTCGCTTAATTTATTACTTCATTTGACGTGGTTTTTGAGTAGCTCTACATACATACATGCGTCTGTACCGGTTGCCTGCATGCGGACTGAGTACTTGCAGCGTGATGTAACCGGATAACAGACGCGCGTGGACACGCAGACAAATACGAAAACAATTATGTTAGTTATCGGAAGTATCGATGTTACAGGTTATACTACTTAAGGCCTCGCCGAAAATTATCAGCGGATATACATTTCACATTACGTAATCTATAACTCGATTAAAAATTCAATTTATTCTTTAAGAAGCGTGCGATCAACTAGAAATGGTCAACTGCAGATGGATCTCGAGTATGATATATTGGTTAAAAAGACTTCGCTGAGCGACATACGACAAAAAAGTTATTTCCAGGGGCTTCGGGCGCGCGAGTATTGAAGAATGACTATATGCGAAAGCAAAAAAGGCTTTCTGGAGGTAAGGTGTTAGTGTTATCTATGAGAAATGATGAATTGGCGAATAATTCGAGGGAATGATGGTCACAAAAGTTGATGAGCTGAGGGCAGATGAATGAAAGTTAATCCACCGAAACGTTTCAGTCATGACAGAGAAAATATGAGCAAAGGAAAATTAGTTTCAGGTGAGACAGGTGAAGCCCAGGCGAATACGCGTAAGGGTCTTCGAGAGGGACGGTCTTAAGTTGACTAAGGTGGGGTACTGTTTTAATTTGTACAACTAAGCGCAAGTTGATTATCTATCCTTTTTGAATCGATTTGTCAAGAATTCGTACCAGCACCATTTCCAATTTCATGAGTAGATTAAAGAATACGCTCAATCATTCGTGGTTCATTTGTAGTTGTTTGAAAATATCCATCATTATTAATTGAATAAACATCGAGTCATTTTCGATCGATTTATGGAAAACATTGGCCGGAAGTATTTATCGACCATAAATCTACGTTGATTTTAAGTCGACTTACACATATGATGGAAGCAACGGGTCGATCTGGATTCGATTGCCAGAGGATGGCTAAAACTCACGGGTTCTTTAACGAAGTTGAATGAGAGGAGGCAGGGAACCGGTTTTATGAGTCTTGAGGTGTTTGAAACGTTGTATATCTGGCTCATTGAAGGGGCTAGGCCAATTGGTGTATGGAGTATTGCATATCTAGTTATTTGAAGGAGCTATTTTAATCAGGCTATCAATGCTGTGAGATGATGCAAAGGGGAGCATATTGCATATCGAGTTGGTTGGAGGAGCTGTTTTGATCAGGCTACACTCACCGAATTCCAAGCTATACATATGATAGGAAGGGGACTTGAAATACTATATACTGGACCTAAACTAGGCTGGAACCCCATGATGGGACTTGGGAAAAATTTTCGACATCAGCCGGTTATGCCCATAATTGGAGAGGACTTGGAAATTTTTCAGCTTTCGAGCTGTAGGTGATAAGAGGAGGCCTCCGAGCTACTTAGGAAATATTCGACCTCTGTCGGATAACTTATATGTAAGATTGTAGAATCTTAACAAATCTGGCGATGCTGTGTTTCCACAGAATCGAAACAAAAGTCGAGTTCCCGAAGGAAAGGCAGGTCAGCTGACTGCACTCGGAAGATGATAAGGAAGAAAGAGGAAAGATATTATATAGCCGGAGCTCGAGACATTAGGTGCGAGTGGAAGAGTAACGCGAGCGACGTAAAAGAACGTTCACGTTCTTACATATATATATATATGATAGGAGGAGACTTGGCAAAATTTTCAAGTCCAAGGTCATGTGGCTTCCCGGGCGGACATTTCTTCCGACACTCCATATTTGGTTCTGGGTTTCGATTAGGACCCGTCTGGGTGGGAGAGAATGTGTGAGGGAAATTCTGAAAAAATGAGTTTGTTGATGTATTGTTTAGCTGTTTTGGGAGCATCTGACGGATGTCAACCAATGGAGAGACTTCTGGTGTACGAAGCTGACGACAAACCATTCCTTCACTAAGAGGCTCAAACCCCTACCCCTGGGAAGGGATCAAAAATTTGATCGATCCCTTCTTCCCCTTCCCCCTGCTGAGCGATCTTCAGAAACGGGGAATATGGAAGAAATGACGACAGAATTTGGACTCGGGACAGCGGGTTCCCCGCTGCTGTTGCATTACTGCAATGGCATCTAATTTTTTCCCGTTTGTAGATATTCCTTAATTGGCTATATCTCTGAATTGACATCCTTCCATTAATTATAGAAAATTTTCCTAATCCCGCTGATGTAGTCAACGATTCACAAGAGGCTAGATCATCAGGAGTCCCTTTTCTTTCTCATTATTCTCTCGCAAATTGTTCTTGGCTCACCTACTTGCAAACTTGCGACAAGAAAAAGTTGGACAAGTTTTACTCCCATTTCGAAGCTTTGTGAAAAGTACACTTTTTTGGGGTGGGAAGGGAAGATGAAATTTATTAACCTAGGAACTTTTTAGCAGGGAACTTGTTTTATCGGGGGGTCTCCCGGGAAAAATGTCCGTCATCCGGGAGGCAACATGACGTGTACAGCTTGGAAGTCGCTGAATATAGCCTGATCAAAACAGTTCCTCAAGATAACTAGATATGCTCTACTCCATAGACCAATTTGCTTAGCTCCTTCAATTAGCCAGATATGCAATGCTGCAAACACCACTCCTTCAATAAATTATAAGTCCCTTTTGTATCATCTTGCAGCACTGACAGCCTAATTAAAATACCTTCTTCAAGTAACTAGATATGCAATTCTCCATACACTAATTGGTCTAGCGGCCAGTGGTTCTCAATGCGTGACCCGCGGAATGCTTCCGAGTGGCCCGTGTGAGGTGGTAAGATTTGAAAAGAAAAACAGAGGAAAGGAAAGATCAAAGTACCCGCCGAAACCTGTTCTTCAAGTGTATCTGTCTGATAAGCTTTCATTTTATTATTTTAAGTGGGCATTTCAAAACATATGCATTATTGAGATAGGATTTACCTAACCTAACCTAAGTTGGCCCATTCTCTTTTAGCCCAAAATACACAAAAGGTTGGAGACCACTGATCTAGCCCCTTCAATGAGCCAAATATACAACGTTTTAAACGCCATAAGACTTAATAAAACAGGTTCTTTGCCTCCCCTCAATTAACTCCCTTGAAAAATTCGTGAGTTTTTATTTCTTAAGGGCAAATACTGATAAGTCCAGTTGCATGTTGTTTTAAGCGTCTTCTGGAGGGGAGTCTTATCGCTACGCTAGTGCTTGCTCCAACTGTACTTTGAGCTCAAACGCTTAATTGTCAATACTTTTATACAACATACAGACCTCTTTTCTGTGGCGCACAAATGTCATTTTTGATGATTATCTCCGCGCGTTAATAAACAAAGGAAGAACTCACCTGTAACAGAAGAAATAAAAACCATGTTAGATACATGAGTTATAAAATCTAAGATTATGATTAACAGACTTTCTACTTTGAACTTATTGGTTACTACTGAATTTTTCGTACTTATGATGTAAATTTGTACAGATAAAGAAAATAAATTGCCTGTGGAAAAATTTAGACAGATTTCCGCTCTAGTCTCCTACAATCGACAAAGATGAAATTTTTCTGTCTCAATTTTCCATCATTATTGGTTCGTAGTGTATCCAACTTTGGCTTTCTCTATGGAAGAGAATTTCTTTCATCTCGAACACAATGTTATAAACAGATTCTCAGTTTAATAAGTCGTAGGCATTCGCCTCTGTTGCTTGTGCAGCGCCGCCCTTCCTCCATGGTGGAGTGAGTGCGGGTTGCGTAAGCATTTGATTTTGTTTCCTCCAACACTGGAATCGACCCTTTCGGATATAGCTTTAGTGTTGAATTGTGGGCATTAAGGGATGTGAAATTTTCCAGCGCTCATACATTGATCTCATCAAGGCAGTTGTGATGACGACTATCTATTGATGACATTATCGATGAAGCTTGAAGCAGACCTGAAATTCTCCGATTCTCAAACATTAAAAATTTAGAAAAGCGATCTTGTCATGGCCTCTCGGAATGATTTCACAATTCCTACTACACTGATGGCGACGTCACTTCTTGTCATCGAACATGCCTGAGATGGACCACCGCGAACAATACCGCGTGCTGCGATGAAGACACACCTGTCAGCTTCTATTACAAGTATACGAGCCCTATACTCCAAATTAAATATTTCCATTGAAAATTATATCACCCGCTATGAGCTTCCCGGAAGATCCTTTTCAGATCGTATACTCATTGATGCGGTGACCCCTTTCATTCAAGAATCTGCCGTGCAAAGTTGAATTGACGTACCTGCAAAAAGATTCTTTCCAGCTGCAGTAGTTGCTGTCTCTAGTCTCATTCTCCAGATCGTACTTTTGCAAATACGTCAATTCAACTTTGTGCGGCAGAGATGGCAGAAAATCACCTACTTTTTTCGGCTCCTTTTAAAATCAGTTACAAAGAGTCGCTCCTCAAGGGTGGGTATCTCTGGTCTGTGTAGAGCTTCTAGAGTCGCGTCAATGTTTCTTCAAGAAGAGGCTTTCTCCCGTAAGAATAGAACGTACCTAAATGGAATCCAGGGCAACACATTATGAGAGATCATTCATAACTTTCAAACTTCTTTCTCGATTTTTGCGACAGTAAACATGATCTCAAATTTTCATATTTCTCCATTGAAATGTTAACCTCCTCGGATGAACAGACGTATCGGATACACTGTATCAAGTTCTAACTCTGCCTTACTTTTTACGAGCTCTCCACCGAACTAGATCGATATTCATTCAAATGATACAACTTTTATTCCCGTCAGGTACATGTTCGCGGTTCATCTAAAAGATTCACGTTTACAGCGTGCATCGGAGTGTCATATCTATGACCCAGTGGAGCAGCTTTGCTGAATACTAGTAGCCTATATATTCCTTAATTCCTGCCAGCAGCGTATATTTCACTCGTTCTACAACTACTTACCTACCGAGATATCATACAAAAATGAAACTTGTTGAAGTATTTTTCTAATGGTCGGTTACTCGTAGAATGCGCGTTATGCGGTAATTATCAACTCTCATCGTACATGTCTATCAGATTGATCAAACATTGTCGAAGCGGTGAACTATACAATCAGAGGGGGTTGAGGTAGCTCATCCGAATAATAGCTTCTCTTTTATATCTATACATCTCAGATATTTAACGTTGTGTACATTCAGCATATAATAATATTGGATAATTTTCTCTACTTTTACTTACGATCTACATTTTCTGCTTTATGGTCGACCTATTTTAAAGTCGAAGAAAAATCTCGTGATCTGTCCGTCGTCCGCGTCAATATGCTCGTTTACATCGACGCCTTACGTATGTAAATATTAAAACTAATTCGTAATTTTTTTTCAATTTAGCGGCACAATGCACTGTGAGGATGAAATGCACTGTCCAGTATTGTCGTTAGAAAGCTAGACTCACCCAAACCTAGACTGACTCTATAAGCTATCTGGCGCTGCACACGAAAATTGATAGATTGCTAGGTAGGCAGGCTATGCTGGCGCTGTGGTATAATTTCTTTATGCAAATATAGGACGCGAATGAGTGCGGACGCCACACGGCCATTCATCGTATCGCTCATCGATTAAATCGAAAATTGATACCTCTTTACACAGATCTTCTTCACCGTGTAACGAACGTTTCAATTTTGACGGCAATTAATTATTGATAGACGACTGACTTACGTTTTGGATGGTTACATGCGTTCTTTGTTGCGAGAGTTCTCATGCTCCATATTATATTCGAATTGACTGATAGATAATTTTCTATTGGAGTACACGTGTTTGGAAAGGTCACTATTGTACACAAATAGCGCCACGAGACAACACAGTAGACGCAGATGAAATGAGCATCGCGTAGATCGAATTCTTGAAAATTACCCACAAACTTCGTATATTTTCTAACTACCTCGCGAGTTTCCTGTGAAACTCTTGTGTGTTGAATCTCTCAGTGCATCGCTTTCAGGAGTTACTCCGCTGTCGATGAGAAATTGCTGGATTCTTTGGATGAACGGTGCAGAAAGTCGAGGAAATATATGACATTGTCGACTGTAGATACTTAGAAGTGATATAAGATATAGGAAAAAATCTAATGAAAAGTTAGCCTTTCTCCTCAAACTATTTATTCTCCAGCTTTCACCCGTCTAGAAGCCGTGAATGTCAACTCATTTAATAAATGTCACCCGTCCAAGATTGTCATAACTTTTTGTATCGATCATAGAATAATACATTCAGCATTAGAAGATGCAGGATAGACTTCACTTGACTGACTGGAGTATTTCTTAAGAGCAAGAAAAACCGTCTTGCAAGTTGCAAGGACGCCTCAGTCCGAATAACTCCAAAAAATACGTTGAAAAATGGAAATGTTTCGTGATGACCTAGTGATGGGACCTTTCTTCCCATTGATTGGTGTATAAATCAGCAAAGGGACTTAGTGGAGTTCTCATTTCCGACCAGAAAGGCTCTTCCATTTGCTGTCTAGTATAGTCTAGTCAAAATTTCCGAAGACGTCTCGTTACGATGAATTGATATCTCCTTTAGGTCAGCAGTTTCCTCCTCTGATCATTCGAGGCAATTTTTCAGAATTCCCCTAAATTCCTCCTCGTTCCCACTCTATGGGAAACTAGAGCTTAAAATTTTCTGAACTCGAGGTCTCAAACCATAGCACCTACAATACATCGTACAAAATGGGTTCCTACTCTCCTCAGTAAACTTCGTTACACTACTCTAAATCTGTATTGGGGAATCATAAACTTGAAAAACATCCTTGTGTTTCATTTTTTCTTTTTTTCTCCATCTTTTGACCGCAGGATTAATTTCGTCATTCGAGCTATGAGGCAAAGAACAGGATTGACTTTTGTCTGGCTACTCGCATCTAAGTCTTCGACCATACTGGCCTTGACTTTTCATCAGCTTTTTAGGGTCGGCGCGCTTTCGCTAGCCGACCGTATTACAATCACTTTTCGTCTTCGTCTTCGTCTTCGTCGTCGTCGTCGTCGTCGTCGTCGTCAGTGTCGTCCTCGTTTCCTCCTTTGTCTCCTTCACGTTTTCTCCGTTACCTTTTCTTATCTTCTTATCTTACCTTAGATACACAACACAATGGAGAATACCCTTTTTATTATTATTATTATTTTTTTTCTTCTTTTTATTTCCTTTTCCTATTATAAACTGCAGTATTCAGGTCGCGGAGAAAATTCTTGTCAGTGCGTTTTTGACTTTCTTGGTAGAATGTATTACTTTTGTCAAACGCATTTTCTTTGACTATCTGTGTGGAACATATCTTCTCTATCTCTTCGCATCCTTATTATTATCATTCTTATTATTATTAGTTCTTCTTATTATTTTTGTTTTATTTTCGATTATTTAGAAGATTAGTGGTTGTAATTTTATTATTTCTATTTCAAGTTCAATTTTTTTTGGTTTTGAATTTGTTTTTTTTTTCTTCTTGTTTTCTTGATTATTCTTATTTCAAGTTCATTTTGTTTGTTTTGATTTTAATTTTGATTTTTTCTTGTTTTCTTCATATGGCAGAATCTCGAGGTAAGATTTTTGTTACTTCTATTATTATTATTATTATATTCCCACAAAGCTACAGTTGGTCACTGTGCCCTTTTTTTTCTCTAAAGTGTATTGTGAAAAGTTTACCTTCAGGTTTTTTGTGGGGAGGGGAGAGTAGGTGATTCAACCTGCAGCCAAATTCAGCTTTTAAGTTTTTATTTATCGAGTTTTCCAAAAAAGAATTCATTTAGCCGACCCTCCTAACACCTCGCCCGAGGTGCTTGTTTGTTATTTGGTTAGCCTCTCGGTGAAAATTGGATAGTATTGAAAGAAATCAAAAAACTTTAGAGCAGCAATTACACAATTAGCTGGATGGCTTTAGCTTAATGCTAATCCAATGGCGGACCACTAGTAGGCTTGAAAGTCGATCAAGAAACGTCTATTAGCGTTTTTTTGACCTTCAGCTGCTTAAACTTATCAGTCACCCCTGCAGGGAATTTGAAAGAATTTAAACCTTCCAGCTAGGTATAGCTATCCTGCCTGCTTTCCTCTAATTCTAATGACGTTCCCTTCTCCGGATCAGTCGCCTCTGCCTTCAATGTGTAATCGATTTTTTTTTCAATATCCCTGATGACGTCTCGTTCTGAAACTAAGTTTCCCTTCTTTATACATATTCAAGTCAAAATTCTACATTCTTCTAATCCCCGCCTCCCTCCCACCCTCTTTCAGAGCTTAAATTTTTTATTCCTGTCCACATAAGAGTTCAGATAACGAAATTTTATGAAGTTCGAGCTTTCGACCTTTGTTAACAGGGAGCCTGCTTTATGGGGAGGGAGGGGGGGGGGATTGAAAAATAACAGCCGCCGTCCGACTGACTTGGGACCCAGAAAAAGGCTTGTATGTTGAAAAAAAAAAGAATGAAAATTTTTCACCTCCAAGCCATAGGAGAGGGGCATAGGAAAATTTCGACCCTCGAGCTATAAGTAATAGGGGAGGACTTGAAAAAATTTCGAAGAGTGGTGAGGAACAAAGTTCAAGATCTATTAAATAAAATTAACAAGGTTAAGCCCCACGCTCAGGAGTCCTAAGAAATAGGTTCTCTGTTTGCCTCAATTAATAACGTCAACTCAATGTTTTTCCAAGTTTCTGAACCAGATTGGAGCCTTTCCCTCTCCTCCTCGGAACCACAATCGGCCGAGTGGATGGTGAAGTCGGACAAGTGCTGTTAACAAACCCTGTCAAAATTTTATAATCTCAGCATCATAGTTGAGATTGCACGAAACATTAAAAGTCACTCCGGAGCGGAGTATAACAGCTTTGGAGCCATGTGGAACAGTTTCGGAGCAAATCATAAGGTTTCATGCCAACATCATAAGATTATGAGCAAATCTTGAGTCATCATCAGATGATATCATGAGAGATTGAACAAAAAATCATGAATTACTCCAGGGCTGTATGAAACGCTCCTAAACGGTATAGAACGCCTCCGGAGCTGTTTACAATGGCTTTAGAGCCGTATGAAATAGCCTTGAAGCTTTATGAAACAGTTTTGGAGCAAATGATGAGATTTTATGCCATCAATATCATCAGGTGATGAGTGAATTATTGTCAAGTAGATATCATAGAAGATTGCATAAAATTTTACTCCGGAGCGGTATGGAACGCTCCGAGGCGATATGAAAGGGCTCTATAGCTATTTGGTGGAGTACTATAAAAACAGATCCGGAGCTGTATGGAATGGAATGCAAAAAGCCCGAGGGCTTTTGGTTTTAGAGGTGCCAATATCAAGAGATGAAAAAATGTTGAGTTATTTAACCAAATAATATCAGCCGTGACCTAGAGGCTTAGTTTAATGGAAACGATTCGGAAGTTTACGAGCAAAGTGGGTGATCCCGAAAATAGAAGAAAGGAGAGCCCGAGCTGTGCTGATAACGTCACAAGCAGCCATCATGGATAAAGACGTTACTAATGTTGGTATCCGGATATAAGTAGGGCAGTGTACGTAAGCTAAAGGATCACGAAGCAGACGTGGCCTTGGAATACAAAAGTCTTTTACTAGAAGACAAGAAATATGATGTTTATTCATTTGGCTGTGCCAGAAAATCTCCTTTTCCCAACACATACAAAGAAAACATTCTTTCTGCAATAGTTTTTGGTAGCGAAAATGGCCTCTATCAAAAATGGGGCGAAAAACATGACGTGAGTCATTGAAAGAGTTTTTTCACTAGTGTAAATTTATTTTCGCGATGTTTTCGTAGCCTTTTCGTTGTATTTGTTGGAAAAAGTAACTTGCTTGACTACATACGAGAGCGAGCTTTCTTAACTAGTTTAGCAATCTACTTTTTCCTCCACCAATTGGTATCATGGATTCTGTGAACAGCTGTTGTTCACTCACTTAGAATTTACCATCGACCTTTTCTGCTTGAGAATCGTCTCCATCTGACTAGATTGGTCCCTATCTCAGACTTGGTCACATTCATATCGCAAAAAACCCATTCATAAAAAATAGCATCTAGCTGTCATATCTCTGTCCTATAACTCTCTTCCTTTGCAATTTTTCCTCAGCCAATAATTTTCAATAACAACATTATTCGATCATTTTTAAACGTTTGTAAAATGCTCTCGCTGGCATAATTAATTGCGTAAAATATTGTCCTCCGTCACTGTCTAATTGAGCGCACAGTTTGTACCATCATTGATTACCCGCAGTGAATAATCATGACGTTTTCTTCTTTTTACAGGCTGTATTTTAATTTCGAACTCTTGGTTACAATAAACGGCAATTACACAACGATATCGTGGAAATATTGGTGTAATAATCTAATGGTGGGCATATGTTTTTTTTTTTCTTTTTGGTACGCATGTCAAGAACTTTCGTAGCTCGTACAAGGAAATTATCGTTCGAGGCGCGCCTTAATTGAAGATTTCTCATTGTCGAATATTGTCTTCGCGTTTTATAACTTTCTTATCGGTTGAACCGTCAGAGTCTTGTCACGAGTATGACGACCTTTTAATTAATATCCAGCGCCACACCACGGTAGCTCTACGTATCTCACTTCTTCGGATATTATTCGATTAATTTCTTTTTGTACGCGGGCACCGACACTCGATATAACATTCATTCGTATGTACATTCGAACGTACGTGTACCGTAGTATTTTTGAAAGAAAAGACATGGAAAAACCGTTGCATAGGAAATGAGACAATACATAACTCGCGCAAGATAGTTAGGACTGTGCCAATTGGAGCCTGAGGTCGATCGTGTTGTTGATTTGGTATTTACGTTTCTGTTTATCATCGTATATATTTGACGCGAGGTTTGTGTATCTGTGGCACAACTCGTCGCAGCTCAAGCACTATCTATTGAGCTAGTTTTGAACTTTGAATACCGAGACTTATCTCGAGTGAGCGGCAAAGAAGGTACAAAGTAGTCTTTTCATGAGCACAGGGATCGAGAAATGGCGTTTTCAGCAATTTATGAGAATTGTTCTGGAGTGCCAAAGGGTTACACTGCGCGGTCACTTACCAGCTTTGCAGCTTATCCCATTACTTCTGCCAGTATCTCAGAATCTAAATATTTTGCCAACGAGATGCCATCGTCTCTCTGGCTCGGGAAGAAGCCTCAGAGTACTCACAAGTCTAATAGATGACATTCACTTGTGGCCAGCTGGAAATTGCATTCCTCCTGGTGTTGGTTGATCATATTGCTGATTCTTTCCTTCTTCTTATGTTTCTATGTCTGTCTCCTCCAACTCGGCCTCGCTCACTGTCCTCGTGATACCGGGGATCAGTTGACTTGCCAACTTACGACTTTAAATTTCTTCCACTTGCTGTCGATCTCTTTGGTCCCTACCATTTTTTAATCGCAATTGTTCTTCCGTTCACAGCCGTTTTCCAGATACCTAATGATACCTGCACTCTGCTCGACCAATCTGATAGGCCTGTCTCTGGACACTTGCAGAACTCAACCAGGCCGTTGGTGCGCCCGTATCGTAAGTGCAGTCTGAACTTTCTTCTTTGGAAATATTGTGTTATCTCAAAGTACAGAACTGACCGACCCAACCTAACTTTCATCTCTCAGCCGGAAGCCATCTCTGTACCACAACGATTTTGATTGAATGGCAAAAAGTATCATAATTTGTGCTACTTCCATGTAATAATAATAATTGAGAGAGGGGGGGTGACCAGACGATAGCACGCCAATAATTCAAGTTAAATCCAATTGACATTGGACAGAAGTTATCGACAATCGATGGCCGACAAATTGAGTTGATCCGTCCCCGATTAGACCGCAGTGTTCATAACATCCGAATTTCAGCTTACTTACAAACTCTGAAAGTCACTTTAGGACTACCATCTCGGCAGCTCACAGATTTCTTAGGTGGTACAAATTCTAGGACTAAGAGTCACATTTGGTACAATGCGACCTTTAAAGGAAAATTGATTGGGAGGAGGGCGGTAGACGTGGACTCCGAACATCCACCCTATTTGCGAGCACCTCTTTTTGTCAGAACTCATTGTTAACTTTCGAATGAAAGTATATGAGGTTCTTGTGGAAGAGGAAACAGGATCCTGAACGGAGTAAAAACCAATAAGTTTCCGACAAGGTATATTTTAATTGAAATGGAATCCGAACACGCAAGTCTCTAATCTTTCTTGAAAAAAAAAATAATAAGTACGCATTATGAATCGAATTACGGTATCGAATCACGTAGAAAACCGGATGATAAAAATGACGCTCTGTTACAGTTTCTACCAGAAGAAGAAAAAATTGCAGGATTGTAAACCGTTATCGCTCGGACGTATTCGTATCTACGGTAATTGCGCGTATGTTACAATTTGTGCGTGTTTCGTACGAAAAACGACCAGTGCCAACCTTGTTATATTATGAGAAAATGATGAATGTGAAATATTTTACGTAAGACGAAGGTACGAAATCATAACATTAGAAATGTCCATTTCCCCCTGAGGCATCGAACACGCGAAACCGTAATCTATGGCTATGTAGTTGCTTCCGACGTTAATGGGACAGCACGGGCAGTATTCAAATTCGATACCCACCCATGAAACGATACTTTTTCTTCCTCACGCCATATCGTATACTCTCTTTACCGAGATCTCATTCGGAAGCTTTTTCTTTTTCGCGCCTTTCTTCAGGAAATTGATTAAGAATCTACCTTCGATATTCATTACCACCGCGTATTCGACTCCTACACCGGCGCTCGTACAGGCGATTTATCACTCGAAAGAGCGAAAAAGACCTACATGCTAGACGTAGAAAGTAGGTACTATACTGTCTTCATTCATAAATAATTCAAAATGACTAATTAATTATATTATCAGCGGGCTTACGTCACTATATAGGCCGATAAATATTTTTGACAGCGAGAAATAAAAATTGTATAATTTGTACGTCTTGACCGCGCGCATTAATCTACTTCCGCCCTGCCCCATATCAGGTAGTTGGCACTCTCGGAATTCTGCTTTTGTATACGCATACTCGACAGAAGAAACAAAAGATATTGAACTTCCGATTATTAAACCAGTTTTTATCAGAACGATCGGGTGTAATATTTGCGCTATCGAAAACTATAATATTTGATCAACCATACAACAAGTTTATTCTCGAATGACATTTGTACACCATTCTGTAAAGGCATATGAACACATAGTCGTGTAGAAGATGCGTCATAGTCTACCGCGTGATTACTATTAGTCAGGATCTTCTGTCTATGTAAAACAGTAATTTTCTTGTATGAATCTTGTTCCTTTGAAGATCGCAAACTTCCTTTTTTTCCCCAGGCCTAATCAATTTCCAATTCTCGCTAGAGTCAACACCATACGTATGTGTATATCTCTAAATCCGACTCGCGAGGGTGGTGTGAACTCGCAAATTTTGGAATGAAGTGGTGGGATTCAGGAAACATCAGGAAAGACATAAAACATGTCAGTAGTAAATAGATAGAATGTCAGACTGTTATTGTGAATCGGAAGAGCGTTTCTCTGAGAAGAAAAATGTTTTCCACCCGAAAAGCTATTTTTTTCTAGGAGGTTGCCTGAAAACAATTTTGAAATGTATCAAACAAAAATGTAACTTGCTAGATCATTAAATTTTCCTGATTTCAAGATTAATGGGAATTTTTCACGGAGGTTTTCCATTCTTTGGAAAAACTTGAGTTTTCACGAGGGTACGGATTCTGGTTTACCTCAGTTAATTCGAAAAGAACTATTTGAATGTGAGGTACGGGCAGAGCGGACCCACAAGGAGGGGATAGGAGAAATCCCCCCCCCCTAAAAATCAGGAGAAACGATATTTTATGACAACGAGCGAGAAGTATACGTCTACCTCTAATAAAATACCCATGTCGCGACTACAAGAAAACCTTGGAAAAAAATCTCCCCCCCCTGGCGGTCTGCATCCGCGACCCTACCAACTGAAAAAATTTTGAACGAAAGCTGTATGTATGTATGAATCTAGTTCAAGGATTGAAACCATTTGAATTCCGAGCTATATCATTATGTAAAAATTTTATTATTATTTATAGTTTTAAGTGTCATTTCTTGTTATTATATTTTATCATTTTTTTATGAATAATAATATTGGACCTAATAAATAATATTAATTGATTAATTTTTTTAATATCCATATTTTTTCAATATCATTTTGTGATCATTTTTTAAATATGACATTAAATTTTTATAATATTATTCAACTTTCTTCAGAAAAATTGAATAGAATAAAATTATTTTATATCAATAGATTTTCTTGATATTTTGTATCAATTATTAATTCAATTTTATTATAATAACAGTATTACTTGATTTCAATTTCAAATTTAATTATTTCCATTTTATTAATATTTTTTAAAAGTTTTAGATGATTAATAAGATTATTGATTTAAAACAAAATTTAGTAATAATTATTACAATCAATGAGATTTTTATTAACATTTACAATTGGGCTATTCACAGGAATTATTTCACCAAATTCAATCATTAATATTAATTTACATGACTTAAAAATATTATATCATTGCTCATTTTTATTAATAATCATTTTATAGAAAAACTAATTAAAGAAATTTTTAAGCAAAATTTCAAATAAAGAAAATTGATTTCAATTAAAAATTTAAAAAATTTAATAATCATAATTTAATTATTTGTCATTTAAAATTAGATATTGATATGAATGGAATTAGAATAAAATTAAATATTATAATATCAAACTGAAATTTAAAACTTTTACTCAATATTTAGAAAAATTAAATGGAATAAAATTATTTTATATTGATAGATTTCCTCCATATTTTGTATCGATTATTAAATCAATTCTATTAAAATAATAGTATCATTTGATTTTAATTTCAAACCTAATTATTTCAATTTAATTAATATTATTTTGAAAGTTTTAGATGATTAGTAAGATTATAAATTTAAAAAAAATTCAACAATAATTATTACTATCAAATTTACAATTGGGCAATTCCCAGGAATTGTTTTATCAAATTCAATCATTGATATTAATTTACATGATTCATTTTATGTTGTTGCTTATTTTCATTAATAATCTTTTTTATTTATAGAAAAATTAATTAACGGAATTTGGAACGAAATTTTAAATAAAGAAAATTGATTTAATAAATTGAAATTTCAAAAAATTGATAAAATAAAATCTAACAATCATAAGTAATTTAATTATTTATCATTGAAAATTATATATTAATATAAATAGAATTAGAATAAAATTGAATATTATAATATCAAACTAAAATTTTGATCTTTTACTAATATTTAGAAAAATTAAATGAAATGAAATCATTTTATATTGATACATTTCCTTGATATTTTGTATCAATTATTGAATCAATTTTATTATAATAATGGTATTTTGATTTTAATTTCAAACCTAATTATTTCAATTTAATTAATATTATTTTGAAAGTTTTAGATGATAGTAAGATTATTGATGAAAAAAAAAAAAAAATCCAACAATATTATTACCATCAAATTTACAATTGGGCAATTCCCAGGAATTGTTTTATCAAATTCAATCATTGATATTGATTTATATGTGATGCGTTCCGAGAAAACCCGCCACTTGTCGGCAAAATGAAAATCAAAAATTCGTGAGCGCGCTACAGTTAACTGCCTATAGATCGCGTTATAGTGGTTGAACGACGCTAAAACTTTGTAGATATGTTGCCGAACGTATCTACAATGAGTTTGTAGCATGATCAAGAAAATGACAATTTCTTCCTTTTCTTTGTTTTTTCGCTCTCCTGTGAAATTTGATTTGCCGACAAGTGGCGGGTTTTCTCGGAACGCGTCACATATGACTCATATTATGTTGTTGCTTAATTTCATTAATAATCATTTTTATTTATAGAAGAATTAATTACACTATACAACAAAAAAAAAAAAATTGAAAACCACATGAACGAAATTATACAATTCTAAAAGTATTTTCAACGCTGATCACGATGCCGTTGTCCGTTTTTCAAGTTTTGGCCCGGTTTTCGAGAAATGATCAAATCAAATTCCCGCGCTTCATTGCGACGCGCAGTGTATGTTCCCGTTCTCGCGAAATTCGATAGCTGGGTAACATACGCCGCGCGTCGCAACAAAGCGCGGGAATTTGATTTGATCATTTCTCGAAAACCGGGCCAAAACTTGAAAAACGGACAACGGCATTGTGATCAGCGTCGAAAATACTTTTAGAATTGTATAATTTCGTTCATGTGGTTTTCAATTTTTTTTTTTTTGTTGAGTAGTGTTATCAAAATTTCAAATAAAAAATTGATTTAATAAATTAAAATTTGAAAAATTGATGAAATAAAATTCAACAATCATAATTTAATCATTCATTATTTAAAATTAAATATTAATATAAATGGAATTAGAATAAAATTAAATATTATAATATCAAACTAAAATTTTAAACCTTTACTTAATAAATTAGTATTGTTTAGAATGATAAATTTATTATGTTTCTGAAGGATTCTATTTTGTCCTCTTTTTTCGTGTTATTGTTTTTTTTTTTTTTTTCTCATATAATGTTTCTGATGGGACGGAGAGTCTTACCTAGTTTGGGGGCGAAAAGCAAGGGCTCTGATCTACCTTGAAAGAATTTTTGAAGGGGGTGAGAAGGCTCCTTCAAAAATTCCCAATGATGGCCATACACATCTGGGACAGCAAGGTTTTAAAATGTAGGCCTAATTGATTCCAAATAATATTTATAGGGAACTTGTTAACATTTCACTGATAGTCTAAACCTGTATAATAAAAGAGAAGACTGAAAATGTTTGCTGATAGCCCAAGCCAATATTTTCTGTCAATCTGCTCGGCGTTTCAAAAGAAAATGACGTCATATAGAAAACTGATTAAATCATTCTACTTTACTCTCGTATTTTACCCCACGTTCACAACCATTCTAAGTGACGTAGGATTTCAATTTTTCAAAACTGCATAAAAAAAGAGAAGACAAATGGCTGAAGGAAATATACGCTGAATAGCCAGATATAGACAAAAACGCGGGGCAGCGTTGTATAATAAGTCGTCCGTCTCACGAACATGATAGAAAACATTCACATATCAGCATTTTAAAATAATAACGATTTCTATGTTCTACAATTCGCTTACTGATGCTCTTTTCATGAAATTCTGTATCATACTAACGTCAACCAAGGAAGAATACGAGGTTCTATAATTTCTACGATTGGTTCACTGAAAGCAACGAACTGCAATTGATTTTTATAGGTATATACAAATTTTACGCCACGGTCTTGATGTCTTTTTCTGATAGGAGGAAATTTAAAAATCATTAAGAATGCCTTTTATTTAAAAGTAATCTTTGTCCTTTCCGTTCAACCTGTTGCAATTCGTACAACGCACAGGTAAAAATAAATTCGTCCGCAGGTATACAAAACCGGAGTAATTCATGCACGTCACCCTCCGTTAAATTGTAGGAAGGCGGCCAAGAAACGGAAGCAGAAATCAAGTGTTTCCTCCTTAACGTAACATTGGACAGGAAAACTCTTCAATGCTCGACAACTCAACCCGCGATTCCACATTATAAGATCTTTCTTCTTTCTTTGTTTGTTCTTTGTTTTTTTTTTCCACACACAAGTAACTAATAAATCGAAAATAGATGAAAAGACAAATACGTACCGTGTATTCATTGAAACTAGATAATATACTGCGTGTAATGTCAAACAAATACTAATACCATTGCGAAGGTAGACAGTAATTTTTCGCTCGAAGATCGAGATGTGCTTTCGCCTTGTTGACTGTACTCCGTACATTCAAGACTGTAAATCCTTATTCTGTCCATGGAGTTCGAGCAAGACAAAGAGTGAGACAGCGACTCTCCTTCCATTTCTGGATCCACCTTCTATCAAGTAAAAAAGTAAGTTGTGAACCCACCTTCGGCCATACCGTATCGATTCCAGTTAGCACTTCGGATGCCGTGGCGTAACGTGTTACGAAACACGAATACAGAGATTGGCAATTTTAATCTCATCGAACGCGCATAACTATATGCCCTTTCGCCATTCTGGAGAGGATTTTCCGTTCGGAATACATCGTAATATTGTTCGCGGCTCGTCATCAGCCCTCATCAAAATTCTTTTCACGTTGGTAAAGTTTTCGCTGGTCCGCGTACATTCACGCGCAGACTATTACGAACGTTGAACACGTTTCGCTGAGTCTTCGTCAACCGCCAAACCGCACACTGAAACTCGGACGTGTATCTCAAGACTGCGGCCGAGACGAGGATCGCATACCGCGTCTGGCTCCAATGGCGATGAACTACACATCAGAGCTCGGGTGATTTGGGCGAGACCCTTCGATACCGTGCCCGTATGCCGAAGAGATGGAATGTGAAAATACAATAAATAAATTGCGAGCGTACAACCTGCAGTAGATAGATGTTCCAGCAGAATGGGACATAAATTATACACGTTCGAGCGCGATGTGTAATCGGCGATGTACGGAAAAAATATTACATATTTATTAGTAGTATTGTACGCTGGAGAGAAATTTGTCATAAGATTGCGACAAAGAAGGCCGGAAATATCATGAATGAAAGTTGCTCAACGTGGACCTCTCAACCTATATCGGTATTCTGGGTCGCAACAAAACGTAGACCAAGATGAGTCTTCGAGTGCAATACAGTACTTATTTTGGCAGCGCATCATAAAGTCACACACGTGCGCTCGATCCAGAAAAAGAGAGGCACGCGATACCAAATGAAAACTGTCCAGGAGGTAAACGTACTTACTTCTTGTACATTAATGACAAAGTGGAGTAGACCCTATATTGAGCGCAGCACTTTGAATAATGAAGATTATTTAACACTCCGCAAGAGGAGAAACGACGACGAAAATGGTAAATTTCTAATTAAATATGTACGAGTTCCTGTCCTACAACCGACCCGATCGTGATGCTGTTTGCTTTTTCGTTCGTCCGCTTGATGCTCGCATTTGTATCGTGACGACTGGAAATTATCATCACGAAGAGAGATATATAGGTCTAGCGTATTATTCCAATCGACTCTATGACACTTATACCGTAATTACATTAAGTGAGGAATTGTTTTTAAATTGTGACTTGACGGTTGATGCGTTAATTATGCCGACGAGTATACTTTTCATTGAAACATGTTTGTTTTTTGTACGGTACAAAATTGTCGAATGTTTGAATTGCCAAACTGGAAGTGGTCGAGATGTATTAGTAATATATAGAGAACGAGTTTGACTATAAAGATTGAGTTTTATATTCGTAACCTGGAGATACGGTACAGTCCAGCTTTAGCAAAGGTTTTTTTACAAAGTTGGAAATCGTCTCCTTAAGTTCCTGAGAATTCTTCATCTACCGAAGTGACCAGTTTTAAGCGGGAGACATGCTATTCCTTTTCTTGGGCCGTCATTCTCAGAAGAGGTCTGTGTCTTTAAAGCCATCATTCTCGGGAAAATTCTAGGGATTAGAATTTTTGCAATCGAATTGGATGACGTCATCAATCATCATCTTAAACAATTTGCCTAGACTAGATAACAGCAATGAGTACTTTTCACTTATATTGGGAGGTGGAGGGGAGGGGTAAGGGGTCATTTTCAGAAAACGTCCGCGTCCGTAACTTGTGACGTCGCCATTTTCGGATTGTCCAAGGCCTAGAATTTTCTTGATCTACGTTCGACCCTAATTGTTGCGTTAACTTGTATAGAAAAATTTGTCTAGGCTGGATAAAGCAAGTGACAGCGAGTTCCCTGCTGCCGTTGCACTTTTGCTATGGCATCTAATTTTTCAATTTTTCTCGTAAACTGCGCAACCTGCGATGAAAATACTTCAGTAGAGAAATAATTCTCATCAAGTTTCTGAGAAAAAGAGAATTCTCTTAATCTCTTGATCAACGCGATGAAAACAGAGCAAACACACCTTCAAAGTAAAGCCTGTACACCAGATTTTGATAGAGAGGAAATGCATGCCAAAAAACATGGTTTCGTGATTTTCCTCCTAAACTGCGTTGCCTACTAAGAAAATCCCTTAGTGCAAAAATAATCTTCATCAAATTAACCAGGAAAAAGTATTGTTGTGGTATTTCGATCAACGCGAGGTATATCGAGCTATCACGCGTTCAAATTAAAACCTGCGCAGCAGCCATTTCAACTATTGAGAGCAAATTATGAAGCGAGTATTGAATGTACAAAGCTAACTCGTGTCTCATACAATCGGTTGTACACAGACAGCAAGTTCAAAAACTCGATCAGACAATGGCCTAGGTACGTCAATCTTATCCTTATTAAGTGGTCAAGCACTAATCGATGGATGGACTAATTTTTTGCTGGAAACAAATGTGTGAATGGAAGCATTAAATCCACTGTGAAAAAGGGTAGGTAATTAGACTATCATCAACTTGAACAAGATGGTGTACGACTCGTCCAAGCGATCCTGGTACAAGTCAGTGGCGATTCAGAATCATTGCTGACGAGGAATTTCTGTCCTGAAGAAGCGACGAAATCGAGTCAATAAAGGGGATCGTAGCGGCCAGCGGCCTCTGTAGAGGCGGGGTTGAGGTACTCCTAGGGAAAAACGAAGCAAGGAAGGAGCTTATGCCAATACAGAGAGAAAGCACCTCGAATCAAAGCCTCACACATGCACATGAAAGTATACAAAAAAAAGTGAGAAAGGCGCTCAGTGGTTATGATGGAGATGTGAGCGTCCATATTACCCTCTCCCCCTCCCGAATACTGAAGAAAGTAAGCAACAAATATATGGCAGAGAAGGATGAGGGGAACTTGAGTGGAATGTACAAGCTCAGTTGCAAACAGAAAAAATGTATCTACATTGGTGAATGAACAGGGAACATGAAGAGAAGAAGAAGATGGGAGGCCACTGTTTGGCAAATGCTGCTATATGAACAATAGCCGAATGATGAAGGAATATTTGCATACATTCAGAAACCTACATGAAGAGAGAAAAGTGGGAGAACAGACGGAGATTGCGTAGGTAAAGAGGAGAAAAGCCAGCCTTCTGTACTATGTAATCACGACTAACAGCGTAAGATCCTTGGCTTAGTACGAAAGACGAAAAACAGAAACGATCAATAGGAAGATAGAACACTTGGTCGTCAACAGAAATACAGCGCATTTAATGCAGCATTGTCGCAGTCTATAAGATAACTGTGTTCAGTGGCGTTCTGAGCCGCCGGGAAACCGGGAGAGTTCCCGGGGCCATAGCTTTTTGGGAGCACCAAGCAAGTGGGAGAAGAAGCAGATTCAAGAAATTAAAAAGATTAAAAAGCAATAAAATTACGATGATTTGAAAAAGAAACAGATCTTGGCTAATGACTTTAGGGGTATTGGATTTTGTAGCGCAGCCAAAAAGATTAAGGTCATGTTTCATGTCTTTTCAAAATTTTGCCCAATCAGATATGTAGTGGATAGTGCGAGACAAAAATATTTGAGAGTTGCCGTTTGAGAGATCATTAAAGTGTCTTTTATGACATAAGTCTACTTTAGAATATTCTAGGCTAAGGCTTTAGAGCGGTACACTCGCTTGGTCTAGTATAAGTCTACTTTGGAATATTTCAGGCAAATGAGCCTTCTTGGTCTAGTGCAGTGGTCTTCAGACCGTCGATCGCCAGCACTCCGGAGAAATTGTAGAAATGTAAGACAAAAACTGCACGTCGCAATTTTTGTTGCGCTTTACTAATGCTTTTTACTCCGATTGATCGCGTAGCACCTCTTAATTTGAATGGTAGATCGCGTCTCAAAAATTCTGAAGACCACTGGTCTAGTGTAAGTCTACTCAAGTATATTTCTGGCTAATGAGATTACTGGGCCTTACTCGCTCCGCTCGTTCGCCCCGCTTCTTGGCCTAATTTATGTCTACTTTAGTATATCTAAGATGTTGTAAGCGAACCAGGATTGACGACTTATGACGTCACCAACTTATGATGTCATTCACTTATAACGTCATGACTCACAAAGTCACTGACTTATGACGTCACCGAACTTATACGTCACAAGCTAAGAGATATGACGTCATTGACTTACAAAGTCACCGACTTATGACGTCACCGAACTTATGGCGTTACAAGCCAAGAGATATGACGTCACTGACTTACAAAGTCACCAACTAATGACGTCATTGACTTATAATGTTATCGACCTATGACGTTAACAAACTTATGACGTCACAAGCTAAGAGATATGACGTCATTGACTTACACAGTCACCGACTTATGACGTTATGGACTAATGACGTCATTGAATTATGACCTCATTGACTTATAATGTCATCGACTTATGACGTCACTGAACTTATGACGTCATAAGCTAAGAGCTTCATAATGGCTCTCGGAGTTTTCTTAGCCTAGTATGAATTTAGCCTACGCCTTTGAATTATATTAGGATAAGCTAAAAACTACAGAGGGGGAGGGAGGCTCCTTCGGACTCGGGCTCGCAAATTTGAGCAACACTGCCACAGTGAAAAATTCACATACGAATGAACCCAGAACAAAGACATGAAACATCTCAAAAATGGAGTTAAATTTTTTAAGGGCCCATGGTGAGTAACATTCCGGTAGTAAATTTACTCTCAGAACGCCTCTGACTGTGTTATATTACGAGAACCAATGTTTAAGACCTTGGTCTCCAGTGGTGAAATAACTGATGATGGAGTGATATCAGACTGTACTTTTATCAGCTGACCAACTTGGTAAAACTTGATTGGTGAAGTAGTGCAATAAAAATCTTATGAATATCCAGTGCACTACTTACACCTCATCACACTTAGAATGAGCTCCCATGAAGTCACACTTGGATTTCACCAGCTTCGTCACCCGAAGATAACCTTCGCGTGGGTTTTTTTTTTCGAATGTAATATTTTTTCTACAAATGGACCTCACAGGAAGAATATGAAGAGAATAAACTGCCAAAAAATGTATTCTTCTAGTGAAATTCTTCAGGTGATACTAAAATTGAGACTATACGTGATCAGCTCTAAGATTTTTGAACCTCCATGTAAAACGTCTATTCTGAATCCTAGGTCCTTCTTGCTTCGCATCTCTTCGTCCTGTCCACGCCTTGTTTACTTCTTTCTTTAGGCGATGATGATCTTGGATAGCAAAACTCAGTCGCCCCAATAACTCGAATTAAATTTCAATTCCACGAAATTTGTGTTCTATTTTTATGTTCTCGTTCTTTAACGAGCGGCAGGTCAAAATAAAACATTGAGAAATGTCAATCTTCCGGTACTACAAAGTCTGTAGTTTTGGGGGAAAATCGTAGGCTAACTACGCTACTCAACTATCAAGCTGCGATTTGAATTATTTTCGTAGCAGATTCCCGCCAGCCAAAATTTTCAGTTACGATCCAAGAGGCACCGGTAAACCAAGGGGGATACTTTCAACTCACATTCCATTTCGCAGTTCTCCTCTTTTCCCACCACGATTAATTTAGAACGGCAAAGATATCGAATTTAAGTGAAATAAAGGGAGTCGGTGTGTTCGGCTTCTCAAAAATTTGACTCGCATATTTCGAAAAGTCAGATTTACCACTCTCAAGCTGAAGGAGGAAAGGAGAAACTTTGAAGTCATAGAAAATGGAATTCTTTTCGAAAAAATGTATTCATCTTATACATTGCTGCGATGTTTAAATAATGTAAATAAAAAGAAGAAAAATCGTAAATAAATTAGGAATTTATTCTCGGAGTCTTAAATTTTGGCAAGGTATGCGCTAGCGTACGACTTAATTTGACGAATTCCTGTCCATCCGCGTTTCATATTCAATTTATTTCAAAATGTTGATCGGATTTTGAGAAAATATGAGCGCAATCCGTAAGAAACACGAATATTTTTCAGTCTTCACAATTTCAAGTCAACCGTAGAACGTCCTAGTTGAAAATTTTCGAGCGAGCTACAGAGAAGCAGAATTTTGGAATGAATAGAGATGAGACATGTTGATGTTGGCGTTAGATTATAAAATTCAATTCACACCTCTGAATCGTCACCGTCGGGTCTTCAACCGAAATAAATTTCGATGAATTTACTGTAAGAGTGTTTTAAAATACTCATTTGACGAAATTACTGCAATGATTCATCGCGTTTTAAGTGGTCAAAAAGATATCGCGCGAACACTTACCGAGAATTTTTTACTTTCGCCTAAAATCTTGACGCCATCCTATGTGCACTAATTATCTTTACTCTTAATGAGTTATTATTTTTTTTATTAACAGAACCAGATTTAATCGATAAAATATCGTGAAAGTGATGGTTGTCGATGTTTGGAGATTTGTCGCAAAACGTGCGGTGCAATATGAAATTTAAGCTCATTATTGACTCCTCAGACGATGAATTGAATCCAGACACGATTATACTACGTACCGTTTTTGTTTAAGTGAATTTCACACATTCAAAATTGCGGAAATCATCAGCGATTATGGTACTTAAAATACCGTATACTTATGCAGAATCCCATTCTCTTTCCATTCGGATTGTTTAACGCAACCCGACTTCGCGTCATTTTATCGGAAGAGAAAATTGGGCGAGCAAATTTCACGCTTTATCGATGCCATCTTACTTGAGTCTGTTTCTAGAGGGATGGAGGAAAATTAAAATTTTTCATCTATGACTCTGCAGTTGCAATTTTATGAGGTAATGAAATTCTGGATAGGAATGATCGATCAGATGAAATTTCAGGTGTAGCTTCCTCGAAAATAGAAAAAATCATCAGACGAATGCAATGTAAATCAAGGGTATTCACGCTGTCAATTTTTAATTAACGCGAAATAAAAGAAAAATTTACCGAAGTAAGGCGTTGTATTGATACCAGAAACGTTTTTGTCAACTTCATCGTAGTATCGCCTATGTGTGAGAGAAAACTCGAGGGAATTCTTGAGCAGATCAGCTGGGAAAAATTCCCTCTGGTTGATAAAGACTTGGTGGACTCATTGGCGTAGCGAGGAGGTTGGATGGAATTCGAATCCTCAGAATGCATAAAGTATGAAATTTTATTCTGAATAATTTTTTCAACAATTTTTTGTAACCTTTATGTGCTCCCAATTTTTTTCCAAGAAAAATTCTCTAGCTACGCTCTTGGTTTGGCTATACCTCATTGGTGCCCCTGCTTATGACTTGAGCTCCAAGCTGAATGCTTTGGGCTCTGATGACGCCCTCAGCGCTGTCAACTAATCTTATTGCGACCTAATTTTGGTATAAATTTTTATCCTTCCATATCCTCTCTAACTGAAAGACTTCAGCCTTATGTAATTATGGAGCAAAAGGACTTTGAAAATTTCGAGAACTGAAAACCTTGGGCTGTGGTGATGGCTCCGTTGCTCTGACCAATCCATTCACATCCTCTCTAACTATTTTTACCGAAAGACTTGAGCCTATGAAACTATGGAGGAAAGAGAACTTCGAATAATTTAGAGATTCGTAGGAGAAGCGAATATCCGCTCCTCTTACGCGCCTACTATCTTTTCTTTCAAATTTTGATTCTGATTACATTTACCAACGTCTGAGGACGCTCTAATACTCGCATTTCTAGCACGTGCCTGCGAAGGCAGGAAGAATTCTTTCATCTTTTTGTAATTTAAATGCGGGAATATTTTTCCAAAATGACTTACATAAACATAATAATAGTATAATTATGAGAGAAGGTTATTAACAAATACTAATGGGTGACATTTCCGTTTATAATGTTCCATGCAAGCCAGTGATAAATTCTTTATTACGAAGGTCATTATTATAAAATTCTCCTCGTATTAGATCCTCCGTTTGCACTCCTAACCTTAGTAGATGTACATGTAGCAAGTAAAATATGGATAGCAAAATAATTATGTACAGACTTTGTACGTAATAACCAATCCGAATGCTCGAGAGGTCCGTTAAGAACGAAAAATCAACCGCAGTAATATGGCTAAAATTTAGCTGCACCACCTCATGACGTCATTGGAATAGAACTCGAGATCTAAGCTCTATGTGTGGAGGAGGGTAAAGAGATTTGATATTTCGATGAATACCTGAGAAAGGTTCTTGATATAATTAGAGACAAATGAAGAGTAGAAGGACTTTTTAATATTTTCAAAGTAAGTGGTTAGTTTGGAAGACCATCAGCGGCCATTGGGGCTACGTTTGAATGGAATTTCCACCACTAGATTAAAATCCAATTATAGGAACGATTTGTAGAGGTGATATATTGAACAAAAATTCCAACTAACGCTAATGGTAAGTAAAATGAGTGAAAGCGACTTGAATATGTGATGAAACGGATCTGGTATTCTTACTTCATCAACACATTTGGCAGTCCAAAGAATTAAAAATCAAATGGTCGTTGCTCAAGACAACTCGAGGAAGTTGCTTTGATATAAAGACTTCAAAAATTAATGACTGACAATTAGTTTTACCACATCCGACAGGATTAACTACGTTTGATTTCATTACTTTTTTCAGTTTTAAAAATGATTCAAAAACGATGGCAAGATTCCAAGCCATACATCAGAGGAAAGGAGGGATCAGCGATTGAGGAGAGCGAGGGCTGCTTGGCTTCTAGGTCCACTGACGTCAGGGCAATTGAAGATAAAGAAGATGCTAAGGTGCACACGAGGTAGAGTATGTGCTGGACGATCAAGTTTAAAGAGTAGGAACCTTTCATAAAATAAACAAAAAAATTTTCTGGCATAGCCAAATGAATAAAAATCATGTTTCATGTCTTTTTCAGAAGCTTGTGGCCTTTTGGGGGTCTCACTCGTTCTAGTTCAAGTCTACATTAGAGAATTTCGAGCTGAGAGCTCACTCGCAGCCTTCAAGGTCGCAAGTCTACAATATTTTGAGCTAGTGGCTTTCAAGGCCCGCCTCGGTCGAGAATAGGTCCAGTTTAGAACATTTCAAGATAATAGCTTCTGGGGAGCTGACTCGCTCCGCTCGTTTAGCCCCATCCTTGGTCTAGTATGAGTTTCCTCTGGAGTATTTCAGGCTAATAGCTTTCGAGGGCTCACTCACGGCCTTCATGGTCTAGTATAAGTCTGGTTTACATTATTTTAAGCTACTCGCTTCCAAGAGTTCACTCGATCCGCTCGTTCTCCCCCTCCTTGGTTTTGTACTCTGCATCGTGTATTCACCCTAAAACCCACTATACCAGCCTAGATTGGGCCCACCTCTTGGTCTGCTCTTGAGCCTTTATTCTACTGGACCTGATATATTTTACGTTAGATTTATAATAGCCAAGCTGTAGCCTAGCATGAAGGAGGCTTACAATTGTTCAAGACTAGTATAAGGAAGAGGTACAGAATAGAGGATTCCTAGACCTATAGTTTAAAACTAGTATAAGCTTAGTGTGTAATTTTACTGCATAGATCGAAGAGAAATCTTGTACTGACGCACGCAATTTACAAAATATTTAAAACTGATTGCTTTTTGGAGGTGAAAGAGCGTAGCTACATCTATACCAAAGCAGCCTACTTTGTGCCCAGTTTGATGAAGGCTAATATATGCTGTATAATGGAGGGATAACCAAAACCCGAAACCCTACACGGTGTACTTGCAGATTTCTGAATCGCCGACGTTGGTTTGCACCCCTTCTTCCTAAGTAGAAAGGAGGAAGGATACAAACTTCGGCAACTTGTTACGTTCGTGATCTCTCATCTCATTTTTCTTTGGTGACACTTTGAAAATACAATACCGGTAGTTAATCTTTAGAATCTCTTGCTAGACAGTGGTTCTCAAACCGTGCGGTGCGAGCTCCAAAAAAGTGCACCGTGAAAAGGCCATTTCAAAATAGAAATTTCTGGAAAAATTTAACTTAATCGAGACAGACGCAACTAGAAATTTATTACGGCCTAATCACGTTCTAACATTGATCTTAATGCAAACCGTGAGCTCGTCGCATTTCACATAATGAGGTGCATGACGCGAAAAGACGCATTCACATTTCTCGGTCGACAATCCTTCGCCCGTTTCTACCCTGTGATGTGTGTGACTTCGAAATATTTACTGGTCCGCCTACAAAAAAAGATACTCGAACATATTTTCTACTCGTCTTTTCGAATGCATTCTCTAACTGGAGCAACGGTCCTTTAACATGTCACCGTTAAGAAAAAAAAAAAAAAAAGACGAAACACGTTTCGTATGTACTATGTTGAAATAGTTAGGTACCGTATCCTTTTTATTTATTTTTTTATACTTCAATAATATTGGGATTCTTCCTCTCGCTTCGAACAAGGTTTTACGACTTTTATACACGAAGGATACTTTGGCGACACTAGACAACAGAGAATGAGAGCTGGCGAGACTAGGCCAGTATGCTCGAACAATAACTCCGTAGGAGTCTGTCTGCGCGACTTTCAATTCGCAAATACGTGGCGCATTCTCCGAGAATACTGTCTCTATCCTTTCCGAGTCTTCTGAAACAGGAAAGAATCAGTCTTGCTTTTAAGATTTTTCGTGTCAACTTCTCGTACTGCCTATCTTGTTTCAGATAATAACTACCGTTTAGGAGTTACTGCATATTAGGAAGGATAAAGAAAATGTAGGTGCGTGTTTACGTGATCATTTCACGTTGACTTATGAATCATAGTCTACGATTGAGCGTGACTTAGTCGACATTCGTTGAGAGATGCATTCATCCATCTCGCGCGAATGTAAGGTAACCTTATTCTCGCGGTCAATACGGTAACAACTATACCGCTATACGAATGTACGCCTTTTTTAGTATCAACAGAAAATGAATGAGATGCAGTATAGGTACTTCACAACTGCAGGTGCAAGTTTTTTAATCAGTCGAAATTAAAAGTTGTTCTCTACCCGGCTCATTAGAGTGGTCGACATTTGAAGATAACTAGGACAGACGCGACATTTTATGCAACAATCCAGTAACGTATTGAGTTCGTCAATTAATATCAGCTGATTGAATCTGTCTAGAAAACTGGAAATGAGAGGAAAGCATAAATTAGGCTTCCAGAAAATTGTGATACCGAGTTAAAGCGGGGTCTTTCATTCACTTTAGTATCGACTTTCGACTTACACATACCAGGAAGATGGTCATCAGTTAAGATGAAAAACTGAATTAAAAATTACGGAGAAAAAGATGAACGCTTTCGGTTGAGAGACCATTCTCGAAGCAAATTACAAAGTAGCTGAAGTAGATGAAAACGAGGAAACGCCGTCGAGTACAAACTAATAAATCACCCATGTGAAAACTAGTCATAAAGATAGAGACGTAAAAACGCGGGAACTAAAAAATCACGTGACTTCAAAACAATAAGAAACTAGATTAGCATGAAAAGAACATCAAGAGGGAGAGCTAGGAGGTAGGTTAAAAACAAATTAAGATAACTCATTGTAAGTGAAAATCTAAATCACAGCAGTCCTAAGTCTAAAACCTGAAATAAGCTTTTAAAAATGAGAAGCGAAATTAAAAATTTTTATTCTGATGAGTAGTCCAAAGATGGCGGAGAGTGAAGGAGGTCAGAAGTAGTTGCGAGTTTATGCTAAGCACTTTCTCTGGGCGCTTTCGGTGTCTCAACTTTTCTGAACCTCAATTTTTTATCCTCGTAGGCATCCAGGTGCTCGTTCACGCGGATCCCAAATTGGTGACGTGTCTTTACAGGATAAACTACATCAAAATTCTGACAGGGGATGCGATAGCGGCCTCTGTTTTCAGTGTGAGGAACTGAATCCTTTTGTTTCCACTGTAGCGATACGCTGCTGAGGTTTGAAAATTTTATTTTCCGTAGGTAAGCAGGGAAAGATCAAAGCAACGTAGCTTCCCGTATCCTAAGAGAAGCCTCATCTATTTTTCCCTTTTGTTCTCCTTGACTGTTTGAGGTAAAGATGAGGTGGAATCCAGAGCATTTCGAAAACATTTTTCCCTTGTTACTCTATCTGCACTCTTCTTTTGACCTCTGAACCGACTTCTGTGAAAGTCGACCAAGCGACAAGCCAACACTATCACACTACCTCAAGATATCTCTTCCTCCGAACTGTTGGCTCTACGCTTGGCCGGGTTTAACAGAACTCCGCTCATGCGAGGTAACGAAAAATTGAATTCCGAGTATTGAGAAGAATTGAGTTGAATCTGGAGCCTTGCAACTCTGATATAATTATAGTCAATTCCCAAGGCCCAGAACGAGTCCTTTGGATTTGCCTGATGAACGTTTTCCGCCTTGCTCGTAGCCTCGCCTCTTATGTAACAGATACCTGCCAATAGCGATCTCTTCTCACTTCTCCTTCACAACGCTCCCATCCTCATTTCTCTCTTCCTCCAAAATTCTCTCGTCTTCCCTATATGAACAGCTTCGTAGGGCTCAAGTCTTTTGATGAAAATAGTCAAGAAGGATATACATTGATGTGGTACGAGCTTTAAGGCCTTATGTTGAGAAAAATAGAATCAAAATTTACAGTAAATTGGCCACCGTGAGTCAAGTTTACGATATCGATGTCAGCGACAGAGCCAAATATTTTCAGCCTGGTGCTCAAGTCATAACCAGAGGCTCCAATGGAGCTATAGTCGAACAAAAGTCTTCCATTCTTATATGTCACGGAGAGCAAGATCAGAGCCTTTCGACTTCTTGATAACTTTAGTTACATTGAAAACTTTTTCCCAAACTCAAAATGAGGTCAGAGCCTTGCCCTCCTTTAAAACTGTATTCGCTGAACAGAAGTTGGGTAGCTAACGTTAGCTTCTGGTAAAATTCTTCACTGTCGATAGCTACCTTCTCTTCTGCACATATCTCACGACTTAGTCTCCCCCCCTTCCTCCTGTAAGAGTCAAAATCCAAAATTTTTTTCAGTCTCCCTTCTTGAGGCCGTCGTGCTCCCAAGTCCAGTAACCCGTCTACAAGGTGGCCTCGGCCTCTGATGCAGTGCCCGTATCCGCAATTTCCACGGACTTCGATTGATCCATGAATAACAATCAGGAGAAAAGTATGTCTTATAGAGATAGCTGAGGTACTTTTCCCTTGATCGATTCAATATTACGTTACACTGCAGTATTAGCTTATAACGAGCAGGAGAAAGGTATCTCTCATTGCAGTATCTAAGATACCGTTCCCTTGATCGCAAGAAATCCGTATTGCATGTAAAATCTGCAGAAGAAGAAAAACCCGTACCTTTTTTAAGGACCAAAAATCCGTACTTAGATCTGGCATTCTAGCACTGATGATTCGCATGTATCGACCAGCTTTCTCCTTGGGTGTACTCTGGGAAACTTTCAAGTTTTGATGCCGATAATCTATTTGGTCAAAACTCTACGATTTGCTTTTCACTTGTACTGCTTGGAATCCGAAATTTCTCCAAGTCTCTCAACAAGGTCAGAGCACCCTTCCCTTTTCAGTAATACAGTCACACTCCCCAGACCAAAGGATATTAATTAGTGCGGACGTTCACATGGAGTCATGGAGGAGGAAACGCGAAGAAGAATGGGGCTCGGGCCAGAAGATTTTTTCATCGTATCCTCTCCCATCAATCTTTCCGAAAGCACAATTCAATAGCTCGGAAATTGAAATCCTCAAGTCCCTAGGCTAGGTCAGAACGGACCCCTCCCGCTTGCATAGCTTCTTTCCAAGTTACTTTAGAGTTCCCTGGCTCTCTTGGGAACCATAATTTGACAAAAATTGTGAGCAACCAGCGATTGAAATATTCATTTCTGGTCATTTGACTTATTTCTCTGTTCCAGTTCAGAACTTGAAGCAAATTTCACCATAATGATTGTCCATATATTGAAACAAAAGTTTTCATTTAGGACATAAAAGGTGATTCCGTACTCATACGTATATTAATCGCATTGTCAAGGTCTTCTAGTCAAATTCCAAGAAATAAGTCTTAATGTTTCACTGGAGCTCTGGATTACATGACAAGGCTAGGCGAGCAAGATGAAAGCCGATCGAACACTTGCTAACCAGGAGCCAACTTCTATGGTTGTGGAATATGCAAAGAATGTACGATACTAGGCTACCTATAAGCAGACCCTTTGCCACGGTGAGGTGGACCAGGGCCACAGGGATTAGTGCTGCCAGATATACAGATTTCTGTTCTTCAAAAAAAATACGGATTTCTTGCCCTCAAAGTAAAAGTACCCTAGTCACGTATATGAGAGATACTCTTCTCCTGGTCGTTATAGGCTGATACCGTGGTCTTTCGTAACATTGAGTCGATCAAGGAAAAAGGACCCCAGTCATGCTTACTAGAGATACCTTTCTCCTGATCGTTATTCATGAATAAGTAAAAGTCCTTAGAAATTTGTTTTTAGGTTTTAGAAAAAATGACAGATACAAATTTTTGATTATATCATCTGGCAGCACCGGCAGGGACCAAGAAGAAACTAAACAATATACCAATGTAACTTCAAAGATCACCAAGGTGAGCCGCGACTGAGAGACACTCTGTAAAGGCCGAGCAGTGTTAGAGCAATTACTAATCAAAATGACGTGGTGGAATTCTGGATCAGCAACGCGAAACTGTACCCAAAGCTAGGATTCCGAGCACCTGCAAGAGGTCAGTTGAATCACGGGCTGGACTGGTGAGCCACTTGAGGACACACAGAGGGTGGATCCTCGAAGCCGTGGCCAAAGAACGCCTTCAAAAGCAGGAAATAGAGGGTAGGTAGGTATGGTCTACAAGAATCCAAAATTCAAATTTCTGTTCTTTTCTTTCTTTATCAAAGAGAGAGGAAGGTTAATCTTGTGTCTAATATATTTCGTACATTCTCACCCCATATTAATATCTTCAAATTCTATGATGAAAGTGGTGTAGAATTACAATCGCGAGGTGTCAACAAACTTCAGCTCGTCTTTTCTTTCTCATTCGTAGTAAAATGCGACGAAATTTGTAAAACTCGAAACTTTTCTTTTCAAGTTTAGATTACGATGTTTACTCGCGGATTGAAAGCGTGAAGTTTTACGAGAGCGGATTTGAGAGAAAAAAAAAAACACGCTGAATGATTACTCTCGCATGAACCGCGGTACTCTCGACCTACAAATACATGTACGTAGACGTCATCATTTTTATGGTGGACATAAGATAACGCACATCGACGATGCGATTTTATCTCAAAAGAAGGTACAATACCAACATCATGTTTTAGTTGCGAGCAAGGTCATCAATAGCGCGTAAATGATAAATTCATATAGGTAGGCACATAATGAACAATATCAAATTACACGATTATGCATGAAGTAAGAGAGGTGTCCATAACCGTAGGCCCTATAGTCTCATTGGTCTCCGCATCGATGGAACGTGAAAAGTGATGAGCGAAAAACGTGAACACCCGAGGGTGTCGATAGAGGACGATAATGCCCGAGTAATCATACAATAATCGAGATTTATTGTAATTTCAATATCTGCGGCTCGGCGATAGATCGAACGGTAAACAGCGACCTCTCATCAATATTTATAATTCGTGGAAGCTCGTCGTTGGTCGTTTCACTCTGCTTCCACATATTTTCGCAACCGGTAATAAATAGCGCAGATCGATGATGGTAATTGATGTGTAACTGCGTACAGATGGTTTATAATGGTGCTGTAAGTTGAAAACGAGTACAGCAGCCAAAAATATTCAGGCGAATAGAGAATTTTTCGAATTCTCGGCGACGCGAAAAACGTCGTTTCGCGGGTAAATGAATTCAAGAGGCTCGAACTTCCATCGATGGGATCGTCGTCTTATTTCAATTTACGACGGGTTGAACAATCGTCGTTCTTACATCCGAATGCGAATTGCATCATTATCATCATCATCGGTCCTACCATCTCTCGTCAACTGATATGATCTATACACGCACTCCGAAGCCAAGGTTCGATAGGGTCTGTGCTGATGAGTGCGTAACTAATATGCACAAGTTAGATTTGCACCTATGTAAACAAGTAGATAATTACGTATGTCGTAACCGTATTAGTGAAAATAGGCTACGTTTTCGTATGCAGAATCGCGTCGTATTTCGGGGAAGTTTGCTATGAAGAAACGCATGTGGAAGCTTCCCCAAGAAGAGTGTCTGTGATAGCTTTTAGCGAGGAAAAACAGACCGGGAATAATGCTCGCCGCAATTGTTATTTTTACTGTTTTACTAATCACCAGTAAATACCTCTACATGGCTGCTGGCCAAAAATGAATGTATTTTCCCGAATTAGATTCATTATTTCGCTTTCGAGTATTCGAATCGAATATTTTACGACAATTTTTTCTGACCTCTTAAGAGTGCATGTGTTCGTGTCAAAAGCAGAGCAAATGTGCCGTCAAAAGACATCCGGTGTTCGTTACATCACAGTTCGGTTAATTGAAAATTGATGAACTCGGTTTTAGTTTTGATTGATCGACGTAGGCGGCGAATGTGAGCTGTAAAAAACGTTTGATTTTTTTACGAGCTTTTCAAATTATCAGCTCGAGGAAAGGGCCGTGCCAAGCTATTCGGGCGCCCTGGGCAAAATTCAAGATAAGTGCCCCTGGAGACAGAAACCTTTAAAAGAACCCACTGAACCTTAATTTATGCATAGGTGCTGTAAACCATCAATTAAGTTATAAATATAACCAAAATTCCCATTTTTCGGAACGTTTCTGGCGTCCCGGAGACTTTACGCCCTGGCAACTCGCTCATGTCGCCATGTGGTAGGTACGGCCCTGCTCGGGGAGGTTAACTTGGAGAGTTTGTGAAAATAGAAAGAAGGATTAGAGAAATATGAGCACAGATAGACAAGAGAGAGTTAGTGAGGATCAGAAAGAGAGTGGGAAGGATATTTTCAAGAGTGGGACTCAGAAAGATATTGTCAGGAGGTGGGAGACAATACACCAACAAAAAGGTAGGAATGGCTGAGTAAGTGCAACCGATTCTGAGGCGTGTGAAAATGCGTTCTTCAGGATGGGTAGTCGATTAGCGGAAGTTATCGCTTTCTGAGTTTTTCAAAAGTCGTACCAGGAGAGTCGAGTATCAGGGATGGGTGATGGTTTTTGAGGTTAAAGGCAACAAGTTCAGAAATCTCGTGGGAGAGAAAAAATCTTTGGCGGCAAGGTTAACCGCGGGAAGCTGATGCGGCCGGAACCAAATGAAATTGACGTACCTGCAAACGACGATCAGTTGGATGAGGCTAACCTCCGCCCTTTGTTGGCGACACCAGAAGTCTTATTCCCCTGATCGTGATTTTGCAGATACGTCAGTTCAACTTTGTGTGGCAGTATTCTTGAAGTAGATGCAAGTGCTTGCAGAAGTAAATGTATTTGTTGAACTAGGAGATTGGTCGAGTGAGAGCCCTGCATACCCAGAAGAGATGAGAGTGAATCAGTTGACGGTTGGAATTTGAGCTGAGGGATGAGGAGAGTGAGATGAGGAAGACAAGAGTACCTGGCGTTCAATTCGGTGGAGGAAATGGATACAGGATTTCTCAATCCGTAATCGGTTTTGACGCTTCAGATCGACTACGCGTATCCACTATAGGATCCTAATTTAGATCCGTCGGTAAAGCAGAGCTGATGGGTCGAAAATTTGGTAGAGGCAATGTTTTCAATAGATCATCGGTATCTGATGTAAGTTTTGGGAGTAGCAGCCAGATCGAATAGTACATCTGGGGGAGGGTTAGCCATGGAAGGGTGGATGATATGATAGGAGGTATTAGAGCCCGGGTCACAGGGAGTGCGAAGCCATTGACGCCTTCGCATCCAGTGACAAGGATATCTCACCAACTATTTCGAAGCTGCTGCAGATATTGTGTACGCTACCCGTCACAAGTGCTACGACTGAGCAGTCATTCTCCTCCCTCCGAGACATAACCGCTTGAGAATAGAGTTATAATAGACTTAACAACTGATTTTTTGTGCATTTGTCAGTTTGAATATAGACTAGGTAAACAATATCCCTACTATTCCCGATCTGCAAATTCAAGATGCAGTTTAAAAACGACGCACTTTTTCGCGATTGTGACCAAAAATTCAACCAATCAAAGCAAGAATTGATAGAAAGCGCAGTTTTGACCTTTGACGCAATGGTGACTGCGCTTCAAAAGCAGACCCTGCAGGTCGGGATTGATATCTGTTTTTTTCTGTGGGATATTTTCCCAGGCGCTTAGGTACGGGAGAGGGATTTTGGGAAATGAACGCCCGTCAGAGTCATGCAAAATAGTTTCATTTGATTGAGCTTTAAAAATCCCGTATTTTGATGCCCATAATGTACTGGAAATTTAGAGGGGTGGGGAAAGGTCTCTCTTAGGAAGGAGGCAAAAAAATTTTCGCGCGGAATGTAGTGCGCTCGAGTCCCTCCCTCTCCCTCCCCCCTCCATAATGACGTTTTGGATCCGCGCCTGAGGTAAAGTTGAGATGTTGCCCTAGTTGAGATTTGAGAGGCAGAAGGAGGAAATTATGTCGGCAGAGTACAAGCTGAGTAATTGGACTGAGGATGCGAGCCCTTTTTACCCCTGTTCAAAGAAAAAAGATTAGGAAACTTCAAAGTCCAAAAATTTGAGAAAATTTTCACCTCTGAGCTGAGACAGAGGATTCGCAAAAATATCTTGAGCTCGAATGGCACCTGAGTCACTCAGAACGAGGCTCCTGTCGAGCCGATCAACAGCTTCAACTTATCACCCCTTCTCAGGGTTATTGACTATGCATAATTTCGAATTTCCAGGTTCTTTGTCTGGAGGCCGGATCTCTACCGAGCTTCTGGTTTGCTTTTAAGGTTTTCGGGTATCTTTGAACTTCCCGTCAGTAATGAAGTGTTCAAATATCGGAAAGATCATAACTTGAAATCTTACAAAAGACTGAAAAATTCGGGTCAAGAACCTGTAATAAAGCGGGAAAACTATGAAAATTTTAAGCTTGGATCCCTCGAAAGGGTGTAAGACTTGAGATACTCACAACCATGACTTCTAAGCCATATCCATTTCTAGTCAAAGGCAGAATCGTCTCGGGGACGGATTCAAAAAATGATTTTGGGAGAGGAAGCTCACAACTTTTGACTTTGTCTGATTTTTCACCAGGAAATGCAAAAAGCTTCCTCTCATTTCCGTGGATTTTTTTTGGAGGGGAAGGGGAAATGCCTTGAATAGTTCCATTCCTTCGCTTCTCACAAGGTCTGTGATATGGAAGAATTTTGAAATCAATAATTCAATAAAAAAGGTAAACAAGAGATTGCTAATGTTTGCGATCAGCGGCGCTTTTGCGCTCGAGAATGATAACAGATGAGGAAATGAAAATACAGGAGGATTATGAAGCTATGAAAAACGCACAAATCTTTCGTGCACACGGAGATTCGTGACTGAGGTGCGCACAAAAATTTGAGAACGTTTCTCATTTAATTCATCACACAATTTATTCCTTTGACTCACAGAAAAAGTACAAAGTCTACATGACGCTTTTGCAAAAGCACCTAAAGGCCTACAGTTGGATTTGGAAAGTCCAAATGTGGTGTAACGTTCAAAGAAAGAAGGATTATGAAAGGAACAGAAACCTCTCGAACTTTTGTTTGCTTCCAGTGAGGTTTGAGCTCGATAATCGAGCGAAGACCTGAAAGCTTATCTCCACTCCTGAGACTAGAGCACTACACTAGGAGAATGAAGATAATTTTGAACCTTATAGGATGAGATATTTCCAGATAAAAGGTTAATGGCAGGGCTATCGTGAATTGGGGCTCGAAGGGAACACTCAGTTCCACCCTCAAGAGAATTTCAAGTCGAATGTCTGAAAGATTTAAGAAAAATGGAAAATGTGAATCAGCATTTTTAAATCTGCTCAATTTCTATCCTCCTTTCTTTTTATCCTACTACTCTCGCGTTACTGTTGAATCGGCTAAAAGTTTACGTGTACTCGTTTCTAAGGCAGGAAGTTTCGGGTATACTGAATTTTCACTTCCTTTTTTTCCGGTGCGTCAACTATCAATGACATCATTATGAGGCTGCACCGAATGAACGGAAGATACGAACCATTGATAGTATAATCTACAACTGTAGGACGTTTTTTTCGTCAAATTATCGCTTTCGCATCCGATCCGTATTTAATGTCATCACGGATATGACTTGCCTAGAGAATGAGGTTATTCATAGTTTTGGGATAAGAGGAAGAAGTCAGCACAGGAAGAATATCGAAGCAAAATTAGAGTGTAGTCTTGGGAAGTTGAATAAGATACATTTCCGCAATGAAAAACTCTCTTTTGAAATGCCAAAAAAGAAGAGACGAGAGAACTTCAGAATTAAAAGCTCAATGAGAGGACTTCGCGCCACCTTCCATTCTTATTAGAGTTACAAGTACAGAAAAGAAATTACTTCCGAGATTGGACCGGAAACCCGCGAACCCGATTCTCAAAGATCTGCACTAAGGTACATCAAGTCACGCACCCAGGGTCGACAGTCACGAATTCACGAATTTCAAACAAGAGTATTCCCAGTCACGAGTATCGAGAAAAAATGAACAATTTTTCGTTGAAAAAGGTACACAGAGAAAGCTAATCGCCGAAACTCAGGTTCGGTCTTGCAGCTATACAGTCATAATAAGAATTGATGTTGAAGCTTGTCAAAGTGATTCGTAAGTGCACCTGATATGAAATTTACAAAAGGGGCGGTGATACGATACTTATTTCTCTAAAATTCTGAAGGAGTAATGAAGGAAGACAAGAATACAATAGTCAGAAGATTTTACGTGTCTCGAATATCTTCGACACATTGAAAGTGAGTCATCATACTTATGACCGCAGGGGGTTCTTATGGACCAAAAACAGTACCGGTCTAACGACAGTCGATAAATCAACAACCGAATATTACTCACCAGCCAGTAAATCCTCGGCCGTCGTCATATTCACGGGCAAGTTTCGCACAATGTCACTGAATTAAACAGTTTTACACGACGCGAACGAAAAAAAAACAGAAGATATCAACACATCGTGAAAAGTAAAACGATCGAAAGCGATTCGAATTTGCCGCGCGAGTCGGAAACGAGAGAACGCATCGAAATAACGACCGCCCGAAATAGCGGGTAAATCAGCCAACTGACGGTTGACGAGCCAGCGAAGACCGAAACGCACGGCGGCCCTCACACGAGCACACTTGTCACGCGGACTGGTGAGAGATAATATAATTAGACTGCGATGGTAATGGCGCATGCCGATGATAGAGGGCCCGATTCTTTCCAGTCAACAGGTTTGTAGGTATATTTGGATTATGCATACGGGTAGTGAGTGTATACTTACTGGAATTAACGTTCTCGGAACACCATCTATCTTAGTAGGATTTGTACACATGCAGATAGGTATACTTACACGTTTTAGTAATTGCAGGTCGTAAATTAGCGTGCAGTACTTTGTACAGGTACCGAACATGTGTATTTTACCTGTACGAGCCTACGTTTGAAAAGTTCGTCTATTAAATCGATAATATTACAGTAACCGGTTGCTGAAATACTTATCTGCGTGACTTTCGCTCTTTTTCCGCTTTGCGCGTCGTGGACGTCCTTGCGTGGAAAAGTTTATCTCATTAGGCTTAATGATTTTTATTAATTGTATGCATCTGTCTTACACACTATTAAGTTTCTGATATTTAGATGTGTACTTGTCATTTCTTTTTGACTTATACGAAGTACATAGTGCTGAGCGCTTGACTGACAAGACTTGCTTACTTTCACCACCCGAGAACAATTAAAGCTTTTGATATCCATGTGGACAGTAAAAATTGTCAATTTTTGTAAGCTGACTATGGTATTTAGAATCCCCCTTCAAGTATGGCTTCAAAAAAGGACTTTTCGATCTTCAATCCCGAATCAACGATGCAAATTTTAACAAATTCCCCCAATACTCTATTTTTTTCGACCTCCAGGAGGCCTATCCACGGGTCTCGAGACACCTTATCTCCACTAAAGTCCACGACATTGGCTTCCAAGGTCACCTCCTAAATATTCTGATTACCTTCCTAAACGACAGAACCCTCTAAATAAGAATCCGCAACATAACCCCTCCCCCCTCGCAGATCATAATGGAGCCCCTCAAAGTGAAATGTTTTACTATCCCTATTCGCAATTAATGATATAACTACTTACGCCAAACCCCCCTCTCACCCAACGCCTCTTTGCCGACGACTTCAATACCTCTATTTCCTCCGCTAACCCCCAAAGAGCCCACAGACTCCTTCAGGAAACCCTAAACTCAATCACCACATGGACTTCGAAAACCAGATTCAGATTTTCTCCCTCAAAAATCAGTTGTCTTCAAAAACAGAAACCCTATCCCTTCTATCCCTCCCCTACTTTTACAAAACTTCAAAATTCTATCCCGTAACCAAAGCAAACTTCTTGGCTTACAGTTAAACCTCCTTTCTTAGCACTGATATGGCTCTTACCCTCGCGGACTGTCTTCACCTTAAATCCATTAAAGCCAACCATACTCGACATTATAAAATATAATATCCCATCCCTCGAAAGGTTGCAACAAAAAATTACTCCTCCAACTGTACAAAAGCCTCATCCACTCAAAACTGGACTATGGCTCTCCAATTTATAACTCAGCCAACAAAACCGTCCTCGCTCAACTTGACCCCATCCAAACTTCTTCCCTCAAAATCACCCGAGGAGCTTTTCTGCAACAGCACTAAACTCGGCTTATGTGCAGAAGCCTCTGTTCTCTCCCTCCACTTTCGCAGACTCACTCTAACCGCCAACTTTTTCTCTTCTGTTTCACGATTTCTGGATCTCCCTATCTTCGACCGCATTTTCCAACAAAATACTAATCGACCACCAAATAAACATAGCCACCTCCAATACAAACACCGCATACATAAATCATTTGTTGCTAATCCTCTCAAACCAATACTCACATCTTTCCCCCCCCCCCCTGGACTCTCCGTCAACCTAAAATACGTCTCGATCTCACAGAAATCCCCAAGAGCGATAAAAATGCCCCCTCAGAAAATTAGTTGGCTGGGCTCTTTTGAGTATCCTTCATGCTAGGCCTGATATAATGAAGGCTGGAAATTGAAATTTTTCCGAGTCCCTAAAGTAGGTCAAGGTCAAGGTCATTAATGACGTCATAAAGCATCCCGGCTGGAAGTTGAAATTTTTCCAAGTCCCAAAATAGGTCAAGGTCATTGATTATTTCATGAAACGCCACATGTCACGCAGTTCACAGAAACTCCCGGACGCGGACGTTTTCTGAGGATAAAATCCCCCTAACAGAATGGATAGTGGGTTCCTCGCTAATATGCATACTCCATCCACGGAAAAATCATTTCACATCAAATCTGCAACATCGCCTTCATAATTACAGCTGAACTCATGGCCATACATTACTTTCTCTCCCATCTCGCTCGACTTCCCCCTAATAGAAAATTCCTTCTCCTCACCGTCTCACTCTCTTCATTCCACTCCCTTACCGATACATACATCTCTAACCCTCTCACCCAACGCATTCTTCTTATACTCCTCACATTTAACTCAATTAATCCGAAATAATTCTTGTACATGGATATCGGGTCACATTAATTTTTAAGGACTCGATACAATTGATCAAGCCGCCAAAATTACAACCTCCCTCAACAAAATATCTGACAACCCCCTTCTACCAGCCCTTGATTATAAAAACCACTACCATTCCCTCTTAACTTGATCCTGGTACACCTTCTGGAAAAATCAAATTTACAACAAACTTCTCAGCATCAAAAAAATTCCTTCCCCCTTGTCATCCTCCATTAGGAACATAAGACGACAGGAAGTCATTCTTTCCCGTCAAACTTGGTCTTACAAAAATTACTCTCACACACTTAATCAGCTCCAACATCCTAATTCCTCCCTCTTGCCCTCACTGTCACCAAGATAATCCAACAGTCGAACATTCATACCCAAAAGATACCACGACGACGTCCGCTTTCATGGTGCCCAAAAATCAACCCTGAGTAAAGTTTCGTCAAGATTGATGTTTCGAAGAAATGCCAGGAAGAGTTCTTTTGAAGTCTTCCGCCACATCTGCCTACAGAAGCGGTCTACATGGGACTGCATTTTGCGAAGAGGAACCCCCCCCCCCCACTTTCGCTTCATTATGGTGATCTTCGCATCTAACCACGACCTTTCAACGGTTTGCGTGTGCGCACCAATGCCTAAGCAATGGTAAGCAGTCCATATGTCTTGTTGAATGACAGATCCGGCTCAATCTCATCACGTTTTGGAACAAGTAACGACAGTCGCTCCCTTGCCGAAGACCAAATACCCACGGAGCATCGACTCAGTCTCCATGGTTGCGATCAGTAGAACGCTTTGCACCACTAGAGCGCATGCTAGAAAATAAATTACGTGATGGATCGCATACCAGAAAAGTACGTGTCCTAGGCGGGTAGAACGCACGTTAGACCGTCACCAAGCTTATTTTCAAAATGGAATCTCCCAAGGAAGAGTAGCTAATCAACTTTCCTCAATCCACATTGAAATGAATGGTGCCCCGTAAGGATCAGGGCCAGGTCGACGTTATCAATGATTGCAATGAGGGACATTGTGGACGATATTCGATGATTTCAGCATCCATACCTAAACAAACAAACAACCAAGAGCCAACAAGGTGAAATATCAGTTCCACTCCTCATTGCTTCCGCATATCGCCCTCTAAATTCAACCTCACAATCTTTGAAACAGTCAACCTTTCTAAACCCGTTGATTCGCTTCGTTCTCCACTACGAGTCACCCGGCTGAATCATCACTCTCGCCTTTTTCTTCACATCTCCTCGAAAGTTTATGTAGTTTTATAGTATACTTATTTTCAGTCCTGAAGATAATTGGCATAGAACCGATCGAAACCGGTCGCGTTGAGTACTACTGTTGTATTTTTATCTCCGTGTACTCGCGAAATAAATTGTTACGTCCGTAATAACCTTCTTCTTTTTTTCCCTCAAATCTCCCAGAATGTACTTGTTTAGTACAGTAAAGGCGTACAGTAGTTCCATCAGGGGTGCCGAATTATCTCTTTAAGAGTGTTCGAGGGCAAAACGTTTGAAATAGGAATTCTCCTCATGGAGGAGCCTTTCCGATCGGTTACGGAAACTGTGGCCACTGTCGATTAAATGGTCATCAGCGGAAGCTGATTCCCCCAGGTGTCCCTTATTCCAAGACTGCAAGTGCTCAGCTGCTCTCAACTTTATCTGGCGGCTGGTCTCACCAATATAAAACCCCCTACAAATTTACATTCCATCTTATAAACACCACTCCACTCATCAACTGGTAAAGGATCTTTCAATCTCACAAACAACCCTTTAACAGAGGTAGAATTGTAAAAATGTGGTCTGAAACCGAACGGACGGAGGATCCGACCCAATTGGAGGGTGAGCCTAAATCTGATCCAACGCATACGACGATCATGGATCGTGTCTCGGGGGAGGGAGGTGGTGGAATTGAGAATTTTCCTAGCAATTTTCCTCCGAATCATCACTTCAACGCAACGTCGACATTGACCTCATTCACTCTGGCCAGGTGTTTTATTGTTAACAATTCTTTTTTGTAGGCAGCCTCACTGAAGAGAATACGAGTCAGTCTGTGAACTTAGCTATTAGAAGTTGCTATCTTATGATCAACAAGACAGAATGACGTTCCGTAGACTAAAACATCGGTCGCAGTATCTTTCCTGTAAATTCCAAACTCATGGATACCCGATCTTACAGAGATCGATAAATCCAAAAAGTTGATCAATTTTTTGTATTTTTTACTCTTCTTTTTGATAATGCGCTCCAACATACATGTTCCTATTGACTGAAGTTGAACATTTTCATCAAGTATACCTATGGGCTATCGTGAAATAAATCGTCAAGATAAGTAAATTAGGAAGAGATTTTGCGACTTTAGAAATAAGACTAGGTCAAGAGTCCAATAAATAATATACACTTGGGATAATTCGAACCAACACTCTTTCAACTTTTGTCAATACGTGTGGAGGTACGAGTAAATTAACCAATAGCAAACTATCAAACTTCAATCTGTACCTATTGGCTCTGCACCGACTCATATCCAGTAAATTGAAAGCCTACAACAAAGAGTCAACGGAACAGTAGCATGTACTTTGAAATTTTTTTCATTATTCTAGGTAGGAACATTAAAAAACTCTATTGGTTTTGCAGTCTTCCTCGTTGAAACTTCGGGCAAATATATCTGAGGATATTTTTTTTATCGTCGCTACATTATAACCTTGATTTTTAATAAAATCATTATTGTGACAAAAGAGTCGTAATGCATTTGTATTTACCGGTCCTTGGTGATTGTTGAAACCGTGAGCGACTTTGGGATTGGTCGAGTCATTTGTATTGTCATAAAAACCATCATAAGCCCAGTCGGCCGAATCCAAGGTCTTCATGCCAAGCGGACCAACGAGATTAAGTCTGGCTGTCTCTAACGCTACCCACGCATTCTGTGGGTTGAATAGTTCTGGAGCCTTGAAAGAAAAAACTCAACAACATGAAAATTCTGCATTCAAATGCTACCTACTTATAAACGATTTAATCTACCGGAATAGAAAATTCAAGAATTTCACCCAATTTCGTTATTTTTTCTTTTTTTTGAGGGGAGTTTATTGAAAAATTTTCTGTGCTATGTCCGACCAGAACTGACCTAGGCAAAATATTGACTTTTGAGACGTATTATATAACAGCAGAGGACCTTCGAATCCTCAATACCCAAACCAGTTGGACCCATAGAACAGGTTCCCTGTGATCCTTGTCTGACTTTGTTAATAAAGTCTTTGTTTCCTCATATGTTTTTTGTCAGAAGAAGGGTTTCACAAAATTCCGACCATCAAACTATGCGAGGGTAAAAACCTGGAGAAACTCCAATCTTCAAGCTATGTGTATAATTATGTGACTGGAGAAGAACTTGAAAAAATTTTGACTTTTCGGTCATGTACATGACAGGAGAAAGCCTCGAAACAATTCCCTCGATAAATTTGGAACTTTCGAGAAGGCATTTTCAATATTGAAACCACTTTCGTTCCTTAGAAAAAGTTCCCTGAAGTCCCTCTTCAACTTTATCGAGGAAGCCGTTATTCCTTTCCCAAATACGATCTCAAATTACATGTCTCTAGACCAATCGATCGTAGACTACGGGTCACCTGTACATGGCTTTGTTTCCTTTTAATGCTTTCTCTCCAAGACTCAGTTGAAAATTCTGTCATCCGTATTTGTAACGATGTTCTCCAATCCAATCTCGCTACATGTCCTTAGCGCGGAGCCAGAGTACCCACCATTATAACCACCGTCTTGAACTATCACCCACTTTCTTCAGCCCTCTCCTCCCTCAGTCATCTGTTCACGATATCCTCTTCAACTCCTCCTGCTGGTATCGACTCACCGCAGATCATTCTCTCATTCCCTATTTTTCACTGGCTCCTTCTCATCTTAACTAACTCACCTCCGAGAGTCATACCTGAGCCCAAAATAATTTTGGAACAATTTACCTCGCCTAAAACATCTACCAATACTTCTGCGTACCTCACTGGCTTCCTAGAATTAATAAACTTCCATCTCGAGGCCATCTCTTGCTTCTCAGACGGTTCAAAATTCAATACTCGAGATCGTATTGCTGATTGAATCAATGACAAACTTCTCTCACCCTTATCACAATTCTGTCCTAATCCCAACAGCCGATATTCAAGCAATCTTCCAATGTCTAGAGTCCATCCTAACACACCTTCCTCTATTATCCCACACCAGTTTATCCGCCTTAACAGCTATGTCCACCGTTTAATACTTTCTGCCACTCGTTTCACGCATTCACACCATCCTGTTTTATTCAATCCGGATCCTTCATCTGAGTCCCCAGCCACAGCGGTATCAGTGGTAACGAAGAAACCGACGAAGCCTCTAAAGCAGCCATGAGACTACCACGTCTTCGCTAGATTGGACGGCACTTATTACATCCAACTCCAAATCACGAATCAGTGAATGACGCATTGGCGAGCACAAGTGGACCGATTTTCTTTCTCTTGCCTTCCGTATGAGCCAGAGCTCTGCCTTTACAAAATCTATCTCACTCGTCTAGGCATTGGCCATACGCCTACTCCATCTTCAACCTTGACCTCCTCTCATGTGTGCAACCTCTTTCCAGTCATTTACCGCTTTAGCAGTCAGCACTTAGCAATAACCTCCCTTTAATCTATCCTCTCCTACCTCCATGCAGCCAATACCCTTTCGCTTTCATGTATTCAAATTTTTTACCATGCTTACAACCTCAGTGCAGAAGAGCGCAGGCTGTATCTCAAGAATGGTTTCGCAGCATACTCGATACGTAACTTTGTTCGAAGTACTCCTGACTGCTTTACCCCTTTCTCTCATAATTGTACTTTCTCAGCGGCAAAACAGGAAAACTCATTCCTTACGTAAGCCGAAGTAAGCCATTCTGTAATTCGGTTCTCCCTTTCGATTTATCCACAAAGATTAGAGAGAAATTCCCTTTATGCAAATTATATTTTTTCGCATCTTCCTTCTGCGCATTAATTGACCAGAAAGCAAAATTAAACGTAAATGAACGCAAAAGTATGTAAGTAATTCGGTCTCATCTCATTTAGCGACTAATCGTGCTCCTCGGTATATGATAAGGAATTATTATAATAATCTTTCAACTAGTTTACAGAAGAAGAAAAATACGGTCGTATATACTCGTACTTTCTTGTCGTAACAGTATTATATTTGAGGCGTGGTTTTTTTATGATATAAAACGGGCTTTCACTTTTACGGAGATCGACCATGAATATTCAACTTTTGGCGTTCGCAGTAATTAACAGTAATGGTTTATTGCGCGATCGTCGGACGCGGAATCAATAAAATATCGCCGTCCAATCGATACACCACCGAAGTACGATACTTTGACTGGCCGTACAAGCAGGCAGGACTATACAGGTAAATACAAACAGTCGTTTTTAGCGAGTTGTACCTCTTCCTTCTCTGTTCCGATTGGGACCGCACCGGTAATATACGCCGTTAAATCGGATACCAGATCTCGACAAAAGCCATCAACTTACATAATAATAAGACATTCACTCATTACCGCGCGTGTGCATACCGGTATTTTCCCTTACATATTATATCGAAAGTTCATCCATGCAAAGAAGAATATTATTTATGGTAAAGTATTTGCGAAGTACTGTACATATTTGCGCACCTTTTATTCATTCAAGAGAGACGTTGTTAACTGTATAATACGAGTAAATGGCATTGCTCTGTCTTCCACACGAACAAATAAGTCGATGACATTTAAAGTAAATCATTATGAGGGAACGTCTATAGTGTCCGGCTATAAGACGTAGAAACGCGCTCGAAGTCCTTTCATGGTCAAAACGTATCACCATCAATTTTTTGTTAGCAATCGACTGACAAAATAGGTACGTTTCTGTAATTCCTATTTTACTTCCTTGCTGGTTGTTATGAAACATATCTGTCCGAAATGTCAACGAACCCCACGCAATCTAAATGTATCGTGGTTTAGGGAATTTTGCCGAAAGTTTTTCTTAAAATGAAGGCTGGTCTGGTGGCATTGCAGGTATCTTCTACAAGTAGTACATAATCTATGAAAGACTTTCTGCTAGGTAGTAGTGGGCCACAGAGTGGGCCTCAGAAGCACGAGTCGATGCTTGTGATTTTGTGGTCACTTGGTAGATCATTGGTAATACGTGGCAGTTGGGCTTCATCTGGGGTCAAATTCAAGTAAACTCTTCTAGAAGTCAGAATTGAGAAATTTAATCAAATTGACCTCATGTCATTTTTGGTAGGTATTACATCAATGAGAGATTGACAAATGTCGTCCCTATTTTCACTTATTTACCAGGTCAATTTTGAGATCAATACAGGGTCAACGAATGTCAACTCAGTTTCAACTTATTTGCCTGGTCAATTTTGTGTTGGCTTCTCCAAAATTTTCATCAACCTCTCTTGGATTTCTTTATTGTGTCGATTTTCCATTGATTTGTAGCTGTGAATGTACAGCTGTTTGATTCCATATCAACCTGAAATCAATGTTGATCTGGAATTGATTTCTAGTTAACTCCTCCAAACGGAAGATGAAATTGGCTTTACGTCAATATAAGATCGATTTTTTGACCCATTTTCACTCATTTTTACTGGAGTCTGACTCCCCAAATTTTCATTGACCTGCAATCCTAGTCAACTTCCAATTGACCTCAAATGAAGTCAATCTGGAATCAATTTCAAGTCAATGAATCCAAACTTCCTAAAGTCAACTGCTCTGTTGGGTCAATTTGTAGACCTCTGATAATGTGGGGCTGTTTGATCCTATGTTGCCCTCAAATTGATGTCAATCTGGTATTGATACCAAGTCAACCCCTAAAAACTTGAGATTAAAGAAATTTTCCTCTGCAAGGGAAGCCAAAGTTAATGAAGACATTACAATGAACCAGTAATGAACTTCTTGATTAATCTGAAAGTGACTGATCTTTACCCATAAAATCTTTTTCATATTTGGTTCTTCTCTGGTGTTGTTGGTCAACTTCAAATTGAAAGCAATCAAGAATCAATGTTGTATTCAATTTAGTAATTGTTTACAATCAACCAAAAACCAATTGCTCTGTTTAATCAATTTCAAAAGTTGATTTATCATTTTCTGGTTGTGCACACTGGGTGGTTGTGCACACTGGACAACATCAAATTGGCCTCAAATTGACATCAATCCAGAATCAAAATACTGTGTCAAATTCTGCAATTTTTTCAATCAACCTATAAAGGTAACTGCTCTGTTCAATCAATTTCAAAAGTTGATCCATCATTTTCTGGTTGTGCACAACTTTAAATTGGCCTCAAATTGACATCAATCTGGGATTAAAATGTTGTTTCAAATACTGCAAATTTTTCAATCAAACTAAAATAAACTGCTCTGCTTAGTTATATTTCAAGTTTACTTATTATTTTGTTATTTTCTGGTCGTGCACGCTGGTCATTTTCAAATTGGGCTCAAATTGACATCAATCCGGAGTCAATGTTGTGTCAAATTCTGCAATTTTTTCAATCAACCTAAAGTCAACTGCTCTGTTTAATCAATTTCAAAAGTTGATCTATCATTTTCTGGTTGTGCACACTGATGACAACTTCAAATTGGCCTAAAATTGAAAACAATGCGGAATCAATGTTTTGTCAAATTCAGGAAGTTTTTCAATCCACCTAAAGTCAACTGCTCTGTTTGATTAATTTCAAAAGTTGATTCATCATTTGCTGGTTGTGCACACTGGCAACTTCAAATTGGCCTCAAATTGACATAAATCCGGCATCAATGTTTTGTCAAATTCAGGAAGTTTTTTAATCAACCTAAAATCAACTACTCCATTTCATCAATTTCAAAAGTTGTATAATCATTTTCTGGTTGTGCACGCTGGTCATTTTCAAATTGGCTTAAAATTGACATTAATCCGGCATCAATGTTTTGTCAAACTTGGGAAGTTTTTCAATCAACCCAAAGTCTACTGCTCCATTTAATCAATTTCAAAAGTTGATTCATAATTTTCTGGTTGTGCACACTGGACAACTTCAAATTGGCCTCAAATTGAAATCAATCCGGAATCAATGTTTTGTCAAATTCAGGAAGTTTTTCAATCAACCTAAAACCAAGTGCTCCGTTTAATCAGTTTCAAAAGTTGATTCATAATTTTCTGGTTGTGCACACCGGCAACTTCAAATTGGCGTCAAATTGACATCAATCCAGAGAATCAATGTTCTGTTAAATTCAGGAAGTTTTTCAATCAACCTAAAACCAACTGCTCTGTTTAGTTACATTTCAAGTTTATTGGTCATTTTCTGGTTGTGCACGCTGATCATTTTCAAATTGGCCTAAAATTGAAGTCAATCCATAGTCAATTTTGTGTCCAATTCTGCAAATTTTTCAATCCACTTAGAATCAATTACTTTGTTTACAAGTCAATTCGTCATTTTCTGGTTGTGCACGATGGTCAACTTGCGACACTAATAAAGAGGAAGGATGCCCACAATAGACCCGCCATAATTTTTATCCTCAGTTGGTCAACTTGATCTCTACGCCTATATAAAATCCTAAAACAATAAAAGAGGATTTGCTGAAGAAATACTGTCAGATCACCCTCGAAGAAGGCGAATCACTGATCTACCGATGAGTATTGAGGTTGAGTCAACAGCCCGACAGTTTGTAGAAACCATAGAGCTGCAGAGGTGAAAAGAGACTTGAATACTGGCAGATCGTTGAACTATGGGTGCTACATAAGAAAATTGAGGAAACATATCAAGGCTTTCCTCTACATGCATGCTAGCGATTGTAATCATAAACGCTCTTCAACTGCTAGGTGCAGACAAGCTCTATAAGTATGTTCCATTATTTTCAATCCCAAACGCATGCGGTTTTGACAGGAATAATTTTCATTGTTCTTATTAAAAACCATACGATTTACTGTATGGTAGGGGACGTATATTTTATTCAATGTTCGTGGATACTCAATTACATCAAGTCATCAGGAGGATCATACGTAAGTCAGAATGATTTATCAATAAACCGCGCTCGTACAATTTCTTCTCTTCCCTTCAGCGGTACCTCTCTCGCTATCATAGATTGCATAGATTCGCGAAAATCCCTTCTTCGACCGGAGCCCTACATGCAACAAAAATTTGTTTTTCCCGGTTCAAGTCGCTAAGTTCAGGCTTGCAGCGCATTTCATTATGATGAAGGCTGTCCCAAAAATGACGAAAAGTTAAATGGAGGAGGAAAGAAGAATGGTGAGAGAGAGAATAGTTATTACAGCAAAACGTACCTTGAACTAAAATTTCTACACAGTCTCAACTTACGTTTGGAAGAAAAAAGAGCGAGCGAGTGGATTATTGTCAGACAGCCAGATAGCAAAATATGGATATAGAAGATGAACGCGAAGAAATATAATGCAGAATGAGAGGTGTGAATTTGCATCTCGTATAACTGATGTGGCTTCATCATGAATCAACAAATAAAAAACGGTATCATACCTTATACGACGAACGAGCGAAGAAAGTCAAAGTTTGATCACGATTTAAATAATATTAACGTATACCGTACCTATATATCGCGGAAAATGAAATATATTTTTCAAGTATAACACGTCTACGAGTGAGCTTAAGCTTATAATAAGAAGACAAGCACAAAATAAACGAACATTATTTAAGCGATAATGATCACTGTAACCTTCTAGCTTGTCAACTAGACTACGCAAGTATCTGGATATTATTGTGCCCTGAAAACTAAATTAATATCTTCAGAGATGGATGGATTGGTAGACGACTATAAAAACATTATTTTATTTTTGAATGATCCGCGGTCCGTACTAATCACCTAATTACGCGTGAGTGAGAGAAACTAATTTGTCGGTCAAAATATAGCTCAAGGAAATAAGACAAATGGTACGCTGGACCAATTTTAGAAAGAGATTAATTTTTGCACCAATAACCCCTCCCTGGATAATTACTTAGATACGCAACCGTTATCAATAATTTTTGGCATCTTCGCAGATCTTCTTTATAAATCTCAGGTTTAGGAATCATCAAGTTCGACGCCACATCCACCCAAGATCGCTTGAGTCCAAACTCATCGGTTGTTGACTCAAATAAATCTTACGGTTGGAGGTCATTCTGAAATATTTCCATCACGAGCTAATGACGTCATGGTGTAGTGAATGACCTTGACCTACTTTCCTAACTTTGGGACTCGAAGAAATATAAGGAATTGTGTAGATAAGAAAGGAAGGGTAATTATGACGAAACACCTGGCCCGTTATTACAAGCTCCTTCCGCAAAAGCTCCAACTTAGTATTAGTTAGGTCTTAAGGTAGTAGAAGTTAGTCTAATGTACAGCACACTAGGCAAGGAGTCAACACCACATATTAAGCTAAATGCCTCTACGTCCTCTTCAAACTCATTCTTCTGTCGTATACAATTGATGACATACTGGAAGAGGAAAAGAACCCCTCTTTCGAAGAAAAGGGAAATCTCTAGAAAATCGGTATGACGAGCTTTCTAATATCTTCACCTCAATTCCTATAGTCACTGTTTTACAACTCTGAAACTTTGAAACCCTCCCTTCCTCATTTAGACTCGATAAAAATTACGCTTCACAGTGAACCACTTTTCTCCTGCCCTTCTGCATTTTTCTCAGAGTCTCGTCCTCTCACTATCTGTAGAAACATCCTGACTCAGTCACAGCAACTTCCAATATTCCTGTGCTTGCTTGTGTAGTGCTACAGGCGTCGGCTCTTGAGCTGCTCTTGTAGTGCGTCGCATTTAATGGAATTTTGAAGGTGGAGCTGCTATCAGATGTGTCAAACTGGTGGTATGCACTGCCAAAACACCTGCAGCGGTGAACATCCGGGTAGACATGACCCTCGAGGCAGTGAGGTGTTGGATTAAGTCGGCCAGACCAGAAATCTCGGTAGAAAAGAAAGAGGTCATATTATCACTATCCGTCCAAAGTTCAGACAAGTTGAAATTACGATCAAGAACTCAAAACTGAGCTTCAGGCACCATTTTTTGATGGCAGAGTAGTGAACTACTTGACCCGCCGGATGAAAAACCTAGCAGGGCCGAGGGAAACAAGAGCACGAAATTGTCGAATCTCCTACCACAGTATAGGACAGCTCTATAAAGTTAGCCTATAGAGGGAAGAAGATAGAAAAGATCCAACTAAGAGTTGCGCCTAGTTGTACCAGTGCCTACTGGCACTGTCTCGACGGAGGCTCTTGCATCAATCTAGCTCCTTGCTGAGGAGAGAGCGGTGGCGTTCAAAGCAAAGAATAGAACAAAGATGGATCAAGAAGGTTCACGAGCAGGAGAACAGGCGCTCCTTGCTAAGGAAATGGAAGTCGAGAATCGCTCAGAAGAGAGAGCGTTGGAGTTCGAAACGAAGAAAAGGACGAAGACTGATTGAAAATTTTTACAGGTCAAGCAGGAAGGCAGGCGTTCCTTGCTCGAAAAATGGACGACCAGTGTGTTGATACGCGACCTTGATGAGTGGATGAATCAAGACCATGGTCAGCTTAACTTTCACATGACGCAGGTGTTGAGTGACCGTGAGTCCATGCCTGCTTCAACGAATACCGTGACGAGAAGTTCAGAAAGGTGAGCAGGTAACATGTTCGCATTGCGATCAAGGGCGGTATGATGGACTACAGCATCAGCACACCTTATTCGAGTGTAAAAAGAAAAGGCATGAGCGAGGCAACCTTAGTCAGTCTCTTCTAGAAATTGGGGTCGACGGTGTGATTGCTCCGAGTAGCCTAGTAGCCTGTGCACCATTCACTCACAGTAGACATTCTACAGGAAGAAGATGCAGGTGGAACGCAGGACATGAAGAAAGAAGAAGAAGAGACGCCAACAATGGGACTTACTTCTAAGATGTGTCAGGCGTGTATTTGCTGACGGTTGATGACGTCATAGTTGGGGGAAGTCACGGCAGATGACGTCATCAGATCAGAGGAGATATTGTATACAGGATTATTAGGACTCAGACCTAGCATAAACTGCACGGAGAAATCATATTCGAGGGGAAGCCTAGAACTAGTGTGCTCAAAGGATAGGGAAAGGACAACCCCGACAGAAAATCGACATCTGGTATAGGCAGTCACACCTGCATCAGGGTCATCTTCATGTATGGGGCGTACTGCCTCGTGTCCCTCACGTCCTGTATGAATGGGGTTATGTACTGTTTTCATAGCTTTCACGTCCTGTTTGTATGGAGTTACGTATGATCATCCACGTTTTCACGTTCCATACCACTCTGTTCCTGGTCCTGGTGGAGCTTCTGCCAGTGACTGGGTAGGAGAAAAAAAACTCTGATAATGAAACCCGGTCATAGCCGTAGGATGTGTGCCTCTCCCTGTAAGGACCGAGCAGCTATCTGGGAAGGCGGAAGCAGCTTCCCAGATGACGCCTCACACTGCAACTTTGTTACAGATGAAGAAGGACCAGACGAAAGATAACGGTGCCGTTTCGGATGCGGCAAACCGGCTTTTCACGCTGAAGCGCTCAGGCGGTGAGGGGTGGGGGGGGGTTTCGTCCCCGAATCCTACTATGAGGCACCAAAGGATGAGCTCAACAAAGAAGGTGGTAGTTGATACACCACAAAGAGTGAAAAGGATTCTACCTGCCCCTGGCACCCCAAGCACCGAAGTGTATGGGACTGCAAATGAATGCAAGTCGGAAATCTCGACGTTTCAGGATTACCATTCCTCACCTGAAACTCTTGGAGAACGGCAAAATAAGAAGGGGCCCCGTAAAGATGACTCATCTCTTGTTGATGCGACGACCCTTACTGCGCTCAACTTACACAAGGTAAACTTCAACTTAAAGAAGAAGATAGAAGAGTTGAAGAAGGTTATACAGAAGAAGGACTTGGAGATCATAGCCGGAAAAAAAAAGGCTGGGCTATGTAAGCTCCAACTGAACAGCTGAAAAAACAGCAGGAGGAAATCAATACACTGCAGCTTCACGTGCAAGAACTCCTTGGACAGAAGCCCCAGTCGGAGCAACAAGTGGAACAGAGGCTTAGACCTAGGATAACTCAAGGGTTACCCATACGTAGAAAGAAGGAAATTCAGCGCCTTGTTCATACTCGTAAATGTCCTGTAACATTCAGTAAAATCTCCATGAGTATTTTTTTTGTGAAATTATCTGTATTTACGACAAAACTAGTGAATGAAGCTCTTTTTGAAGAAAAAAAAAATGAATGAATGAAATGATGGACGATTAATCATAATATATTTAAAGATACAAAAATACAGCAATACATTTATTCGATCGTGCTATATGAAACAAAAAGAAAAGGTAATAGGGAAAAATAAGGAAACATAATGAAATGAAAGAATGGAACGTCAAAAGAAAATTCAACGAATGAAATTATTATAATAACAACGAACGAAAAATCGGATTTTCAACGAATTGGTAGTGAAAAATTGGAAGAGTAAAGAAAGAAGGATAAAAATTCTAAAATTTAAAGAATATTTTATCTAGGTGCCAATGATTAACAATAATTATTTTCTCTTAAATCTCACAATACGAGTCACTTTTGTCTCAAGGATAATATAATGAAACATGAAATAGACACAAGAATATGATTTTAGAAAGTTAAATTATAGGTACTGCTTATTATTTTTATTTAAAACATGATAATGAAACAAATAACACAAAAAAATGAAAATACGAATGATTTTGTTAAATGACTAGAATATATTGCACTTTTGGTACGACATAAATTACTTATTATTTAATTTGTTTACGTTTATCGGTGATATGAACGTAGCTCATGATTTTGATTATTTTAAAGTCGCGAAGTAAACTTCATAGATCACATTCTGATCTTCAATATCGGGAATTTAGTGATGGGACGAATTAAAAAGTATCTAGGTATTCGTGAGAATGCATCTTTCTACCAATTTAGGTTGAAACAAGACAGAAATACGCAACAAATTCACTCTGCTTTTTGTCCTCTGAATTCGGGGACTTGTGATGAAATAAAAAAGAAAAAATACAAGTAGTTGCCGTTGTACAAGAAATCTGCAGGACGTAAAGCTTACAGAAAATATTAGAATGTTTCTAAAAAGAAAAAAATAATGATAAATCAAAATCTCGGCCAAACTTTTACTAGATCCTCTGATCAATCTGAAGTCTAGGATGACAGTTTTAGGTATTCATTTAAAGATATTGCAAAAGTAAACGCTAAAGAGGAAAATCGACCCAAAAGAAAAGTTTTTCATCAATATAAAAATTTAAAAACATAACCTACAGGGCACTTTTTTTTTATTATTATTGAGTACCAATTATTGGCGAATATAATTTTGTCTCTGGGCAATTAATTTCGTCAAATTATTCAGATCTTTCTATGAAATCTTATCCCAATTTTATTAAAAAATTTAACGGAATTATCCGATATTTTTTTTATGATCGATAAATCTCTTAAAGTAAATTCCTCAAGGTTTAAAGCCTATCACAATTTGCAGAAAACTTTTTTTTTTCGATAAGATAGGTATTGTTACCTCGCGATACTTTGTATTATTCCACATCTTTTGGCTTAAAAATTTACAAAGGAAAAAAAAACAACTGAATAATAAATAATAGTACAGATAGTCCATATTCACCTATGGAGATGGGTCCATAATTATGACTAATGCTGGTTATAATGGTATTTTGAAAAATTATCGAAACGAAATTACGGAAAGCTAGAACTAACATATTTTTATACAGTTGTCTCTTTCATGATCATGCTATCACTACGGTGGCCGGAGGTCGTCTTCTTAGTCGAATTTGTAACTGGTTTTTGCCAAACATCGGCCGTATTCGTCACGAGATCTGTCAAAAGATTTATATGCGCTGAATTAAAATTGAAGTACGATAAATATAATGTATTCATTAGGAGATAATTTGGTTGAGAGAAACCTTACAGGATTACTGTAGAATATAGAACTACATAAGGCATCAAAACGACGTACGAAGTACCTGAATCACAAGGTGACCGCATCAAATGTACACATGTCCGCGTAAACGCTAAAGCTCTTGTCCTGTAGCTTCTATGGCGCTGGTATCAACAACCCCACCAATTATCCGGAGGGACATCGAAACTTTATACCGGGCCTTTCCATATTTTCGAACATTACACAACTCAAGTCAGGATCTTCCTCCCTTTTTAGCTCTTAAAATCTTTCCTATTTACGAAGACGACTGTCTCATTCTCAAATACCATTATTATGAAAGCTCTACCAATCTATTTTGATGCTGCCAGCCTCACACCTGCCTAACACTTGCCCATCTCATCTCAAACAAAAACCTCCGACATGTTGCCTCTGGTTCCGACGACATCCGCGCCTTCGAGCTAAGCAATCCTCAACTCATCTCTCTTTATTATTTCTCAACAGGGTATTCATCCTTCCAACCTTCTAATACTGAAACCTACTGAAGGTCCTTCTCTCTTCGCATTCCGACCTTTCGCTCTGACTTCCGTCGTTGAAAAACTGCTCCAAAACTATTCTGATCCATTGAATCGAATAATATGACTTGCGCAAAGGTTGTAATATCCTCAAAACCATTATCTTGAACTTCCAGTTTCGAGGAGCCCTCCACTCAAACTCATAATTTTCGACCTGCAAAAAGCGTTTCCCCATGCCTGGCGTCATTGTATCTTCTTCAAGTTACATGACATAGGCCTTGGAGGCATTTCCATCAAACTGCTCCAATCCTTTCTCCAAGGCATGTTTCTAACGGCTAGAACTCAAGACCAATACCCATTCAAAACGGGGTCCTCCAGGGAGAAGTATGGAGTGTTCTTCTTTTCCTAATTGCTATGAATGACTTCGAAAACAGTTTTAGCTTTTCCCTTCCCACACACCTCTATGCGGATGACTTCAGTATTTACCTAATAAACTCCACCCCTTCCCCCAAGCATTAAGACATTTAGTTGACCCGAGACAAAAAAATCTCCAAATGGTCGTCCCTCCGCAGACAACTCATGCCCTACGTCTCTTTTGAATCAATTACAACACTTCACAATCACCATCCGATCTTCTACCGGGATCCTTAGACTCACCTACTACTCCAAAACCTTCCGGACGCCTCCCCCTCCCATAAAAAAGTTTTAAGAGGAAAATTCCTGCATTCTTCGAACGTTCTCAAATGCTTATCACACCCTCGTACCGGCTGTAATCGCAAATTCCTCCTCCAACTCCACTATAGTCAAATCCGTTGCCAACTTGATCCCGGTTTTTCAATTTACACCCCCTCCAGCAAAGCAACATCCAAATTGCTAGACTCCATTCAATATTCCGGACTTCGACTGACCTTTGGAGCGCAGTGCAGGAGCCCTTGATTCAGCCTGTCTCCCTATAGTACTATAGGTATGGCAATATTCACGAGAAAACGGAGCTGAACGATGTATGCCGACACTTGAGATACAGTCCGCTAAACTGAGTAAAACGTGTTCATTACCTCTCTCTGTAGTACTCTAGTATCGCAGCGGTCAATAGACTGCGGGGTAAGTATTGTAAGGCTCCAGGCCCGGAAGAGATTCCAAATCCAGTCTGGAGCGCCATACACTCAGTTGACCCTGCACTGCTTGTTGATACATTCAATGCGGCAGTTGTTGGGGGACTGTTCCCTGTGCGATGGAAGAAAGCTAGGCTAGCGCTGATCGATAAGAAGGATAAACCACCTGGCCTACCATCCTCTTACCGTCCACTTTGTCTGCTGGACAATGTTGGGAAACTCTTTGAGAGAGTGATAGCTAATCGTCTCGAGAGCTATCTGAAGGAGAAAGATATAATCTCAAGTAGTCAGTACGGTTTTCAAGCTGGACGCTGTACGTCAGATGCTGGGATCAGGCTGAAGAGGATAGCCGAGTCAGCAATTGCTACGCGTCAGTTTTGCGCAGCCATCAGCCTCGAAATAAGAAATGCGTTTAATTCGATTCCTTGGGAGAGGATTTTGGAAGCCCTCAAGGACGCTGAAGTGCCCGCATACCTGCTCAGGATGATCAGCAGCTATCTTAGCTGTCGAGAAATCCAAGCAGAGACGTCTGCTGGTACAATGAAACGCCCTGTTACTTGTGGGGTGCCGCAGGGGTCGGTCCTCGGGCCGCTGTTGTGGTGCGTCGCATTTAACGGGATTTTCAAGGTGAGGCTGCCGCCGGGTGTTAAGCTTATCTGCTATGCGGATGACACACTGGTGGTATGCACCGCCGAAACAAGTGTAGCGGTGGAGAGCAGGGTAAACCGGGCCTTAGAGGTAGTAACGCGTTGGATTGAGTCGGCCAGACTTAAACTCGCCGTGGATAAGACGGAGGCCATATTATTCACGACCCGTTGAAAGTTCAAGTCACCCACCTTTCGCCGGCAAGGTATGGAAATCGCGACCACGAAGACGATGAAATATCTGGACATCTGGTTTGACTCGAGCTTCAGGCCCCATTTCCTGATGACAGCGGAAAAGGCGGGTAGGGTAGTTGGATATCTGTCCTGCCTGATGGGGAACCTGGGAGGGCCGAAAGAGGCAAGAAGAAGAATCATGATGAGCACCGCCATGTCGGTCCTCCTATATGGTGCCCCAGTATGGGCCGACTGCATGAAGATACCATACCGACGTAGAGAAATGGTAAAAATCCAACGAAGAGCTGCGCTGAGGTGTGTTAGTGCCTACCGCACTGTCTCGATGGAGGCTCTTTGCGTATTAGCACGTTCACCACCACTTGAGCTCCTTGCTGAGGAGAGAGCGGAGGTCTTCAAAGCAAAGAAGACAACGACGACCAACCAAGAAGCTTTACGGGTCAAGCAGGAGGCTAGGCGCTCCTTGCTTGTAAAATGGAAAGCGAGAATCGCCCAGAGTGAGCTGGGCAAATGGACGACCCGTGTGCTAATATGCGACCTTGATGAGTGGATGAACCGGGACCATGGTGAGATGAACTTTCACCTGACGCAGGTCTTGAGCGGCCATGGCCGTTTCAACAAGTACCTTCATGAGAAGTCAAGGAAAGTTGAGCAGGCTTCATGTTCGCATTGCGATCAAGGGTGGGATGATGGACCACAGCACACCTTATTTGAGTGCGAGGCGTGGAAGCGTGAGCGGGACAACAAGAGAACGGGGTAGAAGAAGCGCTTGTTCCGAGTAGCCTGGTACCCACCATGCTAGGCTCCGAAGAAGCATGGAACCAGGTGTCTGCATTTGCGGCCATTGTTATGAAGAAGAAGATGGATCAGGAATGGAATAGGCAAATGCAGAACCACGCTATGGCCTACTCGACACCTGTGTACCATCAACATCCGGATCTGCAGGAAGACGACGAAGAAGGACACCATCCAGCTTGATGATGTGATAGTGTGGTTGTTATGTGAGTGTTCCTAGTGTATTTTGCGTGCCAGGGGGTACTGCAGCTTGGCGATTGCCAAAGCAACTTGACGGTTGTCAAGTAGAAGAGGGGGTTCGCGTAGGAGATTCTTCCAACACTGAAGTTATACCCGAAAGGGTCGATCCCAGGTTGGAGGAAACAAAATTAAATGCACACGCAACCCGTACCCCTTCCACTATGGAGGAAGGGGCGGCGTTCTGCAAATGCGACAAAAGCGAGTACTGTAATATCTCTCCCCTCCGTTACCACACTTTTCCACTTGCTGCAAACTTTCTAGCCTCAAGAGTCCAATACCAAAGTCTTCCCCTCTTCAGAAATGCTCTAATCTCACGTAATTCACCTCTTTTATTGATTCAGTCCCATCTCTTGGGCTTTTACCTCTTATTTTTTCATTCACTACCTATTGGATAACCCCAATAAGGACTCAGAACCGGATACGCAGTCGCCATCAAGGGTAACATCTCATCCTTTTGTATGAGAAACGCTACTTCCATCTTCACCTACCTATTCGTTCTCATCCTCTTCCTATTCCCCGCAAACTCCTAATTCTCACTCATCCTCACTTTCTAGCTAAGACCCTCATTCTATCAATCTGATCGTCCAAAGAATTCTCAATCCTATTTGATCGTTAAATTCCCTCTTTTCAATGATGTTTTCTATAGATAACGCGACACATCGACCTTGAAGAACATGACGCCCTCAAGTTCTATCGCTGCTTCTTCGTCTTCTCTTGGCATAATTTGAGGTCATCTTTATCTTCCAAGAAGCTCCCATCTCTTGGAAAGCTTTAATTCCTTAGTCCACTTTAAATCGCCCTTTTTGACTAGGAGCAATCATCCTAACCCATATCAGTATCACCCTTTCTTTTCTGTCTTTCCGCTTCGCACCTACCATTCAACACTACTTCTCTTGATCTGCTCTCGAAAACATCCGTCTTCACTATTTCTTCTTCCTCATCCTCCTACCAGCTTCGAAGGATTGATAAAACTCCAATGCTTTGTCTCCTTCGCACCCAGTGCTGCCAAATCTACGGATCTTCGGTCCTCCAAAAAAAAAAATACGGATTAAAGTACGGATCTTATGTGCTCAAGGGAAAAGTATCTTAGTCACTCGTATGAGAGATACTTTTCTCTTGGTCGTTACAGGCTGATATCGCGGTCCTTCGTGACATTGAGTCGATCAAGGGAAAAGTACCTCAGTCACAGGAATGAGAGATACGTTTCTTTTGATCGTTATTGTCAGATCACTGAAAGTCCGTAGAAATCAGTCTTTAGATCTTAGAAAAAATGGCGGGTACGAATTCTTGATGTTCTCACCTTCATTCTTGACGAGAGGAAGTCATACTACGCTAAACCAGTTTTACCCTCTCTTTCCTCCACTAACTCCTCTATACTGCAATGCTCGCGAGCTATTCGTTCAAAACTTCTTGCATCCGACTACACCATTCTGTCTCTCCCTGCATCACAAACTCCCTCTCAAACAATGAGAAGCACAATGAAGTACCTATTTCTGCAACACCATCTGATTCATATTCAACCTTGATAAAATTCCCATCTGTCCAATCAGAGCCCATAACTCCGAGGGTAGTCGCAAGTCTCGTGAATTGGATACGAAAAAGGAAATGTTGTTTCTGAGAGAATTCATGCGTTCTCACAATACCGGCCTTGTAACCGCGCACGTGGCCGCCCCACTTTCTCAATCACCTCATCTTTTCAAAGCTGTAAATCTTCCTCTTTGGACTACAATCCATCCCCACGAGTCACTTTTAAGGAACTATACGACAAAATTATCGAATAGAAAACTCTTTGTAGGGCACGAGTACAACTATAGAGAATCGATTGTTCAGCCACACGTTCGTCCCACTTACACGAGAACAAATTACTATTTTCATAGCACGGTTCCAATCTACTCTTCGAGTGTACATATCTGGTTTTCGATAGCGTCGTTCAAAATTTATTACCTTCATAGATTGCGCGCGTTCGAAACGATCGTGTGCTATCGAATAATTTTTACAACGAAAAATAATTTTTCAAAATTATTCTACAGAACATCTATAAAATTTAAATAAAATTTTTCGTAGATTTCTGAAAGCGATTTTCAATAAATAACCCTGGGACACGGAGTGATAAAAATCAAGGTGTACACGTTATTCAAATCGATATTACATAACATTGTCGAAAAGTTTAATCCGATTTACGTAGGTATACATTACCTAGTTTTTAATGCAGTAACGAAGGTCGTAAAACCAACCAACGAACCACAGAATATGAAAATTTTGAACGAGAATACAACCCCGTAAACTGGTAAGGTTTCTCTTGGACAACGAACGTAACTAGGTAAATTACTCACCAATTCTCAGGGAGTTGCAAACCGCAAAGCCAAACGTTAAGAAAATGAAATACTTTGGCATGCTCGTACACAAAAATTAATAACAGCGAAAAAAAAAACGTTTCCAAATTCAACGCAAAAACACTACGTAGCAATGGAATCTAGGAGCGTGAAGGAAAATACATACTCAACACTCGAAATTTAAAAAGCGCAAAGCTAATGCGAATCATCAACGAGAAAATACTTTCAAAAATAAATTATATTTTATACAAAGTCAATGTTTTTCCTACAACTGTAAATGAACAACTCTGTACTACCGAATAAAATTCATAAATGATAAGTAAGCGTACATAAAATCGAGATTTTTTCGACAACAACGAACAAAGGAAAGAAGAACTGAACGGTACCGTTTCTCAAAATGTCAATGTGAACTTATCCACTAAACAGGTACATGAAAAATAAAAATTTCGGACGAGGACGAATATCAAACGCCGAGAAAAAAAAAAAACATCTGAATCGTCTCTCATCACAAACAATTATGCAATAAGAAAAAAAAAAAAAATGGGCGAACTGGTAACAGCAGTAAAACATTTTCAACAATAAAAAGAACGAAAAAATCTGACTTTCATTCACACAGTTTAAATTGCATTAAAATCGCTCCGTTTAGGAACTTCGAAATAAAAACTTCTAAATCATATTATGAGCAAACTTAGAAATTAAAAACAAACAAAAGACTAACACAATCGATTTCACCGACAAATTATACTTTTCTTTTTTTTTTTTTCAATAATCCTGATTACACGTTGAAAATACACGCTCGCTGAGTATTTTCTAATTTCTTTAAAGTGACCCACTTACGGTAGATCTAATCGTATTTCACGATACGCAAGAAAATATTTTCCAATATGAGGTAGAAAAATGCATTTTTTTTGCGCGCGAATTCAAAACAAAGTCTTTCCTTTTAGCTCGACAAAAAACAATAAATAATAATTATTAAATTTGAATGCGCAACTTCTTGCACGCGTTCTAAATACTGAAAGCTCACGACCTTAATATTCTAATAATTGATGAAGATGATCTTTGAAAGATATTGATGAATCTTCTGTAAACTACAAACTGAAAACACTTTCCATACGAGGCATTATGGACTACTCTACAAATGCGCGCTGTTCTACATTAAATGCATTAAACCTACGGCAAGTTTCGTTAATTCAGGACAATTTTTGAATATTATTTTAGTTATCATAATCTCACACGAACGGCCGTCGAATTGCTATAAAGCGCAACACCATCTGCTTTTTCTACTTTTCGACGACAGGAACTTGAAATAGCGTCCGTTCTTTACTTTACAGTCGGACATACCTCTTCCCTCCCCCTCATCCCTTTTCCATCGTCTAGGTATACAGAATAAAAAATACCTAGCTTTACGAGATTTTTCTTTCTTGTCCCCTATTCTTTTCTGCGTGAGCGACTCCGACGCCGATTCCTCGACCTCGGCATCCGCCCGAACCGCGTCGAATTCGATATACTCTTGTATATCTTCCGTCGGATTCGGAAGTAGGTCTTTACTCTTACGCGAGTCCGGTTCATCGATCTCTTCGAACCATTCTTCATCCGAGGAACTATGATGACTCTGAATACGTAGCAACGAAGTCTTAAGGTTCGGATCGGACTTCAGTCGTACGCGGCCATCCGAATTCCAACTGGACGTACGACTGCTCGTTGAGATCGAACGCATTCTCCACGCACCGTCTTGTAGACACGTGCAGGTTTTACTTCTCCATGTGCTCTCGATGACGGTGCACGCCGAATTCGACCTAACCGCCACACATTCGTCGAACGACCGACTAACGAAGTCCTTCGAGTTACATTTTAGGTCGCGGTAACGATTTAGGGACACATTGTCTTCGGCAAATTGAGATCTGACCTTCTCGGCAAAGGAGACATTTTCTAATTCGTGGCCGTGCTGAGCGCAACGTTTTTTATACTCGCTGAAATTTGTGTAATCGATACTCCGGCTGTTGCTCAGCGCAGGTATGGCACTATTAGCCGGGTGATCCGACGTATCCTCGCTATCTGTCGCATCCGCATCCTGATCACTGGTGCGATCGGATATCTCGGTGACGACGGACATGACCGAGATATTCGTATCGCAACAGCGAGAAACGTTTCGATGGTGCTTTTTATTGCTACTACACGGCGGCAAGCTAATGGGCGACGAGGAATTCTCATTATTGCTAGGGTGAGATTTTGAAGCTAATGCGGCTGCTACGGATACAGTAGCGGCAGCAGGCGTATCGTTAAATGCGTCACAAAATACACTACCGCAGGTATTATTAACTCTACAAGCGGAACACACTTTCTTAATAGGTAACTTAGTCGAGATGGTACCTGCGCCGCAGACCATATTGAAGAACAAGTACACAGGCTGAAAATAAAACAAACTCGAATTAATTTGTGAGTTACTTCAGTAGGAAAAACAATTTTGAGATCAAAGCTTTGTAGAGGAACTTGAGACTCAAGTTTCGCCAAATCTCATGCGCGGGAGAAGATATCAAAAATATAATGTAATTCCTTTCCTATAAAAGTATAGACTAAACTATTGCCACACTGGGTTCAATGTTGAACAGAACTTCTATTTCTACTGAAATATGATCGCAAACTTGGCATCTCTACATCTTCTCCTAATTGTACATTGGTCATCCAGGTAACTATTCCAAACTCCTTCAATCCTTTACACATGACACTTCTTTAACAATAAGAATTCAAGACCAGTCAGTGCTGTCAGGTGATAGTATCGAAAATTCGTATCCGCCATTTTCTGTAAGATCTAAAAACAGATTCCTACGGATTTTGATTGATCCATTGATAACAATCAGGAGAAAGGTATCTCTCATAAATATAGCTGAAGTACTTTTCCCTTGATTGGCTCAACATTACGGAACATTACAGTATCAGACCATAACGAGCAGGAGAAACGTACCTCTCGTACCAATGTTTAAGGTACCTTTCCCCTGATCGCAAGAAATTCATATTGTACTCAAAATCTATAAAAAAAAAAAAGAAAACCCCGCATCTTTTTCAAGGACCGAAAATCCGTAGATCTGGTGTCTTAGAGACCAATAGACATTCAAAATTGTGTTCTCTAGGGCAGTGGTTCCCAACCTTCAGGAGATGGCGGACCCCTTCAATGCTTCGGCCTTTTTTTGCGGACCCCCAACGAAAAAATGTCACAGGAATGAAGCAGAACTAATCAGTGGCCTATTTACAAAGGGGGGGGATTTGAGGATCGACCCCCCCCCCCCGAGTTCAAAAAATTCAAGGGTGCGGAGCCGGTGAAATGAGCCGGAGCCAACCCAATCCCAGCTCCGCAAACTGCGCAGCGGAGCGAGCCCTTGGCTCCTAAATAACAAAAATTGAGCAGTGGAGCCGCTCTTTCGGCTCTTATAGCTCCGGCTCCACACCCTTGCGGTAAAATGAGCCTTAGCCGACCCGATCCCAGCTCCGCAAACTGCGGAGAGAAGCGAGCCCTTAGCTCCTAAAGGACAAAAATTGAGGAGCAGAGCCGCTCTTTTGGCTCTTTTAGCTCCGGCTCCGCACCCTTGAAAAAATTGCCCTAAAATACCATGAAATCTTATTCAAAACGCTTTCCAGAAGAATTTCTTTCTTGGACAAAAATGAAAGAAATTATTTTCAGACCTTCTGCGGACCCCCAGGTTGGGAACCACTGCGCTAGGGAGAAGTATGGAGTGTTCCTTTCTTCCTAATCTCTATCCGGCATCCGCACTTCCATATTAGAAATCCTTCACCTCATCTCTCCCCATTCAACGCAATTCTCCAACATAGTGTTCACCCTTCCATCTAAAAATTGACTATCAGCCTTCGAACATTGAAACCTATGTACTTAACATCCTTCCTTCCCTCTTGACTTCTATCTTCGACAAAATGCGCCAGAAAATACTAAACAAAAGACAATTCCGATTTTTTTATTCAAAGTTGTAACACCTTCGGAAATCTTCAGACTGAGGAATCCCTCCGCTAAAACTCGACTCCACTTAATTCCCTTCGACCCCCAAGAAGCGTTTTTCTATGTTTTGCCACATGACACCTTCAAATTGAAGGCCTAGGCGGAAAAAGGGCAATGCTCCCATTTTGAATGTACACAAAAATTGCCCTTGTTCCAGATAGCCCCTCAATTGCATGATATTACAGTCTTCAAGGCAATTCACCCAAACTCCTTGACCTCCAGGAAGCGTTTTCCCATGTCTAGCGTCATTACACCTTCAAATTGAAGGCCTAGGCGAAAAAAGGGCAATGCTCCATCCAAAATGAACAGAGATTGCCCTTATGTTGGATAGTCCCACAATTGTATGATATTACAGCCTTCAAGGCAATTCACCCAAACTCCTCAAATCCTCTCTCCATGACAGGTTACTGACGGTTAGAATTGAAGACCTAAATCCACCCAAAACAGTGGCCTCAAGGGAGAAGTATGAAGAGTTCCTTTCCTAATCGCGATGAATAATCTGATACAGAGTCATTTTCTCTGTGGATGACGTCAGTTCCTATAAACTAACATTCAACTCCCAACATGCAGAGGGACTACGGCAATGAAACTTTGAAAAACTTTTCTGCTCTAGGTCACGAAACTTCACAATTACCATTCAATCCATCATCAAAACTTCTTTCTTCAATATCACGACACTTGAATTTGAAAAGCAAGTTCTTGGGTCTCGCTATCGACTTTGAATCCTCCTACCCCCCCCCCATCCCATATTGAAATCTTGCCTGAATTCTTATAAATTCTCAAATACCTATCACAATCCCGTCTCGGCTCTATCCGCAAACTCCTCCTCCAATTCTAGAATAGTCTAATCCGGACTCAACTTATTACGGTTCTCCGATTTACTCCCACTCCAACATAATCTTAAAGTTGCTGGATTCCATTTAACCTTCCATATTCCGATTGGCTCTTAGCGCAAGCCTAAACGCTGACACAGGTGTTCCTCCACCACGTTTTTTCACTCGCTGTCAATTTTCTAGGCTCCTATAGCCTAGTACCCAAGCCTTCAAATCTTTTTAAATGCTTTCAGTACCCAAAATTTGACCCTTCTGTTGTTTTAATCCTATGTTGGTAAACAAACGACGATTCTGATTTCGTGATTCAAAGTCTCAACACCTTCGAAAATCTACAAACTCGGGAAACCCTCCGCTAAAACTCGACTCGACTCCATTTCCTTCGACCTTCAGGAAACGTTTTTTCATGTCTCGCGTCATTACTCCTTCAAATTGAAGGCCTAGGCGGAAAAGCTCAAACTTGAGCTCTCACCAGGAGCGTTCCGATGGGGAGGAGGGGGGGAGGCTTTTGGGTCAGTCGGCACATGTTGACATTCGAACTTCACCAATTCTCTTGAGCGCAGACTGAAGCTCCGAGGGACTTGGCAAAATATTGCTTTCACCCCTCCTCTCGGATTGCCTCCGGCTCTCACCTCATATTTTCTTTATCTACTCTTTATTGGTTGACCCTCATCCCTGACATCCGTCTCGATCTGACAAAAATACATCAAGAAAATCCATTTTGAGCTACCACTGTATCTACTTTTTTCTTCACTCTCCTATGGCAAAGGCTTCAGACTTGACTATCTGATTCCTTCCTTGCTATCCAAGACCCTCATTCAATCAATCTTCCCATCCACTCGTCGAGTCCTCTCTCATCATCATCTATCTTCCATCCATACCGGGACACATCGTCTGTGAAGAATATGACTTTTTCCATAACTAATCCCTCTTCCTTCGCACGATCTTGAATCTTATTACGGCTCCTTCGTCCTTTCCCCGTGGCATAATTTCTTGTCATCCTTAACTCCAACGAGCTCTAATACCGTGGATCCTAACCAGTCTCCCACCTCATCCACTTTCTCTCTAATATGTCTCAAACCTCCGCAATGCTGACGATCTATCCATTCAACCACATCCTGCTTCGCCCAGGTCTTCAAAACATCCGGCTTCACTATCTTGGAAAGAGGTAGACAACTGAGTTTTGGCTTCAGTTTTTGACTTTTGGCTGGCTGCACTGCTATTACTTACTGCTCGAAAGTCCTGAAAGTAGGCTATTTCTCGAGGGGCGTGCGGACGTTTCTCATCCCCCTCTCTCTCCTCTTCTCCTCCATAAACAAGTACTTGAATTCATATTTGAACTGAATTTTGACTAGTCACCACTTTTAAGAACCAATTACAGACTACCTCAAATCTTGAAGTTATTTGTCACCACTCACTGATACAAATTTTTAGCCAACTCGGTTCGGTATCGTTCATTCTTTCATTTCAAGATTAAAAGACGTCAACTTCTGATTTGATCGTTTAGATGGCTTTCTGGAGTGTTTTAATTGATTCATTTTTCCAAAGTTTTAATTCGAATGCTCCAATTCGAGTTGATGTCGATATTTTCCCGCAGTATCTCAATAGTAAAGGTTCTCTCGCTCTAACCCATTTTTGATGAGACTTCAAGACACTTCGTGATTGTAATCATTCCTCGAGCACACTCTAGCACTCAAACAATTCGGGATGATAGATCTCAAAAATCATGAATGGGCGTCGCCACCTCAAATGACGGTCAATATCGAAGCAATATAGGCTGCACTTCTCACCTTGTGATCACCCATACAGCTGTCTTTTCCAATTACGCCGTACTCGATATCGTCACAGCTGTCTTCTATCTGAAAGATTAATTCAAATTAAAAAACTTATTGTACAGGAAATAGATCACACAATTTGCGAATACTCACTCCACTAATGAGTTGCTTCGCCGTAATACTCAGGAGGACGCGATCACACCACGCGGGACATCTAGTCTTCATATACGAGTGACCGCTTGTACTGCTCTCTTCGAAAGGGTAACTCGGCAGAAACTGTATCGGATACTCGAATAGTTGCTCTTTGAACGCCTCCATTTCTCGATCATATTCTTTCAACTAACATAGTAAGTATCAAATGTGAGAACTTCTGCAATGAGCAAAACTTTGTACAAACAGGAACATCGTCCTTTAAAAAAATTCGTTGAAATCCACTTCACATAGTACGAGATAATGGTGTAGATATACGAGAAGAAATTACGTACCCAATCGCCGGCGTCGCTGATGAATATGTTCTGATGATCGTGGTGACTAAATTCCTTTTTACCAATGGTAACAATAACCTTACGAAAGAACAGAACATAAATACGACGATAAATACGTTTGTAGGTAAACTATAAAAATTCGCTACCTGCGTTTAAAAACGATCACAATAATTTTACCTCGCTAGCGTCATCTTTGTATTCCAGTTTTCCGTCGTCGACATTCTCGTCGTCTTTACACTCACTTAAACCTGTCGTCAGTTTCTACAACAGTTAGGAAGCGCACACGATGTCAAAAAATAATATTACCGCATTATATGCATTTATTCGTATCGCAACGTACTTTTATTACTCCACGTGTGTCGGTGCGAAAATTGAAATCACCGAAAAGAAAAAACGGCGCGGATCCTTCTTCGTAATTGTAGAACCTATACGGACGGAAAAAAATCAATACGTGATTCTAATTACTAATGAAATAGATATTAACGCATACACACGAAAAAAATAAATAAATAAATAAGCGAGCGAAAAACAAAACCAACACGCAATGCACGTCCAGAAGGAAAAATTAATTAATAACATACCTATTTAACGTATATTGTAATGCTTTCTGTCTCGTAATCGTATACACGGATGGAAACTAGAATTACACGAATAATTCAAGGTAGCGTTATTGGTTGAAATATATACGTATTCAATAAAAGATACCTTACTGAATGAAATTTGTGTATCACTTCATTACAGTATCTTAGGGTAGAAGGGGGAAGAGGAAAGGGTAAATGCAGATAGCGTTAGCTGCGTTACGGCTGTGTTTAAATTAGAACGCATATTGACGTCATACATCTAATTATAATTCACGCTACCTTATAAATCAATTAATAACGACTACGGTTTACTTATGTTGATTACATTATTTTTTTTTTTTTACATCGTAAATTTGTTTTCCCGACAAATATCGCATGATGCAAAACAGAAACGTAAGAGGATTACCGTTCGAAAAAAGAATTTCAATTCTCTCATCAGCAGACACTCTCTCTTTTTCCTCATTTTAGATTCTTCGAATAGCGTAAAGAAAGACTTACAGCTTGCATAGCTACAAAATTCGAAGCATCATGAAATAGATGGATGTTAACGAGATCAAACGTAGTGCCATTCAGTTGCCATCTGGTTCGAAGATAGCCTTTTCTCGACCATTTACACTGAAATTTCAGACAATTAATCGAGTTAGATATTGTTCCCAGAATTGTGCGAATCGAAACGAGCCTATATTATACTCTTTACCTCGGGAAAAAAATTCTGCGGAAATTTCGATTTTTCTTTAATAGGTACTTTTTCGATGTTTCCAGAATGCACGTTTCTGCCAGTCAAGTTTTGAAATTTCGAGTCTATAAATAATGAATAGTAGAAGATAAATTTTCAGTCAAGGTAAAACGGAAATACTTCAACGTCTGACGCAAATGAAAGATTATTGACCGCGACGGCTAACCAATATCTTATCTTGGCTTTTCCACTCGAGTTGTTTGCGGTTGATTCATACTTTTTTTTCACTCTGATTATGATCACGCACTCGTGGAAAACGCCAAGAAGATTCGTAAATTAGTTCCTAAACGTTTTTTTTTTTTTTTTTCGCGTCGAAGTCGTTGATTCTTACCGTCGAAATTCCAGATCAGCGCATCTGTTAACGATTCGTGAATGAAATAAAAATTCCCCAATGCCTAGAAAACCAAATTGAAAAACGTTTAGATAAATTCCACTCTGTTTCTTCTTGCTGACCCTGCCAACCACTTCGATTAATAAATTTCAGCCGCCGAATTATTTTACCGTAAAATTTTCGGCGCAAGAAAAATCTTCATCGAGAAATATTTCGGCTTTATCGAACTGCTGCAGCTCATTACACGATAATAGCATCCTGAAACATAAAACACGCACACGTATATTATACATATATGTATATAATTTAAAACCGCACATTTAAAAAGTCACTCTTGCTAATCAACAAATTGACTCCGGTACACCGTCGTCGGTTTCATTCTCAATGCCGACAAAATTCAAAGTTTACACTGGTCACGTCCTATTTTTTTTTAAAACGAGTTTCAATTCGAGAAGGAGGAATCATCAACCTCAGCATGTATAGATACGAAAATAACTACGTGTTTCCGCCGATCAAAATAATGTCGTTTGTAATTCCTCATGCGAGATGAAGGTGTAATGACGTCAAACTCGAATAATTGTATTATGGTAATATTGAACTCCGATACTGAATTTAAATTATTCTATTTGTGTACGACGATGTAATTATTCTCGGCAGAAATTAACGCGGAGGACGAGCTCTCATGGAAAATTTTTCTTCTCAACACGAAATCGCAAAATGGAGTCAATATTTCATTTTTTTTCCCTGATTTTGTTTGGTATCAGAAGAGGTGCTTGTATGAAAATCGTTCAACGTTCCAATAAACCAGGAAAAAGTACACAAAACGCAACGGCTGACTTTTTATTTACCGTGTATGTTTCAACACATGTTACGAATATTCGTATTACGCCACCCAGTGCGTCCATAAACGATTTTTTCCTGATTTCGTCGAATCATTCTACCCAATTAAATACTAAAGCTGATTTTCGTACGTAGTAGAAAAAAAAAAATGAAAAATAAGAATAGACTTTGGAATCTCTCGATATCACTAAACTAATTGTTCGAGATCAGAAATAGATTCTAACAAGAGTACGGTGTAGTTTACTTCTTTTTTTATCATCTAGAAATCGCTATTGACGTCAGAAGAAGCTGGACGGGATGAAATGAGCTGTCAAATTGAGATAACAGCGATTAGTCGAAAATTCGTACGTCAGATTTCCGGTAGCTCGATTCTTAGGGAGCTAATGAGCATTGTACTCTTTAAAAGCTAATGAGTGACGAATAAGTTTAACAAGAGGAAAAAAATATCTTACTGGACGAAATTTTCAACATGTTGCATACGGGTTTCGTAGTTTTTGCCTCCGACTTCTTGGCAATGTAAGGCAATAAACTTCGCTTCGAGACGTGATACACACTGAAAGAGAACAATACGAGTTAATTGGTATAATATCGCGAGTACCGAGCGAAGAAAGAAGACAAAAACACCGAATATTTACGATAAAAATGAACATTCATAGAGAGGAAGTAACAAGTGTTAGAAATTCCACGAGATTTTGGTAGAGCTTAGAAAGAATTACCTGTAAGAATTCTTGGATCCACAGTTTCAGCATCACATCGGGCTAGAAATACCGACAAAAAAAAACGTCATTATTCATCAGGTGCGAAATAGATACACGAATTTTTATCAGGTCAGAGGAAGTAAATACTTATTCTAATAAACACAAAATTTTCAATCGAGGTACTTACATCTTCGAAAATTGATCCAACATTCGCCGTCACGAGTAGTACGGAGGTTTTTTCATCCATCTCGGAAAATCTGCACACGTTTATAGATCGCAAAAAAAAATATAATATCAAATTTCCATAGCTGAGAAACTTCAATGAAAATTACAACCGCTCGTTCGTAACTCGAACGGGTACATTTACGATACCCGGACAATCGTTGAAAATTACATAACAGCTAATACTATTCATCATCAACAGAAAATTTAATTGAGTAATTGAGTTCTTCTTTCTAATTTATTTCATCAAAATTTATATTTAGCCACACCTTATTTATTGACGTAAATTTTTTGGTCCAATCGAAATTTTCATATCAAATTATAGTTACTGTTTGTTATTGGTTTAAGTAAGGTTACACAACGGTGTAGCGCTGTAGAGTGCAGTGTAACATCCCACCACGGTGTAGGATCGTACGATACAGTGTTGCCGGATAGAGAAGCCAAATGAAATCTTTCGAAGCAGCAGCTGGTGCTATCGCTCATCCGAACTCAGCGTTACAGCTTTCGATCGCAAAAGTTGAAAATCATTCCTTTAATGTGGAACTTGAATTTTTGCGATTTTGTTTTCAGCCAATCTTGTTTGCTGAAGAATTGAATTTTTGAAATCAAGTTTGGAACTTCGGGAACGCTGTTGTCTATCTACCTACACTGTTACGAGAGCGCACAAAATTCATGTTTCTTCCTGTTTTGCGTCGTTTACTCGTTTCTCGCCGACAACATCAGATGATTCTCGCATTCGGAGATGAAAATCATTGGAATTTACGCACAAGTAGACGCAGTACGCATGTGTATAATTCGTCAACGGCGTTTGGCGTATTTTTAAACTTATCAAAAATAATAATGAAATATGGTATACTTCGAATCTTTAATTTCGAAAATGTATCGCGGAACGTTTCGTCTCTGTCATCGGAACATTCTCTTTCAAACCACGTAGGTAAATCGCGAGCTGAGAAGCCATCCTACTAATTCGGTCGAATATGAGAGACGCGGAATTAGGTAAATATTTTTACAACTGTTATAAGCTGATGGTATCGCGTGTATTGTAGAGGTTACCAAATTCATATTGAAAATTTTCATTCTCCTCAGGATGGGTGATCCAACTTTTAGCCCTATCTTATTCTGCCCTTCTCGTCGACGGTCAACAAATCAACGTAGATGTTTACAAATCCGAGCTTTTCGTCCAGAAAGTATCACCAGATCATATGAGTTGGAATGAAACGGGTAAGTGTTGCTCCAATAGTTGTTTAATATGCCTCCGACGTTGCAATTGAAAGTGATGGTTTCAAATTTTCATCGAATGTAGAAAGATTTCATGGTTTCCATCACGTAGTCGTTAGTGCGGAGGGACCCGATCTGCCTCCGTGGATATTCACCGCGTATGTTCCTGGTCCTCATGAAAATAATCTCTTTCTCTACGGTGTTGTGCCGATGAATTTTGATTCGGAAATGATTGAGGTAACGTTCACGTATACAATACCTTTATATCCACGTTGTGATAAATTTTTGACTCGCTAAATTGATGAAATATGTGTTTACATTTTCAGTTACTTGTCAGTTTCACAAGTTTGAGTAGCTATAGATCAAAATATTACAAAATTATCATATCAGTCCTCTCTAAGGATGGTAAGTGAATAACTTTTGTTCTGTTCAACGTAATTAATATAGTCGAACTTCTAATTTTTGGTATGAATTATAGTCTTCTCCTGAAAGCACCACATTTGTAATTGTTTCGATGAAATCACCCCGCTTTTGGGTTTCAAAATCGTCTACCTATGCTTGAGATATTTCAAAAGATCAGGAATCTTATCTCCCGGGCTTCGCCGCATTGAAGTTCGACTGAACATGAACCTACATTGATAAACGTATTTTCTACAGAATACGCCACGCACGAAATTCGATTACTAATTAGGAACGTAAATATTGACGAAATGTTGCGCGAAAGTCGAAGAATTGAATTTAAAGAGATATTTGAAAACTTTCTTTGGTCAGAAAGTATTGGGAAACTTTACTTCACTTACATGGCGGAACCGAAACACGAAGGATTCAGATTACCTGTCAATCCTAATGATTCATCAGGGTGAGTTTATAGTTTTTTTCCGTAATTTGAGGGTAATTTAAATATTATTGTACTAACTCCAGTTTTCGTTTTCGTTCTAGAGTGATCGTTCATCTTGGATCCACGGTCAGTTTTTCTACCAAATTATACGATTTACAAAACGAAACAAAACCGCTTCTCAGACACTGCCCGTCGTTTCATAAACGAACTACCGTGGAAAAATTATTCCGTCCAAAAGGTTTCATCGTTGATTGGTGCTCCTTTAGATTGGTACATTTTGAAATTATTTTTTAAAAAAGTTTCCCCTGAATCATATCGAAGTTTTTGTCGAATCATTAGAGCCAATTTCAAGCGTGAATTAGCAAAAAAAAATCTGTTGACAAAGAACCCCCCTCAAGTCAAGCCCCAAACCTCCTGAAATACCCACGTAATATTACGATTGTTACGTCTCATATACTATTGCTCGTAATATTTTTTATTTTCATTCTGTCCTAGGCGCATCTGAATGATTGCCTATTCGCATCGAATTTGGCAAAAAATGTCAATAAACTCTGTGTGTCTACTTCAACGATGACAACGCATTCTAAACTTCCTTCGATACCGATGTCGAATATTGGCGACGAGGAAGAACTCACTATAAAAGAAAATATTTCAACGTCACCAGTTTTCAAAACCATCGTTACGCTGGTAGTCATTCCGGCTCTCATTCTCAGCATCATCATCACGTGCTGGCTCATTTGCATCATGTGTCTTCATAATTCAAAATTGTAAGTAAAAATTGTTCTAGGTATCATTTTTTGAAATCAAATTTTGAACATGCGTCAAATGTCAAAAAGGACTGCAGTTTCTCAGCTCAAATTCAGGAAAATTTCAGGATAAGTTTATGACAGAGAATGATTCAAACTCATTAGGTGTACAAATCAATGAAAACGTCACGCTTGTATTGTTCCAAAAATCTTCTTCTCACCCCTCCTACAAATTCGTATGATTTCTGGAATTTGATGAAAAATCGTCCAATCTAATCACATGAAAAGGATTCCTTGTTCTTAGAATTCTCATAATTTTCATCAATTTTCTTATTTGATTCTTCCTGATTCATTGGGAGGAACAAAATCATCGAGGAAATTGTTTTACGATTATAATTAATATCATCTCCATTCATCCTGTTATCATTAAATTACATTTAAATTAGGGTTTAATTTTGATTAGCATTACCTACAGTATTTAAAATTATATTGTTCACGTTTTAGGGAAGATCCTTATTCCGACGATTATTTTGATACAGTATTCTTTGTATGCGAGGATCTTAAAAGGTAGTTTTTTTTAAATCGATTTCTCTTTGCGTTTAGTTATTAACGGCGTGAATTTGAATACTCACACGACTAACACTTATTTGATATTTTTGAAATCTCGTCCTTTTTTTACTGTAGTGACAACTGAGGAACGCAGATCTCACAAGAAAACTTCACGAAAAAGTGAGGTTGAGACTAACAAATACAGACGTTTTTTCTTTACTTTTTTAGAAACATAATGACTCTTCTCACTAATTGTGGTTACTTTTCAAATCAATAATTTGTCGTTCACGAAGTCTACTTTGTTTTTATTATGCAGGCCTAAAATGAAGGGAGACGATCAATCAACATTGGATTACGAAGAATACGATCGAAGCGAAACGCTTTTCCATTTCTAGTCTTATGGGCATTGCCGTATATGCGCGATGCCTTTTCGGATTGACGTGAAATTGTCAATTTAAACGATCTCTCGTAGACTTCAAATTTGTTAGTATGTACATCATGCTGTCGATGATGAATTTTAAGTCTACCTATATTCTTTATTTTTTATTTGTTTAGTAAGCATTTGTTTATTTTTATTAATTTCTTGTGCAATTGGGCGAAATATAATCGTCTAGATAATCCGAAAATCGGATTTCATTAGTTAATTATTTAAAATAAAATATCTAGATTCGAATATGTATCCTGAGTTATTATTTTGATAGGAATTAACGTGTTCGCACTTACAATAATGTTTATGTTTTTATCTTTTTCGTGCTTATAAGTTCCTACACAAATTTACTGTCACTGTAATCGAAATTTTGTATTTTACCCATAAATATTTTTCAAAACTTTTTCTGTTGTCAAACTTTTACATATTTATAAATCTTATCTCAAGACTTGTGTTGTTGAAAAATCAGAATTTTCTTAATCAAGGTATATGTTTTATAGAGAATCATTTTGAGAATGGTCCAATTAACGATTTTTATAGTCTTTCTTTCTTTTTTCTCCATAGAAAAATTGAAAAAATTTTCCTGACTCAGAATTTTTCTCGTATAAGCTCCTAGACGTAGGTGAATTGAATGAAGGACTCAATTTTGAATCTGAGCTTTTATTTTTTTTCGTCAAAGCGGGGCAGTTTTCGCATTATGACAACTCAGACAAACTGAGGTGTGCTCTCGAAGAACGGCCATCGGGATCGTTTTCAGCGTGAAAATTTATTTCAGAGTCAATTTTTGTTTTTAATGTTGTTGAAACACGGCACTGTTAGGCAGTGATTCCATAGCAGTATTACTCGGTAGCTCTCCATTTTGACTCTACAATTTCGGTGGTGGATTTACCAGGGGGGCTGAGGGATTCCCCCTACCAAAAAAAAACCTTGGAAATAGGAGAACGAAAGAAGGTAGATTCAAAGAAAAGCGAGAGTATTTTCTTTTCATTTTTTGTTGTCAAATTTCCAAGAATCTGTTAACTTTTTCCACTCCCAAAGTCATCTTCTAGATTCGCCAATACAATCCAGAGGATTTGTTTTTACATATCAATACAAAATTCGGTGGGAGATGCAAGATTGTAAACTGCGTAAATTGGAGAACAATAGATCAATAATTAGAAGTCCAAAAACTGTGGACCGGATGGGCTAATAATATGCTGGAACCGTAGATTGTAATTTACACGAACTGTAAGTCGCAAAGTTTGTCTAGGCAATAATTTGAGAAGCGTTTCACTCTTTTGGCCTTTCTTGAGGAGGCGAGGTAGAGTAGATTTAAAATATTCATATAAAATCCTTGCCAATAGTGTTGTAGCAAAATTTTCTTAGAAAGGAGCTAGTAGCGTCATGCACAAAGGAGATAATATTGAGTCAATCAAAAATTCGAAATCTTCTCCGGGTGTTCACAAAAAGATTTATTGAGAGGAAAATCTTTGAAGGAATAGGAGGAGGACTCAAAAAAGTAAAAAATAGTATCATAAACTATTGTATAACATACAGTATGCGGACTTGAACTAGGCTAGGACTTGGTAAAATTTCGACTCTCGACCTACATATGATAGAAGTGAGACATGAAATGCTGACCCCCAAGATTTACATTATGATGGAAGGGAACTTAAAAATATCTCCATCTGGCTATAAGTATATGATAGGAGACGGACTTCAAAAGCTGAGATGATGGGAATAGGGGGAAGGCGTCCTGCTGCGTCCAAAATTATTGTGACATTATTAACCCAATGTAAATTAGATTACTGCATTTTGAAAAATGTTGACCTGTTAGCCATAAACGATAGAAATTCATATTTTCCGCAGGCATTGGGAGTTGCGGGTTCTCTGCTGCCATTGCAACATTTGCAATGGCGTCTGAATCTTCGTGCTGGAACCGATTTAGCGCAAACTCCCACTGAGCAGGTAACTTTGGCCTCAATCGGCTTCACCCGGTATGCACCATGATACAAAGGACTCGGAAAAACTTGAGAATTTTCAAGATTTCAACTTGAATTCTATTCGCCCCGTAGAACAGGTATCCTGCTTTCCTCGTTCAACTTCGTTAAAGAAGCCGTCGTTTCTCCAAGTTCCTCTCTTATCAATCTTATCATCATTGAGGACATTTTTTTGAAGATGATGACGTCACTTCTGTTTTCTGGACATACTCGCTTTCCCAACAAAACCGATAGCGGATTCCCTCAATGCTGATAAGGAGATAGGCAGCCAGGATGCTAGATAAAGTTCGATTACAGGCTAGCTACCTGGTCCTTACTTGGGAAGAGGAAAAAGAAGAACAAAACACAGAGGTGGCAGTGGACAAATTGATCCGTACAACAATGTGGGCTTGTGACGCTGCCATGCTCAGAAGTGGTCCACCAAAGAAGAGAAGACCTATGTACTGATGGACCGACTAAATTGATCCACTCCGTCACGAGAGCAACCATCTGCGCCGGATATACCAGCGTAGTAGAGGCCGCGGAGAGGCGCAAATGGTTGCTCGGCAATACCAGTAGGCCGCTCCGAAAAGACTAAAGGCTGCAATAAAACTGAGCAAGAAGAGGAAATGGGATGAGCTCTGCTGCCTTGAGGATGAAGACCTCTGAGTCAAACCCTACAAAGTTATAATGAAGGAGTTAGGGGGTCCATCCGCAACATTCCGAATGGAGCCAAAGGCAGTGAGAAGAGTGATCGATAACCTCTTTCCACAAAGCCTGCCACTTATGATCACGCCACCTGAAGTGGAGGAGGACGTGCTTCTCCTGAGTAACGAGGATCCCTCTCTGTTGCAGGGTGCCTTCAATGAGGAACTAGCAAAGAGAGTGTACCCCACACGTTGGAAAAATGTCAGGTTGGCACAGAGAAGAAGAACAAACCACCTAACCTGCCGTCCTCCTACTGACCGCTTTGCCTGCTTGACAACGTCGGCAAGCTATTTGATCGGACAGCAGTAACGCACGCGGTCGGAGATCCACTTAGTGTCCAAGAAGATAATTTCTGGAAGTCAGTACGGTTGACGAGCTGGAATCTGTAGTTCTAACGCCACAATCCGGTTGAAGAAGATTGCCACTGCGGCAATAAAGAAGCGCCAGTTCTGTGCAGCTGTCAGCCTCGACATAAGGAATGCGTTCAATTCCACTCCGTGGCTGAAAGTTCTGAAGATGCTTCAAAACGCAAGAGTGCCTGGCTACCTGCTAAGGGTCATCTGCAGCTGCAGAGGGGTCAGAGCAGAGATATCTGCCGGCACAGTGGAAAGGAAGATGAAATGAGGTGTTCCACAGGGCTCTGTTCTAGGCCATCCCATTCAACGGCATATTCAAGATCAAATTGCCATCAGCGATGCAGCTTATACGCTATGCCGACGATATCCTGGTGGTTGGCTCTGCTGACACAGTTGCCGAAGTGGAGACCAAGGTGAACCAGGCGCTAGAGGCTGTAACCGTTGGATCGAGTCAGCCAGATTAAGCTTGGCAATAGAAAAGATGGAGTCCATTACATTTACGATCCGTCGATCCACCTTTTGCCTGCGAGGTGCGGAAATTGAGGCTAAGAAGACCTTGAAATACCTGGGGCTCTGGTTTGACAGCGAGCTCCGCTTCCACCACCAGTTGCTTCCAGAGTAGTGACTCGTTTGTCCCACCTCATGTCAAACCAAGGAGGACCAAGAGAAGCTATAAGAAGACTCTACATATGCGTAGGGCAGTCCTCCTTGAAGGAGCTCCTGCGTTGGTTGACTCCTCATGGATTGAAGAGAAATTGAAAAAATCCAACAAAGAGATGTGGTGTATGTTGGTGTCTACCGCACTGTGTTGACGGACGCTCTTTGCGTATTAGCATGGACACCGCCAATTGATTTGCTGGCAGAAGAGTAAGCAAACGTGTTCAAAGCAAGGAAGAAGACAAGGACAGTCCGACAAGTCTTGCGGATCAAGCAGGAGGCCAGGCACTCCTTGCTTGCCTAGTGGAAAGAGCGACTAGCTCAGACAGGAAAGGGCGAGTGGACTCGCGTGCTAATACGTGATCTTGACGAGTGGATGGACCGAGACCATGGCCAGCTAACTTTCCATTTCACACAAACTCACCCCTAGCAACTTGGTTCTATGCATTGGAACCACATATCTACATTTGCATGAAGAAGAAAATGAACGTGGAATGGGAGCGGCAGATGTAGAGTCACGTTGTGGCCCCTCACATCTACGTGTACCATCCCCCATGCTACCACATCTCTTCTCATCAGCACCAGAACCACCATTTACAGGGCGCTCAGGAGGGAGCGCCAACAGAATAACAAATTAGAGGCCATCGCAGGTTTGCAATGGCAGCGGGGAACCTGTGGCGCGAAAATGACCCCTCAAAAAATGAGATGGCTGGGCTCTTCTCAGTATACTGCATGTTAGTCCTGATATAATGAAGGCTGGAAATTGAAATTTTCCCGTCCCTTAAGTAGGTCAAAGTCATTGATGACGTCATTACGCATCCCGACTTGAAGGTGAAACTTTCCCAAGTCCCTGAAATAGGTCAAGGTCATTGATGACGTCATAATGCGTTAAACGTGACGTCACGCAGTTCACAGAAACTCCCGGACATGGACGCGGACTTGAAAAAATTGAAAAAGTCTTTTCAAATGTACAATTCTACTTTAATAGTTGCTTTTACAAAAGTACTTTCAGGTGTTATCCCATCATCAGTTGTGTCGCAACTGAAGAAAAGGCCTTAAACAAGAGTTTTTATAGTATAACACTGTGATCTTATTGGCTGTAACAATGCTGTGCTGTGATTGGTTCACTCAGAGACTTATTCTTACACTATTTAGACAATGCGTTCTTATTGGCTAAAACATGCTGCTTAGTGCTTAGTGATTGGTTCTCATTCTAAAGCTAAGTACGGTGTTCCTAATGGCTAACTGGTTTCCTGCCATCTTATTGGTCAATTCTGTTCTTTTTCTCTCGTCCAATCACCAGGCCAAATAATTTTTCGCTGTCGAATGTGACTATATTGTTCAAGAGGAAGGCTTTCTTCCTCTTGGCTTTTGCAATCTCCATTTGCTCCCAGAGTTTTCTTCTTTTCAAGCGATTCTCTACACATATGATTTCAAATATCCCATCTCCATTGTGGTGTTCCTCATTACAGTGTGATCTCAAACTTTCTCCCAGTCTCACCAATGTATATGCCCTCGCACTGGTCACAACTGAGCTTGTAAACTCCACTCAAGCTCCCCTCGTCCTTGGCTTCCGTCTGGTCGTTTGTAATTCTTTTCACCATGGGTAAGTTATTCTGGATACCCACATTTCAATAATATGATGAGAAATATTATTGTAGGTATCTAAACGGCGATATTAAGTGGAATTTGATTGGAATTCAAATCGTTGAGAGGAAATCGAAGCTAATGCTGTAAGTATTACTATACCTAATTTTGTTATCGATTCCCTGACTCGCTACATAAGTGATATTTTGTGAAACGCATATAGGCTGATGCATCTTGAGACAGAGAGAGAATCTTAGCGCTGTTTCATTTTTCGGGATTATTTCTATCGCAGAGGATATTTCGATCATAGCATAGTGGAAGAGATCTTGAGTCAGAACTACTGCCGCTTCAATAACAAATTCTACAACCAGGAGAGGGGACTTGCGATGGGATCACCATTGTCACCAATCCTGGCAGAGATATTCATGAACGACATGGAAAACAAGATATTGAAGGGCAGCAAGTTCAGAAACTCAATCAAGCACTGGGCCAGATATGTAGATGATATCCTGATTGTGTGGACATGCACTAACAGACAGGTGGACTTGTTGCTTTTGGAAATGAATGCGATGAATGACAGGATCAAATTCACAGTGGAAAAAGGCAATGAGACCATCAACTATTTGGACCTTACACTCACACTGGATAGTAATAGGATAGAGTACAAAATCTACAGGGAGCCAACGCACACGGACACCATCATCCCAAATGGCTCCTACCACCACCCTAAACACAAGCTAGCGGCAATTCAGAACTACTGCCATCGAGCTATTGCTGTACTAAAGAACAATGAAGAGAAGAGGAAAGAAATAGAGGTAGTAAAGCAGATCGCAAAAACCAATGGCTACCGTAGAGGTGTGGTGGAGGCAATCTTTAGGAAAATGGAAAATAAAAAGGGAACCCATGAGAGCACGGTACCATACATAGGAAAGTATACAAATAAAGTGATAAAGGCGTTCAATGGCTATGAAGTAAATGTGGGTATCCAGAATAACTTACCCATGGTGAAAAGAATTAGCAACGACCAGACGGAAGCCAAGGACGAGGGGAGCTTGAGTGGAGTTTACAAGCTCAGTTGTGACCAGTGCGAGGGCATATACATTGGTGAGACTGGGAGAAAGTTTGAGATCAGGAAGAAGGAGCACGAAAAGTCAAAGGAGAAAGATGGCAAATCACTGTTTGGCAAACACTGTAATGAGGAACACCACAATGGAGATGGGATATTTGAAATCATATGTGTAGAGAATCGCTTGAAAAGAAGAAAACTCTGGGAGCAAATGGAGATTGCAAAAGCCAAGAGGAAGAAAGCCTTCCTCTTGAACAATATAGTCACATTCGACAGCGAAAAATTATTTGGCCTGGTGATTGGACGAGAGAAAAAGAACAGAATTGACCAATAAGATGGCAGGAAACCAGTTAGCCATTAGGAACACCGTACTTAGCTTTAGAATGAGAACCAATCACTAAGCACTAAGCAGCATGTTTTAGCCAATAAGAACGCATTGTCTAAATAGTGTAAGAATAAGTCTCTGAGTGAACCAATCACAGCACAGCATTGTTACAGCCAATAAGATCACAGTGTTATACTATAAAAACTCTTGTTTAAGGCCTTTTCTTCAGTTGCGACACAACTGATGATGGGATAACACCCGAAAGTACTTTTGTAAAAGCAACTATTAAAGTAGAATTGTACATTTGAAAAGACTTTTTCAATTTTTTCAATTTTAAACGCTCTACTTACACCTTTTTCCACTCAATATGAGTTTCAATAATAGTGGACGCGGACGTTTTCTGAGGATGTAACCCTCCTAACAAAATGGATGGCGGGTTCCCCGCTAAAAGAGGGCGATAAAAGCCAACAAAAGAGGTGAAGAAGAGGAGGAGGAAGAACTGCCGCCTGAGAAACCAGAGTCGCGAAGCACTGCTGGTGAGCTCCTAGTGAGCTCCCAGTGGTGATTGAAAACTCTGGTGGAGGAGTATAGATACGCGTGTGTCCATTGTACAGGACTACCTGAATTCCAGGTTGATTGCTGAGCCCTCCCTCGGTCAGTAGGGTAGACTAGCCCCTGTAGTGGTCTCATTGACGGACTTTGCTCAGCGCTCAGCACTCGTGGAGAAAATAGAGCCAGGCCACTCTCAATTTGAGCCCTCTGGACTACCGACGCAATGCCCTAAAGGGTGGGTACCGGAGCCGGAGGTGTGGTTTTTTTGGGGACCACTTTCGGCGTGCGTGCACGGCTGCTGAAGAGGGTGTATCTATGAGCAACAATAGTACCCAACCAAATCACTCGAAATGCTTCCTGGTAGGTATATAACATTATTATTAATATTGCTCATCAGATTGCATACAGCATTTGAATCGCGCGGAAGCTATATTTAGCTATAATTTGGCTGTTTCAATAGTTATGGTTGAAATAACTTCGAGAGGATTATTTTTGAATTCACGTTATTTTTGCGCGTCGTATTTTACAGAAGCGTCGAACGCGACGATTACTACGAGAAATTGAGACAATGTTGGTTGACCTACATGATCGTCATAGTTCTCGCCATGCACTACCACATGCTCACGACATATTGCGACGTGTTGAAGAGAAAAAGCACACGAGAATGAAATACTGCGCTGCGATTGGCTGTTTAATTTTACACCGGTCTCTTGTTGATATGAACGTAAGAACGTTTTCGCGAACAGCTGATTGCGTCAATGACAATAATATGATGAGAAATATTATTGTAGGTATCTGAACGGCGATATTAAGTGGAATTTGATTGGAATTCAAATCGTTGAGAGGAAATCGAAGCTAATGCTGTAAGTATTACTATAATTTTGTTATCGATTCCCTGACTCGCTACATAAGTGATATTTCGTGAAACGCATATAGGCTGATGCATCTTGAGACAGAGAGAGAATCTTAGCGCTGTTTCATTTTTCGGGATTATTTCTATCGCAGAGGATATTTCGATCGTAGCCTTGCCGGTTACTCGAATAATTTCTCAGTAAAACGAGGATGAGGTCGAAGAAATGAACGTCGTGATGAACAGACAAGTAGGATGAATGTGTTAGTGCCCTTATTATCTTGCGAGTCATACAAAATGAATAGAGGTTACGAGTCTGGTAGTTGCCGCTGTTTTTTCAATCCCTCTCCAATGCAAAAACTGAATCTCGTTCGTGCTCTCAGCGTGTAGTGGTATATCTGATAAGGCAGGAATTACCCAGCTCACCGGGCAAGATAGCAACATGATAGTCTTTCATCATCTTCCCGTCCTGTTCCTTCTTGTAGAGTTAGCTGACCATCGTATACGTGCTGAGCACATTCATATACCTTTCTAATCGATGACTGACGTATCTTTCATTCGTTCGAAGTACTTTATGTGAAGAAGTGTGTTCGCTCCGTTTTACTGTTATTTTAACGAATTTTAGCCGAATTACTTTTTGAAGTGTTCTTTTTATTCGTCTAACGATGGCTTCTAAAGGCGCTGACATGAAGAAAAGTGAGTACATCGATTTCATTACCGAAGATTGTTGACAGCTTCCGATTGTGTGAAATTGATGCTAGGTCATGACGCAGCAAGTATTTTGCACCTCAAGAGGAATGAATGTACTGAAAGTAGACCATTGCCTATCGATATGAAGTTTTTTGCTAGCTCTCATCCTTCCCTAGCCTGTTTGAACAATTTCGGCGCACAATTTTGAAAGAAAAATTTTCCACCTGTGAACGTAAAAATAGACCTCTCACTCGTTTACTGTGCCCATACACTCGTACTACGCGTCATAATCCCTGTGCGTAAATTTCTGAGAACGTGGTCGTATAATTTTTTCAATGCTTCATTCGCACGCGGACAGCGACATCTATTATTTTGAATTTTTAGCGAGGTTGTAAAAACGCGATAAGAACACGTTTCGACCTCACTAATATCCGGCTTTCAATCAAACCTTTCATTATTTTCTCGAATTTTCGTGAAAATCAATTCGCGCTTTCGCTGTACTCTCATTGGCAACGTTATTAGAATTCTTATTCATCGGTCGCTTTAGGGGTCTTTTCGAAGTGTTTAATCATATTTATTGTGGTTGCCTATACAGGTACCAATACCAAGACCATTTTGTCGCAGAGTAACGGAACAGCCGAAAAGACGTCACCGAAATCAACGTTATCGAAATCGCCGACTAATCTGAAAAGTAGTCCGAAAAACTTGTCCGTGAAAATCAACAACGATTTGGTCAAGACCACCAACGGTAAGAAGATGGATAGTGGCAGTCCGCCTAAGGTACCGCGATCGCCATCCGCCAAGTCGATTACACCGCCTACGGGTAAATCTGCCGCGAAGACTAACGGTTTGGAGCGTGAAAATTCTCAAGGAGATTGTACCTCGAATGTACATCCGGCTGTGAAAAGCGATTTGATCGTTGATAATGGCGTCGTTCACTCTAATGGCAATTGCGAAGGTGAGTAAACTTGTCTAATCGCCCTTTTATGTTTGTTTTGAAGATTTCTTAGATTTTTATTGCATTCCAGCAATGCTGTCCGTGGACTCAAAACCGAAAGAAAACGCGGATAACAAAGAGGAAAGTGTTACGAAGAACGGGCACGCAGAGGGGAACAACAGCGTGATAGCTGTCACATCCGAAGATATCAAGGGAGATTTCATTGAAATCGTCGTAGATCAGACTAAACGGGATCTCGCGTCCGGAGACCAAGCCTGCGTTCTGAAGGATAAAAGCGAGACCACATCGATCGTTGTAACCACTGAAAATGGAACGCATCTTGACGAGAAGAACGATTCGTTTGAAGACGCTAAAAGCGAGTTGAATGACAGTGCCGTGTTGACAAACGGTATCGCTGAGAAAGACGGGGAAGAAGCGAAAGGCTCTCCCGAAAGCACCATGACTAACTGTTCGCAATGTTCGGTGGAAACGGCAAAGCTCGCGCTTGACGAAGACGAAGTGACCAAACAATCGATCCGCGCGAAGGTTTGGGACCATTTGGACCAGAACGATTTGGTCGTATTTCCGCGACCGTGTCAAGGACGAATTCCGAATTTCAAAGGTGCACCAGCAGCGGCCGAAAAATTAATCGCGCTAGAGGTGTTCAAGAATTCGAAAACGATCAAAGTCAATCCGGACAAGCCGCAAGAGATGGTTCGATTCTACACCCTGGAGGTGGGTATCATTTAAACAAAATCGAGAGACAAACACGATATTTAAATATCTGTGCGATTTTCTGTTCTAGTTTGGCAAACGGCTACTCGTACCGGTACCTCGATTGCGCGAAGGTTTGTTCCAAGCGGTAGTTCCACCTTCGGAAGCTTCGAAATATCAGTTGCAGCAGGCTAGTCAACGTTATGGAATGAAAAAGTGGAGCAGACCGATCAGCTTGGATGAGAAAATAAAGATTGATTTAATCGTGCTCGGCTCTGTTGTCGTCGATCGGAAAGGTTAACTCTCGGGGAAATCTTTGTTCGAAAATATCCTCGAACATTTTAATTAATATTATTCTCATTATTCTAGGTCACCGTTTGGGTAAGGGAGAAGGATTCGCAGACTTGGAGTTCGCGATGCTGATGAAGATGAACGCTATTGACGAGAATACGGTTATCGTAACGACCGTCCATGATGATCAAGTTCGTAGTTTTGAATTTCATTTAATTTGCGAAATTCGGTTTTGGTATTGTAGTTTTTGTGTCACATGCTGCCTTCGTACGATCTTCTCCCCACAAGTGTTTCTTGCGCGAATTAATTATCAATTGTTATTCGCACTTATTTTTAGAGAGAGAAATAGTTTCTACGCACTGGGGCACGATAACCGTCACGATTTCACGTACTTTTCTTACCTGAATAATTATCTACTATTCTTCGTTTGCTAAAAATAAGTTTGAAATATCACTTGATCCCATATTTTTGAAAGACTGTCGATAGAAAAGGTTAGTTACGAGATAGACAACATCGATTTTCTGTTTCTTTCGAAGTCCTCCTCGAGAAGTTTTTATGGGTTCTGGTATTATCGATAGAAAATGCATTTGATAAAGATTTTGTACGAATAATTTTTGGGCTGCGGAATTATACTTCACCGTCAACGCTCAGCCAAATCGTCTATTCTGGTAGGGCGTCATCAAAGTCGTGTAGAGTTTTCCTTCGTTAAGAACCACTTCTGTTGCTCTCTCTCACTTTCACTCTCTTTTTCTCTTCATTAAAAAAGAATTATCGAAGTATCCAGGGCCGTTGCAAAGACTGAACCATTTTTTTGGGGAGGGTGGAAAATCTTGTGAATTGATTACTTTTTCCCCTCTCTCCCTCATTTTCTTGCTTTTAATGATGATTGAAGTTGCCGACTGCCGCCAACTCTAGTGTGTGGTTGGAAGGGGGTAGGGCTGCCCTGATCACGACGCCTTTGAAAGAAGTACGTGAGCAAAATGACAGAAACTCAGTGACGGTTTCAAAGGATGATTTTGGAAGAGGCGATTGAGTGAAGAAAAATAATAAGGATGTTCTCTTTTTTTTTGGGGGGGGGGGGGGAGTAAATTCACCGCTACAAATTTCTCGTGAGGTAGAGGTGCCTGAAAGTTGTAAAAAAGCATTCCAAATTCATGATATTTTTCGGCGAACCGAAAGCCCATATGCGCTCGCGGGAAAACCAAATTCGGTACGTTGTGACGTCATTTATTTTATTTATTCTCAAGGGGGGATCCGTTTCAAGGGATCCCCTTTTTTTATATTATAGTGGTGCCGCCAACAGTCAGTAGACCAATTAAAGGCGACACCACTTTACAAAATTAATAATAATAATAACACGTACAACAAACCAAAAAAAAATAAATAAATAAAATAAAATAAAATAAAATGAAATATAAAATAAAATAAAACAAATAAAAAAGATAAAATGAAATAATGTAATTCCTTTTCTCTCTCTTCTCTCATTTCCGAGCTTTCAATGATGATTGAATTTACCAACTGCCCAAATTTTCCGCATAGTTTGCCAACTCTAGTGGGAGGGAGGGGGGTTGCCCTGATCATGACGCTTTCAAAAATAGTACGGGAGCAAAATGAAAGAAACTCACTGGCGGTTTCAAAGGATAATTTTGGAAGAGGTAATTGACGATTGAGTGAAGAAAAAGAAGAAAAGATTTTAAATTTCTCTACCTTTTTCTCTATGGTTTACTTCCTTTTTTTCGGGGATGGGGGGGAGAGTAAATTCACTTCTAGAAATAACTCGTGAGGTAGAGGTACCTAAAAGTTGTAGAAAAGCCCTCCTGATTTATATTTTTCGGCAAGCCGAAAGCTCGTATGCACTCGCGGAAATACGTATATGTGTAATTCGGTACGTTGTGACGTCACATAATTTCTTTCTTCTCTCGTCTCATTCACGAGCTTTCAATGATGATTGAATTAGCGAACTGCCCAAAATTTTCGCATAGTTTGCCAACTCTGGTGTGTGGCTGGAGGGGGAGGGGGCTGCCCTCATCACGACGCTTTTAAAAGTAGTGGTTGAGCAAAATAAGAGAAATTCAGGATCAGATTTCGAGGATGATTTTGAGATTTTGTGAAAGAAAGTTCATGACCGAGGGAAAATGAAAAAAGATTTAAAATTTCTCTTTTTTCTCTTCGTTCTTTTTTTTAGGGCGGAGGGGGGGGGGGAGTTTCTCGTAAGGTATACTCGATCCAACTTAAGAGGCTGCCCACAATCTGTGACGTTTGCATTACAAGACAGGAGGGGGAAGTTGTTTTGAATACGTACAACTTCCCTTCCGTCTTGTAATGCAAGCGTCACAGGTCGTGGATAGCTCTCAAGTTGGATCGAGTATATTCCAAATTCATATTTTTCGGCCTGCCAAGAGCCCGTAAGCATCTGCGAAAAAGAATTCTTGTACCGAAGTACGTTGTGACGTCACCGAAGATTTGCATGGTCTAATTACTCGGGATTTTATTTTTGCCTAGCATTTCAAATTTCTGTTCAGTTCTGGCAAGATTAATTTTTGACAAGTTTCGAAAAAGTTTCTTCTTCTTGATAAATCATTGCGGGCCTAGAATTAGAACCTCGTATCTCGAAATTTCAGAGGAGGCGTAAAGATTGGTCCAGCCATAATCTCAGGTACCAATTTTTTACGCCTCCTGTAAAATTTTCGAAAATGGAGATCCGAGTCAGTTGAGCAAATTTTACAGGTGGCGTAAAAATTGGTACCCGTGAAATGTGAATTTCAATTTTATCTTCAATTTAAGCCATATTCGAAGTTTCCACGACTTCTCTGAGCCGATTTATGAACCAAAATGTGCCGAAAATTGACCAATTTGTCAGGGTTTCCAAAATAGGGCTCAAAAATTTATTAATTAACTTTTCAAGAACCAAATTGATGTTTTTCAAGTAGAATTTTACGGGGAAAACGAAAAAAATGATCACAAAATAATGCGAAGCATCAAAATGGGTTAATGGGCCCAAAAAGGTTCAAAATACTCCCAATGATTCTTCAGTGAAATTTGGCGATGAGCCCGAAAAAATCACTCAAATGACCACACAAAGCTCGAAATGGATGTACAGCCCTAAAGAGAGTCAAAATCCTCCCAAATTAAAAAATTGAGGATCTTCAAAATTTTTACAATTCTTTAGTAGAATTAGGCGCCAAGTTCGAAAAAATAATCCTCCTTCATGAAAAAATTGGGCGATCTTCGTAACTCTGTACAATACTTGGGTGAGATTTTGCACTGAGTTTGAAAATAATCACTCAAACGACCCTATGAAGTTTTGAAATGGATGTGAGCTAGCATGTGGTTGTAGTTTCACGGTGAGAGTCTGAAAGAGGCCCGGTATTTGATCAAAGAGGGTAGAGGTGCAGACATTTGCAGTACGTTGGCCACTAGAATGAGTGATACCGAGAAGCATGCACTTTGTTGTACACTCGCGGTGAGAGATTGAAGGAGGTCCCATCTTTGGTGAAGGAGGGCAAACGTAGAGAATTTTCCGTTGGTTCACGCGGCAAAGGTTACGGAGAAGCTCGCTTCCTGTTGTACACTCGCAGTGAGAGATTGAAAGAGGCCCCGTCTCTGATCGAGTAAGGTAAACGTGTAGAATTTTCGGTTGGTTCACGTTGTGAGGCCGCTTTCGGTTGTACGCTCACGGTGAGAGATTCAAAGAGGCTCCGTCATTGATGAAGAAGGGCAAACATACAGAAGTTCGTATCGTGTCAGCCGCTAGAAGCTGAGAAGCCTGCTTTCTGTGTTACACCTGCGGTGAGAGATCAAACAAGGCCCTCGTCTTTGATGAAGGAGGGCAAACATGGAGGATTTTTTGTTGGTTGACGCTGTGAGGCAAAGGTTCCGGAGAAGCTCAATTTCTGTTAAACACTCGCCGATTCAAGAATCAGCTTAATTTTCATGTTGGGGGACTTTGCCGAGAATGAGTCCCTTTTTCAGTAAATCACTCTCATTGAGGCACATTCGATCATTTTGGTGCTTCGTATAGTCATTCTATCATTTTTTCTTCGGACTCCGCGCAAAATTTCAATCGAGGTTTCAAATGAAATGTCAAAAATGACCGCATTTTTCATTTTGGCAAATTTTGACCCTCTTTGGGCTTTGTCGAGTAATTCCGCACTATTTTTTTCCGGACTTGGCGTCAAATTTCATCGAAGAACCGAGGAAATAGCCGCATTTTCAATTTTGAGAAATTTCGATCCTCCTTGGGCCCATTCAGTCATTTTCGTGCTTCCTCGAGTCATCCTTCCTTTTTTTTTGGACTCAACACGAAATTTCGTTGCGGATGCGAGAAAAAATATGAGTAATCACGCAATTTCTCATTCCAAAAAACATAATTCACTTCGGGAACCCCTGCAGCAAAATTTCGGCACATTTTGGTCCATAACTCGGCTCAGAAATATCGTAAAACCTTCGGATAAGGCTCTAATTAAAGATGGAATTAAGATGCGAACTTCATACGTCTAACCTTTGCGTCTTTGCGCTGCGATAGATTTAGCGCAAACTTCATTCAACTGGTAACATCACTTTGCCACACCCCGTATTTCTCGAAGGTTATTACTTTGTACTCTCCTAAATACTTCCCCCCCCCCCTTTCAGTAATGTAGTCTCTCAGGCATGTCGCTTGAAAATTGAAATCATTCCACGTGCCCGAGGAAAAGATTTTCCCAAGTAGGTAGGAAATTCTCGAGTCTCTGAAATATAGGTCAGGAGAATCCTAGCACAACTTCCCTAAATACCTTCCGTCTCCCCTAAGTACCTCTGGTATAGGTGTGATCAGAATTTTTTTTAGAATTCTTCCAATCTTGAGATGGTTAAAGCTCGACTGCTTCCCTCCTCCTCGCCCCTCATCCCTCATCTCCTATTTAGCTCAAAAATCGATACCTGACCACCCCTTCAAAGTAGGTCAAAGAGTTCCTGTGGAAGAAACTCTCCCGAATAGTTCTCGCCCTCCTTGGAATCCCAATTTGCTGTTAGGTCAGTTCTCTTAGCCACCCTTCCTTGCGCTCATTACCGTGAATTTTCTCGAATGACTTCTTCTCAAGTACCATCCCTTCCCTTTCGCTTCCGCAGCACCTCATACTCATATGTAGCTTAAAATTATTCCACCTTGAAAGGCAATATTTCCTCAGGAAATTCTCGAGTCTTTGAAATAGGTTAGGAGGATCCTAGAGTAGGCATTCTGCCGAGCAGAATTTCTCTAAATACCCCCTTCCTCTTCGTCTCCTATTGCTTGATAATTGAAATTGCTCCTAGTTCCCCCCCCCCCTTCTTCTTAAATTTAATTTGAAAATCAAAATTTTTGGGAATTTTGGTTTCTGTTTTCTCTGAATCCCTTCATCTGAAAAAGAAGAAAGTGGGAAAACGACTGAGTATCGTTTCTTAGAACAGTAAACATACTGTTGTAGTGCGAACGTCAAAAATTCACCCCCGTCTGAATGAAGAGAAATTATGTTGAACTCGACTCCAGATGAAGATATCTTGCGAAGAAGTCTTTCGAAAAAGATCGATACGCCCCAATTATCGTACCAACCATTCATGAAGAAATTTGAATCGTTACTGTTTCATTAATAGAAACAACAATTTTCTTCTTCTTTCAGATTCACGACGAAATACCCGATCACATTCTCAAAGAACACGACGTTCCTGTAGATTGGATTATCACGCCGACTCAGGTGATCGAGGTCGAAGAAAAACTGCCGAGACCCACGAAAATATTATGGAACATCTTATCGAACCGCCGTATCCTTGAAATCCCCGTCTTACAGAAGCTCCGAGAAGAAGAACAAAGGTGAGGAATGATGACCAGTTGAGTTTTGAATGGGGGAGTAGAGTAGGATGAGAATTTCAGGGCTTTGGTGATGGTGAATTTTGTCGTTGTTGTCCTTAAAAACCGCTCTCATGAATAGAATCAGGTCCTCTTTCTCACGTCCTAAGTTGTTCGAGATGAATGCTCCAGCCTACAGAACCTCTTCTTACTTATTCTTTCTAATTTCAACCATAATTTCTGTTCTATAGCGAAGGACAAGAATGCACGCTGAAGGAAGTCGACTCAGACGTCGAAGAGAAACCGTACGTACAAAGATTTGCCAGACGCAGACGATTCAACAACTACAGCCGTTCTACAGGCGACCCTGTCCGCGATAATAAGATGTACGCTCCAGCGCCACCTCGCCAGTACTACTATCGAGTTCCTCGGGGCCGTTACATGCAGCAACCACCGCCCCCCAACCGGATGAACAATTACGGCCCTCCTCCGATGATGCGTAACGAACCCAGACACGTGTATTATCAAGAACCACCGTATCCACCGAAGCAGTCGATGGGCGGACGTCCCCAGCGGATGCGAGAGGCCAGGCCGAGAAGTATGAGTCGCGGCAACCGACAAATGAATCGCCCCCTCAGTATGGGACGCCCTCGAAGCCAGAACCGTTCAAGAAGTATGAATCGTTCGCTCAGTATGAACCGTCCAAATGGTCCGCAAGTCCGCATGAATTCCAGATCCAATATCGATCACCACCAAATGGAATCTCAATATTCGCCTCATCTAACGAAGGTAAGATGAAAAAATTCGCGTACGCGGGTGTGGTACACGATTGTCATTTCGCAATTTATTTTCATTGCTGTGGCTTTCGCTTAGGAGGTAGACACGGGAGTATAAAGAGAAAGCGATTCGAAATTTCAGCTTGACGCCGCTTCTGATTTTGGTTTGACGAAGCTTTTTGATGCACCTTACGCCTTGCTTTCCACCTGCTTCTAGCAATTTGACATCCCCGCATGGTTTTCGTGCTAATCATTGTTCTTATGTATCAAATAATGTTGATTTATTATTGTGACTTATCTCATCGTTTCCCGTTCTTTACGAAACATTGCGTAAGGTCAATGTTGTAGAACAGTGTCCATCCACCTCCCTAACCCTTTCCTTATCTAATTCTCTTATTTTACCATCTTAAGATGTATGATTCCTCGATATGAAATTCGTGGGTTGTGAAAACTTGTTTCTGTAACGGGCCGAACGTCTCATCGCATCCTAAGCTGGTAAAATTCGAATCGCTTTTACTGTATTCCACACTTACGATAATGTTTGTAGATCGAATTCCTATAAATTATATCCTCAACGTATAGTCTATCCTCTGTTCTACGGTTGGCATCGCGTTATGTTTCAGTCTGTCGAAGTGCAAACGGTTAATAAATCCAGACCTAGTCGGACGTACCTTAAACGTAGGAAAGCGCCTATCGAATTTAGTCTTCGCGTTAGAAACATCGGCATGGGAGTGCGTGTTCGTGATTTAAAAGTCGCCTTGAACGAACGAGGCATAAAACCAAGGTATTTTAATTAGTATTTACAAAATGCGCACGAGCTGTGCGAAATTTCGCAACAAAAAAATTCTCGATCGCAGTTTCGGCGAGGTGGTTGTACGAGTATTCGCAATTTGCTTTTTCGAGTATTCGATGCTATATTATGTACGTCTTTTCTTACAGAGATATCACTTGGAGAGGATACAAGGGTTTCGCGTTTCTCCATTTCGTCAAACAGGCTGGCAAGGAGAACAATACATGTTTGAACGTAGACGAGGTGATCAGAATTTTGAAAGATTTGCCATTACCGCCAAAAGATAAGAAGACGTTGGTCATCGAACCGCTTCCGGCGAAGACGGAAGAAGGTGGCGACGTCGGCGTTTCACCCAACGACGAGAATAAAGTTCTGAAAGAGACGACGAACGAAGCATCGTCGGAGATGATCGCTGCGTAAAAACTACTCTTCTTTCTTGTCTTTCTATCAAGTCAAATTTATTTGTTGTTACTTCTTTCTTCCTTTCATCTTTTTGTACTAATTTTCGATGTTTTCTTTTTTATTGTTCGAAGAAATTATTGTTTTTATTTTATAATTCGAAGTGTTATCCATTCATTATTTTTGAACGTTAACCAACCTTTTTTAATCATAGTCATTTTTCTTGAGCGATAAGAAAAAATCAATCAAAATGGGAGGATCAAACGTAGAAGAACCATTTTGATTTAGAAGTTATAGTTCTTTGTTTTTGTTTTCTTTGATATTTTTATTGTATCGACTAAGCGGTCTTAAATTTATGTAAGTTAAATGAAAATTGTTTTTGTATAATTAAATATAGGTAACAAGAAAGACTACAGGTTGTGACGATGTTATTCTCGAACAAGGAGCGGCGCAATATTGAACATTTTGAAATACATAAATCGTATATTTTTATGATAAAAATTTAAACTGGTAGGTATAGAAAAACACGAGGTAACAACATGAACAAAATAGTTTTGAGCAGCCTCGGATTAGAAAAAATGCTCACACATATCTAAATAAAAATGGCAAGTCCGAGCTATTTCAAAGTTGAATTATTTTCGTAAAAATACAAATTCATTCCGTAGGAACGACTCGTTTCTTTTTATTAAGTTTTCAACGGGAAAGTAACAAGAGCTTTTTTGGTCGTATTGTATTGTCTATTGCAGTCCAGAGAAATATGATTATCATTTTACGTATTCGTAAAACGCTTCATAATTGCTAGGGTAGTTGTAAGGAAAACCTTTAATACTGGCTTTTTGAGCGGCTAGATAACAAGCGCCGATTGCACCGCTTTTGGTCAGTCGTACTAAACTCAATTTTTCAATATTCGCCACCGAACTTTCCTGAAGTTGATTTTCGAAACCTTTCCGCAATAAATCCCAACTATTCCACACGGAGCCGACGCATATGACTTTTAAACCCTCTTGATTGGTCAACAACGTCTGAAAATGAAAAATCAAAGTGAATAATTCTGTATCATGACGAAAGCTCTACGGTATTTGATCTCGTGTCCAGACAAATTTTTTTTCCTCTCGTCTGGTCGAGAAATTTCAACAACTCTTCACGACTAAACCGTCTGAAAGACTTCGTTCCGTTCAACATCGTTGACCGAGCTTTCGTAACTATACATATTATATCATCGTTCCAACCGAACGGGTAAGTACTTACGTCGTCGGCTGAATTGTAAACAGCTTGTATGAACTTGGCCAAATCTTTTCCAGCTTTCTCAAAAAGCCATATACTCAGTTCATCGCCTTCCTCCGCCAATTTCGTTATTTCCACGCAAAACGATGCGACTTCGTTTTTTTTAAAATTCGAATAAAAAGGATTGAGGAAGTCGTTCCTGCAAAATAGTTCGATAAAAAAAAATTAGGTATTTTACGAAATCGTAGAAAAATCACGTGCAGTCTTTAGTGACTGCCAAAAATACAAAAGTATTACGTAAAAAATTGCTTCGCAGCCCTTCATGAGACCTTGATTATTTTTTTTTTCTACTAGTTCTTAATTGAGAAACAAATTCTTTCTAATCGGGTCGATTGCGGTGGGTAAAAGATCGGATACGATTTAGTCAGTCGATCATCGGAAACTTCGTACGGTGTACAAGAAGCGGTTACGAATTATGGGAGTGAGATCGGAAAGCTCAAGTGGAAAGATTTTCACCCACACAGTGTACGATTGACAAAATTATACAGGGTGCACCAAAAAGATGTTAACAGTTGAACGAAAAACTCCAAGAGGACTCCGCGACAATTTCGTGGAGTTCCCCGGTTGACTGTTAACATCTTTTTGGCGCACCCCAGATAGAGAGAGTGAGGACGGCAATGCGTACTGCCCTCAGAAATTTTCTACTCATAGATATGCTTCTCGCAACAGGTAGATGATGACCATGGAATTAGTTTCAATTCAAATTATGTTTTTCCATACCTCGAACCATGATCTGGTACCTAGATGGAAGGGAACTACCAGAGGTGACAAGCTTTAGCATCACTTCTGAGAACTACTTTATGCATAGAAACGCAATCTTATATTGATTGAAAAGATGAAAGGAAATCAAAGGCTGACGCGCTTCGCTCTCCCTGTTTCCCGCAGAGATATCGACATTGGTGACGTCATTAGCTCGTGACGCCATAACCATCATCCATGATGGCTACCTGCGACGTGGCCATCAGCACCTCTGACGGTTACCGGTGACATCATCAGCTTAGGCTCTCTCTTCCTTACTCTGTTCCGCTCCCGGGATCTCTCTAACTCCGTTCGTAAGAGACGTCAGGCAGCCATCATGGGTGGTAATGACGTCAACAACTTGGACTCTCTCTCTTCCTTACTCTTTTCTACTCTCAGAATACTCATTCAGCTCGTAAGTCTCCCAGCAATCTCTATTACATTAGGCCCAACGGTAATACTGCTAGAGTCTCCTTCATACTAGGGTTTCGGGTTACGTCTATTGATGTCACACTTGCACATTTCAGAATACGGGTACAACCCCTTAGTCTCTATTATACTGGGTTATACAGGCCTTCTATTATAGCCTTCACGAAATCGGGCCTAAAAGCCTGACTTCCAACAGTTGAGCAGTATAAAAGCCTATGCCAAACTACTACTCAAAGGTCAGAAGGATGAGAGAAGGTAGACTGAACTGGCAGATTCTAGAAGCTGCCTCGGGATCACGGCTGATAAAGAAAAGAGATACAGTAATTCAGGATGGCCAGTTTTTTAGCGGCGAACCCGCTATTCATTTCCTTAGGGGGATTACATCCTCAGAAAACGTCCGCGTCCGTGTCCGGGAGTTTCTGTGAACTACGTGTGACGCTCAAAGACGATGACCTTGACCTACTTTAGAGACTTGAGAAAATTTCAATTCCCAGCCGCGATGCTTCATGACGTCATCAATGACATTGACCTTGACCTACTTTAAGGACTTGGAAAAGTTTCAAATTTCAGCTGGGATGCTTCATGACGTCATCAATGACCTTGACCTGCTTCAGGGACTTGAGAAAATTTCAATTCCCAGCGGCGATGCTTCATGACGTCATCAATGACCTTGACCTGCTTCAGGGACTTGAGAAAATTTCAATTCCCAGCGGCGATGCTTCATGACGTCATCAATGACATTGACCTTGACCTACTTTAAGGACTTGAAAAAGTTTCAAATTTCAGCTGGGATGCTTCATGACGTCATCAATGACCTTGACCTGCTTTAGGAACTTGGGAAAATTTCATTCCAGCCGCTATGCTTTATGACGTCATCAATGACCTTGACCTACTTTAGAGACTTGGAAAAATTTCAATTTCCAGTCTTCATTATATCAGGTCTAGCATGCAGTACACTGAGAAGAGCCTAGCCAACTCATTTTCTGAGGGGGCATTTTCGCACCAACGTCATCGCGAGCGCGGGATGTTACGGGTTCACCGCTGCCATTGCAAACCTGCAATGGCCTCTAATTTTTTTTGAAGATGCAATTCCTGACTTTTTGAGGTTTTTCCAGACCATGATTTCCACTGAAAAAAAAAAAGGAAAAGGAGGAAAACCTCTTTTTGATGTAACTCGAAAAATTTCCTGACCTGGGACAGTTTCCTGGCTTTTCCAGAAACTCAGTATACAGGATTATTAGGGAGTGAGGAAAGGTGTCTGTGGACTCGTGAATTTTAGAATTAGGGGCAAGGATTCAAGACTCGTGGAACTCGCACATTTTTACAATTATACCTGGGATTCCTTTCCGGGAGGTGAGCAACTCATGGAGGTGGTGTGAACAGGCAAATTTTAGAATTAAGGGCTAGGATTCAGGAAACTTCAGGGAAGACATGAAGCAAGTCAGAATTGTTCCTTTTTTCCATAAAACTGTAGCACAAACGTCTTCCCTCTTTCTCCTCTTCCTCCGGATCTTTTACATCAGCCATCAATCCTCCACCAAATTCCTTGGTTTTACTTTCGACTCCAAATACTTCTAGAATTCTGGACCCTAGCCACATCAAAGTTTCGAATGTCAATGCAAAATGTCTTTCCTCTCACACGAACGCGTTCGTTGACATTCATTTTCCTTTCCGTGTTACGGTACACAATAATATAGAACTTTTTGAATGCAATGTAATTTGAAATAAAGAATTTTTTAATTTCTCTTATTTCACTTCGCTTTTGAATTCATTCAAAAAGTTCTATAGGTCTTTCCTCTCCTTCCTCCTCCTCCGGATCTTTCACATCATCCATCAATCCTCTACCAAATTCTTAGGTCTTACATTCGACTCCCAACTACTCTGCACCCTCCACATCAAAGTTTTACATGTTAATGCAGAATTCCTCCACTCACTTGATATCTTTAAATATCTATTCCACAGTCGTAAAGCTCCTCCGCCAGCTATGCAATTCTCCCATTCGTTCTCAACTGGACAACGGGTCCCCAAACTAATATATTTTCCTGAAAATCATTGGGTGCAACCTACGTTCAGCCCATGGTATTCAAAGCACCAAACTTACGCTCAGCTAGTTGGCATCTTCCTTCCACGATTTCTCTCATTATCAACTTTCTCAACTCTTTATTTTCACCCCTTCCTCAACTTTCATCAGAATCTTATCTAGAGTACCATCCAAAATTCAAGCCTCTTTGAACGCCTCGATCGACCAAACTGACTCACTCACAACACATCGGAGCTATTATTATTGATGATTTCCCCTCTACCAACCCGCGCTTCACAGATGGATTCAAATCGGGTTCCAAAACTGACTGCGCCATTTTTATCAATGGTGAGAGGTCTCGCCCTTCCATATAAAAAAACTCGGACTCTGTCTGCAATTTCGCCTGCTTCCTTCAGCTTTCTTTTCCCCTCTCCAGTAAACTCCTCCACGTTTCCTACTTTTTCCCTCTCTCCAAGCCATACACAACTCCTACTCTTCCAACCTCATCGTTCAGCGATTTACACACACTTTGACATCTTTTCTATCATCTGTAATTACCTTCCTACATAGGCGTAGGTACGACAAGATTTGAGGGGGGAATGCCATAGGCTATTCGATATTTTTTTCTTTTTTTTGTGGCTCTGGAGGAGGGTGCTGTTCACTCGTCCCCCCGTATCAACGCGCATGCCTTCTTATGGATTCCTGGTCATATCGACCTCCCAGAAGACGACGCAATGGACCTAGCAGCCAAGCCAGTCCTGCTCTCTTTCGCAATCGCTAATTCCTTTCCTTCGTTGGTCTGTGATTTGAAATCTTACCGTGCGTAGTTCTCTAATCATCTCATCATGGTACAATTTTTACTCCTCTCAATCCTACAATAAACTTCTTTCGGTTAAAAAAATCCCCAATTTCTTTGTTCCTCTTCAATTCGCTCCTCACGTCATGAGAAGATAGTTATAGTTAGTCTCAAAGTTGGACACACCGACCTAAACCACTCCTTGGTTCTTCTTGGATGCCAATACTACCGCGTAGGTACCGACGAATTATCTGTCCTCCACTTTTTCTCCTGCACAGGCTGCACATACCTCCTGAACTCAAAAAGTTTTCTCTGCCCACTCCAACGACTCAAAATTACTACCACGCCTCTTCCCACGACCATCGAACATCCAGGTGCACCAGTTGCTCTTAAAACCTGGTGTAAAATTTCACATGGTGGAATTCACAAAAACCGACCCTGCTTCTTCTCAAGCTGGCAACCTCCTTCGTAGTTGAATAGTTCGTTAAAAGCAAAAAAAAAAGTGTTCCAGAAGCTGTGCTTGAGGTACGATGGTAGGTCGGAGAAACCGAAGGATAGTTCTTTTACAATGTAATTTGAAGACCCCGATGTACTTGCGAGTAGAAGGGAGATGCGAGAGCCATGGAAAGAAATCTTTTGAATGAGTGAGTTTTTCAGTGGATGGAATGTTTGAGTTAAGATGAAGTTGAGAATTGTATTTTGACCCTCAAACCCCCATACACCAAACAAAAAAGAAATTGCAGAGACTTTAAGTTGTCGGAGAAGCAAAAGGTGGAAGAGAGAAATATGGAAAGAGAATTTCTCAACATCGGGAGGTTCCGTCGAAGGAAATCCAAGAGATTGCATCGACCCGAATTTCTAGGAGGTTTATTTTTTGCAAAATTAAAGCCCTATCTCCCCCCCCCCCCCCTCTCACATAACACAGATTCCCTGTTCAGAAATTTCCATATCTTAAACCACGACTAGGACGAAAATCAGAGCGAAATTCTGCATTAATCTTTCGGATCGTAGCGTCCAGGCCAGTATGAGGCATAAAGTATACGTTCAACCTCCCTCTCACCTGTCCACTTGTCTTTCACCCATGTTAGAGTCGACGTTTCATTCCACCACTTTGAAAACGCTACACGATCATACCTTCTGGGAACAGGTATCACGTATAGCCTCTACAAATATTTTCCACAGAAATGCAGATAATAAAACCTACGAGTAATTATAAGAACGAGGGTAATGGCCTCTTCCTTATCATCTCAAGATTTACCGTACGTACAGAAATAATATTCTCTTCTCTAGAATTATTCATTGAAAAAAACTACAGCTTACTAACACAGTCTGGACCTTGAAATGACACTGAAGAGCTTTCCATAACTTCGTAACGGAATAATCGTTCGGAGATTTTTGAAACTTAGTGATACAGTCGATACAAATTTTTATACACTGAAATGTTATGCCATATGCTGCAAAAAAAAAAAAAACAATTTTAAAAATGTAAACACGAAGTAAAAATTAGTTTTATCGAGCTTCCATGAAAGAATGAATGTCTACCCTTCTCGTCTACTCTCCTGCACCCTGTCAACCCTTCCCTCGATTTAAAATTAAATTCGATAGTGAATAATTGAATACCATCTGTCCTCTAGCAGTTACAATTTATAGTTGAAGTTGGCGACTCTCTTTCCTCATTTGAATAAACTTGCAAGAAGTTTTTAGTACAATAAAATTCATATCGAAAGGAAACATGTACTGTATGTTCGATGTCGTTCGTCGAATACAAATGACTCGCATTACACATTGAATTCGTTCCCAAAAAATCTGGGAAAAAGTCACACTGCACTACAGATAAATAATACGTAAGAATTTCGATGTATTTGCCGACTGAAATGCCACGCCTTCGGTTTTCGAGTACTCGAACTCGTATTTAATAACAACGCTATTATTTTGAGAGAAAATATACGTCGAATACTTGTAGACTTATCGCTAAGTACATAACTCAAGACATGACAAGATCTTACATCGAGTGGCGGAGGCACGACGACTTACGTCAATTATACATCAGATATGAATGGAAAACCATTATAGATAAGTTTCAATCAACGGGTCTGATGAATTGAAACTTTTGAGCCAGACTGATAGAGTTCAAATAACTTGCAAATAACTTGAAACGAATAAATGCATCAAGATTATCGGGTGTGCACACTTTAGTTTACGATGACGGACTTAGCACAGACATGTTATCATTCCTTTAAAGAGCTACAACTCATCAATTTGGGCCGTAACAATGAAATTTGAAGAGGTTGTAAGGAGAGCAAAGTGACGCTTTAGATTTCAAAACTTGAACATTCGCTTGACAAATTGGTTCAAGAATTTGCTGTCAATTTTCGACATTTTTAATGTCTCTAATGAGCCACCCTTCGCCAAACTAGTAAAGTTTTCGATGGACCTTCAACCTGATCTGGAGATACGCGGTTTGAATTTAGCACACTAGCTTCATCTTAGTGATATCTAGAAAGTCATTTCCGTATTCGAGAACGTCATTTCTGGGGTGGAGAATGGAGATAATGCTGATGAAATGTTGGTTACCGGTACTAAGAATCGTTCGCCTCCTGCGACAAAGAGGTTGTCTACTGTGGCAAGAAGGTTGCATCCACTACCATGGCAGAGGACCTAGAAGTGCACTAGACACAACATGATGAGAGAAATACGCATATCGAAAGTTCAAGCGCACAAAAGAGGAAAATCACTAGCTTAGAGCAGAATGTTACAAGTGGGAAGCGAAGAAGTCGACCATAGAAATGGCCGCTAGAAGTGAAGAAAGCTGAAGGTCAACCGATTCGAAAAAAAGTCTTGCATGGCTTGAGGTATCAATCCGCAGCAACCAAGGTCGTAGCTGAAGAGTTACATTGCGATGTAGACATGATATATGCGCCCAGTGAAAATGTAGTACTGCCACAGCAATGGAAAATTCGGCTAAAACAAGAGCACTTGGTGAAATTATGGGACAACTCCCACGCGAACTTTTACCCGTTGTGCAAAATACCGTCACGTAACGGCGCACATTTGCGTCACAGTTGGGTCACAAAGAGGAATCATTGTGTTTTTTGAAAGGGTGATAGCCGCCAGAAGCGTCACAATTCTCCTCTGTTCCCAACTGTGATGGCATTTTACACAACGGGTAATGAGAGAACGTTAGGAACTGACTTGACTTGATAGAGTACCTGAACGTCAATCACGTGGAATACGCGGCTTCATAAACATGAGCAACCACAAGGAACAGACGACCATCCACCAATGCAAGCCAAATCAAAAAGACCTGACAATTTTATGGACTATGACCTCACAAGTAAAAAGTAGAAAGCGAACTACGCGTCCCTTTTCCAGACTACAAAGATTGTGCAAAATGTCAAGAGGCAAACTGCCAGGAAAAGATTATAACTAGCATTGTTGAAGCCACGCAGGCTAGAACTGAAATAAGTAATGTATCTCATTATTGATGGATTGGGAGATCACGAAACACCGCGAACAACCTAAGCTGGAGAGGATACCTGACTCCGGAGGCCTTATACTCCGATTTTTTGGTCATCGGCTGTTGCCATATAGCTCAAGGCCTCAACCCAATTATAAGCGATACAGGAGAGTACACGGAGGGGTAGAATCGTAACTAGGTTCTGGAATTGAAATTTCAACATTTTTCTACACGAATGCATGCATACCTGAGCCTTCGTCTCCGAGAATATGTCCTAAACCGCCACACTGGATAGAACTGCCGTCAGGATTTATGAGTAAACAATTGGAACCGGTGCCAGATATGAGAACGATACCACCTGTACAAAAAAATTGCAATTAGTACAATGCTTATATACCCTACATTAATTGAAAAAAGTTCTTTTGACTTTTCCTCAGTCTTTCTACTCAAATAAAGGCAGACGAAAGAAAGACAGGACAAGAGAAGGGATGGAGGGGGAAGGGGGGTCTGGAAAAACCGTCCGATGTCCGGGAGGCAACGTGATCTTGGGACTTGGAAAATTTCCAACAGGGAACTTGTTTTATCGAGGGGTCTTTCCGGAAAAAACGTCCGCCGTTCAGGAGGCTATATGACCTTGGGGCTTGAAAACTTTTTCTGTTTCCGTGCTATCGTTGTCCTTGGCCCCGCACTGGTTGGGCAAGTCATAAATTTTGGAGACGTAGGAACACTTATTTTCAATTACAGCGGCATCCCCTTCATCGACCCTTGCGTAATGAACCCCTCACCTTATTCTTCCGTCAAATTAATTAATTTTTATCAATCTTTAATAGACTATAATTTAATAAAAGGGAGGAAAAAATCGGCTCTAAATATCACTGCGTTTAATATTGAAAGAGAGGACCGACGTTTCGTTGCTCACGTAACATCATCGAGGTCTTTTATTCAATTAAAAAATGTCACGTATATAAATTTCATTTTTGCGACTATAATGATTTAATTCTAATAAATATATCTAAGGGCACCTTATCCTTTATTTTTTGAAATCCATTCTAAAATTTATACTCTTAATTTTATTAAAAATTTAATCTAAAATAATAAAATCCTTTATTTTTTTTAAATGAATTCATTACTATTGTTTAACCACTTTCATAAAAAAATTAATGAATAAAATTAATTTTTAAACAAAATTTTTAAAAAATAACTCAATTACATAAATTAAATATTTGAAAAATGAATAAAATAAATTTTTTCATCATATTTTTTATTATCAATCATTCAAAATTGAATTTTATTTTTTAAATGGAATTGAAACTAAATTAAATGTGATAATGAATTGAATTTCAAATTTTCATTCAATAAAATTAATTGATAAAATTAATTTTTACCCAAAATTATTTCAAAAAAATAAATTGATTAAATAATTAAAAAACTTGAAAAATGAATAAAATACAATTTTTCAATCATAATTTTTATTATCAATCATTTAAAATTGAATTTCATTTTGAATGGAATTGAAACTAAATTAGATATTATAATAATAAATTGAATTTCAAATCTTTATTCAATAAAATTAATTTATCAAATTGAATTTTGAACAAAATTTCAAATGAATAAATTAATTAAGTAATATATGTTTAAAAATTTGAAAAATGAATAAAATAAAATTTTTTGATCATATTTTTTATCATCAATCATTTAAAATGGAATTGAATTTAGATTAAATATCATAATAATAAATTGAATTTCAAATTTTTATTCAATAAAATTAATTTTTGAACAAAATTTTCAAAAAAATTTAAATGAATTCATTACTATTGTTTAACTGCTTCCATATAAAAATTAATGAATAAAATTAATTTTCAAACAATTTTTAAAAAATAACTTGATTAAATAATTTAAAAATTTGAAAAATGAATGAAATGAAATTTTTTAATCATAATTTTAATCATCAATCATTTTCAATTGAATTTTATTTTAAATGGAATTGAAACTAAATTGAATATTATAATAAGAAATTGAATTCATAATTTTTAATCAATAAAATCAATTTTTGAACAAAATTTCAAAAAAAATAAATCGAGATTAAATTATTTAAAAATTTGTAAAATAAATAAAATAAAATTTATTACTCATAATTTCTATTATCAGTCATTTAAAATTGAATTTTATTTTTTAAATGGAATTGAAACTAAATTAAATGTGATAATGAATTGAATTTCAAATTTTCATTCAATAAAATTAATTGATAAAATTAATTTTTACCCAAAATTATTTCAAAAAAATAAATTGATTAAATAATTAAAAAACTTGAAAAATGAATGAAATAAAATTTACTACTCATAATTTCTATTATCAGTCATTTAAAATTGAATTTTATTTTTTAAATGGAATTGAAACTAAATTAAATGTGATAATAAATTGAATTTCAAATTTTCATTCAATAAAATTAATTGATAAAATTAATTTTTACCCAAAATTATTTCAAAAAAATAAATTGATTAAATAATTAAAACACTTGAAAAATGAATAAAATACAATTTTTTAATCATAATTTTTATTATCAATCATTTAAAATTGAATTTCATTTTGAATGGAATTGAAACTAAATTAGATATTATAATAATAAATTGAATTTCAAATTTTTATTCAGTAAAATAATACTATTTAAATAATTATTTTTCTTCAATATTGAATTAATAGGTAATCATTATTCCTTCAAAAATTATATTTAATTATGAAAATAATATTTTCAATATTTTATATTTTATTGCAACGATAATTGAAATAGAAGATAATAAAATTAACTGATTATTAAAATCAAACAGTAAAAATGATACAAGATGGAAATTTTACTCGCAATATCACAAGCGTCATAACTCATGAGGAGGAGGGCAGTATTCCAGATTATTTGAGCGCACTTTTTTTCAATATTAAGGCCACGCCCGATCTTCACAGTCAGATCAGGCACAAAATTTGCCAGGACCTCATCCTTTGTGAGTGAGGATAGCCCGAACTTCAATCCCTTCACAAGAGGGTCAATTTATAACGACTGAACTCAACTAGGCTGTAATTCATAATGTGTGGCTCGAATTGCTAGACAATAACGCCATCGGTACAGTCGTTGAGCTCTAGAGGGAGGCAATTTTCCACTTTTTCTTTTCTTTTCACAAAGAACCGACGACGACAAAACACCTGGCTAGAGTGAATCGAATCAACGTAGACAATGATTTTATGGTTCGTGGGAGGATAACAAGAAAAGGTCTTAATTCTACGACACCCCCCCCCCTTCCCCGAGATTTATACCGTGCTAGTACGATACGGTGGGTTCGACAGCCTTTTCTGGGTAAATTTTCCTTGCAGTTAGATCGCATTCTCCGCACCTTTGGATTCCGGCCAGCTTTTTACAATCCAACTACTGTCAAGGGTCTATTTTTCAAACTGAAAGACTTCATTTAGCTTTCCACACGGAAATGATGGCGATAAAACACTTGGCTAGAGTAAATCAATTCAACGGATCATAGTGGGCTCACAAGAAAATGCCTTGATTCTACTACCTAATTCCCCGAGATTCGCGCCATGATAGTAGGAAACGCTTACAGTTGGGTCGCATCCTCCGCCTCTTTGGATTCCCACTGGTTTTTTACAATCCCAATATTGTCAATGGTACATTTTCCAAATTAAGCGACCCCATTCAGATGGCTGAGAGAAGTGACGTGCATAGGGGAGCTTGGAGGGATTGCCCTGGAGTCTATAGAAGGATGACTAGCCACTCAACTCCAAATCAGAGTGGCCAAACATGAAAAAGCGTGGGATCGCCTAATTTAAAGCGGTCAAAGCTTTGAAGAACGTTCGGAAGTCCTCCTTGATAGTATAAGAATTCATTTGTCAAACGTATGGTCTTCGAAGACATAGAAATTATTTGACATCCTGACGGTAAAGACGACACCATTCCGGGAAAGGGATTCATTGTCTGAGTCTATGATACACGTATTGATGACTCTCTAGTTCAGTCATGACCTTGTCTAATGTTATCGTTTCTCGTTGGTGATAGTTGTTCTACCGAAAGCGCTCTGCGTCTGTATCTACCTTCTATTGCGGTTCTCATAGCTTTCGTACACATTGAGTATTTTCCTTCCATTTCCCACAAGACCCAATGAGTGAAGAAAAAAGTGGAGTGAGTTATTCTCCTTTCCTTCTTTAGATGGGATGTACATAATGTCGTCACTTTCCATAAATTTCAAGAAAATATTAGTAAATATTGTAATGGACAATAAATCGAGGACGACCGATAGTTAATTATTTTCGACGTTTTACGTGCAAAACCTTTCAAGTACTTGAGCGAACTACAAAAACTAGTACGACAGAAACCGAAAACATTATTGAAGCAATTTGATGATAGTCGCGTCCGCTCGAAGCCTGTAGCTACGGCAAAATAATAAAATTGAACAACCTACAATTTCTAATACCATTACCATCCCCCGTTTCTCCGCACCATTCCTTCAATGTCGAATAGACACAGACAAACGTACGCGTAAGCCCTCGTCATCGTGATGACATACCAAAAACAACCCCCGAAAAGATAATTTTACACTTGACCGCCTACGTTCACAATAATAGATAAAATTCGGTAAAATAACGCCTCATCAAGTGAATGAGAAAAATATTGATCAATATTTGAAATACCTTCGGCGCTGACCATGGCCATCGGCGCTCTTGTATCGCTATCGATGATGTACTCTTCGCTTAAACTCGGATCAAGGATTCGAATGTAATCTTCTGTTTTCTTTTTCGCGCTTTCCAATTCCAGACCGCTGAGACAGAGCCCCTGGAAAGAGAAAAGAAATTTCATATATCGCGGTTGTGAGAGCGTTGGCGTTGTAATCGCCGAAAGGAGAACGCCGAGCGGACATATGTTGAATAATTCTAACCGATGGAAGATGCTATGATTGCTATAATATTTATTGCGCGAAAATTTCGCTTTTAATTTCATTTGAGCGGTCGATCAACTTATTTCGTTTCGTTCGAATCTCCCGCGAAAGAAAAATCACGTTTTCGATGAATTGCAGTTCAATGATGTGTGAAATTCGAACTAACCACTCACACTTTTTGTGCTAGCGATTGATTCCTCTCACCCAATTAGGTCGGTTCTGTTCCAAACACGTGCCATCGTTCCACAATTTGCTTCTCATCCACCAGAGACGATATACTCGTAGATACGTTATCTACACGTTTGTGAAAAGCTTCTCTGATGAATCGTACACTGCGTCTAGCATGCGAGTAATTGATTACGATGACTGTGTCGAGAGTTTGCAAAAAAAAAAAAATACTATAGAATATAGTACGTGATAAATGAAGGTCGTTCGAAATTTGCTACCGCGACATCTCGGGATCGTAAATGCATAATTATGATTGCAGATTTGTCAAACGTGGTAAACTTTATCGCATACTAGATGACAAGTTTTAAAGGGTATCGAGTAACGCAGCGAAGAATAAAATATTTTTTCCCAAGTGGTGAAAGTGACTTGAAAATGACCCGATGACATTCGAATTTCCGACGGGGAAAGTGGATCAATGTCCTCTCCGTAACAAAGTTGACAAAAAAAGTGTCAACATCAACACACGAAGTTTTCGCTGAAAAGTGTAACTGGAGAACTTTAAATACGTACGAGAACAAGGTCCGCCGTATTCAATCGTTTTCTGAATATTCATCATCAGACTTCCCTCTATTTCAATGACTGATAATAGCAAACTATTGGGTTGGGTGCCAAATTGAAATACAGAACTCAGCCTAATTAAAAGGTATGCAAAATGACTCCACTAATTGTACATTTCCCTCATCTCAACTGGGAACTTCAAGAAAAAATGATGATGTAACAAATACATATGGTGGCTCATGTCCTCAGTCGTATTATTGGGCTCAAGTATGACTCGAGGAAGAAAAAGAGGCGGGATAGGAATCGGAGGCTGACTGAAGTGGATTGGGGAAAATTGGATTGCAGTCAGAAGTGGAAGAATAATACGGGAAGCAACTTGCCACCCCTGTCAAGCAGATTTCAATGGAATTTCTGCTGCCCTAATGGGACTTTTAAACGTCCCAACTCAAGGGTAGAGAATGTACTCAGAAAGAGGTAAGAAGTAATTATGCAGCAGAGATCGTGCGAGCAAACGTTTGTGTACAGGTGCCATTAATTTCCTTCCCTATTCTTGCGTTGAAAATAGATTCGAGCAAATATTTGAGGAAACCGGAAAACAGCTGGAAGTATCATTCATGCCGAGTTAATGGACTAATAAAAAATGTGACGATTCTCTCGAATAATCAATTTTAGTGAGAGTTATCGGTTACAGGTCGGAAAAAAATAAGCAAAAATCGTAAGAAATTATGACTTGAACATGTGTTGTAGCCTACATGGAAGAGTAAAAGTTTCCCACGAGAAATGGCGCGAATGGAACTTTTTGTCACAGTTTTCAATAAAAAAAGAAAAAAAAGATTATGTAGTGTAAACAATTGTGTCGCGAATAAATTTTTGTACAAAACGTTCCGGTATTCCAAGTTTTCAACTCTTTGATACGAGGACAGCTATTGAAAAAAAAAAGAAACTAGAAAGTATACGACAATATAAACTCACTTTATCTGTCGTTCACCCGAGGAAAAAATATCATACTTTTCGCCATCAACAACGCGGACTTATTATCGGTAGTTTTAACGCGGGTATTGCAATCTTTTGTTGGCATTTTGAAATACAAGTTGCTTCTCGAAAAAATATGAGATGAAATGTGATTTTTTGACGTTCGACAGCATAGTTGAAAGCTGCATTTGACTTGTTCGTCAAGGTTGATTATTCTACTCTGGCAATCTCTCTATCCGTTTTTTTAAAATGAGATTTGATATATTTTTGGACATCGTCGTCTGTCGAAGAAAATGACTTAATGATGTAGAGGATGACATTGATTCGTTCATTTATTCATGAGAATCTATTTCTTTTCTTTCGTATTTACGTACGAAGCTCATATCTTTATTCTACTAAGTTCGGAAAACTTCACCAACGTTATCGTTCATAAATTTCATCTTTCATTTGTTGACACTTTTCGACTCTTGCTAGAAAATAGGAGGGAGGGCAAAGGAACAACAAATGCTGAGTATTGAACAATTCGAGAGCTAGTCGTACGAAGAGTTGTTGGTTATAAGATTGAGGCTACAGACTCCAGAGCCCTCCGGGAAACTGTGCCCTTTGGCAATAAGATGGTCAGCGAATGCCGAATCTCCCACTTTATCCTTCTGCCAGGCTACCTTATATGCTAATCGACTCTAATCTTAAGCTGGCGACCGGTCTCCCCAATATAGACAACATTCTAGCCTATACACTCCACTCTAAGCATCTTCAGGAATTCGATCTTTCAACAACTATGACAGTGGCCTGGTTGTGGAACGCAGCTCGAAAGCCGAAAGGGCGAAGGGCTTGGCCTAATTGAAGAGAAAACTTCTCTAAAAATGGAAGCCTAAGCCATCGTAGTTCCTCACGGCTAATGGAGCGGGGAAAAGAGGAAGTAGCGTCGAGCCATTTCCTAGTAATCTTCCTACGCACCAACGCGTCCATGTCCAAGTGAATCTCATTCACTTTGGCCTGGTGTTTTATGGTCAGTGACTCCTCTCTAATGGCAGTTCGACTCAGAGGACTGTCGGTAAGTCTACAAACTGAACTGTTGAAAGCAGCGTATTTGTGGGAAATAGGGCGGACCGTGGACTAAAACGTCGGTCGACGTATCTTTTCTATAAATCTCAAACTTATGGATCCCTTCTTTTTCGGAGACAGTAAGATCCAAGAAGTTGATCGAGGAGCCTTCAAGTCCAAGCTGAAATCTCGGGGACCAGTCCACGTACATAGCAAGTCGTCTACATATCTGTGCCAATACAAGATATTATTCAAAGGATGGCCAGAGGAGAAGAGGTCGGATTTTAACTTGGACATAAACACCTCGGAGATGAGTGAAGCTAAAGGCGAATCTTTAGGAATACCCACCTCCTCAGGGAACTCATAGAATTTACAAAAATTAGGAATCCAAGACAACTTCAATAAATCGAAAAACTCATTCAACTCTTCATGAGGAATGTTTAAATTTGCTAGGAGTGCACCCATCAGCTGCATAGTGACAGTCTTAGGGATGTTAGGAAAGAGGCCTATACGACGTCGAAAGAACAAAGGGTCGAGCCTGCATGGAGAAGCTCATTTTGCAGGCTATTGGCCAAGGTAGAAAAATAATTAACAAAGTAGGGAGAATCAAAATCAACGCGCCATTTGAACCAACGATCTAACTATTTGGCAAGGGAGTAAATACGGGAGGAGATGAACGAAACGACAGGCCTCATCGGCATATTTTCTTTATTAGGTAAACCGTAGAGGAGGGAAGGGGGGTATGGGGTTAGAAGTTAGAATGGCTTTCTTTACTCGCTCACTCTTAATGATAACTCAACTCCTATTGACGACACTTCGCACTTGGTGATTATTAGCCCCTGATACCTCACCTTCTTCTGAAACCCCTTGATCACGCCTTATTAATATGGATGAAGGGGCGGGGGTGCGAATTATCTCGGCGCACTTCTGTTGGATATTGCAACCGGGTGTTATCTTCATTGTTAAATTTGCAACCACATTCGCAAGAGTATCACCATTGATGGAAGGAGGTAGAGCGAATTTCGAACCTTTTTCCAGGAGGTAGGATTCTTCAGCATTGGACTAAGCCTATAAAGACGAGGTCCATGAGTTTGAGATTTATATAGAAGATACATCGACCGATGTTTCAGTCCACGGGCCATCATTCTACTCCGTTGCCCACAGTTCAGTCTACAGACTTACTGACATTCCTTCGAAACGAACTGCCTTCAGAAAGTAGTTACTGACCATAAAACATCCAGCCAGAGTGAATGAGATTTACTCGAAACATAGGCGCGGTGGTGCTTAGGAAGATTACTACGAAATAGCTCGACGCTACTACCTCTTTTCCCCGCTCCATTTGCCGTGAGGAACTACGATGGCTTAGGCTCCCATTTTTGAAGAAGTTTTCTCTTCAATTAGGCCAAGCCCTTCGCCCTTTCGGCTTTCGAGCTGCGTTCCACAACCCGGCCACTGTCAAAAGGTTGTTTGTTAGTAGGAAGCTCGAATTCCTGAAGATGAGAAGAGTGGAGGGTATAGGCTAGAATGTAATGATTGTGAGGTTGTCTATATTGGGGAGACCGGTCGCCAGCTTAAAATTAGAGTCGATGAGCATAAGGTGGCCTGGCAGAAGGATAAAGTGGGAGATGCGGCATTCGCTGACCATCTTATTGTCAAAGGGCACAGCTTCCAGGAGGGATCCGAAGTGCTACTTCACAAAAAGAGCTCGTATTTTGAGCGTACCGCTTTGGAGCATATCGAAATCATTCGTCATAAGAACACTGGTGGTCTCATTATGCTGAACAGGCATATACCGGACGAAGGTCTGATCGAGCTTGTTTATGAGTCACAACTCGATTATTAGTCTCCTCCTTGTTCTCGTCATTCTCGAGGTTGGTTTTGGTTTTTCAGGTCAGTGGTGTTCATATCTTCGCTGATGATGACTATTTAGTGCAGACATGGGCATCCTACGGCCCCGGCCCGCAGCGACACGATAAAAAAGGGTCACTAGCATCAATTTTTGAATTTTAATATAAAAGGGGATTGGTTCAAGGAGCGAAAGAAGAAACTAATGAATTAAGGAGGTATATTGGATTTCTTGGCGCAGCCGAAAAGATAAAGATCATGTTTCTTTTGCTCAATCAGATAGGTTGTGGATAATGTGAGACAAAAATATTTGAGAGTTCCCGTTTAAGAGATCATTAAAGCGTCTTTTATGACAGGATATTTTAGGCTAAGGCTTTAGAGCGGCACACTCACTTGGTCTAGTATAAGTCTACTTTGGAATATTTCACGCTAATGAGCCTTCTTGGTCCAGTGTAAGTCTGCTTTAGTATATTTTGGGCTGATGAGATTAGAGGGCTCACTCGCGGCCGCTTCTTGGCCTAGTGGAAGTCTACGTCAGTATATTTCAGATGTTGTAAGCGGACCAGGATTAACGATTCATGAAGTCACAAGCTAATAGCTTCATGATGGCTCTCGGAGTTTTCTTAGCCTAGTATAAATCTAGCCTACGCTTTTTCATTAAATTAGGATAAGGTAGAAACTACAGAGGGGGGGGGGACTCGGGCTCAGACTCGCAGATTTTAGAACCACTTCTGAGAAAATTTTCTCGAAATTTTTTAGGTCCCTTTCGAGAGGGGGGGGGGAGGAGGAGGAGGACTCGCAGATTTGAGAATCACTGCCACAGGGTATAATTCCCATGAGGATGAGCCCAGAACAAAGACATGAAACATATCAAAATGAGAGGTAAAAGCCCAAGAGATGGGATTGAAGCGAAAGAATAGGTGAATTACGTGAGCTTAGAGCATTTCTAAAGATGGGAGGACTTTGGTATTGGACTGTTAAGGCTAGGAAGTTTGCAGCAAGTGGGGGAAGAGGTACTAGAGAGGGAGGTAATGAACGCGTTTTACTCAGTTTAGTGAACCGTATCTCAAGTGTCGGCATACATCGTTCAGCTACGTTTTCTTGCGAATATCGCCATACCTCCATCTATGGTACCCTAGGGAGACCTTCCTCGGCGCACAGGCTGAATCAAGGGCTACTGCACTGCGCTCCAAAGGTCAGTCGAAGTCAGGAATTTTGAATGGAGTCCAGCAATTTGGAATTGTTTTGCTGGAGTGGGTGTAAATTGGAAAAACCGAGATCAAGTTGGTAACGGATTAGACTATAGTGGAGTTGGAGGAAGAATTTACGATTACAGCCGGTACGAAGGTGTGATAAGCATTTGAGAACGTTCGAAGAATGCAACTTTCGGGGGAGGGGGGGGGTGGCTCGGACTCGAACTTGGACACGCAGATTTGAGAATCACAGCCACAGTGAAAAATTCCCATAAGGATGAGCCCAGAGCAAAGACATGAAACATGTCAAAACGAAGTTTTCCCGCGCCTTCATACCGACTTCGCAATGTGGCCCGCGGAAGGGAAAAGGTTGCCCATGCCTCATTCAGTCGAAAACGCTTCGTTGTATTTCTCGTTTTCTGAGGTTTTTAGTATCACCCTCTCCTCAGAATGATATCTCGATTGCATAGTTGGGCACTTCGTTGGCCTAGAGTCAAAACGTCGCAACTCAATTTGATTAGAAAAGTTTCTGGTCCCCGAGAAGAAACTTGCCAAATTGATGCAAAACAAAGGTGAAAAATGAGAAGAGTGAGAGCGACGCCAAAGAACAACTCTGCTCTTACAACTGCAAACCTGTCAAGCGTCATCTAAAAGAACAAAAAAGTGCTGAAAAAAGATATCAAGTAGTCAAGTACAGCTAGCCAGAAAAATTGACGCAGTGTAAGCTCGAAAGTATGGCCACCGTCTGCAAACAATTAACACAAACAATGAAGTGTACCCCGAGACCAGAAGCCTGTAAAGTTGGACAAAGAGGAGGATGCGTGTCGAACCAATGACAAGAAGTAAACAACGCAGGGATCTACAGAGGAAGATCCGACAGAACAACTTGATATTGGCACAGGCGATCGAAGGTATCACAGTGATGGTAATACAGAAAGACGACCAGACACAAAAAGTGAAGTTTTACATAGCAAAGAATGGATGCCAAAAGCTGAAAAGTGACTCGACTCGGAAGTACCAGAATTAGTTGAACCTATGTTGAAAAAGAACGAAAAAGAATGGATACCAAGAGCTGAGTACCAGAACTAGCTGAAACTATATTGAAAAAGATCAATTCCTTGGCAATAAGATGAAGGCAGTAGCACCAGTAAATTCCATCCAGCGAATTGTCTAATGAGACCACAGATTAATAGCATTCAATCACCATATTACATTAATCAACTTGAGGGTTAGAAATGACAAAAAAAAATCCATCACCTTAAGTGAAATTTTACAGCAATACTGGAGTATTGAACCATACAAGACAAAAGCGCGAAGATTCAGGACCATTTATTCATAGTGGATGACTGAAAGACAAAATAACTATTTACTCACAAGGAAGGCTGTAAGTTCCGAGGATACAGCGGTCTTACTGTAAAATTTCACAAGATTTATCTAGATTGATTTTTTTCCTCAAAATCATTCCCAACGCCCAAGTTGATAACAATAGTTCTGTTATTCTTCTTTTCTATGTAGATTCTTCATTTTCAGATTAAGCAACATCAGACTTTTTTTTTTCAAAAAATATAATATCACACGCGTCCAAGATGACATTCGGTTTTATTCGAGAGGATGCGGCAAATATTTAATGTCACTGTACCTTAATTTACATATGAATACGTGTTGTGACGTTGAAAATCAGCCATTCACGATTCGAGGAGCGTAAAATTTTCAACTCATTTTTATGAGACGCAATTTTTTCGCGTTCTTAGCGTCGATATTTCATCTTTCAGACACGCGCTTCGGTAGATTAAGTACGAGTGAATGTAGTCGAAAAAAAGAACACATAAGTGGTTTAATTTAGTTCGAGATGAAGAAATATTGTCCGTTTTCTATAACTTTCATTCGTCTCCTCTTCTTAATTTTCGCACCATACTTCTTTTCAATTCAACAAGGCAGGAAGCTTACGGCTTAAGAATGATTTTCCTGTAATTCAGGCTTCATTTTTGGGAGCATTAGTCAAGATTTATCCGCGCACGAGGCACGACATATTAATGATTCATGTTGTACGTATACGACTTTAATCTTCTTCTGGTTATCGCTATATGTAGCACGCGAGATTACGTGAATATGGCATCTTGTTACATTATTGAGCGAGAAGAACGCGGAGAAATTGAAAATAATATTGTCACAAATGTCACCTCGTATACATAACCGGTCTGTGTTTTAATTGGTTGTAATGTCGAAGAAATTATATTCCGCATCCGTCTCTCAAAATCGTTAATGACAAGAAGAATGAGTGTACGATTTAATCAAGAAAACAACGCATTAGGACATTGGGAGAAAGAGCGAGGGCAGCGAAATCTTGTTCGGTTCATTGGATTGCGTAATGCGTTCCAAAGGCGGTGCCGTATTAACAACGAGCTTTTTCAAATGCTCGTGGCTGAGCTTTTGATCCCGCGAATGTTCGCCTTTCAAACTTCCAAATTGAATGTAGCCTATTTGTACGGTGTGGATAAAAGATAAGTGAAATCGGCACAGAAATTGGAAGGTCGAGCAGATTGTTTTCGAGAAATGAACGAATGATTTTTGTTCGTCTACGTACGTACATACGTTCTCGAAAGACTTCTAAATGGAGAATGACCATGAGGGTTGAAATATTCTTCGTATATTTTTTTATTATACTACTAGGCAGTCCTGTACACATAATCACCTTTTCATGGGTAAACTTATTAGTGGTTATCGCAGATGAATCAATCCCCCCCCCCCCCTTTCTTGTTCTTACTGCAGAAACTCTAGAAGTCAAACATTTCTTCATCTCTGCTTTCATCTGTACACGACTCTTGAATTTAATTTGTAAACCTGATCATTTCAAGATATAAAGAACGAGCACAGGATAAGAATTCACCGACAGAAGCCCTGCTAGCCAGTTTACAAGATGATGAGCAGAAGACAGATATTAATAATAATGATGACGTGGACAATGAACAGTCAGTGAGTGGAAGCAAAGACGACTTAATCCTACGTTTGCAAAACGCTTTTGAAGAAGACGGAATCATCGCGGAAGATTTTGAATTGAGAAAGATGAAGATGAAACAGCTGACTTCAAGGATGGGATAGCGACGTAACTCAGGAAAACCGACAGATAAATGTGGTCAAAATGCTCAAAATGTGCCCGCAATTAAGATTCATACCCCGGCAGATAAGATCTTGAGTGTTTTTAGATCGCTAGTGAAGGCCTCTTGAGTTAAAATGTAGACTATCATGACCGGATTCACAAAAGATGTCCTGGAAGCAGCTGTAAGAATTTGTCGACAGAAGCCCTGCTAGTTTACATGATGATGAGCAAAGGCAGATATGCAGAATGATGATGATGAGGACAATATTAGTAGTCTAGGATCAGCGAGTGGAGGCAAAGCGAAGTTCGTGGCTCTTGAAGAAGACGAAATCATTGCGGAAGATTTTGAATTCAAGAAAGATGGAATCGTAACAGGCACGAGAAGCAATGGGGAGAGAGGGCTTCACTGTACCACACGAACTTTCATTGAAGGAGCTTCCGCAGATAGATACGGTTAAAATGCTCCCAAGTAAAATTGACACCCAGACAGATAAGATCTTGAATGGACCAAGACCGCTAGTAACGACCTTTCAAGCAAAAATAAAGACTACCTAAACAGGATTTAAGAGGGATATTCCAGAGGCGATGAAAGTTCACTAGAAGAAGCTCTGCGAGCCAATTTGGATGATGACAAGCAAAAAGAAGACATGAAGATAGATTTAGAGAAGAACAAGAAGATATGAATAGAACCAGAACCAAGTTTGACAAAACTCCAATCCAAGAAAAGGAGATGAAGATCCCGAATTCCACAGAAGAGATCTAGAGCCCAGTCAAAGATGTTATTGATGAGTATGGATTACTGGAAGTATTAGACCGAGAGTACGAACTTAAGATCCAAAGTTCAATGAAAAAATGCTCTTGCAGTCAGTGCCCAGTACAATATGGAAAATCTTGAGTTGAGTACAGCAAGATTCCATCAATAGTTCCAGAATTACAACTAAGTATGAACGTCATTACATGACTCAGATGGCTTCTGTAATGTGCGAAGAGCAAGTTATGGTCAGATCAAACATTAGATCACGGCACAGGAAGAGAGGATACCCAAGGAAGTCCTTTTAGAAAAAGAAGACCATGAAGAAACGATACTCACTCTAGAAAAGTTTAGACAACAGTAAAGCAGATGGAAAGAAATAATCGCACCTCCGAATTCTAGATTTGAGGCGGGAAAGCTTGTGTTTGGAAGAGTACAAAAAGCGTGACTTATGGAATTTATGGGGAGGGGTTCAAGCCTTATAACCTGATGTGAGTACACATTCTGAAATTCGGAGAAAGAGCCAGTAAAAACATGGAATATATCCGCAAATTGTCGCAAAATAGCGGAAGAAATAAAGAGATCAAGTCTGCGAGGCCCTCATCAAAACTATATAGAAAAATGAAGGTTTGGACTTTGAAATGCTGCGTTGTCCGTTTTTCTAACGATTTTTGTATTTTGAATGCTATAAAAAATCAATCGCCTGAAAAAAATTGATATTTTTGATATTTCCCCTGAAGGCTCCAGCCGAATAACAATGAGAACCCGGCTCTAGTCGGGAATCTCAAATTCAACTATTGAAAGTTGTTTGAGATGGAATGAAATTTTCAGTCTTCTAAGTGAATTCAATCCCTTGTAATATTCACCAAATAAAAATGAATAAATAAAATTTTCACCTCAAAATAGAAATACAAGCTGCAGAATTTTTTAGAGTAAAATGTCACTGCACATTGAATAGACTCAGGGGCTTAGAAATTTGAAACAGGGCCGTCGGGAGGATTTTCGGGCCCGGGAGAAATGAAGCTGCGGGCCCCCAAATTTTAAATGTTTTGCTTAACTGAGGTTTTTTCCATGTTTTTTGTGAAATCCGGGCCCGGGGGAAAATCCCCCCTCCCTACGGGCCTGATTTGAAAATAAGTGTTTCATTCCACCCCAAAGAACTCTCAATAATTGAATTTGAGATTCCCGACAAAGGCCAGGAGCCCATTGTTACCCAGCTGGAGCTAAGGATGATTTTTACAATTTTTTGAAATCCAAGTTCGTTTTGAAAGAACAGCCAATACAAGACGTAATTTTATGATTTAAATACTGATGAAAATGCTCTATTTAAAAAAATGAAGGCGTGATTATGCAGTACGAAAAACAGAAAATAATATCAACAAATTTGACCGGCTAAGCGTAAAGGTACCATTTGGGCTGAAACGTAATTTTACAGGAAAACAGAAAAACAAGACTCAACATTGATTCTCACACAAAAAGCTGATATTGGAGATGAAAACTGGCCTTAGGAAAGTTCTAAGAGTTGAACGGTCAACATTTTCGGATTCAGCGATGTTTCTTGCATAAGAATCGGTGCTCAACTCACTTTTCATCTTTCGGCCCAAATGGTACTTCTACGCTAGGCCGGTCCCAAGTTAATAAGTATCTAGTTATAAATTATAATAATTTGAAGAAAAAAAAAACGAAGTGGTTATATGTAGGTACGGTACCTACGGATAAAACGTTATTTGTAGGTACGGTATGTTTCAAAAGTATTTGATGATCGACGAGAGTACTCTGACGAGACAGAGGTCGGATTAACCGAATGAAGGATGTTCAAGGAGGAAATGCTGATGCGGTGATGATTCATGAACAAAGTAGCGTTCTTTCATATAGGAGGATAAAAATGGTGGAGGGTTGAATGTTTCACGTCTAATAATGTTGAAACTAGTGTATATGATGGTACCTTTTTGAATGCAAGAGCTAGCTCATGTGTACCGCCTAATTTAGGCCTGCCAAGTGCGCAGGCTACCTCACAAAGCAGAGACACCAACGATGGAACATCATTTGCAACTGAGGAACCACGCTAGGTGGTTTCGAAGAAAAGAGTGAAGGCTAGAGGTCGCTGAAAACTTTCATCAAAGCAGTTGTCATTTAACAGAACCAGAAGGAGTAAATCTGTACCTGCAGATGACAGTATAGTGATGGAAAGGCAACTTGTCTTCTCTGTTACGCGAGGATTGCAGGAAGGAATGGGTCGACTTTTACTTTGACTAAGTGCTGTTCTATGAAAGTTCACACTGTATGCCTACAAGAAGACGGCTGCCCTCGCTGTGATGATTTTGGAGACGGCTGAAGTAGATATTCAAGACAAGAACATACCGTACCTACATATAACGTTTTATCCGTAGGTACCGTACCTACAAATAACGCTTACCAAAAAAAAAGTATTTTCCCTGAAAAAAAAGAAATTTTCCCTGAAAAAAAAAAAAAATAAGAGTTGAAAAAATATTTTAAAGTCATCACTTATTTTCCTAAATCAACTGACGGTCTCGTGATTTTCAATAAAAATCATAAGAATATTACAATCTCACAATTCTTCAAAATCAAAGTTTGTTCAGATAAAACAATCACAAGCAAAAATACAAGCCTCGAGGACTGTCTGAAGCTTGCAAAAGAACTTTAAATAATTATATCGAAAAAAAAAGCCCTTCAAATTAGCTGAACTTTTCAAGATTGTATTTCCCTAATCAACCTTCGCGAAACTGTGGAAATTCGTTTCTTATTTTGAACTCTAACAGACTCCTCTACCCCATCCATAGAAGAGAAAAAAATCCTGGTAAACTAATTCTGTTATTACTTATCAAATGTTTTCTTATGATCAACCTACATAGATAATTTAATTACGAGAAAATTAAATTCAAATTTCATTTATTTTTGTTTCTCACTTCATAATCAAATTCTGAATTGAAAAATTCTGCTTATTTGAAAATAAATTTGGCAGCAATGGACAGTAGTGCACAACTTTACGTCTTTGTCGAGACTTGAAAGCACTTGATTTCGAAATTTTTAACGAGAATAAATACCCTTTTTTTTCGCATCGCGTGAAATGCTAAAGACCGTATGAGTATTTAGCGTTTCTTCAGTCGATACCTATTATTTCTCCGCAGTGTGTATGCATGATTGTATGTACTCGTCTTACTGTAATCGCCGCCCATTAATAAGCACGCAATTAATGAACACGGTTGTAAAACAATGAAAATTATGTAAAGGTCATATACATTACAGTATTTCACTCACCACACAACGAAAAGTGAGGTCTTTTGGTAATCCGGCTTCAAGTTTCGCCTCTGTCAACAAAGTGTGGATGATCTCACAAGATTCTTCGAAACCCTTCGTCTGAAAGCAGGTTACACTAAGTTTAGTCACAGGAAACTCGAGAAGGTGATTTGTAAAATTACAAAAATAGGACAGCGAAGAAACGAAAACCGAAGTTTAAAAACATATAGGCTACCTATAACTTCATCGGTGACCTATGTGACGCTTGGAGGAAAAGAGAGCAGATACCGCTATAATATTTATGTTCAGTCGCGGTTCGACGCAAACCATTTTCAATTCGCTTCTACGATACAAATTGGGCATCGTCAAAACGAATTAATTACAGAGTGGACATTCGTGAAATAACGACTTTGATCCATTATTTAATCAACAATCAGATAGATACCCTACTCATAGATGACAAACATGATGATATTATGGTCAATACTCGCGCACAGCGACGTTCATTCAACGTAGTTTCTCAACTTACCCAAGGGTTTGAATCGGGTCCAGTCACTTCAGCGAGAACTTCACCCTTATCATTCATCACTGCGACTAAGGTTTTCGTGCCGCCTCTGTAAAAATAATATTCTGTTGAATCTACGGTAAGGTAATTAATATTTTTCTGTAAGGTAATCAATAGTCATTTCTAATGAGAATATCGATGAAACAATTATAACCGGTTTCTCATATCCGAAATGAATAAGTTGCCCATTGATAAACAGCTTGTTGATTCGAAAAATCCTTACCCTTCGACGCCGCCAATTATGCTATCAGGCATTTTAATTCTTCCAAAATTTCACATGAATTTTAAAGGAGAAAAATAGAAGAATAAAACTGAGCCGGACAGAATAATTAAAAGAACTTGCGTATTAAAATACGAACGTAACGCACAGACGATCACACTCGTACGCAAATGAATGGCAACCAACAACTGTTTACGAAGTCTAGAGTCCGCACCGGGTACCCAGATTGTCTACAAATTCTACAACTACTGCGTCTCAATTGCGACTACTACTACGATGATGCGAAGACACACACACACAAGGCACACACGACTGCGTAAAAATGTTGAGGCGGAGGAGGACGCTCTCACGCGCTAGCACACTCACGTAGATACTTTTATGAACCGCGGAAAACCACGATCGAAGGCGGAAGAACCCGACATGTTATTGAAAATAAACATTGGCACAGTATCAACATGCTGTTACCGGTATCTCAACAGTCAACGAGTCATTCGGAAGTCCGAAGTCCAATTTTGATGGATGGTGTACGCAAGTTGAACCCTCTCAAAGACTGTGAGTATATCTTTATCATAACAAAAATAGTTTTTCTAGATAGCTCTCCTGCTACTTTTTCGCTTTTCTGTACAGATTTTAGTCGTTCGAAAATGAATGAGAAGCAACAGTTCAGGCAAGAGATTCTTCAAATTCTTCACCATTTCCTTACATCTTGTTCTGAACTTTTTCCTTCGCCGGAGAAGTTAGGATATACTTCGCCTCTAAACCATCGAGAAAGAAAATGAGGAAAGTACAGTTGAGGAAGCACGAAAATGAGCGTTGGAATTCTCGCCATCAACAGGTATTTCAATCGAAATCAAACGAGTAAAGGTAATTCATGTCGTCAGTTCGACTGCTGTGCTCATTATTTTACGATTTCTTCATTAGGGCAATGTCAATAGCTTCGGGATTTTTCCGCTCAGTATCCGTACTCGAGCTCGAACGAAAATTGTCGAATCAACGACTCCATCATTCCCGACGGCGAAAAGTAGTTTTCTAACTTTTCTTTCTCTATAACAACAGATGCCATCATTCCAGCGTTCAATTTTGATCATTGTTTTCAATTAAAGTGAGCGAAATGGCGAAAAGTCGTATAAACTGAATTCTTTGGAACTACTTTGAGAAATCAAGATGGTTTATCGTAAGTGAAAATATTCGACTATTGTCGCAGAAAGAGAGCTCTCTGTTACGTTTTTGTTCTTCTGTACAGATTGTTTGTTCGAAAGGCAAGAGTTCCTCGAAATTCTTCTTCATCTGGAACTTTTCCATCGTCCGAGAAGAAAGAATAACATCGAGAAAGAAACAAGAACCAGAGCAAGAATTCGACGGTAATTTATTCTGAAGTTATGCATGTCGTCAATTTACTCATTGTTTTACGATTTCTTCTCTGGGGTATCGTCAGTAGCATTAGATTTTCTCCGCTCAGCGATGAAGAATATCTTATCAAAATTTTTGATAGAGGTGATTCAATCAAAATAATCATTATGAATTTTCGTATTAAGCCATCGATAATCACGAATTATCACGTCAGACGGAATGAATCGAAGTGTTGACATGTACCATCACTTCTATCAGATCGGTGGTAACATTCCGGCCCAAAACAATTGACCATGGTGACTGAAAATGATATCAAATCGAGTGAGCGTCGTCTATGAAATATTATGTGCGAGAAATTTTCAACTGTTTGTCGTTTCAAGCCGAAATCATGACAATGTTTAACCGCGTCTGATAAAAACTCTACTCCCGCAGTACAATATCTTCTTGCCTCATATCGATACGAGTCACAACTCTATGATTAGTCTCCTCCTTGTTCTCGTCATTCTCAAGGTTAGTTTCGGATTTTTCAAGTCAGTTGTGTTCATTGTCTTCGCTGAGGATGACTTTTTGCAGTCAAAAGCGCTTCATCTAATTGGCAGAGTCCTGACCTTCAAAGAATATTGAATGATATATATGTTCTTCATCGGTTTGGCGACAAATAAAGTTCTACTAGACCAGAGTTTGAAATTTGTCCGAAACAAAAGCGCATAAATTATTCAATATGTTGGAGAATATTAGTTTTCAAGAGTCTAGTTTACCACGAAATTATTGTAAGTAACGAAAGCGAATCGAAAATTTCATAGACAAGTTATTTGTTTTTTCAGGGAACTAGTACCGTTTCTCCTTTCTCACAAAAATAATGATCTTTAAATCCTTTATTATTGTAATACACAAATTGAGGATGACGATTGATGAGAAGTAGCTATTTTATTCGACTGATTTATGAACACTTCGGCTTGAACGACTTTTTGATGCGCCTCCATTTCCAATTTAGTTAGTTTGACACCGAGTAAAAGAGCGACCATTCGTTGGAAACTTAAGGCCACCTGAAATGATCGTTTTGATTATTTAAAATTATGGAATCGATTACGAAAATATGCCAAGTTCTCACATTCTCTCCGGTTCTTGTGGAAAGAGTGTAACTGATCAGTCTTCTATCACTCGCGAACTTATTCTGTTTCTCCATCGGTACAGCTCTCTGGTGTTCCGAATCACCTACGGAAAAACTTCTTAATTGACTGTATCATGGAGGATATTAGCTTATTATGTCGACTTACACTTGTTTGCGATGACAAAAATCTGCGGCGTGACCACATTAGATTGTGCGAAAATACTCATAATTGTATTGTACCATGATGATAGTTTTCCAAAACTTGAGCTATTGGTTATATCGAAAACTAAGAGAACTGCCTGAAGGGAACAATATTCATCAACTCTAAAGGTACAAGTCTGCTTATAGAATCTCTCAATACTCACTTGAGCTTTGTACAAATATATATTCAATAAACTGCTTCCGAGGGAGTGTCCGCTTATATCCCACAACACCAATCGTACGCTATGGGTATTCACGATCGTTCGTTTCAAATACACATCCACTCCGGCTGTTTGGTAGTATTGTTTTGAAAACTCATCGTGACAGTATCGTAAAACCAGACTCGTCTGGAATGTACATTTTTCAAATTATAATCTCGTATTAATTTGATGCATCGATATACATTGAAATTACCTTTCCACTGGATGGTTCTCCTAAAACTACGAATTTGAGTTGTTTTTCTCGAGAATATTCGGCGTTCGATAAACTCATCGTGTGCATTTGTTTTCCTTTTCTTTAGGATGACTAGAACTCGAGTCCCTTGTTGTCATGGTAACCGAATATAAACAGTGCTACTGTGGCCAGTCGAAACTCGTTCAATGCCGGCAATTAATATTGGTACAAAATGAAGCGAGTTTTGCAGAAACAAAGATCTGCTTTCAAATTCTTGGTAATTAATCTGTTCGTATGTACTCTACGCTGTTTGTTAAACAGTTGTTTGACTGAATGATTGTTCACAGGCTGCCGCCAAGCCAGCGCAATTCTCCGAGTCGAGTCCATCGCGTACGTTGCTTTCGGCCAAAGAATCCGATAATTTGTTCATCACTTTGGAAGAAGACTTCAATGACGTAAGAAGAGGAAAATGATCCTAGTGTATCGGTGTAATTTTCGTATCGTATTTAGCGTGTCTTCTTTTCTCACAGGTGTTGAAAACTGTAAGCGCTGAATCGTCGTCCGATCTGAAAAAAAGAATGCAGAAACTGTGGTCGCTCATCCTGACGATCAGGAAAAGTGAGATGATGTTGAGGGATCTGTACAATAAAACAGAAGGAAAGCAAACCCATGCGAAGGCAGCGAAAGTCGATTCGGCTGGAAAGAATTTGGAAAAAGAAGTAAAGTAGATTCTTTAGTCTAGCAAAATTATTATTTGAGACATTGAAATGTTTTGTACTCAATTCTAGGTCGTATCGGACGCTGAGTTATTGAAATCTGAAATTGATTCGAGCAAGTGAGTATTTTTAAAAAGTGAGAAGGATTTCTTAGCGTTGCCAAAAATATAAAGATCATGTTTCATGTCTTTTCGCCAGTCTTCTTAAGCTCTTCATCGTTCAAAAATATCCAAAATTTCCAACTTCTTGTTCTAGTATAAGTCAACTTTGGAGTATTTTAGGCTGACTGCTTCCTGGGACGAATGAGCGGACTGGTTTGTCCCGCTTCATGGTCCAGTACATGTCTATTTTAGTATATTTCAAGCTGATGAGATTACTGGGACTCACTCGCTCCGCTCGTTCGTCCCGCTTCTTGGTCCAGTACAAGTCCACTTTAATATATTTCAAACTGATGAGATTACTGGGACTCACTCGCTCTTTTAATTTAATTTTATTATATTTATACTTTATTTTTACTCAAGGGATGGTAATCGCAGATTTCTGGATGACCTCCCAGGTGATTCGAAGGGGGCAGGGGGGGAAGGCTTATTTTAATCTATTTTAATTCAATTTTAATTTTATTTGATTTTATTTTATTTAATTATATTTTATTCCGGTGTTGCGCCACACCACCGGTATGTGTTTGACAGCGGACCTTCCTTTCTTTCTTTCTTTCTTTCTTCTATCCACCGGCTTGTACCCTCATATCTCGCTCCCCAGAGCACCTAGAGTCTTGATTTTTTTTTGTTGGATTCGTCTTTGAACGTAGAGTGTCATAGGCTGTTGAATGATAAAATTTGAAGCATATTTCGTCGAGAAATTACACAAATTTATCTGCGTGCATTCACCGGTACGAAGAAAATATCAGTGCACGTTGAGCGACGCGTCGTGTTTCGTTGTATTACATTGCTTACCACCACACTCCTGTGACTAACTCCTCCCACTTCGCATTGCCGATTGAATGCTGCACTTCACGTGCGGGAAGGTGTTACAAGGCATACAATCTTATGTGTGTTCTCGTGTTTCTTTTTAGACTTCAATTAGAGGAAATATTTTTGAAAAAATAAATCTGGGTCGGTAAATATTCACAAAATAGAAAATATTAGTCACCATGAATCAACGCGCGCCGCGAGTGCGAAGCACGAGCCTGTAAAACCTCTAAAAATGACCAATTGTCACCTAACTAAAAAATAATTCAAATAAAATATTTTTTTAAAAAAAAGATCCGGTGTTGCTGGGAAAAAGAATATTGAACTAAAAAGAATAAAACAAGATTTTAAATTGAAGAAATCTCTGTTGTAACCAAACAGAATTCTAATATACTATTTTATTTATGTAACTGACTGAAGCTGAAAAAAAAAAAAAATACATAATAGTGGAATTAATTGTACTGCAACACTGCTGTCATCTAGATTCTGATCTTTATCATGCATAAGTAGTAATTTGTAACTCAGTAAATCTGTACATTAACAAATAAAGAAGAAACAGCCCCTTGATAAATTCATGATGGATACAGCATAGTTGCAGTACAATTAATTCCACTATTATGTTTTTTTTTTTTTTTTCAGCTTCAGTCAGGTACATAAATAAAATAGTATATTAGAATTCTGTTTGGTTACAACAGAGATTTCTTCTTCAATTTAAAATCTTGTTTTATTCTTTTTAGTTCTATATTCTTTTTACAAGCAACACCGGATCTTTTTTTTTAAAAAATATTTTTATTTAATTTTATTTTTACTCAAGGGGTGGTACTCGCAGATTTGTGGATGACCTCCCAGTTGATTTGGAGGGGGCAGGGGGGAAGGTTTATTTTAGTTCATTTTATTTTATTCCATTTTAATTTTATTTTATTCAATATTTAATTTTAATTTAATTCAATTTTATTTTATTTTCATTTTATTTTTACCCAGGGGGTGGTACTCGCAGATTTCTGGATAACTTCCCAGGTGATTCGAGGTTTATTTTAGTTTATTTCATTTTATTTTAATTTAATTCAATTTTATTTTATTTTAATTCAATTTAATTTTATTTAATTTTATTGTATTTTTATTTTATTTTTATTTTATTTTTATTTCATTTTATTTTATTTTATTTTATTTTTATTTTATTTTATTTTTATTTCATTTTATTTTATTTTCTTTTCTTTTCTTTTATTTTATTTTTATTTTATTTTATTTTATTTTATTTTATTTAGTTTAATTCAATTTTATTTTTACCCAGGGGGTGGTACTCACAGATTTCTGGATAACCTCCCAGGTAATTCACAAAAAATTTTCCAAGTCCATTGATAGGGGGAGGAGGGAGGGGGGGGGGTACTCGCATATTTTCAGAAGTGTATAGGGTGTCAGAAACGACCTCACAGGTGATTCAAGGTTTATTTTATTTTATTTTATTTCAATTTAATGTAATTTAATTTAATTTAATTTAATTCTTATTTTATTTTAATTTTATTTTATTTTTATTTCATTTTATTTCATTTTATTTTATTTTATTTTATTTTTTAAAATTCTATTTAAATTTTATTTTATTTTTATTTTATTTTATTTTATTTTATTTTATTTCATTTTATTTTCTTTTATTTTTTAAAATTTAATTTAATTTAATTTTATTTTATTTTATTTTTTAAAATTTTATTTTCATTTTATTTTATTTTATTTTATTTAGTTTAATTCAATTTTATTTTTACCCAGGGGGTGGTACTCGCAGATTACTGGATAACCTCCCAGGTAATTCACAAAAAATTTTCCAAGTCCATTAATAGGGGGAGGGGGTGGTACTCGCAAATTTTCGGAAGTGCACAGGGTGTCAAAAAAGACATGAAACATGTCAAAATTTGAAAGTCTCCCTTGAGGATAAATATTCAATATTTCTCTGTTTCTGATTCATCTCGCTTGACAAAAGTCAAATTTGAATATAATGGTAGTAAAATTGACGAGTTGAAAACTCTAGAAACGTTTGAATGCGTGTCTGCCCACTTCGAGCCCACAACCTTGAATGTAGTTTCAAGGCTTGTTAATTTATTTGAAGAAATAAAATGTGACAGTTCCCATTAACGATTCACTTGAATCGCTTGCAGAACTTCGTACACCGTCACCAAGGCAGAAATCGAAGCCAGTAAAGGAATGTTCGAAAAAGAAAAACAGTACCTGCTTAAAGAGATTATCACACTGAAAGAGAAACTAGGGAAGTGTAATTCTTGTATCGAAGAATTGGAGAAGAATGCCAAAGAGTACGAAAAACAAATAAAAGAACTGAAGAATAATTTGGAGGTAAGAAAGATCAAGTATCGACGGACGTGAAAGAGTTATATCTGTCTCACGGTAATTCGTATGATTTCAGACTCAAACATCCGAAACGGTACGAGAATTCAAGATGAGACAAAACTGTGAAATACGAATCAAAGAACTGCATCGACAACTAGAACAGAAAGATAAAGAAATCGGAGAACATTCCTTTCACCACGTAAACGCGAAAGAGCAGTTGAAATTATTCGAATCGACTGTTAACGAACAGAAAGTAAGTTTTCATAATCTCCATCTATCCATGATTCACCTACTCATCCTACCAACTTTCCACAGTTGACTAATGAATTGCTTTCTCAAAATAATTCCCATTTGTCGCAAAAACTATTGAAACTTCAAGCAGATTATAATTCGCAAACTTCGATACTAGAAGATATCACTCAGAAGTACATGTCTTTATCGAATCAGGCAAAAGTAATTTCTCGAAATTTTTTTCTCGTATTCTGAGTAATTTCATTGTTCTAGTTCGGTTGTACTTGTATCAGATTTATGAAGACAACGCGGCCAAAATGTTGTCCGATCTTAGTAAGAATTCGAAAATGAAGGAACTATTCCAGAAAAAAGTACAAAATTTGGAAACCCAAAAGAGAGATTTACTGAGCGAGAAGGAAAAATTGAATACTAGCTTACGTGTATTAGAAAAAGATGTGGAAAACTGGCGCAGTCTGTACGAGAATGAAAAGAGATGTTCAGAAGAAATAAAACGAGAGAAAGAATTATTACTGAAGAATTATCAACGGATCAACGGTAACGAGAAGAATTTTTTTTCTAATCATGGTAGTCTTAGAAGATGATATACCGATACTATTTTTCTTAATCTACAGTTGCGAATGACGAGCAGCAAAGAATCTTGAAAATCGAAGTCAGAATGAAGGGTCAGTTGGAGACCGAAGTAAATCAGTTGAATCGAGAAATTCAAAGGCAGAAAGATACGATTTCGAATTTACTGAAAGAAGAAGAGAAGTTCGTCCATAGCTAGGAACGATTGTCGTAAAATCTTCGAATATACCTTCCAAATTCTGTATTTAGGTTCAAATCCAAAAACGTTGACTTACAAAATCGTCTAACGGAACTGCAGACTGAATTAGAAGGAAAAAAACTCCTTATTGCCGATTTGAGGAAAAATCTGTACGATCTGGAAGCCGATTACAGACGTCAATCTTGTTTATTAGATAACATTCGTAACGATAAGATGACGTGTTCTCAAAATCTATCCCAAGCTAAGGTACCTACTCATCGAATATCGCGAGTATTTCATCCTTCTTTACTCCTAAACGTGCTGTCGTTCGCAGGAAGAAATGAGTGAACTGAGGCAAGAACTGAAAAAATTATCGGAAAAAGTAGAAAGAGAAAAAGAAAACGTAGCTCAGAAAGAAGACGAATTATTCGCCGAAAAATCCAGTAATCCTTGATTCCGCACGATGTTCGGTGGCAATAATATTCTTGTAACTTTTCGCGTATTTTATTTTCAGTTCTGCAGAAACTTGAACAGGACAAAGGAAAGCTGTACGGAGAAATCGCTCACTACAAAGACCTCTTGAAACGGAGTAACGAGCACGTTTGCGAGCTTCAAGAAAATGTATCTAATTTGAAGAATATCATTCAGAAAATGGAAGGAGAGTTACAGAAAAAAGACAAGAATACTTCGCAGGTGAGCGTGTTTTTTTAATTATTGGCCTCTGATAAAAAAAAGTAGGTTAATCGATGTGAGTTGAGGTCCCTAAATTTCAGGTTTTCGTTCATCTGTTTCGTTCTTTTTTTTTGTTTCGTGTACAATTGTTCATTTGAATTTATATCAACAGATAATTACCGAACAAGAGCTGTTATCCACGCAATTATTACAAAAAACTGAAGAAATTGCTCAGTTGAACGCGAAGTTGAAACTGTGGGAGTTGATGCGTGAAAAACAAGAAGCCGACTGCAAAACACACGTCGAAGATGTGAAAAATTTGAAATTGGAAATCAAGAGGCTGAAGTACGTTCTTGTGAGGACGACAGTGTAACTAAAAGCAACATTGGTTTATTTACGTACTCTCATATGGCAAGAGACTCGCATGGGGAGGGGGGATTCGGGGATATATTCCCACTTGAAACCTAAAAAATAAAGGGAAAAAAAAGAAAATTGAGGGAAAAGCGTACGTGAGAGCTGGTTTTCTTTTTTATGCTTGTCAACTTGTCTAATATCGAAAAAAAAAATCGTCAATCCCCCCCCCTTCCCCAATCATCTAAATCCGCTTTTGAGAAGTCATGGATTTGGTTTGGAGAGGTATCAACTTCCAAGCTGTACACCAAAATAGAGACTTTGTGAAAATTTCAACCATGTAAGATACTAGATTTGAAGGAAATCTGATTTTTTGCTTATATTAGGTCCGCCAAAAAGATGTTAACAGTTGAATGGAGATCTGGACTAAATTTGTCGTAGCTTAAAAACGCAAAATGTTGGATGTCTTGTTTGAATTTATGAAATTTGTATCTCAATTTTATCTTCAATTTGCGCCAAATACGAAGTTTCTACGTCTTCTCTGAGTCGAGTTATGGACCAAAATGTGCTAAAAATTGACCAATTTTCCAAAATGCTTAAAAATTGAAAATCGTTCAAACTTTCATATTTTACTTGATTTGAAAGGGGAATTCAACGGTGATTCCGAAAAAAATACCAGAACAGCCCTACAAAGTCTGTAAGTGAGAGAATTTTCAACTTTTATTCTGGAAATTTTGGCAAATTGGTCAAATTTTGGCACATTTTGGTCCATAACACGGCTCTGAGAAGACATAGAAACTTCGTATTTGGCGCAAATTAAAGATAAAATTGAGATACACATTTCTTACATTCAAACAATACATCTAACGTTTCGCGTTTTTGATCTACAATAAATTCAGTCGAAATCCCCATTCGACTGTCAACATCTTTTTGGCAGACCCTGTATACGATAGAAATTGATGCCAATGTTTAGTTCAATAGTCAATATCGAAACCTCCTTCCACAGAATAGGTTCCTCTCTTCTTCGTTTAAGGGGGTGCTTCGCCCGTTGACGAACTCCGAAAAGGTGTACAATAAGTTGCATATACATCCCCAAATACTCTACAAGGTTCGGCATACCAGCGGTCACTACGCGACGCTAGTTGGGCGTGCGTGGGTAGTCCTTTTGAGGAATGATTTTACAAGACTTTAAAGAACGCTTTTCGAAACTCCTTTCTCTAACCAATTCTTTCGATCTTCACTAATGTAAAGGAAGGTTCAACTCGAGGCGATATAGAAACAGGAATCCGAATTTTTCCTCCAAAAAAATTTTACATTTAAAAATAGTCGAATTCTAGATGATTTTGAGGTAAAATAAAAAACGTATGGAATAAAGTTTTGAAAATCTTTTTCTATAGCGCCTCCAGTTGAACCTCTCTGAAGAACATACCAAAAAATTTAGAAAGATCCCTTGAAAACTCGAGTAGTGAGAAATATTTTCCTGTATCATGTTTTTGATGCTCAATTTTACGAGCGAGCACTTGATACTAATATAATGCTAGCATAATACAAGGAAGGTCCTAGCCTAGTTCAAGTCCAGTATACTACACGTTAGGCATTAGCTTATTATAATGCTGTACTTTTTGATAATATTATACTTCCTGGCTTCCTCTCCTATCATATATAGACAACTTGGTGGTCGGTTTCTACAAGGTGAGGCAAAATGATGTTACCAGTTTAATGGGAGTTTGCGCTAGATCTCTCATACGCGAAACATTAGACATATAGTTTAAATGTACAAAATTTGTATCTGATTTCTATCCTCAATTTGAGCCATATCCAAAGCTTCTATGACTCTTCTGAGCCGAGTTATGGACCAAAATGTGCCAAAAAATGTACTAATTTGCAAAGATTTCCAAAATAAGAAATTGAAAAACTCCCCACTTTCCAGCTCTATAAGGTTATTTAGGTATTTTTTTCAGAATCAGCATTAAATTTCATTTTCAAATCAGATAAAATATCGAAGTTTGAACAATTATCACTACTGAACAAAAAAAAAAACAATTGTTTGCATTACTGATTTGAATATGTGATTCTGAAGTACTTTTTAACGCTGACTTCAATGCCGTTTGCCGTTTTTCTCTATCACGTCTAGATTTTTCATAATGTTGATATCGATTTGCCGCAGAACGCCGCGGAACGCATTGATAGTTGAGCAGTATTCAAGCTCGAACGTTCGTTAAGTATCGCTTGAGGCCGCGGCAAAAGGACGTAAATAAACATCAACATTATGAAAAATCTAGACGTGATAGAGAAAAACGGCAAACGGCAATGAATTCAGCGCTAAAAAGTACTTCAGAATCACATATTCAAATCAGTAATGCAAAAAATTTTTTTTTTCTTGTTCAGTAGTGTAAATTTATTTAATTTTTGAGAATTTTGGCAAATTGATCAATTCTGGTATATTTTTATCCATAATTTGGCTCAGAAAAGTCTTAGAAAGTTGGGTGGAGCCGCAAATTGTTGATAAAATTCAGATACAATTTTTTTTAAATTTGAAGTATAAATCTAACGTTTTGCGTTTTTGTGCTAGAACAGATCTAGCCCAAACTCTCATATAACTGGTAATACTCACTTTGTCTCATCCTGATGTTGATTGGACTAAACCTTTTCTAGCGCGAAAACGCGAAATGTTAGATGTATACTTTTAATTTACAAAATTCGCATCTCAGTCTTATCTTCAATTTGTGCCCCTACCCAACTTTTTACAACTTTTCTGAGCCAAGTCATAGACCAAAATATGTGTCAAAAATAATTTGCCAAAATTCTAGAAAATTAGTCAAACTTCCATATTTTATCTGTTTTAAAAGAGGAGTTTAACGCTGATGCCGAAAGAAAATATCTAAATAACCCATGAAGCTTAAAATTCGGAGGTTTTTCAATTTCTTATTTTGAAAATCTTTGCTAATTAGTCAAGTTTTGGCACATTTTGGTCCATAACTTGGCTCAGAAAAGACGTAGAAAGTTGGGTAGGAGCGTAAATTAAAGACAAAAGTGAAATGCAAATGAAGGGTACAGGGAAAAAAAGAGGGATGTCCAAACGAAACAGGTTGCAGAAACGGTTCGTTCCGAGAGTTGCGAACGATCTAATTGTCCAGTTCGTTTTGTTTGGACATTCCTCATTTTTTCCGTGTGCCCTTCAAATTTTGTGAATTTGGAGTAAATGTATAGCGTTTTGTCTTTTTGCGCTGCAACAGATTTGACGCAAATGCCCATAACTGGTAACGCCATTTTGCCTCACCTTGTATAGCCTGATTAAAATAGTTCCCTCAATTAAGTAGATATGCAATGCGTCGTACACCAATGGGCTAAGCCCCTCCAATGGGTCAGATATGCAATGCTTCAAACACCGCCCCTTCACTGAGCCGAATATGCAGCGCTTCAAACGCTATGAATCAGAAAAGGCTCTTCCAGAATCTAAATATATAAAACCGAAAGTTTGTCTGTCTGTCCTTTTATAACTCGAGAACCGCCTTACCTATCGACTTGAAATTTTCGCCACATATTCAAGTCATTCAGGAATAAAATCTAAGTTAGCTCCCATACAAAGAAAGTTCTTATTAAAAATTGTTTCCTCGCTGTACGCGTCACTTGACGCTACGCGATGCGATTCAATTCATTGAAAAGATACCTGTACGCAACTGTCGACTGTATCCCTCTCCTACGCTGACATCCTGTGTTCACGAGAACCGGATTGGGACGCTACCTGTTCAATTGTAACACGTTAGAGGTGATCCTTTCTGTTTTCTTAACGTTAACGGAAGTACGGAAGTAGAATACTTTTCTGTCTTTGTTCATTATATATGGATCTCTATATCTATACTGTGCTGTGTATGTTTGTACATCAGTCCACAGCTTGAATGATTCGGCTCCCTCAAGATGGAGAAATGAGCGAAAAAATTTAAAAAAAAAAACGAGGATTATCAACGTAGTAAACCTGTAACTTACTGTACCCGGTGTTCCAAATGTTCAAATGCGTGAGAGAGAAAGAGAGAGAGAGAGAGAGAGAGAGAAAAAGACCAAAAAATTTAGGTGAATCCACAGTCTCTTTAGTTCTCAACCTACACATTGAATGTTATTGGTAAAAATAAAGTATTGTCAAAAGAACTGAATTTTTGAAAAATGTACAGAGCTAGCAAAGCGGCCCCTTGAGACGCCAGATACCTTCAAAATCCAAATAGCTACAAATACAGACATCTACTCAACACAAGGCTGGCGGTCAGGTGCGCCGGCGCACCGCCAACCGTTAGTACCCCATAAAACAGATTCCCTGCCTCCTCTCATTTAACTCCGTTAAAGAACGCCACTGCTGCCAGATGATATTTTTGAAAATCCGTATCCGTCATTTTTTCCAAGACCTGAAAACGGATTCGTACAAAGTTTCCCCTGGTCTATGAATAACAATCAGGAGAAACGTATCTCTGACACCCGTGACTTAGGTTCTTTTTCCTTGATCGACTCAATATTACAGGTGGCTGCAATATCAGCCTATCAACGATCAAGAGAAAAGTATCGCTCATGCGGGTGACTGAGGTACTTTTTCCTTGAGTACAAGAAATCCGTAGAAAAGTCCGTATTTTTTTCGAGGACCAAAAATCCGTAGATCTGGCAGCACTGGAACGCGTGAATGTTTGATAGTATCATACTTTTAACATGTTTCATATCTATACTCTGCCCTGACCCCTAATGTGAAATTTTTCCGAGTGCCCCCTTCACTCTCTTTACTCCATGGATGATAAAAAATCTGCAAGCTGACTCCGCGAGTTCAGCTTGCCCAGTTTATATTCTAGCTTTATATTAGAGCTTTACTGGTCTTCAATATTTATTAGACTAGACACAAGACTTATAATAGACGAAGTGCCCCCCCCCTTCCCCCCTTCATTCTTGTTACTCCGTGAGTGATCCAAAAATCTGCGAGTTTACCCCGCCTAGTGCTGCCAGATCTGGATTTTTGGTCCTCGGAAAAGATACGGAAGTACCCTATTCACTCACATGAGAGATACTTTTCTCCTGGTTGTTATGAGCTGTTGCCGCAATCTTTTGTAATATTGAGTCGATCCAAGGAAAAGTACCTCAGTCATATGTACGAGAGGTACCTTTCTTCTGATCATTATTGATGAATCAAGAGTCTGTAGAAATCCGTTTTCAAATTTTAGAAAGAATGTGCGGGCACGGATTTTTGAAAATATCATCTGGCAGACTAGACCCCGCCCACTTTATATCCTAGGTTTATACTAGCTTAATACTAGGATCTTACTAGTCTTAGACTAGACTTATAATGGACAAAGAGGACCTTCTCACCCCCTTCACCCTCATCACTCCATGGGTGATTTAAAAATCTGCGAGATCACCCCGCCCAGTTTATATACTAGCTTTATACTAGGATTTTACTTCTATTAACTGGAAATATTCTAAACTAGACTTATACTAGACCGAGGAGGAGTGACCTACTCAAAAGCCATTAGCTTGAAACACTCGAAAGCTATTAGCTTGAAATATTTTAGCTGGACTTAGACTAGATCGGAGGGGGGGGGGGCGAATGAGCGGAGCGAGACCTACCCAAAAGCTATTAGCTTGAAACACGCGAAAGCTATGAACTTGAAATATTCTAAAGTAGACTTATACGAGATTATGCCCACAAAAAGCTATTAGAGCGAGTGAGCTCCCCAAAAGCTACTAGCTTGAAATATTGTTAGCTGGACTTACTAGACCAAGGAGAAGGCGGACGAACGGAGCGAGTGATTTAGTCGAAAGTTATTAATTTGAAATACCCCAAAGTTATTAGCTCGGAAAAGTGGACTTATACGAGACTATGCCCTCCAAAAAATATTATTCTACAGTGGACTTGAAAGTACAACCAGCCTGGTATATGCCGAGGTATAGTATAGATGATACTGATTGCAAAGCGTATCAGTATTCATTCTACGTATTCCATTTTCACAGCCTTACTGACACTCAACAACAAAATACTGTATTGAGAAAGAGAAAGACATGAAACATGATCTTTATTCATTTGGCTCCGCCAGGACATTTTTGTAAGTCTCCTGCCTAGCATATATAGCTCGAAAGTCGGTGTATATAGCCTGAAAGTTGAAATAGCCCCTTCGAATAACTATATATGCAATGCTTCATGCCCCAATTGACTGAGCCCCTTCAATGAGCCAGATATGCATCGCTTTAAACACCATCAGACTCACTGAAAGGCCGTACCAACATACCCCTTAAATTCCCTATCTCGTCTCATTTGACTCCGTTGAACAAGCCGTGACTGTTTTTCTACCTTTCCTCTTTTTCAACTGGAGAGAAATTTGTCTGTGTAACTTAATTTAGAGCTTTCCATTCACATCTATCTTTCTGCGTCTCGAAGGTCAAAATGTTTGAAGTTCCTTAATGAGATTGGGAAGTTTCCGTACTTGCTGCGTGTTGCTCCCGCCTCCCTCAAAACCACTAATGTCGAGAGTCAAAATCTTTTTAGATCGACGATGGTCGAAATTTTTCCAGGTGCTTGCGCTCTAGAAATTCATAATCGAAGAAAACTGAAAAACTACTCATATTATTATTATATATTTTTTTTCATAATATTACTTCTATTTTCTAGGACAGATAAAATTGTACTAGACCGAAATTTATCCATGGTATCTAATTTACGCTCCGATATATTTGCGCTGGAGAAAGAGCTTACAAAACAAAAAGTGAAATGTCGAGCTCTCGAAGAAGAATTACAAAATCCTCTCAATATACATAGATGGAGGAAATTGGAAGTAGGATTTTGTTCGGTCATATCACAACGGACTTCACTAAACGCTTCTTAGTAATTCAATCTCCTTTTTTCTATCAGGGTACAGATCCGAATACTTACGAACTGATCTCTAAAATTCAACTACTGCAGAAAAGAGTATTGTCGAAATCGGAAATAGCTGCGGAAAAAGAACAGCAATTGAAAGAACTGGAGACGTTGTACGAAAACTTGAGAACAACCACTTCCAAATTATCTCCGAACGAGGTATCCAACAAATTTTACTTTTTACGCAAACAACTGGAAGAGAAAAATAAAAAAATCAAGGTAAATTTATCAAGTGAATGTAGATAATTCGGTTGTGTAATGAAATTGATATCATTTAGCCTGGTTGTGACAGAGTTTGGTGGTTGAAATCGATATGCACGAATCTCACGTCGCTGAATATAAACAAGAAATTGAAAGGAAAAATAAAGAAATGGAAGAATTAAAACGTGACTATTTTAAACAAGTAAGTAGCATTCAGTTTTCTCTTCTGGTATTCTGTCAAATTTTGGGACCATAATCAGCTGACAAAACTGTCCATGCCTTCCTTTTGCTTGTCCTATAAGTAAACCCCTCATGTTTGTGATCTCAGATAAGGATCATTACAGTAATACTGACTGAGATAGTCAAGAATGAGAACTAAGTGGTGCAAATGTTGAATTCCAAAACGTAGTTACAGCAGTCCATTATTATTGTATGGTCGATGATCACTTCGGCCAAAGTTCTCGTTCATCAAATAATACATGGTTTTGTTTTGTTTCGTTAAACTCGTGAAGTTTTCTCCGTAGTATCGGGTAATGTCACGCGTCGACTTTCCGTATAAATTCAAATTTATCACCGATTTTTTCATTTTTAATTTCGATTCTATCGAAAAAAGCGAAAAAAAAAAAATTAAATGTGACTCGCGTTTTTTCAGAGTATTTTTCCTTCGTCGATCGCGATGTGCTCGTGGGTCCTCGACACTTTTTTAATGACTGTAAAGATATTAAAATTTTACTCGTAATTCCTTTCGCATAATTGTGGTTTTACGTTTCCTTTCGTCTCGATGTTTTGTGTCATATTTCAATTTAAAAATTACCTAAATTTTATAAGTTAACATAGGTATTGTGATGATCCAAATTCGATGAAATGAGTCCTGAAATGTTACAAAATTTAAACGACCTGCGTCTGAATCATCAGTTCTGCGACGCAAAGGTCGTCGTAGAGAATGGCGAAACGTTTCTCGCACATCGCGCTATCCTGGCCGGCACGAGTAAATATTTCTGCGCCCTGTTCACCACTCCTTTGGAAACCAACACGCAGCAGGAATTCAAGGTTACCCGATTGCCGTGGGTGAGTAAGAATGTCATGGAGGAGGTGTTGAATTACACGTATAAACGGAAATTCGATTTGACCCCGGAGAACGCTTTCGATTTGTACGTGGTGTGCGACTTTCTATGCATCGATAGCGCTACCGAAGCGTGCGTCGATTTCTTGAAGAAACAAATCAACGAAGAGAACTGCATCGAAATCTTGTCGTTTGCCAGAGCATATTTGTGTACTTCGTTGAGTGTCACCGCCGAGCGTTATACGCTAAGGAACTTTCTTCTCGTCGCCGAAAAGAATACCGACCTACTAGAGTGCGATTTAAAAGACATCATCAATATAGTCAGTTCGAATCACTTGAACGTATACACGGAAGAGCCTGTATGGGATTTCGTGTTGAAATGGATTAATTACAATCCCCAACAGCGGCAAGAATTCGTACCGCATATTCTAGGGAAAATAAGATTAGGCATCATGAACGAGAACTTCTTCTCCCAGCAGGTCGCCCAGAATCCATTAGTTTGCCAGAATGGACAGTGCAAGGAAATCGTCGATTCGGTTAATACGTTTTTCCGGGACTGCAGTCGACTGCAATTTATCAACGAGGAACTGCAAACACCGAAATTCGCCCAACCAAGGATACCTCACGATATCGTGTTCGCGGTAGGCGGCTGGAGTATCGGTTCGCCGACAGCCGTTGTCGAGAGCTACGATAGCCGGGCAGATCGCTGGATGCGTCCCGAATACATGCTCGATCCGTTAGGCGCGAGGGCGTATCACGGTTGCGCCATTCTGGATAACAAAATGTACGTTATCGGCGGTTTCGACGGATTGGAGTACTTCAATTCCTGTAGATGTTACGATTTCGATCAGAAAAAATGGTACAATATCGCGCCGATGAACACCCGCAGATGTTACGTCAGCGTGACCGTACTGAACGGAATTATTTACGCGATGGGTGGCTACGACGGACACAACAGACAAAGTACGGCTGAAAAATACGATCCCGCTACGAATCAGTGGACGTTGCTACCGAATATGAACGTGGCTCGAAGCGATGCGGACGCAACTGCCTTGAATGGTCAAATTTATATAACCGGTGGCTTCAACGGGATCGAGTGTTTGAACACAGCCGAAATTTACGACCCCGAAATAAACGAATGGTCCTTGCTCCCGCCGATGCTGTTTCGCCGAAGCGGTGTTTCGTGTATCGCTTATAGCAAGATGATCTACGTTCTCGGAGGGTTCGATGGGACCATTCGTTTAAGGTCCGTAGAACGCTTTGATCCGACCACGGAGACCTGGAGCACCGTGCCGGATATGCTGTCCCCGCGAAGTAATTTCGCCGTCGAGGTCATCGACGACGTGATAATCGTGATCGGAGGATTTAATGGTATCGGGACCACTCACTATGTGGAGTGTTACGATATTAAATTGAACGAATGGAGGCACGCGAGCGATATGAGCTTGAACAGATCGGCTTTGTCCGCCTGTTTGATACAAAACCTTACCGACGTTACCGGACTGGTGTACGAACAGAGGGAGGCACTGATGGAAGAGAAGCGATTAGCGTTGCACGCTTTACTACCTCATACTCCTGACTCGGAGGATACGGCTAGTGATAATTTTGAAGATTTTGAAATGTAAATGTGGTATTTTAGACAGTCGTTGATGTAAATTTACAGTAAATTATTTGAGGATGGTTCCCGAATGGGAATGTTTTAATGTTAGTACGATGAAATTTTAATCTTGCTACGAGTAATGTGTTTTAAATGAGCGAGACGAAAAAATTTTAATCTTAAGTTATAGATTTCTAGAATAACAGTTTGTTGTAAATTGTGATATGTCGATCGTGCAATATAAAATCTTATCTTTCCTTTCGAACCTGTGTCTGAGTTTGAAATTAACTGCTTGTTATCAAATTTTGCGTAGCGAACCGGAGAGCTTCTGAAAACCGTTTCTTGTTTCTGCTTTTTGTACCAAACTCCGGTTGACAGGGTGCTACCGGTGTAGAATAAACAAAAATATTGCAGCCAGCTGAAAGTTCGAAGTCAAAAGCCGAATTTAGCAGAATTTCAACCGATAAGAGCAAAGCTGAAACCCATCCATATTATTTTTAAACCTTCCTAAACCAAAAACCAAAATAAGCTGAATGTTTTCAGTTTTTTCTAGCTTTTCTGATTTCCTTAAAATAGAAAAACGTACTGTTCATATTTATGTGTTCGAATTTCAAGTTTCAATCAAGGGTGGTAGGTGAGCTTGAGTTTGAAGCCCTAATTAAGCTAAATGAGTGAAACAATTTTTTATTTACATACTTACTTGATAGCCCAGTAGAATTACCGTTTTGAAAAAAGAAAAAATGTCCATCAAAGCTTTCATTGCTGAAAAGTGTTGGCCTTGATGTCCTTGTTATGTGGTAAAAACCCTTCACCTCCACCCTTTGCGGAAACCCTTAAAAAGGGGGCTCATTTGGCACATTTTTTAGTTTTTCGAATTTTTCTCAAAAAGTATGGGATTTAGAGCAAAAATACCTGAGTATAAAAAGATTCCCCATAAAATTTACCATCGTATAGAGTCATTACTTCTTCGGTTACGATAATTTGACGCTGTATAACAATATCTGCAAATTTACTGTTTTTATAAATTTTTGATTTTCCGATTTTTTGAGTCTTTTCCTAACGTTTTTCTGATTTTAAACTTTCAGAAATTGTTGTATAGCTTCAAATTATTGTAACTGAATGAATGATGAGGTCAGTCAGTAGAGAATTATACTGAGAACATTTTTGCAATTACGTATTTTCCCTCTAAATCTCAAACTTTTTCAGGAAAATCAGAAAAACATACAGAAAAAACTTGAAAATCCGACAATTTCCAAAAACAGTAAATTTCCAGATATTGTTATATGGCTTCAAACTATCGTAACCAAGTGAGTGAGGTATTACTTGATGGCAAATTTTATGGAGAATCTTTTTGTACTGAGATATTTTTCCTCTAAATCTCAAACTTTTTGAAAAAAATTAGAAAAACGTTAGGAAAAGACTTGAAAAACCGAAAATTTTCTGGAAATAGTAAATTTGCAGATATTGTTTCACAGCGTCAAATTATCGTAACCGAAGAAGTAATAACTTTATTCGATGGTAAATTTTATGGGGAATCTTTTTATACTGAGGTATTTCTGCTCTAAATCCCATACTTTTTGAGGAAAATTCGAAAAACCAAAAAATGTGCCAAATGAGCCCCTTTTTAAGAGGTTCCGCATAGGTTGGAGGTGATGGGTTTTTACCACATAATAAGGACACCAAGGCCAACACTTTTCAGCAATAAAAGCTTTGATGGACATTTTTTTTTTTTTTGAAGCACTTATTTACTGTAATTCTACTGGGCTATAAAACTTGATGAGCTAAACAATTCTTCATTTGCTAAATTAAATCACTTGGTAAGCAAAACGTTTCTTTATTCGCTTAATTAAATAACTTGGAAAGAACATTTTTCCTCGTGAAGCTTGGATAGAAAAAACAATTTTTCCTAAAAAAAAAAAAAAAACTGCGAAAAGAAAAATTTTTTTGTGTAAAACATGTTTTTCAAATAAAACACGTTTGCTTCTTATAAGCTTAAAAGGTAAACTTGTAAATCTTGAATATGCTTTAGGCCTAAGCAAAAAGAAATGATTGTGATTTTCATTTCAAGCTTTAAGATTGAGCTCTAATAAAATCAAATCACTTACCATCCTTGGTTCCAATTGACTAATTTTTTGTGACGTCAACATCTTTAATTCTGTTTGAATGCTTGTTCTCTGCTGCTGGCCTTAGGGCAGCCATTATTCAAGATCCCCTGAGAATTCATGGATGATGATTTATTCATATTTTATTGATACCTACAAAGAGGAAACAACCATGAATTTCAAATACTCGACAACTTCTAGATTCTGAATTTAAATCCTTGTCTTCTTATTCATTGCTCAAGTTATTTTGGAACAACAATGTGTGATCAAACGTTCCCCTGTGTATCCTTATGAGAATTGATAAGGCAATTGCAACAATAATTGTAATATCAAATGATATCAAACACATACCTAATTTGCGGGTATTCTTGCCGGAGTGTTGCAGAGTTAGGCACTGAAGAAAAAAAAAATAAAGAGTCGAAAGCTGAAAGTTGAAAGCTGAATGATTTTTGAAAGCGGGAAGCAAAATCTGAAGGCTAAATTGAGCCGAAAAAGTCAAAAGCAAAAAGCGCAAGTTTTATTGTGAAATCAAAAGCAGAAAGCCAGAAGCAAAAAATTTATGATTGGGCTTTCAAACTTTGTTTTTGATCATATCATTCAGCTGGAAGCCATAAGCCAGCTTTATGTTCACTCTCAGAAGCCAAAAGCTAAGAAATGCCATGTATTTTTTTTCAGCTGGCTGATTTCTTCATCTGTTCTCCGCTCCCCTCACCTGTCACCTTCATGATAGCATGAAATATGAATAGCCAAAAGTCTTGTTCAGCCGTATTTTTGGACCACTAAGCCACAGCCAGAAGCCAGCCTTATTTATAAAAAATTAGAGCAGCCAAAAGCCAAAGCCGTATTTTTCAAGGTCATTGGCCTAAGCTGTATAATTTGGCTGCAACACTCTGATTATTTGCAAGCAATCAATGTTATCAGTGTTGTGATGTCACCAGGGAATTGGTCTATATTGCTCCACTCTCTAGCAGAGCCAGATTGGCTTTGGGCCTTTGGCAATGAATATTGACAATGATGAGATGAAAAATTAGCTCTAGGATAGTTCAGTTCAGCTAGTCAGTTGTTCAGCATAGAAGCCTGTAGTGCAGTCATCCCATGGCAATGGATAGTAGTGATGGGTAACAATGACCTTCGACCATGTAATAACCGGTATTTTTCATTAACCAGTTAACCAATTTAGCAGAATTGTAATAACCGGTTAGCTGTTTATTTCACCAGAAAATAATCGGTTTAACCGGTTTTTGCAAAATTCAACTGCGTAGGAGCGCTAAAACTCTTCATTTTTTTTCATATTACATCGTCCTTGACCTACTTTGAAGATTTGAGAGTTCTCAATTTTTGGGCTCTTAATCCATTGGAAAGGAACTAGAAAAATATTTTTCACCATAGAGCTTGCTATATTTAGGCTAATTATCCGCTAGGAGCTTTACATTCAGAAGAATTGAAAATTGGATCAGGGTAATTGGGCCATTGATTGAGTAAAAGTGAATTTAGGGAAAAAAGAAAACACAACTTTTAGTATTCTCTGATGAAAATTGACTCCGTTTAATCGACTTTTGGTCTTCTTTTCCCCTTAATTTTTCGTGCTTCTATTTCTTGACATTGAATTTTCCCCGTGTCTCACTAATGTAGATACCTTCACACTGCTTGCAAATAAGGTCGTATACTCCGCTCAAGTTTGTCTTCTTCCTCTGTCTCGTTGTTGCTTCCTATGAAGTCTCACATTCACGTCATGAATACTGAACGCCTTCATCACCTTCTTTATGTACTTTCCTACGTAAGGTACTGATCCGGAATATTTTCTCTCTGTGCTTTCGTGGGTTTCTTCTTTATTTCCATTTTTCCAAGTACTCCCCCAACCACGTTCCACGCCTCTTGAGAGGCCGTTGACTGCTGCGATATCTATGCTTTCTAGCTCAATTTTTTCCTCTTTCCTTCATTCTTCTTCAGGAAGTAGTTGTGAATCGCCGTTACTATATGTGCCAGGCGTGGTGGCAGGAGTCCCTTAGAATGAAGGTGTCGATGTGCGTTTGCTTTCCGTAGATTTTGTATTATATCCTGTTACTCTCCAAAAAGCGTGTGTTATGTCCAAAAAGTCGATAGTCTCATTGCTCTTTACCGGAGGCGAAGAAATCTCGCTAATGGCTTCCACGAGTTCTTTGAGATGTGCGACTTGGGAAAATTTTGAAAGCAGATTAAATAAATGCGTACGAGAATAAAGCTTTGTAAAGTACTCGAAAAAGTTTCGACTTTCTCAAATCATCTTCAATCCTTTTTCTGCGAGTCCACAAGCAGCGAGCAAAATTGCTATTTCGAGAGTCTCCTTACTGCAGATTGCGGATGCTGAATATTATGGCTCTTAAAAAATGAAGCGTAATCAAGTCGGTCGAGATCTTATTTCTGTGCTCCTTAAACAATGTTCTTTGAATTTTTCAGAAACAATCTCTTGCTAATTTGAAGAACAAGAAGAATGCTCCTGCCGCCATCGCTACCTCGCCGAAGAATCCTCAATTCGTCGAAACACCAGCTTTGGGAGGAGGATTCATCACGAAGATAGGACTGCCTGTAATAGGAATCACGAATTCCGGTTGAGCCGTCGATAGAATTGTCGAACGATTTTAAGTCGTTCCAATTAATTTGTTAGGAACATTAATTCTTTACAATCAATAAACTTTTATGAATATTTTGTAAATCTCAGTTTCTTTTAGTCGCTATTGTTTTTTCTGATCTTTTTCAAACTCGAGGTATGAAAGTTCCACGTTAAATAGCTCGATGATAAGGAGAATATTTGAAAATTTTCGCCACAAGTGCTACGTTTGCAGAACTCCGACAAGGAAACGTCGATGGGATCAAATCGGATGAAAAAGTTTGGTTCAGAGTCGCCGTCAACCTCCTATCGTCGTTATTAGAATGAAGAACAAGCAAGCGTTCAATTCGGATTGCGCGTTTACATCGTGGATCTCGGTTAGGACTTGGAAAGAACTCCAAGCAACAGAGATCAATATAAACTCTTACGTGCATATCGTTAGAAGGGAAGTTGAGAAATTCAAAACATATCACAAGAAAGATTGATGAAAGGGAAAAAAAAACAGCTACTGAGTCTATCATTCATTTTATTCCAAGCTTACTTTTACATTTGCGGGATGTGAATAAATACTGAAGGGTGCTACCATAACACAACTTTGACTCTATCAACATGAGAACATGGTTTTTTCTTCCAAAAAATCAACGAAGACTAATTAACACGTCTGTCAATTTTTCCATCATAAAAATGGCTTGAAACTTGGAAGAATTAATTTTAAAATTTTTGTAAAATTTTTCGCAAACTCAACTTTTTGTGAAAAAAATTGTACTCACTCTATAACAGGCTTCGCAGCCAGAAAAAAATTGGTATGATTTTTCTCAGTAAACACCCTAATACTACATGATTTCCAGCCATACTCATTTTTAAAAAATAAATAAAAAGATAAATTAATAAATTAGAGAAATTTACACGTAAATTAAAAACACACATTAAAGATACGAAAAAGGAGTCCGATTTAAATGAGTGGACTAATTCTTCGTCTAATGTTACACTGGCAACCGTGCTTTCCTCTGCATTTCCATTTGACATGTATGTTCCCATACATCTTTTGGAAGGGTATTGTAACCCTTGCTAACAGCCATCAGTCTGGAAAAGAGATGTAAAGTTTTAATTATTCAAACATGAAAGTTGATAGCTGAAAGTAAATTTTCAACACAAGACCTCTTTTGTTGACCACCAATTACATTTTAGTAAAACCTTGCTAAGATGCGTACCTCGATAAAACTAGAAGTCTATGCAGATCTTCAACCGTGACGCGCGTGTTGGCCTCTTGACGCATTTTAACCATATCACTCTCCAGCGTCTGAAAAAATTGTAAATATTAAAGCTACAAGCAAGCAATTGGTCCGTTCTATTTGTGATGATATGATAAAATACAGCGCACCTGTTGCATATCAGCCGAAACGTTGTACTCTAATGATGAAACTGCGTTCAAATAAACTCGTAATTTGGACAATAGGGGATCAGTCATCTTTTGCCAAGACCTGGTGAACGCAGAGCTCACGTTTTGAACGCACGAGCTATCCGGGTCCAATACTAAGTGAGCATCACACTAAAACAAAAACACTCATTTAGACACATCAGTAGAAATTAGTACTCCACGAGTTGAGCACGACAATCGAGACCGATCGCGATCTTGCGATGTAAGATATAGAGCATAATATAAATACAACCTTCCTGAAAATCGAGGATATTCAGACGTATCTGATATCTATAAAACTAGTCTGACACGCATCGAATAGCTACACAGACTGAGATTATGGTAACTTGAAGTCCAAAGTATCCTAAGTGCTCGGGATCACTAGAGAACCTGATGTGAGGTGACACAGACTATTCAGGAGCGGATGGGTGGGGGTATCTTTTTACTGTGATCAGCTAATGAGTCGACTTTTTCCTCAGTTTGCCGACTAATAAAAATTTTAACGCAATACGCCACCTCTAGAGCTCAAGGGGTCGGATAAAAGAGTACTAATAGAGAAGCGCTCTGTGAAACAATAAGCAACAAAAGAACTTTGAGAATATTTACCGGAAACAAAGAAACTCCGTTCGACAGCGTTAAAATAGGAATATCGGTGTTGTACGGTAATTTATAGAATTCAAAATCATATTCTATTTTCTGCGTTTGAATGATGTCGGACAGCGCTCTCGTATTTCGCACCCCTGAAATTACCCGATTGCATTATTCCACAATTACGGGCGCTCGGAAAATTAAAGCATGGCAATCTATTCTCAAGTTACCTCTGTCGAACAGCTGGCCAGGCCCGAGCAACGTCTCGTCGATGACAAGATGAGTTCTATTGGACATTTGCAACAAACCTGTGATCAGACGATTTTCGTCGTTGTTTTGTCTAGAAAGAATTTTCGATTAAAATTAACATCAATATTGACAACAGTTGAAAAAGAGATGCTATTTTACAAACTTAGGAATCATGACGGTTGAATTCAAACTCGGAATGGTAACGGGCAGATAAACGCTTTTCTCCAATAAGTGCGCGAGAAAATTATACAACGACTGTACGTATTTAAAATCTTCAATTTTGTTCGGCACATTCGAGATGTTCAGGGTAAATTTACCCAAAGCTAAGTCATTCTTGCGAAGATAGCTGTAAATAATTCATTATCAGTACTCAACAGCGGAGAGAAGGGCATCAAATAATTGTTTTATAGAATTCAAGACTGAGTTTGCTCGATAGTGACGGCGGAATTTACGGTTGATCAAATGAAAAAGAGCAATCCAGGAGAACAAGACAGAAAGCTAACAAGAAAAAATCAACCCACGAATGGAGAGAAAAAGAGAAAGGAATACCAAGGATAAAACCATTGAGGAAGAACAGACGAATCTGTGATTGACGCAGGAAAATGAAGATTTAATCTCGCTTCAAGAGAATAACACACAGCCGATAAGGATTCGAATAACAATAAGTAAAAACAAGAGAAATTGAGAAACTCACACGGAAGATATCAAATGACAAATTACGTAATCCGCTGCAAAAGTATCGCCGAGCAATAAATCAGTCAAAATGATCCACAGTTCATCTCTTATAGCAAGAGCGTAGCTGAAAAATAAGTCTAAAGAAAAAAAACGATAAAATTATTTATAATCACACTTGAATAATTTAACAAATCACCATAGGACAACGATCTACCTTTCTGAGAGCTCAGCATACAGTCAAACACCGAAGAGGTTTCTATCATATGTACAACATGAATTCTGGGCAACGATTCGTAATAATCATTTCCTTCATCCATACTACTCTCGTTGGTTTTTAAACTAAGAAAACCAACAGCTTCGAAAATGTCGTTCACTTGTACTTTGATTTTATCGCAATCGTATATCTAAAAGTAAAAGAATGAGATAAGTATCGTAAGGTCACAAGAAAACCTATGATCGGAAAGTTTTTATAAACATTACGAAAACCTAGAAAATCGTTCAACCGTTTACGCGAGAAAGCTGCTTTTTGTGTCGGTATAACGAATTTAGAACGAGGCCGAGATACCATAAGCAAATGAATGCTTGATGCAGCTGAGGTTTCGAAACCAACCGAAATCAAAAGCGAATTGAGAACAAATATTGTTTCTTCCTTTACTCACGTGCAACAGAACTCCATTCACCCCATCAGACACGTTCGACTGGATAGATTCAGTTACCGCCGTACAAGATGTACTCGATTCGTTTCTTTCAAGAACTGCAGCTTCTGTTAGTAATTTCTTATGAGAAGAGTCGGTCTCACTGCACAAGAACACACAACTATAACATCAAACTATTGTTACACAATCAAATGTGGAATTATTCGTACATACGTTTCGTCTACATCCATATCAGTGGCATTTGTTTCCACTTCCAATTTTCTTTTTCCTTCACGTTTGGTAGTACACGTTTCCTCGCCAACGTATTTAAACTAAAATAAACCGTACAACTTAGTACCTTCAGATGAATAACTCCCTTCCGTAAATGTTTTCAACTCACTTGCTTCGTCCACGAATTCATACCGGGTATCTTGACACAGTGCATCATTTGCTTTTCATGAAATACATTATCCGAATCATCGTGCATACATTTTTCGTTCTCCTGCGCGCACAATTGGAATAAGAGAATTGAAACACAAATTTTACGCTACATACACCCAGTACATTTACGAATTTGTCGTCACCTTTACGTAGACATCACAATATTTGCCACTACGGTAGCTAATCGAGTTGGTCTCAAGATCGAGAATTTTCAATTTTTCAACGTAGTAAACCGGATTTAAAATATCTTGAATCATTCCTCGAAAGCGTACGAGCTGCTTATTGAAAACTGAAATATCTGAGATGGTATTAAGAGAAGGTATCTGGACAAAATGAATTACAATTAGAGCAAACTTGACGAAAATCCTACTTTATGGATAAATTGATCTACGAACGAATTAATCTTACTCGTTCCAGAACTTTTCGATCCGTCAAGGCGGCCAGACATTGTTTGGTATTCTCTTCGAAATACGAAGAAGTCCATTGATCGGTCTCCAGCATGACTAACAATCAGAAGAAGATAGAAAAAACGAATCAGATCAAGGTAGCTAGAGACCAGAGAGGAATATTGTGCATAAGTTCGAATATCAATTGTGTATCACTCAACGAATATTCTTCCTTTTTGTTTTCGTACTCACTACTCATATATTGCGCCAATTTTGCTCGAAATAAATGATCTTGTACGTTCGCACGTTCGCACAATCTCTTGTTATCAAACAATTCAAAACCACTGTTGACACGGTAACATTTGCAAAACTCAGAAGAACTACTAGAGACATGACAAATGTGCAGAATAAGAATTTGGAGAAACGGGCGCTCTTCTCCCGAAGGAGAGATATTTTTCTCCGAATCGCTATCCTGCACGTTCGTCATATTACAGAATACAGTGTTGCTAGCCTCTAGTTATTTTACTGGCCGGAATATTTGAAAAAATAATTCTGTTTTGAAACTCAAAAACATGAAGGCTTTTCCAGTATTTTGAATTTGAATTGCCTACTTTATTCTCCTGTGTGTCAAGTTGGTAGTATTTTTTTAACATTGGTCTCATGGGTGTTGCTGGATTGCATCAAGATTGCATATCTATTTTCATTCCGGAGCAGTTTGCCATAAGAACACTGAACAATGTCCGTTACCGAATGAAAAATATCAATTTTGCCCGTTACCCGTTATGCCCGAAAAAAATTTTGGGCAAACGGGCAATAACTGGTACCCGCCCGTTTAAGATAAGTGGCATAGCTGGGGCTGCGCGCTGGACTGAAGTGAGGCTGACTGGCTGACAATCGAAGTATATTTGAAGTTGAGCGGGAAACAAAATATATCATTCTCGTTTTTGACATGTTTCATGTCTTTGCTCTGACCCTGCACTCATTTGGAAATTTGCGTGCGTGCGTGCGTGCGTGCAGGTGACCTTGGGACTTACATTTTTTTCTCTCCGAGCCCTACCTCAATTTTGTTGGAAATGTGCGTGCGTGCGTGCAGGTGATCTTGGGACTTACAATTTTTTTCTCTCCTAGCCCTACCTTAATTTTGTTGGAAATGTGCGTGCGTGCGTGCGTGCGTGCATATCTTTAATTAGTGCAAACTACTGGTATACTAGGCTAATACTAGCATTATACTAGGTCTAGGAAAACTGTATACTGTATCCAGTCCGCTCCTCAAATTACCATAAACTTATCCCAAGAGGTGGCTTGTATTAGCTCCGCTAGACACCATTATACTCAGTAAACCACTTGTATACTAGACTTATGCTCTTGTACTAGGTTTATACTAGATCCTGTTCATGCTAATTATGCTAGATCTTTCTTTGATATGTGCAGTAAACTACTGTCATACTGGGCAAATTGCTCATACTAGGTTTATACTAGGAGAATCCTGTATACTGTATTTAGTCCAAAACTATACTAGGCTCTTTTATACTATGGGCATTATCCAAGAGAGGACTCATATTAGACTATGTAAACTACTCATATACTAGACCTATACTAGCATTATACTAGGTCTAAGAGTCCTGTATACATACAGTCCAAAGCTATACTGGAACCAAGAAGCGGAACAACTGAGGCCCCCTAATCTTACAGCCCGAAATATACTAAAGTAGGCTTACCAAGATGTATTTCTCTCCGAGCCCTACCTTAATTTTGTTGGAAATGTGCGTGCGATCTTTCTTTGATCGTGTAGTAAACTACTGGTATAATAGGCTTATACTAGCATAAGCGGGACGAACGAGCGAAGCGAGTGAGTCCCAAAAAGTAGTCAGCCTGAAATATTCTAAAGTAGACTTCTACTGGACCAAGAAGCGGGACGAACGAGCGGAGCGAGTGAGTCCCAAGAAGAAAGTCAGCTTAAAATACTCTAAAGTAGACTTATACTGGACCGAGAAGCGGCACGAACGAGCGAAGCGAGTGAGTCCCAGAAAGCAGTCAGCCTAAAAAAGTAGACTTATACTAGACCAAGAGGCGGGACGAACGAGCGGAGCGAGTGAGTCCCAAAAAGTAGTCAGCCTGAAAAATTCTAAAGTAGACTTCTACTGGACCAAGAATAAGCGGGACGAACGAGCGAAGCGAGTGAGTCCCAAAAAGTAGTCAGCCTGAAATATTCTAAAGTAGACTTCTACTGGACCAAGAAGCAGTCAGCCTAAAATACTCTAAAGTAGACTTATACTGGACCGAGAAGCGAGACGAACGAGAAAAGCAGTCAGCCTAAAAAAGTAGACTTATACTAGACCAAGAGCGGGACGAACGAGCGGAGCGAGTGAGTCCCAAAAAGTAGTCAGCCTGAAATATTCTAAAGTAGACTTCTACTGGACCGAGAAGCGGCACGAACGAGCGAAGCGAGTGAGTCCCAGAAAGCAGTCAGCCTAAAAAAGTAGACTTATACTAGACCAAGAGGCGGGACGAACGAGCGGAGCGAGTGAGTCTCAAAAAGTAGTCAGCCTGAAATATTCTAAAGTAGACTTCTACTGGACCAAGAAGCAGTCAGCCTAAAATACTCTAAAGTAGACTTATACTGGACCGAGAAGCGGGACAAACGAGCAAAAAAGCAGTCAGCCTAAAAAAGTAGACTTATACTAGACCAAGAAGCGGGACGAACGAGCGAAGCGAGTGAGTCCCAGAAAGCAGTCAGCCTAAAATACCCTTAAGTAGACCCCCTAATCTCATCAACCCGAAATATACTAAAGTTGACTTATAGTACACCAAGATGGGGGCGAACGATCGGAGCATCCTTCCGTATAGAAGACATGAAACATGATCTTTATTAATTTGGCTCCGCCAGAAAATATATATATTTTCTTAGTGGGGGTTTCCTCAGAAGCTAGAGGGCATCACCGCACCCCTGACCTTCGTTGGTGGTCTTTGAACAAATTTGTTAATTGTATTAACAGGGAACCTGTTTTGGCAAGTGGACCTTTTCAGTAATTGATTATATCGAGTCAAGCACATCTTACTCGAAAAAAAGTTATTGCCCAAACCAAATTGCCCACAAAAATGCTCCTATTGACATAACGGGCATACCTGGTATCCCATTATGCCCGTTTAAGATTTTACCATTGCCAGAAACCAGTTATATGCCCGTTTTACTCCGGGGAAACTTCTGCCCGATTGCCCAAAACCCGAAAAAATTATTTTGGTCAAGAACCCTAGAAAACACTACCATCTTGATAACACGTAAGAGAATAAGTATGCAATTTGAAATACTGGAAAAGCCCTATTGGATGGGACTGATTAATTTGTACAGACTCTTAGTTCTATGGCATGCGTATAGATAAGGGAGTTAGGGGGTGAAACCCCTGGAGCCGTAAAAAGAAAAAAAAGAGGTCATCCAGTTCCAATCATGTCACATGAAAATTGAAAAATTGGGTATGGCATTCAAAAGATTTTAATCCTCCAAGGCTCCAAATCTTGCCGTACCTACGCCTATATGACCTATCTTACTATGGGAGAACATCAAAAAACACTATTTGACACAAATATGGTAAAGTTTTTGAAAAAAATATGAAGAGAACGTGATTTGAAGAACCAAAAACCAATTTCAATCTTTTTGAGCCATAGTTCATTTCAGTTAAGAAAGCGCTTAATTATCTGTAAGTAAGGGGGGAATTGGCCAATAAGGAAAATGCGTGATAGTAGGGTACGTTATGATTGGCTGGTAACCCCTCGCAACCCGTCACAGAACTCAGTACGAGGGTATCTGTTAAGCGCTTTCTTAACTGAGACAGACTATAGGTCTCCTCATGCGATTGATCAACCACAAATAGCAAGTTATTCACTTTTTTAAAAAAATGTCAGACATCAGATGTAGGTACAGGGTTTTGCCCTCTGTAAAACTTTTCTTTTAAACGTAAATAACTCGCTTAGTAGTTGATCAATCTTGACAAGACCTAGCTCAAAAACTCACTCTTTTGTTGTGTCCATCAACTTTTTCCTTCAGGGTTAAATACCATTTGAAAATCAACAATTAACGTGTTTTTCAAAGATTTTTTGATCCATGAGAGCGTACCTATATATTCAATATTCATCAACTTGGTTCCGCATTTTTCATCACCCCCAAGGTTGTCAGTTTTAATATTCTGTCCTGAACGGTCAGTGAACAGTGAATCAAATGAACTGAGACAATCATTTGTGGCCGTTTCATACAGCCATGACTGAGACCAAACCTTAAACTGAGACTCCTCAGTCTTTAGTAAACGATAGCAAAGACCTTTCTCCTGATCAAGCTCTTGCAGATAACGTTGCGCGCTTGGCGCCAGTATTGTTATAAGCATAATCTGTGTGTGGGTGTGGTAGTTGTGATCGGCTTAAGTCAGTAGTGTTGAGATGTGAATGTGGAAAATAAGTTGAGGAAATTGCCAACAACTTGAATTATAAGAATTCTGAAAAAGCTTGAGGGTTGTGGCTGAAGTCAGTGATCAGAAGACGCCTCAATGATTTTTGGCTCAATAGTAATGCAATCTTGGATTTCATACAAGTTCAAAGATTCTGCTTTTCATAAGAGACAAAACTACAAAGAGAGTACTTTCATTCAATATCTTTGGGTCAAGCTTCCATGTATTGCAATACTGCAATGTTACTCTTTTGCTGTCAAGTCCAAATGAGGAGTTATCCGTCAAAAGGGCACCCGTTAGAGGGGTGTCCTTTTTGCGGATATCCACATTTTTGAATTCTTTGAGCCATTTCCTAGCAACATACAGAATTTTGAAAAAATCAAAAATTACATTCACACCCATGGTCACTCAACCCCATCACCATGAAAAGGGCACCTGTGACACACATCTTTTTGCAATTCTCCCAGATTCATTTGTCAATAAATTTGAAAAGTAATCAGTGATCTGTCAAGATGAGGGCACGCAGAATTTTTTTCATCGTCATAAGTAGATTGTTTGATAAAAGGAACATGTAATGAGTAATCTAAACATAAAACTTTGAAGAGGTATTTTGAAAATCAACTATTGCTCACAGGTGCCTGTTTGACTTGCATTTGCAGTATAACTGTTATAACCAATAACTAAAACAAAAAAAGTTTGTTGACTGTTCTACCAATAACCTTTTCAGTGAAAAAGTTTGTTAGGATTCCATTGATCTACAAATTTACATTTTTCTCTTTTCAGCTGTGACCTGAGGTCACAAGGCCAATTAGGAAAATAGTAAAAGTGAAAGGGTAATAGGAGGAGGACCTGTTCAGTGTGTGCTTAGATCATCTGAATAAGTTTCTGGAGGCATCACTTGAACATGAAAGCAATAGATAAGCTATACTCAATGAGAACTGCCTGTGCCAATGGACGCTTGCACTACATAGGGGTAGCTATATCAAATACATAGAACTTCCTCTTCCTCTTGCAATACAAAGGGGTGGGGACAGTTCTCAAGTTGGATCAAGTAAACATAATGTTGTCTAAAAACCACTAGTAGAGAGCAATCTTCCCAGCAAGGGCTATGTTCTAGTGTTACTCATTTCTGCAAAATGAACATGCTCCACCAGGTATGTCTGGAACAGTCTTCTTGCAAAATAGCTATATGTACCAGCAAACAATTTCTGAAAAGTAGTATCTTATAGTGTTTTGAAAAGCAAAAGGGAAAGAAAATAAACACAAAATGGTAAAAGAATAACAATACAATTATATTTATTGAAATTATTTATATTTTCATAGAGTTGAAAGATATCACATTTTGAATTGTGAAATCCCCTATTGCATAAGAAGAATCATCAAATAAGGTCTGTTCCTCATAATTTTCAGTCTTATAATCACAGATCAAATATTTTGACCTATATTGTTGAAAAACCAGTAACTTATTGCCATGACAAATCATTTTACTATAACTCCACAAACTTGACGTTGTCCAACTTGAATTAGTAAAAGCATCATTGTACCATCCATATTCTCCAATTCTTTTGAGCTTCATACTTCTCCATTTTCTTGCTGTTACATCAAAAACTCTGAACAATCTGCCATCATAAACATAAATTTTGCCATCTGTGAAACAACTTAATGGGGGACCGTAATAATGACTACTTGATGAATATGATGATGACCATGAAGGTGTTTTTTTCTTTTCTGAAACTTTAGACAAACGCAACCATCTTGGAGTGCGACAATCATAAACTTGAATAGATTCATTGCAAACATTTTGGTTGGAATTCACACCTTCAATCAAATATAAAAAGTTGTTGTCTGCAACAAAGCCAGACTGGAACACTTTTTCTTCCGGTTTAGGTATTTCAAACCATTTATCTGCAGTACAATCATAAGCCTGAATATCATAGTCAATATAGCATAAGTGCGCATAGATATAACCGTTATTTGTTGCACATACCTGTGTGGGTTGCACTGGAAGTTTAGGAGCTTTTAGTATCGTATATTCATTGGAAGATAGATCGATTGAGGAATAGGCGAGGAATTTATCCTCAACAAAACAGAAAATACGATTAGGCTTATTCAAAGTAACAAGTGTGAAATTTCCGTACTCTTTCAATTTCAATGAAAATGTACTAGAGATAAGCCATTTAGATTTGGATTCATATTCATTTGATGAAGACTGGCTCAATGAGCTTTCTTCAGCTTCAATTTCACTATAATTATGAGGCTCATTTAACGAAAATACATTGTACGTATTTGTCTCACTACTGTTTTTTCTCATCAATCGAGCGTAAACATAAATTGATGGATTAATTTTGGATGGAGGATCTTGGAATGAAACTGGTGATGCGTCGTCATTGATAGTGAACTCGTAATCAGATAAGAATGCGTTTAGAATGAGCGCTTTCAGAGGAGCACCACTTCTAGATTCTTTCAACCTAGTGTAGTCAATTTTGCACTCTTTCAACCAAAATTCCATACAATCAGCCGTGATTTTATCAAAATTAATCGTCTCCATTAATTTTGTGAAAAACTTTCTTCGTTCTTCGGGATTATGGAACACCCATCGAACAGCAGCGTCTAACAGGAAGTTCTCGCTGCTGAAATGTACAGATGACGACTGGTACGTCTGCAGAACTAAACTCAAACAATCGTAGGCCATTTCAACAAAAAAATCTTCCCGTACAAAATCTTGCAAGTGTAGTACAATGTATTTACCTAAAGTAACCATCACCAGATGATCATTCATACCACAAGCGAGATGAAATATTTCAAACGTATTGGTTGATGAGAATGATGATGCATTCTTTAAAATGTATTCGACGGACATGTTCTTAATTTTCTGTAGTCGTAGGAAGTCGCTCGAACGAAGTAATCCGTAGATATTAGCGTGACTGAGTATGGGTTCACGACCCAAGTAAATGAATTCCAGTATAATTTCGAAGGATACGGCATCGATGTCGATTAGAGTAACGGTGTTTTCTGGGGAACCTTCCTTGAAATTTCCACCGAACATAGAGTCGAAAAATTCGCATGCAGACGCTAGGACGATACGATGACATTGGAATATTTTTTCATCGACTCGAACAGATACATCGGAATATTTACCACTCAGACGATGTGTATTCAGTCCCTTGTGCAATAATTTACAGACAGCCGTATCCTGGAACAAGTGCGATAGAATCCGATAAATATTTATAGAATATTACGCATAATTCGAATCATGACTCAGTAACTCGCGAGAGTAAATAGGTTACTTCCAGAACAATAACACGTTCGTAATCAAATTTCAACCTTTTCAACCTGACCTCTCAACGCTCCTCTGATACTACTTTTTCTGATATCTTCAAGGACTAGAAACCTTTTGACGATACGCTACTAATTCGAACCCACTCGGCGGTACAGAACCTTGCTTCCCTCAGAAAATTCATCTATCGGTTCTACCCAGCTAATCATACGTAGACTGAACTGTGATAATAGATTCAGAAATACAGCTCAAAAAAACCAATGCGGCAGATCCATCGAAGAAATAGACAAATCAAAATTTGCAGTGCCTTTTCTGGCCTCTCATACAAACTTATATATGGAGTTATCATAGGTTCTCAAGACTCACCGTTGCATTCGCGGATTTTCCGCATTGACATTGGCGATGACAATAAGAACACAACATTGTAAATCAAGAATAGGACAAAATGAAAAGCATTAATAGTCTATGTAGAAAATATCTAAATGTTTTTTGTTTATTCTGTAATTGTAATGAAGGAAGACCACGAGGAAGACGAGAAAATCTAGGAGAAGAATCGCTCGTTTTCGGTAATGTTATCAATTTTGTCATTAATATTTTTATCAATACGGATAATGCATAGACATAATAATAGAACTAGAAGTCAACCGAGATTTTCGCAGGTGATGTGAGGTAAGAGGTTGATTGTTAATCCAAAAGTAGAGTGCGCTGCTATCTGCCACTCACACAGACACTTTGCCGTACAGGGATGGATAAATGACGGCCATTTATTTTATCGTGACTGGTCACAATAGGTCACGGTCACGCAGGCTTTTGACAGAGAAAATATCAAAATAAGATGAATTTTATTTGTACATATATCAAAAGGAAATTATAAAAACTAAAAAGGCTTTGATATTGCGCGAGCAAAGCCTTTTTATCAGGGAATTCAACATGACGTCGCACGGCATTTTCTATTGTCTCACTTGTTGGCAATGTTACATCGGCTGTTATGGGACGTGGTTGGTTTCTCTCAATTATCTTTGGAAAGAAGGCCTAAAATGGAAAAATGATGAGAATGAAATTTATTACCCTTATAATTTCCTACATTATAGTACAAGAAAAAATTACAAAATTTTAAAGGTAGGTCCAATCGATAGGAAATTACAAGGGGAACAAACTTTGTTCTCTTCATTTTTTCGCATAAAGGCTTATTTTCTGAGAAAACTGAGAAAAACAGGATACGCTCCATAAGCCGCAATGTATTACTGCCAACGAGTGAGATCTCGTGAGTCACAATTGTGACGTCAGTGTAATTGCCTAATAATTTCCTTCCTGAGGAAATATGTTCCTCAGCACCATTATTCTTATTGGATCACCATGGTATAAACACTGTAATTCCATTCCCCACCAAATCCAAACGTTGAGATGTTATGGTGGCTTATGGTTCCTAATTACTTATAGTTCAAGTGTGCCTCAAAATTGAATATATAGTGCAATGCAGTGCTATAGAGAGGTTTGTGGAAGCTTGACCGGAAACTGAAAAAAGGATCAATAATATTGTCTAAAATGCAATTGTAGCGTAGAATCGACTCCGTCTCAAAAATATTCTCGCTGGAAAAAATGTACGAAAGATCGAGAATAAGGAGTAGAAATAATAATATTTGGCTAGAAAATACCCGCACCCGAAACGAAGAGTCGAATTGTAATCCAGGAAACGTTTCGATTCTTTCGTCAGTTGCATTTTCGATGTAGGTCCGAACAGTACTAAATTCGTCGTAATTTTTCAAAATTTTTAGTAGAATTTCCGAGATTGTATCCGAGAAGTCAGAAATATGGTAAGCTAATGAAATTTAATTTCGTCAAATTGTTAACGTTTCAAAAATATTTCACTTAACCGAAATCTTTCGAATTTGACTTGTCGACCAAGAAATCGCTTAACGGTCAGCTCTCATGTTGACGAGTCGTCTCATATTCTCTACTGACCCCCTAGAGACGAGAAGGGACAGAAAAATATAAAATTTTCAAGAAAATCATAGGCAAAAAGAATTGAAAATGATGTCAGATATGGCATCTGTCGCGCTGAAGATTCTCCTTTTTTTTGTCTCTTTCTCAGTTTTCTTATTGGTCGACCCTCGGGTAAATTTTTTAGTCACGATCATTGACCCTTATGGATAAGAGTCTTTTCCGAAAATATTTCCTCACCTTTTTTTCACATATCTCCAAGCGTTTTCATTTTAGACCTCGAATTATCCCAGCCCTATGTCGGAACGCGATGTATTTTGAAATTCGACCCTTGACAAGCCATTGTAGATTAACTGTCGTTAACGTATTTACTTCATTTATTTTAGCGCGAGGTAGTAAGTCTTCACGTTGGCCAAGCGGGTGTCCAAATCGGCTGTACCTGCTGGGAATTATACAACGTTGAACACGGCATCAGCCCGGACGGATTCATCACGGCTGGCAATTTACCTTGTAACGCCAAAGACTATTTCGGTACATTCTATCAGGAAACTACTGCTGGGAGATACGTTCCGAGAGCAGTTCTTGTTGATCTCGAACCTAGTGTCATCGGTAAGTGTCCAATTTCACTTCGCGTTTGTCTCGATATCTCGAATAAATACATTTCCCCCTTCCACTTTCAGATGAAATACGTAACAACCAGTATAAAGAATTGTTCAGACCAACGTCGTTAATTTCGGGCAAAGAAGACGCAGCAAATAATTTTGGCCGAGGATTTTATACGATCGGCAAAGAAATGGAAGCTGTAATCATCGACGCGGTACGCAAGCAAGCCGAAATGTGCGCGAGTTTGGCGGGGTTTTTTATATTCCATTCTATGGGTGGTGGGACTGGTTCCGGACTCACTACTTTGCTGTTACAAAAAATCGCTCTAGAGTATTCTAAGAAAAATAAGTTGGAATTCATGATCTACCCGAGTCCTAGAGTAAGTATGAATTCGTACCCTGTCCTCTTTTCCAAGTTACTTGCGATCGAGCTAAGTATTTTTTTTCTCCTCACAGTTGAGCACAGCGGTAGTCGAGCCTTATAATGCGATACTTATGTCCCACGGTACGATGGAGCACAGCGATTGCGCTTTCCTCGTCGATAACGAAGCTTTGTACGACATCTGCACGCAACAACTAGACATGGAAAAACCAAATTACGTCAACCTTAATAGAATCTTCAGCCAAGTTATTTCAGCCCTGACTGCGTCCATGCGATTTGACGGTTCCATCAACGTAGATCTATCCGAATTTCAAACCAATTTAGTGCCGTATCCGCGAATTCACTTTCCGCTTGTTACATATGCGCCCTTTCAGTCGGTTGTTAAAGCAGCTCACGAGAGAGTCACGGTGGCGACCCTAACGCGAAACGTCTTCGAACGCTCAAATCAGATGCTCCGCTGCGATCCGAGTCGCGGAAAATACATGGCGTGCGTCATGTTATATCGCGGTATCATCCAGGTCAAGGAAGTGAACACCTCCTTGCAGTCTGTGCGAGAGAGTAAAATACCGTTTGTCGATTGGTGTCCGACAGGTTTCAAAATCGGTATCAACTATCAACCGCCAGCAATCGTACCTGGCAGCGGTCTCTCTAGCGTCAATTTATCCCTGTGCGCTATCTGTAATTCCACATGCATCGCCGAGGTTTGGTCGCGAGTGAATTACAAATTCGATCTGATGTTTGCCAAACGAGCGTACGCGCACTGGTATCTGGGGGAAGGGATGGACGAGCAAGAATTTGTAGACGCGCGTGAAAATTTAGCGTCATTGGAGAAGGATTACGAAGAGTGTGCCAAGGAGTCGGAGAAATCCGGTGAAGAAGGTGAAGAACATGCCGGCTTTTCAACGAGCATATCTTCGGATAATACATCACCCCCCTCGGTCACCCACGGTAGTGAACCACCAGTGGCTGACGACATTGCAGCGGATGAGGCGGTCGTGATGTCGATTCCTGAAGAAGTTGCCGCTTGATCGCAGAGATATCTGATAAACTGTAAAACTAATTTATACCAATCGTTTGTGAAGTACTGGCACTAAAGGTTTGTAAAATGTTACCATTGTGTAGAAGTGTATCAATAAAAAATGGACGCGTCAATGTTTGCAGTGTAAGAGAGACTTTATTGGAGGAATGTTTTACTCTATTTTTTCTATGAATGTTTCATCCGTCAGGAGAATTTGGGTACATAAAGGAGAGGTGAATCCAATATTGTCGTTTTTAGAACTATAGATTTTTTTGCATGCGATCAGCCTTTAAACCCCCGACAAAATCATCGAATGAAATGGAAATTCCAAAACTTGAATCACTGTTATTGTGAGCTACGTATGCGCTTTATTCTATTATGACGATCAGCCCGGATGCTGGTCCAACCTAGATGATACCGACGACTGCTCTCGACAATGACGACTATTAGGCTTTTGAAAAATCTTTTCATCATGTAGACGATATACAACGGAACTAATACAGATCAATGCACGCGATATTCACGTTAAAGAGCTCAATTTACGATTTACTTTACGAGTAGGTATAACGCGAATTGACTTCTAAGCTTTGACTAACTGACTGACGATGTTCCCTCTGATAAATGCTCTTAAATACACTCGGCTATGGCCCTGGCCAACGCCTCGTTGCATGTTTTTGGTGATCTCAGGCTCCTCGATCGCTGTCGATTTTCTTCTTTTTACGAACTCAGCATGTTTACCTTATTTTCGACGACGAGTCGATGTTTATACTTCTATTCGTTGCTCGAGTCGATCTGCATTTCGTATCGTTTATTTCTCGCGGCCAGGTAGGTACCTACGCCTCTACGCAATCTCGTACATTCTACCCTGCTGTACGGGAGTGGTACGGGATCGAAAACATAATTCACATCTTACAACCTGCTCTATATCGCAAATCAGAATATTTGAGCCTCATTTCGTTCCCATGTTTTCTCATGGTAGACTGATGAAAAACTGACTGCTCTTTTATTTTGCTACTCGTACTCGCGATGTGTTGACTTCATTCATTGATGAGGTGATCAAGAACTGGGTCTCTCTCGATTTGAACGATAAAGATGATTTGGTCAAAACTTTTTCAGTATCTATTTCTCCAAAATTCCGCCTCCTCCCTCTGTACATCTTTATGATCGAAATTTTTTGATATCTTCTCTCAGAATTCGAAACAGAGCTTTAAAAAAAGAAAATTGTTTCCTCTTGAAATTATATTCTTTTCATTTTTTCCAAAAACACCGTTTTATAAGCGTACATGTAAATCTGTAGCCGCACTGATTCTGGGGTGCGATGTTGTGACCTCTACATTACGGCCTCACATAAAGTAGATGAAAAGAAACTATTTTTACGTGCGGAGGTAGTATTAGAGGAGGAGGAGGGTTGTCTGTAAATAAAAAATTCAAGCGAAAAATTTTGATTGCCTCGTCGAGATCCAAACCGGCGATAACCACTTAGTTACAAGGGCGTGATGAATTTTTCGCTTGAATTTTTCATTTACCAACAATCTTCCTCCTCTTGTACGTCCTAGCGGGTAGCCAGCCTAAATGGATTTGTTCGCAAATTTCTGACATGTTTCTGTCTTTGCGTTGGGGTCCGTCAAGCTCTAAGCTTGAAATATTCTGAGCTGGACTTATACTAAAGCAAAGCTGGGAGCGAGTGAGTTATTCAAAAGCCATTCGCTTGGAACATCCGAAAGCTATTAGCTTGAAGTATTCTAACGTGGACTTATACTGGACTATATGCTCACAAAAAGGTATTTGCTTGAAATTTTCTGTTATAAGCTGGACTTCTACTAGAGCAAGGAGGAGGAGGCGAACGAGTGGAGTGAGTGAGCTACCCAGAAGCTATTAGCTTGAAATATTCTGAAACAGACTTAATACTTGAGAGAGACATGAAACATGATCTTTATTTCAGGGATAGCTGAAGCAGCTTATATTGAGCTTGTAAGTCAGCTCATAAGTCAGTCAATGGGTGGCCATCAAGCTTAAAGCCAGTTCAAAGACATTGTTGATAAGCTGTTCTTGATTTTTGAAACAATATGAGGTTTGACAAGCTTTTTTTTTTTTGCTTGTCAATTTTGATTTTGGGTTCATTTTCAAAAAATTCTGACACATTTTGGGCCACAAAAGAAGCTCAAAGCTTCGCAGCTCATAGCTGATTGCTTCCACCTTGAAACAGTTCAAGTTAAGCTAATCAAAAATTTCGAAAAATATGTCAGCCCAAAGCTGAGTTTAAGCCAATGACGATTCGCTTTCCATCCCTGCTTTATTTATTTGGCTCTGCCAGAACATTTTTTTCTACAAATTTAGCGTAAATTACGAATTCGATGTGCTCAAGGGAAAACTACCTTAGTCACTCTTATGAGAAATACTTTTCTCCTGGTCGTTTAAGGCTGATACCGCAGTCTTCCACAATATTGAGTCGATCAAAGAAAAAGTACTTCATCTGCATAAGAGATATCTTTTCCTGATTGCTGTTGATAGATCGATAAAAGTCAGGAGAAATTTGTTTTTTGACATGTTTCATGTCTTTACTCTCCCTGACTCCTAATTTGGAATTTTCTGAGTGCCCCCTTCGCCCTATTTTGCGCGTGCGGGACCCCCCCTCCTTCATCTTCGTTACTCCGTAGGTGATTCAAAATTTTACGAGTTCACCCCGCGAGTTTAACTTGCCCAGTTTATATACCAGCTTTATACTAGGATTTTACCAGTCTCAAACTAAACTTATAATAAAACCAAGAAGACCCCCACCCTCCTCCCCAGGATTTCACAAGTCTTAAAGTAGGCTTATAACAGTGTCTGGGCGTAGTGCCCAGTTTATATTCTAGGTTTATACTAGCTTTATGCTAGGCTAGCAGTCTTAAACTAGAATTATAATAGATGTAGAACTCCCCCCCCCCCCTCCTAGGATTTTACTAGTCTTAAACTAGGCTTATAATAGAATGTCTGGGCGTAGGCTCATCATCAAAAATACACTATACTATATAAACAGATCTAGTCAGTATTATGTATACTAGCAGACTTTGACATCCTATGATTGTATCTCTTTTTGAATTCCCTATTGAACTGGACCTTAAATAGCTACTATAGTATAGGTGCCTTCTTTATATTGGCCCAGATATACAGTAGACTAGACGAAAATCTAAGCACTGAGCTTTGTCTAGACCTGGCTTCGAACTAGGTGTAGGCTTACTAGCATTTTAGCAATCGTAAACTAGAATTATATGAGATATAGAAGACCCCCTAAGATTTTACTAGTCTAAACTAGACTTATATTAGACCAAGGAGAGGGGCGAAAGACCGGAGCAAGCTTGGAATACTTCAAAGTAGACTTATACTAGACCAAGGAGGGAGCGGAGCGAGTGAGCCCTCTGAAAGCTATTAGCTTGGAATATTTCAAAGTAGACTTATCTAGACCAAGGACGGAGGTGAACAAGCGGAGCGGTGAGGCCTCTAAAAGCTATCAGCCTAAAATATTTCAAAGTAGATTTATACTAGACCTAGGATGCCAGATGTACGGATTTTTGGTCCTCGAGAAAGATATGGGTTTCTCTTTTTAAATAGATTTTTACTTGCGATCAAGGGAAAGGTACTTCATATTTTCTTACAAGAGATACCTTTCTCCTGTTTGTTAGAAACTGAAACTGCAGTATTCCGTAAAATCGAGTCGATCAAGGGAAAAGTACCTCAGCTACTCTTATGAAAGATACCTTTCTCCTGATTGTTATCCACGGATCAATCAAAGTCCGCAGAAATGTGTTTTTTGGGCGGATACGGATTTTAGAAACTATTATCTGGCAGCACTGTACTAGACCAAGGAGGGAGCGGAGCGAGAGAGCCCAAAATATTTCAAAGTAGACTCATATCGGACCAAGGAGGGGAGCGAAAAAGTGGAGCGAATGAGCCCCCTAAAAGCTATCAGCTTGGAATATTTCAAAGTAGACTTATACAAGATAAGGAAAGAGAGCTCACTCGCTCCGCTTGTTCGCTCTATTGAAGCTACTAGCTTGAAATTCTTTGAATAAGGCTTCTACCAACCCAAGGAGGGGGTGAACGAGTGGAGTGGGTGAGCTACCCAAAAGCTATTGGCTTGAAATATCCTAATTGGAACTATACACCAAGCGTTGGTAAAACTGGTCCTCAGACCTAACACGTGAGCCGCTCAACCAATTATAGAGCAAACCAGGTTAACAATGAAAACGAACGAGTGAAAACCTCTCAAAAGAACAGGAGACATGGAATATGATCTTTTTCTATTTGGCTCCGCCGGAAGATTTTATCAAAAAATTAATAATCTTTATTAGAATAGTTGATGATATCAGTTAATACAACACAATTTTTAAAAAATTTATTGCATACATATAAATGTTACAATGACTAGTATAGTGAGTGTTGCACAAAATTTAAAATATTGAAACATTCAACAGGTATGTGAATTCTTCACAACTGATAGTTAAAAATTAATCTTTGGCGCATTCGTAAACAATTTTATTCTTTATTTTCCCTCATTGAGTCGAGTACATTACGAGACTTGCAGTCATAAATTGCTCGAGGGAACGAATTCCAATGTTTAAAATTCTCTGGAACGAATAGAGGGTAATGGTCGGAGTATTTTCAGTGCCGATAGTTCTTCTTGATATAGAGAATCAGGATCTCTTAGAGTTGGGTAACTAGATCGCACACGACATTCTTTTGCTTTGTATATGAACAGACCATCACGTGGCGAGAAATTATAAAGGGAGGCTAACGACAAGGAACGTTTCCGAAAAGTCATTTGTTCGTATTCTGTTATGTTTTTTGGTTCTATGCAGTGTTTGGAAGAGAAAATGAATGAATTCATGAATGGGGGGGGGGGAGGACTTCAGCCTGTTTTAATTCTTCCTGAATGCGTTCAAGAAGAAGAGGGAAATTTACAGATATCAGCGAATAGTCCCATAGCATCAAACGAGATCAAAGAAGAGAACCAAGAGGAAAAGCAATATCAGAAATAGCTGATACTTCCACAGAGATGCATAAGGAAAATGTTGATTTGAAATTTATTGCCGTACAAAATAGAATGGACGTATGTGCATATCCATGATCTGCTGAAAAGGATCCTTCGACCCCTGCGAATATACCCTTTTTTGCTGATCGTTGACGTGCAGATACGTTCATTCTTCTTTGCATGGCAGATTAGCCAGCTGTGTAAGAATGTGGCCAGAAGATAGGCGATTGAGCGAAGTTATGAAGTTTACAATCAAGGCACTGTTCCCAGCGATTTTGTAATGAAAACTTTTAAAATTCCTATTTCTCAAAACGGGGTTCAATTGAAAGATAATTGGAGAGAATTTGAATCTTATAAATCTCATAAATTGGTCTCTCCTCGCGTTCGTTAGCTTGAATTTTACGTTATTCTCAACCCGGTGAATTTTGCAATACATACACGTCAAGTTGTGAAGTCATGTTTCTCGAGAAAGGCACACAGTCAAACGCCATTTGTATACAAATTTGAGAAACACTGTGAAAATTTACCGAATTCATTTCTGGGTTCTCGACTTAATCGAAAATTTCAATTTGTCTGTTAGATCACGGGACAATTTTTCATGGGCGAGAATGCCAATCTCATGTAGGTAGATGATATTTCTTAAATTTTCTTATGTCCAGCATCCCTAGCTCTAATTCTTCCCTTTTAGACAAGGGATCTCTTTTGGGAAAGGGGGGGGGGGAAATCAAAGAAAAATGACAGGTGCCGTCACGCAGACTTGGGACTCAGAAAAAGACACTGTCTGGCAGAAAGTGCGACTTGGACGAATTTCAACCTCCGAGCTATAGGTGATAGGAGGAGGACTTGGAAAAATTTTGAAGGTTGGGGAGGAACAAATTTGAAGCTTTAAGGTGGTCCACATACATCCTCTTTGTGACGTCACAAAACATAAATAATTTTTTCAGAGTTTTTTGAGCGGCGTCTCATGGGTTGAATGAAGGTTTTATGCCCAGTTTTCACCCGTAACGGCAACATTGTCAAACCCTTTGTCCAAGTTGATCCGTTCCAGTGCCTGTGAGAAAAGTAAACGTGAGACCCCCCCCCCCCCATTTCTGTCCATAGTGCGCCGCTCTGTTGTTTTTCGACGTCGCGAAGAAGATGCCCAACTTTGGTAGATGTACTTTTCGGGTGCAAAATGACTGTTTTCATCCTGCTACACCTTTCCTGCCACGAACAGCAACAGTCGCATATTCTCACTTCTCCTGCTCCTTAGTGGAATTGCATAGAGCTTTTCCTGTATTTCAAATTGCATACTTATTCTCCCACGTCTTATCAAGTTGGTTGTATTTCTGACATTGTTCTTACGACAAAGTGCTCTGTAATGAAAATGAGTATACAATCCAGCGAGACCCGTATGATCAATCTTAAAAACACTACAGACTGGATGATACGTGGGAGAATATCTATGCAAATTGTATGGAAGTAATGGAAGAAGAGGAACTGCCAATGAGTATAGCCTATAAACTAGTTACAATAAGCCCGAAATAATCAAGAGCCAGAATGGTCATCTTTCGACTATTTTCAATTTAGATTCGTGGAACATGGAAACTCAGCCTCAAGTTTAGGCTCGGAAATACATCTACAACGACGTATACACTTCAAAACCAGCAAATTTTCATCGGATTCCCTCGTGCCATTTACGAATACGTTGAATTTGACTAGTTGAAAATTTTCTATTTTTGTTGTTCGAAAAAAAAAATAAAGAAAGAAGAAAAAAACAAAATGGAAGGAAGAAAAAAACAAAAATAAAAGCACCGAAAGACCGTGGCGCCCATCGTTATGAAAATAGAAGGTTAGCTTCTAGTCCGCTATGCACCCTCATATGTCTGTTCAAGTTACCTGACTGCGAGAAACGTAATTGACATAATTTGCACTGATACGGCTTCTCGCCCGAATGAATTCTCAAATGTTTCGTTAGCGTCGATGAATCGGAAAAGGCCTTTCTACACTGTTTACAACGATACGGCCTTTCTCCCGAATGCGTTCTCATGTGCGTAGTAACGGAAGACGACTGCGAAAATTTACGCCCGCAAATCGGACACCGGAATGGTTTTTCACCGCTGTGCGTGCGAACGTGAGCCGTTAAATTTGCGGCCTGGCTGAACGATTTATTGCAATCGTCGCATCGATAAGGCTTTTCTCCGGAATGCGTTCGCAAATGCGTTTTTAGAGTACTCGGCCTCGCGTATGTCTTGCCGCAAATCCTACATAAGTTGGGTTTACTCTTGTCGTATTCGCTGGTCGGAGTTGTCGACTTACTCATGCGTTGGCCGGATATCTTCAGGCAGGGAGAGGATTGCCCGCTACACAATTTGTTATAGTTCTTAAATGGAGGAGGAGTCGAACAGAGAATAGGATCCGACAGCGGTTGCGCCTTGATGTCGGCCGTGAAGGAATAAGTTGTGCCGCCAAGACCACCGCAATTATTGTGCGCGTTTGGACTGCCCAAATCTGGAGACTGATAGACTGGCGAAGCGCTTGGTGTCAACGATGCCCACTGCAACTGAATCAATTAATTGAAAATAAATGAAGGAATCGTAACGGAATGAGACAATCTCTGAAATCTTACCTGATGACAAGGCGACTGTGGTTGGAGGGGGTCGATGGGTAACGGAGTTGGAGTGGTCGGCGTAGGGTAACCATGCATGGTCATGTTCATGCTTACGTTTACGCTCATTGCCGGAAAGAATGGCTGGGTATGACTAGAGGTCCACGTAAGCGTGTTACCACCGCATCCTGGTGACGGTACACTTTGATCAGGAAAGGTGTTCATGTACTGCGAATATTGTTGGTTACTACTATCCATAAGGTCTATTTCTGCAGGTAGAGGAGGTACCTAAAAAAATTTTAGGAATGAGGTAATCAGTTTCAGATTTATTTCGGGAGAATGATACTGCGTTGGCTATCTTAGTCTAGTAGGAGACAAAATTTCTTCGAAAATATATAAGTTGTTACCCTAAAAGTCAAACCGAGGGCAAGGAAAAATTGACTGGTTTTTTCTACTATTCAAGACGATAGTGCAGCCCCTCCTTCTTCAATCATAAAAATTGATGAATTCGAGCTCTACCTTCTTATGATGTTTGCAAAACTACAAAAAACTTGTCATAGTCCAAGATCGCCTAGGATCGTGATCACATTTTTGCCTTCAAAATCATCCTCAAGTCAATTTACTCTGGATTTTTTATGTATTTATTCACCTTATGCAGACGCATAGGACGGATGAAATTAGGCCTCCTAATTACTTCACAAATATTGACCGTAAATATCCTCTAGTTTTGAATTTCGGGCATCAATAATCTGTTTGGAGTAAACATCAAGGTTCACCTTTGTGCCCACATTTGTTCGAAGAATACGCGTAATGCATCTTATCAAGCTACAAAATTTTAATGGGCGAGAAGGTACTCTGCTTGTTACAATAAAGCGCAAGCCCACAACTTCATAAGGTGTCGAAGTCAAAAATCAGTCACCCCGCGGTATGAGGCTTCAAGGTCGACCAAAAATCGACCATTGCTGCGATGGCCAAGTACAATATTCCCATGGGTCCTGCTTTTATTGGGACTACGCTTGATGTCTGCGAGTAGCGATGTCCCCAAACACGCAGAACGCTCCAAGGAAAGTGACTGTGACTTCAGATCACGTTCAATTACATGTGTAAAGGCGACCAGCTCAATTTCAAAGCAACTTTGAGTCAAGCTCTCTAAATTTTTTGTCGACCTTGAATCGACCTCTCCGTTGCTAAATGTACAGGCTGGTTGCCTTTGAACGTCGCGTCGACTTCTTAGAATATTTATTGACTTCTAATCAATTATTTTGTTGCGTCGATTAAGAATCGACTTATAGTTATGGTTGACTTTGAAACAACGCCAATCTGGAGTCGATTTTGAATATCTCCTTGTAACAATATGTCCGTTTGGTGACTTCTCTACACGCAGACAGAATCCGTAGTCATTATCATAGAATGATTGCCTTTGAGATTCCCGATTATACTTGACCGGCGCAGCCAGGCTATAATCGACGAAATATAGACGTCAATTTTCGTCAAACCCCCTCTCACCCATCGCCTCTTCGCCGGCGACTTTAACATCTCTATGTCCTCCGCTAACCCTTAAAGAGTCCACGGGCTCTTTCAGAAAACCTTAAACTCAATCACCACATGGACTTCAAAAACTGGATTCAGATTTCCTCCCTCAAAAACCTATTCAGTCATCTTCAAAAAAAGAAACCCTATCCCTTGCATCCCTCCCCTAATTTTACAAAACTTTCAAATTCCATCCCGTAACCACGGCAAACTTCTAGGCTTACAATTTGACCAATAAAGCCAAATGCACACGCGCTTCAACATTATAAAATATATATCCCATCCCTCGAAAGGTTGCAACGAAAAATTACTCCTCCAACTGAACAAAAGCCTCATCCGCTCAAAACTAGACAATGGTTCCTCAATTTATAACTCAGCTAACAAAATCGTCCTCGCTCTACTTGACCTCATCCAAACTTCTTCCCTCAGAATCGGCCTGGGAGCTTTTCGATCCAACCCTAAACTCGGCTTATGTGCAGGAGCCTCTGTTCCCCCCTTCACTTTCGCAGACTCACAATAACCGCTAACTTCTTATCTTCTGTCTCACAATTTCCGGACCTCCCTATCTTCGACCGCATTTTCCCAAATAAACATAATATCCGCCTTCAATTCAAACACTACATTCATAAATCATTTGTAGCTAATCCTCTCAAACCCATTCACTTAGCCCCTCCTCCCGTGGACTCTCCCCCAACCTATAATACGTCTCGATCTCACAGAAATCCCCAAAAGGATCAAACCAAAATTCTACTTCAGGACTACCCTCACCACACACTCTGCCTCTGTGACGGATCTAAAACAACCAAAAAAACAGCTTCTGCGCATACTCCATCGATGGAAAAATTTTTTTACACCGAATCAGCAACATCGTCTCCATATTTACAGCCGAACTCATGGCCATACATTCCTGCCTCTCCCATCTCGCTCAACTTCCCCCGAATGGAAAATTCCTTCTCCTCACCGACTCATTCTCTTTACTCCACTCACTCACCAATACATACACCTCTAACCCTCTCACCCAACGCTCTCTCCTTGCACTCCTCACACTTGACACAATTAACTCCGAGATAATATTCATAAGGACCGCGTCACATTATTTTCAAGAACACGATACAGTTGATCAAGCCGCGAAAATTGCAACCCTCCCCCCCCCCTCAACAAAATATCAATATCAGACAGCTCCCTCCTACCAGCCCTTGATGATAAAAACCACTTATCGTTCCCTCATGACTCAATCCTGGTACATCTGCTGGAAAAATCAAACTAACAACAAACTCCTCAGCATCAAAGAAATTCCCGTCCCTTGGTCATCCTCCATTAGGAACATGAGACGTGAAGAAGTAATTTTTTCCCGTCTTCGAATTGGTCGTACAAAAATTACCCACCCTCCCCTAATCAACTTCAACATCCTAACTCCTCCCTCTTGCCCTCACTGTCATCACAAGACAATCTAACAGTCGAACATTTTCTTCTAGCTCACCGCGATTCCACTAAAACACCCTCCTCCTTCATTCAAGCAACTCAAAAACAATTCCGACACCATATCCTGTACTCTACAATACTTCAAACTAACTGACTTACTCTCACATGTACAAATAACACTCACAACTGTACTAAATTACAATACTTGAATAACTACTACACTTTTTCGAACATTTACACAAACTTTACTTCACTCCTCTTTCATATTCCACTTTACCCTTTTTTGACCTCAATTTTGAAACCCCTATCATATTGTGCGCAATTAAAATCAAAGCAAAATTCGACGTCGATCTTTAGTTGCCATCAATTTTGTGGACCCAGTTTTGACATCGACAATGAGTCAATGAAACTAGAATTGATTTCTTGTAATTTTTAGCCGATTTTCGGTCAGCATTTATGGAAACTCAATCGACTCAAGATTGAAGTTGATTATGATGAGACAATATTTCATCGAAATAATCAGTCGATTTGGGAAAGGTTTGGAGTCTACATGGTTCGTTGTAAGCACTTGCCTCGTCCATTCTTATCTTTTTCATCATTGCCAAATCTGCATACTTTGGTCTTCCTTTAAGGTGACCGCGGCAGCACTCACATCAAGTTTCCACGTTTCGTTGCGACAGGCAAGTATACTCTCACGCCACGGCCGCCTCTACTAGAAGGCCGTATAACTAGATATTCGACAACGCCGCGTGACGGCCGGCCGTTTCTACGCACGTTTACGGAAAAAACAGTCGAAACTCTCGTTAATCATTAATTACTGAATTATATTCGACTGTACGAAAAAAATGATTAAGAACATATCGAAAGAGCAAACGATTCTCGATTTTTTGAGCTCAGTCTCATTCAGATTGATTGAATAGTGAGCGAGTTATTATCGTTTGAAAATAAAAAGTCAGACAGGGAGAGAAGCGCGGTACATTACTACTCTTCGTCCCCTATCTGACTTTTTATTTTCAAATAATAATAACTCGCTCACTATTTAATCGATCTGAACGAGACTGAGCTCAAAAAATCGAGAATCGTTTGCTCTTTTGATATGTTCTTAATCATTTTTTTCGTACAGTCGAATATAATTCAGTAATTAATGATTAACGAGAGTTTCGACTGTTTTTTCCATAAGCGTGCATAGAAACGGCCGGCCTTCTAATCTCGAGCGCGCGGCGTTGTCAAGTTAGGTTATTCGGCCTGTGCTCACGCTCATAGAAATGTTGGAGCTTGGTAAGATATGTCACGCGTTGTAACACACTGTGGAAACTCAACTTGAGTACTGCACAATAATGAGAGGTAGAGTCAGAAAACAGCGGGTGGCATTGTACCTAATCAGTGTCAAAAATAATTCCGAAAATACCTTCAACAGTACATGCCCATTCCGAAAGTTCAAAATTTAACTCTAAATCAACCGAGAGTTCACTTTTTCCGTAGTCTTTGTCAAAGTTGTCATACAGAGGCACTATCCGACGACCCCTACATCCCCAACATATTCAACTTTCTACTCCAAACTCACTTCCTCTCACTCATTTGAGCCAAACACAATTTTACCGAGCTCATAGCCCTCAAGACAGGCTGCTCGAAGCACGTAAATTAAAATGAAAAAAAACCTTTAAAAAATTATTTCGAAATTTTCATGAAAAAAAAAAAAAGCAGAGACAGAGACAGCATTTTAGAAAGTTGGAAAAAATAAATATTTTCGTCCTAATTGCTAAGATATCGAACTCCAATTATTGTCATCTTCTATCAAACTATTTGTCCTAGAGTAGGTTTACTTAATAGTATTTTCGTTTAGTGAAGACTTATTTAGTATGATGGCGGTCATTTCATACGTGTGTACTGCGTGACGGTTTCTTATATTATTCGTTTAGTTTTTAAACAAGGGTATAAGATTACCTGATGCGGATAAGCTGCGCAGGATAGCGAGGCTGACGATCCGTTTGCGAATGAATATTGCGGCGACGTTTGATAACAATTAGGAGAGGAGCAGGTCGGTGACATTTGACCGGGGTGAACAATCGCGTGTTTCAAAGATAACAGAACGTCTGCCATGTCGTGCGGCTGTTTTATTTCCGGAGATGAGTTTTGTTTTGATAAGAAGTAACCCAAATCGTTTCTGGAACCGAAGAAGGATTAATTAATGCGCGGATATCATATTATAGAAGCGCGAGTACCGTGGAAAATAATTGATATGATGACATGTGAAATGTTTAATGCAGAGTTTGTGCTCGTACCAGTGAGAAAATTTTCTCGTACCTAACAGACGCGTATTTTTTTTTTTTAGTTCGAAAGAAAAAACTTGTTCAATTAATAAGCTTTCAGAGAGAACAAAACTTTCTCTACGTTAGAATCTTGGAAGGCCTTCCGCATTACTGCTAGATTTAATTGTATGCTCGAAGGAAGGTATGAGGCCTTATCAAACCAATTTTGATAGGGGATTTAGTTGACTGGAATATGTCTTTGGACTGGGAGTCAATCGAAAATCCGTAACGAAACGCCACGTTTTATGACGTCATCAATGACCTAGACCTACTTTTGGAGCTGAAGAATTTTAATCGTCAACCTCTAGCCTTCATTATATACAATAAATTAGACTAAAAAGGGGGTTGAAAGTGCGGAGCGAGTGAGCCCCGAAAGCTAGTTCGCTTGACATTTTGTACAACGGTCCAAGAATGGGGGCAAACGAACGGAAGGCTAAACTTACTATAACAGCCGATCATTGAATCCATTGAATCGATTATATTTCGATACAATCAATATCGATTGATATATTTAAGTAGGTGAGAAATCTTTGCGTCCTATTTTCTTGCAAACGCCCGAAGACATAATATGTACACATGATTTGATGTTTTCCCATGAAGTGGAGAAATTAACTTAAACTATTTTTTCATGTTCATTTCATCTGTTGAATGGTGTTTATTTGTAATTGAATGCAAGTACAACGTTTATAAAATTTTGATGAACAATTCTATTTGGTTTTTTGGTCCTGCTGAGCTGTTTGCAATGCCAAACGAAGGCTAATTATTAATTTCTTGCCATTCAATTTTTTTCTCTATCCTCTTCTCCGTTCCAATTTTTCTCAGAGACGCAGATTTGTAAAAATTAGCCGTAAGAGAGTTACAGGAAATCGAGACTCCCAGTCCGACAGATGCCGAGGGATTGGTAGATTTTCGTCGTCCAGTGATTCAGTGATTTCAATAGTTGAGTGATCTAGTTCAGAGGCTCTGGCTCATAAAATTGAGCTGGAGGGCTTCCTTTGAACCCTCCTCGTCCCCTTATCTAGAGAAAAGAGCTACGAATAGCCCTGTAGAGGCAAAACAAATACTGTTTGCTGATTCTGTTCGTTCACGGCTACGTCATCAACTGATAACAGTAGCAATATATCGCAAAAATTTCATGCGATGGTGCTTAGCTCACTATCGACTCCCATAAGAATATACAGGGAACAATTCGATCATTTGTTAAAATACGGAAATAAGAAATAAATAAGAAATCAAACGTTGATAATGAGGATGCGGAAGACTTCTACAACCTCATTATCATCGTTTGATTCGTTATTTATTTCTTATTTCCGCATTTTAACAAATGATCGAATTGTTCCCTGTGTATTCTTATGGGAGTCGATAGTGAACTAAGCACCATCGCATGAAACTATCGCAAAATTTTTGCGATATATTGCCACTGTTATCAGTGAATGACGTCATGTGAACGAACCGAATTGATGTGATTTGATCGAGAAGGTGAAGACGTGAGGAAAGTTCTGCAGAAGGTGAATTCGTCTAAAAGATGAATATGAGAGCTTCAATTTTCATTCTCTACATTTTTCTGTACTTGAGGCAGTAGAATAGATTTTACGTTTGCACGTTCTGGATATCGTCCCTACCCAGGGACGTAGATGAGGGGGGTTGTTGTTGACTCCCCCCTCTCCTAGACGGAAAAAAAAGAAAGAAAGAAAGAGAGAGAGAAAAGAGGAAATAGAAGACGGAAAAGGAGAAAGTAATGTGAAATACAATGACAGAGGCAAGGTTAAATGGACTTGCTTCTTTGTATTTAAACCGCAGATTTGTCCTTACTGCTGAAGAGGCGCTCACTGCAAGTTACAATTGAAATAAATTTTCTACTTTTTCCCGTAATTTTCAATTCAGATGTTTTTTTTTTTTTGATACAATCATGTAATAATAATGTATATTAACAAATCAGTACGTTGCAGTGTTACCACTGAATCGCATCTTATGACATTCAAAATATTCAACCCCACCCCCTCAAATTTTGTCTTATCTACGTCCCTGTCCCTACCGCTCCCATTAAATTCCGAATTCACAAATGTTTTTAGTTTGACGTTTCCGAGCCAAATTATGGACCAAAATGTGCCAACAATTGAGGAGTTATCTGTCAATAGGGCGTCCGATCGATGTAATTCTTATTGAACGGACGCCCTTTTAACAGATAACTCCTCAATTGACCAATTTGTCAAGATTTCAGTTATAGGAAATTAAAAATTCTCACCCTCTTAAGCTTCCTAGGTTTATTTAATTATTTTTTCGAAGTCAGCGTTAAATTCCACTTCCAAATCAAGTAAAATTTGAAAACTAAAAAAATTTTTAATTTTTGAGAATTTTGATAAATTTGCCATTTTTTGGCTCAGTTTGGTCCTTAACTTCATGGGTGGCGGAATAAACTTTTCTCAGGAGAGGCAAAAATTTTTTGAAAAATATTCAGAAAAAAAATTCACGGGTTCTTTAACGAAGTTAAATGAGGGGATGCAGGGAACCTATTTTATGAGTTTTACTGTAGGAAAATAATTTCAGTTTATCGATTTATCTGGACCAATTAATTATGATTTTCTGTCACCAAATCACATAATCGTTTCTGTACTGTGACGTCACGATTTACTTTTCTGTCCTCTAAATTCATTGTTCTGTTCTGTAGAAACATTTTCCAGCCGTTCATGAATTATCAATGGTTTGCTCGCGGTGTTTGTGCAATCTGCAAAATGAATGCTTTCACTCCTAGAAAACAGCACGCAAACTCGCTTTTGCGATGTTTGTTTACGAAAATATCTTCCAAGACAAGGAGCAAGTGACTTGAATGACTCGTTTGGCTTGCTTTGCTCGGCTTTGCCTCGGTTTGCAACGCACCAAATTCGTCATTCAAACTGTCGCTTTTGCTCCTTGGTATAAAAGATACTAAATACAAAAAATTTATTCTTTGCACTGAAAGTATGATAAAAAAATATTCAAGCGATAACGCACCACTAATTGAGCAAAATTTATCAGGACGTTTTGATACAACCAGTGTATGGTTTTCACAATCTAAAATACTCTTAGTTTAATTCAAGTATCGATGATACGCTGGTCAAATCAAAACGTCCTAATATATTTTGCTTAATTAGTGGTGCGTTATTGCTTGAATTTTTTTTTATGAAATATACTGTATTTGCGGTTAATCGTTTTTGGTCCATAAGTAGATTGCAAAGTTTTGGAAAAGTCTTTTCCAATTCCATTATAGATGTTCCTATAATGTTATCCTTTTTTGCAAATGTGAAAAAATTATCTATTTTTGGTAATGAGTGATAAATGTGTCAAAATTAAACGAAAGGTCCTACCTTGTCAATATGGAGTTATGCTTACTTTGTGATGGCTGATAAAATTCCCTTTAAAATGAGCCCCAGATGAGCTCAATACCTTGAAAATTTGCCAAGATACAGCATTTGACAGTTGCCATATAGAAAATACTAGTTTTGAGAAAAAAGGTTTAAAGTTGGACAACCCTGTGTAGCACGTTTTTGTCAATACTTAACACGTTTATGCTTGGTTTGTGCGTCCTTACCGCGATATGAATGTGAAATAAAATCATTTCAACGTTCCACAATGTGGCTACAGTGGTTTTTACCCACTCCTAACATTATTATCCTCCCTCTTGCTGCCGGTTCAAATAAGAAAGAGAATACAAAAGAGACCCGAGGTACCCTGTTCCTCACCTTGTCTGTAAACGCGTTACAAGGACGTTCGGCTGGTACAAGTATATGCCTAGCAATCTGTATTATCTTTGATATAAGCTAGAAGTTCTCCTTTATTATACTAGCTTCATACTAGTATAACTAGAATATGCCTGGTAATTTCTATTATCTTCAGTATAGCTGGGACCCCTCTTTGTCGTATAGTAGCTTTATACAAGTATATGCCTAGCAATCTGTATTATCTCTGATATAAGCTAGAAGTTCTCCTTTATTATACTAGCTTCATACTAGTATAACTGGAATATGCCTAGCAATTTCTATTATCTTCAGTATAACTGGGACCCTTATTTGTAGTATAGTAGCTTTATACGAGTATATGCCTAACAATCTGTATTATCTTTAATATAAGCGAGAAGTCCTCCTTCATTATACTAGCTATTTACTAGTATAACTGGAATCTTTGAGCTATAGATAATAGGAGGGGCAGCTCAAAAATTTTCCAAGTCCCAAGGTCATAGGTGATTATGGCTGTATAACTGGAAAATATTGAGATGCCTAGCAATTTGTATTATCTCTAGTATAAGCTAGGACCCCTCCTTGTAGCACAGTAGCTTTATACTAGTATATGATTAAATAGGAGGGGACTTGGGGGGGTAGACATGATGAAAAGAGGGGAGGTCAAAAATTTTCCAAGTCCCAAGGTCATTCTCAAGGTCATAGTTAGGTAAGAAAGTTGCCTCCCAGACGCCGGACGCCGGACGCCAGACACTTTTTCTTGAAAGACCCCCTGATAAAACAGGTTCCCTGTTAATTTTTGCGATTGACATTTTTCATGTCTTTTCTCTCTCCCCCCATCTCAAAATATGCGTCCGGGCGTCCGGGTACAACCATGACCTTGAGACTCGGAAAATTTTTACCGTCAAACATCAGTCTTATTCCTGATTCCGGAATTAGCGTCCGGGCGACTGGGCATCTGTACAATTCTCTAGAAATGGTATTATTCTATCATAAACAAATATTCATAGTATACTAAAGTTGACCTTGCCTTGTATTATACTAGTTTTATACTAGCTTCATACTACCCTTGAACTAGACTTACTAGACAAAGAAGGAACGCAAACTAGCGTCGGTGATCTAGAAATCTGCGTGTACACCTTGTATGGTTTCTGGTTTTGGTTATTCCTTCATTATACAGTATATTAGCCTTCATCAAACTAAGCCTAAAGTGGTGAGTTAGCTTCTATACTGGACCTATACTAGACAAAGAAAAGGGGCAAATGAGCGGAGCGAGTGAGCCCCCGAAAATCCAGTAAATTAAACTTATACTAGCCCAAAAGAGAAGCGCAACCATCCGGGTATGTACTGAGGTATAGTTCAGATGATACAGATTGCTGAGCGTATCGGTACTCATTCTGTATATTCCAAACTGACATTCAACAGCGAAATACTTTTATACTGAGGAAGATATGAAGCATAATCTTTACTCAATCGGCCAAGCCAGAAAATTTTTTAGTCCCTATCAAGAACTGAAATAATCTTCTTAGTTGTGCCCAATGAAGATCAGAGGAATCATTTTGAGCTCTAGCTAAGAAGTTGACTGAAAAAGCAATATCCAGATGGGTGAACTTAGTTGCGTGCAGCAGAGCTCCAACTTCTTCACAATAAGCATAAGACGTATTGTAATTGACTCAATTTTTTGAGTTATAATTTGATCACGATGATGGCTTTACCTCCCCCTCTACCCTCAAACGAAAAAATACGCATTAATCTCCCTCAGGATTACAATAAAAAGGGGTAGATCATTTTTGGAAAATAAAAAAATGAAAATGTCAACATTTTTCCTGCAAATTACAACAGGATGAAGAAAATTGTTCCCTAAGATTAAACAAATGAAATCCAATTTAGCCTCCAATACCTAGCCCATTGACCACAAATCCTTTTTTCAAACATTTTAAACGAGTATCGAAAGTCAAGAGCGTAATATTTATTATTTTTGATAGATTTAAAATTATATTAAATTTATCGCAGGGGCCTATCCACCAGCCATGGTGGTTAAACGATATCGAATTCTCATTTGATGTAATTTTTGCCTTCTGATATTGCTTTTTTATTTCCTATCACCATCTATATGATCATTTGGCCTCGATATACTCGTACCTGTATCCCATCTCAGTCACAGTTCAACTATTTTACTTTTTTTTTTCCGTTCTGTATTAACTTATCTATATATTTTTTTTCTGGTTCTGAGATCTCTCCACCAAATTCTGTGATTTAGATTTTGAAGAACCGTCACAAAACGACAATTCCAGTAAACGATCGGGAAAATCGTCACATTTAAAAGAAAGAAAAAAATTAATAAAATCAAATCAGGAAGAATTTCTTTGAAATCTTCCCAGGAAACACACCCTGAATCATTTTTTGCTTTTTCAAAATGTCAACATTTTGCGCACACCGTATAATGGCACGTTATCACAACTTTCATTCTGAACATCGCGAAAGGAATCGAGAATACAAGCAAAAATAAAATTCTCTTTAAGGAAACGAAAATAAATAGAAAAACAAATTTGACAGACGACGAGCTCGATAATTGGAGAAGTAATAAAATTTACGAATAAAAATAATCGATGCACTTACTTGCACGAGTAATTCGTATTAGCATTTGACGACGTCGGCGAACACGGACTGACGGCGAAAAAGTTCGATGATACCGTGTCCTGTAAATCGAGCGACGAGATTGAAAAGGAACCCATTTCTTCGGGGCTGAAATTCCAAATGTACTGCGAAAATTGTGGTTGCGTAGATGCCGGTGTCGGCGTAATAGGAACCGTTCCCACCATGGGATCTGGAAAATCCAGTCCGTATTGGTTGGAAATATTATTCGGCGCGTAACAATTTTCCATCGTTTGTTTATTATTTATTTATTTTTTCAATCTCTTCTTAATAATAAGGGACGCAATTTTGAGGCCGTTATTTTTTTACAGCATTCTCGTTCTGAAAGCAGAAAATATTCAAGATTAGATTATATAGTTTGAAATATCATGAAATTGTAAGTGAAAAATTTTTATTTTGATTAGCATACAAACTTAAAATTATTTCCCTATAAATAGACTTCTCATGTACGGTAAATGGCTGCAATGAGAGGCATTTAGAACTCCAGCGATGGTTCAGAGTCTCCTGTAATGAACGAAAGTTGGCTGCGGACAATAATTTAGTGATCAGCTTGCCACTTTTGATTAGAAAGTTTCAGAAACGTTGATGAGGGTAACTTACGGCTTGATTTGGGCAACGGAAACAGAATTTTTTGCTCAGGTAATGTCAGATTGCCAACTTTTGTTCATTGTAGGAGACCACTTGGTTCTTCATCTGTCTCCCAGGAATCCCACTTCTCCCTCTACCATCAAATTTTCTACAATCACGGTAATATTTAACCACATCGTGCTGTCAGCTTAGCTGATATGAAAATCAGCGTACCGAAAAGCAGGTCGTGGTATGAAACTCATATTCCGGTCCTCTCAAATTCCCCTATAACCGCCATTAAATGGAGTTTCTACGCTCTTAATTTACAGCTTTAAACTGTTTAAAAGATCAAATCTGTGATAGAAAATGATTTACTCAAAGTAGACTGTCGCATGAGGCCCGAAAGCAGAAGCAGATTGGTAGAGATTGAAAAAAAGAGTTGAAAGATAATCCTGAGATGGTTTCATCATTTGCAGGGTTGATCTAAAAGGGCAAAAAAACTGTTTTAAGGTTACAAATTTGGCAGTTAGCTTATTCCAAGACCTGTTTTGAAACATTCTCCCAGAATAGAATAATTACGAGGAACACACCTCCGTTTAATATAAATTTTTCTCGCTTCCTCATTAGGCTGGGAGATCGAAAACTCTAGGCCCGCATATAATAATTACGTGGTTCAGTTTTAAACTCAACGAGTGACGGAGGGGATTCGGGAGACGAATTCATTATCCTTGCAAAAGTTGAGAAAGATAGGAAGAAGCTAACACGAGTGAGAAGAAAGGAGGGGATGAGTAGAAGAACATAGAACAAAAGATTGGTGAGGAAGATTGGAAAACAAGAAGAGGAGGGAAGAAGAGGTGAGAGTTTCTGATTAGGATAGTGAAAAAAAGTAGGAGAAATTAAGGAAAATGAGGAGGATAAAAGAAAGGAGGGGGAAAACTTGGAGAGGGCACTCAAAGAAGGAGATAAGAGCATGAAGTATACAAGATTAAGAAGAGGTAGGATAAAGGTCATAATCCAACAGGTGCTCATTGGAGATTACCGTCCAAGTTGTCGCAATAATTTTGTCAGTTTTGAGAACCGCAACTCTCTCCGGAAGAAGTTCTCGAGGTATAAAAGGACCTTAGTCTCGTGATTGAACTTGTGGTTATTCTCTATCAAATTTTTGGGAGAAGGCCGTGGTTTTCTCGTTCGCGCTTTGCTTCGGCTTTCGTCAGGTGGATCACTATAGACGCCACTCTTCTCATTGATGGGGATGCGATCATTAGTTTTACTGAAAAAATATCTGAGGGTATTGAAAGAATAGAACGCGGGCTGGAGTCTGTAAAGAATCAAGACATGGCTAAGCTGCAAAGAATAAGTATATCTTCCTTTTGGCAACCAGGGATCTAGAGAACACAGTTGCAGATTCTACGGCTCTCCTGGAAATACCCTTGATGTCGATCTTTACATCATTCGCACGGGCTATTTGATGGAAAACTGCCTGTTCTTTACGAAGATCAGAATGAGCCCGTGGGCAAGAGTATACCAGGAAGAAGCATGGGTAGTTATGCCCGAGTAAGTGTCTGAGCTCGTGGCTATATCAGTTTTAATGAGGTCAAGAAAATTCATTTCACTCCCATCCATCTCCATGGTGAATTGGATAAAAAGACACTGGCTATCAATTCTTCGAGGAGCCTAGTTCGCACAAAAATATGTCATCGACCTAATGAAACCTGTATCTCGTTGTCCTTGCGGACTCAAAACGTCTCATGAAGATCGGCCCTCGGGCGAATCCAATGGGGATTTCAACACCGTCGAGGAATTTACCCATTTTGTGGTAGAATTGGCGAAAATTAGGACTCAAGCAAGCGTCTCAAGCTCGAGTCAAAGGAGCTGCTGCCTACTCTATGGAAAGGTTTCACAGACCCTTGCCATCACACAAAGCTAGAAACTTCTTTAGACTCTTTGATCGCTCTAACCAGCAGCTCTTTTAGCAAAACCGGTTAAAATGGTGATGTATACCGGCCTCGTTTTTTACGACAACGATGACAAGAGGCTGAGAAATTCAGAGATGACTTCCTCGCAGAGCAATTCCTTAGAGAAGTCAATCAGAGGTCCAAGAGGTTTGGCAACATTAATTGAGAAGAAAACAGAAAGAGTGGTCGAGTGAACGCTACATGCTGATTCTATGAATAAGATCTTTCCTCGACAGAATGAGAAGACTGGTAATCGACGATAGCTGCTTTAGCGAATACTCTTGTTAACTTATTTTTATGTGGTAGCCCAGTAGAATTACCGTTTTGAAAAAAAAAAAAAAAGTCCATCAAAGCTTTTATCGCTGGAAAGTGTTGGCCTTGGTGTCCTTGTTATGTGGTAAAAACCCATCAACCCCACCCTTTGCGGAACCCCTTAAAAATGGGGCTCATTTGACACATTTGTTGGTTTTTCGAATTTTTCTCAAAAAGTATGAGATTTAGAGCAGAAAAACCTCAGTACAAAAAGATTTCGCATAAAATTTACCATCGAATAAAGTCATTATTTCTTCAGTTACGATAATTTGACGCTGTATAACAATATTTGCAAATTTACTGGTTTTAAAAATTTTCAATTTTTCGAGTCTTTTCCTAGCGTTTTTCTGATTTTTTTCACAAATTTTAAGATTTAGAGCAGAAATACCTTGGTACAAAAAGATTCCCCATAAAATTTACCATCGAATAAAGTCATTACTTCTTCAGTTACAATAATTTGACGCTATGTAACAATATCTGCAAATTTACTGTTTTCAGAAATTTTCGATTTTTCGAGTCTTTTCCTAACATTTTTCTGATTTTCCTCAAAAAGTTTGAGATTTAGAGGGAAAATATCTCAGTACAAAAAGATTCTACATAAAATTTACCATTAAGCAATGCCTCACTCACTCGGTCACAATAATTTGAAGCCATATAACAATATCTGAAAATTTACTGTTTTTGGAAATTATCAGGTTTTCAAGTTTTTTTTGTATGTTTTCCTGAAAAAGTTTGAGATTTAGAGGGAAAATACGTAATTGCAAAAATGTTCTCAGTATAATTCTCTACTGACTGACCTCATCATTTACTCAGTTACAATAATTTGAAGCTATAAAACAATTTCTTGAAGTTTAAAATCAGAAAAACGTCAGGAAAAGACTCAAAAATCGAAAATCTATGAAAACAGTAAATTTGCAGATATTGTTACACAGCGTCAAATTATCGTAACTGAAGAAATAATGACTTTATTCGATGGTAAATTTTATGGGGAATCTTTTTGTACCAAGGTATTTCTGCTCTAAATCTCATACTTTTTGAGAAAAATTCGAAAAGCCAAAAAATGTGCCAAATGAGCCCCCTTTTCAAGGGGTTCTGCAAAGGGTGGGGCTGATGGGTTTTTACCACATAACAAGGACACCAAGGCCAACACTTTCCAGCAGAAGCTTTGATGGACATTTTTTTTTTTTTTCAAAGCTTTTATTTACTGTAATTCTACTGGGCTAGTAGGAATTCTCTTTATGTGTGTTTGAAATATGAGATCTTGGAAATGGGCTAAACATTTAGTCCTGTGGCTCTTGGTGCAGATCCATCGAGTACATGTTGATGCCCCCATGCGCCGTGGGTTGGAGCATTCAACAAGAATGGATGACTCGAGATTTTTCAAACAGTTGCTGTACGGCGAACTTACAGACAGTTTTAGATGCAAAGGTGGACAGTGGAAACTTTGTAAGGACGTGTGTCACTTGTCTCTTGAATTGGCGAAAATTGACTGAGTATGGAATTATAATCTGGGAAGGTATTGTGTCAATATCGAGCCCTCTCGCACACTCGCTTCAAATGCAGACCCCACGATCGAAGCGTACTGACAGATGTACCAATCTTCCAAAGTGGCACATGCGGACAAACAACGGTCTCATCAGCCATTTCCGCGTTCACACAAGAAATTGAAAACCTTGGATTCACCTTTCACAGGAACTACGAATATTGTACCTCTTCATCAGCCAAAATAATGACACTAGCCTAGCCTGTACTTATGTTCGAACTAATTATCTAGAATCTTAGCTCATTAGCATGTGGTTCCTTATCCTGGTCTATTTGTAAATGTATACTTGGTTACGTTGATCTATAAACCACTAAATGTGCACTAGGTTGAAGTTGGGATATTTCAAAATCCCAATGACGTCATCAAAAAGCTGAACGTATTAGATACGCAAATCCTCACTTCTTCACTTTCAAATATTTTCTGCGAATAAAAAACTTTTATATTTTACATCTATGCGAACACTCGCATCCTGTTCTCTAATTTGATCATCATATTTACTAGTATGGCGTATAAAGGGTACAAGGGGAGAGGAGGTGAATGTGAAGAAACAATGAATAGAAGAAATCGAGATTGATTCACTTGGACATTCACTCTTTCTTCTCGGCGACCTTCAAAATTACAACGTTACATATTGGCAGAAGGAGTAAAAAATTCATCAATTTGAATAGAGGAGCTCCCTTTCTCTCACAGTCTAAGCCAGGAATTAGCCGGAGAACACAAAACAGGTGGTGAACTTTTTCCACAGTCCTTGAATCCAAGGATAGAAAGTGATTCGTGAACAGCTTGGGACTTTGACTTAGGCTCATAAGTTGTTCAGAAGAATCAAAACACTTGGCGTACGGCATATCCATACCCTTTGGCTTAACAAAAAACAAACGGCTCCGAAACAAAAGTACGACTTTGAAACGCAAGAAATCGACTGTGATACGAGAGAATGCTGCTCCAGAGCACAAAAAATTGGCTTCGGAGTTGAACCAAAAAGTTTTTGTTTAACGATTAGCATTTCAGCTTACAGTAATGAAAATTGGCAATAACTTAAGCTTAAGTGACTTATAGGTCGTCAGCTTACGCTTTAGCTCTTGAGCGATTGACCAGTGGCAAATTACCCTAGAAGCATAGGAAGCACGTGCTTCTAGCGGCAAATTGGAGGCGGCAAGTCGGACGTAAAATACTTGGGGAAATGATGAATGATGTGTGAAAAATAGAAAATTGAAAGATTTCTGGAAGGAGCGGCATACTGAAAGGTGTGCTTCTAGGCGGCAGAATGCTTAATCCACCGCTGCGATTGACGGTTTCAACTTTCCACCCGTGCTTGAATCACGGATACTACGCGAATTCGGAAGTCAGGGTAGGAAGTTCATTGAAGGCAGTATAGTTTGAAATAAAGATTTTTCTACATTGGGGTTTATGAGAAACACATTCACTGGCTTGGTTGTAGTCAGTCACCACCGTCTTGACAGCAAATTTTACTTTAGACTCTACAGTTCATAAAAATTTTGTATGAAATGTATTACAACTAATTTCTAACGCTGTCGTCATAGAGGATATTCTGAAATAACTTCAGAAATTGAAATTAGGAGATTGTAAACGCGGTAAGTTTATGTGTAGGACTGAAATAATGAATGAAAATACGATGCAATATACCGTACTTAAATTATCTTTTTTCATCGACAGTAGGTATTCTATAGTTGTTATCAGTTAAGAATGAAGCCCACGTCTTATGTCATTAAACAATCTCTTCTTTTATAATCCTCCTTTTGTAAACTTAAGTCATCTAATTTGAACTTCGTAATTAATTGCGTGGTTGAGAGATCGTTTTAAAATCACCCACGTCTTTCATTCCGCCCTCGTGAGAGACTAAGAAAAATTTTTGAATTTCTTATAATACATGTTTCCACTGTACTAAAAAAAAAAAATACAGATTATTTTCCATTTTCGTATACAAAAGCTTGAAAAAGGCGAACTATTATTATACGCCGCAAATTAAGATTCTCCTTTCCTCTCCGCGTATAAAAATTAATTAACACGTAGGAGGTAAAGTTACATCAGGCAACGTAGAAAACGTATCGACTTCACAATGAAAATCCTTCTATATTTTTCCAATTTGTAAAATAACCTCGACAATACTCCCGAAAATATACCCTACTAAACGCGCGGGCTCCGTATAGTTTGTTGATAAAATTTTCGCCAAAAGAAGGTATTGTTATTTTTAGAATTGAGTGAAACCTTTTAAAAACCGCGGGTTGGTCGAATGTACTGTTGCACGCTCGTTTCATCTTAACCAATCACCGATTTACTTTCGCGTTTCCACGGTAACCTTTTTTTTTTTTCGTAAACGTTAATTTGCACCCCTAAGGAACCACGCGCGCGAGTACAATGGTGGTAAAATCGTCGTCTACAACAATAAATATGATATTACAAAGCGCGCGGGGACGACGTATATATTTTATATGTCGTTCGCAAAAATCAATATGCATTTTCTAACTTTGATATTATTTTTCTTTCTTAAGCGTAGTTCAGTTTTTTCTCTGTTACTTTTCCCGCAATGTGCGCATTATGAACTACATAATTAACTTTACTTTCGATAAGATTTTCAAGAAAAAGTCAGCAGTCGTTCTATTTCTTGCAAAGGCTTCTAGATTTCACAAATTTCCAGCTATTGATACGATGTTGAATCTGTAATTTTTACGTCACGCCTTAACTTTTGGGAGACCCTCATGGGTAGGAAAGCTGGAAACACTAGCAATTCCAGTCTTACAAAATAGCCCAATTTTCCGGACTCCCACTAGATTCTTCAAGCTCCTACACTAAGTCAAATAACTTCTACCTCTGATAACTACGATAGAGTCTTCTTCGATGAGTTTCTGAAATCCCAGCCCCCTTCATAACCACAATTTCTGCAAACATGTTGACAGTTGAATAGAGATTTGGACTAAATTTGTTCTAGCTCAAAAACGCGAATCGTTAGATGTATAATTCGAATGTACGAAATTTTTATGGCATACATTTATCGACACGACGAAGAAAAGAAAAATCCTGACGACTTCTTGCGCATACAACGACGAAACAAATAAAGAACGACCAAAAATAGAAAGGAACAATCTTGAAATTTAATGCCCGACGGTTATACATAATATGCCCAAGAAAATGATAGTTTTCCCTGAGGGAAAATGAATTCAACCGCCAAACTTTTTCTGAACGCTAAAAAATAGAAATAGGAAAAAAAATTATGGATAAAATTAATCAAAATAAAAAATTTTAAGTATTAGATTGTCTGGGCGGAAATTATACAATGAGATGATTTTTTAATAACCGGCACTGCCGTCCGAAACTAGATCAATAAATGAATAAAATTTATTTATTGCACAAATTTGAAAAAATTTGAAAAAAAACCCGACGTTTCGAGCGGTTACAACCGTCATTATCAAGGGTTGGATACAGAATGAATGAAAAAAATATAAATACAGAATACGGATGATCGAAAACAAAGAGTTAGGTACTCATCATGATTAGGTGCATGTTTCACGACCGGTAAATACAGGCTGATGACACCATCGACGTCAGATTTAAAGTCACCAGCATTATCATTTTTCAGGATCTCGACAGCTTCGCGTATTTTCCTTTTACTAACATTATCCTCAAAGCAGTTTATAGAAGGATTATCGAAATTAAAATTATGGCCAGTTTCAATCGAATGTCGGCATAAGGCAGTATTATTGAGTTGATTAGATACCTACATGAGAATTGTGTTGATTAATCCTTTTCTTGAGTCGTTGCTTAGTTTCACCTATGTATTCCACATTACAGCTGTTGCAGGGAAGCTTGTATACAAGACCAGAGTTTTGTTTAGGAGGTATCTGATCTTTAGTTTTGCTGAAAAAACGGCGGTTGAGATTGTGACCTTTGAAGGTGATTTTGAAATAATGATATCCTTTGATGCCATTTCAATGTACACTTGCATCTCTACCTCTCTTGTTTCGGCAGTCATCAGTGAAAGGTGGACCGAGTTGAAGAATTTTACTTCCATCACCAAAGATCTCTTCAAAGAAGCCATCACCTTCTGCTTAGATAACGGCTACTGCAACTTTGAGGGTGTTAGCTATTCTCAAAAACAAGGCTTTGCAATGGGCAGCCCTTTGTCTGCCATAGCCTCCGAACTGGTCCTTGACAAATTATTTATTAGCATTAAACAGAATTTTGACATTAAATATCTAGTCAAATATGTAGATGATAGCTTTTGTATTGTAAAAAAGAACTTCTGTGATAACATTACTGACTTTATGAATAATTTCCACCCTCTACTAAAATTTACTTGTGAAAAAGAGTCCAATAATACTATTAACATTCTTGACATTACCATTATTCGTGACAATTGTAAATTTATCTTTAAGCATTATTGTAAACCCACCTTTTCTGGACGTATTATTAATTATCATTCCAACCTCCCTCAACACTGTAAAGTTAACACTGTAAAATGTCTTCTTAATAACTGCGGCTTTCTCACTCCGATAAGAGATTTCATCCTGAAATTATTGATAAATTTAAAAACCTTCTTCGTAAAAACCATTATCCTGAACATTTCATCAATTCTCTTAATTTCAATTTCAATTTTAATACTTTCAGTAACGTAAATATTTCCTTCCCACCCTCCTCTCATAATAACGTAAATAACCATTCCAATAACAGTAACGTAAATATTCTCATGAATGGTTCTAATAACCATCCTTCTTCTAACAACTCAATTGACAACGCCCCTCTTAACGTAAAAAAGAAAGCCAAACACTATTTTTCTATTCCCTTCATTGGTACGTCCAGCCTTCTAATTAGGAAATATCTCAATAAGCTAAATTCTGATACTAAAATCACCTTCAAAGGTCACAATCTCAACCGCCGTTTTTTCAGCAAAACTAAAGATCAGATACCTTCTAAACAAAACTCTGGTCTTGTATATGTTACGCCTAATTCGCGCAATTGAAGACTGCGCGCAATAGTCATTATTTTGCCAAATGCGCGCATTTTCTAACATTTTCGCCAAATGCGCGCATTGTGTAAATGTTTTTGATTTTGTGACACGGACTATGCAGGTTTCTTCTGGCGAAAGCGCGCAATAGGCAAGACATTAGCGGTGGGTGACGCGACGTGCCGGAAATTCCATATTCATTGCGGAAATCAGTCCGTCTCGATTTTGTGGGGAAAGGTTAAGGGTACAGGAAATGCAACTGCCATCAAAAATGTGATTTGCAGAAGTGCTCTTGCAAAAAAGCAGGGCTATTATGTAACTCAGCTTGCCATGCAGGGCGCACTTGCACAAATAATGAGTAAATAGATACCTGATAAATTCAAGTAATTTTATTCAATGTTTAGAACTACGATTTTTAAATTTATAATGTTGACCTTCTTTGATTATTGTGACAATGTCATTCAGTTTATACAGAAACGCGGATTTTCAGAACGAATGTATTCGTATTTTTAGTACGGTATTTTTACTTGTACCATGTACTGATAGCAGAATTGATGATACGTTTTCATCAAAATGAATTAAACTGAAATAATACTTACTTTTCAATTAATCTAGGTACGACCACCCTAAACAAGATCAGATTTCCTTACCTCCTCTGCACTCATTAGGCAACTGCACAAAATCACGGTTCCTGCATAAACTGTTGTTTGGTAAATGCGTGCAATCTGCTTAAAAAGTTTGTTGATTGCGCGCAGTCAGCTTACTTACGCGTATATTTGGTAAAACAGTTGAAAAATGCGCGCATTTGGCAAAATACTGACTATTGCGCGCATTCTACAAAATTTTAGCCTAATGCGCGCAGTCTTCAATTGCGCGAATTAGGCGTAACATATACAAGCTTCCCTGCAACAGCTGTAATGTGGAATACATAGATGAAACTAAGCAACGACTCAAGAAAAGGATTAATCAACACAAATCTAATGTAGGTATCTAATCAACTCAATAATACTGCCTTATGCCGACATTCGATTGAAACTGGCCATAATTTTAATTTCGATAATCCTTCTATAATCTGCTTTGAGGATAATGTTAGTAAAAGGAAAATACGCGAAGCTGTCGAGATCCTGAAAAATGATAATGCTGGTGACTTTAAATCTGACGTCGATGGTGTCATCAGCCTGTATTTACCGGTCGTGAAACATGCACCTAATCGTGATGAGTACCTAACTCTTTGTTTTCGATCATCCGTATTCTGTATTTATATTTTTTTCATTCATTCTGTATCCAACCCTTGATAATGACGGTTGTAACCGCTCGAAACGTCGGGTTTTTTCAAATTTTTTCAAATTTGTGCAATAAATAAATTTTATTTATTTATTGATCTAGTTTCGGACGGCAGTGCCGGTTATTAAAAAATCATCTCATTTTCAAAATAAAAAAATGGATAAAAAAAGTTCAAAGTGGGCATTTATAGCTTCACCAGAGCGCGTTTAGCCTTAGAAAGCCGCCCACTTTTGCGCTTTCACCCCAATATTTCAACAAGTTTCGCATGAATTTTCATTTTAAGGCTGTCGATGAGGGAGGGGGGGGGGGTGACGAAAGAAGTAAATTTTCGAAGGCGAATCTCTCCTGTGATCTACTGGACAAAGCCAGAACAGAACACTGGTTGTGATGAAATTTTGCTTCATCATGAAGACGAAATGTATCATCCTGCATTCTCACAAAATAATGACTAGATTGACAAGATGCATTTTGTTGGTTGGGCACTCTTCATTAAATAGTCGTTAATTATTCTTTGTCGAGAGTTTTTATTTAAATGGTCGTTGGTCAATTAATTTTTTTCAACGTTCAATTATATATTTCCCAATTTTCTTCTCATTTTTGTCTTTAATTTGCGCCCAATACGAAGTTTCTACGTCTCCTCTGAGCCGAGTTATGGACCAAAATGTGCCCAAAGTTGACCAATTTGCCAAAATTTCCGAAATAGACGCTGAAAATTCCTCCTTTTGTAAGCTGTACGTGATTATTCAGGTATTTCTTTTGGGCTGAGCGTTAGATTTCACTCTTAATGATGAAAGTAGAATACAAAAGTTTGGACGATTTTGAATGTTTGAGAATTTTGGCAAAATGGTCAATTTTTGGCAATTTTGGTCCATAACTCGGCTCAGAGGGAACGTAGAAACTTTATATTTGGCGCAAATTAAAAATAATATTGAGATAAGAATTTTGTGTGTTTGAACTATATGCATCCAAAGTTTCGCGTTTTTGCGCTAGCACGAATTTAGTCTAAATCCCCATTCAAGTGTTGACATCTTTTGGGCGGACCCTGTATTAGCTCGAAAGTCGAGATTTTTTTTAGTCTCGAGACTAGGTCAGAACTTTTTCGTTTTTTTTCAGGCACCGCGTGGCCTCTCAAGTTCCTAAACTAAATCGAATCATTAAGGGAATCCATACTCAAAAGAGTAATGCAAAACCCACAGAAATGGCAAAAGTACGCGGAGCGCTTTCGACTAAACAGCCATTATCAATGATATGGAAATAACTGAACCAATTACGGCTTTTAAACAAGAACACCAAAGGAAATCATGATTGAACCAGCAAGTCATCACAATGTACATGTCAACTAGTTCAATCAACCCCTCATCAGGAAATACTGACAGATGAGGACTAATTTAGAGAGAGAATTTTATCTATGGAGAGGGACCGCGGGCTCCTCATTGAAGCCATGACCGCTGGCAATGAGATGGTCCACGAAAGCTGATTCACCTATGTCCTTCTTTTCACTCACTTTCTTGTGTTCGTCGACTCTTATTTTGAGCTGACGGTCAGTTTCCCCGTTATAAACTCCCTGACAATTGCTACGTACACCGCTCCTCTCGGTTGGAGGGATCGGATCCTTCAACCTAACCAGTAGACTTTTAACCGTGTTAAGACTATAATACGCTGGCCGGAAGCCAAAAGGGCGGAGAACACGACCCAATTGAGAGGAAAACTTTCCTAAGAACGGAAGTCTTATCTAGCGCTTTCTACTGTCAATAAACGAATCCCGAGGGAGGGAGGTGGGTAAATCGAAACTTTTCCGAGAGTTTGAACCAAAAAGTGGATGTCCAAATTGGCCTCGTTTACTCTGGCCATGAAAGGCGGACTGACTTAACGATGGATTAAGCTTTTGAAAGCTGCGAACTTATGGGCAACAGGGCAAAAAGACTTGCCGTGGACAGTATTATCGATCGAAGTATCTTTTCTGTAAACGGCGAATCTATGGACGCCGTCTCTTTTGGAGATCGTCAAGTCCAAATAATTGATAGTAGAACCACCTACTTCAGAGGTGAATTTTATAGAAGCGAATTGTTTATAGGATACTTGAGAAACTCCAAAAGGAGATCTCGAGGACTGGTCCACGTACACAACACATCGCCAACATACCTGTGCCAATAATATACATGATTCAAAAGCACTTGGCCCGAGGAGAAAAGATCAACCTCAAAGGACATAAAGACCTCAGAGTTGAGGGAGCTCAACGGGGCGTCAATGAAGATACCAACCTCCTCTCGAAACTCGAAAAGCTTTCCATTAAATTTACAAAAGTTAGGAGATCAGCAAATATTGAGCAAGTTGAAAAGTTCAGCCAATTCTTCATGGTGTAAGTTTGATTGAACTAATAAATCACACATACGTTGCATGGCAGTAGCTTTTGGGATGTTCGGAAATAAACCGACCACATCGAAAGAACACAGGGTCGCAAAATGTCGTCTGTGAGCCTGTCAACCAAGGTTATCGAGTTTCTTACAAAGTAAGGTGACTGGAAATCAACTCTAGATTTGAACCAACGTTCCAAGTATTTCGCTAGAGAGTACGTGGGGAGGACACGAAAGAGACCACCGGACGCATCAGGGTACCTGTTTTATGGATCTTAGGTAACCCATACAAGAGGGGGGGGGGGTATACCGAGTTGGGCTTCAGAAGCGATCTTTTTAACGAGGGAGTTTTAATGACGAATTCCCAAGAATTGATAACACGCCTAACCTCTTTCACACGGTTAGGAAACTAGGTCCAGATCAATTCTTCTAGTTCCCTCATCGAAATACGACTTAGTTCAAAAGCCAAAAGACAACATTCGTGAGTGGATACACACAAAACCAAGGGGTGTACAGCAGAAGCTCGGCGAACAATACGAGGTCATCCTGGCCGAAAACGAAGACGATTCGCGAAGATATGTATTCAAGCTGGAAAAGACAGAATTAATACAAATTGCCAAGTTATATGGCCAGACACACCGAAGGGAGGCATACTCAAAGAGAGTAAAACGAGGAGTAGATTACTCTAGCCACGGTTTACTCCTGGTTTTATTCTCTTGAGTATGCCTCCTTTCGGGGCTGGAAAAGACATCCGAAAAGTAAGGGATGAACATCTCCACATCAAAAACAAAAGCCCCAGCGTTCAAAGGAAAAGACTCCACACGAAGTGAGATCGTAGTGAGAGGAATAATCATAGAACAAATTGCACATTCAGATATCTTGGAGTCGACATGTCGTATAACGGAAAGGAAGATGACCAAAATAAGCTGAACAAGTTCATACGAGTAACAGGACTTATCAATAGAACCATGAACGCCTACAAAACCAGGGGTGAGACTACCTATAACTAGAGTATACAATACCCTAGCTATGCTAATGAATGGATCGGAAAAAGCTGATCAAAGACGTATAGAAGCTGCTGAAATGCGATTTATAAGAAGGATAGCAGGAGTTACGCTCCAATACCAGGAAAAAGTAGAAGTAATACAGAGCATACTAGGAATGGCGTCAGTAATCAAAAGAATAAAGAATTATCAGAGGAAAGGGAGAGGTCATGTCGAAAGAATGGAGGAAAAAGATCACTCAGAAGAATTATACAATACACATCAACGTGAAGAAGACCGATAGGACGTCCGAAGAGAACAATGATGGACACGTCAGGATCTTCAGTGTGATCAGATCATGCAGGTCCGTCGCGTCGAGAGCTCCAGGCGGGTCCGGGGCAACGAACACGGCGGGAACCCAAAAAGTTTTCTTCGCCCCCTCCCCTTGAACATAAGGGCCCTGCGAGCCTCTAACAGAGCCGGGCTCGGAGACAAAATCTCCAGGTGCCCCCACCCTTCTCTTCAGGTCTGAGATCATGCATCACCAAGCAGACAGGCCTCTGAAAATTGTTTCCTTTTCGGAATCGCCTCAACCCTGAAGTCTCAGCCGTGTAGGAAACACAGACAAAAATTGTTTTATGAGCGGAAGCTCAACGTCACTAGAAAATAAGTGGGGTGTGAATAGAGCATTACTCATATCCTATATAGCCTTGATCATAGCTTGATAAATTTTTGCAGTTTTGTTAGGTAGTAGTGCAGGGCAGCAGTGTGAATAAGGTAGGGTGGTTCACGTCCAAATGATGAACAAATAATGCAAAAACGTAGATAGAAATAACGCACATAATTACCATCACGCCAAGATGAACGCTGCGCCGATTTGTGCGACGCCGTATTGAACTATAACCGACATATATTTTATCCCTATAGAGGCATTGAAATGCTCTTAGGCTCTCCTCTTGGCTCAACCTTGGGGGAAATCTTCATGAAACGTCTAAAAAAGGAGTTATTTAATTCATTATCTACTGATACAGATACATAGATGACGTTCAATGTTTCTGGAAAAGCTCGTCGGATGACCTCTAGGATTTCTTGCTAACCCTAAATAGCATGTACCAATTGATCAGGTTCACCTTAGAGGAAGGAGGACAAGAGATTAGTTTCTTCGAAAACAAACATACACGGACATCACCATCCACACTCCATCTTATTGTCCCACTTCTCATGGAAATGTGGCTTTCCACAGTCTTCTACTCTGGATAACGTCCATAAGAAATTGATAGAGAAGTCTCTGTGATGCACTATCTCGCTCGGGGCAGTGAAATGGTTGTCGAATTTAAAGAAAGATCATACGGAAAACTGTGCATTCAACCACTTCTTTGCAAAGGTTTGGTAAACATAGGAGGAGGGACCGCTGGATAAAATTGCCTTACAGTCGCAAAGTGTCTTCCCAGATCACCAAAAGCCTTGGGCCACATAATCTGCGACTGGCTTTTTATTCGTGCCGGACAGCGTAAACTAAAATTGATGAGCGGTGCGGGTGACGGGCGGAAGATTTTCAAAAATCGTTCTCAATCAATTCTTATGAAGGAAGATGATTTGTGTGAAATTTTACGCTTTACAAATTTTGTTCTCTTTATCTTTCTCCTAAATTGCTTCGTTCCCTACTTGGTTAGATATTACTCACTGTACTTACATTTGAATGGGAAAATCGTCATGCTCATGTTTTCAACACTCCTGATGGATGGCCGGCCCGAATATAATCATATCCAATCAGTGAACTAAGATTGTATGTAGGACACTGTCTGGAACGCGCGGTGATCAAAAAAAAAGGGAGAGAAAGAAGATATTTTGTTGAACTGGGCTCAGTCCTTTCTTGCGCGTTCAACGAAATAAAAATGGGAGAGAAAGAAGATGTTCTGTTTCGTCGTTTCACGTTTTCTGTTTAGAATGCGCTCCAGCTGGTTTCATATGTATACGAATTGAGTTCATTGTATCCCAAACGCTGAAATCTTTGTTTCGAAGATAACACGATCGTATTCTTTACTTGGTGAAGGAGCAACCAGGCAATTTCCAGGGGGGAGGGATGGGCGTATGTTTAACATCAGACTCAATGAGTGTTAATTCAACGAGGCCAAAAGCCCCAGTCTCAGCCTTCACGAGCACATTTTTGAATCACTGAGTGTTGGCAAGGAATCAAAAGCTCAGGCATGGAAGAAACTCACTCAAAAGACGGCTGACCTTTGTTCTTAATTATCATACACGGTCGAAATTACCGCAGATAGATTCAACGTCATGACAACGATGACCAAGAGTGAACAAGGTTCTGTTTCTCTAATTGACTAAATCGTAAAATTGATCTCTTTTGCTGAGAGGCCACCTTTAAGAAACTGGTCTAAGCGCGGAGCGTTCAACTTTTGTGACGTCATCATTTCCAATTAATTTCATTGATGATGATAGGAGAAGAACTAGAGAATTTTTTATTGGCCTAGTGTAAGGCGAGTTCATAGTTACCAATCTGTAGCATATTTTGGCCATCTTCCCTTTTCACAATCCATTATCCCCCTAGCACGCATGTACTATAATAGAACAGATTCCCTGTACTCCTCAATTAACTTTCTTAATGAACCCACGCTTTCTCCGTATGACTTTCTACAAAGAGGATTTACCTGTTGAAGGCCGCGTGTTACACCCATAAAAACCCTTACTACTCTTTGTTTGCTGAAACTTTTCTAGCATTTGAACAGCACAAAAATATCGACTCATGAATTTTTCGATAGCTAATCTCAGGATAGTTTTAAGTTTGATCTCGAGCTACCAGTGATTCTTCAGCGAGCGTTTACAGTTTATTCTACTCCTTTCTGGTTGGAGTAGGGTTCAAATTTATACAACCTCTCGCGTACTGAGCGATCGCCAAAACTATTTTGCCGCTCAGGTGCGATGTTCCACGTTCAAACCCCCATTGGAGAAGAGCGAAAAGTTCTCCCCTTTTAATTGTTAATTAACTGCAGAAAAGAATATTGAATTTGAATTCTTCAATCGTGGACCAGTCGTAAACATGACTAACACTGTAAGAAGGTATTTACTTGTTTGAAAAAAGAAACAAACGAAATCTCTAACTCCTCTTCTTGAGCTGCTTTCAAATGATCGATAGACTTTAAAACAGACGACACAGATTTCAGGAATTTTAGCGAGAATTATCGATCTCCTTCATCGTATTTCTGTGACGCAAGTAACGAAGATATGTTACTTCCCCCTCAGAAAAAACACCTTGATCGTTGGCTCTCTGTTTTCCATACGTTGATAGACTTTTCATATCCCTTGGTTTTATTTAATTATTACATTTCAAAACAAAATAACGTCCACATTTACGAGCTACACCTTGTTCTGAGTTCATCTAGCTAAACACTAGTTGAGATAATTGCGTATAAACTCTTCTACAAATTTATAATTTTTTTTTTTTAGACTTAATTTTTCTCATACATCTAATTCCTATTTAGGATCGGTCTAGATTTTCCTTGTATGGTGCCTCTGAAGATGAAAATTGAACAAATTACACATAAATGAGAGACTCCCTAACTACTTGTTTAAAAAAACAAGAAATAGTACCTACATTATCTTGATAATAAACAATATTGTCTGGAAAAATTTGCAAAAGTACCAAATTGACTAATATTACAATAATAGAAAAGAAAGTTTTAGGTACCTACCCTCTCAAGATTTCAAAATGTGTCACCGATAAGACGAATAGGTCGCACTCATCACGATCACTGATTAAAACGCAAAATTAGATTTTTCACATTCACATAAATTTAAACCTCTTTAAAACGAACTATTTTCAAGAGCAAAACTTAAGGGAAAAAAAAGAAATGAAAAAAAAAATCTAGAACCTGTAAAATCGATAATAAATTGTTTAACGTTAATAGCAGGTCACGATTAGTGATATGTGTAAATAAAAAGGAACTGATCATGACGGTCTGTAGGTTTGTACATCTGCTTGAAGCGGACATCACATTGACACACCCCGCCTTCGTATTCGATATTATGTTACCATTCGAACAGTTGAATCAACCCTTCCCGTATTACTTTTACTTGATAGTTCCACCTAAATCACGCGGTCAGAGTATAGTTTAGGTGGTATTTTTGTATGAAAAAAACTAATAACGGTGAGTAACTATCGTAAGAAAAAATAAAAAAATAGGATAAACAATATTGAGAGGGGAAGAAAAAGGATAGAGAGAGTGAAGAAGGGAAAATATATATTAAAAACCTGTAGTAAGAGATCCTTATAACGTACGCTAAGATACAGGCAATGAGAAGGAGTAACATCGACCAAGTGAAAAAATATATTATATTTTGTACCGTAGTTGCATTCGGTAAAAATAATGATCATAAAGTTACCGAGAGCTTGAGTACAATTTTTTTCGAAAATCGCGAGAACAAAAGAGATTCGAAATGCTTCAATGTCGATTTAGAATAGGTTGATCGATCGACCAGAGATAGAAAGAAAAATGTTCTTCATACGAGTACGTCTATGCATATGCATTTTGAAAAATATGACGAGGTTCAGCGGAATTAATTTTCTCGAGTACATAGTCAATTTTCCGTAAAAATTCCTTTTTCAAAAATACTTCTATTCGTAACGTGAAATTGGAATTGACTGAGTCTGAAAATTTCAATGTCGAAGCTGTAGGAGAAGTTTTTCTCAGAATCGATTTAAAACAATAAAATCCTCAATGAACTTAATCTGTGGTGAAGTGAAACTTTATTACCGAATTTCGAGAAAGTTTCTTTCCGATTATCTCATCAACAAATCAGAGTTACATAAAATTCGAAGCTTGGCATAGTTGAGATCAAAAATGTCAAGATTTCTAGAATTTTAAATTTTCACAAAAAAAATTCCTTAAAAGTCGGAAGTTCAAGGCTTTTCTATATGAAAATTTACAACGTTTATCTCAGGAACTTTTCTAATACGATTCAAAATGATGGATTTTCAAAAGCTCTGTTCGAGAAGAAAGCGGATCAGGATCAGAGTTTTTTTGAGCAGGCATAAAAAAAGAAAAAAGAATGTCTGAAAAATATCGTACGCACTCACTCGCGATCAATCGGAAAAACTTCTGAGGTCTCTTATCAGCTAGCAATGTGCGTTTTATGACAGGATTATTCAATTTTGATGAAAATGATATTTCTTGTTATTTTGTAGACCATCAGCGGAATTTTTTCAAATCTCTTCCCAAATATACATTGCTCAAAAATCTAAAATTCCATTTTTTTTTTAAACTATATTACAGCGCTCTTCATTCCTTCGGATTACTTTGGGTCGTCTTCAAATTCTTCCAAAGCGCAAAAAATCGGTCTTTCTTTTCTTCTGAAAAAATATTTGCTATCTTCACCACCCCATCCGTTCTCGTTGAACGTGATTATTACCCAAAGGTTTGACTTGATTCCTTCTTGATGGACAATTTTGCAGTCAAATAGATCTCGTTAAAAACGTGATTATAACCCAAAGATTTGACTTGATTCCTTTTTGGTGGACAATTTTGCAGTCAAATAGGAGGTATTTCATTGTGAATCGTCAAATTTGATGACGATTGAAAGTTGAAAATAGAGGCTGAAGTAATTGCTTTAGTGCTCTTCCACCGTCCGTAAGCTTGACCTAATCACCGAATAGAAAATTTATATGACTCGGGTTATACATTTCCTTGAAAAAAAGGATGAGCGGCATTGAGGTACTCATTCACAAGGATCTTTTTGAAAATCTCCAACTTCAAATCTGCCGTTAAATGATTTTAAATTTATGCATAACCAAATCGACATTCGACAATCAGGCATAGGCCTACCATATTTCTCGAACGAATGATGCGATGTGTGTGAATGGTGATAATGAACTACTAGGCTAGGACTACCTATTTGATAAAATGACGAGGAAAAATTACGATTTGGAAAATTAGGGCTCTGTTTCACTTATGATCGATACTTTTCTCTAAATTGTGTTGCAATGAAAGAATGAATATTGGCCATAACGTCGAAATTTCGACATATTATCAACGAGGTTTCAAAGCGCTGGCGCGGAACTCAAGCCGCATAGGTAGGCTAATATTAATAATATTTACTACCGCGATAAAAGATCTCTTTTCATCCTCACAATTAATTGAGACATGAAATTCTGCAAAGAGTCAGTCAAGATAAGTATGATAAGATGCCATTTCTCCCGATCAGAGATAATTTTTGCTCTTGAAGGCTGAAGCACTGGTAGTCAGGAGAAATAGAAGAAAGGTACGTTTGGGCTGAATGTGAGTCAGGAGAATAGATGCAATGTTACATCTTTTTCCACGTTGCATTGTATCTTTCCTGTTGATTTGCTTTTACTGAAAAGGTATTAACTTGTAAAAAAGTGCGTTGTATTTGTGAATCGTGTGAACGGTTGTCGCTGCAGTTCATAGTGGTGTTTGCTCTGGTCATTGCCTTTGGGCCTTGGGGTAATCTTTTTCATTGTTTTGTAGTTTGTACATAAAGGCTGAAGAGATAGAAACAGCAAACGTGAAACCTGCAGTCTTCCTGATGACTCGCTCATGAAGTATGTAAGTACGGTACATATCTACTCACTTGATTATTGTTGATCAGAACATTGTTCTGATAAGATTTCCTAGTCACCTTGAGAAAAACTGTTGGACTGTTAGAAGACTTTCCTTTCTAATAGTTCTTCTAATGCCTTGGGCTCTTCTCTTTATTCTTCATTACGTCATCAACAAAACACCCGTGTTATTACAGTGGTGTCTTCGCCATTAAAGTCGTATAGAAAAACCAAGTTAGTCAACTCGCTACGTTCACCCGGTCCGCTGTCCAACGGCGTTGTGTGTAAAGACTCCCTACTTGACTACAGGCTCTTATGGGCGGATATCCAATTTTTCTCTATATTTTGAAAACGATCAACTTTTATGAAAAATTGAAGAGAACAAAAATTATTCCTCTTGTAATTTCCTATTGGATGAAGGTGGTTTCAGATTTTTAGGTGACAAATTTTTTTCTATACGTTAATCAATAGGAAATTACAAGGGCAATAAATTCATCTCTCTTCAATTTTGCGTAAAAATCAATATTTTTCGAGTAAATCAATAAATTTGTGAATTGTCCATATGCGCTGTGTGAAAACGAGGGAGTCATTGCACCATGCGCGCCTACCGGGATAAATTAGCTCTACATTCAACGAACAAGGTTGTGTAAAGCGCAGTTGACTAACTTGGTTTTTCTATACGACTTTATTCGCCATCACCTCAATACCCGAAAACACAAAAAAATTTCGTACACCATAATCAATTTTTTGGATCCGATTTCAACGATACGAGAAATTTTATTAGGTATTTCAGGTTTTATTTCATTTTATTTGATATCATGAGATATTACGCAAGAGGAATGTCATTCCATACTTCGAAGATCGATATAGGAAAATGTCCCTCCTTTTTAGCTTACAGTCTCATAAATTTGAAGTAGAACTACATCGAAGATAAAGACATTTTCGTCTGATCGCAAAGGAAGTTGTTAAGAACCATCGCTTTATTGACTATTGTCACCTATCATCGTGATGAAACGAACAATGGAAATGAAAGTTCTAGAATGATATTGGGTGTAGTTTCCTCTTTGGTCTTCCCTCTTTTCAACCTGTCTACCGATTTCTCAACAACGTCTATTACGTGTAACCAAGGTAAGCATTCGTACGTAGCACAGAAATGTTCATTCGGTGTAAGCTAGTCAAATTCATAATACCGTAAATTATTGGTTTCTAGGTATGTAGTACGAGAAAAATATTTCCCGAAGAAATAACAGGTAGCAACATTACCTGTATTACAACCATGACTATACCCGGATGCTGAAGATCGTCACATGCAGTTATGATGATGAAAAACAGCTAGGTTACCACCACTGGAAGAATCTGAATACGAAAAATGAGAACGAGTACGTACTTACATTGAATTGTGAGATCGATCACCATTCATTCAGAATTCTCGTATAACTACCGGAACCATTAATAGTATTATGCTCGAATCGTGTTTATAGTCACTCAAGTGTATGTATTATTCAATTTCTTTGTAGTCACACGGATTTTTCGCTGTTTCTTCCTCCAAGTTGAATCGATGAGTACTATCCTTGTTGGAATACAGGATACTTAAGAGTACGTCTCGCAGTGTACGGAGAACATCATTCCTGAGTACAAACGATACGAGTGTTCGAATGTTCACAATCTCTACATGTAATACGATCCACTACCTCCAGGACATCATCTTTCGAGTCGTGAAATTATATTGCATGCTTTCTAAAGTTTACAGATTATTTCTTTCTTTTTACAATACAGTATGTTCTAATTTTGTACTTTTTCTTCCTTACGTACAGGTCTCTACTTTTGTGTGTATACATTTTTGTCTTTTTACAATAAAAAATAACTAGTTCTCTGAATCGTTTTCTTTTCTAATTAGTAATTTCTTCGTAGCGAAAAAGGATTTGAGCTTCAACATCATGAAATTTCGAGTAAGTAGCAACTATTTTATCAAGTTCCTTCTCTCCTAAGACTTTAAAAATGAGCAACTTAGAAATGAAAAAAAAGGTTTGAATAGAATCTGTTATCGAAACTCGAACGAATACAGTATCTGAGTAGAGAAGTCTGAAATGAAAGATCACGTTTTCGATGATAATTCCTCAAACTCTTCGAAGAAATGATCGGCATTAATATTCCTCAAAATCCAACATCAAGATATGAAAAACGGAATAATAGCAGCGCACCTTGAAAAAGTTCACATAGAATTCAAAAATGAAGAAACAATTTATTTAAAACTAGATACTATGCATCATTCGACAAAATCTTCTCTTTTCAATCCGGTAAACAAAAATGAAGAAACAAGTAATTTAAAAAGTACAAATCGCATTATTCGACAAAATCTTCACTCTTCAATCCTGTAAACAAACAAATTTTATCGATAGGTTCACCGCAGGCCAGCATCTTCTTCGCCATTTCAATCTTACTTTCTTCTTTTCCTTCTCTCGAGACATGGCCATGATCGGTACTAAACATAATTTCTTCCTTCCTGTACCGCTCGTTTCTGATAATAATAAAACAGTATTCGTTCTTCTTGTTGAAGTTTTATTTCGCCTTAAAAGATCTCGTTTTCTCTGCTAAATATCGCGATTCAAACTTCAAAGAAAACTAACAATTTCAATATAACAAAATAATAGAATGCTGCATGCGGCTGCATGTAACAGCGAACATTATTTGCGATGTATTGACATAAAAATACGCGCGTCATAAAAATAGCCTATAGATGTTTCAGGCAGGGCATTGCAGCCGTATCATACAGCTTCAGCTTTTGGCTTAAACTTTTGACCTTGAAAAATACAGCTTTAGCTTTTGGCTTTTGACTTTTGTAAAAATACGGCTGGCTTTTGGCTTTTTTTTGGCTGGCTTTCAGCTTTCTTAATTTTTTTGATATGTCACTCTACCCCTTCATTTGCATTCAAAATTTAAGATAGATTGCAGAACTTGACATGTTTCCTTAAAATTGCTTTGCGGAAGAGAGAAATGATAGAATCTGACAGAAATTAGCCAAATTAGGCGTCGTTCACACTAGCGTAGTTGCATTATTTCCTCAAGAACGCCGCGTTATCTTATTTTTCTGGTCTTGGATTGGACCAGTCCAACTTTAACGCCGCGTTATCCAATAACGCCTCGTTATCAGGCCTAGTGTGAACGACGCTTTACACCCTAAACTAAAATTTCAAAAAGCCAAAAGACAGCTGAGAATATACGGCTTTTTTCGGCTTTTCAAGAAATATGGCTGCCCATGTTTTGGCTTAAGCTTTTGACTTTTTGATGATAAATTCGGCTGACTTTCAGCTTTAGCTTTCGGCTTTCAGCTGGCTGCAATGCCCTGGCTCTTCAACCCAAAACCACTTGGTACTGATGATTGTTTACCCTACAGCTTTTATTATTTTGTTAGTTTTTAATCTTTAGATATTGCAGTTGATATCTTTTGAACGCGTATCGCAACTTCAAGTCCCTGCAAAGGAGTATGGTGTGCCAGCTTCTCAAACTGAATGTATCAAGTAGATTTGATGAAATCTTGTACGCAAGAATGCCCACATCTTCCTGATCCAAGTGATGTAATTTTTTGACTTTGATATCATCTTCACTCTGAATTTCAGTTTCTTGTATCTTTCAAATATTTTGTAAAGGCATGCATTTTTCGGCACGACAAAAAAAAGGAAAATCACGACCAAACGTGTGCACGACGACGAAATGGGAAATCACGACCACATTTGTCAGGTTTAACGACCAAACATAATGAGAACGATCGAAAAATAAAAGAGCGACCAAAAAATTTAATTTACGCAAAAAGATAATGTTTTGCACATTGCGTAATAATTATTGTCGGGAAAAAAAAAGGACTACAAAAGTAGGCACGTAATTTATAAATTTCACGTGGATTTACTGTACAAGTAAGGCTCTTTTAGCCGTTGATGGCCGACCTCGCTTCCTTTTGCAACCCAGCGGAACACTACGCGCTTCTGGGGGTGCGTGAACCAGTTTTTGTCTGATTTTCATACCGAGGGTATGCTTACATTCCTCATTCTTCATTAAGTAGGGGTACGTACACTTTGAAGAGCCTAAATTATTCACGTCAATTGTTACTTTCCAAACACCGAAGTTCAGCTTCTAGAACTCATCAAACGATGACCATTTTCCTTGCGATTTTATGTATTTTTTCAGTGTGGTCTTATCAATTGGCTTTCCCATGGTACTCGATGCCGTGAAATACTCGGTGGAAGTGTCAGTCAGGGAGCGCTCTGAAACCTTCCTATTTTCTGGTGTCTAATGATAGGCCTTCGTCCATAGTGGAAGCGAGATGGGGGAGCCTCAAGAAATGGTACATGATTAACGTTCGCGGGATCTCTGTTCTTGGACCATTTAATGAGCAAGGCGGCTACATTACTGTATTTAGAAACTGGTTTACAGGGAGGCGCTTCCGCAAAGTGTGTTCTGTTTTAATCCAATGGTTCGTGCCTTCAATCCCGTTATTAGTAGATGGAAAACCAAAACCGGCACCTTCGTACCACTCGCATTTCTTCTACTGTATGTTATTCATATAAAGTACGAAAAACGCAGTTACCTCAAAAACATATTTTTTTGGTTCGGCGGGCAATTCATAAAAATGGTCGTTGGCTTCCTTCGTCGTTCGGTTTTACTACACTGGTCGTTCATTTTTTTTGTCTAGTCGTTGGCCGTGTTCGTCGTTTAATTAATTTTTTTGGTCGTTCAATTTAATATTTCCCTTTTGTAAATTTTCAGGCGCATGCTCGCGCATCATTGATGAACGTAGGATTCCCATCCGTTTTGATTCTGCTAAATGGCTTTATTGAAATTGATGGAGAAACTGGGTATAGTATCGCATATTCTGATACGCAGTGTTATTTGTGGAAAAGAACTAGGTACCTATACCTTGCTAATGATCGAAATCTACTATAATTAATTCAATGCAATTCGATCTTTATAATAACTCTTTGGGCGTTCCAATTCAGCTTGATTCAGATGCATTATACTTTTTTTTCTTCTAGATACCTAGTCTATTAGGGCGCCTGATTGCTCTATAGAAAGAAGGGCTCCATTGAAGAACGTACCAGATTTCAGTCGATGACACCTGGAGCTCGGATTTGTTGCTATTAAACTTGCACCAGCGTCACATAATTGTTGAATTTAATAATGAATGCTACTGAGATGAGGAAAGAAACTTGCATTTCCCGGTAATATTTGCAATAGGCTATTCATTTGAACAACTATTTCCACAATTTTTATTAGACCACAAGATATTCTTATTCCTTGCTGATATTTTTGCAATGGTAACCTATCCTAGTTTCATTGTGAATTTCGGTTTACAGACGCACGGCTTAATTAGCAACCTTTTGATGACGTATCACAGGTTTGTGAACTGTAAATAAACTACACCTGTTTGAAAGCATCTCAATTATAGTAAAACGGCAGCAAACTTCGACAGTGCTGTATTTTGATAGGCCTATTCGAAATTAAATTGGAAGAATGAATCGATCCCATTCTTGGGGATACCTACATTATTATTTTACGCTTCTGTATTCTTCGAAGTAAGTACCTGTGATGATGTTTCCTTTTAATTACCTACAATCTCAACCGTGTATTGTAGACATTTCTCATTTCAGAAAAGGAAGGTCATGTATGCTGAAAGATAAACTGGAAAAATGTTTCCAATAGATAAATCATACTTCTTCTGGTCAACACCGCTCGGTTCCTCGTTCTTAAAACAAGTGTAACAAAACATTTGTCAAAAAGCACTCAACGAGACAGTTATGTATTGGTACGTCTGACGTCACTTTTGCATGAATGAATACACGTAAGTCTTTCAGCGCCAAAAGGATACGAAAAATCGGAAGGTCCCAGGTAATAATAAAAATAAATACAGGTGCGCAGTTAATTTCGAAAAGACATATTACTCATCCGTATGATTTGTCCCTGTTTGTAAACCGCAACTTGAGCGCGGTTAGCAAGGCACTCGAGCGAGTTTATTTTATTTACACAGGGAACAATAATGATGTAGTTAGGAATACCTTTTCGCACACGCGTCCACTGTATCGCTGCATCTCTAATTGCTACATTACACAGAACTACCCGCAGTCGTAGTTCAAAGCACAACACGTTTTTTTCCCTACTCGTTGAAATTGAAACCGAAGATTTATCTCGATCGTATATCGACCGCTTCATCTTCATTGCTCACATACTCGATCAAAGGCGTTAAACCCTGTATAGGAGTACGCCTCGTATCATAATTCACTACAACCACTTTTCGAATATTCATTTCTTTCTGCGGTTTGTTTCTATGTATCCAAAGTAATAGGCTATTGTCGCGTTTGATCTTTACACGTTTATCGTTTCTCATATCGCGTGTACCTAGGCTACTCGTGCTGTGTGTTAACACTTCAGATTACGGTACATTGCGGTAATTATCACCCCCTCGACTTTTCCTGCTGGTAACCCAAACATAATACTCGCGGTTTTGGAGTTCGTGTGTATCTTATCCGTTATGGTATACTTGATGTTCCAATTTCCTCTCGAAACTTTGAACACGTGGTGACAAAACAAAATAATTGCCACAAACTTTCCGGAAGCGCTGTTTCATGAACATGGAGCGCTATTTTGCTGGAAGCTCTCTTCGGGGACTCTTTACCATCTGTGTCATTAATAATTGTCCACGTCTAAGAAATACTGTAGGTGCTATTCCAAAACGTCGGACCTTTGTTTGGTTGTATTAAATAAATTAATGACGGCAGTGCATCTCATTAGTTCTAATACTGATACCTACCTAATTTTTTTATCCATCTGTGTCAGTATACGGGTCCTAAAATTAACTTAGTTTTTCCTGTGTCGCAAAGCTACCCTTGAGCGAATCTTATCGTGGAAAGAGTAATTTCACTCATCAATTCCAATATTTCAATAGGCAGTGGCATATCTAAACAATTTCCTTGGGGAGGGGGAGCGAGAAAATTTTCCTGTTGGAGGTTTTTGGGCGAAGAATTTCTTTGGAGAGGGATGATATTTCAAACAAAATTTCGAGCTGTGTTCAGTTTTTGAGAGTTCCCTTCTAAATCCTCCCTTCCCTGAGAATACGCCGCCATTGCTACAGATTTTATATAAGTGTCACCCTGTCCATTGAGTATCCTCTTTGCGTGGGCCATTACGAGCTCAGGGCCATTCAGAAATCTGTGTTTTCAGTTTTCTAATGTAAAAACTTCTAAAAAATGCATTTCTTCTGATTTGCGGGCAAATCTCTGTACTTAGAAGTATTATAGTTTTCTTTCTTTGTAAAGATGAAACTAAACAAAGGTCAATTTTTTCTTCGAGACCATGTGTTATTACTTGTCGATCCTCTTTCTACTATTTGATGCAAAATTTTGAAGGAACATGGCGAGCTAGGAGGAAAAAGCAAGTAGCACCAGTGGATAGGAAGTTCATAATTTGTACCACTATCTAAAAATAATTAACATGGCCAAAAGAATTTGGAAAGACTCTTCCACATTCGCCTTATGGCTGAAAGCGGGAGAGAGACGACTGCATATGATGAGGAATAATACGTCCGAACATTTTTTCGCAGAATGAAGGTCATTAAACTGCAATTTCAATGTTCATAAGCCTCCAAAGTCTTTTTCAATTTCAACGATAGATTATTTCGGTCTACCTAGAATTCAGTTCCTTTCACCGAGCTGTTCTAGCTTTTGTATTAGTGTTTTGGGAAACTGAGACGCCGCGTATATTCGAAAGTATGCCCATACAAGGCTTCAAGCCATCTTTATATCTGTCAATAACCTCTACAGGCCTATATATTCTCGAGAAAAAAAATTAAGCAATATTTGTGCCTCAGTTTACGCGTAATGTAAGTAGATCTACATTGTTAAAAAGTTTTGGTTCAACTAACCCAACTCGGTGAACCAGTTGAAATATGTCAATACGAAACATTTGATGCTTAGTTGAGTGGAATTAACGACTTACCGGAAATATCCTCGATTTTTACCTTCTCGTAGGTTCAGTTTACCACTTTCTGCATCTGCGCTCATCTACACGCTGCCATCGGAAGATATTCGATCTACGTGGAAAGGCGATGACGACACGGCAGGCAATACCTGTTCCCCGAGAGTCTGGACACCGAATTTCCTTTTAAATGTGATCGTCTGTCGATCCGAGGCACGGTACCGTTCTGTTACAGGCTGTACAGTATGTCATATTTTGTACGCAAAGGCAGGCTAGCGTGTCACATTTTATTCTCGTAGATGAATCGCATTATCTATATAAAATGTTCGAGTACTCTCTTGACAGTGTATTTAAAGAAATTGATGAAACTCGATCGAGTGTTAATAGAGTATACAGCCCTAATTGAGATCGAGCGTATGACGCGCAACGACTATCCTTTTGTTGACCCATATATCTGCGGCTAAATTCCCACAAATATTGATGGCCGTAACTACCGGTGGTAGGCCGGACGTATTTATACGCGAAAGAAACCACGATGACAATCTTGTAAAACAATGTAGATGATGGCTGCGATAGATGCGTGCGTACACCGCATTGCGGTCTGTAATGAGATGCAATAATTGTTTTGTAATCTGTATCTAATTTATTTGATAACATCTTCTGTCTACCCCTTGTTCGTTTGAAAAAATAGTATGGAAAGAAAAAACATGTTCGAATCCGCGAGTCGGTTTGAGCACGTGCTGCAGTTGTTACTGACTGTAGAGAACTAGCTCTTCGCATGAAATTTGATACCGTCGACGTTTATATCGGGGAGAGATTGTGCTACCCGTCGAACGTCCGAGACCGGAGCTAATGAAAATAAGAATTTTTCTAACCACGTTGTAATTTTAACTTTTCTTCGTTCGCTTCGATCGTCGAATTATTTTGACAGATGTTAACGAAATACGTATGGAATTATACAGTATATCACCTATAGTCATATTTATGCTTGAAATCGATGAATCGTGTGTGCGTTATATAGAAAATTAGGGAAGTTGTTAGTTTTTTGTGTTGAGTGTTACAGTAATCGAGGGTGAAAAAGAATTGTATTCAGCGATGAGAAATATCATAGGATTGTACAAACCATTGTCTTTCCTTGAAATAATGGAAGTACTCGTAGCTCATATAAATGAATCTAGCGAAATTGTGCATATCTTTGCGCTTAGGGTTGTTGAAGACATTTCACAAGTGTGTTGAAAAGTTCGAACGTGTTGATCAACTCATCTTTCAACAAAGCAGAACTTGCCTCACTTACCTTTCAGGAACACACAATACGAAATGTCGTTCCAAAATCCATTTAGCGGAAGAACTAAGAAGTTTGCGCTTTCCTGTGATTCCATTCTCCGAAAATTTGATCATAAACCAATTTCATTGGGAAACTGTAAGGCTACTGTTGATATTAAGATGTTATTTTTTTCCGTTGGTATCTCAATTACCGGTACTTTCTTTTCAACGTCTTCGCAGATCTTTACATAATTACCACTCATAAAGTCTTGGGATAATAGTGATGTTACTCAACACACGACCACAGATTGATGTACTAGAAATACGGCAACTCTATTGTAAACCAAAATTAATGAATTAATCTGGATGATACTCAACTCGAGCACGAAGAGAATGGTCACTCTGGATAAACAGTCGAGCTTCATTCTTTTATCGAGGCATTCTTCCAACTCTGTATTTATTACTCCTTTTTTTCCCGCGAACTTTTCCTTGTGTCAGCGTTCTTGGTAGTATTTTTTATGGAGTAAGAAAGACTCATAGTTGGTGCGAGATTCAAACCATTGGTCCAGAAATCGGGCAAAGAAGAGACATGAAGACAACAGGTCGCATCGGGGTACTTTTTTCCCCCATAGCTGATAGATTCAAGATGGAAATTCTTCCTTCAGATAACGACTTTTGTTCTTTCGATGTGGTCGGTCTGTTCCCGAACATCCCTGAGGCGGCTGCTATCCAACCTTAGGGTAACTTCCCTGTCAAATTTGACCATCCCTAAGTAGGGTTACGAGAATTTTTCGATCTGATGAAAATCTCCTAGTCCTCTAATTTCTGCCAATTTAAGTCGGAATTCCCATTCGCTCTCCTGTGGGTTTTCTCCTTTTGGAGGTCTGTAATGTCTACATTTGAGGCTGACCTCCTCTCCTAGGGCCAAGTAATCTTAAATTACGTTCTTTACCTACTGGTACAGGGACGTGGATGACGAAGCTCTTTTTTATTTTGTATTATATGTCTATACAGGTCCACAAGATCTCCTTACTGAGTTTCTCTTGTATCTGAATGAACAATACCTCTTGGTGAAATTTACTTTGGACGTTCTTCCATCAACTACGTACTATCTCCAAAGGATATGGAGTCCATGAGTTCGCAATGTATAGAAAAGATACCTCGAAGGATATTGTTTTCCACGGCTCGTCATTCTGTCCTGTTGCCGACTAAATGGCTGCTTTCAATTGCTCCATTCATCGACTGACCCACATTTCTCTGAGGCAGTCGGTCTTTTAGAAAAAATTTAGAAGCCATTTCAGGTTTGCGATGGCAGCGGGACACCCGCAACCTCCCTGGTCCTCCTCCTATCACATGTAGCCTAGTTTCCGAATCTTGAAAATGATGACGTAATAAGTTGAACTCGGTCGCGATCACGTTGGCGCGAAAATGCCCACTTAGCAAATGAGTGGGCGGGGCTCTTCTCACTATACTGTATACTAGGCCTGATATAATGGAAGCTGGAAGTTGGAATTTTTTCAAGTCCCTAATAATGTAGGCAAATTAGAAGGAAATGAGGAAAAAAAAAAACATTTTTGTCTATAAAAGGTTTAATGACTGAAAATGATCAAGGACGGCGTCCACAACAACACACTAAAAATCCCACCCTATACCCCTGGAGCTTTATTTGTAGGGTTCAAACTACCCCAAAATCAGTTTTTTTGCAAATATCTCGCAACATGCATTTTACAACAAAATTACCGCTTACCAAAATTATTCCTCGTGAAATTTCGTTTCGAGGTCATCTACTTTTATTTTGGCATGACATTCACCCTTAGTCTTTTTATGGGGGTTAAAACTACCCCAAAATCAGTTTTTTGCAAATATCTCGCTAAATATGCATTTTACAACAAAATTACCTCTTACCGAAATTATTCCTCCTTAAATTTTGTATGAGGTCAACATTCACCCTTAGTCTTTTTATGGGGGTTAAAACTACCCCAAAATCAGTTTTTTGCAAATATCTCGCAAAATATGCATTTTACAACAGAATTAAATCTTACTAAAATTATTCCTCGTTAAATTTTGTATAAGGTCAACATTCACCCTTAGTATTTTCATGGGGTTAAAAGTACCCCAAAATCAGTTTTTTGCAAATATCTTGCAAAATATGCATTTTACAACAAAATTACCTCTTACCAAAATCATTTCTCGTTGAATTTTGTTCAAGGTCAACATTCACCCTTAGTTCTTTATAGGGGTTGAAACTACCCCAAAATCAGTTTTTTGCAAATATCTTGCAAAATATGCATTTTACAACAAAATTACCTCTTACCAAAATTATTCCTCGTTAAATTTTGTATGAGGTCAACATTCATCCTTAGTTCTTTATAGAGGTTAAAAGTACCCCAAAATCAGTTTTTTGCAAATATCTTGCAAAATATGCATTTTACAACAAAATTACCTCTTACCAAAATCATTTCTCGTTGAATTCTGTTCAAGGTCAACATTCACCCTTAGTTCTTTATAGGGGTTGAAACTACCCCAAAATCAGTTTTTTGCAAATATCTCGCTAAATATGCATTTTACAACAAAATTACCGCTTACCAAAATTATTCCTCGTTAAATTTTGTATGAGGTCAACATTCATCCTTAGTTTTTTATGGGGGTTGAAACTACCCCAAAATCAGTTTTTTGCAAATACCTCGCTAAATATGCATTTTACAACAAAAATACCTCTTACCAAAATCATTTCTCGTTGAATTTTGTGTAAGGTCAACATTCACTCTTAGTTCTTTATAGAGGTTAAAACTACCCCAAAATCAGTTTTTTGCAAATATCTCACTGAATATGCATTTTACAACAAAAATACCTCTCACCAAAATCATTTCTCGTTGAATTTTGTGTAAGGTCAACATTCACCCTTAGTTCTTTATAGGGGTTTAAACTACCCCAAAATCAGTTTTTTGCAAATATCTCGCTAAATATGCATTTTACAACAAAAATACCTCTTACCAAAATCATTCCTCGTTGAATTTTGTGTAAGGTCAACATTCACTCTTAGTTCTTTATAGGGGTTAAAACTACCCCAAAATCAGTTTTTTGCAAATATCTCGCTAAATATGCATTTTACAACAAAATTGCTGCTTACCAAAATTATTTCTCGTTAAATTTCATTAATGGTGATCTACTCTTATTGTTCTTTACAGTGTACAGTTTTATGTCTCAAGTTCAAGTCAATCATTTTCAAGTTTTCCTAGCTATGTATCAGCCTCATCTCCTGTCTCTGTCTCTCTTTTTTTTTTGACATGTTTCATGTCTTTGTGCTGGCCTGATCCTACCCCCTAATTCCAAAATTTGCGTCCGTACAACCATGACCTTGACACTTGAAAGAATTTCTGCTCTAGACCTCCTCCCTGACCTCGAACCCTAATTCTAAAATTTGCGTCCGTGCGTCCATCTGGCTTCTGCTGCATACTAATATACAGTATACTACGCTTATACTGTCATGGCTGAATAGACGGTATACCATGTTCCGTAATGTACAGTATACAGGCCTTCATTATACTAGGGCTAATATACAGTATACGAGGTTCCATAACATACAGTATACTAGGGTAAGCCTCATTATACTAAACCTGAAGTGGCTTTAGAAGGGGAGCGACCGATCTTCATTTGACTCGTAAGACAGTTCTTGCTAATATACGGTTAGTTTCCAAGTCCCCCTCCTATCAATTATTCAAGCCCCCCCCCAATTATATTTTAGTATGAAGCTAGGAATCCTAGCCTCCAATATACTGTTTGTTGGCTCCGCCCCTTCAATGAGCCAGATATGCAATGCTTCATACACCATGTGATTCAGAAAAGACACTTTCAAAATACCTCATAAGACAAGTTCCCTGGGATTTTACTAGTTAGACTTATACGAGAGGGAGAAGGAGGACAAATAACTGGGTCTCTCTTTTATCTATGCAGTAAGCTAACACACTAGCTTCATACTAGGTCTCGGAAACCTGTTTACTCTATCCTTTCTTAAGCGTCCTCCATATTAGGCTACAGCTTAGCTACTTAAGACCTGGTATACAGTATATCAGGTCCAGTGAAATGAAAGCTTAAGAACAGACCAAGAAGTGGGCCCACCCCAGGCTACTATAGTAAGTTCAGCTTTCATCACATATACAATATACAGTACTAAACCTAGGAAAGTGAGCTCTTGGAAGCCAGTACCCAAAAAAATTGTAGATCACACTCATACTAGACCATGAAGGCCGTAAGTGAGCCCCTCAAAGCTATTGGCTATAATAGACCAAGAACGGCGAACTAGCGGAGCGAGTGAGCCTTCCAAAAGCCATCAGCTCAACATATTCTAAAGTAGACTGGTACTAGAGCAAGAAGTGGAGCGAACGAGCGGAGAGAATGAGCCTCTCAAAAGCCGTTACCTTAACATATTATTCTAAAGTAGACTTGTACTAGACCAAGAGGCGAACAAAACCAAATGAAATAAAATAATAGAGATGAACGTTAACTACATGAAACATGAACATCATTTATTTGGCTCTGGTAGAAAATTTGAAGAAGATCCGAAATTATGATAGCTTTATGCTACAATTTTCGTTGTATATCTGGCTAATTGAAGGGGCTAGGCCAATTGGTGAATGGAGTATTCTTTTTCGACTTTTATTGCACTTATATAATGTGCCCTCATGAGGCTTGCATTTTCTTGTTCTTTACAGTGCAGTGCACAGTTTTATGTTTTAAGTTCAATCATTTTCAATGTTTCCTTCCTATGTATGAGTCTCATCTCGTGTCTCTCTTTTTTTTTTTTACTAGCTTCATACTAGGTCTCGGAAACCTGTTTACTCTATCCTTTCTTAAGCGTCCTCCATATTAGGCTACAGCTTAGCTACTTTAGACCTAGTATACAGTATATCAGGTCCAGTAAAATGAAAGCTTAAGAACAGACCAAGAAGTGGGCCCACCCCAGGCTGCTATAGTGAGTTCAGCTTTCATCACATATACAATATATGCAGTTCTAAACCTAGGAAAGTGAGCTCTTGGAAGCCAGTACCCAAAAAAATTGTAAACTACACTCATACTAGACCATGGAGGCCGTAAGTGAGCCCCTGAAAGCTTTTGGCTTGAATTCTAATGGACACCCGACTTATAATAGACCAAGAAGGGCAAACTAGCGGAGCGAGTGAGCCCTCCAAAAGTCATCAGCTTAACATATTCTGAAGTAGACTGGTACTAGAGCAAGAAGGGGGGGTTTAGGTTAGGAACTGATCCCTCTCGTCTTTTCTCAATTCTTCACCATTCATGTTATCGCGTTCCCGTGGTATATGATATGCCACACTGCCCTCTCATTAGTTCTAAACGTCTCGCTCAGAATCTTTCAGCCAGGAGCCGATTCCAATGGACAACTTTTAGTTTCTTTTTATGGCTTATCCGGTATACCACATCTTCTTCACTACAATGTATGGACCTTCCCGTTTGCTTTCAAGTTTCGGGCTTCTTCCTCTCTTCCTATGTGAGTTGAATAGCCAGACTTTATCACCGGGTTCAGAAAGTTCTTCTGTAGCGTCAATGTTATATCGAGCTTTCATTCTTTCGCTGGCGATTCCTAAGTGGTCTCGGGCTAGCTCTTGGACCTCCTGGAGTTGCTCCCTGAGCTGCATCAGATACTCTTGAACATCCTGTGGTTTGTTGGGAGGCGCTCCAAACTCCAGATCACATGGTAGCCGTAGATTGCGTCCAAACATTATGTTTGCCAGAACACTTCGGGCGGCAGCCCGCCTCGGCGGTACGATTACTTTGTAACAAAATATACGTAGATAACGAAAAAAAAAAAAAAATGATTTTACGTCGGTGTCATCACTTGAAGAACGTAAGACAGTGTGTACATGCTATAAGGTTTATTAATCGTGTAGCTCATCAGCTTAACTTATCATTCCCTCGCCATTCATTGCAATATACGCGCACAAGGATACCCAGCATTGTAAATTTGTATCCTTGCCTGGCCTCATATTGACCCGCAACGTTGGTACCAATCTTCCTCATCAAGCCGACTAGAAGGCCTGTAATGTCACTCCCGTACGTTGGGCAGCGTTTTTGTTACACCAAGGTGTCCTCCAGATGAGTTCTTACGGACAGCCTTCAATACCTCCGGTACAGAGGTCCCTAAGATGATTTGTTGCTGTATCAACAGGCTCCCAGATTCTGTAGAGAATCTCTCGTTCAACCTGTAAGAGGTCCAACTGGGACCACAGAATCTTACACAGTCCCAATATCTTCCCTTAGACTCACATGAACGTAACTATACAAATGTGACCGCCATAATTTCAATAAGTGGAGACGATCATTTTGAAACGAGTTGGAAGGAATGTGAATAATACACGCTTCAGCTTTTTCCTGGGAAGGAACATCACCGATTGATTAGTAATTAATATTTTCCAAAGTTTTTATGCGGTGAGTTACCGGAGAATGCGTCATCGATCGCTCCTGGATAAATCAATAAGCAGAGAGAATCATTCGGAGAAAAATCGATTCGAGAAAAACATGTTCAGGTTTTTTTTCGGGATTCTTGCTGCTCGGAAGAAAACCCATTCGGGAATATTTGTCACGTAAACCGGAAAATGAAGGGGAATCGCGATTGAACCGAAGAAAAGTTGAGATTTAGATATTGACATTATTTCTGCGTTTCTATAATCGTAATGACTTATGGTTTATTAATATTGAATAATTTATGGTAATACTTACTTAGATGCTTTTCAAACATCTCAAATAACCGTATATTGGTAAGTGTTAATCATTAGAAATTTCCAACGTAAAAAATATTCGTATAGATACTTTGATTGTAGACGCATAATGGCGTCTTTCTGTATAATAATCGCAGTTCAGTTCTATGCTTGACCCTATTTAATTCTTGCACTTGTGCACCGATTCACCGAAGTGCTAGTTCATGCTGCCGTCATTTGTAACGTCGTGATAGGGGTTATCTGCATTGGCATTCGGATAAGCGGACTGGGTATACAACTACTTCCAATATTTCTGAATCGATACTCGAAGCATTCGACAGCATCAACCTTTTGCATTGTGCTCCTAACCAGAAATTGCATACCCATTTGCAAGTGCCATGGAATACTTTCATTTTATTATTTTCTTGATTCAATTACTTTCTTTGTTGGAATCTTCAGGTAATGAGCGTATTATTATTAACTCCTACTTCAATAGTAATAATTAGGCCTACTAGTACAAATCAATAATTTACTTAGATGATCATAGATCTACATCCTTTTTTATGGTTTGAGAACGATACCTTGTATTTTTCTTTTAGATAGTTGAACATCGTATTCTCTTTTACTTTTTTTATGTATCGAAATTACTTTATAACTGTAAATCACAGGATCAGAAAAGAGGCTTTAAGGGATGTTTACTGCTCTGTACTATACAACGCACGTACCAAGGTATCTTACGAGTAGATATGATACAGATTGCTAAGCATATCAATATTCACGTTACGCGGCCATCTTGGGGGTTGCACTCCAAAATTTTCTTCTGACTTGGAACCTTCTTGATTATTCGAATCGAGTAGAACTTTTTGGTATATTCAGTCGATTATTATCTATTGTCCTTTACACGGTCATCTTGACTCACAATGACGTCCTCGTCATTGAGAAAAACCATTCGGTCATACTGACCACTAATTCACCTTCTTATTTTATTCTGTTAAAATATTTGCTAGTAATTTTCCAATTTCTATAGAAGGGTTGTCACCATTTCCAGCATTTGTCAATCCAGAATGAGTAGTGGTAGCCGACGAAGATGAATCATCTCGATTTCTCATTATTGTTTTCACCAAAATTCATGAGCGGTTCTTTTCTTCTTCACCTCCAAGGCGAATGAACTTATACTATCAAACAGGATTACATTGTTAAGAGGCTGGAGTTTCTTTCCTTTGCCGTTGTCATCCATTTGCACTCAGTTTTCTTCACGCGCTCTACCAAAATCATGTGCTCTCAAGTTAGATACCACCAGGAGCGGTTGTCTTCACGGTTAGCTCGCCAACTTAATGAGGTCTAATGGGTGGAAGGGGGAAGGTTGTTTTTGCAATGCTGTGATTCACAGACATTTGCAAATTAGAATCATTGTCTTCTTCTTTCACGTTCTTCGTCACAATCTACGGTCCATAATGCCAGGGCAGTCTGTTTCAAGTGTGCACCGACTTCTGGATTCTTCCAGTTCATGTCAGATGGTCGTTCTTTGCAAAATCCAGGGTACAGCCATATTACGTGTTCTGCTGATTCCCCAGTTTCAGGGTTTGTAGGGCAGTCACCGCTGGTGACTATTCAGGTCGTCACGGAAGCACCCATGGCTAGAGAGGGCTTGGGCTATATAGAAGTCAAGCTCCGGTGTTGTGTGTCCGACTTCCCGGGAGGGGTGGCATCCCACCACTTCTGGCAGATCCTCAACATTACGGCGTCGAGGTGATCAACCAGAGAAGTGGTCGAGTCACCTGGCTTTACAAAGTAACCCCACAATGTTGACCACTCTTTGTGGCAGTCCTCAGTGCTGCGTTCTTGACGGAAGCCATATCGACGATCAGATAGGATGGTTGATTCCCTGATTCGCGAGGCGATAATCTTCTCAAAAATCTTTCCAGTCGTACTTAGTGGAGAAATTGGACAGTTGGCCCCAGGGGTGGCGGGTATTTACCCCTTTTTTTTGACCAACACCACTTTCCCGATTTCCCACTCTTTGGGGAATACGCTATTACGCTATGGATGAGGCACTCAGTTTGGGATGAGTTTTATGAATAATTTTCAACACCTAGTACCCTGTCTGAAACAGAGGATGAGCGCTTCTTGTTTTTCTTTGAAGCGTTGGCGACTTTTTGGGACGTTGCCTCCCCTTCCCTCCTGAGAAAATTTACTCCGTAACCTTTTCTTCGATCTATAAAAATTATTTAAAAAATTCCAATCTCATGGGTATAAATTTTGTTCAAATTACGTTCAAACAATTTTTAATTTCCGTGCATCAATTCCGTGCATTTCAGTTACATAATACCGTCTCATTTGTATATTTCACTCCGTTAATCCCTATTAATTATATTCCGTGCAATAATTAATTTTATTGCGTGCTATTTATTAGTCTTCTTTATAATATACATTTGAAACGTGTGCATATTCATTCAACGAATCAGAAATTCTGATATTGTAGTGAATAGCGCAGTTTCAACATTAGCAAATGCGAAGGATGTTGGTTGAATTAAATAGTTTGAATAGGATAATTTTTTACTCCCATCCACTGAGCGTAATTATGTTTATTTGCAGGTACACTTCCAGCAGAGTCTTCAGCGTCAGAGTCTTCGAAAACAGAGTCTCCAGCATCAGCGCCTCCAGCATCAGCGCCTCCAGCATCAGCGCCTCCAGCATCAGCGCCTCCAGCATCAGCGCCTCCAGCATCAGCGCCTCCAGCATCAGCGTCTCCAGCATCAGCGTCTCTAGCATCAGCGTCTCCAGCTTCAGCGTCTCCAGCATCAGCCTCTCCAGCATCTGAGTCTCCAGCATCGGCGTCTCCAGCATCAGAGTCTTCGAAAACAGAATCAAACTTTTGGTTATATTTTTTCATAATTGCTGGCTCTCTACTTATACTGTTTGGAGGGGTGTTTCTGGAGTTGAGGTTCAAATGTGTTCGTAAGTTACTAAGTTAACCTCCCCTTGTTAGGTAAGCGTCTAGGATATTTTCCGAGACTCGTTTGCCCGTCTCATGTTCAATCAGCTTCTTTCATGTTTGTGGTCCATTTTTTCACAATTTTGGGCCCTACACATGACCCGGGTATCCGGTTTCCATCTCCTTAACTTTGTACTTGGTACCTGTGGCGTCAATTCTTTTCCCTATTTCCACGTTTATCATTCCAGTACACTCTTCCTTCTACTTCCTGCTTATGAAGTACTTCTTTTGATGTCAAAGAGGTGGATCTCGCATTCATTTCTATTTTTTTGAATTGCTGATTTTAGTTCGTTTTGTTCATTTTTTTTTTTGGGTGGTGCCGCCAATAGCTACAGGCACTACCCTTACGAGGAATTATAAATTTATAATTTATTATTACATAGTACCATAGATAACTAAAAAAAAAAAAATACAGCTTGGCCTTCTTGTTTTGATTGTAATGTTTGTTGTTAGATAAGAGATATATCTGCAGGCTCTTAATTAGATTAAAAATTAGGTATCTCAACACAAATGTTTTTTCCTCGCCTCCTTTGAAATACCACATTGTCTACTGATACCATACTTTTATATTCAGTTCCTTCCCTCATACGGGGCTTTAATTTTGCTAATATGCTCTTTTTTTGCCTAAAAACTTCTCCATTCATATAATATGAGCTCTGTCCCACGTAAGACAACTGGATCTATCTTGGGCAGGATTTATAAAATTTATCAATATTTTGTACATCTTCCAAAATTATTATCCTTGTAGAATTGTATCAATTATTGTTTCTATTATTACAAATTGTTTTTGGTTTCGCACAATAAATGAGCGCTTTCTCATACTAAGAGACACTTTTTTTTTCTTGTGTTGTTACTATACCTAACAAAACTTCGAACCATACGAGTATAGCTCCTCCCACAATTTAGGCTCTTTTTTTTCTTTATTTATTCACGAGCAATTAGCTACTCTGAGGGCTAGATGCTCGACGGAATAGTACAGTTTGTTATTAATTAAAATTTGATGAACATCTTAGAATTAGAAACAGAATTGAGGATACGTATACTAGAGATAAGGATTGAGTTGGTAAGCGGAGTATGAAGAGTTTAAATATGTCGGTAGAGATGAGTTTGTCGTAGATATTGAAGGGATAAGGATGTGGTTTCATGGTTGTTCTTTAGGGCCTGGTTATAGGAAGAGGGGACTTTAGGAAAAGAACGGAGAGATGAAAGTTGGGAGCATGAAAGAAAATGTTGGACTGTTAAGGGATCGTCGCAGTAAGGAGGAGGGAGTGGGTGATTCGCGTGTGACCAATTCTTCATCGGGTGAAAATGACTTTTTCCCGTCTAAGGGGTCTGTTGGAGGTCGACCAAGGTACTGGGGATTGTTTCTTAGAGAGAAAAGTTTATCTAGAGTTTTGAGTTTCCAGTGGGATTTCCATTTGTCAAGAATCAGGGAGCGATCCCGTTGACCGAGTAAGTTTCGGAGGGAGGAAATTTGAAGCCGGTTTCCAAGGTCCAAGTAGTTATTGAGTCTAAAGTTTTTTGAAGAATTCTGTGAGCTCGTAGGGGGTTAAAGGAACAGATGGAGATGTTAAAGTCATCAGCGAAAAAACATTTCGTTTAGGGGAATTGGACCAGTTTAGTTTAGTCGTTTATGGTTAAAATGAAGAGTAGAACGCTGAAGACTTCTCCTTGGGGGAGACTGTTTTGGACTGGGAGGAAAGAGGAGGTAGTGTCCTGGATAGTGAAGAAAGCTTTGGAGTATGTTGGAAACGTTGCCTCGAAGGCCGATTTCATGTAATTTGGAGATGATGAGATGACGCCAGACCCGGGGGTAGGCTTCCTGAAGGTCAAAAAAGATGGAGAAGAGGGAAGATTTGAGTAGAGACGAGTTATTAATTTGTGATTGGAGGTCGAGAAGGAGTTGGGAGGTGTTTCGTCTTTTCTAAAGCCTTATTGGAAGGGTTAAATGAGGGTATTGGATTCAAGGTACCAGAGAAGTCTTTTGTTTAAAATTTTTTGGAAAAGTTTGCCGATGACACTTAATAAGGCTATAGGCCGGTAGGAGACGGGATAGAGGGGGTCCGCAATTGGTTTTAGGATGGAGAGAAAGATGAAAGTCTTCTGGGAAGGTAGGTAGGAGTTGAAAGAGAAGATGAAGTTGAAAAGCAAGTGAAACGTATCTTCGTTCCACAATTGGCAAGAGCGTCTTTCAGGGCTTGCTCTCGCAGCAATTGAAAACACAATAGCGAAAAATGTAGTCATGAAAGACCTAACTTCAGACACGTAAAGTTCTATCCGCCTAGTAATTACGCCTACCTATTATATGCATGTGATCATTAATTTCCTTACTTATACAAGTAAAATTGAAAGTAGAAAAAAACGGGCCTAATTTTTGAATGTTGTATTTTACGATACATGAGCACTGTATTTTCATGACTACGCGATTACAAATCTCGTAGGTGCACGTTCCTTTTATGCTGCCCACAAAGTTTGAGAACGATGCGTCCATATGCAACAGAATCCCATTTGAAGTTTAGGAATAACCACTTGAAAGAGTCAGTTCCGTATTTTACAATTTGATCAATTGCAGCTGAATTTGAATGAGAGGCTGCCGAATCAACTAGGACATTACCAATTCTTTCTTCGTAAATATCCAAATAAATAACTGCGCGTAGCTCCGTATCTGAGGAAACTCAAGAGCTGAAAAATTGGACGCATCAGCTCACCCATATGAGCTGTAGAGCCATTTTAGTGATGGAACCCCTACCGCAAATTTGGTCCCAATCTAACGAAAGCTAGATCCGGACCTGCTTGTAAACCTCATTTTCAACATAGGTATCGCTTTTCTTTTAAAATTTCAATTCTACTTCAATTGTTGCAATAAAAAACAGTTTGTAAAAAATTGCCTCTAATTATTTGAGTAATCAGAAAAAATTCTCACTTCAGTAAAACTTCATATTCAGGACAAAAAATATAATTATTTCAAAATAAAGATGTAGATGATGCATTTTTCGCTTGCTGCTCATTTACTCTCAATCGTCCAATCACGACTCTTTTTTCCTGAGTTCATCTTGTTTAATTTGTGAATCCAGGAAATTAGGGGAAAATGTAGAAAGAATGAAAAAATAAGTTAGAGATTACATTGATTTTCAACGCGAATCAGGGAATCCCCTACTTTCTGTGCAGTGTAATACAAATGAGATTTATAATCTGCTTGAATGATGTAGAAGTATTTGACGTCATCCGTCGACGCCCTGAAACCGATTCTACCGGGTTTCTTGATACCCCGACATTCCACTGCCCACACAGTTGCGTGTTCCCCAAAGTGACTAACCCGAAAAGTCACAGTCTGCTTCTCGAACTTTGGCTCTTCATCGTTTGTGTATGAAGGAAATGTGAATGCATTTCTATATTTACGCGCGTTGAGTATTAGTGTACATAATCTGAGTTTTTGACTGGCCGTTAAATCGCAAATAAAGCTAGTTCCAGATTCACCTAATGAGGAAAAAAAGAAAAAGAATTGGTATTTAAAAGTTGAGAAATGAACAGTGTAATCGATCTCAGGGATAGAAATAATGTCATACTAAGCTTTCTCAAATCCAAGCGATGCTCTATATCATTTACTTCAACGGGCTTTTCAGCTATAGCGAATGTAACAAGTTTTCCTGTTCCATCTTGCTTGAATACCAACCGGAAAGGATGCGAAAATGACATATCATCCAGAAAACTGAGATTGAACTGACGTGAAATGAAAATCTCAACAAGCTTTCCAGCGTTGTAATCCCAAGTCATACACGGAAAAACGGTTTCGAAAGATATATTTCCGTTAGTAAGAACCTCACATGGTCTGTAATGATCCGTAATATTGGTCGGAACATTTCTGAGAAAAGACGTTTTCGAATAGTTTCCGGATTGTTTCGGTTTGAACGGGATAGGATAGGTGTGGCGAAAAAAGGCACTCCCGGCAATAGTTCTGCAGATTTCATCTCTAACTGTTGCACTTTCTTCTACCGGGAAGGATTGGATAGATTCTGGTGTAATCAGAACATATTATAGTTTAGCCTGGATACCAAGTTTTTGACGCGGTGAAAAATTATTTATTGGAAAAATCAAAGAATCACTTACTCCGTAAACATTGTAACTCAGAACAGCCTATTTCTTCAAGTTTAAATGGTGAAACAACCAAGAAATTATCGTCATTAGAAATTACAGAGCGAAGTGCTGACCCCAGAAAAATTATTGAAAAAATTTTCATTTTTTCTCTTTTCCTCTTTTATAAAGGCCAATATTATAATAGATATTATTTCAAGGTACTGGTTGTCTACTCACATCAATAACTTCAACTGAATTTCTAACTTCTCTGTACTCTACCAACCATTAATCGATTTTTCAAATTTCAATTATGATATATAATCTAATCTAATTATCTGCAAAACAATACTTGAAGAGCAGCCGTGGGCCTATTAGAGATTATACATAGCTTTCTACATCTTCCAAACGTCGCTCAACTTTCTCGTCCATTAAGTCTGTTCGAACAAGAAATTGTACCATGAAAATTATGAAATATGATACCGTAGCCTTGTAGCCTTATACGTAGGTTGCTCGAAAGAACTTCAAATAATCTTGATCAAATGTCATACTAGCTAGGCTCTTTGTATACTTTGAAAGTCGAATTTTTTTTCAAGTTCCCCTCCCCTTACACAAAGCCTCTCTTCATGTTATCTAGTTCTACTATTCAAAATTCATTGATGTCCAAAGACGAAACAACTCCAGTACACTTCATTTGTTGCTTACGGACTTTCTTCAGTCAAGCCCTTAGATTCCTACCAAAGAAATCCTCAAAATAGGCGAAGGTAATCAAGAAAATTGAAGAGCTGGGGTTGTATAGCTCCTTCTGGACTCAAACGGTCACCAACTCCCAGACTTTTAGGAGCTCAAGATTTTTCAGGGCCTAAAACTCGGAAGAAGGATCCATTCTAGTTCCTTTCCGCATGATTGAGTCACTACATCCGTGACAGAACGCATTCAAGTCATAGATAGGCCTGAGGTCAAATTTTGGAGCAGGAGGAGGCCTTGCGTCAGGCTTGCGTGGCCACGGTGAGACTTGTAAGACATATTTCGTGACGGCGCTGTTCTTGAAGAGATGAGAGCCGTTAGAAGGGTAAGGATTTCATTTGTGCAAACCCATTCTGCATGACTTGTTTTGGAAAATCGACATTAAGGAGGCAGAATTTGAGGGTTAATGCGTGGGAGTCTCACAGTTGCTCTGGTGGCTTCCACTGATTCCGCTGTGGCTGGGGTATGGAAGAAGAGTATAAAAGGGTTTGATAGAGCGTCGGAATGCGTGAAACGAGTTAATGACGTTGGAAATGCCCTTCAGACGAATAGGGAGTCAGAAAAAAAAGAGGAAGGAGTGTGCATGATGATGGATGATTCTAGCTTGGATATTCACACAGCCATACTCAAGATTGAGATGATGCAGTCGAGGTGACGGTGAAAGAAAAGTTCGTTGTTATCGAATGCGCACAAGTAACTCGATTAAGGAATTTTAAACCGTCTTTGAGGGTAAAAGCTGGTGCTCGATGTGAGTTCAGTATTTCTTGGAAGTGGGAGCAATAAGCTGAGACATTTTGCAGATCTTATTGTTAATAAACATTCTATCAAGGAAATTCTTGAGACAGAACGCTTACAAGATGATAAGGTCAATTCCAGCAGGGGTTGAAGAAAATAAGTATGAGGACTGGATGTTGAAGAATTTCTACAATCTGGAGAAGATTCTAGTTTTGACATGGATTTCTATGAACGACCTTGGCCTATTTTAAGGACTTGAAAGAAATTCAAGTCCCTTCACGAGACACTTGAACTGGATAATTTTGAAAACAAAGTCGGTAAATAATAATAAAAATAAAATAAAAGATGGTAAGATCATTAAACAAAAAATATAAGTAAAGTCCAAGGATTAAAATTTAGAAGAACGAGTAGTAGTCAATAATTATGTTCACGTTTTTCAATCACCTATTTTGTCGTTAATCGAAATTTTGTACCTACTTTCATTCGTGGACCTTGTTCTTCTAAATTTGAATTTTCAGACTTTACTTATATTTTTCATTTTAATTGTTTTACCGACTTTTTTCTATTCATTTTCGGACTTTTATTTTTATTTCCAGATTTTGTTTTCAGAATAAGTATTTAGTTTTTACTGGCAGAAGAGCAAGCAAAAGTGTTTGAGGCAAAGAAGAAGACAAGAACCATCCGACAAGCCTTGCGGGTCAAGCAGGAGGCCAGGCGCTCCTCGCTTGCCAAGTGGAAAGAGCGACTCACCCAGACAGAAATGGGTGAGTGGACCCGCGTGCTAATACGTGATCTTGACCAGTGGAAGGACCGAGACCATGGCCAGTTGAATTTTTATCTTACACAAATGATGAGTGGCCATGGGTGCTTCAACAAAATGGGGAAAGTGGAGCAACCGTCGTGTTCACACTGTTAGGAGCGGGATGATGAAGAACTCACCTCTAGCAACTTGGTTCCATGCATGCTACGCTCAACGGAGGCATGGAATCACATATCTACATTTGCCGCTAAGGTAATGAAGAAGAAAATGAACGCGGAATGCCTCTCACATCTACGTGTACCATCCCCCGCTGCTGCTGCTGCTGCTGCCTCAACATCAGCCCCACCATCAGTACCACTATTAAAAATAGGGCGCCCAGGAGGGAGTGTCCGGGTTACGAAGGAGAAAAAGGTAAACAAAAATCAAACAAGAAGAAGCAGAAGAAGAGGATGAAGAACCCCTCGCCTGAGTAGCCGGAGTCGCGATGCGGTGCTGGTGAGCTTCCAGTGGGCTCCCAGTGGTGGCTGAACACTCTGGTGGAGGAGTAGATACGCGTGTGTCCATGGTACAGGACTGCCTGAATTCCAGGTTGAGTGCCGAGCGCTCCCTCGGTCAGTAGAGTAGAACCCTGTTGTGGCCTCATTGACGTATATTGCACAGCGCGCGGAACCCATGGAGAAAATGGAGCCAGGCCACTCTCAATTCGACCCCTCTGGACTACCGACGCAATGCCCAAAAGGGTGGATGCCGGTGCCGGAGGTGCGGTTTTTCGGAGACCATACGCACGCCCGCTCATTCAAAGGCGATTTAGTTCAAGTGTCTTGTGAAATGTTTGACTGAATAAAGCTGTTACGTTCCTGTGTCACCTCCTCCTTCTTTTACAGTATGGTTGAGGAGTACATTTGTTTTATTCTTGTTTCACGCCCAACAGCTCAAATTATATGGATGGTAGTTTATACTTGATGCTGAATTGAATAATATGTTGTATCTTGCAATACATGTGCACTGTGTTTTCATGAGTGGTTTTACTTTGCCAAAGTTGAGCTACCTTGAACGCAATTACAAATCTCATTGGCGCACTTTCCTGCACTTTCCTTATATACTGCCCCCAAAGTTTAAGAGCCGAGCGTCCATATGCAACAGAGTGTCGCTCATTTGAAGTTTAGGAATGGCCACAGAGAAGAGCCAAGAAAAGTTTTTCATTTTACAAATTTATCACTTACAGCTGAATTTGAATGAGAGGATGCCGAATCAACTACGAAATTTCAAACTCTTTCCTCGTAAATATCCGAATGAATAACTACGTGTAGCTCCATATCGTCGTTGTCCATTATGAGGAAACTCAAGAGCCAAAACATTGGACGCATCCGCTCACTCATATGAGATAGAGCCATTTTAGCGATAGAACCCCTCCCGAAAATTTGGTTCAAGTCTAACAAAAGCTAGATCCGGACGTGCTTGTAAATCTCATTTTTAACATACGTATCGCTTTTCTTTTCAAATTTCAAATCCACTTCAATTGATGCAATAAAAAACAGTTTGTAAAAAATTGCCTCTAATTATTTGAGTAATCAGAAAAAATTCTCACTGCAGTCGAGACTTCATAATATTCAGGACAAAAAATATATTTATTTTGAAATAAAGAGGTAGATGATGCATTAGATGCGCTCACTGTTCAATTACTCTCAATCGTTCAATCACGGCTCCTTTTTCCTGAGTTCATATTGTTTAATTTGTAAGTCCAGGAAATTGGCGGAAAATGTAGAAAGAATGAAAAAATGAGTTAGAGGTCGCACTGATTTCGAATGCGAATTAGCGAGTCCTCTATCTGTGCAATGTAATACGAATGAGATTTATAAGTTGCTTGAATGATGTAGAAGTTGACGTCATCCGTCGACACCCTGAAACCGATTCTATGGGGTTTCTTGATACCCCGACATTCCACTGCCCATACAGTTTTGTCTACCCAAAAGTCTCCATCTACAAAGGTCACATTATACTTCTCGCACTGTGGCTCTTCATCATTTGCGTATGAAGGAAATGTGATTTCGTCTCTATATTTACGCGCGTTGAGTATTATTGTACATAATCTGAGTTTTTGACTGGCCGTTAAATCGCAAATAGACCTAGTTCCAGATTCACCTAACGAGGAAAAAAAGAAAGAAAAGGTATTCAAAAGTTAAGAAATGAACAGTGTAATCCGTATAAGAGGGATAAAAATAATATCATACTAAGTTGCCTCCGTTCCCAGGGATACCTACTCTATGGCATTCACTTCAATGGGTTTTTCAGCTATAGCGATTGCAACAAGTTTTCCTGTTCCATCTTGCTTGAATACCAACCGGAAAGGATGCGAAGGTGACTTATTATCCAGAAAACTGAGATTGAACTGACGTGAAATGAAAATCTCAACAAAATTTTCACCGTTGTAATCCCAAGTTATACACGGAAAAACCGTTTCGTAAGATGTATTTCCGTTAGTAAGAACCTTACGTGGTCTGTAATGATCCGTAATATTGGTCGGAACTTCCATCAAAGACGTTTTCGAATAGATATTCTGGATGGTTTCGGTTTGAGCGGTATAGGATAGGTATGGCGAAGAAAGGCGTACTCCCGGCGATAGTTCTGCAGATTTCATCTCTAATTGTTGCACTTTCTTCTACCGGGAAGGATTGGATAGATTCTGGTGTAATCAAAAAAGATTTTAGTTTAGCCTAGATTTTTTGACGCGGTGAAAAATTAGTTATTGGGGACATTAAAGGATCACTTACTCCGTAAACATTGTAACTCAGGACAGAATATTTCTTCAAGTTTAAATGGTGAAACGACCAGTAAATCAGCGTCATTAGGAATTGCAGAGCCAAGTGCTGACCCCAGAAAAATTATTGAAAAAATTTTCATTTCTCTTTGATGAAGGCCAAATATAATAGATATTATTTCAAGGTAGGTACCGGGTACTGGTTGTCTACTCACATCAATAACTTCAACTGAATTTCTAACTTCTCTGGACTCTATACCAACCATTAATCGATTTTTCAGCTTTCAATTATGATAAATGATCTTATCGAATCGATTTTTCAGATTTTAATTATGATAAATAATCTTATCTAATTCTGTTCGTGCACGGCTACGTCATCAACTGATAACAGTAGCAATATATCGCAAAAATTTCATGCGATGATGCTTAGCTCACTATCGACTCCCATAAGAATATACAGGGAACAATTCGATCATTTGTTAAAATACAGAAATAAGAAATAAATAAGAAATCAAACGTTGATAATGAGGATGTGGAAGACTTCTACAACCTCATTATCAACGTTTGATTCCTTATTTATTTCTTATTTCCGCATTTTAACAAATGATCGAATTGTTCCCTGTGTATTCTTATGGGAGTCGATAGTGAACTAAGCACCATCGCATGAAACTATCGCAAAATTTTTGCGATATATTGCCACTGTTATCAGTGAATGACGTCACGTGAACGAACCGAATTACACTGCGTAACACATAGAAAATTACTTGAATAAGAATAGTTGATTCTTGCAATATTTTGCATACCTAATTCAATGCCGTTTGTCGTTTTTTAATAGCACGTCTAGATTTCTTGTAATCCTCATCTTTACATGCAATAAATCGCCGTGTGTCGTCGCGACACCTAACGCTGGTTCTCGTGCTGTGATAGTTGCTATCGTTGATCGAAGCGCGGGAACCTGTGTTACGTTTCGCCACGACGCACGGCGATTTATTGCCAGTAAAAATAAGGATTACAAGAAATCTAGACGTGCTAGGTATTGGAAAACGGCAAACGGCATTGAATTGGGCATGAAAAATACTTCAAGAATCATTAATTTTATCCAAGTAATTTTCAAAAAGTTCTAAATTGTTACGCAGTGTTATCTGACAAACAATGCATGAAGAGCAGCCGTAGCCTATCAGAGATTATACACCGGTAGTTTTCTACATCTTCCAAACGTCGCTCAACATTCATCCTCTATTAAGTCTGTTCGAATAAGAAATCATACCATGAAAATTATAAAATATGATAGCTTTATACGTAGCTCGAAATCTTATAAAACGCTGGCACAATGGTGTAAGTAGATAAAATATAACCCATAAATACTTAGATAATGAGATTATAATTGCAGCGTAAATAAAGAACCTGCAACTCACTAAATAAATGAAAATCCCATATAACTCAACTTAGGGTGAGGAGGCTGTATGTCCTCAAATTCTTATTTAGTTCGGAGAACTTCAAATAATCTACATCAAATGTTATGGCTTAAAAGTCGAAATTTTACCAAGTTTCCCGCTCCATACCTAAAGTCTCTGCTCATATCATCAAGTTCCTTATTCAAAATTTGTTGAGATCCGAAGATCAAACAGCGGACAAATGAACTCGCAAGTCCCCTCTTTTCTTGCTCACGAAATTTCGTCTGTCAAGTCCCTTGATTCTCTTCAAAAAAAATCAGAAAATAGCCAAAGGTAAACAAGACAACTGAGGACCTGGGGTTGTATAGCTCCTTATAGACTCGAATGGCCACCAATTCCCGAATTTTTCGGAGCTTGAGATTTTTAGAGCCTAAAACGCGGAAGAAGTGTCTCTTCTTGTTCCTCTCCGCATGATTAGGTCATTACATCCGCGACAGAAGGCAATCAAGTCATATACAGACTTGAGTTTAAATGTTGGAGAAGGAGGAAGCCTTGCGTCGGGTTTGTGTGCCGAAAGCCGTGACTAGTGAGAGAAATTTCGTGACGGCGCTGTTCTTAAGGAGATAAGAGCCATGAGAAGGGTAAAGATTTAATTCGTGCAAACCTATTCTACAGGACTTTTTTTGGAAAACCGACATTTAGTAGACAGAATTTTAGGGTTAATGCACGGGAGTCTGATAGTTCCTCTGGCGGCTTCCACTGATTCCGCTGTGGCTGGAGAATGGAGGAAGAGGATTAAAAGGATTGAAAGAGCGTGTAAATGCTTGAATTGAGTGAATGAGTGAAATAAACGTTAGAAATGCCCGTCCAACGGATAGGGAGTGAGAAAAATGAGAAAGGTGTGAGATGATGGAAGATTGTAGCTTAGATATCCGCACAGCCGTACTTGAGATTGAGATGATGACGTCGAGATGATGGTGAGAGAAAAGTTATTCAAAATTATTTTATTGAGGTCCGAAGATCAAACAGCGGAAAAATAAACTCGCAGTCCACTTTTTTCTTGCTCACGGAGTTTCTTCTTTCAAGTCCTTTGATTCAGTGGCGGACTTCCCTATACGCAAACTACGCCCTGGCGTAGGGCGGCTGGTTTTTGGGACGGCAAATTTTCGTTTTTTTTTTAGTGGCGTTAATTGCGGGCAAAGCGATCGAAATTTTTCTTTCGATTTGGTAAGCCTGAAATAGGAGGCAAATTGCATCTGGCGTAGAGCGCAAAATGTGTAAAACCGCCACTGCTTTCATTCCCTTCAAAAAAATCCTGAAAATAGCCATAGGTAATGAAGAAAACTGAGAAAAGAGAAACAAATTAGACTTCACTTTCGTCTTTCTTATTATTTTAAATTAATTGATCGACTTCTCAAACGTACGAACCCGATCAATTAATTTAAAAATAAAAAAGACGAAAGTGCAGTAAAATTGTTCCTCTTCTCGTGATTGAGTCGTCAAGACAAGTTCCGATCTTATTTCAAGAGAACTGAGGAGCTGAGGTTGTCTAGCTCCTTTTAGACTCGAGTGGCCACCAATTCCCGGATTTTTCGGAGCTCAAGATGCCTAAAACTCGGAAGAAGAAGGGTCTCTTCTCGTTCTTCTTCACATGATTAATTTACTGCATCCGTGACAGAACGCATTCAAGTCATATACAGGCCTGAGGTTAAATGTTGGAGAAGGAGGGGGTCCTATGGCAAGCTTATACGGCCAATGTTGGGACTTGTGAGACAAATTTCGTGACGGCGTTATTCTTGAAGAGATAAGAGCCGTGAGCAGGGTCAAGATTTCATTTGTGTTAATCTGTTCTGCGGGACTTATTTTTGTCTATGGAAAATCTCCCGTTTCTTGATTGGGAGTTGAATCTAGTAGGGAGAATTTGAAGGTTAATGTGTGGCAGTCTCACATTTGCTCTTGTGGCTCCCACTGAGGGATGGGAAAAGATGGATAAAAGAGTTTTAAAGAGGATAGGAATGTGTGAAACAAGTGGATGAGTAAAATACACCTTAGAAATTGCTGTTCACGCGGATAGGGAGTCAGAAACAATGAAGAAGAAGTGTAATGATGGAATAGAGAGAGAGTAAGGGTTGATTTCAGGGAACGAATTCGTTCTTCCAAGTGACGGTTATCCAGATGAGCGAAACAAAAAATTCTCAAGAAGAAGAGTAAAAAATTCAAAAACGGCGGAAAAAGATACGACTTCGAGCGCTTTTTGGTTTATGAACCAAAAATTTTTTCAAGTCTCAAGGTCATTCGCAAGGGTGCCCAGACGCATTTAAAGGAGTAGAGAAAAGATATGAAACAGGTCAATATACGGGGAGGGGAGGATGGAACTCGTGGATTTCTGAATCACTCAAGGGTTAATGAGTTGAAGGGGCGGGGGGGAGGTGAAGGTTTGGGAGCTACTCGTTTTTTAATGAACCACGAGGTAATAGCTCTCAGGGGCTCTCAATCGCTCCGTTCGTTCGCCCCTTTTCTTGTTCTAGTATAAATCTAGTTGAGAATAATTCGAGCTATAATAGCTTTCGGGACCGGGCCCTAGAGGAAGTGACGCGTTGGATCGAGTCGGCTGGACTCTTGCAGCTAGTAAGACGGAGGCTATTTTATTCACGACCCGTTGGAAGTTCAGTCCACCCACCTTTCGCCTGCAAGGTGTGGAAATTGAGACCAAGAAGAAGATGAAGTACCTGGGCATCTGGTTTGACTCGACGCTGAGCTTCAGGCATCAAAGGCAGGCCGGGTAGTTGGATACCTAAGCCGCCTGATGAGGAACCTAGGAGCACCTAGAGAAACAAGAAGAAAGGTCTCTTGTCGATCCTCCTATATGCACAAGTACGGGTCGACTCCATGAAGATACCATACGGAAGACGAGAGGTGGTATAGATCCAACGAAGAGCTGCGCTGAGGTCTGTTAGTGCCTACTGCACTGTCTTGACGGAAGCTCTTTACGTATTAGCACGTTCACCAACAATCGAGCTTCTTGCTTAGGAGAGAGCGGTAGTGTTCCGAGCAAAAAAGACGACAACGATCAACCTCGAGACTCCACGGGTTAAGCAGGAGGCCAGGCGCTCCTTGCTTGAGAAATAGAAAGTAAGAATTGCCCAAAGTGTGCTTAGCAAGTGAACAACCCGTCTTTGATGAGTGGATGAACCGACATCATGGCCAACTAAACTTTCACCTGACGCAGGTGCTAAAAGACCATGGCTGCTTCAACAAGCACCTTCATGAGAAGATAAAGAAAGTTGAGCAGGCAACGTGTTCGCACTGCGATCAAGGGCAGGATAATGGACTAGAACACACCTCATTTGAGTGCGAGGCGTGAGCGGGACAAGCTTAGTCGGTCTCTCCAAGAGATCAGGGTAGATGGCCTCGAATCCACCATGCTAGGTTCCGGAGAAGCATGGAACCAGGGGTCTGCATTTGCGGCCACCGTCATGAATAGGAAGATGGATCAAGAAGGCAAATGCAGAACCATCCTATGGCTTACTCGACATCTGTGTATCATCAAAACTCAGATTCACAAGAAGGAGACAACGACGATCTTCCCTGAAAATAGAAGGAGATGAAGAAATCCCAACAGCAATTTACTATATCTTAAGGTGATATTGTTGTTGTGTGTTGTGTTTTCTGCGTGCCAGGGGGATACTGTAACTTAGCCGTTGCCAAGCAGAAGAAGGGGTTCGCCGAGGAGTTTCTTTCAACACTGAAGTTATACCCGAAAGGGTCGATTCCGGTACTGGAACTTGGAAGAGACAAAATCAAATGCATAAGCAACCCGCGCCCACTCCACCATGAAGGACGGGTCGGCGCTTCACATGCGACATAAGCGAGTAGCTTTTGGGAGGCTGACACGCTAGTCGCTCCAATAGTTCACCCCCTTCTTGGTCTAGTATGAATTTAGTTTATGATACTATTCCTATATTAGAGAACAGTCAGGACACCCAGACGCAGATTTTGAAATCAGGGTAGCGGTAGAGAAAAGACATTAAACATGTCAAAATGTTGAGAATACTAGACTAAGTATCGACACCACGCATTAAGCTAGAGAGCTCTGAAGTTGCCCTTAGAAACTGCATCATCGTTTTTTTCGAATTCTTTCCGGTGAGATCTACTGCCGTGACTGATAATGTTTTGGCAGCAGAAGAAGAAGGTAGAAAAGATGGCTTAGTGATTACAGCGGCTAAAAAAGGAAGACACATTTTTATGATTCAGAAAAAAAATTTTACTGCAGTTATGACTTGATATTCAGGACAAAAGATATACTGATTTCAAAATAGAGAGACAGGTGAGATAGATGCGCCCACTGCTCATTTACCCTCAATCCTCCGTTTCCTGAGTTCATATTGTTTAAATGGCAAGTCGAGAATATTGGCGGAAGATTTAGAAAGATTGAAAAAATGAGTTAGAGGTCGCATTCACCTTCAACTTCAATTCTAAAATCCCGCTTCCGCGCAATGTAATTCAAATGAGCTTTAAAATCTGCTCGAAAGATATAGAAGTAATCCGGCGACGAACTAAAACCAATTCTATCTTGTGTCTTGATGGCCTGACATTCCACTGCCCATACGGTAACGATTTCCTCAACATTTGTGTACTCATGCTCCCTGTATGTTCCGTAAGAGAGGGTCACATTTTGCCTTTTGCACTGTGGCTCTTCATCATTTGCGTTTACAGGAAATGCGATTTCATCTCTATATTTAGGAGCGTTGAGGATTATTGTACATAATCTCAGTTTCTGACTGGCCGTTAAATGGCAAATAGAGCTAGTGTTGGATTCACCTAATGAGGACAAGAAGAAGAAGAGGGTACTGTCAAGTAAAGAAATCATCAAAGTATTCGGTATAAAAACTGAAAATGGTGTCATACTAAGCTTTTGCTGGCTTAAATGTTCCCTTTCATTGTTCAGCAGATACTTCACTTCGGCGCCCTTTTCGGCTATAGCGATTGTAAAAAGTATTCCTACTCCATCTTCTTTGAATACCAAACGAAAAGGATTCGAAGGTGACTGATTACCTAGAAAACTGAGTTCGAACTGCCGTGAAATGAAAATCTCAACAAAATTTCCAGCGTTGTAATCCCAAGTCATACACGGAAAAACCGTTTCGTAAGATAAATTTCCATAAGTACACACTTTGCGTGGTCTGTAATCATCGGTAATATTGGCCGGAACTTCTATCAAAGACGTTTTCGAATAGATTCTGGATTGTTCCGGCTTGAGCGGGATTATGTGATGGGTGTCGCGAAAAAAAGCGCTCCCGGCGATAGTTCTGCAGACTTTATCTCGAAGTATTGCACCTTCTTCTACCGGGTAGGGTTGGATAGATCCTGGTGTCATCAGAACGGATTATACTTAAGCCTGGTTTCCGTTTTTATACAAAATAGAGAATCATTTATTAGAAAAATCAAAGGATCACTTACTCCGTAAACATTGTAATGCAGGGCAGGATATTTCTTCAAGTTTAAATGGTGAAACGACTAGTAAATCATCGTCTTCAGGAATTACATAGCCAAGGGCTAACCCCAGGAAAATTATTGAGAAAATTTTCATTTTTTCTCTGCTATCTCTTTGATGAAGGCCAAATATTATAGATATTATTTCAACTTACTGGTTGTCTACTCACATCAATAACTTCGACTGAATTTCTAACTTCTCTGAACTCTACCAACCATTTATCGATTTTTCAGATTTCAATTATGATAAGTAAATAGTCACGGAAAAAGCTTATCTAATTATCTAAAAAACAATACATGAAAAACAGCGTTCTACACCTTCCAAACGTCGCTTAACTTTCTCCTCTTTTACAAATCTGTTCAAACAAGAAATCGTACCATGAAGAGTATAAAATATGTGTATGATAACTAAGCTTAGTGTAAGGAGGCTCCATTTCCTTGAATTCTTATTTAGCCTAGAGAACTTCCAATAATCTTCATCAAATGTCTGTGTAGTTAGGCTTTTTGTAGGCTATAATTATCTAGAAAGTCGAAATTCTTCCAAGTTTCCCACTCCAAGCTTCTCCTCATGCTATCAAGTCCCTTATTCAAAATTTATTGAGGTCCGAAGATCAAACAGCGGACAAATAAATTCGCAGTTCACTTCTCTTCTTGCTCACGGAGTTTCTTCTGTCAAATCGTTTGATTTCCTTCAAAGAAATCTTGAAAATAGCCAAGGAGAATCTGAGAAAAGAGAAACAAATTATACTGCATTTTCATCTTTCTTATTTTTAAATTAATTGATCGACGTTTCGAACAGACGAACCCGATCAATTAATTTAAAAATAAAAAAGACGGAAGTGAAGTAGAATTGTTCCTCTTTTCTCGTGACTGAGTCGTCAAGACAAGTTCCAATCTTAGTTCAAGAAAACTGAGGAGGTGAGGTTGTCTAGTAGTGTAGGCGAATTAGGAAAAAAAAAAACATTTCTGTCTATAAAAGGTTTAATGACTGAAAATGGTCAAGGATGGCGTCCACAACAACATACTAAAAATCCCACCCTATCCCCCTGGAGCTTCTTTTTTTATAGGGGTTTAAACTACCCCAAAATCAGTTTTTTGCAAATATCTCGCAACATATGCATTTTACAACAAAATTACCTCCTACCAAAATTATTCCTCGTGAAATTTCGTATAAGGTCATCCACTTTTATTTTGACATAACATCCCCCCTTAGTCGTTTTATGAGGGTCAAAACTACCCCAAAATTAGTTTTTTGCAAATATCTCGCAACATATGCATTTTACAACAAAATTACCGCTTACCAAAATTATTCCTCGTGAAATTTCGTGTAAGGTCATCTACTTTTATTTTTCAAAACATTCACCCTTAGTCCTTTCATGGGGTTAAAACTACCCCAAATCAGTTTTTATGCAAATATCTCGCTAAATATGCATTTTACAACAAAATGACTTCTTACCAAAATTATCCCTCGTTAAGTTTCCTGGAGCAAGATCTAATCACATGCTAGTCCAGCATTCATAGTTTACCAACAACAACAAGGAAAATATGCACCCTTCTTCAAAATCCATATAATGCATAACATTTACCATCATTATGGTGCCACATGAGTGCCAATATACTTGAGGTAAGGGAATTAAGAGAATAAAATTGATATAAATACAATAAAAAAAAAAAAAAGAGAGACACGAGATGAGACTCATACATAGGAAGGAAACATTGAAAATGATTGAACTTAAAACATAAAACTGTGCACTGCACTGTAAAGAACAAGAAAATGCAAGCCTCATGAGGGCACATTATATAAGTGCAATAAAAGTCGAAAAAGAATACTCCATTCACCAATTGGCCTAGCCCCTTCAATTAGCCAGATATACAACGAAAATTGTAGCATAAAGCTATCATAATTTCGGATCTTCTTCAAATTTTCTACCAGAGCCAAATAAATGATGTTCATGTTTCATGTAGTTAACGTTCATCTCTATTATTTTATTTCATTTGGTTTTGTTCGCCTCTTGGTCTAGTACAAGTCTACTTTAGAATAATATGTTAAGGTAACGGCTTTTGAGAGGCTCATTCTCTCCGCTCGTTCGCTCCACTTCTTGCTCTAGTACCAGTCTACTTTAGAATATGTTGAGCTGATGGCTTTTGGAAGGCTCACTCGCTCCGCTAGTTCGCCGTTCTTGGTCTATTATAGCCAATAGCTTTGAGGGGCTCACTTACGGCCTTCATGGTCTAGTATGAGTGTGATCTACAATTTTTTTGGGTACTGGCTTCCAAGAGCTCACTTTCCTAGGTTTAGTACTGTATATTGTATATGTGATGAAAGCTGAACTTACTATAGTAGCCTGGGGTGGGCCCACTTCTTGGTCTGTTCTTAAGCTTTCATTTCACTGGACCTGATATACTGTATACCAGGTCTTAAGTAGCTAAGCTGTAGCCTAATATGGAGGACGCTTAAGAAAGGATAGAGTATACAGGTTTCTGAGACCTAGTATGAAGCTAGTATGTTAGCGTACTGCATAGATCAAAGAGAGACTTAGTTATTTGCCCCCTTCTCCCTCTAGTATAAGTCTAACTAGTAAAATTCTAGGGAAATTGTCTTAGGAGGTATTTTGGAAGTGCCTTTTCTGAATCACATGGTGTTTGAAGCGTTGCATATCTGGCTCATTGAAGGGGCGGAGCCAACATACAGTATATTGGACAAACTAGGCTAGGATTCCTAGCTTCATACTAAAAATATAAGTAGGAGGGGCCTTGAATAGTTGATAGGAGGACTTGGAAACTAGCTGTATACTAGCAAGAACTGTCTTACGAGTCAAATAGAGATCGGTCGCTCTCCTTCTACAGCCACTTTAGGTTTAGTATAATGAGGCTTACCCTAGTATACTGTATGTTATGGAACCTCGTATACTGTATAATGAAGGCCTGTATACTGTATATTACGGAACATGGTATACCGTTTATTCAGCCTTGACAGCATAAGCCTAGTATACTGTATATTAGTATGCAGCAGAAGCCAGATGAGATGGACGCACGGACGCAAATTCCAGAATTAGGGTTCGAGGTCAGGGGAGGAGGTCTGCAGCAGAAATTCTTTCAAGTGTCAAGGTCATGGTTGTACGGACGCACGGACGCAAATTCCGGAATTAGGGAGTAGGATCAGGTCAGCGCAAAGATATGAAACATGTCAAAAAAAAAAAAGAGACAGAAGATGAGACTAATACAGAGCTAGGAAAACTTGAAAATGATTGACTTGAACTTAGGACATGAAACTGAACACTGTAAAGAACAATAAGAGTAGATTACAGTTATTGAAATTTAACGAGGAATAATTTTGGCATGAGGTAATTTTGTTGTAAAATGCATATTTTGCAAGATATTTGCAAAAAACTGATTTCGGGGTAGTTTTAACCCCGTGAAAGGACTAAGGGTGAATGTTTTGCAAAATAAAAGTAGATGACCTTATACGAAATTTCACGAGGAATAATTTTGGTAAGAAGTCATTTTGTTGTAAAATGCATATTTAGCGAGATATTTGCAAAAAACGGATTTGGGGTAGTTTTAACCCCGTGAAAGGACTAAGGGTGAATGTTTTGAAAAATAAAAGTAGATGACCTTACACGAAATTTCACGAGGAATAATTTTGGTAAGCGGTAATTTTGTTGTAAAATGCATATTTAGCGAGATATTTGCAAAAAACTGATTCGGGGTAGTTTTAACCCTCATAAAAAACTAAGGGTGAATGTTTACTTGATACGAAATTTAACGAGGAATAATTTTGGTAAGAGGTAATTTTGTTGTAATTTGCATATTTAGCGAGGTATTTGCAAAAAACTAATTTTGGGGTAGTTTTGACCCCCATAAAACGACTAAGGGGGGATGTTATGTCAAAATAAAAGTGGATGACCTCGAAACGAAATTTCACGAGGAATAATTTTGGTAGGAGGTAATTTTGTTGTAAAATGCATATGTTGCGAGATATTTGCAAAAAACTGATTTTGGGGTAGTTTAAACCCCTATAAAAAAAGAAGCTCCAGGGGATAGAGTGGGATTTTTAGTATGTTGTTGTGGACGCCATCCTTGACCATTTTCAGTCATTAAACCTTTTATAGACAAAAATGTTTTTTTTTTTCCTCATTTCCTTCTAATTCGCCTACACTATAGCTCCTTTTAGAATCGAGTGGCCACCAATGTCCGGATTTTTCGGAGCTCAAGATGCCTAAAACTCGGAAGAAGAAGGGTCTCTTCTCGTTCTTCTTCACATGATTAATTTACTGCATCCGTGACCGAACGCATTCAAGTCATATACAAGCCTGAGGTGAAATGTTGAAGGAGGAGAAGGCCTTGCGTCAGGCTTGTATGGCCTGTGCCAGGAATTGTGAGACAAAATTTCGTGACGGCGTTGTTATGGAAAAGAGAAGTGCCATGAGCAGGGTAGGGATTTTATTTGTGCTAATCTATTCTGCGGGACTCGTTTTTGTCTATGGAAAATCTACCGGTTCTTGATTTGGAGTTGGATCTAGTAGGGAGAATTTAAAGGTTAGAGCGTGGAAGTCTCATAGTTGAGGTGCTCTCTCTCTCTCTATCTGTCTCCCTCGCGGATCATGCTCGCGACATGTTCCTCGTCTCCTGAACTGGTCCTTTACTTACTCATCGTCTTCTCCTCGTCATTCTACCCTCCTTCTACAATTCTCGGACCTCATACCGCGCACGCGACCGTCATCCGTGTAGAGTAGTCGATAATCTGTACTGTACTTATATCAGTCTCGTAATACATCTCGTCTCGACCATTCAAACTCTTTATTTGTTTGACTACGCGGACCTTTAAACGTCCACACTCGGGATGGAAGAAGATGGATAAAAGGGTTTTCAAAGAGGATAGGAATGTGTGAAACAGGTGGATGAGTAAAATACACGTTGGAATTTGCTGTTCAGGCGGATATGGAGTCAGAAACAATGAAGAAGGTGTGTAATGATGGAAGAGAGAGAGAGTAACGGTCGATTCCAGTGAACGAATTCGTTGACGGTTATCCTGCTGAGCGAAAAAGAAATACTCAAAAAGAAGAGTGAAAAATTCAAAAACCGCGGAAAAAGATACAACTTCGAGCGCTTTTTCGGTTAATGAACCAAAGATTTTTTCAAGTTCCAAGGTCATCCGTACGGGTACCCAGACGTCCGGACGCATTTTCAAGATGAATGGCGTAGAGAGAAGACATGAAACATATCAATATACGGGAATGGGGAGGGATGGAACTCGTGGGGTGGACTCGCACATTTCTGAATCACTCACGGGGTAATGAGTTGAAGGGGGAGGTGAAGGGTTGGGAGCCACGCGCAAATTTTTGAATCACCCACACGGTAATAGCTTTCGGGGGCTCACTCGCTCCATTCTTTCGCTCCGTTTCTTGGTCCAGTATAAATCTAGTTGAGAATAATTCGAGCTAATAGCTTTTGGGGGGGCTGACTCGTTCCAATATTTCGCCCTTGGTCTAGTATAAATTTAGTTTATGATACTATTCCTGTACTAGACAACAGTAAGGACGCCCGGACGCAGATTTTAAAATCAGAGTAGGGGTAGAGAGATTTTCCAAGTGCCAAGGTCATGGTTGTACGGACCAGGCGCGCACACAGAAATTTCTTTTGGGGGGAGCTATAAAAGAGACACGTTACGCTTAGCAATAAAACAGTTTTAAATAGATGTCCTCAACTCACGTTCTAGTGCTGTGAAAATAAATTAATTTTTCGAGCCTAAGGAGGGGGGGAGGTCAATCTTCCAATCACGACTCCTTTTTCCTGAGTTTGTGTTGTTTAATTTGTAAGTCCAGTATATTGGCGGAAAATGTAGAAAGATTGAAAAAATGAGTTATTAGAGGTCGCATTTATCTTCAAATTCAATTTTAAAATCCCGCTTCCGCGCAATGTAATTCACATGAGGTTCATGATCTGCTTGAATGATATAGAAGTAATCTGTCGACGCACTAAAACCAATTCGACCTCGTTTCTTGATGGTCTGACATTCTACTGCCCATACAGTTACGGTTTCCTCAACAGCTTTGTAGTCATGCTCCCTGTATATTCCGTAGGAGAGAGTCACATTTTGCCTTCTGCACTGTGGCTCTTCATCATTTTCGTATGCAGGAGATGCGATTTCATTTCTATATTTAGGAGCGTTGAGGATTATTGTACATAATCTCAGTTTCTGACTGGCCGTTAATTGGCAAATAGAGCTAGTTTTGGATTCACCTAATGAGGACAAAAAGAAGAAGAAGGTACTGACAAGTAAAGAAATCATCAAAGTATTCGGTATAAGAACTGAAAATGGTGTCATACTAAGCTTTTGCTCGGTTAAATGATTCAATCCATTATTTAGATCCTTCACTTCGGCGGGCTTTTCGGCTATAGCGATTGTAAAAAGTTTTCCTGCTCCATCTTCTTTGAATACCAAACGAAATGAATTCGAAAGTGACTGATTATATATTTTGAACTGACGTGAAATGAAAATCTCGACGAAATTTCCAGCTTTGGAATCCCAAGTCAAACACGGAAAGACTGCTTCGTAAGAAACATTTCCGTTAATAACAACCTCGCGTGATCTGTAATGGTCCGTAATATTGGCTGGGACTTCTATCAAAGATGTTTTTGAATAGATTCCAGACAGTCCCGGCTTGAGTGGTAGAATATGATAGGTGTCGCGAAAAAAGGCACTCCCGGCGATAGTTCTGCAGGTTTCATCTCTCACTGTTAAATCTTCTTCTACGGGAAAGGGTTGGGTAGATTCTGGTTGCATCAAAATAGACTCTAGTTAAGCCTGGATTTCGATTCTTAGCGCGATAGAAATTTATTTATTAGGAAAGTCAAAACATCGCTTACTCCGTAAACATTGTAACGTAGGACACGATATTTCTTCAAGTTTAAATGGTGACACGACCAGTGAAACATCTTCTTCAGGTATTTTTGAAGCAAGGCTTAGCCCTAAAAAAATTATTGAAAAAATTTTCATTTTTCCTCTGCTTTGTCTTTGATGAAGTGTTGGTTGTGTATATGCACATCAACAACTTCAATTGAATTTCTAAATTCTCTAGACACCATGAACAAGAAGTCAATCTTTCAGATTTTAATTATGATATAGTCACTGAAGAAGCTTATCTAATCATCTGACAAACAGTAGGTACGTAAATAGCAACCGTCAGCCATTTAGAGATTATGTATAGGTATAGCCTCATTCCGCTTTCAATAATCGGTTGCCTCCTTGTGTACGAGATCGATGCGCAGAGAGGAAATGATCCCATGAAAAATTTTCAATATGGGTAGTCTAAATATTAGCTCAAAATCTGATTAGACCTTTACACAATGGTGGATGTGAGCAGATGAAACCTATTCATGCATAATGAGACTGTAAATTGCACTGTAGATAAAGAATCTTCAACTTACCTCAACAAATGAAGTCCCATAACTACGCTTAGGGCGAGGAGACTATGTGAATCTTTATTTAGTTTGGAGAACTTCATATAATCTTGATCGAAGTCATTAGCAGGGCTCTCCCTAGTTACACCCTTGTGTACCTTCCCACACACAGAGCCTCTCTTCATGTTCTACTATTCAAAATTTACACAAAGAACGTATATATATAAACTCGCAGTTCACTGCATTTGTTGTTCACGAAACCTCTTTAGTCGAGTTCATTGATTTCCCTAAAAGTAAGCAGAGGTACGAAATTTGGATATGTTTCAAGGTGGTACATGAGCTTGCGTATCTCAAATTAGCCTGCATACAAAACAGGTATTGAAAATATGAAAAGTGTAATACTAGACTAAGAGTCAACCCCATACACTGGACTAAAAGACTTGAAAGCAGCCTCTCGAAACTGCATCTGCGTTTTTTCTTCAAAAGCATCATTCTCCCATTTCAAGTTATACTCAGAGAGTAAAGTAAAAAACACTGTTACAAGCACCGCAATATTTTTAACGACCGAGCGCTCTCGGCTGAGCAGCCATTCTGAAGGTATAGAAAGCGACTGATCCCAACACCAACAAGAATAGGTAACGTTGAAGAGATCATGATTGAACCAGCGAGTCATCAAAGTGTGAATCATTTCCGTAGACTAATTCAATCAATCCATCCTCCGGGATGTATCGCTTGAAATCGGTGATGCCGTCGTTATTCCGATACCGAAAAATTTCAATTTCTTCGAGAGCTAATCGTTTGAAGTACGAATTTTCCCTGTGGAGAAGAACTCCTGAAAAAAGTGTTCAGCAAAGGTCGACTCAGCCATTTTTCTTTTTTCCCAAGCTGTTTTGGGCTCGTCTTCTCTAATTTGGAGCTGACGGCTAGGCATCCCTATGTAAACACGGGGACAATCCTTACAGGCTATCCTGTAGACCCCTTCCCTCTCAACCCTCGGAATGGGGTCTTTTAATTTGACAGATAAATTCTTGATGGTATTGATATTGTAATACGCCGGCCAAAACGCAAATGGGCGGAGGATTCGGCTCAACACCGTTTTCTACAATCATGGAGTGAATCTCAGGAGAAGGAGGTCATAGAGTCGGGACTTTTCCTTGTGAGCCTTCTACGACCATAAGGTCAATGTCCACCTTAACCTGGTTTACTCTGGCAAGATGCTTTATCGTCACGAGTTCCTCTCAGAATGTGACCTCGCTCAGAGGGATGTGAGTGAGGCGATGTACATATATAAGGCTATTGAATGTAGCCATTTTGTGAGCAACAGGTACAAAGGAATCATTAATTACTATTATATTTGTATTTATATTTTTCTTTTTAATTATTGATTTAATTAATTCTAAACGAAAAATTATTTTTATTATTAAATCTAATAATAATGAATGAAAAAATAACACACCAACATTAAATCATGTTAATATTGAAAACAATTTTAATTTTAATAAAAATTAAATTAATTATATCATGAATAAATTTAAATTTTCAAAATCCAAATTCTATTAACATAATTAAAATTAATATATTTCATAATTTTATATTAATTATCTTAATTAACATTATTTTTATTTTAATCTTAATAATTAAATTTAATTTAAAAAATAAATTTAATAATAAATTAATCCTTCAAAATCAAAAATTAGAAATTATTTGAACTATAATTCCTTTTTAATTGTTATAATTATTAGAATAATTTCAATCAATTTATTATTTTCAAATAATGAAATAAAAAATAATATTTTAAATATTAAAACTTTAGGTAATCAATGATTCTGAAATTATGAATATCCAATTTTTAATAAAAATTTTAATTCATATTTAATATTAAATAATAATTTTAATTTTTATATATTAGAAACTGACAATAATATTATTATTCCTTTTAATTATCAAATTATATTTATTTTCTCATCATTAGATGTTATTCATTCATGAACATTACCTTCAATAAATATTAAAATCAATTAAATAGAATTAATTTTATATGTATTAAACCATCAACAATTTATGGTCAATGTTCAGAAATTTGTGGAATTTATCATAGTTTTATACCAATTAAAATTGAATCAATTAAATTAAATAATTTTTTAAAATGAATTTAATAATTATCCAAATAATACCAAATAATTGATTTATTTTAAATTTAATTAATATTATTATAATAATAATAATTTTAATTAAATTAAACAAAAAAAATTTTTTTTATAAATCTCAATATAAAAAATCATAAAATTTCTTACAATCTATTTAATATATTTGATCCATTAAATAAAAATTTTAGAATTAATTATTTAATAATATTAATAATTATTTTTGAACAGCAATATCGGTTGAAGTATGCTTGTGGTAAAAACCGAATTCATGGACTCCGTCAATGACGGATAATATGGTCGAGTCCAGAAAATTTATAGAGGAGCCACCAACTTTCAGCGTAAATTTCATGAAGGGTATTGGGTGTTCAACTGAGCGAGAAACTCACTAAAGAGCTCCGTAGGCCCAATCCACGCACATAAAATGTCGTCAACGTACCTGTGCCAATAGTAGACGTGACTCAAAAACACCTGACCCTAAGCAAATCGGTCAAGCTCAAATTTGGACGCAAGAACCTTCAAGATAAGAGAGCTCAAGGGAGATTTAATAGGGATCTCAATCTCCTCGGAAAATTCAAAAAATATTCCATCAAATTCACAGAAGTCAAGTGTCCAACAAACTTTTAAAAGGTCGAAAAATTCATGTAATTCATTACGAGGGGTACTAGATTTCACAAGCAAATCCCCTATGTGTTGAAGGTTTTGGGATGTTAGGAATAATATAGATCCCGGAGGAAGACATACGTCCTTCGATTTGTTAGTTGAAGAATCCGAGTTCTGAACTGAATAGGGAGACTCAAATTTCACACGCGATTTGAACCATCGATCTGAACATTTGGCGAATTTTCTTTATGCACTTTAGGCAACCCGTAGAGTAGAGGAGGAACGGGATTTGGTTCTAGAGTAGCCTTTTTTCTTAAAGGGCTCTTCATAATGACTTCACTATCATTAATAATTTTCCTAGCCTTTTGGACAACATTGGAAAAAGGATTCTCCTTAGCTCTACGTTGGCCAGGTACATCGTAAACCTTGGAGATGTAGGAAGATTTCTCCGTAATAACGACAGCATTACTTTTGCCAGCTTTCACCCTTAATTTTCCTCCTTAGGCTCTTGATTACATCTCTCCCAGTATTGCTTGTGCGGGGGAGAGGCCAACAAAAGCTAAATCCGGCCCTGCTTCGGATGACACCAGAAAATCTTATCTTTAACATAGGTATTATTTTTATTGTATTCTTCAAAAGCTATTCTAATTTTGAATCTGCAATGAAAAATAGTTTGTAAGAAATCAACAATTATTGAGTTACCAGAAAAAAACTCTTATTACAGTTACGGCTTGATATTCAGGATAAAAGTTACACTGACTCTAAAATAGAGAGAGGGATGATGCAGTAGATATGCCCTCACTGGTCGTTACCCTCAAAAGGTCCCTCATTTTTCTGTTTCATTGTTTAATTTATAAATCCAGTATATTGGCAGAAAATGTGGGAAGAATGAAAAAATGAGTTAGAAGTTACATTGATCTACAACTTCAATTTTGGAATCCCGCTTCCGCGCAATGTAATACAAATAATCTGCTTGAATGATGTAAAAGTAATCTGTCGCCGGGTTGAAACCGATCCTACTATATTTTTTGATAGCCTGACATTCTACTGCCGACACAGTTGCGTTTTTCCATATTTGAGAGTAGTGCTCACCGCATGTCCACCAGGTCACATTTTGCCTCTCGCACTGTGGCTCCTCATCATTTGCGTACGAAGGAAATGTGATTTCATCTCTATATTTACGCGCGTTGAGTATTATTGTACATAATCTGACTTTCTTACTGGCTGTTAGGTGACAAATAGAGGTAGTTCTGAATTCACCTAGTGAGGAAAGAAAACGGGAGAACGTATTTAGAAGTAAAAAAATCATCTGTGTAATCGGTATAAGAACTGAAAATAATGTCTTACTGAGCTGTTCCCCATCATGGAGTATAGGCCTATTATTCACTTCGGCGGGCTTTTCGGCTATAGCGATTGTAACAAGTATTCCTGTTCCATCTTGCTTGAATACCAACCGGAAAGGATGCGAAGGTGACTTATCATCCAGAAAACTGAGATTAAACTTTTGTGAAATGAAAATCTCGACGAAATTTCCAGCTTTGGAATCCCAAGTCAAACACGGGAAAACCGTTTCGTAAGAAATATTTCGATTAGTAACAACCTCACGTGGTCTGTAATGATCGGTAATATTGGTCGGAACTTCTATCAAAGACGTTTTCGAATAGATTCCGGATTGCTTCGGCTTCAGCGGGAGAATATAATAGGTACTGCGAAAAAAGGTACTCCCGGCGATAGTTCTGCAGATTTCATCTCTAAGTGTTGCACCTTCTTCCACCGGGTAGGGTTGGAAAGCTCCTGGTGTCATCAGAACATATAAGATTCGGATTTTTTACGTAATGGGAAATTATTTACCAGAAAAATAAAAGGATCGCTTACTTACTCCGTAAACATTGTAACGCAGGGCACGATCTTTCTTCAAGTTCAAATGGTGAAACGACTAGTAAATCATCTACAGCAATTTTAATTTTGGAGCCAAGAGCTAGCCCCAAAAATAATATTGAAAAAATTTTCATTTTTTCTTTTCTCTTTGATGAAGATAATCTCAACTGAATTTCCAACTTCTCTGAACTCTATACCAACATGAAGTCGATCTTTCAGATTTCAATTATGATATCGTCACTGAACAAGCTCATCTAATCATCGAACAAACAATAGATGAATAGTAGCCGTGAGCCTATAAGAGATTATACATAGCTCTCACAGCCTCCAATCATCGTTCCATTCTCTTCTTTACGAGTCTGTTCAAATAAAAAATCATACCATGAAGAATTTAGAGTAGGATAGCTCAAATATTAGTTCAAAGTCTTATAAGACGCTTGCATTAGCAGTTGAGAGATTTTAAATTGCGTTTGTGGATAAAGAGTCTTCAAATTATTTGGATAAATGAAAGTCTCATAACTAAACTAGAACTTCAAATAATTTTAATGAGAGTCATTTGTTCGGCTGTCTCCAGTCACATATTGTACACCTTAAAAGTCATTTTTCCGAGTTCCCATCCATACTCAAAGCATTTCTTCATCACCAAGTTCCATTATTCAAAATTTATTGAAGTCCAAAGATCAAACAGCGATCAAATAAACTTGTAGTTCACTTCATTGGTTTCTCACGGAGTTTCTTCAGTCAAGTCCTTTGATTTCCTTCAGAAAAATCCAGAAAGTAGGTGAAGGTAATCAAGAAAACTGAAGAGCTGGGGTCGTTTACCTTCTTCTGGACTCGAAAAGCCACCAATTCTCTGTTTTTAAGGAGCTCAAGATGGTTCGGTGGGTAAAAGTCGGAAGAAGGGTCCGTTTTCTTTTTTTCCCCAGATGATTAAGTCACTAAATCCGTGACAGAATGCATTCATATCATATAAAGACCTAAGGTTAAATGTTGTAAAAGCGGGAGAGGCCTTGCGACAGGCTTGCATAGCCAATGCTGAGACTTGTAAGAAAGATTTCGTGACGGCCGTGTTCCAAAACTTGGGCAAATCGAACGGTACTTGATTTGGAGTTAGATCTAGTAGGGGAATCTATGGGTTAGTGCGAGGACGTCTCTCAGGTAGTTGCTCTGGTGGCTTCACTGATCCCGCCAGCATCGGATTAAGAGGGGGGCGGACCTCCCCTTTTTCTTTTTGACATTTTTCCCAACTTTAGTTTGTTTTTCTCGCAAGGGGCAAAAAAATCTTCCCACGCCTGACCAAAAAAGTAGGGACCTCCACAAGATTAGGACCCGTACCTTACATCTCCTTAGTCCGGGCCTGGATCCCGCTTTGACGGGGGAATGGAAGAAGCTAAATAAAAGGGTTTCAGAGAGGGTATGAATGTGTGAGACAAGTGGATGAGTAAAATACACGTTAGATATTGCTGTTCAGGCGGATAGGGAGTCAGAAACATTAAGGAAGGTTTGTGATGATGGAAGAGAGAGAGTGTAAGGATTTATTCTAGTAAACGAATTTGTTCTTTCAAGTGATGGTTGTCCATTAATACGAAGAAGAAATAGTCAAACAGACGAGTGAAAATCACAAAAACCACAGAAAAAGATACGACGTCGAGCGCTTCCGGTTGATAAGTCATCATCGGGACCGAAATGAAGGCAACTGACTCAACGGAGAAGAGAATCAGATCATTAAGATGAGTCAAACGAGAAGTCGAGGAGTAAATCATAAAAAAGTTCGACCAAGCCCTTGTCCGGAATAGTCATTCCATCAGAGTTGACATGACGAATTATCTATGTTGAGAAATACGTTTGAAGGAGGAATTCTTCTGATGGAGGAGCCATTCCGATCCCTTACGGAAACTGTGACCGTTGTTGATTAGAGGATCTGTGAAAGCTGATTCCTCCAAGCGTTCCTTCTTCAAAGACTTTACGTGCTCAGCTACTCTCAGCTTCATCTGGCGGCTGGTCTCACCAATGTAAAAGCCTCTACAGTCCTTGCATTTCATCTTTATAAACACCGCTTCTCTCGTCAGCGGGCTTAGGATCTTTCAATTTCACAAACCACCCTTCAACAATAGTAGCGTTGTAAAATGATAGTCTGAAATCGAACGGACGGATGGCTCGACCAAGTGGAGATAGAACTTTTCCAGGAAAGAGAAGCTGATCCAACACATTCGACGATCACGGGTTATGTCTCGGCGGAGAGAGGTGGTGAAATCAAGAATTTTCCAAGTAATCGAACCAATCACGTCAACGTCGACATTGACCCCATTTACTCCAGCCAGGTGTTTCATTGCCAACAATTCTTTTTTGAATGCAGCCTGACTCAATGGAATACGAGTCAGTTTGTGAACTAGGCAATTGAAAAAATGATATCTTATGAGCAACTGATCGTAATGTCGCTCCTTGGATTAAAAAATCGGTCGTAGTATCTTTCCTAGCCCCCGGCTATATATGATAGGATGAGGATTTAGGAAAAGCTCCAATTATAGTGGTTTGAAGCTTTTTCCAAATGAATCGCAAACCGGATTAATTCTAGTACAGGAGGAGAAAAATACAAGGTAAAAATTTCGTCTCCAGAGCTATACAGGGTGCGCCAAAAAGATGTTAACAGTTGTACGAAAAACTCCGCGAGGACTCCGTGGCAATTTTGTGGAGTTCCCCGGTTGACTGTTAACATCTTTTTGGCGCACCCTATATATTATAGGAAGGTGACGAAAAAATATTCACTTTCCATCTATACATGATAGAAGGGAGACTTTGTGAAACTTCGACTCTTGGGAGGAGGACGGAAAATTTTCGATTTCCAATCCATAGAAGAGAGACTTAGATGAATTTTGACTCTCGGGGTGTGATAGGAGGGAAACTTGAAAACTTAAAATTTTGACTCTCGAACTACTTGTAATAAGAGGAGGACGTACATAGGAGTGAAATGTAGAGTGCGGACCCTCAAGCTTTATACTATGATAGAAGGGAACTCAGAAAAATCTTCATCCGGCTATATACGATAGGAAGAAGCTTAGAAAAAGGTAAAATCTCGAGCTATATAAATGATACAGGATGAAATAAGGCGCGCTTGGGCAAAGAAACATATTCTATCTATTAATCGATAACTCGAAAAAGAATGTTTTTACAGAAAAATTCAAGAGAAGATTAAATATTTTCCATAAAATTTCCTTTTCAACGCAGGTCATTTCAAGAAAATCCATCGAGGCCGTCTCGAGTTATTCTTCTTTGAAAAACATGACTTCTACGAAAGTTCCTCGATGAAATTCTTTTTGCACTCCAAATTGGATGATTCTAGCTTGGATATTTGCACAGCCGTACTCAAGATGAAGATGATGCAGTCGAGGTGGCGGTGAAAGAAAAGTTCGTTGTTATCGAATGCGCACAAGTAACTCGAGTAAGGAATTTTAAACCGTCTTTGACGGTAAAAGCTGGTGCTCGATGTGAGTTCAGTATTTCTTGGAAGTGGGAGCAATAAGCTGAGACATTTTGCAGATCTTATTGTTAATAAACATTCTATCAAGGAAATTCTTGAGAAAGAACGCTTACAAAATGGCAAAGTCAATATTAACTGGGGTTCAAGAAAATTGAATAAATTTGATACCGTAGCGATGAAAATATACGTCGCGCCTTTAAAAAAAGTCACATTTTTCCGCAAGGGATCTTTTAAGTGGGTAGATACCAGTTGTACCTTTCTTAAGTTATTATAACGGTCATGACCGCTGACCAAAAGGATATTGCTCTTGTTGACCGTTTGACGGTGACCGTTTTTTTAAAAAAAAAAAATAATAATTGACCGTTGACCATTATGACCGTTTCATCATTTTGGTCAAACGGTCATGACAGTAATATTGACAGTTATTTTTTCAATGTTTTTCGTTTGAAAACATGTTTTTTTTTCTGAAAAAACATTTTTTTTTTTTTTTTTTTTGTGAAAAAACGTGTTTTTTCTTCAAAAATGTTTTGACCGTTATGACCGTTTCAAGAAAAAATTTTGGTGACCGTTGACCGTTATGACCGCTAAAATTGATTCGGGCAGAAGCTCTAACACAAATAGAAAAATTGTGAGCAAAGAATAATTTTTTTTTATTTTTATTAAAACGACAATGACCACAACGTGGTCGAAACGTCCACTCCGAGTTTTGTACTGTTTATATGTGCGGGAAAAGCCGTTTCAATAAAAATCATTATACTGTCCTTGCACAAATAAAATTGTCTTTATTATTAGATTTTTTTTTTTTTTTTGTCTCTTAATTCTCTCTATTCACCATGTTTATGTTTCTTACAGTATTAAAACTTTATTTTTATTCCAATGATCTGCAGGTATACGCTCTATAGAGCATAGCCTACCTATATCTGAACCCTTGCACGCAGAAAACACACATATTGATACCGTAGAAGAAAAACCTTGTAACCCACAAAAAATGGACCTTTTTTTTCTCTGTGATTCTCGGATTGCGGAGTATGAGAACTATGTAAAATAGCAGTTATCTCGATTTTTTTTGTGGCTTACGAGGTTTTCGTTCTACGGTATCGATGTGTTCATAACACAGAGCAAGTTACTATTCTTGCCCCACAATAATACATAATATGTAGACAAAACTTTGTGTAATTTCTTCTACAGTTCGAAAAAATGGGTAAGCCCAATCAATTTATAGTTGGTATAAAGTAAGAACCGTGCGGGAACTAATGTCTGAAAATGGTAATTTTAAAATTATCGATGAAACTAATTTGTGTGAACCAATTAGCTATTATATTTCCCCGAGTTTCATCTACAAAAATAAATACTTTTATTTCAAAATGGGTTATTTTAATTATTTCATTTAATCGACAGTTACCTTGAAGCAAGAGTGGCAACATGCACGATACATCATTTTGCGAGTGTCTATGTGTGAGTGACAAACCGAAACATGCAAACTCAGAACAGTCAAAACACAGACAGAGGTATTCACTATTCTCTCATTTTCTTCTGCGATGTATTTGATACCGTTTTCCGGCTATTGATAGAACAAGAAGACACAATTCTTTGTGATGTTTTTGTTTATTGACCGGCGGTTGTCGCAAAAAAGTATTGGACATCAATAACTCGAGTTCCAACGAGAACGTTGGGCAAGAAATTGTGTTCTTTTATGAAAATACGAGTTGATATTGAAATTTATTAGCCTTCCGAATGAATCGAAGATCCAACAACTTTCCTCTCTTGTTCAGCTGCGAAATTATAATCGTCTCTCTCGGTGAAATTTTATTCTCTTAGTTTTAGCGTATTTTATTTTTCGAAACAATAATAATAATAATAATATTGTTCCCATCGGCAAAATGAACGACGCCATATTCAGTATACGTAGTCGGTGCGTAGACAGTCGGCTCCGCTTCGAACGATTCGATTCTCCGGCAGATTGCATCTCTATCGAGTTCTGTAAAAGCTGGATAAGCGACAAGCGAACGATCCATAGAATAACATCCACCGATGCAGCACGAGCGAGCCTTTTTCTCCAACCGTTAATTCGTCGCCTGACAGGCTTCTAGAGAATTCGGTTCACTTGTTGCTGTGGTTACTCGTCGGAACTTCGTACCTAAATTCATGACGTCATCTCAAGGTAGGCCATTCAATTTTTCTTCCGAAATCGGCAAAAAAAAAATATTCCGTTGATGTGTGCGAGCTGAAGCCCTGGCTGAAGCTATGTTGAAGCAGTGAGGTGAGGTCTCCATTTCAATTATCTTGAAAAGAAAATATCTGAATAAATGAGCTTCTTTGAATAAACGCTACGCGCTCAATTTTTTCGCAAGTAAGTAGTACAAGAATATCGAAAAATCGTGACTTGCTCGTTTGTACTTCGTACTTTCTTGAAAATATGTATAAAAATGTAATCCTATTTCACCATTCATTCGGGTCCTTTTGATACTTTCGTGTACATTAATTATCATCTGTTAGTTACCATAGTATATTTTTTTCGAAGAAAACATAGAGTAAGTGTTGAGTATCGAATATATATTCCTTTTATGGGTTTTATACATTTTATTCTTCATTAATATTCCTCTTGTTTGTCCTAAAATGGTGTCTCGAAGTTCCTGAAACTACAGCAGATGATAGAAAGACCTTCATACTCTACTTCATCTGTTATTTGCGATTTCATCTACGATGCATCGATGTTTGTCTACGATACTTTATCTAGATCATTGATATATTCAACCTACTTTAGATTTGTTTACGTAGACTTGGAGTATTAAATAATTATTTATTTTAAATTTCTTTTCCCGGTACAGTCATCATGTTCTCTCCGTAATATCGCTTCTATTGATTTACATCTAAAATGGAAGGAGAACTATCCGTGCAAGCCGTTACCAACGATATTTCGAACGAAAATGATGAAGAAGAGGAGAATTCTTCGCCTCAGCTTACCGTCCTAACGACCGTAGCTTATGATTATACGGATTTGCCGGAAGCCAAACCGTACGATCGAATGGACATCGACAATCATAATATTGAATTCGATGATTCGAATCAAGTTTCTTCAACTACCGAGCCAACTTTACCCGAGCCGATTCCAGAACCTCAGGAATCGGTGTCAGAACAGCCTGTTGAGAAAGTTGAAGAAGAAGAACCGATCGAAAATAAGGAACTCCCTCTTCCTGAAGAAGAGCGTAAGCCAGTAAAAAAGCGCGATAGTAAACGCTCTGTCTCACCGAGCACAACTCCCGGTAAAAGCAGATATGGACGCGTTCGTAAACAAAAACTTTCAACTGATTTTGTATCCGTGGATCGCAAATCATTCGCCGTATTGAATTCGAACTCGTACGAGCCAACTATTGCTGAGTCGCAGGCTACGAATTCGAAGCCAGAAAAAACCAAACGAGCCTATCGCAAGAAAATTAAATACGCGGCCGAAAATAATGGATCGGAGATTGTTGTCAAAGAAGAACCTTTGGATGACGGTAACGCGTCCAAGCGACCGAGTGCGGAAATTGATTCAGCGATTGATCTCGTCGATGACTCATCCAGAAGTTCGTTGAACATGAACACTATCAAGACCTACTCTCGAAAAGGAGATGGTACCATTAATACGGGGGAGAAATCTGCATCTACAAATGATGACGAAAACGCTGTTCAAGTAAACTATTCGAAATTGGATTGGAAAGTTGGAGATATCGCATGGGCGAAGATTGGTTGCTACCCTTATTGGCCCAGTATCGTAACCTTGGAATATGGCACTTCGATTTATGTGAAACCTGGTGCGCAATTAAATTATTATTTTGTTAGTAATTTTGTATCGGTACGAATGTGTAACGACGGTGTTCTGTTCTAGTCGGAAAACAACAGTCCAGACTCGCTGTGCACGTACACTTTTTCGGAGATAAAGGTCGACGAAGTTGGGTATTGACGACGAGTCTCATGAAATACGAATCGAAGGAACAATTCATGGAATTGAAGGTAAATTATCTACTTAGTGGCCCGAATTGCTTCAATTTCAGCGATGTGTAACTTGATTACTCTACTTGTTTCAGCGCCAATTTATTAAAGATAAACTGAGGATGAAATATTTCATAATTCCTCCGAGAATCGAAGATTTGTGGGAAAAAGCAGTGGGCGAAGCCGACACAATTCTTAGATTGCCAATGTAAGTTGAATTTCGTTTTGTGTTTCTCATTTCATTTGTTTTAGGTGATTTTGATGAACTTTTTTTTTTTTTTTTGGCTAGTGTTGAAAGACCGCAATATTACCAAAATTTGTATCCAATGATGCTGGAAATGTATACAAATGAATCAACAAGTGCGAATAAAGCGAAGAATACTCCCGATAAAGATAAAAATGGCACCGAAGTGAAACGAGGACGTAAGAGAAAAATATTGAACGATAGTACAGCCGATGATAGCGTTGTTGCTAAGAAGGTAATTGATATATTTTTGCGCGTTACACTGATTAATGCTTTTGAGATGTTTTAAAATTTACGGGAGCCTGTTGATGATTGGAACTATTGACCATGACGACTAATTAGATTGTAATAAAGGGTGGGTGGGAATACGATTCACTCTAATGCTCGAAATCTCTGCTGAAACGTTTTGTAGAGTGTGATGTTTTTCGATCGATTATCTCGTTTGACTTTCAAATTATTGTTGGCGTTCGTGATGTTTTATCAGTTGCGATAAATTGAACTTTCGCGTACGAATGATTGACAAGATTCTCCTTGTTAGGAACACTGAGTTAGCGCATACGATTTCGCACCCGCCCCCAATACCTGTAAGACGTTCATTTGTCGTCGACGTTGACAGATTGGTCTCGGTTACAAAACTGTCTATTCGAGATTTACCCATCGTCTTCTGAAATAATTGCCCTCTATCGTTCCCGCTCTTACTCATGGTCTGCGTCGTTCATCTGACGATTGAGATTTGGGCTCGAAATCGTTTGAGTCCTATTGCGCTTCTTCGAATTCATGCGAGACCCGTTCATTCGTTAATTATCCACTTATGTGAAATAGTTTAAACTGTCCATTTTCTTTTTTATCTCATGGAAGCTCGTTTCTGTTAATAGGGAATTAACGGTGGCGTAGCAACTCGCAAATCATCGTAAAATTTCGCTTTCCTCAAAGAGTGATTTTTTCCACATTTACGCTTATGGATCTCATATTTTCCGCGCCCTTTTCCTCGACAGTTTTGCGTTTGAATGAGAAATCGGAAGAATACATCACTCAGAAGTGCGATGTGTCATCATTCGAAAGACATTTTCGCGTAGCATTTTCTTGTCAGGATGTATAAACTATTTTTTGTTTTCTTTGTTTTTCTATAAAATACGTTAAGGGTATTAATGTAATGAAATCCTTTGTAAGTTTCTTTTTGTATCATTAAAATTGATTAACTAGATGAGTTAAGGAATGTTTCTCTGCAGATGTGTTGTTCTTCGTGTAGATAGGTAATTTATTTCTCACATGATAATGAGTAAACATATCTCGATGATTGATATTCTGTCAATGGTCACGTACGAGAGGCTATTATTGAAGACGCATTCGTATATCTGAAATTGGGTGCATTTCTGTGTCGAGTTGATGGAAACATATGACGGGTATCTTTGATTGTACTCAATTGGTTATTCGGGAATGCCCTGCCCTATTTTCTCAAAATGATTGAAAGGTTCCACTCTTATCACAGTCTTGTTCGTCTTAATTTTATTGACGTTTTTTCCTCGAAAATAATTATCTAATCGTTGTGCTAGTCTTACTCGTGTAGATATGCGAGCTGATATGCTTTAGAACTACGACGCCGCTATAAGAGAATCAATAAATCCACTGATTGTAACAGAACAAGCTAAGATTCGTGGTCGCGTGTGACTGCGAGGTAATATTTTTGGATCATCGATTGAAAAACGTTCTCACGGTCGCAAAAGCAAATCTCGTGTACAAATCTTGTTTTCCTGACACAATTCCTGCAGTATTTTGAACTAGGATGCACATTGTGCTCTCACCAAGGCACTCATCCAAGCCTTATTCAGCTATTCTCCGTGCAAACTTCGTTCTAATATATTTTTTTTGTACATTTTTCGTAGGTGAAACTCGAGGACGACAGCCCGAGCTCAACAGTTACCAACGAAACCGATGAGAAAAAGCAACGCGAGTCTAAAGAGAAGAAACAACGAGAACCGGTCGATGAGCATACAAAGAACCGTAGAGCATTCATGCGACGTATGAATCAGATTCTGAAGCAGTCGAACGCCGCCTCCCTGCCGCCAAAGAAACGAATTAAACTCCAGGTGAAAGAAGAACAAGCTTTCAACAGACTATTGGAGAGTAACAAACTGGCGAAGGAGCGTTCGCAGGGTGACAACAGCTCTTCTAGTCTCGATAGTAAAAAAAACGATATGTCCATCTACGATTTCGAGTCGGACGAAGAAACTGACGTCTTCATCGGCACGTATAATTCTAAATTCACGCCGCAAATACTAGATAAGATCGAACAAGATAAAGACGCAGATGCAGAGAAACCATCAGAAGCAACGTCGCCGAGCAGGTTACCAATTTCTTTAGACTCGTCGACGTCCGCTGAGGTGCCACCGACTACGATGCCTGAACCAACGACACCTGATGTCGAAGCTCAAGCAATAACGACCCCCAAGGTCGACTCCGGAGCGAACGAATCTTTTCCATCGCCGTCGACATCTCTTAAGAAACGAATTGGCCGACCAAAAGGCTCGAAAAACAAGATTAAAAGCCCCGAAGAGACTGAACCCGCTGTAAAACGAAAACGAGGCCGCCCCTCGAAGAAAGATTTAATGTTCCAACGAAAACGTGGTAGACCGTCGAAGAAAGATTTACTTATGAGAAAAAAATATGTCAAACTGCTAGGAAAGAAAAGAAAACTTCTAGACGAAACTGCCTCACCGCAATCCTCGTCTGAATTGCCCCCACCTTCCGAGCCGCTCGATACTTCTAAATTGCCTGAAACCGATCTCGAATCGCCGAAAAAGCCTTACGCTGCGTTGAAAAATTTTTTCAAGAAGTCCTACGCTTCGAAGAAGAAACTCGAGAAATCATTAGCGGAGAGTTCATCCCCGGGTACACCGACAGAAAAGAAAAAAATGGGCAGACCGCGGAAGATAAAACCTGAAATCGAAACAAGCTTATCGGAAGAGTTGCCGAAAACGTCGCAAGAATCGATTGAAACCGAGGATGTGAAAACCGACACGAATGAGCAACGCGCAGAGGAGCCAACGACTTCTTCAGTTTCCGAAAAACCAGAAGAACAGAAAAAACGCAAACTAGGGAGGCCGCTAGGTTCGAAAAATAAAGTTCTCGGCGGAAAACTACTGCCCAGAAAACGAGGGAGGCCTCGGAAAATCGATATCAGTGACAAAATGTTGAAAAAAAAACGACAAAAACTACTAAAGGAGTTTATGAACCGCGAGCAGTCGCTGAAAAGTATTACCGACGTAGATTCGCTGCTCTCTGAGGCCGATTCGAAGAAACGGGTTTCAGAAAAGGTGAAAAAAAGTTTGTCCAAAGTAAATAATTTAATTCCTACGTTTGATCTCAGCTCCGACGAAGAGGACTCTAAATCGGAGGAAGGGAAACACAGAAGCGCTTCTCCGCCTCGTTCAAAAAAGGCGATAAATATTTTTCTCGGCGTAAAAACCGAAAAAGTTTGCCAAATTTGTCTCCAGCTGGGCGACGTGGTTCGTTGTCGCGGATCTTGTTGCGGTTTCTTTCACGTCGAATGTGATAAAAAGAGCGAAGAAAAGGAGAACGAAGTTTCGTGCGTGAAACCCGTTGCTCGTGGACGTCGCAAACGTTCGACATTGAAGAACGCGACCGTCGACCCGTGTCTAGTCAAACCTATAGCAATGAATGGCGAAGTGTCTATCAAGACAGAAGCACTCGACGATACGGAAGACCGAAGTAGCGCGCTCAATTCGGAAGCATCGCCAAGAAGAACCGAACCCGAGAATGCTACTCCCGTAAACGGTGTACTCGATTCGGAAGCTGTTCCAAAAGAGGAGACCGAGAGAGAACAAAGCACTTCGGAAGTATCCATTTCTGGTCCTGAAAGTCTTGATTTAGTAAGAATAAATTCTAATGAAACTAACCCGGTCACGTCTACCGACATGATGGTGAATGGAACGGCCAGCTCGGAGGATGAGATTCCCACGAAAGAGGTGACGAGCGATACAGTCGCTCCTACGACGAAAGAAAGCAGTGAAGAAGTACACGCCGATAAGGAAGCAATCTCAGCCGAGGACGAAATAAGTAGTTCTACCGGCGAGACTGCGAACAGTAAAATGACCAATGGAGTGAACGGCGGTGTTACTAGTCTTGAGAATGAAGAAACTTGTTCGTCAGAAACTTTTCCTGAAAATACCGCCCCAACTTCCAAGACGAATAACGCCAATGGAGTTGATTTCTACTGTCACCGGTGCTTGAAAGAGCGTCTCTATCCTTGCCTTAGCTGTGGTAAAGAAGTTCAAGAAAAGACGAAGGAAACATTTAGATATTCTTGTTACGTCAGTAAGTCATTCAGTTTCTCTATTGCTTATTAAAAAATGAAAAAATTTCGAGTAAATTCGATTGACAATTTCATTTCTCGTGTTTTCAGTTGCTTGCGGCAAAACCTACCATAAAGAATGTTTAAAAGAATGGCCTCAAGCTAGTTGGGGCACCAGCTCAACTGTGAAAGAATCATTACGCTGCCCGCAACATTACTGCCATACGTGTATCTCGGAGAATCCAGCTGTACTGAAAACTATGCAAGGCAAAGAGGGGCTTGTAAAATGCGTGAAATGTCCTACTTCATATCATAAAAGTGAGTCATTTGACGATTTGAAAAATTTGTGCGAAATCTGCAGTGAAAATGACCGAAATACCTTTCGCAGGAGTCCATTGTTTGCCGGCCGGAACTGAAATTCTGAACAGCTCGCAGATCATCTGTCCACGTCATTACGAACCTCCTCCGGGAATGAGGCAAGGTCACCTAAATGCAACTTGGTGTTTTATCTGCTGCGTCGGTAAATAAGATTTGAAAGTTTTTTGATTCGTTTTCAAGTATCTGAGAATCGATAGATGATCATTTGTATTGCGCGCGATTGTCCGCAGGTGGTTCTTTAATTTGTTGTGACGAGTGCCCGATGTCTTTTCACGCCGATTGTCTCAAATTGCAGCCTGAAGAATACGAAGGACGTTACATATGCGACGACTGTCAGAGCGGTCGCTACATATTGTACGGTGAAATCGCTTGGGTTAAGTTGGGTCATTTCAGGTGCGTGGGAAAATTATGTTTATTATGCAATACGATTGTTCATATCCCGTTTATTTGTGTCTAAATTGCTAATTGTAGATGGTGGCCGGCCAAAGTTTTGTTCCCGTACGAAATACCCGAAAATATACAGAATTTACCTCATCGCAGTGGTGAGTTTGTGGTGGAATTCTTCGGTTCTCACGACTACAATTGGGTCAATCGAGGACGAGCATTTCTTTACCAAGAAGGCGTAAGTGTTATTTGCCGTCTATTGTTCCTCAATTTTCACTATAAATGTGAGATTTGAAATGAGAGCATAGGTCGACAGAGAGGGTGGATGAATCCTCACCCAAGATGGTAAGGTTGAAGGAGAGCGGGTCAACCACTTTCTATCACGTACATTTATGAACTTCGTCCCCCTCTCCCTCTCCTTGGCACATTGATCGTCCTTTGGTTCTTCCATTCAACAACTAGATTTTTTTTAATTGACTAAAACTTCAACTACTCTGTTGTTATGTTAATGAAGACTAAATTGTTAATTTTCTGGGAATGTATGTTGGTGAAATTCAAATTAACCTTAAATTGACGCCAATTTTAAGTCCATTTCAAATTAACCTTAAATTGACGCCAATTTTGAGTCCATTTCAAATTGATCTCCAGGTTGCTTCAGTTGATACACTATTGGTAATGGATTGATTTTCCATGACGGCACAACACTGATATCTGTAGACAAAAGTACCCAATAAGAAGAACATCTGCTTCCAGCAGCTTGATGATTCCCATAAGAATAACATAAGAACATTTTGATCATTCATCAGTACTCCAAAATGAAAGAAAAGTTGAGAATAAAAAGTGAATCTTCACACACAGGAAAGCTTCAAGATTGTGAATATCAACTTTTTACTCTTGACTTTTTTTTCATTTTGAAGTACTGATGAATGATTGCAACGCTTCCATAGTAAACTCATGGGTATCAATATGCCATTGGAAGGAATATCGCTGTTATTGATAGATATGACGTGCTGAAAAATCAATCTAAATTTTGAGTTGACCTCTTAGAATTTTCAATTGACCTTGAATCATATGCTCTGTTGTATCATTTTCAAGTTGATTTGTGGTTCTCTAGTAATACACCCCTGTTGACCTCAAATCAACCTCTTATCAAAGTCAATCTGGAGTTTATTTCTTGTCAACTTCTTCAAATTTGAACATTGACCTGAAATTGACTGCCCTGTTGCATCAATCAACAGTCAGTTAGTACTTTATGCTGATCAACTTGAAATTGACCTCTAGTTAAACTTTTCAAAATTTTATATTGGTCTGAAGTCAATGGCTCTGTTGCGTCAATTTCAAATTGATTTGTATTCCTGCAGGAATATACGCTGGTTGACTTTCAATTGTACTTGAAGTGCCATTATCTGAGATCAATTTTGAGTAGACTCCTCCAATTAGACTAAATTGTTGTGACGTCATTCACGGACATTTACTGATTACAGGAATTGAAAGAATGCGATAGTATACTGTATCGGATCAAAAGAGGCTATTGATTCCCATAAGAATACACAGGATCATTTTGATCATACGTTCATATTAATAAATTGGAAATAAGTTAGCTATTACGTGTTTATATTCAGAATTGGGAAGTTCTTGTGTCTTTGAAAATGTACCTGCGGTTGTTAACTTATTTCTTGTTTTCAAATCTGAACGTAAGATCGAACGTTCCGGTGTATTTCTTGTGGAGCATTTCTTTTGTTTTGATCCTTCAAGTAATTTAGGGTAAGTCATTGTGGAGCATTTGATTTCTGTTATCAGTAAATATCCATGAATGACGTCACGGCAATTTAGTAACCTGAAATCACCTGTTCTGCTAGTTCTGCCAATATCAATTTTGTTCCATTCAATGGCAACTGAAAATGAACGTTGGTTTTGGACGGATTATACATCACCTATTGACAAAAGCTTGCAATCAATTTCAAAATTTTGTAGATTTAGAGCACACCATTTGACAGGGTTTTATAATCAAGTTCAAAAATGAGTTAACTCTTTTGATTTGATTTTGATGTTGACTGAAAATCAACTGAAGTTTCATCAATCTTTCACATTTGTGGTGCGCAAATTATAGGGAACATTAGTGTGTAGGTGTTAGTCATCACCCTTTCCTTACACTACACAACAGCCTAAAAAATGCTGAGTTGAAACTATCAAATTTTAAACGAATTTTTAACGCTGAATTCAATGCCGTTCTCCGTTTTTCGATAGGAGGTCTCAGTTTTTCGTAATTGTGTAAAATATTCTCGTTTATTCGCCGCGCGTTGTTGCGGAACGTAACATTACTTCGCGATCGCTGATACTTCAGCTATTGAGAAGGTGTGTTACCGTTACATTCCGCGACAACGCGCGGCAAATAAACGAGAATATTTTACACTATTACGAAAAACTGAGACCTCCTATCGAAAAACGGAGAACGGCATTGAATTCAGCGTTAAAAATTCATTTAAAATTTGATAGTTTCAACTCAGCATTTTTCAAACAGTTTTAATTTGTTGCTTAGTGATTATCACTGACCAATCATCTTCATTCACATGACGTCATTAACTGATAACAGTGATAAATAGTACGCAATATACTGCAGAATCAGAGACTCCCATAAGAATACACGGGAACAATTTGATTATTTGTCAGAATTCAGAAGCGAGAAATAAATGAGGAATTTATTGTTGATAATGAGTGTGTGGAAGTTCCCTAGTATTTGGAAATGTATTTCGTTTCAAACTTATATTCTCATTTCCATGTATGAACAAATGATCGAGTTCAATTCTTTTCTTATGGAAAAGTTCATGTCAAAAAAGTTTGTCTATTTTTCTCAAGCACCATGGAGTGTTGATTGAATTCAAATCAGGGCTTGAAGAACAGAACACAAAGGGGAATAAAAATAAGGAACAAAACCAGTATTTTGGAGCTCTGAGAACAAATGAGAATGAAAACGTTATCTCTGAAATCAACTGGGAAGGGAACAAGAGTGAGAAGAGAACCTTGAGCAAGTGAGAACAGAACATGAATGGGAACACGTCCACATCAAACTTTGATAATTATTTGCAAACAGGAACTGTACCAATACCTACTGGGGATGGGAACAGAAAAAAATGAAAGGTTTGAATAACCATGGGAACGGGAACAAAACAGTATTTCTGAGTTCTTAAAACAGAGTGAGAACAACATGTTATCTTTGAAATCAACCAGGAACTGAACAGAAACAAGAACGGTACCTCGAGCAAGTGAGAATGGAACAGGAACAGAAATGGAAACGCTTCCATTTCGGAATTTAGGAACCGTTCGCAAACAGGAACCCTATGAATACCTACTGGGAACAGAAACAGAACGGGAACCAAAAAAAAAGAAAAAAAAAAAAACACGTTCTTTAAGCCCTTATTCAAATCAAGGAATTCAAAACCCAGTTTATTCTTGACTACTGCAGGATTTTTGCTGATACCGCTCTTATCTTTGAAACCTATGGATCCCTCAAGTGACCGCTAACTGGCCCTGCTCCGTGAATTCATGTTCTCTTACTTTAACCTCAAACCATATTATGGTTGAAGATTATGAAGGAAAAGAATATTTTTCAATTATAAAAATTATCTTTGGAATACTAATGCTTGTTTAAAATTCTCTAACGCCTCGAATTCTTGCTCGTGTTCTTTGTTTAGGATTCGGGAAAGAAATCCTGTAAACGGAATTCAGTGGATATGACCTTCGAAAAAGCAATGGCCGAAGCAGAAGATGCATTTCAAAAGTTGCTCGTTGACAAAGCCGCCCGCGACGAAGTAGCCAGACTTGGTTTGGTTAGTTTTAAAACTTTCTAATTATTTATGAAAATGAACGATAGTCTAGTTCGAAGCGATTTTTCTTAATAAATGAGATCAAAAGGGACAAAAAATGATTTACTGATGGTATGTCCTTGAGAATTTTCGAGCGAAAGTTTCATTCTAATCGTAAAGTTGTGTTATTAAATGACAAAAATGTACAAATTATATTTCAAGAGCTTGTTCGGGCTCAATTAGAGAGCATTGTCGATTTCGAGAAAATAATGAGTGGAAAATTTTGTGAAATCATTTTCATTTTACAGCGACGTACTTTCAAAAATATGCTTTCAATTTCAAGTACGTTTACCTTTCTCAGAATTCTGGAATTGAAAATTCAAAATAAACGCAGTCTGATCTTCATAAACGAACTCTTCTTGAATCTTTCTCAAAATTATCTTCATCCATTGCGATTATATTCACCTAGCTTCAGCGTTAGAGATCTTTGTAGAAATCCGTGCTACTTATTAAATTAATTTTCTCTACTATTTTTCCGTAGAAACCACCCCGGTATGGAAGAATCAAAGCGAATAAGCCGATAGGTAATGTGAAAATTATCGAAACCGACACTTCGAATATATCGTCGTGCGAATGCGATCCAACGTCCGAAAAACCCTGTTCTGCGGATTCAGACTGTTTGAACAGGTACGGTCAACAGTTGCGAATAAAATGTATCGTTTTCGATCCAGCAAATAGTTAATTATTCTTCTTTGACGTTGTCTTCTCGACAGAATGTTGCTAGTCGAATGTCATCCGGCAGTCTGTCCGGCCGGAGAACGATGTATGAATCAAGTATTCGAAAAAAAAGTGTATCCTCCGTTGATTCCGTATAAAACTGAGAAACGTGGATGGGGTTTGAAAACTTTGGTCGACATGAAGAAAGGTGAGCGATGTTTTCAATCTCAGTTTGGTGGGATGATCGTTGCCGCAGAAAGTTCCTCTAAATCATGATTTTTCAATTTTTAATAGGCGACTTCATTATCGAATACGTGGGCGAAATGATCGATGAAGAGGAATATAAGAAGCGAATCAACATCATGCATAAGAAGCACGAAGATAACTATTACTTTCTGACCATCGATAATCAACGAATGCTGGATGCTGGTCCGAAAGGAAATGTATCGCGGTAAGTAGTCTCGATAAGAATCCTTCTAAATGAGACTCATATGACCCATAATTTCCCCACAAATAAATTTGAAAGAATCATAAAAACCTTGTATTGTTCGTAGGTTTATGAATCACTCGTGCGATCCGAACTGCGAAACGCAAAAATGGACCGTGAACGGTGACACGAGAATCGGATTGTTCGCTTTGAAAAACATTCCCGCAAACACGGAATTGGTTTTCAATTATAATTTGGCTACGCAAGGTAACGAAAAAAGACCATGTTTCTGTGGTTCTGAGAACTGTTCTGGTTTCATAGGCATGAAAGCGGCGAAGGTAAGTGTGTCTCTCGCTTCGAATACGTACCGATTTTAGAGTCTGTGTAACGACCTAACGCTCATTTTTCAGAATGGCAATTCGAGTACCGACGAAGAATCGCGTAAAAAGTCGAACGAGGATTCGCGAAAAAAGTCTGGCGAGAGCGGGTCCAACGCTGCGAACGAGAATCGCCGTAAAGCGGACAAAAGACGCGCGAAAAAAATGAAGAAGAAACGCCTTCTACAACTCGCAGCGGGCACGGGTAAATTGGCCGCCGCCAAACGAACGACTGATCTAAGGATGAAAATGAAAATGAAGAAGCTAGCTGCTCTGTCATCGGTGACGGCGAAAGAACAAAGTAAGCCTCCGGTAGGATCGGATGATGGAGTTGCGAACGAAAAACTTGAATTAGGAAACGACGGTTCGAAAAAATCGACGATCGTCAAATTCAAGAAACTAGTCGGTCGTCCACCGAAGAAAAATCTCTATCTGAAAAGGAAAATGCAAAAAACGTCCGAATCGAGTTTATTAATGTGGCATACGCCTGTTGGTGAATACACGAGTCCAGAAATAGAGGCCTTATTTAAGCAAAGAGAGTTATTCAGAAAAGAACCTGTCGAAGCGACAACGGACGCGAATAATACGAAGAAAGAGGAACAGCCGTATGTGGAGCGTCGTGGTCGCAAAAAGACGCCCAAAGATGTGAACGAGAAGAAAGAATTTTTCTTACAAATCCTCAAACGTCGTATCGCCCAAAAGATCGCTAACTTGACGTTGCACGAAGTGGACAGTAAATGCTTCAAATGCGGCTTGGAAGGCGAACTGTTGTTTTGCGATAATAATAGTTGTCCTCGAGGGTATCATTTGTCGTGCGTGAAAAAAACAGCATGGCCAACCGGTGAGTGATTTTCGCTTTCGTTTTGTAAATTTTATTGGCTGTCTGTTGTCAAACGACTAAGGTTTGTTTGTCGGCTTAGGTCGCTGGTTGTGTCCGTGGCATTATTGTATACTTTGCCAGTCAAGGAGCCGTATTATCAAGTGTTCCGAGTGCATGAATTCGTATTGTGTCGAGCATCATAGGGGAAATATTTTTGAAGAGAGCGAAGATAGATATTCGTGCAAAAATCATAAAAGTGAAAAAGCGGTGAGTAGAAATGCTTATCAGTTACAATTTGTCTTCGACTTGATCAATTAATCTTTTTCCTGTGGCCTCCGCCTATCGCTCGGAAGTTTTTTGAAGCCTGAGCACCAAATTTCAACTTGTAATAATTTCTGTAAAAATTTTTCAGGTACAAGCTCACTTCAAAAGTATTGCCATGATGCGGTTGATGACTTTGAAAAATGAGATGGATGCGGAGATGGTCCAAAACAAGATTCAAACGGCAGCTAATTTGATGAACATTGAAACGAATCACGCCGATGTGATAAAAGGTCCTAATCCGCCATTTGCTGTAAGTACCACCGACAAGACGGACAAGAAGACTCCAGGAAAAAGTTTGACGGCAAAACCGCAAATCGACGAAGATCTCTCTAAGAAGAAAAATATAAAAGAGAGCGAACCAGTCAGGGTAAAAATGATTGGAGGCAAACGTAAGCTTTCAAATCAGCAAGTCGTTCAAGATTCGTCTTGTGAAAAGATACGAGAGAGTGAGCAAAAAACTGCTATACTGACCAAAGAAGAGAAACGTCCCAGTGATGGTCTTCCTAAAACGGATAAAGGCACAGTGACCCTCCGAGTCATCAAGAGGAAGCGTAAGCCTGTGATTAAAAAAGCTAATCAAGATTCCACCAAGACGGAAGTGACGTGTAACTTGCCGCCAAGGAAGAAACCTTTCATCCTGAATGATATTGATCGAACAACTGTTTCCGATCACAATCCCGCTGCTCAGCCCGAAGTCGAGTCCATTGCAAAGAGCGAAGGTAGCGTCACTCCTAATGGAACCAGAAAAATATCGAGAACTGCCCGAAAAAGTATACGAAGCAGCAATTCAACGTATGCGTCAATACCGGCGAAATCAGAATCCGATAGCGTGGCCAACAACAACGGCAACGACTCGTCGTTGGTCAAAGAATCAGCAGACCCAGCGATTTCGGATGACGAGTTCGTGGACTTCGAGGTAGAAGTATTAAATGATAGTGACTGATAATTTTAGACAAAAAATATTTATTTTACCAGTGACTGACATTTTGAAACCGAACCTCACCCTCGTAACGAATATTGGAACTCCAAGACGGGGTCTCATGATATCGATATCGTTTTTGAGGTACGATCGGATTTTTAGGAAATTTAGATACATTTTTCATTCCGTATTTTTACTGTTTGCAACATCTCTTTTTCTTTTTGTAAGTTTCGAAACTTTTTTCTAGCCGATTTCTTTATTTTCTTGTTATTTGTGTTCAAGCTTTTAATAATGCGGAGGAAAGTTTTCCTGAAGGAGGGAATGTATTCACATACGCGTATGATAGAAAATCAAGCAAGTGAAGTTTAATCATGAAACGTTCCTATTGTTGAACGTTGCTATTATTTTGTAATAATGTATTCATTAAATTATAAGTTTGTAAATAATGTATAACGTTGAATAGTGATTGTTCTTGAAAGGTTTTTTCTTTCTTTCATTTTTTTTTTTTTAAATACAGATTTTATATTTTGCCATCGCGTTATTCGAAACATAATTTGGAAGAAATAACACGTGGAGAAAGTAAAACGATAGAATAATATACTTGAAAACTTATCATGTCTAACAGATAATAATATTGTTACATGATACCACAGACAGAATTCGAACTTTGAAATGTAAGACGTGAGTAGAACACCGTTCAAGTACAAAAGAAATATGTTTCATCGACTGCGAGCAAAAATGATATCGCAGAAAAGACAATTGATACTTAGAAAAGCCACATTAGGCACCCAACTGCTTGTACAATATCGGAACGTAGTCATCGTACTGAGCTTGGTAGAAGTTCCCCGCAACAGGTGTTCCTAGTTTGTACTTTTCGGCGAACTTCTTTATGCTGAATTTCCCACGATGGTCTCCAGACCTGAAGAAGAAACAAGAATTCGTTATCAGCCCATAGGAAAGAAAGAAGAAATGTTGAATTTGAAAGCACTCACCTGTTTGTTAGACGAGGTTCATCGAATTTCAGCTTCTCTGGTTGCTTGTAAGCTAAAAATACGTAACGATGAAGTCCTACGCAAAGAATAGATCATCATATCAGTATGAGTGGAATTGAATTAGGTCGGAATAGATCGATGTTTGCTCACCTGTTCCCTCTGGAGGACCTGATCCAACGTACGCGGACAAGACTTCTCCTTTGGCAACATCAGTACCTGGAATGTTACCGACAAGCCAATGGTGCCATTCACGGAATTCCGGTTTAGCACGACTCGGAGCATCCGGATCTGATAAATAGGAATACGAACAGTTGATGCGATTCTTGAACATTTCATATTCAAAAATATTATCTTACCGGTCATGCATAAAGTGTACAATGCTCCCGACTCCGTTTCCCAATGAACGGTAGGAGGATCTTTGACTTTAGTTGGGGTCAATTCGTTACCAAAATTCACCTTGACGTCCGGGCCATATTTAACCTGCGGAACCATCAGCGATAAGCGTATCGAAATTCATTCGAAGCGATCACAAACATCGCACTTACTTCCATTTCACCTTTCGGTGCAACCGGAATCACATCGGGTACGACTCCAAACTTTTCCATGGTTTTGTCGAGTGTAGCACTTGAGCAAGAGAATCGAGACTGCAACGATACGAATTTACAGGGTTTCAAATTGGTTAGTACGCTACGAGAAAGAAGAACTTTGGTGAAAAGCGCCATTAAGCCCGGTTATCAATTTCACGATCAAGGCGGACATGAATATACTACGACTGCTGCCTACTACGCATGCGCAGTTATGTTTGTGTTTTGTTGGGGTTATCTATAGTTGGGGTATAGATACCTAGAAGAGACAAGATAGCCAACTCTCCATTTTGACCGTGTTAAAAACGTGTACCCAATTTTCGTTGAGCTAATTTACGTGCCGAGAGATGACGCTACTGTGTTGTATGGCTAAATTAACATTGCGCTTATGGACGTTTTTCAGTTTTCATCAATTATCTCGGAAACCGTTCATGTTTATGAAAAAATGAAGAGAACAAAATTTATTCCCCTTGTAATTTCCTATCCTATGAGACCTATTTCATATTTTGAAAAAAAAAAATCCAAAATAGGTCTCATTCCATTGGAAATTACAAGAGGAATAAATTTTGTTCTCTTCATGTTTTCATAAAAATTAACAGTTTCCGAGATAATTGATGAAAACTGGAAAACGTCCATAAGCGCAATGTTAATTTAGCCTAAAAAGACTGTGTCGCTGTGCTGGCGTGCGGTGGAACATTGGAACTAACAAAGTTGTTTATCTTGTCTCTTCTAGGTATCTATAAGTTGGGGTAAAGCATCTAGAACACCCGAGTATTGACACGCGCCATTTTGACTCCTAGAAAGAACCTACTCCCATAAGAGCCCATGTTAAATTCGTGATTTTCAAGAGAGGATTGCTCGAGAACGGCTTGATGGATTTTTTTGAAATTACCCTCTTCATAGAGGAAATTTTATGTAGAATAAATCATGTCCTCTTCGTTTTTACTCGCCAAAGCTCATTTCCCGAGTTATCGATTGATGATTCAAACTCTTATTTTTGTACAAGCGCACGCGACCGCGCGTAGTAAAACAGGGCGTGAAGCGAAACAAAAGTGAAAGGTACAAAAAACAGAGTTCAAATCATCAATCGATAACTCGGGAAATGAGCTTCGGCGAGTAAAAACAAAGAGGACATGATTTATTCTACATAAAATTTCCTTTTTAAAGAGGGTAACTTCAAAAAAATCCATCAAGCCGTTCTCGAGCAATCCTCTCTTGAAAATCACAAATTTAACATGGGCTCTTATGGGAGTACGTTCTTTCTAGGAGTCAAAATGGCGCGTGTCAATACTTGGGTGTTCTACATGCTCTAGTTGGGGAAGAAGAATCTAGATAGACCAGTTTAGTGATGACGTATTATATGGAAATTTTGCACGCTGATACTCTGTTGGCCTTCATAGTGCTAAAATTAATTGTATGGGATTTTAGTACAGACTTTGATAAAAATATTGAAAAAACCTTTCAAATGTTAAGCTTTTGCAATATTTTAGACAAAAGTAAAACTAAGAATTAATTTTTTTATGGTGATACATCTAGGATAGATGAACAACCATGCATGTAAACTCCAGGTTTTTTTAGAATGGCACTAATGTTGGCTTTTGGCAGCAATGAAGTAAGTCAATCTCCTCTGCAAATAATTCCATCATTAGCTATTTAGATAGTTGAATTTTTTGCAGCACTTTGTATCAAAATGATACCTATTATTTCATTGAACAGCTTATTAAGATAACCAATAATTCCTTCATTCAAGATTTAATTTTGGCTGCAAGCAATAAATTCAATTTTGAAGTAAAGAAGATATTTGATTACTAAATAAGGGCATGCGAAATGAAATTGACATCATTAGGTAGGTAATTTTTCAGATTTTTTCTTTGAAAACTGGTGGCACAGTATAAAGCTGATTTGTTATTTGCAGAGATGAAGATGAATTATTTGTATCTGCAGGATACTAGGATAGAACCATTTAAAGGAGCAACCTTTGACTATTATATTATGTGGACTGCGCTAACGTGTATAGAATGAGCGAAAAGCGCGTCCACAGATCTGATAAGCCAGCCGGCAAAAACCACGACCATTTAAAAATTAAAATACATACACGCCGTAAGCGTAACACAGTCGCACCACTCCCCTCACTGTAGATATTGAACCGTAGTTTTTAATGCTTAGCGCAGTCCATATAGTCAAAGGGAGCAACAGTGTTGACAGCTGGCTCATTAGAAGATGTAAGCATATTTGTCAAGGCTTCGGAGCCAGCCAAATTCAGCTCCGGGCTCCGGCTCCGGTAAAAAGTCGGAGCTGGCTCCGGTCAGCTCCGACCAAAAAAAAATAGGCCCCGGAGCCGAGCTCCGAACTTCAAACTGCCTTGAACGTGTGTGTTTCTTAACCAAACTTGGGGGCGTTCGCGAAAATTGCGTTCGCGTTCGTTCCCCTTTACTTCTGAAAAAAAAACGTTCGCGTTCGTTTGCGTTCCTTCATGAGATTGCCTCCGTTTGCGTTCGCGAACGAACAATAAACCTTCGTGCGCGTTTGTTTGTTCCCTTGGTTGCGATTTTAGCAAACCTATGAAATACAACTGCGGAACGACAACAATCGGCTCCGGAGCGCAATGAACCGGTTCCGGAATACAATGATCCGACTCCGGAGCACAATGAGCCGACTCCGGAGCAATACCAATCAGGAGAAAGGGAATTTTCCTTCACCTCAGTGGCGTCATCTACAGTTGAACACAAAAAGGGTTTTGTTCTACGGAGATCAAGACTTTTTGCTTTTTGGTTTTTGTTTCTCAGCCTTATTAGTTTAATGGAGGCTTTCAGCTTTCTTCTTATCAACCGTGACCACGACAACGCCATTGGTTGTATCACGCGAATTAATAATATTAATATTCAAGAAGGAAAATGAAAAAATTAAATGAAAAAAAGACCGAGAACCAAGAACGTTTAGTAAATTTGAATTAAATCAAGAAGCAAAATAAGCAAACGCTAGATAACATTGTCATTTTGTTGTCTTTTGTGAGCTCCAGGGCTCCGCTCCGCTCCGGAGCTCCGGAGCCGCGGAGCTCGATGTCGGAGCTGGCTCCGCTCAGCTCCGACCAAAAAAAAAATTGGCCCCGGCTCCGGCTCCAGCTCCGGCCAAAAGTCGGAGCGGAGCCGCTCCGGAGCCGAAAATTGGCTCCGGCTCCGAAACCTTGATATTTGTTTAGAATTTTTGTCAACAGTATTTTGATTTTGCCTCTACAGTTTCTGAACTATACTCCAATTTTTGTTATACTGAGCTAGCCAATTGAAATGAGTAACATATTCCTCTGTTCTAACAAGATGAGTTTTTTGGATGAATCTGTAAACACAGTTTAAATATAAGTCTGTAATGGAGTCTCTAATTGTCACTGATAAAATTTTGCAAGAATTTTTGTAATTAGGTACCTACTTATTTTGGGAACCTAATCTCAGTTCAAATTCTTATCCTTTTTTTTTTTTTTTTTTTTTTTTTTTTGTCTTTTTCTTTTTTCACTGTTATAATATAGCAGAATGAGAAGGAAGTGCAAGAATTAAGAATGAAAAATCTTGAATTGCTGTAGTGTGTGATTTGACAAGGTGAATAACTTATCACTCATACTTCTTTTTGAGATGAACAATTTATAAAGTTTATGCAAATTTATTATCTTGTTTACAGAACTGCGTGAACTTCATAAATAGTTGCCAGATTATAGGTACTATATAAAATGCAATCAATGAACATCATTTAAGGGAAATTGAACAGGTGGATGCGGCATTGACCAAACAAACTTCAAAACATTTAATTAAAATGTAATAGGTTTGCAAAACCACGCGGTAATTATACAAAGGTTGAAGTTTTGCTGTTAGCTAGTCATGCATTCATTACAGGACGCTTGATAACTTTGAAATCACAACTCCAAAACTTCTGTCAAAGTTGCAGACTGTGAAAGTAGGTTAATACTGAGTTCTCCTTCTGTGAACTTGGCAAATTCTTGTTCATTGAAAGATAATATTGTGGTGCTGGCATTGATATGACATAATTTTAAAGTTCAATTATTTGTTTGTTCAAAATGAACTAGCTTGGAGCATCTGCACAGTAACAAGAGATTCAGAGCCACTCTTCTGATCTTTGTATATTGGCAACTTATATTTCACCTACTAACGCACACATACAGAGAGGATACTTCTAGTAGAGCCCTATAAATACAAGTAAAGACCGGGACTGTTATATTTAAATAGTTGTTACATATATCATCATTCATCCTTACAGTTCCTTGTTCTGGTGAGGAACTTACACATTTAGTGGGGTCATTTTGCACATTAGCGTTGAGTTTTGTACTTTCCTTTGGCACCTAGTTTCACATTGTTCTTCTACTATTTTGAAACAGTGATGAACTGTCATCATCAGTAGTCTGAAGATACAAGTAAATGATAACATAACTATTAAATATGAAGTCCTATATTCACACGCATATTATTTTATAGGGTTTTACTTTTAAAATTATGAGCAATAAATGAGAAAGATACAAAGATAGGGCAGGGAGTTAAGAGATTTAAAAGCCACAAGGAACAAAGAGGCGGATTCCTCCCTGTTTTATGAGAGATTTTGTCGATTTCATTTCCATGAATCTATTAAAATTGATTATTCAATCAATTTTTTTCAAATTCCCTACCTGAGATATGATATGCTCCTGAGATGAGGAGAAATTTTTGATCTCATACTTTAAAAATTGTTATCATGCATTTTCCCAAGGACCTCGAGTTATTCTCGACAATAAACAACATGGTGGGTGAAGTGCGCGTCACATGACGGGATCTTGATGACGCGGCACACGTTTGCGTCACAGTTGGGTCACAAAGAGGGATCCCTGTGCTTTTTAATCGGGTGATTGCCGTCACGAACTACCGTCCCAGGCGTCTTGTCACAAGTCTCCTTTGTTCCCAACTGTGACAGCATTATTTGCACAGCGGGCATTCACTCAAAGACCAAATCACAAATCCACTTCTCTCACCGCATGTTTGTTCACATTGGCGAGAATATCTCATAGTTTTTAATTTTCCCGATTACCTCTCCCAACAAATTTGGGTGTAGCAAACTTGAAACAATTCCTTCCGTTCATTTCAAGCGTCGATCGCCATAATTATATCCAGAACATATCATAAAAAATATTCATATGGTCGGGTGACTAGGTACTCGCGGGAAAATATTTTTCACACTTCCAACAAATTACAATTTATTCAAGATTCATAATCATCTGTATGGACGATAAAATTATCGTATCAAACCTCACGACAAAATGATGACTACGAGAGAACATCTTAGACCCAATCTAAAGCATATAACGCTACCCACAACAGGCACAACAAGTCTCACAACAAGTATCCGTGCAAGGACTGCACGTGTCGCTGCAGTAGGTACTGCTCGTATCGCAGGGATAACCCGATGTGTCGGGTTTCGGAGAATTAATCCGCAAAATTAGGCAGTTGGTGTACCTATGCATGCACAGTTTACAAATTAGGATCAACATTCTTCCATAATTTTTCCAGAGTTGGAACATCGCTATCATACTGAGCAGTGAAGAAGGTTCCCGCCACTGGATTGCCTAATTTGTATTTCTTGGCAAATTCCGCTACCTTGAATTTTCCCCGTTTTCCAGACCTGGAGAATGAATAAAAACACGTTTAAAATGTTGACGGAAAAACGTCTTCTACGTCTTCTACGTGCTTGTTGTGCTCTCTAACTACGGATAAATATATTTCAGTATAGTACGGTGCATTGTATGAGAATGTAACCTTATGCACAGAGTGAGTAGCATATCCCTTATAATATATGCCGCTAATAAGCAAACATGTTTCCTACTACAAAAATGAACGTTCCACTACCGCACTACTCGTGATATATTATAAGAAATGTGCCAGAGTTCAACGCTTCAGGGTGATCTTAGGGTATTACCTCAAAAGCACGTACCAAAGATGATAATAATCCCGATCCCTATACTGTTGTTAATATTTACCTGAGGTCCTTCAGATGGGGATCGTCAGTTTTTAGTTTTTCGGTCTGTTTGTAGACTAGTATCACATAACGATGGAGTCCTAAGAACAGAATTATGTCTATACCATCATCGGACGCAAAAAGAACAGCGTACACGTATTGTGGCTAGTTTGTACCTGTATCCTTCGGAGGACTCGCTCCAACGTACTCGGTCAAAACTTTTCCCTCAGAAACTTGGGAACCCGGAATATTAACGACCAGCCAATGACGATATTCTCGATTTGTAGGATTCTTACGACTCGGAGCATCGGGATCTGATATACAACACAGGGTAAGTCTTACACCAGCCAAGATAATCTCTTGACATCACTCTCTCGTTTCCACTTACCAACCATACATAAGGTGTATAAAGCGCCCGGTTCAGAATCCCAATAAACTGTGGTGGGAGTACTGTTCACTTGATTGGGAGCCATTTCATAGCCGGGATGGACGTGTACGTTGTCCATGTATCGAACCTGGAATTATTGAACGTCGTATGAATTCTGGGAGCATCGAGTAGTATTTACTCGAGGCAATTTTTGAACACTTTTTACCAACTTCCAAAATACAATCTGGTGACTCTGAAATCACGTCGGGTACAACTCTCTGATGCTCCATGTTGACTATTTTGGCGGTCAGTGTAGACTGCAATAATAGGAAATTGTCGGAAATTGAGGATATTGCAAAATATTTCGCCTTAATTAAATTACATGATACTCGCTCAAACAATTTAACTTCGAAGAACCCATCTTTGGTTAACTGCCCCACGGTTGTGTATAGTGGAGGGATTTCCTGGAAGGGTGTTCGCGTGAGTGTCCGGATGACCGAGACTTATGAGGAAAAGAGCTTTGGAAAATATCAATATTTGCAAGCAGAGCTAGGAGTTAGTCATCCTATTTGAGGGGCTTGGAGGATTATTTCAAGCCACGAACTATAGAGAGGAAGGGACTTGGAAAAATCTTGACTCAAAAGGTGAGAAAAGAGTTGGGTGTCTATTTTGAAAACTTGGAGAAATCTCAAGTCATGAGATCAGGTACGGAATAAGAGTACTAGAAAAAACTCGCAGCCCACCGACTGAGCTGCTCGGGGTTGCCTTCATTAACGTTCTTATTTGAGGTGAACAGGGAACCTGACTTATGGGATTCATGAGCAAGCCGGATTAAACTTGTTAATTTTATATGATAGGGCTTCGAGTATGTTCCTCAAAACCCTTCGAAATTTTTCCCAGTTCCTCTCCTATCACCTATAGCTCGAAGGTAAAAATATTTCTAAGCCCTCCCCCATCCCCTATTGCTCGAAGTTTGACATTTTTCTGAGTCCCCCTCCTCTCATGTATAGCTCGGAGGTCGAAATTTTTCCAAGTCCCACTTTCTGTCAGACAGTTCCTTTTTCTGAGTCCCACGTCTGCTGGACAGCAGCAAGTGCCCGTCACCTTTCCTGAAAGAAAAAAAAAAACCAACATTCTTCTAGAAAATTCTGGCTCCGAGGGGAGCAGGAATTCTAAATCTGTTTCACAAATTTGAAATGACTTTGATCATCAAGTTATATATTAGGAAATTCCGACAGGCAAACTTTGGAAGATTTGGTTCACACACTAGTCCTTTACCTCTTTCATTGCCAGTTCTTACCTGACTCAAAACTGGAGCTCGTAATAAGAGAATTGGCCAAGCCACGAATGGTCGACCAATCTGAAAATTTCGACAACCAACTGTATATGAAAGGAGGGGCTCGCGGAAATGTCAACTGTTCAGCTGTACATATCGAGAAGATGAATTGTATACAAAGAGGAAGGGGTGTAGTGAGGGTGAGGACTCTTATATACAGAGTATTGCAGCCAGCTAAAAGCTTAAAGCCGAAGCCAAATTCAGCTGAATTTTTACCAAGCCTGGGAGCCAGTGATTTCTGGCTCCGGCTCCAGATCCTGGCTCCAGTTTCTCAAAGAGCGGAGTGGAGCTAAAGAGCTGGATTTTTGCAGCGGAGCCGGAGCTAGCTGAAGCTCTTGATCTCCTGAGCGGAGCCTCAAGGCAATTGTCTTTACTTCAAGCTTCAAGCCTTAGGGCTTTAGATTTTGAAATTTGTCGAATTTTTCTTTTTTTTTTCATTTTGACTGAAGAGCAGCTCCTGAGCTCTTTGACAAGGGAAGAGCGGAGTAGCTCTCAAAGAGCTGTGAAGCTGACCAAAAGAGCGGAGTTTTCGGCTCTTTTCAAGATCAAATTATGGCTCCTGCTCCTAGCTCCGGCTCCTCAGGCTTGATTTTTACTGATAAGAGCAAAGCTAAAAGCCAGCTCTATTGAAACCTTTCTAAGCCAAATTCTTTAGCTTATTAGCGGGGAACCCACGTTCCATTTTATTTGGTAGATAACATCCTCAAGAAACGTCCGTGTCCACGCCCGGGAGTTTCTGAGAACTGCGTGACGTGACGTGACGTGTGACGCTTCATGACGTCATCAATGACCTTGACCTTGACCTACTTTAGGGACTTGGAATCATTTCAACTTCCAGCCTTCATTATATCAGGCCTAGTATACAGTATACTGAGAAGAGCCCCGCCAACTTATTTACTGAGGGGGCATTTTTGCGCCAACGTGATTGCGAGCGTGTCCAACTTATTACGTGATCATTTTCAAGACTCAGTAGGGTACTGTAGAGGAGGGTATCACAATACGCCATTGTAGCAGCAAGAAGAAGGCTCTGAAGCACGAACGCGTTTGCACACTGTCGTGGAATTTTGGCAGGGCCGGGCAACATCGGTCACGTTTATTTTCTCGCGATGCTATGCAATACGCATTCATGCGTTAGACACTTCTTTTTGCTGCTAAAATGGCGTATTGCCTAACCCCTCCCCCCTCCTTCTATAGTACCCTAGACTCAGAAACTAGTCAATATATGATAGAAGGAGGACCAGGGAGGTTGCGGGTTGCCCGCTGCCACTGTAAAACCTGCAATGGCCTCCAGATTTTTTTAGGTCTTCCAATTTTTTGCAACATAAGAAAATTCAGTGATAAAAATTACAGATTTTCAGCAAAATCTCTTATTTCCATTCCACCTGTCACAGATAGAAATACAGCAGTCCAGCATAGAAGTCTGCTACGTCATTGAGTCAATATAAATACGAACTGGAGAATAGGTGTTTTTCTTCAGTTTGACAAAGACCCAATTCTCCTGATCATTGCTTCTGTAGACTCAATCCTAAATGGTATTCAACAGCTAGGAGTCAGCTAAATAAAACCAGTCGACTTAAGCAAACAACCACTTGAATTTTTCAGAAAGCCAAAAGCCGAAAGTCATAAGTTCAAGTAGAAAGCTGAAAATGAAATTTTATACTCAAAAATGAGTAAGAACGAGGAGTTTTTTGCAAAATCGTCGTTCTTATTCATTTTTGAGTAGGTATGCCGTTCTTCGGAAAAAGGGGACTCTTTTATAACTCAGGGACTCCTGAGGAGTTGGTTTTTAAAGTGATTACGGTGTATATGATCAGAACTATAAACGGCTGTCATTCCCGCAAAGGTAGTGAAGGCTGACTTCAAAAGGTTTCTGTCGAGGAAAGCGTCTACATGGTCTGAAATCCTAGTTTTACATTTCCTTCCTCTCCCCAATGTAGACAGCTCTGCAATCTATTGATCGCAGGAGGTAAACATTATTTTTAAAAGGACGAAGGGTGATTGTGTGTTTAATAGACTTTAATTTACAATTTGAAGGTGAGGATAAAAGTTTGATCCAAATGTGTCAATTTTGACTAAGTTAGTGAGTGTTAGAAAGAGGAGAGAGGTGAGCAGGGAAGACTTATTTCGTCCTCATTATGTTAAACTTTCCTTCATCGCGCAGGAAACTTGCAAACTTCAACATAATATTTACTATGTACTGCAAACTTGAAAACCTTCTCAAAAAAAAAAAATCTTTCGTCCTCTTTTTGAGCCTTGAGAGGAGGGCCAGTTTGATGATCCCACAAGACCACTTTGTTCAACTTTTCCCAGTCGATACAAATTTTATTCATATTTTGTACCTTCCTGAAGAGGCTTGGAGATTGGCAATCAACCGGTTGATAAAATAGTAGTCGTAAGTGTCCAATTTACGAGGGAGTCGTGGACAGCGACATCAGTGACGATGGCATAACCGTTGTCCTGAAGAGTGACGGTGGTATCAAAAAATTTGAACAATAAATTCAATGGTAAGGTACAAACTATAACTGAATAAAAGAGGAACGCAGGGAAAAGTTTACTGGATCCAGGCCACGTACAACGGATATCGTCTACGTAACGGCGCCAATGGGTAATATGAGTGAAAAGTGGAGAGTTAGATTGGTACCTAGAGCTCTTTCCATGGGTACTTTAGAAATGAGAGACTCTATTGGTGATCCGATAGGGATGTCTATGAGCCTGCTCAATGAACTGCCAGACGTTGGGTGAGAGGCAGCATTGAAAAAGGAGCAGGTATTCACGAATGAGTCTCTGTGAGAATAGTTCTGAAAGAAGGTTTCAATGAGATCGAAAAAATTAAAATCTGTGCAGGGAAAGCCACGTTTTTATTCTTTTCGTATTTGTACCGTCCTTGCACGAATAAAATTTCTTCTCTCTTACTTTAGAGACCTTTCGAGCTGCATGGAAAAATGATTATGGCAAAATTGCGTTCAAATAACCCAGCTTAATCCAGTATCGAAATTGAATTCAATCTTGCCTCAATTGACGTACACATTGTTGATGAAAGAGACTCTGCGAGCAACGAACGATTGTGCGATTGTTTTCCCTAATTCAAGAATTTTTCTTCCTATATTGTTTCTGTAATTCAAGTCATTGTCGAATGTGATTAGAAAATTATGCTGATATTGTTTTACACAATCTGTATCGGGCGATATTTGAACCTAGATAGACTTGATATTTTACCCATTTTTTCTCCGTATATCTGCCTAGCAAACTATATTCGTGTGATTTGATTTCCTATCTTCATCATCGTTATCTAAAAAAAAAAAGACCTATCTCGACCAAATGATAAACCTCATTTTCATCTTCACAATTCATTCGATGAGGAAAAGTTTCGTGCGTTGAAAGATAAAATTGTCCCTTTTTATAATGACTGACTTTCCTTTCAAGATGTAATTTTGCAATTCCTTACTCTGTGATTCTGAAGTAATTGAAAATTAATTTACAAAATTTTCGATGAAGTTTTTCCTACGGTTGAGAAAGTTAGATTCACATTTATTAGAACTACTGCTGCAAGTTTCTTTTTCGAATTCATTTTCACGACGCTAGATCCTAGCAGAATGGCATAACACATCAGCCATCACCCCTAATATCAAAAGGCTTCAGCAGGGTTTTCATGCGGAGACGACAAGAGCCTGTGTAGGAAGAAAGGTTTCATTACTACCATTTCTTCTAAAAATACTTTTTCATTGGTGATTCCTACAAGTGGGCATTTGCGTTAAGAGAAATTCTATATTTTTATTGAAATTCCAAATACTATAGATTTATAAAGCATCGTTTTTGTGTTGGATGGTGGCTCAGCCTGAATCCGACTCCATTAGGCGTAGCTAGAAAAATTTTCAGCGACGATAAAGAGACTCTGTATCCAATGAAAATAGACTATGAACTATTACAATATTGACAAAATAAAATTCCACAAAGCCACGTTTTGACGCCCTAGCTATCCCTGATAAAGCAGCGAAGAATACATCAAGAAGTACTGCCATAACTAGAAAACTTTCAGAAGAGGGATCCAACGAGAAAGTTTTCTAGGGAAGGGGGTCGAACAAAATTTCCTATTTTGAAACAAATTGTCTAATTCTTAAGGTCCCCCTTTCCTTCTGGCAACGCCACTATAAAAAGATACGTTATAATAGAGAGCCCTTAATATGTGAGGTTTCTAGGGAAAAATTATGTTTTCGACTCCTGAATTACGTGAAGATGAGTCTCCTTGAAGATGATACTTCAATATGAACAAACAGAAATTTGGATCGTGGCTCTGGACAAAAATATAGATTTTAATATATCCATCTCTTGCAAATAGAAAATTTATCCCAGAGCACCTTTCTGACACAAATATACTGAAAAATTTAGTTATAGCTAGCTAATACCTACAAGTTTTTAGAATGCAGAATTTTGTGATAAATGTGACTTCCGGCGTTGATGTTTATATTAGAAGATATTCATCTTCCGTTGGCTGCACTATAGAGTATTCACTTTCAATAATATCTAGTGATGAAAGCTCCTGTCGGATAAGGCGACCACTTAATTGCCCCTTTTCTCTAGAATTCATGTACATTTGAAATTGAGAATTCAGCGCAAATGTACTCCTCGAAGTCGCTAATAAGTATGAAGACGCGTCTTCGATGTGCCGGCCAGCATAAGCGCATAATGTCTAGATGAATTTTATACTCACTGGATACAGAATCAACACCAACAAACCGCCTTTTAATAACGAAAATAACATGGTTCGAAATTTTTGCAGCAAGCTGGTCAAGTTTTCGCGAAATTCAAATGTTCACAGAGGTTTGATGAGATGAAAGTCGGATACATAAAACTCCACCGGTGTATTTCTACTCGTCGGCCAAGACGTTCAGGTCGAAATACGCGTTGCACACCTCGTCAATTAATTTATGCATATCGTTCTAGTACTGAAGAACTCCACTGCGAGAACGGCTAGAGAAATTCAACAGCTTCCCCCACCACAACTAGTTGTGAGATTATAACGTCAAATCGCAGCAACGTTATAATAAACCGGCTTTCAAACGAATTATCCTTGTTTTAATTAGGTTGAGCTTAATGTGCTGTTGTGCGAGTATACGTATGAGACGCGAGTATCACGATACCGTATGATTAAATCGGACAAGGGTCCCTGAGGAACATCTTCCATCGGGTCAGGCTCAAAACAAGACATGGATGGAATTGGAGAGGGTGGAACATTCTGCAAAAATTAATTCGTAATAACCATCTTTCTCCATCCCGAATAACTACGTGAGGTATGGGTAAGACGAGTGAGATTTGGACTGAGTGCAATTAAGGTTTACTTCTTTTAGTGAGAAATCTACCGTACTCGGGCCTCTCGTGACGACATTAAAGAACTTTGATATTTACAGAGGAGACTTGCGATTTAGAAAAATTTGTTCAATTTCGATTTTGTGGAGAGGTTGAAATCCCTCCAAATTTCTTTTTAAACCATCATTGCTCTTGTTGGGGTAAATTTTTCAAGAGACTTGCGGAACTGTTCAAACTTGGAGTCAAACTTCAGGTTAAGGAACTTTCAGGAATTCAGAGTTCCTGATGGCTAGCTAAGTAGTCAGTGGGGTTCTGGCTCATTTTCTAATATTTTCGTATAGGAGAGGAGGGGGTAGTTACGAGAAAATTCTTGTGCGTTTTTGTAGTCACACCAGCATCCATTGAAATCCAGTTTAATAATGAGGAGGGACCCACTCTTCTTATTTCTTTTTCATAGTATTTTTGGTAAAGCTTGGGGTCCACTCGTGAGGTGTCTGATGCCATTGCCCTATCTGATCAGTACTGGAGTCTAATAATGTTTGTCACTCTTGGACGGCCTTGTTCTTCATTCAAAGTTAACTGAAAATCTGCTTGGTCATAGTTTTCCTTCATACTCATTGGCAATAATGTAATAGCGCGTTGAAAACAACCGAGTCACTCTCTCCATTCAAGAAAATATTCTTCTGTTTCTTCATTAAGGAAGAAGGGATAAAAAATTTAGAGGCCATTGCAGGTTTGCAATTGCAGCGGGGGAACCTGCAACCTCCTTGGTCCTCCTCCTATCATATATAGTCTAGTTTTTGACCCCTGGCACGTAGAAAACACTAGAACACACAACAACAATACCACTATCTTAGATAATACACTAGATTGCTGTCGGCTTCTCTTCATCTTCTTCCTTCTTCATGAGTGATCTTCCTCTTCCCCCTGCACTCGGGTCAAGCGCTTCATCTACCCCGATCTTTTGAAGAGACCGACTAAGCTTGTCCCACTCACGCCTCCAACGCCTCGCACTCGAATAAGGTGTACTCTGGTCCATCATCCGCCCTTAGTCATGTACCAGCAGACGTTTCAGCTTGGATATCTCGGTAGCTGAGATAGCTGCTGATCATCCTGAGCACGAATGCGGGCACTTCTTCAGCTCAATCTTGTAAAGCTTGCCAAATGGGTCTTCCTCTGCCATTTCGCACAGCTCTTTCCAAGCAGCACTCTTGCTGTCCAGACCGCCCGCACCCCTTTTGCGGCCACTACTACGCTGGTATATCCGGCGCTGACGATTGCATTCCTTTTTTAACTCGGCATTATTATAGGTCCACCAGTAGACGGCTCTCCTCTTCTTTGGTGGACCTTGTCTGGGCATTGCTGCATCGCATGCCTTGGTTACAGTCTTCATCATTCGCTCTGCTGCCACCTCTGTATTATCTTCTTCTCGTTCCTCTCCTTTGTCCCATGTGAAAGTAAGTTAGCAAGCCTTTAAACGGTCGCTATTCAGCTTTCTGACTGCCCATTTTCTTACCAATACTCATAAAATCAGCTCTAACAATATGAATTTCTATGAAAAAGTACAGAGAAAAATTTAGAGGCCATTGCAGGTTTGCAATAGCAGCGGGAAACCCGCAATCATGTTGGCGCGAAAATGCCCCTTCAGAAAACGAGTTGATTGGGCTCTTCTTAGTGTACTGTATACTAGGCCTGATATAATGAAGGCTGGAAGTTGAAATTTTTACAAGTCCCTAAAGTAGGTCAAGGTCATTGATGACGTCATAGAGCGTCACACGTCATGTCACGTCACGTTACGCAATTCACAGAAATTTTCAGACGCGGACGCGGACGTTTTCTGAGGAAGTAATCCCCCTAACAAAATGGATAGCGGATTTCTCGCTAAAAATTATAGCTGTCAAAATTTTCCTTCCAAATAACCCCGTTTGAAATTTTTTGCATAACTTTTTTCATTACCATCACCTTCTTATCTCGATTCACCAATCAGAGAGACCGCCGACAGATAGTGCATCACTCGATGTATTTTGCGAATAGCTGGGGCGTCGGTGGATATAGCCTCATTAAAACAGCTCCTTCCAGTAACTAGATACACAATGCTTCACACGTCAATTGACTTAGCCCCTTCAATGAGCCAGATATGCAACGCATCAAACATCATGAAGACTCGAAAAGCCCTTCTAAAATACCTCATAATAAAGCTTCCCTGCCTCCCCTCATCTAACTCCTTAAAAGAACCCGTAAGCTTTTGTATATAGGGTGCGCCAAAAAGATGTTAGGTAACAGTCAACCGGGGAACTCCACAAAATTGTCGCGGAGTCCTCCCGGAGTTTTGACATGTTTCATGTCTTTTTTGACACCCTATGCACTTCCAAAAATTTGCGAGTACCACCCCCTGGGTAAAAATGAAATGAAAATGAAATGAAATGAAAATAAAATGAAATAAAATTAAAATTAAATAAAATTAAAATTAAATTAAATTAAATTAAATTAAATTAAATTAAATTAAATTAAATTAAATTAAATTAAATTAAATTAAATTAAATTAAATAAAAATTAAATTAAATTAAATTAAATTAAATTGAATAAAATTAAATTGAATAAAAATTGAATTAAATTGAATTAAATTAAATTGAAATAAAATAAAATAAAATAAAATAAAATTAAAATTAAATTAAATTAAATACCTGGGAGGTCATTATGTCTTTTTTGACACCCTATACACTTCTGAAAATTTGCGAGTACCAACCCCCTCCTCCCCTCCTCCCCTCCTCCCCCTATTAATGGACTTGAGAATTTTTTTTTGAATTACCTGGGAGGTTATCCAGAAATCTGTGAGTACCAACCCCTGGGTAAAAATAAAATAAAATAGTATAAAATAAAATTAAAATAAAATAAACCTCGAATCACCTGGGAGGTCATCCAGAAATCTGCGAGTACCAGCCCCTGGGTGAAAATGAAATAAAATAACGAGCGGAGCGAGTGAGACTCAGTAACCTCATCAGCTTGAAATATATTAAAGTGGACTTGTACTGGACCAAGAAGCGGGACAAACGAGCGGAGCGAGTAAGGCCCAGTCTGCTCGTTCGTCCCAGGAAGCAGTCAGCCTAAAATACTCCAAAGTTGACTTATACTAGAACAAGAAGTTGGAAATTTTGGATATTTTTGAACGATGAAGAGCTTGAGAAGACTGGCGAAAAGACATATTTTTGGCAACGTCAAGAAATCCTTCTCACTTTTTCGTTCAACTGTTAACATCTTTTTGGCGCACCCTGTACAACTCCCAGGTCAAAATTTTTCAAGTCTTCTCTTATCATATGTAGGTAGCTCGGAGGTGGAAAATTTCCCGAGTTCCTTTACCAGACGGTGCTTTTTTCCAAGTTCCAAGTCCGTCAGACAAACGGTGCACGGCAAATTTTCCAAAAAATACCCCCATTGAACAGATTTCCTGCTAATAGCCCCTTCAAGTAATTAGGTATGCAATGTTCCATACACGGATTGGATTAGCCCTTTCGAAGAGCCAGGTATGTTTCGCTTCAACCACTATCAGATTCAGAACGCCTTTTTATCATCATTCTATAGCTTGGAGGTACACCATAAAACAGGTTCCTTGCCTGCCCTCGTTCAACTCCCTTAAAGAACCCGGGAGTTTTTCCGAACTAGGTCAAACATCTGTTTCTTTAGCCGTTCACGTCTTTAGAGACCGCCTTGGTCACCTCCTGTAATTCTTCAAAGGTCCTTTAAGCGAGGGAAAATTCTTTCGTCTAGTCAGAAGTGGACAATTTTCTGAGCGTGCCACGAACAAAACTAATTGCAGGTTATTCGCTAATGAAAAATAGCAAATTTATCCACCCTTTCCTCTTCCCATAGTGAGCCTTTGCTCGGTATCCAGAGGTCCACGACTTTGAGACTCGGAGAAATATCTGACTTTGTCCATTATATGAGGACTGGAACTGAAAACAAATTTGCTTTTCAGGATACGCATACGTATGGGTTATTGAGTCAAGAAAAAATTTGACTAATGTCTTGAATAAAGATTCTGCAACCTCAGCAATACTCGGAAGAATTCAACTATCGTTGGGACTGTCAGTCTCTACAAAATTAATTACAGAACTGATTAAGTTTATTCGCATCATAAGTTCTTAGGAAATTTAGTTATTAATAATATTACCTAGCCTATAACAAATTTTGTAAATTTTGGACCGTGAATCTTATCAATGAGATTTCAATGAACTACCTTTTCACGATGGGTAAATAATGAACTACAAAATCTGATATTGGCTTCCGTATCAAAATGCCATTCAGTTGTCAGCGAGCCATAACCGGTTCTAGTGGATAGGTTTCGCTAAGAAGTGAAACATCGCAGAAAAAAATATCAAGCATACCGAAAATATAAAAACCACAGTTAAGTCGTCGAATAATATGAGTTAATTGAATAATTAGTGGTGTCGCGATACCGTGCATGTACACATACTTATTGTTTAAGGACAGTGTGTTCCTTAGTAGCCTCGTGCGACAATGTTTTCTTCACTTTCAAAAAATTGTCAAACAACGATATTAATCCTACATTTAGTGAGTAATAAATTTCAATGATCTCATTATTATAAATACGTGTATGAGAACAATATCTCGTCACTTGAGACATCGTTGAAAGCGTTCTACTTTAATCTTGAATTGGGAGCCGTGAATTGAGAAGTAGGTCTAATGAAGTCTTGGTGAATAGTGATATGATTCGAACGAAGAAATCGGTAAAAATATCAGAACCAATACCATAGGTCTGCATCAAGGTAGCACAGAACCTCGATCGAGTACATTTTTCATCTTGTGGGCCAGAGCGTGAATAACATTTGAAATAGATATGGTCGAAGACTAGCAGTACGAAAGTAGTCACTATGATGACAAAAGAAATTTACTGCTACTAAGGCTTGCAATGCCCGATCTAACTATCGCGCTTCTTCGCAGGGGATATTCCATTGCCCGGAAGATTTTTTTCTCACTCCTTCCACAAAATATGATTAATAAGTAAGTCAGAGCATCACGCCTCCCCGGTTCCACATTTTTCGGAAGAACGAAAGAAGTTTCTCTCCAATAGCAACGCTTCCCAGATTTCCTTTATTTTACATAGAGACCCATCGCACAAAGTTGAATTGACGTATCTGCAGAACAACGATCAGATAAGGCTTATGACACTGTCTTTTATATGCTGAAAAAAATCTATTCTTTTGATCGTTCTTTGACTTCGTGTGGCTGAGATTCGTGTGTCTTTCTGAAGATACATCCTCTTCCAGATCAGACCTCAGATTCCTCTGCTCTTTCGTGAGGAAATTTTCTCAAGTCCCCCTCATGACGTTACATTCCACCAATCAGGATTTTTGCGTAAAAGTTTTTCTGGTAAATTTTCTGAGGAAACACTCTCAACAAGAAAATAATTTACCTGTCTCACATTTAATAATTTCAGATTCAATTCAGTCTATCATCGTGTAAATTGATAGAGATGGAGCAAGAAAAAATTGTTCCCGACGTAATTGCTGTAGCTCCTGAAGATGTAATGAAGGTACCTGTAATGATTTTCTGACTTACTCAAAAGATTTTTTGATTCGTTCTCACATAACTGAAGGTCTTTGTATCAGATCACGTACAATAATTTATTCGTTCAATTTGGGAATGAATTCACTCCGACGCAGGTGAAATCTCAGCCAAGAGTTCACTGGGAATCCGAGCCTGGAGCTTTCTATACGTTGTCGATGACGGGTAAGTTTTTCGTCGGTATACCTGCATGATTCTCTTTTTCTGGCTCATGAGCGATTCCTAGGCTATCAAAAATAGCACTGAATTATATACCTGCGAGTAGTGCAGTAATTTCCTTTCTTTAAAAGCAAACTGTGTGAAACTAGAGAGAGATTCAGGGAGGATGGCAGCATAACAATGATAAACACTTCTTTCGGAATCTCATTTGAAGCTCTTTATTTCATGCCATAGATCCAGATGCTCCCAGCCGTAGAAATCCAGCGTTTAGAGAGGTTCTGCATTGGCTTGTCGGTAATATACCCGGAGCTGCAAGCAAAATCCATACGCTCGACCTGACAAAAGGAGACGTTTTGGCAGAGTACATTGGATCTGGTCCTCCTAATGGTACAGGTACGGTAGGTTTCCTCAAACGTTGCAAAATACAAAAATTCCACAAACTCTTGAATTAAGTATATATTTTGTCTGTTCTAGGACTTCATCGTTACGTTTTCCTGGCTTATAAACAACCGGAGAAGTTGACATTTGACGAGGCTCGCATTTCAGCCAGGTAAATAAAATATGAAAATAGAAAATGACGTCTTATAGAATGCCTGAAACATTGCAGATTTGCAATGGCAGCGGGGAACCCGCAACCTCCCTGGTCCTGCTCCTTTCATATATATTTATATAGTCCAGTTTCCGCGAGTCTTGAAAATGATGACGTAATAATTTGAACGCGCTCGCGATCATGTTGGCGCGAAAATTCCCCCTCAGCAAATGAGTTGGCGGGGCTCTTCTCAGTATACTGTATACTGAGCCTGATATGTATTGAAGGCTGGAAGCTGAAATTTTTCCAAGTCCCTAAAGTAGGTCAAGGTCATTGATGATGTCATAAAGCGTCACACGTCACGTCACGCAGTTCACAGAAACTCCCGGGCGGGGACGCGTACGCGGACTCGGTCGTTCTCTGAGGATGTAATCCCCTTGACAAAATGGATAGCGGGTTCCTCGCTAAAAGTCAATGGCTTCTACACTGGTGCAGATTTACGTAACAGGAGAAAAAATCGAGGGAAGCAGAGAAAAATCCTCCCTCGAAATGTACCTCTGTAGTCAATGTTTTGACCCTAAATTGTCACTGCAAGATTTATGGATAATTATCATTTATATTGCAGATCACGCGAGGGACGACGGAACTTCAGAATCTCAAAATTTGCCGAAAAATACAAGCTTGGGAATCCAATCGTCGGCAACTTCTACGTAGCTCAGTATGATAGTTGGGTTCCACAGTTTCAAAAGCAATTTGAACAAGAAAATAAACAATAATTTTATGATTGCTTTATGTAGACAAATTTTTTACGTTTTGTGTGTTTTTTTTTCTCGGTGATTTGTGTAAATAAATTTTTTACTAACGTGAGTTCAAGATTGGACGGTAATCAAGAGAGAAGGTAAATAAACTTTTCAGCTCACCCATTGATTCATTTGTAATCCATGCACTACCTTAATGCAGGATCGCCGAATGAAAATTGTTTTCAGGAATGGTCCTCAGTAAAATTTTTGAGGATCAATTTTTCACCGTCCTTTTTCTTTGCTTGTGTGGTCCTTTTTGAATGTTTTTTTTTAGTATCTTACGAGAATAGCAGGGAAATTTTTCGGGAATGTTTTAGTGACTCGGGGGTCACGATGCTTTGACCCAATGACGTCATATGCTAGACAAAAGTTAGAATATGCTACAGTGAGAGATCTAGCGTGGGCATTGGTATTGTGAGGTGGCCCGAGTATGGTGGAAGAAACCGGGTATGGCATCGGTCTCTCCTCCCCCAGTGAACTCAATGATCTCAAACTCATCTCAATTGACCTTAACTTGAAGGAGGGGTTACCTTGGGATTCCACCTGAATATGGTAGAAGAAACATCAGGAACCGGAGCGCTCTTCAGCAGAAATTTGTTTTCTTCTAGCGGGGAATCCGCAGTCCTTTTTGTTGGGGGGTTTACATCCTCAGAAAACGTCCGCGTCCGCTTCTTTGAACATAAAGATACATGGAATGCGAGTATCACATTTTGGTTGACACCCACATATACCTTGGCTCGTTACTGTGTTGAAGTAATGGAGAGAAATAACGAGCCAAAGCAAAATAGTGAGCCAAGTACGTTCGTATTCCATGTGTCTCTATATTCAAAGCACGGTATAATATAAAAGGTCCGCGTCGGGAGTTTATGTGAACTGCGTGACTCAATGACCTTGACCTACTTTAGGGACTTTGAAAAATTCCAACTTCCAGCCTTCATTATATCAGGCCTAGTAATAGTACCCTATACAGTATACTGAGAAGAGCCCTGGGTACAATTACAACCCTGCCAACTCATTTGCTGAGGGGGCATTTTCGTACCAATGTGATTGCAAGCGCGCTAAACTTATTATGCAAGCTTGGGGAGCCTGGCTCCAGCTCCTGGCTCCTCGAAAATCAAAGAACGGAGCCAGGAGGCTGCATCTTTGGAGCGGAGTCGGAAGAAAAAAAAAGAGCTGGCTTCGAGCCAGCTCCGGCGCCAGCTCCTGGCTCCAGTTTCTCGAAGAGCAGAGCGGAGCCAAAGAGCTGGATTTTTGCAGCGGAGCCGGAGCTGGCTGAAGCTCTTGATCTTCTGAGCGGAGCCTCAAGGTGTTTCATGTCTTTTTTGACACCTATGCACTTCCGAAAATTTGCGAGTACCACCCCCCCCCCCCTCCCCCTATTAATGGACTTAGAAAATTTTTTGAGAATTACCTGGGAGGTTATCCAGGAATCTGCAAGTACCACCCACTGAGTAAAAATAAAAATAAGATAGAATAAAAATAAAATAAAATAAAATGAAAATTAAATTAAATTAAAATAAAATAAAATAAAAATGAAATAAAAATAAATTAAATAAAATTGAATTAAAATAAAATAAAATAAAATAAACCTCGAATCACCTGGGAGGTTATCCAGAAATCTGCGAGTACCACCCCACGAGTAAAAATAAAAAAATAAAAAAAAAATTGAATTGAATTAAAATTAAATGAAAACAAAATTAAATAAAAATTGAATTAAATTAAATTAAAATAGAATAAAATAAAATTGAAATTAAAATAAATTAAATTAAAATAGAATGAAATAAAATAAAAATAAGATAAAATTGAATTAAAATGAAAATAAATTAAATTAAATTAAAATAAAATAAAAATTAAATTAAATTAAATAAAAAATAAAATGAACCTTGAATCACCTGGGAGGTCAACCAGAAATCTGCGAGTACCACCCCTCGAGTAAAAATAAAATAAAATAAAATAGAAATAAAATAAAATAAAATAAAAATAAAAATAAAAATAAAGATAAAAATAAAAATAAAAATAAAAATAGAAATAAAATAAAAATAGAAATAAAATAAAAATAAAAATAAAATAAAAATAAAATAAAAATAAAAATAAAATAAAATAAAATGAAAATTAAATTAAATTAAAATAAAATAAAATAAAAATGAAATAAAAATAAATTAAATAAAATTGAATTAAAATAAAATAAAATAAAATAAACCTCGAATCACCTGGGAGGTTATCCAGAAATCTGCGAGTACCACCCCACGAGTAAAAATAAAAAAATAAAAAAAAAATTGAATTGAATTAAAATTAAATGAAAACAAAATTAAATAAAAATTGAATTAAATTAAATTAAAATAGAATAAAATAAAATTGAAATTAAAATAAATTAAATTAAAATAGAATGAAATAAAATAAAAATAAAATAAAATTGAATTAAAATGAAAATAAATTAAATTAAATTAAAATAAAATAAAAATTAAATTAAATTAAATAAAAAATAAAATGAACCTTGAATCACCTGGGAGGTCAACCAGAAATCTGCGAGTACCACCCCTCGAGTAAAAATAAAATAAAATAAAATAGAAATAAAATAAAATAAAATAAAAATAAAAATAAAAATAAAGATAAAAATAAAAATAAAAATAAAAATAAAAATAAAATTAAAAATAAAAACTAAAAATAAAAATAAAAACTAAAAATAAAAATAAAAATAAACCTCGAATCACCTGGGAGGTCATCCAGAAATCTGCGAGTACCACCCCAGGGGTAAGAATGAAACAAAATAATATAAAATAACGAGCGGAGCGAGTGAGTCCCAGTAAGCTCATCAGCTTGAAATATATTAAAGTGGACTTGTACTGGACCAAGAAGCGGGACGAACGAGCAGAGTGAGTGAGTCCCAGTAATCTCATCAGCTTGAAATATACTAAAATAGACATGTACTGGACCATGAAGCGGGACAAACGAGCGGGGCGAATAAGGCCCAGTCTGCTCGTTCGTCCCAGGAAGCAGTCAGCCTAAAATACTCCAAAGTTGACTTATACTAGAACAAGAAGTTGGAAATTTTGGATATTTTTGAACGATTAAGAGCTTAAGAAGACTGGTGAAAAGACATGAAACATGATCTTCATATTTTTGGCAACGCCAAGAAATCCTTCTCACGTTTTTTTCACTTGGTGTGGGCTTTCATAGGGTTCCTCAATGGTTCTTCTCTCTCTCTCCAGTCGGGTTGTCTTTACTTCAATCTTCAAGCCTTAAGGCTTTGGATTTTGAAATTTGTCGAATTTTTCCTCTTTTTTCTTTTGTCATTTGACTTTAAATCGATATGATCAATACATCATGATCGATAAAATTTGAAGCTCGCGGTCGTTTTCTTGGATTTTTTTTTCACTAGTCACTCACAAAAATCAACGATTTTACAACGTTTGCTCGTGTTTATAATATCACGTTAAGTAGAGACTTACCAAATATTTATTTAGTCCATGAACTGTCACAAATAATATGATTGGAATAGTCCGGAATTTGATTCAAGAGTTACTTGACAGACAACTTCTTAGTCCAGTACAGTGAAGTAATGTGAAATTGGTGGATGCCTCAGTAATACGTATAATTAGATGTGTGTGCGTGCTTGTATAATGTAATCATTTTGCTTAATGTTGGCGACACTCGACAATTACTTTGAAATAAAAGAAAACGACATTGCACAGGTACAGATTATATTTTGAATCATCTCAACCGTGCTGTGACTAATTGCTTCATTATTTACTCGATAGATTCCGAATTTAAATATTTTCTACAGACTTCTAGGTCCGTCTTTGAGGTCGTTCATTCAACATAGTATTTTCGAGACAAAAATAGCGAGACGCTACAAATGCTGAAGGCCTGTATTATAAATTTTTGATTTGAACTCCTCGAATAAATTGCCTCGTGAAAAGGCGGAGCAATATCCGTATGTTTGTCCACAAGATGGTAAAAGGGGTAGATAATTTCGAGTGCATTCAAATGATTATTTTTCCAACGGAAGCCTTGAAAGTGGGATTCGATTTAGAATGTGGGTCAAGCTGTGGGATTTGTCGGTTCGAATCGTTATTCATAAAGGCGGAAGGAGCAGGTGTGGATTTAAAGAGAGGATAAGGAAGATATATCTCCAAAAAAAGCTAAAATTACACAATTTGACCACAGAAATTTTTCACAGAATGAAATATCCCCACGCCCCTAGAGTAACCGTAAATCCGCGCAAGGAGCGGAATCAAAGTCATATAGTTGAAAAAGAGATGAAGCTATGAAGTTTCAGCACTAAAAGTGGAATTTTGAAAAAAAAAAATCTTTATATTTTTTAGGTAAAGTTCTTGACGGACCGGAAAAAAGTACCTGAATGACATCTTTGAATAAAATATACGTTGAAAATTTGTGCTAGCAAAACTTTGAAGTCGCTTTGGAAGTGAACTTTAAAACTAGGTAATGTGTGGTGAGGCTCCAGTCAACTCCGCGTGCGAGAACGAGAGTCCCGTCGCAATGGCCCAGCCGACGAAACCCAAAGCTCATAATTTTTGAAGAAATTCTCATTATGAACGATCATCCCCTCGACATGAATGAAATTTGATAAAACGAATAATTTTTCTTTTTTTCAAATCGCAATCCAGTTGATACTTCGATTGTTTGAGAAGAGGGAAGGAAAGAACTCGAGTGTATATTATAGAAAAGTTATTGTTATGAAAATAATAACATAAACTACAGATTGTGTATCGAATCGGTAATCAATAATGACGTCAAATCATTTCTTCTTACATAACCTCTAACGGGAGATGAGAGATGCCGTACACAAAATTGGTTTTAATGTATATGGCTCAACGCCCAGGAGTGGAGAAGTTAGGCAAGCAGTTGATTGTTCATATCTTATTTGCACCGCAGATACGAGCATATCATGATTCTCTCTTGACTTTGTGCAATCCGCGATTGAATCTGAATAATTTTTTGCAAAAATGTTTTTTCCTTCGACTAAATGTTCTATTTTGAGTCTATTAACTATCGTTCAGTTAATAATTTACTTCATTGATTGCACCGATAGTGCCCCGATAGAGGTGAGTTTTCCGCATCGCGTTTCATGAAACCAAAATTATTCGCCGACATCTCAAAGTGTTGTCATTTTTTTTTTTTTTTTGGCAGGATGAAATCAAACTATTGGAACTCAAAGTTCGAGAGACGGAAAAAATTCCTTATATTCTGTGAGTACATACTTATTTGAAATCGCAGTCTTCCTCATTTTGATTCTTTTAGCTCCAGCTCAGTATTTTTTTAGCTAAGAATGTTGGTCACGTACGTTTAATGTTTTTATGATGATTTATAGAATCTCCCTGCCTTTCCAGTTATTTTAGCCCGTAGAATGCAAACAGAAATCATCAATTTGGTATCGTATTTCAGGTACCTCTGTATATTCAACTCGTTCGTCTTGATGTGTGCTCTAATACGATTTTTTCGTTGTCAAAAAGTAGAAAAGGAGAACTTCAAAGCGGAACGCAACTGGTGTGAATACAAAGAAAATGATGTGTAAAGTGGAATTTCAAATTAAAAAGTAAGATCAATAAATTTCTGAGTCATCTTTAGCTACAAATTTTTGGAATTATTAGTTTTTTATTTTTCCGAAATCAAGGCGTCATTGCATCCTGTGCAGATACATGGAATTGCCCATCGTGGCAAGTGACCCAAACTCCTCCAATCCTGCTTCCATGATGGGTCTATAATGGTTTAAGCTCGAGACCAATATAATTTCTACTAACTCATCCTAAACGGTATCCTCCATGACGATGGAGTGTTCCTCTCTTGCTGATTGCTATAAATCAATGACCTAAACAGTCAGGGTTTTCTCCTTGCCAAACACCACTGCGGATAACTTCTGGAGTCTCCTTTACCAGCCTTCAACCCCCAATAAGCAGCAAGACTTCTATAATCAATCCTTGACGAAATTTCCTAATGGTCATCTGAACATGAATTTCGATTTCCAGACAAGAGAACGATCATGTTAGAGCACCAGGAAAATTACTCATACCTCTTCCGTTTCTGTGTCTACAGAACTTCTCCATTACCTACCATACAATCCTCTACCAGGTTGATCGGTCTCACCTCGAAAATTCTTGGACCTCCCTCTATCAAAATTTCGGGAAAAATATGTGAATTTTTTGAAATTCTCAAATACCTCTTAGAGCTCTATACCGGCTGTAACCGAAAACTCCTCTTCCAAATATACAATAGTATAATTCGTTCCAAATTGGTCTTGTCTCTCCACTTTACACCATCTCCTACACAACCGGCCTCAGAATTGCTGGTCTCTTTACATTCTTACTGGTTTTGATTGGCCCTTAGCGGAAATCAAATCTCATTACTGCTTCCTCATCCTCTCCTTTTGGTATGATTTTTGACCCTCTTTGTACTCCAACAAGCTCCAATTCCTTCCAAACCGTCGTTTTTGACAGAAGAAGTTATTGTAGCCCTCCTTAGAAGTATAACCGTCCTATGTCCTTTCTTTTCTCTTTACACTTCTTCTCACCTTTTCACACCTGTACTGCAATTATCTGTTCAACACTTTGTCATCTTGCCTAGCCTTTGAAAACATCCAGCCTCACCGCATTCTGTCTCTTCCTAAATCACAAACTTTCTCTTCAATAATTATGAAATAGTATATCACGCCAAGAGAACTAAAGTAAGCAATTTTTGAACCAGCACTTTTGCGACCCATTGGGGCAAAAGCCGTCATGCAGCGCGAGTGCTTTGCTCACCTTGTTCTTGTGTGGCGTAAGCTATTTTTTGGTTCACTTGGCATTACGCGTACAACAATGTTTTCTTTGTCCTCTCCTCCTGGAGAATGAAATGTGACTTTTTGGGCCTTACATAACAAAGCACGCAATGAACGCGTTTAATTATTTCTGGGAACAGAAAAGTCCTTGGCACTGATCCACTTATTTCTACGACACCACCCAATTATTTATCCATAATTATTGACCCTGTCTGTTCATTTGCAGCCCAACATAACCTTGAGTGTAGCTGCCAATAAGGCTTGTTAATTTATTGCAAAAAAAAAGTCGAAGAAGAGTAAAAATGTAGAATAAAATTGTTCAATACTCACAAGAACTTGTCAGCAGACAATAACAGACACTGGCATTGGTTACAATATTAGGCAATTACACTGACGTCACAATCGTGACTCACAAGATCTCACTCGTTGGCAGTAATACATTGCGGCTTATGGAGCGTATCCTGTTTTTCTCAGTTTTCTCAGAAAATAAGCCTTCATGCGAAAAAATGGAGAGAACAAAGTTTGTTCCCCTTGTAATTTCCTTGGACCTACCTTTAAAATTTTGTAATTTTTTCTTGTACCATAATGTAGGAAATTATAAGGGCAATAAATCTCATTCTCATCATTTTTCCATTTTAGGCCTTCTTTCCAAAGATAATTGAGAAAAACCAAACGCGTCCCATAACAGGCAATGTAACATCGCCAACAAGTGAGACAATAGAACATGCCGTGTGACGTCATGTTGAATTCCCTAATAGATTTTATAATCACATTATTTTGCTTCAGATTGCGGCTGTTAAATTCCAAGATTCAAAAGTTGCCTGTATGTGAACACCACAGTCACTTGACTCTGCATTATTTTTTGAAAGTATCATAATATTTCCTGTCAAGTATTATATTTACTGTATCAGCGTATCTACCATACTTTGTATTATCATAATTTGGAATATATGTAAGATGAAAATAGACGTAGGCCTTCAACAATCAAAACCATAAAAGTATAATAATGTTTAAAAATAAAATATTTATACTGTATGAGTGCCATAATTTATTGTACCTATTTGGTCTTTTTTTTTAAATATATTTTTCAGAAGTGCGGCACCCAGATATCATTTAAAGGGATTAAGGCACGCATTGAGAAAAGCACTGATATGGCGATGCCGCACCTCTTTCTTCACTCTACTTTCCTGCTGTTTCAAGAATCAACTCGTCAATTGAACAGCAAAATGCTGCTACTTAGCCCTTACTGACTTTCAGGTATTGGCTTTACTTATGTGTTATTTGAGCAAAAAATGATGTGATCAAGAATAGCAATTTGAAGAGAAAATTTCTGCACCTGTTTGTCTATAGATGGATCTCAGCTTCATCACATAGCAATAATATAAGGTTGATGTTGATGTAAAATAAAGCTAAGAATCTTGGCTTCCAAAAATCAATTTTCTATTCTAAAATATTCCGACATTTTTCATTTTTGAAAATATTCAAGTCAAGTTCCTTGAACGCTTGAAGCCTTTAGCAGGTTTGTTTGCGCACTATCCCTAACAGTTTGACTGTGTAGACCATCAAAAGTGTTATCGGTTTGCTGGTACTGTAAATTGTTGTTCTACAGGTTTCTAAAAATCGCCGAAACACTTAATATCTGCTTATTTCAACTATTTGACCAATACAAACCCTACTGTAACATTGCTGTAAATTTACCTCACCTTGAAACCTGCTGGTTGCTGTTATTACAGTAAACAGTTGTCAACGAGTTTCTGTTTTTACAGCGAGTGCGCCCGAATGTATTTTGGTATTAATTTGCCAGTTTTAACAGAATCTGTCAATACTGTTAGCGCGCGAACAACAAACCTATGATTAGATTGATTGGTGCTGGAAGCTTTGGTCTGCTATATGACGTCATGAAAAATCGATCAATTCAATACAACACACAAGAGAATTGGACCTTGATTGAGATTATCTTAGGTACGTTTCTTCGAATCTTTTCTTGTCATCGATCCGCCAATATTATGCTCCTTCCTGGCACGAAGAACATCTTCGGTCTTTGGCTGCATTCTAGAACTGATAAAAATTCCGCCTAAATTCGTCGTTCTTAGCTGGTTCTCAGATGTTAAATTAATTCTCCCTCTGCATTCTCTTAGCCACTTGAGTCGTGGATTTTCATTTTCGTACCATGATCGTTTGATTTTTGAGGTATTGACTACCTGAACCTATCCTTGACCTATGGAAACTGTTGGTAGGTATATGAATTTCGAACAAATCTTCATTTAACCTCTTCACCATCCTAAATTTAAGAATTTTCTTGCTCTTTTTCAGCGGAATAGCTGTTCGTTTCGGATGCAGGCCATCCTTGATTTTACTGATCATATTTCTACCGTTGGAGATTACCTGAAAGTCCGCGAATCTCGGTTCAAATTTTCATGTATTTTTCTCATTCCTAATCTGGAAATTTTGTTGTAGTTACTCATTCCAGCCGCTTGGAGATTCAATTCCCATTCGTTTAAATTGATGTGTTGTGTTGATCGAAGTTATTTCGATCGCTGAATATTATTTGTAAGCTCATAACTCAACGCCGTATTTTCTTCTGTCGTTTTTCGTTCTACCTATTTTGAAGAATGTTCTTGTGTTTTGTCTAGCGATTCAAATATTCGATTTCTAACGTATCGACGTACGAAGCAAATTCCTGAGATCTATTTTTAACCGTTTGATATTATTGGTAAGTTCACGACTATGAGTTATTAGTGAATTTTTCTTGACCTTTGTATTATTCTCATTTGAAGAGTGGTATTTTTCATCGAATGTGCAGGTCATTTCAAAATGAGTACGTTCAGCGGGAAATTGTTCGATCCAGCCGTAAATTTCATGGCCATAGACCATTTTGGAGAACATGTGTATGATTGTGAAATCTTCTTCCTCTCACACCATCATTGCGATCATATGCAAGGTATCTATGCGTCAGAACTCGCCAGAGTAATAAATGAGTCGCCCTCGAAAAAGGTTTATTGTTCCCATCTAACGGCTCATTTTTTGAGAAAAAATCGTTCGTGCTCCATTAATCACGATAGAATCGTCGAACTTGAAATCAATAAACCTTTCATTGTACCACACGATTTCGTAACCATTAGCACGCATTTAGTCGTGACGTGTTTACCCGCCTCCCATTGTCCAGGATCAGTAATGTTCCTAATAGAATATGATAATAAGAGGGTCTTGTACTCTGGGGACATTCGATTAACATTAGATGATATGAGAAATATTGTAGGAACGGTTAGCAATGCCGACGGGTCGGCCATTAAAGTACATGAACTTTATCTAGATACAACGTTCGCTGTGCCTACAGCGTTAAAAACTTTTCCTTCACGTGATGAAAGCGAACAAGTCATCATTGATTTCGTGAAAGAATCATTCTGCGGGTGCCTTAACAAAAAGGTGACATTGGAGATAGCGGCCAAGTTTGGGTACGAGACCCTCTATATTAATTTGTACAAAGCCTTCAAGAAGCCTATTGCGGTTCACGCCGATGTCTTTCGCTGCTACGAAGATATCGAAGAGATGAGGGATTATGTTACCAGTATTCACACATCTCGAGACGACGAGTGGTTGATTCACGCCTGTCAAAGACCTAGCGGATGCAAGATTGCTGAAAATTCGTACATTATTAAACCTTGTGCTCTAGGATTTGTGAAACATTCAAACAATAAGACTCTTTTACTTCGAAATGATGTTCCTTACGAAAAGCAATCGTTTGGGACCAAAGTTTTTTATGCCACCCACTGTTCCATTGAGGAACTGAAGGACATTTGCAAATATCTCTGTCCCGAACGAGTATATCCGTCGGTTGTGGTAGATTCACCGTTGAGCGAAATCTTGAAACTCATAGGGATTATTGATAAGCCAAAGAATGAGAAAAATCGTACTGGTCTTCGAGTTCTACCTTCCTGTCCGAAAAAAACTCTTGAAGAGTATGAGCGGAAACGCTCAGAATGTTGGAAACAACTGGGTTTTTGATTCCTTAAAGGACTGGCGATACTTTGTCGAATTGCTTTTGACCAGAGGTGTGGTGGTCATAGTCCATTTTTAAAATGTTTTTCCTAATGCCATATATGTTGTTCTTTATTGAGTTTTTTGTTTGTACTTTTTGTGCAATGCATATTTTATTTAACTTACTTTTCTTTAGTCACGTTGTGTACCAAAAATTCTTCTGATATAATTATTATATTAATGCAATTCAGAAACACTATCTGGCAGTTTTGATGAGTTTATTAGGCTCATTTTTTTAGTAATATCCAATCTTTTGATTCGCTGATATAAAAGGAAATTTATTTCTAAAACGTTTCTTCCTTTTCTAATTCCTTATCGATTCGAATTTTCTTGAATTTTATAAATATTTTTTTTGGGTACATTCATTTTTTGCGTGAATAATGAGCATGTGATGTAAAAGCTTCGAAATTTTTTAAAGGAGCAAATCGCGAACTGCTTTTCAATTTCTTTGATTTAGAAAAAACTTTGGGTACAGACAGTCATTTTTTTGATTACATGCAACAACTTTACTTGCTACAGAAATTGCTTACTCCGTTTTTACGCTTGAATTCAATTCGTTCGATTTGAATTTTTATATAAGGACCAAGTTTGAATTTTTTGATTCTATATTTGAATTGGATTCAGTGATAAAATCGTACATACAATTTTTCTGTTGATACGCGCTTTCAAGCTATAAAAATGTATCTTTTTTGCGTTTTTTAACATTGAAGTGAAACGAGAAAATTGAAAAAAAATACTAGCTGATAATAATTTCTCAGTGTTCGAAATTCAATACTGATTGATGTAGAATTTAAGATATCTCATGTTTTTCAAACGAAAACTATTCCATACCTATTCGTACTTTGTAATTCGTCATAATTATTTTTCGCTATAAGATAACTGCGTGTTTAAAAAACTTTTACGCACAATTTCCATATTTAGTCATTAGATTTTTTACTCCGGGTGGAACTGATAGCGTGTGATTATCCCGGAATGAAAGTTTTCAAACTGATTGTTAAGTATAGAATAGAACCAAAGAATCTTCTATAGTTTACTTCATCAGTTGAAGATTGGCGCACTCTTCTTATTTCAATTGTTCATCTTGTGATGTGTAGAAAACTATTCGATATTACCCGTGTAATGTACCGATGCTGGGTTCTCCTCCAGTATTTGTCGTTTTATGTCTAGTTGAAATAAAATTTATTCGTTGGAATTAGTACATGCTCTTCATTTCAATGTGTAAAGAGAAATTTCAGCTATTCTAAATAAAAATGTGTAGAGAATAGAGATAGGTAACGAAAAGGGAATCTAGTATTTAATCTACCTTTTACATAATTCCTGTAAGACTATTCATCTAGTCACACAATTGATGATGATGATTTACGTAATAGTAATTGTGAGTAATTCTTATCTCAATGCCTTGAAGTAGACGAGGTTTTGAGGTATTGAAATTTTGTCGAAGAAGAGTCTAGTGATATCTTGAAATGTAGCAAAAGATACAATTTCTTCTGATCTATTAATCTTGATTTTCAGCAATGGGATTATTTAATATGCCGAAACTATTCCAGTGACCAATCAATGAAAATGCTTGAAAGTAAATTTAGTTCAATTTTTTCGATGCAAGTTTTAGAAGCAAAATAATAAAATGATCTCAAAAAAATAAAACTAGAAAAGCTATGGGTTCCTGTTATACGTTTGAGGAACGCATACCGGAGTATCCAATTTGAATGACGTAAAACCTAATTCATTGCAAAAAATCATTCATAGCTATACAATTCAAATGCCAATACCCGGAGAGGATTTCATTGCCCAGCCAGCCTAATAAACTTCAGATACTTACTTATCTTCCTCTGCATTCTAATAACATAAGAAAGAATCTTCAAACTTCTCTGAGGTAAGTATGCGTATATTTTTCTGATTCTTTTTCCTCCAGCATCTTGTCCTCAAAAAACTTTTAGCATCGATTACATTTTTCAACTCAATGGAATCAAAATGAGAAGGAATTAACATTTTCATTTTCTATTCGATTAGAAATCTATGTGAATTCAAAATGATGCTCTGAAAAACAGTGATAAAGAACGAATCTTTAATTAACATAGGTGGAAAACTTGTCGTTAAATTTTATGAAAACCCATAAGCAGTAGGATCTAGATTTTGAAGAGAAAATTTCGACTTTTTATCCACTTCGAACTTTCGAAGCTTTAAGGGGTCATTCTCTTCTGGGAAACAGACTGAAGTTAACAAATACGTTGATAACAATCATGTCCAGTACACAGATGAAATGAAGAAAACCATCATACGGTTGCTACATGACATTTTCATAATCTTTAAATTTAGGGCGAAGAATTTTAAATTAATTCGTTCATTTTCCAATCAACAAAAATAAAATCGATTATCATGTTACTAGCAGCAGTGCAGCACTCTCAGTGTCTTATGCTTGACAATTGATAATAAGGTTTTCGATGCTTTCAACGTAAACTATCTTTCCCTAAAACGCAGCAATGCTATAACTAGTCCTCGTCGCGTAGCCCAAGCCTTCTTACCAAAATAGCAGAACATACTTTTCTGCAGAATTTTGCTTTCAAATCGATACTCCACGATCCACTCGCATACTTGCATACATCATCTCTGCACATGTACGAATCTGCTGTATCTATTTAACGAGTGACGATGATCTAATAATTATTATTATTACCAAATCCCGTTTCATCCTTGTATTTTGAAGTTTATTGATTGAAGTCGAAGTAAATACTTTTCGTTGACGTAGTTGATGAATGATAATTAATCTAACATACCGAAAGAAGAATATCATCTCGTATCTAGAGTCGTCGTACCTAGCTATGTGAGCACTTGGTAAATATTTGAGTTTTTTTCTAGGTAGTAAATACTGTTGGTGCGTCAGAAATATTTCCGCTTGATCTGATAACGAAACTATAGATGTGATTTTCATCATAAATTCGTTTCATCCGTCGAAGCATTAGATCGTTAGAACGTAAGCATTTGTCGTGCGAATATTTTCCTCATCATTTCATCGACTTATTTATCATAAATCGTGCGCGTATTTTCGCAGATTGTCGCCGTAACTACCAACGTACAATTGACAACAGGCAGTTGGAAAATGTCACAAAATATTTCGACCACATTGGTGTCAGATTCAGCCGCTATCATTGATGATAAGTGAGTATTTCTTTGGGAAAGTATTTCAAGAAACTTCTAAGAATTTTAATTACTATGTTTTCGCTGATTGTCAGCCGTAGGTCGTGTTGGGTTTGTTTTGCCACCGACGATGATGACAATACCGATCCATGTTGGGTTCAACCTTGTAACTGTCGAGGCACTACTAAATGGGTAAATGAATGATCGAGCTGTTTCTTCCAGCTCGTACGACTCGAATTATTTTGAATTAAACGAAATTGTATTTGTGCAGGTACATCAATCGTGCTTACAGCGATGGGTAGACGAGAAGCAGAAAGGAAATGCACTCGCCAAAGTTTCTTGTCCGCAATGCAATACGGAATATATTATCGTATATCCGCATATGGGTGAATAATAACTCTTTTATCGCATATTTTATAACCCGTATAAAACTGAGCTTACGATAGATTTCATTCGGTTTGTAGGCCAAATAGTGATGTTTCTGGACGCAATTGACACGGTAGTGTTGAAAATGTGTCCCTTCATCGCAGCCGGCGTTCTAGCAGGGGCTGTTTATTGGACAGCGATAACATACGGAGCCGTTACCATAATGCAAGTACGTAATATTTATTTATTTTTCGAATCGTGTTTTGTGCCGAGTAGTTCGACCAGTTATTGCTTAATTTGTCGTCCTTCGTAGGTCGTAGGGCATGAAGAAGGTTTAACAGTCATGAGTCAAGCACATACACTCGTTCTCCTCGTTGGTCTGCCGGCGATTCCGGTTATGTTGATTTGCGGAAAAATGGTCCGCTGGGAAGAAACCGCCTTATTACTGTTACGGAAGTACACACCCAAAATTCCTATTCTCAAGTATATTTTACCATCATTCGTGTAAGTAGATAGTGCACTTGTCAAGGTTACGTATAAGTACTGTTTCTAATTTCATGATTACGCTTCCAGCTACCACGAGGAACCTGAACATCCGAATTATTCAGGTGTGCCTTCCCTAGTTGATACCATTTGCGCTACGAGAGTATTCTGTAGCGCGTTATTACTACCCACGATCGCCACGTTCGTTGGTAGACTGTTCTACGAATCGGTGCCTTCAAGAGTGCAGAGAACGTTATTGGTGAGTTGTCGTTGCGAAAGAAAGTAAAATCTGGGAAAATCCGGCTATCGAATAGCGTATACCTGTTCTGAAATGTCTTTACGGTTTCGTAACCGAAGATATGCCAATTTTCATCTCTGTATTTTGTATTCATCGAATTGTAGGATTCTTTCGAGTCTACTTGGTTCTTATCTTATCTTCGCCTTGGCGCGTCATGAGCAAGTTTCTTGTTGTTCAGATGGACTAAACAGGAATGATAGATTATTTTTGATTTTTAAGTATGAAGCTATTTGTCCTTAAATCGGTGGGTAGTTTACTTTAGTTCTTTCTTCCTTTTTTTTTTTTTTTGCTCTTGCATAATTGTAAGTCTTCTTGAAAGAGGATTTTATGAAAAAAGTTGACTGGAAATTTGGCGCTGATCATTTTGTCTTCCGTTATGTCACGTGAGAAGCTGACTTTGTTTAGAGAAGTAGAAACATGGCGTATTTCAAGTCAAATGTACACGACTCTGAATTGTTGTCCTATGGTCGATTCCGGTTGAAACGTAGTCTAGGACTTCCGAGAATCTTCGAAGGTGGCTTTATGTATCTTTGAGTAGGATTTTGCATCTATTTAAAGAACTCCCAAGTTTCAACCTGCAATAATAGAAGAAGAAAAACAGATTCTGCGAATTTTATAAGTCTTCTCGCAGTTCATAACTTGAAACATTTTGAGGCCTCCTCTCCCGCATTTTGCGAAATCCACTCTAGGTGGTAGGTGGTTTTGATTTCATTCGATGAGATAGCTAGTAGTTGATCGTATTTATCGGAAGTCTTTCACTTTGTTAGAATATCGAATCTCTGGAATCACGTTCCTCGTCATCATAATTATGCAGCTTGTAAACACTTATTTTCAATGCACTCGAATTTACAAATACGACCTTCCTTGACCCGATTGCTTTCTTAGAATTCGCTAATATTTGTATCACGTTGTAAACTTAGAACTTGAAGGATAAATGAATACAAAAACTGGCTACTCCTCGGCGAAAGTATCTTCTATTCTGATCACCTCGTTTATTCGCTGCAATAACCTATTTAATGAACGATGGAAACATATTTTCCGAGATAATAGTCATCAACCTTGATCCATTTTGGTAAACATGCATACAACTTCGCCCATCTCTCGTGTATATTTCAGTTATTTAGAAATTTCCCATCGATACCTAGATTGTAAGCAATAATAATCATCCATGATTTTCTTTTTTGCAGGGTGGCATCACGTTTATTTTAGTAAAAGGCATCCTTAGAATATATCACAAACAACAGAAATATGTACAAAAATGTCATAGAAAAATTCTCGATTATACACCGGAGAATATCAAACATCAACACCCGTCACCTACGAGTAATTTGTCTGCAACAGCATCAACTGCTTCGAATTTACCTCCATCTTCATCAAGTTCTAATCTTCCTCCATCTTCATCGTCGTCTACGTCGTCAGCGTCGAGTTCTTATTCTTCTTTCTGCTAAACTTATCGTGTTTGTAATTGGTTAAAAGATCGATCATTTTTTAATAATTACTATCTCAATTCATGATTTCTCATCTTTTCTTATTGTTTAACAGTTCACGAGTTTATTGCTTGCTACGGATTTTTTATCTTTGCTCGAATGTAAAATCTCTAGACAGCGTGGGTTTCTAGGAGACACTCGCTTGAGATGATTTATTCTTTGACTGTTTAGTCTTGATGCGCCCTCGAAGTTGAAATGATCGTTTATTGTCTTGACTGTATTTAGAGGACAGAGATCCTTCAGGTATTCTGTCAGCTACGTTGAATTACTGTGATAGACGATTGTCTTACACCTCGTGCTCAAGATAAGCTACGCATTCTTCAAAATGGAACAATTCGAGATCGACGATGTTACAAAGAGAACGATCATTTGTGATCCTACCTTCAAACTTCCTCTGTGTAAGCAATTTTCGAGCGCTGTGTCTTTTTTTCTCCAATGTACCTGTGTCTGTAACTTAATCGACTAATTTCGAATGTTCCGACAATTTTATTTGTATTTTTACTATTTATACTTTCCTCTTTTTTTTTTCTTTCATTGTAAAAAATAAGTGCTGTGCGATTACAAGAAATTTTAGTTCGAATTTAAAAATTTTGTAAAATTTCTTTCTAAAAATAGCCCAAGAATCGTAAAATTTTTGTAATTGTACAAGAATTTTCTTGATAACTAACCAATTTAATCGTTGTCATAGAAGTTGTTTTTCTTTTCCCTTTTGGTGTGGTTTGAAACTTTTGTACCGAGGTACGATGATCTATGTACGTTTGAGTGTGCGTGTTCGAAGGCGTTCGAAAAATTTCGATGTAATTTTCGGTTGCCTATTTTAGAGAAAATAAAGGTTAACTCTTTTCTCGTGTTGTTGATGTTTTTCTTGAATTCAGCCCAGATTCTCGCAAATAGCGCATATAATGGGTACGAGAAAAGTACGTTAGTATTTATTTCTAATTTATACAGCTGTGTAATTGAAATTATGTACATAGAAAGTAATGTGTAGAATCTTAACCCAAGCGATTTAAATTTCGGACCGGATTTGAGGTGTTGAAATTCATGAAGTCTTGAAGAATCTATCCCAACGAATTGGAAATAAGCTTTGGATCGTACTCGCGCGAGACATTTTTTGCGATTGAGGATATTTTTGCTCTCGAAAATTTATCTCTCTACTCTACACTAGTAGCGTTCCCTCGTGTTTTGAGGCGTTACATTTCTTATAAATTATTTTAAATAGGCCTCCGTGGCAATCCACCCTCCTTTATCAAATTCTCTCTCCAAAACAGATCAATACCAGTCCCAATTCATAACCACTACTCTTCCCTTCAATCCAACAAAAACGGCGTTTTCCAGGAAATGTTCGCTGCGTTCCTTTCTTCCTAATTGCCATAAACGATCACAAATGATGTTTTGTAGATGTTTCTCTGATTTATGAAAATACCGCTGGTCTACTGCAACTCACCTTGGGTCAGGTTTCCTCCAGGGCCTCGAATTGAAGATTTCGTTTCTCAAGCAAAAATCACCTATACAGACCAGAGATCGAAGCCAGTCGGCAAACCTCTGAGGTCGGAAAGTTTCTAAGTCTTGTAAGATACTCAAAAGAGTAACGAAATCAAAATTTACAGATACCGCAGATAAACAAAGGAAGACGCGAGATCTTTCGGTTAATAAACCATCATCGGGCAAAGATAGAAAGCCACTGACCCAGAATGTGAGATGTAAACAGGATATCGACGAAGACGAAGTTCAAGAAAGAACGAGCTAGCCCTCGGAAGGGGAAAAAAAAAAATTTATTATAAAATAGTAATCTACTCAAGAAAATTCTCCTCGAACCAAACCCCGTTCCCCCCTCCTCTACGGGCTGCCCAAAGTACACAAGCCTGGAATTCCTATGCGTCCGGTCGTGTCTTACCTCTCCTCCCCAGCTTACTCTGTAGCTAAGTATCTGGATCGCTGGTTTAAATATCGAATCGAGTATGAGTCGCCCTTTTCTGTTAAAAATTCAGTTTCTCTAGCTAATAAGCTTAAACAAGATACCCTTCCTCCGGGCACCATCCTCTGTTCTTTTGACGTAGTGGGCCTTTTTCCTAATGTTCCAAAGGTCCCCACTATACAGCACATGGGGGACTTGCTTTTAAAGTTCAATACTCCTTATGATGAGCTTCAAGAGTTTTTCACCCTCGTTAACATCTGTTGGTCCCCTAACTTCTGTAAGTTTAACGGCCAATTTTATGAAATCTCGGAGGAGGTAGGTATTCCTATCGGCTCGCCTTTGGGCTCTCTCGTTTCTTAAATATTCATGTCCAAATTTGAGGGTGATTTGTTTTCCTCAGGCCAAGTGCTACTGAGTCACATCCATTACTGGCATCGATATGTGGACGATATATTATGTGCATGGACCGGTCCTCAAGAACTCCTTGGTGAGTTTCTTGAATATCTGAATAAAATATATCCCTCCATAAAGTTTACTCTAGAAATCGGAGGTTCCTCTATAAATTTTCTGGATCTCAATATCTCTAATAGAGATGGGAACCATGATTTTACTATATTCAGAAAACATACAGCGACCGATACTCTTATCCATGGTTCGTCCTTTTGTCCATTCTCTCATAAGATGGCTGCTTTTAACCGCTACATTCATCGATTGACCAGCATTCCGTTGAGTCAGCCAGCTTCTAATAAGAAACTTGCGACCATCAAGCACTTGGCCTTTGTGAATGGTGTCAACTTGGACATTGACCGTATGGTCCAGAAAAAGCTTACAAGGAGGAGCCTTGATTCTACCTCCTTTCTCCCTCGCGATGCGAGTATTTACAACAATAAACTCCCGTATTTGGGTGAATTTTCATCTAAGCTGACTCGGATCCTTCGCCCCTTCGGCTTCAAGCCTGCGTTTTATAATCTCACTACCGTAAGGGGGTTGTTTGTCAGGCTTAAGGACCCTATACCACGGAGGGAGAGGAGTGGGGTGTACAGACTGACGTGTAGGGATTGTAACAGCGTTTACATAGGCGAGGCGAGTCGCCAGCTCAAAATCCAAGTGGAGGAACACCTCAAACCCTTGGAGAAAGGAAAATTGGGTGAGTCTGCCTTTGCGGACCATCTCATCTTCAATGGTCATAGTTTTAATGAGGAGTCAGCCACCCTCCTCCATAGAGAAAACTCTTACCAAAAACGCCTTGCATTGGAGAATATCGAAATAGTACGACATCTGAACAGTGATGATGTTACTGTCCTCAACAGGTATATTCCTGACGAAGGTTTCATTGATTTGATTTACGAGACTGAGTCACCTTCCGAGGGCTAGCTCGTTCTTTCTTGAACTTCGTCTTCGTCGATATCCTGTTTACATCTCACATTCTGGGTCAGTGGCTTTCTATCTTCGCCCGATGATGGTTTATTAACCGAAAGATCTCGCGTCTTCCTTTGTTTATCTGCGGTATTTGTAAATTTTGATTTCGTTACTCTTTTGAGTATCTTACAATATGTCTAGCCGTAACGTTTCGGACCGTATTAATTTCTGAGTCTCTCCCATCACATAATTATAGCTCGATGGTCGAAAATTTTTCAAGCCCCCCCCCTATGCTGTACTGCCCGATGATTCTTTCAAAAATCCGTATCCGCCGTTTTTTTGTAAGACCTAAAAGCAGATTTCAACGGTTTTTGATTGATTCATGAACAACAATCAGGAGAAAGGTATATCTCTCATAGTAGCAACTGAGGTACTTTTCCCTAGATCGACTTAATTTACAGTAAACTGCAGTATCAGCCTATAAGGAGCAGGAGGAAAGTGTCTCTCGTATTGGTGTCTAAAGTACCTTTCCCTTGATCGTGAGAAATCCGTATCGCACGTAAAATCTATTGAAAAGATAAAACCCTGGCAGCACTGCTCCTATCATGTATTTTATACTAGTATAAAGCTAATATAATACAAGTAGGGGTTCTACCTAGTATGAACTGTATACTGTAATTCCAGTCCCCCTCCTATCATATGAATAGCTTGGAGGTCGGTGTATATAGCCTGATTTAAACAGCTCCTTCAAGTAACGAGATATGCAATGCTTCATACACCAATTTGCTTAGCCCCTTCAATGAGTTAGATATGAAATGCTTCAATCACCACCCCTTCAATCAGTCTGAACTGCAACGCTTCGAACATGAATACCCCATAAGATAGGCTCCCTACCTCCCCTCGTTTAACTCGGTTAAAAAAAAACGTAAATTTTTTTTAGTGGGGAACCCGCTGTGCATTTTGTTAGGGGGAATACATCCTTAGAAAACGTCCGCGTCCGGGAGTTTCTGTGAACTGCGTGACGTAACGTGACGTGTGACGCTTTATGACGTCATCAATGACCTTGACCTACTTTGGAGACTTGGAAAAATTTCACTTTCCAGTTGTGACACTTTATGACGTCATGACCTTGACCTACTTTAGGGACTCGGAAAATTTCATTTTCCAGTCTTCATTATATATCAGACCTGGTACGCAGTATACTGAGAAGGACCCAGCCAACTCATTTTCTGCGATGGCATTTTCGCGCCAACGTGATCGCGAGCGCGGGAGGTGGCGGGTTCCCCGCTGCCATTGCTAACTTGCAATGGCCTCTAAAATTTTTACCTTCTTTTTCCATCCCTAAAGCTCGGGCGTCAAAATTTTTCCAAGTCTCCCTCCTATATAGCCCGGTGGTCAAAATTTCTCTTTCCTCTTATCTCCTATAACTCGGAGGTACAAATTCTCCAAGGCCCACGTTTTGCTAGACGACCCCTTTTTCCAAGTCCCAAGTCTGCCGGAGGGCACCCAGCGCCCATCATCCTTCTATAATTTACAATCCCCCCCCCCTCCACCGAACCATAAAACAGGTTTCCTGTTAAAACTAGCGATTCTCCTTTTGAGGAAAAACATGAATCATGTATTTTTTTTTAAAAGCTGGTAGTGAGGAGGAATTTCTTTTGTTTGAAGACTACAGCCTACGATACTGTATGTTGATGAAGACTATCCTAATGTTAGACTGTCTCTAGATTGGAGCTCGTAGTACAGTTGAGAGCGGATTAGAGGCTTATGCAGCTAAAAAAGAAACTAGGGACTACATCCAGTGCGAGTTAGGCATACTACATGGTCATGACTCATGGATTCCAGTTGAGAGCAGTGCTGCCAGATCTACGGATTTTGTTCCTCGAAAAAGATACGGATTGTTCCACAGATTCCTTGTGCTCAAGGGAGAAGAACCTTGACCATCCTTACAAGAGATACCTTTCTCCTGTTTGATACAGGCAGATACAGCAGCCTCCCGTAATATTGAGTGGATCAAGGGAAAGGTACCGTAGTTACTTGTATGAGAGATACCTTTCTCCTGATCGTTATTGATAAATCAATGAAAGTTGGAAGAAATTTGTTCCAAGTCCTGGAGAAAATGGCGAATACGGATTTTTCATAATATCATGGGGCAGCACTGGTTGATAGTGGATCAGGAAATTGTGTAGCTTAAGAAGAAACTTGGTACTGCAATCAGTGTGAGTATGGCATACTGAATGTTGGGTCTAGAATGATGAAAGTCAAGGAAGTTCCGAAGTGACGACAAAGGTAAAAAGTTCTCCATGTCTCTATGACGTGATTTTTGTCTCAGAATGGCTCCTAGCTAGACATACACATGTCGCGTTCGACTTATATTCCAGAAGTCATTCACTTAATTTTTTCCTCCCAAACATATCCTCTAGAACTTCTATATCAGCCTCCGATTCCCCGCTAAATTCTTTGTCCTTACTTTCGAATCGAAATATACTCTTGGATCTCCCACATCAAGCTTTTGGAAGCCGAATGACTGAACTTGCTGAACTTGCACTAGTTACAATCGCAAGCTTCTTCAGCTACACAACTCTCAACTGGACTACGACTCTTCAATCTACATACAGTCGAACAAATCCTCGTCAAAATTACTGAATGCAATATAATCTGCTGTTCCAAGTTCAACCCTTGGCGCTCTGCCTTTCCTTGAATCCCATCTAAATACCTCGTTCTTCCTCCTGAAAGTACCTGTCGCAGAGGGGATGAACAAGGCTTCAACCGGGGCCTTGTTGTTTCCCTTGGACAGAAGGATGAAGCTTTGCTGATTCCTCCTTCTGAAAATGAGCTGCAGAGTGGAGCCTCGGATGAAGCCCTTTCAGTTCCCTCTTCTTCTAAGGGCTTCAGAGTGAAGGCCCGAATGAAGCCCTGTTGATTCCCTCTTCCTAGAAGACTTTCAGAGTGAGGTCCTGGGTGCCTTGCTGGTTCTCTCTTTGGATGATGGGCTTCAAATTGAACTTCAAATGGGGAAAATATAGGTAGTTTGTATTTTGCCTTACTCACCTCTTTTTTCTCCCTCTTCGCGTAAATTCCTTCTCCTTTACGGCTCTCTTTCTTCTCTCCCAACCATGCAAGACCCCCATTCTTCTCACCCTTTTGTTCAGCACAATTATTATCCTCCTGCAAGTAGTGCAGTGGATAGTTAATAGATATAAACGTTGGAAAGCTTCTGGAATCGTGATAACAGACTGCATAAGTGCCTGACAAGCGTTGATTTCTTCTCAAATCCGGTTCCGTACAAATCATGATCATAATAATGGTAGGTGTTGTGTTATGAAGCAGAAGAGAGAATCGATATGGTGTTGCGGGTTCAGCACCGTTCTAATGTTAAGCACTAGAAATAGTAGGAGACTAGCAAACACTTCTATATTTCTGGTACTTAACAACAGAATCAGTGAGCAATCAATACAGCAGCGATATAACGCGTGCTCAACTTTTTCTCCCGTGAGCGATTTCCTTTTCTTCGTTGAAATCTTGTGCTGAAACAAAAAAAAAAAGAAAGCTGTCAATAGTTTTATTATAGTAATATTTGTCGAGAAGAGAGCGGTAGAGTTCAAAGCAAAAAAGAGGAGAGGTCAACGACACGGATCAAGCAGAGGGTAAGACGCTTCTTAGTAAGGGAAAGGGACAACCCGTGTGTTAGTACGCGACATTGAGATCATGGTCAGCTGAACTTTCACCTGACGCAGTATGAGAAGTTAAGGAGAGTCGAGCAAGCTACGTCGAACAAGGGTAGTATGATGGACCACAGCAAAGTGAGACGTGGAGGCGTGAGCGAGGCAAGATTGATCGATCACTGCAATAAGTGTTTGTTGTCGATAAAGCGCTTACTCCGATTAGCCTGGTAGCCAAAAAGCATGAAACTAGGTGTCTGCGTTTGCAGCCACAGTCATGAAGAAGAAGATGACCACGGAATGGAATAGGTAATTTCAGAGCCAAGCTATGGACTAGTCAGCGCCTGAGTACCATCCACATACAGACAATACGCTGCAGGAAGAGGGCTGAATAAAGGACAGAAGGAAAAGAGACATCATCATCATTGAACGGTAACCGCGGTAGGCTTAATACCTAGTCTGTCTGTGTTGAAGCACTCGAAGCGCCTGTGGAAATTCAGGTATGAATCAATTTCTTCATTGGTCTTCCTCGACTTCTACTTTCTGTTAGGCAAGAGCCAATCGCGTCTCTTGACATGTTTCCGCCAGTCTTCCCCTCCTACCTCTCTCAAAATATCCTCATTTCTTGTTTGGTCCATATAAGTACATAATATATCCGGCTGTTGTTCGCATGAATCACATTCCCGCTGCTCCGACGCAGCAATCTAGTGCTACACTATAAAGAAGGTGAACTTAAAAGAGTAATTGCCAAAACTAGATATAGTGGGAGTGCTTTCGGTTCAACCCGACAACCGAAATTATCCGTCTTCGGAAAAGTGGCGATCTAATTATTGTACTGAGCAGGTACATTCATGATGAAGGATTGACTGAATTAGGGTACGAGAATGACGCACACTTTGATGACACGCTAGTTCAGTGCTGATTTCTCAGTCGTCGTTAGGTCAGTTGCTTTCATGCTTAACCAAAAGCGCTCGTATTTTATGTGGTTATTGTGTATGCGGTCTTTTTAGTTTCGAATTACTTTTCTGAGTATGCCTCCCTTAGTATGATTGTCTAACCGTAACACTGGAAATTGGATTCCTTCTCATATCTCTTTATTTTATTGCAGATGCGAGGTATAATAATGCGATTTCAAGACTCGACAACAAAGAAAAGATGGTTTCCACAACCGTGAATGAATGGATCTGTTTACAAGCGCAGCAGAGGTGATCGTTTAGGAAGCAGAATAGGAGCAATGGAAATTCTGGAAAGCATGAGAAGTAAGTTGTCGTACAGCAGTAATGACATGAGAGAGTTAGGACGAGGGAGGAAGAGAAAAATTGACTAGTTTAGCCCATATTTTTTATGGAGGATTTTTTAAATTTGATCGCAAATTTCCGCACCTTTCAAATGTCAGAATTCCTTCTAGTCCACTCCTCTCATGTACAGTTAAATGATCAAAACTATTTCGAATTCTCATCTTGATTGATATAGCTCGATAAGTAGAATTTTTTTGAGTCCTTCTCCTTTTGTAAATAGAATTTTTTTCAAATCTCCCTTTCCCACCTTCATGGAGGGAATTTTCTCAAATTCACCCTTTTAAGGACATAGCTTGAGAGTTCAAATTGTTCGTGGCACCTCCCTTCTTCGGTTACGATAAAAAATCTCTTGAGTTTCATCTTACAAGTCAGGAAAAACAATTTGGGAAACGAATGAGAGATTCTGATCTGAGCTCGATGGTCAAGATTTTTCCTATTCCCCCTCCCCCCACCCTTGATCACTAAATATCAGGATAGTTACAATTCTTCCGCATATTACCCTCAGAATTGAAATCCTTCTGAGAGACCTTTTTTCATGTATGTAGCCGAATGATTGAAATTTCTTCAAGTCACCCTCCTGGGATATAAAGAACAAAAGCTAAGATTTCTTCGAGTCGCCTTTTTCCTCGTAAAAATATTCCTAGTCCCCCTCCTATCACTTACAGCTTGGAGATCAAAATTTTTTTAAACCCCCCTCTCTGTAAGACAGTGCTCTTTTTTGAGCCCCAAATCTGGTGGAAGATGCCCGGCGCCAATCATTTTCCTCAATGGGTTTTCCTCGCCCTTCATATCTCTCTCTATCTTTTCTCCCTCATTCTTTCATGTATATCATCTTCTTTCCGACCTGGATGTGTGTCTTTGTTCTATTCTCTCATTACTACCCTCCAACATTTGCAAGTCTCCCTCCGTGGATGTTTTTCCCCATGACCACTGTAGGGGACAACATACGACTGACTACCTCGGAGTTGAAATAATGGGAGAGAGGCTAAGACGTAACTGTAGATTTTTCCTACTATTGTGGCATTCATTCATGAGAATGAATAAATTACAAAAAGATAGAAGATGTGAGGAACCAGGAAAAACAATAGCAATAAAAATTGGAGGCACTTGCAAGCTTTGCAGTTTCGTATGAAAATGGCTACTCTTATGCTCTTATGAGTAGACGCATTCCTTCTCCTCAGCCTCATATATAATTGGAGAGTCGAAGTTTTTTCAAGTCCCCCTCTCATCCTTATATACAGCTCGACATCTTAAATTTCTCCGAGTTCCTCTCCTATCATGTATAGCTCTCTATGATCTTATAGAGGGGGTATCAAAATGATGTCACCAGTTGAATGAGAGTCTGCTTAAAATCCGTTCTTGCGTAATAACAAAGAACTCCTACAAGTAAAAGAGTCTCCTCGTATTTACGAGACATTGCATTGGAAGACAGGAAAATTACAGTCACGTAACGGATAACTTTATATTTTACAACACAACATGTTTCGCGACGTCTAAGCGACGCATCATCAGGTGTACTGAAATAAATACATTCGATGGTACAAAAATTCATGCGACAAAGGAGAACGAGAAGAAAAATGTAGGAAGAAAGAAGGAGAAAGATCAAGTAGAAGTGAAGTCATCGTCTTCGGACGGAACAAGATTATGCATGTGAGAAATAAACGGATTGATGAGGCTGCCGAGTATCGTTCAGAAGGAAGTCGCCTGAACGTGAAAGCTCGGCGATAATTTCAACCTCTTCTAACCTATTAAGGAGCCGGCCTTTCGTCGCTTTATGGATAAGCTTGAAGGTGAAATGATAGAAACTATGATTTTGCTCAATGCAGTGCCTCGCTATGGCGGATTTTTCCGGATGATGGTTACGGAATGCGGAGCCATGTTCATCGCAATGATCCTTAAGGGAACGGCCCGTCTAAAACGAATTCATCTTATTCTACTCACACCAACACGAATCCCGTACCAATTCAGCTTGCAGAGCCCTTTGTGAACCATACCGACGTACAATTCACCGACGAAGAATTGACCCTGTTGAGGAGGGGGCGTAAATTTGCGTTTCCGCCTACACCCAAAGTCGCTCAATTGGAATCCATCCTTTTTGCCGACATCGCTACTGGTATTGGCTTCGACAAACGTATGAACACCGATATTTTCAAAAATCTAGTTAAAAACACTGTAAGTGCGATTTCTACCTCCTCTTTTCCTCACCTCAAACAACTTCGCTCTATCTCTAATAAGCTGAAATCTTCCAACAGCGTTCTCGTTAAAGCTGATAAAGGTGAGGCATTGATCGCCCTCCCCTCCTCTGAATACGACACCAAGATGGTCAATTTTCTTCATACTTCCGGCGCTACCCCTTCTACTTTGAATTACAAGTCTCGTATTCGTAAGGTTCGGAGCGCTGTTCTAGGGTCCAAGTTTGTGTTTCAGAGTAGCCCCCATCATGAACCCTTTACCTCCCCGTTTATACGGGCAACTTAAGACCCATAAACCGAACCTTCCTATCCGTCCTGTCGTAGCCTTTTACACGGATGCTACTTACAAATTAGCTCGCTACCTTGGTAAATGGTTTCGTTGTCTTTCAAACTTTTCTCCTCAATACACCATCACTACCTCTTCAGATCTCACCTCAAAACTAAAAGACTGTTCTTTTCCTCCTGATTCTTCACTCATTTCCTATGATGTGTCCAACATGTACACCAATATTCCTGTTGCTCAGAGTATTGATTACATGTCGGACCTTCTCACCTCTAATCACGTTCACCCTAATACTATCTCCGAGTTCCGCACCTTGATTTCTTTATGCCTTGAGAATAACATCTGCCTCTATAGGGATATTCTCTACGAATTCCCTGACGGCCCTCCAATGGGTGCGCCTCTTTCTTCCCTCGTTGCCGACGTGTTTATGGATAAGCTTGAATCCAATCTCCTCACCAGCACCATCCTTCCTCAACCTCACATTCTCCGCTGGTTTCGCTACGTTGACGACATTCTTTGCGTTTGGAATGGTTCCTCGTCCGATCTCGAAGCCCTTTTCTGTCACCTTAACTCTATTCATCCTCACATCCATTTCACCCTCAAAATAGGCGGTCTCTCTATCAATTATCTCGGCCTCACCATTTCCCTTCACCTCGAAAACGACCGCCTCTCTCCTCAGTTTGCTATCTACCGTAAGCCTTCTAACACTGGCATTCTTATCAACGGTTCCTCTTTTCATCATTATTCTCACAAATACTCCGCATTACTCGCTTTCGTCCACCGCCTTCTGGCAATTCCTCTCTCCACCCGCAATTTCAACATAGAGAAGGCACACATCTCCGAACTCGCGCGCTTAAATAATATCTCTTTTGACGTTGATAAGGTTATCTCGAGGAAATATCTCCAACGCGCTATGCAGTCCAACCTCGCTCCTCAGCGCGTACTCTCTCCTATTCGTGATCGCTGGGTTCGTTTGCCCTTTCTCGGCCACCACTCTTATAAAATGGCCCGCATTCTTGAACCCTATGGTTACACTACACAACAAAATAAAAAAATTGAAAAATGCAAGAACGAGATAATACGATTCTAGAAGTATTTTTGACGCTGATCACGATACCGTTGTCCGTTTCTCGAAATTGGCTCCGGTTTTCGAGAAATGATCAAATCAAATTCCCGCGATTCATTGCGACGCGCAGTGTATGTTCCCGTGCTCGCGAAATTCGATAGCTGGGTAACATACACTGCGCGTCGCAACGAATCGCGGGAATTTGATTTGATCATTTCTCGAAAACCGGAGCCAATTTCGAGAAACAGACAACGGCATCGTGATCAGCGTCGAAAATACTACTAGAATTGTATTATCTCGTTCTTGCATTTTTCATTTTTTTTATTTTGTTGTGTAGTGTTATCGTTATGCCTTCTATTCTCTTTCAACCTTGGGCCACTTATCTTCTCTGAAAGATAAGCTCCTCCCTGAACAGTGCTGCGGAGTTTATCATGCCTCCTGCACAGTCCCTAACTGTTCTTCCGTTTATATTGGCCAGACGGGCCGTTCCCTTAAGGATCGTTGCGATGAACATGGCTCCGCATTCCGTAACCATCATCCGGAAAAATCCGCCTTAGCGAGGCACTGCATTGAGCAAAATCATAGTTTCAATCATTTCACCTTCAAGCTTATCCATAAAGCGACGAAAGGCCGGCTCCTTTATAGGTTAGAAGAGGTTGAAATTATCGCCGAGCTTTCACGTTCAGGCGACTTCCTTCTGAACGATACTCGCAGCCACATCAATCCGTTTATCTCTCACATGCATAATCTTGTTCCGTCCGAAGACGATGACTTCACTTCTACTTGATCTTTCTCCTTCTTTCTTCCTACATTTTTCTTCTCGTTCTCCTTTGTCGCATGAATTTTTGTACCATCGTATGTATTTATTTCAGTACACCTGATGATGCGTCGCTTAGACGTCGCGAAACATGTTGTGTTGTAAAATATAAGGTTATCCGTTACGTGACTAATTTTCCTGTCTTCCGAACTCCTACGCCCTCACGACCTGATGACATTATAAATCAGTCCCTGTGACGTCACGATCTAATGATGTTATAGAACAATCCGTAGCTCGGAAGTCAAAATTTCATCAGACAACTTATTCCATGGGGGAGTGGTGGGGAGGGGGTGATTTTAATAAATTTGCCCTGTGCCGTCTGGTGTCCAGCAAAAAAACCAAATTGGCAAATATAATCTTCAAGAAAGGTCCAAATTCCTCCGAGTCCCCTTCCTATCGTAAGTCGAAATTCTCCCTAATCCCTCTCTTGGTATCATCATCAAGAACATTTCTTCGAAAGTGATGACGTCACAAAAGACGAGCGCGGAGGCAATCGCACCTGTTTTCTGGGGAGGTGACCCCACAGTACAGATAGCAGGATCCTCGCTAAAACACATGAGTAATGGGGCTGATGTGGGATGGCAATTTCCTTGCAGGTCAAAATACTCGTAATAGCAACGGGTAACCGCTACTCCCAATGCCCTGCGGGAAATATGAATTCCTATCAAAATATTGCTTGAGGGTCAACATTTTTCAGAATGCAGAAATCTAATTTACATTGGGTTAATAATTTCACTACTTTTGGACGTAGCAGGACCCCTTCCCAAGTGCCATTCCCATAATCTCAGAAGTCAAATTCTTTCGAAGTCCGTCTCCTATCATATACAGCTTTAGAGTTGACCTTTTTCTTAGTTCCCTATGGAGAATTTTTTGAGCTCCCTTCCATCATAATCTAAAGCTTGAGGGTCAGCATTTTAAGCCTCACTCCCATCATATGTACGTCCCTCTCCTGTCATATGTAGGTCGAGAGTCGAAATTTCAATTGTTCAAGTTCCCCTCCTCATGAGTGGCGGAACAGGGGAGGCGGCAAGGGCAACGCCTCCCTCAAAAAAGACTGAAAAAACCTAATAGGTACTTGGTTCTTCTGAATTCAAAAAAAAAATCCCCCCCCCCCCCGAGAAAAATTCACGAGTTTTTTAACGGAGTTGAATGAGGGGAAGCAGGGACCCTGTTTTATGGGGTATCTTGGAAAGGGCTTCTTTGAGTTTCATGGTATTTGAAACGTTGCATATCTGGCTATACAGTATATCGAACTTGAACTAGGCTAGGACTCTTCCTTGTATTATAATAGCTTTATACTAGCAGTGCTGCCAGATGATATTTTCGAAAGTCCGTACCTGGCATTTATTCTGAGACTCAATGTTACGAAGGATTGCCGTATCAGACTATAACACTACTGAACAGCATTTTATGCACATGAACTATCTGAGACGTTTCTAGAAGTGTTTTTCACGCTGAACACGATGCCGTTGGCCGTTTTCATCTATCTCATCGGAGTTCCGAGTAATTTGCGTTTGAAAATTCATAAAAACGGCCAACGGCATCGTGTTCAGCGTGAAAAACACTTCTAGAAACGTCTCAGATAGTTCATGTGCATTCCAAAAATTTATCATTTGTTCAGTAGTGTAACGATCAAAAGAAAGGTATCTCTCATACGTGTGACGAGATGCTTTTCCCTTAAGCTTAAGAGATCCGTATTTTACGAGGAAATTATAGAAAAATTCACGGGTTCTTTAACGCAGTTAAATGAGGGGAGGCAGGGAACCTCTTTTATGAGTTTTATGGTATTTGAAACGTTGTATATCTGGGCATCTGGCTCATTGAAGGGGCTAGGTCACTTGGTGTATGGAGTATTGCATATCTAGTTACTTGGAGGAGCTACTTTATTCAGGCTATCAGTGCTGCAAGGTGATACGAAGGGGACTTGGAACTTATTGAGGAAAGCTGTTCGAAGCATTGCATATTTAGTAACTCGGAGGAGTTGTTTTGATCAGGCTATACTCACCGATTTCGAAGCTATACATATGATAGGAAGGAGACTTGAAATACAGAATACTGGACTTGAACTAGGCTAGAACCTCTCCTTGCATCATCCTAGCTTTATACTCGTACATGTATATGATAGGAGAGGGACTTGGAAAATTATCGACCTCTGTCGGATTTACGGAGGGGGACCTCGAAAAATTTCCAAGTCCCGAGGTCGTGTGCCTTCCGGACGCCAGAGGGTGGACATTTTCCCCGGGAGACTTCCCGATAAAACAGGTTCCCTGTTAAAATTTACTCCGTCACCCGCGTCCCTCAAAATTTTACCAAGTCCCCGTCCTATTATATAGATTTGAAGTAAAATTTTTTTCATCCCCACCTATCATAAATAGCTCGAAAGTAGAAATTCTTTCGACTCCCATCCAATCTTATAGATGTAGAATTGAAATAAAATGATGACGTCACAAATTGAAGGCGCTGAAATTCTTCCAAGTCCCCTCCCTATCAAATACAGCTCGGACGCTGAAAATTTCTCAAGTCACCCTCCTATCATAGAAAGCTTACCAAGTCTGGAAATTATGACGTCACAAGTTTATCACGCTTGCGCTCGCGATCGTTTTCTGTGAATACCCCTTCAACAGGGTTCCCCGGACGCGAGGATAGGAGCAAAAGAGTCAAGTAGAAGAGCTCGAGTATTCAGTTCGAGTCGGGGGGGGGAGGATGAATTCGACCAGAATACTTTATATTAAGTGGTCCATTAAGAGTATTCGTCTGATGTGGGACTTGAGAAAAGGAAATTATTTTTGAGAGTGCTAATTAAATATGTAATAAAGAAGGGTGCGAGAACGAAATGTCGTCGAGCATATTATCTTGATGAAGGTAAAGATAAAAAAAAAAAGAGATGATAGGGGAAACGAGTGTACTCAAAAAGGAGAGCCTGTAGATAATCTATGAGAGGAATGAAAGAGGGGGAGAGAGGCTCAAAGGTGTCGAAGTTTGTAACTTATTATCGTGAACGAAGAAGAAGTGCATTAAATTTTGTGAGAAATTTCTGACCCACAGTCTAGGCCGTCATCTCCTCCTGTTAGGAGGAGTTAGCAGGTGGAATACCGTTACAGGAAGTCTTTTCTTCGATGGGAAATTCTTTCCTCAATTATGTCTACATCGAAAAATTTTGAAACTCACCCACCTCCCTTAAATCTATCTTTGACGATGTACTCAGCCACAACTAAGGAATACTTGACATCATCAGATCGTTATCGTAATGGAAAGGAAAGGGGAGGAGTCCCATAGGATGTTGAAGATGATATCTGAAGATAGGCTGTCTTGCTTCCTGAAGAGTGCCTTTGTTGATGCTATAGCTTCTCTCTTTTCTCTGTAGAGGGGATTTTACAAACCTTGTGAGCAGGTGAGTCTATGGCAGTATACTTGATACACGGGAGGACGATATCTATTCTTCAAAAAACTAGGATAAAAATCTCAATTCTCAGCGGAGAAGACTTGAACTGAGTAAAGCTCAAAGAATTGAGTTTATTTTTGCAGAGATGATGAAACCTTCTCAAAAATCTTTCTCTTTTTTTCATGCACCAAATTCGCTCTAAGCTCTGTCGCGTCTTTTGCACTTATCGACAGAAAAAGTTTAAAAAAGTCGAATCTATCAATTACCTTCGAACAGAGGAAAACTGTCTCATATTTGAAACGGTCACGTCCAACTCACGGATCGATGAGCAAATAAATTTCGCGCACGTAATGAAGAAAATATGAAAAAACAGAATTAATTATAATTTACAGCGGAATCTAATATTGTAAAAAAAATTAACATCTAGACTAGTATATCACGACCGCGAGCACACTGCACAGCGATGAATCAAAATGGACAATAATAGTATATATGTCTTTCGAATCTGCCTACTGTACATATTTGTACCATCGTACATGAACGAACGTTGTATGAAATAGTACTGAGAATATTTAATAGAAAAAATGATGCTGTTGGGAGGTACAGGATGAATTAATCTCGATGCAGGGCTTCTCAGATAAGGAATACACTGTTCTTATATTAGTCATACATGATTGTAGAGACTACGACGATGCATTAGATACCATGTACTGATTACACACTTACGAATGTGTGCGAGTACACGAGAAACAATAATATTATCAGAAAGCACGCGACATGTCGACACAATTTTTTTTTTTGCTATGTACTTGATAGCATTGATGTAGACACTCGTATTTATTTACGCTCTATTATGTACATTTATACTTCGCCAAACTTTATGGGATTGATTGAGCAAAATTCAATTCTGAAATTACAATCCTGCTGGAAAATTGTCCGCTGTGAGACACAAAGCCATCTAGAGGTCTAAATTAGTGCGTGCGAAAGTATAACCCGTAAAAATAATTGAAGACTGCAGTGATGTGCTTCTTTCTCAATCTTTACATGCGTCGCGTGTTTTAAAAGACCTCGTAAACTTGTAAAAAGTGAAAATTTAATTTTAAAAATTACAAACCGCCTGGAACTAAGCATTGTGCTTAAATCCTAACTTCAGAACTCCAACCAATTCTAAAAATCCTAGTGCTCTCTTGCCTGAAATTTGAGTTGTGTACTATTTCTTTGACGCAGATTTTCTCAGATAGTTTTCATACTGATAAAGTTGTAATTTAGGTGGACCTTTCTCATATCTCCACCATCCTCAAGTTCCCATCCTTCTATCCTCTTCACTCACCAAGAAAAAATGAAAAAAATCCTATATAAGTAGTGCACTCTTGCCTGAAATTTGAGTTTTGTACTATTTCTGTGACGCAGATTTTCTCAGATAGTTTTCACACTGATGGAATTGTAATTTAGGTGGACCTTCCTCATATCTCCACCATCCTCAAGTTCCCATCCTTCTATCCTCTTCACTCACCAAGAAAAAACGAAAAAAATCCTATATAAGTAGTGCACTCTTGCCTGAAATTTGAGTTTTGTACTATTTCTGTGACGCAGATTTTCTCAGATAGTTCTCACACTGATAAAGTTGTAATTTAGGTGGACCTTTCTCATATCTCCACCATCCTCAAGTTCCCATCCTTCTATCCTCTTCACTCACCAAGAAAAAACGAAAAAAATCCTATATAAGTAGTGCACTCTTGCCTGAAATTTGAGTTTTGTACTATTTCTGTGACGCAGATTTTCTCAGATAGTTTTCACACTGATGGAATTGTAATTTAGGTGGACCTTCCTCATATCTGCACCGCTCATTGGTAGACAGAAAAAACAGCAAGTCATTGATAGGTACAGAAAACGTCATCCTAATGTACAATCTACCTGGCGCGTACCATCAAGAATAAAAACAATTGTGCCATACAGCACAACGCTGGTACCACCCAGGGAGTTGAATGAGTGGAGGCAGGGAACCTGTTTTAAGAGTCTTATGGTGTTTGAAACGTTGTATAGCCTGCTCATTGAAGGGGCTGGGCCAATTGGTGTGTGGAATATTGCATATCTAGTTGCTTGAGGGACCTATTTTAAGCAAACTATGAGTGCTGCAAGATAATACAAAGGGAGCTTGGAATTTATTGAAGGGGTGGTGTTTAAGGCATTGCATATCTGGCTCATTGAAGGGGCTAAGCAAATTTTTGTATGAAGCATCGCATATCTAGTTACTTGAAGGAGTTATTTTGATCAAGCCATACTCACCGACTTCCGAGTTGTACTCGTACATCAGTAGGTATTCTGTACTGGACTTAAACTAGGCTAGAACTCCTCCTTGCCTTATCCTAGCCTTATACCAGTACATTATATATGATAGAAGAGGGACTTGGAAAAATTTTCGACCTCAGTTGGATGTGTACATGATAGGAGGGGACATGAAAAAATTTCTACCTCTGTCGGATATATATGAAAATTTTCTGAGTTCCAAGGTTATGTTGCCTGCGGACCCTTTTTCCGGGGGATCGCCCGATAAAACAAGTTCCCTGTTAAAAGTTGCACTTTGAGTTGAGAACCGCGTACCTCTACATCAGAAATCCGCTCAGCTGCCGGCGCGGCACTGCAAAAGAAATATATCGTTATAAAAACGTTCTCTTTTTGTGATGAAAGGCACAAAGGCCAGTAGTGTGAGGAGTGCCGGGGAAAAATATGGCTTCTCAGCAGCGGGTCACGGCAAGCCAAAACATACCTTCTCGTGCTAGCTCGAGAAAAGTGACCTGCGGCGTGACTTTATCAATGTACTGGAGGCGGAATTTGAAAATTTTCAAGCATGACTCATGACATTATCGAGGTCGAATACCGCTTGAAGTCCTTAAAGACAAGGGACGTGAAAGCAGGTGAGTGTAACACGTCATCAGAGATTGATCTTAAATGCTTACAAAAGAGCGATATGGGCAAATCAGAGCGTGATGTCAAGAACACAGATGAAGGGGACTTTCAGTTTCAACAAAATAGGAAGAAGAAAGAAGTAATTCTTGATAGATGTTTGAAAACAGAAGTGCAGTGGCCGCTAATTCTGTCCTTTGGTTTTACCTAACTGTTGATATTAGCGAGGAGAAAACTGATTCCAAGAGCTCGATCATCCGGCGAATACAACCCGTCCCCCTTCTCTCGTACAATTCTCACAAAATATCTAAACCGAAACAAACGTACCTCCAGAGAAAGCGTTGTTTCAAAAGAGAGCGACCACTCCCGCGGACACTTTTCAACGGTTTCCTCTCTAATTGATGAAAATGTTGTATAATACTCGAAGAATGGCCAGAGTTAGAAATTTCATTGAATAAGAGGTACGGTCTCGTATTCCGTTTCCGATATTCTCTACTCGACTTCTATACATTCGTTCGAGGTTCGTGTTCTGTAATACAAATGAAACGACGACATCCATTGGAAATGTGCACTGTGCTCGTGCATTTAAATGTATGCAAATTATGATGAGTGTGTCGGTAAACCGTGAGTATTCAAAATACCAGATAAACTGTACCAATATTGTTTACCTCTGTGTACAGCTCTCTGTATCGCCGTGCAGAACTATAATTAGCCAACATTTAGGTTCCAATTAGGAAGGTCATCTCTCTCGAAACACACCCCGTTTGTGTTTCGGCCGCACGATGATGTTTTTTTTTTTGTGGATATAATTAGAGTTACGATATTTTCAGAGAGTTGAATTTACTCGATTTTCTTTAGATAGAGCGTGAAAATAAGAATACGTAGGTATGAAATACTCGGCCTACATTTATAATATAAATTCAAATCTTCCTATAGCAAATAGGCGGAATTTTTGGAGATTTCCCTCAACATTTATAGCTCGGAAGTCAATTATTCTTGCTAGTCTGCTTTACATCGAGAGTTTTCTGCATGGACAATGCTCTTCCTGGCTTTCTGGACACTCTTCTTCGGCATCAGTATACGCTTGCTATGGCCTTACAGTAAAGGAAAGTACGTTGGATTTGCCAGCGACACGGCTTGAGAAAGGTAACTATGAATCTGCCCTCGCGTTTCCTCGGGAGCGCAACCATACTCCATGTTTGCTTTGGCGAGTAGCAAAACTCAATTTTTTTGAGACGGAGTCATTTTTCTAAACAAAATACAAAACAGTCGAGTGGTTCAGAAAAGTTACAGGACGCTTTCATCGTTCACAAAACTTATGATAATGTTTTCGCCCTTTACCTTGCCTCAACTAGATGTCAAAATCAAAGTACCCGGACAACATTGAAACAAATGAACAAAATTCACCTTAGAAGCTCATGGACGATTTCAATGGTGCGAATGAATTGGATCAGAGTAGCTCTATCTCGCGCTGCACTCACACGCGCGGTACAAGTCAAATACTCAAAAGCCTGTCAATCCGCCGGCTCCATATTTCGCAGTATACCAAGAATTCTCAAACTAAGTAAGGACCTCGAACTTGGTGGACCCCATCTATATTGGCTGTAGACCTACATTTCGAATGGCCCGGATACGACTCTATATCGCCATATCCATAGGCCGCCTCTGCTTCCAGCCTTAAATCCATCATAACGGTCAGGAGAAGGGTATCTCTCATCGTGGTGACTAAGATACTTTTCCCTTGAACAAGTCGATGTTTCATGAAAGACGGCTGCGGTTTCGGTCAATAACGACCGGGGAGGATGAATTTGTAGAGAAGATATATCCATTGAAAGCATGCCTATCTTACAGATACGTCCTCCGCAGGAAAAACTTCTTCATTTTTGGCTTTCCTTCTCATGGCTCGAAAGTCGAGATTTCACCAAGTTGAAAATTTTCAAGTCCTCGAAGTAAATCGAAGAATTTGAGCGCATTTTCCCGAAAACCCCAATCCTTCCGTCTAGGAGACACAATCTGCTGGAAGGCCGGTCGATACGGTTCATTTTAATCAGATTCTCTTCCCCTCCATCCACAGAACAGTTTTCCTGCTAAAATTTACAAGTGCCACTTCGCGCTCACCAAACTTTATCCCGTGTTACGATACCTCAAAATTTGCTTTGCAGTTTCATGAAGAGTCAGAGAGGTACCTTACCTCTCTGTAGTCTCTATCTAGAATTATTCCTGCTTTCCTCGTTCAGAATCTTTCTGAAGCAAGAATTTTACTCGCCTCGAAGTAGGCTTCATTAGGACAATGTACGTTTTTTGACTCATTATCGAAGTATTCGATAAACTTTCTTTCGGAATGGAAAGTTCGATACTCCGTGGCACAGAGAAGAAGACATTTTCACGCGGTGATAATATGACTGTAGCAGATTGAGTCAACTTCCTCTGACATTTTTTACGAAGCGAGTAAACAGAAGGATTTGTAATTAATTGTTGTTCGAATGTGTGAAAACGATTTTCGAGTAAAGAAAACACGAAATAGGTAATAGCCTTATTTACATAAGTTGATGATTTATTCTTCATAATTTTGCACTAGCCATACAATCAAGAGCGTACAGTACGTGTCTAACCATACATTATCGCTGTGCTGTATTTTGAATATTAGAATTAGCTGTAAGTACGTAAAGTTTTACTCATATTTTTCATTCCGAACGAGAAGGGAAGTTAGCTGGTGAGAAGAGTGAGGAAGGACCGAATTATTTTGTCCATCAGAAGGTGAACGAAACTGGGCTTGCGTTCAGTTTCAGGCTGAAATTTCGGCGCCCATAGGAAAGAGAAACAACACAAGTTTAAAAGTACGACATGAAATGTAATACATAATTATATTGAAATGAATCAGAAAGAGCAATAATAGGTAAGATGTTCAAAAATTATACATGTTTCGTTTTCAAGATGTAGTATACAATTATAATCACTTGAATTCACCAGACAGAAGAAATTGAAAAATTCCAGTGTATTAAAACCTAACTCGGACCCCCTTCTTCCCGTCTCCTACCGCCCTATAGCCTTATCAAGTGTCCTCGGCTAACTTTGCCGAAAAATTTTAAACAAAAGACTTCTCTGGTACCTTGAATCCAATAACCTCATTTCAACCTTTCCCATACGGCTTCAGAAAAGGACAAACCACTTCTCGATCACAAATTAATAACTCGTCTCTACTTAAATCTTCCCTCTACTCCATCTTTTTTGACCTTCAGGAAGCCTTCCACCGGGTCTGGCGTCACCTCATCATCTCCAAATTACATGAAATCGGCCTTCGAGGCAACCTTCCCAACATACTCCAAAACTTTCTTCACGACAGATCATTAATGGTCCGTATCCAAAACCCTACCTCCTATCCCAATTCAAAACGGTGCCCCCTAAGGAGAATCTTCAGCGTTATATTCTTCATTTTAGCTATTAACGACTTGACTAAACTAGTCAAATTCCCCTTAATCCAACGCCTTTTCACTGATGACTTCAACATCTTCATCTGTTCCTTTAACCTCCTACGAGCTCACGGAATTCTTCAAGAAACTTTAGATTCATTGACTACTTGGACCTCGAAAACCGGCTTTAAATTTTCTCCGTCCAAAACCTACTCGGTCGTTTTCAAATGAAGAAACCCCATACCATCACTCCAACCCCTATACCTCCAGAATTTCAAAATTCTCTCTCGCAATTCCGGCAAACTTCTCGGACTCCATTTCGATCAAAAACTAACATGCACTCCCCATATCAAAATTTTAATAGCAAAATGCACTCAAGCTCTAAACATAATGAAATTTCTATCCCACCCATCTGGAGTCTGCAACAGAGAACTCCTCCCCGATCTACAATCTTGCCAGCAAAACCGTCTTCTCTTAACTTGCCATTATACAAACTTCCGCTCTCAGGATGGTCCTGGGTGCCTACCGTACAAGCCCAAAATTGAGTTTGTGCGCAGAATCCTGTGAACCTCCACTTTCCTATCGTAGACTCATCCTAACCTCCAATTTTTCATCATCCGTATCTCAAGACCCTGATTTACCAATTTTTGACTCTATCTCCCATCAATATCCCACCTCTCCGTCGGCTTCCAATAGACATATCCTTCTCCAATTCACTAACTCTCTCAGCATCCCTTTCAATACAAACCCCTCCTCCTTGGATCTTGACACCACCAAACATACGACTCGATCTCACTGAATTGCCCAAAATCAACAACTCTGTCATTATCCAAAGTATCCCCAATTCTTCTATTTGTTTTTCGGACGGGTCTTAATCTAACAACCGAGCATCTTATGCATTCTCCGTAAATGGTTCCATGACTTCCCACCGTATTCACAACATCGTATCGATATTCACTGCTGACTCATGGGTATATTTTCTTGTCTATCCCACCTCTCACAACTTCCCCCAAATAAAAACTTTCTTCTCCTGACTGACTCTCTTGCTTCACTCCACTCCATCTTCGATCTTCACAACTCGTACCCTCTCATACAACGCATCGATTTCACGCTTCTCACCCTCCGCTCCATCAATTCTCACACCACTTTGTTCTGGATTCCCGGTCACATCAATTATCCTGACCACGATAAAGTTGACCTTGCTTCAAAACAAGCCTGTTACCTTCCAAGAAATACCAATAATTCCCCTATACCTGCTCTAGATTACAAAATTCACTTTCGCTCCCTGATTTTTGACAAATGGAAATCTCTTTGGAGATTCCAAACACTAAAGAAACTTTTCTCCAAAAAACAATCCCCAGTACCCTGGTCCACCTCCAACAGATCCCTCAGACGGGGAGAAGTCATTCTCACCCGACTAAGAATTGGTCACACGCAAATCACCCACTCCCACCTTATGAACCCCAACATTCTACAACCTCCATCTTGCCCTTACTGCGAAGAAGATTCCTTAACAGTCCAACATTTTTTCTCATGCCCCCGACTTTCATCCCTCCGTTCTTCCCTTAACGTACCCTCTTCCTATGACCAGGCCCTGAAGTGCTATTTTTACATTAATAAATTAATACTTCTATTTACAATAATAAATTAAAACATAACGAAAACATTCAAACAATCATCAGTGGTGTAGGAGGTAAAATTGAGACCTCTAGATGAGAAATTTTTTAGGAAAGAAGGAGATATTTAGAAGCGGATTCGATACAATACAGTCTACTCAACGAGTCACCTTCCAACGCTACACCACTGGCAATGTAAGAATACGATCTAAACTACAGATGCATGGAGTACAGAGGCTGCTTGGACGTGAATAAGTATCAAAATAATAAGTAGTAGAACACAGGTGACTATCAAATGCGATCACCACTGGCGCTACTACTTAGCATTCTAATAACTTTCTTGTGATCCGTTTCATGGAAGTGTGACAACCAGGGAAGCGCATCCTCATTGTACCTGCAAAACAAAACAATTTAGATTAAACGTGGCTTGACAGGATTCAATGTTCTATTTGCACGGCCACTAGGCCAGCGTTAGTATCGAACTTGAAATAATTTTGAAATCGTCATCTGCATAAATCTTAACGTCAGCAATATCCCTGCCGAAAACGCCCTGTTTAAAATCTCGGACAAACGATTGCAGAGCTTTAAGTCAAATATTGCATGAGGCCTTTTACACGGAGACATGTTCCAGGCTCAGAACCAGTGCTAAGCTGACACCATAGGGCCAAACCAAATACAATACAAAGATAACTTAACACCACCATATTTACATAGCGAGGGGTATTTTGTAAATCCCGACATCCGAACTATGTATAAAGAGACGGCAACCTTGCAGAATTTACAATCATCGAGCTATGAATTTTGACCTGCAGTGTGGATATAAGAGGAGGGAGGGGGATTTGGAAGAGGGTCGTCATTAGCTGTTTGCAGAATGTCTCTTTCAGACTTCTAAACTAGAATTTTCTATTTCGAACCGAATTCAATCAATTGCGATTAGAGCAGTGTAGGGGAAAACACAATTTCTAAGCTGCAAGTCGCCGCGAGCGAAAACGTACTTTCTCGCGTTGGCTTGAGGACGGTAAGCACACATTCGTTCCTCTGTTTTCTTGAGAGCTCAAACGTACTACAACCCTTACTATTTGGGTGGAATGTACAGTTCACTCTCTTTTCAAACTTACAAAAAATTTTGATACAATTTCGATCTTTTTTGAGTACACCTGGGCTCACAAGAAACGCATGAACAGATCCATACTTACTCGTTTCAAATTGGCGCGAGAAGGCACGTTTTCGCTCGCGGTGACCCGCGGCTAACGATCCGTGTTTTTCCCTGGTGAGCTGACTACTGATTAGGATCGATTAATTTGGTTGAAATTTTTCCACAGTTCTCGTACAAACATACGACTCCAAGATCAAAATATTTCCAAGTCTCTCGTAAAATTTTTCTTGAAGCCTACTCCCCAAAAGTAGGTCTGAAGGTTTCTGTGTATAGCCCAACTTAAACCTAATATGCAGTAAACTAGTCCAGAAAGAAAGAAGCCGGGGCGTCGTATGACGTCATAGGCCTATCTTTATTAGTCTTATACCAGGTCTATACTGGGCCCTTCTGTCGAACAAGTGTGGGAGTAAGCTAATCAGCCCTACTAGTTATACTGGACCTAGAATAGGGGCGCACGAGCAGAGCGATTGAGCCCGTCAGCCACTCAATCCAACACACAATTCAGTATATTACACCCATACAAGGCTGAGAATATCTAATTAGTCCAGGATACAGAATAGTTTATGTACTAAACTAGAGCGTTATAATTACTATGACATCATAATGGCCAAGATGGACTCGTCAAAAGTCGATATAATCGGTAGAATCGATTCAATTGACATCGAAGGATAGAAACACTATGTGTATTTGGAGGAAACATATTCACTTCTGTGCTGCGTCCCTTCTCTTTTACCCCACCCCCCTCTCTCTCTTCACCACCTAAAAAAATGGGGTTTACCTTCACAGAAATCCCATTGTTGGGGGCGATACGCTTCCAGGTGGATGTTTTTGCATCTGTGAGATTCATCTTTCAAAGTTTCCCAAAATCAGATGGAAGAAATGTGGTTTCGACTACGATTAATTTTCGAAAATCGAGTCACACGACTTCAAGCTCGTGTCCGATTGATTTTCATGTGGATTATAGTAGTCTAGATTGTGAGTTTAATGCACGTAAAATGTTAAAAATCCGTCTCTTTTTTTTTTCTTTTGCGCAGATTTTGACTCGAAGACGAATATTGTGGGCTCAAAGGAGGCTGCGAAAGAAGCGATGAATTTGGTAAGGTAAGTCGAAGCAAAACTTATTTTTCTCCTTTTCAGTGCTGCTCTGTTTCATAAACATCTTAATTTCGCAATATGAATAATGAAAAGAAAAATTTGGAGCTTTGAGCTTCGCGAAAAGAATTAGAAAGAAATTTTCAACTCCTCTATGAAGCTTACCTGGAGAATAAGGGGGAACCTCAAAATGGGAAAAATATAAGATGTCATTATCCTCCCCGATTAACCATGTCGACCAAAAATCGACCGAGAATTAATTTTTTTCAAAGTCTTGGTCGAAATCGCGTCGATATGCAGAAATCGACCTCACTTCGACGTCGCGATCTAAAGTCGACTTTGAGTCGACCTAATTTGGTGAAAAGAAGCGGTCGAATTTGAGTCGACTTATGGCAGTGCTGCCAGATCTACGGATTTTTTATCCGTGAAAAAGATATGGATTTTTCTGCAGACTTTGCGTAAAATACGGACTTCTTACGCTCAAGAGAAAAGTACCTTAGACACTTGTATGAAAGATACTTTTCTCCTGGTCCTTTTAAGGCTATGGTTTTCAACCGGTATGCCGCGAGATTTCAAAAGAAGACCAAATTTTAGTTTCGTCATACATTTCAACAATTTTTAAATACATACTTATTTTTAATTGGTGTGCCGCGAAAAATTTTTCTTATCAGAAATGTGCCGCCTCCTCAAAAAGGCTGAAAACCTCTGTTATAGAGTGATACCGTCATTTCTTGTTACATGAAGTCGATCAAAAGAAAAGCACCGAGATACCTTTCTCCCGATCGTTTTTGATAAATCGGTCGAAATCCGTAAAAATCTGTTTTCAGGTCGGTAGAAAGAATAGTGGATACGGATTTCTAAAAATTTCATCTGGCAGCACTGCTTCTGGTTGACATGCGGTCAGTTTTTGGTCAAAATGAGCGGAACTAATTCGATTCAAAATCGACGGCGATTTCAGGTCGACATGGTTGAACGGGTCTTTCCCCAACCCGGTCGGTCAGAACAAAGAAAATATGTACAGAATTGTGAAGAAAAATTTTCATACTTTCTGAATTAATTTCAATTTAGAATACGAGATGTGTGGTCAACAGCCCCCCTCCCTTCCCTCTCGGTAGGTTATAAAGAAAAATAATAAGAATAAATACGCATAGACTGAACAATTGTCCAAGTGCAATGTAGGAAGAGTATTTCCCCTTGGACTGAAAACTTTGTTTCAAAGTAAAATTTTGTTCAAAATCCACTCCAAAAAATTTTGGCATTATAAGACTATAGGATTACTGTTGAAAAAACTGTCACGAAGAACTATCTGAAAAAACCGTCACGGTTTTTTTGACGGTTTTCTCACCGAGAACTCCTGGAAGAAATCTTCTCGGTTTTTCGTCTCGCATTCTCAGAAAATTGAGCGTTCGACTTCGCCTTCATGACGTCATCAATGACCTTGACCTATTCTAAGAACTTGAGGAAATTCCAAACCACGAGTAAAGGAGAGTTTGAAGTAAATGTCTGACAATTTCAGATGATTACCTAAGATTCATTGGAATTCCTCCAGCGGACGAGCCAAGTCAGAAACTTGCAGTTTGCAAAGTTTCTTTTATCAACTACGTCAATTGAAACGAATAAGCAACTGTTTGATAGGAATTTTTCAGCAGACTGGGCCTATACCCTTGAAAAATCTGTCGCAGATATTTTCACGGTTTTTTGACAGGGACTACTTCTGGGAAAACCGTCGTAGCCTAATGACGTTATCAATGAATTACCTACTTTTAAGGGTTAGAAAAATTTCGCCCTTCGTCGCTGTACTTTGGGAACTGTATCCTAGGTCTACCTCAGGCTATAACAGACCCAATATCATACAATTACTAGGGACTTCATTTATTTTATATTACGCTAAATGGTTTATCCTACACTCTTGTTTCATCAATGATGTTATCAAAGATCTTGACTTACTAGTCTCCTTTATCTTTATACTAGGCTTAGCATATAGTATGCGAGGCCTCTCTACATTAATCTGGTCTCTGCTCTCTGGCCTTTTAATTTAGTAAGGGCGCAATAGGGAATAAAATGCCCCACCGGGGAAAATTTTAGGCAAACCTGCTCCTAATATTGTAATCCACTCAGCTTAACATACAATATACTAGACTATACTGCGCAAAGAATGAAGAGGGCAAGCCAGTGGAGCCAGGAAGCCCAACAGCTAGTTAGCCTAGCCCAGTGGCACCCAAACTTTTGGAGATGTCAGACTTCTTCAATGCTCCGGCCTTTTTTTGCGGACTCCTACGAAAAAATGTTATGTAGGAATAAAGTAGCACTGATCAGTGGCATATTTACGGGGAGTGTGTGGGGGGGAGCTGAAATAATTGCCCTAAAATATAAAATGTGACTTATTCCAAAATAAGGGCTATTAGCATTGAGTACCTGTTCCAGGGAAAGGGTATCAGTGCTGCCGGATATTTTCGTCATTTTTCGTAAGACCTAAAAACAGTTTTCGGCAAACTTCGACCAATTTATCAATACCGATCAGGAGAAAGGTATCTCTCATAAGAGTAACTGACGTACTTTTCCCTTGATGGACTCGATGTTACGGGAGACAGCAGCATGAGCCAAGACCAGGAGAAAAGTATTTCTCATACTAGCGTCTAAGGTACTTTTCCCTTGAGCGCAAGAAATCCGTATTTTACGCAAAATCCGTAGATCTGGCAGCACTGAAGGGTAGCAATTGAACTCCGTTTTCGCTCTCCTGAGAGATTTTCGTTTTCCTGCTAATTGCCCTTATCTTGGAACAGGTCACAAATCTTGTTCGAAACGCCTTCCAGACCAATTTTTGTCTCAAACAAAAATTATAAAAATCATTTTCAGACCTTCTGCGGACTCCAAGTTGGAAACCACTGGCCTCGCATACATAATTGAAAGGTACAGGAGAAAACGAGTGAATATCCAAAGGAATCAATCTGGATAGTTGGATTTTTCAATGTACCAAGAAAAGACGGTTTCACCAGGTACGTTTTTACTTTGTCATCATGAGTGAAAGTCAATATGATGGCTGGAATCGATTCAATATGATCGATATATCAACGTGTAGCCCAACAATACAAGGGACTTAGAGAGAGTGAGCCCGTCAGCTAGTTAGCTTCCGAGATGAAGCAAGAATACAAAATGCTACTCTACGTATTACGTGTCACCCCCCTCCCCGTCAGGAAAAACTAGTCCGCACTCACGCGCTGTGGCGGTGTCAGAGTGCGTGTGTGAAAAAAATATGGCGAGAGCTTTTTGACATGTTTCATGCTCCCCAAAAGCTATTATCTTGAAATATCCTAAACTGGACCTATACTAGACCAAGAAAAATGGCGAACGAGTGGAACGAATGAGCCCCCCAAAAGACAATTTGCCCCTAAAAACCATTAGCTACTAAGAAAATCATGAAAATGCCTTTGCCAGATTTTTTTTTTGTGGGTAATTGTACGAGAAACAACTTTTATACGAAAATATTTCTTCTAAAATCATTTATCCACAAGTTGGAGTTGAGAAAACAAAAAGAAATACGCCTTGGTAAAGACTCGCGATAAGGTTTCATTTTACCGAGTTCTCCTCCGGTACCACTCAGAGAACACGCACTGACAATTGGCTAATCTTTCCTGACTGTAAACAGCGAATACAAAAGCTTAGTATTGTATGTCTTCGTTCCAACATGAAAGACTCAAACGTGTCAAATTTTGCGGACAGTTCAATCCGAATAATTACATCATAAATTTTCGAATCCCTCGCTCGCTCGTACGATCTTGTGATTCAAGGTTCACGATGACGTCTAACGTGCGCTCTACGACCTCTAATGAAGAACCATGTGTACTCTTACACTACTCGAAGGTAAAAACTGTATGTACGAGACCTTATTTTATGTTTCCGAGTGCAATATACTGGACGACGTGCTTTTAAATTGCATTTAATAAATAGCAATTGATTCAGGTCGACGCAACGATCCTGTGAAAGGTTCAATTTACGTAGGTATATCTGTATACGTACGTACGCCATACACAGAGAGCCCGTTTATTCTTGAAAACCTCCGCTACCCGTGCACGTATGCGACCCGCCTATCGCCATTAAACGACATCATTATCATTTAGTCGCGTGAATTGAAGCCAGTTGTTGGACGATTAAGTCAACAATGTAAACTTAAATATACGTTTCCTGTATAGTTCTTAACGAGTAATACTTTATACGCCGGATATACAGCCTCTATACGCTTGATTTGTTCGGTATTTTTATAACTTTATCAGGAAGAATTCTCACGAGGGAGGAACGACGTGTTAGAAAAGAAAACTGTCTGCGCAGCGAGGGTGAATTGATAAGAGTATTGTACCGTCTTGGGAACTCCTTTCAAAAACTTTGAGAGAGCATCGTGCAGCCCTCGGAGTAGACGAGAGTATGTTGAGCAGAGATTTTTCAAATTTCAAGGTTGAAGATATCAAAGGAATTTTTAAAATGCATACGCGATATCTAGGTAACATATGTTCGTACGAGCATTATGCTTAGCGAGTATAATATTGAATCAGCTTCAAATTTCATTAAAATGTGACATACTGAAAAAGTGTATCACGAGGTGAAGAGAGGTTAGAGACCTGGTGAAACGTTTGTGATGAATCTGTATGTAATGGAGTAGCAAGTTTGAATGCAGGAACTCTGTAGGTGTGTAGAACGATTATTCAACTACTGAGGAATTTGGAAACAGATCTCTCTTGATGTCCAAGTAATAAGGCTGATGGGCTTTTGTGCTTCGGTAGTTGGATTCCTGTCTCATTGAGCTTAAATCGCTGGTGAAAGAAGGTAGCTCGAGCCAAATAATAGTGCATGAGGTCGTACTTCACCTGTCATTTATTCTATGGGGGATTATTTCAGGAATATGTCCGCCGTCCTTCCGGCAAATTGTAAACTACGAGTTACTCCAAGCATTTAATGAAATTCTTGCCATCGAGCAACATACATCGGAAGAGTGGGAGGTAAAAATTCTGAACATTGCGCTGCCGCATGAGAAGTAGCAATGGGAACTATCGATAGACTATCGATACTATCGATAGTTTTCGGAAAAAACTATCGGAAAAACGATAAGGTTGTGTAAAAAAAAACGACGGCGATAGTATCGTCGATAGTTTGAAAATTTTTCTTTTTCATATCAAAATCACAAAATTGGTGGGAATTTACCGATAACACATTTAAAAGAAAGAGAAAGGAACTGGAATGTCAAGTAGTCAACCGTTCACCGTTCACTTTTGGGCACATATACACTTTTTGGGTGTGGGGCCATGTTTTTATGGTATTTCTTAGCCGCGTCCATCATCTGGTAACACTAGAATACATTCCTCGGCAATATTTTCCAAAAAATAACAATTAGGAGAAAAGTATCTATCCCACAACTGGCGTAAGTAATTTTTTCCTGACCAATGTTTTTATCCAAACTATCGAAAGTATCGATAGTTTCAAGAAAAACAATCGGGACTATCGAGAGCATGAGACTATCGAGTATCGCCCATCACTAATGAGAAGGGGATCTATTTTATGGGAATTTTGTTTTTGGAGGATGGCTGACCCTGGATGCCTTGGCCTTTTTTTACGGTCCCCCTGGAATAAAGTAGCACTGATCAGTGGCATATTTACGGGGAGTCGGGGGGGGGGGTGAAAAAATTGCCCTAAAATATAAAATCTTGTTCAAAAGGCCTTCCAGAACAATTTTGACCAGAGAGCAGAGAGGTAGTGTTTAGTACCGAAGTCTTCTCAAAATTTCTTCAAGTTTTCTCCCCCAAATATTAGAATATTAGTCTAGGCTAAAGGAATAGAAGGTATTTCCCCGTATCCCTTTCCTCGTTTGTACATCTTGATGGACCAAATTTTCCCAAGTCTCCTCCGGAAAGAGGGCTCAAAAGAGTCCTCAAATTGGGTCATCAAAGGGACATAAAAAGGTACTATACATGTTTCATTTACTCTGGCATTAACCCGAAAAATTCCCAAATGACAAACGGCGGACGATAAAACTTTTCTATGAGGGGAGGGGAGCGTGTATCTCTATAAATCGTTATTTTTGATACCTGAGTCTTGTTTTTTGAGCGTGTCGATTTTCCAGCGTGGCAACGGTTCTTCTGCCAAAGACTTCTTACAGACCAATGGTACAGCCACAGTTGAAAATTTTCCTGAAAAATAAAAAATTACACAGCTTTATTACTTGTAGACGAAAACCAGCAGAGATAGAGAGGCCTCGCTACGCCATTTTATAGACCACTACGAATATCACCGAATACTGACTTTATAAATTCCTATCGATTGATTTACAACGAGAAAAATCAAATTGTTAAGAATAAAGAAATATTGAAATCTAAAATCTTGAGGAAGAAGAACTTGGCGAAACTGTCACCCTTTCTTTCCGTGGAGCTCGAATTTTTTTCTTTGAGGAATCGAAACCCAGAATTTGTACAAGGTTTGAAATTCCCAATCTCTTCTGAGGCCGCGTTTACATTCGCATCACAAAAATGTTTCAAACAAATGTTGGACGGATCCGATGGTCGGCGGTTTACGGGAAAAAGTCTTCGACATTATGTTTAAACTTGTTTGTGATACGAATGTAAACGCGCTATCAATGGATATTAAGCGACTTTTTCTCAAGTTTTTTGATGACGTCATGATCTGGTTCGTTATAGCTTAAGGTTTGATCTCCTTCCTCTAAAAAAGTCAAAGTTTTAAATTTTGCCTAGTCTCTCTTCTACCGGAATTCTAATCCCAAGTTCCTTCTCTACTAAGCTGAGTTCAAAATTTTTGTGGCCTTACCTCGTTTGTAAAAATTTTTTCCAAGTCCTATGATGACGTCACTACTTTTGCTCTCTAAAGCGAGGAGTTTGAACGCCTATTCCGTACGTACGAATAGAAATTCGAAACTTTTTGAGTGAGTTAGGACTCATTATGAAGTCATCAATTCAAAAGATTTCACCTACAATCGTACAGTTTCAAATTTTCAACCATAAGGTCCCGTTTCACTCAACTCTAATTTTCATTTTAGTCGTCTAATTTCTCAAATTTCTCTTTCCTCTTTCTCTCTCGTCAGTTACATACGAGGTCCTTAGCCGAGATTGAAGATATTCATGAAGTTACGAGAGCTGAATAAGTGAAATTAGGAACGATTCGACTTTTGAGCCAACGCTTGTTTACACTACACTAAGGTAATACTTGAAAAAGTTGCAACCACCTCGGATACCTATAATTGTAAAAATTTCTGAATTTGATTATCGAGACCGAAATCGATCATCGAAATCAAAGAATCCTTCTATGGGAAAAGTTTTTTACAACCCACAATTAACGACTCTGTCAGAGTGCCAGCTATTCCAAAACTTTCGAGAGTTACATAATGTTGCTTCAATCCTTTCTGAGTCTTACAACTTTATACTGAAGTATATTTCTCACTTGAAAATTTGAGCCCGGACCGTGACTTCATTTCACCGAAATCTCGATAAATAAAAAATTCATCAGTATGTCGGTTTTAGATGGAATTTGAAACTTAGATTCCTGTAGAGGAGAAATGGCGAAAAATTTTGAGCTTCGACCCCTATAAAAGCAAGGAGTATTAACTAACTTCTAGCTTCATAAAGCGAAAGCGTCTGTACGAATCTAGATCGTAACGTCATTCGAGAACTTGAAAACTAAAAATGCTCAATTTCTATGAATGAGAAACTCATGAAAATTTTGAGTCCGGCTGTGTAGGAAAAAGGACTTGGAGCATGAATCTTCACAGAGGAGAAACTAGAAAAAAATTCAACTTTTAATTCCTTCAAGTTCAAGAGGAGAGAGTTTAAACTTATATGCCCCATGAAAAATTTCGAGTATCGACTCCCTCGAAGAAGATTTCCAGTCTTACGGGGGGGCAGGCGTTTCCGGATCGCGATATCAACAGAGGACTTGAAAATATTTCTCTTCTAAGTCTGTATAGTTGACAAACTCATAAAAATTTTGTGCTCAGCTGTACAGTGGAGAGACTTAGAGCTTGAATCGATAAATTTTGACTCATTCAAGAAAGAAGAGTTCAAAACTTCGAGCTATATAGAGCAAAATGATCGTGACATCATCAAACTCGGAAGAATTTTTGCTTAAATCTCTATTGAGACTAAGAACTTGAAGATAGCAATGCGAGTCTCGATAAAGTTACGGCTCGAGACTAAACCTAAATTCGCCCATGGGTAGATCCATGAAAAATTTTGAGCTTCGACTCCTCTGAACGCAAGTTCAAGCAGCTCCTCTGAGGAAGAGAAACCATGCGCCTTCAGAATGCGATTTCAACAGAGGACCCAGAATGAATTCTTACTCAAATTTTATGAATGAAAAACTCATAAATATTTTGAGCTTAGCTGTACGACTGGGAGAGAATTGGAACTTGAGATCTCATGAAAACGACACTAAAAAAAGTTTCAAACTTTGACTCGATTTTTCAAGAGAGGAGAGTTCAAATTTCTAGCAATTTATAGCGAACGATCTCGATTAAGACGCCCTCGAATGACTTGAAGATAAATTTTTTCTCCCATCTTTATCAAAAACTTATATGGCGTGGAGAGACTTGAAGGTTGAAGGGAAAGTTTCAAGATTCGACTCCTTTGAGCAAGAGGGATTCAGATGCCTAATGCAATATGGAGTAAAAGATGCAGAACGTAACGTCATCAAATGACTTGGAAAAATTTTATCTACATCTTCCTTGAGAAGGGACTGAAAATTTGAGTTCCTATAAAAGAAAATCCATAAAAGACTTTGATCTGTAACTCCTCTGAGGGAAACTTTCAGCTTCATTGAGGGGAAAGGGCTGTGCGCGCCCGGATTGTGTTGTCAACAGAGGACTTGAAAATAATTTATTTCAAATCTCCATTAATGAAAAACCCACAAAAATAATGATCTCAGCTGTATAATGGAGAGACACGGAACTTGAGATCCTATAAAGAAGAACCTAGGTAAAGTTTCAAACTCTGACACGATCCTTCGAAAGAGAAAAGTAGAATGTTTAATTGTATAGAGTGAAAGATCCAGATTATGACGTCATCATAGGTCATTCTATAAATGAAACCCCATTCCAGCTGTTTAGTGGAGAGACTGGGAACTTGAGATCCTATAAAGGAGAGCCTAGGGAAAGTGTCAAACTTTGACTCGATCGTTCCAAAAAGGAGAAACTGTTTAGAGCGAAAGATCCAAATTATGACGTCATTATAAGCCTTGAAGATAAGTTTTCTCTCTAATCTCTTTAAATGAAGAGTGTACTCATAAAAAATTTGATACAGGAGGGACATGGTGCTTCAATCCCTATAAATGAAAGAGCTAGAAATATTTTGAATTTCAACTCCTCTAAGAGGAAGAAGCTCAAATTTTAAGCTACATTTAGCGAAAGATCCAGATTGTGACGTCATCATAGGCCTTGAAGATAAATTTTCTGTCACAAAACTCACAAAAATTGTGGCTCCAGCTGTATAATGGAGAGACTCGGAACATGAAATGCAATAAAGTGGGGCTCAGGAAACGTTTGAAACTTTTACTCGATCGTTTCAAAGAGAAGATTAAAAGATTAAAATATTTAGAGCAAAAGATCCAAATCACGACGTCCTTATAGGGTAAGCCTTGAAGATGAATTTTCTCTCAATTCTCTCGAAATGAAATACTCATACAAATTTTGTTAGAGAAGGGACTTGGTCTTTGAATCCTTTTAAAGAAAATAGCTAAAACATTTTGAACTCTGACTCCTCTAAGAGAAAGGAGCTCGAATTTTGAGCCAAATACAGCGGAGATCCAGGTCGTGACGTCATCAAGGGATTTGAAGATGAATTTTCTCTTTAATTTTAATAAATGAAAAATTTATGAAAAGTTTGAGCTCAGTTCTAAAGAGGAGAGACTCACTTTGACCCCTTCAATTAAGAAAAAGGAGCTCAAATACGAAAGATCCAGATTGTGACGTCATGAAAGGACTTGGGAATAAATTTTTGCTCCAATTTCTATTAAAACAAAAAAAAACTCGTAAAATTTTTAATAGAGGAGTGACTCGGAACTCGCATCCCTTTGAAAAAAGACGAGCAAAAATTTTCAAACTTCGACTCTTTTAAAATTTCTAGCTATATACGGTGTAGAGCGAAAGAACCAAATTGTGACGTCATTAATGGATCTCGAAAAAATTTTCGCTCAAATCTTTATTGGGGAACTCGAACTTCCATAAAGGAAGATTCATGTATGTTTTCAAGCTTCGATTCCTGTGTGGGAAATTTGTAGCCTTACTGAAGGGAAGGGACTCGGAGCGCCCGGATTGCGATATCAACCAAACTTGCGTTAATATCATGCCAAGGGAGAGACACATGAAAATTTTGAGCTTAGACTTCTTTGAGGAAAGGAATCCCTTAGCTTTGAACTTTTTTGAACAAGAAAAGGGTTGAGTCCTGAATTAGGTCAGGTTTCTTCATTAGGGGGTCGGAGGCACGGACTCGGTAACTCCCAGAAAGATTGCTTATCTGTTTCTAGATCGTGACGTAGTCAGATAAATTTTAATGGGCGAAGAACTTGGAGGCGAAACAAGATCTTAAAATGGGGAAATAAATCGCAATTGATACCTTTCAGAGGACAGGAGCTTTACTCGCGAAAGAAGACTTGAAGATATTTCAGGCTCCAAGAAAGCAAACTAGACAACATTTGCTGAGCGTTCAAGCCTTGATTTGAGCTCGGAATTGTATTCTTTACTTTTCAAATATTCTTTAGATAGATCCACTTTCTAAAGTCTCAACTATCAAAACTTCCTCAAGTCTGTTTTCGTGTCCGCATCTCACAGCTCAATTCAGCTTCGTTTTGCTCGTTCGAAATGTTTTGCTTACTTCTTTTCGTAATTCACTTGAAACGTCGAGCGTTTCTCGCAGAGCTCGTACATTATTTTTTAAAATCGGTGGTCAAAGCTCAGAATATTGCTAAAGGCTCTCTCCCGTTTGTCTCCTAACGGGCAAGGGGGAGATCATAAAACAGAAAATTGGCGACTGGCTCGCATCCGAAAGATCCCAAGTCTACACCCCACTCGATAGGCGCAAATGTGCGTTTCTCCTTCTTTATCATTCTGCCTTCAGAAAAGTGTTGACCATGCTGCGACAAATGAGCGAGAGGGGAGAATGGCTTGAGAGATTGACTTCCGAGCTATATAGAAGTGGAGGTGCCTGGGTAATTATAGGGATTCGGAAGCCTTACAACAATTTCGAACTTTGAGTTGCGAATGTATGGAGGAGAGATTCTGAGAATTGGGAGGAACCTGGAGGACGTAAGATTGAACAGAGACTTGAAAATTCCTTGCCATCAAGCAGAATGTTATTTTGGAAGGCCAGGCATTTTGAAAATTTATATAATTTTGAAGCGATATAAACAGTAATAGTTCTACAATCCTAATCGATTATCGAAATTGAAAATTCCTGCTCGCCTCGATTGACGCACACAAGTAAGTTGTTCATGAGCTTTTCTTTTCCTCGATAAAAAGACGTATTATGAACGTGAGACACTTTTGTGTGAACTCTCCCATGAGACAGATCCCGTAAGAACAAAACTGGCTGAACGTGGTTATAGTTTCACCTTCCCTCATATTTGCATCATCTTACCATCTGATTCAAATTTGACCTACTCCAGAGGAATCTAGTTTAATTCAAAGAAGGACATGTTTTTGATTTTTGGAAATTTTCGACAGATTTTACATTCGAGCATTTTGCAGTTTGACCAGACGAATTTTGTAAGTCTCTTCTGCCACGTCTTTGCTGTTCCCTACGGTGTCATCTTCAAAAGTCCCCAACCTCCGTTTTCAATGACTAGATAACTCGAGCGAGTGAAGTTTAGAATTTTGAAATATTACGTGCGTTAGAAAACTCGGCGAAGCTAAGGAATTAAAACTATACAGAACGAAGATACGAATTGAAATTTCCGGCGCGAACGGGGCAGCCCCCACGCGTCATTAAGTGCACTTAATCGGCCCATTACCCTTTTAAAAACCAACGTAACACATTCAACGCGACCAATTAATCTAATCGACCCGAGAGCGACGTTCTGTTTTCTTTTTCAAATACCGGCAGCCAACGTGGCATCCTTAAATAGTACCCAAGTATCATAAGTACTATAGTATTATTAAAATGAATAAAGTGAAAAACTTACTATTTTAGCGCGTAAATAAAAACACACGTGAAGAGAAAAAAAGATACTTTAGAAATATTATTTATACGCGAAAGTTTTAAAATAGATACGCGATATTCGGAAGAAAAGTGCCATCGCGTATGTGCTGACTCGATAGAAATTTTGTATTCATCTATAAGAAAAAAAAATATGTAGAAAAGAGAAAAGAAACTGAACGGCTGTACGGTACAACCGTTCAGAGAAAAACTTCCAGACTAATATAAAAAGTGGAAAAGAAAAGGTACCATATCCATATAATGTGGTACACTAATGAAACCATGGGATACAATATTTGTAGTCTATATTTCCCCCAAACGTTCCCTCTTGCCTCCGTACGAACAATACATCATTAATTAACATATGTTTTCAGATTTTAAAAACTCAGGTGTTTGGTTTTGGTACCGCAGGTTCTACAGTAAATGTACGTGTGTCTGCCTGCTTCCGAATATTATTGTACATGCCGTATATACATCATTGTATCATATATGTCCCCGCGTCTCTCTTTATCCTCTTTCTTCTCCTCGAACAGTATCGTATTTGTCACCTCGCACACATTCGCATTTCTTCATATAACCACAGTTTATACTTATAATACTCTATAAGTGTGTTTGTATTAGACGACTTCAGAAGTTTGTATCCTTTTCTTTTATAGACATAGTAGTGGAAAAGTAATGAATTTATCGCGCTGTCACCGACATATCACACAGTCGGGGAGAGAACGAGTAAAGTACACGTATTGCGAAGCGATTTGTTAAATATCTTAGGGGTAAAGTGTGTGAAATACGTAGTTGCTCATGAATGACTAGCCAGAACTTCGACTCCAGCTCTGTCTCATGAAGGTATAGTGTTTGAAAACTACGTCGGAATTGCTTCACCACTTGTCTTTCTTTCACTCATTTGATGAGATGGGATATTGGTATCGACATCCTTCTGCTAACTTTCGGTAGCTTCTTTACAATCAATTAATTATCCGTTTTGAGAAGGTATCTGTCTGTAGAAATGATTATTACTGCAGCTTTTGTGGCGTATTTTTCTGTTGGCGACTGAATTGTATTCCAGTCCCCTCCATCAAGCACATCTCAAAACTTTCTTCCTTCAATGCTTTATCTTTACTTTCATCGCTTTTCCAGCTAGAATAGTCCGTGCGTCGTACAATTAGGAGTCAGCGTGGTCACCAAGTCTGGTTTGCGAGACACATTTCAGAGCATATCTTCATTTTTGCACTCGTGGACCGGAGTAAAGACTAATTAAATACCCGCAGTTTGGGTTAAGGGGCAATAGATTATCTTTTGATAACGCCAGACTCGCCTGCTTATACTTTCCTTGTCTTTTGATTCTTCTTCGCTGTGATCCGCAGCTGAAGAATTATGTTTCTCCCCGACTGGCCTTTGTGCCTTTCATCACAAGTAGGAAACATTTCTATCTTGGTCGTAATACAGCGGTACATTTTTTTTTGCAGTGCCGGCGGCTGGGTGGACTTCTAATATAGAGGTGCGTAGATCAAACTTTTTCACTGACACTGCAGAAAATCAATTTCTCCCTTCTCCATCATAGCTCGAAAGTCAAGATTTCATATAATTATATCTGGCTCAAAGGTTGAAAATTTTCAAGTTCGGAAGTACCGAAAGTTCCCTTTCTCTGTGTTCTTGATACCTAGTTCTGATTTTCCCAACTCCCTCTTCCGTAAGGATTCAAACCCAAGATTATTCCCTGATAACGTCACATTCACCTGTAGGGATTTAAGCGATATCCAACCCAATAATATCATGCCCTTATGCTTGAAATTTTTTCAAATCCCTCCCCCGTCTATCCAACCACCGGAATGAATTAATAACGTCTCGCCTTTCTTCAAATTGCATTTTTCTTGACAATCGATTAGAATCGAGCTCGAAGAGAGAAAAAGAATCTTAACTCGAAGGGTTTTAGCCAAAAATTCTTCTCTTGACCAAGCATGTTAGTTGTGGGCTAGATTTTATAGCCAAAGATTTCATAATTGCAGTCCAACTTGAGTATTCACAACTCAGCATTCCTCTGGAACCACCGCTTCAGAAGTTCGTGTCTCCAAATTTGGTCAAGTCCAGTACTCGACATTTTTCTGAGTTCCCAGTTCATGTTGAAGCCACTAATGACGTCGAAAAGTCGTAGGTGGACGTTTCCTGAAGATGTAACTCTCATTGTTCCAAATTAATCTGAGTGTAAGCAGAATCAACTTAAAATACATTTCTAAGCCTAGCTTACGTTCAACCTAAGACTCAATGAATTTTTCTCGATGGTCAACTGTGTCGTGATCGAATCGCACAGGATTGAAGCATTTGTAGGCCGATCACTCGTAGAATGTTTAACGGATCCCAGTGCGCATTCTCCTTGGATTTGGAATCAACCCTGTCTCACCGTGCCCAGAAGTACCTTCACTCAGATCTGTGGTACAAACCAAATACCCAAGGTCTTCCTATCCGGCGGCCGTGATTTCGCTGATTTTGTATCTATACCAGGAATTCTTGTACTGAATATGGATTCCCTTGAAAGACCCCATCCACATTGGCAATAGACCTAAGGACGACCTTACATTGCTATACCCACAGTGGCGTAGTTACACCAATTTTTTTTTTTTTTTTTGGGGGGGGGTTGAGGTTGATAATTTCAAATATTATACATTTTTAACAGGGAACCTGTTTTATTAGGGGGTCTTTCAAGAAAAAGTGTCCGGCGTCTGGGAGGCAACTTCCTTACCTAACTATGACCTTGAGAATGACCTTGGGACTTGGAAAATTTTTGACCTCCCCTCTTTTCATCCCCTCTACCTCCCCCCCAAGACCCCTCCTATTTAATCATATACTAGTATAAAGCTACTGTGCTTCAAGGAAGGGTCCTATCTTATACTAAAGATAATACAAATTGCTAGGTATATCAATATTTTCCAGTTATACAGCCATAATTACCTATGACCTTGGGACTTGGAAAATTTTTGAGTTCCCCCTCCTATCATCTATAGCTCAAAGATTCCAGTTATACTAGTATATAGCTAGTATAATAAAGGAGGACTTTTAGCTTATATTAGAGATAATACAGATTGCTAGGCATTTACTCGTATAAAGTTACTATACTACAAGGAGGGGTCCCAGTTATACTGAAGATAATAGAAATTGCTAGGCATATTCCAGTTATACTAGCATGAAGCTAGTATAATAAAGGAGAACTTCTAGCTTATATTAAAGATAATACAGATTGCTAGGCATATATTTGTATAAAGCTACTATACTACAAGTAAAGTTGTATAGAAAAACCAAGTTAGTCAACTCGCTACGTTCACCCGTTTTCCGCTGTCCAACGGCGTTGTGTGTAAAGACTCCCTACTTGACTACAGGCTCTTATGGGCGGATATCCAATTTTTCTCTATATTTTGAAAACGATCAACTTTTATGAAAAATTGAAGAGAACAAAAATTATTCCTCTTGTAATTTCCTATTGGATGAAGATGGTTTCAGATTTTTCGGTGACAAAATTTTTTTTATACGTTAATCAATAGGAAATTACAAGGGCAATAAATTCATCTCTCTTCAATTTTGCGTAAAAATCAATATTTTTCGAGTAAATCAATAAATTTGTGAATTGTCCATATGCGCTGTGTGAAAACGAGGGAGTCATTGCACCATGCGCGCCTACCGGGATAAATTAGCTCTACATTCAACAAACAACGTTGCGTAAAGCGCAGTTGACTAACTTGGTTTTTCTATACGACTTTAACTACAAGGAGGGGTCCCAGTTATACTGAAGATAATAGAAATTGCTAGGCATATTCCAGTTATACTAGCATGAAGCTAGTATAATAAAGGAGAACTTCTAGCTTACCTATATCAAAGATAATACAGATTGCTAGGCATATACTTGTACGCACTGTTACCATCAAATACAAGCGAGACTTTGCTTGTCGACGTCGAGTGTGTGTGTGTGTGAGAGTGTGTGTGTGTGTGCGTAGACCAGCCTCTTCTGACAATTTTACCTATTCCTCTATTTGCATTGTTTGGCGTGCGTTGTGATGTTTTCACCACCTTTCTACTGGTTCATTGGAGGTATTATTTCTACTGTTGCCTTACTTTTGTAGCTCTTTATTGCATTATCAACAAACACGTGTAGGGTCACAAAATTACAAAATTTTATCTTGTGGCGGCAAACTTGGTGCTATTCCTCATAGGCAGGACGACTCATTTGATACCTTTTTGATATGCACTTGGACGACTCATATTCTTGTCTCTCTTTCTCTATTTCTCCATCTTCCTCTTTGTCTTTTTCAAACTAAACTAACGTCGCCACTACGCAATCGTCGCCACTAGGCAATCTGTCGCCACTAGGCAATCGGTGTGTTTTTATTTTTAACAGGGAACCTGTTTTATCGGGGGGGTAAAGTGAAGGAAAATGACGGACGCCGGGCGCCATCCGGCAAGAAAAAGGGACTTAGAAAAATTTTGATGAAGTGATAGGAGGGGGACTTATCCTCTCTGCTACATGCAGTATATTATACTAGGTTTATACTACGTATTATACTAGGCGTATACTAGGTCCAATCCTCCTTCATACTAGGTTTAGGCATCCTTCATACCATAAGCTTACAAGATCTTTATAATAGCTTATAGTAGCAGTTTGTCCTAGCTCTGTACTAGGTCTTAGGCTTCCTTTATACTACTGTATTAGTGGTTTTACTAGGTCTGTGACGTCACAGATCCCCATTGTGACGTCACCAGATTGTAACGTCGTGTGACGTCATCAGATTATGACGTCATCAAATCGTGACGTCATCAGATCTCCGAACTGATAACAGGATAGGCCTACCGGGAGTACCACACAGGCTGTAAAAATAAATAGCAGGAAACCTGTTGCATGGGGGCAAGCTGTAACATTTAGTAAATTATAATTGGAGAATTTTAAGCTATAAAAGGAAAAAACGCGCCTAGAACTTGACCTAATGAGAGGAGATCTCAAGGTGGTGAGGAACAAAGTTCACGCTACTTGAGACAACAAAAAGCAAAAAATGACACTCACATGATTACTCCCATAAAACAGGTTCCCTGTTTGCCTCAATTGCCACAGTCAATGAAGGCAATTCCGAGTTTTTGTTTCTTCCAGGTTGGAAGAGTTACTTTTCTAATATTCTTTGTTCAGGTTCATTTTTTGCTGTCCCAGTCCGTCCTAACATTACTTCTCTTTTCTCCAAAGCCTTTTAGTGGACGCTTTCACTCTTTTTGTCTATTTCAGATGTCTGACTTCCCTTTGTTGCTCTTGCATCTCTATCTAAACTATTTTTTATTGCTATCCAATCCTCTTACTTCTCTCTTACCGTCTAGTTGAAACTTTTTAAATCTATGATAACTTGCTAATTGCATTGTACTTTTTTGGGGCTAAGGCCTTTGGCCTAATAATGCCAACCTTTTTCTCTAGTGCGCATGCACTTGATCGCTGTGACTTAGAACTCTGATGAATTTTCATTTGTCGACGCAATGAGTTTCATTCCTTTGCCGTATAATTAATTTTGCAAATGATTCTCTTTTGATTGAAGTTTCAAACTCTATGTGCTGCGTGAAATGTCGCAGTTTTTGATAGTGTCGCCATGATGTGTTAAAAACTCTCGCTGGGAGCCATCTCCTCAAACCGTGCCCATTCCGTCCAAGATGCATTGATCATCTCATGTCATGGAGACCCCAACCATCAAGGGGCTCCTTACATTCGCCATATCCTGCCTGTAGACCATCATTGCAAAAGTGATTAAAGAGGGGTCCCAGCTATACTTTCAAATTACAAATTACAGACAACACTTCTCCGGAAGAAGTATAGAGGAAGTATATCAAATGGCACATAGATTCATCGGACTAAAACACAATACAAACCGACCGGTACCCTTTGCACATGATTTCGAGACAGAAAATCATATTTGATTGGTCCAGATAAATCGATAAAATAAAATTATTTTCCTACAGTGAAACTCATAAAACAGGTTCCCTGCATCCCCTCATTTAACTTCGTTAAAGAACCCGTGAATTTTTCTTATTTTTCTTTGTTTCTTACTCGCCATGCTTGTTTGTCTTCACTCTTGGTCTGGTATAGCAAGCTAACTATAATTTTCTAGGGGGCGAGGAAGAACAACTAAGATTTTCAATAGACGGCTGGCATGCCCGTAAAGATATTCAAAAAGGAAACCCAGACCCGAACTTGCAAAGAGTGAAGACATCTACCAGTTTAAACCTCCTTGTGACGTCATCGTCATCCTTTGAATTTGCCTGTGACGTCACCAACATTACTCTCTTCTTCTACTTCGGACTAGCAGACATCTGGATTAAGTTCGAAGTACACTGTGTGCTAGCCCGAATATAGCCTAGTATAAAGGACTACTCGGTCTCGCGAATTTTCAATAGTGACCTAGTCATTTTCGGGCTGGGGAACTCGAACTCGGACTCCCAGATTTTTGGATCGAATCGCGGGGATAAAACCTGATCAAGGTCATCGTTGAGAGTAGGACGGGGACATTTTCCGAGGATGTAACTATAGATGAGAAGCTGACCATTCTCGGCATTTGCTGAAAATAACTTTGAAGTCAGAGCCATATTTGGGAACTCGGGGTAAGAGCCGGAGCTGGAAAAAAATGGAGAAGAAGCAATGACTTTTCAAAGAGCAGCTTTCTCAAAAAAACTGAACCAGCCTTCCGGAGAGCCGCGTGCCGAATAAGGGTTAAGCTTCGAAGCTAGACCTCGAGAGCCGGAAACAATTTTCGACGTCCTGCTTCAGAAAAAATCAGAGCGAGCCCATTCCAGTGGTTCCTCTGAGAGTTGTTTCCCTACCTCTAGATGTAACCCTCATGGCCTCATTCGGCGTACGTACAACGAAGATAGTATAATTGATGTGCGGTGCGGGTGACGGACAAGTTTTCTTGAGAGAAGATGACTTTCGAAGGATTTCACGCTCTACTTTTATTCTTTCAATTTTTCACATGAATTGCTTCGAACCAGTTTCAAGCGAACGACGAGATGGAAAAGAAACTCAAAAAAATCATGATTGAACTAGCGAAGTATGATATTGCGAGTCATAATCATCTGGAATGTATCTGTAATGTTGTATCGAATAATTGCCATGGTTTCTAAAGCACGACGCTTGAAGTAAGCCTTCTCTCTGTGGAGAAGGGTTTCCTACCCTCCCTGAACTATGACCACTGGTTATAAGGTGGTTAGTAAAGGCTGATTCGCCCATATTCCTTTTTCCCCAATCCTTTGAAGTTCAGCCACTCTGATTGCAATTTGACGACTGGTCTCGCCTATATACGTAGATACCATTACAGTCCATATAAGCTATGCTATAAACTCCGCTCTTCTCAACAGGCGGAACAGAGTCCTTCAACTTGACGAATAGCCCTTTTACTATCGTAGGGGTGTAAAAGACCGGCCGGAAGCCAAAGGGGCGGAGAGTATGACTTAATTTTGAGGAAAATTCTCCCAGGAAGGGGAGTTTTATAAATCGAGTTCTGCTATCTCGGCAAAAATCGCGGCGGAGGGAGATAGTTGAATCAAGGCGCAGTTCCGCGTGATCTCTTTACCGACCATAAGGTCAATGTCCACGTTGACCTTATTCACTCGAGCCAAGTATTTTATAATTTGAAGTTCTTTTTGGAAAGCTGCCTCATTTAGCGGGATGCGGATGCGGGTGAGCCGATGAGGAAGCATGACTTTCCAAAACGGCCTTAGTCCATTTTTTGAGAAACTGAGTTAGAGCGCAGTCTGGTGAAGAAACATGTACTATATCAAAATATCGATTTTTACGTGCTCTAAGCTGAAGAAAATAATCATAGTCTAGGTATAGTTATGTGCAAAAGGTATGAAGTTTTCTGTTTGTCCTGTAAAGTTGCAAAAATGGACTAAGGCCGTTTTGGAATGTCATGCTTTGAACGCCGCGAACTTGTGGGCAACAGGGCAGAATGACGAGCCGTGGACGACAATATCGGTCGAAGAATCTTTTCTATATCATATTGAAAACTCATCGACTCCATATCTTTCTGAGATAGTGAGTTCCAAGAAGTTAATATTAGAGCCTCCAATTTCATGAGTGAATTTGATGGAGGGATATTGAGCATTAAGATACTTCACGGAACTCAAGGAGATCTTGGGGACCGGTCCACGCTCATAAAACGTCATGTACATACCTGTGCCAATATAGTGGACGTGATCCAGGAATACTTGGCCCAAGGAGAAGAGGTTAGCCTTAAATTTGGACATAAAGATCTCCGACCCAAGGGAACCTAATGGGGATCCAATAGAAATGCCAACCTCCTCTGAGAACTCGAATTTCCCATTGAACTTACAAAAAAATCAGAGGCCATTGCAGATACGCAATGGCAGCGGGGAACCCGCAACCTCCCGCGCTCGCGATCACGTTGGCGCGAAAATGCCCCCTCAGAAAATGAGTTGACTGGGCTCTTCTCAGTATACTGTATATTAGGCACTGAAGGCTGGAGTTAGAAATTTTTCCAAGTTCATAAAGTAGGTCAAGGTCATTGATGACGTCATAAAGCGTCACACGTCACGTCACGCAGTTCACAGATATTTTTTGAGGATGTAATCCCCCTAACAAAATGTATAGCGAGTTCTCCGCTAATTAGAAGACCATCATACATTTAGTAGATTAAAGAATTCCTGCAACTCGTCGTGAGGAGTATCAGATCGAGCAAGGAGGTCACCCATATGTTGCATAGCAATGGCTCTCGGTATGTTGAGGAATAGGCCGACCATGTCAAAGAAGTACCGTGTGGCGCCCGGAGGGAGTAACTGGTCTTTAAGTTTATCAGCTCAGGAAACAGAATTCTTAATCGAGTAAGTCGACTCATACTCAATGCGGGATTTAAACCATCTATCCAAGTATTTAGCGAGAGAGTAAGCGGGGGGGAGACATAAGACACGACAGGACGCATTGGAGTATCCTTTTTATGTATCTTAGGCCACCTACAGAGAAGGGGAGGTACAGGATTCGGTTCAAGCAGGCATTTTTTGGTCGTAGGCTTGCTTATTAACAGTCTTTCATCATTACTAACGTTCCTAACCTGGACGTACTTAGTAGGGAAATTGAAGTCGGTATTTTCGATGGCCTTACATTAGGGAAGCACTTCTTCAACCTTAGTAACAACGGTGGACTTCTCCATAACGATTATGAAATGCCCTTTATTAGCTTTCGTGAGTAATGATCCCTCCTGCCTCAGCTTCTTCCTCAAACCTTTGATCTCCTCATTTGCAGTGCTATTCATGCACGGAAACGTTTTTTGAGTATTAACTCCGGGACCGATCTTCACAGCTAAATCTGCGACGACGTTCGCCAAGGCGTCGGCATTATTGAGGGAGGGGGGGGGGGGGAGCTAAACTTCCAATAGAGTAGTCGATACAACGCTGAAATTGTTGAACTGTTTCAGCCTCTATAACATTACCCTTGAAAGATTTGCCCTAAGTCTAAAAAGGAGGAAACTGTGTTTTTCTGTGGTTCTTGTAAATTGCCCTCCAGTTTACTCATTGAGTATTGTGGAGCTTTTTCTCACCCTATTAATACTTCTTGGCATGCAATATGAGCCTCTCAGCTTGCCAATATGGTAAACAAGTAGATGATGCTACTCTACAAGGACAACAGATTCAAGAGAATGGAACATTGCATAAGAAATCCACTTTAAAATTTCATAATAGTTGCAAATTTCAGTTTGTAATTTATTAGATTTTGGTTACTGGACCATTTTCAAGGGCGATTGGGGGCCAACTACGGCCTACGCCGAACTTAAAGTACACCATTTGAAAGGAAATTCCATGAGGAATCATTTTCTGGTTGAAACAATTTCTCCTCGGCCTCCAATTTTTTGAGATATTCTTAAAAAATCGATTTTGGGGAACTGGAACGTGCCGCAGAAAGTTTGGTACAGCTTCTGGAGGCGGTTTCGGACACCTATAGTTTGACATTTCTCATGATGATCGGCTTTTGGCGTCCAAAATATTTCTTCTAACACCTGTCCTATAACGTAATAATAATTTTGGTATACTTTCCACGCGATTTCCTCAAAAAATATTGATCTTGGCTTTAAAATGAAAGACATCATTTTTGTAGGTAATAGTATGCTCTACATTTTTTATATAAAGTATTTTTACCAAAAAAGCTATTTCAACAGAGAAAGAGCGAAAAACGCGTCTTTTTTGTGGTTTTTCGGCTGTAGGGGGCTACACTCACAACGGGGCGGTAGGGGTTTTTAGTATGTTCGTACAAATATTCATCTCTGCATTTATTATTTCAGTTTTACATTCTAATATTCCTAGACTATGATAATTTTTTAATAAAATTGAAAAAACTGAAAGAAACTCCTTTGTAAACATCTCTCAACCCTCATTTCTCAAGAAGGGTGGGAGCTATGAGTTTTTTCCTCGTGATGAGTGCAGAACCACAGTTTCCTAGAATTACAAGCCGTGAACGAGGACAGGCAACGCCGCAACGTCTCGTTCACGTAGGCTGACTTGTAACACAGCGTTAAATGGAGAATTCGCGTTTTCTCTCAATTACCTGGTACATATTATCTCATGAAATATGCTGTTTATGAGAAAATTGAAGAGAATTAAAATTGTTCTGCGTAAAATTATCTTTCAGAAAAACAGACTTTCATCAAAATTTATCGACAACTAGGGTACATTTGTACATCTTTAAAACCACCCGCTCATAGTGCTATAGTCGAAGTGAACGTTTTTCTTCAATCATTTCATGTTATCTCATAAAATATGCCGTTCATGAGAAGACTGAAGGGAATTAAAATTGTTTTGTATAAAATTTCCATTCTGAAAAACCCGATTCTTATAATAATTTATCCAGAACTAGAGTACATTTCTACATTGTTAGAATGACGCACTTTCTTCCCTCTTTTGAATGACGTATTATAGTCGGAAAATGAGTAAAAAGTATTCATTGCCAAAAAGAAGACTGGTGAAACCGTGAGTTATAGTTTAGGCTTGAGCAGGTCCGTCGAGAGCTCCAGTCGGATCCGGGGCAAGGAACACCCCCCCCCCCAAAAAAAAAAAAAAAAAATTGTTCACCTCCTTTCTTTGTAAACCGAGCTATGGCACAAAATCCCCAGTTGCCCCCTCCTCTCATCAGGCCTGGCTTTGTGGACCGAGTACAATTAAAATTAACATGACATGAGATGAAATGCCTCGCTGAATCACAAGTTGCAGATGTTCCAGAATATTGCTGAAGCATTTTTCTCTCACAAAAAGGTCTTAATATTTTGCTCAGGCTCAATGTTTGGATTCTCAAGATTCTACCGAGCTGTGAACCCTCGAGAAACTGGAAATAGATTAAATGAGAATAACGAGAAAACTAGTTCGTACTTTCGAGAAAAAAATAGAACTCGGAAAAGGCTCAAACCACAAGAGTGAAGGCAGTCTGCGTCCGCACTTTTGAGCTTTCTTTAGCGATTTTGTATGACAAGGCAATTTTTGTAATGTTTTGACCCAATGACGAATTTGTCCTTGGGTCTCGAGCTATGAATCCTTAAGAACCTGAAAATAGAATTATTTCTGAGGCTCAACTTTAAACCACAAGGGTAAAGGCAGTCTGCGTCTACACATTTGAGCTTCCTCTAGAGATTTTGTCTGACGAGGGCATTTTTATATTGTTTTGACCCAATGACAAATTCGTCTACGGGTCTCGAGCTATAAATCCTTAGGAACCTGAAAATAGAATTATTTCTGAGTCTCAACTTCAAGAACTCGAGAGTATTTCATGCCTGATGTGTTTAATTTCATTTAGAGATTTGGTCTGACAAGAAGATTCTTGTCTCTCAGTTATCAAGAAAAAGGTTTGAATACTGTAGGGTTTCCTGAGGTGTGTAGACTTTGTGCAGGCCCGTCGAGGGCTCCAGTCGAGTTCGGGACAAGGAACACAGCGGGATCCTCGAAAAAATTTCTTTACCCCTCCTCTTGTAAACCGGGCCCCTGAAGGGGCCTGACCCGGGAATAAAGTCCCCAGTTGCCCCCTCCTTTCGTCAGGCCTGGGCTTGAGAATTGAGTAAATGAGTAAGTTTCAATTTAAAAAATTATTTCAAGACTGACACAGACAAACAAGAAAGTAGAATAAGAAAACAATATTCAATGGGAATTAGACAACTCACAAGTTACTCGTATAGTCCAGCCTTAGAGTAAGTGAGGAACTTTTACTTCCAAAAATAACATCAAAACTTGCACTAATAATAAAGTTGAGAAAGTAACTTGAAAAAACAATATTCAACGGCAAATAGACGACTCACAAATTATAGTGTACGCTTAAAAATTAAGTACCTGAGTAACTTTCATTTCCATAAGTATCAACAAAACGTGCATTAATTATAAATTTGAGAAAGTAACTTCAGAGAAAAATATTCAATGGCAAAGACGACTCACAAATTCTTCTTCACGACCAAAATTGTAGAACATAAAAGCAGCAAAAGCGGCTATTATCATTTGAACTTGAAAATTTCACTGATGAGATGCAACATCAACAATCAATCATAAACAAAAGTTGGAATAACGGCTTTTATTTTCCTGGAGAAACACTAATCCGATAGGAAATTTTATGAAGAACAACTTTATTTATTTCCAACTTTTCGATAAATGCAATATTTGTCGAGTTATGATGCAATTTGTGAGAAAATTTGTGAATTCTCCATAAGACTACATGTTAACGATCAGCCTACGTGCACAGCGTTGCCAAGTAACCCTACTTCACGGCTTGTAATTCTAGGAGGCTATGGCAGAACCATTGCCGGACCGGAAGTCGAGGGTAGGAATTTTTTATTTTCCTATCCGGAGTTTTTATATAATTTCCTGTACTATCGCAAAGACGAAAGAATATTCGAGTTTTTGTAAACTTTTATTCAGATACTAAGACATAAAATAACGAAAACGAAGAAAAAAAAATGAAGGTACAAAAGAATAAAATGATCACAACGCAGGAAAAACTTGGAGGGAATCGTCGATCGAAATCAACTCTCCCGATACAAGATGGAATTCGATTCGCCTCTACCGAGAATTCACAATCTTCAAACTCTTTCGCAAATAATTTCGATCACGCTCGGTTCCATTAGAATCGGATCGAGACATCTTTGAACGGTGCTTCCCAAAATATCGTCCAACAGGAAATTTATCAAACTAGGAAAAGAAAAAAAAGAAGAAATTCGTATAAGTTTTTCCTATATTTATTCAGGTGTTCCTACTCCACGTGTGGTTGCATTTCGATCGAGTATATTTTTCTTTATTTACTTTTCGTCGTGAAGAAAACGCCAAAGATACAACTGTAAATAATGGGTGTCAACTTGCACTTGCTGCAAACCATATTTACTGAACGTTTTCAGCCGTACACACTCCAGCAAAGTCTGCGCAAAACAAGAAAATTTATTTAAAGCGATCGGAAACGACGCGGACCAAGCGCGTATAAATCATAAGAAATTTTCCTAAAAAACGTAACTCTGTATTTCTCGAGTTTATTGCGATCGTTTTCGAATTTTTATTGTTTACCCAACTTGGGACCTCATTTCCACGAGAAGGGGATTCCGAAAGCTGATATAATTTATAACTTTAAAAAAATACAAATAATAATGTTCTCTCGCTTCGCGAGAAATTGGGGACACCGAACGCCGCGTGTACCGTACAACTTTTATACCGAACGATGATGCATTTCCTGATGATCGTTATCGCTTTATAAATTCGCCGAAAATTTTAGGAAAAAAGGAATATATTTCACCGATAGTTTTTATTTTATTTTCTGTTCGCGCCGAACAAGTGTTGCGTCGTACTTATGACGAGGATAATTTTCTAAAAAAAAAAAAAATTATACTACGAGTGAAATCGTCGATAAAGAAGAGGGCACACCGGTACAAGGTCTTCGCATCCACGAAACCATATGTGCTTTACACCGAACGTGTATGACACGTACAATAATTCGCCGACTTTAAATAACCCCCCTCAAAATTACTCGGGCATCGCTCGAAACCTACTTTCAGACTGATTTTTATGATCCCAGTCATTATAGACACTTTGGAAAATTGAACGGGCGCGAAAATATCGATACGCTCGGAAAACAGTTTATTGATCACGTTGATCGAATGGGTGGACGCTGGCGTGTACGAGGACCAATTGCTGACGCTTCGATGATGACGTGACTGGGTCTTGCGACTCGAATCGCTGCTGCGGTCCGCTTTCGTTCCCTCCTCGAACAATACGCCGATCTGCAACATAAAATACGCGTCTCGCTAGAGGAATTTTTCCATGCACCCGCGGAGCCGGCCGCCGCAAACGAACCTGAGAATCGATGGAGGTCAATTCTTCGATAACTCTCTTCATGACAGGCCGTACCATACGTGGCTCGGATCCGTGCAGCCAGTCTCTAGTCTCTACCGATTTGCGTAACATCTGCGCGAATCGAAACAAACATTGCAACAGATGCCGAAAGTGTCAAAGCACTACAAAGTGTAGATTAGGTCTATATTCATGTAAATCGTCGATACCCACCTGCGAGATGGCTAATCCTTGCATTTTGACGAAATGATTAATAAGTCGTTGGGCGACGGCGTACATTTCGGTGCACAGTTCTGTCTCGGTGCTCAGATGGACTGTGGCCGAGAACTCTTCCACATGGAACCATTTATCCGTCAAATCTAGCTGAAATAATGTGTGTCAATTTGAAAATTGAGGATAAAGTTGAATGATTGAAATCAACATGAATCGTGATGTTTGTTTATTTTCCTATAGCTATAATACAATATGTAATCATCGGCTTAGCTGATGGAGAGAACGCAGTTACAGAACGAGCAACAAGTATAGAAAAATGGAAAGCTATTTTTAGCAATAAAAATTGTGTTGTCAGGGTGACACTATTTTTTTTCAGCTACCGTACACTTATTTGTGAAGATTAAATTAACACGTGTTTTAAAATTTTCAAATTTATTACTTCGAAGAGAATTATGTTCGTTAAGAGACAATTAAACTGCGACTTAAAGCGAGGATTCGAGCCTTCAAAAGCTGAGAGCAAAAATAAAAAAATACAAAAACCGTAAAACCTCCAGAGACAAATTTACAAGTCGAATTGGATCGTGTATATGGGCGCTTGCGAAAGGAAGAATATAGAATGAGGGGAAGAGGTTGACCCTAGCTGTGCCTGGCCTTGTCTGGGTCCGATCTTGAGAAGGTAGTTACTTCATAACGTCATCAGACATACTTTAGTCCGGTTTCTAGTCTAATAATTGCATATGAGGGGTACGAGCAGAAGTTTCTCTGGAACATCTGAGGTGGTTTTTAGTGTTTTAGAGTGCTCAATCTCATTCTGGACATTCAAACGCAGTTTCCTGAAAGGTTCATCTCCTCAGCTTCCCCAGATGAAATTTCGAGGTAGGAAGGAGTTCATCGTTTGTGCCGTTAAGTCTGCTCTTTGTGCTAGTCTCCTTCCGCCCAACCGTTAGAGCGGCGAGGCTCTGGACCTGCGAGCCCCTCACCTCGATCTTTGATCTGGAAGCATGCTGAAGCGTTTGTGATACAATGGTGCTGGATTGTGTCGTTGAGTTTCCTTTCTTGCTGATCTTCTACCCTTTGGACCACATGCAAGACCTAATTCGGACGATTAGAGGGCTCTTGGTACAAACATGGATGGCATCGTTTGGACTGTGGCCGTTGGTGCTGGTCTCACCCCCCCCTCCCCGGAACCGTTGGAAAGCGATGAACACATCTGAAGTTCTTACTCATTCAGTTTCTGCTGAATCAAATTTTGGAGGGCCTCTTCCGTCCTAATCCTCATTGGGTAGCTGCAGCAGACATGTAGTATGGATTTTTGGGATAAAAATGGTTGGAATTGTTTGTGCTACGTTGGTTCTGGTGGCCTTGCCCTCCAATCATGATCAGGTCTCGTGTTTGGTCAGAGCAAGAAAAGTTGCATGATACTGAGAAGCTCGTCTCCTTGTGAACTCGCGGTGAGAGATCAGCTACGGCCCCACGGATGATCGGAACGAGCAAAAGTGTGGTTACAAGCGATGGAGGTAATGGTATCGAGAGGTCGGTAAGAGCCCTGCATTTGAGCAAACGTGCAGAAATTCTCGTCCTTTCTTTTTCGTTGTGTCCAGCCATCAGGGAGGGACGAACAGAAATTCACGCTGTTCTAAGCAGAACAATGTGAATTTAGTCAGACGACAGAAAATTTACTTTCCTTGTTTAGCCTAACAAGAGTTGCCATAAATTTGCCCTCTTCGAGACGAACCGGATACGAAGCTGAATTATTGCCGTCAATTCTAGGCAAACCATGACCACCGAAATCTTTGGACTCTTGTCCTCTTAACCAGGACTGGAGCTGATTTAACTCAGTAAGTATGTAGCGGAGAAATGAGCTTCACAGTGACGCCGTGCACAACGAGAATTTCCGTGCGTTTGCCCGTTTTGATCATGTACAGGGCAGCCCACAACAGTTCCCCCCCTCATCCCTTGGAACAACAGGAACCGCCGCACATTTGCCCCCTTTGACCAGACACGGGACCTCAGCCTATTCCTAACGTCTCGTTTTCATGCGTTTGATTTCTTGTTTTCTTCTCTATACCAATGTCAGTAAACATCAACATGAGAGTAGCACTACTCCGGGCAAATTACATCATGAAAGTAGTGCACTACATAAATATCATAGTGATTTGTTGAAACTACTGTCAACAGATATCAGCATCAGAAGTAGAGCAATCATCGATGCTACAAATTCAATTTCCACAGCATCAGGCAAAGTGCTACAAGTAGCACTACTAGGGGCCCTACTTTAGCATCTACCATCAATTTGCCTGAATTTCATCAGCATTAAGAGAAGTGCTCCACGTAGCACTACTAGCAACTTAATTTTACTGTAGCATAAAGAGGAACAGCCATTGTAGCACTTCTACAATAATTAGTGTTAATTAGCGTGAGCTACTCAAAGCAAATAATCTTATCGGCATAATAAAAAGTAGAGTGTTGCAGCCAGGGCTGAGATCCGGAACCTGTATCTGAAATGGGATCCGCGTCCAATCCTTTATCTTTGGGGTCTGGGATCCGGATCCAAAAAGATCCCACACTTTTTCTTCTGTGAAATCCGGATCTGGAATGATCTAGTATTTTTTTTTTTTTTTTCAAATCCGGATCCAAAAAGATCCTACACTTTTTTTCTGTGTGATCCGGATCTGGAAAGATCTAGTATTTTTTTTCCAGATCCAGATCAAAAAAGATCCCACACTTTTTTTCTGTGACATCCGGATCTGGAATGATCTAGTATTTTTTTTTTTTTTGTGAGATCCAGATCCAAAAAGATTCTGTATTTTTTCTTCTGTGAGATCCGGATCCAAAAAGATCCCACACTTTTTTTTTCTGTGTGATCTGGATCTGGAATGATCTAGTATTTTTTTTTTTTTTTTTGTGAGATCCAGATTTAAAAAGATACCACACTTTTTCTTCTGTGAGATCCGGATCCAAAAAGATCCCACACTTTTTTTTTCTGTGTGATCTGGATCTGGAATGATCTAGTATTTTTTTTTTTTTTTTGTGAGATCCAGATTTAAAAAGATACCACACTTTTTTTTCTGTGAGATCCGGATCTGGAATGATCTAGTATTTTTTTTTCAGATCCAGATCCAAAAAGATTCCACACTTTTTTTCTGTGACATCCAAATCTGGAATGATCTAGTATTTTTTTTTTTTTGTGAGATCCAGATCCAAAGAGATTCTGTATTTTTTTTTCTGTGAGATCCGGATCCAAAAAGATCCCATACTTTTTTTTTCTGTGTGATCCGGATCTAGAATGATCAAGTATTTTTTGGTTTTTTTTGTTTTTTTTTCAGATTGGGATCCAAAAAGATCCTGTATTTTTTACCACGGCAAGATACAGATCTAAAAAGATCTTGTATTTTTTTTTTGTGAGATCCAGATCCAAAAAGATCCTGTATTTATTTTTCTGTAAGATCCGGATCTGGAATGATCTAGTATTTTTTTTCAGATCCAGATCCAAAAAGATCCCACACTTTTTTTCTGTGACATCCGGATCTGGAATGATTTATTTTATTTATTTTTTTTTTTTCAGATCCGAATCTAAAAAGATCCTGTATTTTTTTTGTGAGATCCAGATCCAGATCCTGTATTCATTTTTTTGGTACAATCCAGATCCAAAAAGATTCTGTATTTTTTTTTCTGTGAGATCCGGACCCAAAAAGATTCCATACTTTTTTTTCTGTGTGATCCGAATCCAAAAAGATTCTGTAATTTTTACCTCGGCAAGATCCGGATCCGAAAAGATCCTGTATTTTTTTGAGATCCAGTTCTAAAAAGATCCTGTATCTATTTTTTCTGTGAGATCCGGATCCAAAAAGATCCGTATTTTTTTTTTCTGTGAGACCCAGATCCAAAAAGATCGTTCATTGTTTTTATTTGGGATCTCACCCCTGCTTGCAGCCAGCTAAAAGCCAAAAGCCGTATTTCTGACCATTCAGCTAAAAGCCATAAGCCAGCTTTATGCTCACTCTCAGAACTCATAAGCTATGAAAAAACATATTTTTTCAGCCGACTGTTTTCTTTTCACAGTTGTACTGTTTTCTACCGTTCCTCTCACCCCTCACATTCTTAATAGCATGGATGACCGATAGCCGGAAGCCAAAAGCCGTATTCTTGGACCATTAAGCCAAAGCCAAAAGTTGGCAGAATTAATTTGATTCCTCTAATCATGGCCAAAATCATCTGACAAAGACATACTCAAAAGATTACAACAAACGAAGTACTCTTTTTTTCTCTGTGGCTTTGTTTAATTTACTCCTTTCAGTTTACTCCATCGAGTACTTTGTTTCTTGTATTCTTTCGAGTATGTCTTCGTCAGACCAAAAGCTAGCCTTATCTATCAAAAATTGGAACATCCAAAAGCCAAAGTCGTATTTTTCGAGGTCATCAACCTAAGCCGTATCATTTGGCTGCAACACTCTGATAAAAAGGAGCGCACTACTAAAAGCCCTACTCCAACGTAGGGAGAAGCAAAGAATTCGACGCTGTAGTTTCTGCTGATAAGTACAGTACAGATAAAAGCGGGACTCAAGAAACAGCAGCATTTTGCCGACTAAGCTAATGTTTTCTTCCATACAAAACTCAAATCTGGATCAAAAACTGCACACTTCGTATAATTATCTGAATACTCTCAATCAAAGTGATGTTTACTCGTTCTCTGTTTGTTTCCTTTATTTACAATTTCTGTAGTATCAAACGAAAAATTCCATTTCCTCCATATTTTCTTCACAAAGTTTGCTTTACGTACAGTTCAGAAGAAATTATACGTGACCTAAAATCTAGAAAGGAGTACTGTCAACGACCGAGCTTCCTCAATCCAAACGTTAACGTTTGTGATTGGTTTAAAAAATTCGATTAATGAGGTTGAACTCGATTTGATTAGAAGAACGAAGTAGGTAAACGAATGAAATTGGTTTCGTAGGTGCGATAAACTCCGGATGGATGAGCGAATTGATTTTCTTGGGAACTTGATCGTATAGATTGAAAGAACCCTCTTTTATCATATGATCGAATTGAGCAAGACGCACAACGATCGAAAAACAACGATGCACAGTAACTGAACGAAATCATGAGAAGGAAACGCGAATTCCTATCGGCAAACGGTTCTAAAGGCGACGCGAAAAATTTCTTCATTAGAGACGATCTGAACTACCCCATTTCATTGATTTTCCAGCAATTTTCAATAGTCGTGTGGTTATAATAGCCTATAATATTATCACTCATGTTTCAAGAACCTGTTTCGTTCAAGACCAGATACTCCAGAAAATAACGCTACTTGAGCAGCCTGCATTGCATGAGACTGATGAGGACACATTTTTCGTTTTTCCATAGTCCTCAAATCCTTCATCTTCACAATTTCTCAACTAAAACTTTCAAGTTTTGAAATACTCAGCTGACACAATGACTATACGGCTCCTAACTATCTTTCAATCACTCATATCAAGTCGATTTTCAGAAATTACCTCAAACACTATCAAATTTACATCGCATGTCACATAGAATGGGCTCTCGTGTTCGAGAATACAACCATGTTTCGTAAACGTTATCAGAAACGTAACAGCTAAGTCTACTAACCAACGGATGAATAGCGGACGAATGATACTGCAAGCTGGTTTTACTGAGGATGAACAACATCGGCAACGGAACGTTATTCTCCGTGTAGGAATGCATGGTGGCGATCAAATGATGCATAAAGCTAACGACCAAACCTTCTCGGACACTGTCCACGCAAAAAGATTCTCTGAAATTACTTTTCGACGAAAACAGTAATTCCGGTTGCAGGAACACCTACAATGAAGTTGATATTACACTCTTCAACTACCATAACGATAATTATTTCATCGCTGAAAATTTACACTACCATCAAATCTTGAAGAATTCCTTTTATCTTCTCTACCACGTTCGTGACGAGGGTAGTTAAAAATTCGGTAAACAAATTTTCGTACGATTTGTCATTATTCGAATCATCCGACTTATTGGTAACGACTAGAGAAGGTCTGGAAGAGGATAGCGTTTGTTTAACGCTCGACAGAGCTTCGTTGAAGTAGTTTTTCAACGCGTTCAAATGCAAACGACACTGTCTTCGTACAGCTTTGACAACGATCTCGGTACTTGAACTACAACACGATACAATATACATTTAAATTGAGTGGCAAATTGACCGCAAAAATAAGAAATCTGATTCGTTCACCTGGCCAAATCCAATCTAGGCGTAAGAACGTTGGCTGTTTGTAGTTTGCGACAAAATTTATCTAACGCACGAACTAAAGTAACACTATCGTCCGCATCTTTCTCATGTTCGATACGATTTTGTACGACGACGAAATACTGATTTATATTTTTAGATATGAACGCGTCACATTTTCTATCGATTTCTCTGTTCGATCCTTGCCTGAAAAACAAAAAAGAAATATCTTAGACTGATCAAAAATTTTATAATAAGTTACTCTATTGCTAAAAACAAGGCCTAATCAGAGCAGATTGAATCAGAACTCTCATGCGCTGTTCTCCATCGAACAATGAATTTTCATTTTGTTGGTTATCGAAACAAGCTGGTGGTCTGAGACCCCGGCAAAAAACCCGAAATTGAAGAATAAGTCTTCGATAATTTCCAATTTCTAATATTCTATCTACTAGCAGCGATTTATGCTCAAAAACGGGTTTTAAAATGTCATAAGAAACATGATTGCCAAAATCGAAATTCAATCCTGAGATTGGATCGATATCGACGAACGATGCGCATCGTTTTCAATATTTAAGCAATAATTAAAATACCCAGGCGAATTTTTTGTGAAGAGATCGTTGTAAGTAGCTACGGTGATACACAAATCATTCAAAAATCCGCTGATACCGAGTTCCATAAACTCCAACATATCCTACAATGAGAGTAAACAAGTTATTATTCGAATTCCTTTATGCTTACTACGAACTATCTCAACATTTAGTAGGGATTTACTTGACAGTCCGAAAAGTTATCTAAATCTTGGAGCGATTTCTGCAAACGATAATTAGCTTGGTCGAGAAATTCAGATGATAGATCTTCGATAGGTTCATCCAGTGTCATGAGCAACTGAACGCAATTGGTCAACTCGGATGTGGAAACCTATTGAAAAAATTCAATTTAATACAATGATAATTTTATTCGTGTAAGGATTTTAAGCGCTAGGTATTCAATTTAATGTAGCTTTCCATCAACAACTGGGAATTCAGGGTTCGTCAAATCGTAGCTTACTTCAGGAGTGGTCAGTTGTTGATGCAGTTTCGCTCTCAATTCGACAACCGTTTTTTCACAGTCTTCCCTGATTCCATGAAATGAGTCTAGGTCTCCATAATGAAGCAATACTTGTTCGGCTTGTTTATACTCTTCGACAGCCTGAAAGAGTGAATAAATTGTAGATTCAAAAAATGTTTAAAAAGTGCAAATATTTCGGTTAATTAGACATACTTTTTCTAAGTTATTTTCTTGAACTAATAATTTTAATTGATTGGGTAACTTGAACAGAAATTGCAATCTCTCCAACATATCATGCTCACCGCAGAGATCAGCCACTTGTTTCCTAGTTTCCTAGAAGAAATGAGAGAAGAATGTTGGTCAATAATTCTATGGATTAGAACAAGAGGCGATGTACCAGAATGTGACGACGTACTAGCGGCACTATGAAAGCTTGATATTACCAAGATATTAAGAAGAAAGGTCAAGAATCAAGTAAGATGAAATTCTTGAATTATTTTAAATTTACTGAGAATTTACCACAAGTAAAGAACATCGAGCTTGCATCTGAGAGGCTATCAAAGGATTTAATTATTTGGTACGCTGGCATTATTGAAGAGAGTTAAATAGAGGCTATCTCCAAAAATCTAAAATATATTCTGAGTTCAGTTAATGGTAACATAACCACGACAGAAAAAAAAATCTTCAAACCATTACTTTTTGAAGAATTTGTCGAATGAAAACTTTGAATCTTTTGTTTTTAGAAAAACTCAACTAAAAATGAACTGATTCAGTAGGGGATCATCTTCAAATTATTGACAGTTTGTACGCTGCACCATTCATTGGAATTGCGACTAGTAATGATCGAAACGGATAAGATAATTTCTCAAAATAAATATCCCGACAATTTTTGGAAACGAGCTGATCATTTTTTTTTTTGTTGAATTCTCAACAGCTATTTCACAATGTTTAAACGAAAAAATCATTGTTTACAGTGATATCAACCGTAATTCAGAAAGGACGCCGTCCAATTCAAAGCGTTATTTGTCCTCTCCAACCTAAAACACGAGTACCTGTAAAGTTGATGATATTTGGTCAGAAAAAAGAGTAATCGAATTCATGTTACTGGTGAGTAAATCCATTTCATTTTCCATCTGCTTGAAATCAGTCTTCATCTGTAAGAAACGTTCGTTTTACAATCAATTTTACTGATCAGAGGAGTATAAGGCGTCTACAGATTATCAAAAACAAAAAACTATAATTTTCCACTTAGTTTTCTCAACTCGTATCTCTTTACTTCTCATTTTACCAAGCGTTGAAAGCTTATTCATGAAATATCGTTTAACAAAAAGAGAACCCGTGAGACTCTTTCTCCATAAAAATGCCCTGGCAAAACAATTTTCAAAATTTGTAAGGAAACCGTCCGGCTAATCAGGTTGAAAATCATGCTCTTCTGATACCCTGTAGACTCTCTTCGTCAATACCAACTTTTTTGATGGTCTCGGTAGCGGAAATGAATTTGTTGTAATTTTCGTAGACCAGTGTTTGCATATCTGAGTGTAGGGTTTGCGCATCTTTAATGATTTCATTCTCCTTATCCATCAATTGCTTCAAAGAACATTCCTAGAACGTGAAAGGAAGTCCGATTTTAAAATGCTCGTTGAGAAATATATGTGTTGGAGGAGGCAGTAATTTTAGCTCAGTAAGTGAAAAGTATCCTTAAGGTTACCTTCAACAATTTTTTGTAGTACAAATCAGCGTTGAAACTCGGACTATTAATATTGAGAGAGTTGGAGGATTCCATATTGAAAGCGTAGCTGATGACTAACAAAATGCAAATCTTGTCGCTTAATCAAGAAACCTCATCTTAGATAGATGTACGATGGGAGTTCAATATGGTCAAGGACAAGGCTCAAGTTTATTTTCGTTGCAGTATTTCATAATTACTCCGATAATTAGTGGAAATCATACATCAAACTTGAATTGAATCCGCAAATATGAATTCGGAGATGGGAATTCGCCTTGTCACCGCTCCACTGCTCCCTACTGATAAGAAACATATGTTTCAAATTTATCAAATGACCGCTAGGAGCGTTGACTAACGCGAAGGACCGATGTTTGATTCAGAAGAGTTTTCATTGGAATAATCGAATATTTTAACGATTACTGAGCCAATTTTCCAAATTGACCTCAGTATTTGAAAAATTCAACTAAATTCGGTCCCTAAATTCTATCCTCAAACGAATTTTCTCCTTCGAAACTCGCAATTTGGCCGATGTCTCTCACGTAAACAAAATGGCCGCTATTCCTATCATTTCGCAGCATTGTGTAATCGCGGCGACAGTGGAAAATTTCTCGCGTCACCGTTGAGATTTCTTGCACCTACTTGGCCTGTGTTCTCTTCTTTTGTGTTTTTCTGCTCTGTAATGTAGGTACAAGCTCCAAGAGCAAGTAATGCGTGTTTGCACAATTTTAGATCGTCATTTTGAATTCTAATTAGCGAAGGAGTCCGTAGATTTTCATTACGAAGTTGTTACCCAAATTCGAAACGGTACGTATCTCCTCTTTTCTTCATTTTCTCGCATCTAGATTAATTACGTCTAATGTATGTGAGTCGAACGTTAAGTAGGACGCCATTATTGCGTCGTCGAACTATTTCTGTTATTCCCTGTAGACTAGCGTAATTTGTATTATTTTATTGTGTTAATATAGAAGATGGGGTCAGGAATGCCTGAAATAGGTAGTCGCATTAGTTTAATATCCAAAGCGGACATACGATATGAAGGGAAGTTATTTTCAGTCGATCCGGAAGAATGCACTATCGCGTTATCCAGCGTACGATCATACGGTACCGAAGACAGAGAAAGCGCTTTCCCAGTTCCCGCTCAAAACCAAGTATATGATTATATTCTTTTCCGCGGTACCGATATTAAAGACATAAGAGTGTTATCCACGACCATACCGAATGATCCAGCCATCGTACAATTGTCAGTGCCTCCTTCTCTCAACGATTCACAGTTCCAATCGCGTACTGGCTATCCTCAACCGCCGATGGTATCTATGAACATGCCGAACGCTCCTGGTACATCGAGAGATCAATCGATGGGTGGTTTTCCTAGTACGTTCGCCGGAGTAGTAAATGCTAGAAAAGAAATGCTTTCGAAATCGCAGACTGCTCCAAACGTTGCCTCTGAAGACGATTCGAGATCGTCTACTCCGTCGAATCATCATGCTAAAAATAGCGAGACGAACCGCGTTAGTATCGGCTCGAATGCCGACGATCAAACTCAGGATGGAAAGAAGACCTCTAATGGTGGTTACAACAATCGTGATAAATCGCAGGGCGGCAACAGATACCAACAACAAGTACCTCGACAGCAGTACCAGCAAAGATATCAGCAACAACCTCGCTACCAAAATCACCAGTCTCAACAGCATCAACAACAGCCGAGATACTCGCAGCAGCAACAGCAATCTTATTACCGTGATTACAATCGTGATAATCATCAATACCGTAACTATAACGATTATCGAGATAACTACGGTGGTCAGCGACAATACAACAACATGCAACCTATGAGGAATCAACAAAGAGGAGAGGGCTGGAATAATTATGATTTACGTAACAACAGAAATCGTATGGGTCAAAATATGCAGCAAAGAGTTAACTATCAATCGACGGGCTATCAAAACCAGAATCGTCGGCCTAAGAACACACTGAAATTTGATGAAGACTACGATTTCGAACAGGCTAATACAGAATTCGAGCAGATGAGATCGCAGCTGGAAAAGACGAAGTTGATTGATACCCCCGAAGAGCAGGTTGTGAAAATGAATGGTGATGTGGACAACAAAAAAGAGGATAGTGTCAATGAAGTGATCAGCGGTGGAGAAGAAAACGACATCGAGGGCGAAGATAAACCAATCTTCTATGATAAAGTGAAGTCGTTCTTCGATCAAATTAGTTACGAAGCCATTGAACGTAGTAAAGGTCTCACGACCCGAATGGACTGGAAGACGGAACGTAAAGTAAATAGCGAAACGTTTGGTGCACTAGCGCTGAGACGTCCCAATTACCATGGCGGTCGCGTCGGTCAAAACGGCGGAAATTATTATAATAACCAGAATAGGAACACGAGTATGCCGAATAACAATTATCGAGGTCGGTATAATCGGCCGCAACAGCAATATCACCAGCCTCAGCCTAATCATCAAAGAAGACCGTACAATAACGCATCGAACAAAAATCATGAGATGGTCGAGACGAGATCTACGTAAAAATTAATCGATAGATCGATTTGTTTTTTTCTCTGTGTTCACAGTCTCTAAGAAGAAGGTTTTTATTTCGTAATGGTTTTTCCTTTCGTTTTCATTCGTCTTGAGGAGCGGGGAAGAGTTATTTTATTCTTGATTTACCATATTAGTGTACCGTATATCGAGGCGATTCTGCGATAGTAATTAGTTATATAGGTTTTTGTTTTCTATCGTGATCAATTTCTTAAGATTCACGTTAATTTATGGCGATATTGAAACATTTACCTACGGAATTTTCTTCTTTTATTTTTCTCCTTCCCCTTTGTTGTTCTTTATTTTTTCATTTTCCTTTGAAACGTAATGTAGAAAATTTTATTTTTATTTAGATTCACGAATAAGTTTCATTTATTTATTGTCAATATTTACTTCATGGTATAATTTTTAAATTCGAAAGCGTACATGAAGATAGAGGCTACTTTTTAAAAGAATAATTGGGTATATTTTCATTTTTTTTTTCTTCGGTTTTTTCTCGTCTTTATTGTGACTCGACAGTTTTTCGATGGCGTTGTCTATTTATTTATTTATAATTGAAAATTACGACCCCATTTGTATTTTAGTGTCTCTAAATTCAAGGGATTAATGAGCGTCTGATGAGAAATTTTTGAAAACGTTACGATTCTGTTTGTTTAGTTGAAACTTTTATTAGGATGAACGTCCTTTCTTTGTTTATTTTTTCTATATTCGATGAAATGAGAATAGGAAATGTCGATTTCAACGTAAGTTTATTAACATCAATTTTCGCTTCAATATTTTCATGATGTTTTTTGCTTATGATATTTATGCACATTTTTCCTCATATTTGTACGGTGATTTTTTTTTTCTTTCTGTATCATCGTTAACATTTCACTTCTCTGCAGATGAGAGAGTGTGGTTTAACCGATGACGTCAGTACAAATTACGATTGTGTTAGATATTTCTCTTTTTTATCGATATTAGTGCCTCTACTATAATATTTAAAACTTACTTTTATTTTTTATTCGCTTAGAGCTCACCTACAATTTATTATACGATAGAATATCTATCATCGCAGATTTCTTATACCATTTTTTCGTCTCTTTTTCATCACTATTTTTAAAAAAAAATTTCTTTATTATGTAAGCCGCTGTGTACGTGATGACTGAATTGGAAGCATTTACGTATAACATTTTCTTTTGCTTGTAATACGATAAAATATCGATTTGTTATTCGGTTCTCTGCTCGTTAATGGGCGGACTTTAAATTATTCAATCTAGCCGTAGAATAAATAATAAGAATTGAAATTTTAAAGCGAAACTGTGGTTGACATTTCAACAATAATCGTCGTACGTTTTTGTTACGCTGTTTACTCGCTCGTGTGTACAGCATTCTCTTCTATTGTAAGCTCTCGGAGAACTGGTAAATTAATTTGATTTTTGTACATTGATCGTACCTTCTTTAGAATACGTGTACGTAGTTGTTTTACTGATTACTTTTTTTTTACTCTTTGTACATGTATATTATATTTTTACGATGATGGTGATAGTGGTGAAGTATCCTCTAAGATAGAGAAATATTTTATGGTCTTTTCTTCTATAAAAATCGTGATAAGCGGCTGCCTGATATTTTTTTGTGGTACTCGATTAGCGTATTGTATGTAATGTTTTTACAGACATTTTTGTATGTTTGTAATAAAAGTAATGCGGGGTAGTCGAACTAGATCATAGATATTTTGTTTCAAAAGACGTAGCTAGAAGAGTTTTGAATTCAATCATCATAACCTTGGATGATTTTCTTGTAGTTCGGTAGTTTTGCGTACACAGTTTTCCCTTTACTACTTAACGTAGTGTAATTCAATACACGTACACTATTCGTATTTATTTTGAATATTTCAAATTACCAGTTTTTCCGACGACGATTTTACTCGGAACCATTGAAATCGTATTTAGTTTGTTGTGAACAAAACCATGAAACAAACCAACCTGAAAGAAGGAAAAAATATTGAACTATGTCGCTCTACTTTTAAACGTTAATGCTTCACCAATATTGTTCGAAGACGAATGGTTTCCTACTGACGATATTACTTAATATTTAAAAAGTTCACGCTTCGATCTGAAAGTCCTCTACTATGATCATCATTTTTATTTCTTCTTTTTAGGTTAGATAAAATACACCCAGATCGATTTTATTCCATTCTTTACTCTTGTGTCTGTGGTAAGTTTGAAAAAAAAAAATAATCTTTACATTCTTACAACTGAGTACGACGATATTAACGGATCAACAAATTTTTAAATCATACTTCATTTATTAGGTCGTACAAAATGATAGGAATATTGGAGAAATTTCATATTGATTAATTATAGCCTTTCGCTAGATCGAATTCGCCTTTTCTGTGTCGTGATGTAACTTTCCTTTGTACTTTTTTTTTTTTTCCTTGTTAAGTATTCTTCGAATACGATTAATGATAGAGAATCATTTCTTTTTCTTTTGTAACATTTGTACAACAACGTTGACATGAACGGAAATGATTTTGATTCCAACTCTGTACAATCCATTAATTTTTCGAAAATGTATATAATGTTGAGAAATCTCGCTTATTGAAATGAAAAACCAGAAGTTGAATTGACATTCGATGTAGTAATGAACTTTCGATATATATTTTTTTTTTAACCATCCGAAATATATCTAGTGACTCGATTCGAATTTGTAGTTGTCTTTCGAAGTTTGACTTTGCTGAAATGGAAACGAGTAAGAACGGGCAAAAAGTACCCAAACGGGTTATCCACTTTTGTGATGGCTCGGTTCCTGAGTATAGCACAGACGAAGATGATAATGATGATGTCGCCGAAACTAGGACTGTACATATTGATCCGGTAAGTTATGAAATGGGATTTTATTTCGAATTTGGTCGAGTTTCTTCCATGAATTTGCTTGAACGAAGGATGATGTCGATGTAATTAAATTCACCGTAGAGTTCTTTGATTCTGTTCCTATTTATTTGAGAGAGGTAAGGCTGGAAAAGTTACCTACATTTAAAAATGCGTTTGAGGTTAGAGAAGACTGACTACTGCAGGAAGTACTGAAAAAATCATTGATTAGAAATAAAACATGATTCCTAGTTGAACGCAAGTATCAACGAAACTGAATCGGAGGAACGAAGCGAACGTATCTTAAAGCGTCTTGAAGGTTCTTTGATTCTGTTCCTGTTTATTTAAGAAAGGTAAGGCTGGAAAAGTTACATTTAAAAATGCGTTTGAAGTTCGAGAAGGCTGACTACTGCAGGAAGTATTGAATAAAAATATCGATCAGAAATGAAACATGATTCCTAGTTGAACGCAAGTATCAACGAAACTGAATCGGAGGAACGAAGCGAATGTATCTTAGAGCGTCTTGAAGGTCACCCCAAAGGATTATCTGAAGAGATTGTCATTTGGGCTCATTCATTGTGCGTTGAAAATGCGATAATGAAGTTCCGATTGAAGCGAATTGATACAAGATTCTAAGTTACGGCCATAAAGTATGAAAAACAGGTGCAATACTCAGAGAGGAACTAAACTCTAAAACCGCAGAAGTTACTCTTTGAGTATCACCCTTTTTTCATTCTGATCGAAGCTTGAAGTGAATGATACATCGAATTACTGAACTAACTAAAGGATCCAGGCTATGGTTATTATTCGTTGCTGCTCAACAGCGCGGAATGTTTCTAGAACATTCGTTTTGATTTGACAATTGGTATGAGCTGAGTTACAATTATCAGCGCCGTCATCAAGAATGCGTAGATCAGGAATCACTTCGATCAAATTCGATTCATCTTGAGCAAAATTGTGTAAGATAATCTGTTTCTACATCAGTGATGTTGAAGCGCTTCGAAGAAAAAGAAAATCGAATTATGATGACACTTATTTCGTAGGTAAAGCATCTTCGAAGTTGAGTATAACTAAGCCATTTACAATAGAAAAATTCAATTAATATTACAGGCACGTGATGTAACATTATTAAGTAATAAAACTTTTTCATTGTGATGACACTTTGCCGTCTTCATCGACTCCCATGGCCCTGCAACCATACAGTATAATCTCGAGGGAACGAGGAACTATGGTTTCAACTTTTGTCTTGTAATCTAAATTTAAAATCGACGTGGAAGACAGTTAATGACTGTTTCTGGCTTTAATTTCATCCTTCTTGAAACTCGTTCATTCATACCAAGTTTTTGTTCTAACTTTGAAGTCTTATGAACTTTTCTGGATTCATACTGGTAGTCTCTATCAATATTCAAATGACTTAATGTTAATCAACTGGTTTTCCGATCGTATTTTCAAACAAATAAGGAGAATTTCAAAAAGAATGAATCTTTTTATATCCCCACATTTATTTCATTGCTTTATTTATGGAAAATTTGAACCAGATAACAATCTTATCAATTTAGGTACCTTCCATTTCACCTCAATAATAGCCTATTGATTTATTGAAGCCTGTATGAGAACGATTTCGGGGGGAAAAAAAGAAAAACAAGTTTTGAAAATTTGAAAAGGCAAGTTGAGTACATAAGTAGCTGCAAAACAAACCATTGAATTAAGAACTAGCAACCTTCATCTGCGCCTTCTTCATTTTATTTTTGATTTTATTCCTAGACTTGATCTCATCCAACCGTTTGCGGTTAATTTATAGAAACCTCTTCGTTAGCTATAGACAGAAAATTTCAGTATCTTCGAGCTCTGAAGAATTTCTTTTCTCACACTCTTCATTACAGGCATCCTTAAGTTGGTCTAATTGGTTTCGATTCAAAAGTGTGGAAATTGGAATTGCTGCTTTGAATGTGTGCGATTATCTGGGCGATTCGTTATCTTCGTTCCTAGGCATTACTTCACCTAAATACCAGTTCGAAATCGATCATCATAACATGATGAAACAGCTGGTAAGTACACAGAGAAAATTGAGTCAAACTTTTAAATAAGTTATTGAACAATGAAGAAGAAAATGATTTAGTTCGGATTAAAAAAAAAAAGAAAAAGCTTTACAAGAAATGTTTTTGGTCATCTCCTTCTCCATCTTGAGTTGGCCTAGACAGTGGCCTCAGGGTAAGGAAAAGAGAAAAACTTATATTAACATGTAGGCCTACGTTTTTTTTTTTTTTTTTTTTGTATTGATCTTTTGCGTTCAAGCTGCGAGGAATTTGGATTTTGGTCAAATAAGTTTCATAAGAAGACACCCATCGTCTTTCCCCTCATTTACTCATCCATTCCGTCGAAAATTACTCCAAGTGTTAGAGGGAAAAAGAAAGACCTAAACTTTGAAGACGTAATGAAATTCTGATATAATTTAATGTACGACCGTTTTAATTTCAAGGAACGTGATATATCGGACACAGAAATGGGCATGGTAAAAACCGAAAAAGCGGCTAATAAAGCCAAAACTGCTGCGTGATTTTGCTAACAGAAATCTCAAAATTCAACAATTATTTTTACGCATCGAAATCCATCCATATTATATAGGCTAATTAAAGCGTTTTGTATTTTTAACCAAATATTATATCGAATTTTTTAAGATATTCCTCTTTTTTTTAAGAGCACGATTATTATCAATTCAAAGAATACAGGTATTTGGTATTATGGGATTTTACCTACTATATTTTCTCGTGAATTATTAGACCTACCATAAGTACAAAATATCATCAGTGTAAAATGTATTTATCATTAATTTATATAGGTATTTTTCCTACAAATGTATCTCAATTTATTTCTATAAGTTACTTCTAGTTTGTATTGTCAATTTTTTTTTTTTTTTGAAAGAGTCATAATACAAAAGTTTGTGTATAATAGTTGTCGAAATAATTTCATCCGGAGTTGGTAATTTTTCATTATGAAAAAAATCATAAATTGAAGTTATTCAAGTGAGCACCTGATTTTTGAGCTCATTTTTCTGAATACAAATCTATTCAAATCAGAAATCTTGAGTAGGAAATTTTATTCGAAAAAAGAAGGTTCGAGTAGATAATTAAATTCAGAAAATTCTTTTCCCGATAGGTGTATGAGCGAAAAACGCTGGGGATAAAAAAGAAGTTTTTTTTTTCACGAGCTATGCGACTGCACCTGTGTGTCATTAGCTCGATGGAACTTAGAGGAAGATAGAATTGAAAGTTGAAGTTCAGCGTATACTCCATCAAAAATATCGAAGTTGGATGAATACGCAACGTAGGCCTACTTCTTTTTAACGGTTTATTCGAAGGGAAGATAGTCTTGAGTTTATGACAACAATACATCTTTCTTTTTCAATCGATCTCGACTGATTTTATGAACACAAACACACTTCAGAATCGTTATGCTTTCATAATGTATTTGCACACGTGTTCAAGTAAACGTCCTTTTTTGCTTCGTTTGTTGAGTCACTGTTTATTTGAGCATTACGAGTGTGAAGCTGAACAACTAGAAGGTGATTCATAAAATACTTGGGTATTTGTAACTCCATCGCCGATAACCTGCATAGAATTCGGGTAAGTAGGTATTGATTTTGAGAGTGAGAGTGAGTTTTGAACAATATTTTAAAAAGATTGAGTTGTTGCCGGTTTTCTTCTGACTATATCTAATTCGATACATACTCGCACGCAGAAACTATGACAATTTTTCAGCTTGATTATACAGCAGGATTTCAGGACAATTAGGCCATTAATCAAAATATGTTTGTTGCTGCCGCAATGCCCAAAACGAGAGAAAGATTTAGAAAAGAAAACTACTCTCTATAAATCCTTATCCTTATATAATAGATCTCGTATATGGTACTCTCAGAGTAAACGTAAGTTCGTCCATATCCAATAAGCATCAGAGACCTTGAGAATGATCGCATCTGCATGAAACATTCCTTACCTGCATTTATTACAATCTTTACAAAGTATAGGCTACGACTAAGAACCCTTTTTTCTCTCCTTATTTCTAGCAGGCTGTCCAACCGGAAGTTTATAACCAATACAAAACGTTCAAACAGGTTAACCATGCGTCCTAACCATAGAACAGGTAGATATCTGCCATGTACTAGCTCGAGTTTAGCTGGCAATTAAGTTATATTGAGATTTTATTTCTTTATTGCAGGACTAAAGAGATGAGGAGAGATTTCAATTTCGAGGGACGGGAAATAAGGGAGTAGGCCCCCAGTTCTAACGCACATGACATTATTCATCAGATCAGGGAAGAAAGCAAATCATAACAGGGTTGAGAGCCTTATTTTTCTTTGGAGTCTCGAATCTGGACAGTCCTAGTCGATGTGGGGTACCGTTGATATGATCATAATAAGGGATTCAAAATTTCATGATACATGATTAAATTCAATAGACTAATAAACAGATGATAATCTTAGATTGATGAAACGTCTATTCACTCACTCGCCATAAAATTGAGATAAAATATTCTTCAACTTTGAAAGTTGAATATCCTCAACCTCAACTTCAAACGAAAACGAAAGTAATATTGAATAATAATGAAGGGAAATAATTCGGCGAACAACCAATCACGTTCAGCCATTTCATCACTACCCCAGTGTTACCAAAATAAGAATGGTAAAAAAATTCCGATTTTTCGTAGATAAGAATCATTTTCAACGGAAAAATTCCGCTTCCATCACCTTCCAGAAAACAATCATCGTTTTGCTCGTATTAACGATCAATCAATCTATCTAATTTCACTCGTCGTCGATTATTCAATTATCAATTACGATCTATTTTTCAGAACTTCCCCCATCACTCATCAAAAATTCAGCTATGAAGGTTACTTTCCGACGTTATTTTGATGATGTTTTCAGTTGATCCTTGTTGATACACGAGTGAAGAAGAGCCAGGCTTCTCGATCACCACTTCATTCGAGTCCTCAAATTTTTGAATTGTTAAATGTGATTATCTCGAAATTTGTAATTTTGGACGGTAATTGCATTCAAATTTATGATAACACGTTAACTTAGGCTGTCGTATGACGGTGATCTCAAATCTCTTTCCGAGTTTAAATTTAAATTTTGCAAGTAGTTAGAAAAAATGTCGCGTTACTCTCATTTGGTTCCTATGTTCTTCTTAATTCTACTATCATTACACCTGCCAACGTCCTATGCCGAATGGAATACCCAAGATTATTTCAAAAGGGAACATTCTCTCCTGAAGCCCTATTTAGGTGAGTGATGCCTGAAAAGGAATTGCATAACTTATGTATGATTGTTTTGCGCTAATTCATTCACATGGCCATCAGGTACAGGAGTAACGATTCCCTACTGGGATTATGTTGGTAGTACTATGGTCACTACGAACTACGTTAGATTGACATCAGATGACCAAAGTCGGCAAGGAGCACTGTGGAATATAGTCGTAAGTTTCCGGAAATATCTTATATTTTCTTTTGTACGTAGTATTCTAATAAGGTCTATTCTTTATATAGCCTTGTAATCTGCGACATTGGGAATTACAAGTCCACTTCAAGGTCCACGGTGATGGTAAAGATTTATTCGGCGATGGTATGGCGATTTGGTACGCAAAAGACAAAAACGAATTGGGACCTGTATTCGGAAGTAAAGATTATTTCATGGGTCTCGCCATCTTCATCGACACGTACAGTAATCATAATGGAGAGCATAATGTGAGAATCATTTTTTCCCTCTAATCAGATTCGCGTTCGTTTCTAAAATCGTGTGTCATTTTTTTCGACAGCACCAACACCCGTATATTTCTGCGATGGTAAATAATGGTACTCTGCATTATGACCACGATCGAGATGGTACGCACACTCAACTTGCCGGTTGCGAAGCGAAGATACGGAATTTGAATCACGATACTCATATTTCCATTCGATACGAATACGATAAACTCACAGGTTGGTCGGTAATTTCGTGACCGATGAAAATATGCGAAATTTTATTGTTGACGAGGGTTTTCTTATTGTTTCTGCAGTATTCACCGATTTCGAGAATAAGAACGCTTGGAAAGAATGCTTTACTGTTGAGGGAATTCGTTTACCTACGGGATATCATTTCGGTTTCTCGGCAGCTACCGGAGATTTGTCAGACCACCACGACGTAGTTGGGGTTCGTGCATACGAACTAGAATCAGAAGTTGTAAGTTTTCGCTATCGTTACTCGTAAAAGTTTTAATTTTAGTGTTGTTATTCAAGGAGGGCATCGGCATCGTCTCACCAGTTTGTTTGCATACGAAACGGTAAATGAAAGTGATTCTATAGTAACGATGAACTTGACATTGATATCGAATAGTTTCTGTTTTTATATTTGCTGTAGGAAAACTTGATTTATTGTTTCAGAGTGTGAATGAGAGGGCGCGATTGTTTTTCATTTTGTTCTCCTGTGTTGAGTTCTTGAAGATGTCGGTTATTGTGTTTTGAACAATGACGAATATCGAGCTCCTTTGAGGAAGTGGTAGAATTGAGACTCGAGTGAATTAACTTTGTTTAGTCTGAGTGAACTTGTCATGACTCTGTCAAATAGAAAGCTTCTCTTTGTTGGTATAATTGGTCGGTTTGAATATAAAACATTGGCGAATGCGGAGGTGTGATGAAACAAAAGATTCATTGTGTGGAGAAATTGAATAAGGGAAGAAAACGTAGTAACATGAAATTTTGAAGGCTATATTTTCTGTTGATGTTCACTTCGTCAGTTCAGAATTCTCGTTTTCTGATATTAAGTTCTTGAAATCATTCATTAATCATTTTTTGTTGTATGAATTTCATCAATTTTTGAAGCGTTTTCTATTCCTTCCACGGCGTGGGTCCGTCATAGTGACTTGAATTTCTCTGAAGTTCAACTTTCTCAGGACCTTGCCGAGGACGGAAAATCTAAAATAGCTCGATATCGTTGTCTTGGAACTGTAGATTGTTTTTCATTGCCAGAATGATCAAATCAATATCGATACTTTGTAGAGTTTTTGAAACAGGCTATATTTTCTAAATATTCTTCGTAAGCTCGAGTTATAATTCAATTGTCTGGATGTGTTCAACCGAGAGTTACATAAGATTTGGTTAATATATTTGTTTCGTGTATACGATGCTGTACACACATCATTATCATATCACGAAAACTTGACTGATCCCCTTGATAACGACTCGAATTAGAGGAAATAGTGTAACAGTCGTGTGTGCTCTTCATTAAAAGTTTATCGGGTTTCCACGTCAGTAGTCAGAACCAACTGTGTAAAAGCTAGAATGAAGCTCGGATAATTATCGTGAAAAATAACGTTTTTTTCGGGAAGCACCTGCTGAGACGATCATCGCTGATGCCTATTCCCGTAGGGTGGGTGTTGGAGACACTGGAAAATAATTTTTTATCGATTCTTATTTTGATGGCGCTCTCAATTTTTGGCTTTGAATTTTCTTCCTTTTGGTCCTGCTTTTGACATGTTTCATGTCTTTTTTGACACCCTATACACTTCCGAAAATTTGCGAGTACCACCCCCTGGGTAGAAATAGAATAAAATAAAATAAACCTCGAATCACCTGGGAGGTCATCCAGAAATCTGCGAGTACCACCTCCTGGATAAAAATGGATTTAAAAAAAATATAATTAAATTAAATTGAAATAAAATAAAATGAAATGAAATAAACCTCGAATCACCTGGGAGGTCATCCAGAAATCTGCCAGTATCACCTCCTGGGTGAAAATGTAATAAAAAATAATAAAATGGAATGAAATAAAATTAAATTAAAATAGAATAAAATGAAATAACATAAAATTTAATTTAATTTAAAAAATTGAAAAAATTTTAAAAAAGTAAAATGAAATAAAATGAAATAAAAATAAATTAAATTAAAATAAAATAAAATAAAATTGAATTGAAAAAAAATGGAATAAAATAAAATGAAAAAAACCTCGAATCACCTGGGAGGTCATCCAGGAATCCGCGAGTACCACCCCCTGGGTAAAAATGAATTAAAAAAAATATAATTAAATTAAATTGAAATGAAATAAAATGAAATTAAATAAACCTCGAATCACCTAGGAGGTCATCCAGAAATCTGTGAGTACCACTTCCTGGGTGAAAATGTAATAAAAAAATAATAAAATGGAATGAAATGAAATAAAATAAAATTAAATTAGATTAAAATAAAATGAAATAAAATAGAATAAAATTAAATAAAATTAAATAAAATTAAATTTAAAAAATTGAAAAAATTATAAAAAAATTAAAATGAAATAAAATAAAATGAAAATAAATTAAATTAAAATGAAATAAAATAAAAGAAAATTGAATTGAAAAAAAAAATGGAATAAAATAAAATGATAAAAACCTCGAATCACCTGGGAGGTCATCCACAAATCCGCGAGTACCACCCCCTGGGTAAAAATAAAATGAAAATTGAATAAAAGTAAAATAATGAAATGAAATAAAATAAAATAAAATTAAATTAAAATGAAATGAAATAAAATAAAATAAAGATGAATTTAAATTAAATAAAATGAAATTAATTAAAATCAAATTAAATTGAAAAACATAGAATAGAATAAAATAAAATAAACCTCCAATCACCTGGGAGGTCATCCAGAAATCCGCGAGTTCCACCTCCTGGGTAAAAATGAATTTTAAAGAAATGCAATAAAATAAAATAAAATTAAATTAAAATAAATTGAAATTAAAATTAAATTGAAATGAAATAAAATGAAATGAAATGAAATAAACTTCGAATCACCTGGGAGGTCATCCACAAATCTGCGAGTACCACCTCCTGGGTGAAAATGTAATAAAAAATAATAAAATGGAATGAAATAAAATAAAATTTAATTAAATTTAATTTAAAAAATTAAAAAGAAATAAGATAAAATGAAATAAAAATAAATTAAAATAAAATTAAATAGAATAAAATTAAATGAAATTTAAAAAATTCAAAAAATTCAAAAAAAGAAAAATGAAATAAAATAAAAAAAAATTAAAATAAATTGAAATTAAAATTAAATTGAAATAAAATAAAATGAAATGAAATGAAATAAACCTCGAATCACCTGGGAGGTCATCCATAAATCTGTAAGTACCACCTCCTGGGTGAAAATGTAATAAAAAATAATAAAATGGAATGAAATGAAATAAAATTTAATTAAATTTAATTTAAAAAATTAAAAAGAAATAAGATAAAATGAAATAAAAATAAAATTAAATAAAATTAAATAGAATAAAATTAAATGAAATTTAAAAAATTGAAAAAATTCAAAAAAAGAAAAATGAACTAAAATAAAATAAAAATAAATTAAATTAAAATAAAATATAATGAAATGAAATAAAATTAAATTGAAAAAAAAAAATGGAATAAAATAAAATGAAGAAAACCTCGAATCACCTAGGAGGTCATCCAGGAATCCGCGAGTACCACCCCCTGGGTAAAAATGAAATGAAAATTGAATTAAAGTAAAATAATGAAATAAAATAAAATAAAATTAAATTAAATTAAATTAAAATGAAATAAAATGAAATAAAATTTAATTAAAATGAAATGAAATGAAATGGAATAAAATTAAATTAAATAAAATTGATAAAAAAAAATAAAATGAAATAAAATAAAATAAAGATAAATTTAAATTAAATAAAATTAAATTAATTAAAGTCAAATTAGATTGAAAAAAAAAACAGAATAGAATAAAATAAAATAAACCTCGAATCACCTGGGAGGTCATCCAGAAATCTGCCAGTTCCACCCCCTGGGTAAAAATGAATTTTAAAAAAATGAAATAAAATAAAATAAAATAAAATTATAATAAATTGAAATTAAAATTAAATTAAATTGAATTGAATTGAAATTAAATTAAATTGAAATAAAATAAAATGAAATGAAATAAACCTCGAATCACCTGGGAGGTCATCCAGAAATCTGGGAGTACCACCTCCTAGGTGAAAATGTAATAAAAAATAATAAAATGGAATGAAATAAAATTAAATTAAATTAAAATGAAATAAAATTAAATTAAATTAAAATAAAATGAAATAAATTAAAATTAAATTAAATTAAATAGAATAAAACGAAATGAAATAAAATAAAATTAAATTAAAAAATTAAAAATAAAATAAAGATATATTGAAATGAAATAAAATAAAATAAATTAAAATTAAATTGAATTGGAAAAAAATAGAATAGAATAAAATAAACCTTGAATCACCTGGGAGGTCATCCAAAAATCAGCAAGTACCACCCCCTGGGTAAAAATAAAATTATATAAAATAAAATAAAATAAACCTGGAATCACCTGGCAAGTCATCCAGAAATCTGCTAGTACCTCCTCCTGGGTAAAAATGAATTTTAAAAAAATGATATAAAATGAAATTAAATTGAATTAAAATAAATTAAAATTAAAATTAAATGGAATTGAAATTCAATTAAATTGAAATAAAATAAAATGAAATGAAATGAAATAAAACTAGGATCACCTGGAAGGTCATCCAGAAATCCGCGAGTACCACCCCCTGGGTAAAAAAGTAATAAAAAATAATAAAATGAAATGAAATGAAATGAAATTTAATTTAATTTAAAAAATTAAGAAGAAATAAAATAAAATAAAATAAAATGAAAATAAATTAAAATAAAATGAAATAGAATAAAATAAAATTAAATTAAATTGAAAAAAGAATGGAATAAAATAAAATAAACCTGGAATCACCTGGAAGGTCATCCAGAAATCCGCGAGTACCACCCCCTGGGTAAAAATGAAATAAAAATTAAATTATATTAAAATAATAAAATGAAATAAAATAAAATTAAATTAAATAAAATTAAAATTAAATTAAATTAAAATTAAATTAAATTGAATTAAATTAATTAAAATTAAATTAAATTGAAAAAAAAATAGAATAGAATAAAATAAAATAAACTTCGAATCACCTGGGAGGTCATCCAAAAATCCGCGAGTACCATCCCCTGGGTAAAAATAAAATAAAAATAAAATAAAATTGAATTAAATTAAAAGAGCAAGTGAGTCCCAGTAATCTCATCAGCGTGAAATATATCAATGTGGACTTGTACTGGACCAAGAAGCGGGACGAACGAGCGGAGCGAGTGAGGCCCATTAATCTCATCAGCTTGAAATATACTAAAATAGACATGTACTGGACCATGAAACGGGACAAACGAGCGGGGCGAGTAAGGCCCAGTCCGCTCGTTCGTCCCAGGAAGCAGTCAACCTAAAATACTCCAAAGTTGACTTATACTAGAACAAGAAGTTGGATATTTTGGATATTTTTGAACGATGAAGAGCTTAAGAAGACTGGCGAAAAGACATGAAACATCAGCTTTCTATTTTTGGCAACGCCAAGAAATCTTTTTTTTTTTTTTGAAAAAACAACAACGGCTTTTCCCGCCCAGATTTTATTGTTTTTACAACGTTTCGTCGAAACTAGTCGACTTCTTCGAGTACCGAACCCAGAAATCCTTCTCACTTTTTTGAATTCCTTGGTTTTTGTGGATTTATTCGCCAATGAGCCGATGATCGTTCACGCTCTTACTTTTTCAAACCACTCTTCCTCATTACTTATTTAATTTTACAATTTTTTATTGTTACAGAAAGACCACGAGGACAGATCGAAAATTCTACCCGAAGCCAGATCCTTTGAACCACCTAGAGGTAATGCATATGGTTTTACTATAATAGTTTTCGCTCGATTTAAAAGGAGGTGGGCTTCCAAAATTTGCTCTTCCCTCGACTAGTTTGTTTTTAAGAGTGCAGTGCTAGGCTAATTTGCATGTGCTAGTTTTGTTGTATAGCTATTGATTCAATTCTGTAGACTACGGAGAGATGGAATATAAATCTACTCGTAAAAAATTTCTCTCTTAGCCACCGAAAAGGTGGTTTAATTTAGGACTTTGGGGAATATGAGATCAAGTTTACTCTCTCTTCGATAGTAATTCAGAGAAGAATTTTCTAATCACAAGGAATACCTTGTTCGATATTTCACTGAGAAGGGGAGCCACGAATTCTTATGAAATCATTAAGATCTCAGGGAACAGTCTCCAGATGCAATAATTTTTCGTTTATTTTTAATCTCAGCCGTTGTTTGGTTACTGCGAAAAATTAATAAGATTTTTTGTTTCTACGTTTCCAGAACACATTGAAGATCCGAAGTCTTCGTGGAGCGGTATCAAATGGTTCTTCGTGCTGTTATTTTGCCTTGTCATCTTAGTGGCGTTGGGCATCGTTGGTATAATGCTGTTCCAAAAACACCAAGAAAAATCGAGAAAAAGGTTTTACTAACGCGAAGATGACCCATTATCGAGAACAAAGGCTCAGTACGTTGAAGGGGTGGTTCCGGTCAGCGCGTTTTAACGCTATTCGGACATTCTTTTCGATCACCCCCTCCCTTCCCTTCTTCACTTTCTCCTTTCTTTTATTACTACTTACGTTCTAGTCCTGTCAAATCGAAAAAGTTCGTTGTCCGGTAGCGGGATAAGTTCTGAATCTTGAAGTAAGAATTTTACGTGATCAAATATGAATTACTTACCAAATTAATTGTATGTGGTCATGGATATTATGATACGGTTTATTGCGATTGTATAGTTTAGTTTACCAAACTCTCCTCCACCCCCTCTCCGTGAAATTATTAAAGTTTCAAACTCTCGTCGTGCATTCCCACACGTCCTCGTGCACCAGTATTGCACATGTATAATTGCATAAGGTTATTTCAGATTTTTACTACCGGTGTTACGAATCCACTTTTATTATCATGTAAAATAGGAAAAGTTTTATGGTAAATACCGCTTTTTTTCGTTTTGTTAATATTATAAATAGTCTTTATTTCTATTATATTCCTAAAATCGAACGCGTGTACATGATACTTTTCTATCGTGTAAATAATATGTATCATGAAAATAATATTGATCTTGACATTGTCGTCAATAGGCTGTCTTTTGAAATAAATTATTTGTTTGTTTTCATCCTCTTGTGCTTATTCACATCGTACAAAGTGGAATTGTTGTACGATTCATAGCCTATAAAGAAAAATAGTCGTTTGAGGGCGTTTTTGAGGGTAAGTTTGTGCCGGTGATGTTGAGCACAGAAGACAAGGAGAAGAGTAGCTTTGCAAAACGATGGCCAATTCCTGAATGGTAGAGAAATCTCATATACATACTAGTAAACAAATTGATTGAAGATAGTAGATAAATATTTCTGCTATTCCTGTTGTAAGTAGAAATAGGGAAAGCAAAAGAACGAAATCAAAACAATGATCAAATATAAAGTTGTCCCAAAGAGGCAGGCCGGACGGGCAAACGCACATCAGGGCAAGGATCAGGATTTTGAAATTTTTTACAAGTCTCAAGGTCATGAGTAGTTCTTGGGAGAGAGACTTACAACTAAATGAATCTACATTAGAAAAGTACCAGCAAATACTTCACCAAAATTGAACGCAACAAGAAGAATTTGCAGTCACAATGACCGACTGGTCTTTCTTACAAGGACGTCATTGTTGCCACAAGAGTTTCATTAAGTTCCAAAGCTATGCTGTAACATTCATGACCTAAAATAATTTGAATATACCCAAAAATTTGGAAATAGTTGAATATAGAAATCTCTCAAATTAAATATCATTTGTTTTAAAAGATGAAGGCTATTATCTGGCTGTACTTAACTATTGCTTTCAACAGCCTGGAATAATAGAGTCTACTACTAAATATATCACAAGCAAGTGTGGGTTGCGTGAGTGATTCAAAAGGGATAAGAATTTGATATGAACATGATGTTTGTACCTGCAGACGAGTGTTCCTATACCCTTTTAACTTCAGGTAGCTATATATTTCCTTTTTGGCAACAGAAAAACGCTGATTGCGTGAACCGCCAAATCTTGCGTGCAAAAGATTTTTAAAAAATATTTTGCACGCAAGATTTGGTGGTTCACGCAAACAGCGTTTTTTTGTTGCTAAAAAGGAAATATATATCTACCTCGAGTTAAAAGGGTATAGGAACACTAGTCTGCAGGCATAAGTATCATGCTCGAATTCAATTCTTACCTTTTGATTCAATCATGCAACCCACACTTGCTTGTAATATCATTTAATTGTGGACTCCCATTATTCTAGGCTATAGGAAGTCGTATTGTGTAGAGCCAGACGTATTTTCAATCATCTCTCTGTACACATGATGACATTTTCAGGTTTTTCAGACATTTTTGAGGTTTTCCATAGTTTTATATGGGAATCTTACATTGTAGCTTTGGGACTTCTTGAAACTTTGTGATGAGTTGTAATGTACACCTCTAAAATATCAACAGGGAACCTGTTTTATGGGGAATTTAGATAGAAATTTTTGTCATTTTCTGTAAGAATTTAGAATCAAACTGTATTCATATCTCAAGAGGGCTTCAAATAATTTGAATTTTCCTGCTGTATCCAAAGGGGAAACTTGAATAAATTTGATCTCCCAATCTATACATGTGATAAAGAGACTTTCAACAGATCTCTGATTGAGAAGAGCGGAGAACTTGTTTCATCTTACACGCATATTGAATCCTAAACCTGTGACGCTTTTTTGTGACCATATTTTTGTAGGAGTGGACGACCCAGTTAAACCACTTCTGGGAAACCAGCACCAGAATGTGTTGGTTCTTTGCGACCGTTTTCTGTCATATCAGCTTTCCATAGTGGTTATCATGACGCTTTTTTATGACAGTTTTTTGTAACAATTTTTCCAAGAATAGCCCCAGCCAAAAAACCCATCAATCCTTTGTGTCGGGGTTTTCAAAGATGGTCCCAATCTTTAAACCATATAAAATAATTACTAAAACTGTGGCTCTTTTTTGTGACAATTTTTGTAGGAGTAGCCCCAATCAAAAAACTTTCAGAAAACTGTCGCAATACCGTGACCGTTTTTTATGACAGTTCTTCCAAGAACGGTCTCAATCTTAAAAGCACATAAGATGCCAAAACTGTTTTACACATTTTGGTGACAATTTTTGCAGCTTCAGGCATTCAAGTTCCAGAAGGTTCTCACAAAACCGTGATGGTTTTTCTAAAAGTAGTCCCAATCCTAACACCATACACAAAGTGCAAAAACTGTGACAATTTTTTATTACGCTTTCTTGTGAAAATTTTTACAGGAATTGTCCTAGCCAGGAAATTTTTTTTACAAGTCTCAAGGTCATGAGCAGTTTTTGGGAGAGAGACTTACAACTAAATGAATCTACATTAGAAAAGTACCAGCAAATACTTCACCAAAATTGAACGCAACAAGAAGAATTTGCAGTCACAATGACCGTCTGGTCTTTCTTACAAGGACTTCATTGTTATCAAATAGTGCCGGAAGAATGTTGACCTTCAAAGCTCTCACTGAGATTCTTTATTGAGTTGAACGTCAAGATGTCGGCCGTTGATATCATTTTACATGTTTGGCAATTTGTATCACCATTTTGTACAGTATATGAGTTCTCAATTCAGGAAAATAAACACCTCTTAAAGTAACTCTTCTAGGAGGCCAGGGGACTTGAAACTGGATCAAAAGTTTGGAGGTTTTTCTCAAACAGATTGCTTCAATATGTCTGTAGCAAAATCAGAAGGTATATAGAATGTTGTCGCGCTGTATTCTTTCTATCAGCCTAATTGTAGAACCAATGAATTCTTGTTTGAGTAACAAATGATGTCATGCTTGTACAATTAACGCAAAATAGAATCCAAACATGATAACTTACACGCATAAATATTGTACTTTGCTTCACAAAGTTCCAAAGCTATGCCGTAACATTCATGACTTAAAATAATTTGAATATACCAAAAAATTTCAAAATAGTTGAATATACGCAAATTAAATATCATTAATTGTTTTAAAAGATGAACGCTATTATCTGGCTGTACAAACTATTGCTTTCAGCAGCCTGGAATAATAGAGTCTACTACTAAATATATCACAAGCAAGTGTGGGTTGCATGAGTGATTCAAAAGGGATAAGAGTTTGATATGAACATGATATTTGTACCTGCTGACAAGTGTTCCTATACCCTTTTAACTCCAGGTAGATATATATTTCCTTTTTAGCAACAAAAAAACGCTGTTTGCGTGAACCACCAAATCTTGCGTGCAAAACATTTTTAAAAAATCTTTTGCACGCAAGATTTGGTGGTTCACGCAAACAGCGTTTTTTTGTTGCTAAAAAGGAAATATGTATCTACCTGGAGTTAAAAGGGTATAGGAACACTAATCTGCAGGCGTAAGTATCATGCTCGAATTCAATTCTTACCCCTTTTGATTCAATCATGCAACCCACACTTGCTTTTAATATCATTTAATAGTGGACTCCATTATTGTAGGCCAGCGCTTCTCAAACTTTTTTCCTGGCGGAACCCTTTTTGAAAAGAAAATTTGACACGGAGCCCTTGAGATAATATACTTTCAAAATTTAAAAAAAAAATTAAAAAAACGTGTAGTGCGACGAATGATTCTGTGGTTTACCGGCACACAGTGCCCCAACATTTGGCTTCAGGGATGATAATTTCAGCCGGAGGTCCGGTCCGGCATTCAGACAGTTCCGGTATTTCGTTTTTTTTTGCGACGTATGCTGAGAAACCAGCTTCACAGGAATACGTCGTAACAAACGGTAACAAAACTTCAAGAACTTTACAGTACAAATCTAGGTACTCATTTTGAGCACTGCACCAGAATTCAGTCAATGACTTCTCCTTCAATTCTCCTTGTAATGTAGAGTCCGATGACATTTTGATGAGCTTCTCATATTCAATTGATGACAAAGAATCTGGTTTTTGGTTACAATTAAGAAATAGATTATTCACCCATTGACTTTTGAGAACTGTATTGTGCCACTCTTCTGGGAAATAATGTGTGATGGCAGTTTGTAGCGCTTGGAGATGATCAATGATGACTTTGGTAATAGCAACTGGGATAGTACACATTTCTGAACATTCTGAAAATTCTTTCAACGTTGGGAAGCAGTCCAACCAAATCTCATCGCTCATTTGGTCATGCCATTAATTGTTGGAAGCCATTAAAAAAGCACGAACTCCATCTCGTGATTCGATAAGGCGAACCAAAATCTTCCCTCGTGACAACCATTGTACTTCAGTGTGCAATAATAAGCATGAGTGTTCACTTCCCATGAGTTTTTTTTTTTTTTTTTTCTGCTCCATCTTACTTAATGTGCATTGAATTCTTAGAATGTCTCGGCACTCGCGGAGCCTCTAAGAAGGCTCCGCGGAGCACAGTTTGAGAAACGCTGTTCTAGGCTATAGAAAGTCGTATTCTGTAGAGCCAGACATATTTCCAATCATCTCTTTGTACACATGATGACTGGTTTGAGGTAGACTCGAGGTTGAGACTTGAGACTGACACTCGAGATCGAGACTCGAGCTTGCAACTCGAGTTTGAGACTTGAGGAGACTGTGATTCAAGACCAAGACCGAGACGCAAGATTGAGACTCGAACTTCAGAATCAAGATTGAGACTCGAGACTGACACTTGAGGCCGAGACTCAAGACCAAGACACAAGCTTGAGAATCGAGTTGGAGGATTGAGGCTGAGACTCGAGACTGAGACTCGGGATGGAGACTTGAAACTGAGACTCAAAACTGACCCTGGAGCTTGAGCCTCGAGACTGAAACTCAAGACTGACACTTGGGACTGAGACTCGAGACGGAGACTATTGCTTGAGACTTGGGACTAACACTCAAGACTGAGACACGAGCTTGAGAATTGACTTGGAGCATTGAGGCTGAGACTCAAGACTAAGACTCGGAACGGAGACTTGAGCCTGAGACTCATCAAGAATGACTCTCAGGACTGACACTCGAACTAGAAACTCGAGTTTGAGGCTTGAGGAGACTGTGACTCAAGACCAAGACCGAGACTCAAGATTGAGACTCGAGCTTCAGAATCAAGGTTGGGACTTGAGACTGACCCTCGAGACTGTGATTGGAGCTTGAGACTCGAGACCGACACTCAAGACTGATACTCAAGACTTGAGACTGAGACTCAAGATTGAGAATTGAGTTTGAGAATTGAGGCTGAGACTCAAGACTCGAACTTGGGACTGAGACTGGAGACTGACACTTGAGCTTGAGACTTGAGACTGACACATGCGCCGGGACTCAAGACTGAGACGCGTGACTGACATTCGAGATTGAGACTCGAGACTCAGACTCAAGCTTGAGACTGGAGATTGAGAATCAAGGCTGCGACTCGAGACTGACACTTGGGACTGAGACTCGAGATGGAGACTTGAAACTGAGACTCAAAACTGACCCTGGAGCTTGAGCCTTGAAACTGAGACTCAAGACTGACATTTGGGACTGAGACTCGAGACGGAGACTATTGCTTGAGACTTGGGACTAACACTCAAGACTGAGACACGAGCTTGAGAATTGACTTGGAGCATTGAGGCTGAGACTCAAGACTGAGACTCAGAACGGAGACTTGAGCCTGAGACTCAAGAATGACCCTCAGGACTGACACTCGAACTGGAAACTCGAGTTTGAGGCTTCAAGAGACTGTGACTCAAGATTGAGACTCGAGGCTGAGACCCAAGCTTTAGACTCGAGCTTCAGAATCAAGGTTGGGACTTGAGACTGACCCTCGAGACTGTGATTGGAGCTTGAGATTCGAGACCGACTCTCAAGACTGATACTCAAGACTTGAGACTGAGACTCGAGCTTGAGAATTGAGTTTGAGAATTGAGGCTGAGACTCAAGACTGACACTTGAGGCCGAGACTCAAGACCAAGACACAAGCTTGAGAATCGAGTTTGAGAATTGAGGCTGAGACTCAAGACTGACACTTGGGACTGAGACTCAAAACTGACCCTTGAGCTCGAGACTTGAGACTGACACTCGCGCCGGAGACTCAAGATTGAGACTCGAGACTGACACTTGAGGCCGAAACTCAAGACCAAGACACAAGCTTGAGAATCGAGTTGGAGGATTGAGGCTGAGACTCGAGACGGAGACTTGAAACTGAGACTCAAAACTGACCCTGGAGCTTGAGCCTTGAGGCTGAGACTCAAGACTGACACTTGGGACTGAGATTCGAGACGGAGACTATTGGTTGAGACTTGGGACTAACACTCAAGACTGAGACACGAGCTTGAGAATTGACTTGGAGCATTGAGGCTGAGACTCAAGACTAAGACTCGGAACGGAGACTTGAGCCTGAGACTCAAAAATGACTCTCAGGACTGACACTCGAACTAGAAACTCGAGTTTGAGGCTTGAGGAGACTGTGGCTCAAGACCAAGACCGAGACTCAAGGTTGAGACTCGAGCTTCAGAATCAAGGTTGGGACTTGAGACTGACCCTTGAGACTGTGACTCGAGCTTCAGACTCGAGACCGACACTCAAGACTGATACTCAAGACTTGAGACTGAGACTCGAGATTGAGAATTGAGTTTGAGAATTGAGGCTGAGACTCGAGACTGACACTTGAGCTTGAGACTTGAGACTGACACATGCGCCGGACTCAAGACTGAGACGCGTGACTGATATTCGAGATTGAGACTCGAGGCTCAGACTCAAGCTTGAGACTGAAGATTGAGAATCAAGGCTGTGACTCGAGACTGACACTTGGGACTGTGATTGGAGCTTGAGACTCGAGACCGACTCTCACGACTGATACTCAAGACTTGAGACTGAGACTCGAGCTTGAGAATTGAGTTTGAGATTTGAGGCTGAGACTCAAGACTGACACTTGGGACTGAGACTCGAGACTGACACTTGAGCTCGAGACTGACACTTGAGGCTGAGACTTAAGATTGACACTCGGGACTCGAGACTCGAGACGGAGACTGTAGCTCGAGACTTGACACTGACACTCAAGACTGAGACATAAGCTTGAGAATCGAGTTGAAGAATTGAGGCTGAGACTCTTTAATGGAGTTGAACGAGGGGAGGCAGTGAGCCTGTTTTATGGGGTACCGTGGACGAGCGTTCAGAGTCTCGTGGTATAGCATTGCGTATCTACTTAATTGAAGGGACTGCACCAATCTCCAGGCTATAATTATATGATAGATAATTTTATTCGTGCAAGGATAAGTACGTAGACTACTAGTTGTTCAGTAAAGGATGGCTTTTATTTATTTACAGCGTTTATTATTAACAACAAGTGAGTAATGATACCAAACCTGTAGTCATCCGCTCCATTGCTGGGCATACGCCCCACCGATTCTCCTCCACGTGTATGAAGCCCTAGACATAAAGGATGGCTTTACCCGGTTATAAATTTATTCAACTCTCGGATATTTCGACCATGCATCCGAGCGTTGAATAAATTTATGCGCGCGTAAAACCATATTTCAGTGAACAACGGTATATGATAAGACTTAGCAAAATTTTTGACCTCCGAGCTTTGCCGGCCGGCGGATGTTTCTTCCAAAAAGCTTCCCGATAAAACAGGTTCCTTGTTTAAGATACAATTCACAAACACATTAGTTGGCCAGAGTCGTACCCCCTCCCTCCAAGTCACACAATCAGCCTTAAGTTCTGTGCGGGTGTATGGGTGGGTAGAAGCTTCAGTCTCTCTGGTCAGTTTAATGACCTTGATTGACTTCAGAGAATTTGAGAATTTTTGGGGCCCGTCGACTGACCTTTGTGTTTGGGGAGTACGACCCAGTCTTTCTAATGAGCCTAATGACGTTGATTTTTCTTCATACACCAGGAAAAATTTTGGAGTCAATCATTGAATGATTAGAAAACTTAGATCCCAGACTCTCCCTTTACGTACTACCTTGCAAGCAGTGAGTAAATGGAGCTGCGATTTCTTTTATTGAGATTCAATAACCTTGATCTAGTAAAAGAAAACATTTGTCTATTAAAAGCTCGAGCTGTGTAAGGCCTTTTACATTGTTTACTTATTTCATTAGTTTGCAGGACGAATACTATGAGAGCAAGGAAGATAGAACGATAGAGTCACACTCATTCTATCTTTCTTGCTCTC